>CP136054.1:238854-5091354 GCA_032464435.1 Aegilops umbellulata | reverse complement strand
CAGAACTTGCCGAGCAATTGGATCCGATGGAACTCTCTTCTGTAAACGAGCTCCTGGATCGCATCGCCGCACTGGGTGTCGCTACCAATTACGACCAGGTTGGGCATAAACCCGATCTAAGAGAAATTAACTCTCCCCAAGTTACCCACCACGTTGCTGTGGTGTAGGCACAATGCGGCGACCCTTCATCTATCTTGAGTACTAGTGTCCGAATTCCTGAACCCTCCATGCCGGATATCCGCAGAGGGGAGGATACAATCCAGGACCTCAGCTTAAAATCAGGCAAATCGGATAACATCCAAGACTCCGGATCTTAGAATCCGGAAGTTCTTCGGCCTCCGAACAACAAACTGGGCGAAGTCTCAGATTCACACTACTAGAAAAACGGCTATAGGTAATATCACTATTAGTGGCGCACCAGAGAAGTGGTGCGCCACTAATATATAGCAGTGGCGCACCACAAACAGGTGCTCCACTAATAGTGACATTACTAGTGGCGCACCAGGTGTGCTGTGCGCCACTACTATTTTTTTGAACAGTAACCAGCCATGCCCAGGCTTACCAGTGGCGCACCAGGACAAGGTGCGCCACTACTATTTTTGATAGTAGTGGCGCACCTTGCCCTGGTGCGCCACTACTATTTTTTTTGAACAGTAGCCAGCCATGCCCAGGATTACCAGTGGCGCACCAGGCCAAGGTGCGCCACTACTATTTTTGATAGTAGTGGCGCACCTTGCCCTGGTGCGCCACTGGTAAAGCTGGGCATGGTGGTCCAAAAAAAAACATAGCAGTGGCGCACCCCTTCACTGGTGCGCCACTAGTATTGCTGGCTACTAGTGGCGCACCACTGAATGGGTGCGCCACTGGTAACCTGGGAGCAGTAGCTATAATTAGGCAGCCACACCTACCACACACTCACTTTCCCCCCTCCACCAAAACAGATTTGGTCTTCTTGCTCCTCCTCCTCACCTCATTTGCACCATAGATTCACCCAAATTAAGTGGTCAAATTTCCTTTTTTTGATAGGTAAGTAAGGGGAAAGCTTTCTTTATGTTCTAGATCTACTTTTCTCTCCGTCTCCAACAACGTACACACTTTTTATGGCCTAGAGATCTACGTATGTTTGTGGTGTTGCATATGTTTGTGTTTGCAGGTACCGGTATTTGAAATGCGATAGTTGCCAATATTTTGCTGGAATGTTGATTCATTTCCGTTTCGGCGAGAATGGCACTATATGCATTCTTTTTGGTCCTATTTTTAGGCAAAGTCATGCCAAATTTTTTTTTTGTTCTAAAATATCATTTTGCTCTACCCCGCAGGCGACCATGGTCCGCACGATGACCGAAGGCATCGTAAATAGGTTTTTGAGCTCCGCGAAGGCCGAGATGCTTCAAAAGAACGAGACGGAGATAAGATGTCCGTGTCGAAGATGCAAGCTGAAGAGCCTTATTGCGGACCCGGATTCCGGGCAGGTGCGGGACCACTTGCTCTTGCGTGGTTTCATGGATGGCTATCGGTGGCAAGGTGATGAAGATGACTATGAAGTCATCCATGGGGGCCGGGCAAGCAGAAAAAAGGAAGGGCAGCAAGACAATAGCGGCGAGGGCGGGCGAGAAGACGAAGAATCTCCAGGACATGATCACGAAGTAGATGCAGGACACGGACATGATGATGAGGAAGATCAAGACGAAGGGCATCATCATGAAGATGAAGATGCCGGAGCAGACGACGATGGACCATCGATGGGCTGGGTGCATGACCCTCATATTCAAGAGCTGCTTCGCAAGCAGACGGGTAACGCAAGAGCTGCCGCCCGAGAGAAAGCCAAGCTGGATCAACTGGAGACAGACGCGGTTACTCCATTGTATGAAGGATGCAGGCCCGAGGATACCCGCCTGAAAGTAACGCTCATGGCTCTGGAGATGAAGGTAAAACACAAAATGACGGACGCATGCTTCGACGAGAACATGTCATTCTGGCACGAACGTCTTCCGAAGGGGAACAAGTGCCCGACCAGTTTGGAGGAGGCGAAGAAAATCGTGTGTCCTCTGGATTTACCGCACGTGAAATACCATGTCTGCATGAACAATTGCATCATTTATCGGGGCGAGCACGCGGAGTCTACCATATGTCCGGTGTGCGGCGTCACTCGATACAAGAAGAGGAAGAAAGCTCCTCGAAAAGTGGTGTGGTACTTTCCGATCACTCCTCGTCTGCAGCGGTATTTCGCGGATCCTAAGGTAGCAAAGCTCCTGCGTTGGCACGCGGATAGGGAGGAGAAGAAGCGAGAAGATGACGCAAATGATCCGGAGATAGATAAAAAAGACAAGATGCTGAGTCACCCTAAGGATGCGAGCCAGTGGCAAGCGTTGAATTTTGAATACCCAGAATTTGGGAAGGATCCAAGGAACATCGTGCTCGGCGCGAGCACCGATGGAGTCAATCCGTTTGGCAGCCAGAGAAGCACACATAGCACCTGGCCTGTGTTTGTGTGGATGTACAACCTTCCGCCCTGGTTGTGCATGAAGAGGAAGTACATTCACATGAGTATGCTAATTGAAGGGCCGAAACAACCAGGGAACGACATCAATCTGTATCTGGGGCTGCTGAAGGAGGAGCTAGACACGCTGTGGAAAACGCCAGCCAATACGTGGGACGCCGCAGAGAAAGAATATTTCCCTATGAGAGCCGCACTGCTCACGACGGTGCACGACTATCTCGGTTACGGATATCTCGCGGGGCAGGTAGTCCATGGATTTTCTGGATGCGTACGGTGCATGGATGACACAACGTATCGCCAGCTAAATAGAGATCCCGGGTCTTCGAAAACCGTGTTCATGGGACATCGAAGGTGGCTTCGCGACGATGACGCATGGAGAAAACGCAAGGATCTGTTCGATGGTGAAACCGAACCCCGAAGACCCCCACGTACGAGGAGCGGCGAGGAAATAGACGAGCTATTGAAAAATTGGAAAGAGTGCCCACCGCCGGGAAAGAAGCGAAAGGCGCCAGAGCCGCTGCTGAAGGTATGGAAAACGAGGTCTGTTTTCTGGGACTTGCCGTACTGGAAGATCCTCCGTGTGCCTCACAGCCTTGATGTCATGCATATCACGAAGAACGTGTGCGAGAGTCTGCTTGGTACCCTGCTCAACATGCCAGAGAGGACCAAAGATGGGCCGAAAGCAAGGGCAGACTTGCAAAAAATGGGCATCAGGGAGGAGCTCTGGCGCCCTAATGATGATGATGATGATGATGATGATGATGAGGCGAAGGACACGGAAAGTCATCGCAAAGGCAAAAAGGCCAAGAAGATCGAATATGACTACCCTCCCGCGTGCTTCACTCTAAGTCAGAAGGAGATCGAGCAGTTTTTCACCTGCCTCGTAGGAGTAAAACTTCCTTACGGTTACGCAGGGAAGATAAGCAGATACCTAGACTCAGCCAAGCAGAAGTTCAGCGGGATGAAGTCTCACGACTGTCACGTGCTGATGATGCAGATACTTCCAGTTGCAATCCGTGGGATCATGGACGCGCACGTCCGTGACACGCTATTTGGCCTATGCAACTTTTTCGACGTCATCTCTCGGAAGTCGGTTGGCGTGAGGCAACTCAGAAGGCTACAGGAAGAGATCGTGGTGATACTATGTGAGCTTGAGATGTACTTCCCGCCCGCATTCTTCGACGTTATGGTGCATCTGTTGGTCCATATAGTGGAGGATATCATCCAACTCGGGCCGACGTTCCTGCACAGCATGATGCCGTTCGAAAGGATGAATGGTGTCATCAAAGGATACGTTCGCAACATGTCACGTCCAGAGGGAAGCATAGCCAGGGGCTTTCTGACCGAAGAGTGCATCTCGTACTGCACGAATTATCTAGGCATCGAGAACCCCGTTGGTCTGCCCGTCAACAGGCACCTCGGCAGGCTCGCTGGATGGGGTCACCGCGAGGGTCGCCGCGAAATGCATGTCGACTTCATGGGTCGACTCGCCGACTTTGAAAGAGCAAACCTAGTCGCGCTACAACACATAGACGTGGTCGATCCTTGGGTGGTAGAGCACAAAATCTTTATTGAGAAGACGTACAATGACCGAGGCCAACAGAGGACGGAGGGAGCTATAATCAAAGAGCACAACTCATGTTTCACGCGTTGGTTCAAGGAGAAGCTTCTGTCGTACCCTTTACATGAGGATTCTTCCGCGGAAGAAAAACTCATATTCGCCTTGTCACAGGGCGCCGAGCACAACCTGATGACCTATGAGGCGTACGATATCAACGGCTACACATTCTACACCGAGGAAAAGGACATGAAGAGCGATTATCAGAACTCCGGGGTAACGATGGAATCCTACACCGGTAACGACAAGGACAGATACTACGGAAGGATCGAGGAGATCTGGGAGCTGAGCTACGCTGGAGAGAAGGTCCCGATGTTCCGTGTCAGATGGGCCAAGAGCGTCCTAAAAGAAGACCGGTATTTCACCACCATGGTTATACCCGAAGCCAAATCCAAGACCGCGGGCGCAAACGTCACCGCGAAAAATGAGCCATGGGTACTGGCTTCCAAAGTGGACCAATGTTTCTTCATTACCGACCCGCCAAAGCCCAGTCGTGTTGTCGTGAGGAGAGGCAAAAGGAACATCATCGGAATGGATGGAGTCGCCAATGAGCAAGACTTTGACAAGTACGGTGACCCGAAGATGGAAGATGACGACGACGATGAAGTACCATACACCACAAGAAGAAGCAGGACCACCCTACCTAAAGGACGTCCGTTCAAGAGAAGATCAATTCAAGGGGTTCCGGGGCTAAATTATTCAACCGCGAGGAAGAAGGGCAAGAAGATTGTGAAAAGATAGCTAAGATTGAATCACGACGTGTCGGCCGCGTGTGTGTGTATCAGTGGCAAGCTCAATTATTACATGCAACTAAATTATTACATGTATCACTTGATTTCAACCATGTCATCTAATTCTAAATCTTTGCACAATGGTTTTATCACTCCATTTGCATTTTCCTATTCTTTTATCTCAAATCTTAAATTATCACAATGATTCAAATCTTAAATCTAAACACATAAGCCCACGTATATTGTCCTAAAAGATGTAAATATATTTAATAGGAAATATTCAAATACATTAAAATGTATGTTGTTTAACAATATTTACATTCAAATGTATGTTGTTTAACAATATTTACATTCAAATACATTCAAATATTCAAATACATTCAAATATATTTAATAGAAAACTAAAAAAGAACTGACAAAAACAGTAAAGAAAAAACACAGAAAAAGGTAAAAAAATGTTTAAAGACCGGACTAGTGCAACCAATAGACATATATACATCAAAAACATTTTTTTAAAAGATTGAAAAAAAATGGGGCCGCCAGGATTCGAACCCTGGCTGGCTGGGTTATGCATCAAGGGTCCAACCACTAGGCCATGGCAGTAGTTCTGTCCATAACACAGACGCGGACGGTTTTAACCTATTACTACGAGTAGTAATGGCGCACTACCAGAGATGCGCCATTGAAATTCTCTGTTTATGGCGCACCTGCGAGGGGTGCGCCATTGTTAGCGCTGCCCCACCCGAATCCTTTCTTCTTCTTCTTCAAAGAAAAAAATCCCCCAGACGAGTACGTGCTAGCTGTTCCCAAATCCCACCAGCGCCGCCACAAGCCGCCGGTCGCCGGTCGCCGCTCCCCCGGATCCCGCCGTCGGCGCCCTCTCGCCTCCTCCGTAGTGCACGCATCCTCCGACGCCGCCCCCTCGCTTCCTCCGTAGTGCACGCATCCTCCGCCGGACGCCGCCCCACCTCCCCCGTGGCGCAGAGCATCCAGGCGGGACGCCGACGCCCTCCCTCTTCCTCGACGCTCATGTCCTCGCCACCGCCCTCCTAGACGCCCCCTCCTCGCCAACGACCCGAATCGGCCTCCTCTCCAACGCTGGCCCCCGCGGATCTGCATCTGCCTCGTCGCCGGACGGTGAGCTCCTCTTCTACTCTACTGTTGTGCCATGGATGGGTGATTGTGCTGATGCTAGCTAGTGGCTGCTGTTCTCGGAAATTTGTTGAACTCATCTCTGAAGCTAATTGCAAACTAGCTAGTGGTTCAGACCGAGAAGGACTAATTGCAACTCTAGTTTCTGGAGAGATGAAGCTGCTCTAGTTTTGTATATAAAGAAGGACCACTCTAGTATACTCTATTTGTCTGAATTTGTGTGTGACTGTTGCTCATTACATGCTGTGGTGGCAACCATTAGTATACTCTATTTGCAGATCAAAAAGGACCACTCTGTGTGCAACAATTACTACTATAGTGGTGATTAACAAGGACCACTGTCACTCTGTGTGCAACAATTACTACTAATAGTGGTGATTAACAAGGACCACTGTGAGTGTGTAAGTCATGGATAAATCTGTGGAGAGTAGGTACATGTGCCATTGTATCTTTGCGCTTGTCCCTAGCTTGTGAAGGCAAGACATGGATATGGATATGGACATGGACATGGATATAATGAAAGAAAGAACACACACACACACACACACACACACACACACACACACACACACACACACACACTCGAATTTGATTATGGCCATTGCTATGCTAGCTAGCATTAACAAAAACAGTAGTGCTAGCATGTGAAAGAAAGAAAGAAAAATCATCACTAGGGGAGTATGTCTGAAGAATTTGTTTCTTCAGCAGGCACTCTCAAGGACAAGAACAAAAAGGCTCACTTTTTTTCTTGCAATAAGAAATCCCTACAAAATCCTAGTGACTCACATGCATGCAAAGAAAAAGCTTTCTTGTTTTTCTTTTTATGATATGAAAGAAAAGAAATGAGTTTTTGGTTCAATGAGAGCCAGGATTCTCTCTCTGTCAGTCGGCCATTCTTGCATGATTTACTGCACTGAAGCTTCTTCATAGTATTTTATTTCTGAAGAGAAAAAGAAGTTTCTCTCTTCAGTGAGATCTAGTAGTACTACTCGTACTTGTTTTTTGTGTTCATCTAGTAATAGTAGTATTGATCTGGTCCAGTGATCTTGTGGCTGGCTGGCTAGATTTACGGCACGGCGTGTCGGTGTCTTCCTGGGGGCGTGTTCATGTCATGTGGGACTTGTTCGCATGCATGGATCAATGAAAACAAGGACGTGCTGGCCTAGGGTCTTGTTCCAGGCCACATGCTGGCATGGCCTGGTACACATGTTTGAGCAGTTCTTCCAGAGGGAGAGCAGAGCACTTAAGAAATAACCAGCCTATGTAAAATCTGTCTATATCTATGTATATACATGTTCTTGTCCCTGCTCGCCAAGATGTAGAGAATTTCTTCGGGTCTACTTGTGAAACATTTATCTTCTTTATATCAGTTTAGTGTTGCTTGTGAAACTAGTGCATTTATCTTCTTTTCAGTTGGCTAAACCAGCAGATTAAGCTCTACTTGTAACCCTAGACAATCCTAAATCTATATGTATGCAATTCTGAGATTGCTTGTTAGCTTGTTCTACTGGGTTCTTCCATCTCTTGCATGAACATACTCTAATATTTAGGCCATCATGGTTTTGGGAAAAGGCTGATAACATCTCAGGGGTTGGTTCAACGGTTGCTTGGCTAATCAGTCCTCTTGGCGAGCTAGTTTGCTGGGTTTTGTCTCCGACCATCGTGTCGTGATGATTTTGCAGGTACCCCGAGAGGCCCTTGAGTTTGCCGGAATGTCGATTAACTTCCGTTCCGGCAAGTTCGGGTACTCCATATGTCCTATTTTCAGCAAAGGTCATGCTGAAATTTTCCGTGAATTTTAGCATGACTTTGCTAAAAATAGGACATATGGGGTACTTGCGACTAATGCATGGGCCGGGGTATCTTAGTACTTAATTAAGTAGGATCAAGAATTAAGTAGGACTAGTTCTGAATAGCTTCTATCAACGGCACTCTAAATGATAAAACCGTAGCTTTTAGGATGCCTCGGTGTCGACAAACCCTAAGTGATGAGACCATGATAATTCCTCACAAACCCTAAATGATGAGATCTTGTTCCTTGACAATAACCAACTTTTTGACCAAACTTTTTTCCTATTTAGAGCGAACATGGCCGACAACGATGAGGCCGGCGGTTCGGGCGGCAAGCCATTCTGGGAGCTGTCCCAGGAGATGGAGGAATACCCTCACCGCTATGAGGACGCCGCGGAAGACACCGATCCCGACTACACAACCCCTAGTGGCGTCGGGGATGACACCACTGATGGTGCCGCCGGGGATGCCACCACTGATGATGGCAGCGAACGCACAGATGGCAGCCAACCGAAGAGGCAACGGAAGGACCGGCGCCCGAACGTGCTCGGCACCGTCAAGGAGGAATTTACTGAAGTGTCCTCCAGTGGGCATCCAACGGCGCCCAAAGAATTAGTCAGTGGGTACGCGGGACAACTCGGGTGCATTGTCTGGAGCACCGTCACGATCAACACCGAGAACCTAAGACATCGTGAACGAGGGAATTTGCGGATCCTCCTCTTCACGAAGCTGCACGAACGATACAAGTTCCCCGGTGACTTCGCAAACACACGCCTCTCAGGGAATAAAGTGAACAGTGCCGCCCTCACGAAGATGAGCACGGCCCTGGCTTCTTGGAGAGCCCGGGTGAAGAAAATGATTGAAAGAGGTGATAGTTATGAGAAGATCAAGGAGAAAAATCCTTCGATCAGCAAAGCTGACTACCTGGAGTTCAAGACCAAGTGCGAGAGCAACGCATCCGTGGAATCAAGTCAGTGGGGGAAAGAAATGCGGGAATTGAACTTAGGGGTCCACAAACTCGGTCCCGGCGGTTACAGAGTGGCGGAACCTAAATGGGACAAGGAGGACGCGGAGCGTGTCGAGCAAGGCCTACCGCCCCTCTTCGATAAATACCGCCATGAAAAGCAGACCAGGAACTATATCAGAGCCCGGTACAAGGAGGACCCGGTAACAAAGGAGCTTACCACGGATGAATTGCTACTAATGTATGTCTCTTTAGTTTGGAGAGTCGTTCAACTTATATGTAATCGATGCTATTTATTAGTAGGACCATGAACCGTGCTATTAATGTGTTGCTTTTCTCTTCCGATCCTTTTGTTGCATACTTATATATTATCTGTGAATTGCTACTAACGTTTTGTTTGTCTAGTGCATAGAGATGCCGTCGTATGTCGTGTACAAGGGTAGGGTTCCCGGAGTCTATGAAGACTGGGAGGAGTGTCGGAGACAGGTTCACCGTTTCAGCGGTAACAGTTACAAAGGGTACACCACTAGGGCGGAGGCGGAAGCTAGATACGAGAGCTATCTAGAGGGAGAGAGGAGGGAGCGGAGGAGGAACCGGATGAAGACTAGTTTCATCGCGATGATGCTCATCGTGACCGCAGCTCTCTTCTATGTGATGGTAGTTTAGATGATATCAACTTTGTAATGTGACGACAAACTCGCTACTCGGTCTCGAGACCTAAACTTGTCTAATATTTGAACTTTGTTCGCTATTTCGAATTCGGAGACTGCTAATGTGATGATTTGTATTATGTGTTGTTTATATTCTGTGATGTATTGTATTTTGTAACCTGTGCAAATACCAGAAATGCAAAAAAAAAAATCCTAGAATTAATAGTAGTGGCGCACCATATTGCACATTAGTGGCGCACCCAGTTAAATAGCAGTGGCGCACCATAAGCAGGTGCGCCATTACTATTTTCTTACTAGTGGCGCACCTGGTGTGTGGTGCGCCACTAGTAAGTTTGTTCTGTGAAAAAAAAATTTGAAAAAAAAAATTCTGAAAAAATATCAGTGGCGCACCCTTATACTTAGTAGTGGCGCACCAGCAGGCCACCCCTATACATTATCAGTGGCGCACCAGGGGGGATATCAACGGCGCACCAGGTGGTGCGCCACTGATATCTGGATTAGTAATGGCGCACCTCCGGTGCGCCACTAATACACATTACTAGTGGCGTGGTAATAGTGGCGCACCAGAGGTGCGCCACTAATACCCAAAAGTGGTGCGCCACTAATGAGCTTTTTTCTAGTAGTGTCAACGACACCCGCCCGCCCGATCTTAAGCGATCTCTCCCAAATCAGGCAAATGCCCGAAGAAACAGTACATCATTACTGGGCCAGATTCCTCCTGGTTATGAACAGGATAAAGGACTGCCGCGAGGGAGACGCAATTTCAATCTTTTGAAGTAACTGCACGGACAAGGGAATACTCAATGACGTAAGTCGTCGTAATATTACACGCTTTGTTGACTTGGCGTCCATAGTACAAAAATACTGTGTGATGGAAAGTGCTTGGAAAACCGAAATAAAATTTTGGGATAATCCGGCCTTGAATAGCAATCCCGTCCGAATTAAGAGGGTGCACCACAGTAAGGCGCCCGGACTAAATACAAAAAAATCAAAACCCTTTAGAGGGCATGGAACCGTACTGGAAAAGTGGCTAGACGAACCCTGCAAGATTCATAGTGCAGAGGACGCCACCCCAACTCACAGCCTCAGGGCATGTTGGATACTCCGGCAGGTGGCCAAAATTGGCGAGGACCTCCTAATTCCAGAGGTCATAGGAAACCAGCCCGAGAATTTCAGTTCCGTTCTCACAGTCTTCGAGACTTTCGCATCAAATAACATGCGAAAAAGAACACTCCGCAGCCTCACTGAAGTCTATCAAGTAGCGACAATAAACCCATGGAGTAATACTGCTATGACCTTCAACGCGAGTGACGAACCTAAATTTCGAACAGCCAGAGCACCAGCCGCACTGGTCCTCAGTCCCATAGTGGACGGTTGTCGCCTCGCAAAGGTACTCATGGATGGAGGCAGCGGACTGAACCTCATTTTCGATGAAACCCTCGAAAAGATGGAAATAGACTGGAACAGCATTGAGCGAAGAAGCACAACCTTTAGAGGAATAATCCCCAGTCAGGAAGCGTGCTGCACCGGAAAGATCACAATAGATGTGGTATTCGGCCCGCCGGATAATTACAGGTCCGAACAGATCACGTTCCAGGTGGCCCCGTTCAAAAGCGGATATCACGCTATACTAGGACGGGAGGCTTTCACAGTTTTCCAAGGTATACCCCATTACGGGTACATGAAGCTTAAGATGCCTGGGCCAAACGGAATTATCACTCTCGCTAGTGATCCGGACATAGCACTCCGCGCCGAGAACAAGACAGCCGCATTGGCCCTCGAGGCACTATCCGAAACCTTAGCGGCCGAAGAACTGACTGCGCTGCGATCCACGGTCAATAGGGATGATGTGATACTCGATAAGAGATCCAAATCCACATCCTTCAAACCAGCGGACGAAATAGTCAAATTCCAGGTCCACCCAATGGACCCCAATAAAACAGCCCCCATCGGGGCAAGACTGAACCCTGATCTGCGAGAGTTCCTACGAGAGAACTGGGACATTTTCGCTTGGCACCCTTCAGACATGCCAGGAATCCCATGCAGGTTGGCCGAACACAGCCTAAATATCCAGAAAGATTTCAAACCTGTCAAACAAGCCCTTCGGCGTTTCTCCGAACCAAAGAGACAGGCCATGGGAGAGGAGCTAGCCAAGCTATTGGAGGCCGGATTCATTAGAGACATAAAACACCCGGACTGGCTAGCAAACCTGGTGATGGTACCAAAGAAGGACAAATCCTGGCGCCTGTGTGTCAACTTCAAAGACCTTAATAAGGCCGAACACTTCGAGTGGACAGATGCTGCCACGGCCGGACTCGAGGAAATAAAGGCCATCTTGGCAACAAACCGAGTCCTGGCCACGCCGAACACTGGCGAACCCATGCTATTGTACATTGCCGCAACCCATCAAGTTGTTAGCGCAATACTCGTCGTCAAGCGGGCAACGGACGGACACAAACTCCCCCTTCAAAGGCCGGTTTACTACGTGCCCACTGTCCTCACACCATGCAAATCACGGTACCCGCATTATCAAAAGATTGCATACGCGGTGTTTATGGCATCCCGGAAGCTACGACACTACTTTCAAGAGTGTTCTATAACAGTAGCCTCAGAAGTACCACTCAACGATATTATCAACAACCGCGATGCAACGGGCTGGATAGCAAAATGGGCCATAGAGCTCCTCCCGTTCGACATAACCTACAAACCACGGCGAGCCATTAAATCGCAAGTCCTAGCCGACTTCGTCGCCGAATGGACAGAGGCCGAACTCCCTAAAGAGTACGACACATATTCAAACTGGATCATGCATTTCGACGGCTCCAAAATGTTGGCCGGACTGGGGGCTGGCGTCGTTTTGACGTCCCCTACAGGAGACACAGTCCAATATGTACTCCAAATCATGTACACGGACTCCAACAATGCAGCCGAATACGAGGCCCTTCTACATGGTCTCCGGATGGCAGTATCCATGGGCATTCAACGCCTGGAAGTACGCGGGGACTCAAACCTCGCGATATCCCAAATAAATGGCGACTTCGACGCCAAAGACCCAAAAATGGCAGCTTATCGCAATGCCGTCCTAAAAATGTCAGTTCGGTTCGAGGGAATGGAGTTTCACCATATAGCCCGAGAAAATAATCAGGCAGCGGACGTCCTGGAACGCATCTGTCGGTGTACTAGAGTAGGGGTACCCTAGTATCCTGAACTTGTGCACGGGCAGTCGCAGCACCCCACGACAAGGCTTGCCGGGTGACCGCCAAGGTCCTCCGTGGTTCCTTTGGAGCCATTCAAGAACAAAGTATTCGAGCCAAGGAGACAAGGCCCCGACAAGAGGAGCTTGCCGGGAAGGCCACTCAAGGCACAAGACCCCGGCAAGAGGAGCTTGCCGGGAAGGCCAACCAAGGCATCTCAAGGAACTTGCCGCGACGCGCCACGCGTCCCGGCAAGGCCCGGTGAGCGACAAGCTTCCGGACGCGACAAGACAACGACCGCGGCAAGGCGTTTGCCGCGGCAAGAAACTACTCCGTACCCACGCTCCAGCACATCCACCAACGTGTCGCTCTGGGACCCTTCCAGGCGTACGTGGCGGGAGGCTGTGCAGCCAGAGGTGCACTGTGGCAAGCGGCGCTGACAAGATCGCCATCGTGGCGAGCGGTGGCGTCCCTGACGGTCCCTTTTTGCACTGTTTGGGCGACGCAGACGGGCATTCAATGCCCTTGTCCCCTGCCGTCAGGGTTAGGTATGATACACTATACAGGTAGCTGTACGAACCGCAACACCTTTCCATTTTTACCCTTGTCTATGTTGCCACCTGTCGGTGACCCCTTGAGCATATAAAAGGAGGCCCATGCGCGAAGTAGAAAGGGGAGGGACGAACATAAAAGCACTCACGCTCGGTCTCGTTAGCGGCTCGTGTGTACTGTAGCACTCAGCGCTCCCAAGCAAGAACTCAATACAAACCACAAATGCAGGAGTAGGGTATTACGCATCCATGCGGCCCGAACCTGGGTAAACTGCTCGTGTGCTTCGCCTCGATCTGCTCTTCATGCGATCTCCGCCCCCCGCCGAACCGAAAGGGGCCCGACCTGCCGGTCCCCATAGGTGCTCGTGGATGAGTTTCCCCGACATGTTTGGCGCGCTAGGTAGGGGGCGTCGAGGTTGTGTGAACCTGATCCGGCGTTCACACGAGCTAGATCTTCATCATCTTCATCGACATGCCGCCGAAGAAGAAGGCTTCAGTGGTGGCTGTTCCGTCCGCGACAGACCCACCACCGCGGGAGCAAACGGCTGGTGGGGAAGACGCCGGCGGAAGAACGGGCGTCGACGAGGGAGCCCACGGTGCCGCCAGATCCAAGGACAAGGCTGCGTTGCCCATCGGCGGCGTAGCCGGCTCCCACGACGATCGGGCGTCCGTAGATGCACCGCGCCCATCTCAGGAGGCGCGGGACCGGCAGCGTCATGGTACTCACGGCAAACCATATACTTACGTTGGGGGCTGCGCTGGGGGCTGCTCTGAAGATCAGTTGCCAGGTCCGGCAAGGTTGTCTCGGGCGCACCCCCTGCTGTCGCGGTGGGTTCGTCCTCGATGATAATCAATGGGACCTTGGCTCTCTTTGCCGCTCTCTGGGCCAGAGTCCTAAAAAGGAATAAATTCAGAGTGAAGCAAATGAGATACAAGACAAAGCAGCAAGAATTGAAGAAATACAAGTACAACAAGAATCTTACTCTTCTTCTTCCTCGTCGGAGCTGAGCGCGGAGAAGTCAAAGCCTGGCCCACCTCCGGCGCGAGGAGGCGGAGGAGTAGGTTCCCTTGGCCGCTTGGCGGGAGCAGTGACGGTGGTCTGAGACGACCCCGCTCCAGCTGCCGCCGCGGCATGAGAAGAGACAGGTGCAGAAGCGGCGGTCCGCGAAGACCCCGCTCCAATTGCCACAGCAGCGTGAGGTGCTCCCGCGGCAACAGAACTTGCCGCGGTGGAGTGTGTCGCGCGGCGCGGCGGCTGTTGACTCGTCTGCCGCTCCGCTACGTCCCCGGCCTTGCGGAGACGCTTTCTCGGTGGAGCCGGGGGCTCTGCTTGCGGCAAGCTGCCCGAGGATGAGGAGGAAGAGGAGCCGATCTCCAACGAGCCGCTCGTACCCTCGGCGGGCTCGCTCGGCCCGACGTCATGCCCGGCAGGCTCTTCCTCGCCGGCAAGCCCTTCTTGCTCAGCAAGGCTTGCCGCCTCTGCTGCCTCTGCCTCCTCCACGGTGAATCCAAACTCGCCCGCGGCTGCGGCTGCCGCCGCCTCTTCCAGCCTAGTGGCTATGCGCTTCACCTCCTCGTCGGTGGTGTCCCGGGTGAGGCCCCTCTGCTCGTCGGCGAGGATCGGCATTTCTACCAAGCCATCGAAGAACGCCCGCACGGCGTCGTCTGCAGGCTCTTGCCAAGTTGGGTCAATTCCATGCGAGTCGCACAGCGGCATCATTGCACGGATGCGGCTGAGCGAGGAATTGTTGCACAGTGGAACGTCACCCCTCGGCAACCTGAACACTTCAGGATGTTGAGGGTCGTACTTGAACAGCTCCTGGAGCATCGCGTTAAGCTCCAGAACAGTGAAGTTGAAGTTGAGGCCCGGACGCAGCCTCATGATATCCGCAGCATTCTTAAACTCCCAGGCGGGTCTCCTCCTCTCCTGCAGGGGGGCGATGCGGCGGCGAAGGAAATCTGCGCCAACGGCGCCTACAGTGAGCCCTGCAAGCCTGAGGCGTTGGATCCGGGCGATTGCAATCTTCAGCCTGTCATCTTCCGGGGCCACGTTGCTCCAATCGCTGCCGCGCACTACTGGAGTTTGGCGCCGGGCGGTAAATGGCTGTGGGTTCTCCTCGACAATCCAGCCCCAGTCTGCTCTCCATTCATCCCACTTGCTACGGAGCTCTCCCTCCAGATAAGCTTCCTTCTTGCCGGCTTTTGAGATCCATGCGATTCCGCCAGATAAAGACTCTCCTTTCTCAACTCGGGGTGTAAAGAAGTGGCGAAAAAGGGCTACATTTGGATGGACTCCAACAAAGTTTTCGCAGAGATGTGCGAAAACTGCCATGGTCAGGACAACATTGGGGGTGAAGTCAAGGAGGCGGAGCCCGTAGGTGTTCATGATATCGCAGAAGAATTCAGAGAAAGGCGGGCAGAGCCCGCAGTAGAAGAACAAGACGAAGAAGGGATATCCAGTTGGAGCCATTTCCCAAGCGACGGCTGGAAGTACCTTCGTGCGCGGGTGCGCCCGCGTCTCCGTCGACCAGAAGAGGTAGTAGTACTCCCTCAGGTCCTTTGCAGCAAGCTGGGGGGGGGGGAGAGATTGCCCACTCCTTTCGCAGCGCCGCGAGCCGCTGCGCCTCGGCCGACTTCACGACCTTCCCCTTCTCTCCTTTCGGAGCCATGGCGGAAATGGTGAGGAAGGTCGACGGCGTTGGTGGTGCTGGTGGCGATGGGGGGCGGAGCGCTGCTCTCTTTCGGCTTTGGGAAGAAGGGGAGTGGCGGAGGTTCTCGAGGTTGGAATAGCAACGGGCGGATGGGCGGACTGCCCCTGTTTCCCCTGCTTATAAGGAGGAAGGGGGCGGACGTTCCGCATTTCCGAATAAAGAAACCACCCACGATCTCTCCCACGACGCTGCAATCGACGCGTGCCGTTCGGGGAGGGCGCGGTGGATGTGGAGAAAGATATGGCGTGACCCAGGCCGCGCGTGCTCGTGCCCTGTTTTGGGCCTGGCCCAACAGCGCTCGACACCGTGTATGGCCCAGGCCCGGGGGCTCCTGTCGGTGTACTAGAGTAGGGGTACCCTAGTATGCCGAACTTGTGCACGGGCAGTCGCAGCACCCCGCGGCAAGGCTTGCCGGGTGACCGCCAAGGTCCTCCGTGGTTCCTTTGGAGCCATTCAAGAACAAAGTATTCGAGCCAAGGAGACAAGGCCCCGGCAAGAGGAGCTTGCCGGGAAGGCCACTCAAGGCACAAGACCCCGGCAAGAGGAGCTTGTCGGGAAGGCCAACCAAGGCATCTCAAGGAACTTGCCGCGACGCGCCACGCGTCCCGGCAAGGCCCGGTGAGCGAAAAGTTTCCAAACGCGACAAGACAACGACCGCGACAAGGCATTTGCTGCGGCAAGAAACCACTCCGTACCCACGCTCCAGCACATCCACCAACGTGTTGCTCTGGGACCCTTCCAGGCGTACGTGGCGGGAGGCTGTGCAGCCAGAGGTGCACTGTGGCAAGCGGGGCTGACAAGATCGCCATCGTGGCGAGCGGTGGCGTCCCTGACGGTCCCTTTTTGCACTGTTTGGGCGACGCACACGGGCATTCAATGCCCTTGTCCCCTGCCGTCAGGGTTAGGTATGATATACTGTACAGATAGCTGTACCCACCACAACACCTTTCCATTTTTACCCTTGTCTACGTTGCCACCTGTCGGTGACCCCTTGAGCATATAAAAGGAGGCCCATGCGCGAAGTAGAAAGGGGAGGGACGAACAGAAAAGCACTCACGCTCGGTCTCGTTAGCGGCTCGTGTGTACTGTAGCACTCAGCGCTCCCAAGCAAGAACTCAATACAAACCACAAATGCAGGAGTAGGGTATTACGCATCCATGCGGCCCGAACCTGGGTAAACTGCTCGTGTGCTTCGCCTCGATCTGCTCTTCGTGCGATCTCCGCCCCCCGCAGAACCAAAAGGGGCCCGGCCCGCCGGTCCCCATAGGTGCTCGTGGATCAGTTTCCCCGACAGCATCGGAGCAAAACGAGAGGGGGAACCCTCGAATAACAGTCCGGACACAACCGCACAACCCGACGCCGAACAATCCGACATAATCGGAGGCCCTGCCACCGAGATCACACCTTCGGCCCACGTAATAATGGCGGTCAACGCCCCGTGGACAGAACCATTCCTAGCCTACCTTACTAGGCAGGAACTCCCAGAGGACCAAAACGAGGCACGCTGCATAGTGCGGCGATCTAAATCCTATAAAGTCCACGAGGGAAAGCTATATAAGAAAAGCACTACAGGAGTCCTTCAAAGATGTATCTCCGAAGAGGAAGGGCGGAGTCTGTTGGCTGAAATTCATGCCGGACTCGGTGGCCACCACGCTGCAGCTCGATCCCTTGTAAGCAAGGCTTTCCATACGGGATTTTATTGGCCGACGGCCCGAGCAGACGCTCATGACTTAGTCAAACGATGCGTCAGTTGCCAGCTCTTTGCAAACCAAAGTCATATGCCGCCCAACGCCCTCCGAACTATCCCCATCACTTGGCCTTTTGCGGTCTAGGGGCTTGATATGGTGGGACCCCTTAAAGGTGGAACCCACAAGAAAAAATACTTATTGGTCATGGTGGATAAATTCACCAAATGGATAGAAGCCAAGCCTGTTAAGACTGCCGAATCCGGACCTGTGATAGACTTCATATCCGGGGTCATACACCGTTACGATGTCCCCCACAGTATCATCACCGATAACGGCACAAACTTCACCTCCGATGAAGTAAAGCTGTGGTGCAAAAACATGGGAATTAAGCTCGACTAAGCTTCTGTCTATCACCCACAAACTAACGGTCAGGTCAAACGTGCAAATGGTCTCATCATGAGCGGCATTAAACCCTGACTAGTGCGGTCCCTCAAGGAATCTAATACGCACTAGGTGGAGGAGCTCGACTCCGTACTCTGGGGGCTGCGAACCACGCCGAATCGTACCACCGGATTCACACCATTCTTTATGGTGTACGGCACAGAGGCAGTTCTGCCCTGCGACATAATTCATGACTCACCTCGAGTGCGCATGTATGAAGAAAGAGAAGCCGAGCTTGATCGACAAGACAACCTGGACACCTTAGAGGAGGAGCGCGACGTGGCTAAAGCCCGTTCCGCATTTTACCAACAGCAGGCTCGAAGATATCAAAGCAGAGAAGTACGGGCCAAAAATTACAATGTTGGCGAACTAGTTCTACGCCTGCCGGATAAGAAAAAGAACAAACTCAAGCCCAAATGGGAAGGTCCCTTCATAACTGACCAAGTCCTGGCTGGTGGAGCGTACCGCCTGCGAGATGCGTCGGATAACCGACTCGAGCCGAATCCATGGAACGCAACACGTCTCCGAAGATTCTATGCCTAGCGCCGAACTCTGGGTTTGTCTCCTTCCTCTGTCCATATATATATATATATATATTTTTCTGTTTTTAGTTTGTCTCCTCCCAATCTTTCCTTTTATAGCCCTTAAAAGGCTCATCATGTGACGCGCTACCTGCGCTCCTTAAACCTGGGGGCTTCTTTAACAGAAGCTTGTTTATATGGGTTTCACGCCTAACGCATGCGTTAGACTTCTGCATGCACCTTTTCTTCACCATTATATGCATCGATATGACTTAAGTTTTGGCCAAGCTGGGTTACCTGGCTCCTGTGCTTACCCCTACGTTCCCGATTGTTCAGCTAGGCGGTAAAGGGAGCACCTCTGCGATTGCTACTGCTGGATAAGCCGGATGAGTACCTCAGACTGGGTGAAGCCGAAAGCTAGAATTCTTAAGGGAATATTCGGTTGGTGAACTAAAGATGAACCTTTTTTACTTATACATGCCCCCAGATGTTTTCCTGCATTTGCAGTCCGGACGTGCACTTTAGGGCACACCACCCCAGCGAAAGGAACCCTTAACGGAACTATTCTCTCTGGAAGATGTTTCTTACTAACCATGTAATATAACATAACTAGTTGGGCACTTGTCTGATAAAGCACTAATGACCCCTACGCCTGGTCTCCATGCATACCTCGGTTCTTATATAACCATTATGGTATTCGGACACACTCCGGACCGTCAGGTCCCGAGGTCGAAGCGAAAAGGTCGGCAACGACAAACGATCTACAATCCGGCTAGAAGACATTACACATGTCAATTATAAATTACATAGTCATCCTGACTGATTGTATTCCTCCTCTATACCATCTAACAGGCTGTCTAATTTACAGTCCTGCTGGGAATACTTTGCGACCAATTCTACTTGGCCGTACAGTAAGCTTTCACGGATCTCCTTCCCGTCAGGCCCCAGCGGGTCCGACCTCGGCCATGTAGTTTGGGTCAGACTTCGTAAAACGGGTCTTCACCATGGCCCAGGCCTCCCTAACGCCCTGCCGGTAGGCCGATATCTTCCACAACCGGATGCGCTGCCGAGCTCCCTTCAACTTCTCCGCAAGTTCTCCGAGGCCCTCGGGTATGGAGTGGGCAGGCCACAAGGCTTGGGCAATACCTCGCATCGCCTGCCGAACTCGTTCGTGCAGTTGTGAAAGTTCGGGAAGAAGATCGCCCATTGAACCGGGCATCTCCTCTGCAGGACGACCTGTCAGCATACCTACAGACAAAACTCTGTTAGTCGTCTTCCTCGCCGAACTGCTTTTTCAAGGGTTCGCTTAAGCACTTACAAAAAATGTCGCGTCGAAGTCGCTGATTCTCCTTATTGGAGTCCGACAACTGGCCACGAACATCTCTTAGTTCAACATCCAGCCTGGTGTTGGCATCCAGGAGATCATTCTTCTCCCGCCTCACATTTGTTAGCACGCTTTCACCAGCCTTTAACCGGCGTAGAAGCTGTTGCCTGTCTGGATCGAGTCCGGCGCCATCTGCAATACCATTTGTCAGATTGGCACTTAAATCCGCACAATACTAAATATTCTGGTGTACTGTTTACCTGCATGGGTCTCTTTAGACCCCCTGCTGCGGCTAGTGCGGCCTCTAGTTGGGCCTTGCACTTTTCCAGCTCCTGGGACCGCACGGTGTTCTTCTCGGTAAGAACCTGCATGTTATATGATCCTTAAATCAGTTACTTTAACAGTTTTAAGTCTCGGGGGCTACTGGCATATCTATATTTACCAAAATTTTCTTACCCGTATGTCTTTTACATACTGCTCTGTGGCTCTGGCCAAACCATTTTGAGCGGCACGGAGGTACGCGTCTCCTGAATTGAAGGCATTTAAAGCCTCCTGGGAGAAACAAGCGTTGCGAAGAACTGTCCGGCGACGCCTGTGGTTCATGGCACTCTCCACCTCGGAATGGGTGGCAGACAGCCTGTCCGCATCCTCTGATGGAGGAGCGTCCGGCGCGTGCCTTGCGCGGGCCTCCGCTTCTGGGCCGGGCGTTGGAGTCTGGCTGGTGGAGGCGTGATTGGCAACCTCTCCGGATATAGTCCGGCGAGGTCTCTTCGTCCTGAAGATAGCTCGAATGTTAATATACCCTGGAGGAGTAAAACACCAGGGAAAAAGAGAGGGTACGCCATACCTTTGCTCTGGCGCCTCAGTCCGGACTATGTTCGTTTTTGCCCCACGGGGCCCTGCGCCCCCCCGCTGGCTAGCTGCAGCGGGGTCACCTTCCCGCCTCGGGAATCTCCCCTACAAAGCACGGTTGCTATCAGAACAGCCAAACCCGTGAAAACGGAACCCCTCTTAAGGGGGTAAAGCTCCGGTGTTTGTCACCTGGGAGGCCGGGATTAACCCTGGGTAATCAGCTATAATAGCTACCAAGGTATCGTCCTTGCTTAGCTGATAAAACACTCCGTCGATAAGCTCCACCGCTAAGTCCGGATCGTCTTCGGAGTCCGGATCGAGGGACCGTTCTGGTTCCTCTGGCTGTGGAGGACGGCTGTTTATGTTTCTTACCTCCTGACGCAGGTCCTGCGTTGAAGTGGTTAGACTGCCTATTTAATCATGAGAATATAAAATGAACAGGGAAGCACGATTGTCCGCTTACCCAATTCGGAGGACTATACATGGAAAATCCGCCCTGCGGGTCGACGCGGAGGAATTCCTCTTCTTCTCCCCTGTACAAAGAGGATAAGATCTTCATTAGAGCAGCAGGCGAGTCCAGCCCTTTACGGCCGTAACGGGTGGCGTCATCTTCCCTGTTGAAATCCCACATGGGGTGGCTTCTGTATTGGAGCGGCTGCACCCCCCGCATAATGCATATGGCCATGACTTTAATCATGGTTAATCCGGAATGAGCCAGTAGCTTAATCGGGCCCATTAAGTACAGGACGTCTCTGTCATTCTCTCTCTGAGAGCTCCGAGGGCGCCAGCTCAGGCGTTTCTTCAGGGGAGCGTTGTTGAACTCTGGGAGACCGGCCCGGATAGGGTCCGGCAGGGGGACGTCGTCTATATAAAACCATTCTGAAGGCCAGTCCTCAGACGCCTTCTTCGGGGTTCCGGACGGGTATCCGACCCCGGCGGTGCGCCATACTTCGGCTCCGCCCACTTGATATATGGACCCCTCTTGGGAATGGGGCAGCAGGCAGAATATCTTCTTCCATAGCGCGAAATGAGCCTCGACGCCTAAAAATAGCTCGCAAAGAGCAACAAAGCCCGCGATGTGTACCACGGAGCCGGGCGTAAGGTGGTGCAGCTGGAGGCCATAGAACTCCAGAAGCCCGCGGAGAAAGGGATGAATTGGAAATCCCAGTCCCCTTATTAGATAAGCGACCAGGCACACCCGCTCCCCTTTAGAGGGACTAGGTGAGTTCTCCGCTTGTTTTCCACCTTGATAAGTGGTGAGTCCGGCTCGGACCGAGACCATATAGGCTTGAGGGAGAAATCCCTTGGCTTGGAGCGACACTAATTTGCTATGCGGGATGGAACAACTCTCCCAGTCTCCAGGGATAGGACTGGAAGGGCGAGAGGAGGAGCTACGGCGGCTGGCCATGTTGGAATGGATCTTCGCTGTAGATGCTCTGATGATTTCTCGCGGAAGGGGAAGGTGTGGTTTGGATCTGAATCCCCATCCTGTTATATGGGCGGCTCGTTTATACGGCTAGGGGCTTGGATGTAAAACCGCCCCAGCTTTTCGCATTCGTTTGACATGTGGAAGGCGGCCATTATTGGGCGTGAAAGCCAAGGAGCGCTGCATTATAAAAATCGGTCGTTATACCCGCAGGTACACAAAGTTTGAAGGAGAACCCGTCTTGCAATGCCGAAGACAATCTGCGCGTCGGACTCGTTGCCATTGAAGCCTGGTTCAGGGGCTACTCAGGGAGTCCTGGATTAGAGGGTGTTCGGATAGCCGTACTATACCTTCATTCGGACTCTAGGAGTATGAAGATACAAGATTGAAGACTTCGTCCCGTGTCCGGAAGGATCTTTTCTTGGCGTGGAAGGCAAGTTAGGAATGCGGATATTCAATATATCCTACCATTGTAACCGACTCTGTGTAACCCTAACCCTATCCGGTGTCTATATAAACCGGAGGGTTGTAGTCCGTAGGACAACCATCATCATACACAATCATACCATAGGCTAGCTTCTAGGGTTTAGCCTCCTCGATCTCGTGGTAGATCTACTCTTGTACTACCCATATCATCAATATAAATCTAGCAGGAGTAGGGTTTTACCTCCATCGAGAGGGCCTGAACCTGGGTAAAACAAAGTGTCCCTTGTCTCCTGTTACCATCCGACCTTGAGGCACAGTTCGGGACCCCCTACCCGAGATCCGCCGATTTTGACACCGACACAAGGCTTCTAAATCAACACCATAGCCTCTCCGATGATGTGTGAGTAGTTTACCTCAGACCTTCGGGTCCATAGTTATTAGCTAGATGGCTTCTTCTCTCCCTTTAGATCTCAATAAAAAGTTCTCCTCGATTCTCTTGGAGATCTATTCGATGTAATCTTCTTTTGCGGTGTGTTTGTCGAGATCCGATGAATTGTGGGTTTATGATCAAGATTATGTATGAAAAATATTTGAATCTTCTCTGAATTATTTTATGTATGATTGGTTATCTTTGCAAGTCTCTTCGAATTATCAGTTTGGTTTGGCCTACTGGATTGGGAGAAGTTCTTAGCTTTGCGTTCAATCTTGGGGTGCACGATCCCAGTGACAGTAGGGGAAACGATACGTATTGTATTGTTGCCATCGAGGATAATAAGATGGGATTTATATCATATTGCATGAGTTTATCCCTCTTCATCATGTCATCTTGCTTAAAGCGTTACTTCGTTCTTATCAACTTAATTCTCTAGATGCATGCTGGATATCTAGGGGTCGATGTGTGGAGTAATAGTAGTAGATGCAGGCAGGAGTCGATCTACTTGTCACGGATGTGATGCCTATATACATGATCATACCTAGATATTCTCATAACTATGCTCAATTCTATCAATTGATCGACAGTAATTTGTTCACCCACCGTAATACTTATGCTGTCTTGAGAGAAGCCACTAGTGAAACCTATGGCCCCCGAGTCTATTCTCCATCATGTTAATCTCCCATCAACTAGCTATTCCTGTCGCTGTTTATTTTGAAATCTTTACTTTTTATCTTTTTCATAAAAATACAAAAAAATATTATCTTATCATCTCTATTAGATCTCACTTTTGCAAGTGGCCGTGAAGGGATTGACAACCCCTTTGTCGCGTTAGTTGCAAGGTTCTTATTTGTTTGTGTAGGTACAAGGGACTTGCGTGTGGCCTCCTACTGGATTGATACCTTGGTTCTCAAAAACTGAGGGGAATACTTACGCTACTTTGCTGCATCACCCTTTCCTCTTCAAAGGAAAAACTAACGCATGCTCAAGAGGTAGCAAGAAGGATTTCTGGCGCCGTTCCTGGGGAGTCTACGTAGCCATCACAAACACTTATCCCTCACTTTACATTATTTGCCATTTGCCTTTCGTTTTCCTCTCCCCCACTTCACCCTTTCCGTTTTATTGGCCCTCTCTTTCCCTTCGCCTTTTCCTTGCTTGTTCCTTGTGGTATTTGCTTTCATTATGTCTGAAACTAGGGAGGTTATCGCTGATAATAATAACATGGGAAACTTTGATGCTTTTGATGATCCTCCTGTGGAACCTACTATCTTGCATGCTAAAAAGTTTCGAGTTGGTAGTGGTAATATTATTGGGAAAGGAGTTATTTAAGATTTCTTTACTTGTGCCGGTGCTTTGCCCATTATGGATGGCTCTACTCCTCATAGAACTAGTAGCGTTGCGGATGCAATATCTTTGCTCATAGTTGAACTTGAAAGGCAATTTCGTCATATGCATCCTTGCATACAAAGAATTTTCCTAGAATTTTTTAATATTGAGTACTCTTTTGTTAAGCGTGCCGCTACTATCTTTTTGTCTCATTAGTTCAGATTTATAATGAAAGAGGCTAAAGAAATTTTTGTGCATTATAGGGTGGATGTTGGTCATCCTCACATAGAAGCTATCCTTTTTAATCAAGAAGACATAATTTGTTTACAATCTTTGGATCATGTTGCCTATAATGAAAACCCTGAGAAAAAGGTTCCTACTGATGTTCTAGTTGATAGAATTTATGAACTTAATGATGACTTTGCTATTCAAAATAATGGGTTAGGTTTGTCTCTTGAGCAAAGACTCATGACTTTTTGTCAAAAGAACGCTTGTAATGATGATTTGGTTGTGCAATATAAGGGGCCAAGGGAGGAACCCATACCTCCTGAGCTTGATCTTGGGGACTTTTGTCCTATTAAATTTAACCCCTTTGATTACTTTTCCTTGCCACAAAGGAAACTTGCTGCTGAATATGGAGAATACGAAAGGAGTTTTCATGATTTGCTTACCATTATTATGGAAATACCTAGATCTATCCTTGCCTTTATGCCTAGGTAGGGGTGCTAAACAATAGTGCTTGTTGGGAGGCAACCCAATTTTATTTTAGTTTTTGCTTTTTGGTTCTGTTTAGGAATATAATTCATCTAGCTTCTGTTTAGATGTGGTTTTGTGTTTTAAGTAGTGTTTGTGCCAAGTCGAACCTTTGGGAAGACTTGGGGAAAGTCTTTGCGATCTTGCTATAAAAAACAGAAACTTTAACGCTCACGAGATTAGCTACAACTTTTTACAGGAGAGTGCTATTTAGTTGATTCTTTTTGCAGATGATTAATAGATAAATTCCTCACGTCCAGAAAGTTATTTTATAATTTTTGGAGTCACAGCAGTTTGCTCCCCCTGCCTTTCGCTCTAGACCACTTATTAACTAGTCTCCCTTCATAGATTTGCTTTGCATAACGAAAGGCTTACCCGCCGCAATCTTCTTGGCCGCTTGGATTTCATGAAGGGTGCTCTGGGCCTCGGCTCGAGCCTCTTGTGCACTATGGCGGGCGTTCGCAAGTTCGGACACTTGCGTCTTAGAATCACGCTCCAAGGACCCGTACTTCTTGACGGCGTCCTGGAGCTCTTGCTGGACCTCGCCGACCTAGGCCTCATGCTTCTCGCGTGTGGCGCGCTCCTTGGCCGCTTTGTCCTCGGCCTCGGCTAACGCCTTCTTGAGGGCCGCCACCTCAGTCGTGGCCCCTAACAAAGTTCATGACGCTTTAGTTAGGACGAAACATTCACCCTTCCTAAAATATACACGTAGGTTACTACATACCCTGGCTGTCCCCCAGCTGCTTCTTTACGAGGTCGAGCTCTTCGGTGGCCCGCTCCAGGCTCTGGTTTAGGCTGGAGACCACTGCAGTATGAGCAGCTGCAGCCAGCAGCGACACCTGGTTATTCACATAGACATCTTATGTTAGAATCCTGCAAAAATTGTTTTGATCCTCTGTTCGACTCTTTCTTTCCGAACACCGAACAGAGCATCAGGGGCTACTGTCCACACTGTGATATTCTTTCTACAATTAAAGCCTGTTAAAAGGCTAGTGCAAGCCTCGGTCAGTCCGCTTTTGGCAGACTGAACCTTTCCGATCACCGTATGCATAAGGACACGATGCTCATCCTCAATGGAGGCGCCTCGCAGCGCTTCCAGCAGATTATCCGGTGCCACTGGTTGGACAGAGGTCACCGGCAGAACAGGCACACCTCCTCCTTTCGTGGAAGGCCTCACCGGACTCCGGAGCTGTGTAGGTCTCCGGAATGGTATCCGGCTGAGGGCTGAATGGAACTTGGCCCCCATCACCAGTCCCAATGGGGGCTTTTCCCCCATGTGTCCAGCAGCTGAGGAGTCATCCTGGGGCGCCACCCTAACGATCTCCGGAGCCTCCCCCCGGTCTGGGAAGGTCCTTTGGGACACCACCTCATCATCACCCTCGGGGGGGACAGAGTGAGTGGGAGGCAAGGACATGCTAGCCATCTCCTTTGAGTCTAGCGAACCCTCTGTCGAGGATTGCGGGGAGCCATCGCGAGCCAGACTGGAATGGCATAATTGAAACATATTACTATTATAAAGTGGAAAGGTCAGGTATTTGGATGTGCATAAGGCTTTTGGTAGTTACGAGGCGGCCCGAGGCTTGGTCCGGGGCATTCGCTCCGGACTGCTATCAACATCCCATGTGGAGTTGACCGCAAGGGAGCCCTTCACTACTAGGGAAAAGCCTATACACAGAATCTTACCAGCAGCGCGCTTTAAAATCAGGCGCTGCTGCTAAGTAGCAGTAGCGCGGGTTTTTAACCCTCGCTACTACTAAGTTGATAGCAGTAGCGCTGGTTTTTCACCCTCGCTACTACTAAGCGGTCTCTACCGTGCCGCCCGGGACATGCCATAGTAGTAACGAGGGTTTTTAACCCTCGCTACTACTAAGTTGATAGCATTAGCGCTGGTTTTTACCCCTCCCTACTACTAGGCGGTCTCTACCGTGCCCCTGGGCCATGCCATAGTAGTAGCGAGGGTTATAAACCCGCGCTACTACTAAGTTTTTACCCCTCGCTACTACTAAGAGGTCTCAACCATGCCCCTCCGGGACATGCCATAGTAGTAGCGAGGGGTAAAATCCCTCGCTACTACTAAAGGTCCCATTTTGAAACTCTACCCCCCCTGGTGGATCGCCTTTTCGGTTTTGTAAAAAGCAAAAGAAAATGATAAAAACTTCAAAAATGAAAATCCTTCGAGATGTAGTTATGTTACTACATCAACTAGTTAGGAAAATTTAAAAACTTAAATTTGGACATGTTTTGCAAAAAGTGTAGGGAAAATGTAAAACGGCTATAACTGTTGCATACGATGTTAGAAAAAAACGTATAATATATCAAAATGTTTCATAAATTAAAATCCTTCGAGATGTAGTTATGTTAATACATCTACTAGTTAGGAAAATTTAAAAACTTAAATTTGGACATGTTTTGCAAAAAGTGTAGGGAAAATGTAAAACGGCTATAACTTTTGCATACGATGTCAGAAAAAAAACGTATAATATATCAAAATGTTCAGCATGAAAATCCGCATCCGATGGACACGGCCTACGACCTATTTGCAAATTTTTAGAATCCTCAAATTCTAAAAGGAAAAAAGTTATGCTCAAATTTCAGTTTTTTTAATTTTGGTCAAATCTGGTCAAACAGTGGTCAAACTACTTATTCAAGAAGTATTAGTGTTAGTAAATAAATATTCAAGAATATTAGTGTTACTAAATAATTATTTCAGTTTTTTGGATGTTTGGTCAAATCTGGTCTTAAACTATGGTCAAACTTTGGTCAAAATGTGGTCAAACTACTTATTCAAGAAATATTAATGTTACTCAATAATTATTGTTTTTTAGAACAATAGTTTTAAACTCAAACAGTGACATGTGTGACTTCATGCTCAAGCTAAACTCCCGAGAGTTAATAGGATTGACATATTACTATTGTCAGGAAAACAACAAGTGCAGACTTGGAATCGAGGGAGAATAGAACCCGGATGTTAAGCGTGCTCAGGCTGGAGTAGTGAGACGATGGGTGACCGTCCGGGAAGTTAAATGCTTTGGAATGATGAGGGGTGATTAGAGACTACACTAGTGCAGAACCGGGCAATAGTACCGGTTCGTAAGGCCCTTTAATGCTTTGGAATGATGAGGGGTGATTAGAGATTAAATTGAGCAGTGATGAGGGGTGATTAGAGACTACACTAGTGCAGAACCGGGCAATAGTACCGGTTCGTAAGGCCCTTTAGTGCCGGTTCCATAACCGGCACTAAAGTTTGGGCACTAAAGGCCCCCCCCTCTAGCACCGGTCCAGCACGAACCGGTGCTAAAGGGCAACCACGTGGCACGAGCCAGCTACGGGGGCCGGGAGCCCTTTAGTACCGGTTGGTAACACCAACCGGTACTAAAATGTTTGGGGGGTTTTTGGTTTTATGATTTCTTTTTCATTTAATTTTGTGTTTTCCATTTTAATTCTTTTTCATTTGCTGGTATTTTACGATACTACACATTGTACACCTTATGCATATATATGGTAGCTAGTAGAACCAATCATATATATATATATATATATATATATATATATATATATATATATATATATATATATATATATATATATATATATATCATCAATGTCTCACGCAAACCACACCATATTAATTCACACATACACACATGCATGTATATAGCTATATACAATTTCTCGTACATATGCATGTTGCCTTCGGAGCCAGTTTGCATTAGCCTAATTGGTGCCTTCGGAGCACGATGATAAATTGGAAGTGGTTCATGACTTGGTCGATGGGGGCGGTAGCGGGTAATAGTATTCTCCCTTCGGATTTATGACCTGGTCGACCAAAAATCCCGCTATTTCCTCTTGAAGTGCTTCTACGCGCTCCGTATCTAGGAGCTTGTCCCGCACCTCTGTGAACTGTTAAGAAGGAGATCAATATGCATGTGTATTAGTTGTGTGACTAGATATCGATAATGGTGCACAAATTGTGAATAGTGTTCTGACAAGCGTACCCATTCCTGTCTTTGAGATCTGCTCATTTCGGACGCCATCATGCGAATGTTCTCGCAAACGCAGTATGCACACAGATCAGTCCCCTGCGCCTGCTTTATGGCCTTTATGAGAATGGAATTTAATTTGATCAGATAATAATTAATCAAGCATGATAATATTAAGAAGATGGCAGCTAGCTACCACACTACTTAATTACTTACCCTGGGTCGAAGCCATCTCAGCTGTCGTTTCCATTGGCCTTCCGTGACGCTGATGAACCTTGCCCAAGCCCTGCCCGCCGACAAAGAAAATGAATAAAGGGGTTATTAAATAGTTCATATCATGAAATGACGAACTAAATAGGCCGAGATATATAGTTAATAATGATTGAAATTACCTGTTGACTATCCCAAACAAGATGTTATAGTCTTTATTTTCTGAGAGTAGTGAGTCCAGTATTTCAACTGTTCCTTCGTCAACTTTAATGATACACAAGATCCAGTGAAATCTGCATGCACACACATTTGCATGTCTTAATTAAGCGGGCATATAAATGTAAGCAAAAACATGTAGCTTGCTAGCTAGTAGGCAAAAACAGAGAATTTATAGTACAAGAAAGTGTGACACACTTGAAGTTGTAAGGAAGTAGTATATCTTTATTGTATTTGAGGTGCTTCAAGAACTCGAACATGTTGTCCTCTACCTGCTTTTTATAATAGTCGCTTATATTCCATGTGAATTCATTAACGGTGTTTGGGTCAATGAACGCAATGCCATAGCGTCCACCTTTTTTCATTTCATTCATCTTCATCCTGCATAGTACCACAGAAAAGAATATAGTGAGGATAATTACAGGTAACGATTGATCAAAAGGATCAATACAGCTAGCTTCAGACTTAAATTACAGAAAGAAATCACTTACAGACAATAGCAACTGACGATAGATTTGTCGAGTGCGTCTTGATTGTATAACTGAAACGGTTCAGAGTACTCAACGGTCCCAGGTTTCTCATGTTTGAAATGATCCTTGTTGACTTGCACCATGAGGGACTGTCGATTGGATATCTTGGTCATGTCCATGTACCATTGATGCAATTCCTACATTCTCGTTGGGAGCTTCTTGACAACTTCTGGCTTGACCAAAGGTTGGCCCCGGACATATTTCCGTTTTATTTCCTCCTCTGTAAGCACAGGCATGTCCTTGATCTCAAGGAGTTGTCCAACAGTGATCTTGAGTTCTTCAGCCTGCGTTATATGCTGCTGGGTTATTACCACATCGCCCACCTGGGGAACGTAAACTGTTTGCCCACAATAATATTGGCCGCGCGTACTGTCACGTGTTGTTGGAGGCACAACAAGCGGGGGGATCGGTTGCGCCTACTGTTCTCCCAGCCGGGCAACGGTTCTCCCGCATTTGTTGACAGCTGCTTGTTGTTTGCTCGAGCTCGAGCTCGCCTCCTTCTATAGACGTTGTCGATTTAACTTCCTGATGTGGCACTCATAGTCTGAGTCAACAGGCTTAGGAGCTGGTGGTTCAGCCATACGAATGAAGTGGTCAATAACTTCCATAGGCGCTTTCTCCCTTGGCGGCGGTGGCGGTTTCAGTCCAAAATGGGCGTCGACTTCAGCCCGCACTATGGCATTGGTTTGCTCCTTGGTCCTGTCATAAGCCCTCTCAGGAAGAGGAGTATCGAGGTATGGACCATATTTATATCGCTTGCCTCCGCCTGTACTTCCTGTACTATGACCTCGACCGGTACCGCTACGCACCATATGTGCGGGGCGTCTCTTCTGTGATTGCTGAGGCGGCGGAGACGGCTGACGGGGCTGAGTTGGACGAGGAGGAGTGGCCTGAAGATGTGCCGGACTTGGAGGAGGAGTGGCCTGACACTTTGCCGGACTTGGAGGAGGAGTGCACGTCTGACGCTGTGTCGGACTTGGAGGAGGAGTGGCCTGACACTTTTCCGGACTTGGAGGAGGAGGAGTGGCCTCACGCGTTGGTGGACTTGAAGGAGCGGGAGTCTGCTGAATCGGCGGTGGACTTCGACGAGGAGTTGGGTGACGCGGTGTCGGTGGCCTTCGAAAGATGATGCAATCCTTTCTCCATAGGACGACATGATGTATGGCCTCTCCCAATGTGTGCTCGTCGTCACCTCCAGGAATGTCAAGCTGTAGCTCCGAATATGGGTCCACCACCTCATCAACCAAGACACGAGCATAGCCCGCTGGAATCGGGTTGCAATGGAAGGTTGCCTCGGGGGAATTTGGAAAAGCAATGGCGTCCGCCACCTTCATGGATATGTTCTTCATCTTGAAGTGTAGCTCGCAGTTAGTGTTCTCCGTGATGTCATCCACGTGGTATCTATCTAGCAATGCGTCGCCCGGGGCGGAACCCACGCTGCTTATCGGCATGGATGGAGCGGTGCTATCCAATGCTGGATCATCTGCTAGCTGCTGCAGCTGTTGAGACCCCCTTTGCTGGCTAAGTGAGTCGATCTGCTCCTGCTGCCGCTGGAATTTAACTGCCAATTCCGCTTGACTTGCTTCAAGGCCTTGAAGGCGTTCATAGTCCCGCTTCCTCTGCTCCTCCTCCATCTTCCTCTTCTTCTCCTCCGCAATCTTCTTTCTCGCACGAGTTCTGTAGTCGGCGTTCCAGTCCGAAAACCCCTCATACCACGGAATAGTGCCCTTGCCTCGTGTTCTTCCCGGGTGTTCAGGATTTCCCAGGGCAAGCGTAAGCTCGTCGTTCTCTCTGTTTGGCCGGAACACCCCCGATCGAGCCTCTTCTATTGCAACAAGTATCGCATCGTCGGCTCCGCTCAGACATGCCTTCGTCGAAACATTGCCTGTCTTCGGGTCCAACTCCCCCGCATGCACATAGAACCAAGTCCTGCACCTGGGGGGGCAGCTCTTAGTAACCGAAGTGACACCTGCATCCTCCATCTCTTTCTCAGACTTATCCCACTTAGGCATTGCCACCGCGTAGCCACCTGGCCCCAGCTTATGGAACTTATCCTTTTTTTGGGCATTCTGCTTGTTTATTCTCGACCGTTCCTTAGCTAATTCTAAATCCTTGAATTTCACCAAATCGTCCCAATGAGCACTTTGATTCTCTGGTATCCCCTCGAATACTGGAGTCTTCCTTCCATCCTTGACGTACTTCTCCCACGTCGTTCTCTTGTAGTTCTTGAATGCAACCGCCATCTTCCTAAAAGCAGCGTCCTTGACTTTCTGCACATCTGCTTCTGTGAAATGATCTGGTAGGGTGAAATGTTCCATGAGAGTATCCCAAAGCAGTTGTTTTTTATTCTCGTCGACAAAAGTAACATCTGGACGTGGCTTTGCTGGCTTTCTCGATTCTTGAAGGGAGATCGGGAGTTGGTCCTTCACAAGAACTCCACACTGACGAATGAACTTGTCCGCAATCTTCTTAGGCGCTAATGGTTCGCCATTAGGTTTGAATGCCTCGATATTGTACTTTACGCCCTCCTTCAACTTTTCGTTCAGGCCTCGTTTCGTCCTTTTGCCTGAAGATTTGCTCTATCCGGATGGCTGAAAGAAGAAAGATCGATTCGTTAATATATCTTCAACTCATTTATTAAAACATGTGATGATCACTAGATTCCTGCTTATATAAATATATATACCTCGCCGGTGTTTGTTGTTTCAGGATCAACATGTTCTTCGTCATCGTCATAATCGTAGTTCATGACTTCATCAATTCGGTCATCGCGATCGAATATCATATCACCCTCTCCGGTGTTGTTTAGAAATTCGGAGCCGCCAAAATCATCTGGCCCGCGTATCATATCGAACATGGTCTATTCTCTCTCTCTGTCGGTATTGTCCGCCATAGCTTTTATTTAACTATGTCAAAAGAAATATAAAACCATTTAGTATAATCACGAATAATAGATATAATCTCAAATACATCGTCTCAAATAATAGATATAATCTCGAATACATCGTCTCGAATAACAGATATAATCTCGAATACATCATCTCGAATAATATATAATCTCGAATACATCATCTCGAATATATAATCTCGAATACATCACTGGCTAGGTAGCTAATAAAGATCGAATACTACAGAAGAATCTAGGACACTCGCGGTTCCTGCGGCGCGGGCGGTGGACACCCAAAGAGATGGAACCCTCACAGGATCATAGCTAAAGTGAGATCCCTGAAGAAACTGCCAGGTATTGGAGAACCAGCCGCCCTCTAACGCAACCATGTAGCGATGGACGTGCTCGTCCTCCTCCCTAACACGACGACGTACCACCTCCGGCGGGGCCGGCTCACTCCGCACCGAAACTGGCCCACGCGAACGCCACCAAACGAGATCAGTGTCGACGATGGGACCCGGGGCCAGGTTCATCATCAAGCGGCGCGCCCCTCCAGGCAGCACCTCCCAGTGCCAGCCCGGCGGAGCCCAGTCCCGGACATGGGTCAGCTGGACGTCGTCGCGGACGTGTCGATGGCGAGGATGTGGGCCGGGCATCGTCGACAACAAATAGTAGTTATATGCCCGCAAAAAGTAACATTTTTTTAATGATTGGATTTTGATAACTAAAATTTCTAACATTTCTATAACATTTCTAACAATGCTATATATAACTAACATTTCTATAACATTTCTAGTATTTCTATAACTAAAAAAAAGAAAAATTTCTAACTTTTTTATAACTATTTCTATAACTAAAAAATAGAAAAATTTCTAACAATTCTAACTTTTTGATAACTATTTCTATAACTAAAAAACAGAAAAATTTCTAACAATTCTAACTTTTTTATAACTATTTCTATAACTAAAACTAATTCTAAAATTTCCTGATTATATAACTAACATTTCTATAACAATTCTAATATTTATATAACTAACATTTCTATAACATTTCTATATCACTTGTATTTCATTTATAACTAAATATTTTTATAAATATTTCATTTAGGAATTATGTATCGGAGAGTTTAGGAATTCTTTTTACTTCCCAGTCTCCTCATCGCTCTGGTAAGGCATCCTGACGTAGAGTTTTGACTCTTCTCTTCTCAAATTTCACAAAAAAAAAATTAGGATCATGCGGGTATCTTAGAATCGTTCCGATGGTTTTGTGATGACCACATTGTCTTGGTGCCTCCTATCAGCAGGGGTTTAGTGGAAGTGTCCCGGGGAGTTGAGCTCTGAGGTGTTGTCGTCATAATTTTATCATTACAGTTCTGGAATACCTAAGTTTGGTACGCCGACATTGAAAATCTCTTTTATGCAGTTGTTGGTGAGATAACCCTGATAGCCCAGTACTGAGGCGAGTGCGGGAGTATTGCCATAACTCGTATAACGGATGCTTTTCGAAGGTTGAGGTAGATGATTTCCGAAGGTTTCTTGTTTATGTGTTAAAGGATGGATCCAGCTGGATCTAGGTATTGTTAGTTTGGGTGATATATTTTGTGTCCCCTGTATCCCCAACAGCTGATTGCATAACCAGAAAGTTTCGGGAGTTTATAGGTGGGAATTCAAGTATCACGTAGGAATTCTTTCCAACAGACACATGATACGATATGGGATCCATCATATGTTTGTTTCCGTCTTATTCTGCAAGCCAATCCTTTGTTTTTGTTTTGTTTTGTGGTATTCGAGTTGCTTCAATGTCAAGTGTTGATTCCATACCTTTTCCAAACGGTGTTATCATATTTCTATGGAAATACTAATCCTTCTTGATCATCAAGATTATCATGCCAATTCTTTTCCAACCGGTGTGTCCCTCTTCAATTGGATCCAATCACTTCAACATTCGCAAGATCAATTATCAGTTCTTCTCAACGGTGTTTGCTTCATCCGTTCCAAGTTGTCTTTGTTTTTCCCGCCCTCCCACCCTTATTTCTTCAAGGACGCAGATTTCTTGATCAAGTATCCATCTTATTGATGTGAAGCCTCTCCATTCTTCTCCTTCATGTTCTTACCCGGTGTTTCTCATGAAGATGCTAACGGAACCTCAAGTTTATAATTATATGTTCTTTTATCTTCCCCGGTGTGTTCAATACAATCTTTCGATGGTGATCACATCTTTTCCTCGTTTCAATACCTTCTCATACCGGTGCACCTCATAAAAATTCACTTCTCGCTATTCATTTGTTCGGGAGTGCTGAAGATATCTCAGAAGGCTCGTCTTGTCTTTCAAGATCAGTTCAACCTATTTCGAGGTTGTTATCTCATTCTAGCCATTTAAATCAACCGGTGCAATCTCCCTTTCAAGGAATTCTTTCAACGGTGTTTCTTTTGAGTGGGCCCTAACCCACAGGTCTTTTCGCAGGATCTTACCTGACTCTTCTAATTTTCCCGGAGTTATTCTCAAATTCTTTTCCAATTTTGACGTAAAAATGAATTATCATCAGTCAAATGTCTTTCTCCAAGATCTTTCAAATTCTTTTCATTATTGGTTCAACCTTTCCAATTCTCATTCCGGAGTGCCTCAACAATTCATGGTGGTGGTTCTCGTCATCATTCTCAACATTTGAAGACCGAAGAAGAGTTTCTCTTAAATCTTGCCCCATTCTCTTCAAGATTCATTGTCTAGCTTGTTGCCATCCTCTCATAATTGTTTTCAATTGTGAGTATAATTTTCACCCATCCGGAGCATTTCAGGAGTCTTTTCAGTTTGATTCTCTGAAGGCCATCATTTCAGAAGAATTATTCATTCTCAGCTTCGTCTATCGTTCTTCAAATCTTACCGGTGCATCTTTCAATATTCTCTAATCAGTTAATGATCTCTTCGTTCTCATGTATCTAAATCCTAGCAAGCATCTTCGTTCATTTGCTAATTCTTCCCGGTGTTTCCTTATCTTTTCTTCGTTCATTTTCAATTTTTACGGTGTTTCGTTTAACATTCCTCTTCCGTTGTTATCATACCAATTCATTCATTCTTTCCAATCCTACCGGTGGTTCGTTGAAGACCTTCTCAAGTTTGCGCTATATCTCTCTTAATCTTTCTACGAGAATAAGTAGTATGTCAAATCCATTGCTTGTCATCAATTTAAATTGGTGAAGGATAAGCATAATGTAATTCTTATTCTTGTTTCATCGAGTAAATTCTATTCCTTATTCCGGAGGTTCATCAAAATTCTTGATTTCATTTGTTCATCTTTCTTTCCAGAGTTCCAAATTTTTCTCGGTTATATCATCTCAAAGCTCCATATAAATCATTGCAAGGCTTCACCTTGTATTTCTAACTTCTCTTTCTTTCTATCTTCGTTTTATTACCGGAGTTCTCCATGGAGGACCTACATGGTGGTTTATTAAGGACCCTTTTCATTCTTCAACTGTTCGTCAAGATTTGTCTCGGAGTTAAGATCCGCTAAGTTATACTCAAAAAATAAACATGGTGCTCAACACATGTTTTGTTTTGAGGAGTTCATGTTTTTCTTCATCTTGCATTCCGAAGTGCAATTCTTTCTATCAATATCTTTTGAGGTGGTCTTATGTCATTGTTGACAATTTCGCTTCGTGTTTCATGATTCACAAGTTGTTAAGAATGAGATATTTAAATCCATCATTTTCTCTTCGTTAAGGAGATCGTTTCAACCTATCAATCCCTCCATTGGAGTTATCTTGGTAAAGATTTCACCTAAAGCCTTCCCTAAGGAATGTTGCTAATTATGGTGCTTATTAATGATCCATGTTTCTCCTTCTCTTCTCGGTGAAAGAGTTCTTCATCTCCGTGTTGCTCTCAAGCAATCAATTGTTTTCCATAGTGGCATGTATTCACCTCTAAGTTTTGAGATGTCTCCATAAGCCCACAAGGATCATATCCTTTCGTTGTTGGTTTTCCAACAACTCCGTTTTAACCTTCTTGGAAGGATTCTTTCCAAATTCAATCGTGGTTGAAGTTTTCATTATCTTCTCCGTTCTTTTCTCCCAACCAGCTAACTTCCATTCTTTCGTTCCGGAGGCATTGTGATGTTACTCTCTTCGACTCATCATCTCGTTTTGCCAAGATCATGTTCTTTTCCTTGCTAATCCATTTAACAGGAGTGTGGTGTTCTCTTTTCAAGTTCTTTCCATCTTATCAAGTTTTCCCTCTCTTTTCTACCGGAGTGTTGTCCAAATTATGTCATTCTTGTTCTTTGTTTTTTTTCTTCTACCGGTGTGCTTTCATATTCTTTTTGGTCCACTGAGCTCTTGTTTCATGTCCTTCAACCTACAAGGTTCTCGCAATGTTCCTTGTTCCTCTTGCTGAATGGAGTGTTTTAAATTTTGTTCACCTCCGTCTTGTCATTTCTTCAAGCTTTGGGACCTCTCAAGGTTCTTTGGTTTCACTCATTTCTCAAAGAAGCAACATTGTTTTACCTCTTGTTCTTCCGTTTCTCTCCGGTGCCATTCTTAGATCTCGGGACGAGATCCTCTCGTAGTGGTGGAGTGTTGTAACGACCCGAGGCCGACGCTTCAGAAGACTTCCATATTTTTCGTGATCACCGTGTGTTTCTTTGGTGCTTGCTCGTTTATTTTTGCTTTGCATCATGTCATCATGCCATCATGGCATTAATCTTTGCATCTCAACTCAACTAATAAATTGCATAGATGGTTGATCTATTTAAATCGAGGGAAGGGTGACTTCTCTTTATAACATATCCTCCCAATATTTGGGAGCTATATTAAAATATTCCATTGATTTGGAATTTACCACAACACACTTGCATGTTAAATCCCTTGGTCTTTTCGTCTTCAATTTTTGACTCTCTAACCTTGCCAATAATTCCTTTTCCTTTCATCAAGGCTCTTCCTAAATTCTTAACATTTTTGGACACACCTAAAGTTTAGACTCCATTCAGACTCCTTCGAGGCAAGTTAAATAATTTTGGATTTAACTTCCCGTATTTTGTTGGAACCATTTTTGGTTGGGTTGGAAATATTCCATAAAGCCTTACAAATATGTCCCATCATTTTATTCTTGATCATGGCCTCTTCTCCTAATTCTTTTGAACTCTCTCTATTTTCTTTTCTGCTTAAGAGGGTGAGAGAAGAGAGAGCCCAGCCGCAACCTGCAGCCAGGCCGGACCATTTGCGTCAGGCCCAGCCCAGCGCCTATCTAACCCTAGCCCCGACCCCTTCCTCTCGATCTCTCCCAGTCTCGATCCTCTCCTCCCTCCTTGCGCCGTCAGGAAGAGAGACAGAGAGGAGCGGGCGCCCCGCGCCCGATCTCCTCCGCCCCACCGACGAGCCTCCGCTCTGCCTCACCTCCTGCTTCCCCGGGTTGCTCGCCCGCTCGTCATGGCCGCCACAAGTTCCTCAAGAAGCCGCGCCGCCCGCCTCTGTCCACGACTCCGGCGAGATTTGGGCAGCCCCGCGCTGGAGCCGTCATTCCCGCACCGCTGCAGCGCCATCTTCCTCCCTCCTGCCGCGAGCTCCACCTCCCATGGCTGTCGCCGCCGTCCTGCCTACCCCACCGGAGCGCCCCGCCGCCTCGGGTCTCCTTCGCCCGCTTCCTCTCGCGTCGCCACCCGCAGGTTCCGACCCTGCCTCAAGCGCCCCGCGCCCCTACATCGAGCCGCCAGGGCCGTGGGTCGCCGGATGCCGCCTCCTTTGCTTCGAGCTGCCTCCCGCGCCTCGACCTCCTTCAAGAGACTGGCCGGATCCATCTTCCTGCACCCGTTTCGCATCTCCTGCGCCGCGCTAGACCTCCACCAACACTCGCCTCTGCCATGGACCTCCCCAGTGAGGCCCATCTGCGCCATCCGCCCCGGCCTCCTGCACTCGTGCCGGACCACGACGCCCCACTGTCATCATGCACCTCCACTTGCTGTTGCTATTGACGCCAAGTCCAACAACCACTGAACAGGCCGAAACGCCAAGTCCCACTTCAACAAGTGGACCTCTACTTCGGATTCACCAAGTACACTTCGGATGCGCCTAGTTCGACTACATGGACCGCCAAGTTCCTCTACGGTCGACCCGAACATCTACGAACCATGTACGTCTACCGTCGCCGTGGATCCGACAAGATCCGTGTACAACTATTTCCACTACGACCGTCGCGAGAACGTCTACTTCCTTTACGAACTTGATCCGTTTCGAAAATGCACGCTTCAAAGGTATAACCCCGAGACGACCGCCGTGGACCGAATGCATGTGTTGTATGAGATGCACCGTTTGCACTGTATCCGAATTGTCACTCGTTTCCATGCCACTAACTCGTGGGAACCCAGTTGACGGGATCACCCCACCATCTTGCATGACACGCTCACGACACGCTTCCTTTTGCATCGGTATCTCCATGAGCTACCGGAACCGATATGTTGTCGTGGCATCATTTTCGAATTCGTTGCCGTGGCACCCCTTTCTTCCACCACGGTGACAAATGCTTCATAACATGCTCATGTCAACGTTTTCATTAAAAAAATGCATAAACTTGTATAAGTCATCCGCATCATGATAACAACATTTAAATTGCTTAAAATTGTTTCTTGCATTGAATGGCTAAATGCATATGGGGATTTACCGGACTTGTTGTTTGTTGTTCCGGCCTCATTTAAAATTGCCTAAATAGTCAGTTTATTTATGCTTCACCCTTGCCATGTTTAATAACATTTAATATTGTTGGGTACCTAAACGAGAGAGAACTAAATAAGTCATGTGGTGTTTTGTCAATATGCAACTCGTTGCATATTGAGCTCCACTTAATTTGTAGTATTGTTGGTGCACTCTGCCATGCCATGCCTCATTAAACCGGACACGCATCATACTTGGTTGTGCATCGTGCCATGTTTATGTGATGGTTGTTTACCAAGTTGTTTGTTTATTTTCGGGTTGCTTCTCTCGTTAGCTTCGGTTTCGTTCCGAAGTTGTGGGGATTCGTTCGACTACATCCATTTGTCTTCTTCATGGTCTCGTTCTTCTTCCTTGTGGGATTTCAGGCAAGATGACCATACCCTCAAAATCACTTCTATCTTTGCTTGCTAGATGCTCGCTCTTTTGCTATGCCTATGCTGCGATACCTACCACTTGCTTATCATGCCTCCCATGTTGCCATGTCAAGCCTCTAACCCACCTTGTCCTAGCAAACCGTTGTTTGGCTATGTTACCATTTTGCTCAGCCCCTCTTATAGCGTTGTTAGTTGCAGGTAAAGACGAACTTTGTTCCTTGTTGGAACATGTTTACTTGTTGGGATATCACAATATATCTTATTTAATTAATGCATCTATATACTTGGTAAAGGGTGGAAGGCTCGGCCTTATGCCTGGTGTTTTGTTCCACTCTTGCCGCCCTAGTTTCCGTCATATCGGTATTATGTTCCCGGATTTTGCGTCCCTAACGCGGTTGGGTGATTTATGGGACCCCCTTGACAGTTCGCTTTGAATAACACTCCTCCAGCAAGGCCCAACATTGGTTTTACATTTGCCTCAGCCTATTACCTTTTCCCTTAGGAGTCGCACATCCCGAGGGTCATCTTTATTTAGCCCCTGGGCCAATGCTTGTCTAAGTGTTGGTCCAAACTAGAGCACCGTGCGGGACCGTCCCTTGGCAACTTGGGTTATGTTGGTACCTGTACGCTTAGCTTATCCGGTCGTGGCCTGAGACGAGATACACGCGGCTACTATCAGGGTGTCGGCACGCCGGGAGGTCTTGCTGGACTTGTTTTACCATTGTTGAAATGTCTTGTAGCCGGGATTCCGAGACTGATCGGGTCTTCCTGGTAGAAGGAATATCCTTCGTTGACCGTGAGAGCTTATAATGGGCTAAGTTGGGACACCCCTGCAGGGTATTATCTTTCGAAAGCCGTGCCCGCGGTTATGAGGCAGATGGTAATTTGTTAATGTCCGGTTCTAGAAAACCCGAAGTTGATCTTAATTAAAATACACCAACCGCATGTGTAACCGTGATGGTCTCTTCTCGGCGGAGTCCGGGAAGTGAACACGGTGTTGGAGTTATGCTTGACGTAGGTTGTTATAGGATCACTTCTTGATCATAGTTGTTCGACCGTGCTTTTGCCTCCTCTTCTCGCTCTCTTTTGCGTATGGTAGCCACGATATATGCTAGTTGCTTGCTGCAGCTCCACCTCATACCTTTACCCTTCCCATAAGCTTAAATAGTCTTGATCTCGCGGGTGTGAGATTGCTGAGTCCCCATGACTCACAGATACTTCCAAAACCAGTTTGCAGGTGCCGATGAAACCGTGCAGGTGACGCACCCGAGCTCAAGGAGGAGTTCGATGAAGATCTTGTTCATTGTGTTGTTTCATTTCAGTTGATCAGTAGTGGAGCCCAGTTGGGACGATCGGGGATCTGTGTAGCATTTGGGGTAGTCTTCTTTTATTTTGGTTCCGTAGTCGGACCTTGATTGTATCTGTATGATGTAATGCTTTACTCATGTATTGTGTGAAGTGGCGACTGTAAGCCAACTATGTATCTCTTTCCCTTTTGTATTACATGGGTTGTGTGAAGATTACCTCACTTGCGACATTGCTTTTAGTGCGGTTATGCCTCTAAGTCGTGCTTCGACACGTGGGAGATATAGCCGCATCGAGGGCGTTACAGTGGAGGCGAATACGAGGCGCACACCGGACGCTCCTCCGACAGAGGACGCGGACAGGCTGTCTGCCACCCATTCCGAGGTGGAGAGTGCCATGAACCACAGGCGTCGCCGGACAGTTCTTCGCGACACCTGTTTCTCCCAAGAGGCGTTGGACGCCTTCCGTTCGGGAGTTGCATATCACCGTGCCGCTTAGAATGGTCTAGCCAGAGCCACGGAGCAATATGTAAAAGACATACGGGTGAGAAAATTTTAATGGTTATATATACCAGTAGCCCCCGAGACTTGAAGCAGTGAGAATAACTGATTTAAGGATCATGTGATATGTAGGTTCTTTCAGAGAAGAATACCCAATTGTCCCAGGAGTTAAAAGAGTGCCAAGCCCAACTTGAGGCCGCATTGGCCGCGACAGGGGGCCCGAGGAGACCCCCTCTGGTAATATATGCTTAAAAAAGATAAGTGTGAAGTGCGGCATATGTGCAAATCTGACAAATGAAATTGTAGATGGCGCCAGACTAGATCCGGAAAAGCAACAACTCCTACGCCAGCTAAAGGCTGGCGAGAGCGTGCTAACAAAGGTGAGGCGGGAGAAGAATGATCTTCAGGATGCCAACACCAAGCTGGGTGTTGAACTGAAAGATGTTCGTGCCCAGCTGTCGGACTCCGTTAAGGAGAATCAGCGGCTTCGACGCGGCATATTTAGTAAGTGCTTGAACGAACTTTGAAAAAGGAGTTCGGTGAGGAAGTCGACTAACAGAGTAATGTATGTAGGTATGCTAATAGGTCGTCATGCAGAGGAGATGCCCGGTTCCACGGGTGACCTTCTTCCCGAGCTCTCGCAACTACACGGGCGAGTTCGGCGGGTGATGCAAGGCATTGCCCAGGCCTTGTGGCCCTCCGTCTCCATGCCCGAAGGCCTTGGAGAGCTTGCAGAGAAGCTTAAGGGAGTGCAGCGGCGCTTCCGATTATGGAAGATATTGGCCTGCCGTCAAGGTGCTAGGGAGGCCTGGGCCATGGTAAAGACGTGATACACAAAGGCTGACCCTAACCACATGGCCGAGGTCAGACCTGTGGGGCCCGATGGGAAGGAAATCCCTGTAAGCTTAGTATACGGCCAAGTAGAATTGGCCGCAAAGTATTCCCAGCAGGACTGTAATTTAGACAGCCTGTTAGACGGTATTGAAGAGGAATACAATCAGTTAGAATGACTATGTAATTTTAATTGGCATGTGTAATGTCTTCCAGCCGGATTGTAGATCGTTTTTCATGGACGACCTTTTCGCTTCAACCTCGGGACCTGACGGTCCGGAGTGTCTCCGAATACCCATACGGTTATGTAAGAACCCGGGTATGCGTGGAGACCAGGCGTAGGGGTCATTAGTGCTTGAACAGACAAGTGCCCAACTAGTTATGTTATATTACATGGTTAGTAAGAAATATCTTCCAGGGAGAATAGTTCCGTTAGGGGTTCCTTTGTTGGAAATATGCCCTAGGGGCAATAATAAAAGCATTATTATTATATTTCCTTGTTCATGATATTTGTCTTTTATTCATGCTATAATTGTGTTATCCGGAAACCGTAATACATGTGTGAATACATAGACACCAACATGTCTCTAGTAAGCCTCTATTTCACTAGCTCGTTGATCAACTGATAGTCAAGGTTTCCTGACTACGGACATTGGATGTCATTGATAACGAGATCACATCATTAGGAGAATGATGTGATGGACAGGACCCAATCCTAAGCATAAGCACAAGATCGTATAATTCGTTTGCTAGAGCTTTTCCAATGTCAAGTATCTTTTCCTTAGACCATGAGATCGTGTAACTCCCAGATACCGTGGGAGTGCTTTGGGTTCTGCCAAACGTCACAACGTAACTGGGTGACTATAAAGGTATACTACGGGTATCTCCGAAAGTGTCTGCTGGGTTGACACGGATCGAGACTGGGATTTGTCACTCTGTCTGACGGAGAGGTATCACCGGGCCCACTCGGTAATGCGTCATCATAATGAGCTCAATGTAATCAAAGTGTTTGATTATGGGATCATGCATTACGGTACGAGTAAAGTGACTTGCAGGTAACGAGATTGAACGAGGTATTGGGATACCGACGATCGAATCTCGGGCAAGTAAAATACCGTTTGACAAAGGGAATTGAATACGGGATTGATTGAATCCTCGACATCGTGGTTCATTCGATGAGATCATCGAGGAGTATGTGGGAGCCAACATGGGTATCCAGATCCCGCTGTTGGTTATTGACCAGAGTGGTGTCTCGGTCATGTCTGCATGTCTCCCGAACCCGTAGGGTCTACACACTTAAGGTTCGGTGACGCTACGGTTGTAGAGATATGAGTATGCAATAATGCAAAAGTTGTTCGGAGTCCCGGATGAGATCCCGGACGTCACGAGGAGTTCCGGAATGGTCCGGAGGTGAAGAATTATATATAGGAAGTGCAGTTTCGGCCATCGGGAGTGATCTGGGGGTCACCGGTATTGTACCGGGACCACCAGATGGGTCCCGGGGGTCCACCGGGTGGGGCCACCCATCCCGGAGGGCCCCATGGGCTGAAGTGGGAGGGGGGACCAGCCCTTAGTGGGCTGGTGCGCCCCCCAAGGCCCACCCCGTGCGCCTAGGGTTGGAACCCTAGGGTGGGGGGCGCCCCACTTGCCTTGGGGGGTACTCCACCCCCCTGGCCGCCGCCCCCCTGGGAGATTGGATCTCCAGGGGCCGGCGCCCCCCCAGGGGGCCTATATAAAGGCGGGAGGGAGGGGCAGCCGCACCCCTTCACCCCTGGCGCCTCCCTCTCCCCTGTCACACCTCTCCCTCTCGCACAGACGCTCGGCGAAGCCCTGCTGCACGTGACAACTGCATCCACCACCACGCCGTCGTGCTGCTGGATCTCCATCAACCTCTCCTTCCCCCTTGCTGGATCAAGAAGGAGGAGACGTCATCCGCTCCGTACGTGTGTTGAACGCAGAGGTGCCGTCCGTTCGGCGCTTGGTCATCGGTGATTTGGATCACGGCGAGTACGACTCCATCATCCACGTTCTAGTGAACGCTTCCGCTCTCGATCTACCAAGGTATGTAGATGCATCTGAATACTCATTGCTAGATGAACTCATAGATGGATCTTGGTGAAACCGTAGGAAAAATTTTGTTTTCTGCAACGTTCCCCAACAGTGGCATCATGAGCTAGGTCTATGCGTAGTTCTTTTTGCACGTGTAGAACACAATTTGTTGTGGGCGTAGATGTTGTCAACTTTCTTGCCGCTACTAGTCTTACTTTGCTTCAGCGGTATTGTGGGATGAAGCGGCCCGGACCAACCTTACACGTACGCTTACGTGAGACCGGTTCCACCGACTAACATGCACTAGTTGCATAAGGTGGCTGGCGGGTGTCTGTCTCTCCCACTTTAGTCGGAGCGGATTCGACGAACATGGTCCTTATGAAGGGTAAATAGAAGTTGACAAATCACGTTGTGGCTTTTACGTAGGTAAGAAAACGTTCTTGCTAGAACCCTAATGCAGCCACGTAAAACTTGCAACAACAATTAGAGGACGTCTAACTTGTTTTTGCAGCAAGTGCTTTGTGATATGATATGGCCAAAGTTGTGATGAATGATGAATGATATATATGTGAGTATGACAACCGGCAGGAGCCATAGGAGTTGTCATTATTTTTATGACCTGCATGTCAATGGAAACGCCATGTAAATTACTTTACTTTATTGCTAAACGTGTTAGCCATAGTAGTAGAAGTAATAGTTGGCGAGCAACTTCATGGAGACACGATGATGGAGATCATGATGATGGAGATCATGATGATGGAGATCATGGTGTCGTGCCGGTGACAAGATGATCATGGAGCCCCAAGATGGAGATCAAAGGAGCTATATGATATTGGCCATATCATGTCACTATTATTATTTGATTGCATGTGATGTTTATCATGTTTTGCATCTTGTTTACTTAGAACGACGGTAGTAAATAAGATGATCCCTCATAATAAATTTCAAGAAAGTGTTCCCCCTAACTGTGCACCATTGCGACAGTTCGTTGTTTTGAAGCACCACGTGATGATCGGGTGTGATAGATTCCAACGTTCACATACAACGGGTGTAAGACAGATTTACACATGCAAACACTTAGGTTGTCTTGACGATCCTAGCATGTAGAGACATGGCCTCGGAACACGGAGGACCGAAAGGTCGAGCATGAGTCGTATAGAAGATACGATCAACATGCAGATGTTCACCGATGATGACTACTTTGTCTCACGTGATGATCGGACACGGCCTAGTCGAGTCGAATCATGTATTCACTTAGATGACTAGACGGATGTCTAATCTGAGTGGGAGTTCATTAAATAATTTGATTAGATGGACTTAATTATCATGAACTTAGTCTAAATAAACTTTGCAATATGTCTTGTAGATCAAATGGCCCAAGCTAATGTCAACATGAACTTCAACGCGTTCCTAGAGAAAACCAAGCTGAAAGATGATGGCAGCAACTATACGGACTGGGTCCGGAACCTGAGGATCATCCTCATAGCTGCCAGGAAACAATATGTCCTAGAAGCACCGCTAGGTGAAGCACCCATCCCAGAGAACCAAGACATTATGAATGCTTGGCAGTCTCGTGCTGATGATTACTCCCTCGTTCAGTGCGGCATGCTTTATAGCTTAGAACCGGGGCTCCAAAAGCGTTTTGAGCATCACGGAGCATATGAGATGTTCGAGGAGCTGAAACTGGTTTTCCAAGCTCATGCCCGGGTCGAGAGATATGAAGTCTCCGACAAGTTCTACAGTTGTAAGATGGAGGAAAATAGTTCTGTCAGTGAACACATACTCGAGATGTCTGGGTTGCACAACCGCTTGACTCAGCTGGAGATTAACCTCCCAGATGAGTCGGTCATTGACAGAATCCTTCAGTCGCTCCCACCTAGCTACAAGAGCTTTGTGATGAACTACAATATGCAGGGGATGGTAAAGACCATTCCTGAGGTATTTGCTATACTGAAATCAGCAGATGTTGAAATCAAAAAGGAACATCAAGTGTTGATGGTCAATAAAACCACCAAGTTCAAGAAAGGCAAGGGTAAGAAGAACTTCAAGAAGGACGGCAAGGATGTTGCCGCGCCCGGTAAGCCAGTTGCCGGTAAGAAGTCAAAGCATGGACCCAAGCCTGAGACTGAGTGCTTTTATTGCAAAGAGATGGGTCACTGGAAGCGGAACTGCCCCAAATACTTAGCGGACAAGAAGGCCGGCAACACTAAAGGTATATGTGATATACATGTAATTGATGTGTACCTTACCAGTGCTCGTAGTAGCTCCTGGGTATTTGATACCGGTGCCGTTGCTCATATTTGTAACTCAAAACAGGAGCTGCGGAATAAGCGGAGACTGGCGAAGGACGAGGTGACGATGCGCGTCGGGAATGGTTCCAAGGTCGATGTGATCTCCGTCGGCACGCTACCTCTACATTTACCTACGGGATTAGTTTTAAACTTCAATAATTGTTATTTAGTGCCAAGTTTGAGCATGAACATTGTATCTGGATCTCGTTTAATGCGAGATGGCTACTCATTTAAATCCGAGAATAATGGTTGTTCTATTTATATGAGTGATATGTTTTATGGTCATGCTCTGATGGTCAATTGTTTATTCTTAATGAATCTCGTGCGTGATAATACACATGTTCATAGTGTGAATACCAAAAGGTGTAAAGTTTATAACGATAGTCCCACATACTTGTGGCACTGCCGCCTTGGTCACATTGGTGTCAAGCGCATGAAGAAGCTCCATGCTGATGGACTTTTAGAGTCTCTCGATTATGAATCATTTGACACATGCGAACCATGCCTCATGGGCAAAATGACCAAGACTCCGTTCTCCGGAACAATGGAGCGAGCAACCAACTTATTTGAAATCATACATACTGATGTGTGCGGTCCAATGAGTGTTGAGGCTCACGGAGGATATCGTTATGTTCTCACTCTCACGGATGACTTGAGTAGATATGCGTATGTTTACTTAATGAAACACAAGTCTGAAACCTTTGAAAAGTTCAAGGAATTTCAGAATGAGGTAGAGAATCAACGTGACCGAAAAATAAAGTTCTTACGATTAGATCGTGGAGGAGAATATTTAAGTCACGAATTTGGCACACACTTAAGAAAATATGGAATCGTTTCACAACTCACGCCGCCAGGAACACCTCAACGTAAGGGTGTGTCCGAACATCGTAATCGCACTCTATTGGATATGGTGCGATGTATGACGTCTCTTACTGATTTACCGCTATCATTTTGGGGATGCGCTCCAGAGACAGCTACATTCACTTTAAATAGGGCACCGTCTAAATCCGTTGAGACGACACCGTATGAATTATGGTTTGGGAAGAAACCTAAGCTGTCGTTTCTAAAAGTTTGGGGATGCGATGCTTATGTCAAGAAACTTCAACCTGAAAAGCTCGAACCCAAGTCGGAAAAATGCGTCTTCATAGGATACCCTAAGGAAACCATTGGGTATACCTTCTACCTAAGATCCGAAGGCAAGATCTTTGTTGCCAAGAACGGGTCCTTTCTGGAGAAAGAGTTTCTCTCGAAAGAAGTAAGTGGGAGGAAAGTGGAACTTGATGAAGTATTACCTCTTGAACCGGACATTAGCGCAACTCAAGAAAATGTTTCTGTGGTGCCTCCACCGGTTAGAGAGGAGGTTAATGATGATGATCATGAAACTTCGGATCAAGTTACTGCTGAACTTCATAGGTCCACAAGGACACGTTCCGCACCAGAGTGGTACGGCAACCCTGTCCTGGAAATCATGTTGTTAGACAACGGTGAACCTTCGAACTATGAAGAAGCGATGGCGGGCCCAGATTCCAACAAATGGCTAGAGGCCATGCAATCCGAGATAGGATCCATGTATGAAAACAAAGTATGGACTTTGACAGACTTGCCCGATGATCGGCGAGCGATAGAGAACAAATGGATCTTTAAGAAGAAGACAGACGCGGATGGTAATGTGACCATCTATAAAGCTCGACTTGTCGCTAAGGGTTATCGGCAAGTTCAAGGGGTTGACTACGATGAGACTTTCTCTCCCGTAGCGAAGCTGAAATCCGTCAGAATCATGTTAGCAATTGCCGCATACTATGATTATGAGATATGGCAAATGTACGTCAAAACGGCATTCCTTAACGGCTATCTTAAGGAAGAACTGTATACGATCCAGCCGGAAGGTTTTGTCGACCCTAAGAATGCTAACAAGGTATGCAAGCTCCAGCGATCCATTTATGGGTTGGTGCAAGCATCTCGGAGTTGGAACATTCGCTTTGATGAGATGATCAAAGCATTTGGGTTTACGCAGACTTATGGAGAAGCCTGCCTTTACAAGAAAGTGAGTGGGAGCTCTGTAGCATTTCTCATATTATATGTAGATGACATACTTTTGATGGGAAATGATATAGAACTTTTGGACAGCATAAAGGCCTATTTGAATAAGAGTTTTTCAATGAAGGACCTTGGAGAAGCTGCTTATATATTAGGCATCAAGATCTATAGAAATAGATCAAGACGCCTCATAGGTCTTTCACAAAGCACATACCTTGAAAAGATATTGAAGAAGTTCAATATGGATCAGTCCAAGAAAGGGTTCTTGCCTGTATTACAAGGTGTCAAATTGAGCTCAGCTCAATGCCCGACCACGGCAGAAGATATAAAAGAGATGAGTGTCATCCCCTATGCCTTGACCATAGGGTCTATTATGTATGCCATGGTATGTACCAGACCAGATGTAAACCTTGCCGTAAGTTTGGTAGGTAGGTACCAAAGTAATCCCGGCAAGGAACACTGGACAACAGTCAAGAATATCCTGAAGTACCTGAAAAGGACTAAGGACATGTTTCTCGTTTATGGAGGTGACGAAGAGCTCGTCGTAAAGGGTTACGTCGACGCTAGCTTCGACACAGATCTGGATGACTCTAAGTCACAAACCGAATACGTGTATATGTTGAATGATGGAGCAGTAAGCTGGTGCAGCTGCAAGCAGAGCGTCGTGGCGGGATCTACATGTGAAGTGGAGTACATGGCAGCCTCGGAGGCAGCACATGAAGCAATTTGGATGAAGGAGTTCATCACCGACCTAGGAGTCATACCCAATGCGTTGGGGCCAATCAAACTCTTCTATGACAACATTGGAGCTATTGCACTTGCCAAGGAGCCTAGGTTTCACAAGAAGACCAGGCACATCAAGCGTCGCTTCAACTCCATTCGTGAAAATGTTCAAGATGGAGACATAGATATTTGTAAAGTGCATACGGATCTGAATGTCGCAGATCCGTTGACTAAACCTCTACCTAGAGGAAAACATGATCAACACCAGAACTCTATGGGTGTTCGATTCATCACAATGTAACTAGATTATTGACTCTAGTGCAAGTGGGAGACTGTTGGAAATATGCCCTAGAGGCAATAATAAAAGCATTATTATTATATTTCCTTGTTCATGATATTTGTCTTTTATTCATGCTATTATTGTGTTATCCGGAAACCGTAATACATGTGTGAATACATAGAGACCAACATGTCCCGAGTAAGCTTCTAGGTGACTAGCTCATTGATCAACTGATAGTCAAGGTTTCCTGACTATGGACATTGGATGTCATGGATAACGAGATCACATCATTAGGAGAATGATGTGATGGACAGGACCCAATCCTAAGCATAAGCACAAGATCGTATAATTCGTTTGCTAGAGCTTTTCCAATGTCAAGTATCTTTTCCTTAGACCATGAGATCGTGTAACTCCCGGATACCGTAGGAGTGCTTTGGGTGTGCCAAACGTCACAACATAACTGGGTGACTATAAAGGTATACTACGGGTATCTCCGAAAGTGTCTGTTGGGTTTACACGGATCGAGACTGGGATTTGTCACTCCGTATGACAGAGAGGTATCACCGGGCCCACTCGGTAATGCGTCATCATAATGAGCTCAATGTAATCAAAGTGTTTGATCACGGGATCATGCATTACGGTACGAGTAAAGTGACTTGCCGGTAACGAGATTGAACGAGGTATTGGGATACCGACGATCGAATCTCGGGCAAGTAAAATACCGTTTGACAAAGGGAATTGAATACGGGATTGATTGAATCCTCGACATCGTGGTTCATCCGATGAGATCATCGAGGAGTATGTGGGAGCCAACATGGGTATCCAGATCCCGCTGTTGGTTATTGACCAGAGAGGTGTCTCGGTCATGTCTGCATGTCTCCTGAACCCCTAGGGTCTACACACTTAAGGTTCGGTGACGCTAGGGTTGTAGAGATATGAGTATGCAATAATCCGAAAGTTGTTCGGAGTCCCGGATGACATCCCGGACGTCCTGAGGAGTTTCAGAATGGTCCGGAGGTGAAGAATTATATATAGGAAGTGCAGTTTCGGCCATCGGGAGTGATCCGGGGGTCACCGGTATTGTACCGGGACCACCAGATGGGTCCCGGGGGTCCACCAGGTGGGGCCACCCATCCCGGAGGGCCCCATGGGCTGAAGTGGGAGGGGGACCAGCCCTTAGTGGGCTGGTGCGCCCCCCAAGGCCCACCCCCTGCGCCTAGGGTTGGAACCCTAGGGTGGGAGGGCGCCCCACTTGCCTTGGGGGGTACTCCACCCCCCTGGCCGCCGCCTCCCCTGGGAGATTGGATATCCAGGGGCCGGCGCCCCCCCAGGGGGCCTATATAAAGGGGGGGAGGGAGGGGCAGCCGCACCCCTTCACCCCTGGCGCCTCCCTCTCCCCTGTCACACCTCTCCCTCTCGCACAGACGCTCGGCGAAGCCCTGCTGCACGTAACAACTGCATCCACCACCACGCCGTCGTGCTGCTGGATCTCCATCAACCTCTCCTTCCCCCTTGCTGGATCAAGAAGGATGAGACGTCATCCGCTCCGTACGTGTGTTGAACGCGGAGGTGCCGTCCGTTTGGCGCTTCGTCATCGGTGATTTGGATCACGGCGAGTACGACTCCATCATCCACGTTCTAGTGAACGCTTCCGCTCTCGATCTACAAAGGTATGTAGATGCATCTGAATACTCGTTGCTAGATGAACTCATAGATGGATCTTGGTGAAACCGTAGGAAAATTTTTGTTTTCTGCAACGTTCCCCAACATCCTTTCCCTGGGAGGCATGCCCTAAAGTGCATGTCCATGCTGCGAAAAGGGACACAGAAAAAATCATCTGGAGGCGCATAAGTAATTAAGCGAAAAGATGATCTTTAGTTCACCGACCGAATATTCCCTTAAGAACGCTAGCTTTCGGCTTCACCCAGTCTGAGGTACACATCCAGCTGACCCGGCAGTAACAATCGCAGAGGTGCTCCCTTTACCGCCTAGACGAACAATCGGGAACGTAGGGGTAAGCACAGGAGCCAGGCAACCCAGCTTGGCCAAAACTTAAGTCATATCGATGCAAATAATGGTGAATAAAGGTACATGCGGAAGTGTGACACATGTGTTGGGCATGAAGCCCATATGAATAAGCTTCTGTTTCAAGAAGCCCCCAGGTTTACTGAGCGCGGGTAGCGCGTCACTTATTGAGCCTTTAACGGCTATAATAGAAAGTAACGGGAGAAGGAGAAAAATGTAAGACAGAAAGTATAAAAAATGGACAGAGGAAGGAGACGAACACAGATTCCGGCGCTAGGCATAGAATCTTCGGAGACGGGATGCGTTCCATGGGTTCGGCTCGAGTCGGTTATCCGATGCGTCTCGCAGGCGGTACGCTCCACCAGTCAGGACATGGTCAATAATGAAGGGACCTTCCCACTTGGGCTTGAGTTTTTCCTTTTTCTTGTCCATTAGGCGTAGAACTAATTCGCCAACGTTGTAATTTTTGGCCCGTAGTTCTTTGCTTTGATATCTTCGAGCCTGCTGTTGATAGAATGCAGAATGGGCTTTTGCCACGTCGCGCTCCTCCTCCAAGGCGTCCAAACTGTCCTGCCGATCGAGCTCGGCTTCTCTTTCTTCTTACATGCGCACTCGAGGCGAGTCATGAATTATGTCGCAGGGCAAAACTGCCTCTGCGCCGTACACCATGAAGAATGGTGTATATCCGGTGGTGCGATTCGGCGTGGTCCGCAGTCCCCAGAGTACGGAGTTGTCACGCCCAAGATGCGACCCTATCCTAAAGTAACTCGAAGGTCCCACCAAGGATAGAAGCGCATCTTGAAGACGCTTTTGCAAGGTGGATATCATTACATCAACATTACATAATAGTGGGGATACAACCAAGACATACAACATCACATGAATACAACAATACATCATATACAAGAACAACATCCGACTACGTATGAAACATAAACAGAAACTCAAGCAATATCCACCCTGCTAGCCCAGGCTGCCGACCAGGAACCTAACCCAAGATCGACAAAAAAGAAGAAGGAGAACTCCAACACAAGTAAACATCGCTCTCGCGTCGTGATGATCGCATAACCTGTACCTGCAACTGGTGGTGTAGTAATCTGTGAGCCACGAGGACTCAGCAATCCCATTACCATGGGTATCAAGACTAGCAAAGCTTAATGGGTAAGGAAGGGGTAAAGTGGTGAGGTTGCAGCAGCGACTAAGCATGTATGGTGGCTAACATACGCAAATAAGAGCGAGAAGAGAGGCAAAACAAGCGGGCGTCAACTAGTAATGATCAAGAAGTGATCCTGAACTCCTACTTACGTCAAACATAACCTAGAAACCGTGTTCTCCTCTCGAACAACCCCGAAAAGAGACACTCACAGTTACGCACACGGTTGGTGTATTTTAGAAGAGTTTACTTCAAGTTTACTACAACCGGACATTAACAAATTCCCATATGCCACATAACCGCGGGCACGGCTTTCGAAAGTTCAAACCCTGCAGGGGTGTCCCAACTTAGCCCATGATAAGCTCTCGCGATCAATGAAGGATATTCCTTCTCCCGGGAAGACCCGATCAGTCTCGGAATCCAGTTTACAAGACATGTCGACAATGGTAAAACAAGTCCAGCAAGACCTCCCGGCGTGCCGACACCCTGATAGTAGCCGCACGTATCTCGTCTCAGGCCACGACCGGATAAGCTAAGCGTACAGGTACCAACATAACCAAAGTTGCCAAGGGACGGTCCCGCACGGTGCTCTAATTTGGACCAACACTTAGACAAGCATTGGCCCGGGGGGGCTAAATAAAGATGACCCTCGGGTTAATTACTCCCATGGGAAAGGTAATAGGTGGTAGGCAAATGATAAAACCAATGTTGGGCCTTGCTGGAGGAGTTTTATTTGAAGCGAACTGTCAAGGGGGTCACATAAATCACCCAACCGCGTTAGGGACGCAAAATCCGGGAACATAATACCGATATGACGGAAACTAGGGCGGCAAGAGTGGAACAAAACACCAGGCATAAGGCCGAGCCTTCCTCCCTTTACCAAGTATATAGATGCATTAATAATATAAGAGATATTGTGATATCCCAACATAAACATAAACCAACATGGAGCAATCTTCATCTTCACCTGCAACTAGCAACGCTATAAGAGGGGCTGAGCAAAAGCGGTAACATAGCCAAACAATAGTTTGCTACGAAGGGTGACAAAGGTTAGAGGTTCATGGCAATTTGGGAGGCTTGATAAGCAAGTGGTAGGTAACACAGCATAGCGGTAGAACGAAGCAACTAGCATAGCAATGATAGTAATGAGATCCAAGGTGATGGTCATCTTGCCTGAAATCCCGCAAGGAAGAAGAACGAGTCCATGAAGAAGATGAAGCCACGAAGACGAACCAAGCGTAGACGAACGAATCCTCACGATCGCAACGAAACAGGAACTATCGAGAAGAAGCACACAACACGGTAAACACACCACACATAAACAAGGCATGATGCTCAACCAAGCATGATGCATGACAAGGCTACATGAAGCTACACATGGCAAGAGATGATGCATACAAGAGCAACACATCAAAGCAAGTTTAAATGAGGCCGGGAACAACATATAACAATTCCGGCAAGTCCTCATATGCAAATTTAGAAATTGGTCCTGATTTGAATAAACCATATGTTCAAGTAGTTAAAAAGCAAGTTAATATGCACCACGATGATCTTCACGAAATTCTAGTCAAGTTACACATAAAGTTCATTAGGTTCGGAGCTACGGCCTAGAAGATATGAGCAAAACAAGATAAGCATGGCATTGATGCAAAATGCATTAGAACAACAAGCACACACCTCAAAACATGGATGCAACGAGGTAACATGAAACTACATGCAAAACTAAGCAAGTTTCATATAGAGCACACTCGAAACGGAGCAACGGTTCAACACATACACACTATACAAGTTTGAAGGACAAGCTGTCTAAAACAGCAACTAGGCAACTTGCAAGCATCAAAACAACAAGCTACATGATATCAACATGAAAACAAAAGGCATGGACATGATGTACAGGTAAAGAATAACAAAACATGAACACTGAGATATCTCGAGAAATCAGTAGAACATGCTCAAAAGGACATGGCAAGATTGCAGAAATCACTGGACATGGCACAAATAACATCCGGTTGCAATGTTTAGAGCTACCAAACAACATGCTCAGGAACAGATCATGGCAAAAAAAAGGCATGGAATGAATCTACTCATTGCATATAACAAAAGTCCCTTACTGACCATGAGCCAAAAGGGCACAGAAAATATGATGGCACTCATGTAAACATAGCAACTTTCGCTAAAGATTTCAGACTTGGCAGAAAAACAGAGCATGGGCATAAGCAGCAGCATGTAGGCAACTTTGCGAGCTCGATGCACCCACTAAGAGGCATTGCATGACCAACTAAGCATACACCAGCAACTTGACATGTCATAGAAGCTATACATAGCAAGAACAACAACATAGCCTGCACGTATCACTAGCAACAACCTTGGCAAAATTGAATAACATGTAAACAATCTCCCAGGAACATTCTATAGCAAAAGTAGAGCAAGACTAAGACATTCTAGAGCACCCTATAAATACAAACAGAGGCATGGATGGATAGAGTATAACCATATGTCCAAAACATCCTTACTGAACATACTCAAAAGAGTCATGGATCTCACTGTAGCAACATGAATACATGGCATAAAAATAACAGTAGACAGACTTTGCAAGCTTGAAACAAACAACACATGGCATATCATGAAGAATGGATTGCAGCACAGCAAATACGGCATGTTGTAGCTCATAACACATGTAGACTTCATGCTCAAAAGAAAATCACACAAAAAGATGCAAAAATGACAAATGAGCAAGTTCTGATAACAGACAACAGTTAACATCGTATAGCACACTTGCAACGATGATTACGGCATCAAGATGGACTCAAACAAACATAGCACACTGGAACAAAAAGTATAGCATCTCCTGATGAACATTTATATATATCATACACGCAAAACGGAGTAATATGCATGAAGATATGACATTATGAACAGAGCAACATAATGCAAAATATTTCGGGACTTAGGAAAAATCGGGAGGGGAGAAAGTCAACCTCCTCGGATCTCAGATCTGGATCGGCCGGAGCGGTTCCCGAGGCGGGGCGCGGACTCGCCGGAGTCCTCGCCGGAGAGGAGGGAGGAGGGCGGCACTGGAGTGCGGGCCTGTGGCGGCGAGTGGCGGAGAGGCGAGGCGACAGGCCACGGCAGCGCGCGGCACCGGGACGGCAGAGATGGGCGCCGCGGGGAGGCGCTGGCGGCGGAGGGCGGCGCCGGTGGGCGGAGGCGCGACGGCGATGGGCGAGCGGCTCGGGTGGCGCAGGGATGCGGGAGGCAGGCGGCGGCGGACGGCGGCGTGTGCAGGAGGGCGGGGCGGCGGAGGCGAGTGCTTGTGGCGCGGGGCGGCACGGTCGGGCCCGGTTCGGCCCAGCGCGGGCCGGAGGCGAGGTGGCGCGCGCCGGTTGGAGGAGAGCGGCGGCGGGGTGACGTGGCGGCCGCCGATTGGCTGGAACGACGTGGCGGCGGGCGGTGGACTTGTCCGGCGCGGCGTGGACGCGTCCGGTGGCGCGAGGATGAAGAAGACTAGGGTTTGGACCCGGGATTTGGACGGGGTGCACATATTTATTGATAGGAGGAGGTAGGAGTGTCCAAATGGAGAGCGGTTTTCGCCCACACGATCGTGATCGGACGACCGACAACATGGAGGGGATTAGGATGGGTTATTGGGCCACTTTGGAGGGGTGTTGGGCTGCACACAAAACAAGCCTTTACGGTTACCTGGTTAACCGTTGGAGCATCAAACAAACTCCAAATGACACGAAACTTGACAGACGGTCTACCGGTGCTATACCAAGGCCGCTTGACAAACCTCGGTCCATTCTGAGACCGTTTAACACCCGCACACAAAAAGAGGCAAAAGGGGGCGCGGGAGGACATAGGAGTGTCGCATTGCAAAACGGACAATGGGGAAAATGCTCGGATGCATGAGACGAACACGTATGCAAAATGAGATGCACATGATGACATGGCAAAATGCAACACACAAGCAAATGACATGGCAATGACGGCAAATAACTGGAAGACACCTGGCGCATCGGATCCGGGGCGTTACAACTCTCCTCTACTAACAAGAGATCTCGTCCCGAGATCTTAGGAACGAGACGGGGAAGAAAAGGGATGAGGTGAAATAAGAACAAAATAGAGAGGATGAACAAGGTCGAGAGCACTGGATAGGAAAGAGGAATGACGATAACGATGAGAATCAAAAGCTCAATGGGTCCGATGGACACTGAAACCACTCCGGATAAAAATGGAAAAGAACGAAAGAATTAGACAGCACTCCGGCTAAACAAGGAAAAAAATAGAACATGAACTTGATTAGATGGAAAACTACTTGACGAAAGGAACAACACAACACCTCCGGACTTGACAGACTGGAATGAGAAGAACGGGGAAGAAGATGACACTTCTTTGACGAATGAATTAGAAAGCAGCCTTAGAAGAAAGGATTGAACGGAGTTGTAGGAAATTCAACAACAAAAGAATAAGCTTGTTGTGGACTTATGGGTAACCTCTCAAAACATGAGGTGAATTCTCCCACTAACGGAAATAATTGATTTTATTGGGAGAAACAAGAGATGAGAAGCTTCTTTCACCGAGAGAATATGAGAAAACTTGTTTTATCGATTGGTACCATCATCAGCAACATTCCTTAGGGAAGGTTTTATGTGAAATCTTTACCAAGATAACTCCGAAAAAGAGATTGATAGGATGAAGCGATCTCCTGAACGAAAAGAAAATGATGGATTTAGAATATCTCATTCTTGACAACTTCACTTCGTGACTCCTTGTGAATGAACAATGGTATACTACCATCTCAAAAGATAAGGGAGAAGGGATTGCACTTCGAAACAAAAGACGAAGAATGCTTGAGCTCCTCCGACAAGAATCTTGATAAACACTTCAAGAACGAATTAAATCCTGAAGAACCACCATGAAGAACTCCGGTAACAAAAGGATGATGAGATTGATATGAAGGATAAAAAGAATAAGATTAAAGCCTTACAGTGATTTAGATGGAGGTTCAACGAGACGACCAAGGAGAACTTGGAACTCCGGAAGGAGAAGAATAACTCAGGACCGAGAGACTATTCACCATGAAAAATCTTCGACGGAAGGAATTGATCCACTTGATGAAAGCAGAATAAGAATTATGTTATGCTTATCCTCCACCAATTAAATTGATGAGAAACAATGGATTTGCATACTACTTATTATCGTTGGAAAAGATTAAGGGGGGATATAGCGTCACATATGGGAAGGTCTTCAACGACCCACCGGTAGGATTGGAAAGAACAAATGAATTGATATGGTAAGAACGAAAAAGGAAATCTTGAATGAACCACCGTAAGAATTCAAAATTGAATAACGAAGGAGAATGAATCACTAGGAAGAATTAGAAAAAGCACAAAGATACTTGAGGGAATTAAGAGACAAGAGAACGAAGGGATCGCGAACTGATTGAAGAATACTGGAACGAACCACCGGAAGAATATTGAGACGAACGAAGGGGCACGGATATAGAATAATTGGAGAACGAATTCGAAAGCTTAGAACGAACAAATATGCCGAAAAGATGACCTCTGGATGATCGAGACGGAAAGCAACCCCTGAAATACTCCGGATGGGTGAAAAGAATTGCACAACTGGAAACAATTTGATAGGGTAACACCAAACTAGCACCGCGTATCTTCGGGAGAACGGACAAGATTTAGGGAAAACTCTACTTCGGTCTTCAAATGTTGAGAATGACGACGAGAAACATCATCAAAATTGTTGAGATACTCCGGAAGAATGAAAAGCGAAGAGGTTGAGCCAACAATGAAAAGGATTTGGAATCGATCTTGGAAAGGCGTCTGACTGATGAAATTCATACTTACGTTAAACTTCGAAAAGGATTTTAGAATAACTCTGGGAAAATTAGAAGAGTCAGGTAAGATCCTGGGAAAAGACCTGTGGGTTAGGGCCCACTGAAAAGAAACACCGTTGGAAAAGATTGTTGAAGAGAGAGATGACGCACCGGAACAACGAAGGGATCGCGAACTGATTGTTTGAGAGAGAGGCGAATGATCAAATGGAAATATTTGAGCTGAGGGAAAGAATATGATCGACAACGAAAAACTTGAATTTCGATCCACCGGAAAGAAAACAAGACGAACATTGATGAACCAGACGAGAATTCACCGGTTGAGACAATTGAGGGAAGAGTGACGAGGCTCCGCACGAATGAAATTACTAAGGGCCAAAAAAATATGAATTACTTTGATCCATATCGCAAGATAAACATCCTGCGAGATTTTTTGTTCCACATTCTAGCATATATAATAAAACTCAAAAAAGTTGGAATAAGATATGTACACACACCTTCGCTTGATAAAATTTGAAAAATGAGAGGGATATGCTGCATGGTTAGTTTTGTTTTTCAAATATGATGTACCTATTGATTGTTTGCATATATAAAGATATTATAGGAAGTATATGGTGTTTCAAAGATAATTCAAATGACTATTATTAAAGTGGATATGTGTTCCACGGAGTGACGGTGTCGGGGAAACTGCCTCCACGAGCACCTATGGGGACGGAGCCCCTTTTCGGTTCGGCGGGGGGCAGAGGTCGCACGAAGAGCAGATCGAGGTGAGGCACACGAGCAGTTTACCCAGCTTCGGGCCGCACGGATGCGTAAAACCCTACTGCTGCATCTGTGGTTTGTATTGTGTTCTTGCTCGGGAGCGCTGAGTGCTACAGTACACACAAGCAGCTAACGAGACCGAGCGTTTTTCTGTTCCTCCCCCTCTACGTTGCGCATGGGCCTCCTTTTATATGTTCAAGGGGTCACCGACAGGTGGCAACGTAGGCAAGGGCAAAAATGTAAAAGGTGTTGCGGTTGGTACAGCTACCTACACAGTGTATCATACCTAACCCTGACGGCAGGGGACAAGGGCATTAAATGCCTATCTACGTCGCCCAAACAGTGCAGAAAAGCGACCGTCAGGGGCGCCACTGCTCGCCACGATGGCGATCTTGTCAGCGCCGCTTGCCACAGTGCACCCCTGGCTGCACAGCCTCCCGCCATGTACGCCTGGAAGGGTCCCAGAGCGACACGTTGGTGGATGCGCTGGAGCGTGGGTACAAAGTGGTTACTTGCCGCGGCAAGCGCCTTGACGCTGTCGTTGTCTTGTCGCGTCCGGAAGCTTGTCGCTCGCCGGGCCTTGCCGGGACGCGTGGCGCGTCGCGGCAAGTTCCTTGAGATGCCTTGGTTAGCCTTCCCGGCAAGCTCCTCTTGCCGGGGTCTTGTGCCTTGAGTGGCCTTCCCGGCAAGCTCCTTTTGCCGGGGGCTTGTTTCCTTGACTTGAATACTTTGTTCTTGAATGGCTCCAAAGGAACCACGGAGGTCCTTGGCGGTCACCTGGCAAGCCTTGCCGCGGGGCACTGCAACTGCCCGTGCACAAGTTCGGGATACTAGGGTACCCCTACTCTAGTACACCGATAGACGAGTTCAAAAGATTTGCATAAAATAAGTAGTTAGAACGTGGGTGTATTAATGATTATTCCAGTTCCTACTATTTAGGTGTATTAATGATATAAACCCCATCTTTTTATCCTCGATGGCAACAATACAATATGTGCCTTGCTGCCCCTGCTGTCACTGGGAAAGGACACCGCAAGATTGAACCCAAAGCTAAGCACTTCTCCCATTGCAAGAAAGATCAATCTAGTAGGCCAAACCAAACTGATAATTCGAATAGAATTGCAAAGATAACCAATCATACATAAAAGATTTCGGAGAAGATTCAAATATTGTTCATCGATAAACTTGATCATAAACCGACAATTCATCGGTCTCGACAAACACACCGCAAAAGAAGATTACATCGAATAGATCTCCAAGAATATCGAGGAGAACTTTGTATTGAGATCCAAAGAGAGAGAAGAAGCCATCTAGCTAATATCTATGGACCCGAAGGTCTAAGGTAAACTACTCACACAACATCAGAGAGGCTATGGTGTTGATGTTGAAGCCCTCCGTGATCAATGCCCCCTCCATCATGACGCCGGAAAAGGCCCCAAGATGGGATCTCATAGGTTGCAGCAGTGGATGCCTCTGATGGTTTGGGGGTACGGAGGTATATATAGGAGGAAGAAATAGGTCGGTGGAGCCACTAGGGTGGAGGGTGCGCCTGGGGGTAAGCGCGCCCCCTACCTTGTGGCCTCCTCGTCTTTTTCTTGACATCCACTCCAAGTCCTCTGGATCACGTTTGTTCCGAAAATCACCTTCCAGAAGGTTTCATTCCGTTTGGACTCTGTTTGATATTCTTTTTCTGCAAAACGCTGAAATAGGCAAAAAAACAGCAATTTGGGCTGGGCCTCCGATTAATAGGTTAGTCCCCAAAATAATATAAAAGTGTATAAATAAGCCAATTAAACATCCTAAGTAGAAGATATAATAGCATGGAACAATAAAAAATTGTAGATACGTTGGAGACGTATCAGCGAGGTGTTGCACTACGGCCGTTGGATGGACATCGTATAGTCACTGGAGCTAGAATCGTTCATATTGACTAAGTTGACAAAGCACTCTGTCCCCGTCAACTTAGTAGGCCCACAAGTCAGCCTCCCACCAAGGTGGGTCCCAACTAGCAGGGGGAGTATTCATTTTTTGTGTGCATAATAAGGTGGTTTTCGGTGTCAAAACCGGCGGATCTCAGGTAGGGGGTCCCGAACTGTGCGTCTAGGCGGATGGTAACAGGAGACAAGGGACATGATGTTTTACCCAGGTTCGGGCCCTCTTGATGGAGGTAAAACCCTATGCCCTGCTTGATTAATATTCATGATATGGGTAGTACAGGAGTAGATCTACCACGAGATCAAGGAGGCTAAACCCTAGAAGCTAGCCTATGGTATGATTGTTGTTCTGTCCTATGGACTAAAACCCTCTGGTTTATATAGACACCGGAGAGGGTTAGGGTTACACAGAGTCGGTTACAATGGTAGGAGATATACATATCCGTATCGCCAAGCTTGCCTTCCACGCCAAGGAAAGTCCCTTCCGGACACGCGACGAAGTCTTCAATCTTGTATCTTCATAGTCCAGGAGTTCGGCTGAAGGTATAGTCCAGCTATCCGAACACCCCCTAATCCGGGAATCCCTCAGTGGCACTTCAAGTGGGTCCGAGCTGATAGCGGGGGGAACGTTTTTTTGCGAAATATGGTCCCATCTGGTGGGTCCCAGCAGTCAGGGGGGAAACGTTTTTTCACCAAATACGGTGGCCCGTCCGGTGGGTCCCTGCTGTCAGGTGGAGGAATAATTATTTTGCGCGTGATAAGGAGCCAATTCCTTGCGGCTATCATGGACCCAGTTGTCAGCCTATCAATGTACAGTACTCTTCTGATGGAAGTCGTTCCTTGACCATGTTGACCACGCCGCCCCAAGAGCACCAGGGCGGTGGAGGACGGCGAGGCCTAGGAATGGGACGACACGGAGCCGGGGAAGAAGCGGCAGTGGATGCCCACGCGTAGAGGAGTATGAGGGTTCACTAGTTCGGCTGCGGTGTGAGGCTGCCATCGCCGCAGAATAACATGTGGTGTGGTGAGTAGATGGATGGTTTGGCCAGCGGTGAGAGTAGTAGGCGGCGGTGAGGCCTTCGCGGCATCACAGCCAGCCACGGGAGGCAGGAGCACGCGACACGACCGGCGCTGTTTTGGGCGGCTGGAGAAAGAAGACCAGAGGTTGAAGAAGCACTACGGCCGTTGGATGGACATCGTACGGTCACTGGAGCTAGAATCGTTCATATTGACTAAGTTGACAAAGCCCTCCATCCCCGTCAACTTAGTAGGCCCACAAGTGAGCCTCCCACCAAGGTGGGTCCCAGCTAGCAGGGGGAGTATTTATTTTTTTTCTGCGTAATATGGAGAGGCACTTCCGGTGGGTCCGAGCTGACAACGGGGGGGGGGGGGGACGTTTTTTTCGTGAAATACGGTGGCCCATCCCGTGTGTCCCAACAGTCAGGGGGAAACGTTTTTTTCTCAAAATATGGTGGCCCGACCGGTGGGTCCCTGCTGTCCGGTGGAGGAAAAATTATTTTCCGCGTAATAAGGAGGCACTTCCTTCCTGCGGCCGTGGACCCAGCTGTTAGCCTCTCCACGTATAATACACTTCTGATGGAAGTCGTTCCTTGACCACCTTGACCATGCCGCGTTTCGTTGCATGCATGCGTCCATGGGCGTGACGCGTCCCCACTATCAGCCTCTCACGTACAATCATCTTCTGATGACTCTCGGTTGTTGACCACATTGACCACACTGTGCTGAGCGCGCCAAGGCCGGTGGACGACGGCGCGGCCCCAGACTGGAACGACCCGGAGATGGGGAAGACGGGGCAGTGGAGTTGAGGGAGTCATGGATTAGGGGGTGTCCGGATAGCCGGACTATAACCTTTGTCCGGACTCTTGGACTATGAAGATACAAGATTGAAGACTTCGTCCCATGTCCGGATGGGACTTTCCTTGGCGTGGAAGGCAAGCTTGGCAATACGGATATGTAGATATCCTCCCATTTTAACTGACTCTATGTAACCCTAGCCCCCTCCGGTGTCTATATAAACCGGAGGGTTTAGTCCGTAGGACAACAACAACCATACCATAGGCTAGCTTCTAGGGTTTAGCCTCTCTGATCTCGTGTTAGATCTACTCTTGTACTACCCATATCATCAATATTAATCAAGCAGGAGTAGGGTTTTACCTCCATCGAGAGGGCCCGAACCTAGGTAAAGACATCGTGTCCCTTGTCTCATGTTACCATCCGCCTAGACGCACAGTTCGGGACCCCCTACCCGAGATCCACCGGTTTTGACACCTATAGGAGTCGCAGATGGAGAGGAGTGGGAAACTTGACTGGTTCGGGTGCGCGATAGCACAGCCGCGGTGCCGCCCACGGGAGACAGGAGCAAGAACAGAGGTTGAAGAAGGAGCACAGCTGTTGGATTAACATCCAACGGTCCAGCTGCTAGAATCATTTGTTGATTAAGTTGACAAAGCCCTGCATACACGTCTGCTTAGTAGGCCCACAAGTCAGCCACCAAATCTGACGGGTCCCAGCTGTCAACGGGAGGAATAATTGTTTTTGCATAACAAGGAGGCACTTCCTTTCATGCGAAGATACAGCCGGTGGGTCCCAGTTGTCAGGTGGAGGAAACATTTTTTTAGCTTAATAAGGAGGATCTTTCCTTGCGTGCGACCATGGACCTCGTGGGTCCCAGCTGTCTGGCTCTCCATGTATATTCCTCATCCGATGACTCTCGTTTGTTGACCACGCCGCACCGAGCGCAACGAGGCGGTGGACGACGGCGAGGCCCCGGACGTGAACGACTCGAAGATGGGAATAGTGGCAGTGGAGTCGCAGATTGAGTGGAGGAGAAGGGTTATAACTGGTTCTGGTGTGGCATGGGGCTGCAGTTGGTGGAGAATAACATGAGGTGTGGAAGGGTGGTGGGATAGCCTGGTCGGCGGTGGGGTAGCGCTTCTCAGAGATGCGTGCTAAGCAGAGCCGCTAGCCGGCAGAGGCCGAAGCAGGCGGTCCCGGCAACGCTGGAGGAAGAAGACGTGAGATTGAAGGTGCATGTCGGCCGTTGGATATAAATCCAATGGTTGTGGATGTCATAATCATTTGTTGACCAAATTGACAACGCCATGCGTAGGCTTCAACCTATTGGCCCACATGTCAGCCTGCAAAAATGTGGCATATATTTAAACCATGTTTTCTAGAATGTACAGTCCATTTGCTGGGCTGGGTGAACAAATAATTTCGCGTCAATGCGGCCCATTTATATTTTCTAAGCCCATCTGACGGTGTCCTGGACTAGGGGGTACTCACCACGTCATCTCCTGATCTGTTAGATTGGGCCGAGGACCCCCATGGTCGTATACTCATGGGCCAGTTCGGACAGCTGCCGCATACATGGAAAATTCCACAAGACTTGGCGATCAAGACAAGGACTCCTCCCCACCGGCGTATTCGGCTAGGACTCTTGTTATCCTAGGCCTCTGGTGCATTATATAAACCGAGGCCAGGCTAGTCGATAGAAGATATACAACATCATCATACACAATCATACCATAGGCTAGCTTCTAGGGTTTAGCCTCCTTGATCTCGTGGTAGATCTACTCTTGTACTACCCATATCATCAATATTAATCTAGCAGGAGTAGTGTTTTATCTCCATCGAGAGGGCCCGAACCTGGGTAAAATAAAGTGTCCCTTGTCTCCTGTTACCATCCGAACTTGACGCATAGTTCGGGACCCCCTACCCGAGATCCGCCGGTTTTGACATCGACATTGGCGCTTTCATTGAGAGTTCTGCTGTGTGATCGACAAAAGGATCGATGGCTCGCCTGCAGATCAACTGCGACTTCGGCATCTTCGTCACCAGCTCGACTGGTCACCTTGGTTCGGCCAAGGATTGCACCTCGTGTTCGGATCACCATTTTCGGACGAGGGACTTCATCAAACATCAACTCCGATCTCTGTCAAGATCACGGAGGAATCATCTATGGAGCTCGGGGGCTCAACGTCAACATTGCCCTCAAGCGACCCTGCTGTTTTTTTGGACAGCAAACTCGTATCAGCGGCCACCACCTCCTTGAGTATCTCTTTGACGATCGCTTTGGTGGAATTGTGAGGAATTGAGTCTACAACAACCCTGGAAAATTTCGTCGAGTTCCGATGGAGGAATCTCTGGCAATCCACGATATACCGGAGCCCTGTCAAATCTGGACGGGAATCTGGACGAGTTTAGGGCATGGTGTCCAGCTTCTAGCTCGGACGTCCTTTGGAAGATCCAACCGTTGATCGGCTGCGGAATTCCTATATCTACCACCCCTCCAAATTTCATCTCGATCCGACCGTCCGAACTCCGGGAACCTTCCGATTAGTGCATCACTTTTCGGATCTGTTTTCTGCGCGAGAACGAATCCGACCCGAATTCATCTTTTTTATGAACGGGATTTCGGACATTATTTTTGAAGAAATTTTTGTATGGGATATTGCGTATTGTTCTCGAACACATCCCGCTAACTTTAAGATCTTTTGAACATGATCTTCAACATCATTGCTGGTGTCAAACCAGTCCGACAATATTGCTCCACGGCTGCCGACCTGTGCTAAACACGTCGTCACTTTGTTGAGCCGAGCTCAACTTCTTCGGATCATCATCTCGACAAGCCAAACAAGAGTCCGGCATCGCGAAGGACAAATCATCACCAACATCGCCGCCCCACGGATTACGCGGAGCGGGCATACCGGCATCACCGCACGGTCGCTTCATCAAGCCGACATCTACCACGTCACGACCTGCATCGGCAGGGCTGCACTGTTGCCCCTTCAAGCCGGTGTCCATCACGCCGGACTACTTTGACTCATCGACTGGCCTCGAGGCTTCGACATCTCGGCTGGACCGGAGGATTCATCATCTCTTCATCAACCTACTCCGGACACTTCGGCGTCACTAGCCGACCAGCTCCGTCACGTTAGCTCGGCCGAGGGCTTTGCCTCGGTGAGCCAACCTTTACCTGCATTTCCATGCCATCATTTTATCGCCCATCAGGCAATGGGTGTGCGGAGTGAGTCCCAATTTTGGGAATCACCTTCCTTCGGATTGCTACAACAAATAAACCAGGTGCTATCAATCCCTAATATTTTTTGCTTGCTTGGGTTCATTTTTTCCAAGGAATTATTACTCTGGTTTTCCATCATATGTACACAGGTCTATCAAATGGTGGCCGCATTAACGAGGTCGCATGGTGGTTCGGTCAGTCTCCGTACATAGTCCGGTGAACACCGCATCCGGAGCTCGGACCGACCTGTAAATTCAGGCTTTGCCACGTGTTTATCGCATCACGCCGACGCCCTGCATCGACATTGAATTTGGCGCCAGGCCATATTTCTTTTATTACTCACTTTGCATAAATTATTCATTATGCAACGATTTTTTTAATTATCATTATTACCATTATCTCCCGTTTGCACTATTTTTTGTGCACAGGAAAATGATCCGAGGACTTCGGTGTCACTCTGACAGTCTGCATCGACCGTGCTATGTCACCACTTCGGCGTGTCGAGCTCTCCGCTCCGCCACCTCGGGACCAGCTTGGGGGATAGAACATTGTCCCGCATCAATCTCGGACTGCGAACACATTAACCAGCTAAGTCGCTTTCATGCTCAAAGCTTTAATTTCTAACTTGCGTTCGGTTCGATCAAGCGTTATACTTTTTTGAAAAAAAAGTTGCTTGTAAAAAAATTTCTTGTCCAAACTTTGTTCACACATACTTGACGCACTACCCGCGCTCATTATACCTAGGGGCTTCTTTAACTGAAGCTTACTAATACGGGCTTTATGCCCAACACATGTGTCACACTTCCGCATGTACCTCTTATTCACCATTATATGCATCGATATGACTTAAGTTTTGGCCAAGCTCGGTTGCCTGGCTCCTGTGCTTACCCCTACGTTCCTGATTGTTCGGCTAGGTGGTAAAGGGAGCACCTCTGCGATTGTTACTGCCGGGTCAGCCGGATGTGTACCTCAGACTGGGTAAAGCCGAAAGCTAGCATTCTTAAGGGAATACTCGGTCGGTGAACTAAAAGATGATTTCTTACCTATTTATTTACCTGCCCCCAGATGCTTTTCTGCTCTTTTCGCAGTCCGGACATGCACTTTAGGGCATGCCTCCCAGGGAAAGGAACCCCTAACGGAACTATTCTCCCTGGAAGATGTTTCTTACTAACCATGTAATATAACATAACTAGTTGGGCACTTGTCTAATAAAGCACTAATGACCCCTACGCCTGGTCTACACGCATGCCCCGGTTTTTATAACCGCGAGGGTATTCGGACACACTCCGGACTATTGGGTCCAGAGGTTGAAGCGAAAAGGTCCGCTACGACAATCGATCTACAATCCGGCTAGAAGGCATTCTACATGTCACCTTACATTATATAGTCAACTTTTACCCAAGTCACATGGGGGGCTCTTATGTTTAATTGAGCCGTTTCATACTAAGTGTTTTTCTTCTTAGTCGTTGCAAAGTTATTATTATTTATCACTCCTTTTTTCGACACGAGTGTGCGGTCACTAGCCGGGGACCCTAATTTCTCTCTCAAAAGCCGCTAGAGTTTAGTTTGCTAAACTGGCTTGATGAGAAGTACTCCGCCCTCGGGATAGGAGGTTGAAGCCGTAGGCTGACCCGCTCGAAATCTTGAGATAGGATGTATCATGTTAAAGCACTACAGAAGCACTTCTTTTTTCTAAGACCAATTTTTGGATTGGCACCGAACACTTGATATTGCTCGGATGTCATGTTTTTACTGACGTTTCTTGGTTTTCTAAGCTTTTTGGCACTTTTAAACTATTTATACTTTTCCAGCATTAGTCTCGCAGTGCAACGCCGAACACCTTTTAGGGATTCGGCAAAAATATTCTCAGGTATTGCTATATATGCATCGGTTTCGAATTGTGTCTTCAGTCAATAGTTGGGTTGCCCGACTCCTGCACTTGCTTCCTACGTTCCGTTTTGTTCGGCTAGGCGTGCAAAGGGAGAACCACTGCAATTGTGCTTCCAGCTCACATGGTTAAGCACCTCAGTGGAGAAAGCCGAAAACTGACTGTCACAATAAGCGTAAACTGGTCAGCGATCCGATGACTATGTTAAATAACAAGCCGTTCATAACATTGGCCGAAATGTTTACGGCTTGACCTCGACTATCGCCGAACACTACCGGGGGCTATTAACTAGCCTCCCAAACTAAATCCTCGATATTTTGCTCTTACATTGGAGCTGAGGTTTTATGATCATGCTTAGCATGACAACCCAAAGAAAGGAACTGATAGCAGGACTATTTTCTTGGAAGACATTTCTTCTGTTAAACAGTAATATAACATATCTCTCCACGTACCTTTGTTTATAAAACTGTATGGCCAGATTGCCTTGTTTGTCGTAAATCTTTGCCCTCATAAAGGCTTCATAAAGTAAGACAAACACTCCTCGGCTACTGGCCGAGGAGGTGGAAGCTGATGGCCGGTCAACAAAGTTTTGTACAATGCGGATCCGAGCATTAAGTGACGTAAAGTACTTGGATACATAGAGTCATTACACAAAATTTGCGATTTTACTATGGATATCTATCCTTAATCCGTCCACCCGTGCCCGCATTAAGGCTCGGGGGCTACTGGGCTTCGGGCTTATTATTTAAACATATGAAAGGGGCACATCGATCCCCTGATCTGGTGTTGCCACCCGACCAATGTCTCGGGGGCTACTGCATCGCTTGTTCAATGCACAAAATTTTATGTGCAATATAGTTTCCGAGGAGATTTTGATCCTCAGGTTGGTTGGCCGCACCCAACCTGAGTCTCGAGGACTGAGCACGCCGCTTTTAGTGTCCCGAAGTATTCTGCCGAGCTAGTACTTGATCCTCAGGCCGATTTTGCAAATCGACCTGAGTCTCGGCGGCTACTAGAATCAGCGGTCTTATGTCATCCTTCATGTGCATCTCGGGTTTTAGACCGATACCCACCTTGAGGGCTACTGGCTATATATCTCGGCAGAGAATAAATTGCACCAATCAAAAATAGTGACAAAATTCGGCCCACATTGGGGGTGGTGCACCACCTCAGAAGCAGTCCGGCATAAAGCTCGGGCGCTAGTGGCTGGCTCCATAGAGGGCATTTCCGGCATTAAGCTCGGATTAACTCCTTCAAACTTCTTTGAACCAAGGTGATTTACGACACCTCGGATACAGTCCGTCGTTGGAGCACGGATACATAGTCCGGCGTTGGAGCTTGGATATAGTCCGGCGTTGGAGCTCGGATACATAGTCCGGCGTTGGAGCTCGGATACATTCCGGCATTAGAGCTGGGAAGCGGTCCGGCATTGGTGCTCGGCTGCAAAAGATACCTCGAATGAAGTCCGGCGTTGGAGCTCGGACGCGAGAGGGCGCTGCCTCCCGGGAACAACTTCAAACCCGAGGTGTGGCATAAAAACAAACAAGGCATTGATAAAGGCCGGAAACTTAAAGGGGCTCCTCGGATACCCGACGTGTAAACCCGTCGAATGAATTTCGGCGATCCTCAAGATCAAAGATAAAAAAGATTTATTGAACCAGTTTTCAAGACCGACGACCGAAGATGAAGAACAGTTCGGAAGAATCGAGGAGCGTCCCTAACTTGAAGACCGGTTCAGGGGGCTACTGACGGTGTCCTGGACTAGGGGGTACTCACCACGTCATCTCCTGATCTGTTAGATTGGGCCGAGGACCCCCATGGCCGTATACTCATGGGCCAGTTCAGACAGCTGCCGCATACATGGAAGATTCCACAAGACTTGGCGATCAAGACAAGGACTCCTCCCCACCGGTGTATTCGGCTAGGACTCTTGTTATCCTAGGCCTCTGGTGCATTATATAAACCGAGGCCAGGCTAGTCGATAGAAGATATACAACATCATCATACACAATCATACCATAGGCTAGTTTCTAGAGTTTAGCCTCCTTGATCTCGTGGTAGATCTACTCTTGTACTACCCATATCATCAATATTAATCTAGCAGGAGTAGGGTTTTACCTCCATCGAGAGGGCCCGAACCTGGGTAAAATAAAGTGTCCCTTGTCTCCTGTTACCATCCGACCTTGACGCACAGTTCGGGACCCCCTACCCGAGATCCGCCGGTTTTGACACCGACACCATCCCATTTGCACTTCCTTCAAATACACGAATTAGCTGGGCTCGTTATATATATAAGGTTATGTTATAAGGAGCAATTAATATCAAAAAATAAACCAGAGAGGCACATTTTTTATATACAAAAATAATAAATTAGCGAGTTATTGCTCAAACTAAAAATGAGCGTGTTATTATTACATTGGTCCTTCAAATCTTCGCAAGCTTTTGTACGCAATCACCAGGATTTTCCTTGCTTGTGAGGCAAAACCAACCAGGATTTTCCTTGCCAACTTGTTTGAAACATTTACTTTTATAAGTTAATAACACATGGGATGTTTTTATAATATATATAAGTCTCTATAAAATATACGATAATAGTAATAATATAAATATATATAATATGGTTAAAAAATACATTGGGCTGCCGATCTTTAAGAAGAAGCCCATATGTCGGTATGGACCTAAAAAAATAAGTTGAAACCAGTGTCACCGTATGTCGCGGGCTACGCATGTTAAAATACAAAACCGAGGCCTAGCTGATAATTGTTCACCCTTTGGAAAAAAATGATATCAGATCCCGAGCGAACTAGATTAAAGAGGGGGCCGGCGGCACGACTGAAGAAGCACATCAGGAGCGATTTTTTTCTTCAGCGGATGGCTCTCAATGGCGTTTTTTACTTGCCTCTGCACCATACAACTTGTATTCTTATCCTCCCAGTCCGTGGTGGACCAGCAGCCAATTTGCTCGACGGGACAACCTATAGAAACCAGCACTCAATTTTTCATCAAGCCCGCAAAACAACGCAGTACTATGTTCGTTTTGAGGCCGAAAACATTACGGCATGGGTTGAGTGTGGGAGGGGACAAGACAGAGCAAAAAGATTAAAAAGAGCTAATGCGCCGTGGCTACCCTAACAAAGCAGGTGCAATTCTTCTCGGGAAGAAGGTGTGGCGTTGACACCCACACGTCACATACCCCAAAGTAGGCATACTAACAAGTTCACACACAAGTACAACAGAAATGGTAAACATTAGTATCAAACTCAGGTTCACAGTACACGTTCATATTCATAGCCAACATTCACTATCAACAACTCAAAAGATTCATATATACACAAGTTCAGCATGTCTATGGATCCATATGATTGATAGATCAAACAACAATATTCGTAGATAATTCACAAAAAAGATTCAGATGCACACATGTTTAGTATGTTTATGCATCCAAATGATTGAGATCACAGCCAATATTATCCATGGACCAACTTTAATTACCTACAGTACAGACTGGTAAATGGTGTTCAATCGGAGGTACTTCTTGCTAAAATTAATGCTTGTACGAGTAAACTTTCGTGTACATAAGAGGTAGCACAGACAATCTGAATTTTGCTTGTAGGTTTATCCTCAAATAGTAGCCTCGTGCCGAGGGAGGTTTGAGCAACTTGGCCACTACTTTCATCCAACTAGTTTACTGGCTCATCTTGGTCCTGTAGCTCGCCAAAATTCTACATTGTAGACGAGAAAGGAGGCAGACTGATTAAGTGCCAGATGAATATACGCGTCAACCAAATTATCTAGAATCTTTAGACTCCATGCCATATAGTTCGCTACAATATCTGCCGATAACCAAAAGGCACAAGTTGGGACCAAACACTGGACTGTGTATTTCTAGGCTACGCGGCAAGCAATATTTTTTAGAGTTCACTCTCCTAATACTTGGAGTTTGACATCTGGTTGACACTGGTTGATACTCGAATGAATATAGGCACTTCTTGTCAACATTGATGCTTGTCTGAGTGAACTTTGGAGTACATAGCAGCAGTATAAGTATCTGTCCATCTGATATTTTTGTGCAGTTCTACTGAAATCACCCAATGCAATGATTTGCCTGCGAGTTCAGGCTCCAAGTTACTCCTTTATAAAATCGGCAAATAGTAGCACAATACCAAATTACCACTACATGACAAGCACAATAATCACGATAAAGACCAGTACCAACGTATGTGAGGTAGCATATCAATTAATATTTCCTTTGACTGGAAGCCGAGATAAGCGAAGCGACTGACTTGAAAGGAAAAAGCAGGCCCAGATTAGCGACTGACGGGAAAGGATGGAAGCTGTCAAGGGAATGAAGCACCCAAAGTTTTTGTGCAGTTCCACCAAAATCGAGCATCCCTGTTGGCACATATATTGAGAGAGTGAGATTACTTTAATAGTGGGAGTAGTTGATGAAACATACACTAACAAATAGAAGCATCCTCATTATCTTCATTGGTAAAGTTAGCAACATAGTAGTCTTGCTTAAAGAGAGGTATTAGTTTATTTAATTAGTGACAATTAGCTCAATACTCAAAGCATTGCCATGTATCATAGGTTGCAAAACTTTAACATGCAAAGATAAAGGAATTTTCATGACAGTAGCACGATAGAAATTTAGATGACAACAAACTAATATGGATGAAGGCCTTAGGCCCGTACCAACCTGAGCAAAAAAGCTTATTCATGTAGTCCCATAAGAGATGATAAAGCACTCGCTGGAATCACTCAATAGTATATATTTTTGTGCACTTCATATGTATGGTTGAAATCACTCTTGTTTACCAATGCTGAGATTATATCGAAAGATTATCAAGAACTTCCAGCAGAGATAAAGTACTGGTTGGGATACAGTTCATTGTATTGTCTTGTGTAGTTCCACTAAAATGTATGATTGGCACAACATGATCACTGTTTGCACAAGTAGGAACAAGGTGAAACCTTCATTAGCTTAGTGAGAAAGGATAGAAAGACATTAGCATATTACTCTAACAGTAGCATCAAATTCATGATGGACAATACGCAAAACATTGCCTCATTCAACCAATGGCAATAAATTGACATGCAAAACAATATCACTATTATGTCATGACACTAATAATATTCCCTCCCTGCTCCATGACATGATTCACCTCCATAGACAAACATACACACGTACATGATTCAGCATAGGGTGCTACTAAAGATTTGTTTAACTCCGATAGGAAAATTAGGCAGCAATAAATTAGTGGTACTTAAGTACTCCTAATTAATTAAGTGAGACAACAGAAGTGGAAGGGCTCCCTGGAGGATCGTCTCACATGTAAGGTAGTCGTTGCCGGAGCCCTTGAATGGCCTCGATTGAGAGCTCCGCCATCACCAAGATCACCTTGGCATTGTTTACCCTTCTTCTTCTTCCTCTTCATGCTTTGTTTCTCATGCTCCGCACTAGTTGGTGAAACCAAGTACATGATTGACCTTCTATTTCCGAATTGGTATTGTTAGTTAGGGAGTACAAGTGTACTAGTAAAAAATAGCATTATTTTCTCATGGCAGTCGCAAAATAGAGATGAACACATGCATTAAATATCATTCTTACCTAAAGGAAGGTTATGGTGCCAATATGGATGATGCGGATTGGAACACAGATCTCCCTTCGTGTAGTTCCACCAAAATGAACCAACTATTCCATTCTGACATTCCAGTTAAACATCACAAAAGTCACTTCTTTTAAGAAGAGTTTTGTGAAGTGCACCAAAAGGTCACAACAGCAACCAGGTGAAATGGATATCCCTTTTTGCACAAAAAGCTACAAAGGAAACAGTCAGAGTCTCAAACAATTACATGCAAGAACATTTGGCTAAACATGTCATGGCTTATGACAGTGGCATGGTGTCGGTGTCAAAACCGGCGGATCTCGGGTAGGGGGTCCCGAACTGTGCGTCTAAGGTGGATGGTAACAGGAGGCAGGGGACACGATGTTTACCCAGATTCAGGCCCTCTCGTTTTTATGAACGGTTTTCACCTTTTAGCCGCAGACAGCGAACGTTCGTTCGTTAGCCTGTTCGTCAGTTTTTCTTTTTCTCGAATTTTCCGCTATTATTTTCGATAGCGATTTCTGATCCGATTTTTGTTCTAGTATAACTTTTCGCTCGTTTATCAGAATCAGGCGGTTCAAGCGCCTAGAGTTTCGTCTCGAAACCCTCTTTCCGTTTAACCAACTTAAAGATGTTTTTCTACTGTAAAATTAGACTGTAGTCCAGAATAGTAAACAAAGCTTGTTTCTTTCGCCGTTTGAGTTTTGTTGCTTCGTTTGATTTGATTCTTTTTGCAAACCGGAGTTCTTAAGTTGAACTTTCTAGTTAGATATTTTATTTGAGTTTTACCCATGACCTTGCTTGATTGCTTATTGTATGCTTTTTTGATTGCGATAGAGTACCCGAGTGTGAAGCGTGCTTCTACAAATCACTAGGTTTCGCGGATCAACAACAAGGCAAGTAACACTTTGATCATACCTCTTACTACCCAGTTTTATTGCATTAGATCAATCCTCAAACAATTGCATGGTTAGGATCTGAATTAAATTGTGGGTTTGGGAAGTAGTCGAGGTAGTACCTATTCACCTGTTTATTATCAAACCCTGGGAATTACTTCTACGTTATGCTTATATTGCTATGCTATGCTCGTAGACGTGGATTGGGTTTGAGTGAATTTCATGACAGATGTGAGATTGTTAAATTAATGGTTAACTTAAGGTGGCAACTTTAATACACAACTGGGTGGATTGAGGCACCTGGGTTTTCTAGTGATTGCCTGTATTTTTGGAAATCCCGGGGTACCATGTGATTCACCTATGGACCGCCACCCAGGCTCAAAGGGATCATGAGATTATTCATACTGGAAACTTCCGTGTGCATCCACGAGCTATTATGGGCTCTAGCATAGTTTATTAAGTCTTGTGAACTCTTACAGTGGTAGACTAGCAGATGTAGGGGATATAGGTGTACCGGTCTACCCATCGTAAGGTGCTAACGCTTCTGAAATACTATGTCTCGGTCATCCGTTTCTCAAACACCATGTGGGGAGAGAAATCCAACGGATCGAGTCTTGTGGGGAAAAGTGCACAAACCTCTGCAGAGTGTACAAATTAATCATGGTTAGCCATGTCCCCGGTTATGGACAATTTGAGTATGTAGTTCTTGAATTATCATGTGGATCTCATCACTCTTAATATAACTTGATTGGGTTTTTAATGACGATGCTTAATTGGGATTGAGGTGGGTGAACCTTCTCAATGTTCCATTTATACCTTTGCAGTAGGGAAAAATTGGCTTTTCGCAAAACATATTAACCATACAGCCTCCACCAGCCATATATGCATGTAGTGATTGCATTATTCTGTTCATTATCTTTTGGTGTTACATTGCCAGCATATTCCATGTGCTGACCCGTTTTCGGGCTGCAACGTATCATGTTCCAGACTTTTCAGACGACGAGTAAGGAGCCCTAGGTCGTGGTCTTTCACTCAGTGATGCCGTTGGAGTTGATGGACTCACTTTATCTTCCAAGCCTTCCGCTGTTATCGTATTAGATGGCCTTAAGCCATATTTATTGTAATACGTTCTCTTTTGAGACATTCGATGTAATAAGTGTGTGATTGCTACTCTGTTATAAATCCTTCGAGTATTGTGTGTGTCAGCATTACCGATCCAGGGATGACACTTATGCATAGAGATCAGACTGTTTGAGGTCTGGTCGCTACAGAAGGGAAATTAAACAATGTGTGATCTGAAGAGTTACTCTCATTAGAAGGAGGGCATGGGTGATCAATCCGCTCTTCCTCCTTTTGTTCTTCGCTCTCTTCCTCATCTTTTTCATCCAATCAGCTCACAGTTTCATCAATTTCTTCTTCCATAGATTCCTGCAAAATATTAGTCTCTTCTTGGACAGCGGAGACTTTCTCAATAAGCGCATCAGTATAGGAATTATATTCATAATTATCATAGCAATATTTCAATATAGCAAAATTTTCAGGTCTATAAACATCATCATCAAAAGCTTCATACTTTTCAAACAAAGATTCAATTTCATAAGCACCCTTAAAAGCAACAAATTCTTCTATTTGTTCCACATCATAGTAATCATATATACCATTAGCATAAGAAGCCAAGGTTTTATCATCATTAAATTTGCATGAAAAGGGAAGGTGTGGAGCCTTCATCCTAGAGCAACAAGTATAATCATAACTCAAGCAGACTTGCTGAGCATACCACTTCAACATATAAATTTGATCCCATAATAGTTTCCCATTCTGAGTCAAGCGATAATCCATAAAGTATTCACGTTGATCCAATGTGTCTCCCGTTACCAGATTGAATGGGGTTTTCTCAGGATTATCAAAGTAGTACATAATGTCTATCAGATAATGAGCATCGAGGGTTTTAGGAGGTTCCCCATCTCCATGAGCAGCAAGTACACCTAAATTTTTTGGTATTTCACATTCCATATCCATAACTAAAGATAAAGAACAACTAAGAGCAGCAAATAAAAAATACGTAGTGATAAAGAAAACAAGCACACACGAGAATATTCACCTCGCGCTATTGCTCCCCGGCAACGGCGCCAGAAAAAGGTCTTGATAACCCAAAAGTATAGGGGATCAATTGTAGCCTCTTTCGATAAGTAAGAGTGTCAAACCCAACGAGGAGCTAAAGGTAGAACAAATATTCCCTCAAGTTCTATCGACCACCGATACAACTCTATGCACGCTTGACGTTCTCTTTACGTAGAACAAGTATGAAACTAGAAGTACTTTGTAGGTGTTTCTGGATAGGATTGCAAGAAAGCAAAGAGCACGTAACTAAAAGCTAGGGGCTGTTTAGAAGAAGACACAACTAAATTAGTTTTAGTAGATAGCTTTTTCTTACGAGAAAGTTATTTGTCCCTAGGCAATCGATAACTAGACCAGTAATCATTATTGCAATTTTATTTGAGTGAGAGGCATGAGCTAGCATACTTTCTCTACTTCGATCAGATGCACTTATGATTGGAACTCTATCAAGCATCTGCAACTACTAAAGATCATTAAGGTGAAATCCAACCATAGCATTAAAGCATCAAGTCCTCTTTATCCCATACACAACAACCCCCTTACTCGGGTTTATGCTTCTGTCACTCAAGCAACCCACTATAAGCGAATCATGAACGTAATGCAACACCCTACAGTGGGGATCCCTCACACTTGCGGGACACGGAGAGAACCATAGGACATCACCAATAATAAAACATGCAACTCAAACCAATCTTGATCACCAAATAACCCATAGGACAAAACGGATCTACTCAAACATCATAGAATAGGCGCCATACATCATTCGGAAATAATATATAGGGTTGAGAACCATGTTTAAGTAGAGATTACAGCAGGTAAGAGAGAGGTTACACCGCTACATAGAGGGGGAAGAGTTGGTGATGATGGTGGTGAAGTTTTTGGTGAAGATTGCGGTGATGATGATGGCCACGACAGCGTTCCGGCGCTACCGGATGAGAAGGGGAGAGGGGGGCCCCTTCCTCTTCTTCTTCGTTGACCTCCTCCCTAGATGGGAGAAGGGTTTCCCCTCTAGTCCTTGGTCTCCATGGCGTGGGAGGGGCGACATCCCCTCCAAGATTGGATATGTCTCCCTGTCTCTCTCTCTTTCTGCGTTCTCTGATCTGGCCTTTGACCGTTTCTTTTTAATCAAAGATCCGTAACTCCGATTGGGCTGAATTCTGGACACGATCTCTATCCGGAAAGTAGCTTTGTTGCGGCGAAAGAAGGGCTCCAACCGCTTTACGGGGTGGTCACGAGGGTACAGGGCGCGCCTGACCCCCTGGGGCACGCCCCCCTTCCTCGTGGCCCCCCGGGCATCGTATCACGTTGATTCTTCTTCCCAAAAATCACATATATTCCAAAAAAATCTCCGTCAGTTTTTATCCCGTTTGGCCTCCATTTGATATGGATTTTCTGTGAAACAAAAAACATGCAACAAACAAGAACTGGCACTGGGCACTAGATCAATATGTTAGTCCCAAAAATAATATAAAAAGTTGCCAAAAGTATATGAAAGTTGTAGAATATTGGCATGGAACAATAAAAAATTATAGATACGACGGAGACGTATCACTCTCAAAGGGCTGGACCTGATCTGGGCCGTAATTTGGCCCACACGTGTTAGGCTTTTAACGGGCCGGATCTCATATGGGCTTTTATTAGGCCCGGAACGTGGCAGATTGTTAATGGACTGAATCAAACATGGGCCGACATTTGGCCCAAAACATGGCAGCCTGTTAATGGGCCGGCGTACTAGTGTCATCATAATCTTTTGGGCCTTCAGCTAGGCCGGCGCATTATGGTCGGTCAAATATCGTTGGCCTTTAGCTGGGCCGACCCATTATGGTCCGCAAAATCTTGTGGGCCTTTAGCTGGGCCGGCCAATTATGGTCCGCAAAATCTTGCGGGGCTTTAGCTGGGCCGGCCCATTATGGCCCGCAAAATCTTGTGGGCCTTTAGCTAGGCTGGCCCATTATGGTACGCAAAATCTCGTGGGCCTTTTACTGTGTCGGCCCATTATGGACCGCAAAATCTTGTGGGCCTTTACTTGGGCTGACCCATTTAAACTTTATGGGCAACTTTTGGGCCGGTCCACATGTCAACATTTCATAAGCGCATCTCGCCCATTGGATGAGTGACACCTGTGCCAACGGGGAGCTGACACGTGTTTCCTCCAGCCAATGATGATTTTACACGTGGAAAATCACCATTGGTCTGGGCTGTTAATGGGTTATCGGATCCAAATCCGGACCCAGATAGCTTAACGGCGACCCATTACGGTGGATGTCATGTGTCGGTCACCCTTGACGAAAGCACTTTTGTGACGCGCGATTTTTCGTCATGGAAGTGGATACTTCCGTGATGATAATTTTGGCAATGTCATGGAACACTTCTATGACAACACAGTTATGACTATCTGTATTCTATCATAAAATCGTCATGGATGTACATCCTTGACAAAAAACGCGACCTACTATGACAAACACGTATCATCACGCAGGTGTATTTTTTTTGTAGTGCTTTTAGCAGTGCAACTACTACATTTTACCAGTGGCATTACATAAGAGTGGCTCGGGGTAACGGATATCAGAACATGATATCTGGGTTGGTCCCATTTTTGTTAGGTATAGCCACCTTATACTGTGTGAGGCTAGCAAATCTAGTGTTGTACTTACTCTGTTGACTTGTCCCCCGGTCCCCACTTTCTTTCCTTTTTCAACAAATAGATCGGGTTTATATTGAGTTTGTACCGCATTTCCCTTTATTTCCCTATTAGACCTAGAGACCAGTTGGATAGCCAGTCTCTGCTACTTTTCGCCCCCATTATTTCCTCTTTCGACAAAGTCCTAGATTCAGGTAACAAATCTTCCCCCACCCCCACCCCCACGCCCTTTCTTCCTTGTTTGAACCAAGTAGTACTAGATTCGAGTGCATGAACTAGTTTTACCTATTAAAAGTAAAAATTTAGGTGGATTTCGTACAGTCGATCGATCCTATCTACGAAGGGGCCTGAGAAATAGTAAAAGATACAAATGCAACGACGTCAGGAGCTCGAGAAGTAGAGCAAGGCCAGTTTCGAAGGAAGTTATACCTGAGGGTCGCCGGGATGTCGCTAAGGCGGCAGCAGGCCGGATCTGCCCACACTATGACAACGAGGAAGAAGGGGTCGGAGGCTCTCCCTATCCAGCGGTGCTCGGGGGAGAATGGCAAGGCACACTGATCGGGACGCGTTGGCAGTTAGTAAGAGCCGTCGCCGAGGACGACCGTGTGAACGTTGCACCTTCTCACCTTCCCCGACGGAGAGGATCCGGCTGGATCTGTGACCAACGGTGAGCAGAGAGAGAGTGTCGCCACCACTGTCGTGTTTAGATCTGGAGAGGATGAGACAGTGTGAAGAGAGCAACACTAGCAAGCAAGCACGGAGGCTCCTGCCTATATAGTGGAGTACTACTAGTTCTCTTTATCTACCGGAGCCGGCTCGACCTCATAAATGACTGTCGAGAAGTCTTCATGCACGAGTCCCCAAGGCGAAGTTGTCGTCATTTTTATCTTAACCACCAGATTATAACATATAACACGAAAAACTGCCACATGACAAGAAACCATAACCTCACTGCCCAAAGGAGACCATGTGAAACCGATGGACAAACTACATGAGGATCAAAGCTCAAATTAAAGATGAACTCGTAGAAAAGGGGTCCATCAATAGATGCCCTAATTAACATAGCCGGCTTGACCTAGATGGCAGCCGAGTAGTCTTCGTGCATGTGCCCCCCATGACTAGCGCGTTGGAGGAACTCAGTTGTCATTGTTTAACCCTCACAGTGATCCGAAGCACATGACACCTAATTTTGCCAAATGACAAGAAACCTTTTTTAGATTTCTCACCAGAACTACAGCCATGTACAACACAGCCAGCACGATATGTAGACGATAGCCAATCCAGGCGTGTCTGCTGGAGTTTGGTCGCATGCATGGACGAACTGATCTTCCGTTTTATGCAGGGATCGTCCAGGCACCGAAGTCTGTACAACACTTCTCTAGTACTATCACTCGTCTCTCTCTTCTATTAACTGACCCGACTTGCGGGGCCGAGGAGTGTGCCTATGGTCGGTTCTCAATTGCGGTCCCAATTGTGTGTGAAAATGCAATATGACATGCGTTCCATTCAGAGAGCGACGTGCCAGACCGATCGACTGCTTGGGGTGCAACGCGAACGCGATGGTCGTGCTGTATACTCCGTACATGTGTACCATCGTTTTCCTAAGGCTTTGCTCCATGGCGCAATCCATGGATACAAAATTAGTATGATGTACTATTTAAAAGTTGAGGGCGGGGTTTTTCACGCGCGGTAGGCGGGGCAGTTCCGCCTACCCGGTTCGACAAAGACGCGAGAAGACGAGGGAGAAGGTTGCCGCATACGTAGGGTTGTGTGATTTGACAGCGTGTTACTGCATTACAGGTGGGGCCCTGTGATTTGACTTGCCATTATCATTTTAACTTCGGCGCTATGATCGGCGTGAGTCTCCCGATTCCTGACCACCTCCATACAGGTGCCTCTCCTAATTCCCACCATGTAGAGGCTGGCTCTTGCAAGAGAGCCCACTCCTCCACTTTTTCCTTGCCTCTTTCCCTTACATATGCAAAAATGTCATGTAAAGCGGGCTTATAGCCCACTATTGTACTTGATCCTACACGTGCTAAGCCTGCCACATAGCCATAAATTCTGATGTGGCAAGTTAATTAAGAAGAGAGAGACTAGTTTGCTGACCCCAGGAAGAAACGGTGCTAAGCGCGTGTACCTAGAGGAAGCAAACTTAGAAACAAAAAACTAAGCACCTATGCATTGGGAACTCGATTTGCTAAGCCATTTAATGCCCATAGCACCTCATCTAAGCACCATTTCATTAGAAGAGGTCACTCCTTGGCAAATGCAATAAATACTATGAAGAAAGAGATAGGGAGAAGTAAACAAAAAATACTCTTATAGCCAACATTATAGCTAACCTTGTTGTAGTATGAGTGACTAAGTGATGAGTACGTATAACGCACCATGTTAAATCTCCAAGGGGCGTGACTTTGTGAGCAAGGCGGCGATCGTGGTAGGCGCGCCCATGATAAGGGCTACTGGCAGCCCTTGGATCTGAGATCAAACGGTTACATGCTAAGTTGCTGAAAATTTGTAGAATAACCCTCCAGGATAGGTGTGACGCCCCCGATTCAATCGTACACTAATCATGCACGCAAATGTGTACGATCAAGATCAGGGACTCACGGGAAGATATCACAACACAACTCTACAAATAAAATAGTGATACAAGCATCATAATACAAGCCAGGGGCCTCGAGGGCTCGAATATAAGTGCTCGATCATAGACGAGTCAGCGGAAGCAACAATATCTGAGTACAGACATAAGTTAAACAAGTTTGCCTTAAGAAGGCTAGCACAAACTGGGATACAGATCGAACGAGGCGCAGGTCTCCTGCCTGGGATCCTCCTAGCTACTCCTGGTCGTCGTCAGCTGGCTGCACGTAGTAGTAGGCACCTCCAGCATAGAAGGAATCGTCGTCGATGGTGGCGTCTGGGTCCTGGGCTCCAGCATCTGGTTGCGGCAACCGGGTAGAAGGGAAAGGGGGAAAAGGGGGAGAAAAGCAACCGTGAGTACTCATCCAAAGTACTCGCAAGCAAGGAGCTACACTACATATGCATGGATATATGTGTAAAGGGCCATATCAGTGGACTGAACTGCAGAATGCCAGAATAAGAGGGGGATAGCTAGTCTTATCAAAGACTACGCTTCTGGTCGCCTCCGTCTTGCAGCATATAGAAGAGAGTAGACTGAAGTCCTCCAAGTAGCATCGCATAGCATAATCCTACCCGACGATCCCCTCCTCGATGCCCTATTAGAGAGCGATCACCGGGTTGTATCTGGCACTTGGAAGGGTGTGTTTTATTAAGTATCCAGTTCTAGTTGTCATAAGGTCAAGGTACAACTCCGGGTCGTCCTTTTACCGAGGGACACGGCTATTCGAATAGATAAACTTCCCTGCAGGGGTGCACCACATAGCCCAACACGCTTGATCCCATTTGGCCGGACACACTTTCTTGGGTCATGCCCGGCCTCGGAAGATCAACACGTCGCGGCCCCACCTAGGCACAACAGAGCGGTCAGCACGCCGGTCTAAACCTAAGCGCGCAGGGGTCTCGACCCATCGCCCTGAGCACACCTGCACGTTGCGTACACGGCCGGATAGCAGACCTAGCAACCTCCATTTCAAAGGAAGTCACGTTACGCGGTCCAACCCGGCGCGCGTCGCTCAGTCGCTGACGTCACGAAGTGCTTCGGCTGATACCACGACGTCGGGATACCCATAACTACTCCCGCGTAGGTGGTTAGTGCGTATAGACCAAATGGCCAGACTCAGATCAAATACCCAGATCTCGTTAAGCGTGTTAAGTATCGCGAACGCCGACTAGGGCCAGGCCCACCTCTCTCCTAGGTGGTCTGAACCTGCCCTGTCGCTCCGCCTCAAAGTAACAGTGGGGGGCCGTCGGGAACCCAGGCCCACCTCTACCGGGATGGAGCCACCTGCCCCTTCAGCCCCCATCTCCGAACAGTATCACATGTAATGTAACAGTGTATAGTATATAGTAGATGCCCGTGATCACCCCCGAGTGATCACGGCCCGATAGTATAGCATGGCAGACGGACAAGAGTGTAGGGGCACTGATGGAACACTAGCATCCTATACTAAGCAGTAGGATTGCAGGTAAAGGTATCAACAGCAGTATCAAAGACAGGCTATGCATCAGGATAGGAATAACGAAAGCAGTAACAAGCTACACTACTCTAATGCAAGCAGTATAGGGAAGAGTAGGCGATATCTGGTGATCAAGGGGGGGGGCTTGCCTGGTTGCTCTGGCAAGAGAGAGGGGTCGTCAACTCCGTAGTCGAACGGGGCAGCAGCAGCGTCGGTCTCGTTGTTTATCGAGAGAAGAGGGGGGGAGAAACAATAAATACTTAAGCAAGCAGATGCATAGTGATGCATGACATGACAAGTAATGGCGTTAGAGGTGCCCTAACGCGGTATGGGGTGATACCGGTGAAGGGGGAAAACATCCGGGAAAATATCCCCGGTGTTTCGCGTTTTCGGGCAAAGGAGCCGGAGGGGGAAAGTTGCGAGTTGGATAGGTTAGGAATGTGCGGCGGACGAACGGGCTGTGTAACCGGGTTCATCTCGCCGTTCTGAGCAACTTTCATGTACAAAGTTTTTCCAACCGAGCTACGGTTTATTTTATAATGATTTTAAAAGATTAAAATCAATTTTAGCATTTATTTAATTATTTTAATCCAACATTATCCAAAACAGTCCACGCTGACGTCAGCATGACGTCAGCAGTCAACAGAGGCGTTGACTGGGTTAAACTGACGGGTGGGTCCCACTGGTCATAGACTGTTTAGGTTAATCAGGGTTTAGGTTAAGCTAAATACTGTTTATTTAAACTAACATGTTAATTAGATTAATTAAACAGGATTAATTAACTTATATAATTCACTAATTAATTAATTAATTAATTATACATTTTATTAAATCATTTTTATTTTTATTTATTATTTTTATTTCTAATTCCCTTTTTTTTAAACGTTCCAGGGGCTAGGCCCCACATGTCATTGGGTCAGGGGGGGTTAGCGGGCGCCAGCGCTAGCGGGCAGCGGGTGTGGTGCCCGTGCCCGAGGCCGTAGCCTACCCGGACGATGGGGGGGAGCCGGTTACGGGCTCCGGCGGCCAAGGGCCGCGATGGCGCTGGCCGGAACAGGGCGGCAGGGCGGAGGCAGGACGGCGTGGAAGCAGGGGGAACGGCGAGGCGTCGCCGGCGAGCAGATGCGGGGGCGGGGCGCGGGAAGAGGGCGAGTGCGGCCCGAGCACGGACGGCGCGGGCACGGCGCGGTGAGCGTGCACCGGACGCAGCCGGAGCGCGTCAACCGCGGACGGCGAGGGGGCGGGGCGGGCGCACGCGCGGCCGAGCCGGCGCGGCCGTGGCCGTGGTGGCCGTGTGTGTGCACCACACGAGGGAGCCGCGGGGGAAGAAGGGGGGAACAACCACGGCAAGTGCTCGCGCGGGAGCAGAGCTCCAGGCGGGGGAGGCGCGGTGGAGAGGGGAGAGGAGGCCGAGGGCCTCACCGGGGTAGCGTGGGGTCTAGGGCATGGGCTCGATGGAGCTCGTGGTGGGCGTCGGGGACGGCGTGCGGAGCGGGAGGAGTCCGGCCGGCGAGGGAGTCCGGCGAGGTCCAGGGGCGGGGCGGGGGCGAAGGCATTCGGCGGCGAGGCGGCGGGCGCGGTCGGGCCACGATCCGATCTGGATCGTGGGGGGGGGAGGGGAAAGCGAGTGGGGGAGTGAGAGGAGGCGGCTAGGGTTTCCAGGGGGGTGGGGGGATATGGGCGCGGGGGTGGGCCGGCCTGGCGGCCGGGTGGCCCAGCGGGGGGGAGGTGTTTCCCTTTCTTTCTTTCTTTTTTATTTTATGTTTGTTTTCCCTTTTTTTTGTATTTTCTTTTCTGTTTAAATTGTTTAATCCATTTAGCCATTTTATAAAAATGTATTTACTTCACCACAATTACCTTTGTAATATTCGGCAACCACCGAACAATTTTGTTTTAATTTTTGAAAACTTTTATTGTTATCAGTAATTTGAATCTGAGTTTCGAACGGTTTCGGATTATTGCGAGGTTGGCAACAGTAACACAGATGACATGGCATCATCAGAAAAGTTTTACTGTAGCCAAATTATCCGGGCGTTACAATAGGATATTCTCCCATAGGTCCAAGGGCTCTCGGAAGCCCGTATCATGGGAGAATGGAAAGCTTCGTATCACCTATAATTTTCCTGACGCTTGACATGACATCGAAAGCCATTTAATTGGGCGTCGAGTAGACATGCGATCTAATTGGGCCCCCATAGTACTGTGCATGAATCCATTTATTCACTAGGCCAACCACTACCCTGCCATTCGCACGCCCCCCCCCTCCACTCGGCATTTTTACAATTGATAAACCGCTCCTAGTCGTCCCGTCCTTTCACATTGCAGTAGTTCCACTAATCCTAACCCTCCTCCCAAATCCTTGGCATCCCAAATCTTCATGGCCGGCGGTGAGTACAAGGTTAGAACCATCACCGGCGATGTGTTCAACGTCATCTACACACGTTCTTCCGCGACGGTGAAAGGATGCCTTGATCGCTTCAGACGCATGTTCGGAAACTCAAATGATGAGTGGGTCGCTGGGCTAGATGTTGAGTACACCACAGTCCTGGAAAAAGAGAAGAATCTAAAGGAGGAAGAGAGGAAGAAGCCCGCCGTGATCCAGGTTTGCGAGCATAACTTATGCTTGGTCTACCACATATGCCATGCCAACGTTGCGTGCGAGGAATTTATGAACTTCCTCAAGGGTGGCCGAGTCAATTTCATTACTTTAGACTTTACGAACCACATAAGTGTCCTCGAATGGATAGGCCTCATTGTAGGCAAACCCTTCGACCCCCAGAAAAATGGGCTAGTGTCCTCCCGTGATAAGCCTTCAATGCTGACCCTGGCACGAGCCATGGTTCATCCTTCGTACGATAAACTGAAGAAACCTCCGCACACGTTTCATCGTGCATGGCAGTGGAATGTACTAGATATAGACCACATCCACTATGCTGCAATGGATGGGTACCTTTGTTTCAATATCTACAAGGGTTGGATGAAGAGCAAGAGCCCAGTGTGCGGTTCAAACAAAGAAGTATCGGCCAAGAGGAAGAGGAACAAGGACGAAGTCAAGGACGTGGACAAGGACTCCGAGTAAGGTGGCAGTGTCGTTGCTCATGGTGGTTCTAATGCAGTGTCTACCGGATTAGTTGCTTAGTTTAATTTATCTTAGGGTTATGTGTGGGGGTTGTGGTCGCTGGCGGTGGTGGGGCAATGGCGTGGGGATCGCCGGAGAAAAAGCTCGGCACGGGGGGGCCTAGAGGGATGGCCAGGGCGGCAGCGGACCGGCGGTGGGGAGTGGTTTCGGGGCGGGTGGGGCGGCGCACCGCTGGCCGCGGGCGGCGGGGGGCGGTTGTTTGTCCGGTGGTGGCTGGCGGCTCAGGGGGTGGAGGTTGAAGATGAACTGCAGACCCTTGATTTCGTATCCAATGGCTGGAAAATCCACTGACCAGAGATGAAAAAGCCAGTCAACTGACATGTAGCGTCACCTGATGCTGCTACACGACCAGCTGCCCCGACTCTCGCACGCGCTACTGCTGCTGCTACTGCTTTTCTGCTACGAGTGCGTTCGGTTTCGACAGTACAATTCAGTTAATTTTATGGAAAGTAGATCTGCGTTGATTTTATGTTAAGCCATGAAGATTGACGGTGGAGATTTGAAAGTAGATCTGCGTAGCGATTTGGAAACACTTGATACATATATGTAAGACGAAAACAAGTCCTGCACCAATTCCAAAAGTCCTACTCCCTCCGTCGCGAAATACTTGTCGGGGAAATGCATAAATATGAATGTATATAAAACTAAAATACATCTAGATACATCCATTCCTCCGACGAGTATTTCCGGACGGAGGGAGTACAACAATTCCAGGGTGGGCTCAGCAGATTTGTCTTGGCTCACACTATCTCCTCTTTGCATTTGGACTGTGTTGTATGCATAAAATTAAAGTTAAAACCTGGCCATAAAAGCGAATCGAATACGCTGCCACGCTGCACGTCGCTTCTCACCTTCCTGGAACCGCCGTGTATCTTGCGCTGATGGAGGTGGCGGCTATTGTGGCCATAGCAGCCTCGCCAACCACCGATGGAGCCCACATCCCAGAGCTCGACGGGATCACCACCTGACTGTCCGAGGTGCTCGCCATGGCCCCCAATCCCTGCAGCTGCTCAACAGCTGCCGCTGGATCCGTTCGCGGAGACGTCTTCCTCAGGCCATCACCGACGTGTACTGGTCCATGGTCGGGCGACGCGCCAATCCTGACCTGGCTGTGGATATCGCGCAGCCTTCTCGGCCCTGGTTAGCCGCCGATGGAGGCCTACACACTCCCTAGGATCGGAGTCCCACGACAAGGGCTGGATTCCTCTCTTTATCCCTATGCTTGAAACACTCTCCTCTCTGTAGTTGGTGTCGGCTAATCGTCTTATATCCAAAACTGAATTTTGCTAATTTGATCTGTGTTGGTTGTGTCTGTTCTCGTCAGGTCAGCGTGCTAGAAAGTCCATCATAGTGCTTCTGTCTTCTGCTCAACAACAAACTGCTCAAGGGTAATACTCATGCGACGTTCGGAGCTGACCAGTTGAGCGACATGGTTTTGTTCAGTAATTTCAAATGATTCGTAGGTGCTTATGTGCTATACAATGCAATTGGGGGAATCAATATTGCCAATGATGTATACATACTTCTGCACTGCATGGTTTGTCCAATGAATCTACTCTCTCTTTCTTTCTTACAAGAATAATATACTTTTTTTATTTACTAGGGTCTGTTCTTTCGATTTTATTCTCACACAATGATCCAATAAGATATTTGAATCTTAGAGGCACGAATGAACATACAAATCTGTTGCAAAAAGCCCAGGCGATGAAGAGGATGTATAGTAATTGGATGAGCTTTGCGTCCATGCCCCTGCTGCATATCATGTCTCCAATTGCAGGTATTGGCTTCATGCAGTTCTATTTTTGTATATAGTTATGTATTGAACGATGTGGGTTAGTGCTAGAACCCTTTCATGAGTTAGGGTACGGTCATGTCTGGATCGATGATCCATATGAGTTATTTTGATAGCATCAGCCATTTGAGTTCATCACACCTTTTAGTTAGACCATGACGTGAATAAATCTAAAATCATATAATGGAAGATATGTACGGCTAAACTGTATCTATCCAGATGAGTTTCCTCAGTTCTAATGATCCAAATCTTTGTATTGCTTTTAGAATGTAAATGATCTTGAAGATTGTGACTTCAGTAGGAAGGTTAGAGGCAGAAGTATACAAAGTGATTTACCAAATTTTGAATGTAGTTGTCTTCCCATGTGATTTACCAAATGTAAACATTAAGTGATATTGTTATGAAGTCGATAGGTTATTTACGTTGTTTTCATACTTATGGCATGTCTATGTAAACACCCCATTTATATAGATAGATGAAAAACAGTAGGGGTTTTCCCCCTACTGTCAAGTTTCTCAAAAAAAACTAGTAGTATCATATATATAGTATCGCTAATACATCTAGAACCGTAGCGCCTGACGGATATCGGCGTGGGCGGTGGACACCCAAAGAGAAGGAACCATCACAGGATCATAGCTCCAGTGAGAGGAGGAGGAAGGAGGATGAGGAGGTGGGAGGAGGAGGAGGGATGAGGAGGAGGAGGGAGGTGGAGGTGGGAGGAGGAGGAGGAGGAGCGAGGAGGAGGGAGGAGGACGTGGAGGAGGAGAGAGTAGGAGGAGAGAGCGGGAGGGGTAGGAGGAGGAGGGGGCCGCCGGAGAGGGAGGAGGAGGAGGGGGCCACCGGAGAGGGAGGTGGAGGAGGGGGTGCCGGGGAAGACGAAGAAGGAGGAGGGGGCTGCCGGGGGGGAGAGGGAGGAGGAGGAGGGTGAGGAGGAGGTAGGAACCTTGGGGGTGGTGGAGGATGACGACGACAGAGGAGGAGGGACGGTGGCGACGGCAACGACGGCGACGGACGATGATGTGAGTGTGAGGGGGGAAGTGACGGGACACGCGCGGGGCTGTTTTGGATAAGGGCTTTAGTGGTAGCGCTTGTTTCTAACAAGTGCTACTGCTATGATAATTAGCAGTAGCGCTTAGCGCTACTGCTACGACAATTAGCAGTAGCGTTTTTTCTTAACAAGCGCTACTACTAAGGCTATGATCGTGAGCATGCAAAAAAGGCATCAAATTAAAAAATCCATTGGTCATCATCGATCTTTTTGTGTAGAATCTAAATTGTCATTATGAATCTTTGCCAGTATAGGTACTGGCAAAGATTCATATTGCCACAAATCCTGCATATAGAGTTCAATGAAAACCAACTGGTTGTGATAGTTTGGGAAGCACCATATTTAAGGTGGTAAAAATTGTGTTCACGGAGCGAGGTGGGGCTAAACTTTGGTCATAGGAGGGGGATAAATTTAGTAGTAGCGCTGGTCGGAGGAAAGCGCTATTGCTACGTACAATAGCAATAGCGCTTTTTGCACACCAGCGCTACTGCTATGCCTGGCCTGCTGGCAACGGTTTGGCAATTATAGTAGTAGCGTGTTTTGTAGCTACAACGCTACTGGTAAGCGCATAGTAGCAGCGTTTTCTGCGGCCAAGCGCTACTAATAATTATTAGCAACGTTGTCCTTTAAAAAGCTCTACTAGTAAGCTCCTGTCTATAAGGTTTTCCCTAGTAGAGTAGGTTATAACTGTCTCATGATGAATATCATCCAACAAGTCACCGATCCAATGCCAATGAATATCTTATATTGCTTCTGCTAAGTTACTACTGTTATCATCACTGTTACATTTGCTACAAAATATTGCTATCACTTTTACTGTTACCGTTGCTGTTGTCACTACTATCAAAACTATCAAATTACTTTGCTATTGATTACTTAATGTAGATAATTAATCTCTAGGTGTGGTTAAATTGACAACTCAGCTGCTAATACCTTCAAATATTTTTGGCTCCCCTTGTGATGAATCTATAAATTTGGGTTGAATACTCTACCCTCAAAAACTGTTGCGATCCCCTATACTTGTGGGTTATCAAGACCTTTTCTGGCGCCGCTCCCGGGGATCATAGAAATATTTCTTGATTCACTTGGGATTATTATCAGTTTATTACTATGAATAATCTAAAGGATCCTAAGACAAAGATTTATCCCTCTAAGACATGCGGAGGTAAGGAACTGCCATCCAGTTATGCTTTAGATTCACCTTCTGTTATGAATAAACTTGCAACACCACCACATGCTATCAATTCTAATATGTCGCCAGTTATTGATGATGCTACTTCCGCTATGGATAATGCTTATGATGATGCTAGTACCTTGCTTGATAATAAAAATGTGCCACTTGGTGAATTTCTTGATGAACAAATTGCTAGAGTAATACAACATGATGTTGTTGAATCTGATGGTGAATTTGAAACTGAAACTCCTGAAACACCTGCTAGAACTAGCCTTCCTAGCTAGGAATTGCCTAAGGTACCGAAAGGTTACATTATGAATGAGGAGACAACTAGAGATATTCTTGTGTGTAAGGATAGAGATGATCTAGAGAAATTACTATGCAAATATAAAGAAAAATCTCTGAATGCTAGAATGAAATGTGATCCTAAGTTTGCTACTTCACCTATCTTTATTGATGATAAGGATTATGAATTCTCTATCGACCCACAGTTAATTACTTGGGTTATATCTGATCCTTTCCATGGTTATGAAACTGAAACTGTTGTGGCACATCTTACCAAATTGAATGAAATAGCCACCGTTTTTACTCATAATGAGAAAACTCGCTATTACTTTATTCTCAAAAATTTCCTTTCTCATTAAAGGGTGATGCTAAAGCTTGGTACAATACTCTTGCTCCTGGTTGTGTGGGAAGTCCCTAGGATATGATTTATTACTTCTCTGAAAAATATTTTCCTGCTCATAAGAAACAAGCTGCCTTACAGGAAATATTTAATTTTGTGCAAACTGAAGAAGAGAGTCTCCCACAAGCTTGTGGGAGGCTTTGCTATTTATTTAATGCTTTGCCATATCATCCTCTTAAGAAAAATGAAATACTTGATATCGTCTATAACGGACTAACCGATGTTTCTAGGGACTTCCTAGATAGTTGTGCGGGTTGTGTTTTCAGGGAACGAACTGTTGGACAAGTTGAAGAATTATTGAATAACAAATTGAAAAACTATTATGAATGGACTCTTCCTGAACCACCGGCTAAACCCACTCCAAAGAAGAGGGGTATATTATATCTTAGTCCTGAAGATATGCAACAGGCAAAGAAAACTATGAAGGAAAAAGGTATTAAAGGTGAGGATGTTAAAAATCTACGTACTATTGAAGAAATACATGGGGTTAATACACCACCACTGCCTAAGGTGGCAGAGATAAATTCTCTAATGAAGTTCAATGATAGTGATAATCCTCACAATATGCACCCTAGTCAATGCCTTATGAGTTTGAAAACTACATTAGAAAACAAGATCACTTCAATGCAAATGTTATGAAACAATTGAAATACAACTCTGATATGATTGCTCGCTTGAGTGACTTGTTATTTAGAATGTCAAATAATGTTAGAGGTGTTGGAAATCATGCTTCTATGGTTCAAACTCAGTTAGAACAAGTTGCTAGATCACAAAGAGAATTGCTTGATGAAATCAATAATAACATACATGACTTTGCTGTTAGAGTTGCAACTAGAGGAGGTAAAATGACTCAGGAACCACTTTATCCTGAGGGACACCCAAAAAGAATTGAACATGACTCTCAAAGAAATAACGCTAGTGCGCCTAGTCCTTCTAAAAAGAAAAGGAAGAAGAAAAATGGTAGGACTTTGCATGCTTCTAGTGAACCTAAAATAGAAAAACCTCGTGATAATGAAAATGAAACTTCTATCTCTAATGCTAAAACTCAGTCTTGTAACGAACATCCACCTAGTGATAATGAAAAAGATAATGTTGATGTACATGAAGAAGCTCAACCAAATGAAAAAGAACCAGATAATTATGTTGAGATAGAACCACTTATTGATCTTGATAACCCACAACCTAAGAATAAAAAGTATGACAAAAGAGACTTCATTGCTAGAGAACACGGTAAAGAAAGAGAACCGTGGGTTCAAAAACCTAGGTATTTTCCACCCAAGTCAACTGAAGAGACTTCATTTGAAAGCTTTGCTGAAATGCTGAGGCTAGTATTTTTGCGTACTCACTTGACTGATATCTTGGAAGTGCCTCCTTATGCAAAGTATATGAAAGAAATCATCAGTAATAAGAGAAAAATACCGGAAGCTGAAATCTCCACTATGCTTTCTAATTATAATTTCAAACATGGAGTACCTAAAAAACTTGGAGATTGGGGAATACCAACTATACCTTGCTCTATCAAAAAGAATTATGTGAAAACTGCTTTGTGTGATTTAGGAGCTAGTATTAGTGTTATGCCTTTTTCTTTATATAAAAGACTTGACTTGAATAAACTCACACCTACTGAAATATCTTTGCAAATGGCTAACAAGTCAACTGCCATACCTATCGGTATCTGTGAGGATGTGCCCGTTGTTATTGCTAATGTTACTATTTTGACTAACTTTGTTATACTTGATATGCCCGAGGACGACAACATCTTGATTATCCTTGGTAGACCCTTCTTGAATACTACAGGGGTTGTTAATGATTGCAATAAAAGCAAGGTCACTTTTTATATTAATGGTAATGAGCATATAGTGCAGTTTCCGAAGAAACAATTCCAAGTGAATGGTATTAATGTTATTGAAAAATATCCGACAATCACTACTGGTTGTTTTCAAATACCTCTACCTATTGTCAAAAAGAAATAATAAATGCTTATTGTTGTGGACATGCATATCCCCATTGAGGTAACTTACTGATTTACGAAAGTTCTTCGGTTTCATGCTAATCGAAAGTGGTCGTTAATAAGACCTGATCAACCTTATTAATAAATCATTTTTAAACGACACGAAGTTGATGAATTTAGTAAGCACTACCTTTTGTCCTTACGTTTTGCTTTCTGTTTTTATTAGTTAAATAATATAAAATTTCATGTTTAGTCTGTTTTCTGAATTTTTTGTGCAATAAAAAAATGAGCCAAAAATAAAAGTGCGCATAATGCTCTGAAAATTTAATACGATTTTTTTGAGTATTTCTGAATTTCTGGTGCAAATAATATTAGAGGGAGGTGCACCAGACCTGGGAGCGCCAGGACCCCCAAGCACGCCGTGGTGGGTTGTAGTCCCCACCTGGGCCCCCTCACTTACCTCTTCATCCCACATCACCCCGAGAAAAAAAATGTCCAGTGCTCTTTCTCCCGTTTTCTTGCCCTCAAACCCGCGGATTTCGATCTCTTTGCTCGAAGCTCCATTTCCGAAACATTTTCGGGTGATTGTTGGTTGGTATGTGACTCCACCGTTTGTCCAGTTATTTTTTTTTGTTTTAGTGGTTTATATTTTGAATAATTAGTTACTCTTGGTGCTGCTGTAGATGAGCTTGCATGTTGAATTCTTAGTGTTATAAGTAGTTTGAATGCCTGCTATGGCCTCTATGTATCCCTATGAGTAGTTGCTATCAATTTAATAAAGTTTTGTTGACAAATTTTTGTCACCCAAATTTTTTTCAGAAAATTGTACGCGGACATGAATATCTTTAGGAAGTTTGGCTCTAAGAAGAAATCCAAGGGTGTTATTGAGGAGTCTTCTGACAATGATCTCCACCCTCGGAGGTTGGCGGAGGTACGGTCGTGCGAATGGCCACATGATGACCCACAAGTATAGGGGATCTATCATAGTCCTTTCGATAAGTAAGAGTGTCGAACCCAACGAGGAGCAGAAGGAACTGATAAGCGGTTTTCAGCAAGGTATTCTCTGCAAGCACTGAAATTATCGGTTACAGATAGTTTTGTGATAAGGTATTTGTAACGACTAACAAGTAACAAAAGTCAATAAAGTGCAGCAAGATGGACCAATCCTCTTTGTAGCAAAGAACAAGCCTGGAAAAACTCTTATATAGAGAAAAGCGCTCCGTGGACACATGGGAATTATCGTCAAGCTAGTTTTCATCATGTTCATATGATTCGCGTTCGGTACTTTGATAATTCAATATGTGGGTGGACCGGTGCTTGGGTGCTCTCCTTACTTGGACAAGCATCCCACTTATGATTAACTCCTATTGCAAGCATCTGCAACTACAAAAGAAGTATTAAGGTAAACCTAACCATAGCATGAAACATATCGATCCAAATCAGCCCCTTACGAAGCAACGCATAAACTAGGGTTTAAGCTTCTGTCACTCTAGCAACCCATCATCTACTTATTACTTCCTAATACCTTCCTCTAGGCCCAAATAATGGTGAAGTGTCATGTAGTCGACGTTCACATAACACCACTAGAGGAAAGACAACATACATCTCATCAAAATATCAACGAATACCAAATTCACATGACTACTTATAGCAAGATTTCTCCCATGTACTCAGGAACAAACGTAACTACTCACAAATCATATTCATGTTCATAATTAGAGGGGTAATAATATGCATAAAGGATCTAAACATATGATCTTCCACCAAATAAACCAACTAACATCAACTACAAGGAGTAATCAATACTACTAGCAACCCACAGGTACCAATCTGAAGCTTTGGGACAAAGATTGGATACAAGAGATGAACTAGGATTTTAGAGGAGATGGTGTTGATGAAGATGTTGATGGAGATTGACCCCCTCCCAAAGAGAGGATCATTCTTGATGACGATGGAGATGATTTCCCCCTCCCGGAGGGAAGTTTCCCCGGCAGAACAGCTCTGTCGGAGCCCTAGATTGGTTCCGCCAAGGTTCCGCCTCGTGGCGGCGGAGTTTCTTCCCAGAAGCTTGGTTCTGATTTTTCTTCAGAAGAAAGACTTCATATAGAAGAAGATGGGCACCGGAGGGCCACTAGGAGGCCCACGAGGTAGGGGGCGCGCCCAGGGGGTAGGGCGCGCCTCCCACCCTCGTGGCCAGGGTGTGCCCCCCTCTGGTAGTTTCTTCGTCCAATATTTTTTATTAATTCCAAAAATGACTTCCGTGAAGTTTCGGGACTTTTGGAGCTGTGCAGAATAGGTCTGTAATATTTGCTCCTTTTCTAGCCCAGAATTCCAGCTGTCGGCATTCTCCCTCTTCATGTAAACCTTGTAAAATAAGAGAGAATAGGCAAAAGTATTGTGACATAATGTGTAATAACAGCCCATAATGCGATAAATAACGATATAAAAGCATGATGCAAAATGGGCGTATCAACTCCCCCAAGCTTACACCTCGCTTGTCCTCAAGCGGAAGCCGATAACGATAAATATGTCCACATGTTTAGAGGTAGAGGTGTCGATAAAATAAAATACGGACATGAGGGCATCATGTTCATTCTTATAACAACAACATACTTGAATATTGTCATATGATTTCTTATGCTCAAGTATTAATCTATTCACAATGTAAAGTATGAATCAGAAACTTATTGAGACCCAGAAAACTATAATCTCAGCAATTGAAGAAATTGCAATTTATCATAACATCGGAAAGAAGAGCTTTTCAGCAAGTCCAGATACTCAACTATCATTTAGTCTTTCACAATTGCTAACGCTCAAGCAATACTTGTGGTTACAGAGTTTTAAGCGGACACAGGGAAAGATAGGGGCTTATAGTCTTGCCTCCCAACCTTTTACCTCAAGGGTAATGTCAACAATAATTGTTCATGCTAAATTGCATCCAATTGGATATATATAAGGATCTTTCCAACACAAGGTGCTTGCCAAAGGATAAAATGTAGAGAAAGGAAAGGTGAAGATCATCATGACTCTTGCATAAGGTAGGAGATAAAAGTAAAAGATACGCCCTTCGCAGAGGGAAGTGATACGTACATTTTGCATCATGCTTTTATATCGATATTTATTGCATTATGGACTGTTATCTATTATATTATTAAAACGATAGAAAACGAAGTATAGAGATTTAATATTTCAAAATTATGATATTTGAACGGTGGAGATTGATCGTCATATTAGCTTTTGCCAAAGCGCTAGATTCCATCTGATATGTAAACCACGTTGGTTTCGTGTGGTGTTTGGACTCACAACGCAAGAGTCTGATTTGACGTACAATTGACTGCCTTCTAAAAGGACACGTGCAGTCCCGTTGGAGACATCCGATAAACACAGGGGCACGTTCATACCTTTCTACTCAAAACAGACGGACACACATCTACATATAGCCAAATTGATTTCCATAGCCGTGATTGGTCTGCTGATATACATACATGATTAATTAGCTTCCGGCAACAAGCACAGGTCTACACAGCCATGACGATAAAAGAACTCTCAACTTAATAAAGAGAGAATAAGACCACGTTGAACCAGAAGCATACCCGCATAGACTCCCTGGCCTGAAGTCTTGGACGAGCTCAATGAAGCGACGTACGACAAATGCCACAACACTTGAGGAAGCGACAAGGTCTGATAGTCATGTTAAGTTGACCCGATAGCGGCAAGTGCAACAACTATAGAGGATTTGGCGACTGCTCGGATGAGATTGGCCACGGCTTTGTTCAGTTTTCACTGACTAGCGTTGATTGATGATTATAATTCAATTCCAACATACACAAGGCCCATGAGTGTATGATGATGTCTACTACCTCTATCACACAATATGGTATTTTAGCAAGTTATGTTAGCTTGCAAAAACATCTTATATTTGTGGGATGGATGGAACATCGTTTAGAGCGAGAACTCGCATGGGCGGACGAACATGCAAAGGTCGACACCTCACACCACATACAACAGCAAATACATCTGTTCTTGATCATTTAATGTCCTGACGATTTAGATCGCTCAGCCATGGGCTCGACAATTTTTAAATCACTGGCATTGACTCAAGATTAAATTCAACTCCAACATAGCTTTTAGTAACGACAATCCCAACGTATCAAATCGAATAAATGAGTTATATACTCTCCCAGAGAATAGACCAAGATGCGGTGCGTCAGGATGGTTTGTTGAAATTATAGAAGGAGCATGTAAGTGTCTTTCTAACAAATCATGGACGTTTGAAAACAGCTTGAGGAAGAAAATCGTGGACGTATGAGGAAAGTTCATGCAAAAGTGTTTTAGAGCGGGCCTTTCTAGAAAAAAAGTATGGGCGTGTGCTAAGAGCTAGCTTGGGGAAGAAAATACAAGGTGTACACGTGGCAACTACTAGAGAAGATCTAACGAAGAAAGAGAGCTAAGCTTATAGGATTTCCTCACCCGTTTGATGTCAGCCCATCAGATTAGTGGTGCATCATTCAGAGTCAATGACAATGCCGGACAAGAAACACACCCATGTATGATTATATAGTTATATAAGTTACCATAGGTGGGAAAGCAAAATAGGAAATGAAATAGCGTGCATCTCATCATAGAAAACAAGCTAACATGAGAGGAACTGGGAACAAATGTTTGAGCAAAATTCTGTTTAATACTCCCTCCGCTCCTAAATATATGTCTTTTGAGAGATTTCAATATGGACTACATACGAAGCAACATAAACGAACCTACACTATAATACGCTATATACATCGTTATGTAGTTTATATTAAAAGCGCTAAAAAGACATACATCTAGGAACGGACTTAGTAATATATTTTAGTGTGCATAATGAACGTAAGTCAGGGAAGAAATATATAATATATAAGAATGGGTAATTCATTACAAGAGTGGATGAGAGAGAATAATTTAGTATTTTGAACAATATACGTAAATAGCCGACTATACTACTTAAAAGACACCAAGGTATAGCAATAACCTAATCTTTTTTTTTTTGAGGGAGAATAACCTAATCTACTTAATACAACTTTTGGCCAAAATATGAGTGCTTAGATATAAAGGATATTGAATGGCAGTTCACGCAGTGGTAAAGTAAGCTCGATATCATGTCATGCTACTGTACTTATTTGTATATTAAAATGGTAATCTGACATCATGCCAATAAGTAAGAAATAATATAATAATAATATATAATATCGTTGCAAATATACCATAAAGCAAGCCGTGCAAATGCGCGGGTCAAAACTGCTAGAAAAAAATGGGCATGTGGGCGCAGGCAAGGCAAAAAAGAAATCCACAATGGTCTGGGTTCACATTATATTAGTCTACCAGACTTACTTCAATTTTCCTTCATGATCAACATTAGCAAAATTGTTATTTGGTTGATAAATAATATAGTTGTTTTTATACATGCATCTTTATATATATGATGTTATATATAATTAGATTGAGAAAAATATCAATTCTCATTTTCAAGCAAACTCCATATGATATCATTAAAACTAAAATATTGGTATAGATTATATACGAAAACTCTTATTACGAGGACAAATAATGCACCTCTATACATATATGAAATACGGATAGAATAATTATAAGTTAGCAATTAGATTTTGGATAAACAAGGTATGAAAACATTAATATATAGCTAAGTGTGAATACTCTATTCCCTGCAACAAAAAAGTGTGAATACTTTATGTTCAGAAAAATGTGGTTTCTTTACTAAAGATTAAACTTTTTTACTATGGGAATGTCGAAATAGGAAACGAAGGAAAGAAGTAAATCTATTTTCGCATGCAATTCATATACAACCCATCGATATACAAACTAGAATATAAGTCAATGCAAAAAAATTCATGGGAACGATTAGAAGGAACATATGATGATGAGAGAGACCTATTTTGCAAGAAATAAATGTTCGTAATTTTATATGGACAAGTGAAACATGTGTGAGAGATTTTGATACAGGTTGAGAAAGAGAACACAATGTTTTGGTCATTAGTATTTTAATTTTTTAAACCATTTTGATTTTACTCTTGATGGATAATTTGTTTGAATAATTGGTGAAAAAACAAAAATGAAGCATATAGGGAAAGTGAATATGATACTGCATAAATAAAAATGCTATGATTCTACAAGTCGGCCATTGATCGTCGATCATTCGTTAGAAGACACCAAAGGTTAGAAATAACCTAATCTACTTAATACAACTTTTGTTAAAATGTGAGTGGTCAAATGTAAACAAAGTTGAATGGCAGTTCATGCAGGGGTCAAATAAGCTTGATATCATGTCTTGCTGCTATGCCTTTTGGTATATTAAAATGGTAACCTAACACCATGGCAATAACTAAGAAATCTATACCTAATAATAAAGGACGGAAATTTTCATAGTTCTCCATAAGTCATCCTTTTATATCCGTTGATTTTGTGTTAACCACAAAAATTGACGGCTAAGATTTAAACGGAGGTAGGTTTTTTCTCTCCTTCCGTCACCCCTTAAGAGACAAACTTTACATCTGTTTTCGTACAAAAAAAATAACTAGCAGGGCTGTGATTCGAACTCAGGACGACCCTGTTGCTAACACATATAATAACCATCCAACAAGATAGCACTATTATTCTTCCACAGAGATAAAATCTATGTGTACGTACAGGATGGATGGAGACTATGGGCCGGTCCATCAGCATTGCATGGCTCCTACCTTATACAGAATCCCACCTCGCCTCCTTAAATAGAATTTCTTTCAATTTATACTAGCAAAAGAACCCGTGCGTTGCAACGGGAGGAAACAATATGATACACCCCTAACCCAATAATCATGATTCAAGGCCCCAACATGGCATCTCTCTCTCTCTCTCTCTCTCTCTCTCTCTCTCTCTCTCTCTCTCTCTCTCTCTCTCTCTCTCTCTCTCTCTCTCTCTCTTGAACATCAACTTTCTTTTTTCCATGCAATGTTTTGCCGAGGCATGCATCTGTGGTTGTTGCTGGTTTCTTTTGTCTTCAATCTGATTTTGATAAGATGTTCATTTGCAACATGGATTGGCATCAGTATGGAAAAATACCAATTGTGCGCTACTGATTAAAATTACGTCATATATATATAGAAATTAAAAAATGTTAAATAAGTATAATAACATCATATTCAGATTGTACACATCACTATTGATTGAAACTACACCAAAAACAGAATTTTAAAAATGTTAAATAGTTAAAATAACATCATATTCAGATTCTACACATTTTTAATCAAAATTAATATATAATAATTTCAATTGGAGTAACGGTTTACAAGATATGATTTTTATACTCATTTATCACTTATAGTAGAATTAATTAATAGGAACAGTAGGGAGTTCTCTGAGAAAAAGAAAAACGATTCGTTTTTACTTAAGTGCGGACCACGGGTTTATTTCATGAAAACAGAGGGGGTTTCTAAAAAAATTAAAAAATGATTCGTTTTTGTCACTTAAGTCCGGACTGCGGGTTGATTTCGGGAAACATATGGTTATTTTTGTAAACATGCCCGTGCGGAGAAAAAAAGTTGACGTGCTTTGCTGCGAAATAAATGCCAATTGTCATGATTAGGTTGGCCAGATAGAGGATAAATTTGATTCTTTAGGACAGGCCGGAGTGAGCCGCGTGTCGACGGCTGCAAGGCGGGGCAGCGCGAGCCCCGAGGGTCGATGGATGCAGGGAGGGCCGGCATGAGCCGCAGGTTGATGGCTGCAGTGCGGGGGCCGACGGCAGGTACTGGGCGTGGCGGCGCCTCACACTCGATGGACAGAGGTGCGCGGTGAGCACAGGCGAGCTTCGGGACCGCCGGTGGGCACGCGAGCACAAACATGCAGTGGGCGCGCCCGGCGCGGCAGGCACGCGAGGTCGTGGGCGCGGTGGACGCGGCCAGACTTTTTTGGGATAGTCTGTCGCGTTGAGTGCCTCGGACAAAAGCCGAACAAGGACGTCAGTTGTCTAAGCACAAAGAGACAAAATTCGGACAAAACGAATATTTATTTAGTTGGCGTTGAAGTTGGCCAATACTGAATCAATACAAAGAGAAACAAATAGAGCCAAATCCCACCTAAATAAATATCTAGCATGTGAACCATGTCCTTGCATGTGCGCCACACGTCCTCGTGGAGCTACCGCACCGGCGCACCGCACTGCAATCTACTCCCTCCGATTTCTAAATATTTGTCTTTTTACACATTTTAAATGGACTACCACATACGGATGTATATAGACATATTCTAGAGTGTAGATTCACTCATTTTGCTCCGTATGTAGTCACTTATTGAAATATCTAGAAAGACAAATATTTAGGAACGGAGGGAGTAGTAGTAAGCCACACCACCGTCCCACTCCCACCCACCACCATTTGTTTTCTAGTATTTCATTCTCATACCCACAACCGCAGAGCAGCAGAGCAGCCGCAGCTCCTCCCCCCACCTCTCTGTTCATCTTTGCCATAGGCCCTCGTTGGGACAGCCGCAGCAGCACAGGGCGGCGACCTTCAGCTCCCCTCGAGGCCGCTTCCCCCTGCCTGCTCCAGCCGCGCAAGCAGGCCAAGCCGACTCCCGCCCCCTCTCTCATCCTCTGAAGTCCCTCTCTCTCTCTAATCTCTCTCACACGTTTTCTCCAGGGATCCCGCCATGGAGACGCCGCCTCTCCGTCTCGATCAGTCCGCCGTCGGATCCACGCCGGAGCAGTCAGATCCGTCGCGTGGGCCATGCAGGCTGCTGCTGCTGTTCTCCACGGAGTGTTCGGGCGTCCATCCAAATCACGACACTGAACTGAATTCAGATAACTGAAGCTCGTTGTTTAGCTGCTGCTGCTGCTGCTTTGCTGTTGCCGCCGCGACATGTCCACGCCTCTCGCTCGCCAGTCAGCGCCGCCGCTCGCTCCCGCCCGTTGCCTCGCTACCGTCTGTCGCCGCTTCACTCGCAGCCAGCCGCACGCGCCCGCCCTGGCCCGCCAGCCTGCAACGCCGCCGCTGCCGCGCCCCGCCTCTGCCGTTTCCCCCCTTTGTAGCCCCGCGCGCGTTCACGCCACTGCTGTCCGCGCTCGCCACAACCCGCCGCGACGCCTCACCCCAAGAGAGCACGCCGGCCGCCTTATCATTCTCCGCCGCGACGCCTCGGTCTACCGCGGCCTTCGACGCCCGCCGCGACGCCTCGGTACGCCGCGCTCTACAACGCCAGTTGCGACACCTCGCCCCATTCCTGGGCTCTGGCGGCGCTCACGTCCGCCGCGATGCATCCCCTGCCTTGCTTGTGCGGCGTCGACGCCGGCGACAAGCGGCGGGGCGTGCACGGCGGTTCAGTGGAGGCAGGGTGTTTTTTGCAAAAAAAACGAAACGTTAACTACACTTTAAGTAGGACTGCGCGTTAATTTCAGAAAAATAGGGGGACTTTTTTGGAAAAAGGGCAGCAACGTACGAAGCGATCGGTGGTTTATTAGTAGGTAAAGATATATGTTTGTAACTTCCTGGTATGAAGGAAGACTTGCCAGAAATAAGGAAAGGAATAAGAAAGGAAAGGAGCACTTCGTGGATTCAGAAATAAGGAAGAAAAGGAGCGCTTCGTGGATTCGGAAATAAGGAAAGGAGCCTTCGTGGATTCAACGCATCCTATGATAGTGGGGCTGGAAATAAGGAAAGGAATAATGAGGGACGAAAAAAAATATGTTGGTATGGCTGGACGTGGAGAAGGAACACTAAGCCCAAGATCATCGACGTCTAGCATGATGATCACGATGATGACGGCATGACGAGCAGGAGGTCATTAGCATTGGTCACGGGGCAGAACGGGGCAGAACAGGGGAGAAGGTGTCCTGGTGCAAGCGAAGAGTGGACAACTACTCATCATCTGCTCATATTAATCTTCCATCCTACATTGGTTTGTTCTGTACACATGTATGCAATTATGCAAGGAGTTGACGACGAACACCGGCAGGCAGCAGCTTCATCGTCTGCTTATGTTTGTTTTGGTCTCTGTACACGTATGGTACGTATCTCTTGGTGAATGCAATGGCATGAATCATGCAGATTTGATCTACACCCGTCCTAAAAAATTAATGTTCATTTATCACTCTAATTACGCTTTATATCTTCTTTTTAAAAAGAAGTTATACTGATTTTTGTCTACAGCTGCATACGACTGGAAAGAGATTGATTTTTAATCTCTGGGTGTCCCTACAACCTCATGAACAGTAATAACTTATAAAAAATACAAAAAAAATAAAAAAGGAATTCATGACATCAAATATGCCCACAGTTTTAAGCATTGGTTACAGTTGTCATGTATAGAGCTCATCGGATGATTTCTCGACAAGAAATTGCAAGCACCGAAAAAGTTTGAGCATATTTGATGTCACAAAATTTTAGTTTCTTATTTGTTTTCTATGTTTTATTACTGTTCATGGGGTGTAGGGATACCTGGGAGCTACGGCACCTTTTTCTCGTTAATAATTGAAAGCACATGGGTTCATATCGTTGGCTAACATCAACCTTTGGTGAATTGGTCTGATGTAGTTTTATTTTCTCTCATGCAATTTTGGTTCTGGTGAGGTGATAATCTATGCCAGCCAAAGTCTTCCAGATGCTACACGGATGTGCCCATGGTGCGTGTGTGTCTTTTGCATGGTGAGTCGGAATCAGAATTGAATCGAGCGAAGATGGCGGATCTGATCGAAAAACTCTTTGTTAGAAGTTCTAACCAGGTGACATTGATCTTGTCAAATAGAAATGATGACCCTGTTTTTTTCGCCTGACCAATTCTTTTTCTTGGTAAATGATGTTTGTTCTGTAGGGAACCACAAGCACACATTGTAGTCTTTACTGGGTTGTAAAAATATGAGCTATTGACCTACGTTGCCAGTGGGTCGATGCCTTGAGAAGGCTCAGTTAAGATGGAAGATTGATTTGGGCTTCGGTTTTATTCGCGTGGAGGGGAGGAGGTACACAGGAGAATCCAAGCAAAGGAGAGAAGACTCAAGCCCTTGAGAGCTTCGTGTTGAAATAAACAGTGTGGACCTATTCGGGGGTGGGGAGAGGGGTTGATGCATGCTTATTGCCATACGAGCTGTGACTTTTGCTCCCGTTGCAACGCACGGGCATATTTCCTAGTAATCTAATAATATATATACAGTATCATTGCAAACAGACTATAAAAGCTAGCCGCGCAAATGCGCGGGTGACCCTGCTAGTTCCACATTATGTCACAATACTTATGGCTATTCTCTCTTATTTTACAAGGTTTACATAAGGAGGCAGAATGCCGGCAGCTGGAATTCTGGGCTGGAAAAGGAGCAAATATTAGAGACCTATTCTGCGCAACTCCAAAAGTCCTGAAACTCCACGGAATATCTTACAATAAATAATAAAAAATCCTCGCCAAAGATGAAGGCCAGGGGGCCCACACCCTGTCCACGAGGGTGGGGGGCTCCCCCCCCTAGGGCGCGCCCCCTACCTCGTGGGCCACCTGGTGGCTCTCCGATGCCCATCTTCTTCTATATGAAGTCTTTCGTCAAGAAAAAAACCAGAAGCAACCTTTCGGGACGAGACTCCGCCGCCACGAGGCGGAACCTTGGCGAAACCAATCTAGGCCTCCGACAGAGCTGTTCTGCCGGGGACACTTCCCTCCGGGAGGGGGAAATCATCGCCAGCAATCTCCATCAACATCTTCACTAGCACTGAGGGAGTCCTGGATTAGGGGGAATCCGGACAGCCGAACTATAACCTTTGGCCGGATGGGACTCTCCTTGGAGTGGAAGGCAAGCTTGGCAATACGTATATGTAGATCGCCTTCCTTGTAACCGACTCTGTGTAACCCTAGCCCCCTCAGGTGTCTCTATAAACCGGAGGGGTTAGTCCGTAGGACATAACAACAACAATCATACCATAGGCTAGCTTCTAGGGTTTAGCCTCTCTGATCTCGTGGTAGATCAACTCTTGTAATACCCATATCATCAATATCAATCAAGCAGGAGTAGGGTTTTACCTCCATCGAGAGGGCCCGAACCTAGGTAAAAAGATCATCTCCCTTGTCTCCTATTACCATCCGCCTAGACGCACAGTTCGGGACCCCCTACCCGAGATCTGCTGGTTTTGACACCGACATTGGTGCTTTCATTGAGAGTTCCACTGTGCCGTCACCACAAGGAAGGATGTCTCGTCTCATCCTTAAAGACGACATTACCGCCGGAGGGGCCATGGTTGTCGGTCAAACTCTCCGGCTAGGCGGTTTTAACATGACCGCCTGTTCGGCCGCTGCACCAACGATGACTTCTCAGGTCATCGAAAACAGCGTGCACGTCAACTCGGAACTTGCCGAGCAGATGGATCCAATGGAGCTCTCTTCCCTGAACAAGCTCTTGGATCGCATCACCGCCTTGGGATTCGCTATGGACTATGATCAGATTGGGCTTAAACCCGATCAAAGGAAGATTAACTCTCCACCTGTCACCCATCATATCGTGGTAGTGGAGGAACAATGCGGCGACTCTTCCTCTATCTTGAGGACTAATTATGTCCGGATTCCTGAGCTCTCCGAGCCGGACCCCCGTTTACGGGAGGACATCACCCAAGCCCTGAACCTAGAGTCAGGCAGCGGGCCAGACTTATCGGGCAACATCCCGGAACCCGAACTTCCAAGATTGGAACTCCTCGGCCCCTGGGTCTTAGATCGGGTGAGGGTTCGGATTCAATTCCACCCACCCACCCAAACATAAGCGATCTTTCCCACATCAGGCAAGAGTCCCAGGAAACAGTACATCATTATTGGGCCAGATTCCTCCTTGTGATGAACAAGGTTAAGGACCGTCGCGAGGAAGATGCAGTCTCATTCTTCCCCAATAATTGTACGGACAAGGGAATCCTTAACGCCACAAGTCGCCGTGAAATAACACGCTTTGCCGACTTGGCGTCCATAGCACGAAAGTACTATGCAATGGAAAGCGCCTAGAAAACCGAAACAAAATTTTGGGATAATCCGGCCCCAAATACACACCCAGTCCGAAATAAAAGGGTGCATTATCACAAGACACCCGGGTTAACTACAAAAAAGAAAAAACCCTCTACAGGGCATGGAACCGTATTGGAGGGATGGCTCAATGGACCCTGCAAAATTCATAGTACAGAAGGCGCCATACCAACACATAGCCTTAGAGCATGTTGGATACTCTGGCAGGTGGCCAAAAGTGGCGATGATCTTCTCATCCCAGAAGCCATAGAGCACCATCCCAGGGATAACAATACGGTATTAACAGTCTTTGAGAACTTTGCATCAAATAATAGGCGCAAGCGAACACTCCGCAGCCTTGCCGAAATCTACCACGTAGCAGCAATAAATCCATGGAGTGACACGGCTATTACCTTCAATGCCGGTGACGAACCTAAATTCCGAACAGCCCGGGCACCAGCTGCACTGGTCCTCAGTCCAATTGAGGACGGCTTTCGACTCACCAAAGTACTCATGGACGGCGGCAGTGGATTAAACCTCATCTATGAGGAAACTCTCCAGAAAATGGAAATGGACTGGAACCGCATTGAGCAAAGCAGCACAACCTTCAGGGGAATCATTCCCAGTCGGGAAGCATGTTGTGCTGGGAAAATCACACTAGATGTGGTATTCGGAACGCCGGAGAACTACAGGTTCGAAGAAATTACATTCCAAGTGGCCCCGTTCAGTAGCGGATACCACGCCCTTTTAGGGCGGGAGGCATTCACAATCTTCCAAGCCATACCCCATTATGGGTACATGAAGCTTAAAATGCCTGGGCCCAACGGAATCATCACTCTCGCTAGTGATCCGGACACAGCCCTTCGAGCCGAAAACAAAACAACCGCATTGGCCCTCAAAGCATTATCCGAAGCCCTCGCGGTCGAGGAATTAACCGCGCTACGCTCCACAGTGGACAGGGACGACGTGATACTCGACAAAAGATCCAACTCCACCTGAGGGAGTCCTGGATTAGGGGGTGTTCGGATAGCCGGACTATACCTTCAGCCGGACTCCAGGATATGAAGATACAAGATTGAAGACTTCGTCCCATGTAGGGAAGGATCTTTTCTTGGTGTGGAAGGCAAGCTAGGCGTGCGGATATTCAAGATCTCCTACCATTGTAACCGACTGTGTGTAACCCTAACCCTATCCGGTGTCTATATAAACCAGAGGGATGTAGTCCGTAGGACAACCATAGAACCATCATCGTACACAATCATACCATAGGCTAGCTTCTAGGGTTTAGCCTCCTTGATCTCGTGGTAGATCTACTCTTGTACTACCCATATCATCAATATTAATCTAGCAGGAGTTGGGTTTTACCTCCATCGAGAGGGCCCGAACCTGGGTAAAATAAAGTGTCCCTTGTCTCCTGTTACCATCCGACCTTGACGCACAGTTCGGGACCCCCTACCCGAGATCCGCCGGTTTTGACACCGACATTGGTGCTTTCATGGAGAGTTCCTCTGTGTCGTCGCTTTTAGGCCCGATGGCTCCTTTGATCATCAACAATGATGAGGTCCAGGGTGAGACTTTCCTCCCAGGACAAATCTTCGTCTTCGGCGGTTTCGCTCTGCTGGCCAATTCGCTTGGTCATCTGGAGCAGATCGAAAGCTACGCCCCTGGAAGCTTAAACTACACGGCAGATATCCGTGGAGACTTGATCTTCGACGGGTTCGAGCCACAGCCAAGCGCGCTGCACTACCTCGAGGGGCAGGATATAGCTCTGCCTCCGAATAGTGCCTTGGAGGCCGCACACGCACCGGCCCCGATCCTCGACTCGGAGCCCGCTGCGTTCTTGGAGGATGAACGGTTGGACGTCACCCTGGGGGCTGCGATCTTGAAGGCGATCGAGCCGAACACCAGCCCCGTACTCCGCACGGCCCATGACTCCAAGGAGTCGGACTCTTCTCCGAACTCCGGGCCTCCCGTGCCCCTGCCGATCGAATCCGATTGGGCGCCTATAATGGAGTTCACTGCCGCGGACATCTTTCAGCACTCACCTTTCGGTGATATCCTGAATTCTCTCAAGTCTCTCTCTCTATCTGGAGAGCCCAGGCCGGATTATGGTCTGCGAGGTTGGGATTCGGACGACGAAGAAATTCAAAGTCCACCCACCACCCACTTAATAGCCACTGTCGATGATTTAACCGACATACTTGACTTCGGATCCGAAGACTTCGACGGTATGGACGACGAAGATGGAGACGAACAGGAACCAACACCTATAGGGCGCTGGACTGCCACCCCACCTAACGATGTATTCATGGTGGATACCCCTAAAGGAAACGACAACAAGGAAAAAGGGGACGGAAAAAAGGATAAACCCTCCGAAAAGCAATCAAAGCGGCGACGAAAACGCCGAGCCAAGCCCCGCCTCGATCAAGACCCAGCCATAGAGCAGGATGAGCCGGTAGTCGACGAGCATGCCTCAGAGCAGCTGTCCGAATAGGGCAACGCGGATAGAGAAGACGGACAACCCTCCCCCGGCCATAACAGAACTCCGAAGGATCTCACACCGGATAAAACCACGGAGCAGAAGAATCTCCACAAAAGGCTCGTTGCCACAGCACGCAGCCTGAAAAAGCAGAAGCGGAAGCTAAAGACGGCGGAAGATGCACTCAGAATAAGATGGAGCAAGGTAATCAAGACCGCAGACAAATACGGTGGCAGCCGCCGCACTAAAAGCTATCCGAAGAGAAAACTACTGCCCGAATTCGACCAAGAGGCCCTAGAGCCCTCGCATTCAAAAAATAAAAAAGCCACACGGTCGGATAGACGACCCCACGGCCACCATAAAACGGCAAGCGGCGCCGCACTCAATGCGGCATGCGACCCAATTAAATACTCGCATCATGGCCCAGCCAGGTCCATTTACGGGCCAATAAAGCAAGCTCTCGCAAGCAATGCAAAAAAGCCATCATCAGAGTCCGGCACACCCAAATACAGGGGTGACACACACCCCCTATGTTTCACCGATGAGGTCCTGGAATATGAATTTCCAAAGGGATTCAAACCCATCAACATAGAGGCGTATGATGGAACAACAGACCCCGGAGTCTGGATCGAGGATTATATCCTCCACATACATATGGCTAGAGGAGATGATCTCCACGCCATCAAATATTTACCCCTCAAGCTTAAAGGGCCAGCCCGGCACTGGCTTAAAAGCCTTCCCGAAAATACAATTGGAAGTTGGGAAGAGCTCGAGGATGCTTTCTGAGCCAATTTCCAAGGGACCTATGTCCGCCCTCCGGACGCAGACCATCTCAGTTACATAACTCAATAGCCCGGAGAATTAGCTCGACAGTTCTGGAACAGATTCCTTACTAAAAAGAATCAGATAGTGGATTGTCCGGATGCCGAAGCCTTAGCAGCTTTCAGGCATAATGTCCGAGACGAATGCCTCGCCAGACACCTCGGCCAGGAAAAGCCAAGAACAATGGCCGCACTCACAAGCCTCATGACCCGCTTTTGCGCAGGAGAGGACAGCTGGTTGGCGCGATGTAGCCCCAGCGACCCAAGTACATCCAAAATCAGGGATGGAAACGGAAAACCGCGACGAAATAAGGACCGTCGCCGAACCAAAGAAAAAAGTCTGAAGAGCACGGCAGTCAATGCCGGATTCAAAAGCTCACGGCAAAATCAGACAAAACCACCCTTTCAGGATAATAGGGAGGATCCGTCCAGCATAAACAGAATCCTGGACAGAATATGTCAGATACACGGTACTCCTGGGAAGCCTGCCAATCACACCCACAGAGACTGTTGGGTTTTTAAACAATCCGGACAGCTTAACGCCAAACACAAGGGGCTCGATACACCAAGCGAAGACGAGGACGAACCCCAGAGGCAGAACACCAAGAAACAAAAGAACTTCCCACAAGAAGTTAAAACAGTGAACTCACTTCACGTAACAAAACATGTGACACCCATAAAGGTATGCACAATAAAACCTATCCCTCAGGAGTCCCGCCATTGGTCATTAAGACCAATCATTTTTTATCAGCTAGATTATTCTAGAAATATCAAAAGCGCAGGCCGGACTGCCCTGATACTCGATCCAATAATTGACGGATTCCAGTTTACCAGTGTCCTTATGGACGGCGGAAGTGGACTAAACCTGATATATCAGGATACAATCCACCGCATGGGCATAAACCCAGCAAGAATCCGCCACAACAAAACCTCCTTTCAAGGGGTAGCACCGGGCCCGGACACCCATTGTATGGGTTTTGTCCGGCTTGCAGTCATATTTGGCTCTGCCAATAACTTCCATCGCGAAAAGCTGACCTTCCACATCGTCCCGTTTTCAAGTCGCTATCAAGCACTAATGGGACGCGGAGCTTTCGCTCGCTTTAACACAATACCACACTATGCATCTCTCACGCTTAAGATGCCCAGTCCACGAGGCTCATCTCTTTAAAGGGAGCGCACTAAAATACGCCTCCTCCAAACGGAGGATTGCGCGGCCGCTTAAACAGCCGCACAATAAAGTGGCCTCGCCAGCCAAAAGACTTTTTCGATATAAGTCATCAAAGGCCACGGACCCGGACTATGTGAGTTCGGCACAAGTCCATCATCAACGCAGGCTTATAACGCCATATACCCCCGTAACGGGGGCTATACGCAGAGACAATAAAGCTCAACTTTATGTATTTTTTACTTTATATTTTGTTTATTATCTTTTTGTTCCGCACGACCCATTTTCAATTCAGTTCCTCTCTTTTACAGATGAACGTCGTGCGGCGCCCGTCCAGGACACGGCACAGCGGAGACACAGGCGCAGACGTGCAGTAGGGACCCGTCCTAAGGACTCTTTTTAGATTAAGACCCTGCGTAAACCTTTTTTACTGTCTCTTGCTGCTATACATCCCCTGGTTTTTTCTATATAACCAAGGAGGAGGCTGGCGTTTTGGCATGTGGCCACGCCAGAATTTTTGCTCGTACCTGGACACTAGGGGCTCTTTTTTTAAGGGTGTTGTTTCACCCACACTCATAAAGACCGAACACCTTAGGGAGTGTTCGGCGTCGCGAGTTTTGGCACTATATGCATCAGCTCCGAATCATGTCTTTGGTCAAATGTTGGGTTGCCCAGCTCCTGAGTTCGGTTACCTTACGTTCCGCTCTATCGGCTAAGGTAGCACCAGGAGAACTACTGCGATTGTGGCCCGGTTCGGCCGGGTGAGCACCTCAGTAGAGAAAGACGAAAACTGACTGTCATGATGTAACGCGAGACTGGTCGCCACTCGATGACTTATAGGAATTTATTGGATTCCTCCGCTTTAACGAAGGGTCGTTTCCCGGTAAGGCACGTATGCGCCCCGAATTCGGGCAAGCGCAGTCGCCACTAAGGGGCTACCTAAAGAGTCCCACTGTCAAGCTCCTATGGCTAAGTGAAAGTGTTAAAGCATTATAGTCCGGTTGCCTAGCCCGCTGCGCTATCACCTCCTTTGTGGGACTAAGACGTTGGGTTTAGTGTGAAAATGCGTCTTCTGAGCGCACCCCCGCACTATGTGCGTGGGGGCTGAAGCCAACGACTGCAATCTTTCAGAATTTATATATTAAAACGGCCACACAGGAGGTGTTCTTAATACTTGAAGGCACAAGACTAAAAAATGCCACTACAATTTATCAAAATACTGTTTTATGATTACATATGCTATCATAATATAGCATCCTTCGAGCACTGCGTCTCTATTACGCAAGCGCCTTCGAGGACTTCCTCAAAATAGTGCTCGGAAGGTATTCGGCTTTCATCCGAATCCCGGGACGCAACAATGGTGGGCTCCATATCTGCCCAGTATGTCTTGAAACGGGCAAGAGCCAGCCGAGCGCCCTCTATGCACCCTGACCTCTTCATAGCATCGACACGTGGCACCACGTCTAGCAATTGCTGCATCGAGCTGAAATAACTCTTCAGCTTCGATCTCCCCGGACACAGATGATCCATGACGTACTTCATGGCGAGTCCGGACAACCTATTCAGTTCGGCCCATTGGGCCAGGCGATCGTCCACTGACAGTGGACGCTCTGGATTGATGAATTGCGACCAAAAGAGCTTCTCCACTTCATGATCCTTTTTATCTCGAAAGTGTTCGGTCGCATCAGCAGCACTAGCCGCCAAATCCAGATAGGTGTCCTTTACACTCCACATCCGGTCTAACGGGGCAAACTTCGGATCACAAAATTTTCTCCGCAGCGAGAAGGGCTTTCCATCCGCAATTTGTCCGGCTTGACGCAGCTCTTCCTTTGCCGCTCTCATTATAGAGCGGGCGTCCTTGGCGTCAGCAACAGCCTTCTCTAAGCTCGTTTACCTCGCCCGATCTTCTTCTTCAAGAAGCTTGCAACGGTCAGTAGCACTCTTTAACTTTACGACCATATCAGCCATTTCCTCCTTTCTTCGGCAATGGGCGGACTGTTCGGCTTTCAGCTCTTCAAGGGCTTTCACGACAACCGCATCGCTTTTCCTGGCTTGTTCCTTCGCTCGGGCGAGTTCAGCCCTAAGACCCTCAACGGCGGCCGCACCATCTGCGTCAAGCATACACACCGTAAGGTATTGACATAAAGCTCCTCTTACTAACCATCGCCCGATGATTTCAATACCTTGAGCATCATCAAGCCGATTGTTAACAAGCGCGATGTCGGCTTCTGCCTCATCAAGTTGTCGCTTCAGTTCGGCAAATTCACGAGTCCGACTTGACTCCGGACAATCTGCCACCTACATATAAAGGTGCCACTTAAAGGACCTGGGATTAAGATCCTCTGCGCGCCGTCAATTTTAACGACGCACAGAGTCTCAGGGGCTACTATCTACACAGGGCACACTTTATTTATGAGCAACTAATACAAGTGTACATTATTTAAAAACGTACCTCAAGGCCTGCCAGTAAACTTCTGATGGCCTCGTGCAATCCGCCTTCTGCGGATGAAATCTTTTCAATCACCGTGTTCATCAACGCATGATGCTCCTCTGAGACAGAGGCTCGCCCCAGCAGAACCTTTAGCTCCTCCGGCCGAACACCAGATGGTGCCGGACTCGTCCCATGGCCTCCCTCAAAGGCCGGACGCGGAGAACCTCGGGGGGCCACATGGCCACCTTCCGCCCCTATCGGATCCGGAGAAATCCTCTGCGACGACACTTCAGCATCGCCCGCCTTGCTAGGCGATACAGAAGGAGGAGGCGACCCGCTCTCCATCATCTCCGAAAGAAGATCCCCCGAGGAAGAGTTCTGCTGAGAAGGGCTGAGGTCCGAACTACACAGTAAGGTTTTGGTTAAAACTTCTCAGATATAAATCAAGGATTTATCTTAAAAGAAAAACTCTTCTTCTATTACGGCTCTCTAGAGAGCTGGTCCATTTGAGGGTTTAGTTCTGCCGAGGGGCTCCCCGGAATCGGGCCCTCTGACAAGGATTCTTTCCCCCGCTTTGAGGCTACGGTCTCCGGGTCGTTAGAGGCGGCCCTTTTCTTTCCCTTAGGAGAGGAATTATCGATTCCCCCCTTCGGAATGGCCTCTTTCGAGGAGGCCATGGTTTCCTTGTTCTCCCCCTTATTTCCCTCCAAAGGTGCTACCTCCAGCATCCTGACTAGCACGGGATCCACCCTGGTTTCGGGCAGGGGAGCCGGACACCTGATCAGCTTCGCCTTCGCTATCCACTCTTGCTTAAATGGAGAAGCGCTTGGAAGAGCTAGTCAATTATGCGGATAGAAGGTCCGGGCACAAGGTCACTTACCAGAGTATCCGGACGATTGCGGCTTAAACCCACATCCTCGGTCAAATCTGGACTCACTTCTTGTGATCCAAAGAACAGTTTATACTTCTCCGCGGGCGTCGCGCCCATAAAATCCCGGAGAACTCGCGGTCCCTCTGGATTGAACTCCCACAGGCGAAGGGGGCGACGTTGGACGGGCAATGTCCGGCGAATCAGAATAACTTGTGTCACCTTGACCAGGTTGAGGTCTCCTTCCAAGAGATCTTTAATGCGGCCCTGCAGCAGAGGTATGTCTTTGGGCAAGCCCCGATCTAACCCTGTGTTGATCCACGACGCTAACCATGGTGGGGGACCCGAGCGAAAGGCAGGAGGCGCCACCCATGCGGTGCCCCGAGGAGCGGTGATATAGAACCACTCCTGTTGCCATAAGCCAAGCTCCTCTTGAAAAGCGCCCTCGGGCCATGGAGCATCGGCATTTCTTTTTATAGCAGCGCCTCCGCACTCTGCGTGGCGCCCCTCGATCATCTTCGGTTCTACTTTGAAGGTCTTGAGCCATAATCCGAAGTGAGGGGTAACACGGAGGAACGCTTCGCACATAACAATGAACGAGGAGATATGGAGGATGGACTCCGGAGCTAAGTCGTGGAATTCCAGCACATAATAAAACATCAGCCCCCTTACAAAGGGATCCGTCGGGAAGCCTAAACCCCGAAGGAAGTGGGATATGAATACCACACTCTCGCCGGGCTGAGGGCTGGAGATCACCTGTCCTGGAACAGGCAACCCGTGCGAAATTTCGCCGGTCAGGAATTTATCTTCCCTCAACCTTAATACGTCCTCCTCCGTAACGGAGGAGGGCATCCATAGGCCTTGGAGGTCGGAGCCGGACATTGTCGAAGGTCCGGTGCGCCTGGAATCTAGAAGCCTAGGGTGTTGGAACTCGAGGCGACGGGCGAGCTCGTTTTGAGAATAGAAGAGGGAAATAGTGTCTTGGTCTCTTTATAAGAGGCAGAATACCGAGAGCCCTCCCCGTAACCGTCTTGTACTAGCCTTTAATTAAGGCAAAACGTGCTAACGGGCACGACTGGGTTACCCACGTCCGTATTAATGAGAATCCCGTTAGAAGGGGCACACGATCTCTGCTTTGACAAGACGTGCCAAGGAAACCGCCTCGCTAAACACGCTGAGGTGGAACAATGAAAACAATTTATATAAAGAGCTTGGCTGCAGTGTTATGACGCACTGCGGAATACATCAGCAGATTTGATTTGTGCTAATATTATTCTCTATATGGCAATATGTGGAAACTTATTTTGCAGAGCCGGACACTATTTTTGGTGTTTGTAATCTTCTTGAAGAACTTGGAGGAGGAACCAGCCTTGCAATGCCGAAGACAATCTGCACGACGGACTCGTCGTCATTGAAGACTGGTTCAGGGGCTACTGAGGGAGTCCTGGATTAGGGGGTGTTCGGATAGCTGGACTATACCTTCAGCAGGACTCCAGGACTATGAAGATACGAGATTGAAGACTTTGTCCTGTGTCCGGAAGGATCTTTTCTTGGCGTGGAAGGCAAGCTAGGCGTGCGGATATTCAAGATCTCCTACCATTGTAACCGACTCTGTGTAACCCTAACCCTATCCGGTGTCTATGTAAACCGGAGGCTTGTAGTCCGTAGGACAACCATAGAACCATCATCGTACACAATCATACCATAGGCTAGCTTCTAGGGTTTAGCCTCCTGGATCTCGTGGTAGATCTACTCTTGTACTACCCATATCATCAATATTAATCTAGCAGGAGTAGGGTTTTACCTCCATCGAGAGGGCCCGAACCTGGGTAAAATAAAGTGTCCCTTGTCTCCTGTTACCATCCGACCTTGACGCACAGTTCGGGACCCCCTACCCGAGATCCGCCGGTTTTGACACCGACACCACCTCTTTCAGACCAGGGGATGAGATAGTCAAATTCCATGTCCACCCAACGGACGCTACGAAAACAGCCTCCATCGGGACACGGTTAAACCCCGCCGTGGACGCCACACTACGAGAGTTCCTGCACGAGAATTGGGACATATTCGCCTGGCATCCTTCAGATATGCCAAGAATCCCACCCAGGCTGGCCGAACACAGCCTTAATATCCTAAAAGGATTCAAGCCTGTCAAGCAAACTCTTCGGCGTTTCTCCGAACTCAAGAGACAAGTTATGGGAGAGCAACTAGCCAAGTTATTGGAGGCCGGATTCATAATCGAAATAAAAAATCTGGACTGGCTAGCAAACCTGGTGATGGTACCAAAGAAGGACAAATCCTGGCGCCTATGCGTCGATTTCAAGGACCTCAACAAGGCCTGCCCAAAGGATCCCTTCCCACTCCCCCGCATCTACCAAATTATCGACGCTACCGCAGGACATGATTCATTGTATTTCCTCGATGCATACTCCGGCTAACACCAAATTAAGATGGCGGAGTCCGACCAAGCCACAACGGCATTCATCACACCATACGGCCATTTCTGTTTCAACACAATGCCTTTTGGGCTCAAAAATGCCGACGCAACATATCAGCGCATGATTCAGACATGCATGGAGATACAAATCGGCAAAACAATCGAGGCATACGTAGATGATGTGGTCGTCAAAATCAAACACGTCGACTCTCTAATAGACGACTTGAGGCTCACATTTTACAACCTCCAAGCATATGACATCAAGTTAAATCCGGAAAAATGCGTTTTTGGTGTACCGGCCGGGAAGCTCCTGGGCTTCATTGTCTCCAGTAGAGGAATTGAAGAAAATCCAGCCCAGATTTGTGCTTTGTCACAGTTGGCTATCCCAACGGGCCTCAAACAAATCCAGAAATTAACTGGATGCGTGGCGGCTCTAAGCCGCTTTATCTCCCGCTTAGGAGAAAAGGCATTACCCTTTTATCGCCTCCTTCGGCGCACCGAATACTTCGAGTGGACGGATGCTGCCACAGTCGGATTGGAAGAAATACAAGCCATACTGGACACCAACCCAATCCTGGCCGCACCTAACATCGGTGAACCAATGCTGCTATACATAACGGCGACTAATCAAGTCACGGGCGGACATAAATTCCCCCTTCAAAAGCCGGTATATTATGTGTCCACTGTCCTCACTCCATGCAAATCGCGGTACCCGCATTATCAAAAGATAGCATACACGGTATTCATGGCATCCCGGAAATTATGATACTATTTTCAGGAGTGTTCAATTACAGTGGCCTCGGAAGTACCACTCAACGACATAATAAACAACCGCGACCCCACAGGTCGGATTGCCAAATGGACCATTCAGCTCCTTCCATTCGACATAACATATAAACCTCGGTGAGCTATTAAGTCGCAGGTGTTGCCCGATTTTTTCGCCGAATGGACAGAAGACGAACTCCCTAAAGAGTACGACGCATACTCCAATTGGATTATGCACTTCGAAAGCTCTAAAATGTTGGCCAGTCTAGGGCCTGGCGTCGTCCTGACGCTTCCCACCAGAGGCACAGTCCAGTATGTACTCCAAATACTGTACACGGACTCCAACAATGCAGCCGAATACGAGGCCCTGTTACATGGTGTCCGGATGGCAGTTTCCATGGGCATTCGACGCCTGGAGGTGCGTGGGGATTCGAACCTTGCAATATCCCAAATATATGGAGACTTCGACGCCAAGGATCCAAAAATGGCGGCTTATCGCAACGCCGTCCTCATGATGCCAGTTCGGTTCGAGGGGCTCGAATTCCACCATGTGGCTTGGGAAAACAATCAAGCGGAGGATATCCTGGCCCGCATCAGCGAAAAACACGATGCGGTCCCACCCAACATCTTCTTGGATAGGCTGTTTAAGCCATCTGTAGTATGGGAAGGGGACATCGGTAACAACAGTCCGGACCCGGCCACAATGCCCGATACCGAACACCCTGACATAATCGGAGGCTCTGCCACCGAAATAACACCTTCAACCCACGTAATAATGGCCATCATCGACCCGTGGACAGAACCATTCCATGCCTACCTAACTAGGCAGGAACTTCACGAGGACCAAAATGAGGCACACTGCATAGTGCGGCGGTTTAAAGCCTACACGGTCCACGAGGGAGAGCTCTATAAGAAAAGCACTGCCGGAGTCCTTCAAAGGTGCCTCTCCGAAGAGGAAGGGAGGAAACATCTGGCAGAAATTCATGCCGGACTCGGCGGCCACCATGCCGCAGCCCGGGCCCTTGTAAGCAAGGCCTTCCGTACAGGTTTTCATTGGCCGACGGCCCGGGAAGATGCACAGGACCTGGTCCAACGCTGCGCCGGTTGCCATCTTTTTGCAAACCAAAGCCATATGCCACCAACTGCCCTCCAAACAATCCCAATTACCTAGCCCTTCGCGGTCTGCGGGTTTGATATGGTTGGACCCCTTAAAGGGGGAACACATAAGAAAAAATACCAACAGGTCATGGTGGATAAATTCACCAAATAGATATAAACTAAACCCGTTAAAACGGCAGAATCCGGATCGGTGATAGACGCCATATCCAGGGTTGTACACCGTTGCGGCGTCCCCCACAACATCATCACTGACAATGGCACAAACGTCACGGCCGATGAAGTAAAACTCTAGTGCGGCAATATGGGCATCAAGCTCAACTATGCTTCTGTCTATCACCCACAAACTAACTGTCAAGTTGAGCGAGCAAATGGTCTTATCATGAGCGGCATCACACCCAGATTAGTGTGGTCCTTAAAGGAATATAACAGGCACTAGGTAGAGGAGCTCGACTCCGTACTCTGGGGGCTGCGGACCACGCCGAATCGCACCACCGGATACACGCCCTTCTTTATGGTGTACGACGCCGAGGCGGTTCTGGCTTGCGACATAATCCATGACTCACCTAGAGTGTGCATGTACAAAGAAAGAGAAGCTGAGCTCGATCGGCAGGACAGTCTGGACACCCTAGAGGAGGAGCGTGACGTGGCAAAAGCCTGTTCTGCATTTTAACAGCAACAGGCTCGAGGATACCAAAGCAGAGAAGTACATGACAAAACATATAACATTGGAGAACGAGTTCTACGCCTGCCGGAGAAGAAAAAGACCAAGCTCGAGCCCAAATGGGAAGGTCCCTTCATTATTGACCAAGTTCTAACTGGTGGAGCGTACCGTCTGTGTGATGCATCGGATAACCGACTTGAGCCGAACCCATGGAACGCAGCCAGGCTCCGAAGATTCTATGCCTAGTGCCGGACACTAAGTTCGTCTCCTTCCTCTCCCCCTCTTTATTCTTTCTCGAGGCCCTTAAAAGCCAACTTGTGCCCTGCTTGCACCCTATTGATGCGCTAACCGCGCTCACTATAGCTGGGGGCTTCTTACACAGAAGCTTAAATTATCTATCTGGACTTCATGCCCAGCACATGTGTTATTCTTCCACATGTACCTTTTCTTCGCCATTATATGCATCGATATGACTTAAGTTTTGGCCAAGCTGGGTTGCCTGGCTCTTGTATTTATGCCCTATGTTCCCGTTAATTTGGCTAGGGCATAAGGGGAGCACCTCTGCGATTGTTACTGCCGGGTCAGCCGGATGTGTACCTCAGACTGGGTGAAGCCGAAAGCTAGCGTTCTTAAGGGAATATTCGGTCGGTGAACAAAAGATGATTTTTATTTTTTATTTTTATATGCGCCACCAGATGATTTTTCCTGCGTCCTTTTTCGCAGTCTGGACATGCACTTTATGGCATGCGTACACAGGGAAAGGAACCCTTAACGGAACTATTCTCCCTGGAAGATTTTTCTTACTACCCATGTAACATAACATAACTAGTTGGGCACTTGTCTGTTCAAGCACCAATGACCCCAACGCCTGTGAGGGAGTCCTGGATTAGTGGGTGTTCGGATAGCCGAACTATATCTTCAGCCGGACTCCAGGACTATGAAGATACAAGATTGAAGACTTCGTCCCGTGTCCGGAAGGATCTTTCCTTGGCGTGGAAGGCAAGCTAGGCATGCGGATATTCAAGATCTCCTACCAATGTAACCGACTCTGTGTAACCCTAACCCTATCCGGTGCCTATATAAACCGAAGGGTTGTAGTCCGTAGGACAAACACATCATAACCATCATCGTACCCATAGGCTAGCTTCTAGGGTTTAGCCTCCTTGATCTCGTGGTAGATCTACTCTTGTACTACCCATATCATCAATATTAATCTAGCAGGAGTAGGGTTTTACCTCCATCGAGAGGGCCCGAACCTGGGTAAAATAAAGTGTCCCTTGTCTCCTGTTACCATCCGACCTTGACGCACAGATCGGGCCCCCCTACCCGAGATCCGCCGGTTTTGACACCGACATTGGTGCTTTCATTGAGAGTTCCTCTGTGCCGTCGCGATCAGGAAGGATGCCTTTTCCCGTCTTTAAAGACGGCGCCGTCACTGAGGGAGCTTTGGCTATCGGCCAACCCCTCCGGCTGGGTGGTTTTCTCATGACCGCCCGTTCGGCCATTACGCCGACGGTGACCTCTCGGGTCATCGAAAATAATCTCCGCGTCAGCTTGGAATTGGCCGAGCAGCTAGATCCGGTGGAGCTCTCCTCCATAAACGAGCTCCTGGATCGCATCACCGCCTTGGGGGTCGCTACAAACTATGACCAGGTTGGGCCTAAACCCGATCTAAGGGAAATCAACTCTCCCCAAGCCACCCATCATATTGCTGTGGTGGAAACACAATGCGGTGACCCTTCATCAATCTTAAGGACCAGTTACGTCCGAATTCCGGAACCCTCCTTGCCGGATATCCACGGAGGGGAGGATACAACCCAAGACCTGGGCTTGGAACCAGGATAACCGGAAAACATACAGGACTCCGGATCTCGGAATCCGGAGGTCGTTCGGCCTCCGAACAGCAAACCGGGCGAAGTATCAGATCTAATGAATTCCGCCCGTCCGATCTTAAGCGATCTCTCCCAAAACAAGCAGATGCCCGAAGAAACAGTACATCATTATTGGGCCAGATTCCTCCTGCTTATGAACAGGATAAATGAGTGCCATGAGGTAGACGCGATTTCAATCTTCTGCAGTAACTGCACGAACAAGGGGATACTCCACGCCATAAGTCATCATAATATTACGCGCTTTGCTGACTTGGCGTCCATAGCACAAAAATACTGTGCGATGGAAAGTGCTCGGAAAACCGAAATTAAATTTTGGGATAATCCGGCCTTGAATAGCAATCCCGTCCGAATCAAAAGGGCGCACTACAGCAAATCGCCCGGATTAAATAAAAAATCAGAACCCTCTAGGGGGCACGGAACCGTGCTAGAAAGGTGGCTCGATGGACCCTGCAAGATTCATAGTACAGAGGATGCCACTCCAACTCACAGCCTCAGGGCATGTTGGATACTCCGGCAGGTGGCCAAAATTGGCGAGGACCTCCTAAATCCAGAGGTCGAAGGAAACCAGCCCGAGAATTTCAGTACCGTTCTCACAATCTCCGAGACTTTCGCAACAAATAACATGCAAAAAAGAACACTTCGCAGCCTCGCCGAAGTCTACCAAGTAGCGACAATAAATCCATGGAGCAATACTGCCATCACCTTCAATGCGAGCGACGAACCTAAATTCCGAACAGCCAGAGCGCCAGCCGCATTGGTTCTCAGTCCCATAGTGGACGGCTGTCGCCTCGCAAAGGTACTTATGGACGGAGGCAGCGGATTGAACCTCATCTATGAGGAAACCCTCCAAAAGATGGAAATAGACTGGAACTGCATTGAGCGAAGCAGCACAACCTTTAGAGGAATAATACCCAGTCAGGAAGCGCGCTGCACCGGAAAGATCACACTAGATGTGGTATTCGGCACGCCGGATAATTATAGGTCCGGACAAATCACGTTCTAGGTGGCCCCGTTCAGAAGCGGATATCACGCTATATTAGGACGAGAGGCATTCACAGTTTTCCAAGCCATACCCCATTATGGGTACATGAAGCTTAAGATGCCTGGGCCAAACGGAATTATCACTCTCGCTAGTGATCCGGACATAGCACTCCGCGCCGAAAACAAGACAGCCGCATTGGTCCTCGAGGCGCTATCTGAAGCCTTAGCGGCCAAAGAGCTGACGGCGCTGCGATCCACGGTTAGCAGGGATGATGTGATACTCGATAAGAGATCCAAATCCACATCCTTCACGAAATAGTCAAATTCCAGGTCCACCCAACGGACCCGAATAAAACAGCCTCCATCGGGGCACAATTGAGCTCTGATGTAAACGCCGCACCGCGCGAGTTCCTACGAGAGAACTGGGACATTTTCGCTTGGCACCCCTCAGATATGCCAGGAATCCCACGTAGGCTGGCCGAGTATAGCTTAAATATCCAGAAAGGATTCAAACCTGTCAAACAAACCCTTCGGCGTTTCTCCGGACCAAAGAGACAGGCCATGGGAGAGGAGCTAGCCAAATTATTGGAGGCCGGATTCATTAGAGATATCAAACACCCGGACTGGCTAGCAAACCTGGTAATGGTACCAAAGAAGGACAAATCCTGGCGCCTGTGTGTCGACTTCAAAGACCTTAATAAGGCCTGCCCAAAGGATCCCTTTCCCCTCCCTCGAATTGATCAAATCATCGATGCCACCGCAGGATACGATTCCCTGTGTTTCCTTGACGCATACTCCGGTTACCATCAAATAAAGATGGCAGAATCCGACCAAGCTGCAACAGCATTCATCACGCCATACGACCCATTCTGCTTCAACACAATGCCCTTTGGGCTCAAATACGCCGGCGCGACATATCAGCGCATGATTCAAACATGTTTAGCAAACCAGATCGGCAAAACAGTGGAGGCGTACGTAGATGATGTGGTCGTTAAATCAAGACACGTCGAATCTCTAGTAGACGACTTGAGACTTACATTCGACAACCTTCGAAAATACGACATCAAGCTCAATCCGGAAAAATGTGTTTTCGGCGTCCCAGCCGGAAAGCTCCTGGGCTTCATTGTATCCGGCAGAGGAATTGAAGCAAATCCAGCTAAAATCCGAGCTCTGTCACAATTGGATGTCCCAAAAGATCTCAAGCAAATTCAGAAACTCACCGGATGCGTGGCGGCCTTAAGCCGCTTCATCTCCCGCTTGGGAGAAAAGGCACTACCCCTTTACCGCCTCCTTAGGGGCACCGAACACTTCGAGTGGACGGATGCTGCCACGGCCGGACTCGAGGAAATAAAGGCCATCCTGGCAACAAACCCCGTCCGAGCCGCGCCGAATACCGGCGAACCCATGCTATTGTACATTGCCGCAACCCATCAAGTTGTTAGCGCAGTACTCGTTGTCGAACGGATAACGGACGGACATAAATTACCCCTTCAAAGGCCGGTTTACTACATGTCCACTGTCCTCACACCATGCAAATCACGGTACCCGCATTATCAAAAAATCGCATACGCGGTATTCATGGCATCCCGGAAGCTACGACACTACTTTCAAGAGTGTTCTATTACAGTAGCCTCGGAAGTACCACTCAACGATATTATCAACAACCGCGATGCAACGGGCCGGATAGCAAAATGGGCCATAGAGCTCCTCTTGTTCAATATAACCTACAAGCCACGGCGAGCAATTAAATCACAAGTCCTAGCCGACTTCGTTGCCGAATGGACAGAGGCCGAACTCCCTAAAGAGTACGACACGTACTCAAACTGGATCATGCATTTCGACGGCTCCAAAATGCTGGCCGGACTGGGGGCTGGCGTCGTTTTGACGTCCCCTATAAGAGATACAGTCCAATATGTACTCCAAATTATGTACACGGACTCCAACAATGCAGCCGAATACGAGGCCCTTCTACATGGCCTCCGGATGGCGGTATCCATGGGCATTCAACGCCTGGAAGTAAGCGGGGACTCAAACCTCGTGATATCCCAAATAAATGGCGACTTCGACTCCAAAGACCCAAAAATGGCAGCTTATCGCAATGTCGTACTAAAAATGTCAGCTCGGTTCGAGGGACTGGAGTTCCATCACATAGCCCGAGAAAATAATCAGGCAGCGGACGTCCTGGCATGCATTGGAGCAAAACGCGATGCAGTCCCCCAACCCCCAACATCTTCTTAGAAAGATTATTCAAACCATCCGTAGCATGGGAGGGGGAACCCTCGGATAATAGCCCGGGCATAACCGCACAACCCAATGCCGAACAATCAGACATAAACGACGGCCCCGCCACCGAAATTACACCCTCAGCCCACGCAATAATGGCGGTCATCGCCCCGTGGACGGAACCATTCCTAGCCTACCTTACTAGGCAGGAACTCCCCGAGGACCAAAACGAGGCACGCTGCATAGTGCGGCGATCTAAAGCCTAGAAAGTCCACGAGGGAGAGTTATATAAGAAAAGCACTACAGGAGTCCTTCAAAGGTGTATCTCCGAAGAGGAAGGGCGGAGTCTGTTGGCTGAAATTCATGCCGGACTCGGTGGCCATCACGCCGCGGCTCGGTCCCTTGTAAGCAAGGCTTTCCGTACTGGCTTCTATTGGCCGACGGCCAGAGCAGACGCTCAGGACCTAGTCAAACGGTGCGTCTGTTGCCAGCTCTTTCCCAACCAAAGCCATATGCCACCCAACGCCCTCCGAACTATCCCCATCACTTGGCCTTTCGCGGTCTGGGGGCTCGATATGGTGGGACCCCTTAAAGGCGGAACCCACAAGAGAAAAGACTTATTGGTCATGGTGGATAAATTCACCAAATGGATAGAAGCCAAGCCTGTGAAGACGGCTGAATCCAGACCTATGATAGACTTCGTATCCGGGGTCGTACACCGTTATGGTGTCCCCCACAGCATTATCACCGATAACGGCACAAACTTCACCTCTGATGAAGTAAAGCTGTAGTGCAGAAACATGGGCATTAAGCTCGACTATGCTTCTGTCTATCACCCATAAACTAACGGTCAGGTCGAACGTGCAAATGGTCTCATTATGAGCGGCATCAAACCCAGACTAGTGCGGTCCCTCGAGGAATCTGATATGCACTGGGTAGAGGAGCTCGACTCCGTACTCTGGGGGCTGCGAACCACGCCAAATCGTACCACCGGATTCACGCCATTCTTTATGGTGTACGGCGCTGAGGCGATTCTGCCCTGCGACATAATTCATGACTCACCTCGAGTGCGCATGTACGAAGAAAGAGAAGCCGAGCTTGATCGGCAGGACAACCTGGATGCCTTAGAGGAAGAGCGTGACGTGGCTAAGGCCCATTCCGCATTCTATCAATAGCAAGCTCGAAGATAACAAAGCAGAGAAGTACGGGCCAAAAATTACAACGTTGGTGAACTAGTTCTGCGCCTGCCGGATAAGCAAAAGAACAAACTCAAGCCCAAATGGGAAGGTCCATTCATAATCGACCAATTCCTAACTGGTGGAGCATACCGCCTGCGAGATGCGTCGGACAACCGACTCGAGCCGAACCCATGGAACGCCACACGTCTCCGAAGATTCTATGCCTAGCGCCGGACTCTGTGTTTGTCTCCTTCCTCTGTCCATTATTTACATTTATACCTTTTTTTACTTTGTCTCCTACTCTTTTCTTTCCTAGCCCTTAAAAGGTTCATTATGTGACGCGCTATCCGCGCTCCTTAAACCTGGGGGCTTCTTTAACAGAAGCTCGTCTATATGGGTTTTACACCCAACGCATGCGTCAGACTTCCGCATGCACCTTTTCTTCGCCATTATATGCATCGATATGACTTAAGTTTTGGCCAAGCTGGGTTGCCTGGCTCCTGTGCTTACCCCTACGTTCCCGATTGTTCGGCTAGGCGGTAAAGGGAGCACCTCTGCGATTGTTACTGCCGAATAAGTCGGATCTGTACCTCAGACTGGGTGAAGCCGAAAGCTAGCGTTCTTAAGGGAATATTCGGTCGGTGAACTAAAGATGAACCTTTTTATTTTATACATGCCCCCAGATGATCTTCTGCATTTGCAGTCCGGACGTGCACTTTAGGGCACGCCACCCCAGCGAAAGGAACCCTTAACGGAACTATTCTCTCTGGAAGATGTTTCTTACTAACCATGTAATATAACATAACTAGTTGGGCACTTGTCTAATAAAGCACTAATGACCCCTACGCCTGGTCTCCATGCATACCCCGGCTTTTATATAGTCGTTATGGTATTCTGACACACTCCGGACCGTCAGGTCCCGAGGTCGAAGCGAAAAGGTCGGCAACGACAAACGATCTACAATCCGGCTAGAAGGCATTACACATGTCAATTATAAATTACATAGTCATCTTGACTGATCGTATTCCTCCTCTATACCATCTAACAGGCTGTCTAATTTATAGTCCTGCTGGGAATACTTTGCGGCCAACTCTGCCTGGCCATACACCAAGCTCACAGGGATCTCCTTCCCGTCAGGCCCCACTGGTCCGACCTCGGCCATGTGATTGGGGTCAGACTTCGTAAAGCGGGTCTTCACCATGGCCCAGGCCTCCCTCGCGCCTTGTCGGCAGGCTGATATCTTCCACAACTGGATGCGCCACCGAGCTCCCGTCAGCTTCTCCGCAAGCTCTCCAAGGCCCTCGGGCGTGGAGTGGGCAGGCCATAAGGCCCGGGCAACCCCTTGCATTGCCCGCCGAATTCGTTCGTGCAGTTGCAGGAGTTCGGGGAGAAGGTCACCCGTAGAACCGGACATCTCCTCTGCAGGACGACCTATGAGCGTACCTACAGACATAATTCTCTTATTCGTCTTCCTCGCCGAACCCCTTTTTTTCAAAGAGTTCGCTCAAGCACTTACTAAATATGCCGCGTCGAAGACGCTGATTCTCCTTCGTGGAGTCAGATAGCTGGCCACGAACGTCTTTCAGTTCAACGTCCAGCTTGGTGTTGGCATCCTGAAGATCATTCTTCTCTCGCCTCACCCTTTTCAACGTACTCTCGCCAGCCTTTAACTCGCGTAAGAGTTGTTGCCTCTTCGGATCTAGTCCGGCACCATCTGCAACATTAATTGTCAGATTCGCACATAATCCGCACAATACCAATCTCTCAACGTATATCCTACCTGAGGGGGACCCTTTGGGCTCCCCTGTTGCGGCTAGTGCGGCCTCTAGTTGGGCCTTGCACTTTTCCAGCTCCTGGGACAGCACGGTGTTCTTCTTAGTAAGAACCTACATATTATATGATCCTTAAATCAATTAGTTTAACTATTTCAAGTCTCGGGGGCTACTGGTGTATATATATTTAAATTTTCTTACCCGTATGTCTTTCACATACTGCTCTGTGGCCCTGGCTAAACCATCTTGAGCAGCACGAAGGTACGCATCTCCCGAATTGAAGGCGTCTAAGGCCTCTCTGGAGAAACAAGCGTCGCGTAGAACTGTCCGGCGACGCCTATGGTTCATGGCGCTCTCCACTTCTGAATTTGTGGCAGATAGCCGGTCCACATCCTCTGTTGGAGGAGCGTCCGGCGCAAGCCTGGTGTTCGTCCCCGCCTCCGGACCAGACGTTGGAGCCTGGCTGGTAGAGGCGCGGTTGGCGGCCCCTCCGGATATAGTCCGGCGAGGCCTCTTCGTCCTGGAAACAGTATGGATGTTAACATGCCCTGACAGAATAACGCCAGGAAGACAGAGGGCGCGTTGAACCTTTGTGCCGAACTCTCAGTCCGGACTTCATCCCTTTTTACCCCACGGGGCCCGGCGGCTCCTCGTTGGCTAGTCGCCGCAGGTTCGGCCTCCCTCCTCGGAAATCTCCCCTGTAAAATACGGTTTTCGTCAGAAACACAGGAATATGTAAGGACGGAATCTCTCTTGCGGGAATAAACACTCCGGTTTCTGTCACCTGGGAGGCCGGGATTAACCCGGGATAATCAGCCGTAATGGCCACCAAGGTATTATCCTTGCTTAATTGGTGGAACACCCCGTCGATGAGCTCCACCGATATGTCCGGGTCCTCTTCGGAGTCCGGATCGAGGGACCGTTCTGGGTCCTCAGGTTGTGGAGGGCAGCTGTTGATATCCTTTACCTCCTGTCGCAGCTCCTGCATTGAAATCATCAGATTACGTATCTAGTCATGGGAGCATTAAATAAACAGGCAAGTACAATTGTTCACTTACCCAACTTGGAGGTTCATACATAGTGAATCCGGCCCGTGGGTTGACGCGGAGGAAGTCCTCCTTTTCTCCCTTGTACAAAGATGTTAGAATCTTTACTAGAGCGGCAGCTGTGTCTGGCCCTTTGCGGCCGTAACGGGTGGCGTCATCCTCCCCGTTGAAATCCCACATGGAGTGGCTCCTATATTGAAGCGGCTGCACCCCCCGCATAATACATGCGGCCATGACTCCAATCATGGTTAGTCCGGAATGAGCCAATAGTCTTATCCGGCCCATCAGGTAAAGAACGTCTCTGTTGCTTTCTCTCTGAGAGCTCCGCGGACGCCAACTTAAGCGTTTCTTTAAGGGAGCCATGCTGAACTCAGGGAGGCCGACCCGGACAGGGTCCGGCAGCGGGACGTCGTCTATGTAGAACCACTCAGAAGGCCAGTCCTCGGACGCCTTCTTTGGGGTTCCGGATAGGTATCCGGTCCCGGCGATGCGCCATATTTCGGCTCCGCCCACTTGGTATATAGACCCCTTCTGAGAACGGGGCACCAATCAGAACAACCTCTTCCACAGCGCAAAATGAGCCTCGACGCCTAAAAATAGCTCGCAAAGGGCAACGAAGCCTGCAATATGTAGCACGGATCCAGGCGTGAGATTGTGCAGCTGGAGGCCGTAGAACTCTAGAAGCCCGCGGAGGAATGGATGAATTGGAAATCCCAGACCCCTTAATAAATAAGGGACGAGGCACACCCGCTCTCCTTTAGAAGGATTGGGGGTGCTCTCCGCTTGCTTGCCGCCGTTGTAGGTGGCGAGTCCGGCTCGGACCGGGACCATATATGCTTGGGGAAGGAATCCCTTGGCCTGCAGTGACACTAGCTCGCTGTGTAGGATGGTGCAACTCTCCCAGTCTCCGGATTTGGGGCTTGAGGGGCGAGGGGAGGAGCTACGACGGTTGGCCATGTTGGAATGGACCTTTGCTGGAGACGCTCTGATGATAACTCGCGGGGAGAAGAAGATGTGGTTTGGATCTAGATCCCCATCCAGTTAAATAGGCGGCTCATTTATATGACCAAGGGTGTGAATATAAAAACACCCCCGGGCTTTTCGCATTCGTTCAACACGTGGAAGACGACAATTATTGGGCACCGAGACCGAGGAGCGCTACGGACATTATTCATACAGGTACACAAGATTCGGAGGGGGGACCCGCCTTGCAATGCCGAAGACAAATTTGCACGCTGGACTCGACGTCACTGAAGCCTGGTTCGGGGGCTACTGAGGGAGTCCTGGATTAGGGGGTGTTCGGATAGCCAAACTATATCTTCAGCCGGACTTCACGACTATGAAGATACAAGATTGAAGACTTCGTCCTGTGTCCGGAAGGTTCTTTCCTTGGCGTGGAAGGCAAGCTAGGCGTGCGGATATTCAAGATCTCCTACCAATGTAACCGACTCTGTGTAACCCTAACCCTATCCGGTGCCTATATAAACCAGAGGGTTGTAGTCCGTAGGACAAACACATCATAACCATCATCATACCCATAGGCTAGCTTCTAGGGTTTAGCCTCCTTGATCTCGTGGTAGATCTACTCTTGTACTACCCATATCATCAATATTAATCTAGCAGGAGTAGGGTTTTACCTCCATCGAGAGGGCCCGAACCTGGGTAAAATAAAGTGTCCCTTGTCTCCTGTTACCATCCGACCTTGATGCACAGATCGGGACCCCCTACCCGAGATCCGCCGGTTTTGACACCGACAGCCTGGTTTCCACGCATGCTCCGGTTCTTATATAACTGAGAGGGTATTCGGAAACACTCTGGACTATCGGGTCCAGAGGTTGAAACGAAAAGGTCCGCCATGACAAATGATTTACAATCCGGCTAGAAGACATTTTACATGTCATTTGAAATACATAGTCACTTATACAGGCTAAATTCCTCTTCTATACCATCCAACAGGCTGTCTAGTTTGCAATCCTGTTGGGAATACTTTGCGGATAATTCTACTTGCCCATACACTAAGCTAACAGGGATTTCCTTCCCATCGGGCCCCACAGGTCCGACCTCGGCCATGTGGTTTGGGTCAGCCTTGTTATACCTCGTCTTCACCATGGCCCAGGCTTCCCTGGCACCGTGACGGTAGGCCGATATTTTCCATAATCGGAAGCGCCACCGCGCTCCCTTGATCTTCTTCGCAAGCTCTCGAAGGCCTTCGGGCAGGGAGACGGAGGGCCACAAGGCCTGGGCAATGCCTTGCATCACATGCCGCACTTGTTCGTGCAGTTGTGAGAGCTCTGGTAGAAGATCACTCGCCGACCCGGGCATCTCATCCGCGGGACGACCCGTTAGCATACCTACAGACATAACTCTGTTAGCTGGCTTCTTCGCTGAACTCTTTTTAAAAAGTTCGCTCAAGCACTTACAAAATATGCCGCGTCGAAGCCGCTTATGCTCCTTCACGGAGTCCGACAGCTGGGCGCGAACATCCTTTAGTTCCACGCTAAGCTGGGTATTGGCATCCTGGAGATTGATTCTCCTGCCTAACTTTTGTAAGCACGTGCTCGCCGACCTTTAGCCGCCGTAGGAGATGTTGCTTATCCGGATTCACTCCCGCGTCATCTGCAATATTTATTGTCAGATTTGCAGCTACGCCGCACTCTATATGGTACCTATCATTCTTAAAAAAAGTGTTACCAGAGCAGGCCTCCTCAGACTCCTTCGCTGTGGCAGCTGCAGCCCTAGCTGGGCCTTTCACTCTTCAAGCTCATGAGACAATTGGGTATTCTTCTCTGTAAGAACCTGCATAATAGATGATCCTTAAATCAGTTATCCTAACTATTCCAAGTCTCAGGGGCTACTGCTATATGTAATCATCAAATTTTCTTACCCGTATATCCTTTACATACTGGTCTGTGGCTCTGGCTAGACCATTTTGAGCAGCACAGATGTACGCGTCTCCTGAGTTGAAGGCATCAAATGCCTCTTGGGAGAAACAAGCATCACAGAGTACGGCTCGGCGACGCCTGTGGTTCATGGCACTCTCCACTTCGGAATTTGTGGCGGATATTTTATCTACATCCTCTGTCGGAGGAGCATCCGGCGTGCGCCTCGTGTTCGCTTCCGCTTCTGTGTCCGGCCCTGGAGCCCAACTGGTTGTGGCGTGATTGGCGACCTCTCCGGATATGGTAAGTGAAGTGTGTAAAGGCAAATCCTTTTCAAAAGGTTGGGAGTTTGGCCTCATTCACCTACGAACCCAGGGTAGTCGGCCGTAATGGCCACCAAGGCGTCATCGCTGCTTAATTGGTAGAATACCTTGTCAATAAGCTCCACGGATATGTCCGGGTCCTCTTTGAAGACCGGGTCGAGGGACCGCTCAGGATCCTCTAGTTGTGGAGGTGGGCTGTTGATCTCCCTTACAGCCTTGCGCAGTTCCTGCGATGAATTTGCAAGTTAAAATATTTAATTGTGGGAATATGGAACGGATGGGCGTAACAAGTGGCGACCTACCTATCTCAGAGGATTTACATGGAAAATCCATCCTGTGGCTTGATGCGGAGGAATTCTTCTTCCTCCCCCTTGTACAAACCGGACAAGATTTTCGCTAGGGCAGTGGTCGAATCCGACCCCTTGCGACAGCAGCGGGTGGCGTCATCTTCCCCGTTGAAATCCCACATAGGGTGGCCTCGATATTGAAGCGGCTGCACCCCCCGCATAATCCATATTTCCATAACCTCGATTATGGTCAGTCCTGATTGAGCCAATACCTTTGTCCGGCCCATCAGGTAAAGAACGTCTCTATCATCTTCCTCCTGAGGGCTCCTTGGTCTCCAGCTCAGGCGCTTCTTTAAAGGAGCATTGTCAAACTCGGGAAGGCCAATCCAAATAGGATCCGGAAGAGGGACGTACTCTATATAAAACCACTATGAAGGGCAGTCTTTGGACGCCTTCTTCGGGGTTCCGGATAGGTATCCGGTCTAGGTGATGTGCCATACTTCAGCGCCGCCCACTTGATATATTGACCCCCTCTATGAACGGGGCACAAGGCAGAACATCTTCTTCCACAGTACGAAATGAGCTTCGCAGCCCAAGAACAGCTCGCAAAGGGCTACGTAACCCGCGATATGCAGTATGGAGCCAGGGGTGAGGTTATGCAGCTGGAGGCCGTAGAACTCCAGGAGCCCGCAGAGAAACGGATGGATTGGAATTCCGAGTCCCCTTAACAAACACGGGACAAGGCATACCCGCTCTCCCTTAGAGGGGTTGGGAAAGCTCTCCGCCTGCTCCCCGCCATTATAGGTGGCGAGCCCGGCTCGAACCAGGACCATATACGATGGGGGAGAAATCCCTGGGTCTGAAGCTTCACTACTTGGTTGTGCGGGACGGAACACCTCTCCCAATCTCTGGTCTTGGGGCTGTGGGAGCGAGAGGAGGAGCTGTGCTGGCTGGCCTTGGTGGGATGGATTTTTTCAGGCGCGCTCCAATGAATGCTCGATAAGGGAGGATGGTGTGGTTTGGATCTGAGAATCATCGTCTCTTTAAATATACAGTTCATTCGCACAACTAGCGTGGTAAATGTAAAAACGCCCTGGCTTCTCACATTCGCTTGACACGTGGAAGATGTCCATTATTGGGCGCAGAAGCCAAGAAGCGCAACGTTTACGAGAAGCCGGACACTATTTAACAGGAGCTCGGGGTTTGAAGAACAACCTGCCTTGCGATGCCGAAGACAATATGCGCGCCGGGATCATCGTCATTGAAGCCTGGTTCGGGGGCTACTAAGGGAGTCCTGGATTAGGGGGTATCCAGAAAGCCAAACTATAACCTTTGGCCGGACTGTTGCACTGTGAAGATACAAGATTGAACACTTCGTCCCATGTCTGGATGTGACTCTCCTTGGCGTGGAAGGCAAGCTTAGCAATACGGATATGTAGATCTCCTTCCTTGTAATCGACTCTATGTAACCCTAGCCCCCTCCGGTGTCTATATAAACCGGAGGGGTTACACTAGTAGAAAAAGGGCCTGTAGTCCCGGTTCATAAGGGCCTTTAGTCCCGGTTCTTGAACCGGGACTAAAGGGTCGTTACTAATGCCTGACCCTTTAGTCCCGTTTCAAACCAGAACCGGGACTAAAGGCCCTCCACGTGGCCACTGCCTGGAGGTCCACCTTTAGTCCCGGTTGGTAACACCAATCAGTACTAAAGAAATTTTCTGAATTTTTTTTGAATTTATTTTGAATTTTTTTGAATTTTTTGATTTTTTTATTTTCAAATTTATGAATTATTTTGACCTCTAATCTCTAATCACCCCTCATCACTGCTCAATTTAATCTCTAATCACCCCTCATCATTCCAAATCATCTAACTTCCCGGACGGTCACCCATCCTCCCACTCCCCCAGCCTGAGCACGCTTAACTTCCAGGTTCTATTCTCCCTCGTTTCCAAGTCTGCACTCGTTGTTTTCCTAACAATAGTAAGATGTTAATCCTATTAACCCTCAGGAGTTTAGCTTGAGCATGAAGTCACACATTTCACTGTTTGAGTTTGAAACTGTTGTTTTAAAAAACAATAATTATTTAGTAACACTAATATTTCTTGAATAAGTAGTTTGACCATTGTTTGACCACAGTTTGACCATAGTTTGACCAGATTTGACCAAAATTCAAAAAAACTGAAATAATTATTTAATAACACTAATATTCTTGAAACATTATTTAGTAACACTAATACTTCTTGAATAAGTAGTTTGACCACAGTTTGACCAGATTTAATGAAAATTTAAAAAAAAACTGAAATTTGAGCATAACTTTTTCTCCTTTTGGAATTTGAGGATTCTACAAATTTGCAAATAGGCCGTAGGGTATTTCCATCAGATGTAACTTTTTGAGTAGATGATTTTTCATATAAATTTTTTTTTAATCCGAGTTCGTATGCAAAAGTTATGCCCATTTTTACAAATTCCACAGAGATTTTGTAGATAAAGTCGAAATTCATATTTGTAAATTTTCCCAACAACTAGACCACATATCACATGGGAAACTTATTTTATTTTATTTTATTGATATTTCCATCATTTTCTTTTGTTTTTTCTAAAACTGAAAAGGCGGTCCACAGGGGGGGGGAGTTTGAAAATTGCACCATTAGTACCGGTTCGTGGCACGAACCGGTACTAAAGGTCTCAACCCCATTAGTACCGGTTCGTGGCATGAACCGGTACTAAAGGTTAGACCTTTAGTACCGGTTCATGCCATGAACCGGTACTAATGGGCATCGCACCCGTTAGTTCCGGTTCGTGCCACGAACCGGGACTTAAGGTCCCATTTGAATCGGGAGTAATGCCTTTCCGACGCCCTCGCCGCTCGAACCGGAACTAATGCTCACGTTAGTCCCGGTTCGTAACGAAACTGGGATTAATGCCTTTTCTGGCCTGAACCGTTGCCCCCTTTTCTACTAGTGTTAGTCCGGAGGACATAACAACAACAATCATACCATAGGCTAGCTTCTAGGGTTTAGTGAGGGAGTCCTGGATTAGGGGGTGTTCGGGTAGCCGGACTATACCTTCGCCGGACTCCTGGACTATGAAGATACAAGATTGAAGACTTCGTCCCGTGTCCGGAAGGGACTTTCCTTGGCGTAGAAGGCAAGCTAGGCGATGCGGATATTCAAGATCTCCTGCCAATGTAACCGACTCTGTGTAACACTAATCCTATCCGTTGTCTATATAAACCGGAGGGTTGTAGTCGGTAGGACAGAACCATCATCATACACAATCATACCATAGGCTAGCTTCTAGGGTTTAGCCTCCTTGATCTCGTGGTAGATCTACTCTTGTACTACCCATTATCATCAATATTAATCAAGCAGGAGTAGGGTATTACCTCCATCGAGAGGGCCCGAACCTGGGTAAAAACATCGTGTCCCTTGTCTCTTGTTACCATCCGGCCTTGACGCACAGTTCGGGACCCCCTACCCGAGATCCGCCGGTTTTGAAACCGACATTGGTGCTTTCATTGAGAGTTCCTCTGTGTCGTCGCCTTTAGGCCTGATGGCTCCTCTGATCATCAACGACGATGACGTCCAGGGTGAGACTTTTTTCCCCGTACAGATCTTCGTCTTCGGCGGCTTCGCTCTACAGGCCAATTCGCTTGGTCATCTGGAGCAGATCGAAAGCTACGCCCCTGGCCATCAAGTCAGCTTTGGAAGCTTAAATTATACGGCTGAAATCCGCGGAGATCTGATCTTTGATGGGTTCGAGCCACAGCCAAGCGCGCCGCGCTACCTCGAGGGGCATGATCTAGCTCTGCCTCCGAACAGTGTCCGGGAGGCCGCACACGCACCGGTTCCGACCCTAGAGTCGGAGCCTGTTACACCGATCGAGGATGAACGGTTGGACCTCACCTCGGGGGCTGCGATCTAAAAGGCAATCGATCCGAACGCCAGCCCCGCACTCCGCATGACCCGTGATTCCGAGGGTCTGGACTCTTATCCGGACTTCGAACCCGCCGTGCCCCTACCAATGTAATCCGATCGGGCACCTATAATGGAGTTCACGGCCGCGGACATCTTTCAACACTCGCCTCTTGGCGACATCTTGAACTCTCTCAAGTCTCTCTCTTTATCACGAGAGCCCTGGCCGGATTATGGTCAACAAGGATGGGATACGGACGATGAAGAAATTCAAATCCCACCCACCACCCACTTTGTAGCCACCGTTGACAACCTTAACGACGTGCTCAACTTCGACTCCGCAGACAACGACAGCATGGATGACGATGTAGGAGACACCGATGGACCAACGCTCATAGGGCATTGGAAAGCCACCGCACCTCACGAAGTGTACATGGTGGATACCCCTAAAGGAAATGACAACAAGGAAAAAGGAAATGGAACGGGATATAGACCCCCCGGAAAACAATCAAAGCGTCGGCATAAACGCCGACCCAAGCCCCGCCTCGATAAAAACCCAGCCATAGAGCAGGACAAGCCGGTAGACGATGAGCAGGCCTTAGACCAGTCGTCCGAACAGGGCAACACGGATAGAGAAACCGAAACTCCCTCCCCCGGCGAAAACGGCATTCCGAACAACCTTACGCCGGATAAATCCATGGAGAAGAAGAGTCTCGGCAAGAGGCTCGTTGCAACTGCACGCAGCCTGAAAAAGCAGAAGCGGAAGCTAAAGACAGCGGAAGATGCACTCCGTATTAGATGGAATAAAGTAATCAATACCATAGATAAATACGGCGATGATCGCCGTACTAAAAGCTATCCAAAGAGAAAGCTACTGCCCGAATTCGACGAAGAGGCCCTAGAGCCCTCACATTCAAAAAATAAGAAAGCCATACGGTCGAATAGACGACCCCATAAGGCGGCAAGTGGCACCGTACTTAAATCGGTATGCGACCCGCCGAAGGATCCGCATCATGGCCCAGCCAGGTCCATTTACGAGCGAAGAAAGCAAGCTCTTGTAAGCAATGCAAAAAAGCCATCATCAGAATCCGGCACACCCAAATACAGGGGCGCCGCACATCCCCTATGTTTCATCGATGAGGTTATGGACCACGAATTTCCCGAGGGATTCAAACCCGTCAACATAGAGGAGTATGATGGAACAACAGACCCCGGAGTCTGGATTGAGGACTACATCCTCCACATACATATGGCTAGAGGAGATGATCTCCACGCCATTAAATATTTACCCCTTAAGCTTAAAGGGCCAGCCCGGCACTGGCTTAAAAGCCTCCCCGAAAACACAATCGGAAGTTGGGAAGAGCTCGAGGATGCTTTCCGAGCAAATTTTCAAGGGACCTATGTCCGCCCTCCGGATGCAGACGATCTTAGTCACATAACTCAACAGCCCAGAGAATCAGCTCGGCAGTTCTGAAATAGATTCCTCACCAAAAGAATCAGATAGTCGACTGTCCGGACGTCGAAGCCCTAGCAGCTTTCAGGCATAATGTCCGAGACGAATGGCTCGCCAGACACCTCGGCCAGGAAAAGCCAAGAACAATGGCCGCACTCACAAGCCTCATGACCCGCTTTTGCGTAGCCCCAGCGACCCAAGTACATCCGAAACTAGGGATGGAAACGGAAAACCGCGATGCAACAAGGATCGTCTCCGAATTAAAGAAAAAAGTCCGAAGAGCAAGGCAGTCAATGCCGGATTCAAAAGCTCGCGACAAAATCAGACAAAACCACCCCTCCAGGATAATAGGGATGATCCGTCCAACTTATCTAGAATCCTGGACAGGATATGTCAGATACACAGTACTCCGGGGAAGCCTGCTAACCATACCCACAGAGATTGTTGGGTTTTCAAACAATCCGGCAGACTCAATGCCGAACACAAGGGGCTCGACACACCAAGCGAAGACGAGGATGAACCCCAGAGGCAGAATACCAGGAAACAAAAGAACTTCCCACAAGAAGTAAAAACAATGAACTTACTTCACGTAACAAAATGTGTGGCACCCATAAAGGTACGCACAATACAACCTATCCACAAGCGGTCCCGCCACTGGTTATTAAAACCAATCACCTTCGATCAGCTAGACTATTCTAGAAATATCAAGAACGCAGGCTGGACCGCCCTGATACTCGATCCGATAATTGGCGGATTCCAGTTAACAAATGTCCTTATGGACGGCGGCAGTGGACTAAACCTGATATATCAGGATACAATCAATGACATGGGGATAAACCCAGCAAGAATCCGCCGCAGCAAAACCTCCTTTCAAGGGGTAGCACCTGGTCCGGACACCCATTGTATGGGTTTTCTCTGGCTCGAAGTTATATTCGGCTCTGCCGATAACTTCCGTCGCGAAAAGCTGACCTTCCATGTCGTCCCATTCTCAAGTCGCTATCAAGCACTACTGGGACGCGAAGCTTTCGCTCGCTTTAACGCAATACCGCATTATGCATCTCTCACGCTTAAGATGCCCGGTCCACGAGGCATCATCTCTTTGAAGGGGAAGCATTAGAGTGCGCCTCCCCCAAGTGGAGGACTGTGCGGCCGCTTAGACAGCCGCACAATAAAATGGCCTCACGAGCCATAAAACTTCTCGATATAGGACATTAAAGGCCACGAACGCGGAATAGACGAGTTCGGTACAAATCCATCATTAATGCAGGCTTAGAGGCCATATACCCCCATACTAGGGGCTACGCGCAGAGACAATAAAGCTCAATTTTATATTTTACTTTATACTTCATTTATTTTAAAAACCTTTTGTTCAGCACGACCCGTTTTCAATGTTGTTCCTCTCTTTTTCAGATGAACGTCGTGTGGCACCCGTCCAGGATACGGCACAACGGAGACACAGGCGCAGACGTGCAGTAGGAACCCGTCCTAAAGGATTCTTTTTAGATTAAGACCCTGTGTAAACCTTTTTTACTGTCTCTTATTGCAACACATCCCCTGGTTTTTCCCGATATAACCAAGGAGGAGACTGGCATCTTGGCATGTGGCCACGTCAGAATTTTTCGCACGTACCTGGACACTAGGGGCTTTTTTAGCAAAGAGTGTTGTTTCGCCCGCACTCATAAAGACCGAACACCTTAGGGAGTGTTCGGCGTCGCGAGTTTTGGCATTATATGCATCAGCTCGAGAATCATGTCTTTGGTCAAATGTTGGGTTGCCCGGCTCCTGAGTTCGGCTACCTTATGTTCCGCCCTATCGGCTAAGGTAGCACCAGGAGAACTACTGCGATTGTGACCCGGTTCGGCTGGGCGAGCACCTCAATAGAGAAAGCCGAAAGCTGACTGTCATGATGTAGCGTGAGACTGGTCAGCCACTCGATGACCTATTGGAATCTATAGGATTCCTCCACTTTAACGAAGGGCTGCTTCCCGGTCAGGCACATACGCGCCCCGAGCTCGGGCGAGCGCAGTCGCCACTAATGGGCTACCTAAATAGTCCCACTGTCAAGCTCCTATGGCTAAGTGAAAGTGTTAAAGCATTATAGTCCGGTTGCCTGGCCCACTGCGCTATCACCTCCTTTGTAGGAGCAAGACGTTGGGTTAAGTGTGAAAATGCGTCTTCTGCGAGCACCCCCGCACTATGTGCGTGGGGGTTGAAGCCAACGACTGCAATATTTCAGATTATATATATAGATATTTTAAACGGCCGCACAGGAGGTGTTCACAATACTTGAAGGCACAAGTATAAAAATGCCACCACAGTTTATCAAAATATTACTTCATCATTACATATGCTATAGTATAAAAAGGCCACTACAGTTTATCAAAAGGCCACTACAGTTTATCAAAATATTACTTCATCATCACTACAGCATCCTTCGAGCATTGCGTCTCTATTACACGAGCGCCTTCAAGGACTTCCTGAAAATAGTGCTCGGAGGACACTCGGCTTTTATCCGAATCTCGGGACGCAATAACGGTGGTCTCCATCTCTGCCCAGTATGTCTTGTCACGGGCAAGAGCCATCCTTGCACCCTCTATACACGCCGACCTCTTCATTGCATTAATGCACGGCACTGTGTCAAGGAATTGCTGCACCAAGCTGAAATAACTCCTCGGCTCCGACCTCCCCGGCCACAAATAACCCATGACGTACTTCATGGCGAGTCCGGAAAACCTATTAAGTTCGGCCCATTGAGCCAAACAATCGTCCACTGCCAGTGGACGCTCTGGATTGTGAAATTGCGACCAAAACAGTTTTTCCACTTCACGATCTTTCAGATCTCAGAAGTGTTCGGTCGCATCAGCAGCACTCGCCGCCAAATCCAGATAGGTGTCCTCCACACTCCACATCCGGTCCAACGGAGCAAACTTCGGATTGCAAAGTTTTCTCCGCAGCATGAAGGGCTTTCCAGCCGCAATCTGTTTGGCCTGACGCAGCTCCTCCTTCGCAGCTCTCATCGCAGAGCGCGCGTCCTTGGCATCAGCAACGGCCTTTTCTAGGACCGCCTGTCTCGCCTGGTCTTCTTTCTCAAGAAGTCTGCAACGGTCTGCAGTGCTCTTTAAGTTTTCGGTCATACTGGCCATCTCTTCCTTGCTTCAGCAATGAGCGGCCTGTTCGGCTCTCAGCTCTTCAAAGGCCTTCTTGGCAGCCGCATCACTTTCCCTGCCTTGATCTTTAGCTCGGGCAAGTTCTGCCCTAAGACTCTCCACGGCGGCCGCACCATCTGCGTCAAGCACACATCGTAAGACACTGGCATAAAACTCTTCTTACCTAATGCTGCCGAAGGAATCACATACCTTGAGCCTCATCCAACTGCTTGTTGACAAGCGCGATGTCGGCATCTGCCACGTCTAGTTGCCGCTTTAGTTCGGCAATACCAGCAGTTCGGCTTGATTCTGGACACCCTGCAGCCTACATTAAAAGGCGACATTTTAGACCTGGGATTATGATCCTCCGCGTGCCGTCATTTCTTGACAGCACGCGGAGTCTCAGGGGCTACTATCTACATAGGGCGCATCTTATTTACGCGCAACTGACAAAAGTACACATTATCTAATGTACCTCAAAACCCGTCAGTAAACTCTCGACGGCCACACGCAATCCGCTCTCTGCGGACGAATCCTTTCAATCACCGTGCCCATTAATGCATGGTGCTCCTCTGAAATAGAAGCTCGCCCTAGCAGAACCTTTAGCTGCTCCGGCCGAGCACCAGACGGTGCCGGACTTGTCCCATGACCTCTTTCAAAGGCCGGACGCGGAGAACCTCGGGGGGCCCCATAGTTATCTTCCGCCCCTGCGGACTCGGAGAAACCCTCCGTGACGACATCTCAGGGTCGCCTGCCTCGTTGGGCGGTACAGCAGAAGGAGGCGTCCCGCTCTCCATCATCTCCGGAAGAAGATCCCCTGAAGACGAGCTCTGCTGAGAAGGGTTGAGGTCCGAACTACAAGGTAAAAATTCGATTAAACTTCTTAGATATAAATCACGGATTTCTCTCATCCCTCGAAAGGAAAAATCTTTCTCTACTCACGGCTCGCTGGAGGGCTGATCTCCTTGAGTACGCAGTCCGGCCGTGGAACTCCCCGGCGTCGGACCCTCTGACGAGGATCTTTTCCCCCGCTTCGAGACCATGGTCTTCGGGTCGTCAGAGGCGGCTCTATTCTTTCCCTTAGGATAGGAATCGTCGGTTCCACCCTTCTGAGTAGCCTCCTTTGAGGAGGCCGTAGTTTCCTTGTCCTCTCTCTTACTTCCCTCCAAAGGCACTACCTCCAGCATCCTGACTAGCACGGGATCTGGACTAGTTTCGGGAAGAGGAGGCGGACACTTGATCAGCTTCGCCTTTGCTATCCACTCCTGTTTAAACGGACAGCTCTTTTAAGGGCAAGTTTATGATAATTATGCGGATTGAAGGTCCGGGCACAAGGTTACTTACTCGAGTATCCGGGCGATTGCGGCTTAGGCCTGCGTCCTCGGTCAAATCCGGACACACTTCTTGTGATCCGAAGAACAGTTTATACATCTCCGCGGGCGTCGCGCTCATAAAATCCCGGAGAACTCGTGGTCCCTCTGGATTGAACTCCCACAGGCGAAGGGGGCGACGTTTGCCGGGCAGTGTCCGGCGAATCAGCGTGAGCTGCGTCACCTCGACCAGGTTGAGGTCTCCTTCCAAGAGATCCTTAATGCGAACCTGCAGCAAGGGTACGTCTTTGGGCAAACCCCAATCTAACCTTCTGTTGGTCCACGACGCTAGCCGTGGTAGGGGTCCCGAGCGAAAGGCAGGAGGCGCCACCCATGTGGTGCCCCGGGGAGTGGTGATATAAAACCACTCTCGTTGCCACAAGCCCAGCTCCTCTTGAAAAGAGCCCTCGGGCCATGGAGCATCGGCATTTTTTCTTACAACAGCGCCTCCGCACTCTGCTGCCGTCCCTCGATCATCTTCGGCTCCACTTTGAAAGTCTTGAGCCATAATCCGAAGTGAGGGGTAACACGGAGGAACGCTTCACACACGACGATAAATGAGGAGATATGGAGGATGGACTTCGGAGCGAAATCATGAAATTCCAGCCCGTAATAAAACAACAGTCCTCTCATGAAGGGATCCAGGGGCAAGCCTAACCCTCGGAGGAAGTGAGACATGAATACCACGCTCTCATCGGGCTGGGGACTGGGAATAACCTGTCCTTGAGCAGGAAACCTATGCGAAATCTCGCCGGTCAGGAACCTAGCCTCCCTCAACCTTAATATGTCCTCCTCCGTGATGGAGGAAGGCGTCCATCGACCTTGAAGGGCAGAACCGGACATTGTCGAAGGTCCGAAGCGCCTGGAATCTGGAGCCTGGGGTGTTGGAACTCGAGGCGACATGCGAACTCGTTTGAGATTAAGAAAAGAAGTAGGGCCTTGGTCTCTTTATAGGAGGTTGAATACCAAGAGCCCTCCCCGTAACCGTCTTGGACTTGCCTTTAATCGAGGGAACGTGCTAACGGGCACGGTTGGGTTACCCACATCCGTATTGATGAGAATCCCGTAAAAGGGGCACACGATCTCTGCTTTGACAATACGTGCCAAGGAAACTACCTCGCTAAACGTGCTGAGGCGGAAAAGTGAAAACAATTTGTATAAAGGGCTTGGTCGTGGTGTGATGACGCACTGCGTAATACGTCAGCAGATTTGATTTGTGTTAATATTATTCTCTCTATGGCAATATGTGGAAACTTATTTTGCAGAGACGGACACTATTTTGGGTGTTTACGATCTTCTATGAAGGACTTGGAGGAGGAACCCGCCTTTCAATGCCGAAGACAATCTGCGCGTCGGACTCGTCGTCATTGAAGCCTGGTTCAGGGGCTACTGAGGGAGTCCTGGATTAGGGGGTGTTCGGGTAGCCGGACTATACCTTCGCCAGACTCCTGGACTATGAAGATACAAGATTGAAGACTTCGTCCCGTGTCCGGAAGGGACTTTCCTTGGTGTGGAAGGCAAGCTAGGCGATGCGGATATTCAAGATCTCCTGCCAATGTAACCGACTCTGTGTAACCCTAACCCTATCCGGTGTCTATATAAACCGAGGGTTGTAGTCCGTAGGACAGAACCATCATCATACACAATCATACCATAGGCTAGCTTCTAGGGTTTAGCCTCCTTGATCTCGTGGTAGATCTACTCTTGTACTACCCATATCATCAATATTAATCAAGCAGGAGTAGGGTATTACCTCCATCGAGAGGGCCCGAACCTGGGTAAAAACATCGTGTCCCTTTGTCTCCTGTTACCATCCGTCCTTGACGCACAGTTCGGGACCCCCTACCCGAGATCCGCCGGTTTTGACACCGAAATTTAGCCTCTCTGATCTAGTGGTTGATCAACTCTTGTACTACCCATACCATCAATATCAATCAAGCAGGAGTAGGGTTTTACCTCCATCGAGAGGGCCCGAACCTGGGTAAAAACATCGTGTCCCTTGTCTCCTGTTACCATCCGCTTAGACGCACAGTTCGGGACCCCCTACCCGAGATCCGCTGGTTTTGACACCGACAAGCACCATCTCATCTCCAAACCCTAGTTCATCTCTTGTATCCAGTTCTTGTCTCCAAGTCCGGGATTGGTGCTAGTAGGTTGCTAGTAGGTTGCTCGTAGTGTTGATTACTCCTTGTAGTTGATGCTAGTTGGTTTATTTGGTGGAATATCATATGTTCAGATACTTTATGCATATTAATACCCCTCTGATTATGAACATGAATATGTTTTGTGAGTAGTTACATTTGTTCCTGAGGACATGGGAGAAGTCTTGCTATTAGTAGTCATGTGAATTTGGTAATCCTTTGATATTTTGATGAGATGTATGTTGACTTGCCTCTAGTGGTGTTATGTGAATGTCGACTAACACTTCACCATTATTTGGGCCTAGAGGAAGGCATTGGGATGTAATAAGTAGATGATGGGTTGCTAGAGTGACAGAAGCTAAAACCCTAGTTTATTCATGCTATGGTTAGGTTTACCTTAATACTTCTGTTGTAGTTGCGGATGCTTGCAACAGAGGTTAATCATAAGTGGGATGCTTGTTGAAGTAAGAACAGCACCCAAGCACCGGTCCACCCACATATCAAATTATCAAAGTACCGAACACAAATCATATGAACGTGATGAAAACTAGCTTGACGATATTCCCATGTGTCCTCGGGAGCGCTTTTCCTTATATAAGAGTTTGTTCCAGCTTATCCTTTGCTAAAAAAAGGATTGGGCCACCTTGCTGTACTTGATTTACTTTTGTTACTTGTTGCTCGTTACAATTTATCGTATCACAAGACTATCTGTTACCACTTATTTCAGTACTTGCAGAGAATACCTTGCTGAAAACAGCTTATCATTTCCTTCTGCTCCTCGTTGGGTTCGACACTCTTACTTATCAAAAAGGCTACGATAGATCCCCTATACTTGTGGGTCATCAAGACTCTTTTCTGGCGCCGTTGCCAGGGAGTGAAGCGCCTTTGGTAGGTGGAATTTGGCAAGGAAAAATTTATATAGTTTGCTGAAATTTACTGTCACTTGTTACTATGGAAAGTAATCCTCTGAGGGGCTTGTTCGAGTATCTTCACCCTGACCAGTAGAGCAAAGAGTTTCTCCTCAACCTACTGAACCTATTGAAAATGAAATTCCTTTTGAATTTCCTTCCGGTATGATAGAAAAACTATTAGCTAATCCTTTTACAGGAGATGGAACAAAGCATCCTGATGAACACCTAATATATGTGGATGAAGTTTGTGGATTATTTAAGCTTGCAGGTGTACCCGATGATGTTGCTAAGAAGAAGGTCTTCCATTTATCCTGGAAGGGAGACGCATTGACATGGTATAGGCTATGTGATGATACGAGATCATGGAACTATAGATGATTGAAATTGGAATCTCATCAAAAGTATTAGCCTGTGCATCTTGTTCATCATGATCGCAATTATATATATAATTTTTGGCCTCGCGAAGGATAAAGCATCGCTCGAGCTTGGGGGAGGCTTAAATCAATGTTATATTCATGCCCCAATCATGAGCTCCCAAGAGAAACAATTATTCAAAACTTTTATGCTCGTCTTTCTGAAAGTAATCGCACCATGCTCGATACTTCTTGTGCTGGCTCTTTCATGATGAATACTATTGGATTTAAATGGGATTTATTGGATAGAATTAAACGCAACTCTGAAGATTGGGATCTCGACGAAGGTAAGGAGTCAGGTATGACACCTAAGTTTGATTGTGTTAAATCTTTTATGGACATAGATATTTTCCGTAAGTTTAGCACTAAATATGGACTTGACTCTGAGATAGTAGCTTAATTCTGTGAATCTTTTGCTACTTATGCTGATCTCTCCAAGGAGAAGTTGTTTATACATCATCCTCCCATAGAAGTAAAAGTAGCTGCACCTATTAAAGTTGAGGAAAAGACTGTCACTTATAGTGATCCTATTGTTCCCACTTCTTACGTTGAGAAACCACCTTTCCCTGTTAGAATAAAGTATCATGCTAAAGCTTCAACTGTTGTTCGTAAAAGTAATATTAGAACTTATACACCTCCTGAGCAAGTTAAAATAGAACCTAATATTGCTATTGTTAAAGATCTCTTGTCTGATAATTGATGGGCATGTTATTCAGCTTTGCGGTGAAACTGCTTGAATTGCTAAGCCTTGTGCTAAAGATAAACATAGACCTGTGGTAGGCGTGCCTGTTATTTCTGTTAAAATAGGAGATCATTGTTATCATGGCTTATGTGATATGGGTGCTAGTGCTAGTGTTATACCTTATGACTTGTATAAAGAAATTAAGCATGAAATTGCACCTGCTGAGTTAGAAGATATTGATGTCACAATTAAACTTGCCAATAGGGATACTATATCACCAGTGGGAATTGTTAGAGATGTTGATGTCTTGTGTGGGAAAACTAAATATCCTGCTGATTTTCTTGTTCTCGGTTCTCCACAAGATAGCTTTTGTCCCATTATATTTGGTACACCCATCTTGAACACTGTTAATGCTAAGATCGACTGCGAAAGGAATGTTTTTACTATTGGCTTGGATGATATGGTTCATGAGTTTAACTTCTCTAAATTTAGTAAACAACACCGTGAAGAAGAATTGTCTAGTAAGGATGAAATTATTGGACTTGCTTCTATTGCCGTACCTCCTAGTGATCCTTTAGAACAATATTTGCTAGACCATGAAAATGATATGTTTATGAATGAAAGAATGGAAATAGATGAAGTATTCTTTAAACAGGAACCTATTCTGAAACACAATTTGCCTGTTGAAATCCTAGGGGATCCCCCTCCACCTAAGGGTGATCCCGTGTTTGAGCTTAAACCGTTGCCTGATAATCTTAAACATGCTTATCTTGATGAAAAGAAGATATATCCTGTTATTATTAGTGCTAACCTTTCAGAGCACAAAGAAGAAAGATTATTGAAAACTCTGAAGAAGCACCATGCTGCTATTGGATATAATCTTGATGATCTTAAGGGCATTAGTCCCACTCTATGTCAACATAAAGCAAATTTGGAAGCAGATGCCAAACCAGTTCGCGATCCTCAACGACGTCTGAATCCTAAAATGAAAGAAGTGGTGAGAAAAGAAATACTAAAGCTTCTGGAGGCAGGTATAATTTATCTCGTTGCTGATAGTCAGTGCGTAAGTCCTGTCCATTGTGTCCCTAAGATGGGAGGTATTACTGTTGTTCCTAATGATAAAGACGAATTGATCCCGCAAAGAATTATTACAGGTTATAGGATGGTAATTGATTTCCGCAAATTAAATAAGGCTACTCAGGAAGATCATTACGCCTTACCTTTTATCGATCAAACGCTAGAAAGATTATGCAAACATACACACTACTGCTGCTTTCTAGATGGTTATTCGGGTTTCTCACGAATACCTGTGTCGGCTAAAGATCAATCAAAGACTACTTTTATATGCCCTTTTGGTACTTTTGCTTATAGACGTATGCCTTTTGGTTTATGTAATGCACCTGCTACCTTTGAAAGATGCATGATGGCTATATTCTCTGACTTTTGTGAAAAGATTTGTGAGGTTTTCAAGGACGACTTTTCCGTCTATGGATCTTATTTTGATGATTGCTTGAGCAATCTTGATCGAGTTTTGCAGAGATGTGAAGAAACTAATCTTGTCTTGAATTGGGAAAAGTGCCACTTTATGGTTAATGAAGGTATTGTCTTGGGGCATAAAGTTTCTGAAAGAGGTATTGAAGTTGATAAAGCCAAGGTTGATGCAATCGAAAAGATGCCATATCCCAAGGACATCAAAGGTATAAGAAGTTTCCTTGGTCATGCCGGATTTTATAGGAGGTTCATTAAGGACTTCTCAAAAATTTCTCGGCCTCTGACTAATTTATTACAAAAAGATATACGATTTGTCTTTGATGATGATTGTGTAGAAGCATTTGAAATACTTAAGAAAGCATTAGTCTCTGCACCTGTTGTTCAGCCAGCTTATTGGAATTTACCCTTTGAAATTATGGGTGAAGCTAGCGATTATGTTGTAGGTGCTGTTCTAGGGCAGAGTTGATAAGAAATTAAATGTTATCCTGTAGAAAAAATGACATCTATTCTCGTGAGCGCAAAGTTTCTGTTTTTCACAGCAAGATCACATTAACTTTCACCCAAGTCTTCCCAAAGGTCTTACTTGGCACTTTATTGAAAAAAAAGCTATAAAACATGATTACTACAGTAGCTTAATCATCTAGACACACAAACACAGTAAGGGTAAATATTGGGTTGTCTCCCAACAAGTGCTTTTCTTTAATGCCTTTTAGCTAGGCATGATGATTTCAGTGATGCTCACATAAAAGATAGGAATTGAAGCACAAAGAGAGCATCTAGAAGAATATGACTAGCAAATTAAAATCTAGCACACTTCCTATTCCTAGGGATTTTGTGAGTACAAACTTATGGGAACAGGAATCAACTAGCGTAGGAAGGAAAAACAGGTATTACTTCAAGACTTTAAGCACATAGGGAGGAAACTTGATATCTATCTATTATATAATTAAGACAGAAGACAAATAAGCCACTATGTTCATCCACATATATAAAATTATATCAACCATTAGTTTTAGAGATTAAAGGCCAAGATTTAAAGATGTGAACGTTACATACAAATATTGTATATATGTCTTTTTTGGAACATTGGAAGTTGTCACGTATGTTTTTTTTAATTCACGGACATGTGTTATGATGGAAAGGCGCAAATCAAAATTATGTATGGGACAAGGAGACGTGTAACAGAGATACACCCATCTAAAACTAGATCACGTACACAATAGAAAAAAAAACCATCAGAAAAAAAAAAGAGAAAAAAAACACGGCCAGGTCATTCCACTGATACGTGCAAAAGACTTGGTCTTCCTTTTGATGGGTACGTGGGTAGGAGACCGAGTCCTTATGCAAAAGAAAGTAGACCAATTCGTTATGCAAAAAAAAAAGACCGAGTCCTCCCTTCTCAGGAATTCACGATGGGAGAATTATTAGCGGAACTTGACAGTTGTTCTTGTCCAAATCTGAGTCAAACTTAGGAAGAAAATACATGTGCCAGATTTTCATGGTCCTACCAAACGGAAGAGCATCCTGATACCTGATATTATGTGCTGGATTTCTATATTATTACAACCGATAACATCAGTAATTATGTAAATAATGAAAAATTCAATTACTTTGCTGCTTAGCTAAATCAGAAAATAGGTGGTACACTATATATAATTAAAATGTAAAAAGTATACGTACCATAAATATCCACATATATAGTCCATAAAAAATAAATTTTATAATTTACATGTATTTTTTAGAAAATTGTACGATATCCGTGCATACTAATTACTTTCCAGTGTTAGCGTACAATTTTGAAAAGTTCAAAAATATTTGCATGTACAAACCACATGTTCAGTTCAAGAAGACATGGAAGGAAATACAATAATAGATCATCCCAGTGTCAGTGTGTTACATGTGTGACCAACACATCTAGTGGGAAGAAATGTTGTTACTATAACAATAGACATGGAAGCGACATGCCATGTCAAGTACATATTAAATTGCTTTAGTTGTGCCAGAAATACCGTAAAAAAATTGGTCTACCGTTAGTGCTTCAAAAAAGAGTTGCTTCAGTTGTCCCAGAAATTATAAGTCACAATAATGGAGAGAATCGTTAGGAGAGGTCAAGCTATGATGACACCAGTAGAGTGATTAGTTTCACAAAGAGATAATGAGTAAGGAATAGTGTTTGAACAAAAAATTCATGAGACAAATGAGCTCAAGTATTTACTACCCATTTTTCTTATGCCGAAGAGATATACATCAATGCAAGATATGGCAAGAAATAGAGAGAGAGAGAGAGAGAGAGAGAGAGGGAGGGAGAGAGAGAGAGAGAGAGAGAGGGTATACACATCTCGAGTAATGCATGACCAATGAGTGTAATGACTTAGATTTAATAAATGGCTAATGAACATAGATAATGAGAGTAAGATCAGCTACCAATGAAGTGTTTGGAGGCGTGCCATGTATAAATTCGTGGATGCCTTCAAGGTAATACAACCATGGAGAAGGTGGGCAGACAAAGGGATATCTAGGCTCAGATAGAATTGGTAACCATTATATCAGCGGAAAAATATTGTGTACACATGTAACGATCAAGTCCAGGAGTAAAATATATTGTCGTACATATAATCACACACATATGGGTATAATCTATGTGCACAACAATATGTATGAAATGTTTACTTAATCACCAATTCACACGAGACACATAGTGTGACTATAGGTGGACATAGAACAAAACTGCAATAATTTGAAAATAATCGCATAATAATTTGAAAATAATGATAAATTTTTTTATAGGTATATGAAACTCAAATTTAGTAATTCTATTTTTACATGTAAAATATGAATATAGTCTTAGAAAATAAAGAGTAGAACATTAATGTACATACATATACTTCAAACACCGTCATACACACATAAAATTTAATGAATAAGGTTTTCGATTTTCAAAGTTATTCCAAAGGCTCAACATTGATGGAAACCGAGTAAATAATCAACCTTGACATGGCATAATGAAAATTCCAGAGTTTAATCTTCTAGGAGTACAACTACCTATACTTGCTGCACAACGTATGGTTTGTGCTTAAATAATAAAATATTTTGGTGGATATATTCATGCTTACCTTGGAAATAAAATAAAGGATAATTATAATGCATTATTTGAGAGAGTGCAAGGGTTATTAGATTAAAATGAGAAGACATGTAAATGCATAAAGATGTATTTTATTGTAAAAAAAAGGAATGCATAGAAACTATATAGTAAATCTATCCGCGCAAATGGATATTAATACACAACTCCTACAAGCATGTATTCCTCCCTCATAATAATTTTCAAAGGCATCATGGATAGCAACTTTGTTTTCATACTCAATTGGAACCTCTTCCGAAATAGTGGAATCATTACTAGCTAAAGTTGACACTCTTCCAAATCCACTTTCATAAATATCACACTAAGATTCAACATCCTCCAAAATAGTGGGATCACTAATTCCTAAAGTTGACACTCTTCCAAACCCACTATAAATGATAGTATTATTCATACTCCAAAAGATATAAGTGAAGTTCATGGAGCATTCTACAACTAACCAATATCCAAGCTCAAAATATATAAGTGAAGCACATGAAGCATTCTATAAAACCATACTCAAAAGATTTAAGTGAAGCACAAAGAGCAATTCTATAAGATCATACTTAAAAGATTTAAGTGAAGCACATGAAGTATTTTATAAATCAATGAAGGTCTATCTCATGCTAGCATGGTCCTTAAAGGAAAAATAAAAACACAAAGGACACAAATCATGTGAACAAAGCAAAAACCGAGCTATACCGATATTTGTTGAAGAAGAAAGATGGGATGCCAACCGGGGCATCCCCAAGCTTAGATGCTTGAGTAACGTTTGAAATATTTACTTGGGGTGCCTTGGGAATCTCGAAGCTTGAAATCTTGCCTCTCTTTATTCTTCTCATATTGATAGCTCCTCGACCTTCGGACACTTCATCCACACAAAACTTAAAAAAAAACTTGTGAGATCCGTTAGTGGAATAAAACAAATCACTACCTTTAGGTACAGTAATGAAATCATTCTTTATTTGTATTGGTGTTAAACATAATGTATTCCAAGTTCTCTATGGTTCATACCCTCCAATACTAGCCATAGATTCATTGAACTAAGCAAACAATACACTCAAAACAGAATCTGTTAAAGACAGAACTGTCTGTAGTAATATGGAAGTTTGGCAAACTTATGTAACTCCTAAAATTATAAACTAAATTTGAAAATTTTAACAATTTGTACAGAAGTAATGTGCAAGAAGTTTCACACCCATTTGATCTTCCAGTAAAAAATGTAAATTCACGCACTACATCCAAAGTTTCTGTTTTTGTTCTGCACATAGCAAACAAGCAATCTAATCATCCTAAAACCAAAGCTTGGCACATTATTTTTATAATACAATGAATATATACAAGGGAATTATTATTTACAGAGAAACTTTCATGAAAAATTCTACATTATTTCCGTGAGCATGAACACAAGTGCTCAAGGTCGACCCTCACTTGTTCAATGCAAAACCTTCCAATCACTTCTCTTTTTGAAAAACTTTTTAGGCATGAGAGGCAAGTAATAATATTTTTTTGTATTTTCTTTCATTTAATTTTTTTTGTATGTTTCACCCACAACTAAACAAAACAAAAAGGAAAAAGAAAATTTACTTAGTGAAGAAAGCAAACAAGCACACACGAGAATATCAACCCCACGCTATTGCTCCCCGGCAACGGCGCCAGAAAAGAGCTTGATAATCCCCAAGTGCAAGGAATCATCGTAGCAATTTCCAAAGGTGGAAGTGATAAGTATGGAGTGTCGAACCCACAAGGAGCTAAAGGTAAGATCAATATTCTCTCAAGCCCTATCTGCCACTGATACGACTCTACGTACACCTAACGTTTGCTTCCAACTAGCAACGAGAAATAATACTATGTTGTGGGTATGAAGAGGATAACTTTGCATGGTAACGGAGAGCTAAAACATAAAAATAGGTTCTGTTATCATAAAGTTAAAATATATTACTTAGTATTATAAATAGCAAGTGTGGAATAATGGTGGATCGGTGTGCGGAATTGTCCTAGGCAATTGTTAACAAGACCGATAATCACTATTGCAGTTTTATATTAGGGAGAGGCATAAGCTAACATACTTTCTCTACTTGGATCATATGCACTTATGATTGGAACTCTAGCAAGCATTCGCAACTACTAAAGATCATTAAGTAAAACCCAGCCATAGCATTAAAGCATCAAGTCCTCTTTATTCCCATACGCAACAATCCCTCTTACTCGGGTTTAAGCTTCTGTCACTCTAGCAACCCACTATAAGGGAATCATGAACGTATTGCAACACCCTACAGCGGGAATCCCTCACGCTTGCGCGACACGGAGGGCACCATAGGACAGCACCAAAGTAAAACATACAACTCGTACCAATATAGATCATCAATCAACCCAAAGACAAAAGATATCTAATCAAAACATCATATGATGGCAACACATCATTGGATCATAATATGTGGCATAAAGCACCATGCTCAAGTAGGGATTACAGCGGTGTGCGGGAGAGTGGACCGCATAAAAGATATGAGGATGGTGATGATGATGGTGATGTTGATGAAGACGATCACCATGGTGATGATTCCCCTCCCGATGGCACTCCGGCGCCACCCTCTGGTCTCCACCCTCTTGTCCTTGGCCTTCATGATGATGATGGCCCCTCCGGGATACTCCTCCATGCCCACCGGTGATGATGGCCCCCTCCAGTAGGGTGCCGGAGAGGGCTAGGTTGATTTCTCGTGGCTACAGAGGCTTGCGGTGGCGGAACTTCTGATCTAATATCCGTTCTGGAAGTTTTAGGGTACGAGAGTATATATGGGTGCAGGAAGTACGTCGGTGGAGCTTCGGGGGCCCCACGAGGCAGGTGGCGCGCCCTAGGGGGGCGCCCCCACCCTCGTGAGAACCTCCCTTATCTCCTGACGTTGGGTCCAAGTCTATCCGGTAGCTTTCCTTCCAAAAATAACTTCTCAAGTTGATTCCGTTCCGTTTCGACTCCGTTTGATATTCCTTTTCTTCGAAACACTGAAATAGGCAAAAAACAGCAATTCTGGGCTGGGCCTCCGGTTAATAGGTTAGTCCCAAAAATAATACAAAAGTGGATAATAAAGCCCAATATTGCTCGAAACAGTAGATAATATAGCATGGAGCAATCAAAAATTATAGATACGTTGGAGACATATCACACGGCAACACAATCAACAATTTGGCCATGGGTTTGTCCAAGCATCCACGGTTCTCCAAAACACCGGTTCCCCCGGGATAAAAAAGAACATCGCCGCGACATATGGAGGAGACCACACTCGCAACCGATAAGGGTACTCCTCTTCCCTTATTCGTGCAAATCTTACGTGTCTGCTTGCACGGTATTCATCCCATAGAAGACACTAGTTGACCGCTTCTTTTTGATAATAGATGTTCCTAGTAACTCGCGATGCACAAGATTTATCCTCATATACTATTTAACCTTAGCTAGAGGTCCGTCGCCCCCCCTGAATTTCAATTCCTAGTCAGTTGGTTCCCAATTAACGGAAGCATTCCCCGGCATAACAAGCGCTAGTCCGCCTATTACCTCGGTGTTTATCTTAGGGGCGTGTGGGGCCTAGAGCTACTGGTGCCTGATCTGGAGGTCGGCTGGGATGAAAGGGATGGCCTGGGGGCGCTGCCAAGCACGGCGGTGGTGTGAGGTCGAGGGGAGGGCAGGGCGGCGGAGGCAGCGGTATGGGCTAGTGGTCGCTGGCGATTCGAAAAAGATCGTCAACCATGACTGGTGGGAGGTAGACGAAGGCCATCTGCCCGTTCCTTATAGATCGGATGGTTCATTAAAAAAATCGACTGAACTATTTATTTTCAGTCGACTGTTATCTTGATATGACCACATGTGGTGGTGTGCTGGAGGAGTACATGCATTTCTTGTGCTCATTTATTACAAAATCATACGGAGTAGAATCTAATTTTGTTTGCCATCCAATGTTGTAGAGCTATCATATGTCTCCTGTCATTTATTTTTCAGCCACCTGCTATCTGCTACTTTTACAGTGCACTAGTTCTGCACACACTTCACCCATACTCTCACTATTGTGTTTTTATGCAAGGGTATTTTAGAGTCTGCCTTGAGAGAAGCAGGAAAGAAAAGAGAGAGGTTGCTCCGGCTTTCTACACGGGTAAGCACGACCCGTTACAGCTCTATAAAGGGTGCAATGTCAGCAGATGGAGACGGTAAACATAGCTCTGGAGTTGATTACCTCGCTCGCAATGAACCACAATCCTAGGTGCTTGCTTTAACTTCGCGGTGTCATATGTGGTTGCATGTTCCATATGGTTTCTAGCTTGTATTCGAAAGGCCAAAGTAGGTCTTTATTAAGATAAGGAAATATATTTTTTACATGAGCCACCATCCCGTGAGCACCAGAAGACAAATAGCTAGTCAGGGCACTGGCCAAGCCAGTGACAAGCCCAGCAAAGACAGGCATCACCTGGAAGCCAACTAAAAAGTCGCGATGGTGGCGAAGCAGCCCGCCTCCCACCAGGCTCTCAGGTCCTAGATGATCATGCTCACCACTCCAGCCGGATGTCTAGCTTGTATTGCTTCCAATTTTGTTAAATTGCATCTGCTTAGTTTACACATTATACCTTTGAATATGACATGCTTTCTTTTTTTTGCACATACTAGTACATCTGTGTATTAACCATGTTCTTATATCAAACTAATGTTCTTGTGTATCCCTCATCAATCACTTATGATGAGTCAGTTAGGCAAGTGGACTACTCCTCATTTAAAGAATGCAGCGTCAGCCTCCCAACATGATTCTCAAGAAACATCAAGGCCAGATGAAGATAGTGAACGTAGCTCTGTAGTTGATTACCGCATTTACCCTACACTAGCATCGCAGGTGCGTGCTCCAACTTGGCAGGGAGATATGTGGTTGCATGTTGCATATGGTGTCTAGATTGTAATTCTTCCAATCCGGTTAAACTGCATGTGCTGTTCTGCTTAGCTTATACATTATACCTGTTAAAGTGACATGCCTTCCTGTATTTAGTACATAGTACATCTGTCTATTAAGAATGCCTGAGGGAGTCCTGGATTAGGGGGTGTTCGGATAGCCGGACTATACCTTCAGCCGGACTCCGGGACTATGAAGATACAAGATTGAAGACTTCGTCCCGTGTCCGGAAGGTTCTTTCCTTGGCGTGGAAGGCAAGCTAGGCGTGCGGATATTCAAGATCTCCTACCAATGTAACCGACTCTGTGTAACCCTAACCCTATCCGGTGTCTATATAAACCGGAGGGTTGTAGTCCGTAGGACGATCATAACAATCGTCATAACCATCATCATACCTATAGGCTAGCTTCTAGGGTTTAGCCTCCTTGATCTCGTGGTAGATCCACTCTCGTACTACCCATATCATCAATATTAATCTAGCAGGAGTAGGGTTTTACCTCCATCGAGAGGGCCCGATCCTGGGTAAAATAAAGTGTCCCTTGTCTCCTGTTACCATCCTACCTTGACGCACAGTTCGGGACCCCCTACCCGAGATCCACCAGTTTTGACACCGACATTGGTGCTTTCATTGAGAGTTCCTCTGTGTCGTCGCCTTTAGACCCGATGGCTCCTTTGATCATCAGCAACGATGAGGTCCAGGGTGAGACTTTTCTCCCCGGACAGATTTTCGTCTTCGGCGGCTTCGCTCTGCGGGCCAACTCGCTTGGCCCTCTAGAGCAGATCGAAAGCTACGCCCCTGGCCATCAAGTCAGGTTTGGAAGCTTAAACTACACGGCAGATATCCGCGGAGACTTGATCTTCGACGGATTCGAGCCACAGCCAAGCGCGCAGCACTATCCCGAGGGGCATGATATAGCTCTGCCTACGAACAGTGTCCTGGAGGCCGCATACGCCCCGGCCCCGATCCTCGACTCGGAGCCCGCTGCGTCCTTTGAGGATGAACGGTTAGACGTCACCTCGGGGGCTGCGCTCTTAAAAGCCATTGAGCCGGAAGCAAGCCCCGCACTCCACATGGCCCATGACTCCAAGGAGCCGGACTCTTTTCCGAACTCCGGGCCTCCCACGCCCCTGCCAATCGAATAAGATTGGGCGCCTGTAATGGAGTTTACCACCGCGGACATCTTCCAGTGTTCACCTTTCGGTGATATCCTGAATTCTCTCAAGTCTCTCTCTTTGTCAGGAGAGCCCAGGCCGAACTACGGCCTGCGAGGTTGGGATTCGGGCGACGAAGAAATTCAAAGCCCACCCACCACGCACTTAATAGCCACTGTCGATGATTTAACCGACATACTTGACTTCGGATCCGAAGACTTCGACGGTATGGACGACGAAGACGGAGACGAACTGGAACCAGTACCCGTAGGGTACTGGACCTCCACCCCACCTAATGACATATTCAAGGTGGATACACCTGAAAAAACTGACAATGAGGAAAAAGGAGGCGAAAATAGGGGTAAACCCTCCGAAAAGCACTCAAAGCGGCGACGTAAACGCCGAGCTAAGCCCCGCCTCGATCAAGACCCAGCCATAGAGCAGGACGAGCCGGTAGACGACGAGCTTGTCTTAGAACAGCCGTCCGAACAGGGCAACACGGATAGAGAGGACAGACAGCCCTCCCCCGGCCATAACAGAACTCCGGACGATACCACGCCGGACAAAATCACGGAGCAGAAGAATCTCCAAGAAAGGCTCGTCGCAACAGCACGTAGCCTGAAAAAGCAGAAGCAGAAGCTAAAGACGGCGGAAGATGCACTCAGAACAAGATGGAGCAAAGTAATCAAGACCGCAGACAAATACGGCGGTAGCCGCCGCACCAAAAGCTACCCGAAGAGAAAGCTACTGCCCGAATTCGACCAAGAGGCCTTAGAGCCACCACACTTGAAAAACAAAAAAGCCACACGGTCGGATAGACGACCCCACGGCCACCACGAAACGGCAAGCGGCGCCGCACTTGATGCGGCATGCGACCCAATCAAGGATTCGCATCATGGCCCAGCCAGGTCCATTTACGGGCCAAGAAAGCAAGCTCTCACAAGCAATGCAAAAAATCCACCATCAGAATCCGGCACACCCAAATACAGGGGCGCCGCACACCCCCTATGCTTCACCGATGAGGTCCTGTAATATGAATTTCAAGAGGGATTTAAACCCGTCAACATAGAGGCATACGATGGAACAACAGACCCTGGAGTCTGGATCGAGGATTATATCCTCCACATACACATGGCTAGAGGAGATGATCTCCACGCCATAAAATATTTACCTCTTAAGCTTAAAGGGCCAGCCCGGCACTGGCTTAAAAGCCTTCCTGAAAACACAATCGGAAGTTGGGAAGAGCTCGAGGATGCTTTCCGAGCAAATTTTCAAGGGACCTATGTATGACCCCCGGATGCAGACGATCTCAGTCACATAACTCAGCAGCCCGGAGAATCAGCTCGGCAGTTCTGGAACAGATTCCTCACTAAAAAGAATCAAATAGTGGATTGTCCGGACGCCGAAGCCCTTGTGGCTTTCAGGCACAATGTCCGAGACGAATGGCTCGCCAGACACCTCGGCCAGGAAAAGCCAAGAACAATGGCCGCACTCACAAGCCTCATGACCCGCTTTTGCGCAGGAGAGGACAAGTGGTTGGCACGATGCAGCCCCAGCGACCCAAGTACATCAGAAATCAGGGATGAAAACGGGAAACCGCGACGAAATAAGGACCATCGCCGAATCAAAAGAAAAAGTCCGAAGAGCACGGCAGTCAATGCCGGATTCAAAGGCTCACGGCAAAATCAGACAAAACCACCCCCTCAGGATAATAGGGAAGATCCGTCCAGACTAAAGAGAATCCTGGACAGGATATGTCAGATACACAGTACTCCTGGGAAGCCTGCTAATCATACCCACAGAGACTGTTGGGTTTTCAAACAATCCGGAAAGCTTAACGCCGAACACAAGGGGCTCGACACACCAAGTGAAGAAGAAGACGAACCCCAAAAGCAGAACACCAGGAGGCAAAAGATCTTCCCGCAAGAAGTCAAAACAGTGAACTTACTTCACATAACAAGGCGTGGGACACCCATAAAGGTCCGCACATTCAAGCCTATCCCTCAGGAGTACCGCCACTTGTCACTAAAGCCAATCATTTTTTATCAGCTAGATTATTCTCGAAATATTAAACACGCAGGTCGGACTGCCCTGATAGTTAATCCAATAATAGACGGATTCCAGTTTAACAATGTCCTTATGGACGGTGGCAGTGGGCTAAACCTGATATATCAGGATACAATTCACCGCATGGGCATAAACCCAGCAAGAATCCGTCACAGTAAAACCTCCTTTCAAGGGGTAGCTCCAGGCCCGGACACCCATTGTATGGGTTCTCTCCGGCTCGTAGTCATATTTGGCTCCGCCAATAACTTTCGTCGCGAAAAGCTGACCTTCCACGTAGTCCCGTTTTCAAGTCGCTATCAAGCACTAATGGGACGCGGAGCTTTCGCTCGCTTTAACGCAATACCACATTATGCATCCCTCACGCTAAAGATGCCCGGCCCTCGTGGCATCATCTCTTTAAAGGGAGCATACTAAAATACGTCTCCTCCAAACGGAGGATTGCGCGGCCGCCTAAACAGCTGCACAATAAAATGGCCTCGCCAGCCAGAGGACTTTTTCGATGTAAGTCATTAAAGGCCACGGACCCGGACTCAACGAGTTCGGCACAAGCCCATTATCAATATAAGCTTAGTACGCCATACCAGGGGCTGTACGCAGAGACAATAAAGCTCCACTTCATTTATTTTTTACTCTTATATTTTGTTATCCTTTTTGATCCGCACGACCCTTTTTCAATTTAGTTCCTCTCTTTTACAGATGAACGTCGCACGGCGCCCGTCCAGGACACGGCACAGTGGAGACACAGGCGCAGACGTGCAGTAGGGACCCGCCCCAAAGGATTCTTTTTAGATTAAGACCCTGCGTAAACCTTTTTTACTGTCTCTTGCTGCTATACATCCCCTGGTTTATTTCACTATAACCAAGGAGGAGGCTGGCGTTTTGGCATGTGGCTACGCCGGAATTATTGCTCGTACCTGGACACGAGGGGCTTTTTTCTTTCTTAAGGGTGTTGTTCCACACACATCCACAAAGACCGAACACCTTAGGGAGTGTTCGGCGTCGCGAGTTTTGGCACTATATGCATCAGCTCCGAGTCATGATTTTTGTCACATGTTGGGTTGCCCGGCTCCTGATTTTGGCCACCTTACGTTCCGTTCTGTCGGCTAAGGTAGCACCAGGAGAACTACTGCGATTGTGCCCGGGTTCGGCCGGGCGAGCACCTCAGTAGAGAAAGCCGAAAACCGACTGTCACGATGTAGCGTGAGACTGGTCGCCACTCGATGACTTATAGGGGTTTATCAAATTCCTCCGTTTTGACGAAGGGCCGCTTCCCGGTCAGGCTCACATGCGCCCCGAATTCGGGTAAACGCAGTCGCCACTAAAGGGCTACCTAAAGAGTCCCACTGTCAAGCTCCTATGGCTAAGTGAAAGAGTTAAAGCATTATAGTCCGGTTGCCTAGCCCGCTGCGCTATCACCTCCTTTGTAGGACCAAGACGTTGGGTTAAGTGTGAAAATGCGTCTTCTGCGCGCACCCCCGCACTATGTGCGTGGGGGCTGAAGCCAACGACTGCAATCTTTCAGAATTTATATATTTAACGGCCGCACAGGAGGTGTTCTCAATACTTGAAGGCACAAGTCTAAAATATGCCACTACATTTTATCAAAATACTGTTTTATAATTACATATGTTGTCATAACATAGCATCCTTTGAGCACTGCGTCTCTATTATGTGAGCGCCTTTGAGGACTTCCTCAAAATAGTGCTCAGAAGGTATTCGGCCTTTCTCCGAATCTCGGGATGCAACAACGGTGGGCTCCATATCTGCCCAGTATGTCTTGACACGGGCAAGAGCCAGCCGAGTGCCCTCTGTGCACGCTGACCTCTTCAGAGCATCGACACGGGGCACCACGTCAAGAAATTGCTGCACCAAGCTGAAATAGCTTTTCGGCTTCGATTTCCCCGGACACAGGCGATCCATGGCGTACTTCATGGCGAGTCCCGACAACCTATTCAGCTCGGCCCATTGGGCCAGGCGATCGTCCACAGCCAGCGGACGCTCTGGATTGGTGAATTGCGACCAGAAGAGCTTCTCCACTTCATGACCTTCCTTATCTTGAAAGTACCTGGTCGCATCAGCTGCACTAGCCGCCAAATCCAGATAGGTGTCCTTCACACTCCATGCTCGGTCCAACGGGGCGAACATCAGATCACAGAATTTTCTCCGCAGCAGGAAGGGCTTTCCATCCGCAATTAGTCCGGCTTGACGTAGCTCTTCCCTCGTCGCTCTCATTGCAGAGCGGGCGTCCTTGGCGTCAGCAACGGCCTTCTCCAAGTCCGTCTGCCTTGCTCGACCTTCCTCTTCAAGAAGCTTGCAACGGTCAGTAGCACTTTTTAACCTTACGGCAATATCAGCCATCTCCTCCTTGCTTCCGCAATGGGAAGCCTGTTCGGCTTTCAGCTCTTCTCGGGCTTTTCTGGCAGCCGCATCGCTTTTTCTGGCTTGATCCTTTGCTTTGGCGAGTTCGGCCCTTAGACCTTCCACGGCAGCCGCACCATCTGCATCAAGCATACACACGGTAAGATATTGACATGAAGCTCCTCTTACTAACAATCGCCAAATAAATTCAATACCTTGAGCATCATCAAGCCGCTTGTTAACAAGCACGATGTCGGCTTCTGCCTCATCAAGTTGCCGCTTCATTTCGGCAAACTCTCGAGTCCGGCTTGACTCCGGACAATCTGCCACCTACATACAAAGGTGCCACTTAAAGGACCTAGGATTTAGATCCTCTGCACGCCGCACACCTCTGTGATGCACAGAGTCTCAGGGGCTACTACCTACACAGGGCACGCGTTATTACGCGCAACTAACACTAATATTCGTTATTTAAAACGTACCTCAAGGCCCGCCAGTAAACTCTTGACGGCCTCGTTCAGTCCGCTTTCCGCGGACGAAATCTTTTCAATCACCGTGTTCATCAACACACGATGCTCCTCTGAAACAGAGGCTCGCCCCAGCAGAACCTTTAGCTCCTCCGACCGAACACCAGATGGTGCCGGACTCGTCCCATGGCCTTCTTCGAAGACCGGACGCGGAGAACCTCGGGGGGCCGCACGGTCACCTTCTGCCTCTGGCAGATTCGGAGAAATCCTCTGCGACGACACTTCGGCGTCGCCCGCCTTGCTAGGCGATATAGAAGGAGGAGGCGTTCCGCTCTCCATCATCTCCGGAAGAAGATCCCCCGACGACGAGCTCTGCTGAGAAGGGTCGAGGTCCGAACTACAAGGTAAGGTTTCGGTTAAAACTTCTCGGATACAAATCAAGGATTTCTCTTAAAAGAACAACTCTCCTTCTACTTACGGCTCGTTGGAGGCTTGCTCCCTTTGAGGGTTTAGTTCTGCCAAGGGGCTCCCCGGCGTCGGGCCCTCTGACATGGATTCTTTCCCCCGCTTTGGAGCTATGGCTCCCGGGTCGTCAGAAGCGGCCCTTTTCTTCCCCTTGGGAGAAGAATCATCGATTCCCCCCTTCGGGATGACCTCTTTCGAAGAGGCCACAGTTTCCTTGTCCGCTCCTTCATTTCCCTCCAGAGGCGCCACCACCAACATCCTGACTAGCACGGGATCTAGACTGGTCTCAGGAAGGGGAGCCGGACACCGGATCAGCTTCGCCTTCGCTATCCACTCCTGCATAAAAGGAGAAGTGCTGTTAAAAAACAAGTCAATTGTGCGGATAGAAGGTCCGGGCGCGGGGTCACCTACTTTGGTATCCAGGCGGTTGTGGCTTAAACCAGCATCCTCGGTCAAATCCGGACTCACTTCTGGTGATCCGAAGAACATTTTATACATCTCCATAGGCGTCACGCCCATGAAATTTCGGAGAACCCGCGGCCTCTCTGGGTTGAACTCCCACATGCGGAGGGGGCGACGTTGGCCGGGCAATGTCCGACGAATCAGCATAACTTGTGTCACCTTGACCAAGTTGAGGTCCCCTTTCAAGAGACCCTTTATGCGGCCCTGCAGTAGGGGAACATCTTTAGGCAATCCCTGGTCTAACCCTATGTTGATCCGTGATGCTAAGCGTGGTGCGGGGCCTGAGCGAAAGGCTGGAGGCGCCACCCAAGTGGTGCCCCGAGGAGAGGTGATGTAGAACCACCCCTGTTGCCATGAGCCGAGCTCCTCTTGAAAAGCACCCTCAGGCCATGGAGCATCGGTATTTCTTTTTATAACAGCGCCTCCGCACTCTGCGTGGCGCCCCTCGATTATCCTCGGTTCTACCTTGAAGGTCTTGAGCCATAATCCGAAGTGAGGGGTGATATGGAGGAACGCTTCGCACACAACAATGAACGATGAGATATGGAGGATGGACTCCGGAGCTAGGTCACGGAATTCCAGCCCATAATAAAAGATCAGCCCCCTTACGAAAGGATCCGTTGGGAAGACTAATCCCCGAAGGAAGTTAGAGATGAATACTACGCTCTCACCGGTATGAGGGCTTGGGATCGCCTGTCCTTGGGCAGGCAACCTGTGCGGAATCTCGCTGGTCAGGTACCTAGCTTCCCTCAACCTTGATACGTCTTCCTCCGTAACAGAGGAGGGCATCCATTGGCCTTGACGATTGGAACCGGACATTGTCGAAGGTCCGGTGCGCCTGAAATCTGGAAGCCTGGAGTGTTGGAACTCGAGGCGATGGGCGAGCTTGTTTTGAGAGCACAAGAAGGGAGCAGGGCCTCGGTCTCTTTATAAGAGGCAGAATACTAGGAGCCCTCCCCGTAACCGTCTTGGACTAGCCTTTAATTAAGGCAGGACGTGCCAACGGGCACGGTTGGGTTACCCACGTCCGTATTAATGAGAATCCCGTTAAAAGGGGCACACGATCTCTGCTTCGACAAGACGTGCCAAGGAAACCACCTCGTTGAACGTGCTGCGGTGGAACAACAAAAAATAATCCATATAGAAGGCTTGGTCGCAGTGTTATGACGCACTGCGGAATACGTTAGCAGATTTGATTTGTGTTTGTATTATTCTCTATATGGCAATACGTGGAAACTTGTTTTGCAGAGCCGGACACTATTTTTGGTGTTTATTATCTTCTTGAAGAACTTGGAGGAGGAACCCGCCTTGCAATGCCGAAGACAATTTGCGCGCCGGACTCGTTGTCATTGAAGCCTAGTTCAGGGGCTATACTGAGGGAGTCCTGGATTAGGGGGTGTTCGGATAGCCGGACTATACCTTCAGCCGGACTCCAGGACTATGAAGATACAAGATTGAAGACTTCGTCCCGTGTCCGGAAGGTTCTTTCCTTGGCGTGGAAGGCAAGCTAGGCGTGCGGATATTCAAGATCTCCTACCAATGTAACCGACTCTGTGTAACCCTAACCCTATCCGGTGTCTATACAAACCGGAGGGTTGTAGTCCGTAGGACGATCATAACAATCATCATGACCATCATCATACCTATAGGCTAGCTTCTAGGGTTTAGCCTCCTTGATCTCGTGGTAGATCCACTCTTGTACTACCCATATCATCAATATTAATCTAGCAGGAGTAGGGTTTTACCTCCATCGAGAGGGCCCGAACCTGGGTAAAATAAAGTGTCCCTTGTCTCCTGTTACCATCCGACCTTGACGCACAGTTCGGGACCCCCTACCCGAGATCCGCCGGTTTTGACACCGACAATGCCCTTACATAAAACTATTTTTTTGTATCCCGCATCAGTCAATATGACGAGACACCTTTAGTATGTGCAATTGCGATATTAGTTCCATCTTTCATATGATCTATAGCATGCGTTGCTTCTAAATTGTTGAAATTCCATTTATGATGGGATGCTTTTAACTTGGCAGAGTCATATTGGTTGCATCTTTCATGTGGTGTCTAGCTTGCATTGCTTCTTATTTGTTGGATTGGTTTCTGCTCAGTTTACACAAACAGTTGTGAACATGCCATGTCGTCCTGTTTTTCATACATATTCCATCCTGGTGTCATGTGTTTGCCTTACATCAAAGTAGTGATTGTCAGTATCATGCATGAATGAGTTCTGAAGAGGGAATTTTATTGCTTTTTCTTGTCGGTTTTACTTGACAATTCAAAATGAATAAAGCGGAAGGAAGTTAGCAAGGCAGCGGATAATGGTGCTCCTTCCAAATGGAGGGCCTCTACAGTTGATTTCCAAGATGATTTCCAAGACAACACATGCATAGACACTCAACGTAGCTATGTTTATGATGAGCACGTCTACACTAGTGCACCATCACCGCTGCTCCCTCTAACTTGATACGTCTTCCTCCGTAACAGAGGAGGGCATCCATTGGCCTTGACGATTGGAACCGGACATTGTCGAAGGTCCGGTGCGCCTGAAATCTGGAAGCCTGGAGTGTTGGAACTCGAGGCGATGGGCGAGCTTGTTTTGAGAGCACAAGAAGGGAGCAGGGACTCGGTCTCTTTATAAGAGGCAGAATACTAGGAGCCCTCCCCGTAACCGTCTTGGACTAGCCTTTAATTAAGGCAGGACGTGCCAACGGGCACGGTTGGGTTACCCACGTCCGTATTAATGAGAATCCCGTTACAAGGGGCACACGATCTCTGCTTCGACAAGACGTGCCAAGGAAACCGCCTCGTTGAACGTGCTGCGGTGGAACAACAAAAAATAATCCATATAGAAGGCTTGGTCGCAGTGTTATGACGCACTGCGGAATACGTTAGCAGATTTGATTTGTGTTTGTATTATTCTCTATATGGCAATACGTGGAAACTTGTTTTGCAGAGCCGGACACTATTTTTGGTGTTTATTATCTTCTTGAAGAACCTGGAGGAGGAACCCGCCTTGCAATGCCGAAGACAATTTGTGCGCCGGACTCGTTGTCGTTGAAGCCTAGTTCAGGGGCTATACTGAGGGAGTCCTGGATTAGGGGGTGTTCGGATAGCCGGACTATACCTTCAGCCGGACTCCAGGACTATGAAGATACAAGATTGAAGACTTCGTCCCGTGTCCGGAAGGTTCTTTCCTTGGCGTGGAAGGCAAGCTAGGCGTGCGGATATTCAAGATCTCCTACCAATGTAACCGACTCTGTGTAACCCTAACCCTATCCGGTGTCTATACAAACCGGAGGGTTGTAGTCCGTAGGACGATCATAACAATCATCATGACCATCATCATACCTATAGGCTAGCTTCTAGGGTTTAGCCTCCTTGATCTCGTGGTAGATCCACTCTTGTACTACCCATATCATCAATATTAATCTAGCAGGAGTAGGGTTTTACCTCCATCGAGAGGGCCCGAACCTGGGTAAAATAAAGTGTCCCTTGTCTCCTGTTACCATCCGACCTTGACGCACAGTTCGGGACCCCCTACCCGAGATCCGCCGGTTTTGACACCGACAATGCCCTTACATAAAACTATTTTTTTGTATCCCGCATCAGTCAATATGACGAGACACCTTTAGTATGTGCAATTGCGACATTAGTTCCATCTTTCATATGATCTATAGCATGCGTTGCTTCTAAATTGTTGAAATTCCATTTATGATGGGACGCTTTTAACTTGGCAGAGTCATATTGGTTGCATCTTTCATGTGGTGTCTAGCTTGCATTGCTTCTTATTTGTTGGATTGGTTTCTGCTTAGTTTACACAAACAGTTGTGAACATGCCATGTCGTCCTTTTTTTCATACATATTCCATCCTGGTGTCATGTGTTTGCCTTACATCAAAGTAGTGATTGTCAGTATCATGCATGAATGAGTTCTGAAGAGGGAATTTTATTGCTTTTTCTTGTCGGTTTTACTTGACAATTCAAAATGAATAAAGCGGAAGGAAGTTAGCAAGGCAGCGGATAATGGTGCTCCTTCCAAATGGAGGGCCTCTACAGTTGATTTCCAAGATGATTTCCAAGACAACACATGCATAGACACTCAACGTAGCTATGTTTATGATGAGCACGTCTACACTAGTGCACCATCACCGCTGCTCCCTCTAACTTGATACGTCTTCCTCCGTAACAGAGGAGGGCATCCATTGGCCTTGACGATTGGAACCGGACATTGTCGAAGGTCCGGTGCGCCTGAAATCTGGAAGCCTGGAGTGTTGGAACTCGAGGCGATGGGCGAGCTTGTTTTGAGAGCACAAGAAGGGAGCAGGGACTCGGTCTCTTTATAAGAGGCAGAATACTAGGAGCCCTCCCTGTAACCGTCTTGGACTAGCCTTTAATTAAGGCAGGACGTGCCCACGGGCACGGTTGGGTTACCCACGTCCGTATTAATGAGAATCCCGTTAAAAGGGGCACACGATCTCTGCTTCGACAAGACGTGCCAAGGAAACCGCCTCGTTGAACGTGCTGCGGTGGAACAACAAAAAATAATCCATATAGAAGGCTTGGTCGCAGTGTTATGACGCACTGCGGAATACGTTAGCAGATTTGATTTGTGTTTGTATTATTCTCTATATGGCAATACGTGGAAACTTGTTTTGCAGAGTCGGACACTATTATTGGTGTTTATTATCTTCTTGAAGAACCTGGAGGGGGAACCCGCCTTGCAATGCCGAAGACAATTTGCACGCCGGACTCGTTGTCGTTGAAGCCTAGTTCAGGGGCTATACTGAGGGAGTCCTGGATTAGGGGGTGTTCGGATAGCCGGACTATACCTTCAGCCGGACTATACCTTCAGCCGGACTCCAGGACTATGAAGATACAAGATTGAAGACTTCGTCCCGTGTCCGGAAGGTTCTTTCCTTGGCGTGGAAGGCAAGCTAGGCGTGCGGATATTCAAGATCTCCTACCAATGTAACCGACTCTGTGTAACCGTAACCCTATCCGGTGTCTATATAAACCGGAGGGTTGTAGTCCGTAGGACGATCATAACAATCATCATGACCATCATCATACCTATAGGCTAGCTTCTAGGGTTTAGCCTCCTTGATCTCGTGGTAGATCCACTCTTGTACTACCCATATCATCAATATTAATCTAGCAGGAGTAGGGTTTTACCTCCATCGAGAGGGCCCGAACCTGGGTAAAATAAAGTGTCCCTTGTCTCCTGTTACCATCCGACCTTGACACACAGTTCGGGACCCCCTACCCGAGATCCGCCGGTTTTGACACCGACAATGCCCTTACATAAAACTATTTTTTTGTATCCCGCATCAGTCAATATGACGAGACACCTTTAGTATGTGCAATTGCGATATTAGTTCCATCTTTCATATGATCTATAGCATGCGTTGCTTCTAAATTGTTGAAATTCCATTTATGATGGGACGCTTTTAACTTGGCAGAGTCATATTGGTTGCATCTTTCATGTGGTGTCTAGCTTGCATTGCTTCTTATTTGTTGGATTGGTTTCTGCTTAGTTTACACAAACAGTTGTGAACATGCCATGTCGTCCTTTTTTTCATACATATTCCATCCTGGTGTCATGTGTTTGCCTTACATCAAAGTAGTGATTGTCAGTATCATGCATGAATGAGTTCTGAAGAGGGAATTTTATTGCTTTTTCTTGTCGGTTTTACTTGACAATTCAAAATGAATAAAGCGGAAGGAAGTTAGCAAGGCAGCGGATAATGGTGCTCCTTCCAAATGGAGGGCCTCTACAGTTGATTTCCAAGATGATTTCCAAGACAACACATGCATAGACACTCAACGTAGCTATGTTTATGATGAGCACGTCTACACTAGTGCACCATCACCGCTGCTCCCTCTAACTTGATACGTCTTCCTCCGTAACAGAGGAGGGCATCCATTGGCCTTGACGATTGGAACCGGACATTGTCGAAGGTCCGGTGCGCCTGAAATCTGGAAGCCTGGAGTGTTGGAACTCGAGGCGATGGGCGAGCTTGTTTTGAGAGCACAAGAAGGGAGCAGGGACTCGGTCTCTTTATAAGAGGCAGAATACTAGGAGCCCTCCCTGTAACCGTCTTGGACTAGCCTTTAATTAAGGCAGGACGTGCCAACGGGCACGGTTGGGTTACCCACGTCCGTATTAATGAGAATCCCGTTAAAAGGGGCACACGATCTCTGCTTCGACAAGACGTGCCAAGGAAACCGCCTCGTTGAACGTGCTGCGGTGGAACAACAAAAAATAATCCATATAGAAGGCTTGGTCGCAGTGTTATGACGCACTGCGGAATACGTTAGCAGATTTGATTTGTGTTTGTATTATTCTCTATATGGCAATACGTGGAAACTTGTTTTGCAGAGCCGGACACTATTATTGGTGTTTATTATCTTCTTGAAGAACCTGGAGGAGGAACCCGCCTTGCAATGCCGAAGACAATTTGCGCGCCGGACTCGTTGTCGTTGAAGCCTAGTTCAGGGGCTATACTGAGGGAGTCCTGGATTAGGGGGTGTTCGGATAGCCGGACTATACCTTCAGCCGGACTCCAGGACTATGAAGATACAAGATTGAAGACTTCGTCCCGTGTCCGGAAGATTCTTTCCTTGGCGTGGAAGGCAAGCTAGGCGTGCGGATATTCAAGATCTCCTACCAATGTAACCGACTCTGTGTAACCCTAACCCTATCCGGTGTCTATATAAACCGGAGGGTTGTAGTCCGTAGGACGATCATAACAATCATCATGACCATCATCATACCTATAGGCTAGCTTCTAGGGTTTAGCCTCCTTGATCTCGTGGTAGATCCACTCTTGTACTACCCATATCATCAATATTAATCTAGCAGGAGTAGGGTTTTACCTCCATCGAGAGGGCCCGAACCTGGGTAAAATAAAGTGTCCCTTGTCTCCTGTTACCATCCGACCTTGACGCACAGTTCGGGACCCCCTACCCGAGATCCGCCGGTTTTGACACCGACAATGCCCTTACATAAAACTATTTTTTTGTATCCCGCATCAGTCAATATGACGAGACACCTTTAGTATGTGCAATTGCGATATTAGTTCCATCTTTCATATGATCTATAGCATGCGTTGCTTCTAAATTGTTGAAATTCCATTTATGATGGGACGCTTTTAACTTGGCAGAGTCATATTGGTTGCATCTTTCATGTGGTGTCTAGCTTGCATTGCTTCTTATTTGTTGGATTGGTTTCTGCTTAGTTTACACAAACAGTTGTGAACATGCCATGTCGTCCTGTTTTTCATACATATTCCATCCTGGTGTCATGTGTTTGCCTTACATCAAAGTAGTGATTGTCAGTATCATGCATGAATGAGTTCTGAAGAGGGAATTTTATTGCTTTTTCTTGTCGGTTTTACTTGACAATTCAAAATGAATAAAGCGGAAGGAAGTTAGCAAGGCAGCGGATAATGGTGCTCCTTCCAAATGGAGGGCCTCTACAGTTGATTTCCAAGATGATTTCCAAGACAACACATGCATAGACACTCAACGTAGCTATGTTTATGATGAGCACGTCTACACTAGTGCACCATCACCGCTGCTCCCTCTAACTTGATACGTCTTCCTCCGTAACAGAGGAGGGCATCCATTGGCCTTGACGATTGGAACCGGACATTGTCGAAGGTCCGGTGCGCCTGAAATCTGGAAGCCTGGAGTGTTGGAACTCGAGGCGATGGGCGAGCTTGTTTTGAGAGCACAAGAAGGGAGCAGGGACTCGGTCTCTTTATAAGAGGCAGAATACTAGGAGCCCTCCCTGTAACCGTCTTGGACTAGCCTTTAATTAAGGCAGGACGTGCCAACGGGCACGGTTGGGTTACCCACGTCCGTATTAATGAGAATCCCGTTAAAAGGGGCACACGATCTCTGCTTCGACAAGACGTGCCAAGGAAACCGCCTCGTTGAACGTGCTGCGGTGGAACAACAAAAAATAATCCATATAGAAGGCTTGGTCGCAGTGTTATGACGCACTGCGGAATACGTTAGCAGATTTGATTTGTGTTTGTATTATTCTCTATATGGCAATACGTGGAAACTTGTTTTGCAGAGCCGGACACTATTTTTGGTGTTTATTATCTTCTTGAAGAACCTGGAGGAGGAACCCGCCTTGCAATGCCGAAGACAATTTGCGCGCCGGACTCGTTGTCGTTGAAGCCTAGTTCAGGGGCTATACTGAGGGAGTCCTGGATTAGGGGGTGTTCGGATAGCCGGACTATACCTTCAGCCGGACTCCAGGACTATGAAGATACAAGATTGAAGACTTCGTCCCGTGTCCGGAAGGTTCTTTCCTTGGCGTGGAAGGCAAGCTAGGCGTGCGGATATTCAAGATCTCCTACCAATGTAACCGACTCTGTGTAACCCTAACCCTATCCGGTGTCTATATAAACCGAAGGGTTGTAGTCCGTAGGACGATCATAACAATCATCATGACCATCATCATACCTATAGGCTAGCTTCTAGGGTTTAGCCTCCTTGATCTCGTGGTAGATCCACTCTTGTACTACCCATATCATCAATATTAATCTAGCAGGAGTAGGGTTTTACCTCCATCGAGAGGGCCCGAACCTGGGTAAAATAAAGTGTCCCTTGTCTCCTGTTACCATCCGACCTTGACGCACAGTTCGGGACCCCCTACCCGAGATCCGCCGGTTTTGACACCGACAATGCCCTTACATAAAACTATTTTTTTGTATCCCGCATCAGTCAATATGACGAGACACCTTTAGTATGTGCAATTGCGATATTAGTTCCATCTTTCATATGATCTATAGCATGCGTTGCTTCTAAATTGTTGAAATTCCATTTATGATGGGACGCTTTTAACTTGGCAGAGTCATATTGGTTGCATCTTTCATGTGGTGTCTAGCTTGCATTGCTTCTTATTTGTTGGATTGGTTTCTGCTTAGTTTACACAAACAGTTGTGAACATGCCATGTCGTCCTGTTTTTCATACATATTCCATCCTGGTGTCATGTGTTTGCCTTACATCAAAGTAGTGATTGTCAGTATCATGCATGAATGAGTTCTGAAGAGGGAATTTTATTGCTTTTTCTTGTCGGTTTTACTTGACAATTCAAAATGAATAAAGCGGAAGGAAGTTAGCAAGGCAGCGGATAATGGTGCTCCTTCCAAATGGAGGGCCTCTACAGTTGATTTCCAAGATGATTTCCAAGACAACACATGCATAGACACTCAACGTAGCTATGTTTATGATGAGCACGTCTACACTAGTGCACCATCACCGCTGCTCCCTCTAACTTGATACGTCTTCCTCCGTAACAGAGGAGGGCATCCATTGGCCTTGACGATTGGAACCGGACATTGTCGAAGGTCCGGTGCGCCTGAAATCTGGAAGCCTGGAGTGTTGGAACTCGAGGCGATGGGCGAGCTTGTTTTGAGAGCACAAGAAGGGAGCAGGGACTCGGTCTCTTTATAAGAGGCAGAATACTAGGAGCCCTCCCTGTAACCGTCTTGGACTAGCCTTTAATTAAGGCAGGACGTGCCAACGGGCACGGTTGGGTTACCCACGTCCGTATTGATGAGAATCCCGTTAAAAGGGGCACACGATCTCTGCTTCGACAAGACGTGCCAAGGAAACCGCCTCGTTGAACGTGCTGCGGTGGAACAACAAAAAATAATCCATATAGAAGGCTTGGTCGCAGTGTTATGACGCACTGCGGAATACGTTAGAAGATTTGATTTGTGTTTGTATTATTCTCTATATGGCAATACGTGGAAACTTGTTTTGCAGAGCCGGACACTATTATTGGTGTTTATTATCTTCTTGAAGAACCTGGAGGAGGAACCCGCCTTGCAATGCCGAAGACAATTTGCGCGCCGGACTCGTTGTCGTTGAAGCCTAGTTCAGGGGCTATACTGAGGGAGTCCTGGATTAGGGGGTGTTCGGATAGCCGGACTATACCTTCAGCCGGACTCCAGGACTATGAAGATACAAGATTGAAGACTTCGTCCCGTGTCCGGAAGGTTCTTTCCTTGGCGTGGAAGGCAAGCTAGGCGTGCGGATATTCAAGATCTCCTACCAATGTAACCGACTCTGTGTAACCCTAACCCTATCCGGTGTCTATATAAACCGGAGGGTTGTAGTCCATAGGACGATCATAACAATCATCATGACCATCATCATACCTATAGGCTAGCTTCTAGGGTTTAGCCTCCTTGATCTCGTGGTAGATCCACTCTTGTACTACCCATATCATCAATATTAATCTAGCAGGAGTAGGGTTTTACCTCCATTGAGAGGGCCCGAACCTGGGTAAAATAAAGTGTCCCTTGTCTCCTGTTACCATCCGACCTTGACGCACAGTTCGGGACCCCCTACCCGAGATCCGCCGGTTTTGACACCGACAATGCCCTTACATAAAACTATTTTTTTGTATCCCGCATCAGTCAATATGACGAGACACCTTTAGTATGTGCAATTGCGATATTAGTTCCATCTTTCATATGATCTATAGCATGCGTTGCTTCTAAATTGTTGAAATTCCATTTATGATGGGACGCTTTTAACTTGGCAGAGTCATATTGGTTGCATCTTTCATGTGGTGTCTAGCTTGCATTGCTTCTTATTTGTTGGATTGGTTTCTGCTTAGTTTACACAAACAGTTGTGAACATGCCATGTCGTCCTGTTTTTCATACATATTCCATCCTGGTGTCATGTGTTTGCCTTACATCAAAGTAGTGATTGTCAGTATCATGCATGAATGAGTTCTGAAGAGGGAATTTTATTGCTTTTTCTTGTCGGTTTTACTTGACAATTCAAAATGAATAAAGCGGAAGGAAGTTAGCAAGGCAGCGGATAATGGTGCTCCTTCCAAATGGAGGGCCTCTACAGTTGATTTCCAAGATGATTTCCAAGACAACACATGCATAGACACTCAACGTAGCTATGTTTATGATGAGCACGTCTACACTAGTGCACCATCACCGCTGCTCCCTCTAACTTGATACGTCTTCCTCCATAACAGAGGAGGGCATCCATTGGCCTTGACGATTGGAACCGGACATTGTCGAAGGTCCGGTGCGCCTGAAATCTGGAAGCCTGGAGTGTTGGAACTCGAGGCGATGGGCGAGCTTGTTTTGAGAGCACAAGAAGGGAGCAGGGACTCGGTCTCTTTATAAGAGGCAGAATACTAGGAGCCCTCCCTGTAACCGTCTTGGACTAGCCTTTAATTAAGGCAGGACGTGCCAACGGGCACGGTTGGGTTACCCACGTCCGTATTAATGAGAATCCCGTTAAAAGGGGCACACGATCTATGCTTCGACAAGACGTGCCAAGGAAACCGCCTCGTTGAACGTGCTGCGGTGGAACAACAAAAAATAATCCATATAGAAGGCTTGGTCGCAGTGTTATGACGCACTGCGGAATACGTTAGCAGATTTGATTTGTGTTTGTATTATTCTCTATATGGCAATACGTGGAAACTTGTTTTGCAGAGCCGGACACTATTATTGGTGTTTATTATCTTCTTGAAGAACCTGGAGGAGGAACCCGCCTTGCAATGCCGAAGACAATTTGCGCGCCGGACTCGTTGTCGTTGAAGCCTAGTTCAGGGGCTATACTGAGGGAGTCCTGGATTAGGGGGTGTTCGGATAGCCGGACTATACCTTCAGCCGGACTCCAGGACTATGAAGATACAAGATTGAAGACTTCGTCCCGTGTCCGGAAGGTTCTTTCCTTGGCGTGGAAGGCAAGCTAGGCGTGCGGATATTCAAGATCTCCTACCAATGTAACCGACTCTGTGTAACCCTAACCCTATCCGGTGTCTATATAAACCGGAGGGTTGTAGTCCGTAGGACGATCATAACAATCATCATGACCATCATCATACCTATAGGCTAGCTTCTAGGGTTTAGCCTCCTTGATCTCGTGGTAGATCCACTCTTGTACTACCCATATCATCAATATTAATCTAGCAGGAGTAGGGTTTTACCTCCATCGAGAGGGCCCGAACCTGGGTAAAATAAAGTGTCCCTTGTCTCCTGTTACCATCCGACCTTGACGCACAGTTCGGGACCCCCTACCCGAGATCCGCCGGTTTTGACACCGACAATGCCCTTACATAAAACTATTTTTTTGTATCCCGCATCAGTCAATATGACGAGACACCTTTAGTATGTGCAATTGCGATATTAGTTCCATCTTTCATATGATCTATAGCATGCGTTGCTTCTAAATTGTTGAAATTCCATTTATGATGGGACGCTTTTAACTTGGCAGAGTCATATTGGTTGCATCTTTCATGTGGTGTCTAGCTTGCATTGCTTCTTATTTGTTGGATTGGTTTCTGCTTAGTTTACACAAACAGTTGTGAACATGCCATGTCGTCCTGTTTTTCATACATATTCCATCCTGGTGTCATGTGTTTGCCTTACATCAAAGTAGTGATTGTCAGTATCATGCATGAATGAGTTCTGAAGAGGGAATTTTATTGCTTTTTCTTGTCGGTTTTACTTGACAATTCAAAATGAATAAAGCGGAAGGAAGTTAGCAAGGCAGCGGATAATGGTGCTCCTTCCAAATGGAGGGCCTCTACAGTTGATTTCCAAGATGATTTCCAAGACAACACATGCATAGACACTCAACGTAGCTATGTTTATGATGAGCATGTCTACACTAGTGCACCATCACCGCTGCTCCCTCTAACTTGGTATTGTTATATGTGGTTGCCTGTTATGTGGGATGTCTCGCTTGTATTGCTTCTAATTATGTTGAATTGCATCTGCTTACTTTACACATTATACTTGAATAAGACACGTGTTCCTGTGTCTAGAACATACAATATCTGTCTATCACACAATGTTCTTACATCAAATTACTACTATTGTGTAACCTGCAACAATCACTTATCATAAGACACGTTTGACTTCGGAGTGTGATATAGGTTACATCTCGCATTCTTTTCTAGCTTGTACTACTAATTTGTTGAAATGGCACGTAGGACGAGACAGTTTTAACTTGGTAGAGTGATATTCGTTGCATCTTTCATATGGTGTCTAGCTTTCATTGCTTCTAATTTGTTGAAATGCCTTCTCCTTAGTTTACACATCATAAGATGTGAATATGCAATGGAACTAATGATGGTAGACCTTTAACTTGATAGTGTTATGTTGTTTGCATCTTGCATATGATTTATTTCTTGTACTGCTTCACATTTGTTTAAATGATATTTATGATGAAACACTGTTAACTTGGCAGAGCGATATTTGTAACATCTTTCATATGGTGTCTACCTTCCATTGCATTGCTTCTCATTTAGTGAAATGTCTTCTGCTTAGTATAGACATCATAGTTCTGGTTATCTCATGCCGTCCTATTTTTCTGACATATTACATCCTCCTATCATGTGGTTGTCTAACATTAAAGTTAAGTTCGTCTGTATCACGCATCAATTTGTTCTAAAGAACTAAATTGTTATTCGTTTTTCTTGCCGGCTTGACTTAACATGGCACAGAGAAAGAGGAAGCAAGACAGAACGACAGGGAAAGGGAAGCAGAAGAATCCTGCAGATTCTGCTGGTACTGATGGTGCAATAGAAGGTCAAAGTCCAGCGGAAAATTGTACCGACAGGGTATCCCATGCTACACGAGCTGCAGAACAAGCCAAACAGAAACAAATAGCTGCCAGCAAACAAGCAGAGACAACCCTAGTTGTTGCAACACCTTCCACAGTACCACCAGCTGCACGATTTACTCATTGATCAACTCAGCTAGCAGCACGTTCCCAAGCTCCCTTGCCACCTGACACTACTTCTGAAGCACTCTTGACACAGGATGAGTTGGCAAGATCAGATGAACTTTGTGAGCTTCAACAGCAAGAAGGTAGTTGCTGGAGTCAAGTTACAGTTGCATGCTTCTTTATATGCTGTCTCACAGTTTGATGTACACTAACACTTCCTATGTTTGTTGTTGGACTAGCACCCAGGCGCAAGAGGAAACAAACATCAGGGATAATGCTCGATAGGTTAACTAAATCTAGAGGAGGAAGAATGGAGATCCGTTTTGAGGCAGGTTTAAAAAGGCCATGTGATGCTACAGAGTCAGCCAACTTAGTATCAGAGGTAGCGGTTGCTGTTAGGTGTCATGTACGTATCCTTCGAACATAGATTCAGTACATGAATGACAAAGACGGAACACAGTTCAACACCTTCCTCGACCATTTATCTATAAGTATAGTTATGTATGGGAATTAGTAATATCATCTTGCTATGTCACTTTCTAGGTTGCTAATAAGGAGACTCCCATAATTTTCGATGGATGAGGTTCAAGTTGGATAGCCAAGATGATGCAACCAGAGAAGCTTGCACCCATGTTTTAAAGTCTGCTCTGCGACAATATCGGTATAACTTCAGGAAAACTCACCTTGACGGCAATGCTAACAATGAACTTGCCCAAGCATCTCCAGTCGAAAATATATCTGATGAAGACTTGAGAGGCCTTGTTGAACACTGGTCCGATCCGAAGTATCAGGTACATTATATATATGTGATCAGATCACATGTTGAAGTCCTATTTATGTATGTGCCACACAAATCTATCTTCTTGTACTAAACTGTTCAAAGAATAAGGCCAACCGTACGAAAGTGAAATTCCAACAGACGACAGGATCTTGTAGCTATATTGCACACTGCGGGGCTCTTGTAATTAGCTGCTGTTTCACTCTTTTTGTTGTACCATATTATCAGATCTATATTGACTTGTTCCAAATGCAGAGGAAAGCCCGCAAGGACCAAAAAGTACATAAACCAAATGTTGTGCAAATCTTCAAGGACTGTCACACCAACAAGAAGAAGGGCATGACTACACCAGTCAAAGCCGTTGTTGTAAGTCCTTAATCCTCATGCCTTTTAACTACTATTTACTCTGACTTGTGCCTTGAACTGCATGGTTTGCAGCTAATGTCTATTACTCTTTTCAATTTTATACACAATTGTCTTAGCGTATCATTGCACCTTACAAGGTTTAAAAGAGAGGAGTGATGTTCCGTGCTGGACTTGCCCACACAACGTTACAATTGCATGTTTGTCTGTTCTTAGTTGTTTTGTGATATGAATGATGTCATACTATGCTTACCGTATTATAAACTTCGTCTCTTTATCATTAGCCCTCAATACAATATGAAGAAATAGACAATACATTAGTGATGGTACATGATCATATGTTTGGAACATGGTTTTATTATGTACTTTGCAATAAAATACAACTAATATTTTACATGGGTTCACCAGAATAAGTTCTGTATATAGACTAAAGCTATTTTGTTTGGCTTTCCTGCTTCCTTAATATCTTCTGTTCTGATACTACTAATGTAAAACCTCAAATTTTCAGCGAGCTGTGGAAAAATGGTGGAACTACCACCTTCTGAAGGTGGTGAGGCAACTATAACCGCAATGTCAGCTCTTGCTGCAGTGGGTCAGTACCTGTCCACTAACAGAGCCAAAAGCACGTTCCTGCGCAATACTGGGTTGGTTGTTAAGGCAATCTTGTCCAAACTGCCTCATGATCAAGATATGCAAGCTCAAAACAATGTTGTATCTGCGCTCCAGACACAAGTCCATTCCCTAACAGAGACCCTTTGTGAAACAAGGAGAGACATTGTTCGATGTTGTCAAGATATGCATGGTTTTGAAACCAGACTATCAGACATTTGCTATGTTGTTCAAGAGCCTAGGAGAACTGAAGGCGAAGGTTATGGTGCTCCATCAGACAATACAGCATGAAAGCGTAACAGTCAGGTCAAATGAACTGAGCTTCTGAACTTCTGGTGGTGCATTTATCTGCTAGACTATTAACTTTTATGCCAACCTTCCTTTTGTTTTATAGTTGTAATTTGTTTTGGTGGGATACAAAATTTGTTCTTAACGTGCAGCCACCGGCTGAAGAAAACAGCAAGCCATTTTTGATAGTGTAGGGTATTCCATATATTTCCACTGGTGGCGAACTTTGATGCCCAGTGGATGTAATATGTGTAATAGCCGTGATAGCCTAGCATAAATTGTTTTCTTATTTATTTCCTTATTGTCTAGTTTATTTGTTTTCTGGTAGTCAGTGCAGTTCTTTTTCTATGGTTTGCTAGTGGCCGCAATAACCTATTTTTTAAAACTAGGACACATTAACCATGGCCTACATATTACTGTAGTTAACATGGGCCTCCTACGGGCCGTAGAAATAATTAGCCTTCTAAGGGCCGTAGAAACAATGGGCCTTCTACGGGGCGTAGAAACAATGGGTCTTATACGGGCCGTAGACACAATGGGCCTTCTAAAGGGCGTATCATCAATGGGCCTTCTACGGGCGGTATGATCGGTTGGCCAAACATGGGCCAATAACAGACCACATTATGAACGTAAATGGGCTAGATTTGAAATCATCCGTTCATGGGCCGACCATAACGGGCCGTCGTTAATCGGCCGTATTAGATGACGCTATGAAAACGACCCAACGTATTAACGGGCCACAAACAGGCCGACTGTAACCACGGGCTGAATTGGGCCCACAAGCAGAAAATGACAGTAAAGGGTCGTAAGTAAACGAATGCTGGAAATGAGCCCAAGAATAAAGGGGCCCTGAAAAGGACAAAAGATAACATGGGCTGGAAAACGGCCCAACGGAATAATGGGCTGTTAATGGGTATAATGTGATACACTATTCATTACGGCCCAGTTTTACCACAGGCCCACTAGTAGAAAACGGACCATTAGTACCGGTTTGTAAGGGCCTTTAGTGCCGGTGATGGAACCGGCACTAAAATTTCGGCACTAAAGCCCCCCCCCCCTTTAGTACCGGTTCGGCACGAACCGGCGCTAAAGTGCCACCACGTGGCGTGAGCTCGCGCCCTGGTACGGGGGACCTTTAGTACCGGCCGGTACTAAAGGTTTTTTTTGAATTTTTTTTGAATTTTTTGGAATTTTTTTGAATTATTTGATGATTTAGTCTCTAATCACCTCTCTTAACTGCTCAAGTGTGGATCACTCATTCCAAATCATCTAACTTCCCGACCGGTCAGCCATCCCTCTCACTACTCCAGCCCGAGCACGCTTAACTTTCAGGTTCTATTCTCCTTCGTTTCCGAGTCTACACTTGTTGTTTTCCTGACAATAGTAAGATGTCAATCCTATTAACCCTCAGGAGTTTAGCTTGAGCATGAAGTCACACATTTCACCGTTTGAGTTTGAAACTATTATTCTAAAAAAACAGTAATTATTTAGTAACCCTAATATTTCTTGAATAAGTTTGACCATAGTTTGACCACAGTTTGACCAGATTTGACCAAAATTAAAAAATTGAAATAATTATTTAGTAACACTAATATTCTTGAATAATTATGTTGTAACACTAATATTTCTTGAATAAGTAGTTTGACCATAGTTTGACCAGATTTGAACAAAATTCAAAAAAACTGAGATACTTATTTAGTAACACTAATATTATTGCGTAATTATTTAGTAACACTCTATATTTCTTGAATCAGTTGTTTGACCGGTTTGACAAGATTTAACCAAAATTCAAAAAAACATAAATTAGAGCATATCTTGTTTTCCTTTTACAATTTGTCATTTCAAAAATTGTCCTAAACCCTAAACCCGGGACTTAAAACGTCGGAAACTCTATGCTAAACAGTAAAAACTAAGGGTTTAGACCATAAAACCTAACCCTAAACGCTGAAATCTAAACCCTGGCACTAAACGCTGAAAACTTTCAAAAAAACCTCTAAAACGCCCAAAAACTCTATTTTCCCTTTGGAATTTTGTGATTTTAAAAAATTGTCGAAACGGAAAACTGGTATATTATATGTATTTTTCTGAAAATTTTGATATATTATATGTATCAATCTTCTTGTTCTGCAAATTTTGATATATTATATGTATCAATCTTTTTGTTCTGCAAATTTTGATATATTATATGTATTTTTCTGAATTAGGATGATTTAGTTATGATTTTTTCAAGTTTGAAAATTGCCCTATAGTGCCGGTTTGTGTCTCCAACCGGTACTATAGGTCAGACCCCTTTAGTACCGCCTCATGGCACGAACCGGTACTAAAGGTTAGACCTTTAGTACCGGTTCGTGCCACGAACCGGTACTAAAGGTGATCGTGGGGCCCCGGCCTGACACCAGCCTGCCACCACCCCTTTAGTACCGGTTCGTGCCACGAACCGGTACTAAAGATTCAACACGAACCGGCATTAATGCAAATCCGTTCGAACCGACACTAATGGTACCATTAGTACCGGCTCAAATACAAACCGGCACTAATGTGCTTCACGTTTGACCCTTTTTCTACTAGTGGCCGTCAAGGGGCCGAGGGTTACTAAGGGTCTCATATGGGCCGAAAGATGTCATGGGCCATACATGGGACGGAAGTTAAAACGGGCTGAAATTATATTTGACGGCCCAGATGACGCTACTGGGCCTAATTCGGATAGGCCGTAAATGGGCCCTGGGTTAACAGGCTTGTCGTGGGCCGGCCCGCCACCTTTTGACCAAGTCAAACGGGCCGGCCTCTTCACAGGAATGGGCCCCTGTTACGCCGTGCCACGTGTCGATGTATCATAGGCGCTTAGGATCCAATGAGTGAATGACATTTGTCCCAACACAGTAAGCCGACACATGTTTCCTCCAGCCAATAAATTTACATGTGGAAAATCCCCATTGGTCGGGGCTGTTAGCGGGTTATCGGATCCAAAGCCGGACCCGATAGCTTAACGGTATTCCGTTACGGTGGATGCCACGTGTCGGTCACCCTTGATGAAAGCACTTCTGTGACGCGCGATTTATCGTCATAGAAGTGGACAGTTCCGTGATGATAATTTTGATAAAGTCATGGAACACTTCTACGACAGCACAGGTATGACTGTCTTGATTCTGTCATAAATTTTTCATGGATGTACATGCATGACAGAAAACGTGACTTACTGTGACAAACACGTATTATCACGGAAGTGTATTTTTTTTGTAGTGCTCTCGCCTGCATCCCAACCTCCATGAGGAGGCTCCACTCAGCGTAGTTCGTGCGGGTTAATGGCGGCACGTTGGCGTGACCCGACACGACTGGAGCGTACTGCCTCGCCACCGCCAGCTCGCGCCCTGGGCCGGCTGCGGTCTTTGGCGAGCCCTTTCCGCTGTCGTCGTCAGCGTCCCACGCCTTCTTCTTGCCGTGGTCACCTGACAGGGAACTGTGATACCACTTGTTAGACCTAGCGCTCGAGCTCACACGAGAGGAAGACAAGGATGTTTTGTGCCGCGTTCAACTTTGCAACTTTTCTGCCTTTTATTCCTTCTCTTATTCAGTGATTACAGTAGCTAACAGAAAACGAAAAACAAGGCCACGTCCGGGTTGTGAGCGCTGCCATCCCAGCGCTCCACGCGTGTTGCCCGTGGTGCGGCCATGACCATCTCCTTCGTGCCATCCCACGAGCAGGTCAGGGCCGCCGATAACGCTAACAAACTACGCTCGAGTGGCAGCTCGGGTTATTCTTGCTAACTGAAGAAAGACTGACGAAACTGACGACGAGACACCCTACACCTAAGACTGACGAAACTGAAAGTGTTTATCAGCAGCTGTTAACTGACATTTCCAGTTTCTATTTTTTAATCTGTTTGTGAGAATGCGTGAAGAGAGCCAAGAGACTTTAATTTTGGATTTCAACAATAAGAAATAAGAAAGAATTTTACGAATTGTAAGACGAATTCGAATTAGCCAATAAATTATTGCTCCCGACCTGTGGCCGCGAGCGAATCTGTGCACACTTCCGTACTGCTACACCAAGTGATCATCACATTCAACTCTTCTCTGGGAAGTCTCCCTCTCTATTTCCTAAAATCCCAGAGCTCTCGTCAGATCATCACATTTAACATATGCCAAGTCATTTTAATTTTTGCGGGGAATTTGACAAGTCATTTTTGGCCACGCAGACTCCGGTAGGTGCCGCAGCCGGCCTATCGAACAACATATTTTCCGTGCAGGGATCCATTTCCAGGCAATGGTGTTCAGCCTATTTCCCATGCGGGACTCCACGACTCCGTGCATGTGCATAGCTAGTCGAGCACACATCATGTTGCACCAATATAACACCAACCGCCAACCATGTTCATGGCATGGCATGGCAATTTGGCGTTTTTCGTATTAACACCAACCTCATGCTGAATGTGTGACTACGAATGTTTTTTTCGTTGCACATTTATTTTCCATAATAGATTTGAGTTTAGAGCTCTTCCGAATAGTCTTATGTGATTGCATGTATATTCAATCACATCATTGCAAATCAAGAGATTCAAACTCTTGTATAACTAAAGATGTCATGGTATCTATATTATGTAATTTCTATTTTTGTTTTCTTCCGTTTTAGGATGCTACATTAAAAACATTATTTCTGAAATTTACCGAAGTATTAATATGTGCCGTGATATGCAATCCACATATTATTACGAGTATTAATAGGCCCGAAGTATTAGTTTCACCCCGGGCCCCCAAAATCTCAGGACCGGCCCTGTATGCAAGTATCTCATTCAAATCTAAGAAGCTTTCAGCACTAAAATTCTACCATTTACAAAAAAAATATAGTAGCTTCATCATTGCTCTAATTAATTAGTTTTAACAGAAGTGATATAATTTGTAAGTACGATTATGAGCATGTATACCTCACAAATGGCTGAATTTCGTAACTGTAATTTACAATTTGCCCTTTTCGTATTAACACCAACCAGCATGCTGAATGTGTGACCAGGAATGTCTTTTTTTGTCCAACGTTATGCGTCAATCAACAAATCCTACCATACTGGGATGTTGGGGGCCCAGGGCGGCCGCCCCTTCCGTCCCCCCTCAGGGTCGGCCCAAGATTGGACCTTGCCATGTGCCGGTAGCGATGGCCCTCCATCAGATCACCACTACTGCCATGGTCACTCCGGAGCACCGGTTAGAGCTCCTAGCAGACAATCAGGCACCAAGTGCTGCACGGATTGCACCCGGCTTTCCTCTGTAATCTCTGTAAGAGACTAGGAAGTAGTGCATTAGGATTTCTGGCGATGCACAGAGACGGGGGAAGTACCATAGAATTTGTATCCGAAAGAAGTTTTTAATGGTGTAATTTTTAAGCAACTTGATTTATATATTATTGGTTTAATTTATGGTCAACGTTTAATCTAAAAATGCATGGGCCCACTACTTTATGAAATGGACGGAGTAATATATTTTAACATACTGTATATGCATCGGATACTTGGAGCATGACCATTGTGTTTGTGTTCACATTTTCTGTTAGAAAATGATACTGTGTTATCTAGAATGTAAATGGGTAACACAATTACATTTGCATTAGTTTTAAGTTTTTTAACACCTATTAATACAATAATTTCAAAAAGATTTTCACGGCAAGGAGCGAGGCTGCGTCTACTAAGGCCCTGTTCGGCAAATCACCACGGAGCGGAGCCTGCGGAGCGGCCTTCCATTCACTCCTCAAATTAGAACTAGATCCTGCTCCGCTCCTGCGTGGAGTTGGAGAGTGGAGAGAGTCCGAACAGCCCCTAAATGTACGTCCATGGCCAGCGGTGTTTCCAGCTTTCCCGGTGTTGCTCTCGATCAGTCGCAGCACGCAAATCGTGCTCAATCAATTTGTCCACACTTCCGTAGACGCAGCTGTTTCTTCAGATCATCACATATCACATATGCCAAATCAGAGGGTGCTTGTATACGTTTTAGTCCCATGACTAAAAGTAGTGGGACTAAATTTGCTAGCCTCACCCATATTTGGATTCAAATACTAAAGAGACTAAAATCAAGTTATTGAGCATTTATTATCCTCCAAACCATCCAATCCGAAACTCGCATGTGTTAACGTAGAAGAATTAAATGAGGAGAGAGGGCTAATACACATTTTAGTAGGTTTCCCATGACTAAAAAATTTTAGCCTCAAGACTAGTCCTAGTCTCTCTTTAGTCAGGGGTGCTTGGAACTTTAGTCTCTAAAAGAGACTATTTTTAGTCTGACTAAAAATAGTCCCTTGGATCCAAGCACCCTCTCAGTTTCTTTGGAGCTGACTCCAGTACGTGCTGCAGCCGGAGGGGCCGGAAAGTATAGCTAGACAGACGATCAAAGATAAGGCTGGTTATAGTGGGAAGTATCATATACTAGTATCATGTATATGATACTACATCCATAGTGCATCGTATTATATATTAGTATTATAGGTGGTCTCATTTATTGCCATGCATGACACATAGTAGCATCACATTTATTATGTTACGGTATCTACCTATGTTATTATAACCATATCTCTCTTCTTTAATTGTCTGCCACATAAGCATGTTTGCGAGTTCCAATTGTATAATACTACTTATGTTACCCCCACTATGGCCAGCCTAAGGGAACGCGAACGACATATCTTCTGTGTCGGGATTCATCTCCGGGCAAATATTTTCAGCCTATTAATTACTGACAAGCTAACCAATCTGTGGGTGGATGGTCCGGGAGACCGTGTTATCCCCAGCCTACGAGTGTAGTCCTGGTTCTCGCACTTATTCCTGGATTTAGTTTAGGATTTCCGGCGATGCACATTCAGTGAGAGGTGACGTTACCGTCGACGACGAGGTGCCTACGGTGGCTTCGTAAATTTCAAGGTGATATGTCGGCTTAGTGTTTTGAAGGTGCTCTTAGGCTGGTTGTAATGGGGAGTAGTATATGATATTACCACCGTAATGCATAGTATCATAAGTTAGTATCTTAGGTTGCCTTATTAATTGTGATGGATGACACAAAGTAGTATAACATTTAATATGATATGGTATCATGATATGATACAACATCCTCTCTTTCATTTATTTGTGTGCCACATTATCCAAAAAGTCTAGTTGGCATGCATGATACCGCTTATGATACTCCCATTACGACCAGCCTTAGAGGTAGGGTGTGCGTGTGCATGTTTTTAGGGGTGAGTGTGCGCCTGTATATGAGCGCTTGTGTCTGTTTTGTTAAAAAAACTACGGACAATATCTCCTTGGGTCGATGCACGCGCATACCTAGTTGCGCACACATGACACCACAGGCTAACCGTGTGTCACACATGACACCTAGGGGCGCCTGCATGGACGCTTAGGCTATTTAAATTAATAATTACACAATTAGAATTGGTGGAAGAGTCGCTAGCTACAGCGTGGGGCGCCTGTACGAGCGCTTACGAGATTTCCTTTCCCTAAAAAACATACGTCTAGCGCTCGTTCTGTCCTACGCAGCCAACCAAATCGTGACGCTAAAAATCAGCTAATTTCGTTGAGTTGATGGGATTAGTTGCGCGTCTGCTAGCGCCCGCTGTCCAAAAAAAAAGGCTTGTGAAGACTCTATTGGCATCGATGCCAGCCTAAATCTTGGGGTCGGGCGGGATCGAAACGAAACTACCGGGAACGGTATCCTACCGCCTGCTCTAAGCATCTGCATTGTAGATGCCCTTATCCATAACACCCAACCACACGCTGCTGAATGTGTGATTAGTAGATCCTCAAAAAAAGAATGTGTGATTAGAAATGATTTTTTATTACCGACGCTACGGGTGGACCAGATGATATTCGGTAGGGGTCGGTAGGGTCACTTGTCATCGGATATGTTTCATGTAGAAGTAAAATATGTACGGTTCCTAGCTGGGGACGTTGAGTAACGGAATGTATGGTTCCAGGTTTAAAAAAAGGATGTACGGTCCCTAGACTTGGACGCGATGTCCACATTGGACCCCAAACTCAAAATTCTGCTTAGATATGGTCCTCGAATTTGGGAATACCATCACTATGCCGACCTTGAACTTGGTGAACTGGTCCTATGATAGGTTTGGCAGACACTCCATACACGTCCACCTGCCATGTCAGTAGACGGGCGCATCTGTCAGTGGCTATAATAGAGAAATAAAGGAAAATCAAATAGTGCACACTAAAAGGTTCGAACTTTGTGGCAGGGTAAGATAACAACAAATGTGACTCGAGCACCCCCCCCCCCCCGCGTGTCACCTGTTCTTGCGACTCGGGGGCAACGACATCGCCTTTCCTGCTTCGTCGCCGTCCCCTCGCACGTGCCCAGGGATGGCGGCGGCGGGGCTCTCGGTGTTGGCTTCCTCGTAGACCAGGGGTGGCGAGCTCTCTTCGCGGTGGCCCGAACGGGGCGGCGGCTGGCTCGGGGGCCGTAGCGCACGGCAAGGGCCTCTCTGTGCCAAGTGCAGGTGGTCAGATCTGGGTCCCTCGCGGCATGCTAGCGGCACTGAGGGCTCTCCTCGGCCTCTAGGGCGAGGTGTCGGCCTTTTTCTGCTCTGGTGGTCAATGCTGGGCGCGCGGCAGCGGCCCCGTGCCTACGCTGGTGGATCTTGAGGTTCGTAGGTGGGGCTCCGCTAGCCCTTGCTTGATTAGGGCGGATCTGGCCCGTGGTGGTTCGGCTTGGGGAGGTGGTGTTGTTGGCTGCTGGAGGCTGGAGGTGGGGGGTAGTGCTGGTGGAGGATGGTGGCGGTGGGTGTTGCTGATGGTGGGTGGACGGACCGTGGCAGCAAGTTTTTGAAATCCTCGCCTTTGGTTGGTGTTGTGGCGCATAGGATCTGGGCTACGATATGTGCGCTCGGCCACGAGTGGGGGCGTGTTGGTGCTCCCGATGTTTGATTGCATCCCGCGACCATGATGATTCCTGGCGTTGTTCATGGTGTTGGTCCCTTTAGTCTGCTAGCTAGGTACTGCCGTTGTTGGGTGTCTTATTCTTCTCTTCTCCTTGTAACCTTCATGCCACCGGCAATGTGGAGGGCGCGGTTGTGCGGCGGGGACGCCTTCTCGTCCTTCATATTGCGGGGATGATGGCTCCTCCTTCACACGCCCTGGCGATAGTGTCGTCGGGCCCATCTGACGGAGAGAACACTCTGCAATGATCTCAAGTTGACGGACGAATCATCCGTCGGAGACGCCTTCTTGCCGAAGGAGATCACTATCTCCTCCTTGGCAGAGGAGACGGCCCTGCTGCTGGTCCTCCTCGTCACCACAGGAGATGACTATCTCCTCCTTGCGAGATGAGCCCCCCACCTTGGATACAGATGGTCCTGGTCAGCGAGGGCGGCGACGCCACGATCCACCTAACGAGCAACTTCAACCGGCGCTACCTGTCGGCACGGAGAAACAGGACTTGGCATTGTTGCTTGGCTCCGAGAGGAAGAAAGGCTCCGCGTGGGGGAGGAGGATGGTGCGATGCTCGGGAGGGGGAGTGCGGATCTGTTCGTCGCCTACGCAGAGCATAAATAGTCATGGCTAGGCCATAGAGGTGCTGTCATCCCCTTTCAATGTGGTGCGGCGGCAAGATTTGGTTCCTGAATATGAGTTGTGGTCAGACGTGGGCTTGGGTGAGCCGGTGCAGTCAGACGTGGGCTTGGGTGAGCCAGGGCAGTCAGACATGGGCTTGGGAAAGGTCTGGACGCCCGCAATGTCTCCCTATGATTTGTCTCCCATGTGCGAGAGAAAGCACGTCCGGATCATCCTGCGAAGCGATACAGGCTTTCGCTGGATGGCTTGTGTAGTTTAGATGTTTTTTACGATCCAAATGTATATGAACGGTTCGAGAGTCACTGTTGAAGATACCCTAGGCTTTGTGGTGGCACCACGAAAATGAAAATGACGAAGGGCAAGGGAGCGTGTTAAGGTTTGTGTGGATGTTCACGTTTGGCCAGCTTTCTTCTCTCTTTTTGACGTTTTACTAAACCCAGTTTTGTCTCTTCTGAGAACCGTGAGCAAAGCTGGATACGTTCTGAAGCAGTCAGGGCAACCTCAATGCGTCCTTTTCCTTGGCTAGAAACCAAATCGCAGAACCTCGAACAGTACTAGTCAGAAAATCAAAGTAGGTGGAGTTGACGCTATCGAGGCGATTGGGCGGTTTATTTCTTGTGGACTACCGGTAGCTTGTCGAATCATCAACAAACCATCGATAATTACTGTGTTTTAGGCTGGTTATAATGGACAAGAATATAACCTAGTAACTTACACATTTTCCTAGATTATATTACTATTTTCATAGTGGATAGAAACATCTATGTAGTGTCATGAAACGATGTGTTTATTAGGTTATAGACTCATTGTTTTCTTGGAATGTGTGATGTTCCGGTAATTTAGTTAGTTACCACAAACACCTCTTTCTTCATTAAATATGTGCCACATAAACAAAGTTGTATTGGAGTGTTTGATGTTACTCCTAAGTTCCTCCCCATTATAATCAGCCGTAACCTTAATGAGATAACGTGCGCTGGAGGTAGGTATTGATGTAATTACCAGGAGTGGTCTCTGGCCTCCGGGGAAATATAGTGGTCTCCGCGCGGCGTACTTGAGCCGAGCCGAGGAACCGTGATCGTCTTCGCCTCGCTTTGCTGTTCCGGCAACCGTCAGATCGCTCACTACTACTTCTACTCTATCTGGTGCCGAGCACCCAACCTACGAAAACCAAACGTTGTGTCCTTGTGCATTCACTGTAGAGAGTATTGAAACGCTCAAAGCACGCAGCGGTTTGTTCATTTCGTCCTCATCGTGGTGGTCATGCACGGTGCAGAGTGTTGCGCGATCGCCGGCCTGCTCCTGCACAGCACGACGTGTGTAACTCCAGTTTAATTGCGCCGTCGTTTCTTCAGACCGCGTGAAAGCTACCAGTTTATGATATACTATGTATATACATTCATTCACCGTGTGAGGGCCTGAGGGACGGCGACGTGCAAATTGCCAAGGGGTAGGGTGGGGTGGGGCGGGGAAGGAAGGAGAGACCGACCCTGCTTTGCCGTCTCCTTTCCTTTGGAGAGGGAGATGGTCAGCTCAACGTCGACCTCCCTCCCAGGAGACACGAGAGATGTGGGAGGTTGGATTTGATGCTCCATCAACAAATAGGAAAGCTCAGCGCCAACCTTACCGGTGTAACATGAGGTCACCGGCTCCGGGAAGAAGGGCAAAGACAAAATTCTGGAGCAAAACTCAAACCGAAGCAAAGAAGCAGATACCTGCTTGACGTCCGACGATTGCAGCTGATGTTATTAGAGCATCTACAGCCGGATTTGACAAATCCGGCACCACAAATGCCCGCTTAAGTAATTACCAGGAGTGGTCTCTCACCTCCAATGCTAGACGTCCTCCAATGATTGTGATTCCTGTCCACCAATGCAAAAGTCTTGATCTGATATTAATGGGGTAGATCTGATTACGGCAGCGCACACAGAATCGTACTACGAGTATCTTATCCATCTTAAAATTGTTGATTTTTTTACACTTAATATTGGATTATAGCTGGACCAGCACACTGAATTGATGTTCACACGACGAGGTGTGGTGCTGACTGCTTAGAGCCAGTGTCATAAGAGTTAAAATATATATTTTTATTGACATAGAAGGAATAAAATAGAAAAGAAAAGAGGAGCCAGCTACAGAATATGAGCTAGCTGCAACACGTGCTCCTAAACATTATGTGAAAGTAAATGGTGGGATATGTATCTTTCTATTATATATAAAAAGTGATTTACGGACTCGCAAGAAAAAGATAAATTGACTAGAAATTCCCACAATAATCAGAAACATTCAACCATTAATTAAGTTAATTAGCCGGTTATAGCCTATGGACATCTTAATAAATCTTTTGACGCTAAGGTTGTTTTTAATTACCCATCTATGCCCTACATTAGTTTTAATGGCCAACTCCACGCTAAAAAAAATAGGCTTAGGTGCTGACTAAACTTGCGAATAACTCACGCACGCAGCCCCCACCATAACTCCTCACGAACGCGGCCGCCACCGTCCCAGCCACGCTACTAACTTTTAGTAATGGCGCACCACGCCCATGGTGTGCCACTACTAACTTTATTTATTTTTTTGAATTTGGAAGGCAGGAAAATAATAATGGCGCACCACACCCACGGTGCGCCACTACTAACTTCGTTTATTTTTTTGAATTTTGAATTTCGAAATTTTTGCCTCCAGATCTTAAAAGCATCATAACTTTTTTTCAGTTAGGTTTCTGAGGATTCTAGAAAATCGATAACAGGATAGCCTGTCAAATTCGAATGAAACTTTTCGAGTAGATGATTTTTCATATAAAAAACTTTTTCATTGGAGGTCGTATGTCAAAGTTACGGCCATTTTACCGAAATAGGGCGGCCTTTTGCAAAAAAAATCAAAATTCATGTTTGTTGATTTTCCAAACAGCTAGAACACATAACACAGGGGCATCTATTTTTTTGAATTTTTTATCATTTCTTTAAAAAAAACTAAAAGGCAATCCGGGGGGGGGGGTGTTTGTGTGTGTGAGACGTTAGTAATGGCGCACCCTCCCTGGTGCGCCTTTAGTAACCTCACACACACACGCAGGCACACCCCCACCAGAAATAGCAATGGTGCACCACGCCTAGGTGCGCCACTACTATGTAGCATAGCAGTGGCGCAACTAGGTGTGGTGCGCCATTGCTATGTCTGGTGGGGGGATGGACCAAAAAATATAGCAATGGCGCACTGCTCATGTGTTGCGCCATTAGTAAAAACATAGCAATGGCGCACCTGATTCTGGTGCGCCGCTCATATATAGCAGGGGCGCACCACCATCATGGTGCGCCACTAGTAGATATATTGGGGATAAGCCTTTTTCTAGTAGTGTGAGCGTCTTTAATTTTAAGGAGAATGGTTGGAGAAACAATATTGTTTTTAGGACAAACCATATACTTGAGAGGTAAGAAAATATATAGTTTCCTTTGTAGCTTAAGAAATTCTGGACTGAGAGGACGCACTTGGGAAGTTATGAATTGGGAAAATCACTTTCAGTTGTGCTCGCTGTCATTTAATAGAAATTGAGGAGAATCCTTTTTGGGTCTAAAACCTTTGCTGAACAAAAATGATTTATATCCTTTGTGTTGTTCTATAGAGATGGGTAGTATTTCCAAGGAAATAGCTAGGGTGATAATGTATATGATACTGATAATCCGCAAGTGCAAGGAATCATCGTAGGAATTTCCAAAAGTGGAAGTGATAAGTATGGAGTGTCGGACACACATGGAGCTAAAGGTAAGATCAATATTCTTTCCGGTCCTATTTGCCACTGAAACGACTCTACATACAACGAACGTTTGCTTCCATCTAGAAACGAGAGATAAATCTACGTTGTGGATATACAGAGAATAGCTTTGCATGATATCGGAGACCTAAAATATAAAAATAGGTGTGGTTAACATAAAGTTAGAATATATTACTATATATTATTAATACCGAGTGTGTAATAATATGGATCGGTGTGCGGAATTATCCTAGGAAATTGTTAACAAGATCGGTAATCATTATTGCAATTTTATATGAGGGACAGGCATAGGATAACATACTTTCTCTACTTGGATCATATGCACTTATGATTGGAACTCTAGCAAGCATCCGCAACTACTAAAGATCATTAAGGTAAAACCCAATCATAGCATTAAAGTATCAAGTCCTCTTTATCCCATACGCAACAACCACCTTACTCGTGTTTAAGCTTCTGTCACTCTAGCAACCCACTAGAAGTGAATCATGAACGTATTGCATCACCCTACAGCGGGAATCCTTCACTGTGCGCGGTATGTTGATACATCTCCAACGTATCTATAATTTTTGATTGTTCCATGCTATTATATATTCTGTTTTAGATGTTTAATGGGCTTTTATATTATTTTTGGGACGAATCTATTAACCCAAGGCCCAGTGCAAATTGCTGTTTTTTTGCCTATTTCAGTGTTTCGCAGAAAAGGAATATCAAACGGAATCCAAACAGAATGAAACCTTCGGGAACGTGATTTTTGGAACAAACGTGATCCAGAGGACTTGGAGTGGACGTCGAGAAACGAGCGAGGAGGCCACAAGGCAGGGAGGCACGCCTGCCCCGTGAGCGCGCCCCCCACCCTCGTGGGCCCCTCCTGGCTCTCCTGACCGACTTCCTTCGCCTATATATACTCATATACCCTGAAAACATCTAGAAGCACGACAAAACCCTAATGTTCAGTACATGGATTATACACACTCTCACCCTTCCATCATTGCTAGCCTCTTCGGTACCGTGCATTACCCTTTCTCGCCTTGAGAGTTGGTGCAAACTTCGCCGGTGCATCCAAACCCTGTGATATGATACGCTCTATCACACATAAGCCTCCTTATATCTTCCTCAAACCAGCCACCATACCTACCTATTATGGCATTTCCATAGCCATTCTGAGATATATTGCCATGCAACTTTCCACCGTTCCGTTTATTATGACACGCATCATCACTATCATATTGCCTTGCATGATCATGTAGTTGACATTGTATTTGTGGCAAAACCACCATGCTTAATTTTTCATACATGTCACTCTTGATTCATTGCATATCCTGGTACACCGCCGGAGACATTCACATAGAGTCATATTGTGAGTGGTAATTATTGAGTTGTAAGTAAATAAAAGTGTGATGATCATCATTATTAGAGCATTGTCCCATGTGAGGAAAGGATGATGGAGACTATGATTCCCCCACAAGTCGGGATGAGATTCCAGACGAAAAAAAAGGGAAAATAAAAAGCGGCAAAAATAAAAAAGGAGAAGGCACAAATAAAAAAATGAGAGAAAAAGAGAGAAGGGACAATGTTACTATCCCTTTTCCACACTTGTGCTTCAAAGTAGCACCATGTTCTTCATGATAGAGAGTCTCTTATTTTGTCACTTTCATATACTAGTGGGAATTTTTCATTATAGAACTTGGCTTGTATATTCCAGTGATGGGCTACCTCCCTCAAAATGCCCTAGGTCTTCGTGAGCAAGCAAGTAGGATGCACACCCACTTAGTTTCATTTGTTGAGCTTTCATATATTTATAACACTAGTGCATCTGTTGCATGGCAATCCCCACTCCTTGCATTGACATCAATTGATGGGCATCTCCATAGCTCGTTGATTAGCCGCGTCCATGTGAGACTTTCTCCTTTTTGTCTTCTCACACAACCTCAATCATCATATTCTATTCCACCTATAGCACTATGTCCATGGCTCGCGCTCATATATTGCGTAAAAGTTGAAAGAGTTTGAAATGGCTAAGTATGAAACAATTGCTTGGCTTGTCATCGGGGTTGTGCATGATGAGAGCATTTTGTGTGACGAAAATGAAGTATGGCCAAACTATATGATTTTGTAGGGATAAGCTTTCTTCGGCTATGTTATTTTGATAAGACATAATTGCTTTGTTAGCATAGTTGAAGTATTATTGTTTTTATGTCAATACTAAACTTTTATCTTGAATCTTTCGGGTCTGAACATTCATGCCACAATAAATAAGATTACATTGAAGAATATGCTAGGAAGCATTCCACATCAAAAATTCTGTTTTTATCATTTACCTACTCTAGGACGAGCAGGAATCAAGCTTGGGGATGCTTGATACGTCTCCAACGTATCTATACTTTTTTATTGTTCCATGCTATTGTATTTTCTGTTTTGGATGTTTAATGGGATTTATTATACACTTTTATATTGTTTTTGGGACTAACCTATTAACCCAGGGCAGTGCAAATTGCAATTTTTTTGCCTATTTCAGTGTTTCGCGGAAAAGGAGTATCAAACGGAATCCAATCGGAATGAAACCTTCGGGAACGTGATTTTTGGAACAAACGTGATCCAGAGGACTTGGAGTGGACGTCAAGAAAACGAACATGTAGGCCACGAGGAAGGGAGGCACACCTGGCCCCCCTGGTTGCTCCCCCACCCTTGTGGGCCCTCGTGGATCTCCGGCCCGACTTCCTTCGCCTATATATACTCATATACCATGAAAACATCCAGGAGCATGACGAAACCCTATTTCCACCGTCGCAACTCTCTCTACCTGTGAGATCCCATCTTGGGGCCTTTTCCGGCGCTCCGCCGGAGCGGGCATCGATCACGGAGGGCTTCTACATCAACACCATAGCCTCTCCGATGATGTGTGAGTAGTTTACCTCAGACCTTCGGGTCCATGTTTATTAGCTAGATGGCTTCTTCTCTCTCTTTCGATCTCAATACAAAGTTCTCCTCGATCTTCTTGGAGATCTATTTGATGTAACTCTTTTTGCGGTGTGTTTGTCGAGAGCCGATGAATTGTGGGTTTATGATCAAGATTATCTATGAACAATATGTGAATCTCCTCTGAATTCTTTCATGTATGATTTGTTATCTTTGCAAGTCTCTTCGAATTATGAGTTTGGTTTGGCCTACTAGATTGATCTTTCTTGCAATGGGAGAAGTGCTTAGGTTTGGGTTCAATCATGCGGTGCTCGACCCCAGTGACAGAAGGGGAAATGACACATATTGTATTGTTTCCATCGAGGATAAAAATATGGGGTTCATATCATATTGCTTGAGTTTATAACTCTAAATCATGTCATCTTGCTAATGAGCATTACTCTGTTCTTATGAACTTAATACTCTAGATGCATGCTGGATAGCGGTCGATGTGTGGAGTAATAGTAGTAGATGCAGAATCGTTTCGGTCTACTTGTCGCGGACGTGATGCCTATATACATGATTATGCCTAGATATTCTCATAACTATGCTCAATTCTATCAATTTCTCGACAGTAATTTGTTCACCCAACTAAAGAATAATTGAGGTTGAAATAAGAAGGAATACTCCTGACTCTTGCATAAAAGTAAATACATGAAAGTAAAAGATAGGCCCTTCACAGAGAGAAGCAGAGGTTGTCATGCATTTTTTAATTTTGGATGTGCAAACACTTAATGCAAAGGAACGTCACATTGTATTGCCCTTTGTGATAGTAACCTTTATTATGCCACTAGTAGAAAACCGGACTTTTAAAGCTAGGAGACGCGCGGAACATGGTACTATAGTACTTACTTTCAGGTATCTAAATTCCAGCTCCTTCGGGAGTCCCGGGGATTTTGTGCTATATTTTCTCCAAACACTGCCAGACAAAAGAAAACAATTACTTGATATCAGGAAATGAACAAATTTGCTGATATGGTGGATAACGATCGATTTAACTTACTTCTTGAGGATTTCAGTCATGTCCGCATACTCCTTGGTATCTTTTCGTCTCGATTCCAAGACAGTTACTACTCCCTTCTCAAGCCTAATCTCCAGGAGAATATAGTGGAAACTGCGCACGCATGCATAACTCATCAATTATATTACTATAACCTGGACTAATATATAAGGGAAACCAAATATGCACAAGACAACACTCACTTGAAGTTGTAAGGAAAGATTATTATATCTTTGTGTTCATTTATTTTGAATGATCGTAGCAAGTTGGCCTCAGTTTCTGCGGCATGATCTTTAACCTGAACTGCATCTATGAGAATTGTGTTAATGAACCCAATATCACCGATTTGTCTTTTCTTCAATTCGGCAATATTCAATCTGCATAATATAGTGAGGATAATTATAAATACATGCAATGAAAGAGCTGAGCTATATAGAGAGACTTAATGACAGAAGTAGTAGTACTTATAGACAGTAGCAGGTGACCGTTGCTTTATCGAGGGCCAATTGATTGAAAAACTGATAGAACTCCTCAAATGGAACATGCAACAGTTCAATTCCAATGAGGTCATGCTCCGTTTTAACTCTCATATACAAAGTATTCCTCCCCCCAGACTCTCTGCAGGTTTTCATGTACCAATCATGCAATCTTCGCATCATCGTTGTTAGAGATCTTTCATCTTTGACGAGAGGCTTCCCGTACTCGTATCTGTGTATCTGCACGTCCAGGAAATTATAATCTACATCGTCGGGCAGGTAATCGTCAAGATTGTTATAACCGGGCGCCATCCTCGAATCGACGCTAGGCACCTTGAGCGGGGGGCACGATTGCTTTGCTTGTTCGCCGAGCTGGGCAATTTGTTTCCCAGCTACTCGTCGTTCTTTCAGCCTTTGATAACTGACTGTACTTCCCGACCGCGACGCTTTGGCCCATGTCTTTGCAATAATGCGCTCATAGTTGCCTTTCGGCGGAGACTTGGGTGGTTTTTCCAGGGCAGCCAGAGTGCGCTTCACTTTCACCGAATCTACCTTCTCCTTCGGAGGTGGATGTCTCCGTGCTTACAACCCTTGAAACCAGTCATCCTTCTCGGTTCGCGCGATCCTAGCATTCTCCTCCGGGGTCATCTCGTATGGTAACTTCTCTGGAGTCTTCAGAGAAGGAACGAATCTGTATTTTCTCCCGCCTCTGGCTGTACTGCTAGACGCCGGCAGAGCAGACGGAGCGGCAGTCTTCTTGACTTGCTTACGAGGCGGAGGAGAAGGACTACGACGCGCCGGAGCAGCTGTCGGAGCGGCGGCGGGTCTCTTCCGCCCTTGCTGATGAGGCGGAGAAGGAGTAGGCTGGCTGCTCGGGCGCGCCGGCGCAGGCGGAGAAGGAGGCAGAGTGCCGCCACACGCCGGAGAAGGAGCCGGCCGTGGGCCCTGATCGTCACTCGTCGGAGGAGGAGGCGGTGGAGGAGGCGGAGTGCCCTGACTCGCCGGAGGAGTAGGAGGAGGTGGAGGCGTCCAGTTTGGAAGCTTGATGAGCTCCTTCCGCCATAGGCATGGAGTCTTCAGAGGAGAACCCAGCCGAGTCTCCCCTTCCCCTGTAGGGTGGTCAAGCGGGAGGTCCTCAAATCCCTCTGTTATTTCATCCACCATCACCTTAGCATATCCTTCGGGAATCGGCTGACACTAAAAAGTTGCGTCGGGTTCATTAGGAAAAACAGAGCCAACAGCCGCTTTGACCTTCATATTCATCCATTGCGTCATAAGGTGGCAAATTTGAGCCTCCGTGATAGCATCCACGGGATAGCTGGGAGGAGCCGTCAAGACAAGCTCCGGCTGAAGCAGCTCGGTGGAAGCCACGCTGCTTCTCCGCTGAGATGGCGGGCTAGCTTCAGGGGAAGCTTCGGCAGTTCGTTTGCTGCGATTTGCTTCTCGTTCCACTATCCCGAGTACCCTTTCTTTAAGCGCCTGCAGTTCGGACTGCTACACTTTCTTCCTCTTCTCCTGGCTTTTGTAACCGCCTGCGTCCGGAAACCCAGCCTTCCACGGAATGGAGCCTGGCGTGCCTCGTGTCCGTCCAGGGTGCTCAGGATTTCCGAGGGCCTTTGTGATCTCGTCGTTCTCTCTATCTGGAAGGAACGTCCGTTTCTGCGCTGAAGTAATATAGCACCGAAGCTTCTTCAAGGGTATGTCAAGTTGCTCATCCGTCCAAATGCACTTCCCTATTATAGGGTCCAAGGTTCCGCCAGCCCCGAAGAACCAAGTCCGGCAACGGTCTGGCCAGCTCATTGTCTCTGGTTCGATCCCTTTTGCAAGCAGATCATTCTCAGCCTTGGCCCACTTAGGCCGGGCTACGAGGTAGCCACCTGACCCCGTGCGATGGTGAAGCTTCTTCTTCGCAACATTTTTCTTGTTTGTCGCCGACATCTTCTTACTCTTTTCCGATGTCTTGTAGGCCACAAATGCAGGCCAGTCATCTCTGATCTTCTCATATATGCCCTTGAATTCGGGTGTCTCTTTTTTCTTGACAAACCTATTCAGGTCATTCTTCCACCTCCTGAATAGGTCTGCCATCCTCTTAAGAGCAAAAGACTTGATTAATTGCTCAACTGGCTTCTCCGGATCATCCTCTAGCGGTAGGGTGAAATTTGTCTTCAGGTCAGTCCAAAGATCATTTTTCGGCATATCATTGACGTAAGACACCTCAGGGTCTTCTGTAGCCGGCTTGAACCATTGCTGGATTCTGATCGAGATCTTGTCCCTAACTAGAACCCCGCACTGAGCAACAAATGCCTTCTTTGTTCGGATGGGTTCAATAGGTTGGCCATTGGGCGCGATTGCTATGATCTCAAACCTTTCATCCGAGCTCAACTTTTTCTTCGGGCCTCGTCTCTTTACCTTAGTTGTGCTCGATCCGGAGGGCTAGAAAAAAGAGCAAAGACTTAATTAATATGTGTACATACCAAAACAATGAATGCATCAATTAGCTAGTCGGCACAGGCTTAACTAATATATATACCTGGCCGGACTCGGTTCGGTCACCGGAGCCGTCATCCCGGTCTCCTTCTTGCACCAGCATTGGGTCATCGGAGCCGTCCTCACGTTCTTCTTCTTGCACCGGCATTAGGTCACCAGAGCCAGCTTCTTCACCCTCTCCTTCCAGAGTACCATCGGTGTCGTTGAGATACAACGAGACGGCATCACTTCCTTCTGCGATTATGTCCCTCAACATCGCTTCGTTTGCTTTGTCTCGGGTGGTGTCCATAGTTTCTACAAATATTTACAACATGGCAATTATTATTCAAACATGACAAATGGATATATTAGTGGCAAACGTAGAACTAGCTAGCTAATCATAGTAAGGAATCATATATATTAATTAGTGGGCTCGACGCTGCTTCTCTAGGGTTTGGGGTGGCTTCGAGAGAGTTTGTCGGGTAGGGGCGCGGCGGGAGGGGGTAGGAGACCGACATCGTTTTTTCTAGGGTTTGGGTGTCCTCGAGAGTTTTGGTCGAGCGAGAGGGTCGGGGGGTGCTCACGCGGTATACATTATTATCACAGTCGAGAGGGGGTATATATATCGACCGCCCCTCATGTCGAAGTTATCCGAGGGGTATATCGACCCCCCCTCGTGTTGAAGTTATCGGGAGAGGGAATAGAGAGGAGAAGAAGAAAGGAATAGAGGAGAAGATCGAAGAAAAAAAAGAAGAAAAAAAAGAGGAGAATCTATTTTTTCTTCTTCTCCTCTATTCCTTTCTTCTTCTCCTCTTCTTTTTTCCTCTTCTTATTTATTTCTCCTCTTCTTCCTCTCCTCTTCTTCTCCTTTCTTCCCCTTCTTATTTTTGTTTTTCCTCTCCTTTTTCTTTCTTCTTCCTTTCCTAGCTAGATATATAAAACTTTTCTAAAAATGTAACTTTTGCATATATAAAACTTTTCCATGGATCATCATTTCTCATATAATCCATCTATAGCCACATACATATATAAATGGAAAAAATGCTATGAACAAAAATACATATATACTTGGTAAATATTCTATGAAACATCGTTTCTCATATATATCAATGCATACATCCATGGATCATCATTGCTCATATATCCATAGTCATATATAAAAACTTTCTGCCTATGAACAAAAAACTTTCTATGAACAAAAAACTTTGTATGAAGAAAAAACATTTTTGACATATTTAGCACATTCTAACTTTTCCTAACTCTTTTACAACCACAAAAATTACTCCAACTTCATGATAGTACCCGCACTTCATTTGTCTTGCATCAGTACCTCACCACAAAAAATATCATAAATCCTAAAAATGCCCAAAGCCATCTAGCATTTGATCAAACACCCTCTATATGCACTGTTCATATCTGTAAAAAAATTCAGAAATTTCAGAAAAGTTTGCTGCTGCTCCACTCGATCCTTCTCCTCTCCTCTCCTTCTCCTCTCCTTCTGCTCTTCAATGCGTCGGGGCCGGCTGCGACCATGGAGCAGGGGCAGAGAGCAAGGGCCGCAATCGATCGGGACCATGCATGCATGCGAAAGGGGGGGCTCACTTTGTGGGGGGCGGCGATGGCAGGAGTCCGGCGACAAGGACGGCGGGCTCGGGGCGGCACGTGGTGACGGGGACGGCGGTCTCGGGACGGCGCGCGGCCAGCGACAGGGACGAGGAGGTGTGGGCTCGGGGAGGCACGCAGTGACGGGGACGACGAGGACGGCTGGCTCGGGGATGCCGGCGATGAGGATGGCGCGGGCTCAGGGAGGCGACAACGTTGGCGGCGGCGGCGTAGACGGCGAGGTGGAGCAGCCTCACAGCGTCGTCGGCGGGGAAGGGGGAACTGGCGATGCAAACTGAAAATTTTCACAAGTGTTTGTTATATAGTCTAAGCTTTAGTCCCGGTTGGTGGCGTAAACCGGGACTAATGCCCCCCTTTAGTCCCGGTTGGTGCCACCAACCGGGATCAAAGGCCTCTTTTCAGCAAACCAAAGGGCGGGAAGTGGCGGCCTTTGGTCTCGGTTGGTGGCACCAACCGGGACTAAAGAGGGGCATTGGTCCCGGTTGGTGTCACGAACCGGTACCAATGCACCCATTTGGTCCCGGTTCGTCCCACCAACCGGGACCAATGGCCTTGTGCTGCCCCGCGCCCAAAAGTTTAGTCCCACCTCGCTAGTTGAGAGGGCTCGGGAGTGGTTTATAAGCGCTGTTGCGCCTACCCTCTCGAGCTCCTCTCAACTGCAGGCTTTCGGGCCTATTCTGTCACTGCAATGCCTGTGGGCCTACTGGGCCTGCTGCGGGCCTGGATCCTGGCCCATGGTTGGGTTTCTAGTCGTATTCAGGCCGTGGTGGCCCAGTTGGTGGCATTTTTTTGCTATTTTTTCATTTCTACTTAGAACTAAATACTTATAGTTTTGTAGTGATTTCTTTTTTATTTTATGTCACTAGTTTATGAATAACTTTACAATAAAAATTGATTTTTGAGTCATTGTTTTTCATGCTATTTAATATTACTGTGTTTTATCATTATACTCAATTTGGTAATTTTAGTTAGTCATAACAAATATTATAGGCATTTTTCTTTTGTTTTTTGCTTTATTTTTTTATTCCTTTTTGCTTTTAAGTCAACAAAATTATAAACTTTCTGTTAGTGCCATTAATTTTAGAAAAATTATAAACTCAGATTTTAATAGTTAAAATTTGAATTCTTTGAAATTTTTGTGAATCACAAGTTTGTGATTAACTTTACTAAAAAATTGAACATAGATGCACCTATAGAGAAAATTCGACCTAAATTCATAGTTTTCTAATGAACACTGAAAAAGTTGGCATAGCATGCTCGTCTGTAACAAATTTGGCATGGTATCATCATAATAGTTGTGGGAGAAAGTCTTCACTTTTTCTTCGCTTTTGTCATTTGCTTATTGCGCCGTAACCATGGATAATCTTCATGGTTTATCAGGATGCTTGGGTCAGCCTTGACATTGAAGGGAGGAATTTCATGAAACCTTTCATAATCTTCAGACATGTCTGTCTTGCCCTCCACTCCCAGGATATCCCTTTTTCCTGAAAGAACTATGTGGCGCTTTGGCTCATCATAGGATGTATTCGTTTCCTTATCTTTTCTTTTTCTCGGTCTGGTAGACATGTCCTTCGCATAGATAACCTGTGCCACATCATTGGCTAGGACGAACGGTTCGTCAGTGTACCCAAGATTTTTCAGATCCACTGTTGTCATTCCGTACTGTGGGTCTACATGTACCCCGCCTCCTGACAGATTAACCCATTTGCACTTAAACAAAGGGACCTTAAAATCTTGTCCGTAGTCAAGTTCCCATATGTCCACTATGTAACCATAATATGTGTCCTTTCCCTTCACGGTTGTTGCATCAAAGCGGACACTGCTATTTTGGTTGGTGCTCTTTTGATCTTGGTCAATCGTGTAAAATGTATTCCCATTTATCTCGTATCCTTTGTAAATCAATACAGTCAAAGATGGTCCCCTGGACAACAAGTACAACTCATCACAAACAGTGTTGTCACCTCTGAGACGTGCTTCCAACCAACTGATGAAAGTCCTAATGTGTTCACATGTAATCCAGTCGTCGCATTGCTCCGGGTGTTTGGAGCGCAGACTGTTCTTGTGTTCATCGACATACGGGGTCACCAAGGTAGAGTTTTGTAGAACTGTGTAGTGTGCTTGAGACCAAGAATGCCCGTCCCTGCATATTATTGAGTCCGCTCCTAGCGTGCCTTTTCCAGTCAGTCTCCCCTCATACCGCGATTTAGGGAGACCTATCTTCTTAAGGCCAGGAATGAAGTCAACACAAAACCCGATGACATCCTCTGTTTGATGGCCCATGGAGTTGCTTCCTTCTGGCCTAGCGCGGTTACGGACATATTTCTTTAGGACTCCCATGAACCTCTCAAAGGGGAACATATTGTGTAGAAATACGCGCCCCAGAACGACAATCTCGTCGACTAGATGAACTAGGACATGCGTCATGATATTGAAGAAGGATGGTGCGAACACCAGCTCGAAACTGACAAGATATTGCGCCACATCACACCTTAGCCTTGGTACCATTTCTGGATCGATCACCTTCTGAGAGATTGCATTGAGAAATGCACATAGCTTCACAATGGCTAATCGGACGTTTTCCGGTAGAAGCCCCCTCAATGGAACCGGAAGCAGTTGCGTCATAATCACATGGCAGTCATGAGACTTTAGGTTCTGGAACTTTTTCTCTGGGATATTTATTATTACCTTTATACTCGACGAGAAGCCAGTCGGGACCTTCATACTAAGAAGGCATTCAAAGAAGATTTCTTTCTCATCTTTCGTAAGAGCGTAGTTGGCAGGACCTTCATACTGCTTCTGAGGCATGACGTCTTTTTCGTGCAAACGTTGCAGGTCCTCCCGTGCCTCAGGTGTATCTTTTGTCTTTCCATACACGCCCAAGAAGCCTAGCAGGTTCACGCAAAGGTTCTTCGTCACGTGCATCACGTCGATTGAAGAGCGGACCTCTAGGTCTTTCCAGTAGGGTAGGTCCCAAAATATAGATTTCTTCTTCCACATGGGTGCGTGTCCCTCAGCGTCATTAGGAACAGCTACTGCGCCGGGACCCTTTCCAAAGATTACGTGTAAATCATTGACCATAGCAAGTACGTGATCACCGGTACGCATGGCGGGCTTCTTCCGGTGATCTGCCTCGCCTTTGAAATGCTTGCCTTTCTTTCGACATTGATGATTGGTCGGAAGAAATCGATGATGGCCCAGGTACACATTATTCCTGCATTTGTCCAGGTATATACTTTCAGTGTCATCTAAACAGTGTGTGCATGCGTGATATCCTTTGTTTGTCTGTCCTGAAAGGTTACTGAGAGCAGGCCAATCGTTGATGGTCACGAACAGCAATGCCTTTAGGTTAAATTCCTCCTGTCTGTGCTCATCCCATGTACATACACCGTTTCCATTCCACAGCTGTAAAAGTTCTTCAACTAATGGCCTTAGGTACACATCAATGTCGTTGCCGGGTTGCTTAGGGCCTTGGATGATAATTGGCATCATAATGAACTTCCGCTTCATGCACATCCAAGGAGGAAGGTTATACATACATAGAGTGACCGGCCAGGTGCTGTGATTGCTGCTCTGCTCCCCGAAAGGGTTAATGTCATCCGCGCTTAAAGCAAACCATATGTTCCTTGGGTCCTTTGCAAACTCATCACATTACTTTCTCACGATTTTTCTCCACTGCGACCCGTCAGCGGGTGCTCTCAACTTCCCGTCTTCCTTACGGTCCTCACTGTGCTATCGCATCGACTTGGCATGCTTTCCGTTTCTGAACAGACGTTTCAACCGTGGTATTATAGGAGCATACCACATCACCTTCGCAGGAACCCTCTTCCTGCGGGGCTCGCCGTGAACATCACCAGGGTCATCTCGTCTGATCTTATACCGCAATGCACCGCATATCGGGCATGCGTTCAAATCCTTGTATGCACTGCGGTATAGGATGCGGTCATTAGGGCATGCATGTATCTTCTCCACCTCCAATCCTAGAGGGCATACGACCTTCTTTGTTGTGTATGTACTGTCGGGCAATTCATTATCCTTTGGAAGCTTCTTCTTCAATATTTTCAGTAGCTTCTTAAATCATTTGTCAGGCACATCATTCTCTGCCTTCCACTGCAGCAATTCCAGTACGGTACCGAGCTTTGTGTTGCCATCTTGGCAATTGGGGTACAACCCTTTTTTGTGATCCTCTAACATGCGATCGAACTTCAGCTTCTCCTTTTGACTTTCGCGTTGCGTCCTTGCATCGACAATGACCCGGCGGAGATCATCATCATCGGGCACATTGTCTAGTTCCTCTTGATCTTTAGCACCTTCACCCATTGCAGCATCATTGGGCACATCGTCTGGTTCCTCTTGATCTTCACCAGCTCCCCCTGTTGTAGCATCACGGTATTCAGGGGGCACGTAGTTGTCATCGTACTCTTCTTCTTCGTCGTCTTCCATCATAACCCCTATTTCTCCGTGCCTCGTCCAAACATTATAGTGTGGCATGAAACCCTTGTAAAGCAGGTGGGTGTGAAGGATTTTCCGGTCAGAGTACATCCATTGCCGGTTCATCTACGTGCATTATATATAATTAAGTGTCCAAATTAATAGAAGTTCATCATCACATGCATTAAAAGCAAAGTACATATGTAGTTCACATCTAACAACATATAGCTCTCTAGAGCATCTAATTAATTAAACCATACATTGAAACTATGTAAAACATTTTAATGCGAAAACAAAGGCGATCATAATCGCAACCAAGGTAACAATTGATCCAATGGCATAATGATACCAAGCCTCGGTATGAATGGCATATTTTCTAATCTTTCTAATCTTCCAGCGCATTGCATCCATCTTGATCTTGTGATCATCGACGAGATCCGCAACATGCAACTCCAATATCATCTTCTCCTCCTCAATTTTTTTATTTTTTTCTTCAAGAAATTGTTTTCTTCTTCAACTAAATTTAACCTCTCGACAATAGGGTCGGTTGGAATTTCCGGTTCACATACATCCTAGACAAATAAAATCTATGTCACATTGGTCCGCATAATTTTCATAAACAATAAATGAACCAATAGTTATAAAGATTAATGTATATACCACATCCGAATCATAGACAGGACGAGGGCCGACGGGGGCGGATACCAAAACCATCGCACTATATAAGATGCAATAATAAAAGTAAGATCTAAACATACAAGTAACAATACTTTTCCTTTCAGAAAGAAGATACGAACAAGAGGCTCACCACGGTGGTGTCGGTGATGAGATCAGCGCGGGTGATCGATGGCGGTGAAGACGGGGGTGGGGCGTGATGAAAATGGAGCTTTGAGGAAAATGGAGCTTTGAGGTCAAGCTTCGAGAGGAGAAAGCTTAACTAGTGTGGCTCGGGCATTTCATCGAACACCTCATGTGCATAGGAGGTGAGCTAGAGCACCACAAACACCTCCCCTCGCCGGCCCAGAAAACAGAGCACTGGAGTGCTCTACTCTCGGGCGAGGGTATATTGTTGGGGAACGTAGCATAAATTCAAAATTTTCCTACGTGTCACCAGGATCAATCTATGGAGTCATCTAGCAACGAGGGAGGAGTGGATCTACATACCCTTGTAGATCGCGCGCGGAAGCGTTCAAGAGAACGGGGTTGATGGAGTCGTACTCGTCGTGATTCAAATCACCGGTGATCCTAGTGCCGAACGGACGGCACCTCCGCGTTCAACACACGTACGGAACGGAGACGTCTCCCATGCCTTGATCCAGCAAGGAGGAGGGAGAGGTTGATGGAGATCCAGCAGCACGACGGCGTGGTGGAAGTAGCGGGATTCCAACAGGGCTTCGCTAAGCGCTGTGGGAGGAGGGAGATGTGTCACGGGAGGGAGAGGGAGGCGCCAGGCCTTAGATTGGTTTGCTCCTCCTTTTCCCCACTATATAGAGGGCCAATGGAGAGGGGGAGGCGCAGCCCTTGCCCCTTCCTCCAAGGAAGGGTGCGGCCAAGGGTGGGGAGGAGTCCATCCTCCCCAAGGCACCTCGGAGGTGCCTTCCCCCTTTAGGACTCTCCCCTTTTTCCTATCTCTTGGCGCATGGGCCTCTTGGGGCTGGTGCCCTTGGCCCATACAGGCCAAGGCACACCCCTTACAGCCCATGTGGCCCCCGGGGGCAGGTGGCCCCACCCGGTGGACCCCCGGGACCCTTCCGGTGGTCCCGGTACAATACCGATGACCCCGAAACTTGTCCCGATGGCCGAAATAGTACTTCCTATATATAATTCTTTACCTCCGGACCATTCCGGCACTCCTCGTGATGTCCGGGATCTCATCCGGGACTCCGAACAACTTTCGAGTTACCGCATACTAATATCTCTATAACCCTAGCGTCACCGAACCTTAAGTGTGTAGACCCTACGGGTTCGGGAGACATGCAGACATGACCGAGACGTTCTCCGGTCAATAACCAACAGCGGGATCTGGATACCCATGTTGGCTCCCACATGTTCCACGATGATCTCATCGGATGAACCACGATGTCAAGGACTTAATCAATCCCATATACAATTCCCTTTGTCTAGCGGTATTGAACTTGCCCGAGATTCGATCGTCGGTATCTCGATACCTTGTTCAATCTCGTTACCGGCAGGTCTCTTTACTCGTTCCGTAACACATCATCCCGTGATCAACTTCTTGATCACATTGTGCACATTATGATGATGTCCTACCGAGTGGGCCCAGAGATACCTCTCCGTTTACACGGAGTGACAAATCCCAGTCTCGATTCGTGCCAACCCAACAGACACTTTTAGAGATACCCGTAGTGTACCTTTATAGCCACCCAGTTACGTTGTGACGTTTGGCACACCCAAAGTATTCCTACGGTATCCGGGAGTTGCACAATCTCATGGTCTAAGGAAATGATACTTGACATTAGAAAAGCTTTAGCATACGAACTACACGATCTAGTGCTATGCTTAGGATTGGGTCTTGTCCATCACATCATTCTCATAATGATGTGATCCCGTTATCAACGACATCCAATGTCCATGGTCAGGAAACCGTAACCATCTATTGATCAACGAGCTAGTCAACTAGAGGCTTACTAGGGACATGGTGTTGTCTATGTATCCACACATGTATCTGAGTTTCCTATCAATACAATTATAGCATGGATAATAAACGATTATCATGAACAAGGAAATATAATAATAATCAATTTATTATTGCCTCTAGGGCATATTTCCAACAGTCTCCCACTTGCACTAGAGTCAATAATCTAGTTCACATCGCCATGTGATTAACACTCACAGGTCACATCGCTATGTAACCAACATCCAAGAGTCTAGTTCACATCACTATGTGATTAGCACTCAATGAGTTCTGTGTTTGATCATGTTGCTTGTGAGAGAGGTTTTAGTCAACGGGTCTAAACCTTTCAGATCCGTGTGTGCTTTACAAATCTCTATGTCATCTCCTAGATGTAGCTACCACGTTCTATTTGGAGCTATTCCAAATAACTGTTCTACTTGGAGCTATTCTAAATTGTTGCTCCATTATACGTATCCGGTATCCCTACTCAGAGCTATCCGGATAGGTGTTAAGCTTGCATCGACGTAACCCTTTACGACGAACTCTTTTACCACCTCCATAATCGAGAAAATTCCTTAGTCCACTAGTTACTAAGGATAACTTTGACCGCTGTCCTGTGATCCATTCTTGGATCACTCTTGTACCCCCTTGACTGACTCATGGCAAGGCACACTTCAGGTGCGGCACACAGCATAGCATACTGTAGAGAGCCTATGACAAAAGCATAGGGGACGACCTTCGTCCTTCCTCTTTCTTCTGCCGTGGTCGAGCTTTAAGTCTTAACTTCATACCTTACAACTCAGGCAAGAACTCCTTCTTTAACTGATCCATCTTGAACACCTTCAAGATCATGTTAAGGTATGTGCTCATTTGACAGTACCATTAAGCGTTTCGATCTATCCTTATAGATCTTGATGCTCAATGTTCAAGTAGCTTAATCTAGGCTTTCCATTGAAAAACACTTTCCAAATAACCCTATATATGCTTTCCAGAAATTCTACATCATTTCTGATCAACAATATGTCAACAACATATACTCATCAGAAATTCTATAGTGCTCCCACTCACTTGTTTGGAAATACAAGCTTCTCATAAACTTTGTATACACCAAAATCTTTGATCATCTCATCAAAGCACACATTCCAACTCCGAGATGCTTACTCCAGTCCTTAGAAGGATTGCTGGAGCTTTGCATACTTATTAGCATCTTTCAGGATTGACAAAACCTTCCGGTTGTATCACATACAACCTTTCCTCAAAAAAACGTCGAGGAAACAATGTTTTGACATCCTATCTGCAAGATTTCATAAATAATGCAGTAATAGCTAATATAATTCCAACAGACTTTTAGCATCGCTACGAGTGAGAAAATCTCACCATAGTCAACTCCTTGAACTTGTCAGAAAACATCTTAACGACAAGTCGAGCTTTCTTAATGGTGACATTTACCATCATTGTCCGTCTTCCTTTTAAAATCCATATGTACCCAACAGCCTTATGACCATCAAGTAATTCTTCCAAAGTCTACACTTTGTTTTCATACATGGATCCTACCTCGGATTTTATGGCCTCGAGCCATTTATCGGAATCCAGGCCCACCATCGCTTTTCCATAGCTCGTAGGTTCATTGTTGTCTAGCAACATGACTTCTAAGACAGGGTTACGTACCACTCTGAAGTAGTACGCATCCTTGTCATCCCACGAGGTTTGGGAGTGACTTGATCCGAAGTTTCATGATTACTATCATAAGCTTCCACTTCAATTGGTGTAGGTGCCACAGGAACAACTCTTTGTGCCCTGCTATACACTAATTGAAGTGACGGTTCGTTAACCTCATCAAGTCTCCCCATCCTCCCACTCAATTCTTTTGAGAGAAACTTTTCCTCGAGAAAGGACCCGATTCTAGAAACAATCCCTTATTGCTTTCGAATCTGAGACAGGAGGTATACCCAACTGTTTTTGGGTTGTCCTATGAAGATTTATTTATCCGCTTTGGGTTCGAGCTTATCGGCCTGAAACTTTTCCACATAAGCATCGCAGCCCCAAACTTTTAAGAAATGACAGCTTAGGTTTCTCTAAACCATAGTTCATACGGTGTCATCTCATCGGAATTACGTGGTGCTCTATTTAAAGTGAATGTGGTTGTCTTTAATGCCTAACCCATAAACTATTGTGGTAATTCGATAAGAGACATCATGGTATGCATCATATCCAATAGGGTGCAGTTATGATGTTCGGACACACCATCACACTATGGTGTTCCAGGCTGTATTAGTTGTGAAACAATTTCCACAATGTCTTAATTCTGTGCCAAATTCGTAATTCAAATATTCATCTCTATGATCATATCATAGATCTTTTATCCTCTTGTCACGACGATCTTTCAACTTCACACTGAAATTACTTGAACCTTTCAATAATTCAGACTCGTGATTCATCAAGTAAATGCACTCAACATCTACTCAAATCATCTGTGAAGAAAGAACATAATGATATCCACTACATGCATCAGCACTCATTGGACTGCACACATCAAAATGTATTACTTCCAACAATTTGCTTTCTAGTTCCATTTTACTGAAACCGAGGCTTTCAGTCATCTCGCCCATGTGGTATGATTTGCATGCCTCAAGTGATTCAAAATCAAGTGAGTTCAAACGGTCCATTTGCATGGAGTTTCTTCACGCATATACACCAACAGACATGGTTCGCATGTCTCAAACCTTTCAAAAATGAGTGAGTCCAAAGATCCATCAACATGGAGCTTCTTCATGCGTTTTATACCGATATGACTTACGTGGCAGTGCCACAAGTAGGTGGTACTATCATTACTATCTTTTGGTATGAACATGTGTATCACTACGATCGAGATTCAATAAACCATTCATTTTAGGTGTAAGACCATTGAAGGTATTATTCAACCAAACAGAGTAACCATTATTCTCCTTAAATGAATAACCGTATTGCGATAGACATAATCTAATCACGTCTATGCTCAACGCAAACACCAATTTCAATGGTAGAGGGAGCGTGCGATGCTTGATCATATCAACATTGGAAACACTTCCAACACATATCGTCAGCTCACCTTTAGCTAGTCCCCGTTTATTCCGTAGCTTTTATTTCGAGTTGCTAACACTTAGCAACCGAACCGGTATCTAATACCCTGGTGCTACTAGGAGTACTAGTAAAGTACACATCAACACAATGTATATCCAATATACTTCTATCGACCTTGCCAGCCTTCTAATCTACCAAATATCTAGGGTAATTCCGCTCCAGTGGTTGTTCCCCTTATTACAGAAGCACTTAGTCTCGGGTTTGGGTTCAACCTTGGGTTTCTTCACCAGAGCAGCAGCTGATTTGCCGTTTCATGAAGTATCCCTTCTTGCCCTTGCCCTTCTTGAAACTAGTGGTTTCACTAACCATCAACAATTGATGCTCCTTCTTGATATCTACTTTTGCGGTGTCAAACATCGCGAATATCTCAAGGATCATCATATATGTCCCTGATATATCATAGTTCATCACGAAGCTCTAGCAGCTTGGTGGTAATGACTTCGGAGAAACATCACTATCTCATCTTGGAAGATCAACTCCCACTTGATTCAAATGATTTTTGTACTCAGACAATCTGAGCACAAGCTCAACAATTGAGCTTTTCTCCCTTAGTTTGTAGGCTAAGAAAGTCGTCGGAGGTCTTATACCTCTTGACGCGGGCACGAGCCTGAAATTCCAATTTCAGCCCTCGAAACATCTCATATGTTTCGCGACGTTTCAAAAACGTCTTCGGTGCCTCAACTCTAAACCGTTTAACTGAACTATCATGTAGTTATCAAAACGTGTATGTCAGATGTTCGCAACATCCACAGACCACGTTCGAGGTTCAGCACACTGAGCAGTGCATTAAGGACATAAGCCTTCTAAGAAGCAATGAGGACAATCCTCAGTCTACGGACCTAGTCCGCATAATTGCTACTATCAACTTTCAACTAAATTTTCTCTAGGAACATATCTAAACAGTAGAACTGAAGCGCGAGCTACGACATAATTTGCGAAGACCTTTTGACTATGTTCAGGATAATTAAGTTCATCTTATGAACTCCCACTCAGATAGACATCCCTCTAGTCATCTAAGTGATTACATGATCCGAATCAACTAGGCCGTGTCCGATCATCACGTGAGACGGACTAGTCAACGTCGGTGAACATCTTCATGTTGATCGTATCTTCCATACGAATCATGTTCGACCTTTCGGTCTTCTGTGTTCCGAGGCCATGTCTGTACATGCTAGGCTCATCAAGTTAACCCTAAGTGTTTTGCATGTGTAAAACTGTCTTACACCCGTTGTATGTGAACGTAAGGATCTATCACACCCGATCATCACGTGGTGCTTCGAAACGACGAACTATAGCAACGGTGCACAGTTAGGGGAGAACACTTCTTGAAGTTGTTGTAAGGGATCATCTTATTTACTACCGTCGTTCTAAGCAAATAAGATGTATAAACATGATAAACATCACATGCAATCAAATAGTGACATGATATGGCCATCATCACTTTGCTCCTTTTGATCTCCATCTTCGGGGCTCCATGATCATCATCGTCACCGGCATGACACCATGATCTCCATCATCATGATCTCCATCATCGTGTCTTCTTGAAGTTGTCACGTCATCTATTACTTCTACTACTACAGCTAACGGTTAGCAATAAAGTAAAGTAATTACATGACGTTTATGTTGACACGCAGGTCATGAATAAATAAAGACAACTCCTATGGCTCCTGCCGGTTGTCATACTCATCGACATGCAAGTCGTGATTCCTATTACAAGAACATGATCAATCTCATACATCACATATATCATTCATCACATCCTTTGGCCATATCATATCACATAGCATACCCTGCAAAAACAAGTTAGACGTCCTCTAATTGTTGTTGCATGTTTTACGTGGCTGCTATGGGTTTCTAGCAAGAACGTTTCTTACCTACGCAAAACCACAACGTGATATGCCAATTGCTATTTACCCTTCATAAGGACCCTTTTCATCGAATCCGATCCGACTAAAGTGGGAGAGACAGACACCCGCCAGCCACCTTATGCAACTAGTGCATGTTTGTCGGTGGAACCGGTCTCACGTAAGAGTACGTGTAAGGTTGGTCCGGGCCGCTTCATCCCACGATGCCGCCGAATCAAGATAAGACTAGTAACGGCAAGCATATTGAACAAAATCAACGCCCACAACTACTTTGTGTTCTACTCGTGCATGGAATCTACGCAATAGACCTAGCTCATGATGCCACTGTTGGGGAACGTAGCATAAATTCAAAATTTTCCTACGTGTCACCAAGATCAATCTATGGAGTCATCTAGCAACGAGGGAGGAGTGGATCTACATACCCTTGTAGATCGCGCGCGGAAGCGTTCAAGAGAACGGGGTTGATGGAGTCGTACTCGTCGTGATTCAAATCACCGATGATCCTAGTGCCGAACGGACGGCACCTCCGCGTTCAACACACGTACGGAACGGAGACGTCTCCCATGCCTTGATCCATCAAGGAGGAGGGAGAGGTTGATGGAGATCCAGCAGCACGACGGCGTGGTGGAAGTAGCGGGATTCCAACAGGGCTTCGCTAAGCGCTGCGGGAGGAGGGAGATGTGTCACGGGAGGGAGAGGGAGGCGCCAGGCCTTAGATTGGTTTGCTCCTCCTTTTCCCCACTATATATAGGGCCAATGGAGAGGGGGAGGCGCAGCCCTTGCCCCTTCCTCCAAGGAAGGGTGCGGCCAAGGGTGGGGAGGAGTCCATCCTCCCCAAGGCACCTCGGAGGTGCCTTCCCCCTTTAGGACTCTCCCCTTTTTCCTATCTCTTGGCGCATGGGCCTCTTGGGGCTGGTGCCCTTGGCCCATATAGGCCAAGGCACACCCCTTACAGCCCATGTGGCCCCCGGGGGCAGGTGGCCCCACCCAGTGGACCCCCGGGACCCTTCCGGTGGTCCCGGTACAATACCGATGACCCCGAAACTTGTCCCGATGGCCGAAATAGTACTTCCTATATATAATTCTTTACCTCCGGACCATTCCGGAACTCCTCGTGACGTCCGGGATCTCATCCGGGACTCCAAACAACTTTCGGGTTACCGCATACTAATATCTCTATAACCCTAGCGTCACCGAACCTTAAGTGTGTAGACCCTACGGGTTCGGGAGACATGCAGACATGACCGAGACGTTCTCCGGTCAATAACCAACAGCGGGATCTGGATACCCATGTTGGCTCCCACATGTTCCACGATGATCTCATCGGATGAACCACGATTTCAAGGACTTAATCAATCCCATATACAATTCCCTTTGTCTAGCGGTATTGAACTTGCCCGAGATTCGATCATCGGTATCTCGATACCTTGTTCAATCTCGTTACCGGCAAGTCTCTTTACTCGTTCCGTAACACATCATCCCGTGATCAACTCCTTGATCACATTGTGCACATTATGATGATGTCCTACCGAGTGGGCCCAGAGATACCTCTCCGTTTACACGGAGTGACAAATCCCAGTCTCGATTCGTGCCAACCCAACAGACACTTTCAGAGATACCCGTAGTGTACCTTTATAGCCACCCAGTTACGTTGTGACGTTTGGCAGACCCAAAGTATTCCTACGGTATCCGGGAGTTGCACAATCTCATGGTCTAAGGAAATGATACTTGACATTAGAAAAGCTTTAGCATACGAACTACACGATCTAGTGCTATGCTTAGGATTGGGTCTTGTCCATCACATCATTCTCATAATGATGTGATCCCATTATCAACGACATCCAATGTCCATGGTCAGGAAACCGTAACCATCTATTGATCAACGAGCTAGTCAACTAGAGGCTTACTAGGGACATGGTGTTGTCTATGTATCCACACATGTATCTGAGTTTCCTATCAATACAATTATAGCATGGATAATAAACGATTATCATGAACAAGGAAATATAATAATAATCAATTTATTATTGCCTCTAGGGCATATTTCCAACATATATATAGGCAGCACTATTGGTCCCGGTTCGTGGCATGAACCGGGACTAAAGGGGATCCTTTGGTCCTGGTTCAGGCCACCAACCGGGACCAATGGTGGTGGGCCAGGAGCCAGGCCCATTGGTCCCGGTTCGTCCCACCAACCGGGACCAAAAGGTCCAGACGAACCGCGACCAATGGCCCACGTGGCCCGGCCGGCCCCCTGGGCTCACGAACCGGGACCAATGCCCCCATTGGTCCCGGTTCTGGTGTGAACCGGGACTAATGGGCTGCCCCGGCCTGAACCGTTGCCCCCTTTTCTACTAGTGTGCAGTCTGTCACTTTTATTTCTTTACCATCACAAGTTTGTACAACGCTTATTTTCCCTTACAATAAAAGATCATACATATTTAGGAGGAATTTTTATTGCTTTTTGCACCGATGACAACTTACTTGAAGGATCTAATTCAATCCATAGGTAGATATGGTGGACACTCATGGCCTAAAACAGGGTTTAAGGGTTTTGGATGCAAAAGTAGTATCTCCACTTAGTACAAAATTTTGTCTAGCAAAATATCCTAAGTAAGCACCACATGTTAGAGGATCCATAACAATATAACTTCTATGCAAATATACCCAAAAATAACTCATTACACTGTCTTCATTGCCCAATTTCAACTAATTTGCTCAAGTTTGAAAATAATTAATGATGCTCGCAATCATAGAAGATGTCCAAGATAGTATATTTATATGTGAAATATCTCTTCCTTCAATGTTCTTTCATGAATTGTTCAACTAACCAACGTTGTGTTTGCTAACTTTCAATAAACTTTAACACCTATACTTCTTATATGTGAATTCATTACTCTCCATGGGATAAGCATATGAAGCATATATAATTTCAGATTTATGATATTGAATTCATTCAACTATTTACTCACAGGATATAAGTGATGTTGGGGAACGTAGCATGCAATTTCAAAAAAAAAAAATCCTACGATCACGCAAGATCTATCTAGGAGATGCATAGCAACGAGAGGGGGAGAGTGTGTCCACGTACCCGCGTAGACACAAAGCGGAAGCGTTAGGTTAACACGGTTGATGTAGTCGGACGTCTTCACGATCCAACCGATCCAAGTACCGAACGTATGACACCTCCGAGTTCAGCACACGTTCAGCTCGATGACGTCCCTCGAACTCTCGATCCGGCAGAGGGTCGAGGGAGAGTTCCATCATCATGACGGCATGGTGACGATTATGGTAATGTGATCTGTGCAGGGCTTTGCCTAAGCACTACGACGCTATGACTCGAGCAGTAAACTGTGGAGGGGGGCACCACACACGGCTAAGAGAACAATCGATCTGCTATGGGGTGCCCCCTGCCCCCATATTTAAAGGAGGGGAGGAGGAAGCTGGCCACAAGGGGCGCGCCAGGGAGAAGGGACTCCTACTGGGACTCCAGTCCTTGTAGGATTACCCCCCCCCTTTTTCCTTCTTTCGGAGGGGGGAAAGGGCGAAAGGAGAGGAAGTAGGAGAAGGAAACGGGGGTGCTGCCTCGTTCCCTAATCCAATTCGGCCTTCTCCTTTGTGGGGGGCATGCCAGCCCCTTGTGGGCTGGTTCCTCCCTCCTATGGCCCATATCTTTCCTCGGGTGGTTCCGGCAACCCCTCCGGTACTCCGGTATGTACTCGATACACTCCGGAACCCTTCTGGTGTCCTAATACTACCTTCCAATATAATAATCTTTACGTCTCGACCATTTCGAGACTCCTCGTCATGTCCGTGATCTCATCCGGGACTCTGACCAAACTTTGGTCACCATAACACACAACTCATAATACAAATCGTCATCGAATGTTAAGCGTGCGGTCAGTATACTTCCATCATATGTCGAAGGGTTTCCGATCACAACAAATGGTCACCATAACACACACACACATCTCCGGTCGATAACCAATAGCAGAAACTAGATGCTCATATTGGTTCCATCATATTATACAAAGATCTTTATCGGTCAAACCACATAACAACATATGTCATTCCCTTTGTCATCGGTATGTTACTTGCCCAAGATTCTATCATCGGTATCATCATACCTAGTTCAATCTCATTATCGGCAAGTTTTTTACTCATTCCGTAATGCATCATCCTGGAACTAACTCATTAGTCACATTGCTTGCAAGGCTTATATAGATGTGCATTACCGAGAGGGACTAGAGATACCTCTCCGATACTCGGAGTGACAAATCCTAATCTTGATCTATGCCAACCCAACAAACACTTTCGGAGACACGTGTAGAGCATCTTTATAATCACCCAGTTATGTTGTGACATTTGATCGCACACAAGGTGTTCGTCCGGTATTCGGGAGTTGTATAATCTCATAGTCAGAGGAATATGTATAAGTCATGAAGAAATAAATAGCAATAAAACTTAACAATCATTATGCTAAGCTAACAGATGGGTCTTTTCCATCACATCATTCTCTAATGATGTGATCCCGTTCATCAAACGACAACACATGTCAATGGTCAGGAAACTTAACCATCTTTGATTAACGAGCTAGTCAAGTAGAGGCATACTAGGGACACTCAGTTTTGTCTATGTATCCACACATTATCAAGTTTCCGGTTAATACAATTCTAGCATGAAAAATAAACATTTATCATGATATAAGGAAATATAAAATAACAACTTTATTATTGCCTCTAGGGAAGATTTCCTTCAGTCTCACACTTGCACTAGAGTCAATAATATAGTTCACATCGCCATGTGATTTAACACCAATAGTTTACATGACCATGTGATGAACACCCATAGTTCACATCGCCATGTGACCAACACCCAAAGGGTCTACTAGAGCCAGTAATCTAGTTCATATCGCCATGTGATTAACACCCAAAGAGTATGAAAGTGCAACTATCCCTAGGTGGTTTTGGTAATTCATAACAACATATAGCTCATTGAGCTAATGCTATTCCAAGACAATTATTTCAGGAAAGCTCAGTGATTGGCATGGCATGGATGGTGAAAGTGGAACCCTCAAAATGCTAAGGACAAAGGATTGGCTCAAGCTCAAAAGCTCAAGACTCTTCATTTTACATTTTAGTGATCCATGATCACATTGAGTCCATAGGAAAAGCCAATACTATCAAGGAGGGATGAGGTGTTGCTTAATGAGCATTTTGCTTCATGTGCTTAATGATATGCTCCAAAATCCTCAGCTACTTTCCCATATCTACAAATGACCTAAACACTAAGCCAAACTCGGTCCTACCGATTCTTTCTATCCGGCGCCATCGAGTTTCACATGTCATAAGCCACTGCCAAACCCTAGCAAATCGGTTCTACCGATAGGGATCCCGGTCTTACCGAGATGGGATTGCAATTTCTCTGTTTCCTTTTCGTAACTATTCGGTCTCACTGAAAGAGCGGATCGGTCCCACCAAGATTGCAATGTAAACTCTTTGTTTCCCTTTTGTAACTTTTCGGTCTCACCGAAATAGCAAATCGGTCCCACCGAGTTTACCTGACCAACTCTCTGGTTAGCCTATTACCAAATCGGTCCGACCGAGTTTGTTGATTCGGTCCCACCGAGATTGGTAAATTGTCTGTAACGGTTGGATTTTGTGTGGAGGCTATATATACCCCTCCACCTCCTCTTCATTCGTGGAGAGAGCCATCAGAACACATCTACACTTCCAACTCATATTTTATGAGAGAGAACCACCCACCCTTGTGTTGAGGCCAAGATATTCCATTCCTACCATATGAATATTGATCTCTAGCCTTCCCCAAGTTGCTTTCCACTCAAATCTTCTTTCCACCAAATCCAAATCCTGTGAGAGAGAGTTGAGTGTTGGGGAGACTATCATTTGAAGCACAAGTGCAAGGAGTTCATCATCAACACACCATTTGTTACTTCTTGGAGAGTGGTGTCTCCTAGATTGGCTAGGTGTCACTTGGGAGCCTCCGACAAGATTGTGGAATTGAACCAAGGAGTTTGTAAGGGCAAGGAGATCACCTACATCGTGAAGATCTACCGCTAGTGAGGCAAGTCCTTCGTGGGCGATGGCCATGGTGGGATAGAAAAGGTTGCTTCTTCGTGGACCCTTCGTGGGTGGAGCCCTCCGTGGACTCGCGCAACTGTTACCCTTCGTGGGTTGAAGTCTCCATCAACGTGGATGTAGGATACCACCACCTATCCGAACCACGGGAAAAACATCCGTGTCTCCAATAGCGTTTGAATTCTCCAAACCCTTCTCTTTACATTCTTGCAAGTTGCATGCTTTACTTTCCGCTGCATATATACTCTTTGCATGCTTGCTTGAATTGTGTGATGATTGCTTGACTTGTCCTAAAAGTGGCTAAAATCTGCCAAGAACTAAAATTGGGAAAATGTTAAGTTTTTATTTGGTCAAGTAGTCTAATCACTCCCCCTCTAGACATACTTCCGATCCTACAAGTGGTATCAGAGCTTTGGTCTCCATTTGCTTTGATTTCCATAGCTTTTGGTGGTCATAGCCTTGGTTTCACAACCTAGGAGAGTATGGCGTCTAGCGAGGGAAATTATCACCGTACAGGTCCTTACTTTGATGGTATTAATTTTGCTAATTGGAAGCATAAAATGAAAATGCATATTCTTGGACATAACCCCGCCGTTTGGGCTATTGTGTGTGTTGGTTTGCAATGTGACTTGTTTGATGGGAAATAACCAAACCGTGAAGCTACCGCGGATGAGTTGAAGATGCTACAATACAATGCTCAAGCTTGTGATATTCTCTTCAACGGATTGTGCCCCGAAGAATTCAACAAAATCAGCCGTCTTGAGAATGCAAAGGAAATTTGGAATACTTTGATTGATATGCACGAAGGTACCGACTCCGTCAAGGAATCCAAATTGGATGTGCTTCAAAGTCAACTTGACAAGTTCAAAATGAAGGATGGTGAAGGTGTCGCTGAAATGTACTCTAGGCTTGCTCGCATCACAAACGATATTGCCGTCTTAGGGAGTGAAGAGATGACCGATAGATTCATCATCAAGAAGATCCTAAGAGCCTTGGATGGAAAATATGATAGCGTGTGCACATTGATCCAAATGATGCCAAATTACAAAGATCACAAGCCAACGGAGGTCATTGGAAGAATTGTTGCTCATGAGAAGTCGCTCAAGGATAAAGAGGAACTTCACAACAAATCAAGTGGTGCCTACAAAGCCTCATGTGAAGCTCCCACATCATCAAGTGAGAAACAAAACTTCAATGAAGAATTGAGCTTAATGGTGAAGAACTTAAACAAGTTCTACAAGAGTAGAAGCAAAGATAGAAGCTCCAAGTCAAGGTCCTACAATGACAAAAGATCTTCTAGTTGAGAGCGAAACTGCTACAATTGTGGAAGACCCGGACACTATTCCAATGAGTGTACGGCTCCCTACAAAAGAAGAGAGGATTCTCTAAAAAGAAGAAGCAAAAGAGAAGAATCACCATCAAGAGAGAGAAGGAGTAGAGATGATCATTATGAACGAAGATACTCATGGAGAAGCAAGGATTCGGAAAGAAAGGAAAAATCATCAAGGAGCTAAACAAAACAAAGACATCAAGCTCATGTTGGTGAATGGGTATCCGGCTCCGACTCCGACAACCACTCCGAGAGAAGTTATCACTCCGATTCCGAATATACTCAAGATGAAGGTGTTGCTGGTCTAGCACTTGTGTCAACCAACTCCTACAAGATATTTGACTCACCAAATGAAGGAATTGGAAGATGCTTCATGACCAAAGGTCCTAAGGTAACTCACCCTGAGTATGCTGATTTTAATAGTGATGAAGATGACTTGTTAGGTGATGATGATTTACTTGTTGACAACTCTAGTGATGGATACTATTGTGAAACGTCAATTAATCATGCTAATCAAGATAAAATGAATGACAATGATAAGGAGAAAATTGAGGCTCTAACTAAAGAACTAAACACTCTTAAGTTAGCTCATGAAACTATCTTCGAAGATCATCGAGAACTTTTAAGAGCTCATGAGAAGTTACGCTTTGAAAAGCTCAATCTTGAGCAAGAGCATGAGTTTTTAAAGGCAATCAATGATGATCTCCGCAAGAAAAGTTCTTCTTACATTGCCAAGCGTCTACTCTTATCCACTTACATGACTCAAGTCAAGTCTAGTAACAAGAACAAGAAAGATTCTTCCTCTAGTAGTAACAATGATCATGTTAAATCCAATATTGTTGCTTCTAGTAGTTCTCTTGATTCCAATAATGATTCTCTTAGCCAAGTTACACTTGAGCAAGAAAATAGCTTATTGAAGGGAATCATAGAGAAAGGAGTGTACAAAAGCCTTGCCGGTAGTAAGCAATTCGAGGAAATTGTACGCAAGCAAGGAAGGCACCAGAACAATCAAGGTGTTGGGTTTGAATGAAAGTTCAATGCTAATGGAGTTGAGTGGGAAGAAGATCAATACCCCAAGACAAAGTTTATTCCACAACAAGAGACGTATGATCCTACTTCTTTCAAGGGGACACAAACTCAAGATGATCTTCCACCTCCAGACTACAAGCAAAAAGGCAAGGACAAGCTTCAAGAGGAAATTGATGCATTTGAAGAAGCTCCTAAGACCTTAGTCAAGTGGATTCCCAAGACTACTTCAAGTTCCACTTCATCAAGTACGACTACAACTCCAAGGATTCCCATCAAGATGGTGTGGATCCAAAAGAAGAAGAACTAGAGAGTTCTTGAGGGTGACTCCGCCAACATACTTTACTCTTATCATTTTGGCAAGAACAAGTGCAATCAACTTCCACATCTTGCACTAGTTCAAGGAGTCACAAACCCTCTTGTTGGTAAGTCAAGGGACAAGGTAACCTAAAAGCTATCATAGACATCATCTTGTGTGTGCATCACTCTATGTCTATGGATATCCTTGTTTGTTCCTTGTGGGACTAACCCATGTAGGTATTGAAAGTGCAATTCACTCAAAAGGATAGCTCCAAGTGATCTACATCAACATTGAGCATCCACATCTTCAACATCTACATGAAGTCATCATCGACAAAACCGAAGGTTAGTTCATCCCTCTTAGGGGGGATATCACATCTAGGGGGAGATTTACTCTAAGACTTGAGTTAAAGCAACTCTAATGATGTGAACACAATAATGCTTTATGTAAAAGTGGTAACCCCACTTGAGCTTAAACGACGAGTATGACCTATGATCAAGTGTTCTCATTTGACTCCTATGTCAATACACTCATATATAGATGACCTAGTCATCACCAATTGCTTGATAGATGCTAGAATTGGTTGTGCATGCTTTGTCACATATTTCAATTGCCATTTTATTGTGTGAGCATGTTGGCATATTTTATTCATTCGAGGACATCCACTTGTTGTTTTGATTGCTTGGCTTTATTTTTCTTTTGCCAAGTGGATGGACAAAAATGCCTAAGAACCTTCTCTAGCTATCTATGCTTTTCTCGTCTCAAACTCTATTCATGCTACATCACAAAATTGATCAAGTCAGATTCGAACCACTCTGTGTGAGGAGCACTCGGAGTCCCCGATTCGTCATAGACTTAAACTTCCAAAACCTCTTTGTGATTCTCGTTCTAACCGATACCCCACTTTCGGTCTTACCGAGATCATTAAGTTGATCTATGTTTTCGATCTCGATGCAACCGATTTGAACCATTCGGTCACACCGAGTTGCAATAACTATATACAGTTTTGCATCTCGGTGCCACCGAGTTGTTCCACTCGGTCACACCGACAGGGTCGGGCTATATATAGACACGGGCAAAAATTCCGAAATTTCTCCGAACCCATTCGGCCGCGCGATAGCTCGCTCTGCCAACGTGGTCTCCGGATCGTCTCCTCGCCGCCAGCGGCCTCCAGTCGCTGGTCTCCGTCGCCGTCAATGGGATTCAACCCCGTCGTTGCCGCCGTAGCGAGGCTCCGCCGAACTAGGGTATGGACTCGATCTTTGTGCTATTCCCCAATCCGATTCCTAGCACATTGTGATCAAATTGATTCTAGCCACGTTTGATAAACTCATATCCAGTAAATGAATTCGTAGAATAGGTTTGATTCTTAAATTTTAGGGTTAGATTTCCGCCGAAACCATCTCGGACCCACCGAGTTGAAAAACTCGGTCCCACCGATTTGGCTCATGCCATTGCACAAGAGACACTCGGTCTGACCGAGTATTGCTAATCGATGTGACCGATTTTGGAACTTTGTGAAACCCTAGCAGTCTCGGTGCCACCGAACCGTGACTCGGTCTGACCGAGTTCACCAGTTTAGGTTCCAAAAAGTGCTTCGGTATCACCGAGTTTAAAAATCGGTAGATCCGAAATGATTTCTATGGGAAACTAAAACTAAGTTTTTGAATCATTTTTTGCGAAAATCTCTGCATTTTGTGATGCTCATCCACTCTACCTCATCTATAAACTATTCACAGGGTCAGCAGTCAGCTTGTTCATCATGTCAGACCAGAGTGATAGCCAGAACATGTCAGAACAGCCAGCACAGATGAGTGAGGGCACTAGTCCCTCCAGTTCTTCAGATGAAGGCAGCAGGAGCACCCCTAGCAACCTGCCAAAAGCTGCCACCAAACAAAAGAAAATAGAACCTCAGAATCAGTGGATGAGGACTATGTGGAAGAATAGGAAGCCACTTCCAAGAGAGTTGTGCTTAAGAAGGAGTATGGCTCAGTTGCAACCATCAAGCCAGCAATGCACAAAAAGGCACCTGCCAGGAGAGTTCCTACCTCCAAGCCTAGGAAGGCTGTTCCTGAGGAAACTATAAAATTCACAATGGAATCTGAAGAGGAAGAAATTGGCCAGGACAAGAAAAAGAAGAGAGCTAGAACTACCACTGCCAGAATTATTGGCAAGCCTTCTATGAGGAAAGATCCTTCTGAAGAAGAGGAAGAAGAGGTTGCTGCACCAGCACCTAAGGCACCCAAGCTAATCGGTGATGCTACCAAATCAGGGGCTACTGCATCTAAGCCCAAGGAAGCACCCAAGGCAGCATCAAAGGCCAAGATAGCTCCAAAGAGAAATACAAGGAGCATCCCAGCAGCTGAGAAGAACAAGGCCCCAGTGCCTGACACTGCAGAAGAAGAGGAAGGGCAAGTTCTCAGAAAGTTGAAGCCCAAGATCCCAGACCACAATGATGCTCATCCTGTGGCTGAGGATATGAAGATCAGAAGAGACTCAGGACTGAGAAAGTGGAGAGCAGAGGATCCATATGCTACCAGGAGGAGCACTGCTGTTGACTACAGGTTCCACACTAAGGAACAACAGTACTTCTGTGAGACAGTCTTATTGGACAAGAAGCCCATTGTGTGTGATATGAGATGGGTCGACTGGGAAAACATCAAGGACAATTAAGAGCACTACCCTGGAGTGCAAGACAACTTCAAGGCATGTGGAGTAGCTGACTTTGCTGGGCAGAAGCTCACAAAGTGGAATGAAGAGCTGATCATGCAGTTCTACTCCATAGCACATTTTTATCCAGATGGCAGAATTGTATGGATGTCTGAAGGTATGAGGTACCAATCAACAGTTGCTGAGTGGGCACAGCTCATGAATGCCCCAGAGGAGCATGAGGATGACCTAGACATTTATGCCAAGAAGAAGATGGACCACAACTCTATGTCAAATATGTACAAAGAGATCCCAAACAAGGCACTTGACACTTTCAAGTTTGGATCAGTACATTATCTTCTTTCAGGATTGCCAGCCATCAATTGGATACTGAGGCACACCTTGTTACCCAAGTCAGGTGATCACAAGATGATCAGAGGCCATGCAATCAACTTTCTTCATATATTTGATGTGCCACAAAAATTCAAAGTCATGAGCCTCATGGTAGAAACAATCAAGAGGACTGCAGCAGACCAGAAGAGGAGCTGTGGATATGCCCCTCAGATCCAGGAGCTGATTAACTCCAAGATGGGCACAGGCATATACCTCTTGGACAAGGAACATTTGCCTATTCATCCAGATTTTGAAGATAATGAAGTTGTGATGAACAAGGATGAACCATCTTCAGCCCATGCACAAGCACAGAAGGAGAAGGCAAGGAAGGAGAAAGCTGCAAAGATGCCAACTCAAGAGGAGGCATCTGAATATTTCTTGAAAACCAAGCAAGAGCAGCTCAGTTACTTGATTGCATCCACCCTGAGGATAGAGAAAGGACTGGCCACCCTCAATCAGAATCAGGAGAGCTAGAAAGAATCATAGAACAAAAGTTCTATGACTTGGATGTCAAAGTGACAGAGATTCAGTCTGCAGTGGAGCAACTTCAAGATGATATGCAGGAGAGGAAAGGGAAGACTACCACTGACGCATTTGCCAGAGTGCCACGAGCTCAGAGGTCCAGTGCAGTGCCAGTTCCTGACACAAGAGCCACCGCCTCAGCTCCAGCCACAGCACCAGCCCAACCAGCTCCAGCATCTACATCAGCTCCAACTCCAACCACGTCTACAGAAGCCTTCGTCCTTGGAGTGATCCAAACTCCACCACCACCAGAACATCAAGCCTGAGTGTCGATTTAGCACTATGCATTTTCTAGGAACTTTTTGGGAACTTGTTGCCAAAGGGGGAGAAAAATGTATAGATCATAGGCTTCGAGAGAGAGAGTGTGTGTTGTTTTTCTCTCTTGCTTTATTTGGTGGTTTTTCAAACATTGTTTGCTTTTGGTCGAGACACTTTGATATGCTTGTGAGACATTGATGATCATGTGTTTGATCATAAGCTACACTTATGCATGCTTGATATATCTTATCTATCTTATGTGATCATTCACTTTTCCTTGGTGATGAGTGCATATATTTCATTATTATCATTTTGAGCGCTCCACCAAGATGTATGTGACATGGAAGAGTAACCCATAATTCTAACTCTTTGTGCATTTGCAGTCCAAAGCAAATTTTAAATATGCACAAATTTAGGGGGAGCTCTTACTTATCACATACTTCTCAAAGCGACGATATAATTCATTCTTATTATCATTTGTCGAAGCTTTGATCTATATGTTGTCATCAATTACCAAAAAGGGGGAGATTGAAAGTGCAACTATCCCTAGGTGGTTTTGGTAATTCATAACAACATATAGCTCATTGAGCTAATGCTATTCCAAGACAATTATTTCAGGAAAGCTCAATGATTGGCATGGCATGGATGGTGAAAGTGGTACCCTCAAAATGCTAAGGACAAAGGATTGGCTCAAGCTCAAAAGCTCAAGACTCTTCATTTTACATTTTAGTGATCCAAGATCACATTGAGTCCATAGGAAAAGCCGATACTATCAAGGAGGGATGAGGTGTTGCTTAATGAGCCTTTCGCTTCATGTGCTTAATGATATGATCCAAAATCCTCAGCTACTTTCCCATATCCACAAATGACCTTAACCCTAAGCCAAACTCGGTCCTACTGATTCTTTCTATCCGGCGCCACCGAGTTTCACATGTCATAAGCCACTGCCAAACCCTAGCAAATCGGTTCTACCGATAGGGATCCCGGTCTTACCGAGATGCGATTGCAATTTCTCTGTTTCCTTTTCGTAACTTTTCGGTCTCACCGAAAGAGCGGATCGGTCCCACCGAGATTGCATTGTAAACCCTCTGTTTCCCTTTTGTAACTTTTCGGTCTCACCGAAAGAGCAAATCAGTCCCACCGAGTTTACCTGACCAACTCTCTGGTTAGCCTATTAACAAATCGGTCTCATCGAGTTTGTGTAATCGGTCTCACCGAGATTATGTTATGCCCTAACCCTAACCATATCGGTCCTACCGAGTTGCATGTCAGTCCCACCGAAAATCTCTAACGGTCACCAGGTTTACTATTTCGGTCCGACCGAGTTTGTTGATTCGGTCCCACCGAGATTGGTAAATTGTGTGTAACGGTTCGATTTTGTGTGGATGCTATATATACCCCTCCACCTCCTCTTCATTCGTGGAGAGAGCCATCAGAACACATCTACACTTCCAACTCATATGTTCTGAGAGAGAACCACCTACCCTTGTGTTGAGGCCAAGATATTCCGTTCCTACCATATGAATCTTGATCTCTAGCCTTCCCCAAGTTGCTTTCCACTCAAATCTTGTTTCCACCAAATCCAAATCCTGTGAGAGAGAGTTGAGTGTTGGGGAGACTATCATTTGAAGCACAAGAGCAAGGAGTTCATCATCAACACACCATTTGTTACTTCTTGGAGAGTGGTGTCTCCTAGATTGGCTAGGTGTCACTTGGGAGCCTCCGACAAGATTGTGGAATTGAACCAAGGAGTTTGTAAGGGCAAGGAGATCGCCTACATCGTGAAGATCTACCGCTAGTGAGGCAAGTCCTTCGTGGGCGATGGCCATGGTGGGATAGACAAGGTTGCTTCTTCGTGGACCCTTCGTGGGTGGAGCCCTCCGTGGACTCGCGCAACCGTTACCCTTCGTGGGTTGAAGTCTCCATCAACGTGGATGTAGGATAGCACAACCTATCCGAACCACGGGAAAAACATCTGTGTCTCCAATAGCGTTTGAATTCTCCAAACCCTTCCCTTTACATTCTTGCAAGTTGCATGCTTTACTTTCCGCTGCATATATACTCTTTGCATGCTTGCTTGAATTGTGTGATGATTGCTTGACTTGTCCTAAAAGTTGCTAAAATCTGCTAAGAACTAAAATTGGGAAAAGGTTAAGTTTTTATTTGGTCAAGTAGTCTAATCACCCCCCTCTAGACATACTTCTGATCCTACAGAGTACTAAGGTGTGATCATGTTTGGCTTGTGAGAGAGGTTTAGTCAACGGGTCTGTAATATTCAGATCCGTATGTATTTTGCAAATTTCTATGTCTACCATGCTCTGCACGAAGCTATTCTATATAAATGCTCTGTACTAAGGTGTGATCATGTTACGACGAACTCTTCATCATCTCTATAACCGAGAAATATCTCCTTAGCCTTCTAAGGATAACTTTGACCGTTGTCAAGTGATCTACTCCTAGATCACTATTGTACTCCCTTGCCAAACTCAGGGCATGGTATACAATAGTCTGGTACACAGCATGGCATACTTTATAGAATGTATGGCTGAGGCTTAGGGAATGACTTTCATTCTCTCTCTATCTTCTGCCGTGGTCGGGCTTGGAGTCTTACTCAACTTCACACCTTGCAACACAGGCAAGAACTCCTTGTTTGACTATTCAATTTTGATGCTCAATACGTAAGCAGCTTCACCGAGAGATTTCTTTGAAAAACTCCTTTCAAACACTCCTTTATGCTTTCTAGAAAATTCTACATCATTTCCGATCAAAAATATGTCATTCACATATACTTATCAGAAAGGTTGTAGTGCTCCCACTCACTTTCTTTTAAATACAGGCTTCACCGCAAGTCTGTATAAAACAATACGCTTTCATCAACTCATCAAAGCGTATATTGCAACTCCGAGATGCTTGCACCAGTCCATAGATGGATCGCTGAAGCTTTGTACATTTTGTTAGCACCTTTAGGATTGAGAAAACCTTCTGGTTGCATCATATACAACTCTTCTTTAATAAATCCGTTAAGGAATGCAGATTTCACATCCATTTGCCAGATTTCATGAAATGCGGAACCTGCTAACATGATTCGGACAAACTTTAAGCATCGGTACAAGTGAGAAAATCTCATAGTAGTCAACACCTTGAACTTGTCGAAAACATTTTTGCGGCAATTCGAGCTTTGTAGATAGTAATACTACCATCATCGTCCATCTTCCTCTTGAAGATCCATTTATTCTCTATGGCTTGCCGATCATTGGGCAAGTCAAGCAAAGTCCATACTTTGTTCTCATACATGGATCCTATCTCAGATTTCATGGCCTCAAGCCATTTATCGGATTCTGGTCTCATCATCGCTTCCTCATAGTTCGTAGGTTCGTCATGGTCTAGTAACATGACTTCCAGAACAGGATTATGGTACCACTCAGGTGCGGATCGTGCTCTGGTTGACCTATGCGGTTTGGTAGTAACTTGATCTGAAGTTTTATGATCATCATCATTAGCTTCCTCTCTTTTTGGTGTAGGCATCACTGGAACTGATTTCTGTGATGAGTTATTTTCCAATTCGAGAGAAGGTACAATTACCTCATCAAGTTCTACTTTCCTCCCACTCACTTCTTTAGAGAGAAAACTCATTCTCTAGAAAGGATCAATTCTTAGCAACAAAGATCTTGCCTTCGGATCAATGATAAAAGGTGTACCCAACAGTTTCTTTTGGGTATCGTATGAGGACGCACTTCTCCGATTTAGGTTTGAGCTTATCAGGCTGAAGCTTTTTCACATAAGCATCACAACCCCAAACTTTAAGAAACGATAGCTTAGGTTTCTTGCCAAACCATAGTTCATACGGTGTCGTCTCAACGGATTTAGATGGTGCCCTATTAACGTGAATGCAACTGTCTCTAATGCATAACCCCAAAACGACAGTGGTCAATTGGTAAGAGACATCATAGATCGCACCATATCTTATAAAGTATGATTATGATATTCGGACAAACCAATACACTATGGTGTTCCAGGTGGCGTGAGTTGTGAAACTATTTCACATTGTTTCAAATAAGGCCAAACTCGTAACTCAAATATTTCCCTCCGCAATCAGATCGTGGAAACTTTATTTTCTTGTTATGATAATTCTTCACTTCACTCTGAAATTCTTAGAACTTTTCAAATGTTTCAGACTTGTGTTTCATTAAGTAGATATAACCATATCTGCTCAAATCATCTGTGAAGGTCAGAATATAACGATACCGCCACGAGCCTCAACACTCATTGGATCGCATACATCGGTATGTATTATTTCCAATAAGTCAGTGGTTCGCTCCGTTGTTCCGGAGATGGACTCTTAGTCATCTTGCCCATGAGTCATGGTTTGCAAGCATCAAGTGATTCATAATCAAGTTATTCCAAAAGCCCATCAGCATGGAGTTTCTTCATGCGCTTTACAACAATATGACCTAAACGGCAGTGCCACAAATAAGTTGCACTATCATTACTAACTTTGCATCTTTTGGCTTCAATATTATGAATATGTGTATCACCACGATCGAGATTCAATAAACCATTCACATTGGGTGTATGACTATTGAAGGTTTTATTCATGTAAACAGAATAACAATATTCTCTGACTTAAATGAATAACCGTATTTTAATAAACATGATCTAATCATACACGTGCTCAACGCAAACACCAAATAATATTTATTTAGGTTCAACAGTAATCCTGAAGGTAGAGGGAGTGTGCGATGGTGATCGTATGAACCTTGGAATCACTTCCAACACACATCGTCACTTCGCCCATAACTACTCTCTCGTCATTCTGCAACTCCTGTTTTGAGTTACTAATCATAGCAACTGAACGAGTATCAAAACCCATGGGTTACTATGAGCACTAGTAAATTACACATCAATAACATGTACATCACATATCCATTTGTTTACTTTGCCATCCTTCTTATCCGCCAAGTATTTGTGGTAGTTCCGCTTGTAGTGACCATTTCCTTTGCAGTATAAGCACCCAGTTTTAGGCTTGGGTTCAGCTTTGGGCTTCTTCATGGGAGTGGAAACTTTCATGCCATTCTTCTTGAAGTTCCCTTTCTTTCCCTTTGCCCTTTTCCTTGAAACTATCTCTCTTGTTAACCATCAACACTTGATGCTCTTTCTTGATTTATACCATCATCGATTTCAGCATCGCGAAGAGCTCGGGAATCATTTTCGCCATCCCTTGCATATTATACTTCATCACGAAGTTCTAGTAGCTTGATGATAGTGTCTAGAGAACTTTTGCCAATCACTTATCTTATCTGGAAGATCAACTCCCACTTGATTCAAGTGATTGTAGTACTCAGACATTCTAAGCGCATGCTCACTGGTTGAGCTATTTTCATCCATCTTGTAGCCAAAGTACTTGTCAGAGGTCTCATACCACTCGACATGGGCATGAGACCGAGATACCAATTTCATCTCTTGGAACATCTCACATGCCTCGTGGCATTCAAAACGTTTTTGAAGTCCCGGTTCTTAGCCATAAAGCATGGTGCACTAAACTATCAAGTAGTCATCATACCGAGCTTTGTCAAACGTTCATAATGTCTGCATCTGCTACTGCAATAGGTCTGTCACCTAGCGGTGCATCAAGGACATAATTCTTCTGTGTAGCAATGAGGATAATCCTCGGATCATGGACCCAGTCTGCATCATTGCTACTATCATCTTTCAACTTATTCTTCTCTTCAAACATATCAAAAATAAACTGGGAGCTACATCGCAAGCTATTGATCCACAACATAGATATGCAAATACTAGCAGGACTAAGTTCATGATAAATTAAGTTCGATTAATCATATTACTTAAGAACTCCAACTTAGATAGACATCCCTCTAGTCATCTAAATGATCACGTGATCCATATCAACTAAACCATGTCCGATCATCACGTGAGATGGAGTAGTTTTCAATGGTGAACATCTTTATGTTGATCATATCTACTATATGTTTCACATTCGACCTTTCGGCCTCAGTGTTCCGAGGCCATATCTGCATATGCTTGGCTCGTCAAGTTTAACCCGAGTATTTTGCATGTGCAAAACTGGCTTGCACCCATTGTATGTGAATGTAGAGCTTATCACACCCTATCATCATGTGGTGTCTCGACACGAAGAACTATAGCAACGGTGCATACTCAGGGAGAACACTTATACCTTGAAATTTAGTTTGGGATCACCTTATAATGCTACCGCCATACAAAGCAAAATAAGATGCATAAAAGATAAACATCACATGCAATCAAAATATGTGAGATGATATGGCCATCATCATTTTGTGCCTTTGATCAACATCTCCAAAGCACCGTCATGATCTCCATCGTCACCGGCTTGACACCTTGATCTCCATCATATCATCGTTGTCGTCTCAACTATTGCTCCTACAACTATCGCTACCGCACAGTGATAAAGTAAAGCAATTACATGGCGATTGCATTTCATACAATAAAGCGACAACCATAAGGCTCCTGCCAGTTGCCGATAACTTTTACAAAACATGATCATCTCATACAATAACGTATATCACATCATGCCTTAACCATATCACATCACAACATGCCCTGCAAAAACAAGTTAGACGTCGTCTACTTTGTTGTTGCAAGTTATACGTGGCTGCTACGGGCTTCTAGCAAGAACCGTTCTTACCTACTACTACCTCTTGAGCATGCGTTGGTTTTCCCTTGAAGAGGAAAGGGTGGTGCAGCAAAGTAGCGCAAGTATTTCCCTCCGTTATTGAGAACCAAGGTATCAATCCAGTAGGAGACAACACACAAGTCACCTAGTACCTGCACAAACAATCAAGAACCTTGCAACCAACGCGATAAAGGGGTTGTCCATCCCTTCATGGTCACTCGCAAAAGTAAGATCTAATAAAGATAGTAAAGTAAATATTTTTGGTATTTTTGTTATATAGATTGGTAAGTAAAGATTGCAAAATAAAAGAATGACAATGGAAATTGGCAAGTTAACGGGAAACTAATATGATGTAAAATAGACCCGGGAGCCCTAGGTTTCACTTGTTGCTTCTCTCAAAATAGCATGTATTACGCTGGGTGAACAAATTACTGCCGAGCAAGTGATAGAAAAAATCATAGATATGAAGTTATCTAAGGCAATGATCATCAATATAGGCATCACGTCCGTGTCAAGTAGACCGAAACGATTCTGCATCTACTACTCTTACTCCACACATGGACCGCTATCCAACATGCATCTAGAGTATTAAGTACATAAGAATAGAGTAATGCTTTAAGCAAGATGACATGATGTAGAGGGATAAACTCAAGCAATATGATATAAACCCCATCTTTTTATCCTCGAAGGCAACAATAGAATACGTGCCTTGCTGCCCCTACTAGCACTGGGAAAGGACACCGCAAGATCAATCTAGTAGGCCAAACGAAACTGATAATTCGAAGAGACTTGCAAAGATATCAAATCTTGCATATAAGAATTCAGAGAAGAACCAATTAATATTCATAGATAAACGTGTTCATAAATCCACAATTCATCGGATCTCGGCAAACACACCTTAAAAGATTATTACACTGAATAGATCTCCAAGAACATCAAGGAGAACTTCGTATTGAGAACCAAAGAGAGAGAAGAAGCCATCTAGCTAATAACTATGGTCCCAAAGGTCTATGGTAAACTTCTCACGCATCATCGGAGCGGCTATGGTGTTGATGTAAAAACCCTCCGTGATCGATTCCCACACCGGTGGAGCGCCAAAAAGGCCCCAAGATGGGATATCAAGGGTACGGAAGGTTGCGGTGGTGGAAAAGTGGTTTCGTGGATCCCAATGATGTTTTTAGGGTATAAGAGTATATATAGGAGAAAGTGGTACGTCGGTGGAGCTCCATGGGGCCCACGAGGGTGGTGGGCGTGCCCTCCTGCCTCGTGGCTTCCCGGCAGAGTTCTAGACTTCAAATCCAAGTCTTCTTGGTTGCTTTCGGTCCAAGAAAGATCATCACGAAGGTTTCATTCCATTTGGATTCCGTTTGGTATTCCTTTTATGCGAAATACTAAAATAGGCAAAAAAAATAGAAACTGGGACTAGGCTTTCAGTTAATAGGTTAGTCCCAAAAATACTATAAAAGAGCTTATTAAAGCCCATTAAACATCCAACACAGATAATATAATAACATGAAACAATCAAAATTTATAGATACATTGGAGACGAATCAAGCAACCCCAAGCTTAATTCTTGCTCGTCCTCGAGTAGGTAAATAATAAAAACAGACATTTTTGACGTGGAATGCTACCTAACATAATTTTCAATGTAATTTTCTTTATTGTGGCATGCATGTTCAGATCCGAAAGATTCAAGAAAAAAGTTTAATATTGACATAAAAATAATAATACTTCAAGCATACTAACAAAGTAATTATGTCTTCTCAAAATAACATGGCCAAAAAAAGTTCATCCCTACAAAATCATATAGTTTGGCTATGCTCCATCTTCGTCACAAAAAATGTTCCAATCATGCTCAACCCCGATGACAAGCCAAGCAATTGTTTTATACTTTGGTATTCTCAAACTTTTTCAACTTTCACGCAATACATGAGCGTGAGCCATGGACATAGCACTATAGTTGGAATAGAATGATGGTTGTGGAGAAGACAAAAATAGGAAGATGGTCCCACATCAACTAGGCGTATTATTGGGCTATGGAGATGCCCATCAATAGATAGCAATGTGAGTGAGAAGGGATTGCCATGCAACGAATGCACTAGAGCTATAAATGTATGAAAGATCAACAAAAGAAACTAAGTGGGTGTGCATCCAACTTGCTTGCTCATGAAGACCTAGGGCATTTGAGGAAGCCCATCCTTGGAATATACAAGCCAAGTTCTATAATGAAAAATTCCCACTAGTATATGAAAGTGACAAAATAAGAGACTCTCTATCATGAAGATCAATGTGCTACTTTGAAGCACAAGTGTCGAAAAAGGATAGTAGCATTTTCCCTTCTCTCTTTTTCTCTCATTTTTTCGTTTGGCTTCTTTGGCCTCATTTTTTTGTTGGCTTCTTTGGCCTTTTTTTATTTCCTAACATGGGACAATGCTCTAATAATGATGATCATCACACTTCTATTTACATACAACTCAAGGATTGCAACTCGATACTTAGAACAAAATATGACTCTATATGAGTGCCTTCGGCGGTGTACCGGGATATGCAATGAATCAAGAGTGACACGTATGAAAAAATTATGAATGGTGGCTTTGCTAGAAATACGATGTAAAATACATGATCATGCAAGGCAATATGACAATAACGAATCGTGTCATAATAAACGGAACGGTGGAAAGTTGCATCGCAATATATCTCGGAATAGCTATGGAAATGACACAATAGGTAGGTATTGTGGCTGTTTTGAGGAAGGTAAATGATGGGTTTATGGTACCGGCGAAAGTTGCGCGGTACTAGAGAGGCTAGCAATGCTGGAAGGGTGAGAGTGCATATAATCCATGGACTCAACATTATTCATAAAGAACTCACATACTTATTGCGAAAATCTAAAGGTCATCAAAACCAAGAACTAAGCGCATGCTCCTAAGGGGATAAATTGGTAGGAAAAGACCATTGCTTGTCCCCGACAACCACTCATCAGGAAGACAATCAAAGAAACACGTCACGGTTCAAATTTGTTACACAACGGTTACCATACGTGCATGCTACAGGACTTGCAAACCTCAACACAAGTACTTCTCAAATTCACAATTACTCAACTAGCATGTCTCTAATATCACCATCTTCATATCTCAAAACAATCATCAAGCATCAAACATCTCATAGTATTCAATGCACTTTATAAATTCACAATTACTCAACTAGCATGTCTCTAATATAACCATTTTCATATCTCAAAAAAATCATCAACCATCAAACTTCTCATAGTATTCAATGCACTTTATATGAATGTTTTTATTATACCCATCTTGGATGCCTGTCATATTAGGACTAATTTTATAACCAAAGCAAATTACTATGCTGTTCTAAAAGGCTCTCAAAATAATATAAGTGAAGCATGAGAGATTAATAATTTATATAAAATAAAACCACCACCGCACTACTAGCACTAGTAGAAAACCGACCTTTTGTCCCGGTTCGTAAGGGCCTTTAGTCCCGGTTCCCGAACCGGGACAAAAGGGTCGTTACTAATACCCTCACCCTTTAGTCCCGGTTCAAACCAGAACCGGGACAGATGGGCCTCCACGTGGCCTACGCGCCGAGCCCAGGCAGGAGGGCCTTCGGTCGCGGTTGGTGGCACCAACCGGGACCAATAGACCTCCACGCGTCAGCATTTCTGTGGATGGGGTTTTTGGTTTTTTTGAAAGGGGGGGTTTGGGGGTTTTGGGGGGTTAATTTAGGAATTTCATATATTGTGTTAGATAGCTAATTAATAGAGAGAAGTGTCCTCTCTTATGTCCGTGCTTGGTCGATGCTACGTACTATACATACATATAGAGAGGACTAGGCACGCTAACTAGCTAGTAAGCAAATGAAGGAAACGGAAGATCGTCGTGAACATATATGCATACAGAGAGAAGTGATATTGACCACCTCTCCTTCTCCAAGAGATTGGTCGAACAACAAGTTCTCGTATATCTATCGTCCGACACTACCGGCTACATATATACAATAATTATCTTTTACAAATATAATCTCTTAAATTATGGACGCATGGTCCACATAGTATTCTCCGTCTTCAGCGATCACGTGGTCAAGAAAGAATGCTGCCAATTCCTCTTGAATTGCTCGCATGCAATCTGGTTCTAGGAGTTCATCCCGCTGCCGAAACATCTAATTTGAAGAAGGGGATAAATACATATATATATATATATATATATGAATGAATGAAACTCAACATAAATGATGGTAACAAACAAAAATTGTGAATATTATTTCTTACGCACTCCATATTGTTTCTCAGAGTACCCGCCCCGCTCACAGGTCGTGTGGCGGATGGACTCGCAGACGTAGTATCCACAGAAATCATTCCCTTGTTCCTGCCACAACCACTTTACAAGAAATAGAGGTCAATCAAACAGATAAGCAAGAATGCCAAATGGTATTGATGAAACTAGCGCTTGAATCAATAGCTAGGAGACGCGCGGAACATCGCACTATAGTACTTACTTTCGGGTATCTAAATTCCAGCTCCTTCGGGAGTCCCGGGGATTTTGTGCTGAATTTTCTCCAAACACTGCCAGACAAAAGAAAACAATTACTTGATATCAGGAAATGAACAAATTTGCTGATATGGTGGATAATGATCGATTTAACTTACTTCTTGAGGATTTCAGTCATGTCCGCATACTCCTGGGGATCTTTTCATCTCGAGTCCAAGACAGTTACTACTCCCTTCTCAAGCCTAATCTCCAGGAGAATATAGTGGAAACTGCGCACGCATGCATAACTCATCAATTACATTACTATAACCTGGACTAATATATAAGGGAAATCGAATATGCACATGACAACACTCACTTGAAGTTGTAAGGAAAGAGTATTATATTTTTGTGTTCATTTTATTTTGAATGATCGTAGCAAGTTGGCCTCGGTTTCTGCGGCATGATCTTTAACCTGAAATGCTTCTATGAGATTTGTGTTAATGAACCCAATATCACCGATTTGTTTTTTCTTCAATTCGGCGATCTTCAATCTGCATAATATAGTGAGGATAATTATAAATACATGCAATGAAAGAGCTGAGCTATATAGAGAGACTTAATGACAAAAGTAGTAGTACTTACAGACAATAGCAGGTGACCGTTGCTTTATCGAGAGCCAATTGATTGAAAAACCGATAGAACTCCTCAAATGGAACATGCAACAGTTCAATTCCAACAAGGTCATGCTCCGGTTTAACTCTCATATACAAAGTATTCCTCCCCCCAGACTCTCTGCAGGTTTTCATGTACCAATCATGCAATCTTTGCATCATCGTTGTTAGAGATCTTTCATCTTTGACGAGAGGCTTCCCGTACTCGTATCTGTGTATCTGCACGTCCAAGAAATCATAATCTACATCGTCGGGCAGGTAATCGTCAAGATGGGTATAACTGGGCACCATCCTCGGATCGACGCTAGGCACCTTGAGCGGGGAGCACGATTGCTTTGCTTGTTCGCCGAGCTGGGCAATTTTTTTCCCAGCTACTCGTCGTTCTTTCAGCCTTTGATCATTGATTGTACTTGCTGACTGTGACACTTCAGCCCATGTCTTTGCAATATTGCGCTCATAGTTGCCTTTCGGCGGAGACTTGGGTGGTTTTGCGAGGGCAGCCAGAGTGCGCTTCACTTTCACCGAATCTACCTTCTCCTTCGGAGGTGGATGTCTCTGTGCTTTCAACCCTTGAAACCAGTCATCCTTCTCCGTTCGCGCGATCCTCGCGTTCTCCTCCGGGCTCATCTCGTATGGTAACTTCTCTGGAGTCTTCAGAGAAGGACCGAATTTGTATTTTCTCCCGCCTCTGGCTGTACTGCTAGACGCCGGCAGAGCAGACGGAGCGACAGTCTTCTTGACATGCTTACGAGGCGGAGGAGAAGTACTACGACGCGCCAGAGCAGCTGCCGGAGCGGCGGCGGGTCTCTTCCGCCCTTGCTGACGAGGCGGAGAAGGAGTAGGCTGGCTGCTCGGGCGCGCCGGCGCAGGCGGAGAAGGAGGCGGAGTGCCGCCACGCGCCGGAGAAGGAGCCAGCCGAGGGCCCTGATCGTCACTCGCCGGAGGAGGAGGCGGTGGAGGAGGCGGAGTGCCCTGACTTGCCGGAGGAGGAAAAAGGAGGCGGAGGCGTCCAGTTTGGAAGCTTGATGAGCTCCTTCAGCCATAGGCATGGAGTCTTCAGAGCAGAACCCAGCCGAGTCTCCCCTTCTCCGGTAGGGTGGTCAAGCGGGAGGTCCTCAAATCCCTCTGTTATTTCATCCACCATCACCTTAGCATATCCTTCGGGAATCGGCTGGCAGTGAAAAGTTGCGTCGGGTTCATTAGGAAAAACAGAGCCAACAGCCGCCTTGACCTTCATATTCATCCATTGCATCATAAGGTGGCAAATTTGAGCCTCCGTGATAGCATCCACGGGATAGCTGGCAGGAGCCGTCAAGACAAGCTCCGGCTGAAGCAGCTCGGTGGAAGCCACGCTGCTTCTCCGCTGAGATGGCGGGGTAGCTTCAGGGGAAGCTTCGGTAGTTCATTTGCTGCGATTTGCTTCTCGTTGCTCTATCCCGAGTACCCTTTCTTTAAGCGCCTGCAGTTCGGACTGCTGCACTTTCTTCCTCCTCTCCTGGCTTTTGTAACCGCCTGCATCCGGAAACCCAGCCACTACTAGGAAAAGGGCTATAGATGGAGTTGACACTAATGGCGCACCAGACATGTGGTGCGCCATTACTATATACTAATGGCGCACCAAGTGTTGGTACGCCATTAGTGTCCAAATACTAATGGCGCACCACATCCACGGTGCGCCATTAGTAAAAATATTTTTTTAATTTTTTTTTCAAAACTACTAATGGCGCACCGTTAAACATTTTCAAAATCCTCGTTAAACATTTTCAAAATCCTCAAAAACCTAACAGAAAGAAAGATACGGGGCTTTTAAGATCTGGAGAGGCAAAAAAATTCAAAAAAATTCAAACTTACTAATGGCGCACCTACCCATGGTGCGCCATTACTATCTTCCCGCCTTCAAAATTCAAAATAAGTCAAAAAAAAAAGTACTAATGGCGCACGTGCCCATGGTGCGCCATTAGTATCTTCCCTCCTTCAAAATTCAAAATAAGTCAAAAAAATAAAAAAAAATTACTAATGGCGCACCTGCCCATGGTGCGCCATTAGTATCTTCCCGCCTTCAAAATTCAAAATAAATCAAAAAATAAAAAAAAAGTTACTAATGGCGCACCCGCCCGCGGTGCGCCATTAGTATGCCGTATATATGGCTGGCCGTGGTCCTCTCCTCCTTATCTCTTCATTCCACCTCTCCTACACTCCATCTCCTCCTCTCCTCCACTCCATCTCCTCCTCTCCTCCACTCCATCTTCCCTTGTCTCCTCCACCATACTACCCTCCTCCTCTCCTCTCCGGCGACCTCCTCCTCCCTCCTCTCCTCCCCTCCCCTCCCCTCCCCTCACGGTTTCTTCTCCCTCCTCTCCGGTGAGCTCCTCCTCCCTCCTCTCCGGTGAGCTCCTCCTCCCTTCTCTCCGGTGAGCTCCTCCTCCCTCCTCTCCGGTGAGCTCCTCCTCCCTCCTCTCCTCCCATCACCTCATGGTTTCTCCTTCCTCCTCTCCGATGCTCCGGTGAACTCCTCTCCAGCGACCTCCTCCTCCTCCTCTCCGGCGATGTAGGCGAGCGCCTCTCCGGCGAACTCCTCTCTGGCGAACTCCTCTCCGGCAAAAGAACACAGCAAAAGAACGTACAAGAACCAAAAATAGGAACAAAATTTGAAATAATGTCGTGCCAAAAAACGAGCAAAAAATGGGCAAAAAATCACGATCCAGATCTAGATTCAAAATGGCGCATCACTAAACAGTGCGCCATTAGTATGCCGAAGTTACTAATGGCGCATCCCGTTGTGGTGCGCCATTAGTATGCCAAAGCACCTGGCTATACATGGCCCCTGGGAGGCATACTAATGGTGCACTGTGCCCTATACTAACGGCGCACCAGTGATGCGCCATTAGTATACCAGATACTAATGGCGCACCAGTGGTGCGCCATTAGTAAATATTACTAATGGCGTGCTAGTAATGGCACACCACTAATGCGCCATTAATGGCCAAATTAGGTACGCCATTAGTAGCCCTTTTTCTAGTAGTGAGCCTTCCACGGAATGGAGCTTGGCGTGCCTCGTGTCCGTCCAGGGTGCTCAGGATTTCCGAGGGCCTTTGTGAGCTCGTCGTTCTCTCTATCTGGAAGGAACGTCCCTTTCTGCGCTGTTGCGATATAGTACCGAAGCTTCTTCAAGGGTATGCCAGGTTGCTCATCCATCCAAATGCACTTCCCTGTTACAGGGTCCAAGGTTCCGCCAGTCCCGAAGAACCAAGTCCGGTAACGGTCTGGCCAGCTCATTGTCTCTGGTTCGATCACTTTTGCAACCAGATCATTCTCAGCCTTGGACCACTTAGGCCGGGCTACGAGGTAGCCACCTGACCCCGTGCAATGGTGAAGCTTCTTCTTTGCAGCATTTTTCTTGTTTGTCTCCGACATCTTCTTACTCTTTTCCGATGTCTTGTAGGCCACAAATGCAGGCCAGACATCTCTGATCTTCTCATAGATGCCCTTGAATTCTGGTGTCTCTTTTTTCTCGATAAACCTATTCAGGTCTTTCTTCCACCTCCTGAATAGGTCTGCCATCCTCTTAAGAGCAAAAGACTTGATTAATTGCTCAACTGGCTTCTCCGGATCATCCTCTGGCGGTAGGGTGAAATTTGTCTTCAGCTCAGTCCAAAGATCATTTTTCTGCATATCATTGACGTAAGACACCTCAGGGTCTTCTGTAGCCGGCTTGAACCATTGCTGGATGCTGATTGGGATCTTGTCCCTAACGAGAACCCCGCACCGAGCAATAAATGCCTTGTTTGTTCGGATGGGTTCAATAGGTTGGCCGTCGGGCGCGATTGCTATGATCTCAAACCTTTCATCCGAGCTCAACTTTTTCTTCGGGCCTCGTCTCTTTACCTCAGTTGTGCTCGATCCGGAGGGCTAGAAAATAGAGCAAAGACTTAATTAATATGTGTACATACCAAAACAATGAATGCATCAATTAGCTAGTCAGCACAGGCTTAACTAATATATATGTTGGAAATATGCCCTAGAGGCAATAATAAATGGATTATTATATTGCCTTGTTCATGATAATTGTCTATTGTTCATGCTACAATTGTATTGTTCGGAAATCATAATACATGTGTGAATACATAGACCACAATGTGTCCCTAGTAAGCCTCTAGTTGACTAGCTCGTTGATCAATAGATGGTCATGGTTTCCTGACTATGGACATGGGGATGTCATTGATAACGGGATCACATCATTAGGACAATGATGTGATGGACACGACCCAAACCTAAGCATAGCACAAAAGATCGTATAGTTCTTTTTCTAGAGCTTTTCTGAATGTCAAGTATCATTCCTTAGACCATGAGATTATGCAACTCCCGGATATCGTAGGAGTGCTTTGGGTGTATCAAACGTCACAACGTAACTGGGTGACTATAAAGGTGCACTACAGGTATCTCCGAAAGTATCTGTTGGGTTGGCATGAATCGAGACTGGGATTTGTCACTCCGTGTGACGGAGAGGTATCTCTGGGCCCACTCGGTAAGACATCATCGTAATGAGCTCAATGTGATCAAGGTGTTGTTCACGGGATGATGTATTACGGGAACGAGTAAAGAGACTTGCCGGTAACGAGATTGAACAAGGTATCGGTATACCGATGATCGAATCTCGGGCAAGTATCGTACCGATGGACAAAGGGAATTGAGTGCGAGATTGATTAAGTCCTCGACATCGTGGTTCATCCGATGAGATCATCGAGGAGCATGTGGGAGCCAACATGGGTATCCAGATCCCGCTATTGGTTATTGACCGGAGATCGTCTCGGTCATGTCTGCATGTCTCCCGAACCCATAGGGTCTACACACTTAAGGTTCGGTGACGCTAGGGTTGTTAAAGATATTAGTATGCAGCAAACCGAAGGTTGTTCGAAGTCCCGGATGAGATCCCGGACGTCACGAGAGGTTCCGGAGTGGTCCGGAGGTAAAGAATTAGATATAGGAAGTGTCGTTTCGGCCATCGGGAATGATCTGGGGGTCACCGGTATTGTACCGGGACCACGAGATGGGTCCCGGGGGTCCACCGGGTGGGGCCACCTATCCTGGAGGGCCCCGTGGGCTGAAGTGGGGAGGGAACCAGCCCATAGTGGGCTGGTGCTCCCCCCCATGGGCCTCCCCCTGCGCCTAGGGTTGGAAACCCTAGGGCAGGGGGGCGCCCCACATGGCTTGGGGGGCAAGCCATCCCCCCTGGCCGCCGCCCCCCCTGGAGATGGATCTCCAGGGCGGCGCCCCCCCTAAGGGGCCTATATAAAGGGGGGGAGAGGGAGGGCAGCCGCACCCCTGCTGCATTGGCGCCACCCTCTCCCCGTTACACCTCTCCCTCTCTCCACAAAAGCTTGGCGAAGCCCTGCTGGAACTCTGCTGCATCCACCACCACGCCGTTGTGCTGCTGGATCTTCATCAACCTCTCCTTCCCCCTTGCTGGATCAAGAAGGAGGAGACGTCATCCCGACCGTACGTGTGTTGAACGCGGAGGTGCCGTCCTTTCGGCGCTGGTCATCGGTGATTCGGATCACGGCGAGTACGACTCCATCATCCACGTTCTCCTTGAACGCTTCCGTTGCGATCTACAAGTGGTATGTAGATGCTCTCCTATCCCCTCGTTGCTAGAATACTCCATGGATAGATCTTGGTGATGCGTAGGAAAATTTTAATTTCTGCTACGATCCCCAACAATATATACCTGGCCGGACTCGGTTCGGTCACCGGAGCCGTCATCACGGTCTCCTTCTTGCACCAGCATTGGGTCACCGGAGCCGTCCTCACGTTCTTCTTCTTGCACCGGCATTAGGTCACCAGAGCCAGCTTCTTCTTCCAGAGTACCATCGGTGTCGTTGAGATACAACGAGACGGCATCACTTCCTTCTGCGATTATGTCCCTCAACATCGCTTCGTTTGCTTCGTCTCGGGTGGTGTCCATAGTTTCTACAAATATTTACAACATGGCAATTATTATTCAAACATGAGAAATGGATATATTAGTGGCAAACATAGAACTAGATAGCTAATCATAGTAAGGAATCATATATATTAATTAGTGGCCTCGACGCTGCTTCTCTAGGGTTTGGGGTGGCCTCGACAACGCTTCAAGGGTTTGGGGTGGCCTCGAGAGAGTTTGTCGGGTAGGGGCGCGGCGGGAGGGGGTAGGAGACCGACATCGTTTTTTCTAGGGTTTGGGTGTCCTCGAGAGTTTTGGTCGAGCGAGAGGGTCGGGGGGTGCTCCCGCGGTATAAGTTATTATCACAGTCGAGAGGGGGCATATATATCGACGGCCCCTCATGTCAAAGTTATCCGAGGGGTATATCAACCCCCCTCGTGTTGAAGTTATCGGGAGAGGGAATATATAGAGAGGAGAAGAAGAAAGGAATAGAGGAGAAGATCGAAGAAAAAAAGAAGAAAAAAAAAAGGAGAAGGAGAAAGAAATAGAGGAGAAGAAGAAAAAAAATAGAAATTTCTATTTTTTCTTCTTCTCCTCTTCTTTTTCTTCTTCTTTTCTCTTCTTATTTATTTCTCCTCTTTTTCCTCTCCTCTTCTTCTTTCTTCCCCTTCTTATTTTCTTCTTTCCTATACTTCTTTTTCTTCTAATTTTTAGCATATTCTAAATGTTCTTCTAACTTTCTATATATGAACAAAAAACTTTCTATGAACAAAAAACTTTATATATATATATATATATATATATATATATATATATATATATGAACAAAATTTCTATGAACAAAAAATATTAAACTAACCACATACACATATACATACACATATACATTATACATAGACATATACATACACATACAAATATACATTATACATACACATATACAATATACATACACATATGAATAAAAAATTAAACTAAAAAAATTAAGGGCAGGGCGGCGCGGCAGCGAAGGGCAGGGGCGCGCGGCGGCGTCGGCGGCCAGTACAGTGGGAGGAGCAGGGGAACGGGGCGGCGCTCACCGCAAGGTGGCGTCGGCGACGAGGAAGGCTCGGGGACGGCGGAGGCGCGCGCGCTCGGGGGCGAGGGCAGGGGTGCGCGGGCTCGGGGACGACGTCGGCGACGGCGACGGCGACGACGCGGTCGGCGGCGACGGCAGGGGCGGCGGACGGCGTCGGGGCAGCCTGGAGGCGTCGATGTGCTCGGCGTCGTCGGGCGGGCCAGGGGGCAACTGGCGATGAGTTCGCCAAATTTTCCTAAGTCCAAATTAATAGAAGTTCATCATGACATGCATTAAAAGCAAAGTACATACATAGTTCTCATCTAACAACATATAGCTCTCCAGAGCATCTAATTAATTAAACCATACATTGAAACTATGTAAAACATTTTAATGCGAAAACAAAGGCGATTATAATCGCAACCAAGGTAACAATTGATCCAACGGCATAATGATACCAAGCCTTGGTATGAATGGCATATTTTCTAATCTTTCTAATCTTCAAGCGCATTGCATCCATCTTGATCTTGTGATCATTGACGACATCCGCAACATGCAACTCCAATATCGTCTTCTCCTCCTCAATTTTTTTTATTTTTTCCTTTAACAAACTGTTTTCTTCTTCAACTAAATTTAAACTCTATGTCAACAATAGGGTCGGTTGGAATTTCCGGTTCACATACATCCTAGACAAATAAAATCTATGTCACGTTGGTCCGCATAATTTTCATAAACAATAAATGAACCAATAGTTATAAAGATTAATGTATATACCACATCTGAATCATAGACAGGACGAGGGCCTACGGGGGCGGATACCAAAACCATCGCACTATATAAGATGCAATAATAAAAGTAAGAAAATGATACAAGTATCTATCTAAACATACAAGTAACAATATTTTTCCTTTCAGAAAGAAGATAAGAACAAGTGGCTCACCACGGTGGTGTCGGTGATGAGATCGGCGCGGGTGATCGACGGCGGTAAAGACAGGGGTGGGGCGTGACGGACCGCTAAATCTAGACAAATCTCAAGGAAAATGGAGCTTTGAGGTCGAGCTTCGAGAGGAGAAAGCTTAACTAGTGTGGCTTGGGCATTTCATCGAACACCTCATGTGCATAGGAGGTGATCTAGAGCACCACAAACACCTCCCCTCGCTGGCCCAGGAAAACAGAGCACTGGAGTGCTCTGCTCGCGGGCGAGGGTATATATAGGCATCACTATTGGTCCCGGTTCGTCGCATGAACCGGGACTAAAGGGGAGCCTTCGGTCCCGGTTCAAGCCACCAACCGGGACCAATGGTGGTGGGCCAGGAGCTAGGCCCATTGGTCCCGGTTCGTCCCACCAACCGGGACCAAAAGGTCCAGACGAACAGGGACCAATGGCCCACGTGGCCCGGACGGCCCCTGGGCTCACGAACCGGGACCAATGCCGCCATTGGTCCCAGTTCTAGACTGAATCGGGACTAATGGGCTGCCCCGGCCTGAACCATTGCCCCCTTTTCTACTAGTGTAGGGAAAACCTTATACACAGAATCTTAGTAGCAGCGCGGCACAAAAAGAAGCGCTACTGCTAATTAGCGATAGCGTGGGTTTTTACCCCTCGCTACTACTAAGTTGATAGTAGTAGCGCGGGTTTTCAACCCTCGCTACTACTAAGCGGTCTCTACCCTGCCCCGCGACACATGCCATAGTAGTAGCGAGGGGTATAAACCCACGCTACTACTAAGTTGATAGTAGTAGCGCGGTTTTATATCCCTCGCTAGTACTAAGTATGTGGTAGGTGAAGTCACCATATCCTCGGCCGAATCCCCATCTCCTCCCACAAATCCCTCCTCTCTTCCACCACTCTCTCCTCTCACTTTCCATACGCTCTCACATGGACCTCCTGCCCATGCGCTCATCCTCCTCCGTGGCGCCAAAAGAGGTCGCCGCCTCGCGCCACCGACGTCTAGGAGCTCGCCAGTCTTCCACCGATGTCTAGGAGGCCGCCGCCCCGCGCCACCACACCGGAGCACCTCACCACCGGTGACTAGCTCCGCTGCTCCCTACATCACCTTCCTCTCTCCCTCGGTTTTCCTTTTCTCTCTCTCCCTCTGGTTTGACTCACCCTCCCATGTCCATGCCCGTGCAGGTCATCGCCATGGACGACCAGGAGCTATCTGGCATGGTCGGGAAGAGGAGCCCCACGCCGCGGCCTGGCTCTGCCATAGAAACGGGCGCTTTGCAACAGCCAGTGCTGGATTTGGTCTTCCGCTATCCGTTCGTGCCTCCGGCGATGCCAACCATCGCTAGATCGAACCACTTCTGCCATTGACAACACGCACGGGATCGAGATTTTTTTGTTTTTGAAAGTAATAGCAGTAGCGCGGGGTATAAGACCCGCTACAGCTAATTAGCAGTAGCGGTGTTTGCAACGCACGCTACGGCTAACCATGTATAGCAGTAGCGTGTGTCAACACGCGCTACTGCTACAAGTTAGCTGTGGCGCCGTATCAGTAGCGCGGGCACCCACGCTACTGATACACCCAAAACCCGCGCTGCTGCTAGGCTTTTCCCTAGTAGTGTCGTTCTCTAAAAAGATATAAGTGAAGCACTAGAGCCAAATTATCTAGCTCAAAATATATAAGTGAAGCACATAAAGTATTCTAATAAATTCCGATTCATGCGTGTCTCTCCCAAAAGGAGTGTACAGCAAGGATGATTGTGGTAAACTAAAAAGCAAAGACTCAAATCATACAAGACGCTCCAAGCAATACACATATCATGTGGCGAATAAAAATATAGCCTCAAGTAAAGTTACCGATAGACGAAGACGAAAGAGGGGATGCCTTCCGAGGCATCCCCAAGCTTAGGCTTTTGGTTGTCCTTGAATTTTACCTTGGGGTGCCTTGGGCATCCCCAAGCTTAGGCTCTTGCCACTCCTTATTCCAAAATCCATCAAATCTTTACCCAAAAACTTGAAAACTTCACCACACAAAACTTCAATAGAAAATCTCATGAGCTCCGTTAGTATAAGAAAATAAACCACCACTTTAAGGTACTGTAATGAACTCATTCTTTATTGATATTGGTGTTAAACCTACTGTATTCCAACTTCTCTATGGTTCCCCCGGTACTACTCATAGATTCATCAAAATAAGCAAACAATACACGAAAAACAGAATCTGTCAAAACAGAACAGTCTGTAGCAATCTGTATCATATGAATACTTCTGGAACTCCAATAATTCTTAAAAACTAGGACAACCTGGATAATTTGTATATTAATATTCTTCCAAACGAACCAGTATTTTATCACGTTCTGGTGATTTTTAACAATTATTTTCATCAGCACAAAGTTTCTGGGTTTTTCAGCAACATCAAACAACTATCACCCAAGAAGATCCTATTGGTTCTACTTGGCACAAACACTAATTAAAACATAAAACCACATCTAAACAGAGGCTTGATGAATTATTTATTGCTAAACACGAACAGAAAGGCAAAAACAAAAATAAAATTGGGTTGCCTCCCAACAAGCGCTATCGTTTAACGCCCCTAGCTAGGCATTCACTACTTCAGGATGCTGCTAACGCGACACTACGATCAGAGACCCTTCGACAAAACTGCGTGCGATGCCATAATCGCAAAAGGTGGTGTAAAATAACCGTCAAAAAATGTGCAAAACATTTGCGATGGAGGACGCATCAAACACGGTTCAGTTTTTAGTTGCGTGTGCGATGCAGGGCATACGATTCAGCTCAATTAACTCTTTGCGATGAGGAGGAACAAAAGAAACGGGCAGCCAGATGAAGGTGTGTGCGATGCACAACATACGGTTCACATGGATGAACTGTTTGTGATTAGGCAACACAGAAGAAACGGTTGTCAGTGTCAAAACCGGCGGATCTCGGGTAGGGGGTCCCGAACTGTGCATCTAAGGCGGATGGTAACAGGAGGCAGAGGACATGATGTTTACCCAGGTTCGGGCTCTCTCGATGGAGGTAATACCCTACTTCGTGCTTGATTGATCTTGATGACATGAGTATTACAAGAGTTAATCTACCACGAGATCGTAGAGGCTAAACCCTACAAGCTAGCCTATGGTATGATTGTAGTTGTCCTACGGACTAAACCCACCGGTTTATATAGACACCAGAGGGGGCTAGGGTTACACAGAGTCGGTTACAAGGGAGGAGATCTACATATCTGTATTGCCAAGCTTGCCTTCCACGCCAAGGAGAGTCCCATCCGGACACGGGACGAAGCCTTCAATCTTGTATCTTCATAGTCCAACAGTCCGGCCAAAGGATATAATCCGGCTAATACCCCCTAATCCAGGACTCCCTCAGTAGCCCCTGAACTAGGCTTCAATGACGATGAGTCCGGCATGCAGTTTGTCTTCGGCACTGCAAGGCGGGTTCCTCCTCCGAATACTCCATAGGAGATTTTGAACACCAGGATAGTGTTCGGGTCTGCAAAAAAAATTCCACATACCACCGTGGAGAGAATAATATTTCCACAAATCTAATCTGCTGACGACCCTTCATAACGTGACATCATACCACGACCTGTTCTTTACATGAACCGTTTTTCCCAATCAGCCTGCCATCGCACGCTTTGCGAGGTGATTTTTATTGGCACGTCTTGTCGGAGCAGAGATCGTGTCCCCCTTATTACGAGATTCTCATCAACAAGGACGTGGGTAACCCAATCGTGCCTGTTGGTATGACTCCTCGATTGTACGCAAGTCCCAAACGGTTACGAGGAGGACGCTTGGTATTCACCCTCTTTATAAAGAGACCAAGGCCTGCCCTTTTTTCCTCTTGAACTCGATCGAATCTTTCCCTCCCCGTCTTGAGTTTCAACACCCAAGGCTTAGGTGAGGCGCTTCGGACCTTCAACCATGTCCGGATCCAACCTTCAAGGTCGGTGGATGCCTTCCTCTGTCACAGAGGAAGATGTCAAGAAGCTAAAAGAAGCCAGGTTTCTGACCGGCGAGATCTCGCACAAGCTGCCTGCTCAAGGGTAGGTCATTCCCACTCCTGAACCCGGGAGAGTGTTGTATTCATCTCTCATTTCCGCCGAGGGCTAGGCCTCGCTTGGGATCCTTTTGTTAGGGGGCTCATATACTATTATGGGCTGGATTTCCACGACCTGGCCCTGGATTCAGTCCTTCACATCTCGTCATTCATCGTTGTATGTGAAGCCTTCCTCCGCATTACCCCTCACTTCGGCCTGTGGCTCAAGACTTTCAATGTGAAGCCGAAGATTATAGAGGGGCGACACGCAGAGTGCGGAGGTGTCGTAATAAGCAAAAGTGCCGATGCCCCATGGCCAGAGGTTCCTTCCAGTAGGTGTCCAGCTTATGGCAACGGGAGTGGATTTATATCACAGCTCCCCGGGGTACCAAGTGGGTGGCCGCCCCTGCCTTTCGCTCGGGCCCCCTGCCACGACTGACGTCATGGATCAACAAGGGGCTGGACTAGGGCCAATAAAGGATGTGTCGACATTGCAGAGCCGCATCCGAGATCTCCTCGAGAGAGATGTCAGTCTGGCCACGGTAATGCAAGTCATGTTAGTTCGTCGAGTCCTGCCCAGCAAACGTCGACCCCTCCGCATGTGGGAGTTCAACCGGGAAGGACCGCGAGCTATTCTACACTTCCTCGGCATGACGCTTGAAGAGATGTACAAATTGTTCTTTGGACCACAAATAAGGTGTCCGGACACCACCGAGGATGCGGGTCTGAGCTGCAATCGTCCAGACACCCAAGTAAGTAGTCCCGTAGCCGAACACGTTGTCTTTTCATTTATCACAACATCATTCTGAAAAGTCACTCTTTGACCAGGACTGGGTAGCAAGGGCGAAGATGATCAGTTGTCCGGCCCCCCTTCCTAAGGTCTCACCGGATCCTGTATTAGCCAGGATGCTGGAGCTTGCGCCTTAACTAGCGCCCTTCGGGGAAGATAAAGGGGGGAATAAAGACGCCAAAAGCGGACCTCGCTCACTATTCATCCAAACCGGGGGAGTTAGCGCCTCCACGAAGGAGGATAACTGGGGAGAAGAGTCTGAAATTCCCTCTCCCCAAGGAAGGAAGAGGGCCGCCTCTGAAGACCTGGAAACAATGGTTTCCAAGCGGGAGAAGAAATCTTCGCCAGACGGTCCCGTCTTGGAGGGTACATTTGCCGCACAGTGTCCGCAAGGGGATCAGCCCTCCATCGAGCTGTAAGTAAAAAGTACTTAATATTGAAAATATTCTGCCTTACTTCTGAATACGATAACCGAAGCATTTATCTTGTAGTTCAGATCATAGCCCTTCTTGACAGAGTTCGTCTTTGGGGGATCTTCTTCTGGAGATGATGGAGAGCGAAACACCTCCCCATGCCACCCCGCCTCATGAGGCGGGCGACCCTGAAGTGTCGTCACCGAGGGTTTCTCCTGATCCAGTAAGGACAAAGGGTAATCCTTCAGCCACCCGAAGTCCTCAGTATTCAGCGCCTGAAGAGAGCAACCGAAAGAGTCCGACACCGTCCAGTGTGCGAACGGACGCACTGAAGTATCTGCTAGAGCAGGCGGCTATCTTAGAAGCGCATTGTACGCTAATGGGTACGGTGATTGAGAGGATTTGATCCGCCTAAAGCGGGTTGCATGATGCTTTTATGAGTCAGCTGAAAGGCTTTGAGGTACGTGAAATAGTATATGTTTTTGATATACCGCACACGTTAGGCGTGCCCTGTGCAGATAGTAGCACCTGAGACTCTAGTTGTTGTCGAGAACGGCGGCAAACAGAGGAACATAGTCCCAGGTAGTAATCAGGCCGCCTTCATATGCAGGTGGCGGAAGGTTCGGTGGCTAGCCGGACTGGTGAGTTTGCCGAGCTAAAGCGGCAACTTGATGCAGCGGATGTTGACATCATGCTTGTGAACGAACGGCTCGACGAGGCACAGGGTATGTGATTTCTCCTGTGATCAACACATAGTAAGAGGAGCATCATGCTAGTATCTTTAGTATGTTGTGACTACAGATGGGGCCACCGCCGTGGAGACCGTTCGGGCGGAACTTGCCCGAGCCAAGGAACAAGCCAGGAAAAGTGATGCGGCCGCTCTAAAGGCAGTTGAAGAGCTGAGAGCCGAACAGGCTCGGCATTGCCGAAGCAAGGATGAAATAGCCAAGATGGCTGTGGAATTGAAGGATGCTGCCAGCCGTTATGAGCTTCTCGAAAATAAAATCGAGCGAAGATGACGGACCAGGAGAAGGCCACGGTGGCGGCCAAGGACGCCCACTCTACAATTAGAGCGATGAAGGAGGAGCTGCGTCAAGTCGGGGATATCGCGGCTTGGAAGCCCTTTATGCTGCGGATGAAGTTCGGAGATCCTAAGTACACTCCTCTTGACCGGCTGTGGAGTTCTGCAGACACATATCTGGATTTGGCAGCAAGTGCCGCTGATGCGTCCGAATACTTCAAAGATCGTGAAGTGGAAAAGCTGTTCTAGTCACAATTTAATGTTCCAGCGCGTCCGCTTTCGTTGAATGAGCGGATGGCCGAATGGGCCGACCTCCATTAGTTGTCTGGGCTTGCCATGAGGTCTGTTGTGGATCATCTGTGGCCGGAAGGGCCAAGGCCGAACAATTATTTTGATTTGGTGCAACAGTTCCTTGGTGCTGTGTCGCGCGTCGACGCTATGAAGAGGTCGGCATGCATAGAGGGTGCACGGATGGCGCTTGCCTGTGTCAATACATACTGGGCAGAAATGGAGGCCACCGCAATTGCAACCCAGATTTCGGCCGGGGGTCGAGTATCTAACGAGCACTACTTTGAAGAAGTCCTTGAAGGTGCTCGTTCAATAGAGTCTCAGTGCTCGAAGAATGTTATGTTCTAATTGACATGTATTCCCATTGTAAGAACAATGTTTATTAAAGTATGAAGGCTGCATTTATACTTTTTGCCTGAAAGTAATATGATGCCTCCTGTGCGGCTGTTTGTGTATATATGTATATAACTTGAAAGTTTGCAGTCGTCGGCTTCTGCCCCCACGCATATAATGCGGGGGTGTTTGCAGAAGACGCGTGTTCACACTTGATCCAATGTCTTGGTCCATTAAGGAGGTTGTAGCGCAGCGAACTAGGCAATCGGACTATATTGCTTTAACACTTTCACTTAGCCATAGGAGTTTGACGGTGGGGCTACTATATAGCCCCTGGTGGCTCCGTGCTCGTCCGAATATGGGGCGCGTACATTCCTGGTCGGGAAACGGCCCTTCGTTAATGCGGAGGAATCTCGATGATTCCGCTAAGTCATCGAGTGGTTGACTAGTCTCACGCTTTATCATGACAGTCAGTTTTTGGCTTTCTCTACTGAGGTGCTCGTCCGGATGAACCAGGGCACAATCGCAGTAGTTCTCCTGGTGCCACATTAGCTGATAGAGCGGAACGTAAGGTAGCAAAACACGGGAGCCTGGCAAACCCAACATTTGACCAAAGACATGATTCGGAGCTGATGCATATAAGGCCAAACTCGCGACGCCGAACACTCCCTAAGGTATTCGGTCTTTATAACATATGCCGGGCTGAACAATGCCCTTGAGAATGAATCCTGAGTGTCCAGGATGTGAACAACAAGAGACAGTAAAAAAGGTTTACGCAGGGTCTTAATGTAAAAAGAAATCTTTGAACGGGTCCCTGCTGCACGTCTGCGCCTGTGTCTCCGTTGTGCCGTATCCTGGACGGGTGTAGCATGATTCTCATCTGTAAAAGAGAGGAACTTAGTTGAAAGGTGTCGTGCAAAAAATTGGTTATTCTAAATAAACCATTTAAAATTCAAGATAAGTAAAGTTGAGCCGAACTAGCCCTATTTACACGCGGGAAGCCCCTGGTACCGTCTATAAGGGTATAACCATCAACCCAATCTCAAGTATATCTAATGATCCGCCGGACTCGTCTAACTGTGTCCGTGGTCTTAACGACCGGTCATTTTTTCTGGTTGGTGAGGCCGTCTAGAGTTCGGATGTTAAATCTGCCACACGTTCTTCCGCACGTAAGGAACACTCAATATTTCCATTAACTGTGATGGTGCCCCACGGACCAGGCATCTTAAGCTTAAGAGAAGCGTAATGCGGTATAACGTTGAAACGAGCGAAAGTTGTTCGTCTGAGTAGTGTTTGATAGCCGCTTCGGAATGGAGCGATGTCGAAGTTTAACTATTCACTTCGGTAGTTGTCGGGTGAACCGAATACGACCTATAGTATAAGAGAGCCCATGGAGCGGGCCTCTGGGCCTGGTATTACTCCCTTGAAGGTAGTGTTACTGTAGCTAATCTTTGTCGGGTCTATCCCCATTTCGCAGACTGTGTCCTGATATATCATATTTAGACTACTGCCGGCGTTCATAAGGACTCGTGAGAGATGGTATACATTTATTATTGGGTCTAACGTCAAGGCAGCCAATCCTTCGTCCCGGATGTTTGTCAGGTGATACCTACGATCAAAAGTGATCGGGTGGGCCAACCAGGGGTTGGGCTTACAGGTGACGGGCACTACGTCTCGTGTGTCTCGTAGTGCATTTTTGCTTCTCCTCTTTGTCACATGGATCAAGTTCACTGTTTTGACCTCTGGTGGGAATTTTTTCTGTCCCCCAGTGCTTTGCTGGCGAGGCCCGTCCTCGTCTTCACTTTGTGTCTCCCTCCCCTTGTGTTCGGCGTTTGGCTTACCGGCCTGCTTGAAGACCTAGCATTCTCTGTGGGTGTGATTTGCAGGTTTATCGGGGGAGCCATGAATCTGACATAGTTTGTCTAGAATTTTGTTTAGGCTGGACGGTCCATCTCTGTTGCCTTTGAAAGGCTTTTTCTGTTGACATGGTCGAGAGCCCCTGAATCTGGCGTTTACCGCCATGTATGAAAGCTGCTAAAGCTTAGGCGTCCGGGCAATCGATGATTTGGTTCTTCTTAGTGAGAAATCTGTTCCAAAGCTTTTGGGTTGACTCTCCGGGCTGTTGAACTATATGACTTATATCGTCTACATCCGGAGGTCAGACATAAGTCCCTTGAAAATTAGCCCGAAAGCATCCTCAAGCTCCTCCCCACTTCCGATTGATTTTTCGTTGAGGCTTTTCAGCCCGTGCCGAGCTAGTCCTTTCATCTTGAGGGGCAAGTAGTTGATAGCGTGGAGGTCGTCTCCGCGAGCCATATGAATGTGGAGGATAAAGTCCTCAATCCAGACTCCAGGGTTTGTGGTTCTGTCAAACGCATCTATGTTCACTGGTTTGAATCCTTCTAGGAATTCGTGGTCCAGCACCTCATCGGTGAAGCATAGGGGGTGTGCCGCGCCCATGTATTTTGTTCTGTCGAGGCGTTCTGTCGGTTGTAGTGCTCGGTTTTGGTTGTGTGTTGGAGCGCGTTTCCTTGATCCGTAGATGGATCTGGTTGCGCCGGTTTCTGATGCGAGTCTTCATGTGAGGCGTGTGCAGACTTATGTGCGGTCTTGTTGGCCGCTCTATCGCCGCCACAAGGTGGTTGATCCGACCGGTCGGCCGTTTTATTCTTCGGTTGTGTGGGCTCTAAGGCCTCGTCGTCAAATTCGGGGCAATTGATGATAACCCCCCTAGTTCGCGCGCCTTCGATCATATGCCCCCCTTGTGTAACTGACATGTGGGGTCCGGCCCCACATGTCAGTGACACAAAGGGGGGCATATGATCGAAGGCGCGCGAACTGCGGGCGTTATCGTGTATTTACCCGTCAAATTCAGGCAACAGCTTGCACTTTGGATAGCTCTTCGTGTGGTAACTACTACCATACTTTTCTTCGTTGTTGAGCACTTTGTTCCGTCTACTGTTGAGCGTATTCTGCGCGGTGCTTCTTCAGACTCCTCGCGGTGGCGATAAGCCTTCTGTGGAGGTTCTCTTGTTCCAAGTGCCTTTCTGGGATGATGTGTGCCTCTTCGTCCGGACTGTTTTCCTCTTCAGAGGGAGGTTTATGAGCTATATCCTCGGCATAGCCGTGTCCAGACAATGGATCCGTACTACGCTCGCCGTTTGCTGGCTCGCTGCTGTTATCGCTGTTTTTGCTGAGGCGGGATTTGGAGCGGCGCCTACGCTGATGCTTTGGTTTCTTCTCGAGGGAGCTATCCTTCGATGCATCCTCCCGTTCATCTTCCTCGTTTTCTTTGGGTGTATCCACCAGGTATATGTCGTGTGATGAAGTGGTAGTCCAGTGCCCCATGGGCGGTGGTTCCAATTCGTCTCCTGCATCGTCGTCCATGTCGTCGATGTCTTCGGAGTCGAAGTCAAGCATGTCGGTTAAACCGTCGACAGTGGTTACTAAGTGGGTGGTGGGTGGGGAACGAATTTCTTCGTCGTCTGCATCCCCTCCTAGCTGGACATAGTTCAGCCAAGATTCTCCTTAAAAGGAAGGCCGCCCCAACTGAGGAGGCCGGAGGGTCCAAGAAGGGAAGGACCCTTCCTCCGGACAACTCCACCAAAGCCGCCGACAGCAAAGAGGAGTGCCCGCCCAGGGCCAAGCCCCTAGCGAAGTCGTAAGTATTCGGACACCAGAGTGATTCATAGCGTTCCTTTATTGCATAGCTTTTCCTGACGCCAAGTATAATTATGGAGTCCGGCCCGAGCCCGGCTCGACGTATCGTCGAGTGGTTCCTTGGATTCGTTAGATGTGAATAGCTTTTCACTTCCGACCGCTTCCACCCCTCGCCCTACTGACAACGCCGAGGTGTTGTCCCAAAAGGTTCCAAGCCAAGGGGAGGTGGTCCTGGAGGCGCCGCAAGACGACCTTCCGGACTGCAGGCAAAAAGGGTGCAAGGCTCTCAAGGGCTCCAAGTCCGGCCCTGGGCCGAACACCGCACTGGAACCTTCAACGGTTCCGGAGTCCGGCAGGTGGCCCCCCGCTAAGAAGGGCAAGCCTACCGCGCCGGTGACCTCAGTCTAGCCAGAGGCACCGGATAACTTGCTGGAGGTGCTTAACGGCGCCTCCATCGACAAGGAGCACCGCACTATTATGAGTGCGGTGGTCCAGAAAGTTCAGTCTGCCAAAAGCGGGATGACTGAAGCTTCTGCTAGCCTTCTGACGGGCTTTGAGGTATCTAAAAAATATGTGAAAATATTACCGCATAGACAGTAGCCCTTGATGCTCTGTTCTGTGTTCACAAAGAAAAGCCGGATAGAGGATCTAATAATATTCGCAGGAGTCTAACATAATTATGTCGATATGCGTGTGCAGGCTTCGCTGCTAATTTCTGCCGCACCGACTGCGGAGGTTGATGCGCTGAAGCAGAACCTCGAGCGGTCTGAGAAAGAGCTCGGCCTTGCCAAGAAGCAGCTCGAGGAGAACCAAGGTACGTAATGCCTTGTCTGTGTGTGTATATAAAAAAGATGCAGTTGCAAAAAATGATAGGATCGTTATTGATGTGCTAGGGGCCACGACCGAGGTGGCGACCCTGAAGCGAGCACTATCCGAGGGAGAAGATAAAGCGGCCACGGAGTGCAGTGAGCGGGGGAAGTAATAGGCGCGGGTTGCCGAGGTGCAGCAAGAGCTCCAGGCTCTCGTGAAAAAGCATGAGAGTTTGGAGCTTCAGTGAAAGACTCGCGAGTCTGAGCTCTCCGCGGCCCTCGAGAGCGCCAAGTCTGCCAAGGATGAAGAGCAAAAAGCCCTCCAGGAAATTGAGGCAATGAAGAAGATAGCGGCGGGTAAGGCCTTCATTATGCAAAGCACGCATGTGAAACTGAATTACTATTTACTTACCCGAGTCTGGAGCTCTCCAGGAGCATTCGCAGATTTGCCCCGCACCGTGTCCGATGCCGCCACCTACTACCGAGCCGATGAAGGGAGCTCGACGGAGATGGTGTTCTGGTCTCAGTATGCTGAGACCGGACACCCGGTGCCCCTGAGCGACTAGCTGAAGCAACTGGTCGAGCTCCATAAGGTGGCCGTACATTCCATGAAGGGTCTCATAGTCCGGCTGTGGCCTGGAGAGGCCATGCCTGGGAGCTGCTTCGTGCTGGTGAGGCGGCTGGCGGATGCCTGTCCGTGGCTTGAGGTTATCAAACGCTCCGTCTGCATCGAGGGCACCCGCAGGGCCCTTGCCCGTGTGAAGGTACACTGGGGCAAAATGGACGCGGAGCGGCTGGTGAAGGATGGGCCACCGCAGGGCAAGGAGCATCGCCACCCTGAGATGTACTATGAAGGTGTCCTGAAGGGTGCCCGCTTTGTGGCGGATGAATGTTCAAAAAATGTAATATTTCAGTAAACTCGCTCGTGTGATCCTGTAGGCTGAAAACTTGTTCATGTGTGCTATGCAACGCTTCTTTTAATTTAAAATATTACCTTCTGTGTGGCCGTTTATTAAATCTGAGAGATGGCGAGTCATCGGCTTCTGCCCCCATGCCACGAGTGCTGGAGTTTTCGGGATTAAACCTGAGCACTCTTTTTCCCATTCTTGGGTCCTTCGAGGGAGGTTCTTAGAATAACGAACAAGGAAATCGAACTATAATGCGTTATCACTCTCTCTTAGCCAGAGAATTCTATACTTTTAAATTTCGGCGAAGCCCCTAGTGTTCGGAAGACCGAGTTCTGGGTGCTATACACGCCTAGGCCGAACAAAGCCGACTCCTCGCTCTAAGCGGCATCAGTCTTTAGGGACTCAAAACCTCTCGAACAGCGACCAGCTCTCGCCCTATCATGACAGTCAGTTTAGCTTTCTCTACTGAGGTGCTTAGCCCAGCAGAACCGGGGCACAATCGCAGTAGTCCTCCCAGTGCTACCTTAGCCGATATAGCGGAACGTAAGGTGCCAAAACATGGGAGCCTGGCAAACCCAACTGTTGACCAAAGACATGATTCGGAGCTGATGTATATAATGCCATAAGTTCGGAGTGCCGCACTTGTGAAAGTGTTCGGACTACTCACGCCGTATTATGGGGTGCTTGAGCCCCTGGCGTATTAGCCGTACCAAAGTGTACGGGTGCTGAATGTCATGAATGAACATATATACGTAAAAAGGAATGAATAGAGAATGCAATAATAGACTGAAGCTAAGCATTGTTTATTCGAGAAAAGTGCATTAAAAGCAGAACGATACAAATATTGCGATAAGCGGGAGATGGGACTATTTGACATGTCCCCTCCAGGGGCGAGCTGCGGAATGGTATGTAAAACAGGTATTTTCCTCGTTATAGAGACCACCTGGGAGTTCCATAGTGCGACGTAGCTTTCTACCTCCCTGGTTGTTGTATCGTGTGTTCGGCAATTGTACTGCCGAGCAGGTCTTCCGGAGAGTAAAGTCGTGAAAGTAAGAAAAAATGAGAAAATCGGCAACCCCTAGTGCGGTTGAGCCGTGTTTTGAGGCGTGTCGTGGTCATGCCCCTCCCCCTGTGCCCATGGTATTTCCAGAGCGTAATTGTGTACGCGTGGCACGACTTTCGCCGTTTCGCGAGGGCTAGGGTTGGGGCCGCATTTCTACGCTTGCTCGGCATGTGCCACGCGGTCTTTTTGTAGGTTACTCTGAGCACGCTTGACGGTGTCCTGACGTTTTATTGCCAGACTGGAGAATTGCCTTGAGAGGCTGCTTTGTACTTCCGCTGCGAGGGCTGTCGTGTGCTCCTCTATTCGGAGAGAGCGCTCAGTGTTTCCATTGACTGTAATGACTCCCCGAGGTCCTGGCATCTTGAGCTTGAGGTATGCATAGTGCGGCACTGCATTGAACTTTGCAAATGCGGTTCGCCCGAGAAGTGTGTGATAGCCACCGCAGAACGGGACTTTGTCGAAGATTAACTCGTCGCTTCGGAAGTTATCCGGGTATCCGAAGACATGTTCAAGTGTGACTGAGCCTGTGCAATGGGCCTCTACACCTGGTATGACACCCTTAAAGGTTGTCTTTGTGGGTTTGATCCTTGAGGGATCTATACCCATTTTGCGCACTGTGTCCTGATAAAGCAGGTTCAGGCTGCTGCCGCCATCCATGAGGACTCAGGTGAGGTGAAATCCGCCGTGGCGGATACTAGTGGGGTGGTCCCTGCGATCGAAAGTGATCGGGCAGGAGGACCATGGGTTCAACTTTGGGGCGAATGGCTCCAACGCATATACGTCCCTTAATGCGCGGTTCCGCTCCCTCTTGGGGATGTGGGTTACGTACATTATGTTGACCGTCCGCACTTGTGGGGGGAAACTCTTCTGTCCTCTGTTGTTCGGCTGTCGGGGCTCCTCTTCATCGTCGCTATATAGCCCCTTGTCTTTGTTTTCGACATTTAACTTGCCGGCGTGCTTGAACACCCAACAATCCCTGTTGGTGTGGTTGGCTGGCTTTTGGGGGGTCCCATGTATCTGACACGAGCGATAGAGTATACGGTCCAAGCTGGACGGGCCTGGAGTGCTTCTTTTGAATGGCTTTTTCCGCTGACTCTGAATCCGGCATTAACTGCCGTATCCTCTGTGTTGTCTCAGTTAATATGGCTCTTGTGTTTGTTGCGACGTGACCTGCCATTGCTGTCCTTGGTATCCGAATTACCAGGGCTCTTTGACATTGCAGCAAGCCAGCCAGCTGTCTTCTCCCGCGCGAAAGTGGGTCATGAGTGTCGTGAGGGCTGCCATGGATTTTGGCTTTTCCTGTCCAAGGTGCCGGGCGAGCCACTCATCACGGATATTATGGTTGAAAGCCGCTAGGGCCTCTGCGTCCGGACAGTCAACGATTTGATTTTTCTTTGTTAGGAACCTCGTCTAGAATTGTCTGGCAGATTCCTCTGGCTGCTGAATTATGTGGCTCAGGTCATCGGTGTCTGGGGGTCGCACATAGGTGCCCTGGAAGTTGTCGAGGAATGCGGCTTCCAGGTCATCCCAACACCCAATGGATTCTGCTGGCAGGCTGTTGAGCCAATGCCGAGCTGGTCCTTTAAGCTTGAGTGGGAGGTATTTGATGGCGTGTAGATCGTCGCCGCGGGCCATGTGGATATGGAGGAGATAGTTCTCAATCCATACCGCAGGATCTATCTTACCGTCGTATGATTCAATATTCATGGGTTTGAAACCCTTTGGGATTTGATGATCCATTACTTCATCTGTGAAGCATAGCGGGTGTGCGGTGCCTCTGTACTGGGCTATATCACGACGTAGCTCAAATGAGTTTTGTCTGCTGTGTTTGGCCCGGCCGGATTTACTTTTACTGTATCCGGCGTCAGGGTTATCGTCTCATGCTGTGGGACGCCCACGCGATCCGTAGATCGATCTTGTTTGCTTTGCTTTGTCCTCCAACATATCTCGCAGGTCTAGCATGCTTCCCTATGCCTTGGTATTTTTTGAGTGACGTTGGGGTGCGGCTTGAGTTCTGGGCCGAGAGGCCTCTCTGTCGCGGCCACGAGGTGGCCGATCGGCCGCGTCATACGCTAGAGATGTAGGTTTAGATGCTTCCTCCTCTAATCGGGGTTGCAGCCTGCGCTTTGGGTAGCTCTTGGAGGGGCGTTCGAGTTCATATTCCTCGGCCGCAAGGACTTCAGTCCATCTGTCAGATAGCAAAAATTGATCAGCTCTAAGCTGCTGCTGCTGCTTCTTCTTAAGTCTATTTGTCGTGGCTGTTAGCCGGCGCTTGAAGCGCTCTTGCTCAATGGGATCCTCAGGAACGACGAATTCGTCGTCGTCGAGGCTTGCCTCGTTTTCGGAGGGAGGCTTGTAATTTTCATCCTCTTCCTCTCTGTCCGCCGCCCTCTCACGAGGGCTGGCTTCTCCATCCTCCTGCGCTGAATCTTGCTCGAGGGAGTTGTCTTCGGCACTGTCCGGAGTGTTATTATCTCCTGTGCCGGAATCACCGTTTTTGCTCAGGCGGGACTTAGAGCGGCGCCGCTGACGTCGGCGCTTGGGTTGCTTCTTGGAGGGGTTACCCTCCGCTGATCCATCGCCATTGCCTTCTTTGGGTGTGTACACCATGTATATGTCATACGACCAGGTGGCTTTCCAGTGCCCTATAGGCGCTGGTTCCTGTTCGTCTCCAGCATCATCGTCCATACCGTCGATGTCTTCGGAGTCGAAGTCTAGCATGTTGGTTAAATCATCGACAGTGGCTATGAAGTGTGGGTGGTGGGTGGGCGTCGAATTTCTTCGTTGTCCGCATCCCAATCCTGCCGGTCATAATCCGGCCTAGACTCTCCTGACAAAGAGAGAGACCTTAGTGAATTCCGTATGTCGCCGAAGGGCGAGTGCTGAAAGATATCCGCGGTGGTGAACTCCATGATCGGCGCCCAATCAGATTCGATTGGCAGGGGCGCGGAGGGTTCAGAGTCCGGAGAAGAGTTCGGCAATGTGGAGTCACGGGTGTCGGTGTCAAAACCGGCGGATCTCGGGTAGGGGGTCCCGAACTGTGCGTCTAGGCGGATGGTAACAAGAGACAAGGGACACAATGTTTTACCCAGGTTCTGGCCCTCTTGATGGAGGTAAAACCCTACGTCCTGCTTGATTAATATTGATGATATGGGTAGTACAAGAGTAGATCTACCACGAGATCAAGGAGGCTAAACCCTAGAAGCTAGCCTATGGTATGATTGTTGTATATTGTCCTACGGACTAAAACCCTCCGGTTTATATAGACAACGAAGAGGGTTAGGGTTACACAAAGTCGGTTACAATGGTAGGAGATCTAAATATCTGCATCGCCAAGCTTGCGTTCCACGCCAAGGAAAGTCCCTCCCGGACACGGGACGAAGTCTTCAATCTTGTATCTTCATAGTCCAGGAATCCGACAGAAGGTATAGTCCGGCCATCCGGACACCCCCTAATCCAGGACTCCCTCAGTAGCCCCTGAACCAGGCTTCAATGACGACGAGTCCGGCGCGCAGATTGTCTTCGGCATTGCAAGGCGGGTTCCTCCTCCAAGTACTTCATAAAAGATTTTAAACACTAACTATAGTGTTCGACTCTGCAAAATAAGTTTCCACATATTGTTATAGGGAGAATAACATTTACACAAATCTAATCTGCTGACGTATCCCGTTGTCACATCCCTAGTTCTAGTATGCACTGAGCTGGCTAGTCATGTGTTGCATCATGTTTAAATTCTTCTAAAATTGAAATGGGGATTGTTTCAAACCCTAGCATAAAAGGAAATCAATAGGTTCAACCAAAATATTTTTAGTGAACCCAAAGTGGCTTTCAAAAATGTTCATCATTTTTGGAAAATACTGGAAACAGTAACCAGAGGTGATGCACATTTTTCCATGACATATTTGGTCACTGAATTAAATCATATTATATTTGCATTTGGGCATTTAAATGATATAAAATATTTTAAATGCTCAAATAATCATAAACTACAATATTTACTGTTGGATATATTATAAACAGTAGCCATGATTAGTTTCATGATTTTTGGAAATGTCTTAGCATTTTAATTAAGTCAGAACAACTGCAGAAGAAATAGAAAACATTAATAAAACAGAAACCAGAGCAGAGAGAGAAACCTACCTGGCAAACCCACCTGGCCTAGTACTGTAGCAGCCCAGCTGGGCAAAGTCAGCCCAGCCCACCAGGGGCTCCTCCGTGTCGTCTTCCACCTCCTGCCAGTGGGCAGGAGGGCGTGTGGCCGCCATGCGCGCACACGCGCCCCTGCCACCTCATGCTTGCCGCCTTCCTCTGGACCCCTGGACGCCTCTCGCCGCACCACGCGCCCCCTGGAACCCTCTCACTCTCTCCCGTCCTCTTCTCCCTCCTCTGCTCCCTCTCCCCCTCGCGCACCGCAGCGCGCCGCCGAGCACCACCGCGGCCACCGCCTCCCCCTCGCCTTCCTGACTAGCCCAAGAGCTCCGCCTCGTCGCCCTGGACCTCTCCGCTGACCCACGCCACTCCAAACGCCGCCGAACGCCGTCCTCGCCCTCGTCTTCAACCTCGGGCACCCGAGCCGTCTCCGGTCAATTCGGCGCCGCCAGGACCTCCCCGAGTTCACTGACCCCCTCTCCGACCCCGCTGTGAGCTCCTCTTCCTCTCCCCCTAGCTCCCGTGCTCGTTTGGCCCCTGTAGTCGCCTTTTCCACTGCACCCGAAAACTCCCCACCACCGGCCATGGCGCCGTCGTGGCTAAAGCCACAGTAGCTCGAAGCCAAGCTCACCGTTGTGCTCAGCGCAACACCAAGAGCCCGTAGCCACCACTAGCCCCTCCTCCCGTGCACCGTAGCGTCGAACCCAACCCCGTCCGAACTCCGGCCGCCGCAAGAGTTGCTGCTGTCGACGATTTAGTCCAGTCCGGCGTGAGTTGTTGCCTCCGTTGGATGCGCAAGACTCTCAGCTTTCTTTAGCCGCAAACCGCGTCCAAAACCGAGCCCTGTGGGCATTTTCCGAAACCCTCCACCGCGCCTGTCGTCGCTGGCGTCGATTCGCTGGTGGGTTTGACCCCACCGGCCTGGGGTTGACCCCGCTGACCAAGTTGACCCCGGGTGGGCCCAGTTGACCCCTCTGGCTCAATGACAGGTGGGGCCCGGCCCTGCTAATTAATTAGGATTAGTACTAACTGTTTTAGTTAAACTAATTACACTGACACGCGGGACCCACAGGTCAGATTTGACCTGGACCGCGCCCGTTGACCGCTGACATCACAATGACGTCATGCTGACGCAGTAAAGCATTTTCTGGATTTATTTTTATATAGGAAATTCCAGAAAATGCAGCAAACTTCAAAAAATCATAGTAATTCAACCGTAACTCCAAATCAAACAAGTTATATATGAAAAATTATCAGGAAAATTCAGGGAATCTGTTTATGGCATTATCATGCATGTTTGAACAACCTAGGGTTGCTGTACAGGGCAATTTGCATAAATGACATTTAAATAAGCACATATGGAGTTTGAATTTGATCCCTTGGTTCAAACCAACTTCATTTAATATGGTTGCTAGTTGCATTAGCTCAATCAACATCATATTGCCATGACATTAGAATGCATCATAATTGTTGCATTGCATTGAGTGTGTTCCTCTTGTTTGCCGGTATTTGTCCCCTCTCGATAGACGTGGTTTCGACGATGAGATCGATGACACCGATGAAGAGCTATAATATCTTCAGAAGTGCCAGGCAAGCAAAACCCCCTTGTTCATTCCGATACAAACCCACTCTCTCGCTCCTGCTCTCTTTTACTGCATTAGGACAACAACGAATCATGTGTTACTTGTTGTGGTAGCTGAACCCCTTTATCCTCTGCATGACCTGTCATTCCACAGTAAATAGATGAAACCCACTAGCATGAGTAGGAGTTGTTTGAGCCCTGTTGTGCCTACTCATTCTTGCTTGTTTGTCATGCCTGCTACTGCTTATAGTTGAGTCAGGTCTGATTCATCGGGGATGAATTGGAATGATGATGAACATGTCCTACTGTGTGTGAGCTAAGTGTGTGAAGACGATTTGGTAAAGGTAGCGGTGAGAGGCCATGTAGGAGTACATGGTGGGTTGTCTCATTGAAGCCGTCCTCAGGAACTGAGTTCTGTGTTTGTGATCCATGAAACAGCTACTACCATGCATTGGGCCCTGAAATATGACCCCGCTCGACTTCTTAATCACCCTTGTCCTCTGTCCAGGAGTTGCAAGTAGTTTCTGGTGTTTGTAGTATGCTGGGGGCCGCACGCAGCGCTGACCATTGGGGTGGGCTGTGTTGCGGTAGGCACGTGGCACGGTGTACTGATTCGCCTGTTTGGTCTCTCGGGAACCCTGCACACATCGTTCGGGGCCGTTAGTGAAAACCTCGGCCGGACTCCCTGCGAATGGAACCCGAATAGGCGATAAACCTGGACTAGAGACTTGAGTGTTTAGGTAGGTCATGGTCTACACCCACGTCGGCTTTCGCTTGAAGTCTGCCAAGCACATGTCGTGTGCAGACGCTAAGTGGTGGAAACATGTATGAAGAAATACACCCCTGCAGGGTTAATATTATCTATTCGAATAACCGTGTCCGCGGTAATGGACTTCTGGGTTGCCTATAACAGTTCATAGACAAGTGAAAGTGGATACTCTAAAATGCGCAAGATAAGTGTGAGTGCTATGGATGGCCTTCTCGTAGGGAGACGGAAGCGGATCCATAGTGGTGTATTGATATGGAGAATATGTGGACTCGTGTGCGCCACCTCAAAAGAGTTACTTGCAGTCGTAGTTCAGGGTAGCCACCGAGTCAAAGCTGGCTTGCTGCAGTCAAACTCCACCACCCCCATTTATTGATACTGATGCATATGTAGTTAGTTCTGATGTAAGTCTTGCTGGGTACATTTGTACTCACGTTCGCCTATTTTATGTTTTTGCAGAGAGACGTCAGTCTCGCTAGCAGTTCCGTGTGGACTTCGATGTTTAGCTTGATACCTCAGCTACGATCTTGTGCCTTCGGCAGGGTCTGGTAGATAGTCAGGCTTCTCAGCCTTTTTCATTTGTAGATGTCTGTACTCAGACATGTTAAGCTTCCGCATGTGCTTTGACTTGTATGCTCTGAATGTTGGGTCATGAGACCCATGCTTGTAATGTCTCGCTCCTCGGAGCCTATTGAATAAATATTGGAGTCGTAGAGTTATGTTGTGATGCCATGTTGTATTTACTCATATCGGGCATATTGTGTGTATGATTGAAATGCTTGGTATGAGTGGGATCCGACTATCTAGTTGTTTATCCTTGGCAGCCTATCATATGGGGAAATGTAGTCTAGTGCTTCTGAGCAATAGTAGTCTGCTACAGCCCGGTTCACCGGAGTCCTGCTAGCCCAGCACTACTGCTCGGAACACTTGACTGGCCGGCATGTGATTCACTTCGTTCCTGTGTCTGTCCCTTCGGGGAAATGTCACGCGGTGACTTCCGGAGTCCTGCCTAGCTTGCTACAGCCCGGATTACCGGAGTCCTGTTAGCCCAGTGCTACAGCCCGGATTCACACGTTGATGACCGACATGCTCGATGTGATTCATGTATGTCTGTCCTCATAGGTTAGCACCGCTTTGGGTTCACGACTAGCCATGTCGGCCCGGGTTCTCTGTCATATGGATGCTAGCGACACTATCATATACGTGAGCCAAAAGACGCAAACGGTCCCGGGCCAGGAAAGGTGGCACACGTGGGAGTACCGTGCGTGAGGCCGCAAAGTGATATGATGTGTTACATGCTGGCTCGATGTGGCTTAGGATCGGGGTTCCGACAGCGTTGGTATCAGAGCCTGACTGCCTGTAGGATTACCAAGCCAAACCGATCGTGTGTCTAGAAATGCTTTAGTTATGTAAGGGAACTGATTGTGGAAGGGAACGTGAGGCTCTTTTTACTCCTTATACCTCATGGCCTTCTGATCTGAGTCATCCTCTTCTCTTCTACGGGGGTTAAGAACTAGGCCTTCTCATCTATCTATCAGGATGACGAGTTACTATGATAGAGACGTATAGGATTGTTGGATTCGAGCCCCTGTTCAGTTTCTACTACTTTTAGTATGTTGTCAGTTGATCTCAGAACATTGATATTGTGATGTTGAGTGGTCATGCCACCATTTTGCAGGATGTCTCAAATCATTTTGAGCATTTACAGCCGTTATGCTGTCCGAGTCATCCCAGGTCTCTAAATAGTCCGATGCATTTGCAAATCCTTTCTTTCTATTCCCGATGTCCTTTTGGTCAGAATAAGCACACTAATAGGTCTGTGAGGTACTCCGTTGCCTCGGCGTATATGTTGGAGCTACTATTACGACCTTAGGTGTCTTATGAAACCATCTAGTAATCTGTCCATGTTTTGTGTTCCCAGTGTGATGACTCTGGCCATCATTCTCGAAAGCATCCCGTGATGCCATTTAGTATGTAGGTATTCCACTCTTGGGTTTTCGAACTCGTAAATCACTCTACTTACCTCGTGTTGATAGCGTCTTCTAGTTTCTTTAGGATATTAGTAACCTTGCGACAGTCCTCGAGGTCCGTGTTATTTCCTTCTTCCAAATACCATGAACCAATAAGGCAGATGTTCTCCATCCATAATTGTGAATCTGCCAGTCCTTCTTCTTCTGCATGGGTTATCTGGAAGAAATTCGTTGAAATTTGTTCGACATACTAATCTATGCTTCCACAACTCAGAAAACCGTATGTTCCTTTGAGTTATCCCTCTTTAGTTGTCTTCTGACCCTCGCCTATCAAGTGATAGACAGGAGTAGTTGTGTATTCGTGTTATCGATGCTTTTTATTCTCGTGGTCCGTCAAGCCATTCTATTCCGGAATGACTAGGAGAAACTAACTCCAGTACCTCATCCATATCTAGGATTGGGTCAAAGCAGTTGTATTCCGCAGATCAAAATGCCAATCCAGCTTTTGCTCCGTTCTACCTTGGAGTGTTACCATCTTTATGTCAAGAATATTGTAGGAATTGCACCATCTCTTATGAATTCTTGACGCAGTGATACTTCTCACCATCACAATTCATTCCTCGGTCCTCGTGTTGTTGTAACCGGAATGCCGACAAGTGAATTGTGATGTGTGCAAGCAATACTCCGAGTAACTCGTTGCCTGGTAGTAAATGGACAATATTCTCATTGTCGGGGCGGACGGGCTGTCCCCCGCGGGCACCTATGGGGCCGGAGCCCCTTTCGTTGTCCGGAGGGGGGCGGAGGGAGCGCGGAGAGCAGATCGAAGCGAGCACACGGGCGGTTTACCCAGGTTCGGGCCGCGATGGACGCGTAAAACCCTACTCCTACTTAGTTGTATTGAACTGGGGAGCTCGGGAGCTTGGGGAGCTAGCTGCACCGAGCGTATGGCTGTCTGCGTGCCGATTCTCCGAACCCCCGGAACCCCTTCTACGTCGCACACGGGCCTCCTTTTATAGCGCAAAGGGGTCACCGACAGGTGTCAACGTAGGAGAAAGGGGCAAAAGTGTAAAAGGGGTGGTAGCTGTAATAGTGCGGGAACGGTGGCGCTACAGTGCGGCACAGTGTTATCATACCTACTTCTGACGGTAGGGGACAAGGGCATTAAATGCCCGTCACGGTCGCCCGGACAGCACCGAGGCGGACCGTTAGGTGCGCCACCGCTCGCCACGATGGCGGCTGCATGCCGCCGCATGCCCCAGGCTGCGCGGTGCCTCGCCACGTGCCCTCGGGGGAAGCCCCGGAGCGACGCGTGGCGGGCGAGCTGGAGCGCAGCCTTGAGGTGGCGATCTTGCCGCAGCAAGTGGCTTGCCGCGGGGGTCGTCTTCCTGTGCCTGATAGCGTGCCAGCTATCAGGCCTTGCCGGGGCGCTTGGCGCGCCACGGCGGGCTTCTCTTGTGATGCCTGGGTTCGGCCTTCCCGACAAGCTCCTCTTGTCGGGGGCTCGATCTTCTGTCTCGTTTTACTTTGTTCTTGGATGGCCTTTCATGGGCGCAGTCGTCCCGGCAAGCTCCTCTTGCCGGGGTCTTGTCTTCTCGGCCCGGCAAGCTCCTCTTGCCGGGGGCCTTGTCTTGAACGCTTGGTCTTCTCTTGGCGCTTCCGGGGCGGGCCTTGCCGCAGGGTGCTACAACTGCCCGTGCACAAGTCTGGGGTACTAAGGTACCCCTACTTTAGTACACCGACAGGAGCCCCCGGGCCTGGGCCACACACGGTGCCGAGCGTCGTTGGGCCAGGCCCTAACAGTGCACGGGCACCCGTGGCCTTGGTCGCGCCGCTCCTTAACTCCGCATCCGCCGCGCCTTCCCCAGGCGGCGCGCGCTTACCGCGGCGTCGTGGGGGCGGGGCGTGCGAGGTGAGCGTGACGTGGGTGGCGTGCGCGGGGCTGAACCGCGCAGGCGCGCGTCACGTCGCGCACGATCTCTTGATGGCAAGAAAGGAGCGTCCGCCCCTTCTCCCATATAAGGCAGAGGAAACGGGAGCGGCTCCCCTCCTTCGCCCTTACTGCGTCCTCTCCCTTCTCCAGAGATCCCATCTGCGCCCCGCGTCCATTTTTCCTCCGCCGCTCGCGCGCACTTGCGGAGCTACCGGATTCTTCGTCTCCCTCCTCTCGCCGCCTCCGCCATGGCCCCGAAGACTGAGAAGGCGAGGGCGGAGAAGACCAAGAAGGAGAAATCGGAGCACGCGGCGATGCTCACCTTGCTGCGGAAGCAGAACCTCGTCTTCGCGCCGAAGCTTGGCGCGCGGGAGCTCTGGAACAAATACTACTTGTTCTGGGCGGAGGAGACCAAGGCGCATCCCCGCACCCGGGTCTATCCGGCCGCCGCCAAGGGCAACTACCCCGGTGGGTATTATTTCTTCGCAGCCTTCTTCCACTGCGGTCTTTGCCCTCCTTTTTCTGATTTCTTCTGCGACATAATGAACACCTTCGGCCTCCACCTTCTTGACTTCGCTCCCAACGCCGTCCTCACGATGGCGGTTTTCGCGCATATGTGCGAGAACTACGTTGGGGTATACCCAAACGTCGCGCTGTTCAGGCACTTTTTTATCCCCAGAGTGGAGGCCGGCGCCCCCCTCGCCGGGGGGATATCTTGGGTCTTCCGCCTGAACAAGAAGGATTCCTACTTGCCGGGGGAGCTCCGTGGCAAGTGGGAGGAGTGGCGCGCCGACTGGTGCTGGGTCGTCGAGGACCAGCCGCAACCTTTCACCGCGCCGCGCACAACACCTATTATGCGCGGCAAGGATTGGAGCGAGCTGGATTCAGACGACGGCAAGCTCAACGCCGCCATCATCAGGATTCTCCGTCTTCGGGCAGCAAGGCTGTCCGTCGGAGAGGTGGGCGCAGACTTTCTCCGCCGCCGCATTGCCCCTCTTCAAGATAGGAAGAGGCCAGCCTGGGAGTATAGCAACGCGGCGGACATAATGAGGCTGCGCCCCGGGCTCAACTTCAACTTCACGTCGGTGGAGCTGAAGGGGATGGTCCGGGAGCTATTCAAGCATGACCCGGCCCACCCAGAGTGGTTCCGGGAGCCCCGGGGAGTTGTGCCTCTTTGCAACAGCTCGGCCCGGGATTCCCTTCGCGCCATGATGCCCGCGTGTGACTCGCACGGCGTCGACCGCACGTGGATTCCGCCCAGGCCAGACGTCATCTTGAACTTCTTCGACAACCTGGCGGAGGTGGCGAAGAAGAGGGACGAGGCCCGGGGGCTGACGTGGGACACCACCGCGCAAGAGGCAGCCTGCATGGCTTCTTGGGCTGAAGAGGCCGCCGCAGCCGCAGCGGCCGGGGAGTTCGGCTTCTCGCCCGAAGAGGCGGAGGCCGCGGAGGCGTCCCGCCAAGCGGAGGTGGCGGAGATCTGCGAACTGCTGAAGCTGCCCCCCGACGAGCTCGCCGGGGTTCCCTCTCTGAGGCACTCCGGGATCCAGGGGATCTTGATCGAGGCCGCGGCGAGGGGCACCACCGCCGGAGGACAAGGAGCCTCAGCGCAGGATGCTGGGTCCAGCGGGCTCGCCGGGGAGGAGGAGGAGGACGGTGGTGACGGCGACTCCGACGGATCCTTGGAGCTCTACGCCGATGACCTTCCCTCAGCGTCGGAAACCTCCTCGTCCCGGTAGATCTTGTCGGCGCAGATAAGCGCGTCCTTTTTGTCGCCATGGACAGTGATGACGCTTATCGGCCCCGGCATCTTGAGTACATTGTAGGCGTGGTGGGAAGCCGCCATGAACTTGGCGAGAGCGGGACGGCCGAGGATCCCATTGTATGGTAACGGGATATCGGCGACGTCGAACGTGATACGCTCAGTCCTGAAGTTAAGCTCGCCGCCAAAGGTCACCGGCAGAGTAATCTTCCCCTTGGGCTTGCTCCTCCCCGGGTTGATTCCTTGGAAGGATCCGGTCTCTTCGAGCTCGCCGTCTGGGATCTGGAGTTTCTTGATCACAGCGGAGGAGATCAAGTTCAGCCCGGCCCCGCCGTCTACCAACATTTTGGTGACCTTGAGGTTGCGGATGGTGGGTGAGACCAGCATCGGCAAGCACCCGACCGCGGTTGTGCGGTCGGGGTGATCCTCAAGATCGAAAATGATGGGCGTGCTGGACCATTTGAGGAGCCTGCGCGACTCCACGGGCGGCTCTGCTGCGTTCACCTCTCGCGCCCACCGCTTAAGCTGGCGGTGGGAGGGGTGCAGAGAGGCGCCGCCGTCAACGCATAGGACCTCCGTGGCCTTCTGGAACTCCTGCTCGCTGTTATCTTCGTCTTCCACGTCTTCGTCGTCGTCCTCTTCATCCTCGTCGCGGCCCCGGGGAGGCCGATCGCCTTGCCGCTGCTTGGCCTTGCCGCGGCGTCCTCCCCGGCCGACGGGCGGCCGCTTCTTGCTTGGTTCGCCTCCCCCACCCTGGGCCTTCCCCTTGTCGCGCCTCTCGTACTCGGCCTTCTGCTGCACGACGAGGTACTCGACGCTTTTGCAGTTGGAGAGATCGTGGCCCTTGGTGCGGTGGATCTTGCAGTATTGCTTGTCGGAGCCGTCCTGCTTGTCGGCTGCCGCCACGGGGGCAGGCTCCTTGCCGGAGCCGCCAGCCTGCGTTTGCTTGGCGGGAGCCTCCTTGCCGGACCCCTCGACGGCAAGCACCTCTTTCCTATTCCTCCTCCTATTATTCCGCCGCTGGCTCCTCTTCGCCGGGGCGGTGTCGTCGCTATCGCTTTCCCCTGCGCCAGCATCCTCTCCGGGGAGTTTCCTCCCCTCCTCCGCGCGCGCGCACTTGTCAGCCAAGGCATATAGCTCGCTGACGTCCCGGATCTTGGTCATGGCCATCTCTTCACGCATGCGGCGGTTGCGCACGTTCTGATGGAACGCGCTGATAACCGCGGCAGGGTGAACGTCGGGGATGTTGCGATGCACGCGGCTGAAACGCTGGATGTATTTGCGCAGGGGTTCTCCTTCCTTCTGGGCTAGGATGTGGAGGTCGCTATCCTGGCCATGAGGTTTGTGGCCGCCTGTGAAGGCGCCAACAAACTGATGGCAAAGATCCGCCCAGGAAGAAATGGAGCCTTCTGGCAAGTGCATAAGCCACGAACGAACGTTCGGCTTAAGCACGAGCGGGAAGTAGTTCGCCAGTATCCTCTCATCGCGCCCCCCGGCAGCTTGTACAGCGATTGTGTAGATGCTGAGAAACTCCGAGGGGTGCGTCCTGCCGTCGTACTTCTCCGGTACGTCGGGCTTGAAGTTCTTCGTACTGGGCCACCGGACGCGTCGCAGCTCGCGGGTGAACGCAGGGCAACCTGCCGCGTACGGTAAGTCACCTGGTTCACCGGGCGCGTACGCGTCGACAGCGTCCCCAGCCCGCCGGTCTGATTGTCGCCGAGTTTCTCGGCGGCGCTCAATCCTTGTTCGAGCGTCTTCTTGCTGTCGCTCGTCGAGGACTTGGCGCTGGTCCCGGCGAGTCCGCGGGTCCGACGACGCTGTGGAGCCGTCGTCGGCGTTGTTCCAGCGGGGCGGCGTCTTCTGCTTCTGCGCCGGGGAGTGCATGGTGGTCGCACCTCCGGCGGTCTTGTCGCCGTCGGCCTTCGTCTTCTCGACCTGCCGGGGCCGCGAGGTCGCCGGCTGCTGCGGCGTGTCGTTGTTGGCGAAGGCGATCAGGCTCTGGATGGTGGCCCTCCAGCTTTCGGCCTTGCCAGCCGCTGGAGGGTAGTCGAGGAGCAGTTGCGCTCTCGCGAGCGCTTCTGCCGGAGTGGAGGGGAGCGGGGGCGAGTGGCGCGAGGAGCGGGATGCGCTCGGACTCCTAACAATGTTAGAAGGAGCGGGGTCCCTCCCCGGCGCCTTCGCCTTGCCCGTGTCCGGACGGGGGCCCGTGGCGTCCCGCGAACCTCCTGTTTGCCCTTGTTCCAGCAAGCGGATGCCACCTCCCGTGGCATGGCGCTGCTGGGTCGTCGTTTGAAGGGACGGATGCGGCGCGTCCTCGGAGGCCGAGGCTCGGTCGTCCGCCCTGTTCTTGGATTTGGTGGCACCGCGAGTGTTCTCGCCGGTGGCCACCCCCCCGACGGCGTCTTCCCCGCCCACCGTTGGCTCCGGTAGCGGTGGGAGTGACGCGGACGGGCCCGCGGCCTCCGAAGCCTTCTTCTTCGGGGCCATGGTGTTGATGAAGCTAGCGAGCTCGGAGAAGCTGACGAAGAGCGCGCTCGCGTGAACGCAGGATCTGATCCGCACAACCTCGACGCAGACTCCCCTACCTGGCGCGCCAAAGATGTCGGGGCGGACGGGCTGTCCCCCGCGGGCACCTATGGGGCCGGAGCCCCTTTCGTTGTCCGGAGGGGGGCGGAGGGAGCGCGGAGAGCAGATCGAAGCGAGCACACGGGCGGTTTACCCAGGTTCAGGCCGCGATGGACGCGTAAAACCCTACTCCTGCTTAGTTGTATTGAACTGGGGAGCTCGGGAGCTTGGGGAGCTAGCTGCACCGAGCGTATGGCTGTCTGCGTGCCGATTCTCCGAACCCCCGGAACCCCTTCTACGTCGCACACGGGCCTCCTTTTATAGCGCAAAGGGGTCACCGACAGGTGTCAACGTAGGAGAAAGGGGCAAAAGTGTAAAAGGGGTGGTAGCTGTAATAGTGCGGGAACGGTGGCGCTACAGTGCGGCACAGTGTTATCATACCTACTTCTGACGGTAGGGGACAAGGGCATTAAATGCCCGTCACGGTCGCCCGGACAGCACCGAGGCGGACCGTTAGGTGCGCCACCGCTCGCCACGATGGCGGCTGCATGCCGCCGCATGCCCCAGGCTGCGCGGTGCCTCGCCACGTGCCCTCGGGGGAAGCCCCGGAGCGACGCGTGGCGGGCGAGCTGGAGCGCAGCCTTGAGGTGGCGATCTTGCCGCGGCAAGTGGCTTGCCGCGGGGGTCGTCTTCCTGTGCCTGATAGCGTGCCAGCTATCAGGCCTTGCCGGGGCGCTTGGCGCGCCACGGCGGGCTTCTCTTGTGATGCCTGGGTTCGGCCTTCCCGACAAGCTCCTCTTGTCGGGGGCTCGATCTTCTGTCTCGTTTTACTTTGTTCTTGGATGGCCTTTCATGGGCGCAGTCGTCCCGGCAAGCTCCTCTTGCCGGGGTCTTGTCTTCTCGGCCCGGCAAGCTCCTCTTGCCGGGGGCCTTGTCTTGAACGCTTGGTCTTCTCTTGGCGCTTCCGGGGCGGGCCTTGCCGCAGGGTGCTACAACTGCCCGTGCACAAGTCTGGGGTACTAAGGTACCCCTACTTTAGTACACCGACACTCATTCATAGCTTGTTGGTTATTAAATTATCATCCTAAGATTGATCGTGGCACCTAGTCCTTATTTCTGGTGCACTCTTCGATCAATGAGTTAGGATTGTGTCAATCCCTCACTCTTCTGATCATGTCGTCTTGCCTTGAAAAGCAAGATTGTTCTCGAGCTTAGAGACATATTGGTGGTTCGTGATTTTCCGAATATCTTCTCGGAAGTATTACCAGGTTGTCACCTGACCGCTATGTTAAGTTCGCAATCAAGTTGGTTTCTTGAAAACCACCCCTTCTCCAAGAATCCGTGTTGGATATCCCCGAGCTGGTTGGTTAAGCTAAACAACAACTTGGAGAGTTGGAAGATAAAAGCTTACCTGACTTAGTTCATCTCCAAGGGATATTCTGGTGTATGTGTGTGTTGAAGGAAGATGGCATCTTCATCCATTGGTCCCTGTGATCAGTTTTCGGTGCTATTGTCTGATCCAACCCTTGATTTGAGTATGGGCTATCGTCAAATCAAATCAGAACCAACGATGTTCGTAATGTTGTCTTACTCATGGTTGATCCCTCGAGCATACACCACTACATCTTTTGGTCTGACCAATGCTATCACCGTGTTCACATGATGGTGGAAGTCCAGTGATATGGAAGTTCCGATGAGTTGTTGTTGAGCCCATCAGCAACATTTTGTCTCCCCCATGATTCATGTTGAATATCAAGCTAGTGTTGGAAACTTTTGTAAGCGTTATCTTCATGTCCCGTTCATGAAGCATATGTTGGATGAAAGAAGTGACTTTCTCTGATTCATGTGCATTTGGTGCAAGTTGCCACTATGAGTTTGAGAAAGATTGTTTTTGTTCCCTCTGGTATCATCCCATGTCAGTCATGCATGTGTGAAGTATTCCATGGTCTGATAGACTGATCATCTTCATTCCATATGTATTCCCTAGCACACCAAGCCACTAACTAATTTGTTGGAGGAAAAGAAGTTCCTTCGTAAGAGCTAATCATATGACTTATGCAAGGACTTCATTATCCACAATGATGGTCCCAACCTGAACTCGGTAGTGTTTCATTGTAAGACTACCATGTGGTCATACTTGTCTAGGACAGTGCGTTCACAGGTGTGTAGCAGAACCAGCTCATGTTTTGGAGCTTGCTATCGTAGTTCATCTCCCGAGAATCTCGCAACGTCATCTCGTCGGGTTGTGTTGCAAACGTTCTTTTCCAGACATGTTGTCTGAAATATCCTGTCTTCAACCAGATCTGAATCTCAGGCAGATATGATGGTTGGAACATTTCCAACATTTGCATGTTGTTCCCAGCTTGCACCGCCGTTGTGTCATCCTATCATGGGTCCCATCCATTTCCGGTGATAAGCAAAAGTCATCCATTACGTTGTCTTCAACAAGGTAGTCCACATCATCCATTCTAGCCCGAGTACGTCATTTCTTCGAGCTCCGTCAAACGATCATTAGTAAATTGCCTTAGGCTGGTATAAAGAATTTCAATGATCTTTGTATCAAAAGTAATTCTTTTTGCCACTTAAGGGAATAGTTCTCTGAGTCACCTTCCCTGAGGTGCCCCGTTATGGAATCATGGCAATTTTTCCTCGCTACTTTGACACCATCTACCATTTTCTTAAGCGTGGAATTGTTGCCCACCAAATCAAACCTCGTCGTTTGTTCTCCCATCCCTCTCGATATGTGTCTTGTGACTCAACTCGAGATGTTTCAACATCTCATTCCGCTAGTTGATCTTGAATAGCTCGATCTTCGAGAAGATCAATCCTAGTAGAGTTTCTTTCCGTCATCCTCGTGTCGGTGAAACTCCCTGAAGCAAAGACGTCAAGATCAATATGATGCAATGAAGATACTTCTTCGAGAAGGGCAGTTGGATCGAGAAGACCATGATAGTTTGTGACCTCCTTTCTTCTTACCTCACGTCTTGAATCTCGGGACGAGATTCTTGTTTAGTGGGGGTGAGTTGTCACATCCCTAGTTCTAGTATGCACTGAGCTGGCTAGTCATGTGTTGCATCATGTTTAAATTCTTCTGAAATTGAAACAGGGATTGTTTCAAACCCTAGCATAAAAGGAAATCAATAGGTTCAACCAAAATATTTTTAGTGAACCCAAAGTGGCTTTCAAAAATGTTCATCATTTTTGGAAAATACTGGAAACAGTAACCAGAGGTGATGCACATTTTTCCATGACATATTTGGTCACTAAATTAAATCATATTATATTTGCATTTGGGCATTTAAATGCTATAAAATATTTTAAATGCTCAAATAATCATAAACTAAAATGTTTACTGTTGGATATATTATAAACAGTAGCCATGATTAGTTTCATGATTTTTGGAAATGTCTTAGCATTTTAATTAAGTCAAAACAACTGCAGAAGAAATAGAAAACGTTAATAAAACAGAAACCAGAGCAGAGAGAGAAACATACCTGGCAAACCAACCTGGCCTAGTACTGTAGCAGCCCAGCTGGGCATGGTCAGCCCAGCGCACCAGGGGCTCCTCCCTGTCGTCTTCCACCTCCTGCCAGTGGACAGCAGGGCGTGTGGCCGCCGTGCGCGCACACGCGCCCCGGCCACCTCATGCTTGCCGCCTTCCTCTGGACCCCTGGACGTCTCTCGCCGCGCCACGCGCCCCCTGGAACCCTCTCGCTCTCTCCCGAGCTCTTCTCCCTCCTCTGCTCCCTCTCCCCCTCAGGCACCGCAGCGCGCCGCCGAGCACCACCGCGGCCACCGCCTCCCCCTCGCCTCCCTGACTAGCCCAAGAGCTCCGCCTCGTCGCCCTGGACCTCTCCGCTGACCCACGCGACTCCAAATGCCGCCGAATGCCGTCCTCGCCCTCGTCTTCAACCTCGGGCACCCGAGCCGTCTCCGGTCGATTCGGCGCCGCCAGGACCTCCCCGAGCTCACTGACCCCTTCTCGGACCCCGCTGTGAGCTCCTCTTCCTCTCCCCCTAGCTCCCGTGCTCGTTTGGCCCCTGTAGTCGCCTTTTCCACCGCACCCGAAAAATCCCCGCCGCTGGCCATGGCGCCGTCGTGGCTAAAGCCACAGTGGCTCGAAGCCAAGCTCACCGTTGTGCTCAGCGCAACACCAGGAGCCCGTAGCCACCACTAGCCCCTCCTCCCGTGCACCGTAGCGTCGAACCCAACCCCGTCCGAACTCCGGCCGCCGCAAGAGTTGCTGCTGTCATCGATTTAGTCCACTCCGGCGTGAGTTGTTGCCTCCGTTGGATGCGCAAGACTCTCAGCTTTCTGTAGCCGCAAACCGCGTCCAAAACCGAGCCCTGTGGGCATTTTCCGAAGCCCTTCGCCGCGCCTGTCGTCGCCGCCGTCGAGTCGCCGGTGGGTTTGACCCCGCCGGCCTGGGGTTGACCCCGCGGACCAAGTTGACCCCGGGTGGGCCTAGTTGACCCCTCTGGCTCAATGACAGGTGGGGCCCGGCCCTGCTAATTAATTAGGATTAGTACTAACTGTTTTAGTTAAACTAATTACACTGACACGCGGGACCCACAGGTCAGATTTGACCTGGACCACGCCCGTTGACCGCTAACATCATAGTGAGGTCATGCTGATGCAGTAAAGCATTTTCTGGATTTATTTTTATATAGGAAATTCCAGAAAATGCTGCAAACTTCAAAAATTCATAGTAATTCAACCATAACTCCAAATCAAACAAGTTATATATGAAAAATTATCAGGAAAATTCAGGGAATCTGTTTATGGCATTATCATGCATGTTTGAACAACCTAGGGTTGCTGTACAGGGCAATTTGCATAAATGACATTTAAATAAGCACATATGGAGTTTGAATTTGAACCCTTGGTTCAAACCAACTTCATTTAATATGGTTGCTAGTTGCATTAGCTCAATCAACATCATATTGCCATGAAATTATCATGCATCATAATTGTTGCATTGCATTGATTGTGTTCCTCTTGTTTGCCGGTATTTGTCCCCTCTCGATAGACGTGGTTTCGACGATGAGATCGATGACACCGATGAAGAGCTATAATATCTTCAGAAGTGCCAGGCAAGCAAAACCCCCTTGTTCATTCCGATACAAACCCACTCTCTCGCTCCTGCTCTCTTTTACTGCATTAGGACAACAACGAATCATGTGTTACTTGTTGCGGTAGCTGAACCCCTTTATCCTCTGCATGACCTGTCATTCCACAGTAAATAGATGAAACCCACTAGCATGAGTAGGAGTTGTTTGAGCCCTGTTGTGCCTACTCATTCTTGCTTGTTTGTCATGCCTGCTACTCCTTATAGTTGAGTCAGGTCTGATTCATCGGGGATGAATTGGAATGGTGATGAACATGTCCTACTGTGTGTGAGCTAAGTGTGTGAAGACGATTTGGTAAAGGTAGCGGTGAGAGGCCATGTAGGAGTACATGGTGGGTTGTCTCATTGAAGCCGTCCTCAGGAACTGAGTTCTGTGTTTGTGATCCATGAAACAACTACTACCATGCATTGGGCCCTGAAATATGACCCCGCTCGACTTCTTAATCACCCTTGTCCTCTGTCCAGGAGTTGCAAGTAGTTTCTGGTGTTTGTAGTATGCTGGGGGCCGCACGCAGCGCTGACCATAGGGGTGGGCTGTGTTGCGGTAGGCACGTGGCACGGTGTACCGATTCGCCTGTTTGGTGTCTCGGGAACCCTGCACACATCGTTCGGGGCCGTTAGTGGAATCCTCGGCCGGACTCCCTGCGGATGGAACCCGAATAGGCGATAAACCTGGACTAGAGACTTGAGTGTTTAGGTAGGTCGTGGTCTACACCCACGTCGGCTTTCGCTTGAAGTCTGCCGAGCACATGTCGTGTGCAGACGCTAAGTGGTGGAAACATGTATGAAGAAGTACACCCCTGCAGGGTTAATATTATCTATTCGAATAGCCGTGTCCGCGGTAACGGACTTCTGGGTTGCCTATAACAGTTCATAGACAAGTGAAAGTGGATACTCTAAAATGCGCAAGATAAGTGTGAGTGCTATGGATGGCCTTCTCGTAGGGAGACGGAAGCGGATCCATAGTGGTGTATTGATATGGTGAATATGTGGACTCGTTTGCGCCACCTCAAAAGAGTTACTTGTAGTCGTAGTTCAGGGTAGCCACCGAGTCAAAGCTGGCTTGCTGCAGTCAAACTCCACCACCCCCCTTTATTGATACTGATGCATATGTAGTTAGTTCTGATGTAAGTCTTGCTGGGTACATTTGTACTCACGTTTGCCTATTTTATGTTTTTGCAGAGAGACGTCAGTCTCGCTAGTAGTTCCGTGTGGACTTCGACGTTTAGCTTGATACCTCAGCTATGATCTTGTGCCCTCGGCAGGGTCTGGTAGATAGTCAGACTTCTCAGCCTTTTTCATTTGTAGATGTCTGTACTCAGACATGTTAAGCTTCCGCATGTGCTTTGACTTGTATGCTCTGAATGTTGGGTCATGAGACCCATGCTTGTAATGTCTCGCTCCTCGGAGCCTATTGAATAAATATTGGAGTCGTAGAGTTATGTTGTGATGCCATGTTGTATTTACTCATATCGGGCATCTTGTGTGTATGATTGAAATGCTTGGTATGAGTGGGATCCGACTATCTAGTTGTTTATCCTTGGCAGCCTATCATATGGGGAAATGTAGTCTAGTGCTTCTGAGCGATAGTAGTCCGCTACAGCCCGGTTCACCGGAGTCCTGCTAGCCCAGCACTACTGCTCGGAACACTTGACTGGCCGGCATGTGATTCACTTCGTTCTTGTGTCTGTCCCTTCGGGGAAATGTCACGCGGTGACTTCCGGAGTCCTGCCTAGCTTGCTACAGCCCGGATTACCGGAGTCCTGTTAGCCTAGTGCTACAGCCGGGATTCACACGTTGATGACCGACATGCTCGATGTGATTCATGTATGTTTGTCCTCATAGGTTAGCACCGCTTTGGGTTCACGACTAGCCATGTCGGCCCGGGTTCTCTGTCATATGGATGCTAGCGACACTATCATATACGTGAGCCAAAAGACGCAAACGGTCCCGGGCCAGGAAAGGTGGAACCCATGGGAGTACCGTGCGTGAGGCCGCAAAGTGATATGATGTGTTACATGCTAGATCGATGTGGCTTAGGATCGGGGTTCCGACAGCGTTGGTATCAGAGCCTGACTGCCTGTAGGATTACCAAGCCAAACCGATCGAAGTTGTGTCTAGAAATGCTTTAGTTATGTAAGGGAACTGATTGTGGAAGGGAACGTGAGGCTCTTTTTACTCCTTATACCTCATGGCCTTCTGATCTGAGTCATCCTCTTCTCTTATACGGGGGTTAAGAACTAGGCCTTCTTATCTATCTATCAGGATGACGAGTTACTATGATAGAGACGTATAGGATTGTTGGATTCGAGCCCCTGTTCAGTTCCTACTACTTTTAGTATGTTGTCAGTTGATCTCAGAACATTGATATTGTGATGTTGAGTGGTCATGCCACCATTTTGCAGGATGTCTCAAATCATTTTGAGCATTTACAGCCGTTATGCTGTCCGAGTCATCCCAGGTCTCTAAATAGTCCGATGCATTTGCAAATCCTTTCTTTCTATTCCCGATGTCCTTTTGGTCAGAATAAGCACACTAATAGGTCTGTGAGGTACTCCGTTGCCTCGGCGTATATGTTGGAGCTACTATTACGACCTTAGGTGTCTTATGAAACCATCTAGTAATCTGTCCATGTTTTGTGTTCCCAGTGTGATGACTCTGGCCATCATTCTTGAAAGCATCCCGTGATGCCATTTAGTATGTAGGTATTCCACTCCTGGGTTTTCGAACCCGTAAATCACTCTACTTACCTCGTGTTGATAGCGTCTTCTAGTTTCTTTAGGATATTAGTAACCTTGCGACAGTCCTCGAGGTCCGTGGTATTTCCTTCTTCCAAATACCATGAACCAATAAGGCAGATGTTCTCCATCCATAATTGTGAATCTGCCAGTCCTTCTTCTTCTACATGGGTTATCTGGAAGAAATTTGTTGAAATTTGTTCGACATACTAATCTATGCTTCCACAACTCAGAAAACCGTATGTTCCTTTGAGTTATCCCTCTTTAGTTGTCTTCTGACCCTCGCCTATCAAGTGATAGACAGGAGTAGTTGTGTATTCGTGTTATCGATGATTTTTATTCTCGTGGTCCGTCAAGCCATTCTATTCCGGAATGACTAGGAGAAACTAACTCCAGTACCTCTTCCATATCTAGGATTGGGTCAAAGCAGTTGTATTCCGCAGATCAAAATGCCAATCTAGCTTTTGCTCCGTTCTACCTTGGAGTGTTACCATCTTTATGTCAAGAATATTGTAGGAATTGCACCATCTCTTATGAATTCTTGATGCAGTGATACTTCTCACCATCACCATTCATTCCTCGGTCCTCGTGTTGTTGTAACCGGAATGCCGACAAGTGAATTGTGATGTGTGAAAGCAATACTCCGAGCAACTCGTTGCCTGGTAGTAAATGGACAATATTCTCATTCATAGCTTGTTGGTTATTAAATCATCATCCTAAGATTGATCGTGGCACCTAGTCCTTATTTCTGGTGCACTCTTCGATCAATGAGTTAGGATTGTGTCAATCCCTCACTCTTCTGATCATGTCGTCTTGCCTTGAAAAGCAAGATTGTTCTCGAGCTTAGAGACATATCGGTGGTTCGTGATTTTCCGAATATCTTCTCAGAAGTATTACCAGGTTGTCACCTGACCGCTATGTTAAGTTCGCAATCAAGTTGGTTTCTTGAAAACCACCCCTTCTCCAAGAATCCGTGTTGGATATCCCCGAGCTGGTTGGTTAAGCTAAACAACAACTTGGAGAGTTGGAAGATAAAAGCTTACCTGACTTAGTTCATCTCCAAGGGATATTCTGGTGTATGTGTGTGTTGAAGGAAGATGGCATCTTCATCGATTGGTCCCTGTGATCAGTTGTCGGTGCTATTGTCTTATCCAACCCTTGATTTGAGTACGGGCTATCGTCAAATCAAATCAGAACCAACGATGTTCGTAATGTTGTCTTACTCGTGGTTGATCCCTCGAGCATACACCACTACATCTTTTGGTCTGACCAATGCTATCACCGTGTTCACATGATGGTGGAAGTCCAGTGATATGGAAGTTCCGATGAGTTGTTGTTGAGCCCATCAGCAGCATTTTGTCTCCCCCATGATTCATGTTGAATATCAAGCTAGTGTTGGAAACTTTTGTAAGCGTTATCTTCATGTCCCGTTCATGAAGCATATGTTGGATGAAAGAAGTGACTTTCTCTGATTCATGTGCATTTGGTGCAAGTTGCCACTGTGAGTTTGAGAAAGATTGTTTTTGTTCCCTCTGGTATCATCCCATGTCAGTCATGCATGTGCGAAGTATTCCATGGTCTGATAGACTGATCATCTTCATTCCATATGTATTCCCTAGCACACCAAGCCACTAACTAATTTGTTGGAGGAAAAGAAGTTCCTTCGTAAGAGCTAATCATATGACTTATGCAAGGACTTCGTTATCCACAATGATGGTCCCAACCTGAACTCGGTAGTGTTTCATTGTAAGACTACCATGTGGTCATACTTGTCTAGGACAGTGCGTTCACAGGTGTGTAGCAGAACCAGCTCATGTTTTGGAGCTTGCTATCGTAGTTCATCTCCCGAGAATCTCGCAACGTCATCTCGTCGGGTTGTGTTGCAAACGTTCTTTTCCAGACATGTTGTCTGAAATATCCTGTCTTCAACCAGATCTGAATCTCAGGCAGATATGATGGTTGGAACATTTCCAACATTTGCATGTTGTTCCCAGCTTGCACCGCCGTTGTGTCATCCTATCATGGGTCCCATCCATTTCCGGTGATAAGCAAAAGTCATCCATTACGTTGTCTTCAACAAGGTAGTCCACATCATCCATTCTAGCCCGAGTACATCATTTCTTCGAGCTCCGTCAAACGATCATTAGTAAATTGCCTTAGGCTGGTATAAAGAATTTCAATGATCTTTGTATCAAAAGTAATTCTTTTTGCCACTTAAGGGAATAGTTCTCCGAGTCACCTTCCCTGAGGTGCCCCGTTGTGGAATCATGGCAATTTTTCCTCGCTACTTTGACACCATCTACCATTTTCTTAAGCATGGAATTGTTGCCCACCAAATCAAACCTCGTCGTTTGTTCTCCCATCCCTCTCGATATGTGTCTTGTGACTCAACTCGAGATGTTTCAACATCTCATTCCGCTAGTTGATCTTGAATAGCTCGATCTTCGAGAAGATCAATCCTAGTAGAGTTTCTTTCCGTCATCCTCGTGTCGATGAAACTCCCTGAAGCAAAGACGTCAAGATCAATATGATGCAATGAAGATACTTCTTCGAGAAGGGCAGTTGGATCGAGAAGACCATGATAGTTTGTGACCTCCTTTCTTCTTACCTCACGTCTTGAATCTCGGGACGAGATTCTTGTTTAGTGGGGGTGAGTTGTCACATCCCTAGTTCTAGTATGCACTGACCTGGCTAGTCATGTGTTGCATCATGTTTAAATTCTTCTGAAATTGAAACGGGGATTGTTTCAAACCCTAGCATAAAAGGAAATCAATAGGTTCAACCAAAATATTTTTAGTGAACCCAAAGTGGCTTTCAAAAATGTTCATCATTTTTGGAAAATACTGGAAACAGTAACCAGAGGTGATGCACATTTTTCCATGACATATTTGGTCACTAAATTAAATCATATTATATTTGCATTTGGGCATTTAAATGCTATAAAATTATTTAAATGCTCAAATAATCATAAACTAAAATGTTTACTGTTGGATATATTATAAACAGTAGCCATGATTAGTTTCATGACTTTTGGAAATGTCTTAGCATTTTAATTAAGTCAAAACAACTGCAGAAGAAATAGAAAACATTAATAAAACAGAAACCAGAGCAGAGAGAGAAACCTACCTGGCAAACCCACCTGGCCTAGTACTGTAGCAGCCCAGCTGGGCATGGTCAGCCCAGCGCACCAAGGGCTCCTCCCTGTCGTCTTCGACCTCCTGCCAGTGGGCAGCAGGGCGTGTGGCCGCCGTGCGCGCACACGCGCCCGGCCACCTCATGCTTGCCGCCTTCCTCTGGACCCCTGGACGTCTCTCGCCGCGCCACGCGCCCCCTGGAACCCTCTCGCTCTCTCCCGAGCTCTTCTCCCTCCTCTGCTCCCTCTCCCCCTCGCGCACCGCAGCGCGCCGCCGAGCACCACCGCGGCCACCGCCTCCCCCTCGCCTCCCTGACTAGCCCAAGAGCTCCGCCTCGTCGCCCTGGACCTCTCCGCTGACCCACGCGACTCCAAACGCCGCCGAATGCCGTCCTCGCCCTCGTCTTCAACCTCGGGCACCCGAGCCGTCTCCGGTCGATTCGGCGCCGCCAGGACCTCCCCGAGCTCACTGACCCCCTCTCGGACCCCGCTGTGAGCTCCTCTTCCTCTCCCCCTAGCTCCCGTGCTCGTTGGGCCCCGGTAGTCGCCTTTTCCACCGCACCCGAAAACTCCCCGCCGCTGGCCATGGCGCCGTCGTGGCTAAAGCCACAGTGGCTCGAAGCCAGGCTCACCGTTGTGCTCAGCGCAACACCAGGAGCCCGTAGCCACCACTAGCCCCTCCTCCCGTGCACCGTAGAGTCGAACCCAACCCCGTCCGAACTCCGGCCGCCGCAAGAGTTGCCGCTGTCATTGATTTAGTCCACTCCGGTGTGAGTTGTTGCCTCCGTTGGATGCGCAAGACTCTCAGCTTTCTGTAGCTGCAAACCGCGTCCAAAACTGAGCCCTGTGGGCATTTTCCGAAGCCCTGCGCCGCGCCTGTCGTCGCCGGCGTCGAGTCGCCGGTGGGTTTGACCCCGTCGGCCTGGGGTTGACCCCGCGGACCAAGTTGACCCTGGGTGGGCCTAGTTGACCCCTCTAGCTCAATGACAGGTGGGGCCCGGCCCTGCTAATTAATTAGGATTAGTACTAACTGTTTTAGTTAAACTAATTACACTGACACGCGGGACCCACATGTCAGATTTGACCTGGACCACGCCCGTTGACCGCTAACATCATAGTGAGGTCATGCTGATGCAGTAAAGCATTTTCTGGATTTATTTTTATATAGGAAATTCCAGAAAATGCTGCAAACTTCAAAAATTCATAGTAATTCAACCGTAACTCCAAATCAAACAAGTTATATATAAAAAATTATCAGGAAAATTCAAGGAATCTGTTTATGGCATTATCATGCATGTTTGAACAACCTAGGGTTGCTGTACAGGGCAATTTGCATAAATGACATTTAAATAAGCACATATGGAGTTTGAATTTGAACCCTTGGTTCAAACCAACTTCATTTAATATGGTTGCTAGTTGCATTAGCTCAATCAACATCATATTGCCATGAAATTATCATGCATCATAATTGTTGCATTGCATTGATTGTGTTCCTCTTGTTTGCCGGTATTTGTCCCCTCTCGATAGGTGTGGTTTCAACGATGAGATCGATGACACCGATGAAGAGCTATAATATCTTCAGAAGTGCCGGGCAAGCAAAACCCCCTTGTTCATTCCGATACAAACCCACTCTCTCGCTCCTGCTCTCTTTTACTGCATTAGGACAACAACGAATCATGTGTTACTTGTTGCGGTAGCTGAACCCCTTTATCCTCTGCATGACCTGTCATTCCACAGTAAATAGATGAAACCCACTAGCATGAGTAGGAGTTGTTTGAGCCCTGTTGTGCCTACTCATTCTTGCTTGTTTGTCATGCCTGCTACTGCTTATAGTTGAGTCAGGTCTGATTCATCGGGGATGAATTGGAATGGTGATGAACATGTCCTACTGTGTGTGAGCTAAGTGTGTGAAGACGATTTGGTAAAGGTAGCGGTGAGAGGCCATGTAGGAGTACATGGTGGGTTGTCTCATTGAAGCCGTCCTCAGGAACTGAGTTCTGTGTTTGTGATCCATGAAACAACCACTAGCATGCATTGGGCCCTGAAATATGACCCCGCTCGACTTCTTAATCACCCTTGTCCTCTGTCCAGGAGTTGCAAGTAGTTTCTGGTGTTTGTAGTATGCTGGGGGCCGCACGCAGCGCTGACCATAGGGGTGGGCTATGTTGCGGTAGGCACGTGGCACGGTGTACCGATTCGCCTGTTTGGTGTCTCGGGAACCCTGCACACATCGTTCGGGGCCGTTAGTGGAAACCTCGGCCGGACTCCCTGCAGATGGAACCCGAATAGGCGATAAACCTGGACTAGAGACTTGAGTGTTTAGGTAGGTCGTGGTCTACACCCACGTCGGCTTTCGCTTGAAGTCTGCCGAGCACATGTCGTGTGCAGACGCTAAGTGGTGGAAACATGTATGAAGAAGTACACCCCTGCAGGGTTAATATTATCTATTCGAATAGCCGTGTCCGCGGTAATGGACTTCTGGGTTGCCTATAACAGTTCATAGACAAGTGAAAGTGGATACTCTAAAATGCGCAAGATAAGTGTGAGTGCTATGGATGGCCTTCTCGTAGGGAGACGGAAGCGGATCCATAGTGGTGTATTGATATGGTGAATATGTGGACTCGTTTGCGCCACCTCAAAAGAGTTACTTGCAGTCGTAGTTCAGGGTAGCCACCGAGTCAAAGCTGGCTTGCTGCAGTCAAACTCCACCACCCCCCTTTATTGATACTGATGCATATGTAGTTAGTTCTGATGTAAGTCTTGCTGGGTACATTTGTACTCACGTTTGCCTATTTTATGTTTTTGCAGAGAGACGTCAGTCTCGCTAGTAGTTCCGTGTGGACTTCGACGTTTAGCTTGATACCTCAGCTACAATCTTGTGCCCTCGGCAGGGTCTGGTAGATAGTCAGACTTCTCAGCCTTTTTCATTTGTAGATGTCTGTACTCAGACATGTTAAGCTTCCGCATGTGCTTTGACTTGTATGCTCTGAATGTTGGGTCATGAGACCCATGCTTGTAATGTCTCGCTCCTCGGAGCCTATTGAATAAATATTGGAGTCGTAGAGTTATGTTGTGACGCCATGTTGTATTTACTCATATCGGGCATCTTGTGTGTATGATTGAAATGCTTGGTATGAGTGGGATCCGACTATCTAGTTGTTTATCCTTGGCAGCCTATCATATGGGGAAATGTAGTCTAGTGCTTCTGAGCGATAGTAGTCTGCTACAGCCCGGTTCACCGGAGTCCTGCTAGCCCAGCACTACTGCTCGGAACACTTAACTGGCCGGCATGTGATTCACTTCGTTCCTGTGTCTGTCCCTTCGGGGAAATGTCACGCGGTGACTTCCGGAGTCCTGCCTAGCTTGCTACAGCCCGGATTACCGGAGTCCTGTTAGCCCAGTGCTACAGCCGGGATTCACACGTTGATGACCGACATGCTCGATGTGATTCATGTATGTTTGTCCTCATAGGTTAGCACCGCTTTGGGTTCACGACTAGCCATGTTGGCCCGGGTTCTCTGTCATATGGATGCTAGCGACACTATCATATACGTGAGCCAAAAGACGCAAACGGTCCCGGGCCAGGAAAGGTGGAACCCGTGGGAGTACCGTGCGTGAGGCCGCAAAGTGATATGATGTGTTACACGCTGGATCGATGTGGCTTAGGATCGGGGTTCCGACAGCGTTGGTATCAGAGCCTGACTGCCTGTAGGATTACCAAGCCAAACCGATCGAAGTTGTGTCTAGAAATGCTTTAGTTATGTAAGGGAACTGATTGTGGAAGGGAACGTGAGGCTCTTTTTACTCCTTATACCTCATGGCCTTCTGATCTGAGTCATCCTCTTCTCTTCTACGGGGGTTAAGAACTAGGCCTTCTCATCTATCTATCAGGATGACGAGTTACTATGATAGAGACGTATAGGATTGTTGGATTCGAGCCCCTGTTCAGTTTCTACTACTTTTAGTATGTTGTCAGTTGATCTCAGAACATTGATATTGTGATGTTGAGTGGTCATGCCACCATTTTGCAGGATGTCTCAAATCATTTTGAGCATTTACAGCCGATATGCTGTCCGAGTCATCCCAGGTCTCTAAATAGTCCGATGCATTTGCAAATCCTTTCTTTCTATTCCCGATATCCTTTTGGTCAGAATAAGCACACTAATAGGTCTGTGAGGTACTCCGTTGCCTCGGCGTATATGTTGGAGCTACTATTACGACCTTAGGTGTCTTATGAAGCCATCTAGTAATCTGTCCATGTTTTGTGTTCCCAGTGTGATGACTCTGGCCATCATTCTCGAAAGCATCCCGTGATGCCATTTAGTATGTAGGTATTCCACTCCTGGGTTTTCGAACCCGTAAATCACTCTACTTACCTCGTGTTGATAGCGTCTTCTAGTTTCTTTAGGATATTAGTAACCTTGCGACAATCCTCGAGGTCCGTGGTATTTCCTTCTTCCAAATACCATGAACCAATAAGGCAGATGTTCTTTGAACCAAAAGCTCACAATCAGAGTACTCTTGAGGAGTTCTCCATCCATAATTGTGAATCTACCAGTCCTTCTTCTTCTGCATGGGTTATTCGGAAGAAATTTGTCGATCTTTGTTCGACATACTAATCTATGCTTCCACAACTCAGAAAACCGTATGTTCCTTTGAGTTATCCCTCTTTAGTTGTCTTCTGACCCTCGCCTATCAAGTGATAGACAGGAGTAGTTGTGTATTCGTGTTATCGATGCTTTTTATTCTCGTGGTCTGTCAAGCCATTCTATTCTGGAATGACTAGGAGAAACTAACTCCAGTACCTCATCCATATCTAGGATTGGGTCAAAGCAGTTGTATTCCGCAGATCAAAATGCCATTCCAACTTTTGCTCTGTTCTACCTTGGAGTGTTACCATCTTTATGTCAAGAATATTCGAATCGTTTTTACTTCCCCACCTCAGCGCATTTTGCGAGGCGGTTTCCTTGGCACGTCTTGTCAAAGTAGAGATCGTGTCCCCTTTATTTACGGGATTCTCATCAATACGGACGTGGGTAACCCAATCGTGCCCGTTAGCATGTTTTGTCGATTAAAGGCGAGTCCCAAACGGTTACGGGGAGGGCTCTTGGTATTCGACCTCTTATAAAGAGACCCAGGCCTTAGTCCTTTCTTTCAATCTCAAACGAGTTCGCCCGTCGCCTCGAGTTCCAACACCCTAGGCTCCAGATTTTAGGCGCTTCGGACCTTCGACAATGTCCGGTTCCGACCTTCAAGGCCGATGGATGCCCTCCTCCGTCACGGAGGAGGACGTGCTAAAGTTGAGAGAGGCCAAGTTCCTGACCGGCGAAATTTCGCATAGGCTGCCTGCTCAAGGGCAGGCTATTCCCAGTCCCCAGCCTGGTGAGAGCGTGGTGTTCATGTCTCACTTCCTTCGGGGGTTAGGCTTCCCAATGGATCCCTTCGTGAGGGGGATAATGTTCTATTATGGGCTGGAATTTCACGACTTAGCTCCGAAGTCCATCATCGTCGCGTGTGAAGCATACCTCTGTGTTACTCCTCACTTCGGACTATGGCTCAAGACCTTTAACGTAGAGCCAAAGATGATCGAGTGACGGCACGAAGAGTGTGGAGGCGCTGTTATAAGCAAGAATGCTAATGCTCCATGGCTCGAGGGCCCTTTTCAAGAGGAACTCGGCTTATGCCAACCAGATTGGTTCTATATCACCGCTCCCAGGGGCACCAAGTGGGTGGCACCGCCTGCCTTTCTCTCGGGTCCCCCAAAGCAGCTAGGGTCGTGGGTCAATAAAGGCCTAGACTGGGGGCCATCCCAGGACGTGCCTTTGTTGCAGGGCCGCATCAGGGATCTCTTAGAAAGAGATCTCAGCCTGGTCAAAGTGACGCAAGTCATGCTGATCCGCCGAACCCTGCCCGGCAAACGTCGCTCCCTTCGTGTCGGTGCACTAAAGTAGGGGTACCTTAGCACCCCGAACTTGTGCACGGGCAGTTGCAGGGCCCGCGGCAAGGCTTGCCAAAGCTAAGAAGACAAGGCCCCGGTAAGAGGAGCTTGCCGGGAAGGCCACCCAGGATACAAGACCCCAACAAGAGGAGAGCTTGCCGGAAGAACTAGCTAGAGCCCCGGCAAGAGGAGCTTGCCGGGAAGGCTAGCCAAGACCCCGGCAAGAGGAGCTTGCCGGGAAGGATAAGGCACTTGCCGCGGCAAGCAACCACCCAGCGCCTGCGCTCCAGCTCACCCACCAACGTGTCGCCTCGAGACCTTTCCGAGCGTACGTGGCGGGCGGCTGTGCAGCTAGAGGTGTGCGGTGGCGGAAGACGCTGACAAGATAGCCATCGTGGCAAACGGTGGCGCCCCTGACGGCCACTTTTCACACTGTTCGGGCAACACAGACGGGCATTTAATGCCCTTCTCCCCTGCCGTCAGGGTTAGGTATGATAAACTGTACATCCACTGTACAGGTAGCTATACCAACCACAATACTTTCCAACTTTACCCCCACCTACGTTGCCAACTGTGGTGATCCCCTTTCGCATATAAAAGGAGGCCCATGCGCAACGTAGACGAGGTTCGGTTCGGTTCGGTTGGGTTCGGTTCGGTTCACAACCTTTCCAAGCTTGGTCTCGTTAGCTGCTGGAGAGTACTGTAGCTCCCGGCGCTCCCAAGCAAGAACCAAATACACTCCACAAAGCAGCAATAGGGTTTTACGCATCTGTGCGGCCCGAAGCTGGGTAAAACCTCCCGTGTCCCTCGCTCCAATCCCCTCTTTGTGCGCTCTCCGCCCCCCGCCGAACCACAGGAAGGGGCCTCCGTGTCCCATAGGTGTTCGAGGGGCAAGCGTTCTCCCCCGACATCTTTGGGGCGCCAGGAAGGGGGCGTCGAGGGTGTGTGAACCTGATTTGGCAAGGGCACGAGCCAGATCTCAACCACCTTCATCGACATGCCGCCGAAGAAGAAGGCTGCGGGCGGCGGGGTAGACGCCGGTGGAAAGACAGGCGCCGATGAGGGAACTCAAGGCGCTGCCAAGTCCAACGACAAGGCTGTGCAGACCTCGGCGTCCGCGCATGCACCGCATCCATCCCTGGTGGTGCAGGGTCAGCAACGTCGTGGTACGCACGGTACCATACGCTCGCTGGACCCGGATCGAGCTGGTGGCTCTCGCGACGCTCAAGGCCAGCATGCACATCAGCATGCTGGCACGAGCGTCATACGGTCCCCGAGACGGGGTCCCGCTCCTTCTAACACATTTAGAAGTCCGAGAGTATCCCGTTCCTCGCTCCATTCGCCGCCACCGCCCACCACTCCAGCGGAAGCTCTGGCAACAGCTCAGTTGCTCCTAGACTACCCTCCGTCCGCCGACAAGCTCGACGACTAGAGGGCCACTATCCAGAGCCTCGTCAGCTTCGCCAATGGCGACAGACTGCACCAGGCGGGTGCGTCGTAGCTACGACAAGGCTGCCAAGCGCGAACTGACGGCGACAAGACTGCCGGGGGTGCAACCACCATGCACTCCCAGCCCCGAAGGCCAAAGTCGCCGACTCGTCGGGTCCATCATGAGGATGGCTCCACTGCGTCATCAGACCCACGAGCTCGCCGCGACCAACGCCACGTTCTTGACGAACGACAGCAAGAAGACGCTCACACCCATATCGAGCGTCGGAGAGAAGCGCGGCGTCAGTCAGACCAGCGCGCTGGGCCCACTATCGACATGCATGCGCCAGGGGAACCAGGCGACTTGCCGTACGCGGTAGGTTGCCCTGCGTTTACTCGTGAGCTGCGGCAAGTCCAGTGGCCCAGTACGAAGAACTTCAAGCCAGATATACCGGAGAAGTACGACGGCAAGTCGCATCCGTCGGAGTTCCTCAGCATCTACACCATTGCGGTGCAAGTTGCCGGGGGGCGAGACGACAAGATCCTTACCAACTACTTCCCGCTGGTGCTCAAGCCTAACGTCAGATCCTGGCTCATGCACTTGCCGGATGGCTCCATATCTGCCTGGGCAGACTTGTGTCATCAGTTTGTCGGCGCCTTCACGGGCGGCCACAAACCACATGGCCAAGCGAGCGACCTCCTCCTGCTCGTCCAGAAGGAAGGGGAGCCCTTGCGCAAGTTCATCCAACGGTTCAGTCGTGTGCACTACAACATCCCAGATGTCCACCCCGCTGCGGTCATCAGCGCGTTCCATCAGAACGTGCGCAACCGCAGGATGCGGGAGGAGATGGCGATGAGCAAAATCAAGGATGTCAGCGAGCTCTACGCTCTGGCCGACAAGTGTGCACGCGCCGAAGAAGGGAGGAAGTTCCCCGGAGAGAGCATAGGGGCAGGAGGTTCTGACAGTGATGATGCTGCCCCGGCAAAGAAGAACCGGCGACGGAACAATAGGAAAGGGAAAGGCAAAGATGTACTTGTTGTCGAGCAGTCCGGCAACGGAGGTGGCGCCAAGACAGCCAAAGATGGCAGCTCCGGCAAGGAGGTTGCCGCATGCGCCAACTGCCAGGCTGTGGCAGCCGCCGACAAGCAGGACGGTACCAACAACTATTACTGCAAGATCCACCGCACCAAGGGTCATGATCTCCATAACTGCAAGAAGGTCGAGCAGCTCGTCGAGCAGCAGAAAGCTGAGTACGAGCGGCGCGACAAGGAGAAGGCCCAAGGAGGAGATGGAGGATCCGGCAAGAAGCGTCCCGGCCGGGGAGGACGCCGCGGCAAGACCAAGCAGCGGCAAGGAGACAGACCTCCCCATGGCCGCGACGAAGATATGGATGATGCAGAGACCAGCGAGCAGGAGTTCCAGAAAGCCACAGAGGTTCTATGCGTTGACAGCGGTGCTTCTCTGCATACCTCTCACCGACAACTCAAGCAGTGGGTGCGAGAGGTCAATGGCGCAGAACCCCCCATCGAGTCACGCAAGCTTCTGAAGTGGTCCAGCACGCCTATCATCTTCGATGTTGAGGATCACCCTGACCGCACAACTGCGGTCGGGTGCTTGCCGATGTTGGTCTCACCAACAATCCGCAACCTCAAGGTCACGAAGATGCTAGTTGACGGCGGGGCCGGCTTGAACTTGATCTCGTCTGCAGTACTCCAGAAGCTCCAAATCCCTGACAGCGAGCTCGAAGAGACCGGCACATTCCAAGGAATCAACCCGGGAAGGAGCAAGCCAAAGGGGAAAGTCATGTTGCCGGTAACGTTCGGCAGCGAGCTGAATTTCAGAACTGAGAAGGTCACCTTCGACGTTGCTGATTTCCCGTTGCCTTACAATGGGATCCTCGGCCGTCCAGCGCTTGCCAAGTTCATGGCGGCCTCTCACTACGCCTACAACATGCTCAAGATGCCTGGCCCGATAAGCGTCATTTCTGTCCATGGTGACAAGAAGGATGCCCTTATCTGTGCCGACAAGATTTACCGGGAGGCAGCAGCCGCCGCGGATCGTGAGCCACTTGCCGCTGAAGCTCCCGGGAAGAAGAAGAAGGCCAAGTCCGGCAAGAGCTCTGGTGCCCACTCCGGCAAGCGCGCCTCTTCGGAGTGCTGCGCTACCGTCGAGGACGCGCCATCGAGCTCCACCGGCAAGTGTAAGAAGACGATGACCGCTCCACCAGAGACCAAGAAGGTGTCCGCCAAGGAGGACGACACTGGTGGTACCTTCACCATCAGTGCCACTTTGGACCCTAAATAGTAAAGCGCGCTCGTTGCTTTCATGCGGGCGAATGTCGACGTGTTTGCGTGGCAACCGTCTGATATCCCCGGCGTTCCCAGGGAAGTAATTCAGCACCACCTAGCTGTTTGTCCTCACGCGCGGCCCGTCAAGCAAAAAGTCAGGAAGCAGGCAGTGGAGCGCCAAGAGTTCATTGCCGAGGAGATCAGGAAGTTGGAAGCAGCAGGCCTCGTCAGAGGGGTGCTCCATCCGACGTGGCTGGCCAATCCCGTGGTCGTGCGCAAGGCAAACGGGAAATGGAGGCTTTGTATTGACTTCACGGATGTCAATAAAGCATGCCCCAAAGACCCATTTCCCTTGCCGCGCATTGACCAGATTGTTGACTCCACGGCCGGATGTGATTTTCTTTCATTCCTCGATGCATACTCGGGGTACCATCAAATCTTCATGGCAGAAGAAGATGAAGAGAAGACCGCGTTCATCACCCCGTGCGGCACCTACTGCTTCGTATGGATGCCATTTGGTCTGAAGAATGCTGGTTCGACATTTGCAAGGGTGGTCCATACAGCTTTTGAACCACAGATACACAGAAATGTGGAGGCCTACATGGATGACATAGTGGTCAAGAGCAAAGACAAGGCAACCCGGGTCCAAGATCTAGATGAAACGTTTATAAATCTGCGCAAGATCAACCTCAAGCTGAACTCCGAGAAGTGTGTCTTTGGAGTCCCCTCCGGCAAGCTTCTCGGGTTCTTTGTGTCTCAGAGAGGGATCGAAACCAACCCCGACAAGATCAAGGCCATTGAGCAGATTGAAGCACCCAAGCGCGTCAAGGATGTACGAAAACTTGCCGGTTGCGTGGCTGCTCTCAGCAGGTTTATTTCGAGGTCTGCTGAGCGCGCCCTGCCGTTTTTCAAGATTTTGAAGGAGGCAGGTCAAATGAAATGGACTCCGGAAGCGGAGGCAGCGCTGCAGGACTTGAAAGAATACCCGTCCTCCACTCCAATACTTGTCACGCCTAAACCACAAGAAAAGTTGTTGCTATACCTGGCGGCAACTAATCAAGTGGTTAGTGCTGCGTTAGTAGCGGAAAGGGAGGCGGATGACGAGCCAGCAACCCTAGCAAACACACCCGACGGCAAGCAGGGGGCTCCGCCGACAAGCTCTGGTTCCGGCAAGGATGGCTCTGCGCAGGCAAACGAAGAGATACAGAAGAAGATGGTGCAGCGCCTAGTCTACTTTGTCAGCTCCCTCCTGCAAGGGGCGAGGTCAAGGTACTCTGGGGTGCAAAAGTTGATTTTCGGCCTCCTCATGGCCTCGAGAAAGCTGCGCCATTACTTCCAAGCACATGAGATCACAGTCGTCACTCGCTTTCCGTTGAAGAGGATACTGCAGAATCCATAAGCAACAGGAAGGATTGTCGAGTGGGCACTGGAGATGTCAAGCTTTGGCCTCAAGTTTGAAAGCACTTCAACTATCCAGAGCAGAGCATTGGCAGAGTTCATAGCAGAATCGACGCCGATGCTAGATGAAGAAGTTCCGGAGACAAGCATACCCGTCAAGGAGGCGAGCAAAGAGTGGCTGATGTACTTTGATGGTGCATTCTCGCTGCAAGGCGCCGGCGCTGGTGTGCTGCTGATCGCACCCACCGGAGAGCACCTCAAGTACGTGGTCCAGATGCACTTTCCCAGGGAGCAAGCAACAAACAACACTGCCGAATATGAAGGGTTGCTTGCCGGTCTACGGATCGCGACAGAACTTGGGATCAAGAAGCTCATTGTCAGGGGTGACTCACAGCTTGTCGTCCGCCAAGTGAACAAGAACTACCAGAGTCCGTTGATGGCAGCATACGTTGATGAAGTGAGGAAGCTAGAAGAACGTTTTGACGGCCTGCAGATGGAACATGTTCCAAGAGATCAGAACGACGTTGCCGACGGCCTATCAAAATGCGCTGCACTAAAGTTACCTGTGGAACCAGGGATCTTTGTGCTCAGGCTGACTCAACCATCTATCACGCCATCAACTGGACAGAACAAGAAGAGAAAGTTGGTTTCTAGTGACTATCTTCCGGCAGAGCTTCCCGAAGCCGCCGCCAAGAAGGTCCCCAAGACCAGCGCCAACCATGCTGAGGAGCAGTCTGCTCCGGCAAGCCCCACGGCTTGTTCCGTTGAAGCAAACGCTCCCGACAAGTTTCGCTCTGGCAAGCTTGCCGGGGAACATCAAGCTCCGGCAGAGCCGCAGGGTCTTGCCGTGGAAGCGGGTGTTCCCGCAGCAGCATATATGCCTTTGGTCCTTCTTGTCGAGCCCCAGGCTCCAGCATGGGCGCAGCAGATTGTCCTCTTCCTCCAGACAGGAGAACTTCCCGAAGAGCAGGAAGAAGCGGAAAGAGTAGCCCGACAGTCAAGTATGTACCGGTTTGTTGACAACGAACTGTACAGAAGGAGACTCAACGGAGTGAAATTGAAGTGTATTCCCCGGGAAGATGGACAAAAGCTATTGGCAGAGATACATGGAGGCATATGTGGACACCACATTGGCGCAAGAGCACTTGCCGGCAAGGCTTTCCGGCAAGGTTTCTTCTGGCCAACAGCCCTCTAGGATGCAACTGCACAAGTAACCAAGTGTGAACCGTGCCAGTTCCATTCCAAACAGATACACCAACCAGCTCAAGCTCTCCAGACAATCCCTTTATCCTGGCCATTTTCAGTCTGGGGGCTCGACATCCTCGGCCCTTTCCCCCGTGCTGCTGGGGGCTTTGAGTACTTGTACGTCGCAATCGACAAGTTCACAAAGTGGCCGGAAGTGGGACCAGTGAGGAAGGTGACCGCACAGTCAGCAGTCAAGTTCTTCAGGTCGATTGTTTGCCGTTTCGGGATCCCTAACAGGATCATCACCGACAACGGTACGTAATTTACGAGCCGCACCTTCATGCAGTACGCCCAAGATCTTGGCACCTAGGTCTGCTTCACTTCTGTTGCTCACCCGAGAAGCAACGGTCAAGCGGAGGGAGCAAACGCTGAAGTGCTGCAAGGACTCATGACCAGGACTTTCGACAGGCTGCACAAGTATGGAAGAAACTGGATCGAGGAGCTGGCCAGACACCCTTTGCTCTAATATATGGAGCAGAGGCAGTTATCCCCACGGAACTCGTATACGGGTCTCCTCGAGTACTCGCTTATGATGAGCTTGAGCAAGAGCAGATGCGAGAAGATGACGCGCTGCTCCTCGAGGAGGACCGTCTTCAGGCTGCTGTGCGAGGTGCTCGCTACCAGCAAGCCTTGCGCCGCTACCATAGCCGCAAGGTTAAAGCCAGAAGTTTCGAGGAAGGCGACCTTGTTCTTCGGCGTGTTCAATCCGCCAAGAATACCAACAAGTTGATGCCGAAGTGGGAAGGCCCTTACCGGGTGAAACGAGTCACTAGGCCCGGCGCTGTCCGCCTAGTTTGAGCTTCTTCGTAAGTTTTACCCGTAAGGAGCAGTTGTCGGACCCGTTCCGGCAACCACCTTCTGTACAAGTCTTGCCGCCGTTGCATGTAAACCTTGGTGCAAAGCCGGGCGCAGACCCCGTGCGTAAATAAAGCTCGCGTGCTTCGCACACTCTATCAACTTCATGCCTTATATTACTTGCATGTGTTATCTGACACTTTGTGCAGCACCGATCCCCGGTAAGCCATAACGAGCCGTAAGGCTCCATATCTTCACTTTTTCTTCTGTCTTTTCCAAGCAAAGGAAAGTCCCCTCGCACACAAGTTTGCCGGGGGGGGGGGGGAGGAGAAGATGATGATGTGGACCGGGCATCGTTCAAGAAAGTTCTGCTTTGCCGGAAAGCAGAGGACAGAAAAGCTAAGTTGCCAGACTCCGTGCACTTAGATTTTCAAATTTTAAGTTACTTTCCTCGAACGACCATGCTTTGTATGGAAAACCTGTGTGCGAAGGAACCGAATCGTAGCTGGTTGCGCCCTTACTTTGTTTCGAGTCCGCTCAACAGCTTAAGTGAGCTGCAACTGGCCGCGACAAGGTTTCTTGTCCGCTGCGGCACCGCCAGCAGGCTGCTGAAGTTCCGCACTCAGCGCTCGCGGCTCGGGTGCCTGCGCCGGCAAGTTCCCTAAAAGCGCAGGGCGAAGACATACAAATCAAGGAATCAAGTAGAGGAAATAACATAGCAATTATAGCCTAAGATGGAGTTATATTACAAGTAAAGTTGCCCCAGCTCGAACTGACTGTTCCCATAACATGAGCAGTGACGGCAAGGGAAGAAAACAAGAGAGCGGCCTAATCTACACGGTCGCCCTGGACCCTCTTGATCTCAGCCACCCTCTGCACGATGGGCGCGACGCGGGCATTGATCTCCTCAAGATCAGCATCTTCCGGCAAGTGACGGAGGACGTTGACGAGGTTGATGTTGGGGTTGCGGAAGACTATCTTCACCAACACCTTCTGAAGGGCCCCCACGCAAATGTCGCGTGCCTCGTCGGCCAACTGCCTCGGGATATCATCCCGGAGCCGCTGGAGCGCCGTCGCCACGCCCTTGAAGAATAGAGTGAGCTTGGCGTTGGGGGGGAGTTTCTCGTCGGAGGAGAACCCAATACCCTCCATGCTCAGCTCCGCAAACTCCTTCTCGATGGCCGCGGCGACGTCCACAAGGCCCTCTGTCCAGCGCTCCATGTTCTCCTTGAAGGCACTCTGGGCGGCAACAGCGCTCTCCAGCAGTGTTTCGTTGGCCTTGACCTCCTTCCTCAGGTCCGCCTCCTGCTTCTTGGCGTCATCCAGCGTCTTGGCCAAAGAGCTCAGCTTCAGCTCAAGATCGGCGTTGGAATCCTTGACCGCGCCGAGCTCCTGGATCTTCTCCGAGAGGCTGCCCTGCAGCTCGCCAAAGGTGTACGCGTCCTTCTCGCGCTCGTGCTTGAGCGCGGCAAGCTCCTCCCCTCTCGCCTTGAGGTCGGCCTCCAGCTGCGCCACCTTCGTCTCTAGTCCCTTCTTGGCGGTCTCAGCGGCTGCGGTGGCATCCTTGGCTTCCTGGAGGGCCCCGCCAAGCTGGCCCTCGCGTGCGGTGAGCTGCTCCCGCTCCTCCGCCAACGCCCGGAGAGCTTCACGATTCTGGCTCCGCAGCTCCTCCGCGCGTTTCTCCATGTCCGCTCCCGCCTTGGCGACAAGCGCCTCCCGGGACTCCACCTTGGCTTGTCGGGCGCGGTAGAGCGACACCAGCTTATGGAGCAGCCGCTCCTCCTCAGTCTCGCCGCCGCTGCCGCCCTGCACGTTGACGAGCGATAGCCCAGCGGAGGCGAGCACCTCCCCATCGAAGGTCTCGCCCTCGAGCGGCGCCCTGGAGCTTGACTCCCAGGGAAGCTTGATGAAGATGCCTTCACCAGCCTTCAGATAAGCGCCGGGCTGGGGCTCCTCGGAGCCTGGCGCCGTGGCCGGGGCGGAGGGGTCCCTCGCCGGCCCCCTCGCCGGCCTTGTCGGAGGCGTCCTTGGCGGCTTCTTCACCGGCCTTGTCGGAGGCAGCCTTGGCGGCGTCCTCGCTGGCCTTGTCGGAGGCAGCCTTGGCGGCTTCCTCATCGGCCCTGTCAGCGGCGGCCCTGGCGGCTTCCTCGCCGACAAGATCTTCACCACCAGCCGTTTCTTCGGTGAAGGGGACATCCTCAGCACTGCCGCGCGCGCCCTCCTCACCAGCGGTCTCGGTCTCCATCTGCTCCGTAGCGGACGGATCTGACAGCCATAGGAGGGAAAGAAAGTCAAGCCAATGCACAAGAAGAGAAGCCCAAGGGAAGTTTTCGGACAAGTGGATTACCTGCGCCAAGATCTGCGGTCGTGCTCTCCACCTCCGGAGGGATGTTGGTGCTGTCCCTTGCCGGGGAGTTGCCACTTGCCGGGGAGGCCTCCCTTGTCGGGGACCTCTCCCTTGCCGGAGACCGCTCCATAGCCGGAGAATCCTCCCTTTGCGGCGTCGTTGAAGCAGATAGCACGTCCGGGTTGGCCTCCGTGCGCTCCTGGTGAGGCTGCTCTGCTCCTACACAACCCAACAAATCAGACATCAGCAGAGAAGAAGCACCCATGTGCACCAAGCGGCGTTAAGTGAAGTTTTATGGTTACGCTGGGGGCTGCTTCGCAGAGGATTGGCCGGGTACGGCGCGGTCATCTCGGGCGCCCTCCCTGACGGCGGGACGGAATCGTCCTTGATGTCGATCACCGGCACCTTGGCCCTCTTTGCCGCTCTCTGGGCCAAAGTCCTGAAAAGACACTAGCTCAGGGAGAAACAAGTTAGTTACAAGGCACCACAACAAGAATTGAAAGATCACGAGTGCAGCCTGGGACTTACTCATCTTCTTCCTCCTCGTCGGAGCTGAACGCGGAGAAGTCAAAGCCTACCTCAGCTCCAGTGCGGCGAGGCGGAGGAGTGGGTTCCCTTGGCCGCTTGGCGGAGACGATGACAGTGGGACGAGACGGCCCCGTCCCAGCTGCCGCGGTAGGGCGAGATGCTCCCGCGGCACCAGTGTCCGCCGCGGTAGAGCGTGTCGTACGACGCGGCGGTTGTTGACTCGTCTGCCGCTCTGCCACATCTCCGGACCTGCGGAGGCGCTTCCTTTGTGGGGCTGGCCTCCCCGCCTGTGACGAGTCGACGGGAGGCGCGGAGGAAGAAGGCTTGGCCTCTGGTGGGCCGCCCGCACCCCCGGCGGGCTCGTTCGACCCGGCATCGGTGTCGACAGTCTCCTCCTCGTCGGCAGGCTCCTCCTCGGCGCCGAGCTCCCCTCGTCCGGCAAGACTTGCCGCATCCGCCGCCTTTGCCGCGTCCGCCTCGACCGCGTTGAATCCAAATTCACCCGCGGCCGCGGCTGCGGCCGCCTCCTCCAGCCTGGTGATGATGCGCTCCACCTCCTCATCGACAGTGTCGCGGGTGAGACCTCTCTGCTCGTCGGCGCGGACAGGCACCTCCACCAGGTTGTCGAAGAAGGCCTGAACAACTTCGTCCTCAGGCTCGTGCCAAGTGGGGACGACCCCGTGCGAGTCGCACAGCGGCATCATCGTGCAGATGCGGTCGTGCGAAGAGTTGTTGCACAACGGGACGACGCCTCCCGGCAACTGGAACCACTCGTGGTGCTCTGAGTCGTGCTTGAACAACTCCCTGAGCGTCCCGTCAAGCTCCAGGACCGTGAAGTTGTGGTTGAGGCCCGGGCGCAACCTCATGATGTCTGCCGAGTTCTTGAACTCCCACGTCGGCCTCCTCCTCTCCTGCAGGGGAGCGATGCGGTGGCGGAGGAAATCTGCACCAACGGCCCCCATGGTGAGCCCGGCAAGTCTGAGGCGTTGGATCCGGGTGACGGCGATCTTCAGCCTAGCATCTTCCGGGGCCAAGTTACTCCAGTCGTTGCGGCGCACCACCGGGACTCGGCGCAGAGCAGTGAAGGGTTGCGGGTTCTCCTCAACAATCCAACACCAGTCCGCCCTCCACTCCTCCCATTTGCTGCGGAGCTCCCCCTCCAGATAAGCATCTTTCTTGCCGGGCTTCGAGATACAGGCGACCCCGCCAGACAGGGATTCTCCTTTCTCAGCTCGAGGCATAAAGAAGTCACGGAAGAGGGCAACATTGGGGTGGACTCCGACAAAGTTCTCGCAGAGATGTGCGAAAACTGCCATCGTCAGGACAGCATTGGGGGTGAAGTCAAGGAGATGGAACCCGTAGGTGTTCATGATGTCACAGAAGAATTCAGAAAAGGGTGGGCAGAGCCCGCAGTAGAAGAACAGTGCGAAAAAGGGGTACCCGGTCGGAGCCAGCTGCCGGGCGGCGGCTGGGAGTACCCTCGTGCGCGGGTGCGCGCGCGTCTCCGTCGACCAGAAGAGGTAATACCACTCCTTCAGGTCCTCCACGTCGAGCTGCGGAGGGAAGAGCGCCCGCTCCTTGCGCAGCATCGCGAGCCGCTGCGCTTCGGCCGACTTCGCGGCCTTGCCGGTCTTCGGAGCCATGGCGAGGATGGTGAAGGGGGTTGGCAGCATCGGTGGTGGTGGCGGCGGCAGGCGGGGGAGCGGAGCGCTGCTCTCTGCCGACTCAAAGGAGAAGGGGAGTAGCGGAGGCTTTTTCGGCTGGAATCGCAACTGGCAAGATGGACGAACTGCCCTGGGCTTCCTCTGCTTATAAAGGGGGAAGTGGGCGGACGTTCCGCATTTCCAATTAAAGAACAAACCCACGATCTCCCCCACGACGCCGCGCTTAACGCGTGGCATTCGGGGAGAGCGCGGTGGGCACGAAGTGGGGTCCCGCACGACCCAGGCCACGCGTGCCCGTGCACTGTTTTGGGCCTGGCCCAACAACGCTCGGCACCGTGTGTGGCCCAGGCCCGGGGGCTCCTGTCGGTGCACTAAAGTAGGGGTACCTTAGCACCCTGAACTTGTGCACGTGCAGTTGAAGCGCCCGCGGCAAGGCTTGCCAAAGCCAAGAAGACAAGGCCCCGGCAAGAGGAGCTTGCCAGGAAGGCCACCCAGGGCACAAGACCCCGGCAAGAGGAGAGCTTGCCGGAAGAAACAGCTAGAGCCCCGGCAAGAGGAGCTTGCTGGGAAGGCTAGCCAAGACCCCGGCAAGAGGAGCTTGCCGGAAAGCATACGGCACTTGCCGCGGCAAGCAACCACCCAATGCCTGCGCTCCAGCTCACCCTCCAACGTGTCGCCTCGAGACCTTTCCGAGCGTACGTGGCGGGCGGCTGTGCAGCTAGAGGTGTGCGGTGGCGGAAGACGCTGACAAGATAGCCGTCGTGGCAAACGGTGGCGCCCCTGACGGCCACTTTTCACACTGTTCGGGCGACACAGACGGGCATTTAATGCCCTTGTCCCCTGCCGGCAAGGTTAGGTAAGATAAACTGTACATCCACTATACAGGTAGCTGTACCAACCACAATACTTTCCAACTTTACCCCCACCTACGTTGCCAACGTGGTGATCCCCTTTCGCATATAAAAGGAGGCCCATGCGCAACGTAGAGGAGGTTCGGTTCGGTTCAGTTCGGTTCGGTTGGGTTCGGTTCGGTTCACAACCTTTCCAAGCTTGGTCTCGTTAGCTGCTGGAGAGTACTGTAGCTCCCGGCGCTCCCAAGCAAGAACCAAATACACTCCACAAAGCAGCAGTAGAGTTTTACGCATCCGTGCGGCCCGAAGATGGGTAAAACCTCCCGTGTCCCTCGCTCCAATCCGCTCTTTGTGCGCTCTCCGCCCCCCGCCGAACCACAGGAAGGGGCCTCCGTGTCCCATAGGTGCTTGAGGGGCAGGCGTTCTCCCCCGACACTTCGCCTGTGGGAGTTTAATCCGGAGGGACCGCGAGCTCTCCAGCATTTTATGGGCGCAACGCCCGCGGAGATGTATAAACAGTTCTTCGGATCACAAGCAATGTGTCCGGATTTGACCGAGGACGCAGGTCTGAGCTGCAATCGCCCGGATACTCAAATAAGTAGCCTTGTGCACGGACTCGCTATCCGTATATTTGTCACAAACTTGCCCCTAAAAGAGTTGTCCTTTTAAAAAGGAGTGGATAGCGAAAGCAAAGCTGATCAGGTGTCCGGCTCCCCTCCCCGAGACCAGGCCGGATCCCGTGCTAGTCAGGATGTTGAAGATTGTGCCTTTGGAGGAAAGCAAGGGAGGGGACAGGGAAACTACGGCCTCCTCGAAGGAGGCTGTTCGGAAGGGAGGAACTGAAAATTCCTCTCCTCAGGGGAAGAAGAGGACCGCCTCAGAAGACCCGGAGACCATGGCCTGAAAGCGGGGGGAAAAAATCCTCGTCAGAGGGTCCGACGCCGGGGGTATCTCGGCCAAACTATCTCCTCAAGGGGATCATCCCTCCAGTGAGCCGTAAGTAGTGAAAGATTTTCTTTTTGAGAGATGAGAGAAATCCTTGCTTTATATCTGAGAAGATTAACCGAAATTTTACCTTGTAGCTTGGACCTCGGCCCTTCTCAGCAGAGCTCGTCTTCGGGGGACCTTCTTCCGGAGATGCGCCTCCCCCTGCCGTACCACCTAGCGAGGCGGGCGACCCTGAGGTGTCGTCGCGGAGGGTTTCTCCGAATCCGGCGGGGGCGAAAGGTAGCCATATGGCCCCCCAAGGTTCTCCGCGTCCGGCCTTCGACAGAGGCCATAGGACGAGTCCGGCACCGTCCGGTGCGCAGTCGGAGGAGCTGAAGAATCTGCTAGGGCGAGCATCTATCTTAGCGGAGCACCGTGCATTGATGGGCACGGTGATTGAAAGGATTTTGTGCGCGGAAAGCGGATTGCACGAGGCCGTCACAAGTTTACTGACAGGTTTTGAGGTACGTGAAATATTGTATACTTTTCGACAGTAGCGCATAAATAAGATGCGCCCTGTGTAGATAGTAGCCCCTGAGACTTTGTGCGTTGTCAAAAGTGACGGCGCGTAGAGGATCATAATCCCAGGTCTAATATGCCTCCTTCATACGTAGGCGGCGAAGTGTCCAGTGGCTAGCCGGACTGATGAGTTTGCCGAGCTAAAGCGGCAACTTGACGTGGCAGATGCCGACATCGCGCTTGTCAACAAGCGGCTTGACGAGGCACAAGGTATGTAATTCCTTGGGCGGCACCTGGTAAGTGGAGATTTATGCCAGTATCTTACAATGTGTGTGCTTGATGCAGATGGTGCGGGCGCCGTGGAGAGTCTTCGGGCAGAACTTTCCCGAGCCAAGGAACAAGCCAGAAAAAGTGATGCGTCTGCCGAGAAGGCCCTTGAAGAGCTGAGAGCTGAACAAGCTGCTCACTGCCGAAGCAAGAAAGAGATGGCCGAGATGGCCGTGAAGCTAAAGGGCGCTGCTGACTGTTCTAAGCTTCTTGAAAAAGAAGACCGGGCGGAACAGACGGACTTTGAGAAGGCCATTGCCAATGCCAAGGATGCTCGCTCTGCGATGAGAGCTGCGAAGGAGGAGCTACGTTAGGCTGGAGAGATCGCAGCTGGAAAGCCCTTTATGCTACGGAGGAACTTTTGTGATCCTAAGCATGCTCCGTTAGACCAGTTGTGGAGTACAGCGGACACCTATCTGGATTTGGCAGCGAGTGCTGCTGATGCGACCGAACACTTTCGAGATCAAGAAGATAGCAAAGTGGAAAAGCTTTTCTGGTCGCAGTTCCACAATCCAGAGCATCCATTATCAGTGGTCGATCGTCTGGCCGAATGGGCCGAACTGAATAGGTTGTCCGGACTCGCCATGAAGTGCGTCATGAGTCACCTGTGGCCGGAGAGATCGGAGCCCGAAAGTTATTTCAGCTTGGTGTAGCAGTTCCTTGGTGCGGTGCCGCGTATTAATGCAATTAAGAGGTCAGCGTGCATAGAGGGTGCGCGGATGGCTCTTGCCCGTGTCAAGACATACTGGGCGGAAATGGAGACCACCGCTGTTGCATCCCGAGATTCGGACAGAAGCCGAGTACCTGCCGAGCACTATTTTCAGGAAGTTCTGCAAGGCGCTCGTGTAATAGAGACGCAGTGCTCGAAGGATGCTATGTTCTAATAGCATATGCGATTGTAAAATGATATTTTGATAAATTGTAGGAACTTTTTATACTTGTGCCTGCAAGTATTGTAACACCTCATGTGCGGCCGTTTAAAATATATAAAATCTAAAAGATGCCAGTCATCGCCTTCAACCCCCATGCAAATAATGCGGGGGTGTTCGCAGCAGGCGCATTTTCACACTTGATCCAACGTCTTGGTGAAGGAAATATGCCCTAGAGGCAATAATAAAGTTGTTATTTATTTCCTTATATCATGATAAATGTTTATTATTCATGCTAGAATTGTATTAACTGGAAACATAATACATGTGTGAATACATAGACAAACAGAGTGTCACTAGTATGCCTCTACTTGACTAGCTCATTAATCAAAGATGGTTATGTTTCCTAGCCATGAACAAAGAGTTGTTATTTGATTAACGAGATCACATCATTAGTTGAATGATCTGATTGACATGACCCATTCCATTAGCATAGCACCCGATCGTTTAGTATGTTGCTATTGCTCTTATCCATGACTTATACATGTTCCTTTAACTATGAGAATATGCAACTCCCATTTACCGTAGGGACACTTTGTGTGCTACCAAACGTCACAACGTAACTGGGTGATTATAAAGGTGCTCTACAAGTGTCTCCGAAGGTACATGTTGAGTTGGCATATTTCGAGATTAGGATTTGTCACTCCGATTGTCGGAAAGGTATCTCAGGGCCTTCTCGGTAATGCACATCACATAAAGCCTTGCAAGCATTGCAACCAATGAGTTAGTTGCGAGATGATGTATTACGGAACGAGAAAAGAGACTTGCCGGTAACGAGATTGAACTAGGTATTGGATACCGACGATCGAATCTCGGGCAAGTAACATACCGATGACAAAGGGAACAACGTATGTTGTTATGCGGTCTGACCGATAAAGATCTTCGTAGAATATGTAGGAGCCAATATGGGCATCCAGGTCCCGCTCTTGGTTATTGACCGGAGACGTGTCTCGGTCATGTCTACATTGTTCTCGAACCGTAGGGTCCGCACGCTTAACGTTACGATGACAGTTATTATGAGTTTATGCATTTTGATGTACCGAAGGAGTTCGGAGTCCCGGATGTGATCACGGACGTGACGAGGAGTCTCGAAATGGTCGAGACATAAAGAATTGTATATTGGAAGCCTATGTTTGGACATCGGATGCATTCCAGGTGAAATCAGGATTTTACCGGAATACCGGGAGGGTTACCGGAACCCCCCGGGAGCATAATGGGCCAACATGGGCCTTGGAGGAGAGGTGAGAGGGCTGCCCTCATGGGCTGTGCGCCTCCCCCTTCCCCTAGTCCTATTAGGACTAGGAGAGGTGGGCGCCCCCCTCTCTCTCTCTTTCCCCCTTGGAGAATCCTAGTCCAACTAGGATTGGGGGGGGGGGGGAATCCTACTCCCAGAGGGAGTAGGACTCTCCTGGCGCGCCAAGCCTGGCCGGCCAGCCCCTCCCCCTTGGCTCCTTTATATACGGGGGCAAGGGGCACCCCAAAGACACACAAGTTGATCTACGGATCGTTCCTTAGCCGTGTGCGGTGCCCCCTTCCACCAAATTCCACCTCGATCATATCGTTGCAGTGCTTAGGCGAAGCCCTGCGCCGGTAACACATCAAGATCGTCACCACGCCGTCGTGCTGATGGAACTCTTCCTCAACGCTTTGCTGGATCGGAGCCCGGGGATCGTCATCGAGCTGAACGTGTGCCAAGAACTCGGAGGTGCCGGAGTAACGGTGCTGTGATCGGTTGGATCGCGAGGAGAACTTACGACTACTTCCTCTACGTTGTGTCAACGCTTCCGCTTCGGTCTACGAGGGTACGTAGACAAACACTCTCCCCTCTTGTTGCTATGCATCACCATGATCTTGCGTGTGCGTAGGAAATTTTTTGAAATTACTACATTCCCCAACAGTGGCATCCGAGCCTAGGTTTTATGGTTTGATGTTATTTGCACGAGTAGAACACAAGTGAGTTGTGGACGATACAAGTCATACTGCCTACCAGCATGTCATACTTTGGTTCAGCGGTATTGTTGGACGAGACGATCCGGACCAACCTTACGCGTACGCTTACGCGAGACCGGTTCCCTCGACGTGCTTTGCACATAGATGGCTTGCGGAAGACTGTCTCTCCAACTTTAGTTGAACCGAGTGTGGCTACGCCCGGTCCTTGAGAAGGTTAAAACGGAGTCTATTTGACAAACTATCGTTGTGGTTTTGATGCGTAGGTAAGATGATTTCTTGCTTAAAGCCCGTAGCAGCCACGTAAAAACTTGCAACAACAAAGTAGAGGACGTCTAACTTGTTTTTGCAGGGCATGTTGTGATGTGATATGGTCAAGACGTGATGCTAAATTTTATTGTATGAGATGATCATGTTTTGTAACCGAGTTATCGGCAACTGGCAGGAGCCATATGGTTGTCGCTTTATTGTATGCAATGCAATCGCGATGTAATGCTTTACTTTATTACTAAGCGGTAGTGATAGTCGTGGAAGCATAAGATTGGCGAGACGACAATGATGCTACGATGAAGATCAAGGTGTCGCGCCGGTGACGATGGTGATCATGACGGTGCTTCGAAGATGGAGATCACAAGCACAAGATGATGATGGCCATATCATATCACTTATATTCATTGCATGTGATGTTTATCCTTTTATGGATCTTATCTTGCTTTGATTGACGGTAGCATTATAAGATGATCTCTCACTAAATTATCAAGAAGTGTTCTCCCTGAGTATGCACCGTTGCGAAAGTTCTTCGTGCTGAGACACCACGTGATGATCGGGTGTGATAGGCTCTACGTTCAAATACAACGGGTGCAAAACAGTTGCACACGCGGAATACTCAGGTTTAACTTGACGAGCCTAGCATATACAGATATGGCCTCGGAACACAGAGACCGAAAGGTCGAGCGTGAATCATATAGTAGATATGATCAACATAAATGATGTTCACCATTGAAACTACTCCATCTCACGTGATGATCGGACATGGTTTAGTTGATTTGGATCACGTGATCACTTAGAGGATTAGAGAGATGTCTATCTAAGTGGGAGTTCTTAAGTAATATGATTAATTGAACTTTAATTTATCATGAACTTAGTACCTGATAGTATCTTGCTTGTCTATGTTGTGTAGATAGATGGCTCGTGCTGTTGTTCCGTTGAATTTTAATGCGTTCCTTGAGAAAGCAAAGTTGAAAGATGATGGTAGCAATTACACGGACTGGGTCCGTAACTTGAGGATTATCCTCATTGCTGCACAGAAGAATTACGTCTTGGAAGCACCGCTGGGTGCCAGGCCTGGTGCAAGAGCTACGCCAGATTTTTCGAAAGTCTGGCAAAGCAAAGCTGATGACTACTCTATAGTTCAGTGTGCCATGCTTTACGGCTTAGAACCGGGACTTCAACGACGTTTTGAACACCATGGAGCATATGAGATGTTCCAGGAGTTGAAGTTAATATTTCAAGCAAATGCCCGGATTGAGAGATATGAAGTCTCCAATAAGTTCTATAGCTGTAAAATGGAGGAGAACGGTTCTGTCACTGAGCATATACTCAGAATGTCTGGGTATAACAATCACTTGATTCAACTGGGAGTTAATCTTCCGGATGATTGCGTCATTGACAGAATTCTCCAATCACTGCCACCAAGCTACAAGAGCTTCGTGATGAACTATAATATGCAAGGGATGACCAAAACTATGCCCGAGCTCTTCGCGATGCTAAAAGCCGCGGAGGTAGAAATCAAAAAGGAGCATCAAGTGTTGATGGTTAACAAAACCACTAGTTTCAAGAAAAAGGGCAAACGGAAGAAAAAGGGGAACTTCAAAAGGAACAGCAAGCAAGTTGCTACTCAAGAGAAGAAACCCAAGTCTGGACCTAAGCCTGAAACTGAGTGCTTCTATTGCAAGCAGACTGGTCACTGGAAGCGGAACTGCCCCAAGTATTTGGTGGATAAGAAGGATGGCAAGGTTAACAAAGGTATATATGATGTACATGTTATTGATGTGTACCTTACTAATTCTCGCAGTAGCACCTGGGTATTTGATACTGGTTCTGTTGCTAATATTTGCAACTCAAAACAGGGGCTACGGATTAAGCGAAGATTGGCTAAGGACGAGGTGACGATGCGCGTGGGAAATGGTTCCAAAGTTGATGTGATCGCGGTCGGCACGCTACCTCTACATCTACCTTCGGGATTAATATTAGATCTAAATAATTGTTATTTAGTACCAGCGTTGAGCATGAACATTATATCTGGATCTTGTTTGATGCGAGACGGTTATTCATTTAAATCAGAGAATAATGGTTGTTCTATTTATATGAGTAATATCTTTTATGGTCACGCGCCATTAAAGAGTGGTTTGTTCTTACTTAATCTCGATAGTAGTAATACACATATTCATAATGTTGAAGCCAAAAGATGCAGAGTTGATAATGATAGTGCAACTTATTTGTGGCACTGCCGTTTAGGTCATATCGGTGTAAAGCGCATGAAGAAACTCCATACTGATGGACTTTTGGAGTCACTTGATTATGAATCACTTGGCACTTGCGAACCGTGCCTTATGGGCAAGATGACTAAAACACCGTTCTCCGGTACTGTGGAGAGAGCAACAGATTTATTGGAAATCATACATACTGATGTATGTGGTCCAATGAATGTTGAGGCTCGTGGCGGATATCGTTATTTTCTCACCTTCACTGATGATTTAAGCAGATATGGGTATATCTACTTAATGAAACACAAGTCTGAAACATTTGAAAAGTTCAAAGAATTTCAGAGTGAAGTGGAAAATCATCGTAACAAGAAAATAAAGTTTCTACGATCTGATCGTGGAGGAGAATATTTGAGTTACGAGTTTGGTCTACATTTGAAACAATGCGGAATAGTTTCGCAACTCACGCCACCCGGAACACCACAACGTAATGGTGTGTCCGAACGTCGTAATCGTACTTTACTGGATATGGTGCGATCTATGATGTCTCTTACCGATTTACCGCTATCTTTTTGGGGTTATGCTCTAGAGACGGCCGCATTCACGTTAAATAGGGCACCATCAAAATCCGTTGAGACGACGCCTTATGAACTGTGGTTTGGCAAGAAACCAAAGTTGTCGTTTCTTAAAGTTTGGGGCTGCGATGCTTATGTGAAAAAGCTTCAACCTGATAAGCTCGAACCCAAATCGGAAAAATGTGTCTTCATAGGATACCCAAAGGAGACTATTGGGTATACCTTCTATCACAGATCCGAAGGCAAAAAATTTTGTTGCTAAAATCGGAAACTTTCTGGAGAAGGAGTTTCTCTCGAAAGATGTGAGTGGGAGGAAAGTAGAACTTGATGAGATAACAGTATCTACTCCCATATTGAGAAGTAGTACATCACAGAAATCTGTTCCTGTGACACCTACATCAAATAGGGAGGAAGCTAATGATAATGATCATGAAACTTCAGATCAAGTTTCTACTGAACTTCGTAGATCAGCCAGAGTAAGATCCGCACCATAGTGGTACGGTAATCCTATTTTGGAAGTCATGTTACTAGACCATGGTGAACCTACGAACTATGAAGAAGCGATGGTGAGCCCAGATTCCGCAAAGTGGCTTGAGGCCATGAAATCTGAGATGGGATCCATGTATGAAACCAAAGTGTGGACTTTGGTTGACTTGCCCGATGATCGGCAAGCAACTGAGAATAAATGGATTTTTAAGAAGAAGACTGACGCTGATGGTAATGTTACTGTCTATAAAGCTCGACTTGTTGCAAAAGGTTTTCGACAAGTTCAAGGGATTGACTACGATGAGACTTTCTCACCCGTAGCGATGCTTAAGTCTGTCCGAATCATGTTAGCAGTTGCCGCATTTTATGATTATGAAATTTGGCAGATGGATGTCAAAACTGCATTCCTGAATGGATTTCTGGAAAAAGAGTTGTATATGATGCAACCAGAAGGTTTTGTCGATCCAAAGGGAGCTAACAAAGTGTGCAAGCTCCAGCGATCCATTTATGGACTGGTGCAAGCCTCTCGGAGTTGGAATAAACGCTTTGATAGTGTGATCAAAGCATTTGGTTTTATACAGACTTTCGGAGAAGCCTGTATTTACAAGAAAGTGAGTGGGAGCTCTGTAGCATTTCTGATATTATATGTGGATGACATATTGCTGATCGGAAATAATATAGAATTTCTGGATAGCATAAAGGGATACTTGAATAAGAGTTTTTCAATGAAAGACCTCGGTGAAGCTGCTTACATATTGGGCATTAAGATCTATAGAGATAGATCAAGACGCTTAATAGGACTTTCACAAAGCACATACCTTGACAAAGTTTTGAAAAAGTTCAGAATGGATCAGGCAAAGAAAGGGTTCTTGCCTGTGGCACAAGGTGTGAAGTTGAGTAAGACTCAATGCCCGACCACCGCAGAAGATAGAGAGAAAATGAAAAATGTTCCCTATGCTTCAGCCATAGGCTCTATCATGTATGCAATGCTGTGTACCAGACCAGATGTGTGCCTTGCTATAAGTTTGGCAGGAAGGTACCAAAGTAATCCAGGAATGGATCACTGGACAGCGGTCAAGAACATCCTTAAGTACTTAAGAAGGACTAAGGATATGTTTCTCATTTATGGAGGTGACAAAGAGCTCGTCGTAAACGGTTATGTCGATGCAAGCTTTGACACAGATCCGGACGATTCTAAATCGCAAACCGGATACGTATTTACATTAAACGGTGGAGCTGTCAGTTGGTGCAGTTCTAAACAAAGCGTCGTGGCGGGATCTACATGTGAAGCTGAGTACATAGCCGCTTCGGAAGCAGCTAAGGAAGGAGTCTGGATGAAGGAGTTCATATCCGATCTAGGTGTTGTACCTAGCATATCGGGTCCAATGAAAATCTTTTGTGACAATACTGGTGCAATTGCCTTGGCAAAGGAATCCAGATTTCACAAAAGAACCAAACAAATCAAGAGACGCTTCAACTCCATCCGGGATTTGGTCCAGGTGGGAGACATAGAGATATGCAAGATACATACGGATCTGAATGTTGCAGACCCGTTGACTAAGCCTCTTCCACGAGCAAAACATGATCAGCACCAAAACTCCATGGGTGTTAGAATCATTACTTTGTAATCTAGATTATTGACTCTAGTGCAAGTGGGAGACTGAAGGAAATATGCCCTAGAGGCAATAATAAAGTTGTTATTTATTTCCTTATATCATGATAAATGTTTATTATTCATGCTAGAATTGTATTAACTGGAAACATAATACATGTGTGAATACATAGACAAACAGAGTGTCACTAGTATGCCTCTACTTGACTAGCTCAATAATCAAAGATGGTTATGTTTCCTAGCCATGAACAAAGAGTTGTTATTTGATTAACGAGATCACATCATTAGTTGAATGATCTGATTGACATGACCCATTCCATTAGCATAGCACCCGATCGTTTAGTATGTTGCTATTGCTTTTATCCATGACTTATACATGTTCCTTTAACTATGAGAATATGCAACTCCCATTTACCGTAGGGACACTTTGTGTGCTACCAAACGTCACAACGTAACTGGGTGATTATAAAGGTGCTCTACAAGTGTCTCCGAAGGTACATGTTGAGTTGGCATATTTCGAGATTAGGATTTGTCACTCCGATTGTCGGAAAGGTATCTCAGGGCCTTCTCGGTAATGCACATCACATAAAGCCTTGCAAACATTGCAACCAATGAGTTAGTTGCGAGATGATGTATTACGGAACGAGAAAAGAGACTTGCCGGTAACGAGATTGAACTAGGTATTGGATACCGACGATCGAATCTCGGGCAAGTAACATACCGATGACAAAGGGAACAACGTATGTTGTTATGCGGTCTGACCGATAAAGATCTTCGTAGAATATGTAGGAGCCAATATGGGCATCCAGGTCCCGCTATTGGTTATTGACCGGAGACGTGTCTCGGTCATGTCTACATTGTTCTCGAACCGTAGGGTCCGCACGCTTAACGTTACGATGACAGTTATTATGAGTTTATGCATTTTGATGTACCGAAGGAGTTCGGAGTCCCGGATGTGATCACGGACGTGACGAGGAGTCTCGAAATGGTCGAGACATAAAGAATTATATATTGGAAGCCTATGTTTGGACATCGGATGCATTCCAGGTGAAATCAGGATTTTACCGGAATACCGGGAGGGTTACCGGAACCCCCCGGGAGCATAATGGGCCAACATGGGCCTTGGAGGAGAGGTGAGAGGGCTGCCCTCATGGGCTGTGCGCCTCCCCCCTTCCCCTAGTCCTATTAGGACTAGGAGAGGTGGGCGCCCCCCTCTCTCTCTCTTTCCCCCTTGGAGAATCCTAGTCCAACTAGGATTGGGGGGGGGAATCCTACTCCCAGAGGGAGTAGGACTCTCCTGGCGCGCCAAGCCTGGCCGGCCAGCCCCTCCCCCTTGGCTCCTTTATATACGGGGGCAAGGGGCACCCCAAAGACACACAAGTTGATCTACGGATCGTTCCTTAGCCGTGTGCGGTGCCCCCTTCCACCAAATTCCACCTCGATCATATCGTTGCAGTGCTTAGGCGAAGCCCTGCGCCGGTAACACATCAAGATCGTCACCACGCCGTCGTGCTGACGGAACTCTTCCTCAACGCTTTGCTGGATCGGAGCCCGGGGATCGTCATCGAGCTGAACGTGTGCCAAGAACTCGGAGGTGCCGGAGTAACGGTGCTGTGATCGGTTGGATCGCGAGGAGAACGTACGACTACTTCCTCTACGTTGTGTCAACGCTTCCGCTTCGGTCTACGAGGGTACGTAGACAAACACTCTCCCCTCTTGTTGCTATGCATCACCATGATCTTGCGTGTGCGTAGGAAATTTTTTGAAATTACTACGTTCCCCAACACTTGGTCCTACAAAGGAGGTGATAGCGCAGCAAACTAGGCAATCGGACAATAATGCTTTATCACTTTCAGTTAGCCATAGGAGCTTGATAATGAGGCTACTTAGATAGCCCCTGGTGGCAACTGCGCTCGCCCGAATTCGGGGCATGTATGTGCCTAGCCGGGAAACGTCCCATTCGTTAATGCGGAGGAAACCTATAGATTCCGGTGAGACATCGAGTGGTTGACTAGTCTCACGCTATATCATGACAGTCAGTTTTCGGCTTTCTCTACTGAGGTGCTCGCCCGGCCGAACCGGGGCACAATCGCAGTAGTTCTCATGGTGCCGCCTTAGCTGATAGAGCGGAATGTAAGGCAGCCAAACACAGGAGCCGGGCAACCCAACATTTGACCAAAGACATGACTCAGAGATGATGCATATAAGGCCACACTCGCGACGCCGAACACTCCCTAAGGTATTCGGTCTTTATGAGGGCGGCCGAGACAACGCCCTTAGTTATAAGCCCCTAGTGTCCAGGTACGCGCAAAAATTCTGACGTGGCCACATGCCAAGACGCCAGCCTCCTCCTTGGTGATACCAGAGAAAACCAGGGGATGTGTATCAATAAGAGACAGTAAAAAAGGTTTACGCAGGGTCTTAGTCTGAAAAGAATCCTTGGAACGGTTCCCTGCTGCACGTCTACGCCTTTGTCTCCGTTGTGCCGTATCCTGGATGGGCGCAACATGATGTTCATCTGTAAAAGAGAGGAACTTAGTTGAAAAAAGGTCGTGCCGAACAGAAGTTATACTAAATAAACAAAATATAAATTGAAATGGGTAAAATTGAGCTTGATTTTGTCTTATTTTATATGCACTGAGCCCCTAGTGTAGGGGTATACGGCTATTAAGCCTTTGTAATTGATATTTTTATGCCGGACTCGTCTAGCCGTGTCTGTGGTCTTAATGACCTGTTTAGATGTTTTGGCTGGTGAGGCCGTTTTTTTGTGGGGCTGTTAAGGCGACCACACAATCTTCCGCGCGGGGGGCGCACACAATGCTTCCCGTTTAATGAGATGATGCCTCGTGGACCGGGCATCTTAAGCGTTAGAGATGCATAATGCGGTATTGCGTTAAACCGGGCGAAAGCTTCGCGTCCCAGTAGTGCTTGATAGCGACTTGAGAATGGGACGATGTGGAAAGTTAGCTTTACGCGGCGGAAGTTATTGCGGGAGCCGATTATAACTTCAAGCCGGAGAAAACCCATGCAATGGGTTCCGGACCTAGCGTTACCCCTTGAAAGGAGGTTTTGTTGTGGCGAATTCTTGTTGGGTCTATCCCCATGTGGCGGATTGTGTCCTGATATATCAGTTTTAGACCGCTGCCGTCGTCCATCAGGACATTTGTAAACTGGAGTCCGCCAAATATTGGATCGAGTTCCAAGGCAGTCCAGCCTGCGTTCCTGATACTTCTAGAGTAATCCAGATGATCGGAGACTCCTTTGGGATAGGCCGTATGGCGCGTACCTTTATGGGCGTCGTACATTTTGTTATGTGAAGTAAGTTTACTGTTTTTACTTCTTATGAAAAATTCTTTTGTTTCCTGGTGCTTTGCTTTTGGGGTTCGTCATTGTCTTCGATTGGTGTGTCGAGCCCCTTGTGTTCGGCGTTGAGTCTGCCGAACTGTTTGAAGACCCAACAATCTCTGTGGGTATGGTTAGCAGGCTTCCCGGGAGTACTGTGTATTTGACATATCCTGTCCAAGATTTTGTTTAGGTTGGATAGCTCTTCCCTGTTGTCTTGGAGGGGCGGTTTTATCTGATTCTGCCGCGAGCTTTTGAATCCGGCATTGACTGCCACACTCTTCGGACTGTTTTCCTTAGTCCGGCGACGGTCCTTGTTGCGTCGCGGTTTTCCGTTTCCATCCCTAGTTTCGGATGTACTTGGGTCGCTGGTGCTACATCTTGCCAACCAGCTGTCCTCTCCTGCGCAAAAGCGGGTCATGAGGCTTGTTAATGCGGGCATTGTTCTTGGATTTTCTTGGCTGAGATGTCTGGCGAGACATTCGTCTCGAACGTTATGCCTAAAAGCTGCTAAGGCTTCGACGTCCGGACAGTCGACTATCTGATTCTTTTTAGTACGGAGTCTGTTCCAGAATTGCCGAGCTGACTCTCCGGGCTGTTGAGTTATGTGACTGAGATCATCTGCATCCGGAGGGCGGACATAGGTCCCTTGAAAATTTGCTCGAAAAGCGTCCTCGAGCTCTTCCCAACTTCCAATTGTGTTTTCAGGAAGGCTTTTAAGCCAATGCCGGGCTGGCCCTTTAAGCTTGAGGGGTAATTATTTTATGGCATGGAGGTCATCTCCTCTGGCCATATGTATGTGTAGGATATAATCCTCGATCCAGACTCCAGGGTTCCGTCGTATGCCTCTATGTTTACGGGTTTGAATCCCGCTGGAAATTCATAATCCAGGACGTCATCGGTGAAACATAGGGGGTGTGCGGCACCCCTGTATTTGGGTGTGCCGTGATGTTCGGATACTGGTTTTGTTGCATTGCTTACTAGAGCTTGCTTTCTTGGCCCATAAATAGATCTACCTGGGACATTTTTTTGATGCGAATCCTTGAGTGAGTCGCATGCCGGCTTGAGTGCGGCGCCGCTTGCCGCTTTATGCTGGCCATGGGGTCGTCTATCCGACCGGGTGGCTTTCTTACTTTTTGAATGCGGGGGCTCTAAGGCCTCTTCGTCAAATTCAGGCAGTAGCTTTCGCTTCGAATAGCTTTTAGTGTGGCGACTGCCGCCGTATTTGTCTGCGGTATTGAGTACATTGCTCCATCTGATTCGGAGTGCATCTTCCGCAGATTTTAGCTTCCGCTTCTGCTTTTTCAGGCTGCGTGCGGTTGCAACGAGCCTTTTGTGGAGGTTCTTCTGCTCCGTGAGCTTATCCGGCGTAAGGTTGTCCGGAAAGCCGTTTTCGCCATGGACGGGTTGTTCGGTTTATTTATCTGAGTTGCCCTATTCGGACGGTTGCTCTAAGGCATGCTCGTCGTCCGCCGGTCATCCTGCTCTATGGCTGGGTCTGTATGTCTGTTGTCTTTATCGAGGCTGGGCTTGGAGCAGCGTTTACGCCGCCGCTTTGATTGCTATTCGAGAGATCGATCCCTCGATGCATCCCCGTGTTCCTCGTTGTCGCTTCCTTTAGGTGTATCCACCATGTACACATCATGAGATGAGGTGGCTGTCCATTGCCCTATAGGCAATTGTTCATGTGCGTCTCCTGCATCGTCGTCCATACCGTCGATGTCTTCGGAGTCGAAATTGAGCATGTCATTTAAATTATCGACAGTGGCTACCAAATGCGTGGTGGGTGGGCTTTGAATTTCTTCATCGTACGTATCCCAACCTTGCTGACCGTAGTCTGGCCAGGGCTCTCCTGATAAAGAGAGAGACTTTAGTGACTTCAGAATGTTTTCGAAGGGCGAGTGCTGAAAGATGTCCGCGGCGGTGAATTCCATGATCGGCGCCCAATCGGATTTGATAGGCCGGGGCGCGGAGGGCTCGAAGTCCAAAAAGGAGTCCGACCCCTTGGAGTCACGAGCCTTATAGGGAACAGGGCTGGTGTTCGGCTCGATCGCCGTAAGGATTGCAGCCCCCGAGGCGGTGTCCAACCACTCATCCTCGATCGGCGCAGTTGGCTCCGAATTAAGTGTCTGAACCGATGCGTGTGCGGCCTCCAGTGCAATATTCGGCGGCAGAGCTAGATCATGCCCATCGTGACAGTGCAGCACGCTCGGCTGTGGCTTGAATCCGTCGAAGATCAAGTCCCCGCGGATGTCAGCCGTGTAGTTCAAACTTCCAAACCTGACGTGATCGCCAAGGGCGTAGCTTTCGATCTACTCTAGATGGCCAAGCGAATTGGCCCGCATTGCGAAGCCGCTGAAGATGAAGATCTGTCCGGGGAGAAAAATCTCACCCTGGACTGCATCGTTATTGATGATCGAAGGAGCCATCGAGCCTGAAAGCGACGACACAGAGGAACTCTCAATGAAAGCACCAATGTCGGTGTCAAAACCGGCGGATCTCGGGTAGGGGGTCCCGAACTGTGCGTCTAGGCGGATGGTACCATGAGACAAGGGACACAATGTTTTACCTAGGTTCGGGCCCTCTAGATGGAGGTAAAACCCTACATCCTGCTTGATTAATATTGATGATATGGGTAGTACAAGAGTAGATCTACCACGAGATCAAGGAGGCTAAACCCTAGAAGCTAGCCTATGGTATGATTTTTGTATATTGTCCTACGGACTAAAACCCTCCGGTTTATATACACACCGAAGAGGGTTAGGGTTACACAAAGTCGGTTACAATGGTAGGAGATCTAAATATCCGCATCGCCAAGCTTGCCTTCCACGCCAAGGAAAGTCCCTCCCGGACACGGGACGAAGTCTTCAATCTTGTATCTTCATAGTCCAGGAGGCCGGCAGAAGGTATAGTCCGGCCATCTGGACACCCCCTAATCCAGGACTCCCTCAACGGGCCTCGCAAAGGATATGGGTGGTGTTCGGCTCGATGGACGTTGAGACTGCAGCCTCCGCGGTGGGGTCTAGCCACCCGGCCTCGGTCGGCGCAGTTGGCTCCGAACTAAAAGTCGGAGCGGATGCGGGTGCGGCCTCTAGGACACTGTTCGGCGGCAGAGCTAAATCATGCCCATCATGACAGTGCGACGCACTCTGCAGGGGCCCGAGCTCGTCGAAGATCAAGTCTCCGCGGATATCGGCCGTGTAGTTTAGGCTTCCAAACCTGACCTGATGGCCAGGGGCGTAGCTTTCAATCTGCTCCAGATGGCCAAGCAAATTGGTTCGTAGTGCAAAGCCGCCGAATACAAAGATCTGTCCGAGGAGAAAAGTCTCACCCTGGAGTGCATCGCCAACGATGATCGAATGAGCCATCAAGCCTGATGACGACGACACAGAGGAACTCTCAATGAAAGCACCAATGTTGGTGTCAAAACCGGCGGATCTCGGGTACGGGGTCCCGAACTATGCGTCTAGGCGGATGGTAATAGGAGACAAGGGACATGATGCTTTTACCTAGGTTTGGGCCTCTCGATGGAGGTAAAACCCTACTCCTGCTTGATTAATATTGACGATATGGGTAGTAGAAGAGTAGATCTACCACGAGATCAGAGAGGCTAAACCCTAGAAGCTAGCCCATGGTATGATTGTTGTTGTTCTTCTGTCCTAAGGACTAAACCCTCCAGTTTATATAGAAACCGGAGGGGGCTAGGATTACACAGAGTCAGTTACAATGGGAGGAGATCAACATATCCGTATTGCCAAGCTTGCCTTCCACGCCAAGGAAAGTCCCATCCGGATACGGGACGAAGTCTTCAATCTTGTATCTTCATAGTCCAACAGTTCGACCAAAGGTTAGAGTCCGGCTGTCCGGACACCCCCTAATCAAGGACTCCCTCACTAACCATAGCATGAAACATATGGATCCAAATCAGCCCCTTACAAAGCAACGCATAAACTAGGGTTTAAGCTTCTGCCGCTCTAGCAACCCATCATCTACTTATTACTTCCCAATGGCTTCCTCTAGGCCCAAATAATGGTGAAGTGGCATGTAGTCGACGTTCACATGACACCACTAGAGGAGAGACAACATACTCTCATCAAAATATCGAACGAATACCAAATTCACATGACTACTAATAGCAAGACTTCTCCCATGTCCTGAGGAACAAAGGTAACTACTCACAAAGCATATTCATGTTCATAATCAGAGGGGTATTAATATGCATAATGGATCTGTACATATGATCTTCCACCAAATAAACCAGGTAGCATCAACTACAAGGAGTAATCAACACTACTAGCAACCTACAGGTACCAATCTGAGGCTTTGGTACAAAGAATGGATACAAGGGATGAACTAGGGTTTGAGAGGAGATGGTGCTGGTGAAGATGTTGATGGAGATTGGCCCCTCCCGATGAGAGGAGCATTGTTGATGATGATGGCGATGATTTCCCCCTCCCGGAGGGAAATTTCCCCGGCAGAATAGCTCCGCCAGAGCCCTAGATTGCTTCCGCTAAGGTTCCGCCTCGTGGCGGCGGAGTTTCTTCCCGAATGCTTGCCTCATATAGCAGAAGATGGGCACCAGAGGGCCACCTGGGGGCCCACGAGGCAGGGGGCGTGCCCAAGGGGGTAGGGCGCGCCTCCCAGCCTTGTGGCCAGTGTGTGGTCCCCCTCTGGTATCTTCTTCGTCCAATATTTTTTATTAATTCCAAAAATGACTTCCGTGAAGTTTCAGGATTTTTGGAGCTGTGCAGAATAGGACTCTAATATTTGCTCCTTTTCTAGCCTAGAATTCGAGCTGCCAGCATTCTCCCTCTTCATGTAAACCTTGTAAAATAAGAGAGAATAGGCATAAGTATTGTGACATAATGTGTAATAACAGCCCATAATGCGATAAATAACGATATCAAAGCATGATGCAAAATGGACGTATCAGATATCTCAACTTTACTATTTTATTTTTCAGGGATGAACAGAGAAAGCGGCGTGGATCCGGTGTTCGGCTCCACTGCCTGAGGAACCAGTCATCCAGCTCCTAGCGAAGATGCTGGTTCCGGCGCCCTACGAGGCACCGGAGAAGAAGTCCAAGGGGGCCAAAAGTGGCCCTCGCCGCAAGGTTGGTTCGGACGTGACGTCCGAAGACGACAAGACCCGCTCCTCTGCCGCTGAGGACAACAAGGAGGAGGAGGAGGAGAACAATCCCCCCTCCTGACGAGGGGAGGAAGAAGAGGGCGGCCTCCACGAATCTGGTGGCGGAGGCTTCCAAGACGGGGAAGGGCTCCATTGCGGATAACTCCGCATGGGACATCGACAGCAGTCCGGAGCGACGCCCCCGGGAGAAGCCCCTGGCCGCATCATAAGTACTAAAAAACTCTTATACGTCCATGTAACCGGCCTCTCCGCTTCATGGTATTAACATGTTAAATTATGCTATTGCAGACGGCCCATGACAGCTCCCTGCAATTCTCATCAGGAGGTTCGCTGGATTCGAAGGCGATGGTCAGCGAGTCGTCCTCGTCCGCTCAATCTCCCAAGGCCAAGGGCGACACCGAGTTGCTATCCCGAAGGACCTTCCCAGGACAGGGAGAGGTTCAGGAGGCCACCAGGAAGGCGGCGGAGGGCGAAACCTACGTCGCCGGACACAAGGGGGAGCAGATCCCCATGGAGACGGGCGATGGGGGCCATGTTCAGTTCAGCCCCCAGCCGAATACGATTCCGGAGACCTATACGGCTCCAGAATCCGGCGAGCAACCTATTTCGAAAGAAGGAGGAGTGCCTATCCCGCTAGTGACCTATGTCCAACCATAGGCACCGGATAATCTGTTGGAAGCGCTACGAGGCGCTTCCATTGTGGAGGAACACTGTATCCTTATGGTTACGGTGATTGAGAAGGTTCAGTCCGTCATGACCAGACTGACCGAAGCCTGTAACAACCTGCTGACATGTTTTGAGGTAAGCGATGCTGTTTTATAAAAAGAATGTCATGGTATAGATAGTAGCCCCTGAGACTCGGTCCGGTGTTCGAAAAGAAGAGCCGGACAGAGGATCAAATAGTTTTTCGCAAGAGACTAACCATGTGCGCCAATCTGTTGAAGGAGGCATCATTGCTAGCTGCGACCGCTCACACTGCCGAAGTCTCTTGACTGAAGCAGACACTGGAGCGGGCCGAGGAGGAGCTCGGCCAAGCGAGGAAGCAGCTAGAAGAGAAGCAAGGTGTGTAATGACTCGCTGTATATTCTGAAAGAATGAATGATGTGCATTGACCATTGTGCCATAATTTTTGTAGGAGCGGCCACCGAGCTCAAGGCCCTTAAAAAGGTGCTGGCTGAGGTTGATGATAAAGCTGCCAAGGAACGAGCCGCCCGTGAGAAGCACGAGGCCAGGCTTGATGAGGTCCAGCAGGAGCTCCAGGATGCCGTGAAGAAATGCGAGACCTTGGAGCGCGATGTTTTAATTCAAAAGACCGAACTCGCCAAAGTTCTCCAAAGTGCGGAAGATGCCCGGGTTGAAGCCCAAGGCACCCTCCAGGAGATCCAAGAGGCCAAGAAAATTGCGGCAGGTAAGGCGTTTAGTATGCAAAGCAAGTATGTGAAGAAGAAGTATCTCTTACTAACCCGGATTCAGAGTTCTCCAGGGGCGTTTGCGGATCTGCCGCGCAGTGTGTCTGACGCTGCGGAGTTCTTCTGAGCCGAAGAAGGGAGCTCAAAGGAGAAGCTGTTCTGGTCGCAATATCTTGCGCCAGAACATTCAGTTCCCTTTAGCGACCAGCTAAAACAGCTAGTCACGCTGCATAGCGTGGCTGAACTAGACATGAAGGATTTAATAATCCGGCTGTGGCCTGCCGAAGCTATACCCAGCAGCTACTTTGGGCTCGTGAAGCGGCTGGTGAATGCCTGGCATCAGCTGGACGTCGTCAAGAGGTCGGTCTGCATCAAGGGCGCGCGTATGGCCTTCGCCCGCGTCAAGGTGTGGTGGGCAAAGATGGACGCCGTCAAGCTTGCGACCGGGGGACCGCCTGAGGGAAAGGAGCACCGCATGCCCGAGCGGTATTTTGAAGACGTCCTAGAGGGGTCTCGCATTGTGCGCAAGATATTATTTTCGAATGAATAAATTCATATTGTCTCTGCCTTGTATGATGAAAGAAAAGTGGTTATATAATATAATGTTTGTTTAAAAAATTTCACCTCCTGTGCGGCCGTATTGCATGAAACCGGAGAGTTGGTCAGTCGTTGGCTTCTGCCACCATGTAGGTAGTACAGGGGTGTTCGGGATGGAATCTAAACACTCTTGATCTAATTGTTTGGTCCTTGAAAGAGGTGTTTAGTGCAACGAACCAGGCAATCGGACTATACAGCTTTAGCACCGTCACTTAGCCATAGGAGTTTAACAGTAAAAATTGAGGCACAGCCCCTAGTATCCGAACTAGGATGCTCTAAACACCTGATCGGGTAAGTACCAATCCCTCGCATAATGCGGAAAAAATCGCTACAGATTTGAAACCTCTGAAGAGCTGACCGGCTCTCGCCGCATCATGACAGTTAGTTTTTGGCTTTCTCTACTGAGGTGCTCATCCGGATAAACCAGGGCAAAATCGCAGTAGTTCTCCCTTTACTACCTTACCCGATATAGCGGAACGTAAGGTAGCAAGCACAGGAGCCGGGCAACCCAACTATTGACCAAAGACATGATTCGGAGCCCATGCATATAGTGCTAAATTCGGGGTGCCGAACTATACTGTAAAAAGTGTTCGGACTTTGTTGCCATGTTGCGGGGCGGTATGAAGCCCCTGGCAAATTGAAAAGTACCGAAGTGTACGGGTGTTATTGGCTAAGGTTATCCAAAAATAAAAGAGGAAATAAGAAAGGGTAGTAGGCTAGAGCCACAGAATTTGGGCCGCAAACTATTTCCATTATAATTTCATTAATACGTCAAAGCGCATTTATACAAGTAGTGCAATAAGAAGAAGGCTATTTAATATACCATAACCAAGGGAGAGCTGCGTGTGGGTCCCGAATACAGGTAAAGGGATCGTTAAAGAGACCACCTAAAAATTCCCCAGTACGTCCATGCTTCCTGCCGTCTTGTTGTATTTATCCTTCGAAAGGACCGATGGTCAGGCCGTCGGGGAAGGCCTGTGGAAAAGAAACATGAAAAGGAGAAAGAAGAAAAGGTGAAAGTACACCTATCCGGGGACGGTCGAGCCGTATTGTGGATCACAAGCTAGTTATGCCTCCCTCCATTCCCATGGTATTTTGAGTTCATAGTTATGTACGCGCGGTACGATTGCCGCCGCTTGGTCAGGGCTAGGACGGAGGCCAAATTGCTAGTTGAGCTCTTGACGAGCCGAGCTATCCTGCTGCAGAATGGTTCAGACTCTCTTGACGGTGTTCGGGAGCTCGGACGCCGAATTAAGGTTATCCTTGAAAAGGCCGCTCTGTACTTCTACTGCTAAGGCAGTGGTGTGCTCCTCAGTACAAAGGGAGCGTTTCGTGTTTCCATTAACTGTTATGACGCCGCGTGGTCCGGGCATCTTGAGCTTGAGATAAGCATAGTGTGGCGCCGCGTTGAATTGAGCAAATGCGGTTCGTCCAAGCAGTGCGTGATAGCCGCTGCAAAAGGGGACGATATCGAAGATTAACTCTTCGCTTCGGAAGTTGTACGGAGATCCGAAGACAACCTCTAGTGTGATTGAGCCTGTACAGCGGGCCTCTACACTTGGTATGACTCCTTTAAAGTTAGTCTTTGTGGGCTTGATCCCAGATGGATTAATGCCATTTTGCGCGTTGTATCCTGATAGAGCAGATTGAGGCTGCTACCACCGTCCATGAGGACTCACGTTAGGTGGAATCCATCAATGATTGGGCCGAGGACCAGTGCGGCTGAACCGCCTTAACGGATACTGGTCGGATGGTCCCAATGATCAAAGGTGATCAGGTATGACGACCATGGAATAAATTTTGGGGCGACTGGCTCTATGGCTTAGACGTCCCTGAGCGCGCGCTTGCGCTCCCTCTTGGGGATGTGTGTAGTATATATCATGTTCACCAATTTGAACTAAGGGGGAAACTTCTTCTGTCCCCCTGTATTCGGTGGCCGGGCCTCCTCGTCACCGTCCTTGCTTTGCGATCCCTTCTCCTTGTTCTCGACATTTAACTTGCCTGCCTATTTAAAAACCCAACAATCTCTGTTGGTATGATTCGCTGCCTTGTCTGGGGTGCCATGGTTCTGGCACGGACGATCGAGTATGCGGTCCAAGCTGGATGGTCCCTGATTGTTTCTTTTATATGGCTTCTTCCGCTGACCAGACTTGGATCCACTGAATCCGGCATTGACTGTCGTGTCATCGGTATTCTCACAGTTGCTTCGGCATTTGTGTTTGTTGCGTCAGAGCTTGTCATTGCTATTTTTGACCTCTCAGGTGCCCGCTTCGCTTGCCGTGTTTTTGCTACGGGCCAACCAACTATCCTCACCCGCACAAAAGCGGGTCATGAGTGCCATGAGGGCTGCCATGGACTTTTGCTTTTCTTGGCCAAGGTAGCGGGCGAGCCATTCGTCAGGGATGCTATGTTTAAAGGCCACTAGGGCTTCGGCATTCGGACAGTCGACGATCTATTCTTTTTAGTTAGGAACCTAGTCCAGAATTTCCTGGCTGACTCTCCAGGCTGTTGAACTATGTCACTTAAGTCATCGGCATCTGGTGGCCGGACGTATGTACCTTGGAAGTTGTGGTGGAAGGCGTCTGCCAAGTCTTCCCAGCTGCCAATAGAATTTTCAGGCTGACTGTTTAACCAGTGCCGAGCTGGCCCTTTGATATTTAGTGGGAGGTATTTGATGGCGTGAAGGTCATCTCCGCGGGCCATATGGATGTGGAGAATAAAATTCTCGATCCATACCCCGGGATCAGTTGTTCCATCGTATGATTAAATATTTACGGGTTTAAACCTTTCTGGAAGTTCATGATCCATTACTTCGTCAGTGAAGCAAAGAGGGTGTGCGGCTCCTCTATATCGGGTTGTATGGCGACGTAGCTCGGATGGAGTCTGTTTGTGGTTTTCGGCCCGGGCGTGACTTGGCTTGTCACGTCCAAATAGGCAGCCGTCATCGCGTGTCGAGGCACGTCCTCGTGATCCGTAGATCGATCTGGTATGTCGTACTCTGCTGTCCAGGTAATGCCGAAGGTCATATGTATAACTCCAAGGTGTTTTATCTCTATTTTTACGTTGAGGTGGGGCGGGCTGCTGTTCACCTTGAGTTGCCGCTTTATGCCGACCACGTGGTGGTCGGTCAGCCGCATTGTCCCGACCGCGTGGTGGTCGGTCAACCGCATTGCACGATGGTGGTACGGGCTTTGGCGCCTCGTCATCGAACTAAGGTAGCAATTTGCGCTTCGGGTAACTTTTGGCTGGCTGCTTGAGACCGTATCCTTCGGCTGCCAGGACATCAGTCCATCTATCATTGAGCAAATCTTGGTCAGCTTGAAGATGCTCATGTTTCTTTTTCTGCCTCCTTGCATTGGCTATTAGCCGGCGCTTAAAGCTCTCCTCCTCGATAGATTCCTCAGGCACGATAAAATATTCGTTGCCGAGGCTTGCCTCATCCTCGGAGAGCGGAAGATAATTACTGTCCTCCGACGTCATGTATGGCCTGTTCATCAGTGCTAACTTGCTTGTTTTCTTGTTCCTCCTGTTCGGAAGTTGCCTCAATAGGGTCTTCATTTACTTTGGCATCATCCAGAGTATTATTTTCTCTGGTGCCGGTATTGCTGTCTTTTGAACGACATGACTTAGAGCGGTGCCGCTGACGCCGGCGTTTGGGTTGTGTCTCATGAGGTTTATCCTCAACCGGATCTTCTTTGTCATCATCGTTAGTTTCTTTAGGTGTATCCACCATGTACACGTCGTATGAAGAAGTGGTCGTCCAACATCCGGTAAACGGCGGGTTTTGGCCCTGCTCCTCATTGGCTTCGTCGTCCATACAGTCGATGTCTTCGGAGCCGTAATCGAGCATGTCGGTTAAGTCCTCGACAGTGGCTATGAAGTGGGTGGCGGGTGGGAAGCAAAAATCTCCATCATCAGCCTCCAGTTCGAACCGGATATAATTCGGCTATGAGTCCCCCGCTAAGGACATATTTTTTAATGAGTTTAGCACATCGCCTAAAGGTGGGTGCCGGAAGATGTCCACGGCGCTGAATTCGACGATCGATGACTGATCAAGATCGACGTGCGCGAACGCATATGGTTCGGAACTTGTAGCCGGAAACGAATCTGAGGTTCCGGTGACACAGATATCACCCAAGGTTAGGTCTGTGTGCGGCTCCAGCGCTGCAGAGTCTGTGGCTTCCATGGCGGGGTTGAGCTTCCCATCCTCGGATGGCGCGATCTACTCCGGATCTAAGGCGAGAGCGGTTAAAGGTGTGATTTTCGGGGTATGGTCTGATGATAGATTTAAGTCATGTTCATCACGGGGACGGGGAGCGGTTGCTGTGGTCTCGAATTCGTCGAAGATCAAATCTCCACGGACATCCGCGACGTAGTTCAAGCTCCCCAAACTGACCTGATGGCTAGGGGCGTAGCTGTCGATCTGCTCCAGATGGCCAAGCGAGTTGGCCTGCAGTGTGAAGCCGCCGAATATGAAGATTTTTCCGGGGAGGAAGACTTCCCCTTGGACAACATCGTTGTAGACGATTGAAGGAGCCATCAAGCCTTTTGGGGACGGCACAGTCGAACTCTCAATGAAAGAACCAATGTCAGTGTCAAAAGCGGCGGATCTCGGGTTCAGGGTCCCGAACTGTGCATCTAAGGTCGATGGTAACAAGAGATAGGGGACACAATGTTTACCCAGGTTCGGGCCCTCTCTATCGAGGTAATACCCTACTTCCTGCTTAATTGATCTTGACCAATATGAGTATTACAAGAGTTGATCCACCACGAGATCGTAATGGCTAAAACCCTAGAAGTCTAGCCTGTATGGCTTTTTCGGTCCTAGAGACTAAGCCCTCCGGTTTATATAGAGACCTAGGGGATTTAGGGTTACACTAGGTCAGTTACAGAGAAAGGAATCTTCATATTTAGATGCCAAGATTGCCTGCCACGCCAAGGAGAATCCCATCCGGACACGAGAGGAAGTCCTCGGTCTTTGTATCTTCACAACCCATTAGTCCAGGACTCCCTCACCGACACCCGCTAGCCACCTGTGTGCAAAGCATGTCGGTAGAACCAGTCTCATGAACGCGGTTATGTAATGTCGGTCCGGGCCGCTTCATCAAACAATACCGCCAAATGAAAGTAAGACGTTGGTGGTAAGAAGTATGACTATTATCGCCCACAAGTCTTTGTGTTATACTCGTGCATATCATCTACACATAGAACTCGCTCGGATGCCATTGTTGGGGAACGTAGCATGCAATTTCATAAAAAAATTCCCACGATCACACAAGATCTATCTAGGAGATGCATAGCAACAAGAGAGGGAGAGTGTGTCCACGTACCCTCGTAGACCGAAAGTGGAAGCGTTGGGTTAACACGGTTGATGTAGTCGAACGTCTTCACGATACAACCGATCCAAGTACCGAACGTACGGCACCTCCGAGTTCAGCACACGTTCTGCTCGATGACGTCCCTCGAACTCTTGATCCAGCAGAGGGTCGACGGGTAGTTTTGTCAGCACGACGGCGTGGTGACGGTGACGGTGATGTGATCCGCGCAGGGCTTCACCTAAGCATTATGATGCTATGACCGGAGGAGTTAACTATGGAGGGGGGCACCACACACGGCTATGAGAATAATTGATCTGTTATGGGGTGCCCCCTGCACCTGTATATAAGGGAGGGGAGGAGGAAGCCGGCCACAAGGGGCACGCCAGAGAGAGGGGAGTCCTACTAGGACTAGAGTCCTAGTAGGATTCGGCTGCCCTTTTTCCGTCTTCCGGAGGGGGAAAGGGGGAAAGGAGAGGGAGTAGGAGAAGGAAAGGGGGGGCGCCGCCCCCTTTGCTAATCCAATTCGGCATCCTCCTTTGTGGGGGGCGTGCTAGCCCCTTGTGGGCTGGTTAGCCTCCCTCCTATGGCCCATACGGCCCATATCTTTCCCCGGGGGGTTCCGGTAACCCCTCCGGTACTCCGGTATGTACTCGATATACTCCAGAACCCTTCCGTTGTCCTAAGACTACCTTCCAATATATCAATCTTTACCTCTGGACCATTTCGAGACTGCTTGTCATGTCTGTGATCTCATCTGGGACTCCGACCAAAACACACAACTCATAATACAAATCGCCATCGGACGTTAAGCGTGCGGACCCTATGGGTTCGAGAACTATGTAGACGCGATCGAGACACATATCCATTCAATAAACAATAGCAGAACCTGGATGCTCATTTTGGTTCCTACATATTCTACAAAGATCTTTATCGGTCAAACTCCATAACAGCATATGTCATTCCCTTTGTCATCGGTATGTTACTTGCCCAAGATTTGATCGTTGGTATCATTATACCTAGTTCAATATTGTTACCGGAAAGTCTCTTTAATCGTTTCGTAATGCATCATCCCGCAATTAACTCGTTAGTCACATTGCTTGCAAAGCTTATAGTGATGCATTACCGAGAGGGCCCAGAGATTCCTCTCCAATACTCGGAGTGATAAATCCTAATCTTGATCTATGCCAACCCAACAAACACCATCAGAGACACCTTTAGAGCATCTTTAAAATCACCTAGTTACGTTGTGACGGTTAGTACCATACAAGGTTTTCCTCGGTTATTCGGGAGTTGCGTAATCTCATAGTTAGAGGAATATGTATAAGTCCTGAAGAAAGCAATAACAATAAAACTTAATGATCATTGCTAAGCTAACGGACGGGTCTTGTGCATCACATCATTCTCTAATGATGTGATCCCATTCATCAAATGACAACACATGTCTAGGGTCATGAAACTTACACTACAAAAAAGTACACTTCTGTGATGATACGTGTTTGTCACAATAGGTCACGTTTTTTGTCATGCTTGTACACCCATGAAAAATTTATGACAGAATCAAGATAGTCATATTTCTGTTGTCGTAGAAGTGTTCCATGATATTACCAAAATTATCATCACGAAAGTGTCCACTTCCATGATGATAAATCGCGCGTCATAGAAGTGCTGTCGTCAAGGGTGACCAACACGTGGCAACCACCATAACGGAACGCCGTTAAGCTATCGAGTCCAGTTTTGGATCCGATAACCCGTTAACTGCCCCGACCAATGGGGATTTTCCACATGTAAAATCATCATTGGCTGGAGGGAACACGTGTCGGCTCGCCGTTGGGACAGATGTCATCCACCTATTGGACCCAAAGAGCCTATGATACGTCGACACATGGCACGACCCAACAGAGGCTCATTGCTGTGAAAAGGCCGGCCCGTTTGACTTGGTCAAAAGGTGGTGGGTCGGCCCACGGCAAACCTATTAACGGCTTGTTCGCATATAGCCCATTTACAGCCCGCTAACCCAGGGCCCGTTTACAGCCTATCTGAATTAGGCTTTATACCCATTAATGGCCCATTATTCCGTTGGGCCGTTTCCAACCCATATCTTTTGGCCTTCTCAGTGCCCATTTATTCTTGGACTCATTTCCAACATTCGTTTCCTTTCGGCCCGTTAATGTCATTTTCTGCTTGTGGGCCAAACTCAGCCTTTGTTTACAGTCGGCCCGTTTGTGGCCATTTAATACGTTGGGCCGTTTTCCTAGCGTCATCAAATACGGCCGATTAACGACGACCCGTTATGGTCGGCCCATGAACAGACGATTTCAACTCTAGCCCATTTACGACCATAATGTGGTCTATTATTCGCCCATGTTTGGCCAACCGATGATACGGCCCGTAGAAGGCCCATTGTGTCTACGGCCCGTATAAGGCCCATTGTTTCTACGCCCCGTAGAAGGCCCATTGTTTCTACCGCCCTTAGAAGGCCCACTGTTTCTACGGCCCATGTTAACTACAGTAAATATGTAGCCCATGGTTAATGTGGCCTGGTTTTTAAAAAAGGCTATTGCGGCCACTAGCAAACCTCGAAAAAAGAACTGCACTGACTACAAGAAAATAAATAAACAAGACAATAAAGAAATAAATAGGCAAGCGACTTACGCTAGGCTATCACGACTATTACACATATTACATCCACTGGGCATCAAAGTTCGCCACCAGTGCAAATATAGGGAACAAAGTAGCATATAAACGCCACAACAAAACAAGTCCAGAACTGAAACCACTTCAGAAGAGCTCAAGAAACAATATCCTGGGTACCCATAATGCTGGCAATATGCTTAGCAAGCTTATTAAGTTTCTCTTGTTTGGCGCTTAAATCCTCCAGCACTTGCTGTTGCACTAGAAAGTTTGCATCTGAATTATGTAGGGACTTCCTCAGACCTTCGGCTTCCTGTCGCATAACATCTGATCGATGTCTTTCAACTTGACGTTGAGACTCAAGAAGCCGAACTGATTCAGGCGGCGAGTTCGAAGAGCTGGTGCCAGCAATAGTAAACAACAACTCGAACACTACATCAAGACAGGACTTTGGGGTTGTCTTAGTGTCTTCAGTATAGTTTTTATCAGCTTTCATGGAGACCAACAGAGATGTCTCACTATCTTGAACCTTATCCGTGTTAGTTCCAGTACCATTGCATAACGGGGTACTCTTCTCCAATATTTTATCTGCATTCTAAAAGAGAAACAAACAAACACATCATTTTGGTAAACAAGTTCAGTAGTAAGGTGGACAGGATAACAGCATGAAACAAACGTATATCTATGTAGAATGGTCACTGTATGGTCTATATCATTCTAGTTTATGTTGATAAATCAAGATAGATACAGTTCGAATCATATGTATTTAAGAGAAAGCAACTTAGACAAAATATAATTGTGGAAAACTACACATCAATAACAACACTTGTAAGGTGCATGGCATGAGAATATAACTATTTATTCGATTGAAACTGAAATCAACATAGAGCAAGTTACAACAACAAACACGTTAAAGAAACATGTTTAAAACATACCTGTTGCGCCATTGGAATTTCAGTTGCATCCTTCAAATTTGAAAATAGTTGGTATGAGTAAATACAGTAATGCAAGAGCAAAGTAGTATGAACCATAGGTACGGAACCTGACCTGAGAACAATTCTTCTTCTGCTTTAAGCGTTGACTTGGGGTTCAGAGTGGTGGTCCTCGTGCTTTGGGCAGTGCAGTTGCCTTACTAACTGCTCGTGTTTGGGTGCTCTGTGGTGGAGACGGTTCTGTGTCAACGAGAACTGGGTTACTATCTGCTGCGGTTGGGGTTAGAAGGGGTGTAGCTGGTTCTCTGTCCAAATGGGTAGGGGTACAATCTGCGTGAGTCTGGGTTATGTGTGGTGGGGCTGGTTCTTGGGCAAGTATAACTGTGGTTCTATCTCCATCGACAGGTAGCACGATCTTTTCTAAAGACCGTGTTTTTACTCCCACAGATACTGCAATCACCCCCTCCAATTGAAATGGTTGACAAACAAGAAAAGTTATTGATTGTAGAGGCATCGTAAGATAGACAGGTGCAATCGATAGTAGGGAAGAAAACAGGGCATGAAATAATTCACATTTATGTTGTCTAACCAAACAGAATAACAGGACATAATTTCACATATATGATGGTTAATTAAACAGGATAGCATGACACAGTTTCACATGTATGATGGCTAACTAAACAGGATAGAATGTCACACTTCATAATATGATGACTATGTAAACAGGATGACATGATCTAACTATACGATGTGTCTATTAAAGTGGTTGGCATGCCATAACTCACAAACATGCCGCCGATGGAAACATGATGGCATGATATAATTCACGGATAGAATGACATAATTCAAAATATCATGACTATGTGAACAGGATGAGATGATATAACTATACTATGTCTTTAAAAAATGGGTTGGCATGCCATAATTTAGATACATGTTGTCTATGTAAACATCACGACATGATATAATTCAAACATATGATTTATATACTAAGGAAGTGAGCAGAGGGCAATCGCATATATGATGTGTCAACTTAGGAGATGGCAGTCAATATCGTGTATATGATGTAAAAACTAAGCATTGCAATACAACATATGCATGATATGAGTAATATAACCCTGCCAAGTTTGAGCATACACCTCAGGGGGATAATAAGACTGGTCATCTGCCTCTGAATCCTCCTCTGAAGAGATATCTGTAACCAGCAAGATATCTGCTTCACCATGTAGTATTGTCTGCTATGAAGACCTTGTTTGCACTCCAGATTTCTCCATCACCAATTCAAATGGCTGATGCACGGGAATAGCAGTTGAATATACAAACAATTGTAGACAAAAGCAATGAGAAATACAAAAAAGGACGAAATGATATAATTCACACATATGACCCTTGGCTAAACAACATGGCATTGCATAATTCACATATATAATGCCGTGCAACAAGATAGCATTGCATAATTCACATATATAATGTCTTGCAACAAGATGGCATTGCATAATTCACATATATGGTAATTAGACACTAAACATGTGGCATTCACACAAAGCATGTCTAAGCTTAGAAAATTTCATAGCAATGCAAGATACCATCCGCATGATATGAGCATCATAACCCTGCCAAGTTAGAGCATGCACCTCGGGGGGAAATAGGACTGGCCATCTGTCTCTGAATCCTCCTCTGAGGATCTATCTATAACAAGCAAGACATGCGCTCCGTCGGGTAGCGTTGTGATACGTCTCCAACATATCTATTATTTTTTATTGCTCCATGCTATATTATCTACTGTTTTGGACCATATTGGGCTTTATTTTCCACTTTTATATTATTTTTGGGACTAACCCATTAACCGGAGGCCCAGCCCAGAATTGTTGTTTTTTGCCTATTTCAGTTTTTCAAAGAAACGGGATATCAAACGGAGTCCAAACGGAATGAAACCTTCGGGAACGTGATTTTCTCAACAAATAAGATCCAGGAGACTTGGACCCTCCGCCAAGAAAGCCACGAGGCGGTCACGAGGGTGGAGGGCGCCCCCTAGGGCGCGCCTCTGCCTCGTGGGCCCCCCGAAGCTCCACCGACGTACTCCTTCCTCCTATATATACCTACGTACCCCCAAACGATCAGATACAGAGCCAAAAACCTAATTCAACCGCCGCAACCTTCTATAGCCACAAGATCCCATCTTGGGGCCTGTTCCGGAGCTCCGCCGGAGAGGGCCATCATCACGGAGGGCTTCTACATCATCATAGCCCCTCCGATGAAGTGTGAGTAGTTTACCTCATACCTTCGGGTCCATTGTTAGTAGCTAGATGGCTTATTCTCTCTTTTTGGATCTCAATACAATGTTCTCCCCCTCGCTCAAGGAGATCGATTCGATGTAATCTTCTTTTTGCGGTGTGTTTGTTGAGACCGATGAATTGTGAGTTTATGAACAAGTCTATCTATGAACAATATTTGAGTCTTCTCTGAATTATTTTATGTATGATTGGTTATCTTTGCAAGTCTCTTCAATTATAAGTTTGGTTTGGCCTACTGGATTGGGTTTTCTTGCAATGGGATAAGGGCTTAGCTTTGGGTTCAATCTTGCTGTGTCCTTTCCCAGTGATAGTAGGGGCAGCAAGGCACGTATAGTATTGTTTCCATTGAGGATAACAAGATGGGGTTTTTATCATATTGCATGAATTTATTCCTCTACATCATGTCATCTTCTTAAGGCGTTACTCTGTTTTCTTGAACTTAATACTCTATATGCATGCTGGATAGCAGTCTTTGAGTGGAGTAATAGTAGTAGATGCAGGCTGGAGTCGGTCTACTTGTCTCGAACGTGATGCCTATATACATGATAATGCCTAGATATTCTCATAACTATGCTCAATTATGTCAATTGCTCAACAGTAATTTGTTCACCCACCGTAGAATACTTATGCTATTGAGAGAAGCCACTAGTGAAATCTATGGCCCCCGGGCCTATTCTCATCAGATCAATCTCCATCACTTTATTATTGCTTTGCTTTTTTACTTTGCCTTTTACTTTTGACTTTGGATCTCTATATCAAAAATACCAAAAATATTATCTATCATCTATATCACATCTCACTCTCGTAAGTGGCTGTGAAGGGCTTGACATAATTGGTTGCGTTGAGCTATTTGTTTTGTGTAGGTACGAGGGACTGGCCCGTAGCCTCCTATTGGATTGATACCTTGGTTCTCAAAAACTGAGGAAATACTTACTCTACTCTACTGCATCACCCTTTACTCCTCAAGGAAATCCAACGCGGTGCTCAAGAGTTAGCAGGAAGATTTCGGGCACCGTTGCCGGGGAGGTCTACGCAAAAGTCAACATACCAAGTACCCATCACAATCCCTTATCTCCCGCACTACATTATTTGCCATTTGCCTCTCGTTTTCCTCTCCCCCACTTCACCCTTGCCATTTTATTCACGCTCTCTTTTCCGTTTTCCTTTTTCTCGCTTGCCTTTTGTTTGCTCGTGTGGTGGATTGCTTGTTTGTCACGATGGCTCAAGATAATACCAAATTGTGTGACTTTACCAATACAAACAATAATGTTTTCCTTAGCACTCCAATTTCTCAACTTACAGATACTGGATCTTGTGAAATCGATACTGCTTTGTTGAATCTTGTTATGAAAGAGCAATTCGCCGGCCTTCCAAGTGAAGATGTCGCTATTCATCTAAATAGCTTCGTTGATTTATGTGATATGCAAAAGAAGAAAGATGTCGATAATGATATTGATAAATTGAAGCTATTTCCTTTTTCGCTTAGAGATCATGCTAAAGCTTGCTTTTCGTCTTTGCCTAAAAATAGCATTGATTCTTGGAACAAGTGCAAAGATGCTTTTATCTCTAAGTATTTTCCTCCCTCTAAGATCATCTCTCTTAGAAACGATATTATGAATTTTAAGCAACTTGATCATGAACATGTTGCACAAGCTTGGGACAGAATGAAATTAATGATACGTAATTGCCCTACTCATGGTTTGAATTTATGGATGATTATACAAAAAAAAATTATGCCAGATTGAATTTTGCTTCTAGAAATCTTTTAGATTTGGCCGCGGGAGGCACTTTTATGGAAATCACTTTAGGAGATGCTACTAAACTCCTAGATAATATTATGGTTAATTATTCTCAATGGCACATTGAAAGATCTTCTAATAAAAAAGTGCATGAGATAGAAGAAATCAATGTTTTGAGTGGAAAGTGGATGAACTTATGAAATTATTTGCTACAAAGAGTGTTTCCTCTGATCCTAATGATATGCCTTTGTCTACTTTGATTGAGAATAATAATGAATCTATGGATGTGAATTTTTTTGGTAGGAATAATTTTGGTAACAACGCGTATAGAGGGACTATTAATCCTAGGCCTTATCGTAGTAATCCATCTAATAATTATGGAAATTCCTACAACAACTCTTATGGAAATTTTAATAAGATGCCCTCTGAATTTGAGAATAGTGTTAAAGAATTTATGAATTCTCAAAAGAATTTTAATGCTTTGCTTGAAGAGAAATTGCTTAAAGTTGATGATTTGGCTAGGAACGTTGATATAATTTCTCTTGAGATTTATTCTTTAAAGCTTAGATCTATTCCTCCTAAGCATGATATCAATGAGTCTCTCAAAGCCATGAGAATTTTCATTGATGAGTGCAAGGAGAGAACCGCTAGGATGCATGCTACGAAAGATGCCTTTATTAAAGCGTGTTCTTCCAATTTCTATGAAAATCAAGATGAAGATCTAAAAGTTATTGAGTATCCCCTATTAAATCTTTGTTTTGCAATATGAATCTTGATGAAACTGAATATGATCTTCCTTTACCTAGAAGGCGTTCCAAAAATTCGGAGTTTTTTGATCTTGATGATGAAATTTATAGAAGTGGGATTGAAAAGAATAAAACCCTAGATGTTGATAAACCCACTACATTGGATTTCAAGGAATTTAATTATGAAAGTTGCTCTTTAATTGATTGTATTTCCTTCTAGGAATCCGTGCTAAATTCTCCTCATGCTTATAGTCAAAATAAAGCTTTTACCCAACATATCGTTGATGCCTTGACGCAATCTTATGAAGAAAAACTTGAGTTGAAAGTTTCCATCCCTTGAAATTTTATGATGAGAGCGAATCTACTATTTAAATTAAAATTAAATATCATGAGTTTTATGCTTTGTATGATTTGGGTCCTAGTGTCTCCACTATTCCCAAAACTTTGTGTGATTTGCTAGATTTCCGTGATTTTGATGATTGCTCTCTAAACTTGCACCTCGCGGATTCCACTATTAAGAATCCTATGGGAAGAATTAATGATGTTATTATTGTTGCAAATAGGAATTATGTGCCCGTAGATTTTATCGTTCTTGATATAGATTGCAATCCTTCTTGCCCTATTATTCTTTGTAGACCTTTCCTTAGAAAGGTTGGTTCAATTATTGATATGAAGGAAGGGAATATTAGATTTCAATTTCCTTTAAAAAAGGGCATGGAATACTTCCCTAGGAAGAAAATAAAATTACCATATGAATCTATCATGAGATCCACTTATGGATTGCCTACCAAAGATGGAAATACCTAGACCTATCCTTGCTTTTATGCCTAGCTAGGGGCGTTAAACGATAGCGCTTGTTGGGAGGCAACCCAATTTTAGTTTTAGTTTTTTTTTGCTTCTGTTTAGGAATAAATAATCCATCTACCTTCTGTTTAGATGTGGTTTTATCTTTTAATTACTGTTTGTGCCAAGTTAAACCTATAGGATCTTCTTGGATGATAGTTATTTGATCTTGCTGTAATTTCCAGAAACTTTCTGTTCACGAAAACAATTGTTAAAAATCACCAGAACGTGATAAAATACTGATTCCAATTGATGCTGATTAATAAACAAATTGCCTAGGTCTTCCTATTTTGTTAGATTTTTTGGAGTTCCATACGTTTGTGTTAGTTACAGATTGCTACAGACTTTTATGTTTTTGACAGATTCTGTTTTTCGTGTGTTTTTTGCTTATTTTGATGAGTCTGCGGCTAGTAAAATAGTTTATAAACCATATAGAAGTTGGAATACAGTAGATTTAACACCAATATAAATAAACAATGAGTTCATTACAGTATCTTGAAGTGGTCTTTTGTTTTCTTTCGCTAACGGATCTCACGAGATTTCTGTTGAGGTTTGTGTTGTGAAGTTTTCAAGTTTTCGGTGAAATCTTTTGATGGATTATGGAACAAGGAGTGGCAATAGACTAAGCTTGGGGATGCCCATGGCACCCCCAAGATAATCCAAGGATACCAAAAAGTCAAAGCTTGGGGATGCCCCCAAAGGCCTCCCCTCTTTCGTCTACTTCCATCGGTAATTTTACTTGGAGCTATATTTTTATTCACCACATGATATGTGTTTTGCTTGGAGTGTCTTGCATTATTTGAGTCTTTTCTTGTTAGTCTACCACAATCATCCTTGCTGTACACACCTTTTGAGAGAGCCATACATGAATTGGAATTTGATAGAACTAGTCCTCAACTTGTGCCTCCGCACGGGCTAGCCTATTTTAGATATGTAAATGTAAGTTGCAGTTAAGTATTTGTTGCATGGAATACTTGCTAGAAATTAAAAATAGGAACATTAATAATTATAGTGCATTTTTATTGATCGCAATTAATAGCATGTGAGGACATATATTGGTTACCATGTGGTGGAAATGATCTTTTTGCACTATAAATTCTGGATCAGATAATCTACATACATACATGTCTTACTAATTATGTTAGACAAATAGTTTATTTTATTTCATATTCTTTTGACTAATTCATAGATCTATACTCACAATAAATAACACAAAAGTTACTACCTAACAGCATGAATTATTGTTCATTTCTATTACTAACTGGGGCCACCTGGAGCTCTAACTTATTCATTTGTACACTTCCCTTTACAAAAAAAATATTGTCTATTCATTTCAATAGTAGTTTGATTAAATTTTGTCTGCTTGCTAGATCCACAGTACTATGTTGTGCCACGATATTATGCAGTAAACCCCAATGGCTCCTTTGAGTTCAATTCAAGAAGAGAATGAAAGTGCATTTTGTGTCAGAATGTGGCTAGCTTGAGAAAAATGTAGAAACTTCACAATTTTAACGACATCACCTATGTATACGTGTTTTTCACGATATCAGACTTGCATAACATGGGGAGTGCAGGTAATGAATAGTACTTCAAAAGGGCTGAGCCGGATATTATAATAATGATTTAGTATTGTTTTAAATAAATTATCTATATATCAACTTTTTAGAGCTAAATCAAAGTTCCCCGCAATTATTCTTCGACTACTCAATGGGGGGGATGCATGTTGTTTAGCTCTTACCAAAAAGAATAACTATTATTCTGTAAATAAGTTATTTCAATACATTGTTAAAAATAAATGAATTTTGTCTGAAATATCATCCATCCAATTTTTTCGCGCTGTTGGTATGGTATAGAAAGGTCAAAAATCAAAGATTAACCGATAACATGACAATCTTTGTTAGAGAAAGGACAAAAGTCTCAATATCTAATTGTCAAGAAGAGAACCATCTCAAATATAGGAGGAGCATCTCAGAGGACCATATGGCGTAAAGGGAAACATAAGCTTTACCTATTTGCAACATTGGTAAACATACTCAGGAGATAAACTCAGCATGTAAATATATTTGTTTAGTCAAATGTACAGAAAAAAATAGATTGTTTACTAGAGATCCGAATTTTTACATAAAGTACATTTGAATAGAAGGATATAATGAGTTCAAGTTATATACATTAGAAGCCTACAATAATCTTAGAGCATCCATGCTGGACTCTCTTCCATATGTTAGAATAATGCTAGCTCCAGTGATTGTCATGTTTGCACAACCTAAATAAAAAACTGCAAGTACTTATCATTCTGATAAGTAGAGTTTCATCAATAAAAAATGTTTTGTTTGGAACACAGGTGATGATTTTTTATGGTATCCGAATCCAGTCCCAAAACTATACATAGGATAAAACAACATCAACAAATTCTTTCGATCTAAACATACTCAAGAGAGAATAAGAAGCACATATTGTTTTTTATTGAGTAACTATTAATTAAGTCCTGGTATCATGCTGAGAAATAATTTTGTCGATGAACTCCAGTAGCATATATAAAACCCACCATTATTACCTTGTCAACAGATCCTAAGTATATTACAAAGGGTCGTAGGCAATACTTTCAGTTTTATAAATCACCCTATTATTGCATACCGAGGTGGCAGGCCATTCTTTCAACTCTGACTGTGCACGCCTATATGCAACTAATTTGGTAATTCCAGCAATTCAATGCCAAATTTGCTAACTGCAAACATGGAGAAAAAAAAGGAAAGACGGCTAAAGATAAAATTGTGAATTATAAAAGATATGAAATATGGAAGCTAGATGGCAATACAGAGTGGCATTAGCAGAAGTGAGTTACAATTTGTCATGTTTTAGGCCAAAACATCAACGGACACATGACTACTAACAAATGGATGCTACCTCTAGACACATCACCTGCCGCTGGCCTTTGTGCAAATCATCTCATCCTTGTTGTAATGCTTACAACCACAGTAACTGGAGTAAGGCAGGACTGTTGGGACGACTGCAGCCATCCTATCTAGTTTAGACTACAATTGCTCCTCAATGCATGTATTAATCAAATTGGAATCGATTGAGTTAAGAAGAGATCCAAGATATGCAACAACGTAGGAGGCAGCTTTAACTGCTAGGACAGAACGAAGTCGAAATCTTTGTGCCCGTTCACTTATCTGGCCTCGTCCGACTTCAGGTAGCCATGTCATCCATCTCAAGCACTGTGCCATCCAGTTCCTTCTTGACCACCCACCTTTGTGCATCCTCAATAGCGGACCTTGGGGGCACAACTCGGTCATTGACCTTGCCGTTAGCAGGGTCGTGATCTATCAAATGAGAAGTAATGAAGTGTCAAGAGTTCAAATACTAATCTTGAAGCTGCTACATACCAAGATATATTAATTTTTATATTCTTCTTATCTTTTAAATTGGAAGGTAACATGCATGGAGTTGTAGGTGCCCAGCTACAAATTATATTTTCTGAATAATAATTGGTATTTGGTACCAAAGACATGATATGCTTTCAATCGATTCATGCATTTTAATTAAGCAATTTACCGCACCAATTATCTTGAGAAATATTTACTAAAAAATTTTAGTCTTGAAGGAAGTAGCTATCCAACAGGTCATCCATACAGGAATATATGTGACCTTTTTCATTCATAAACAACTACAAAGATAAGGAAAATAGATCTATTGAGGGTGTATATACCTTGTTTTGAGTGTCTAACATGTCAATTGACATTGTTGAGGCCATTGCTGGACAAAGAGATATGATGTTGTTGCTATTGCTTCTCGAGCAAAGGCAGTCATCCTAGCAGCAGCATAGTACGAACTATTGCTTCTCTCCGGTTAAAAGAAAAAAGAAAAAAATATTGCTTGTCTCTGGTGGCTGGACGTATTTGCTAACATGTTATATGTCCCATAAATAAGACCTAGCTCTTACAGCATGTATCTGTGAACTGGTGTGACAAAAATAGCAGAAGATCATCAGATTTAGATAGTAGGGAAGAAGCGTACACTTACCAAGCTGACTCCCCAAGCAGGTCGATGGATTTTGGCCGGCTAGATGTGCTACTACGTACTATTTGTAAATGAAACATTGATTTCTTTGTTCAGGCCACTAACATGGGCATGTGAGACATACGATCGATGGCAGCGCTAGCCGGTGAACGGGCAGTGAACCGCTACGAAGCATGTTGGCTTGATTTATTCTCAAAGCGGTCATGTGGAAGCTGGTCCGGTGAGATGCCACGCACATGCTGGCTCTATTAAACATGCACGTACACAACCTTCGCCGGAGAACGTAGTGATCAATCTTTGTCGTTGTAAAGAAAACGCAGGTCTACTTGGAGGTGCACGTACACAAACTTAATATGTAATGCACCTGACAAATCCTTGCGGTTAGAAACGCAATAGAGATCTGATTAGAGGATGGAGAGAGAAGACAAGGAGGAGATGGCGGCGTGATATGGAGATAGGGATGGAAACGTAATAGAGATCTGATTAGATGATGGAGACAGAAGACACGGAGGAGATGGCGGCGTGATATGGAGACAGGAAGAGGAGAGAGATCATCTGGTAGGGAGATATTTGATGCCTTCTGGACTCTGGGAAACGTCACGATGCAGGAATCAATCTCGGCTATTGATTTTTTAATCCAATGGTAAAAAACTGTTTTGACATGAGGATTAACGTGGAGCCTCGTATGGTGCCTCCGATTAGTAAATATAAGATATAAGATACTCTATGTGCTTCACTTATATCTTTTGAGCTATATAGTTTTGCTCTAGTGCTTCACTTATATCTTTTAGAGCACGGTGGTGGATTTGTTTTATAGAAACTATTGATCCATCATGCTTCACTTAGATTATTTTGAGAGTCTTAAATACCATGGTAATTTGCTTAATAATAATAAGCTTGGTATTCAAGATTTTAAAACTTTCTTTTGAGTGCGTTGAATACTAAGAAAAGTTTGATGCTTGATAATTGTTTTGAGATATGGAGGTGATAATATCAAAGTCGTGTTAGTTGAGTAGTTGTGAATTTGAGAAATGCTTGTGTTGAAGTTTGCAAGTCACGTACCATCCACGTATGGTAAACGTTATGTAACGAATTTGAAACATGAGGTGTTATTTGATTGTCCTCCTTATGAGTGGCGGTCGGGGACAAGCGATGGTCTTTTCCTACCAATCTATCCCCCTAGGAGCATGCGCGTAGTGCTTTGGTGTTTGATGGCTTGTAGATTTTTGCAATAAGTATATGAGTTCTTTATGACTAATGTTGATTCCATGGATTATACGCACTCTCACCCTTCCATCATTGCTAGCCTCTTCGGTACCGTGCATTGCCCATTCTCACATTGAGAGTTGTGCAAACTTCGCCGGTGCATCCAAACCCCGTGATATGATGCACTCTTTCACACATAAACCTCCTTATATCTTCCTCAAAATAGCCACCATACCTACCTATTATGGCATTTCCATAGCCATTCCGAGATATATTGCCATGCAACTTTCCACCATTCCGTTCATCATGACACATTCATCATTGTCATATTGCTAGCATGATCATGTAGTTGACATTGTATTTGTGGCAAAGACACCGTTCATAATTCTTTCATACATGTCACTCTTGATTCATTGCATACCCCGGTACACCGCCGGAGGCATTCATATAGATTCATACTTTGTTTTAGTATCGAGTTGTAATCATTGAGTTGTAAATAAATAGAAGTGTTATGATCATCATTTAATAGAGTATTGTCCCAAAAATGGCCAAAGAAAAAAAAATAAGGCCCAAAAAAAAGAAAAAAAAGAAAATAAAAGGGGCAATGCTACTATCCTTTTTTTCCACACTTGTGCTTCAAAGTAGCACCATAATCTTCATAATAGAGAGTCTCTTGTTTTTTCATTTTCATACACTATTGGGAATTTTTCATTATAGAACTTGGCTTGTATATTCCAACGATGGGCTTCCTCAAATGCCCTAGGTCTTTGTGAGCAAGCAAGTTGGATGCACACCCACTTAGTTTCTTTTGTTGAGCTTTCATACATATATAGCTCTAGTGCATACGTTGCTTGGCAATCCCTACTCCTTGCATTAACATTGATTGGTGGGCATCTCCCTATCCCATTGACTAGCCTCGTTGATGTGAGACTTTCTCCTTTTTGTCTTCTCCACATAACCCCCATCATCATATTCTATTCCACCCATAGTGCTATATCCATGGCTCACGCTCATGTATTGCGTGAAGGTTTATAAGTTTGAGATTATTAAAGTATGAAACAATTTCTTGGCTTGTCATCGGGGTTGTGCATGATGAGAGCATTCTTGTGTGAGAAAAATGGAGCATGACTAAACTATATGATTTTGTAGGGATGAACTTTCTTTGGCCATGATATTTTGAGAAGACATAATTGCTTAGTTAGTATGCTTGAAGTATTATTATTTTTATGTCAATATGAACTTTTGTCTTGGATCTTCCGTATCTGAATATTCATACCATAATTAAGAAGAATCACAATGAAATCATGCCAAGTAGTACTCCGCATAAAAAATTATCCTTTTATCATTTATCTACTCGAGGACGAGCAGGAATTAAGCTTCGGGATGCTTGATACGTCTCCAACATATCTATAATTTTTGATTGCTCCACGCTATATTATCTACTGTTTTGGACCATATTGGGCTTTATTTTCCACTTTTATATTATTTTTGGGACTAACCTATTAACCGGAGGCCCAGCCCAGAATTGCTGTTTTTTGCCTATTTCAGTGTTTCGAAGAAACGGAATATCAAACGGATTCCAAACGGAATGAAACCTTCGGGAATGTGATTTTCTCAACAAATAAGATCCAGGAGACTTGGACCCTCCGTCACGAAAGCCATGAGGCGTTCACGAGGGTGGAGGGCGCGCCCCCCTGCCTTGTGGGCCCCTCGAAGCTCCACCGACGTACTCCTTCCTCCTATATATACCTACGTACCCCCAGAAAATCAGATACGGAGCCAAAAACCTAATTCCACCGCCGCAACCTTCTTTGCCCACGAGATCCCATCTTGGGGCCTGTTCCGGAGCTCCGCCAGGGAGGGCCATCCTCACGGAGTGCTTGTACATCATCATAGCCCCTCCGATGAAGTGTGAGTAGTTTACCTCAGACCTTTGGGTCCATAGTTAGTAGCTAGATGGCTTCTTCTCTCTTTTTGGATCTCAATACAATGTTCTCCCCCTCTCTCGTGGATATCTATTCGATGTAATCTTCTTTTTGCGGTGTGTTTGTTGAGACCGATGAATTGTGGGTTTATGATCAAGTCTATCTATGAACAATATTTCGATCTTATATGAATTGTTTTATGTATGATTGGTTATCTTTGCAAGTGTCTTCGAATTATCACTTTGATTTGGCCTACTAGATTGGTTTTTCTTGCAATGGGAGAAGTGCTAAGCTTTGGGTTCAATCTTGCTGTGTCCTTTCCTAGTGACAGTAGGGGCAGCAAGGCACGTATAGTATTGTTGCCATCGAGGATAACAAGATGGGGTTTTTATCATATTGCATGAATTTATTCCTCTACATCATGTCATCTTGCTTAAGGCGTTAGTCTGTTTTCTTGAACTTAATACTCAAGATGCATGCTGGATAGAGGACGATGAGTGGAGTAATAGTTGTAGATGCAGGGAGGAGTCGGTCTACTTTTCTCGGACGTGATGCCTATATACATGATCATACCTAGATATTCTCATAACTATGCTCAATTTTGTCAATTGCTCAACGGTAATTTGTTCACCCACCGTAGAATACTTATGCACTTGAGAGAAGCCACTAGTGAAATCTATGGCCCCCGGGTCTATTCTCATCATATCAATCTCCATCACTTTATTATTGCTTTGCTTTTATTTTGCCTTTTACTTTTTACTTTGCATCTCTATATCAAAAATACCAAAATATTATCTATCATCTCTATCAGATCTCACTCCTGTAAGTGGCCGTGAAGGGCTTGACAACCCGTAATCGCGTTGGTTGCGTTGATCTATTTGTTTTGTGTAGGTACGAGGGACTCGCGCGTAGCCTCCTACTGTATTGATACCTTGGTTCTCAAAAACTGAGGGAAATACTTAGTCTACTTTGCTGCATCACCCTTTCTTCTTCAAGGAAATCCAACGCAGTGCTCAAGAGGTAGCACATTGTCTGCTCTCAAGACCTTGTTTCCACTCCAGATTTTCCATGACCATGCCGAATGGCTCATGCACACGAAGAGTAATTGAATGTACTAAAATTGTTGACAAATTTAACACGTAATAAAAAATGATGTCATGATATAATTCACATATAAGATGACTGGCTAACCAGGGTGGCATTGCAAAATTCACATATATGATGCCTGGCTAAACAAGATGACATTGCATAATTAACATATATGATAAAGAAACTAAACAAATGGCATTGACACAAAGCATGTCAGAACTAAGTAGATGACATCTTTAATGTATACAGTAAGCAACGCAAGGCACCATATGCATGATATTACCAACATCAGCATGACAAGTTAGAGCGAAGACCTCATGGGGTAAATAGGAGTAGTCTTCTGCTTCTGAATCCCCCTCAAAACAGTTATCTTCCTCTTGATTACGATCCGAAATGGGTGGAGGGGGGCCTGCCTTTTGCGCCCACCATGGAGCGACGTCTGCATGAAATTTTTTTGCCACGCAAGGCTCGTCTCTTTTGCTCTACATGTTCAGTTCCATTGTGTACAATAACTGACATGCATAGGAATAAAGCATAGTGAGATTATGTAAGGAGTGCATGCAAAAATCCAGAGTGATGGTAGCGAACTGTGGATAGACCCAAAACAAATGATAGGAGGCAGATAATAGCTTTAGTTAAAAAATACAGATAATGGCTCCTTTAATGTTTGTTTGCACCCAACATGAAACTCATAGTAGATACCCGATGTTAACCAGATAGTAGACAGATAGTACTGATTGCTACCCCAATATGTACCCCACAACCATTTAAAAACCCAAGTTTCAGCATAAGTTTGGACCTGAGTCGGAGTCTAATAGGTGAACACGACGATAAAGTAGCACGTCATCATATTAAGCGATGCATAACATAAGCAGACACGGAAGAGTGCGACCTCTCTTGCGGACCCATGTAGTGCTCAAGGTCATCTTCTTAGTTGATGATGGTAATGCAGTTGTCGTGCCTGCCGGCGGCGGGGAAGAAGATCTGAGGCGGCGAAAGACAGTCTGGAGAGTGGATCCCTGTTGTGGTGAACCCTTCCGTCATTGGAGTAGCTGAGCTGGGGTGGAACACATCACCGCAGGAGCAGGACAAACCACACAAGGTTTTGTTTGAGACATATCTGTAATAGAAGTAATTGTGTAATAGACAGGAACATGATAGAGAGTAGAGGAAGCAAATTTTTGACCTGCTATCCACAGCGATGCACATGAAGCAGTGCATAATTCCTCTCACATACTCTTTTTCTCTCCCTCTGATGGCGCCCTTCCTATAGAGAGCATCCCCTGCTAACTTGCGGTGTTGAATCCATGGATTCAGGGAGCTCCACACTTTGTGCTGCATGTGCGTGTAGACGAACGATCTCCTTATAGCAGGATTAATAATAGAGTAGGGGAGATTGGATTTAGAGGGACGTGCTTGCCTAGTCAATTGGGAAGTAGTGTTGCGAGCGACCACCTTGAACTTGCGTAGCCATCTGATGTTTCCCATGATCCATCGTCCTATGCAATGTGAACTACCCTAGTTTGCTTTTCACCGCCGTCCCGGTAGCTGAAGGCCCAATAGGGATTTTCCTCGCAGCCCTTGCTTGCCGCAGCTAGCTGCAATAATTTGTTCAGATCCCGCACCTAATGCCATCTCCATAACCTCAGTTCCACCCTAGCTTGCCTTTATTCTTTACACCTCCGGTTCATCCATCAAGTTACTCCACCGCTTCCCTTCTCTAGGAGATGCACGATGGATGCAAACGTTGATTTGCAGGCCAGGCACACAAAATAGGTGGTTTCAGGCAATCGGGGAGCATCTGACTTTTTTTTAACGAACAGAAAAAGAGACGAGGAGTTTGCACGTAGTTGGGAAGGATCTCTCTTTTTGTTTTGATCTGGATCTCCTTTTTTCAACTTGGTAGCTACAGAATATTGTGAGCATGCGGGACTCTTCACAACCTATATATTAAATCTTAACCGTCAAACTGAGATATGTACTTTGGTTATTTTAATTGATGTTTTTCTTGAAAGACAGGAGGAAGAGTACATGAGGAGGAGGAGGAGCAACTCAAGGGCTTTATGCCTTGGCAGGCAGGATATTTTTTTGGAGAGACTCGGCAGGCAAGATTTGGCTGTAGAAGAAGTCTAGGAAGGATATGTATTTTTTTTCCTGAAAGTGGTGCACGTGGGAGGGTAGCCTAGGACTCCTAATTTAAGGTAGCTCATCTGACGGCTGTAGATAATTAATCTTGAGATCGGACGGACAATTTTCTTAGTTAATGAGGATTAACTTGGAGCCTCGTATGGTGCCTCCAATTAGTAAATATATGATTTTTGGCCTCGCGAAGGAGAAAGCATCGCTCAAGCTTGTGGGAGGCTTAAATCCATGTTATATTCATGCCCCAATCATGAGCTCTCAAGAGTGACAATAATTCAAAAAAATTATGCTCGGCTTTCTAAAACAATCGCACCATGCTCGATACTTCTTGTGCTGGCTCTTTTATGATGAAGACTATTGAATTTAGATGGGATTTATTGGATAGAATTAAACGCAACTCTGAAGGTTGGGATCTCGACGAAGGTAAGGAGTCAGGTATGACACCTAAGTTTGATTGTGTTAAATCTTTTATGGATACCGATATTTTCTGTAAGTTTAGCGCTAAATATGCACTTGACTCTGAGATAGTAGCTTCTTTCTATGAATCTTTTGCTACTTATGTTGATCTCCCTTAGGAGAAGTGGTTTAAATATCATCCTCCCATAGAAGTAAAAGTAGCTACACCTATTAAAGTTGAAGAAAAGACTGTCACTTATAATGATCCTATTGTTCCTACTTCTTATGTTGAGAAACCACCTTTCCCTGTTAGAATAAAGGATCATGCTAAAGCTTCAACTGTGGTTCGTAAAAGCAATATTATAACATATACACCTCCTGAGCAAGTTAAAGTAGAACTTAATATTGCTATTGTTAAAGATCTATTGTCTGATAATATTGATGGGCATGTTATTCAGTTCTGCGGTGAAACTGCTAGAATTGCTAAACCTTGTGCTAAAGATAAACATAGACCTATGTTAGGCGTGCCTGTTATTTCTGCTAAAATAGGAGATCATTGTTATCATGGCTTATGTGACATGGGTGCTAGTGTTAGTGCAATACCCATTGATTTGTACAAAGAAATTATGCATGATATTGCACCTATTGAGTTAGAAGAAATTGATGTCACAATTAAGCCTGCCAATAGAGATACTATTTCACCAATTGGGATTGTTAGAGATGTTGAAGTCTTGTGTGGGAAAACTAAATATCCTGCTGATTTTCTTGTTCTTGGTTCCCCACAAGATAGCTTTTGTCCCACTATATTCGGTAGACCCTTCCTGAACACTGTTAATGCTAGGATAGACTGCGAAAAGAATGTTGTTACTATTGGCTTGGATGATATGATTCATGAATTTAATTGCTCTAAATTTAGTAAACAACACCGTGAAGAAGAATTGCCTAGTAAGGATGAAATTATTGGTCTTGCTTCTATTGCCGTACCTACTAGTGATCCTTTAGAACAATATTTGCTAGACCATGAAAATGATATGTTTATGAATGAAATAAGTGAAATAGATGAAGTATTCTTTAAACAGGAACCTATTCTGAAACACAATTTGCCTGTTGAAATCCTAGGGGATCCTCATCCACCTAAGGGTGATCCCGTGTTTGAGCTTAAACCGTTGCCTGATAATCTTAAATATCCTTATCTTGATGAAAATAAGATATATCCTGTTATTATTAGTTCTAACCTTTCAGAGCATGAAGAAGAAAGATTATTGAAAATTCTGAAGAAGCATTAGTCCCACTCTATGTCAACATAAAATAAATTTGGAAGCAGATGCCAAACCAGTTCGTGATCCTCAAAGACGTCTTAATCCAAAAATGAAAGAAGTGGTAAGAAAAGAAATACTAAAGCTCCTGGAGGCAGGTATAATTTATCTCGTTGCCGATAGTCAGTGGGTAAGTCCTGTCCATTGTGTTCCTAAGAAGGGAGGTATTACTGTTGTTCCTCATGATAAAGATGAATTGATCCCACAAAGAATTATTACAGGTTATAGGATGGTAATTGATTTCCGCAAATTAATTAAGGCTACTAAGGAAGATCATTACCCCTTACCTTTTATTGATCAAATGCTAGAAAGATTATGCAAACATACACACTATTGTTTTCTAGATGGTTACTCTGGTATCTCTCAAATACCTGTGTCAGCTAAAGATCAATCAAATACTACTTTTACATGCCCTTTTGGTAATTTTGCTTATAGACATATGCCTTTTGGTCTATGTAATGCACCTGCTACGTTTCAAAGATGCATGATGGCTATATTCTCTGACTTTTGTGAAAAGATTTGTCAGGTTTTCATGGATGATTTTTCCGTCTTTGGATCTTCTTTTGATGATTGCTTGAGCAATCTTGATCGAGTTTTGCAGAGATGTGAAGAAACTAATCTTGTCTTTGATTATATGGGACCTTTTCCTGCCTCCAATGGATATACAAATATTTTAGTTGCTGTTGATTACGTTACTAAGTGGGTAGAGGCTATTCTCACTAGTAGTGATGATCATAACACTTCTATTAAAATGCTTAAGGAAGTTATTTTTCCGAGGTTTGGAGTCCCTAGATATTTAATGACTGATGGTGGTTCACACTTTATTCATGGTGCTTTCCGTAAAATGCTTGCTAAATATGACGTTAATCATAGAATTGCATCACCTTATCATCCACAGTCTAGGGGTCAAGTAGAATTGAGTAATAGAGAGCTCAAATTAATTTTGCAAAAGACTGTCAATAGGTCTAGAAAGAATGGGTCTAAGAAACTTGATGATGCATTATGGGCCTATAGAACTTCATATAAAAATCATATGGGTATGTCTCCGTATAAAATGGTTTATGGAAAAGCATGCCACTTACCTATCGAACTAGAACATAAGGCATATTGGGCTATTAAAGAGCTCAATTATGATTTCAAACTTGCCGGTGAGAAGAGGTTGTTTGATATTAGCTCACTTGACGAATGGAGAACCCAAGCTTATTAAAATGCCAAGTTGTTTAAAGAAAAAGTCAAAAGATGGCATGACAAAAGAATACAAAAGCATGAGTTTAACGTAGGTGATTATGTATTGCTATATAACTCTCGTTTAAGATTTTTTGTAGGAAAAATTCTCTCTAAATGGGAAGGGCCCTACGTTATCGATGAGGTCTATCATTCGGGTGCCATAAAGATCAACAACTTCAAAGGCACAAATCCGAACGTGGTAAACGGTCAAACAATCAAACATTATATCTCAGGTAATCCCATAAATGTTGAAACCAATATTATTGAAACTGTAACCCTGGAGGAATACATAAGAGACACTTTCCAGAATGTTTCGGACGCCGAAAAGGAATAGGTATGTGGTACGGTAAGTAAACCGACTCCAAAACAATTTTTAAGGCAATATTTCTCTGTTTTGGAATATTTAGAAAAATAGAAAAATAAGTAGCGGTCCGGGAAGGACACGAGGGCCCCACGAGGGTGGTAGGCGCGCCCTACCCCCCTGGGCGCACCCCCACACCTCGTGAGCACTTTGTGTGCCGTCTGGACTCCGTTTTCTTACACGATACGTATTTTGGTCGGTAATAATTCATTATATAATCTCCCGAAGGTTTTGACTCCTGTATCACACAATTATCTTCTGTTCTTGTTTCGAGCTGTTTTTTTGACAGATCTAGATCATCATGACGTCCCCAAGTGCTTCCAAGGACAAGTTCTTCGAGAAGGTAATCAACCCTTACCTCGCGGAGGTGCTGCGACACCCTAAAACCATTGAGATGTGTGATGGGTTGCTTCACATCCGCGATGCTGAGGGACTAAAGGGAACCGGAACATGGAGGCGAGGCTCGAAGCAATGGAGCAACAAGTTTTCAAGTGCGAGGGGATGGTGGAGCGTGGAATCAACACTAGCCACATGATGCTCGCGGAGTTCACCAACAACTACGAGCAGGATGCCAAGAACACCGAGGAGGCCATCTTCAAGCTACATGAGAAGATCGAGCACCTCCAAGCCCAAATCTATGACCTACAAAATCCAAATTGTGAGTATGAAAATAGATTCAAAAGGATGAGTTTGGTTGCAGATTTGAGGATTCCGGAGACTCGATCATCCTTCTATGATGGTGAGCCTATGCCATGGAAGGTGGACGACAAGCCCGCATCATCAACACCACCTACACCTTCTCCACCAACAAGGGAGACATGATCACATGGGTATGGGCACTCCCCATGGCAACTGCCAAGCTTGGGGGAGGTTCCCCGGTATCGTATCACAATCACAACTCCTATCTTTACCATTTTCCTTAGTTCGATCCAATTAGTAGTATCTTGATCTAGTAGAATAAAGTTTATGGCATGATCAAGTTTTGAGTTTTGCTTTATGATCTCTCTATGTAATCGAGTCTGTGAACTATATAATAAAGACTAGTGTTGAGTCAATGGCTTGATCTTCTTGCTATGATCTTGAGTGGATAAAAGAGAAGAATAAAAAGAATAAAAAGAAACAAAGTTCATATTGATCTTATTGAGAGTAATGACTTCACATAGAAAGAGTATGATGATTTAAAGTTGTTGGGAGTTGGCAGACATAGCTTTGGTCATCGTTGCAATTAATAGGAAATAATAAGGAAAGAGAGGTTTCACATATAGATATATTATCGTTGACATCTTTTATGATTGGGAGCACTCATTAAAATATGACATGCTAAAGAGTTGATGTTGGACAAGGAAGACAACGTAATGAGTTATGTTTTCGTATATCTGAGATAAAGTATGTTGTCATGGATCCTCTAACATGTTGAGCTTGTCTTTCCCCCTCATGCTAGCCAAATTCCCAGCACCAAGTAGAGATACTACTTGTGCTTCCAAATACCCTTAAACCAGTTTTGCCATGAGAGTCCACCATATCTACCTATGGATTGAGTAAGATCCTTCAAGTAAGTTGTCATCGGTGCAAAGCAATAAAAATTTCTCTAAATATGTATGATTGATTGGTGTGGGAGAAATAAGCGTTATACGATCTTGTGATGTGGAAGTAATAAAAACGATGGACTGCATAATAAAGGTTCATATCACAAGGGGCAATATAAAGTGACGTTCTTTCGCATTGAGATGTTGTGCATCCAACCATAAAAGCGCATGGCAACCTCTGCTTCCCTCTGCGAAGGGCCTATCTTTTATTATTACCTTCTACCTTATGCAAGCCCAGGATGTTGGAAAGAACCTGATATATATATATATATATATATATATATATATATATATATATATATATATATATATATATATATATATATATATATATATATATATATATATATATATATATATATATATATAATTGGATGTAGGGGAGCATGAATTATTACTGTTGACATTACCCTTGAGCTAAAAGGTTTTGGGGTGAAACTATAAGCCCCTATCTTTCTCTGTGTCCGATTACAACTCCGCAACCACTAGTATTGCGTGAGTGTTAGCAATTATGAAGGCCTAGATGATAGTTGAGTATGTGGAGTTGCTTTTTAGCTCTGACATAGACTCTTTCCGATGTTGTGATAAATTGCAATTGCTTCAATGACTGAGGTTATAGTTTGTTGGTCCCCAATAAGGTTTATGATTCATACTTATGCATTGTGAATTGTAACGCCCCGGATTCGATGCGCCAGGTGTATGCCAGTTATTCGCAGTCGTTCCCATGTCATTTGCTTGCGTGTTGCATTTTGCCATGTCATCCTGTGCATCTCATTTTGCATACGTGTTCGTCTCATTCGTCCGAGCATTTTTCCCGTTGTTCGTTTTGCAATCCAACACTCCTATGTTCTCCGGCGCCCCCTTTTACCTCGTTTCGTGAGTGGCCAAAAATTGTTCTTGGAATGGGTAGAAACTTGGCGTGCGGTCTTATTATAGTGTACACAGAGCGCCTGTCAAGTTTCATCGCATTCGGACCTCGTTTCATAGCCCAACTGTTAAATATCTAGCGGCACCGTTGCCGGTATTTTCGCCGGACGTTTCAGTCTCCGGATAAGTCGTCGGGCCTCACTTCTCTTCTCTCCTCTCAGCCCGAGGCCTCTCTTCACAGCCCACCTAGGCCCAGCCTACCTCTCCTCATGTCCGGAACCGCTCGATCGCGATCAGAGGGTCCGAAGACTCCCCCTGGACCTAAATGCTAGCCAAAACGGCTATATATAGACCCCCATGCCATTTTGGGCATCTCCTAGCCTAACTCTAGCCCCTAACCCCTCCCTCCTCTGCCCCGCCGCCACTTGGCCTCCTCCGCCCTGTTTTCCGCGCCGGCGAACCCTCCTCCGCCACTTGTCGCCTTCCCCGCAGGTCAGCGTTGCCGCCAGCCTCGCCCTCCACCTCTCCCCGCATGCCACGTCGCCCCCTACCCCGCTCCCTCCACCGCAGGCCCGCCAGGCCCGGGTGCAGCCCTCCCAAGGCCCGACCGCCGCCGCCGAAGCCGTGTATGGGCCCGCGCCTCCCCCGCGCCCCTAAGCGCGCCGCTCGCTCGCGGCGCCCTTCCCCGCCGGACCCCGCCGTCTGACCCCGCGCCTCCGCCGCGCCTGGGCTCCCGCGGCCGCGCCGGCAGGTCGCCGGAGCTGCCCCGCGCCCCCTCCGTGAGCCCTCCATCGCCAGCGCCTCCCCGCGGTCCCCGCCGCTGCCGCCCCGGCGCCGCGCGCCGCCGTGGCCCGCCGCGTCCCGCCGGCGCCCGATCCGGCCGGATACCTCCTCCGGCGCCTCCCCGTCCTCTCCGGTCGCCGTCTGTTTCTTCTCCGACGAGATCTAGCCACAAGAGAGCCGTGACGAAACCCGAGGTTGACCCCGAAATATCCAAAGTCTTTTGAATATCTACATTCTGGTGCCTTGTTCTACATGCCATATCTCATCATCAATAGATCCGTTTGCATGAATAATATAGCGAAATGTTCACCAGGATGTCCTCTTCATTTCATTCCATTATACCATGTTCATTTGAGCTCATCTTGCTGCCCTAAATGTTGTTGTAAGAGTGCTATGTAATGTTAGTTTCAGATTCTTATCAGGATTTGGACGTTTGTCTTTTTTTCCATGTTTAATGTATGCCTCCTATGAACTTGAGCCCTACATGTGTTTTGAAGTGTGCCATGCCATCTTTACAGGGGTGTATGACATGTATTTTTTTGATCATTTTGGTGACTAGCACAAGCATGCAAAGTAGCCTCCGTGATGTTGCTGATTTCAGTGACTAGCACAAGCATGCAGTCTTTGCTCTGCTGATATTTTTATGCCATGTATTCATGTTGCTACAGTGAGATCCATGCCTATTTTGAGTATGTTCATTAAGGATGTTTTGGACATATGGTTATGATATATTGATCCGTGCCTCTGTTTGCATTTATGGATTGCCCTAGCATGTCTTCATCTTGCTCTACTTTTGCTATAAAATGTTCCTGGCAGATTGTTTACATGTTAATCAATTTTGCCAAGGTTGTTATAGTTGATCCTTGCATGGTATTTACATGCTCTTGCCTTGGTTTGTTTCATTCACATCTCTTCTTACTGATGCTATGCTTGTCCTCTCATGAAATGCCTTGTGATGAGTGAATAAAGCTCACAAAGTTGCCTTCATGCTGCTGTTTATGACATGCTCTGTTTTTCTGCTAAGTCTGAAATCTGTAACGAAAGTCGCTATGTTTACATGGGTGCCATCATATTTTCTGTGCCCTTTTTGCACACGGTCAGTAAGATACTTTTGTTATATGCAATTATTATATTCATTCCGTGCCTCTGGTTTCCATGATAAGTTCTTGTATCATGCTGTTTGATAGCTCTAAGCATTGCAACCTGATGTTATTTCTGCCATGTCCTCTGAATTCTGCCAAGTTTGTGAACCTGTTATTATTTGCAATCTTGCCATGTCCGTTTGAGCATGTTCTAGTAGTTTCCGGAGATAGCTCAGTGTTCATGTTTTGTTATGCTTTACCAGGAAATCATGTCCGTGCCTTCTGTTTTTATATAGATGTGCTGTGGCATGTTGTTTTTATGCTTGAAATATGCCTAGCTGCTGTTTTGTACAGCATGCCCTTTATACTTGTATGGTGTGTATGTGTTGAACCGTTGCTCCGTTTTGAGTGTGCTCTATATGAAACTTGCTTGGTTTTGCATATTGTTTCATGTTACCTTATTGCATCCATGTTTTGAGGTGTATGCTTGATGTTTGTATGCATTTTGCATCAATGCCATGCTTATCTTGTTTTGCTCATATCTTCTAGGCCGTAGCTCCGAATCTAATGAACTTTATATGTAACTTGACTAGAATTTTGTGTAGATCATCGTGGTGCATCTTAACTTGCTGCTTAACAACTTGAACATAAGGGTTACTCATATCAGGACCAATTTTGAAATTTGCATATGGGGACTTATCGGAATGGTTCTATGTTGATCCGGCCTCATTTAAACTTGCTTTGATGTTCTGTTCTTGTATGCATCATCTCTTGCCATGAGTATCTTAATGTAGCCTTGTCATGCATCATACTTGGTTGAGCATCATGCCTTGTTCATGTGTGGTGTGTTTACCATGTTGTGTGCTTCTTCTCGATAGTTCCCGTTTCGTTGCGATCGTGAGGATTCGTTCATCTACGCTTGGTTCTTCTTCGTGGCTTCATCTTCTTCATGGCCTCATTATTCTTCCTAGTGGGATTTCCGGCAAGATGACCGTCACCTTGGATGTCATTACTATCATTGCTATGCCAGTTGCTTCGTTCTACCGCTTTGCTGCTATACCTACCACTTGCTTATCAAGCCTCCCAATTTGCCATGAACCTCTAACCTTTGTCACCCTTCCTAGCAAACCTTTGTTTGGCTATGTTACCGCTTTTGCTCAGCCCCTCCTATAGCGTTGCTAGTTGCAGGTGAAGATGAAGATTGCTCCATGTTGGATTATGTTTATGTTGGGATATCACAATATCTCTTATATTATTAATGCATCTATATAGTTGGTAAAGGGTGGAAGGCTCGGCCTTATGCCTGGTGTTTTGTTCCACTCTTGCCGCCCTAGTCTCCATCATATCGGTATTATGTTCCCAGATTTTCCATCCCTAACGCGGTTGGGTTATTTATGGGACCCCCTTGACAGTTCGCCTTGAATAAGACTCTTCCAGCAAGGCCCAACCTTGGTTTTACATTTGCCTAACAACCTATCACCCCTTCGCTTGGGTCGGCCAACCCGAGGGTCATCTTTATTTAGCCCCCCCCCCGGGCCAGTGCTTCTCTAAGTGCTGGTCCGAACCGAGTAGACTGCGGGGCCACCTTGGGGAAACTTGAGGTCTGGTTTTACTCGTAGGATGTCTCATCCGGATGTGCCCTGAGAAAGAGATATGTGCAGCTCCTATCGGTATTGGTCGGCACATTCGGGCGGCTTTGCTGGACTTGTAAACGGGATTCCGAGACTGATCGGGTCTTCCCGAGAGAAGAAATATCCTTCTTTGATCGCGAGAGCTTATCATGGGCTAAATTGGGACACCCCAGCAGGGTTTGAACTTTTGAAAGCCGTGCCCGCGGTTATGTGGCAGATGGGAATTTGTTAATGTCGGGTTGTAGTAAACTTGAAGTAAACTATTCTAAAATTCACAAACCGTGTGTGTAACCGTGAGTGTCTCTTTTCGGGGTTGTTCGAGAGGAGAACACGGTTTCTGGGTTATGTTTGACGTAAGTAGGAGTTCAGGATCACTTCTTGATCATTACTAGTTGACGACCGCTTGCTAAGCTTCTCTTCTCGCTCTTGTTTCGTAAGTTAGCCACCATACTTGCTTAGTCGTTGTCGCAACCTCACCACTTTACCCTTCCTTACCCATAAAGCTTTGCTAGTCTTGATACCCATGGTAATGGGATTGCTGAGTCCTCGTGGCTCATAGATTACTACACCAACAGTTGCAGGTACAGGTTATGCGATGATCATGATGCGAGAGCGATGATTACTTGTGTTGGAGTTCTTCTTCTTCGTCAATCTTGGGCTAGCGGGGTGGATGTTGTTTGAGTTTCTGTTTATGTTTCATCCGTAGTCGGATGTTGATCATGCATATAATGTATTGATGTATTCTTGCGGCATTTGTATGACTTGTATGTATCCCCATCTATTATGTATTGTTTATGTAATGATATCCACCTTGCAAAAGCGTCTTCAAGATGCGCTTCTATCCTTGGTGGGACCTTCGAGTTCCTTTAGGATAGTGTCGCATCTTGGACGTGACATGAATAGATCATCACATGAACATAAGTAATCATATGACAAAATCTATATATGTTGCTGTTATGAGAATAATCATGATGCCTTCATGTCCCTATTTTATTTTTATTGACACCTCTACCTCTAAACATGGGGACATATTTATCGTTATCGGCTTTTCGCTTGAGGACAAGCGAGGTCTAAGCTTGGGGGAGTTGATACGTCTGTCGTGGTTCTAAGTCTGACAGTAGAATAGGGGGTAGGTGATGTAGAGGCAAGATCCTAGCTATGGAGGAGTTCTACATGCAAGTTTTATGAGTTCAGGCCCTTCTTGGAGGAAGTAATAGCCCTACGTCTTGGAGCCCAAAGGCGGTCGATTGGATTATGAGCGTGTGAGTTACAGGGGGTGCAAACCCTTGTCGTAGAGGAGGGGGGTGGCTTATATAGAGTGCGCCAGGACCCCAGCTCCCCTCCGTTACACAGGGTTCAATGTACATTAAGAGAGGGACGTTACTGGTAATGCCAGTACTAAAGATACATAATGACCATTAATGATATGACTTAATTCTCGACCGTTACAGAGCAGATTGGCTTTAGACCTCCTGGTAGTCGAGTGATTGTTTACACGGTCGAGTGTCTTCAAGACTGTCGAGTGGAACGTTGCTTCATGGTCAAGTGTATGATGATTGTTCTTCAAATGTTTCTGGTTCTTTTAGAGATGTCCTTGGGGAGGGTATCTTGGACAGGTCCATGACCCTACCCTAGGTAAATAGCTTCACCAACGTCCATTTGGCATCATACCTTTATATTGATATTTATTGCATTATGGGTTGTTATTTGACATTATATCACAATACTTATGGCTATTCTCTCTTATTTTACAAGGTTTACATAAGGAGGGAGAATGCCGGCAGCTGGAATTCTAGGCTAGAAAAGGAGCAAATATTAGAGACCTATTCTGCGCAACTCCAAAAGTCCTGAAACTCCATGGAATACCTTATAATAAATAATGAAAAATACCTGCCAAAGATGAAGGCCAGTGGGCCCACACCCTGTCCATGAGGGTGGGGGGCGCGCCCCCCTACCTCGTGGGGCCCCTGGTGGCTCTCCGAAGCCCATCTTCTGCTATTTGAAGTCTTTTGTCAAGAAAAAAACCAGAAGCAACCTTTCGGGACGAGACTCCGCCGCCACGAAACGGAACCTTGGCGGAACCAATCTAGAGCTCCGGCAGAGCTGTTCTACCAGGGATACTTCCCCCGGGAGGGGGAAATCATCACCATCATCATCACCAACGCTCCTCTCATCGGGAGAGGGCAATCTCCATCAACATCTTCACCAACACCATCTCATCTCCAAACCCTAGTTCATCTCTTGTATCCAATTCTTGTCTCCAAGTCCGGGGTTGGTGCTAGTAGGTTGCTTGTAGTGTTTTTTTACTGAAAGACTATAAGGGAACCCCCTACAATACAATTGGTGCAAAAAACCCAAATTGCAAGTACCATGCCTTGAACCTGGGTGGGTGAGAAGGCATCAGCCCCTTCCCACCACTAGGCTATGCCTTAGTCTGCGGTTGCTAGTAGTGTTGATTACTACTTGTAGTTGATGCTAGTTGGTTTATTTGGTGGAAGATCATATGTTCAGATCCTTTATGCATATTATTACCCCTCTGATTATAAACATGAATATGCTTTGCAAGTAGTTACGTTTGTTCTTGAGGACACGAGAGAAGTCTTGCTATTAGTAGTCATGTGAATTTGGTATTCGTTCGATATTTTGATGAGATGTATGTTGTCTAGCCTCTAGTGGTGTTATGTGAACATCGACCAAATAACACTTTACCATTATTTGGGCCTAGAGGAAGGCATTGGGAAGTAATAAGTAGATGATGGGTTGCTAGAGTGACAGAAGCTTAAACCCTAGTTTATGCGTTGCTTTGTAAGGGGCTGATTTGGATCCATATGTTTCATGCTATGGTTATGTTTACCTTAATACTTTTGTTGTAGTTGCGGATGCTTGCAATAGAGGTTAATCATAAGTGGGATGCTTGTTCAAGTAAGAACAACACCCAAGCACCGGTCCACCCACATATCAAATTATCAAAGTACCGAACGCAAATCATATGAACGTGATGAAAACTAGCTTGATGATATTCCCATGTGTCCTCAGGAGCGCTTTTCCTTATATAAGAGTTTGTTCCGGCTTGTCCTTTGCTACAAAAAGGATTGGGCCACGTTTCTGCACTTCATTTAATTTTGTTACTTGTTGCTCGTTACAATTTACCCTATCACAAAACTTTCTGTTACCACTTATTTCAGTACTTGCAGAGAATACCTTGCTGAAAACCTCTTATCATTTCCTTCTGCTGCTCGTTGGGTTCAACACTCTTACTTATCGAAAGGACTACGATAGATCCCCTATACTCGTGGGTCATCAGGTTTACAATCCATCCATTTCTTTGGGGGCTTCTAGTATACTATGGCCTTCAGTTGCATAACTTTACTCCCGCCTCCATTCTGCATATCGCGGGCTACGTCGCCTTGTGCGAACTATTTCTGGGCATTGAGGCCCATTTCGAGCTGTGGAGAAAGTTGTTGTGTCTTGTCCCACGCAACCACCAGGGGTCAATATTTGAAGTGGGCAGAGCCGAAGTATGGCACTACGTTGATCCCGGATACCTGTCCGGCACACCAAGGAAGGCATCCGAAGAATGGCCTTCCGAATGGTTCTATATAGAAGACGTCGCTCTTCCCGACTCAGATCGCAGGGGTCTCCTGGAATTTGCAAGCGTTCCACTGAAGAAACGTCACAACTGGCGTTCCCGAAGTCTTGAAGAGGAGGACAGTGCAGAAGTTTGTCGGCTCCAGGGCTAGATAAGGATGCTTGCCCAGTCCGGTTTTACAATGGTGGAGGTAATGGCGACCTGCATAGTGCGGGGGGTTCAGCCACTTCAATATAGAGGGCTCCCAATGTGGCACTACAATGGGGAGGATGAGGCCTCCCGCTGTGGTCGGAAAGGTCCGGACACCCCCCGCCGCTCTAGCCAAGATAATGGCCGAGTTGTTCAAAGGGGAGGAAGAAGAATTTCTCCGCATCAATCGGAGAGACGGGTACTCCATGTACAACCATCCCAGCTGGGTAAGTCTTAACCTCCTTGCTTTTATTCACTTCTCTCTTATAGCCATCTGTAACGAATTCCCCATCCGTTTATCTTAAAACATCACTCGCGGAAGGTAACCGAGGGGCTCAATAACCCTGCCCACGGCCGGAGAACCACAACCGGGGCCTTGATCCTGGGTTTCAAGACGACCCGGATATATTCGTGGTACTCGCGGGAGGGGTGTTTTACCAGGCGAACTATGACGACATAGAAGTGGCCATCATCGCCGATTATCCTAGTCTTCATCCAGCTTCCCATGTAAGTAATCAGGAGAAATCCCCTTCGAAAGAGTTTCCTCGCACTGCCTCACCCACCGCACTCTCTCATGCTTCAAAGGGGAGGTGTTCCGCCCGTCATGCTATGCCGGGGACAACTCCAAGAAGAGCGGCTCCCGTGCCGAGCATGGCCTCGAAAAGGAAGGTTGGCGAAGACAAGGCCAGTCCTTCGTAAAAAAGGTATGGGTTTCAAGATGTGCTTTGGCAGTCGTACCCAACCATGATTGTTATATTGGTCTTGTATCAGGAAAAAGGTTTGCCGGACAATGTCCGGGTATTCAGCCAGCCGTACTCCAAACAACCGGCATTTAGATCCCACTGGAAATGTGGGGGTCGCTATGGGGACAACATCGGACTGTACTTCGGCCGAGGGTTCGGAAGACATGTCCGTTACCAACTCGGAAGTAGAGAGCACCATGAATCATTGGTGCTACAGGGCTGTCTTACGAGACCCTAAGTTCTCGGGAGAGGCATTCAATGCCTTCAGCTCTGCTGACGCATACATCTGAGCTGCTAGAGATGGGCTGAGAAAAGCCACAAAACAACATTTGATAGTTGTGCAGGTAAATTTTTCTTTGTCTGAAAAGGATAATCATATGCCTGTACCCCCGAGACTGAAAGCAGTTGGTACAACTGATTCAAGGATCATTGTATAACCAGGTCTTTACAGAGAAGAACGGCCTGCTAGGCCAAGAGCTGGAGCAGTATCGGGCGCAGCTGAATGCCGCTACTGCCGAGCTGGAAAACTTCAAGAAGGCGTCATATGGTAACTTCCCCTCTTTCGAGGAACAATAAGTGTATACCAGCTATACTAATATTGTTGCTGATCGCATAATAGGATCAACTTGAAGAGAAGTTGAAGATCGCCCAAGAGGGAGAAAAAGAGGCGAAAAGGCTACACGCCACAGGCGAGTGTGTGCTGACCCGAGTCAGGAAAAAAACAAGCTATAGGATTCCAACACTACATTGGTGAAGAGTTGAAAGATGTGCGAGCCCAGCTAGCCGAGTCCGTGAAGGAGAACAAGAAGCTACGGGGCGGCATATTTAGTATGTATCTGAACTATTTTTAAAGTAGTTCGGAGATAACTGGAATTGATATAGCTATAATTGTAGGTGTATTGACGGGCCGTCCTGAAGAGGAGGTGTCCGGATCATCAAGTGATCTACTGCAAGGGCTGTCGCAAGTGCACGAACAGGCTCGGCTAGCGATGCGGAGTGTTGCCAAGGCCCTATGGCCATCCGCCTCCCCTCCAGGGAGTATGGAGGAGCTTGTAGAGCTGTTCAAAGGAGCGTTGTGTCTTATCCGACTATGGAAGATATTAGCCTGCCGAGAGGGTGCACGAGAGGCCTGGGCCATGGTCAAGACGCGAAATACCAAGCTGGATCCTAATCACATGGCCCGTGTCGGACCGCTTGGGTCGGATGGGGAAGAAATTCCCGTTAGTTTATTATATGCACAAGTAGAGGTGGCCGCCAAATATTCCCAACAGGATTGCAAACAACACCGTCTTTTATACGGTGTAAAGGAGGAAGTGTTTGAGTCCAAGTGACTATGTACTTTCCTTGATATATGTAACTCTAGCTGAATTGTATAGCATCTGTCATGGCAGACCTTTTCGCTTCAACCTCTGGACCCGAAGGTGCGGAGTGTTTCCGAATACCCGCACGGCCGAATAGACCGGGGTATGCGTGAAAACTAGGTGTAGGGGTCATAGTTGCTTGAACAGACAAGTTGTAACCGACTAGCTATCTTAGATTACATTCAAATTGTAAGAAACATCTTCCATAGAGAATAGTTCCGTTAAGGGTTCCTTTCCCTGGGTGTGCATGCATTAGTATACATGTCCGAATTGTGATGTGAAAATCACAGTGTGTATAGCATCTGGGGTTCACAATGGAGTGAGTGCAAAAAACATCTTTAGTTCGCTGACCGAATATTCCCTTAAGAACGCTGGCTTTCGGCTTCACCCAGTCTGAGGTACACATCCGGATGACCCAGTAGTAACAATAGCAGAGGTGCTCCCTTTATGCCCTAGCCGAACTAACGGGAACGTAGGGGATAACCACAGGATCCAAGGCAACCCAGCTTGGCAAAGAAAAGGTACATATGGAAAAAACTCATATCTGAAGAGCTTGATGCTCAGGGCATAATAATAAAAAGCTTCTGTCCGAGAAGCCCCCGGGTATAATGGACGTACATATTTAAAGATGTATGCATCAAGGGTGTGTGGTATAGTCGTTCGAAAGCATTAAAGCGAGAACGAAAAAGGTTATCGGAAAAGAGAGAAAAAATAATGGAAACTACAGGGGAGAAGGAGACGAACAGGGAGTTCTGCGCTAGGCATAGAATCTTCGGAGTCTGGCCATGTTCCAGGGGTTCGGGTCGAGGCGATTGTCTGATGCATCGCGAAGACGGTATGCCCCTCCGGTGAGAACTTCGTCAATTATGAAGGGACCCTCCCATTTGGGCTTGAATTTGTCCTTTTTCTTCTCCGGCAGGCGTAGAACAAGTTCGCCAATGTTGTAGGTCTTGGCCCGTACTTCTCTGCTTTGATATCTTCGAGCCTGCTGTTGGTAAAATGTTGAACGGGGTTTTGCGACATCGTGCTCCTCTTCCAGGGCATCTAGGTTGTCCTGCCGATGAAGCTCAGCTTCTCTCTCTTCGTACATGCGCACTCGAGATGAGTCATGGATAATATCATAGGGCAATACAGCCTCTGCGCCGTACACCATGAAGAAAGGTGTGTATCCTGTAGTACGGTTAGGCGTGGTCCGCAACCCCCAGAGTATGGAGTCGAGCTCCTCAACCCAGTGCTTGTCTAACTCTCTCAAAGACCACAGCAATCTGGGCTTGATGCCGCTCATAATAAAACCATTGGCTCGTTCGACTTGACCGTTGGTTTGCGGGTGGTAGACGGAGGCGTAATCGAGTTTAATGCCAAGATTAGTACACCAGATTTTCACCTAGTCGGCTGTGAAGTTATAGCCATTGTCGGTGATGATGCTGTGTGGGACGCCGTAACGGTGTACAACACCAGATATGAAATCTATCGTCGGGCCGGACTCAGCCATTTTGACCGGTTTAGCCTCTATCCACTTAGTGAATTTGTCCACCATGACCAACATATATTTTTTCTTATGGCTTCCACCTTTAAGGGGTCCAACCATATCCAGTCCCCAGACCGTGAAAGGCCAAGTAATGGGGATAGTTTGTAAGGCAGTTGGGGGCATGTGGCATTGGTTGGCGAAGAGTTTGCATCCGACGTAGCATTGGACTATGTCATGCACGTCTGGCCGGGCTTTTGACCAATAAAACCCCGTACGAAAGGCCTTGCTAACAAGGGCCCGAGCTGTGGCGTGGTGTCCGCCGATACCAGCGTGAATTCCCACCAAAAGCTGCCGCCCCTCTTCCTCGGAGATACATATTTGGAGTAATTCGGTAGTACTTTTCTTGTAGAGCTCTCCGTCGTGAACCTTGTACGCCTTTGAACGCCGGATAACGCGGCGAGCCTCATTCTGGTCTTTGGGGAGCTTCTTCCTATTAATGTAGGCCAAGAAGGGTTCGGCGCACGGGGCAATGACTACCATAATGAGGTGGGCCGACGTTGTTATTTTGGTGGCTGAGCCCCCAATGCTATCAGTGTGTTAGGGATCTAGGGTTGTATTCGAATATGGACTGTTGTTGCCGCCCTCCCCTTGCGACACCACGGATGGCTTGAAAAGCCTTTCCAGGAAAATGTTGGGTGGGACGGGGTCGCTCTTGGCACCGATGTGAGCAAGGACGTTAGCTGCCTGATTACTTTCTTGGGCGACATGATGAAATTCGAGTCCCTCGAACCGAGCCAACATTTTTAAGAAGGCATTACGATAAGATGCCATCTTTGGATCTTTGGCATCAAAGTCTCCGTTTATTTGAGATATTGCAAGGTTTGAATCGGCGTACACCTCTAGGCATTGTATGCCCATGGATACGACCATCCGAAGACCATGCAATAGGGCCTCGTATTCGGCTGCTTTGTTGGAGTTTGTGAATAGTATTTGTTGTACATACTGGACGACGTCTCCAGTGGGGGATGTTAACACGACTCCCGCTCCTAGCCCGCCAGCATTTTGCGGCCGTCAAAATACATAACCCAGTTGGAATATGCATTGTACTCATTAGGGAGTTCGGCCTCTGTCCATTCAGCGACGAAGTCAGCCAGCACTTGGGATTTGATGGTTCGATGTGGCTTGTATGTTATGTCCAATGGAAGTAGCTCTATGGCCCATTTGGCGATCCGTCCCGTTGCATCGTGGTTGTTTATTATGTCATTGAGTGGGACTCTAGAGGCCACCCTGATTGAACACTCCTGGAAATAGTGTCGTAGCTTTCGGGATGCCATGAGACCGCGTATGCTATCTTTTGGTAATGGGGGTACCGGGACAGTAGATACGTAGTATACTGGGTTTTGGAACGGAAATTTGTGTCCGTCCTGTTCTCGTTCGACGACGAGCACGGCGCTCACTACCTGATGTGTTGCTGATATGTATAGCAACATGGGTTCGCCAGTGTTTGGTGCAGCCAGGATTGGGTTGCTTGCTAGGAGGGTCTTTATTTCCTCCAGTCCGGCAGTCACTGCGCCTGTCCATTCGAAGTTATCGATGCACCGCAAGAGGTGATAGAGTGGTAGTGCCTTTTCTCCTAATCTGGAGATAAAGCGACTTAACGCTGCCACGCAACCAGCTAGTTTTTGGACTTGTTTGAGGTCTGTTGGCGTAGCCAACTATGATAGAGCTCGGATTTTGGCTGGATTTGCTTCGATTCCTCTATTGGAAACGATGAAGCCCGTCAGTTTTCCAGCGGGGACGCCGAAGACACACTTTTCCGGGTTGATCTTGGTGTCGTACGCACGGAGGTTGTCGAATGTAAGACGTAAATCGTCTATTAGTGTTTCGACGTGCCTAGTTTTCATGACGACATCATCGACGTAAGCTTCAACCGTCTTGCCAAACTGCTTCTCCAAGCATGTTTGAATCATGCGTTGGTATGTGGTGCCGGTGTTCATGAACCCGAAGGGCATCGTGTTGAAGCAGAATGGCCCATATGGGGTGATAAATGCTGTTGCAGCTTGATCGGACTCCTTCATTTTTATTTGATGGTATCCGGAATATATATCGAGGAAACACAGTGAGTCGTGTCCTGCGGTGGTGTCAATGATTTGATCAACGCGGGGGAGGGGAAGCGATCCTTAGGGATGCATTGTTGATGTCATTGAAATCAACACACAGGAGCCATGATTTGTCCTTCTTTGGTAACATCACTAGGTTTCCCAGCCAGTCCGGATGTTTGATTTCTCTAATGAATCTAGCCTCGATAAGCTTAACCGGTTTAAATCCCTTTAATATATTGAGGCTATGTTCGGCCAGCTTGCGTGGGATCCCTGGCATATCTGAAGGGTGCTAGGCGAATATATCCCTGTTTTCACGCAGGAATTCTCGTAGTGCGGCGTCAACTGTTGAGTTCAGTTGCGCCCTGATAGATGTTGTCTTCTTGGGGTCCGTTGGGTGGACCAGGAATTTGACTATTTCTTCTGCTGGTTTGAAGGAGGTGGATTTGGGGCGTTTGTCGAGGATCACATCGTCCCTGTCCACCGTGGAGCGTAGTGTGGTTAGTTCTTCGGCCGCGAGGGATTCGGATAGCGCCTCAAGGGCGAGGGATGTTGTTTTGTCTTCAGCGCGGAGTGTTATGTCCGGATCACTGACGAGACTGATTATACCATTCGGTCCGGGAATTTTGAGGTTCATATACCCATAATGAGGTATAGCTTGGAAGCGTGTAAGAGCATCCCGCCCCAACAGGCCGTGTTATCTGCTGAAAGGGGAAACTTGGAAAGTGATTTCTTCGGACCGATAATTCTCCGGCGTGCCGAATACCACGTCAAGTGTGATTTTTCCCGCGCATCGCGCATCTCGACTGGGAATGATTCCTCGTAAGGTTGTGCTAGTTTGCTTGATACGGCTCCTGCCTATTTCCATTTTGTGGAGTGTGTCCTCGTAAATGAGGTTTAGTCCGCTGCCGCCGTCCATGAGGACCTTGGTAAGTCGAAACCCGTCCACGATGGGACTGAGGACTAATGCGGCTGGCACTCAGACTGTCCTGTACTTCGGATCGTCACTGGCATTAAATGTTATAGCCGTGTCGTTCCAAGGGTTTATTGCAGCGATTTGGCAAACATCGGCGGGGTCACGAAGTGCTCTTTTGCGCTTGTTGCTTGAAGCGAATCTATCAAAGACCGTCAATACTCTTGTGTCGTCGTTTTCTAGAGGGTATTGTTCTAGGACGTCCTCGATGAGGATGGCCTCGCCGCTCTTGGCTACTTGCCGGAGTATCCAACAATCTCTAAGGCTGTGGGTTGCCACGATATCTGGTATCGTGTGTATTTTGCATGGGCCATCGAGCTAGCCCTCCAAAACGGTGTCGTGCCGTGTAATGGGTTTATGTTTCTTGATTGTTGGACTGGGCGTGCCACGGGGGTGCGCCCTCTTCGCCAGTAGGAGGAGTTGAGTTGGGACCGACGGTTCCCAGCAAGCTGCCTGAGTTTTCCAGGCGCTTTCCATCGCGTTGTACTTCTGTACGATAGTTGCCAAGTCAGCGAACCTCAGTATGCGGCGACGATTGATGGCGTTGAGGATTCCTTCGTCCGCGTAATTGTTGTGGAATGCTGATATCGCGTCCTCGTCGTGGCAATCTTTTACGTTGTCTTTGACAAGGAGGAATCTGGCCCAAAAGTGGTGAACCGTTTCCTCAGACTGCTGTTTTATGCTCGTGAGGGCGTCTATGTCCGGGTGGGTGGGTGGAATTACATCCAAACCCTGACCTGATCGGTTATCCGGAGTCTGAAGACCTTCCAGAGTCAACACTCCGGGCTCCGGAATATCTTCTGATTGCTTAGGTCTGCCGTCCGATTCTATGTTCGGAGGGCTGGTCGCATCGTTTTGCTAGTGGGTATCCGGCTCTTCCTGATCGGCAATCGTAACATAGTCTGTGTTCGATACAGACGGAGACTCACCATCCTGCTCTTCGACTACCGCTATCTGGTGGGTGACCGGTAGTGTATTGATTTCTCCTTGATCGGTTTTAGGCCCGATCAGATCGTAATCTGTGGCGATTCCCAAAGTAGCGATGCGATTCAGGAGTTCGTTCAAGGACGAAAACTCTGCCGGACCCATCCGCTTGGAATGTTTGGAGTTGATGCGAAGGGTTTTTTTGATGGCCTGAGAGGTCATCGTCGGCTCAACGGCCGAACGGGCGATCATAGTAAAGCGTCCCAGCCGGAGTGCTTGGCCTGGGGCCAGAAATCCCTCGGAGGTGATGTTGTCTTTAAGGACAAGGCTAGCCATCGAGCCTTTCATCGATGTCACAATGGAACTCTCAATGAAAGCACCAATGTCGTTGTCAAAACCGGCGGATCTCAGGTACGGGGTCCCAAACTGTGCGTCTAGGATCGATGGTAACAGGAGACAGGGGACACGATGTTTACCCAGGTTTGGGCCCACTCTATGGAGGTAATACCCTACTTCCTGCTTGATTGATCTTGATGAATATGTGTGTTAAAAGAGTTGATCTACCACGAGATTGTAATGGCTAAACCCTAGAAGACTAGCCTGTATGACTATGGTAATGAGTATCTGCTATCCGGACTACGCCCTCTGGTTTATATAGACACCAGAGGGATCTATGGTTATATATAGTCGGTTACATAAGAAGGAATCTTCATAGTTCGTTGCCAAGCTTGCCTTCCACGTCAAGGAGAGTCCAATCCGGACACGGGTACAGTCTTCGGCCTACATGTCTTCACAGCCCATCAGTCCGGCCCATGGATAACAGGCCGGACGCTCGAGGACCCCTTAGTCCAGGACTCCCTTAGTAGCCCCTGAACCAGTCTTCAATAGCGAGGTTTCGGGCACACTAATTTTCTTCGGCCATGCAAGGCGGGTTCCTCCTTTAACGATTTCCAAGCAGTGTATTCGGACGTAGATTCAATGTTTCCCCTCGGCTTCTGCGCGTTCAATAACCTTATCTTCCACGTGTCGAGCGAATGCGGGCACTAGTAGAAAAGGGGGCAACGATCCAGGGTGGGTTAGCCCATTAGTCCCGGTTCAATCTAGAACCGGGACCAATGGGGGCATTGGACCCGGTTCGTGAGCCCAGGGGGCCGGCCGGGACACATGGGCCATTGGTCCCGGTTCGTCTGGACCTTTTGGTCCAGGTTGGTGGGACGAACCGGGACCAATGTGCCTGGCTCCTGGCCCACCACCATTGGTCCCGGTTCGTGGCATGAACCGGGACCAAAGGCTGCCATTTAGTCCCGGTTCATGCCACGAACCGGGACCAGTGGTGCCGCCTATATATACCCCTCGCGCCGGAGCAGAGCACTGAGTGCTCTGTTTTTCTGGGCCGTCGAGAGGAGGGGCTTGTGGTGCTCTAGCTCACCTCCTATGCACATGAGGTGTTCGATGAAATGCCCGAGCCACACTAGTTAAGCTTTCTCCTCTCGAAGCTCGACCTCAAAGCTCCATTTTCCTCGAGATTTGTCTAGATTTAGCGGTCCGTCACGCCCCACCCCTGTCTTCACCGCTGTCGATCACCCGCGCCGATCTCATCACCGACACCACCGTGGTGAGCCTCTTGCTCTTATCTTCTTTCTGAAAGGAAAAATATTCTTACTTGTATGTTTAGATAGATACTTGTATCATTTTCTTACTTTTATTATTGCATCTTATATAGTGCGATGGTTTTGGTATCCGCCCCCGTCGGCCCTCGTCCTGTCTATGATTCGGATGTGGTATATATATTAATCTTTATAACTATTGGTTCATTTATTGTTTATGATAATTATGCGGACCAATGTGACATAGATTTTATTTATCTAGGATGTATGTGAACCGGAAATTCCAACCGACCCTATTGTCGAGAGGTTAAATTTAGTTGAAGAAGAAAACAATTTCTTGAAGGAAAAAATAAAAAAAATTGAGGAGGAGAAGATGATATTGGAGTTGCATGTTGCGGATGTCGTCGATGATCACAAGATCAAGATGGATGCAGTGCGCTTGAAGATTAGAAAGATTAGAAAATATGCCATTCATACCGAGGCTTGGTATCATTATGCCGTTGGATCAATTGTTACCTTGGTTGCGATTATGATCGCCTTTGTTTTAATTAATGTATGGTTTAATTAATTAGATGCTCTGGAGAGCTATATGTTGTTAGATGAGAACTATGTATGTACTTTGGTTTTAATGTGATGACGAACTTCTATTAATTTGGACACTTAATTATATATAATGCACGCAGATGAACCGGCAATGGATGTACGGTGAAAGACACACCTCCGAGTACATTAAGGGCGTGCATGAGTTTCTCGATGCGGCTGAGGCAAACAAGCAGAATGGTTTTATGTGTTGTCCATGCACTAAATGTGGGAATACGATGTCTTACTCTAACCGGAAAATCCTTCACACCCACCTGCTTTACAAGGGTTTCATGCCACACTATAATGTTTGGACGAGGCACGGAGAAATTGGGGTTATGATGGAAGACGACGAAGAAGAAGAGTACGATGACAACTACGTTCCCCCTAAATACCGTGATTCTGCAACGGGGGGAGCTGGTGAAGATCAAGAGGAACCAGACGATGTGCCCAATGATGCTGCAACGGGTGAAGCTGCTGAAGATGAAGAGGAACCGGACGATGGGCCCGATGATGATGATCTCCGCCGGGTAATTGTCGATGCAAGGACGCAATGCGAAAGTCAAAAGGAGAAGCTGAAGTTCGATCGCATGTTAGAGGATCACAAAAAAGGGTTGTACCCCAATTGCGAAGATGGCAACACAAAGCTCGGTACCGTACTGGAATGCTGCAGTGGAAGGCAGAGAATGCTGTGCCTGACAAAGGATTTGAGAAACTACTGAAAATATTGAGGAAGAAACTTCCAAAGGATAACGAATTGCCCGATAGTACATACGCAGCAAAGAAGGTCGTATGCCCTCTAGGATTGGAGGTGGAGAAGATACATGCATGCCCTAATGACTGCATCCTATACCGCGGTGTATACAAGGATGTGAACGCATGCCCGGTATGCGGTGCATTGTGGTATAAGATCAGACGAGATGACCTTGGTGATGTTCACGGCGATCCCCGCAGGAAGAGGGTTCCTGCGAAGGTGATGTGGTATGCTCCTATAATACCACGGTGGAAACGTCTGTTTAGAAATGGAGAGCATGCCAAGTCGATGCGATGGCACAGTGAGGACCGTAAGAAAGACGGGAAGTTGAGAGCACCCGTTGACGGGTCGTAGTGGAGAAAAATCATGAGAAAGTACTGGGATGAGTTTGCAAAGGACCCAAGGAACGTATGGTTTGCTTTAAGCGCGGATGGCATTAATCCTTTCGGGGAGGAGAGCAGCAATCGCAGCACCTGGCCTGTGACTCTATGTATGTATAACCTTCCTCCTTGGATGTGCATGAAGCGGAAGTTCACTATGACGCCAGTTCTCATCCAAGGCCCTAAGCAACCCGGCAACGACATTGATGTGTACCTAAGGCCATTAGTTGAAGAACTTTTACTGCTGTGGAATGGAAATGGTGTACGTACGTGGGATGAGCACAATAAAGAGGAATTTAACCTAAAGGCGTTGTTGTTCGTGACCATCAACGATTGGCCCGCTCTCAGTAACCTTTCAGGACAGACAAACAAAGGATACCACGCATGCACACACTGTTTAGATGACACTGAAAGTATATACCTGGACAAATGCAGGAATAATGTGTACCTGGGCCATCGTCGATTTCTTCCGACCAACCATCAATGTCGAAAGAAAGGCAAGCATTTTAAAGGCGAGGCAGATCACAGGAGGAAGCCCGCCATGCGTACCGGTGATCACGTACTTGCTATGGTCAATGATTTACACATAATCTTTGGAAAGGGTCCCGGCGCACTAGCTGTTCCGAATGACGCTGAGGGACACGCACCCATGTGGAAGAAGAAATCTATATTTTGGGACCTACCCTACTAGAAAGACCTAGAGGTCCGCTCTTCAATCGATGTGATGCACGTGACGAAGAACCTTTGCGTGAACCTGCTAGGCTTCTTGGGCGTGTATGGAAAGACAAAAGATACACCCGAGGCACGGGAGGACCTGCAACGTTTGCACGAAAAAGACGGCATGCCTCCGAAGCAGTATGAAGGTCCTGCCAGCTACGCTCTTACGAAAGAAGAGAAAGAAATCTTCTTTGAATGCCTGCTCAGTATGAAGGTCCCGACTGGCTTCTTGTCGAATATAAAGGGAATAATAAATATCCCAGAGAAAAAGTTCCAGAACCTAAAGTCTCATGACTGCCACGTGATTATGACGCAACTGCTTCCGGTTGCATTGAGGGGGCTTCTACCGGAAAACGTCCGATTAGCCATTGTGAAGCTATGTGCATTCCTCAATGCAATCTCTCAGAAGGAGATCGATCCAGAAATCGTACCAAGGCTAAGGAGTGATGTGGTGCAATGTCTTGTCAGTTTCGAGCTGGTGTTCCCACCATCCTTCTTCAATATATATGTTGATGTACGATTGGAGTGATGTGGCGCAATCGTACCAAGGCTAATGAGGGGAGACTAACTGGAAAAGGCACGCTAGGAGCGGACTCAATAATATGCAGGGACGGGCATTCTTGGTCTCAAGCACACTACACAGTTCTACAGAACTCTACCTTGGTGACCCCGTATGTCGATGAACACAAGAACAGTCTGCGCTCCAAACACCCGGAGCAGTGCGACGACTGGATTACATGTGAACACATCAGGACTTTCAGCAGTTGGTTGGAAGCACGTATCAGAGGTGACAACACTATTTATGATGAGTTGTACTTGTTGTCCAGGGGACCATCCTTGACTGTATTGATTTGGAAAGGATACGAGATAAATGGGAATACATTTTACACGATTGACCAAGATCAGAATTGCACCAACCAAAACAGCGGTGTCCGCTTTGATGCAACAACCGAGAAGGGAAAGGACACATATTATGGTTACATAGTGGACATATGGGAACTTGACTATGGACAAGATTTTAAGGTCCCTTTGTTTAGGTGCAAATGGGTCAATCTGTCAGGAGGCGGGGTACATGTAGACCCATAGTACGGAATGACAACAATCGATCTGAAAAATCTTGGGTACACTGATGAACCATTCGTCCTAGCCAATGATGTGGCACAGGTTATCTATGTGAAGGACATGTCTACCAGATCGAGAAAAAGAAAAGATAAGGAAACGAATACATCATATGATGAGCCAAAGCACCATAGAATTCTTTCAGGAAAAAGGGACATCCTGGGAGTGGAGGGCAAGACAGACATGTCTGAAGATTATGAAAGGTTTCATGAAATTCCTCCCTTCAATGTCAAGGCTGACCCAAGCATCATGATAAACGATGAAGATTATCCATGGTTACGGCGCAATAAGCAAATGACACAAGCGAAGAAAAAGTGAAGACTTTCTCCCGCAACTATTATGATGATACCATGCCAAATTTGTAACAGACGAGTATGTTATGCCAAGTATTTCAGAGTTCATTTGAAAACACACGAGTAGGTGCATCTATGTTAATTTGTTTTATTAAAGTTAATCACAAACTTGTGATTCACACAAATTTCAAAGAATTCAAATTTTAACTATTCAAATTTGAAAACTAATGGCACTAACAGAAAGTTCATAATTTTGCTGACCTAAAAGCAAAAAGAAGTAAAAAATATAGCAAAAACAAAATAAAGCAACAAAGAAAACAAAAAAACTAAAAAAGTGTTTTCAAATTTGAAAACTAATGGCACTAACAGAAAGTTTATAATTTCTCTAAAACTATAAAGTAAGAAAGTTTAAAAGTTTATAATTTTTCTAAAACTAAAAAAGTTGAAAAGCTAAAAGAATTAAAAAATATAGCAAGACGAATAATGATAAAACACAGTAATATTAAATAGCAGGAATTTTTTATAGTAAGGTTATTCATAAACTAGTGATTCACACAAATTTTAAATAATTCAAAGTTAAACTATTCAAAATTTTAAACTAATGGCACTAACAGAAAGATTATAATTTTTGTGACCTAAAATAAAAAAGAAATCTCTACAAAACTATAAGTATTTAGTTCCAAGTAGAAACAAAAAAAAACAAAAAAATGCCACCTACTGGGCCCCCATGGCCTGAATACGACTAGAAACCCTACCATGGGCCAGGATTCAGGCCCGAGGGAGGCCCAGTAGGCCCACAGGCACAGATTGCAGTGTTAGGCCCGAAAGCCTGCTTTAGAGAGGAGCTCGAGAGGGATGGCGCACCGCACCTTATAAACAGGTGCGCCTCCCTCTCAACTAGCGAGGTGGGACTAAATATTTGGGTTCGGGGCAGCCCATGCCATTGGTCCTGGTTGGTGCTACGAACGGGGACTAATGCCCCCCTTTAGTCCCGGTTAGTTCCACCAACCGGGACCAAAGGCCGCGCTTCCCGCCCTTTGGGCTGCTGAAAAGAGGCCTTTGGTCCCGGTTGGTGGCACCAACCGGGACTAAAGGGGGGCATTAGTCCCGGTTCGTCGCACCAACCGGGACCAATGCTCCGTCTATATATACAACACTTGTGAAAACTTTTGTTCAGTTCTTCGATCCCGCCCCGACGACGCCGCCAGGCTGCCCCTCTGCGCCTCGCCGTCGCTGTCGTCGCCCTGCCTCCGACGCTGTCCCGCGCCGCCCAGACGTCGTCGCCCCCCGCGCCGCCCCGACGCCGTCGCCGCGCGCCATCCCGCGCCGTCGCGGTCTCCCCGCGCCGCCCCGACGCCGTCGCCGCGCCGCCTCTGCCTCGCCGCGCCCCAGCTGCCCCGCGCCGCCGTCGCCTCTTCCTCGCTTTGGTCAGGGCACCGGCACCGCCCCCTCTTCCCCCTTTTTTTTGCAAATATATATATATATATATATATATATATATATATATATGTTTTTTGCAAATGTATATGTATGAGTATATTTATGTGTGTATATCTTGTTTATATGTGATTTTTTTAGATTTTTTGTTTTTTGCATTTTTATAAAAATGTATATATATGTTCTCTGTGTATATATATGTTGATGTATATATGCAAAAGATAGATTTTTAGAAAAAATACTAATTTTTTTGTTCATAGATTTTTTTGGTGATATTGATTATTGTAAATATGCAAATGTTTGTATATTCATATGAACAATGAATTAGGCAAAACCTAATGTATTTTTAAGAAGGAAGAACAAGAAAAAGAATGAGAGGAAAAAGGAAAATATGAAGAAAAAGAACAAGAGGAAAAAGAAGAAGAGATATAATGTTTTTTTGTTCATAGAACATGATGTTTTTAAATTCACATCTTCTCCTCTTTTTTTCTTCTTTTTTTGTTCATAGAATGAGAGGAAAAAGAAGAAGAAAGAAGAAGGAGAGGAAAAGAAGAGGAGAAATAAATAAGAAGAAGAGAAAAGAAGAAAAAGAAGAGGAGAAGAAGAAACGAATAGTGGAGAGGAAGAGAAAATAGAATTTCTATTTTCTCTTTCTCTCCACTATTCCTTCTTCTCCTCTTTTTTTTCTTATTTTTTTCTTCGATCTTCTCCTCTTTTATTTCTTCTTTTTTTTTCTTCGACCCCTCGGCGATCCTCTCGAACATGAAAGGACGATACGTGGTGGTGGGGGGGTCGATTTTACCCCCTTGTTGGAGCGTTTTCGAGGCCATCCCAAACCCTTGAAGCGTTGTCGAGGCCACCCCAAACCCTTGAAGCGTTGTCGAGGCCACCCCAAACCCTTGAAGCGTTGTCGAGGCCACCCCAAACCCTAGAGAAGCAGCGTCGAGGCCACTAATTAATAAATATGATTCCTTACTATGATTAGCAGAAGGAAGTGATGCTATCTCGTTGTATCTCAACGACTTCGATGGTCTGCAAGAAGAAGAAGCTGGCTCCAGTGACCTAATCGCAGAACGAGAGGGTGAAGGAGCTGGCTCCGGTGACCTAATGATGGTGCAAGAAGAAGAGCGTGATGACGGGTCCGGTGACCGAACCGAGTCCGGCCAGGTATATATATTAGTTAAGCTTGTGCTGACTAGCTAATTGATGCATTCATTGTTTTGGCATGTACACATATTAATTAAGTCTTTGTTCTTTTTTCTAGCCCTCCGGATCGAGCACAACTGAGGTAAAGAGACGAGGCCCGAAGAGAAAGTTGAGCTCGGATGAAAGGTTTGAGATCATAGCAATCGCGCCCGACGGCCAACCTATTGAACCCATCCGAACAAAGAAGGCATTTGTTGCTCAGTGCGGGTTTCTGGTTAGGGACAAGATCCCGATCAGCATCCAGCAATGGTATAAACCTAAGAACGAAGACCCTGAGGTGTCTTATGTCAATGATCTACAGAAAAATGATCTTTGGACTGAGCTGAAGTCAAATTTCACCCTACCGCCAGAGGATGATCCGGAGAAGCCAGTTGAAGAGCAATTAATCAAGTCTTTTGCTCTTAAGAGGATGGCACACCTATTCAGGAGGTGGAAGAAAGACCTTAATAGGTTTGTTGAGAAAAAAGAGACACCAGATTTCAAGGGCATATATGAGAAGATCACAGATGACTGGCCTGCATTTGTGGCCCACAAGACATCGGAAAAGAGTAAGAAGATGTCAGAGACAAACAAGAAAAATGCTGCGAAGAAGAAGCTTCACCATCGCACGGGGTCAGGTGGCTACCTGGTAGCCCGGCCTAAGTGGGCCAAGGATGAGAATGATCTGGTTGAAAAAGGGATTGAACCAGAGACAATGAGCTGGCTAGACCATTTCCGGACTTGGTTCTTCGGGGCTGGCGGAACCTTGGACCCTGTAACAGGGAAGTGCATTTGGTCGGACGAGCAACTTGACATTCCCTTGAAGAAGCTTCAGTACTATATCCAAGCAGCGCAACAAGGGACGTTCCTTCCAGACAGAGAGAACGACGAGCTCACAAATGCCCCCGGGAATCCTGAGCACCCTGGACGGACATGAGGCACACCAGGCTCCATTCCGTGGAAGGCTGGGTTTCCGGAGGTAGGCGGTTACAAAAGCCAGGAGAGGAGGAAGAAAGTGCAGCAGTCCAAACTGCAGGCGCTTAAAGCAAGGGTACTCGGGATAGAGGAACGAGAAGCGAACCGGGACAAACGAACTTCCGAAGCTTCCCCTGAAGCTACCCCGCCATCTCAGCGGAGAAGCAGCGTGGCTTCCACAGAGCTGCTTCAGCCAGAGCTTGTCTTGACGGCTCCTGCGAGCTATCCCGTGGATGCTATCACGGAGTCTCAAAATTGCCAGCTTATGACGCAGTGGATGAATATGAAGGTCAAGGCGGCTGTTGGCTCTGTTTATCCTAATGAACCCGGCGCAACTTTTCACTGTCGGCCGATTCCAGACGGATATGCTAAGGTGATGGTTGATGAAATAACGGAGGGATTTGAGGACCTCACGCTTCACCACCCTACCGGAGAAGGGGAGACTCGGCTGGGTTCTGCTCTGAAGACTCCATGCCTATGTCGGAAGGAGCTCTTGGACGTCTCTACTGCCTCCTCCTCCTCCGGCGAGTCAGGGGACTCCGCCTCCTCCACCGCCTCCTCCTCCGGCGAGTGACGATCAGGGCCCTCGGCCAATTCCTTCTCCGGCGCGTGGCGGCACTCCGCCTCCTTCTCCGCCTGCGCCGGCGCGCCGAGCAGCCAGCCTACTCCTTCTCCGCCTCGTTAGCAAGGGCGGAAGAGACCTGCCGCCGCTCTGGCAGCTGCTCCTGGGCGTCATAGTCCTTCTCCTCCGCCTCGCAAAAAGCAAGCAGTAAAGAAGACTGCCGCTCCGTCTGCTCTGCTGGCTTCTAGCAGTACAGCCAGAGGCGGGAGGACATACAGATTCGGTCCTTCTCTGAAGACTCCAGAGAACTTACCATACGAGATGACCTCGGAGGAGAACGCGAAGATCGTGCGAGCCGAAGTGAAGGACTGGTTTCAAGGGTTGAAAGCAAAGAGATATCCACCTCCGGAGGAGAAGGTAGATCCGGTGAAAGCGAAGCGCACTCTGGCTGCCCTGGCAAAACCACCCAAGTCTCCGCCGAAAGGCAACTATGAGCGCATTATTGCAAAGACATGGGCCGAAGCGTCGTGGTCGTGAAGTACAGTCAGTGATCAAAGGCTGAAAGAACGACGAGCAGCTGGGAAACAAATTGCCCAGCTCGGCGAACAAGCAAAGCAATCGTGCCCCCCGCTCAAGGTGCCTAGCGTCGATCCGAGGATGGTGCCCGGTTGTAACAATCTTGACGATTACCTGCCCGACGATGTACATTATGATTTCCTGGACGTGCAGATACACAGATACGAGTACGGGAAGCCTCTCATCAAAGATGAAAGATCTCTATCAACGATGATGCGAAGATTGCATGATTGGTACATGAAAACCTGCAGAGAGTCTGGGGGGAGGAATAGTTTGTATATGAGAGTTAAACCGGAGCATGACCTTGTTGGAATTGAACTATTGCATATTCCATTTGAGGAGTTCTATCAGTTTTTCAATCAATTGGCCCTCGATAAAGTAACGGTCACCTGCTACTGTCTGTAAGTACTACTACTTCTGTCATTAAGTCTCTCTATATAGCTCAGCTCTTTGATTGCATGTATTTGTAATTATCCTCACTATATTATGCAGATTGAAGATCGCCGAATTGAAGAAAAGACAAATCGGTGATATTGGGTTCATTACACATATCTCATAGATGCAACTGAGGTTGAAAAAAGGCCCGAAGATACCGAGGCCAACTTGCTACGATCATTCAAAAGAAATGAACACAAAGATATAATACTCATTCCTTACAACTTCAAGTGAGTGTTACTGTCTTCTGCATATTCGGTTTCCCTTATATATTAGTCCAGGTTATAGTAATGTAATTGATGAGTTATGCATGCGTGCGCAGATACCACTATATTCTCCTAGAGATTAGGCTTGAGCAGGGCATAGTAACTGTCTTCGACTCTAAACGAAAAGATCCCCAGGAGTATGCGGACATGACTGAAATCCTCCATAAGTAAGTTAAATCGATCATTATCCACCATATCAGCAACTTTGTTCATTTCCCGATATCAAGTAATAGTTTTCTTTTGTCTGGCAGGGTTTCGAGAAAATTCACCACAAAATCCCCGGGACTGCCGAAGATGCTGCAATTTAGATACCTGAAAGTAAGTACTATAGTAGCATGTTTCGCGCGTCTCCTAGCTATTGATTCAAGCGCTAGTTTCATCAATACCATTTGGCATTCTTGCTTATCTGTTTGATTGACCTCTATTTCTTGTAAAGTGGCTGTGGCAGGAACAAGGGAATGATTTCTGTGGATACTACGTTTGCGAGTCTATCCACCACACGACCTATGAGCGGGGCGGGTACTCTGACGAACAATATGAAGTGCGTAAGAAATAATATTCACAATATTAGTTTATTACCATCATTTGTGTTGAGTTTCATTCATTCATATATATATGTATTTACCCCCTTCTTCAAATTAGATGTTTCGGCAGCAGGATGAACTCCTAGGACCAGATCGCATGCGAGCAATTCAAGAGGAATTGGCGGCATTCTTTCTTGACCACGTGATCCCTGAAGACGGAGAATACTATGTGGACCATGAGTCCGTAATTTAGGAGATTGTATTTGTAAGAGATAATTATTGTATATATGTAGCTGGTAGTGTCGGATAGATATGCGAGAACTTGTTGTTCGACCAATCTCTCGGAGAAGGAGAGGTGGTCGATATCACTTCTCTCTGTATGCATATATGTTCATGACGATCTTCTGTTTCCTTCGTTTGCTTAGCTAGCTAGCATATGCCTAGTCTTCTCTATATGTACGTTTAGTACGTAAAGTCGACCAAGCACGGACATAAGAGAGGACACTTCTCTCTATTAATTAGCTATCTAGCTAACACAATATATGAAATACCTAAATTAACCCCCCAAAAAAACCCAGCCACAGAAATGCTGACGCGTGGATGCTTATTGGTCCCGGTTGGTGCTACCAACCGGGACCAAAGGCCCTCCTGCCTGGGCTCGGCGTACAGGCCACGTGGAGGCCCATCCATCCCGGTTCTGGTTTGAACCGGGACTAAAGGGTGAGGGTATTAGTAACGACCCTTTAGTCCCGGTTCAGGAACCAGGACTAAAGGCCCTTACGAACCGGGACAATAGGCCGGTTTTCTACTAGTGGGGGGGGGGGGTCAGGGTATTTTTGCAAATAACACCCTTTTCAGGTCAGGAAGAGTGCATATTTAAAGAGATCGGATCTTTGATCCATTCAACATCTCCCGGAGAAAATTCCCAAAGACTACTAGGAGAAGCCATTCCAACATGGCCACCATTCCCAGTTCCTCCTTCGACTCAGGGAGAGGCAAGTGGGAGAGGTGCTCAGTGGCCTACAACCAATTAAAGAAGTTGCAAACTCAGGGATTCCTTCCCCCTGTAGATCTGGTCCCTATTCGAGCAGGGCAAGCTTCCCTCAAGGGTGAGACACATGCGGAGGATTCTCTTAATCCATCCGGGGGGAGCGAGTTTGTTTCGTCCCTTATCTGCTAAGGGGTGTTGGGTTTCCAATCCATCCATTCCTTCGGGGGCTTCTAGAATACTATGGGCTTCGGTCGCGGGCTACGTCGCCTTGTGCGAACTGTTCCTGGGCATTAAGGCCCATTTCAAGCTGTGGAGAAAGTTGTGATGTCTTGTCCCGCGCAACCACCAGGGGTCAATATTTGCGGTGGGCGGAGCCGAACTATGGCTCGTTGTCGGTGTCAAAACCGGTGGATCTCGGGGGGTCGCGAACTGTGCGTCTAGGCAGATGGTAACAGGAGGCAGGGGACACGACGTTCTACCCAGGTTCGGGCCCTCTTGATGGTGGTAAAACCCTACGTCCTGCTTGATTAATATTGATGATATGTGTAGTACAAGAGTAGATCTACCATGAGATCAACGAGGCTAAACCCTAGAAGCTAGCCTATGGTATGATTGTTGTTCTATGTCCTACGGACTAAAACCCTCTGGTTTATAGACACCGAAGATGGTTAGTGTTACACAGAGTCGGTTACAATGGTAGGAGATCTACATATCCGTATTGCCAAGCTTGGCTTCCACGCCAAGGAAAGTCCCTTCCGGCCACGGGACGAAGTCTTCAATGTTATATCTTCATAGCCCAGGAGTCCGGCTGAAGGTATAATCCGGCTATCAGGACACCCCCTAATCCAGGACTCCCTCAGTAGGCCCTGAACCAGGCTTCAATGACGACGAGTCCGGCGCGCAGATTGTCTTCGGCATTGCAAGGCGGGTTCCTCCTCCAAGTACTTCATAGAATATTTTGAACACAAAGGATAGTGTCCGGCTCTGCAAAATAAATTTCCACATATTGCCATAGAGAGAATAATATTTACACAAATCTAATTTGCTGACGTATTCCATAGCATGACATCACACGATGGCCAAGCCTTTATTCGAATCGTTTTTACTCCTCCACCTCAGGGCGTTTCGCGAGGCGGTTTCCTTGGCACGTCTTGTCAAAGCAGAGATCGTGTCCCCTTTATTTACGGGATTATCATCAATACGAACATCGGTAACCCAACCGCGCCATTGATTACGGCGCTTGGGAGATAAGCAAGTTTTATCAGGCTGGTGGGGACGCATAGCCGCATCCGCCCATATAAGGGGATAAGGATCCACCTTTTTACCTACGCCTTCTTCCTCCTTTGCCTATCCATCTTCCGCGCACTCGAGCTCCAGCGCCCAAGTCCGCACTTCCCACCTCGACCTTCTCCAGCCATGTCCGGAGCGGGAGGCAAGTGGATGGTCTCCTCCGTCACGGAGGGACATATCAAAAAATTGAGGAAGGCCGGATACTTGTCTAACGACATCGCGCACCGGCTTCCCGAAGAGGGGCAGCTCCTCCCCACCCCAAGGCCCCATGAGAGGGTAGTGTTTCTCCCCCATTTCCTCTGCGGACTGGGCTTTCCTCTCCACCCATTCGTCCGGGGGCTCATGTTCTACTACGGCCTGGATTTCCATGATGTGGCCCCGAACTTTGTCCTCAACATCTCGGCATTTATCGTCATGTGCGAGGCTTTCCTCTGCATCCGCCCCATTTCGTCTTATGGCTCAAGACTTTCAACGCCAAGCCAAAGGTGGTGCGCGGCAACAAGGCGGAGTGCGGAGGTGCCATGGCGGGCAAGATAGCCAACATCCTCTGGCTCGAGGGCTCCTTTGTGCAGACCTTGAAGGGGTGGCAATCCGGGTGGGTTTACATCACCGAGCCGCACGACCCTGATTGGGTCGCAGCCCCCGAGTTCCGGTCCGGACCACCTACGCGGCTCACGTCCTGGAACGAGACGGGCCTGTCATGGGGCATCAAGGGAGAGGTGACTGGACTACAAACATGCATCCAAACCCTGGTGAACAAGCAACTCAATCTTGTCAACGTAGTCCAGGTTATGCTCATCCGCCGAATCATCCCGTGTCAACGGCGGGCTTTGAACCTGTGGGAGTTCGACTCGGCGCAACACCGAACTCTAAGCAGGCTCTTCGACACGACGTACGAAGATGCCTGGAAGGTGCTACTCAAGGGCGCCGAGGCTCCCGCATCCGCGTCCGAAGACCGCAGATTTAGCACGCAGCATCACGCCGGTGTGGTAAGCTATTTTTACCTTTTACAGGATATTATTTTTTCATAGTTTGACTCTATGCGGGATCTAAGCTCCCTTACCTTTGACAGGATTGGCAGGGGAAGTCCGGACAGATCAACTGTCCGGCCCCCTTGCCCGAAGACCCAGCCGATGCTCGCTTAGCGAAGCTACTGGTTCCGGCACCCTATGCGGTGCCGGAGAAGAAGGCCAAGAAGAAGGCCACAGGGGCTCGAAAGAGTGCCCGGCGCCTAGAGGTGTCGGATTCGTCATCCCGTGAAGACGAGGAGGAGGAAGAAGAAACCTCCCCCAGCTGGGGGAGGAAAGAAAAGGAAGGCCGCCCCAGCCGGGGAGGCCGAAGGGTACAAGAAGGGGAAGACCCTTCCTCCGGACTACTCCACTGATGCCGACGACGGCGAAGAGGAGTGGCCACACAGGGCCAAGCGCCTGGCGAAATCGTAAGCATCTGGATACCAGAGTAATTCATAGTATTCCTTTATTGCACCACTTTTCCTTATGTCGAATATGATTATGCAGTTCGCCCAAGGCCGGGCTCAACGAGTCGTCGAGCGGCTCCCTGGATTCGTCGGATGTGAGTTCACTTCCGCGGCTACCTCCCCCTGCCCTACGGACGACGCTGAAGTGTTGTCCCAACAGGCTCCAAGTCAGGAGGAGGTTATTCCGGAGGCGCCGCAAGGCGACCTCCCGGATTCCAGGAGTAAAGGGGATTGATCCCCCAAGGGCTCTGAGCCGGGCATTAATCCGGACTCCGTGCCGGAACCTTCAATGGTTCCGGACTCCGGTAGGCAGCCTCCTTCCAAGAGGAGCAAGCCTTCCGAGCCGGTGGCCTCCGTCCAACCGGAGGTACCGAACAATTTGCTGGAGGTGCTTAACGGCGCCTCCATCGACGAGGAGCACCGCACTGTTATGAGTGCGGTGATCCAGAAGGTTCAGTCCGCAAAAAGCGGACTGACTGAAGCCTGTGCCAGCCTTTTAACAGGCTTTGAGGTAAGCGAAGAAAATATTACCGCATAGACAGTAGCACCTGATCCTCTGTTTGGCGTTCGGAAAGAAAAGTCGAATAGAGGATCTAATGAAATTCGCAGGAGTCTAACAAAAACTGAGTCAATATGCGTATGCAGGCTTCGCTGCTAGCGTCCGCCGCACTGACTGCAGAGGTGGATACGCTGAAGAAGGATCTCGAGCGGTCTGAGCAAGAGTTCGGCCTTGCCAAGCGGCAGCTCAAGGAGAAGGAGGGTAAGAGATACCTTATTGAAAAATATATAAATGGTGCAATTGCAAAAACTGACAGGATTAACATGGCTATTGTAGGGGCCACGTCTGAGGTGGCGACCCTTAAGCAGGCGCTGTCCGAGGCCGAGAAGAGGGCGGCCACAGAGCGCACCGAGCGAGAGAAGTATGAGGACCAGGTTGGCGAGGTGCGGCAAGAGGTCCAGGTTCTCATGAAAAAACATGAGAGTTTGGAGCTTGACTCAAAGACGCAAGCGTCCGAGCTCGCGGCAGCTATCGAAAGTGCCAAGTCTGGCAAGGCCGAATCCCAGAAGGAGCATTCGCAGATTTACCCCGTAGCGTGTCTGATGCCACGGCATTCTACCGAGCCGAGGAGGGCAGCTCGACGGAGAAGGTGTTCTGGTCCCAATATGCTGAGGCCGGACACCCTGTGCCCCTGAGTGACCAGCTGAAGCAACTGGTCGAGCTCCACAAGGTGGCCGAACAGGCCATGAAGGGCCTCGTAGTTCGGCTGTGGCCTGGAGAGGCTCTGCCTGGGAGCTACTTCGGACTGGTGCGGCGGCTGGTGGAGGCCTGCCCAAGGCTCAAAGTCATCAAGCGCTTCGTCTGCATCGAAGGTGCCCGTAGGGCCCTTGCCCGCGCTAAGGTGCACTAGGGCTAGTTGGATGCTGAGAAGCTTGTGAAGGACGGGCCACCGCCGGGGAAAGAGCATCGCAAGCTCGAGATGTATTACAAGGACGTTCTGAAGGGTGACCGCCTTGTGGCGGATGAATGTGCCAGGGATGTAATTTTTGAGTAAACTCGCTCGTTTTGCCATGTGTGCTGAAAACTTGTTCAGATGCGCTAAGCAATGCTTTTTGAATTTAAAATATTTCCTTCTGTGAGACGATTTATCAAATTTGAGAGATGGCGAGTCTTCGGCTTCTGCCCCCATGCCACTAGTGCTGGGGTGTTCATTATAAACCTGAGCGCTCTTTTTCCCATGTTTGGGTCCTTCGAGGGAGGCGCTCAGCACAACGAACAAGGCAATCAGTCTATAATGCTTGAACACTCTCACTTAGCCATAGAATTCTATATTTTTAAATTTCGGCGAAGCTCCTAGTATTCGGAAGACAGAGTTCGGGGCGCTATCCATGCCTTGGCCGGACAAAGCCGACTCCTCGCTCTAAGAGGCATAAGTCTTTAGGGACTCGAAGAACCTCTCGAACAGCGACCAGCTCTCGCTTCATCATGACAGTCAGTTTTAGCTTTCTATACTGAGGTGCTCAGCCCATCTCAACTGGGGCACAATCGCAGTAGTTCTCCTAGTGCTACCTTAGCCGATATAGCGGAACATAAGGCACCAAAACATAGGAGCCGGACAAACCCAACTATTGACCCAAGACATGATTCGGAGTCGATGCATATAATGCTATAAGTCCGGGGTTCCGCACTTGTTAAAGCGTTCGGACTTCTCACACCATATTGAGGGGTACTAAAGCCCCTGGCGTATTTGTCGTACCAAGGTGTATGGGTGCAACATGTTGTTAATGAACATATATTTGTAAAAATAGTAATGCAAAAATAGACAAAAGCTATGCATTGTTTATTAAAAAGTCTGCGATCAAGGCAGAACGATACAAATAACGCGATAAGAAAATGGTTGGACTATTTAACATGTCCGTTCCAGGGGCAGGCTGTGGAATTGTATGCGAAACAGGTATACTGCTCGTGATAGAGACCACCTGGGAGTTCCGTAATGCGGCATGGCTTGTCTTCTTCCCTAGTTCTTTTATCGTTTGTGCGGCAATTGTACTGCCGGACAGGGCTTCCGAAGAATGGAGTCCTGAAAGTAAGAGAAAATCAAAAAATCGGCAGCCCCTAGTGCGGTTTAAGCCGTGTTTCGGGCATGCCGTGATGGTGCCCCTCCCCCTGTGCCCATGGTATTTCAAGAGCATAGTTATGTACGCGAAGCACTAGTTTCGCATTTTCGCATGGGCTGGGGTTGGGGCTGCATTGCTACGCCTGCTCGGAACGTGCCAGGCGGTCTTGTTGTAGGTTACTCCGGTCGCGCTTGGCGGTGTCCGGACGTTTAATGGCCGTAGTGGAGAACTGCCTTGAGAGGCTGCTTTGTACTTCCGCTGCGAGGGCCGCCATATGCTCCTTCGTTCGGAGGGAGCGTTCGGTGTTTCCATTGACCGTAATTACTCCTTGAGGGCCTGGCATCTTGAGCTTAAGATATGCGTAGTGCGGTACCGCATTGAACTTGCCGAATGCGGTTCGCCCGAGCAATGCGTGATAGCCACTGCGGAACGGGACTATATCGAAGATTAACTCCTCGCTTCAGAAATTATCCGGAGATCCGAAGACCACTTCAAGTGTAACTGAGCCTGTACAGTTGGCCTCTACACCTGGTATGACGCCTTTAAAGGTCGTTTTGGTGGGCTTAATCCTCGAGGGATATAGGCCCATTTTCCGCACTATATCCTGGTAAAGCAGGTTCAGGCTGCTGCCGCCGTCCATAACGACTCTAGTGAGATGAAATCCGTCAATAATTGGGTCTAGAACCAATGCGGGGAATCCGCCATGACGGATGCTAGTGGGGTGGTCCCTTCGATCAAAGGTGATCGGGCAGGAGGACCATGGGTTGAACTTTGGGGTGACTAGCTCCATCGCATATACGTGCCTTAACACGCGCTTCCGCTCCCTCTTGGGGATGTGGGTTGCGTATATCATGTTCACCGTCCGCACTTGTGGGGGAAAACCCTTCTGTCCATTGTTGTTCGGCGGCCGGGGCTCTTCATCGTCATCGCTATGCAGCCCCTTGTCTTTATTTTCGGCATTTAACTTGCCCGCCTGCTTGAACACCCAACAATCCCTGTTGGTGTGATTGGTTGGCTTTTCGGGGGTGCCATGTATCTGGCACAAGCGGTCGAGTATTTGGTCCAAACTGGGTGGGCCCTGAGTATTTCTTTTGAATGGCCTTTTCTGCTGACCGGATTTATAGCCTCTGAATTCAGGATTAACTGACGTATCCTCAGCATTGTCGCCGTTGATGCGGCGCTTTTGCTTGTTGCGACGGGACCTGCCACTACTGTCTCTGGTATCCGAATTACCAGGGTTCTTGGTCATATTGTTGCTACGAGCAAGTCAGCTGTCTTCTCCCGCACAAAAGCGGGTCATGAGTGTCGTGAGGGCTGCCATAGATTTCGGCTTTTCCTGTCCAAGGTGCCATGCGAGCCACTCCTCACGGATATTGTGCTTGAACGATGCTAGGGCCTCTACGTCCGGACAGCCGACTATTTGATTTTTCTTTGTGAGGAACCGTGTCCAGAATTGCTTGGCCGATTCCTCTGGCTGCTGAATTGTGTGGCTTAGGTCATCGGCGTCTGGTGGTCGCACATAAGTGCCCTGGAAATTGTAGAGGAATGCGGCTTTCAGGTCCTCCCAAGAACCGATTGATTCCGCTGGCAAGCTGTTGAGCCAATGCCGAGCTGGTCCCTTAAGTTTGAGTGGGAGGTATTTGATGACGTGTAGATCATCGCCACGGGCCATGTGGATATGGAGGAGATAATCCTCGATCCATACCGCAGGGTCTGTTTTGCCATCATATGATTCGATGTTAACGGGTTTGAAACCCTCAGGGATTTGATGATCCATTACTTCATCTGTGAAGAATAGTGGGTGTGCGGCGCCTCTGTATTGGGCTATATCACGACATAGCTCAAACCAGCTTTGGCCATTGTGTTCGGCCCGGCCGGATTTACTGTATCCGGAGTGATGATCACCGTCACGTGCCATGGGGCGCCCACGCGATCCGTAGATCGATCTTGTTTGCCTTGCCTTGTCCTCCGATATATCTTGCAGGTCTGGCGCATTTTCCTATGCCTTGGTATGTTTTGAGCGGCGCCGGCGTGCGGCTTGAGTGGAGGGCCGAGAGGCCTCTCTGTCGCAGCCACGAGGTGGCCGGTCGGCCGTATCATGTGATGGTGATGTAGGGGTACTTCCTCTTCTAATCGGGGTAGCGACCTGTGCTTTGGGTAGCTCTTGTAGGGGCGTTTGAGTTCGTACACTTCGGCCGCAAGGCCTTACAAGAGGCGAGAGAAGCATGGTCTGAGTCTAGAGCAGCCCATGAGGAGATCCGGCAAGCTTGGGAGATTGCCGATGGTAAGCCCTTTTTGCTACAGACTAAGTTCGGTGATCTGAACTATGATCAGCTTAACCAAGTGTGGAGTTCTCCGGACGAGTTTTTAGACTTGCCGAAGAGCTCTTCTGATGTCGCGCAGTATTACCAAGCGCGAGAGGGATATGCAACGGAGAAGCTTTTCTGGTCACAATTTGGCGCATCAAAGCGCCCTCTGCTGCTGAATGAATAGATGTCCCAATGGGCCGAGCTTCATAATCTGGCGCTGCCATGAAGAACGTCATAATCCGGTTGTGGCCAATTGAGCCTATTCCGAATAGCTACTTCGGTTTGGTGCAAAGGCTTGTTGACGCGGTGTCGCGTATCGATGGTGTGAAGCAGTCGGCGTGCATTGAAGGTGCACGACTGGCCTTTGCCCGAGACAAGACATTCTGGGGGAAGATGAAGGCCCTCGATGTTGCGGCGAAGAGTCCAACCAAGGGCAAGGACTGTCCTGAACCGGAGCATTATTTCGAAGACGTCCTAGAGGCCGCCCGCTTGATAGAGGGTCTGTGCTCTAAAGACATAATGCTCAAGTGAGGTGTATGGGAATTGTAAAATACAACTTTATAGTTAATCTATTTTTATGCCTTTCTCGAAAGCTTGTGTTCCTCCTGTGCGGCTGTTTTAATACAATCTGAAAGTTTTCCAGTCGTCGGCTTCTGCCCCCTCGTAGGAAGTACGGGGGTTTTCAGAAAAGCATTTAATCACTATTGATGCAACGTCTTGGTTCTTGAAGGAGGTGATAATGCGGCGAACCAGTCAATCGGACTATAGGGCGTTAACACTTTCACTTAGCCATAGGAGTTTTATGGTGGGGCTACGACATAGCCGATGGTCTGTAGGCGGCGTATTATAATACGATGCTTTGCATATTTGATCTAAAAAGGATCCCTCGTGTGACATGGAGAATCGCTAAAGATTCCAATAACTCGTCAAGTGGTTGACCAACTCTCGCCGCATCATGACAGTCAGTTTTCGGTTTTCTCCACTAAGGTACTTGACAAGATGAAATGGAAGCACAATCGCAGTAGTTCGCCCTTACTACCCTAGCCGATGGAGCGGAACGTAGGGTAGCAAGCATAGGAGCCGGGCAACCCAACTATTGACCCAAGACAACGATTCGGAGCTGATGCATATAAGGCCAAACTTGCGACACCGAAGTACGCTATAGAGTTGTTCGGACTTTTGTTGGCAACTCATTTGTTCCCATACCGAGCCCCTGGCAGATCATGCCAAGGTATATATGTGAAACAACCATAGGAGCCATATTCATTGGAAAAACAACATGGATGATTAATTCGGATACTGTTTACTGGGACCTGAGTGATATGCCAATGATTACTTTATATATATGAAGACCACAACCCCGACTATTTGACATGCTCGTGGTCGGAGGCGGAGGAAAAGGCATAGTACAGGCTCGAAATAAAGAGTGCGGTCTACAAAAAGTTATTTCGGACGTCCTGTCGCACGTCTGCGCCGCCTGTCCTCAGCGAAGGGAATCCTTGATGGAATTCGCCCATTAGATAAAGTGTACGGATCGGAACTCCGATAAAGTCAGTTTTAGATGTTTGTCCTGTTCGTCACCTGTTTTTAAGAGATAGTGAAGGAAGAAATAAAAAGAAAATAGATAAAAAAAGTTACGGGAATGCTTGCAGGCTTGTCCGTAGTGAGCTTCCGCCGAGGCCCATGGTATCTTGAGTGCGTAGTGATGTATGCGCGGTATGAATTTTGCATGTATATGAGGTGGGCGACGGAAGCCGAACTGCTATTTCCGCTCCGGGATTGGTCGTTCCTCAGGGGGAAATTGCTTTTGACCCCCGGTATTTGGTTGGTGAACCTCTCCTTCGTACCTGTCGCGTGGCGGCTTCCGCCCCTTGTGTTGGTATGATTAACTGGTTTATAGGGGTGGCCGCGAATCTGGCAGGGTCGGTCCAATATCCTGTCTAGGTTGGATGGTTCATCTCGGTTCGCCTTGAAGGGCTTCTTCCGTTGGCCCGGCTTGGGATTACTGAATCCGGCGTTAGCCGTTGTGTCGCGTGATCTTTCATTATCATTGCGGCTGTTGTGTTTGCTTTGTAGTGGCTTGCCATTGTCGTCTCGGATTTCATAAGTGCCCGAGTCGCTGGCGTTGTTGCTTCTACGAGCGAGCTAACTGTCTACTCCCGCGCAAAAGCGGGCCGTGAGAGCAGTAAGGGCTGTCATGGATTTAGGTCCTTCTTGACCGATGTGGCGTGCAAGACATTCATCCCGGACGCTGTGTCTGAAGGCCGCAAGGGCTTCCGCGTCCGGACAATCGACTATTTGGTTCTGTTTTACAAAGAACCTAGTCCAGAGCTTCCTGGCTGACTCTCCGGGCTGATGGACAATGTGACTTAAGTCATCGGCATCCGGTGGCCGGACATATGTTCCTTGGAAGTTGTCAAGGAAGGCTTCTTCCAAGTCCTCCCAGCTGCCAATAGAATTGTCGGGCAGGCTGTTTAACTAGTGCCGGGATGGCATGGAGGTCGTCTCCACGGGCCATATAGATGTGGAGAAGGAAATGTTCTATCCATACTGCGGGATTTGTTGTTCCGTCGTATGATTCAATATTGACGGGTTTGAATCCTTTGGGGAATTCATGATCCATTACTTCATCAGTGAAGCAAAGATGGTGTGTGCCGCCTCTATGTTGGGCCACACTGCGACGTACCTCCGAAGGAGTCCATTTGCGGTTTTCCGCCTGCGCGCGGATAGGTTTGTCACGTCCGGATAGGTAACCGTCGTCGTGTGTCGAGGCATGCCCTCGCGGTCCGTAGATCGATCTTGCGTGTCCTACTCTACTGTCCGAGTCCTGTCGAAGGTCGTATGTATAACCCCGAACTGTTCATTCTTGCCTTTACGGCGAGGTGGGGCAGTCTGGTGTTCGGCCTCAGTTGCCGCTTTATCCGGACCTACCGGATTGTGCGATGATGGTACGGGCTCCAGTGCCTTGTCATTGAACTGAGGTAGTAATCTATGCTCCGGGTAGCTTTTGGCTGGTCTACTATGGCTGTATTCTTCGGCAGCCAGGACTTTGGTCCATCTATCATTGAGTAGGTCTTGGTAAGCTTGGGGCTGCTGCTGCTTCTTTTTCAGGCTCCTTGAAGTGGCTATTAGCCTACGCTTGAAGCGCTCCTGCTCGAGAGGTTCTTCGGCCATGATAAAGTCTTCGTCGCCGAAGCTTACCTCATCTTCGGAGAGCGGAAGGTAGTTGTCGTCCTCCAATTGTCGCTAGGCAGGGCCTATTCATCGGGGCTGGTTGCCCGTTTTCTTGTTCCTCCTATTCGGATGTTGCTCCAACAAGTTCTTCATTATTTTCGGCGTCATCCGGAGTATTATTTTCTCCGGTGCTAGTGTTGCCTTCTTTTGGGCGACGTGACTTAGAACAGCATTTAGGATGCGGGTGCTTGGGCTGGTCTCAACTGGATCCTCTTTGTCATTGTCGTTGGCTTCCTTAGGTGTATCAACCATGTACACATAGTATGAGGAAGTGGCCGTTCAACGTCCAGTGAATGGCGGGTCTTGGCCTTGCTCCTTACCGGCATCGTTGTCCATACCGTCGATGTCTTCGGAGCCATAATCAAGCACGTCGGTTAAGTCCTCGACAGTGGCTATGAAGTGGGTGGCGGGTGGGAAGCAAAATTCTACATCATCAGCCCCTAGTTCGAACCAGACATAGTTCGACTGTGAGTCCCCCCCAAGGACAGGTTCTTTAATGAGTTTAGCACACCATCCAAGGGTGAGTGCTGGAAGATGTCTGTAGCGCTGAACTCAAAAATCGATAACCGATCAAGCTCAGTGTCCGCGGGTGCCCATGGTTCGGAACTTGTTGTCGTAAATGAGTCCGGAGTTCCGTTAACGCAGATATTGCAAGGTGTTGAGTCTGTGTGTGGCACTACCGCCACGGACTCTATGGCCTTGGATGGCACGGTCTACTTCGAATCTAAGGCCATAGTAGTTATAGGATCCACCTCCTGGATATGGTCCGAAGACAGATTTAAGTCATGTTCATCGAAGCGAGGGGAGCGATCGCTGTGGTCTCAAATCCATCCAAGATCAAGTCTCCACGGATGTCCGCGACGTAGTTCAAGCTTCCGAATCTGACCTGATGGCCAGGGGCATAGCTATCGATCTGCTCCAAATGGCCAAGCGAGTTGGCCCATAGTACGAAGCCACCGAACACAAAGATCTGACTGGGAAGGAAGGTTTGCCCTTGGACAGCGTTGCTATGGACGACGGAAGGAGCCATCAGACCTATTGACGACTGCATAGTGGAACTCTCAATGAAAGAACCAATGTCGGTGTCCCGAACTGTGCGTAAGGTCGATGGTAACAGGAGACAGGGGACACGATGTTTACCCAGGTTAGGGCCCTGTCTATGGAGATAATACCCTACTTCCTGCTTGATTGATCTTGATGAATATGAATATTACAAGAGTTGATCTACCATGAGATCGTAATGGCTAAACCCTATAAGTCTAGCCTGTATGACTATGTTAATGAGTATCTCTCTTTCGGACTAAACCCTCCGGTTTATATAGGCACCGGGGGGGTCTAGGGTTACATGGAGTCGGTTACATAGAAAGCAATCTTCATAGTTGATCGGCAATCTTGCCTTACACGCCAAGGAGAGTCCTATCCGGACACGGTTATAGTCTTCGGCCTTCGTCTCTCGACAGCCCATCAGTCCGGCCCATGGATAACAGGCCGGACGCCCGACGACTCCTTAGTCCAGGACTCCCTCAGCAGGTTTCAGTTCAAAGTGGGCCTTCACTTTGGCAGCACTGATCACTACAAAAAAATACACTTCCGTGATGATATGTGTTTGTCACAGTAGGTCACATTTTCTGTCATGCATGTACATCCATGACAAATTTATGACAGAATCAAGATAGTAATACATGTGATGTCGTAGAAGTGTTCTATGAAATTACCAAAATTATCGTCACGGAAGTGTCCACTTCCATGACGGTAAATCGCGCGTCACAGAAGTGCTTTCATCAAGGGTGACCGACACGTGGCATCCACCGTAACGAAACGATGTTAAGCTATCGGGTCCGGTTTTGCATTCGATAACCCGTTAACAACCCAGACCAATGGGGATTTTCCACGTGTAAAATCATCATTGGCCGGAGGAAACACGTTTTGCCTCATCGTTGGGACAGATGTCATCCACTGATTGGACAGGAGGCGCCTATGATAGGTAACCACGTGGCAAGGCCCAACAGTGGCCCATTCCGGTGAAAAAGGCCGGCCCAGTAAAAATTAGCAGGTCGGCCCATATAAGGCCTACTTGTGTTAGGTCCATTTAAGCCCACGACCCATATGAGATTTTCCAATTCGGCCCGTCAATGGCCTGTTAAAGATTTGACACCATTGTAGCTCATCGTCAGTTCGAGCCCATTAACAACCCGCTATATATTTTGGCTCATTATCGACCCGATCATTTTTCGGCCTGTTAACGGCCCATTCAGTGGATGGGCCAATTTTCATGATGTACATCTTTCGGCCTTTTATCGACCCATTTAAATGCTGGGCTAATTTCTGGCCCGGTGTGTATTTCAGCCTATTGACAGGCCATAAATCAGTTGGGCCATTTGTAGTCGGACCTGAGTTTCGGCTGTCGGTGTCAAAACCGGCGGATCTCAGGTAGGGGGTCCCGAATTGTGCGTCTAGGCAGATGGTAACAGGAAACAAGGGACACGATGTTTTTACCCAGGTTCGGGCCCTCTCGATGGAGGTAAAAGCCTACTCCTTCTTGATTTATATTGATGATATGGGTAGTACAAGAGTGGATCTACCACGAGATCAGAGAGGCTAAAACCTAGAAGCTAGCCTAAGGTATGATTGTTGTTGTGTCCTATGGACTAAACCCTCTGGTTTATATAGACACCGGAGGGGGCTAGGGTTACACAGAGTTGGTTACAAGGAAGGATATCTACATATCTGTACTGCCAAGCTTGCCTTCTACGCCAAGGAAAGTCCCATCCGGACACGGGACGAAATCTTCAATCTTGTATCTTCATAGTCCAACAGTCCAGCCAAAGGTTATAGTCCGGCTGTCCGGATACCCCCTAATCCAGGACTCCCTCAGTAGCCCCCGAACTAGGCTTCAATGACGATGAGTCCGGCGCAGATGGTCTTCGGCATTGCAAGGCGGGTTCTTCTCCAAATTCCGAGCTCCTGCTAAATAGTGTCCGGCTTCTCGTAACTATTGCGTTCCCTTGCTTCTGTGCCCAATAATGGCCATCTTCCACGTGTCAAGCGAATGTGAAAAGCCAGAGCATTGTTACATTTATCATCCCAACCGTTTGAATGAACTGTATATTTAAAGAGACGAGGATTCTCAGATCCAAACCACACCATCATCCCTCATCGAGTGTTCACCGGAGCGCGCCTGAAAAATCCCAGCATGGCCGGTCAGCGCAGCTCCTCTTCTCGCTCCCACAACCCCAAACCTGGAGATTGGGAGAGGTGTTTCGTCCCACACAGTCAATTAGTGAAGCTCCAGACCCAGGGATTTCTCCCCCCAGCGTATATGGTTCCGGTTCGAGCAGGGCTCGCCACCTATAATGGCGGGGAGCAGGCAGAGAGCTTTCCCAGCCCATCTAAGGGAGAGTGGGTATGCCTTTTTCCGTTTTTGTTAAGGGGACTCAGATTTCCAATCCATCCGTTCCTCCGCGGGCTCCTGGAGTTCTATGGCCTCCAGCTCCGTAAACTCATGCCTGGCTCCATGCTGCATATTCCGGGTTATGTAGCCCTTTGCGAGCTGTTCTTGGGCTGCGAAGCTCATTTCGCATTGTGGAAGAAGTTGTTCTGCCTTGTGCCCCGTTCACAGAGGGGGTCAATATATCAAGTGGGCAGCGTCGAAGTATGGCGCATCGCTGGGACTGGATACCCATCCGGAACCCCGAAGAAGGCGTCCGAGGACTGGCCTTCAGAATGGTTTTACATAGAGGATGCCCCCCTTCCGAATCCTATTCGGATCGGCCTTCCCGAATTCGACAATGCTTCTTTGAAGAAGCGCCTGAGGTAGCGACCAAGGAGCCCTCAGGAGGAAGATAATAGAGACGCTCTTTACCTGATGGGTCGGATAAAGGCATTGGCTCAATCAGGACTGACCATAATCGAGGTTATGGCAGTATGCATTATGCGGGGGGTGCAGCCGGTTCAATATCGAGGCGACCCTATGTGGGATTTCAACGAGGAAGATGACGCCACCCGCTGCTGTCGTAAGGGGCCGGATTCGACCGCTGCCCTAGCAGAATCTTGTCCGATTTGTACAGGGTGGGTTTTCTATGTACAATCCTCCGAGCTGGGTAAGTCAATACTTTTAATGCCCATCTGCCATATATTCCCACAGTTTGAATATTTTACCCTACGAATTCAATGCAGGAGCTGCGCAACACTGTAAGGGAGATCAACAGCCCACCTCCACATCCAGAGGACCCTGAGCGGTACCTTGACCTGGCCTTCAAAGAGGATCCGGACATATCCGTGGAGCTGATCGATAGGGTGTTTTACCAATTAAGCAGCAACGAGGCCATGGTGGCCATTACGGCCGACTACCCTGGGCTACTCCCAGCTTCGCAGGTAATGAGACCAAAGTCCCAACCTTTTGATAAGGACTCCCCTTTACATATTTCACTTACCACATACCAACGGTGTTTTTCATAGGGAAGGCCCTTGGGACGTCATGCCGAGCCTGTGGCGACTAGCCAACAAGGGGCTCCAAGGCTGGGCAGGCTAAAAAGGAAAGCGGTACAGACTGAGACGCTGGCGCAGAGGTATGTTGCAACACCTCAATCCATGGTATCGTCTTTAAAGACATAATAACTCCCGTGCTTTCTACGAAGAAGAACGCTCGCCGGACTATATCCGGAGAGGTTGCCAATCACGCCTCAACTAGACGGGCTCCAGGGCCGAATATGGAAGCGGAGGCGACACTACTAGGAAAACGCCTACTAATGGCGCACCAGTTTTGCCTACTAATGGCGCATCACTCGTGCGCCATTAGTATCACGCCACTAGTATTAATTACTAATGGCGCACCACCAAGTGCGCTATTAGTATAGAACCCCATGCGCCAATAGTATGCCTCCCAGGGGCCATATTTAACCATGTGCTTTGGAATACTAACGGCGCACTGCTGGTGGATGCGCCATTAGCATACTTGGCATACTAATGGCGCACTGTTTGGTGATGCGCCATTAGTATACTTTGGCATTCTAATGGTGCACTCTGTAGTGATGAGCCATTAGTATGAATATTAGGTTTTATTTTTTTACTTTTCTGATTTTTGCACAGGTTACAAAATATATTATTTGACAGAATATGGACAGTAGCACACAAAAACAGCCGATTCATGGAATACAATAGAAGATTAGTCTCCGAATACAATTCATAATATTAGTCTCCGAATTCAAAAGACCGAACAAAGATAAAACATTACAAGTCTCAAGACCGCGAGTATCGAGTTTGTCTTCACATTACAAGTCGATATCGATCATCTAAACTACCATCACATAGAAGAGAACTGTGGTCATCACGATGAGCATCATCGCGATCAAACCGGTCTTCATCCGGTTCCTCGAACGCTCCCTCCCCTCTCCCGCTAGATAGCGGGCGTATCTAGATTCGGTCTCCGCCCTAGTGTTGTATCCTTTGTAACTGTTACCGCTGAAACGGTGAACCTGTCTCCGACACTCCTCCCAGTCGTCGTAGACTCCAGGAACCTTACCCTTGTACACAACATACGACGACATCTCTATGCACAAGCCAAACAACAGACAATACATAAGCAATATGTAAGTATGCAACAAAACGATCGGAAGAGAAAAGCAAGACATTAATAGCACGATTCATGGTCCTACTAATAAATAGCATCGATTATATCTAAGTTGAACAACTATCCAAAAAAAAGAGACATACGAATTCATTAAAGTTTAATTACAACATGAGCCAATCAATGTTTCAGAACTACACATCACTACTTTCGACCGACTCGTCGGACAGGAGCGTGGATGAAGCCGCCGTCTGTCGTGATGGTCATGAAATCGCGGGCGTTGTCACCCTGCATTGGTAGCGTTTCATCTATCTCACTGTTGGACGGTTGATATCTGAGGAAGAACTGCCCCGAGGTATGAAGGACATCTTGAGGTATGATGTCTGCAAACTCCGACTGGATGCGAAAGAACTCTTGTCTGAGGTACGCGTCCTGGATTGCCGACAAGCTCGCGGCCCAATCTTTGAGATTATCTGGTAACAGAATGTGATGATGGTCCCTTACGATCGCCCGCATGTGATGGAGGGCGTAGTAGGCATCCTTCTGACCGTCAGGCGGCTGCTTGACGCAGCAGAACTTCGTATTGTGTGAGAACATGTGCTTGCCGTACTTACAAACTGCCCTGGTGAAGGTGCCTCCAGATTTGGCGTAGCCGGGGATGAGTGTGCAATGTGTGTCACTACACAGAACATGGAATGTTAGAAAAAAAAGAACAATCGAAATCTAAGAAATCATGCCCTACCCTCCACATGCACCCTCCTCGAGATATCCTTAGGTGAAGGTGGCCCGTCCTGAGCACGGATCGAACTCGGTGCCGGCTGGCTCGCACCGGCGCCCTTGTTAGTCTTTCGTTTTCGTCCCTTCTTCTTGATCTCCTGTAATGGGACCGAGTTCCGCTCACAGACCGCCTTCTTGAGCGTGTTGGGGCTGATAATATTTCGCACCTCAGCTATCTAAGGCTCGGTGAAGGCGGGAGCTGTAGGCGTGTCCTGAGAACTGAACGCCAGACAACGCCTGTTGCAATTGGACTTCTCCGTCGTACCAGCTAGATCGCGGTCGTCGTGGTTGGGTTCTTGAGAAAGACGCCCGCAGAACTCGTCAGCGTACCCATGTTCGGCAAAGTACTTATCAACTTTGGTAAATGTACCGTCGTCGTTGTCGTCGCCGTCCGGATCCTGTGCCATAGGGCTATCCGGATCCTGTGCCATAGGGATGTCCGGCAGGTCCGGTAGCGTTGCGGCGTTCTTGCCATGGCTTGGCGTCGGCACGACTGGCGGTCTTGTCTGTGGGATGGTGTCCCCCGCCCCCAAACGAATCTGGTTCTTCAGCCAAAGCAGGGGCCAGTTTACGCAGGCGCTGAGGGTCATCTCATCTTCTTCGTCGACCCTAGTGGGTCGAATCGGAGGTAATAGCTCGTCGCAGCCTGGCAGCACCCGAACCACTTCAACCCTATACATTGTGGGTGGCATCGGATTACCGTGGAACACGTTGTTGCCCGGTTGCACGATTCTGCCCTTGGCGACATCGACCAACTCGGCGCCCACGAAGTGCAGGAGAGTGCAAGGAACGTCGGTGGCGCCCTGCGAAAACATGTAGGGCGTCAGGGATGCCCAGTCAAAGGGAAGGAGATGAAGTCACCGGCTTAGTTACTGTGATATCGTCGAGCTCGGCTAATGTCGAGGCACCGCCGACGGCGGCCATGCAACTGACGGAGGGGCAGCTTGCTGGCGAGGTGCCGGCCGGCGTACACCCGGGTGCATTAAGCTCCAATGCCCGTGCCGGCGCCGGAGACACGAATACCGCCTCCGCTGGAGACACCAATGGCGCCGCTGGAGGCACCAATGGCGCCGCCTGCGCGCTGTGCAAGTTGCTAGCCGTGAAGCTAGGAACCGGGGGAGGCCCCTGTTGGCCGCCCGCAATCCACGTCATCAGCCCATGAATGAACATAGGCACCATCGCGTTGAGCGTCGTTCCAAGTTGTTGTTGCACTTGCTCTTGGACAAGCTCCGGAATCCGCGCCACTTGTGCCTTGAGTGCTTCAACCTCGCGCGACTGGCTTTCCGAGCTGGTCTTTTTTTTCTTTTGCCCACCAGCGGTATAGTATGACGACCATTTTGTGGACAAGCCTTTGCCGGCCACACGACCAGCTGACGTCGGCTTATTGACCTTATCCCTATGTTTTATTACGTTCAGTACCCTATTCAAAGGGGTGTCGAAAGGGGAGCTCTGAGACGACCCCGCGCTACTGCTTTCTTGTCCTGCGGAAGGAACGTGAACCATTTAGAAATATTGGGGATTAATTAGAATGCAACCATATGGAGCTAATTACGCGGGGGTGTATTCCTTACCAGAACTTGCTCGAGCGCCCTGATCTTCGGATCCGTGGTAAGCTCCTTTGTTACTGGGTCCTCCTTGTACCGGGCCCTGAGAAAGTTCCTGGTCTGCTTGTCACGGTATTTCTCGAAGCAGGGCGGTAGGCCTTGCTCGGCACACTCCGCGTCCTCCTTGTCCCATATAGGCTCCCCCACTCTGTAACCGCCGGGACCGAGTTGGTGGACCCCTAAGTTCAACTTCGGCATTTCTTTTCCCCACTGACTTGATTCGGAGGTTGCGCTGTTGTCGCACTTGATCTTGAACTCCTTGTACTCATGTTCGCTCATCAAAGGATATTTCACCTTGATCTTGTCATAACTACCACCTTTGTGAACCATTGCCTTCACCGTGCTTCTCCAAGTAGACAGGGCCGTGCTCATCCTCGTGAGGGCAGTACTGTTCACTTTTATTCCCTGAGAGGCATGTGTTTGCAAACTCAGTGGGGAACTTGTATCGTTCATGCAGCTTCGTGAAGAGGACGCTGCGCAAATTCCCGTGGTCCTTATGCCTTAGGTTCTCGGTGTTGATCGAGACGGTGCTCCAGAGAATGCACCCGAGCTGAACCGAGTACCCCTTGACTACTTGTTTGGGCACTGTCGGATTCCCGTCGGAGTCCACTTCAGTAAGTTCCTCCCTGACGGTGCCGAGCACGCTCGGGCGCCGGTCCTTCCGTTGCCTCTTCGGTTGGATGCCATCTGTGTGTGCGCCGCCATCATCAGTGGTGGCATCCTCAGCGGCACCATCAGTGGTGTCATCCCTGACGCCACTAGGGGTTGTGTAGTCAAGAATCTGTGTCTTCCGCGGCGTGCTCATAGCGGTGAGCTTCTTCCTCCAACTCCTGGGACAGCTCACAGAATTGCTTGCCGCCCGAACCACCGGCCTCATCGTTGTGGGCCATGTTTCGCTCTAAATAGGAAAAAAGTTTTGTCAAAAAGTTGGTTATTGTCAGGGAACAAGATTACGGTCTCATCATTTAGGGTTTGTTGACACCGAGGCATCCTAAAAGCTATGCTTTTATCATTTAGGGTTTGTCGACGCCGAGGCACCCTAAAATCCTAAGCGTACATCATTTAGGTTCTCATCGACACCGAGGCACCCTAAAAGCCAAGGTTTCATCATTTAGGGTTTGTCGACGCCGCGGCACCCTAAATGCTAAGTTAAGTTTTCATCATTTAGGTTTTATTGATGCCGAGGCACCCTAGGTTGGGCCTAATCACTTGGCACTAATCACTTGGCTCTATTGCCACCTATGTTGGGTTTATCATCTAGGGTTTATCGATGATGAGGAGAATTCTAAGTTGGGCCTAGTCACTTGGCTCTATTGCCACCTATGGTTTAATGCAGCAAGAATAAAGGGGCAGTTGATACTACTTAATTAAGTACTAAGATACCCCGGCCCATGCATTAGTAGCAAGTACCTCATATATCCGATTTTTAGCAAAGTCATGCTAAAATTCACGGAAAATTTCAGCATGACCTTTGCTGAAAATAGGACATATGGAGTACCCGAATTTGCCGGATCGACATTCCGGCAAACTCAAGGGCCTCTCGGGGTACCTGCAAAATCATCACGACACGAAGGGCCTCTCAAGGGCCTCAAGCAGCAGCGGCGTCTCCTAGGACCCCATTTTTGCTAAATTTTTTTGAGCAACAATCAGAGCAGAAAATTCACCATATTTCTAGACAACAGCACTTTAAAGATGAAGAACAGTTCTACAGCAGCCCATTTATATACAATAGCATCTTTGGTCATACCAATTTCTGAAACAATTCAAATCTGAACTGTATCTTTGGTCATACACATCTCTTAAACTATACAAATCTGAAATATATATTTGGTTGTACAAATTTATGGAACTAACCAAATCTGAACTGTATCTTTGGTCATAAAAATCTCTTAGACTTTACAAATCTATGGTCATACAAATTTACGGAACTAATCAAATCTGAATTGTATCTTGTGTAGGCACCACTACTGCAAGTGCCATACTACTTCAAGTGCTATACTACTAGAGGAAAGGAGGATCATCATACACATATATATGTATAGCAATTGACAGGAGCTTCATCATTTTTAGTAACAACAATACATATATAGCAATTGGAAGCAAACAGATGTACACATAAGATAAAAATGTAGTGCTAAAAGTTTAATGCTTACAAAAGACTTGCTGAAATAGTGAAAAATATGGAGTCACCAAGTTGGCTAAGTAACTCCCAAAGTCCACTAGCAAATCCAAGATCTAATCCTGTTACACACATCATAACAATTTAAGATAATTAGGATAAGGATAGTAGGAAATGAAAAAGAAAGAGCTCAAAAAACAATCACAACAGAAAAATAATAAAAACCTAGTCCTAGAAGAAAATAAATCCTAAAAGAAAAGAAATCCTAAAATCTAGAGCAAGTCCTAGCAGTAGTAGTCCAACTAGATGGCCACCACTACTACTCCTATCACTAGAGTAAACAACAGTTGTGTGTTCAACATCTTTACTAAAAGTAAATTGGCAGTACTCCATTATCTACTCCTGCAACTTCAACTACAATAACATCCTACAACTACTACAACAACATAAAACTACTATGCATCATCTTCCTACAACTACTCATCTTCAGCAGCAACAACATAAAATTCCTGTTTAGTTAAATTCATGTTAAACATCATTTGGACCAGAGCCCAATCCTTTCTTCTGCTTGTCAGTAGAACTATTGTTTCCTCAACTTATGCAAAAATTGAACATCATATGAAGCATTAATTTCGGAGAGTTTAGCAGCTAAAGTGAGATTCAATTCCAAACAATACAACAGAAAGAAGGAATTACATCAGAACATTTTACAACACAAACTAATGGAATGAATTGCAAGGGGAGGAGGAGGGTCGGGGGGCGTACGGTGCTGCGTCGCTGCTCGGCGCCGACGACGAGGAGGAGTCCGGCGAGGGTCGGGGCTGCGGGGGTGGGGGTGGGGGCGCGGGGGCGGCGGGGGTGGGGACACGGCGGCGCGGGGGCAGCGGGGGTGGGGGCGCGGGGGCGCGGGGACGGCCGGGGTGGAGTCCGGTGAGGGTCGGGGCGGCGGGGGTGGGGGCACGGGGGCGCGGGGGCGGCGAGGGTGTGCGGAGTCCGGCGAGGGTCGGGGCGGCGGGGGTGGAGTTCGGTGAGGGTCGGGGCGGCGGCGTCGTGGGTCGGGGCAGCGCGCGGGAGAGAGGGTTGAAGGGGATCTGGCGAGGGAGAGGGAGGATATCTAGGGGGAAGCTTACTAATGGCGCACCACACCTCGGTGCGCCATTATAATTTTTTTAGATAGCAATGGCGCACCCCACAGCGGTGCGCCATTAGAATGTTTTTTTATTACAGTTCGAGCACAGGTTATATTGCACCTAACCCAATCCACATCAGAACCCGCCCACTAGCCCGACTGGTCAGCACGTAGCACACACACTAGGAGGTCCTGGGTTTGATTCCCAGGCTCCGCAATAATTTTTTTCCATTTTAAATGTTGTTTGATATTTATTTGTGTTTAAATATGTTCAAACTTGTTTAAATCATAACAATAATATTTTTTTTATAAAAACAGTAATAATTTTTTTAAAAATATGTTCAAATTTGTTACTTGAAAATATCATCGGCGGCGGCGGTGGAGCGGGGGAGGGTGCGGGGGGTGCCCGTTGGCGGCGGTGGAGTGGGGAGGGTGCGAGGGGTGCCCGTTGGCGGCGGTGGAGCGGGGGAGGGTGCGGGGGGGCGGGTGCTCGGCGGCGGCGGTGGAGGGGGATCGAGATCGAGTGTCCTCATGATATCAAAAAATGCCCATGAAATACAATCGAGAAATGAAGACTACGATTTAAATAGTATGGATCTTAGCTAGATATCTGTTCGCAATCTTCTTGCCCTTCTTTTTCGCAAATGGAGTTCTTCTGTGGAATGGACGTCCTTTAGGTAGGGTGGTCCTGCTTCTTCTTGTGGTGTGTGCTGCTACTTCGTCGTCGTCGTCATGTTCGATCTTCGGGTCGTCGTACTTGTGGAAGTCTTGCTCATTGGCTACTCCATCCATTCCGATAATCTTCCTTTTGCCTCTCCTCACGACAACACGACTGGGCTTTGACGGGTCGGTAATGAAGAAGCATTGGTCCACTTGGGAAGCCAGTACCCATGGCTCATTTTTCGCGGTGACGTTTGCGCCCGCGGTATTGGATTTGGCTTCGGGTATAAATATGGTGGTGAAATACCTGTCTTCTTTTCGGACGCTCTTGGCCCATCTGAGACGGAACATCGGGACCTTCTCTCCAGTGTAGCTCAGCTCCCAGATCTCCTCGATCCTTCCGTAGTATCTGTCCTTGTCGTTACCGGTGTAGGATTCCATCGTTACCCCGGAGTTCTGATAACCATCGCTCTTCATGTCCTTGTTCTCGGTGTAGAATGTGTAGCCCTTGATATCGTACACCTCATAGGTCATCAGGTTGTACTCGACGCCCTGTGACAAGGCGAATATGAGTTGTTCTTCCGTGGAAGAATCCTCATGTAAAGGGTACGACAGAAGCTTCTGCTTGAACCAACGCGTCAAACATGAGTTGTGCTCTTTGATTATATCTCCGTCCGTCCTCTGTTGGCCTCGGTCATTGTACGTCTTCTCAAGAAAGGTTTTGTGCTCTAACACCCAAGGATCGACCACGTCTATGTGTTGTAGCACGACTAGGTTTGCTCTTTCAAAGTCAGCGAGTCGACCCTCGAAGTCGACATGCATTTCGCGGCGACCCTCACGGTGACCCCATCCAGCGAGCCTGCCGAGGTGCCTGTTGACGGGCAGACCAACGGGGTTCTTGATGCCTAGATAATTCGTGCAGTACGAGATGCACTCTTCAGTCAGAACTTGGTCAATGATGAAGTGACCCTCCCATTTGGGCTCTAGTTTGGTCTTTTTCTTCTCCGGCAGGCGTAGAACTAGTTCACCAATGTTATATGTTTTGTCCCGTACTTCTCTGCGTTGGCATCTTCGAGCTTGTTGCTGATAGAATGCGGAACGGGCTTTTGCCACATCACGCTCCTCCTCCAGGGTGTCTAGATTGTCCTACCGATCGAGCTCGGCTTCTCTTTCTTCGTACATGCGCACTCGAGGTGAGTCATGAATTATGTCGCAGGGCAGAACCGCCTCTGCGCCGTACACCATAAAAAGGGGGTCTATCCGGTAGTACGATTCGGCATGGTCAACAGCCCCCAGAGTACGGAGTCGAGCTACTCTACCCAGTGTGTGTTAGATTCCTTTAGGGACCGCACTAATCTGGCTTTGATGCCTCTCATGATAAGACCATTTGCTTGCTCGACTTGACCGTTAGTTTGCGGGTGATAGACGGAAGCATAATCAAGCTTAATGCCCATGTTTTTGCACCAGAGTTTTACCTCGTTGGGAGTGAAGTTCGTGTCGTTATCAGTGATGATGCTGTGGGGGACGCCATAACGGTGTACGACCCCGGATATGAAGTCTATCACCGGTCCGGATTCGGCCATTTTAACAGGCTTGGCTTCTATCCATTTGGTGAATGTATCCACCATGACCAGCAAGTATTTTTGCTTTTGGGTTCCTCCTCTAAGGGGTCCAACCATGTCAAGCCCCCAGACCGCAAAGGGCCAGGTAATGGGGATTGTGTGGAGGGCGGTGGGTGGCATATGGCTTTGGTTTGCAAAGAACTGACAACCGACGCAATGTTGGACCAAGTCCTGTGCATCTGCCCGGGCCGTTGGCCCGTAAAAACCTCTACGGAAGGCCTTGCTTAGTAGTGCCCGGGTTGCGGGGTGGTGGCCGCCGAGTCCGGCGTGAATTTCTGCCAGAAGCTTCCGCCCTTCCTCTTCGGAGATGCACCTTTGAAGGACTCCAGTGGTGCTTTTCTTATAAAGCTCTCCCTCATGGACCCTATAGGCTTTAGATCGTCACACTATGCTGCGTGCCTCATTTTGTTCCTCGGGGAGTTTCTGCCTAGTTAAGTAGGCCAGGAATGGTTCTGTCCATGGGGCAATGATGGCCATTATTACGTGGGCTGAAGGTGTTATTTCGGTGGCAGAGCCTCCGATTATGTCAGAGTGTTAGGTATCGGACATTGTGGTCCGGTCCAGACTATTGTTACCGGTGTCTCCTTCCCATACCACGGATGGCTTAAACAGCCTTTCCAAAAAGATGTTAGGAGGGACTGCGTCTCGTTTTGCACCGATGCGTGCGAGGACGTCTACTGCCTGATTGTTTTCCCGAGCCACATGGTGGAATTCGAGCCCCTCAAACTGAGCTGACATTTTGACGACGGCGTTGCGATAGGCCGCCATTTTTGGATCCTTGGCAGCAAAGTCTCCATTTATTTGGGATATTGCGAGGTTCGAATCCCCCCGCACCTCCAGGCGCTGAATGCCCATGGATACTGCCATCCGAAGACCATGTAAAAGGGCCTCGTATTCGGCTGCACTGCTGGAGTCTGTATACATTATCTGGAGTACGTATTGAACTATATCTTCGGTTGGGGACGTCAGAATGACGCCAGCCCCCAGACCAGCCAGCATTTTGGAGCCGTCGAAGTACATGATCCAGTTGGAATATGCGCCGTACTCTTTAGGGAGTTCGGCTTCTGTCCATTCGGCGACGAAGTCGGCCAATACTTGCGACTTGATGGCTCGCCGCGGCTTGTAAGTTATGTCGAACGGGAGGAGCTCAATGGCCCATTTGGCAATCCGGCCCGTGGCGTCGCGGTTGTTTATAATATCAATAAGTGGTACTTCCGAGGCTACCGTTATTGAACACTCTTGAAAGTAGTGTCGCAGCTTCCTGGATGCCATGAATATTGCGTATGCTATCTTTTGATAATGCGGATACCGTGACTTGCATGGAGTAAGGACAGTGGATACATAATAGACAGGCTTTTGCAGGGCGAATTTATGTCCGTCCGTTTCTCGTTCGACGACGAGCAATGCGCTCACAACTTGATGGGTTGCCGCGATGTATAATAGCATAGGTTCGCCAACGTTTAGCGCTGCCAGGATTCGGTTGGTTGCTAGTATGGCCTTTATTTCTTCCAATCCGGCTGTGGCAGCATCCGTCCACTCGAAGTGTTCAGTGCGCCGTAGGAGGCGGTACAGGGGTAATGCCTTTTCTCCCAGGAGGGAGATAAAGCGGCTTAGAGCCGCCACACATCCGGTTAATTTCTGTATTTGTTTGAGGTCCGTTGGGATATCCAACTGTGACAGAGCTCGGATCTTGGCCGGATTTGCTTCAATTCCTCTGCTGGATACAATGAAGCCTAGGAGCTTTCCGGATGGTACGCCGAAAACACATGTTTCTGGGTTGAGCTTGATGTCGTATGTTCGGAGGTTGTCGAATGTGAGCCTCAAGGCGTCTATTAGAGAGTCGGCGTGCTTAGTTCTGATGAACACATCATCTACGTATGCCTCCACTGTTTTGCCGATCTGGTTTGCCAGACATGTCTGAATCATGCGCTGATATGTTGCGCCGGCGTTGTTTAGCCCAAAAGGCATTGTGTTGAACCAGAAGGGGCCGTATGGTGTGATGAATGCCGTTGCGGCTTGGTCAGGCTCCGTCATCTTAATTTGGTGGTAGCCGGAGTATGCGTCGAGGAAACACAATGAGTCTTGTCCTGCGGTAGCATCGATATTTTGATCGATGAGAGGTATCCTTTGGGCAAGCCATGTTGAGGTCCTTGAAATCGACGCACAGGCACCAGGATTTATCCTTCTTTGGTACCATCACCAGGTTTGCTAGCCAGTCCGGATGTTTTATTTCTCTAATGAATCCGACCTCCAATAACTTGGCTAGTTCCTCCCCCATAGCTTGCCTCTTAGGTTCGGAGAAACGCCAAAGAGCCTGCTTGACAGGCTTGAATCCTTTTAGAATATTGAGGCTATGTTCGGCCAGCCTGCGTGGGATTCCTAGCATATCTGAAGGATGCCAGGCAGAAATGTCCCAGTTTTCTCGCAGGAACTCTCGTAGGGCGGCGTCTATGGCAGCGTTTAACTGTGCCTCGATGGAGGCTGTTTTTGTAGGGTCCGTTGGATGGACTTGGAATTTGACTATTTCGTCTGCTGGTTTAAAGGAGGTGGACTTGGATCTCTTATCGAGTATCACATCGTCTCTATTCACCATGGAGCCCAGCGCAGTCAGTTCCTCGGCCGCTAGGGCTTCGGATAATGCCTCGAGGGTCAGTGCGGCTGTCTTGTTTTCGGTGCAGAGTGATGTGTCCGGATCACTAGCAAGAGTGATGATTCCATTGGGCCCAGGCATTTTTAGCTTCATGTACCCGTAATGGGGTATGGCTTGGAAGATCGTGAATGCCTCCCGCCCTAGAAGGGCGTGGTATCCACTACTGAACGGGGCCACTTGGAACGTAATCTCTTCTGACCTGTAATTCTCCGGCGTGCCGAACACCACATCTAGTGTGATTTTGCTTGTACAACGCGCTTCCCGACTGGGGATTATTCCTCTAAAGGTTGTGCTTCTTCGCTCGATGCGGCTCCAGTCTATTTCCATTTTTTGAAGGGTTTCCACATCTAGTTTCCATGAGTACTTTGGTGAGTCGAAAGCCGTCCACAATTGGACTGAGGACCAATGCGGCTGGTGCTCGGGCTGTTCAGAATTTAGGTTCGTCATTGGCATTGAAAGTAATAGCCGTGTCACTCCATGGATTTATTTTTGCCACGTGGTGGATTTCGGCAAGGCTGCGGAGTGTTCTCTTTCGCCTATTATTTGATGCGAAGGTCTCAAAGACTGTTAATAACGTATTGTTATCCCTGGGATGGTGCTCTGCGACTTCTGGAATGAGAAGATCCTCGTCACTTTTGGCTACCTGCCGGAGTATCCAACATGCTCTAAGGTTGTGTGTTGGTATGGCGCCCTCTAGACTTTGTATTTTATAGGGTCCATTGAGACATCCCTCCAGTACGGTTCTGTGCCCTGTAGAGGGTTTTTGCTTTTTGGTAGTTAACCCGGGTGTCGTGTGATAATGCACCCTTTTATTCCGCACTGGGTTCAAATTCATGGCCGGATTGTCCCAAAATTTTATTTCGGTTTTCCATGCACTTTCCATCGCATAGTACTTTCATACTATGGACGCCAAGTCGGCAAAGCGTGTAATTTCACGGCGACTTATGGCGTTAAGGATACCCTTGTCCGTGCAATTATTGCAAAAGAATGAGATTGTGACTTCCTCGCGACAGTCCCTAACCTTGTTCATGACAAGGAGGAATCTGGCCCAATAATTATATACTTTTTTTGGGGCTCTTGCCTGATGTGGGAAAGATCGCTTATGTTTGGGTGGGTGGGTCGAATTGAATCTGAAACCTCACCCGATCTGGGAACCAGGGGCCGAAGAGTTTCCAATCTTGGAAGTTCGGGCTCTGGGACGTTTCCCGATAAGCCTGGCCCGCTGCCTGTCTCTAGGTTCAGGGCTTGGGTGGCGTCCTCCTGTAAACGGGTATCCGGCTCGGATGACTCAGTAATCCGGACATATCTAGTCCTTAAGATAGAGGAAGGGTTGCCGCATTGCTCCTCCACCACCGTAACGTGATGGGTGACCGGGGGAGAGTTAATTTCTCTCTGATCGGGTTTAAGCCCAATCTGATCATAGTCCGTAGCGACTCCCAGGGCGGCGATGCGATCCAAGAGCTCGTTCAGGGAGGAGAGATCCATTGGAGCCAACTGCTCGGCGAGTTCCGAGTTTACGTGGAGACTGCTTTTGATGACCCGAGAGGCCGTCGTCGGTGCAGCAGCCGAACAGGCCGTCATGATGAAACCACCTAGCCGGAGAGTTTGGCCGATAGCCAAAACTCCCTCAGCGGTAGTGCCGTCTTTAAAGACGAGACGAGACATCCTTCCTTATGGCGACGGCACATAGGAACTCTCAATGAAAGCACCAATGTCGGTGTCAAAACTGGCGGATCTCGGGTAGGGGGTCCCGAACTGTTCATCTAGGCGGATGGTAACAGGAGACAAGGGACACGAGGTTTTTACCCAGGTTCGGGCCCTCTCGATGGAGGAAATACCCTAATCCTGCTTGATTAATATTGATGATATGGGTAGTACAAGAATGGATGTACCATGAGATCAGAGAGGCTAAACCCTAGAAGCTAGCCTATGGTATGATTGTTGTTGTGTCCTATGGACTAAACCCTCCGGTTTATATAGACACTGGAGGGGGCTAGGGTTACACAGAGTCGGTTACAAAGAAGGAGATCTACATATCCGTACTGCCAAGCTTGCCTTCTACGCCAAGGAAAGTCCCATCCGGACACGGGACGAAGTCTTCAATCTTGTATCTTCATAGTCCAACAGTCCGGCCAAAGGTTATAGTCCGGCTGTCTGGATACCCCTAATCCAGGACTCCCTCATCGGCCTTTTAGCGACCCATTTAAGTGTTGGGCCAATTTCCGACTCGGTGTGTCTTTCAGCCTGTTGACGGCCCATATATCTGTTGGGCCATTTGTAGTCGGACAAGAGATTTGGCCTTTTAGCGATCCATTTAAGTGTTGGGCCAATTCCCGGCCCTCTGTGCCTTTCAGCCTGTTAATGGACCATAAATGAGTTGGTCCATTTGTAATTGGACCTGAGTTTTGGCCTTTTAAGGGCCCATGCCCTTCATGGTCCAATACCAGCCCGGTTTCTCTTTCGGCCTGCTAAAGGCCCACAAAACAGTTGGGCCATTTACAATATGACCTGGCTTTCAGCCTCTTAGCGGCCCATGCTCTTCATTGTCCAGTACAAGCCTGCTATCTCTTTCGTCCTGCTAAAGGCCCACAGTAGAGTTGGGCCATATGTAGCCCAAACTTAGTAACGACCTGGTAACAGCCCATGAAATCAATTGAGCGCACCTGTTGCCAGCTTCGATGTCAGCCTGTTAACGACCCGGGAGTTAAGAGGGCCGACCATTATCTTTCGTCCTGGTAACGACCCTTTAACTTAATGGGACCACTAAAGTTACTACATGTCTTTAGGCCAAAATAGATAATTTGAGCCCATTACGACGAGCAATTATGCACACGACCAAATCCGATCAACAAAGGTACGACATACAGGGAAAAACATTGCACATCCAGCGTATATTATAGGAAATTACATCCACTGGGCAATCAAAGATTGATGCCAGTGCAAATAAATGAAAAGAACCTAACGATCTACAACGTCACAATCTGCAACCTCAGCACGGATGATGCAAATAAGCATGTGGGCAAGTTCTTGCTTCTTTGCTACACTGTCTCATAAAAAATTGTTCAGTTGTTGTGTCGCACGACTCTGCACCTCTGATTCCTCCACCATTTCCATCATTCCTTCAGCCATTAATTGGTTCACAAACATACATTTCTTCCATTGCATTCGAGATAGAGGATAATGAACATATTCAGATGGCGATTTTGGTAGGCTTGTATTATTGATAGTGGAGAGTGTCTCGACCACTGCATGAAAACATAAATTAGGAGTGGAACCAAACAGATTAATCATGATATTGCCATATTACCTGGCCTTGATTTATTGGAAAGAAACAATGGGGTTGCCTTGCTGTTTTTAGAGTTTGTCTTCTTATCTTCAGCAGCCTGCACCAAATTAATACACTAGCATTGCTATCATTGGCCAAGTCAGATAATAGGAAAGCAACATTGGCACAACGAACGTTTGGGCAACTAGCCAACACCAAATTAACACAATATGGCAGAGCTATCATCAGCCAGGTAAGGTAATACGAAAGCACCATTGACACAATGAATGAATGGGCAACCAGAGTAGCACTACAATTCAGTAATGTGCATGATATGAGATAGTACACTCATGCAACTCAGTATGCAAAACTACCAGGTTGTTTTCTTTACAAAAATCAACATTGGCACCTTTAACATTTTGCTACAACTAATTTTCGATCAGATAAAGGTTGGATTCACGCCGATTAACAAAATACATGCTGATCTAAAAATATAGTGATATACAACAGGTATTTACATCAGCATTGGAGCACAGAGAATTCCCGCAAGATATTTTTCTCGAATATAATCCCAATGAAGGAAGTATTCTATCATTTAACCTTATTTTCTAAAAGAGAGATGGGTAAGAAACATGTAGAAAATATGATAAGAATTCTATAACATTTCATGATGCGAGGATACGCACACGCTTCTTAGAATGGAGTTGACATTCTTTTGCTGGACTGGAGCGGACAAGTTCTACGGAATCTGCTTATTATCAGTGGGAGTTGGGTTTCTCTGTGCTGGAGCAGTATCTATGAAAAATGGAGTTGGTGTATTATCTCCTGGCGTTTGGAACTTTTGCAAAGACCTAGTTTGTAACCCTTCAGATTCTAACATAGCCGTCTTCCAGTTGCATGCCTTATATAGAAGAATGGTGCTTCAATTATAAAACATGCTACAACATAGCCGTCTTCGGGTTTTTTTCCTCTTTATTAATTATCAAACTTCTAGGAACAAAATCGAAAAAATCATTTGTAGCAAATGGTTCCTTAAGGATAGCAAAAAGATTGGGATGAATACTTATAGATTTGAGATCCGCAGTTTCCTTACTAGAGATTCGCCTTTGTTTTTAGGAACATACATAAGCTTGACAATTTTAGTTGGAGGACTTGGATTATTCTTCACGGAAGAGATAGCAGTCCCCAAGTTGGAAATGATACCCTCAAGTTTATCGATTCTAGTGGAGTCCTGATTTATTATTTTATTAACTATGGGTTCCTTCTCCTTAATACTTTTCAAAGTGACTCCTACTTTAGATCCATATTGGGTAATTTGGTTGTGGATCTTTTTATCCAAATTTTCAATTAACTCTATGGTAGCAACTTTATTTTCAATAATTTCAAGTCTTTGCATTACATGCTCCAAAGTTAACAAAGTTCCATTAACCAAAAGAGGTGGTGAGCCAAACAAATCTATCATAGCATTATAAGAATCAAAATTATAGCTACCCAAGAAATTCCCTCTGGTAATGGTATCAAGAATATATTAGTACCAAGGGGTAGTGCGTACATAAAATTGCGGAGAAGAACGGAAGTAGATTGCTTCCTGATAGATCTATTTTGAGCATTGCAAATTCTATACATTTGCTTAAAATTAAGAACTTATTTCTCGGGAGACAACGGAGAAGATAGAGGACTAGCCATAATGACAAGCAAGTGAAAAAAGGCGGGCGGAAAGAGAGGGAGAATAAAACGGCAAGGATGAAGTGGGGGAGAGGAAAACGAGAGGCAAATGGAAAATAATGTAATGCGGGATATAAGGGTTTGTGATGGGTACTTGGCATGTTGACCTTTGCGTAGACTCCCCGGCAACGGCGCCAGGAATCCTTCTTGCTACCTCTTGAGCACTGCGTTGGTTTCCCTTGATCAAAGTAGTGTAAGTATTTCCCTTAGTTTTTGAGAACCAAGGTATCAATCTAGTAGGAGGTCATGCACTAGTCCCTCGCACCTACACAAACAAATAAAATCCTTGCAACCAACGCAATAAAGGGGTTGTCAATCCCTTCACGATAACCTACGAAAGTGAGATTTGATAAATATGATAATATATTATTTTTGGTATTTTTATGATAAATATGCAAAATAAATAAAAGGCAATAAAAATAGCTAAGTGTTGGAAGATTAATATGATGAAAATAGACCTGGGGCCATAGGTTTCACCAGTGGCTTCTCTCGAGAGCATAAATATTACGGTGGTAAACAAATTACTGTAGAGCAATTGACAGAATTGAGCATAGTTATGAGAATATCTAGGTATGATCATGTATATAGGCAACACGTTCGTGACAAGTAGACCGACTCCTGCCTGCATCTACTACTATTACTCCACACATCGACCGCTATCCAGCAAGCATCTAGAGTATTAAGTTCGTAAGAACAGAGTAACGCTTTAAGTAAGATGGCATGATGTAGGTGGATAAACTCATGCAATATCATATAAACCCCATCTTGTTATCCTCGATGGCAACAATACAATACGTGCCTTGCTGCCCCAGCTGTCACTGGGAAGGACACCGCAAGATTGAACCCAAAGCTAAGTACTTCTCCCATTGCAAGAAAGATCAATCTAGTTGGCCAAACCAAACTGATAATTCGAAGAGACTTGCAAAGATAACCAATCATACATAAAAGAATTCGGAGAAGATTCAAATATTGTTCATAGATAAACTTGATCATAAACCCACTATTCATCGGTGTCAACACACACATCGTAAAAGAATATTACACCAAATAGATCTCCACGAGAACGGTGGAGAACTTTGTATTGAGATCCAAAGAGAGAGAAGAAGCCATCTAGCTAATAACTATGGACCCGAAGGTCTGAGGTAAACTACTCACACATCATCGGAGAGGGTATGGTGTTGATTTAGAAGACCTCCATGATCAATGCCCCCTCTGGTGGAGCTCCGGAAAAGGCCCCAAGATGGGATCTCACGGGTACAGAAGGTCGCGGCGGTGGAATTAGGTTTTTGGCTCCGTATTTGGTAGTTTAGGGGTACGTAGGTATATATAGGAGAAAGAAGTGCGTCGGTGGAGCAACGTGGGCCCCACGAGGGTGGAGGGCGCGCCTAGGGGGGTAGGCGCACCCTCCTACCTTGTGCCCTCCTGATTGCTTTCTTGACGTAGGGTCCAAGTCCTCTGGATCACGTTTGTTCCAAAAATCACGTTCCCGAAGGTTTCATTCCGTTTGGACTCCGTTTGATATTCTTTTTCTGCGAAACTCTGAAATAGGCAAAAAACAACAATCTGGGTTGGGCCTCCGGTTAATAGGTTAGTCCCAAAAATAATATAAAACTGTATAATAAAGCCCATTAAACATCCAAAACAGAATATAATATAGCATGGAACAATAAAAAATTATAGATATGTTGGAGACATATCAGCTGGATGTCCCACGTGTCGGCAAAAGGAGGAAGAACTCGACCAAATCTTCGGTCGTGCTCTCGGATTAGACTAATTGTGCTAACGTAAAATTTTATTGTGTAGAATGGATGCAAGTTTTGGTATTGGGAAGAAGAGGTCAACGATATATTCATAGAGCGCAATTTGGTAGATGTTCTAGCACTTTTAGCTAGCATTGAGGCTAGTGATGAGACTAGTGCACTTGTTGATAGAATAGAGGCTAGACATGTCTACTTCTTTACACCCGAAGAAGAAAGAAGCACGCAAGATCGAGCATCCGCAGATCAACAATGAATGCATCGAGAAGGCACTAATTCAACTTACAGGAGCAGTTATGGAAGTTGGATATCTTCTAAAATGTATTCTTATGATTCTTGTTTTCTTTGGCCTTGATTTTGTAGTCCAAATTTTGGTGATGTATTTCCATGTACCAAAAAATCAATGATGAAAAAAAGATATGTGTTTGCAAAGAAAAATGTACGCGGCCAGGAAGCGTCCGCGCGTTCGTTGCACGGCCACCGCATCCGAGAAATGGCCCGGACACGACCCCATTGCCCTACCCAAACGAACAGAATCCGGGAAAAACGGAGGTCCATTTGGGGTCGTGCGTTGGAGTTGGTCATACAAGTGGGACCACAATTGAGGAAACCGACTATCGGCAAACCCCCACCTCGCCCGCCGCGCGATGTCTGAGTTAGAGAAACAATGAGGTTGAAGAGATTGATGTAGCACGGACTCCGAGAAATATGGTGTCAGATGGAAATCGTGTTGGTGGCGTGTGTCGTACTCCTGGACGTGAATGCTTGTTCTTCCCATGTCACCCTACTACTCCTACTACTTATAGTAGTAGTATCGAGCATTCGAGGTGTTGGTTACGTACAGCGAACACATTAACATATGGCCCACCTCACACTGTGGTCAAATTTCCTGGAGTCTGTGCTAGGTTAAAAAGTGTTCTTTGTAAGGATGGGTGGCTGGTCTCAAGTTTAAAACTTGTTGTATTACGTACGTAGATGTAGAGATAGTGCAGCATGTGAAGCTAGTACAAATAGTGTACTATTGTTTTTTTACCCTGAACACACTACTAGGAAAAGGACTACTAATGGCGTACTGGTTTTGCCTACTAATGGCGCACCACATGGAAGTGCGCCATTAGTAACATTTTTTTTTAAAAAATCCGATTTTTTTTAAAAAAAAATTCATATATTTTTTCGTTTTTTTCTTAATCTCAGGTCAATATGGCTTAATCTGGGGTCAATATGCTTAATCTCAGGTCAAATCGCACTCCGTGGTCAAACTTCCCGAAAGGTCACTCATCCTCACACTACTCCAGCCCAAGCACGCTTAACTTCAGAGTTCTATCCAACCCCAGCAACAGCTCACTTCACAGGCACTTGTTGATATATCTAGCATATCAATCCTATTATACCTTGTCGATGTCTAGGACTTTGTTAATGTTCATGACTATGATGAAATTTTTGAAAAATATTTCAAACTTCCCGGTCATACTACGTATCATTTTTTGGGAAAAAATTCAAAAAAAAAATCAAAACCAATTTTTTTTAAAAAAATTTTGCCTCTAGGGATTTTGAAAATGTTAGGTTTTTGGGGATTTTGAAAATATTTAATGGGGTTCCCCCAGTTAAATTCGGATGTAACTTTTCGAGTAGATGATTTTTCATATATAAAACTTTTTAATCCGAGTTCGTATGCAAAAGTTATGCCCATTTTACAAATTTCCAGAGAGATTTTGCAAATAAAGTCGAAATTTATATTTGTAAATTTTCCCAACAACTAGACCACATATCACATGGGAAACTTATTTTCTTTTATTTTTTTGACATTTTTATCATTTTTTTATTTTTTTCTAAAACTGAAAAGGGGTCCCGGGGGGGGGGGGGGGTGGGGGTGCATTCGGTGGAAGCCGGGCAAACTAGTAATGGTGCACCATGGGGTGGTGCGCCATTAGTAGTTAAACTAGTAATGGCGCACCACAACTACGGAGCGCCATTACTAGTTTTGAAAAAACATATAAATTTTTTTTGAATTTTTTTTTGAAATTGTTTGAAAAAAACGTAGTAATGACGCACCAGTGGACAGTGCGCCATTACTAGTTAAAACTAGTAATGGCGCAAAACTAGTAATGGCGCACTGTCCACTGGTGCGCCATTACTAACAGAATTTTTATAATTTTTTTACTTCTTTTTTCAAAACTTCTAATGGCGCACGGTGGGTGTGGTGCGCCATTAGTAGTTTTGAAAAAATTAAAAAACAAATTTTTTTACTAATGGCGCACCGTGGGATGTGGTGCGCCATTAGTATTTGCACACTAATGGCGCACCAACACATGGTGCACCATTAGTATTTAGTAATGGCGCACCACATGTACAGTGCGTCATTAGTGTCCATCCCATCTATAGCCCTTTTCCTAGTAGTGATAGTAGGAAAGGCTCGTACTGTGAAAATATATTAAATGAAAAGGGACTGTACAAGGTGAATATTTACATCATGGGGGGGGTAGGTTAGACCACTTTGCTCCACCCAGGAGAACAAAAATAAAAAGGGGGCTAGAGTAAGGAGTTTACAAAATCCAGAACTAGAGGCCTATTTGCCTCCTTAACCCTATGCCGCAAAAGTTCAAAGTCTTTCTTGAATCTATCTAGCCACGATGTGAAGGAAGGATCGATTGATCTGAAGTGTTTGTTGTTCCATTCTTTCCAAATGCTCCACACCGCTACAAACAAAATTTTCAAACAACATGGGTGTGGGGTGGTTTGATTTTTGGTCTTCAATGGCTTGTATCCTACCCCCAAAAGGTTCCCAGTTGATGTCCATGGCTCGCCAACATGGTTTACTGAATGAACACGTGAAAATCATATGCTTAACTATTTCCTCGATGTTGCGCCCACACAACAGACAATTGTGATCATCTCCAGTGTTGTAGTGGCGTATTTTGAGCATATTCCGGGTGTTCAGCCTGTCGTGGAGGAGAAGCGATGCAAAGACTTTCAACTTCATAGTACATTTAGACCTCCAAAGCCATTCAAAGACGTTATGAGCGTGGACCTCCCGAAAAAAGAATTCGTAGTAATCCGTTGATCTGTAGATAGATTTGCCCCAAACATAGCTCGAGACATCCGAAGTTGAGGTCATAGGTTGGAATGATGATGCGATCATTTGAATGTTTCGGACTTCTTCAAATGCTTGGGGGGAAAGTGGCAGATGAAAGGCCGGTCCCAGAGACATGCTCCCCAAGAAATCACGCACAGACATATCTTCATTAATTGCATACGAGTAAGCCCGAGGATGAGACTCCAGTAAAATTTGATTAGCCCAAAAATCTTTCCACAAAAGGGCTGTGGAGCCACAGACAATATTAACATGAGAGATCCCGCGAAATGTCGGTGTGAGCTTGAGAATATCACGCCACCAGAAAGATCCAACCGGGTCCATTGCATGTGGGACTTTCTGGTCATAGTACGTGTCCCAAGTAAGTTGCACCCATGGAATATCCAGGTTGTTATAAAACTTGTGTAGAAACTTGAGAATAAGAGCTTCATTCTGGATCTTGAGGTTTATCACACCGAGCCCTCCTTTCTTCTTAGGTTTACAAACCATGTCCCACGCAGCAAGTGAGTTGGATTTCTCACACTGGTCAGTTTTTTTGACCCAGAGGCATCTTCTCCTGATTCTATCCAGTATCTCAATGAGTTTAGGCGGGAACTTGAGGGTGCACAAAGCATAAATGAGTAGGGACATGACTGTGGTGTTGAGCAGAGTGAGCTTCCCCGCGTACGACATGAGTGAGAGCGTGGAAGAAAGATTTCTTTTGTCATTGCTAACCAGAGGCATAAAATCAAGAAGTGTTGGTCAGGTGGTACCTAGTGGCAGGCCAAGGTAGGTGAAAGGCATGGATCCAATGGAACATCCAAAGATAGAGGCAATATCTGTAGCCAATTGTGTGTCCAAGTTGATGGGAATTAGTGTGGATTTATGGAAGTTGATCTTCAGGCCAATAGACTGGGCATAATCAGATAGAACGTTCTTGATGATCTCAACTTGTCTAGGGCATGCGGGCATGAGAAGTAACGTGTCATCAGCGTATTGGACAATTGGATAGTCCATATTACCATTGGAGGGCAAAGGTAGGTGGATCAAGCCTCTCCGGAAAGCATCATTAATAGCTGATTGTAGAAGATCTGCAGCGAGTACAAAAATGAGAGGAGAGAGCGGGTCTCCTTGTGTGACGCCACGTCTGCAGTGAAATTGACGGCCTGGCACACCATTGAGCAAAATAGATGAGCGGCCCGAGGAGAAAATCGTTTGATCCAGGACAGCCATTTTTCATTAAAGCCCATGTGCTTCATAATGTTAATCATTGCTTCATGTTCAATGTTGTCGAATGCTTTGGCAAAGTCCAGCTTCAAAAGCACAATTTGTCTTTTGGATGCTCGGCACTGATGGATATATTGAAATGTCCAAGCCAGACAGTCTTGGATGGACCGTCCTTTGATGAAACCGTATTGGTTGCGGTGAATGATGCGTAGGATCACTGAGGGAGTCCTGGATTAGGGGGTGTCCGGAGAGCTGGACTATGACCTTTGGCCGGACTGTTGGACTATGAAGATACAAGATTGAAGACTTCGTCCCGTATCCGGATGGGACTTTCATTGGCGTGGAAGGCAAGCTAGGTAATACGGATATTTAGATCTCCTTCCATTGTAACCGACTCTGTGTAACCCTAGCCCCTCCGGTGTCTATATAAACCGGAGGGTTTAGTCCGTAGGACACAAAAAAACAACAACAATCATACCATAGGCTAGCTTCTAGGGTTTAGCCTCTCTGATCTCGTGGTAGATCTACTCTTGTACTACCCATATCATCAATATTAATCAAGCAGGAGTAGGGTTTTACCTCCATCAAGAGGGCCCGAACCTGGGTAAAAACATCGTGTCCCTTGTCTCATGTTACCATCCGCCTAGACACACAGTTCGGGACCCCCTACCCGAGATCCGCCGGTTTTGACACCGACATTGGAGCTTTCATTGAGAGTTCCTCTGTGTTGTAGTCATCAGGCTTGATGGCTCCTTCGATCATCGTCGGCGATGCAGTCCAGGGTGAGAGTTTTCTCCCCGGACAGGTCTTTCTATTCGGCGCTTTGCACTGCTGGCCAATTCGCTTGGCCATCTGGAGCAGATTGAAAGCTACGCCCCTGACCATCAGCTCAGGTTTGGAAGCCTAAACTACACGGCCGATATCCGTGGAGACTTGATCTTCGACGGGTTCGAGCCCTCGCCGAGTGCGCCGCACTGTCACGATGGGCATGATTTAGCTCTGCCGCCAAACAGTGCCCCTGAGGCCGCACCCGCATCCGCTCCGACCTTCAATCCGGAGCCAACTGCGCCTACCGAGAGCGGGTGGCTAGACCCCGCTGTCGTGGTTCTAAGTCTGAGAGTAGTGTAGGGGGGTAAGTATGAAGAGGCTAGGTCTTAGCTATGTAGAAGCTGTAAACGCACAAAGATGTACGAGTTCAGGCCCTTCTCAGAGGAAGTAAAAGCCCTACGTCTCGGAGCCCGGAGGCGGTCGACTGGATTATATGTGTGAGAATGACAGGGGTGCGAACCCTTGATACTGAGGAGGGGGGTGGCTTATATAGAGTTCGCCAGCCCTCTCCTGCCCTCAGTAATCCAGGGTTTAAGGTACATTAAGGTTGGGCGTTACTGGTAACGCCCCTAATAAAGTGCTATGATGACCATAAAGGCTACTTAATGACCGACCGTTTGCCTGTGGAGTGACTTTAGATCTCCTGGAAGTCGAGTGGTTGACTCAGCGGTCGAGTGATAGCTTCTGGGTCGAGTGTCTTGAACCCGTCGAGTGGGTACCTTCAAGTCGATTGGAAGGTGACTTCTTCTAAGTATGTCCTCGGGCAGGGCCCTTAGGACAGGTCCGTGTCCCTACCCTAGGTACATAGCTTCATCATTAGCCCCCGAATGGATCGAGGTTAGAGTGGGGAAAGGGTTGGAGATCTTTCCGATTGGTTCTCTGTGTCACGTGAATGCCTTGTTGCGGATCAATCGTCACGGATGACGTCATCAACCTTCTTCAGTCGCCTTGATCCATTCTAGGCCTTTCGTCGAGTGAATTATCTTGCTTGCGACGTTCCGAATGGTGATGTGAAAGGGATCTTTTGCCTGAAGGATTGCTCTACAACCCGCGGATTTCGCGGGATTTGAATTTCGAGAAGCGCGCGGGACGGGAGCGGCCGCAGTAATCTGATGTGATAAGGCGGAAGCTCCTCGATCCCCGCGCCACCTTTTTCGCCACGTACTGCGCGCGCGTCTGCTGTGGGATTTGACTGGATAGCCTGGGCCTATCAGTCAGCCACTCGGAAGCGGCCTCTTATAAGCCGCCGGCTCGGGGTTTCCAAACATTGTGCTCCCTCTTTTCTTTCTCCCTTCGCAAGTTCCTCCGCCACCTCTGCTCTCACCCTAGCGCCGCAAGTCCGTTCGAGCTCCGCCGGCGACGATAGTGAAGGACAAGACGTCCGATCTGGAGCACGCGAAGAAGGCGGCGGTGCAGGGGAAAGGGAAGAAGTCCGCTCGGGGCAGATCTTCCTCATGGACTGCTCTGCCCAAGGGCTGGATCCAGGGCGACTGGATGCCATCTGTGATTCGGCAGGAAGATCTTGACGACATGGTAGAGGGAGGAGTCATTCTCCACGAAGCTGCGCGTCTCCCGGGGGAAGGAATCGAACCTCAACCAAGAGATGGTGAGTGCGTCCTCCTCGCCACCCATATCGATCGTGGTTTTTCTCTGCCTCCTCATCCTTTTTTCCGGAGTTTTCTGAACTTCTTCGGAGCGCAGCTCCATCATTTCACTCCCAACTCCATCGTGTATCTTGCTGCTTTCGTTGCCTTGTGTGAGGGTTTCCTGGGTTGTCGTCCTCATTGCGGGCTCTTTAAGCACATCTTCACTTGCCGCTCCCAGTCGGTCAAGAGGGCCAAGTCGAGTGACGAGAGGACGCAGGTGATCCAATTGTGCGGAGGCCTGGCGATCCAGACGAGGGGAAATAGTTCTTTTCCATCTATCACTTTCCCTGAGTCGGTCCGCGGTTGGCAGGCGACCTGGTTTTATTGTAAGGACCAGGCGACCCCAGGACAGTCGACTGGACTTCCCCCTTTCTCTCTAGACCGAGCTCAGAAACCCGCTTCTCTGAAAGTAGCGCCGGAAGAAAAAACACAAGTCAAAGTGTTGGTTGGTCGAGTGGTTCAGCTTGTCCGCAAGGGCGTGACCGGAATGGATCTGCTGGAGGTCTTCCTTCGGAGGCGCATCCAACCGCTCCAGGCTCATGACCACCCGATGTGGCTGTATACAGGCCTTGAAGACACCACTCGGGTCCACCCAGAGGAGGTCACCGATGAGATGTTGGAAGGGTGGCTGTCGAGTATCACAGGAAACAAAGACAACCCCCGAGGAGCCAGGAGGGTCCCTCCACTCGACAACACATATGAAGTGGACCAGGTCTGCCCTTATGTTCTTGATTGGGGTCTTGCTTTCTTCATTGGTCTTCTTTGAGTTGGTCGATTGACTTTTGTTTTGTCTATTGTTTCCCAGGAAACTATTGAGATGTACTCGACGCCCAACGGGGCACAGGAGCCGACTGAGGAAGGGGACGCGAGCGGAGCTGAGAGCGGAGACGAACACGGCGAGTGGGAATCTGATGGCGAAGGGGAGGGGGACGACGACGTCGACTCCAGCGAAGAGGAGGAGGAGGAAGTTAAACCCCCCCGCTCGGAGGGGAGATCCAAGCTTACACACGATCCCGCGCGGGAACGTGGTAAAGCGACTGCTCCTGTTGGGCAGTCGTCGAAACGCCCTCGGACCTCCTCTCCTACGCCGACTGAAAAGGCTCCCAAGCTCCCACGCGCGATGCCATCCAAGCCACCCAAGGCTCTGCCTAAGATGAAGATGACTGTCCCCACCATTTCTGGGTAATAATAAGACTTGTTTTCCTTTGTCGACCGTGGACAGATCCTTGATCGATTCATTGAGCCAACGGACTGACTTCCGGAATTTGTAGTGCTGCTACTTCTAAGATCTCTACCAAGGACGGAGATCAAGAGATGGAAGATGCTGTTACTTCCAACCCAGGTACGATTACTAATGTTCTGGCTTGAGTTGACTGAATATTTGTTGTAACTCTGGTCGATTGACTTTTCTTGCAGCTCCCCCTCATGTTATCAACCTACCGGACGATGAAGACGACGAGCCGCTGAGAGTAAGGAGGAACCGGAGGACGTCGACTGGCAAGACCCCCCAATCTGCTCCGGTGTCTGAGGCTGTAGCTCGGGACGGTGGTGATACCACTCGGACTTCCGTGACTTCCGCTGAACCTCTGACGAGCGTGCGGCCTTTGGCGTCGACTGCAAATCCGCCTTCGCTTTTTGCTACATACCCTGTCCCAGAGGACCAAGTGGGTGCCGCAAAGGAGGCTATACGCTAGGCGGGAATCATGATGGATCAAGTGAAGGTGGTTCGGGACGCCAGCCAAGCAGCGTATGACGCGAGTTCGGCTCTTCAGAGCAACGTCCAGGTCAGTCGACTCAACACTTGGTCTGTTGCAATATGTTGTTCGAAGAATCTCTTTTCCGAAGATCTTTATATCTGTACACCCACTGGGTGTGTCTGTCAACTTTTGGACGAGTGGGGGCACGCTAAGTGCACCCACTGGGTGTAGTCCCCGAGACTACGGTGGACTGCTGGCAGTCGACTGTAGTCTTTATATTGTGTTGCTGTATTTGGACTTCTTCACACGGTCTGGTCAGGCCATGACTAATGGAATTGTAACCGATCGACTGCGGGCAGTCGACTTTTTTTTTGGTCGAACCAGTGGGGGCACGCTGAGTGCACCCACTGGGTGTATTCCCCGAGACTGTTGTCGAATGTTTTGATTCGGCTGTAGTCTTAGAAACGCTATCATTGTCTCTTGGTTACTCGGAAGTAACCTATCCTTGACATTTGTCGACTGGTTTTCTCGCAGAAATCCTGTGAACTTGCGGCTCGCTTTACTGAGTTGAAGGACCAACAGATCCATCTCAACCTTGACTTAAAACTTGCTCAAGAGAACCTGCAGAAGGCTCGAGAAGAGGCCAAAGGTATGGCTGGTGAGGTCATTCCTGATGAGTGACTTTTTTCTTTTTATCAAACCTTGATGTTGATCGCGCTCGACGCCCCACAGATCAATTGGAGGAAGCTCTGAAGAAGAAGGATTGAGATCTTGCCGAAGCGCAGAAGGAGGCTTTGAACAAAACAAAGCTTGCTGAAGAGAAGCTGGCTTTAGTCTCTATTCTTGAACAGGAGAACTCTAGACTGAAGGCTGCTCTCGACGCAGCTAATAAGGAGGTCAGCCGACTGAAGAACGACAAGATTGCTCTGAATAACAAGGCAGGCGAGCTGGCGGGGAAGAAGAACGATCTTGAGGTTTATCTCGGGGGACTTGCCAAGAAGTTGTTCATCATGCTCGAAGGTAACAATTTTCACTCGACTGGCTTACAGTAACCAAACTCGAGTAGAGCCGCTGCCTTATACTTGAATTGTTATTTGTAGAATTCTGCCAGAACTTTGAAGAGGAGACCAGTCGGCTGGAGCCAAGCTTGGACCCCGTCAATTCACTTGTGAAGGACGAGGCTGCTATGAATGTGCTCCGCCTGGAGTCCCGCATTACCAGCGTGGTTGATTATCTGGCTCGACTGAAGGTTGCAGTGTCGTGGATCGACACGTCTCTCTAGCCCAGGGCGACGCTTTCGAATGATCTCGAGTCCTTGATGACTCGACTGAATGACGTCCCTGGTCGAGTGACGGAATGGAAGAAGTCCTCTGCAAGAATTGGTGCTGATGTTGCTCTGTCTCTGGTTCGCGTCCACTTCAAGAAGGTGCGGGAGGAGAAGTTGGCCGCCATTCAGGTTGCCAACACCAGGAAGCTCAGCTTTCAAGACTTCATGGAGACTTTTATTGCTGCTACCACCCGTATCGCAGACGGGATTGATTTGGACGAGTTCGTCGCCCCATCCAGCCCTCCGCCTGAGGAATGAAAAAACTTTAAAGCCACCCTTTAAATTTGCCTCGGAATGCCGAGTGGATGCTGTAATCGTTAAACTCTGTTGAGCCGAGGGCTCGAATACTTTGATCTGAGGTCTAGGGACCTTTGGGTCTTATCCGAACTTGATTTATAGTCGAATATTTTCATGAATTATCTGTCGAGTGGAACTTGACCTTCACTCAAAATAACTTCGTATAAGTAATGCAGCTCCGAAGGATAAGGTAACAGTCGATTCGCATCTTGCCGTCCTTGCGGATCGGGATACACTCCGTACTTAGGCGAGCGCTGGGCTGCAGCTAAGCCCCCAGGTGGGAGGTTTGCTCTCCACTCGGTAGGATTTGTAAACACTTAGGCGAGCACTGGGCTGCAGCTAAGCCCCCGAGTGGGAGGTTTGCTCTCCACTCGGTAGGATTTTTAAACACTTAGGCGAGTACTTGGAATGCAGCTAAGCCCCCGAGTGGGAGGTTTGCTCTCCACTCGGTAGGATTTTTAAACACTTAGGCGAGCACTGGGCTGCAGCTAAGCCCCCGAGTGGGAGGTTTGCTCTCCACTCGGTAGGATTTTTAAACACTTAGGCGAGCACTAGGCTGCAGCTAAGCCCCCGAGTCAGAGGTTTGCCTCCACTCGGTAGGATTTTTAAACACATAGGCGAGCACTGGGCTACAGCTAAGCACCCGAGTGGGAGGTTTGCTCTCCACTCGGTAGGATTTTTAAATACTTAGGCGAGCACTGGGCTGCTGCTAAGCCCCCGAGTGGGAGGTTTGCTCTCCACTTGGTAGAATTTTTAAACACTTAGGCGAGCACTGGGCTGCAGCTAAGCCCCCGAGTGGGAGGCTCGCTCTCCACTCGGTAGGATTTTTGAACACTTAGGCGAGCACTGGGCTGCAGCTAAGCCCCCGAGTGGGAGGCTGGTTCTCCACTCGGTAGGATTTTTAAACACTTAGGCGAGCACTGGGCTGCAGCTAAGCCCCCGAGTGGGAGTCTGGCTCTCCACTCAGTAGGATTTTTGAACACTTAGGCGAGTACTTGGACTGCATCTAAGCCCCCGAGTGGGAGGTTTGCTCTCCACTCTGTAGGATTTTAGAACACTTAGGCGAGCACTGGGCTGCAGCTAAGCCCCCGAGTGGGAGGTTTGCTCTCCACTCGGTAGGATTTTTAAATACTTAGGCGAGCACTGGGCTGCTGCTAAGCCCCCGAGTGGGAGGTTTGCTCTCCACTTGGTAGGATTTTTAAACACTTAGGCGAGCACTGGGCTGCAGCTAAGCCCCCGAGTGGGAGGCTGGCTCTCCCCTCGGTAGGATTTTTGAACACTTAGGCGAGCACTGGGCTGCAGCTAAGCCCCCGAGTGGGAGGCTGGTTCTCCACTCGGTAGGATTTTTAAACACTTAGGCGAGAACTGGGCTGCAGCTAAGCCCCCGAGTGGGAGTCTGGCTCTCCACTCAGTAGGATTTTTGAACACTTAGGCGAGTACTTGGACTGCATCTAAGCCCCCGAGTGGGAGCTTTGCTCTCCACTCTGTAGGATTTTAGAACACTTAGGCGAGCACTGGGCTGCAGCTAAGCCCCCGAGTGGGAGGTTTGCTCTCCACTCGGTAGGATTTTTAAACACTTAGGCGAGCACTGGGCTGCAGCTAAGCCTCCGAGTGGGAGGTTTGCTCTCCACTCGGTAGGATTTTTAAACACTTAGGCGTGTACTTGGACTGCAGCTAAGCCCCCTAGTGGGAGGTTTGCTCTCCACTCGGTAGGATTATTAAACACTTAGGCGAGCACTGGGCTGCAGCTAAGCCCCCGAGTGGGAGGTTTGCTCTCCACTCGGTAGGATTTTTAAACACATAGGAGAGCACTGGGCTGCAGCTAAGACCCCGAGTGGGAGGTTTGCTCTCCGCTCGGTAGGATTTTTAAACACTTTGGCGAGCACTGGGCTGCAGCTAAGCCCACGAGTGGGAGGCTGGCTCTCCACTCGGTAGGATTTTTGAACACTTAGGCGAGCACCGGGCTGCAGCTAAGCCCCAGAGTGGGAGTCTGGCTCTCCACTCGGTAGGATTTTTGAACACTTAGGCGAGCACCGGGCTGCAGCTAAGCCCCCGAGTGGGAGGCTGGCTCTCCACTCGGTAGAATTTTTAAACACTTAGGCGAGCACTGGGCTGCAGCTAAGCCCCCTAGTGGGAGTCTGGCTCTCAACTCGGTAGGAATTTTAAACACTTAGGCGAGCACTGGGCTGCAGCTAAGCCCCCGAGTGGGAGTCTGGCTCTCCACTCGGTAGGATTTTTGAACACTTAGGCGAGTACTTGGACTGCAGCTAAGCCCCTGAGTGGGAGTCTGGCTCTCCACACGGTAGGATTTTTAAACACTTAGGCGAGCACTGGGCTGCAGCTAAGCCCCCGAGTGGGAGTCTGGCTCTCCACTCGGTAGGATTTTTTTTGCAAACTTAGGCGAAACGGATTCGCAGCTAAGCCACCAGCTGGGGGATTTTGTGCACAAACAAAAGTGACAACATTTGCAGGAAGAACTGGGACACTCTTGTCTTTGATAAAAATGAACTACAGAAGTTTTTCATATTACATCTCATCCGAGTGAGGACTCAAGTGTAAAATGGGCGGAGTAGTTCCGCATTCCAAGCTCGTGGTTCGTCGATCTGGCGATCGACATTGCAGAGGTGATATGCTCCATTGTGGAGGACTCTGGTGACGATGAAGGGACCTTCCCAAGTAGGGGCAAGTTTGTGTGGTTTCTGTTGATCCACTCGGAGGACCAAATCTCCTTCTTGGAAGGCTCGACTCTTCACATTTCTGGCATGGAATCGACGCAAGTCTTGCTGATAAATGGTCGATCTGATCATAGCCATTTCTCTCTCCTCCTCTAGGAGGTCGACTGCGTCCTGCCGGGCTTGCTCTGCTTCATCCTCGGTATAAAGCTCAACTCGGAGTGCATTGTGAAGTAGATCACTCGGTAGGACTGCTTCGGCTCCGTAAACCAGAATGAAAGGAGTTCTTCTAGTCGACCGGTTCGGGGTGGTCCTCAATCCCCACAGAACTGATGGAAGCTCGTCGACCCAAGCGCTGGCTGCGTGCTTGAGATCACGCATCAGTCGAGGCTTCAGTCCTTTGAGAATCAGACCATTTGTCCTTTCAGCTTGTCCACTCGACTAGGGATGTGCGACCGACCTGTAGTCGACTCTTGTGCCTTGAGAAGCGCAAAAAGCTCTGAACCTGTCTGAATCGAAGTTTGACCCATTGTCCGTGATGATGTTGTGTGGGACTCCATATCTGAATGTTAACTCCCTGATGAAACTGATAGCAGTGCTAGCATCCAGATTCTTGATAGGCTTAGCTTCAATCCATTTGGTAAACTTGTCGACTGCTACGAGCACATGTGTGAATCCGCTCCTACCCGTTCTCAGTGGTCCAACCATGTCCAGTCCCCAAACAGCGAAGGGCCAGACGAGTGGAATGGTCTTCAGGGCTGATGCTGGCTTGTGCGACATGTTGGAGTAGAACTGGCAGCCTTCACACTTGTCAACTATCTCTTTCGCCATTTCATTTGCTCTGGGCCAGTAAATACCCGCTCGGTATGCTTTAGCCACAATGGTCCGAGAGGACGCATGGTGACCACAGGTCCCCGAGTGGATATCATCAAGGATTATCTGACCCTCTTCTGGCGTTATACACTTCTGACCAATTCCAGTTGCGCTTTCTCTGTACAACTGTCCCTTTATGACCGTGAAGGCTTTGGATCGACGGACGATCTGTCGAGCCTCTTCTTCGTCTTCTGAGAGTTCTTTCCTCAATATATACGCAATGTACGACACTGTCCAGTCAGGAGTGATTGACAAGACTTCCATGATTAGGTCGACCACAGCAGGAATTTCGACTTAAGTCGCATCTGTGGCACTTTTCGGCTGGGGGGGGGGGGTTCTTCTGTAAAAGGATCTTCTTGGACTGATGGCGAGTGGATGTGCTCCAAAAACACATTGCTGGGAATGGCTTCTCTCTTGGAGCCTATCTTTGCCAAATCATCAGCTGCTTGATTTTTCAGTCGGGGGATGTGACGAAGCTCTAACCCCTCGAATTTCTTTTCCAGCTTCCTTACTGCATTGCAATACCCAGTCATGGCTGGGCTTCTGACGTCCCACTCCTTCATCACCTGATTGACCACCAAATCTGAGTCGCCATAAACCATGAGGCGAAGACGCCGAGTGAAATGGCCATGCGCAACCCATACAGAAGTGCTTCATATTCTGCTTCATTATTGGAGGAATCGAAGTGAATCTGGAGAACGTAGCTGAGCTTATCTCCTCGGGGGGAGACCAGTACTACTCCAGCCCCGGAACCATTCAGCATCTTAGAACCATCGAAGAACATGGTCCAGTGCTCCGAGTGAACTTGAGTCGGAAGTTGCTGTTCGATCCACTCAGCGACGAAATCTGCAATTGCTTGGGACTTGATAGCCTTCTTTGCCTCAAACTTGATATCTAAGGGGAGGAGTTCAATCGCCCACTTCGCCACTCGACCAGTTGCATCTCTGTTGTGCAAAATCTCTGACAGTGGAGCGTCGCTGACGACTGTAATGGAATGATCAGAGAAGTAGTGTGCAACCTTCTTCGTGGTCATGTAAATCCCATACACAAGCTTCTGGTAGTGGGGATATATTTGCTTGGAAGGAGTCAAAACTTCGGATACATAATACACTGGGCGCTGAACTCTGAAGGCCTTTCCTTCTTCTTCCCGCTCGACCATAAGTATTGTACTGACAACTTGTCCTGTGGCTGCAATGTAAAGCAGCAGAGGCTCTTTACTGATTGGGGCAGCAAGCAGCGGCTGGGTGGATAACAGAACTTTGAGGTCTGCAAACGCTGCATCAGCTTCTGGAGTCCACTCGAACTTGTCAGACTTCTTCATCAGTCGGTAAAGGGGCAACGCCTTTTCACCGAGACGAGAAATGAATCGACTTAGAGCGGCCAAGCAACCTGTAAGCTTCTGGACATCGTGCACACGCACGGGACGCTTCATCCGGAGTATGGTGCCAACTTTTTCGGGATTGGCGTCGATTCCCCGTTCGGAAATGAGAAAACCGAGTAACTTTCCGCCTGGGACTCCAAATGCGCACTTTGATGGATTGAGCTTGATATCATACCTCCTGAGGTTGGCAAAGGTTTTGGCAAGGTCAGCCAGTAGGTCGGAACCTTTCCGTGACTTGACTACAATATCATCCATGTATGCTTCCACGTTCCGACTGATCTGAGTGAGTAAACACTTTTGAATCATCCTCATGAACGTGGCTCCAGCATTCTAGAGGCCGAAGGGCATGGTGACATAGTAGAAGCATCCAAATGGAGTGATGAAAGTTGTTTTGATCTCGTCTGGTCCATACAGACGGATCTGATGGTACCCTGAATAGGCATCTAGAAGAGACAAACGCTCACATCCCGCGGTCGTGTCGACAATCTGGTCGATGCGGCGGAGAGGGAAATGATCTTTCGGGCAGGCCCGATTGATATGCTTGAAGCCAATGCACATGCGAAGTGACTTGTCCTTCTTGGGGACCATGACAACATTGGCGAGCCACTCGGAGTGGTAAATCTCTCTGATGAACTCCGCTGCTAGTAGCCGAGCCACCTCCTCGTCAATGGCTTTCCTCTTCTGGACGGCGGACCGTCAAAGATGTTCTTTCACAGGCTTAAATTTCGGGTCGACTCGCAGACGGTGCTCAGCCAGTCCCCTGGGAACTCCAGGCATGTCAAAAGGCTTCCATGCGAAGATGTCCCAGTTCTCACGGAGGAACTGGATGAGCGATTCTTCCTATTTGGAATCGAGCGTCATTGAGATGTGAGTCGGAGCTGCATTGGGATCAGACGGGTGAATGTGAACTGGCTTCGTCTCACCGGTCGACTGAAATGCCGACTCTGAAGCGGGCTTCTTGGCTCGCAGCAATTCACTCGGATCTGCAGTCTTCTGGTACTCCTGCAACTCGATCACTGCCATCTGGGCGTCAGCAATTTTTGAACCCTTCTGAAAACACTCTTCTACTTTCTTCCGGTTGCCCGTAACAGTGATCACACCTCTAGGGCCAGGCAACTTCAATTTGAGATACACGTAACATGGTCGAGCCATGAAGCGTGCATAAGCTGGTCTGCCAAAATAGCATGATAAGCACTTTGCAAGTCCACAACCTCGAATGTCAACTTTTCCTTGCGGTAATTCTTCGAATCACCGAAAACCACATCAAGAGCAATCTGGCCGAGTGACTCGGCTTTCTTCCCGGGAATGACTCCATGGAAGCTCATGTTACTGGTACTGAGCCTGGACATCGGAATGCCCATCCCTTTCAACGTTTCTGCATACAGAATGTTCAGGCCGCTGCCACCATCCATCAGGACTTTGGTCAGTCGAGTGCCTTCGACAACTGGGTCGACCAACAAAGCTTGCCTCCCAGGGGTGGCAATGTGCGTGGGGTGATCGGACTGGTCGAACGTGATGGCAGTCTGAGACCACTTCAGGTAACTGGGTGTTGCCAGGGCAACCATGTTTACCTCACGGTTAATGACTTTCAGTCGACTTTTGCTTTCAACATCAGCAAAAATCATCAAGGTGGAATTGACTTGGGGGTATCCATCGTCACTATCTTCCTTGTCTTCAACTTTGTCCGACTCTTTTTCCTTGTCTTTGGACTTTTTGCCTTGAAACTCCTGGATCCGGAGCCGACACTGTTGAGTGGTATGCTTTGGGTAAATGAGTTTACCCTCCTCATCTTTCTTGGTGTGAATGTGACACGGCAGATCCAACACATCATTTCCATCTTGATCTTTAACTTTCTTGGGGTTCCAGGGCCCCTTTGGTTTTCCCTTGAATTTTCACTGGGTTAGGGCCAGGGCCTCCCCAGGAGCGGCCGGCTCAGCCTTCCGCTTCTGTTTCCGACTGGAGTTGCCTCCAGTTTCCTGGGCGACTGCCTTCTGCTTGCCGCTTCGGAGTCGGTCTTCATCCTCACCATTGGCGTATTTGGTGGCGATTTCCATCATCCGGTTCAGAGACATTTCTCCGGTCCGGCCGAACTTCAGATTCAACTCTCTGTTCTTTACGCCTTCTTTAAAGGTACAAACTGCTTGGTGATCTGGTACATTCTCAACTGTGTGATGCAAAGTGATCCACCTCCGGATGTAATCCCTCAGAGTTTCACTCAGTTTCTGCACACAAGACCGCAATTCTGTAAGGCCTGCCGGTCGCTTGCATGTTCCTTCAAAAGTTGTGACAAACACTCGGGAGAGGTCCTCCCAAGTGTAGATGCTGCTGGGCCCTAACTGATTCAGCCACGCTCTGGCTGAGCCCTCTAACAGGAGAGGCAAATGCTTCATAGCCACCTCATCATTGCCGCGGCCATTCTGGACAGCCACTCGGTAGTCTTCGAGCCAAGTGTCAGGCTTAGACTCGCCGGTGAACTTGCTGATTCCAGTCGCCAACCTGAAGTTGGGAGGAATCACTGCGGCCCTGATGGCCCGACTGAAACACTCTGGCCCTGAAACATGTACTCTGCTGCTGGTATGTGCATCTCTGTAATGGCCTTCTCGATGGGCCCTGTTCCTGTCGACCAAACTTTTAACGAGGACGGATCTTGCATCAAAGACTGGTTCCCTGGGGTCGACTGGAATCCTCCGCCCAACACTGTGAGGGCGTCTGTCATCCTGCTGTCGAGGCGCATATGACCCACTCCTCGGGGGAGGGGTTGGCACTCGACGCTGATCATCGCGATCGAGTCGGTGATCAAACTGCTCATTTCTTTTGTACTGATCGCGTCGGTCTCCACGTCCCTCACGCCTCGGGGGCGATCTTGGGCTGTGAGCCGACTGCACTGTATCTGCTACAACGGACCGACTGTGGATCCTATTCCGCGACTAAGAAACAGCGAAATTCTGGTTTCCTGCTGCGCGGAGCAACGCTTTGATCTGCAATAAGCCCCTGCCAGCCTCTGACTGGGAGGGCTGAATTGATTCTGCAATTGGGCCGCGGCTGCTAAATTCTGAACGGGAGTTCGATATACCTGCGTAGGCGGGAAGAGCTGACGTCGACTGGACTCGGGAGCCCGCTGTCGTGCTCTCTCATCGAGTACTCGCTGGAGATTCTTCAGTCGAGTGCGCTCGGCCAAGTTAGCCAAGCGCGCGTCCTCCAAGGCTCGGGCCTCGGGGGTTTCTCCAACGATAGGAGTGTGGAGTGCACCATGTTCCGGCGGCGAAGCTCCTCTTGCTGCTGCGACGTGAGAGGTTCGGGGAGATACTCTTCGTGGAGATGCGCCGAGTCGCCCCCACCCGCGCCTCCGTCGGTACAGGGAAAACCGGGAGGGTTGCGTGTCCCATCAATCACCAGAACCTCCGCTGCAGGGTCACTGCTGTCGCATTCGGATGTGGTATCTGCGGAGCCAGTCGACAGATCGAACAGGCCGTAGAGAGATTCGTCGGGCTCGATTGCCGCGACTTGAGGGGTGGCCGTCCGGCGAGCCACCGCATACCTCACCCACCTCTGAAGTCTCGACCGGCCGGAGCGCTTGCGTCGGCGAGAGAAAAGGTGGGGAGTTGAAACGGGAGCCGACCGATACTGGGTCGACGGCTGCCGCAGGAGGACGCCACGAACACATGCGCGGAAGTGCGTCGCCCCCGCGGACGGGGAGCGCGTCGATGTCGAGTGGAGCCTCCTGAAGCCAAGCGGAGTCATCGGCAATGAACGTGAGCGCGCCGAGACGGATCTCGCGGCCCTCCACCAAAACTCCGCACGAAACCATGATAAAGGAGATCGGAAAAATGGCAACATCTACAATCAAGCGCTAAGATTCAGGCCCCACGGTGGGCGCCAACTGACGTGGTTCTAAGTCTGACAGTAGTGTAGGGGGGTAAGTATGAAGAGGCTAGGTCTTAGCTATGTAGAAGCTGTAAACGCACAAAGATGTACGAGTTCAGGCCCTTCTCAGAGGAAGTAAAAGCCCTACGTCTCGGAGCCCGGAGGCGGTCGACTGGATTATATGTGTGAGAATGACAGGGGTGCGAACCGTTGATATTGAGGAGGGGGGTAGCTTATATAGAGTTCGCCAGCCCTCTCCTGCCCTCAGTAATGCAGGGTTTAAGGTACATTAAGGTTGGGCGTTACTAGTAATTCCCCTAATAAAGTGCTAGGATGACCATAAAGGCTACTTAATGACCGACTGTTTGCCTGTGGAGTGACATTAGATCTCCTGGAAGTCGAGTGGTTGACTCAGCGGTCGAGTGATAGCTTCTGGGTCGAGTGTCTTGAACCCGTCGAGTGGGTACCTTCAAGTTGATTGGAAGGTGACTTCTTCTAAGTATGTCCTCGGGCAGGGCCCTTAGGACAGGTCCGTGTCCCTACCCTAGGTACATAGCTTCATCACCAGCCGCGGAGGCTGCAGTCTCAACGGCGATCGAGCGGAACACCAGCCTTATCCTTTTGCGAGGCTCGTGACTCCACATTGTCGGACTATTCTCCAGACTCTTAACCCTCCGCGCCCTTGCCAATCGAATATTCTTGGGCGTCGATCCTGGAGTTCACCGCCGTGGATATTTTTCAGCACTCGCCCTTTGGCGACATACTGAATTCACTAAGGTCTCTCTCTTTGTCAGGAGAGTCCTCACCGGATTATGACCGGCAGGATTGGGATGCGGACAACGAAGGAATTCGACGCCCACCCACCACCCACTTCATAGCCATTGTCGATGATTTAACCGACATGCTCGACTTCGACTCCGAAGACATCGACGGTACGGACGATGATATAGGAGACGAACAGGAACCAGCACCCACAGGGCACTGGATAACCACCTCACCCCACGATGTATGAATGGTGGATACACCCAAAGGAAACGACGGCGAGGAACGGGAGGATGCAACAAAGGATCGTTCCTCCGAAAAGCAGTCAAAGCAGCGCCGTAAGCGCCTCTCCAAACCCTACCTCGATAGAGACAACGGTCATACAGACCCAGCCACAGAGCAGGGCGAGCCGGCGGATGATGAACTTAGCATCGCGCAACCATCCGAACAAGGCAACTTGGATAACCAAACAGAGCAACTCGTCCCGAGCGAAGATGACAGTCTGGATAACCTCACACCGGACAAGTTCATGGAGCAGAAGAACCTCCATAAAAGGCTCGTCGCCACTGCGCGTAGCCTAAAAAAGCAGCAGCGGAAGCTCAAGACGGCGGAAGATGCACTCAGAATCAGATGGAGCAAGGTACTCAACACCTCAGACAAATATGGTGGCAGTCGCCACACAAAGAGCTACCCGAAGCAAAAGCTACTGCCCCAATTTGACGAGGAGGCCCTAGAGCCCCCGCAATCAAAAAACAAAACGGCCATCCGGTCGGATGGACGGCCGCATGGCCAGCATGGAGCGGCAAACGGCGCCGCACACAAGCCAACACGCGGTCCACACGAGGATTCACATTAAAAAGATGGCCCAGCCAGATCTATCTACGGGCCAAGAAAGCAAGCTCTAGCAATCAATGCAACACAACAAAAATCCGAACACCACACCACACCTAAATACAGGGGTGCCGCACACCCCCTATGTTTCACCTATAAGGTGCTGGACCATGAATTCCCAGCGGGATTCAAAGACGTAAACATAGAGGCATATGACGGAACTACAGACCCGGGGGTCTGGATTGAGGATTATATCCTCCGCATCCACATGGCTCGAGGAGATGACCTCCACACCATCAAGTACTTACCCCTCAAGCTCAAAGGGACAGCCCAGCATTGGCTTAAAGGCCTCCCCGAAAACACCATTGGAAGTTGGGCAGAGCTCGAGGACGCTTTTCTGGGAAATTTTCAAGGGACCTATGTTCGACCACCGGATGCTGACGATTTAAGTCACATAACTCAACAACCCGGAGAGTCAGCCCGGAAGCTCTGGAACAGATTTCTTACTAAAAAGAACCAAATAGTCGACTGTCCGGATGTTGAAGCCTTAGCAGCTTCCAAACATAGTGGTTCGCCAGACACCTCGGTCAAGAAAAACCAAGAACAATGGCCGCATTAACAAGCCTTATGACCTGCTTTTGCGTGGGTGAGGACAACTGGTTGGCAAGATGCAGCACCAGCGACCCAAGTACATCTGAAGTAAGGGATGGGAACGGGAAGCCACGACGCAGCAAAGATCAGCGTCGAAATAAGGGTAATAGCCCGAAGAGCATGGCGGTTAACGTCGGATTAAAAAGCTCCCGGCAGGGTCAGAAAAAGCTGCCCCTCAAAGATAACAGGGACGGACTGTCTAATCTAAACAAAATCCTGGACAAGATATGTCAAATCCACAGCACCCCTGGGAAGCCTGCAAATCATACCCACACAGAATGTTGGGTCTTCAAGCAATCCGGCAAACTCAACGCCGAACACAAGGGGCTGGATACACCATGTGAAGACGACGATGAACCACACAAACAAATCAGTGGGGAACAAAAGAAATTCCCACAAGAAGTCAAAACAGTGAACGTACTACACGTGACAAAAGGGAAAAACGAGGTGGCGCCCATAGAGATACGTGCCATGCGGCCTATCACAAAGGAGTTTCACCACTGGTTGTCAAAATCGATCACCTTCGACCATCGGGATTACTCCGAAAGTATCCGGCACGCAGGCTGGGCTGCCTTGGTATTAGACTCGATAATCGACGGATACCACTTCACGCGAGTCCTGATGGACTGCGACAGCAGTTTAACCCTGATATATCAGGACACAGTCCGCAAAATGGGGATAGACCCAACAAAAATCAGCCATAGCAATACTTCCTTTAAAGGAGGTACGCCAGGCCCAGGGGCTCGCTGAACGGGCTCCCTCCTACTAGAAGTTACGTTCGGTTCACCCGAAAACTTCCATAGCAAAAAGATGACCTTCCATGTCGCTCCATTTAACAGTGGTTGTCAAGCACTATTGGGACGTGAAGCTTTCGCTCGCTTTAACGCAATACCGCACTATGCGTCTCTCACGCTTAAGATGCCTGGCCCACAAAGCAACATTTCAGTAAAGGGAAACATTGAGCGCTCCTTGCGCATGGAAGACTGTGCGACTGCCCTGATAGCTGCACACTAAACTACCCCAACAACCACAGCGCATAACGGGTCGTTCAGACCACGGACACGGTTTGACGATTCCGGCGAAACTACATAATTACTAACAGTTTGATGGTTATACATCCCTATACAAGGGGCTCCGCACACGTAAACAAGCAACAACAAAACTCAATTCCTCCCACCTCGAAGCATACTTCGTTTATGTATTATAACATGCATTTTGCACGATTACTTTTTCAACTAAGTTCCTCCCTTTTACAGATGAACATCGTGCTACACCCGTCCAGGACACGGCACAGCAGAGACACAGGCGCAGACGTGCAGTAGGGACCCGTTCCAAGGATTCTCTTTAGATTAAGACCCTGCGTAAACCTTTTTTACCGTCTCTTGTTGATACATACCCCCCGGATTCTCCATACAACCGATAAGGGGGCTGAAGTCTTGGCATGTGGCCACGTCAGAATATTGCACGTACCCGGACACTATGGGCTTATTCCAAAAGGGCACTGATCAGCTCGTTTACAATCATAAAGACCGAATACCTTAGGGAGTTTCGGCGTTGCGAGTTTGGCCTTATATGTATCAGCTCCGAATCATGTCTTTGGTCAAATGTTGGGTTTGCCCGGCTCCTATGTTTTGCTGCCTTACATGCCGCTCTATCGGCACCAGGAGAACTACTGCGATTGTGCCCCGGTTCAGCCAGGCGAGCACCTCAGTAGAGAAAGCCGAAAACTGACTGTCATGATGTAGCGCGAGACTGGTCAACCACTCGATGACCTATCGGAATCTTCGGGATTCCTCCGTATTGACGAAGGGCCGTTTCCCGGCCAGGCACACACGCGCCCGAATCTGGGCAAGCTCGGCGCCACCAGGGGCTATATAGTAGCCCCACTGTCAAACTCCTATGGCTAAGTGAAAGTGATAAAGCATTATAGTCTGGTTGCCTAGTTCGCTGTGCTACCACCTCCTTAATGGACCAAGACGTTGGATCAAGTGTGATGATGCGCCTTCCGCGAACACCCCCGCATTATAGGTGTGGGGGCTGAAGCCGACGACTGCCATCTTTCAGGTTATATATACCTATAGGTAAACGGCCGCACAGGAGGTATTATAATTCTTGCAGGCACAATTATAAAAAGCTTCTACAGTTCAGCAAAATATTGTTCTCAATACGAATACATGTTATTTGAAGATAATATCCTTTGAGCACTGCGTCTCTATTAAATGAGTGCCCTCCAGGACTTATTGAAAGTAGTGCTCGGCAGGTATTCGGCTTTCGTCCGAATCTTGGGTTGCAACGGCGGTGGCCTCCATCTCCGCCCAGTATGTCTTGACATGGGAAAGGGCCATCCGCGCATTCTCCACGCATGCCGACCTCTTCATCGCGTTGATATACGGCAGTACGCCAAGGAACTGCTGCACCAAGCTAAAATAACTGTTCGGCTTTGGCCTTTCCGGCCACAGATGATCCACAACATACCTCATGGCAAGACCGGACCAGTATGTACCTCCGTGCTGCTCAAAATGGTCTAGCTAGAGGCACGGACCAGTATGTAAAGGATATACGGGTGAGAAAATTTAATGATTATATATAGTAGTAGCCCCTGAGACTTGAAACAGTTAGAATAACTGATTTAAGGATCATTTGTTATGCAGGTTCTTACAGAAAGGAATACCCAATTGTCCCATGAGCTTGGAGAGTGCAAAGCCCAACTTCAGGCCGCAGTAGCCGCAGTAGAGGAGTCCAAGAAGACCCCCTCTGGTAATACTTGTTTCAAATGATAGTTACCATGTAAATTGCGGCATCTATGCAAATCTGACAAGAGAATTGCAGATGACGCCGGAGTAAATCCGGATGAGCAACGTCTCCTACGCCGGCTAAAGGTTGGCGAGAGTGTGCTTACGAGGGTTAGGTGGGAGAAGAATAATCTTCAGGATGCCAACACCCAGTTGAGGGTGGAACTAAAGGATGTTCACACCAAACTGTCAAACTCCGTGAAGGAGAATCAGCGGCTTCTATGCGGCATTTTTAGTAAGTGCTTTAACGAACTTTTAAGAAGAGTTCGGCGAGGAGGCCAACTAATAGAGTTATGTCTGCAGGTATGCTAACAGGTCGTCCCGCGGATGAAACGCCCGGGTCTGCGGGTGATCTTCTACCCGAGCTCTCACAACTGCTCGAACGAGCTCGGCAGGTGATGCAAGGCATTGCCTAGGCCTTATGGCCATCCGTCTCTGTGCCCGAAGGCTTTGGGGAGCTTACGGAGAACCTGAAGGGAGCACGGCGGCGCTTCTGATTATGGAAGATATCGGCTTGCCGTCAAGGTGCCAGGGAAGCTTGGGCTATGGTGAAGACGTGGTATACCAAGGTTGACCCAAACCACATGGCCGAGGTCGGACCTGTGGGGCCCGATGGGAAAGAGATCCCTGTTAGCCTAGTGTACGGGCAAGTAGAATTGGCCGCAAAGTATTCCCAACAGGATTGTAAGCTAGACAACCTGTTGGATGGTATAGAAGAAGATTTTAGTCACACAAAGTGACTATGTAATTGAATTGACATGTATAATGCCTTCTAGCCGGATTGTAGATCATTTGTCATGGCGGACCTTTTCGCTTCGACCTCCGGACCCGATAGTCCGGAGTGTATCCGAATACCCTCTCGGTTATGTAAGAACCGGGGCATGCGTGGAAACCAGGCATAGGGGTCATTAGTGCTTCAATAGACAAGTGCCCAACTAGTTACGTTATATTACATGGTTAGTAAGAAACATCTTCCAGGGAGAATTTTTTCGTTAGGGGTTCCTTTCCCTGGGTATGTATGCCCTAAAGTGCATGTCCAGACTGCGGAAAAAGTCGCACGAAAAACATCTAGGGGCACAAATGGAAAATAAATAAGTAAAAGATCATCTTTCGTTCACCGACCGAATATTCCCTTAAAAACGCTAGCTTTCGACTTCACCCAGTCTGAGGTACACATCCGGCTGACCCGGCAATAACAATCGCAGAGGTGCTCCCCTTATGCCCTAGCCGAATTAATGGGAACATAGGGCATAAATACAAGAGCCAGGCAACCCAGCTTGGACAAAACTTAAGTCATATCGATGCATATAATGGCGACGAAAGGGTACATGCGGAAGCAGGACACATGTGCTGGGCACGAAGCCCGGATAAATAATTAAGCTTCTGTGCAGGAAGCCCCCAGGTATAGTGAGCGCATCTAGCGTGTCAATGGTGTGCCGGCAAGGCACGAGTTAGCCCTTAAAGGCATCATAAAAGATAAAAGAAGAAGGAGAGAAAGGACTAATAATGCATATGCAAAAAATGAACAGAGGAAGGAGACGAACGCAGAGTCCGGCGCTAGGCATAGAATCTTCGGAGTCTTGCTGCGTTCCATGGGTTCGGCTCAAGTCGATTATCTAATGCATCCCGCAGACGGTACACTCTGCCGGTCAGAACTTGGTCAATGATGAAGGGACCCTCCCATTTTGGCTCTAGTTTGGTCTTTTTCTTCTCCGGCTGGAGTAGAACTAGTTCACCAACGTTATAAGTTTTGGCCCATACTTCTGTGCTTTGGTATCTTTGAGCCTGTTGCTGATCGAATGCGGAATGGGCTTTTGCCACATCGCGCTCCTCCTCTAGGGTGTCTAGATTGTCCTGCCGATCGAGCTCGGCTTCTCTTTCTTCGTACATGCGCACTCAAGGTGAGTCATGAATTATGTCGCAGGGGGCAGAACCACCTCTGCGCCGTACACCATAAAAAAGGGGGTGTATCCGGTAGTACGATTCGGCGTCGTCCGCAGCCCCAGAGTACGGAGTCAAGCTCCTCTACCCAGTGTGTGTTAGATTCCTCTAGGGACCGCACTAATCTGGGTTTGATGCCGCTCATTATAAGACCATTTGCTCGCTCGACTTGACTGTCAGTTCGTGGGTGATAGACGGAAGCATAATCGAGCTTAATGCCCATGTTTTTGCACCAGAGTTTTACCTCGTCGGCAGTGAAGTTCGTGCTGTTATCAGTGTTGATGCTGTGGGGGATGCCATAACGGTGTACGACCCCGGATATGAAGTCTATCATCGGTCCGGATTCGGCCGTTTTAACAGGTTTGGCTTCTATCCATTTGGTGAATTTATCCACTATTACCAGCAAGTATTTTTTCTTGTGGGTTCCTCCTCTAAGAGGTCCAACCATGTCAAGCCCCCAGACCGCAAAGGACCAGGTAATGGGGATTTTGTGGAGGGCGGTAGGTGGCATATGGCTTTGGTTTGCAAAGAGCTGACAACCGACGCAACGTTGGACCAAGTCATGTGCATCTGCCCAGGCCGTTGGCCAGTAAAAACATGTACGGAAGGCCTTGCTTACTAGTGCCTGGGCTGCGGCGTGGTGGCCGCCGAGTCCGACGTGAATTTCTACCAGAAGCTTCCGCCCTTCCTCTTCGGAGATGCACCTTCGAAGGACTCCCGTGGTGCTTTTCTTATAAAGCTCTCCCTCATGGACCCTATAGGATTTAGATCGCCGCACTATGCAGCGTGCCTCAGTTTGGTCCTTGAGGAGTTTCTGCCTAGTTAAGTACGCCAGGAATGGTTCTGTCCACGGGGCGATGATGGTCATTATTACGTGGGCTGAAGGTGTTATTTCGGTCGCAGAGCCTCTGATTATGTCAGAGTGTTCGGCATCGGGCGTTGGGGTCGGGTCCAGACTATTGTTACCGGTATCTCCTTCCCATACCACGGATGGCTTAAACAACCTTTCCAAAAAGATGTTAGGGGGGACCGCATCGCGTTTTGCGCCGATGCGTGCGAGGACGTCTGCCGCCTGATTGTTTTCCCGAGCCACGTGGTTGAATTCGAGCCCCTCAAACCGAGATGACATTTTGAGGACGGCGTTGCGATAGGCCGCCATTTTCGGATCCTTGGCATCAAAGTCTCCATTTATTTGGGATATTGCAAGGTTCGAATCCCCCCGCACCTCCAGGCGCTGAATGCCCATGGATACTGTCATCCGGAGACCATGTAAAATGGCCTCGTATTCGGCTGCGTTGTTGGAGTCTGTATACATTATCTGGAGTACGTATTGAACTGTATCTCCAGTTGGGGACGTCAGAACGACGCCAGTCCCCAGACCAGCCAACATTTTGGAGCCGTCGAAGTGCATGATCCAGTTTGAATATGCGCCGTACTCTTTAGGGAGTTTGGCTTCGGTCCATTCGGCGACGAAGTCGGCCAATACTTGCGACTTGATGTCTCGCCGTGGCTTGTAAGTTATGTCGAATGGGAGGAGCTCAATGGCCCATTTGGCAATCCGGCCTGTGGTGCCGCGGTTGTTTATAATATCATTAAGTGGTACTTCTGAGGCTACAATTATTGAACACTCTTGAAAGTAGTGTTGCAGCTTCCTGGATGCCATTAATACCGTGTTGCTATCTTTTGATAATGCGGACACCGTGACTTGCATGGAGTAAGGACAGTGGATACATAATAGACCGGCTTTTGAAGGGGGAATTTATGTCCGTGCGTTTCTCGTTCGACGACGAGCACTGCGCTCATAACTTGATGGGTTGCCGCGATGTATAATAGCATAGGTTCGCCAATATTTGGCGCTGCCAGGATTGGGTTGGTTGCTAGTATGGCCTTTATTTCTTCCAATCCGGCTGTGGCAGCATCCGTCCACTCGAAGTTTTCGGTGCGCCGTAGGAGGCGGTACATGGGTAATGTCGTTTCTCCCAGGCGGGAGATAAAGCGGCTTAGATCCGCCACACATCCCGTTAATTTCTGGATTTGTTTGAGGTCTGTTGGGATATCCAACTGTGACAGAGCTCGGATCTTGGCCGGATTTGCTTCAATTCCTCTGCTGGATACAATGAAGCCTAGGAGCTTTCCGGCTGGTACACCGAAAACGCATTTTTCCGGGTTGAGCTTGATGTTGTATGTTCAGAGGTTGTCGAATGTGAGCCTCAAGTCGTCTATAAGAGAGTCGACGTGCTTAGTTTTGACGACCACATCATCTACGTATGCCTCCACTATTATGTCGATCTGGTTCGCCAGACATGTCTGAATCATGCGCTGATATGTTGCGCCAGTGTCTTTGAGCCCAAAAGGCATTGTTTTGAAGCAGAAGGGCCCGTATGGTGTGATGAATATCGTTGTGGCTTGGTCGGGCTCCGCCATCTTAATTTGGTGGTAGCCGGAGTATGCGTCGAGGAAACACAATGAGTCATGGCCTACGGTAGCATCGATAATTTGATCGATGCGGGGGAGGGGGAAGGGATCCTTTGGGCAAGCCTTGTTGAAGTCCTTGAAATCGACGCATAGGCGCCAGGATTTATCCTTCTTTGGTACCATCACCAGGTTTGCTAGCCAGTCCGGGTGTTTTATTTCTCTAATGAATCTGGCCTCCAATAACTTGGCTAGTTCCTCTCCCATAGCTTGACTCTTAGGTTCGGAGAAACGCTGAAGAGCCTGCTTGACAGGCTTGAATACTTTTAGAATATTGAGGCTATGTTCGGCTAGCCTGCGTGGGATTCTTGGCATATCTGAAGGATGCCAGGCAAAAATGTCCCAGTTTTCATGCAGGAACTCTCGTAGGGCGGCGTCTACGGCGGTGTTTAACTGTGCCCCGATGGAGGCTGTTTTTGTAGGGTCCGTTGGATAGACTTGGAATTTGACTATTTAGTCTGTTGGTTTAAAGGAGGTGGACTTGGATCTCTTATCGAGTATCACATCGTCTCTGTTCACCGTGGAGCACAGCGCAGTAAGTTCCTCGACCGCTAGGGCTTCGTATAATGCCTCGAGGGCCAGTGCGGCTGTCTTGTTTTCGGCGCGGAGTGCTGTGTCCGGATCACTAGAAAGAGTGATGATTCCGTTGGGCCCGAGCATTTTAAGCTTCATGTACCCGTAATGGGGTATGGCTTGGAAGATCGTGAATGCCTCCCGCCCTAGAAGGGTGTGGTATCCACTACTCAACGGGGCCACTTGGAATGTAATCTCTTCGGACCTGTAATTCTCCGGCATGCCGAACACCACATCTACTGTGATTTTGCCTGTATAGCGCGCTTCCCGACTGGGATTATTCCTCTAAAGGTTGTGCTGCTTCGCTCGATGCGGATCCAGTCTATTTCCATTTTTTGAAGGGTTTCCTCATAGATGAGGTTTAGTCCGCTGCCGCCGTCCATGAGTACTTTGGTGAATCGAAAGCTGTCCACAGTTGGACTGAGGACCAATGCACCTGGTGCTCGGGCTGTTCGGAATTTAGGTTCGTCACTGGCATTGGAAGTAATAGCCGTGTCACTCCATGGATTTATTGTTGCCACGTGGTGTATTTTGTTAAGGCTGCGGAGTGTTCTCTTTCGCCTATTATTTGATGCGAATGTCTCAAAGACTGTTAATACCGTATTGTTATCCCTGGGATGGTGCTCTGCGGCTTCTGGAATGAGAAGATCCTCGCCACTTTTGGCTACCTGCCGGAGTATCCAATATGCTCTAAGGTTGTGTGTTGGTATGGCACCCTCTGTACTATGAATTTTACAGGGTCCATTGAGCCATCCCTCCAGTACGGATAGGGGTTGCCGAACTCTGCGTCTAAGGCGGATAGTTACAGGAGGCAGGGGACACGATGTTTACCCAGGTTCGGGCCCTCTCGATGGAGGTAATACCCTACTTCTTGCTTGATTGATCCTGATGATATGAGTATTACAAGAGTTGATCTACCACGAGATCGTAGAGGCTAAACCCTAGAAGCTAGCCTATGGTATGATTGTTGTTGTCCTACGGACTAAACCCTCCGGTTTATATGGACACGGAGGGGGCTAGGGTTACACACAGTCGGTTATAAGGAAGGAGATCTACATATCCATGTTGCCAAGCTTGCCTTCCACGCCAAGGAGAGTCCCATTCGGACACGAGACGAAGTCTTCAATCTTGTATCTTCATAGTCCAATAGTCCGACCAAAGGATATAGTCCGGCTGTCCGGAGACCCCCTAGTCCAGGACTCCCTCAGTAGCTCCTAAACCAGGCTTCAATGACGATGAGTCCGGCGCGCAGATTTGTCTTCGGCATTGCAAGACGGGTTCTTCCTCCGAATACTCCGCAGAAGATCTTGAACACAAGGACAGTGTTCGGCTCTGCAAAACAAGTTCCACATACCACCATAGAGAGAATAATATTTCCACAAATCTAATCTGCTGACACGCTTAGCAGCATGACATTATACCATGGCCTGGTCATTATTCGAACCGTTTTTCTCAACCAGCACTGCACATATCGCGAGGCGGTTTTCTTGGCATGTCGTGTCGAAGTAGAGACCGTCTCCCCTTATCACGGAATTCTCATCAATACGGGTGTGGGTAACCTAACCGCACCATCAATTACGGCGCTTAGGGAATAAGAGGTTTTACCAGGTGAGTGGGGAGGCGCATCGCCTCTTCCGCCCATATAAAGGGACAAGGATTCACCCTTTTCACCCATGCCTTCTTCCCTATTCATTCCCTTCTGCTCAAGCTCCAGCGCCCGAGCTTTCATCTTCCCTGGCCACAAAATGTCCTCCGAAGATGTACGGATCCAGAGCAGGAGGCAAATGAATGGCCTCTACTGTCCGAGAGAAGGATATCAAAAAGCTTCGGAATACCGGCTACATGGCCAAGGAAATCAGCCACCGTCTCCCGACGGCGGGACAGATCGTCCCAACCCCGGAACCCCACGAACGGGTTGTATTCCTCCCTCACTTTGTCCGCCGGCTAGGGTTTCCCCTCCACCCGTTTGTTCGTGGCACCATGTATTATTATGGGATCGATCTACACGAACTGTCCCCTAATTCCTTCCTCAACATCTCGACATTCATTGTCGTGTGCGAGGGTTTTCTCCGCATTTCGCCTCACTTCAGTTTATGGCTAAAGATTTTTAACATGAAGCCCATGGTGGTGGGCGGCGAGCACGCTGAATGCGGGGGCGCTATGGTGAGCAAGATGCCCAACGTCATATGGCCAACAGGAACCTTTAATGATTCTATCAGGGAGTGGCAACAGCAGTGGTTTTACATCACGGAGCCGCACGGCAAGGAATGGGTCTCCTCTCCTGAATTCCGATCCGGTGCCCCCCTGCGGCTTACATCCTGGATTAAGAAAGGCCTGGACTGGTCCACATCGCTCCAGACGCGCGTAGAGGATATGGGAGACAAGAACATTGCACTTGTCAATTTCGTCCAGGTGATGTAAGTTCGCCGGATCTTGCCTTGTCAGCACCGGACTTATAATTTATGGGAATTTGATTCGTCCAGGCATCAGACCTTGCGGGAGCTTTTCGGCTCCTCACACAAGGACATTTGGAAGGTTCTTTTCAAGTCCAGCATGTCATGGCCGGATTCTGCCGAGGACCGCGGGTATCAACTGTCCCGCCCTGCAAGTTTGGTAAGTCGTTGAAACTTTTTATTCGTGTAACCCAAGGGAAGTGCTTAAGGCACTTTATACAATTATCCAGGGCTGGACGAAGAAGGCGGAGCGGATCCATTGTTCGGCCCCGCTGCCCGAAGAACCGGACATCCTACTTCTGACGAAGATGCTGCTGCCGGCGCCTTACAAGGTGCCCGAGAAGATGGTCGAGAGGGAGGCTAAAAAGACCCGAGGTGGCCTTCGCCGTCGCGGCACTCCAGACACCATATCCAAAGGCTCTAATGCCCATTCCGCCTCCTAAGAGGACTAGGAGGAGGGAGATGAATCCCCTGCAGGGGGAAGAAAGAAGAGGACGGCCTCCGCAAACTTGGAGGCCGAGCTGCCCATAAGGGGAAAGGATCCTCTTCCGGAGGAGTCCACTGCCGCTGCCGACAGCGGCCCAGCATGGTGTCCCAGGGCCCAGCCCCTGGTGAACTCATTGGTGTATAAGATCCGAGCATGTTTTAGGCGTCCGGACTCATCGTGGCTTAATATTTTATCCGAAGCCTTTTTTTGTATAGTCCGGCGAGGCCCCATACCAAATAGTCCTCATCAAAGGATTTGTTGAGCTCCAATGCTATGGAAAGCGGGACGCCCCCAAAGGCCCCTTCCTCCAAACAGGTGTATTACACCGAGGCTTCGTCCCAGAAGGACCCCGGCCAAGGAGGAAAGGGAAAAACCGTGAAGGCGGCGCCTGGATGTCAAACCTCCGGGGCCGGACACATGGGGGAAAAGATTCCCATGGGGGCCGATGGCGTGGGCGATCCTGAGTTCGGCTCCCAGCTGGATGCGATTCAAGAGACCTATACGGCTCCAGAATCAAGCAGGCAGCGCCCTTCGGCTGGAGGGGGCGTGCCTGTTCCACCAGCGACCTCTGTCTATCCAGAAGTGTCGGATGCTTTGATGGTGGCATTGAAAGATGCCTCCATTGTTGATGAACATTGTGCCCTTATCGGTGCGGTGATTCAGAAGATTGAGCCAACTAAGAGTGGACTAAACGAAACATGTATCAGCCTTATAAGAGGCTTTGAGGTATGTTTTATGAGTTGTCGAAGAGTGTCGTAGTATAGATAGTTGCCCCTGATATACTGTTCGGTGAGAGAAAGAACCAGACGGGGGATCAAATTAATGATCACAGGAAGGCTCATTGAATGACTTCTCTTCTATTACAAGCAGGCATCTATGACGGCAGCTGCCTCTCATACTGCGGAGATCACCGGACTGAAGCAAAGTCTGGAGCGGGCCATGGAAGAGCTGGGCGAGTTGAGAATGCAGTTGAGAGATAAAGAAGTTATGAACAAGCTTTGCTCGCATTTATTGCAGAATAGATTTTCAGTATGAAACAAACTGCATAATTTGTGCCAGGGGTTATGACCGAAGTCGAGACCCTCAAAAGGGTCGTTCCGAGGCCGGGAAAAAGACGGTCACAGAGCGGACTCTTCGTGAGAAACACGAGGCCAAAGTTATTAATGCTGAGCAGGAACTGCAAGAGGCCAGAAGGAAATGCGAGACCTTGGAACAGAGTTTGACGGAGAAAGAATCCGAACTCACCAAGGCGAGTTAGGCCACGAGCGACGCCCGGGCCGAAACCCAAAGCGCCCTGCAGGGGATCCAGGAGGCGAGAAAGATCGCGGCGGGTAAGGCTTTTTCCTTGTAAAGTGAGTATTTGAAGGGAAAACTCTGTTTTTGATTTTGAATCCGGATTTCTCAAGGGTATTTGCCGAGCTACCTCGCAGCATATCAGATACCGCAGATAAGCTCTTCTGGTCACAGTATTTGGCGCCGCAGTATCTGGTGCCTTTTGCCGATCAACTGAAATAGCTGATCGAACTGCATAAGGCGGTGGAACTAGCCATGATAGATCTGGTTATCCGACTATGGCCTGCCGAGCCAATTCTAGGCAGCTACTTCGGACTCGTGAAGTGGTTTGTAGATGCTTGCCCTAGACTTGACGTCATCAAGCGATCGGTCTGTATAGAAGGTGTGCGAATGGCCTTCGCCCGCGCAAAGGTGCACTGGGGGAAGATGGATGTGGAGATGCTGGTGAACAAAGGACCTCCCGAGGGGAAGGAGCACCGCAAGCCCGAATTATATTATCAGAATGTCCTGAAGGGATCCTACCTTGCAGCGGAACTATGCACGAAGGACATTATATTTCCATGAATGCCAATCGTGTTGTCCTTTGTAATGTTTGAACAAGGTCGTTTATTTGTCGCCTGTTATATAAAAGTTGACCCTCCTGTGCGGCCGTTTTTACGTTAAACCTGAGAGTTTGCCAGTCGTCGGCTTCTGCCCCCACGTAAGAAGTACGGGGGTGTTCGGGATAAACCTGAGCACTCTTTATCCCAGTTTTGGGCCCTTCGAAGGAGGTGCTCAGCACAACGAACAAGCCAATCGGACTATAGGGCTTTATCACTCTCACTTAGCCATAGGAGCTTTAGTATGGTAGGTGCAGCCCCTTGTGTTCGGAAGACCATACTACGGGCTCTATAAGTGCCTGATCGGAGAAAAAACCGATCCATCGCACGCTGCATTGGTTATGGCATTATGCTGGAGAAATCCTTAAAGATTTTGGAACCACTCGAACAGCTGACCAGCTCTCGCCGTATCATGACAGTCAGTTTTCGACTTTCTCTACTGAGGTGCTCATCCAGAAGAACCGGGGCACAATCGCAGTAGTTCTCCAAGTGCTACCTTTGCCAATATAGCGGAACGTAAGGTACCAAAACATGGGAGCCGGGCAAACCCAACTATTGACCCAAGACATGATTCGGAGCTGATGCATATAATGCTATAAGTTCGGGGTGCCGAACTTCCATGAAGGTGTTCGGACTTTTATTGCCGTGTTACGGGAAAAACGAAGCTCGTGACATATTTCAATAAGAAATAATCAGCAGGTAAATGTCATATAAATCCACAAGTTGTATTTGAATAATACGTCTATGTGTATGCGTACAAGTAATGTGATAAAAAAAGGGTTGTGATAGGAGAACCTGCTGTGACCAGGGGGAAGAGGTTGAGTGCGGATCCATAATATAGCCGGACGGTCACTGCGGGTGAGGGAGTCCTGGATTAGGGGGTGTTCGGATAGCCGGACTATAACATTTAGCCGGACTCCTGGACTATGAAGATACAAGATGGAAGACTTCGTCCCATGTCCGGAAGGGACTTTCCTTGGCGTGGAAGGCAAGCTTGGCGATACGGATATGTAGATCTCCTACCATTGTAACCGACTCTGCGTAACCCTAACCCTCTCCGGTGTCTATATAAACCAGAGGGTTTTAGTCCGTAGGACACAACAAGAATGACAATCATACCATATGCTAGCTTCTAGGGTTTAGCCTCCTTGATCTCATGGTAGATATACTCTTGTACTACCCATATCATCAATATTAATAAAGCAGGAGTAGGGTTTTACCTCCATCGAGAGGGCCCGAACCTGGGTAAAAACATCGTGTCCCTTGTCTCATGTTACCATCCGCCTAGACGCACAGTTCGGGACCCCCTACCCGAGATCCGCCGGTTTTGACACCGACATTGGTGCTTTCATTGAGAGTTCCTCTGTGTCGTCACTTTTAGGCCCGATGGCTCCTCCGATCATCAACAGTGATGCGGTCCAGGGTGAGACGTTTCTCCCCGGATAGATCTTCGTATTCGGCGGCTTTGCACTGCGGGCCAATTCGCTTGGCCGTCTAGAGCAAATTGAAAGCTACGCCCCTGGCCATCAGGTCAGATTCGGAAGTCTGAACTACACGGCTGAAATCCGCGGGGACTTGATCTTCGGAGGATTCGAGCCACAGCCGAGCGCGCCGCACTGTCACGAAGGGCATGATTTAGCTCTGCCGCCGAACAGTGTCCTGGAGGGCGTGCCCGCATCAGCTCCAACCCTTAGTTCGGAGCCGATTTCGCCGATCGAGGACGGGTGGTTGGACGCCGCCTCGGAGGCTGGAATCTCTACGGCGATCGAGCCAAACACCAGCTTTGTCCCTTACGAAGCCCGTGACTCCAAGGTGCCGGACTCCTCTCCGGACTCCGAGCCCCCCGCGCCCCTACCGATCGAATCCGATTGGGCGCCGATTATGGAGTTCACCGCCACGGACATCTTTCAGCACTCGCCCTTCGGCGATATTCTAAATTCACTAAAGTCTCTCTCTTTATCAGGAGAGCCCTGGCCGGACTACGGTCAGCAAGGTTGGGATGCGGATGATGAAGAAACTCAAAACCCACCCACCACCCACTTTGTAGCCATTGTCGATGGTTTAACCGACATGCTCGACTACGACTCCGAAGACATCGAAGGTATGGACGCCAATGCAGGAGACGATCAGGAACCAGCGCCCATAGGGCACTGGAAAGCCACCTCGTCATATGACATATACATGGTGGTCACCCCAAAAGAGGGCCATGGCGATGGAACAGCGGAGGATGACCCCTCCAAGAAACAGCCTAAGCGCCGGCGTCAGCGGAGCCGCTCTAAATCCCGCCAAAGAAAAAACGGTGATTCCGGCACAGGAGATAATAACACTCCGTACAGTGCCGAAGAAAACCTCCTCCAGCAAAACTCAGTAAAGGAGGATGGTGAAGCCAGCCCTCATGAGAGAGCGGCAGACAGAGAGGTCAAGGACGATAATTACGTTCCCTCCAAAGACGAGGCAAGCCTCGACGACGACGAATTTGTAATGCCTGAGGATCCCGTCGAACAAGAGCGCTTCAAACGCAGGCTTATAGCCACAGCGAGCAGCCTCAAGAAAAAATAGCTGCAGCTTAGAGCTGATCAAGACTTGCTAGCCGACAAATGGACGAAAGTCCTTGCGGCCGAAGAGCATGAACTCTAACGCCCCTTGAAAAGCTACCCAAAGCGCAAGTTGCTACACCGATTAGAGGAGGAAGCACCCATATCACCAGCAAATGATGCGGCCGATCGGCCACCTCGTGGCCGTGACAGAGAGGCCTCTCGGCCCTCCACTCAAGCCGCACCCCAGCGCCGCTTTAAAAATACCAAGGCACGGGGAAATGCGCCAGACCTGTGAGATATATTGGAGGACAAGGCAAAGCAAACAAGGTCGATCTACGGATCGCGTGGGCGCCCCGTGGCACGAGACGGTAATCATCATGCCAAATACAGTAAGTCCGGCCGGGTCGAACACAGTAGACAAAGCTCGTTTGAGCTACGTCGTGATATAGCTCAATACAGAGATGCCACACACCCACTATGCTTCACAGATGAAGTAATGGATCATCAAATCCCCGAGGGTTTCAAACCCGTGAACATAGAATCATACGATGGCACAACAGATCCTGCGGTATGGATCGAGGACTATCTCCTTCATATCCACATGGCCCGTGGTGATGACCTACACGCCATCAAATACCTCCCACTCAAGCTTAAAGGACCAGCTCGGCATTGGCTTAACATCTTGCCAGCAGAATCAATTGGTTGTTGGGAGGACCTGGAAGCCGCATTTCTCGACAATTTCCAGGACAATTATGTGCGACCACCAGACGCCGACGACCTAAGCCACATAATTCAGCAGCCAGAGGAATCGGCCAGGCAATTCTGGAAACGGTTCCTAACCAAGAAAAATCAAATCGTCGACTATCCGGATGCAGAGGCCCTAGCGGCCTTCAAGCATAATATCCGCGACGAGTGGCTTGCCGGGCACCTTGGACAGGAAAAGCTGAAATCTATGGCAGCCGTCACGACACTCATGACCCGCTTTTGCGCGGGAGAAGACAGTTGGCTGGCTCGTAGCAATAACATAACCAAGAGCCCTGGTAATTCGGATACCACGGACAACAGTGCCAGGTCGCGTCGCAACAAGCACAAGCGCCGCATTAATGACGACAATGTTGAGGATACAGCAGTTAATGCCGGACTCAGAGGATCTAAACCCGGTCAGTGGAAAAAGCCATTCAAGATAAATATTCCGGGCCCATCCAGTTTGGACCGAATACTCGACTGCTCGTGCCAGATACATGGCACCCCCGAAAAGACAGCCAATCACACCAACAGGGATTGTTGGGTGTTAAAGCAGGCCGGCAAATTAAATTCCAAAAACAGAGACTAGGGGCTACATAGCGACGACGAGGAGCCCTGGCCGCCGAAGAGTAGTGGACAGAAGGGATTCACCCCACAAGTGCGGACGGTGAACATGATATACGAAACCCACATCCCCAAGAGGGAGCGGAAGCGTGCGTTAAGGGACGTATACGCGATGGAGCCAGTCGCCCCGAAGTTCAACCCATGGTCCTCCTTCCCAATCCTCGAAGGGACCACCCCACTAGCATCCGTCACGGCGGATTCGCCGCATTGGTTCTAGACCCAATTGTCGACGGATTTCACCTCACTAGAGTCCTGATGGACGGCGGCAGCAGCCTGAACTTGCTTTATCAGGACACAGTGTGGGAAATGGGCATCAATCCTTCGAGGATTAAACCCACTAAAACGCCCTTTAAAGGCATCATACCAGGTGTTGAGGCCAACTGTACAGGCTCAATCACACTTGAAGTGGTCTTCGGATCTCCGGATAATTTCCGAAGGGAGGAGTTAATCTTCGACATAGTCCCGTTCCGCATTGGCTATCACGCACTACTCGGGCGAACCGCATTTGCCAAGTTCAATGCGGTACCGCATTACGCATACCTCAAGCTCAAGATGCCAGGCCCTCGAGGAGTCATTACGGTCAATGGAAACACCGAACACTCTCTCTGTACAGAGGAGCATACGGCGGCTCTCGCGGCGGAAGTACAAAGCAGCCTCTCAAGGCAATTCTCTAGTCCAGCCACTAAACATCCGGACACTATCAAGCGCGCCCGGAGTAACCTACAGCAAGACCGCCTGGCACGTTTCGAGCAGGCTTAGCAATGCGGCCCCAACCCCAGCCCTTGCGAAATTGCGAAACCAGTGCTGCGCGTACATAACTACGCTCTAGAAATACCATGGGCACAGGGGGAGGGGCACCATCACGGCACGCCCAAAACACGGTTGAAACCGCACTAGGGGCTGCCGATTTCTTACTATTATCTTACTTTCAGGACTCCATTCTTCGGAAGGCCTAACCGGCAGTACAATTGCCGCACAAACGATGCAAGAACCAGGGAAGCAGAAAGCCACGCCGCACTACAAAACTCCCAGGTGGTCTCTATAACGAGCAGTATACCTGTTTCGCATACCATATCGCAGTCCGCCCCTGGATAGGCATGTCAAATAGTCCCACATTTTGCTTATCGCACCATTTGTATCGTTCTGCTTTGATCGCAACTTTTTCAAGTAAACAATGCATAGCTTTTGTCTATTATTGTATTACTCTTTTTTTAAGAATATATGTTCATTAATGACATGTTGCACTCATACAATTTGGTACGGCCAATACGCCAGGGGCTTAAGTACCCCACAATACGGTGTGAGAAGTTCGAACACTTTCACAAGTGCGACACCCCGAACTTATAGCACTATATGCATCGGCTCCGAATCATGTCTTGGGTCAATAGTTGGGTTTGCCCGGCTCCTATGTTTTGGTACTTTACGTTCCGTTGTATCGGCTAAGGTAGCGCTAGGAGAACTACTACTATTGTGCCCTAGTTGAGCTGGGCTAAGCACCTCAGTAGAGAAAGCTAAAACAGATCGTCGTGATGAGGCGAGAGCTGGTCGCTGTTCGAGAGGTTTACGAGTCCCTAAAGACTTATGCCGCTTAGAGCGAGGAGTCGGCGTTGTCCGGCCTGGCATGGATAGTGCCCCGAACTCGGTCTTCCGAACACTAGGGGCTTCGCCGAAATTTAAAATTATAGAATTCTATGGCTAAGTGAGAGTGTTCAAGCATTATAGTCCGATTGCCTTGTTCGTTGTGTTGAGCGCCTCCCTCGAAGGACCCAAGAATGGGAAAAACAACGCTCAAGTTTATCCCGAATACCCCAGCACTCGTGGCATGGGGGCAGAAGCCGACGACTCGCCATCTCTCAAAATTTGATAAACGGCCACACAGAAGGTAATATTTTGAATTCAAAAAGCATTGCTTAGCGCACATGAACAAGTTTTCAGCGCACAGGACAAAATAAACAAGTTTTACTCAAAAATTACATCTTTCGAGCATTCGACCGCCATAAGGCGGGCGCCCTCCAGAACGCCCTTAGAGTACATCTCGGGGTGGCGATGCTCCTTACCCGGCGGCGGCCCGTCCTTCACAAGCTTCACCGCATCCAGTTTGCCCTGGTGCACCTTAGCACGGGCAAGCGCCCTACGGGCACCTTCGATGCAGACAGAGCGCTTGATGACTTCGAGCCTTGGACAGGTCTCCACCAGCCGCCTCACCAGCCCGAAGTAGCTCCCAGGCAGAGCCTCTCCAGGCCACAGCTGAACTATGAGGCCCTTCAAGGCCTGTTCGGCCACCTTATGGAGCTCGACCAGTTGCTTCAGCTGGTCGCTCAAAGGCACATGGAGTCCGGTCTCGGCATACTGAGAACAGAACACCTTCTCTGTTGAGCTGCCCTCCTCGGCTCGGTAGAATGCGGCGGCATCGGACACGCTGCCCTGCGAATGCTCCTGGAGAGCTGCGGATTCGGTTAAGTAATAAGTAATTCACTTTCACATGCTTGCTTTGCATAAAGAAAGCCTTACCTGCCGCTATCTTCTTCATCGCCTCAACCTCCTAGAGGGCCTCCTGGGCTTCGGCCTTGGTAGACTTGGCATTCTCAATGGCCGCCGCGAGCTCGGACTCTCGCGTCTTTGAGTCAAGCTCCAAATTCTCATGTTTTTTCATGAGAGACTGGAGCTCTTGCCGCACCTCGCCAATCTGCGCCTCATACTTCTCCCGCTCGGTGCGCTCCATGGCCGCCCTGTTCTCGGCCTCGGACAGCGCTTTCTTAAGCGTCACCACCTCCGTTGTGGCCCCTACAATAGCGACGTTAATCCTGTCACTTTTTGCAATTGCACCTTTTATATATTTAAATGAGGTATTTCTTACCTTCCTTATCCTCGAGCTGCTTCTTGGCAAGCCCGAGCACCTGCTCGGACTGCTCAAGGTTCTGCTTCAGCACGTCCACCTCCGCAGTCAGTGCGGCGGACGCCAGCAGCAAAGCCTGCATACGCATATTGACTTACTTTTGTTAGACTCTTGCGAATGTTATTAGATCCTCTATTCGGCTTTTCTTTCTGAATGCCAAACAGAGCATCAGGGGCTACTGTCTATGCGGTAATATTTTTACATATCCTTTACTTACCTCAAAGCCTGTTAAAAGGCTGGCACAGGCTTCAGTCAGTCCACTCTTGGCGGACTGAACCTTCTGGATCACCGTACTCATCACAGTACGGTGCTTCTCGTTGATGGAGGCGCCGTTAAGCACCTCCAGCAGATTGTCCGTCGCCTCTGGTTGGACGGGGGCCACCGGCTCAGTAGGCTTGCTTCTCTTCGAAGGAGGTCGCCCGCCACAGTCCGGAACCGTTGATGATTCCGGCACGGTGTCCGGCTCAAGGCCGGACTTGGAGCCCTTGGGGGTTCTATCCCCTTTTCGCCTGGAGTCCGGGAGGTCGCCTTGCGGCTCCCCCAGGACCACCTCCTCCTAGCTTGGAACCTGTTGGGACGCCACCTCGGCGTCGTCCGTAGGGCGGGGGGAGGTAGCCGTCGGAAGCGAATTCACATCCGACGAGTCCAGGGAACCACTCGACGACATGTCGAGCCAGTCTTCGGGTGGACTGCATAATCATATTCGACATAAGGAAAAGTTGTGCAATGAAGGAATACTATGAATCACTCTGGTATCCGGATACTTAAGATTTCGCCAGGGGCTTGGCCCTGAGCGGCCACTCCTCTTCGCCGTCGTCGACATTGGTGGAGTAGTCCGGAGGAAGGGTTTTCCCCTTCTTGGACCCTTCGGCCTCCCCAGTTGGGGCGGCCTTCCTTTTCTTTCCTCCCCCCGCTGGAGGGGGAGAGGCTTCTTCCTCCTCCTCCTCGTCTTTGCGGGAGGAGTGCGTCTCAGAGTCATCAGACGATGAATCCGACACCACCACACGACGGGCACTCTTTCGAGTCCCCGTGGCCTTCTTCTTGGCCTTCTTCTCCAGTACCACGTATGGTGCCGGAACCAGCAGCCCTATCAAACGGGTGTCCGCCGGGTCTTCGAGCAAATGGGCCGGACAGCTGATCTGTCCGGACGTCTCCTACCAATCCTGTCAAAGGTAAGGCAGTTCAGATCCCGCATAGAGTCAAACTATGAAAACAAAGAACCTGTAAAAGGCAAAAACAGCTTACCGCACTAGCGTGACGCTGCGTGTTGAATCCGCGATCCTCGGTAGCGGATGCGGGAGCCTCGGCGCCCTTGAATAGCACCTTCCAGGCATCTTCGTACGTCGTGTCGAAGAGCCTGTTGAGAGTTCGGTGTTGCACCGGGTCGAACTCCCATAGGTTGAAGGCCCGTTGTTGACACGGGAGGATCTGGCGGATGAGTATAACCTGGACTACATTGACAAGTTTGAGCTTCTTGTCCACCAGGGTTTGGACATATGTTTGGAGTCCAGTCAGCTCTCCTTTTTTACCCCACGACAGGCCCGTCTCTTTCCAGGAGGTGATCCGCGTAGGGGGTTCGAATCGGAAATCGGGGGCTGCGACCCATTCAGGGTCACGCGGCTCGGTGATGTAGAACCACCCCGACTGCCACCCCTTCAGGGTGTCCACGAAGGAGCCCTCGAGCCATAGGACGTTGGGCATCTTGCCGACCATGGCGCCTCCGAACTCCGCCTGGTTGTCGCGCACCACCTTTGGCTTGACATTGAAAGTCTTGAGCCATAGGCCGAAATGGGGGCGGTTGCAGAGGAAAGCCTCGCACACGACGATAAAACGCCGAGATGTTGAGGACGAAGTTCGGGGCCAGATCATGGAGATCTAGGCCATAGTAGAACATGAGCCCCCGGACAAATGTGTGAAGAGGGAAGCCTAGTCCGCGGAGGAAATGGGGGAGGAACACCACCCTCTCATGGGGCTTGGTGGTGGGCACGAGCTGCCCCTCTTCGGGAAGCTGGTGTGCGATGTCGTTAGACAAGTATCCGGCCTTCCTCAGTTTTTTGATGTGTCCCTCCGTAACGGAGGAGACCATCCACTTGCCTCCCGCTCCGGACATGGCTGGAGAAGGTTGAGGTGGGGAGTGCCGACTTGGGCGCTGGAGCTCGAGTGCGCGGAAATGGATAGGCAAAGGAGGAAGAAGGCATAGGTGAAAAGGTGGATCCTTATCTCCTTATATGGGCGGACGCAACTACATGTCCCCACCAGCCTGGTAAAACTCGCTTATCTCCCAAGCGCCGTAATCAATGGCACGGTTGGGTTACCCACGCCCGTATTGATGAGAATCCTGGAATAAGGGGACACGATCTCTGCTTTGACAAGACGTGCCAGGAAACCGCCTCGCATAACACGTTGAGGTGGGACAATAAAACGATTCGAATAAAGGCTTGGCCGTGGTGTGATGTCATGCTACGGAATACGTCATCATATTAGATTGGTGTAAATATTATTCTCTCTATGGCAATATGTGGAAACTTATTTTGCAGAGCCAGACACTATCCTTGTGTTTGAAATCTTCTATGAAGTACGTGGAGGAGGAACCCGCCTTGCAATGCCGAAGACAATCTGCGCGCTGGACTCGTCGTCATTGAAGCCTGGTTCAGGGGCTACTGAGGGAGTCCTGGATTAGGGGGTGTTTGGATAGCCGGACTATAACCTTTGGCCGGACTCCTGGACTATGAAGATACAAGATTGAAGACTTCGTCCCGTGTCCGGAATGGACTTTCCTTGGCGTGGATGGCAAGCTTGGCGATACGGATATGTAGATCGCCTACCATTGTAACCGACTCTGCGTAACCCTAACCCTCTCTGGTGTCTATATAAACCGGAGGGTTTTAGTCCGTAGGACACAACAAGAACAACAATCATACCATAGGCTAGCTTCTAGGGTTTTTCCTCCTTGATCTCGTGGTAAATCTACTCTTGTACTACCCATATCAACAATATTAATCAATAAGGAGTAGGGTTTTACCTCCATCCAGAGGGCCCGAACCTGGGTAAAAACATCGTGTCCCTTGTCTCCTATTACCATCCGCCTAGACGCACAGTTCGGGACCCCCTACCCGAGATCCGCCGGTTTTGACACCGACAGTGGGGAATGTCTAAGGATTCCCTAACGCGTTCAAGCTGCCTCCGTGTAGTCCGTCCTGGTCGGTGCAAAGGTGAACCTGCGAAGAAAATGTGAGAAATGTTTACGTGCCGGAGGGCCGTTGAACCGCTGAGTTTGGCCTGTCCTGGCCTTCGCCGGAGTGTTTAGTTCAGCTCTGGACGAGTCGGGGTATCCTTCCGCGAAGTAGTTCGGAGCCCCTTGACGGTGTCCGGGAGCCTGGACGGTGACTCGAGGTTCGGCTACAAGATGCCGCTCGTTGTTCCTGCTGCTAAGGCTGTGGTGTATTTGTTGGTGCCGAGGAAGGTTCGGCCTTGCCATGAACCGTAATGACGCCGCGTGGACCGGGCATCTTGAGCTCACGGTAGGCATAATGTGGCACCGCGTTGAATCAAGCGAACGCGGTTCGAGCAGTGCTTGATAATTACTGCGAAAAGGGACGATTTCGAAGATTAACTCTTTGGTACGGTAATTTTCTGGTGATCCGAAGACTACCTCAAGGGCAATGGACCCTGTACAGCTAACCTCCGCACCTGGTATAATGCCTCTGAAAGTGGCTTTAGTAGGTTTGATCGCCGAATGATCGATGCCCATCTTGTGCACTGTGCCCTGGTAAAGCAGATTTAGACTGTTGCCTCCGTACATAAGGACTCGAGTGAGGTGGAACCGTCTATTATTGGGTCGAGGACTAGTGCGGACAGGACGATCCGTGTGGTTGAAGGTGATCGGCCCTAGTTTATATTGCGGGACGACTAGTTCTGTTGAGTTGCCATCCCTAAGGATGCATATCCGGTCCGCGTTGGTAATTTGGGTGGTATTTACCACATTCACCGATTGGATATCGGGGGAAATTTGTTTTGCTCTCCTGTGTTCGGTGATATGGTCTCTTCGTCGCTATCGTCGCTTTGAGACCCCCCCCCCCCTTCGTCTTTGGCGCCTGCCCTGCCGGCTTGTTTGAAGACCAAACATTCTCTGTTGGTATGAGTGGCTGGCTTTTCTGGGGTGCCATGGATTTGGCATTGGCGATCGAGTATGCGGTCAAGACTGGATGGACCTGTTTTTTTATTTTCGGGTCGCCCCTTCCGTTGACCGGACTTTGAGCCCCTAAACCCGGCATTAACTGCTGTATTTTCGGCGTTTGCACCATTTTTGCGGCGCTTGTGTTTGTTGCATCGTGTTTTGCCATTGCTATCACTGCTTCTGATATGCCAGGTTTGCTTGCTGTATTGGTACTACGAGCCAACCAGCTATCTTCGCCCGCACAAAAGCGGGTCATAAGTGTCGTGAGGGCTGCCATGGATTTTGGCTTCTCTTGGCCGAGGTGCCGGGCGAGCCATTCGTCACGGATGTTATGCTTAAATGCCGCTAAGGCCTCTGCATCCGGACAGTCGACTATTTGGTGCTTCTTAGTTAGGAACCGTGTCCAGAATTGCCTGGCCGATTCCCCTGGCTGATGAGTTATATGGCTCAAGTCATCGGCGTCCGGTGGTCGCACATAAGTGCCCTGGAAGTTGTCAATGAATGCATCTTCCAAATCCTCCCAACTGCCAATGGAATCTGCTGGCAAGCTATTCAGCCAATGCCGAGCTGGTCCTTTGAGTTTTAGTGGGAGGTACTTGATGGCATGTAGATCGTCACCGCGAGCCATGTGGATGTGGAGGAGGAAATCCTCGATCCATACCGCGGGATCTGTAGTACCATCATACGATTTGATATTTACGTGTTTAAAACCCTCTGGGAATTCGTGATCCATTACTTCATCAGTGAAGCATAGGGGGTGTGCGGCGCCTCTGTGCCGGGCTGTATCACGACGCGGGTCACATGAGTCTTGTCTGTTGTATTCAGCCCGGTCGGATTTACTTTTAGTGTATCCGGCGTGACGGTCATCGTCCCGCGTTGGTGTGCGCCCCCGTGATCCGTATATCGATCTTGCATGTTTTGCCCTGCTTTCCAAATTGTCTCGCAGGTCCCGCGTGTTGCCCCCGGGCCTTGGTATTTCAGGGGACATCCCGGATTTACTTTTTGAGTGGTGGCGGGGTGTAGGCTAAACTTCAGGCTGAAATGCCTCTCTGTCTCGGCCACGAGGTGGCTGGTCAGCCGCATCGTACGCTAGTTATGTGGGTTTCAATGCTTCCTCCTCGATTCGGGGTAGCAACCTGCGCTTTGGGTAACTCTTGGAGGGGCATTCGAGTTCGTATTCCTCGGCCGCAAGGACTTCAGTCCATCTGTCTGCTAGCAAATCTTGATCAGCTCGAAGCTGTTGTTGCTTTTTCTTCAGGCTATTTGTTGTGGCTATAAGCAGGCGCTTGAAGCGCTCCTGTTCGACGGGATCCTCAGGCACGATAAACTCTTCGTCGCCGAGGCTCACCTCGTCTACGGAGAGAGGCATGTAGTTGTCAGCCTATGCTTCTTCATCTGCTACCCGTTCTGGAGGGCTAGCTTGTTCGTCCTCCCTCTCTAAATCTTGCTGGAGGGGATTGTCGTCGTCTTCGGCACTATCAATAGTGTTATTTTCTCTCATGCCGGTATCACTACTTTTGCTATAGCGGGACTTAGAGCGGGGCCGCCGACGTCGGCACTTGGGTTGCTTCTTCGAGGGGTCATCCTCTACTGTCTTATCGCCACTGCCTTCTTTGGGGGTATTCACCATGTATATATCATAAGATGAGGTGGCGGTCCAGCACCCTGTGGGCGGTGGTTCCAATCCATCTCCTGCATTGTCGTCCATACCGTCGATGTCTTCGGAGTCGAAGTCGAGCAAGTCGGTTAAATCGTCGACAGTGGCTACTAAGTGGGTGGTGGGTGTGGAGCGAATTTCTTCGTCGTCCGCATCCCATTCTAGCCGGACATAGTTCGGCCAAGCTTCTCCTGACAAAGAGAGGGACCTTAATGAATTTAGCACATCAATGAAAGGCGAGTGCTGAAATATATCTGCGAAGGTAAACTCCATGATCGGTGTCCAATCGGATTCGATTGGCACGGATGCAGGCGGTTCGGAGCCCGTGGCCCTGGACGAATCCAATGGTTCCGCAACACAGCTCTCGTAAGGGGTGAAGTCAGTATCCGGCTCTATCGCCACTGAGAGTGCGGCCTCCATGGCGGGGTCTATCCACCCGTCCTCGGATGGCGCAATTTGCTCCGGATTAAGGGACGGAGTAGTTGCAGGTGTGATCTTCCGAACACTGTCCAACGACAGAGCTAAATCATGCTCGTCATGATCGTGCGGCGCACCTGACATGGGCTCGAATCCGTCAAAGATCAAGTCTCCGCGGATGTCGGCGATGTAGTTCAAGTTTCCAAACCTAGCCTGATGGCCAGGGGCGTAGCTCTCGACCAGCTCCAGATGGCTAAGCGAGTTGGCCCGCAGTGCGAAGCCGCCGAATACGAAGATATGTCCGAGGAGGAAAACCTCACCCCGAACCGCATCGTTAATGATGATCGAAGGAGCCATCAAGCCCTACGGTGACGGCACAGTGGAACTCTCAATGAAAGCACCAATGTCGGTGTCAAAACCGGCGGATCTCGGGTAGGGGGTCCCGAACTGTGCGTCTAAGGCGAATGGTAACAGGAGGCGGGGGACACGATGTTTACCCAGGTTCGGGCCCTGTCGATGGAGGTAATACCCTACTTCCTGCTTGATTGATCTTGATGATATGAGTATTACAAGAGTTGATCTACCACGGGATCGTAGAGGCTAAACCCTACAAGCTAGCCTATGGTTTGATTGTTGTTGTCCTACGGACTAAACCCTCCGGTTTATATAGATACCGGAGGGGGCTAGGGTTACACAGAGTCGGTTACAAGGAAGGAGATCTACATATCCGTGTTGCCAAGCTTGCCTTCCACGCCAAGGAGACTCCCATCCGGACACGGGACGAAGTCTTCATCTTGTATCTTCATAGTCCAACAGTCCGGCCAAAGGATATAGTCCGGCTGTCCGGAGACCCCCTAAACCAGGACTCCCTCAGCGGCACCTCGATCAGATCCGCTCAGACCGATGCAACCAGCGGTGGTGGTCATCTCTTCGTTCAGAGGTGGTCGGCCTGAGACTGGGTGTTCGGATCTCGGGATCCGTCATCTAGTACCGGTTGCGAGTCGCGGAGACGTAGTTGCCGGTGAAAACCGAGCCGACGGTGGGCGATGGCGGTGTTTCGCGTCGTTACCTTGATGAAGGCATCGTCATGTGACTACCGTCAACCCACTCATACTGCTCCGGGGGAAACCCTAGGATCTGGTCTTCGAGATCGGACGATGGCGGCATTGCGATGTCTTTTCTCTTCTGGGAGCATCGTTTGTGGAGCAACGCTGGAAGATAGAGGTAGGAGGTGGAGCGGCTTCCTCTAGCACGGAGGTTCGGTGGAAATGTCAAGTCATGCCTGGCCGACAGGTGCTACGCTTTGTCATGCCTATTCGGCAGGTGCGACGCATGATAGATCTTCCAAAGACTTCAAGCTGTGTCGGCTGGTGGTACTTGGCGGCATGGTGCTAAGGTGTACCGGCGACGACCGCGACGTGCTCAGCAGTTCGCGCGCAGGGAGGTGGTGCTGTTTGGCGCCGTGGTGCAGTCGGCGGTAGCTAGACCGGGCAAAGTTGATGCATCAGTACAGCTCTGAAGATGGAGTGGTGGCAGTTGGCGGCGGCGGCCTCTGAGAGCGTGCCGGACCAGTGTGTCCCCCATACCCGGCAAGTGGCCTGGTTGGGGCCTCGGGTCTTAGATGTTACGTTTGGCCGCGAGGTCTGTTTGGTATTAGGCCGAGACTATCAGCATCCCTGTATCAACTGGATAGGAGTAGCGACAATAATTAATAAAGTGATTGCATGCATCACCCAGATTCAGAGGCCGGGAGTCCTACTCCTTCTGTAAATAAAACGTTAGGGGAGACAGGTGAGGGGTGATGGTACTACTTATTTTGTAAACAACTAGACAAGACTATGGATGGTGTTGTTTTGTTGTTCTGTAGCAACACAGAAAAAGAGGTTATCTCTGCGCAAATTAAGAACATAGAGATTTCGAATAAAGATAACTTTACATTACAATAGGTTATAAATTTTGTTGGTACTTTAAACTCACTCCACCATGTACACTATTTTTAGGCTTCGGATCTTAACCTTCCCATGTCTCGGCACCAGTGTAACTGTTACAGTCTCATCCTCGTCGGCATCCAAATCTTCCAATAACTCATTCAACCCCACCCTCATGCTTGTTTCTGTAATCATTCCCTTTCCTGTGCCATCCATACGTGGACGACTCAAGCAGAGGTAGCTCCCGGCCAGCTCACGCCCGCTGGGCTCCACCTTCTCGTGCTCCATGGCGTTCACGTAGACGTCAAACTTGACAATTTCTGTACCACCGGTCTCAATGCCCTCGACCACCAGCACTTCCTCACAAGCGTCCTTCTCTTGCCGGCTTCGCAGCACTCGCGGCCGTCTTACCTCCACGGTGACAGCTTTGTCAAGGGATAGTGGGAATTTGACGGACATGAGAGAACCTTTATTTCTTTTCATGTTTGGAGTTGTAGGCGGGCGTGCGTTGAGCCACGGCATGTCAACGCCATCAAATTTATACCGGAGCTTCTTGGTGTCGAGCACTTGGCGGACCGTGATTCTCACTAGGCGGGCCTCCTCGTCATAGAAGAGGAAGGAGGAGTCGAGCCAGTCCGGGTCCGTGAAGTCGGCATGGCCATGGTAACCACGAGCAGTGCCGACTTCGCGCCATGCCTCCCACAGGCGATCGATATTGCTGTGGTGCGGGTAGAAGAGCGGGTCTCGGGCGGCGGAGTAGTAGGTGCCCATGTTCTCCACGTTGGTGAGAGCTATGTCACCTGTCCAAGTGTGCATCGTGTTGTGTGGCGACAGCTCCACTGTCCCAGGGCCTGGCTTGTCAGACTGGCCAGCACGGAAGGGCTGGCCGTGGAAGAGGGACGGCAAAGCAGCATTCCCAATCATCTGAAACATAGTTGCCACACAAACTGGATTCTTAGATCAATCGATGAACCATGTTGCACGCGTAAATACATATGTAAGTACTAAAAAGTAAGAAAGCTCGAAAATAAAGGATAATCTTATCCTTGGAATGTTAGCTGAGAGGGGGTGGCAACTGCGAATGATTTGGGTGGCAATTTAAGTTGGGGGTTCCATCTGAGACCAAGATAAAATTGCTATAAAAAATATTTGCCTGCCATTCCCTTCGTGAGATAACATGTCCCAATATAAAAGGTAGTGCGAACCAACCATATGGTTAGAAGTATAGTGGTATTCCACCAAGATTCAAATCCTGATGCTTCCATTATTTTTGGATTTATTTCAGGATTTTCGACGATGCGGTTTCAGTGTGAGAAAACGTTCCCGTCAACGACAAGGCGTCTACGGTGACTTTTTAAATCTCAAGATGTTATGCCGGCTCAGTCTCTCGGAGGTGCTCATAGGGGTTGTGTGCGTCTGTGCATTCATAGGAGTAAGTGTATCTACCGATGTATGTGTGCTTAGGTCTGTACTATGTCAAAAAATAAATATAAAAGGCAGTATATGTACACGTATGTTACGCACCTGCTTGTACATGGTCCAAAGGTTCTGCTGGATTTGCTTCTCGTCGGTTTGGTTGCTCTCCACGTCGACGAAGCACAGGTCGACGACTCTGGGTGGCGAGTGCCTTGGGTTCCGAAGAGGGTCGTACAGCGGCGACGAGGAGTTGGTGAACTCGGGCGGCATTTGCATCCCATCAGGCACGTCCCAACTCCAAAACGGCAACGCGAAATCGGGCTCCCCTAGCAGCTTGGACGCGATGCGCTCAAAGAAGTAGAGGTAGGCGCGATGAAACGGAAAAAAGAACCACGACAAGTGGATCTGCATGGCCAGCTCCGGGTTCCTCGTCTGGCGGTAGGAGCCAGTGCAGTAGGCGCAGTGGATGTTGGCCATCTGGTAGAAGCTGTGCGGGTTGCTGTGCGGCAGCGCTTTCATCAGCGCTATGACGCGCTCGTACTTGGCCATGTACTCCGCCTCCAAGGCGTGCACAGGCCGCCGGACCCTGAGGGGCTCCGTCGGGTCCGGGAAAGAGAAGTTGATTGGTTCCGACACAGATGCTGGGGGGCAGCAGTATAAAGGCGGGATCGGATTTGGCGGCAGCTTTGGTTTGCGGCACATGTGTAGGCTGGCCTCGAGAGGCCCGCCGACATTCGTGTCACCGCTGGTGTTGGTGGTAAGTGCGTGTGGGGTGGAGAACACGTCGTCTGCGCTTGAGACGAGGTATGGGCGTAGGCCGGAGACGGCGAGAAGCGCTGTTGATAGAGAGGAGCTGGTGGTGTAGATGACCGTGGGCACGGCGCAGATGAAGAAGACGTAGGCCGCCACCGCGAGTGGAGCACAACTGCCTAAACTGGCCATGGCGCTTTGATGCTTTGCATGTTGCTTCGCACAGCCAGGCTATATATACTCGTACGAACGAACTCAGAATCCGAAAGTCATGTTCTGCTCCCGAGCTTATTTGAGCTCGGGATGAACAGTAGAATCGAAAAAAAAACATTTCAAAAAATTCTGAATTTTTATGGGTCGAAACATTGACGAAAATTCTCAGTGCTTGCAAAAATTCATCCAAAAATGACATTCGTACAAGTTGTTGAAAAAAAACAAAATCAGTACTCCAAAGCGTTTTTTAAAATAACATTTTTGGAGCATCAATTTCTTTTCCGGCGACTTGCACGAATGTTATTTTGTGATGAAATTTCGTGAGCATTGAGAACTTTTGTGAATGTTTGCACCAAAAAAATCAGAATTTTTTGAATTAGTTTTAAATTGTTTTCCGGGTTACTGTTCACCTAAGCTGATTTGAGCTCGGGCTCAAATACATCACGTCCCTCAGGATCTATCTATCTATACCTTTATATACCTATACTAATTAGAGACTTTCTAATAAATTTCACGTTAATTAGAAATTAGAAGCCGTTGTTCTTGTGGGACCGAGTTATTACTGTGTAGATGTGTCAATTTATCTTCACGGCTAAAACATTATTTAGGAAGAAAAAGTGAACCGAGAAGACTCCTTGCACCATAATCTTTCTGTAGAGTTTGCAAGGGAAATAGAGAGAGTAAAATACATAGAACCACCACGTTAGCGTGATAACTCTCGGAAAATCACCACCTTACTTGACACCTTGCACAGTGCCGAAGATTTGCTAAGTCTTTTGCGGACGTCAATAACCAGTCGGACCCACGGGTCGGGCTTTTTCTATCCGAATTATTGTATTGCTTTCCTGTAACAAAGGGCCTGTGAGCTCAAATCAAACTAATAACAGCTCAGACATAACAGAACTTCGGACATCCAACTGGGAAGTTACTCTGGTAAATGCTTCGGTCGTGTCTTACCGGAATGGAGGGGAAGCTGAAAGTGCCATGAAAATTCATTAGTAAATTTTGCATGAATATAAATTTACGTTGGTAAATAAATAAACAGGCGAAACATTTAATGTTAACTCCATGTAAAATCATCCTTGGGCAGAAAAAACATGGAATTAAAATATAATAAGAGATGACTCATGATAATAAAACAAATGTTTCCTGCATTAAAATTAGAGTCATTTCATTCTCAACTTAAACATCAACATTAAAAAATGTGTATCATTATTTTGATGTTTAAAAAGATATACAACCTGCAAAAATACATCATTAATACCAAATAAAATATATCGTTGGTTCAATTTTACCCAAAATAATAATATGTTCATTATACTTTTGGCATTCTTTGTTTTAGATAGTGAAAAAACATAAAAAAAACATGAGCTTAGACGCACTGGAAAAAGAGAGAATAATCTCCAGAAAACTTTGGCCCGGAAAATACCGATAGCTGCTCATATGCAGGCCCAGCCCAGAAGCAAAAACGTAAGAAAAAAACATTCTGCTGAGTTGAGACAACTTGGGCTGCACCCCATGGTCGAAAATGACATTAAGCGTTTGAAGGCCAGTTGGTGTCACTCCGCGTTGTGAGACGTCTGATGGACAGTTGGTGTCGCTCGTGGGCCGGATCAAAACAGCCCACAGACGAAACCCTTGCTCATTCGTCTCCTCCTTGCCCCAGTATTATATATATATATTCTAGAAAAAATCTCCGTAAGATTTTGTCCAATTCCGAGAACTTTTATTTCTGCATAAAAATAACACCGAAGTAGTTTTGCTTAAAAGAGCGTCGGTCCGGGTTTGTTTCATTAATCATTTAAATTAGATTGCAAACAAAAGCATAAGTGTTTGAAAAAATAGATACGTTGGAGTCAAGGTACCATGAGACATGCATAACCATAAAACATGGAATAGTAATGGCCGATTTTATCTATCGTTTCTAATGTGAGCATTAAGTCCATATCAAGCAATAATTAGCAATATTTTTCCAAATAAATGGTGTGTCCGGATATATCAAGGAATAATCAGCAATGATTCTTTCATAACGAAAATTGTGTCCATATGACGCAATAATCAACAATAATTCTTTCCTAATAGAGTATATGCACTTTTATTGTCTTCTTCTAGAAGTGCTTAGATGCCAAGTAGTTCCATATCCTTGTGGCACTATATGTTTTACTACCTTTGGCTCTGCTGGGGATGAATAATTCAATAATGGACGCAATGTTTGCTACCGTTTGTTTTCTACTGATGCTTGTGTTGTTCGAAAGCAATACATATGCAGGTGTGTTCTCTCTTATGTTGTTTATTTAGAGTTCCTAGGTCATATGTTTTTTCAAATGAAGAACATTGCAAAGTATGTGTAAGATTTCAGGATCGTATTACGAAGGTTTTATTCAAATATGAAACTGATGCTCATTTGGTTTATGTCCTTTCGACTTTTGACATCTTACTACTTTTATTTATGGAGCGTTTAACAATCATGTCACTACAATCAATGTCTCGCTATTATGTTTTTTTAATGTTTGCCGTATGCAGAGAAATGTATGACGATCAACAAACCATCATGCATGCATAGATGTTGGAATGGAAGGGAGAACAAGGAGGTCCGTGGATATTGGTGTGATGCGTTGCTTAGCGGGCAGTGCCACTGCGCGTATTGCTTGGGTGGGTGAACTTAATTCACACGCTGGGCATACTTCATGTTATCAATAAATTAATAATGAAGTTAATTGAATCACTCATTTATGCACGGAATAGTATGCACGGGAGAGCACTGTGTGAGGCATGATCTATATCTTCTCACGGATAAACTTCTGAAGACTACCCACAGTGAAAGTAATATAGGTCGTAACATCAAACATGTCTAGGCAAAATAGATGATGTGGTAAGTAATTAATGAAGAAATAGAGTTATGTGGTAATATAGCTGGTTACTAGTAGTATAAGTAACATCACACATATCAACGCAAGATGAGTCTATAACCTAATAAATGCAGTGTTGCATGACACCACATATATGTTACAATCCACTATCGGGGTAGTAACATAGAGTAGTAATATATGCATGTTACTTGTTTAAGTTACTCCCCACTGTGGCTAGTCTAAAGGTGAATATTTCACGGATGTTACTCCCCACTTCTGTCTTCAAAAAATAACTTATGTACTCATCAGTTCTCCATTGCGACCCTTGTTAGGAAAGAGGTGATCTTTACAATTGTGTCGCCTGGACATGTGCCATAAACCAAATCATGCCATTGGTCCAAGGCGACACATATTGTGTAAGCAGCAACCAAGGCCTACAACCTTTTTTTGGAAGAATACAAGGCCTACATTTGGTAGGCACATTGTGGAGGTACCAAGTTTACCTATATACAGTAGGTATTTCTACCACATAAAAGTAACCACTCATCATGCTAGACAATGATAGACTTAAAGTTTTAACATGCAGAAAAAACCGGAGATGAACAAGCAAGAATGCAAACCGTGGTTGACCTGAATCTAGAATATAAGGAACATGTTTGTGGAGACTGAAAAAAGACGAAGTCATGAAACAATCTAATTCAACGTCCCATATAGACACAAAGATTAAGTCAATAACTCGTTTTATAATAGTGTTTTCATCCTAGCTTTTGTCGCATCTGTAAATATAACAATTAGCAGATTTGATATATGGACAACATATAATCTGTTAACTAGTACTTGTTTCTCGCTAAGTTTGAGCAAGGATTTCCGTGTGAGATAACTATTGAAGTTGCACCACATCAGCTCATGCACAAAACGTATAGCTTTTGATGCCCTAAAACCACAATAAAAGCTAGCACGAGATCGAGGTCAGGCTAGAGCCTACTTTTGTCTCTGTTCAAAACACTAGCTAGACACCCTTTCCATAGTTGTGCACTGATAGCAGGACCTATATACGAATTGCCTAGGCACCGCCCGGGAACAACCAGACCAACCAGTAGGCTTTGTTTCCGAAGTTTCCTCACGGGGCCCTTAAATCATTGAATTCATAGGCATAGGGCCGTCCCATGTAGTTGTTCATTCAATGAGAAAGAAAGACAGGAGGGCATGATTCCTCGTGTCGATCTAATTCATTCTGGAAAAAAGGGGGAAGCACTTATGGAGAAAAGCCTAGCTATGCGTGCCAAAAACTGCGTTGCTGGCGTAGACACACGACGCCACTAATATGACGCCATTGCTAAAAAATAGTGGTGGTGTTGGAGGACACATCATCAGTATCCTACATCGTGCTGGCATATCACCAGTCCAACGCCAGCACTAAGTTCACTTTAACTCTGGCGTGCCTACTTGTCTAACGCCAGCAAATCATTTTTTGGTAATAAAAAAATTTCTCATCAACACTAGCTACTTACTTAATAGATACTATTGAACATAATATACTCATCAACACTATGCATTTACTTAATAGATAATCATTACAGAAGAGGCTCATGAACTCAACAAGTTGATATTAAACTTCACGAAAGTTGCTAACTCAAGCTAGTCTAGTTAATCAATCATCATCAACTAATAAGATGAACTAGCTAACTACTTAAAAAACTAATCTTCATCAAGGAGTATGCCCAAATGGGGAAGCTTCTCTCTATCCCCCTCTCCTTCTCTTCTGAAATTATATATGTCCATCTTCAGGTCAATCCTCTCAGCCCTGAGGAGTCTCCTCTCCTCCTTCATTTATCCCGATCCTTGACGAGCTTATCCCTCTCGTCCCTAAGCTGATTAGTCTCCTTAACGAGCCGAATAGTCTCCTTGTGTAGCTCTTTAATCTCCACCTTTAGCTCATTATTTTCCCCTTGCACGCTCTTGATGACACACTCATAAGTGTCTAAGAATTCATTGTTGGCCATGTCCACATCGCACACCAACTCGTTGTTGCCTCCAGAATTGGCCATGTCGTACAAATACATCGCGTATACGTACAAGATAATATGCAATTTCATATCACTGAATATTGACACCAATGTAAAGTAATTCAAATATTTCAATGCATAGAACTAATTAAACTAGATAGCATGCGGTGACCATCAGTTCATGATCTAATGTCAATCATAGCAAGAATTCATAAAATATTATCTAGAGTGACAAGTTTCATGAATTATTCTCGCAGATTTTCTTATGGTAACTCAGTGGTTGCATCCATTCCCATCTTTGCTATGTGCACCTTCAAGGTTCACTACACTATTCTAGATCATGTCAATAAAGCCAGCACAAATTTCCTTTGGTATGCTAATGACATAAACAAGAAAGGAAACTGCCTTTCTGATCAACAAAGCAAGGAGGACTTGGTGTTCTGAATCTCAGAGTCCAGAATATTGCTGGAGACTCAAAAAAGACGAAGTCATGAAACAATCTAATTCAACGTCCCATATATACACAACCGTTAAGTCAATAACTCATTTTATAATAGTGTTTCCTTCCTTGCTGTTGTCGCACCTGAAAATATAGCAATCAACAGATTTGATGTATGGACAACATATAATATGTTAACTAGTACTTGTTTCCCGCTAAGTTTGAGCAAGGCATTTGGTGTGAGATAACTATTGCAGTTGCACCACATCAGCTCATGCACAAACCGTATAGCTATGGATGCCCTAAAACCATAATAAAAGCTTGTACGAGATCGAGGTCAGGCTAGGGCCTACGGTTTGATAATGTGAAAAAAGTGTTGACCGGCCCAACAAGGTAAAAAGAAAGAAGACAGTTCGACTGCGGGCCTAGCCCAATCAAACCATCAGTCCGGTTTCGAGCAAGGAAAGAGTCTGTTTCTCACTTTGGACCAATTCGAGCACAAGAGAGGAGAGGAGATATATACATGGCCGAGCCGCCGGCACCTCCAAATAAAACTCGCTCGACAGTAGATCACGCGCTGGCAACGGAGACGTACGGCACTACTCGCCCAACCAATAATTCACATTTCTATACAAATACAGTGGTATAATTTTTAGAATCGTCGTAGTCAGTCTCGTTGGTTAAATTTATGGTCAAGTTTATATATCGAAAAGCGTGAGCGCACTACATTGTGAAATGGAGATTCTAGGCGTGCTAAAAAAATAGAATACTTCTGCTGGAAAAATTCACCTCATTATACAAACGCCCAAGCCCAAATACTTTTTTCGGAGCCAAATGGAGCATCATAAATCTACAAACTGATATGTCAGCAAAATACTTTTTTTCTTCTGTTTTAGGCGTCAAATAAGGTTCTAACTGACGGACTCTTCATTGCGAGCAAACGACACAAACCACTAGGCCACAACGCCGTTGCTGCACAATTACTTTTTTTTTGTTTTTTTTCTTTTGATCGCTTTCACGAAAGCCAGTTTTTTCACGGTTCATCATTCCATTTACAGACGGTTTTATTTGCTTTTTATTTTTCCTTTTCATTTTCTTTCCTCCACTTTTGTTTCTCTAAATTCACGATTTTTTTTTCAAATTCTTTATTTGTTTTCAAAATCGATAAACTTTTCAAAATCAGAAAACTTTTTCTCCATGTTAGCTGAACTTTTTTTCTCCAAAATCGATTCAAAAATTCAAACTTGTGAACTTCCTTGAAATGTTTTAAGCTTTCTAAGATTTACCAAAATATTTTAAAAAATCAATGAAGTGTTTCTTTTAATTTGTCTACTTTTTCTCACAATTGATGAACTTTCCAATAAATTTGTGATTTTTTGGAAATTGATGAACTTTTTTTAGAATTTGAAGATCTCTTTGAAAATAGATGAACTTTATGCAAATTAGCAAACTTTTTCTTCAAAATCAATGAACTTTTTCTGTGAAAATCAATGAATTATTTGAAAACTTGTTGATTTCTTTCAGAATTGTTGAACCTTTTCAATTTTGCAAATATTTACAGAAGAATCGATGAAGTTTTCTTATGAAGCCGATGAATTCTTTTTTGAAAATCGATTAACATTTGAAAATTTTAATTTTCTTCAATATCTATAAACATTTTTTACAAAATAGTGAACTCTTTCTGAAATTGATGAACTTTTTTTTATCCAAATTGATGAACGTTTACAAAAATTTGTGAAGCTTTTTTTGAAATTGGTGATTTTTTAATTTTGTAATATTTTTTTCCAATCATGAACTTTCTGGAAATTTGTGAACTTTTGTTAATTAACAAATTTTTTTAATTTTTTTAAAAAAATATTGTGTTTCTTATGTCTACTAATCAACCGTTCACTGACGAACCAAAGTGCCCAAATGCGCCCTCGAGTGGTGACTGGGCCGGCCCATTAAAGGCAGTTCTGGGCGCCGACCGGTAACTGCCGCAGAATGCGTCATTTAGGCGGTCCCGGCTGCGACCGACTATGGCTTCAGCGGAGTTCACTGCCAGCGAGACTACGGAAGCTACGACTAGCTTCCACGTCCACTTGATTCTTTCTCACTCTACACCGACCAGCAGAACAGTCTATCTTATCTTTTTTTTTTCAGACTAATTGGAGAGCTTTATTCATCGAATAGCATTCATGGATGAGTCAGCCAAAAGGCTTGTCATCAAGAAGCTTGGAGTTTCATCTATCCAGCTATCTGTTACATCAAGTGCACAAGCACGCTTCGCACATAGATGCGCAGGCAGATTAGCTGATCTACTAACATGGCAAATATGAAAATAATCAAAGTAGTCACTAAACTCTCCTATCTCATCTAATAAGTAGGCCACAATAGAACGAGAATTGTGGCGAGAATTCCATAGTGTCACCAACTCCAAGCAGTCTACTTCCATTATCACATGGGAGAAACCTCGGAGAGTAGCAAAACGAACACCATCACGTAAGGAGAGACCCTCCATGATCAGGGGATCCGTGATCCCGGAGTAAGGCTTGCACCACGCACCAAGCAGAGCCGATGATGAGCGGGCAACACCCCTAGCCCCTCCTCGGTCTCGCTCAAGATTAAGCCCGCCATCAGTGTTGATTTTTACAAAGCCCACGTAAGACGGACGCCAACCAAATCCAGGAAGAATTTGCGCATCCTTGCGTGGAAGATGAAGGAGTGCAATGGCCTCCTTGGTAGCCCGCATCGTAGACACCGGATCCCTGCCTTATTCTCCATGCTTGATGCAGTTCCTGGAATGCCAAATGGACCACATAATAGTTGTGATCCTTGCTCGATCATCAGAAGAGAACCATGGAGCGCACGTAATATCACATGCCCATGATTCAGAGTGTAGATTAGGTAGCCGCAGTCCAAACCATGCACAGGCCTCCTCCCAGAAACTGTGAGCGTGCGGACAGTGTAAAAGTGCATGCTTCAGATCCTCGTCTGCTGCATGACAAACTTTGCATTGACGAACGTCCGTAATGTGTCGATGATTGAGTGTTGCTTCATCAGGAAGAATCCCTCGAAGCACTCTCCACCAAAACACTCTGACTTTTGGAATTACATTCAAATTCCACATGGCTTTCCACAACTGTTGATCACTCGCTGAAGTTCCGGTAGCCGTCCCTTCTTGTAGAGCCAAACGCTCGTTTTGAGTCACAAGAGAACGGTACGCTGTTTTGACAGTGTAGTTGCCTGATTTTTCGAATGCCCAAGCAAGAAAATCATTGCCACCACCCGACCTTATAGGGATGTTAAGAATGGCCGCAACATCAGAAGCAATGAAATTTTCCCTGACCAAATCCTGGAATCCACTTATCATTCCAGATCGAGATTGTAGTGCCATCTCCAACACGGGTAATGAACCCGGTTCTCAAAGCTTCCCTCCCTGCTATGATCGCCTTCAAAGTGGCAGAAGCTAACTTGGGTGTAGCGGCCGAGCATTGCAAGATTAAATAAGTGAGGATCTCGAAATCCCGTACCCCCCTTGCACTTGGGTGTCGCCAATTCCTTCTAAGACACCCAATGCATTGACTTCTTATCAAGTGAGCTGCTCCAAAAATATTTGGCCATAGGTGAAGTCAAACTCTTGCAAACTTTCTTTGTAAGCAGAAAAGTACTCATAGGAAAGGTGGGAATTGCTTTAGCTACCGATTTCAACAAAGCATCACGCCCCGCACAAGCAAGTAACCTATCCGACCAACCTTGGATCTTAGAACGCACCCTCTCGCTGACATGATCAAATGTACCGCTAGTGATCCGTCCAACAGCGGTGGGTAAGCCTAAATACTTTTCACTAAAAGTCTCCACCTGGATATTCAAGGTAGCCTTCAGTAATTGCCGCAAGTCTGATGGTGAGTTTGAGCTGAGGTATATTGAGCTTTTCTCTCTATTGACACATTGTCCCGAAGCTTCACCATAGACTCGAAGAATTTCATTCATACGCATAGCACTCAAATCGTTTGCGTTGATAAAAATAAGGCTATCGTTCGCGAACAGTAGGTGAGTGACCCACGGCGATGTGTAACTCACACGCAGCCCCCGGGTCTCCTTGACGAAAACCCCTCGTTGGTGTGAAGTAGGGTAGTAGCTCTCCATTGACACGAACTGAGAATTGTACCGAGGAGACACACTTCATAAATAATCTCGTGAAACTCATGCTGAAACCAAGCCTCAACAATATTGCTTCAAGATAATGCCACTCAACACGGTCGTAAGTCTATCTTATCTGAAACAAACACACACCTCTCATCTCTGTCTGTCGTCAGGTGTTCCGGCACATACATAAATACATACATACATACATACATACATACATACATACATACATACATACATATGGATTCATTTATACAAGACTTGACTTTATTGTTAATGTACTTTGATGAGGATTGGAGCAACTAGAATCTGCATTGCGCTACTGCTAAGGCGCTACAATTAAGTTGTAGCAGTAGCACTGCTTCAACCAGCACTACTAGTAAGTATGGTTAGCAGTAGCGCTACTTCAACCAGCGCTAGTACTAACTATATGTAGCGCTGCACCAAAACAAACGTTGCTGCTAAACCAGCACTGCCGCTAAATGCCTACCAGCGCTACTGCTAATATTCCTATTTTCACATATTTATTTCTCTTCTACGTATTTGTGTTGTATTTGTGCATGCTCTATACAGTAGTTTCATCATATCATAATAAACATACATTATTCTCATCATATCATATACACATACAGTGGTCTCGTCATACCATCATCTTCCACCAATACAAATATCATCACATAAAAAAATGGCGATACACAAGTCATGTCATGTCTTGAATAAATGCGACTGCACAGTAATGGCACAGACACATGTTTCATCATCTCTATCTAAATCACGATGCAGAAGAGAAGAGCGATCAGTACGAGCAAGAACGTGACTATGTAGTACTTCTTGAGGCACTGGTTCCACTCCCTCTTTTGCCGGAGTGTTCACCTCAAGTAACTATTTTCCGCTTCGGCTCTGCTGTCAAACCCTCTGGGGCTAGAGCCCGGGTACTTGTCCACCTGGGCCTGAGCGTCTGGCCAGTGGTCGTACACACCTGGAACCCTCCCAATGAATATGGCGTAGCAGTCCTTCGCCATCTCTGGTCTATGTACCTGCATCGTCAGTTGATGAATTCAACGATAATATGAAACATAATGTACTTGAGAAACACAAAGAGACATAGTTAGCAAAATGCAAGCAACCTATAGTAACATAAATAACGAAGCTCCTCATACCCAAACTAATTAACTAGAGCGATCTACGCTAGTTCAGGAGAACGGTTTAATTACATCACAGAGTTTCGCCGTGCAAGAATTCAAAGTTTTGTCATAGAAAGACAGTAGTGACTAATTAAAAATACACATTGTCACCGTCAATCAGTTGTCCATGTCGGCGTCCAATCTTCATATTTAGGGAGGAAGCACCCGAGCTTCGTGAAAGGCTTCAGGTCCATACGCCGAGCTAGTAGCAGTGCTCACACATCATCCCGCGTGATTGACCCATGGTAGAATATCCCTATTAGTTTGAGGACCTCCTTCATTATCACTTGGGCAAGTTCACATTGTATATGATAAAACTCAGCTCGAATTTGATGATCCAGTGTCCTTCCTATGCTTGTCTCCCAGTTGACAATGTCGGCATCGCTGGAAGTAGCTGATATGCAAAGGCATTGATTATCCCTTCTGTACTCGATCATGTGATGCATGAGGTAGAATCCACCAGCCTTACTATTGTTCGGTTGCTGGATATAGCAGAAGTCGGTCTTTTGGTTGAAAACTAGCCCATTCTTCTTGTACTTTTTTACCTTGATATATCCACCAGACAGGCTGAAGGTTGACATGGCACTATCGAGAACACTCTTTATGTGTGTGTAATGCTTTTTGTTGATGTTCTTCGATGAGTCCCATGACAACGCATGGGAGTATTATGGGTACAAACAGATGAGGACGCCCCCCCTGCACAAAATAAGTACACCTCAAATTAGCCTCCATGCTTGCAAAGGAATGACTAAAACTTATGAAAGGATAACCGCGCACTACTAAGGAAAACCCTAGCAGTAGCGCGGGTTTAACGTCTACTAGTAGCGCGGGACACCGCACTACTAGTAAGGTGCTACAACTATTCCTTAGCAGTAGCGCGTGTGACACACGCTACTGCTCAGACATATAGCCGCAGCGTTTGTGCACTCCCGCGCTACTGCTAATATAGCTAGTAGTAGCGTGTTTACTCTCCATCGATACTAGTATTCTTTTTTCATTTTTTAATTATTATTGTATTTATATGTTGTTATACAGATTTTGGTGCAATACCAATTATGAGGTTGTTATATAATTATGTCCATAACAGTGTGTCAAATGAAGGTGGATTAGGTTCATGTGGAGGCAACATGTGGTGCATGTCAAAAGTATACTACTAATCCAAACTTGATCTAGTTTGGACTAGTAGTACTTTTGATGTGCACCACACGTTGCCTCCACTTGAATCTAATCCGCCAACACAAGCTTTTTAATCATCATCATAGTCATTACCACCAACAGTAGCTATTTAATCATCATAGTCATAGTGTAGCACATCATCATCTTCAAACTCATTCTAGCTAGCTAATCACCACCAACACTAGCTGCGGTAGCTATCTAATCACCACCAACACTAGGTAATAATAATCATCATAGTCATTACCACCAACACTAGCTATTTAATCATCATAGTCATAGTGTAGCACATCATCATGTTCGAAGTCATTTCTAGCTAGCTAATCGCTCCTGCTGCTCTCTTACAGGTAAAATAGCATAAAACATGTGAAGCACTCCTGCTTCATCATGTTGGAGCATGCAGATGAACCCGTCTCCTAATCATGGGTTGCGTTTCTGATTACTGCCCCTAGTACTTCTCTGTGATCGTTCACAATTTTTCTCAAGTCTTTCACTATTAAGCATTCCTCGCTTTTAGAAATTCTGAATGCACTAAAGTGCATTGCAGGATGTCTTGGCCGTAAGCTAACCATTCTCAAGCTACCTTTAGTCTCGATCTAATGAGGCACAACATTCATCGGGAGTCCCTGTTGAAGAACATCGTATAGTAATATACTTAGCGATGAAGTTTAGCTTAGAAAATAATGCATGCAAAAGATGCACTAAGGACAAATAGTAAACATTTTACCATCTTTCATAAATAGATGTGATCGCAGTTCAATATGAACACTATTGGTCGCATGTTTTGAGTATTAAGATTTTTAAGTCCAGGAAAATAATTTGTATTGACAATATGAAGGTCCTCAAGTCATAAAAACATAATGACCTATCTCCTCGCAGTTTAGTTCAGCCCCGGGATAGTGGACGGTCATGTCTACCAAGTGCCAGACATGTTTGCTTGAATGGAAATAAGCTGTCAATAGAAATTACTTGTCAACTATTTTTGAATAAACAATATCAAAGACATAAATATGGTTGAGAAACGCACATAATGGTATAACTGGAGGCGTCTGCACATCGAACCAGATGTCGATATTACCTTCTATATCATCTTTCAGACGAATATCAAAGGTGATAACCATATCAGGCTCAAATGCAAGTCTTGCATAGTGATTGCCAAGTTTTGCATTCAAAATAGGTGTAGGTGTCTGCGTTGTATAATGTTGCGTGGAAAGTATAACCATGCTCGGTCTTCAAGTAAACTCTCTTTACCTCCATAGTAGTTTTCATAGGACTGAAACCTAGCTATCTTATCCAAGACAAAAACTCTTGCATGGCAGGGGATACGCTAGTAGAATAGTAAAAAATTAAATTATAAGTTGAAGCAAATGAAGCAGATGTCATGCTTAATTACGAAAAAAATACTTGTCATTGTGACTTACTCTATCCACTTCGAAGTTCTCGTCCAGCTTGATGCTGAAGCGCCTATCATCATCTAGGAAGATTCTGTCGCACAGGCCGCTCGTCTTAGTAGTATTCGCAAATACCGAAATCCTTTTCATCGTCAGACATTTCCTATGTTCATAGTTGAAACATTAATTGAAAATCGATCGAAGGCAACTACCAGGATACTCAACACACAAATCCGGGGCACTCGATATTTCCTACATATTCTGGCACAAGACATGCCAAAATTCACGGAAAAATCCGGCATGCCTGAAATTTGTAGGAACGGAAATGAATCAACACTCCGCAAAACATAGGACACTCGGAGTTGTAACCTGCAAACATGACCGGCCACTTGGGCAAGCACATATCCTATTTGAGCAACACAAGATATACATTTCAAAATATCTTATAGGACTCATATTGACATGAGCATTCAATAAGCCAAACCAAGTAATAAATAAATAAGTATTCAAATTAGCATGCATTCAATAAGCAAAAGTAAATCATCTCTTGCGTCTGTACATCGTCGAATATTATCACTAACACATCCCGAATAGTATCATACATATAACATCACTAATACAACTAAAACCCTAGCGAACGACGGGTACCGGCGCGGGCGGTGGACACACAAAGAGAAGGAACCATCACTGGATCATAGCTCCAGTGAGATCCCTGGAGAACCTGCCAGGTATTGGAGAACCTGTGCTCCAACGCAACCAATCAGCAACGGATGTGCGCGTCCTCCTCGCTGACACGGTGACGTACCACCTCTGCGGGGTCCTGAAGCCTCTGGACCGTCACTGGCCCAAACGACCGCCACCAAAGAAGGTTCGGGTCAACGACGGGCTGACTCCTCGCCAAGCTATGCCCCCGGTAGGTAGCGCCAAGTCTCGGACATGGCCCATCACGAGCGATCGAGTATGCGGTCCAAACTGGACGGGTCCAGAGTGCTTCTTATGAATGGCATTTTCCATTGACCGGGTTTAGAGCCTCTGAATCCGGCATTAACTGCCGTATCCTCAGCGTTGTCACCGTTGTTGCGGCGTTTGTGTTTGCTACGACGTGGCCTGCCGTTACTGCCCTTGGTATCTGAAGTGCCAAGGTTCCTTGTGTTGGGGAACGTTGCAGAAAATTAAAATTTTTCCTACGGTTTCACCAAGAACCATCTATGAGTTCATCTAGCAACGAGTCATGGGAGAGAGAGATAGCATCTACATACCACTTTGTAGATCGCGAGCGGAAGCGTTCAACGAACGGGGATGAAGTAGTCGTACACACCGTGATCCAAATCACCGGAGATCCTAGCACCGAAAGTACGGCACCTCCGCGTTCAACACACGTACGGTCAGCGTAACTTCTCCTTCTTCTAGATCCAGCAAGGCAAAGGAGAGGTTGGGGAAGAAGACTCCAGCAGCAGCACGACGGCGTGGTGATGGTGGAGCCGCAGTATTCCGATAGGGCTTCGCCGAGCTCTACGGAGGAGGAGGAGGTGTTGGAGAGGGAGAGGGAGGCGCCAGGGCAAAGGGTGCGCAGCCCCCCTTCCCCTCCCCTCTTTATATAGCCCCTTGGGGGGGGGGGCGCCGGCCCTAGGAGATGGGATCTCCTAGGGGGGCGGCAGCCAGGGAGGGGGACTTGCCCCCCAAGCAAGGGGGGCGCCCCCTTTAGGGTTCCCCCCAACCCTAGGCGCATGGGCCCTTGGGGGGGAGGCGCACCAGCCCACTTTGGGCTGGTTCCCTTCCTCATACAGCCCATGGGGCCCCTCCGAGGCAGGTGGCCCCACCCGGTGGACCCCCGGGACCCTCCGGTGGTCCCGGTACAATACCGATAACCCCGAAACTTGTCCCGATGGCCAAAACAGCACTTTCTATATATAATTCTTTACCTCCGGACCATTACGAAACTCCTCGTGACGTCCGGGATCTCATCCGAGACTCCGAACAACATTCGGGTTACTGCATATACATATCTTCACAACCCTAGCATTACCGAACCTTAAGTGTGTAGACCCTACGGGTTCGGGAGACATGCAGACATGACCGAGACGGCTCTCGGGCAATAACCAACAGCGGGACCTGGACACCCATGTTGGCTCCCACATGCTCCACGATGATCTCATCGGATGAACCACAATGTCGAGGATTCAATTAATCCCGTATACGATTCCCTTTGTCAATCGGTATTTTACTTGCCCGAGATTCCTGGGCTCCTTTGCAAGTGCAATAGCTCCAGTGTTGTCACAGAAGAGTTTGATTGGCCCCGACGCATTGGGTATGACTCCGAGGTCGGTGATGAACTCCTTCACCCAAATTGCTTCATGTGCCGCCTCCGAGGCTGCCATGTACTCCGCTTCACATGTAGATCCCGCCACGACGCTTTGCTTGCAACTGCACCAGCTTACTGCCCCACCATTCAAAATATACACGTATCCGGTTTGTGACTTAGAGTCATCCAGATCTGTGTCGAAGCTAGCGTCGACGTAACCTTTTACGACAAGCTCTTCATCACCTCCATAAACGAGAAACATTTCCTTGGTCCTTTTCAGGTACTTCAGGATATTCTTGACCGCTGTCCAGTGTTCCTTGCCGGGATTGCTTTGGTACCTTCCTACCAAACTTACGGCAAGGTTTACATCAGGTCTGGTACACAACATGGCATACATAACAGAACCTATGGCTGAGGCATAGGGGATGACACTCATCTCTTCTATATCTTCTGCCGTGGTCGGACATTGAGCTGAGCTCAATTTCACACCTTGTAACACAGGTAAGAACCCCTTCTTAGATTGATCCATATTGAACTTCTTCAATATCTTATCAAGGTATGTGCTTTGTGAAAGACCTATGAGGCGTCTTGATCTATCTCTATAGATCTTGATGCCTAATATATAAGCAGCTTCTCCAAGGTCCTTCATTGAAAAACTTTTATTCAAGTAGGCCTTAATGTTGTCCAAAAGTTCTATATCATTTCCCATCAAAAGTATGTCGTCTACATATAATATGAGAAATGCTACAGAGCTCCCACTCACTTTCTTGTAAACACAGGCTTCTCCATAAGTCTGTGTAAACCCAAACGCTTTGATCATCTCATCAAAGCGAATGTTCCAACTCTGAGATGCTTGGACCAGCCCATAAACCGAGCATTGGAGCTTGCACACCTTGTCAGCATTCTTAGGATCGACAAAACCTTCCGGCTGCATCATATACAATTCTTCCTTCAGGAAACCATTATGGAATGCCGTTTTGACGTCCATTTGCCATATTTCATAATCGTAGAATGCGGCAATTGCTAACATGATTCGGACGGACTTCAGCTTCGCTACCGGTGAGAAAGTCTCATCGTAGTCAACCCCTTGAACTTGTCGATAACCCTTAGCGACAAGCCGAGCTTTATAGATGGTCACATTACCATCCGCATCTGTCTTCTTCTTAAAAATCCATTTATTTTCTATCGCTCGCCGTTCAACGGGCAAGTCAGTCAAAGTCCATACTTCGTTTTCATACATGGATCCTATCTCGGATTTCATGGCTTCCAGCCATTTGTCGGAATCCGGGCCCGCCATTGCTTCCTCATAGTTCGAAGGTTCACCGTTGTCTAACAACATGATTTCCAAGACAGGGTTGCCGTACCACTCTGGTGCGGAACGTGCCCTTGTGGACCTTCGAATTTCAATAGGAGCTTGATTAGAAGTATCTTGATCATCATCATTAATTTCCTCTCTAGTCGGTGCAAGCACCTCAGAAACGTTTTCCTGAGCTTCACCATTTTCCGGTTCTAGAGGTAACACTTCATCAAGTTCTACTTTCCTCCCACTTACTTCTTTCGAGAGAAACTCTTTCTCTAGAAAGGATCCATTCTTGGCAACAAAGATCTTGCCTTCGGATCTGAGGTAGAAGGTATACCCAATAGTTTCTTTAGGGTATCCTATGAAGACGCATTTTTCCGACTTGGGTTCGAGCTTTTCAGGTTGAAGTTTCTTGACATAAGCATCGCATCCCCAAACTTTTAGAAACGACAGCTTAGGTTTCTTCCCAAACCATAATTCATACGGTGTCGTCTCAACGGATTTCGACGGAGCCCTATTTAAAGTGAATGCAGCAGTCTCTAAAGCATAGGCCCAAAAAGATAGTGGTAAGTCGGTAAGAGACATCATAGATCGCACCATATCTAATAGAGTGCGATTACGACGTTCGGACACACCATTACGCTGAGGCGTTCCAGGCGGCGTGAGTTGTGAAACTATTCCACATTTTCTTAAGTGTGTGCCAAATTCGTGACTCAAGTATTCTCCTCCACGATCTGATCGTAGAAACTTGATCTTTCTATCACGTTGATTTTCAACCTCACTCTGAAATTCCTTGAACTTTTCGAAGGTCTCAGACTTGTGTTTCATTAAGTAGACACACCCATATCTACTCAAGTCATCAGTGAGGGTGAGAACATAACGATAGCCACCGCGAGCCTCAACACTCATTGGACCGCACACATCGGTATGTATGATTTCCAATAAGTTGGTTGCTCGCTCCATTGTTCCCGAGAACGGAGTCTTGGTCATTTTACCCATGAGGCATGGTTCGCACGTGTCAAATGATTCATAATCAAGAGACTCCAAAAGTCCATCTGCATGGAGCTTCTTCATGTGTTTGACACCTATGTGACCAAGGCGGCAGTGCCACAAATATGTGGGACTATTGTTATCAACTTTAACTCTTTTGGTATTCACACTATGAATATGTGTATCATCACGTACGAGATTCATCAAGAATAAACCATTTACCATCGGAGCATGACCATAAAACATATCTCTCATATAAATAGAACAACCATTATTCTCGGATTTAAATGAGTAGCCATCTCGAATTAAACGAGATCCAGACACAATGTTCATGCTCAAACTTGGCACTACATAACAATTATTGAGGTTTAAAACTAATCCCATAGGTAAATGTAGAGGCAGCGTGCCGACGGCGATCACATCGACCTTGGAACCATTCCCGACGCGCATCGTCACCTCGTCCTTCGCCAGTCTCCGTTTATTCCGCAGCTCCTGCTTTGAGTTACAAATGTGAGCAACTGCACCGGTATCAAATACCCAAGAGCTACTACGAGTACTGGTAAGGTACACATCAATTACATGTATATCACATATACCTTTTGTTTTGCCGGCCTTCTTGTCCGCTAAGTATTTGGGGCAGTTCCGCTTCCAGTGACCACTTCCCTTGCAATAAAAACACTCAGTCTCGGGCTTGGGTCCATTCTTTGGCTTCTTCCCGGCAACTTGCTTACCGGGCGCGGCAACTTCCTTGCCGTCCTTCTTGAAGTTCTTTTTACCCTTGCCCTTCTTGAACTTAGTGGTTTTATTCACCATCAACACTTGATGCTCCTTCTTGATTTCTACCTCTGCTGATTTCAGCATAGCATATACCTCAGGAATAGTCTTTACCATCCCCTGCATATTGTAGTTCATCACAAAGCTCTTGTAGCTAGGTGGAAGCGACTGGAGGATTCTGTCAATGACCGCTTCATCCGGGAGATTAACTTCCAGTTGAGTCAAGCGGTTGTGTAACCCAGACATTTTGAGTATGTGTTCACTGACAGAGCCATTTTCCTCCATCTTACAGCTAAAGAATTTGTCGGAGACTTCATATCTCTCGACCCAGGCATGAGCTTGGAAAACCATTTTCAACTCTTCGAACATCTCATATGCTCCATGTCTCTCAAAACGCTTTTGGATCCCCGGCTCTAAGCTGTAAAGCATGCCGCACTGAACGAGGGAGTAATCATCGCAGCGTGACTGCCAAGCGTTCATAACGTCTTGTTCTGCAGGGAGAATAGGTGTGTCACCCAGCGGTGCTCGTAGGACATAATCTTTCTTGGCAGCTATGAGGATGATCCTCAGGTTCCGGACCGAGTCCGTATAGTTGCTACCATCGTCTTTCAGCTTGGTTTTCTCTAGGAACGCGTTGAAGTTGAGGACTACGTTGGCCATTTGATCTACAAGACATATTGTAAAAAATTTAGACTAAGTTCATGATAATAAAGTTCATTTAATCAAATTATTTAATGAACTCCCACTTAGATAGACATCCCTCTTCTAGTCATCTAAGTATTACATGATCCGAGTCAACTAGGACGTGTCCGATCATCACGTGAGACGGACTAGTCAACATCGGTGAACATCTACATGTTGATCGTATCTTGTATACGACTCATGCTCGACCTTTCGGTCTTCTGTGTTCCGAGGCCATGTCTGTACATGCTAGGCTCGTCAAGTCAACCTAAGTGTTTTGCGTGTGTAAATCTGTCTTACACCCGTTGTATGTGAACGTTAGAATCTATCACACCCGATCATCACGTGGTGCTTCGAAAGAACGAACTGTCGCAACGGTGCACAGTTAGGGGGAACACTTCTTGAAATTATTATGAGGGATCATCTTATTTACTACCGTCGATCTAAGTAAACAAGATGCAAAACATGATAAACATCACATGCAATCAAATAATAAACGTGACATGATATAGCCAATATCACATAGCTCCTTTGATCTCCATCTTGGGGCTCCATGATCATCTTGTCACCGGCTTGACACCATGATCTCCATCATCATGATCTCCATCATCGTGTCTCCATGAAGTTTCTCGCCAACTATTACTTCTACTACTATGGCTAACACGTTTAGCAATAAAGTAAAGTAATTTACATGGCGTTTCTCAATGACACGCAGGTCATACAAAAAATAAAGACAACTCCTATGGCTCCTGCCGGTTGTCATACTCATCGACATGCAAGTCGTGATTCCTATTACAATAGCATGAACATCTCATACATCACATATAGATCATTCATCATTCATAACAACTTTGGCCATATCATATCACAAAGCACTTGCTGCAAAAACAAGTTAGACGTCCTCTAATTGTTGTTGCAAGTTTTACGTGGCTGAATTAGGGTTCTAGCAAGAACGTTTTCTTACCTACGTGAAAAACCACAACATGATTTGTCAACTTCTATTTACCCTTCATAAGGACCCTTTTCATCGAATCCGCTCCAACTAAAGTGGGAGAGACAGACACCCGCCAGCCACCTTATGCAACTAGTGCATGTTAGTTGGTGGAACCGGTCTCACGTAAGAGTACGTGTAAGGTTGGTCCGGGCCGCTTCATCCCACAATACCGCTGAAGCAAGATAAGACTAGTAGCGGCAAGAAAGTTGACAACATCTACGCCCACAACAAATTGTGTTCTACTCGTGCAATAGAGAACTACGCATAGACCTAGCTCATGATGCCACTGTTGGGGAACGTTGCAGAAAATTAAAATTTTTCCTACGGTTTCACCAAGATCCATCTATGAGTTCATCTAGCAACGAGTCATGGGAGAGAGAGATAGCATCTACATACCACTTTGTAGATCGCGAGCGGAAGCGTTCAACGAACGGGGATGAAGTAGTCGTGCACACCGTGATCCAAATCACCGGAGATCCTAGCACCGAAAGTATGGCACCTCCGCGTTCAACACACGTACGGTCAGCGTAACGTCTCCTTCTTCTTGATCCAGCAAGGCAAAGGAGAGGTTGGGGAAGAAGACTCCAGCAGCAGCACGACGGCGTGGTGATGGTGGAGCCGCAGTATTCCGACAGGGCTTCGCCGAGCTCTACGGAGGAGGAGGAGGAGGTGTTGGAGAGGGAGAGGGAGGCGCCAGGGCAAAGGGTGCGCAGCCCCCCTTCCCCTCCCCTCTTTATATAGCCCCTTGGGGGGGCACCGGCCCTAGGAGATGGGATCTCCTAGGGGGGCGGCGGCCAGGGAGGGGGACTTGCCCCCCAAGCAAGGGGGGCGCCCCCTTTAGGGTTCCCCCCCAACCCTAGGCGCATGGGACCTTGGGGGGGAGGCGCACCAGCCCACATTGGGCTGGTTCCCTTCCTCATACAGCACATGGGGCCCCTCCGAGGCAGGTGGCCCCACCCGGTGGACCCCCGGGACCCTCCGGTGGTCCCGGTACAATACCGATAACCCTGAAACTTGTCCCGATGGCCAAAACAGCACTTTCTATATATAATTCTTTACCTCCGGACCATTCCGAGACTCCTCGTGACGTCCGGGATCTCATCCGGGACTCCGAACAACATTCAAGTTACTGCATATACATATCTTCACAACCCTAGCGTTACCGAACCTTAAGTGTGTAGACCCTACGGGTTCGGGAGACATGCAGACATGACCGAGACTGCTCTCGGGCAATAACCAATAGCGGGATCTGGATACCCATGTTGGCTCCCACATGCTCCACGATGATCTCATCGGATGAACCACGATGTCGAGGATTCAATTAATCCCGTATACGATTCCCTTTGTCAATCGGTATTTTACTTGCCCGAGATTCGATCGTCGGTATCCCAATACCTCGTTCAATCTCGTTACCGGCAAGTCACTTTTCTCGTACCGTAATGCATGATCCTATGATCAAACACTTTGATCACATTGAGCTCATTATGATGATGCATTACCGAGAGGGCCCGGTGATACCTCTCCGTCAAGCGGAGTGACAAATCCCAGTCTCGATCCATGTCAACCCAACAGACACTTTCAGAGATACCCGTAGTATACCTTTATAGTCACCCAGTTACGTTGTGACGTTTGGCACACCCAAAGCACTCCTACGGTATCCGGGAGTTACACGATCTCATGGTCTAAGGAAAGGATACTTGACAATGGAAAACTCTAGCAAACGAACTATGCGATCTTATGCTATGCTTAGGATTGGGTCTTGTCCATCACATCATTCTCCTAATGATGTGATCTCGTTATCAATGACATCCAATGTCCATAGTCAGGAAACCATGACTATCTGTCGATCAACGAGCTAGTCAACTAGAGGCTCACTAGGGACATATTGTTGTCTGTTATTCACACATGTATTACGATTTCCGGATAACACAATTATAGCACGAATAAAGACAATTATCATGAACAAGGAAATATAATAATAATGCTTTTATTATTGCCTCTAGGGCATATTTCCAACACCTTGATACGTTGTTGCTACGAGCCAGCCAGCTATCCTCTCCCGCGCAAAAGCAGGTCATGAGTGTCGCGAGGGCTACCATAAACTTCGGCTTTTACTGGCAGAGGTGCCGGGCAAGCTACTCGTCACGGATGTTGTGCTTAAATGCCGCTAAGGCCTCTGCATCCGGACAGTCGACAATTTTAATTTTCTTGGTTAGAAACCGTGTCCAAAATTGCCTGGCTGATTCCCCTGGCTGCTGAATTATGTGGCTCAAGTCATCGGCATCTGGTGGTCGCACATAAGTGCCCTGGAAGTTGTCAAGGAATGCGTCTTCCAGATCCTCCCAACAACCAACGGAGTCAGCTGGCAAACTATTCAGCCAATGCTGAGCTGGTCCTTTAAGTTTTAACGGGAGGTACTTGATGGCATGTAGATCATTACCGCGGGCCATGTGGATGATGTGGAGGAAGTCCTCGATCCATACAGCGGGATCTGTTGTACCGCCATATGATTCGATATTTACGGGTTTAAAACCCTCTGGGAATTCATGCTCCATTACTTCGTCAGTGAAGCATAGGGGGTGTGCCACACCTCTGTGCCGGGCTATATCCCGACGCAGCTCGTATGAGTCTTGCCTGCTGTATTCGGCCTGGCCGGATTTGCTTTTATTGTATCCGGCATGGCGGTCACCGTCCCGCGTAGGGGCGTTCCCTCGTGATCCTTACATCGATCTTTCGTGTTTTACCTTGTCTTGTCTCGCAGGTCTCGTGTGTTTCCCGGTGCCTTGGTGTTTTTGTTTGAGTGGCGGAGGGGTGCGGGAGGAGCTTCTGGCTGAAATGCCTCTCTATCTCGGCCACGAGGTGGCCGATCAGCCGCATCATACGCTGGTGATGTAGGTTTCCATGCTTTCTCCTCAAGTCGGGGTAGCAACCTGCGCTTTGGGTGACCCTTGGAGTGGCGTTCGAGTTTGTATTCCTCGGCCGCAAGGACTTCAGTCCATCTGTCTGTTAGCAAATCTTGATCAGCTTGAAGCTGTTGTTGCTTTTTCTTTAGGCTATTTGCTATGGCTATAAGCCGGTGCTTACAGCGCTCCTGCTCGACAGGATCCTCAGGCACGACAAATTCTTCGTCGTCGAGGCTCACTTCGTCTTCGGAGAGAGGCATGTAATTGTCATCCTCTGCTTCTCCCTCTGCCGCTCCCTTAGGAGGGCTGGCTTGTTCATCCTCCGGCTCTAGATCGTGCTGGAGGGGATTGTCATCATCCTCGGCACTGTCCGAAGTACTGTTATCTCCAGTGTCGGTATCACCGCTTTTGCTGTGGCGAGACTTAGAGCGGCACCGCTGACGTCGGCGCTTGGGTTGCTTCTTGGAGGGGTCATCCTCCGTTATCTTGTCGCCATTGCCTTCTTTGGGTGTATCCACCATATATATATCATATGATGAGGTGGCGGTCCAGTGCCCCGTGGGCAGTGGTTCCTGTTCGTCTCGTTCATCGTTGTCCATACCATCGATGTCTTCGGAGTCGAAGTCGAGCATGTCGGTTAAATCATCGACAGTGGCTACTAAGTGGGTGGTGGGTGGGGAGTGAATTTCTCTGTCATCCGCATCCCATTCTAGCCGGACATACTTCGGCCAAGGTTCTCCTGACAGGGAGAGAGAACTTAACGAGTTGAGTACATAGCCAAAGGGCGAGTGCTGAAAAGTATCCGCGGAGGTGAACTCCATGATCGGCGCCCAATCGGATTCGACAGACACGGGCGCAGTTGGTTCGGAGTCCCTGGCCGGAGACGAGTCAAGTGGTTTGGCGTCACAGCTCTTGTGAAGGGTAAGATCAGTGTTCGGCTCTATCGCCGCTGAGAGTTTGGCCTCCAAGGCGGGGTCTATCCGCCCGTCCTCGGATGGCGCAATCTGCTCCGGATTGAAGGCCGGGGTAGTTACTAGTGCGATCTCCCGAGCACTGCCCGATGGCAGAGCTATATATACCATGCTCGTCATGATCGTGTGGCACACCCGACATGGGCCCAAATCCGTCGAAGATCAAGTCTCCATGGATATTGGCAGTGTAATTCAAGTTTCCGAACCTGACCTGGTGACCAGGGGCGTAACTCTTGATCTGCTCCAGATGGCCAAACGAGTTGGCCCGCAGTGCGAAGCCGCCGAATACAAAGATTTGTCCGGGGAGGAAGACCTCACCCTGGACCGCATCGTTACCGATGGTCGAAGGGTCCATCAAGCCTTACGGCGACGGCACAGTGGAACTCTGAATGAAAGCACCAATGTCGGTGTCAAAACCGGTGGATCTCGGGTAGGGGGTCCCGAACTGTGCGTCTAAGACGGATGGTAACAGGAGGCAGGGGACACGATGTTTACCCAGGTTCGGGCCCTCTCGGTGGAGGTAATACGCTACTTCCTGCTTGATTGATCTTGATGATATGGGTAGTACAAGAGTTGATCTACCACGAGATCGTAGAGGCTAAACCCTAGAAGCTAGCCTATGGTATGATTGTTGTTGTCCTACGGACTAAACCCTTCGGTTTATATAGACACCAGAGGGGGCTAGGGTTACACAGATTCGGTTACAAGGGAGGAGATCTTCATATCCGTATCGCCAAGCTTGCCTTCCACGCCAAGGAGAGTCCCATCCGGACACGTGACAAAAGTCTTCAATCTTGTATCTTCATAGTCCAACAGTCCGGCCAAAAGATATAGTCCGACTGTCCGGATACCTCCTAATCCAGGACTCCCTCACATGGTTCATTTTTACCAGGGGCATTAGATTAAGAACAGCTAAATATTTGGTATAAGGGCATGGGACAGTGGGTGCACCAGCAGTCCAGCACCATGTACCTAAATAGGGGCATAAAGTGGTGATTCATAGTTTCTTGCCCCGATAAACAAACTTCCAAGAAACATATCTAGGTTGGTCCCATTTTTTTCACTCTAGCCACCTACTCCTATGTGTGGATAGCAAATCTAGTCCTGGTCATACCACTGTGTACAGCGTTACCGCTATATTTCCCTTTTCGACCAAGAGACCGGTTGGATGACCAGTTTGTACTACTTTCACCCCATTTCCTTCCTGTTTGTACCAAGTCCGATGTACTCCCTCCGTTCCAAAATTCTTGTCTTAGATTTCTCCAAATATGGATGTATCAAGTCACGCTTTATTATTAGATACATCCGTATCTAGACAAATCTAAGACAACAATTTTGGGACGGAGGGAGTACATACTAAATTCCCCCACCCCCACTTTATTTCTTGTTTGAACCAAGTAAAAGATTCGACTCCATGAAGTAGATTTACCTCTAACAATAGAACAAAAAAATAGGTGACATTGGACCGTCGGATCAAGAGGGGCTGAGATGTAGAAAATGAAGCACATGCAGCAACGTAGCGAGCTAGGGAAGTAGAGCTAAGGCAGTTTCGAAGGATGATATACGTGTAGGTCGTCGGGATGTGGATAGGTGTGCGGCAGGAGGCCGGATCCGCCCACACTAGGGCAACGACGAAGGGATTCAGAGGACCTCCCGCGCCAGCACTCGGCCAGAGATAACGGTGTGGTCGGCAGTGGGTCTCCTCCCTCGCTGTCGACGACGGCTAAACGCTGCCCCTCCTCCCCTTCACCGATGGAGGGGGATACGTCAGGATCTGTAACCAGCAGTGAGGATAGAAAGACAGTGTTACCACCCCTATCTTGTTTAGATCTAGAGAGGATGAGAGTGTGTGAATAGAGCAGCCCTAGCAAGCAAGCACGGAGGCTCCAGCCTATTTATAAGTAGTGGGGTAGTTTTCCTTTTTCACCCCATCAAAACAATCCTTTAAAATTGTGTACTGCGTGCCAGGTCGCGGTTTTTTTTAGTTTTTGATTGTTTTTTGAGATAGCTACCCGCTTGTTCCAAGTGGTGTTACATTGTGCCAGGTTGCACTTTGTATGGCTCAAGTATCATACAAGTCCCTCCATTAAATGAACAACCACCCCCTCATAAAAATTGTGAACAAGCCCATGCCTAAAATTATCGGAAACGTGGTGAGGGAGTCCTGGATAAGGGGGTGTTCGGATAGCCGGACTCCAGGACTATGAAGATACAAGATTGAAGACTTCGTCCCGTGTCCGGAGGGATCTTTTCTTGGCATGGAAGGCAAGCTAGGTGTGCGGATATTCGAGATCTCCTACCATTGTAACCGAATCCGTGTAACCCTAACCCTATCCGGTGTCTATATAAACCGGAGGGTTGTAGTCCGTAGGCCAACCATCATCATACACAATGATACCATAGGCTAGCTTCTAGGGTTTAGCCTCCTTGATCTCGTGGTAGATCCACTCTTGTACTACCCATATCATCAATATTAATCTAGCAGGAGCAGGGGTTTACCTCCACCGAGAGGGCCCGAACCTGGGTAAAATAAAGTGTCCCTTGTCTCCTGTTACCATCCGACCTTGACGCACAGTTCGGGACCCCCTACCCGAGATCCGCCGGTTTTGACACCGACATTGGTGCTTTCATTGAGAGTTCCTCTGTGCCGTCACGATCAGGAAGGATGCCTTTTCCCGTCTTTAAAGACGGCGCCGTTACTAAGAGAGCTTTGGCTATCGGCCAAACCCTCCGGCTAGGTGGTTTTCTCATGACCGCCTGTTCGGCCGTTGCGCCGACGGTGACCTCTCGGGTCATCGAAAGCAACCTCCACGTCAGCTCGGAACTTGCCGAGCAGCTGGATCCGATGGAGCTCTCTTCCGTAAACGAGCTCTTGGATCGCATCGCCGCCCTGGGGGTCGCTACAAATTAGGACCAGGTTGGGCTTAAACCCGATCTAAGGGAAATTAACCCTCCCCAAGTCACCCACCACGTTGCTGTGGTGGAAACACAATGCGGCGACCCTTCATATATCTTAAGGACTAGCCACGTCCGAATTCCTGAACCCTCCATGCCGGATATCCGCGGAGGGAAGGGTACAATCCAAGACCTGAGCTTAAAATCAGGCAAATCGGATAACATCCAAGACTCCGAATCTCAGAATCCGGAAGTTCTTCGGGTTCCGAACGGCAAACCGGGCGAAGTCTCAGATTTAACGACAACCGCCCACCCGATCTTAAGCGATCTCTCCCAAATTAGGCAGATGCCCGAAGAAAGAGTACATCATTACTGGGCCAGATTCCTCCTGCTTATGAACAGGATAAAGGACTGCTGCAAGGAAGACGCAATTTCAATCTTTTGCAGTAACTGCATGGACAAGGGAATACTCAACGCCGTAAGTCGTCGTAATATTACACGCCTTGCTGACTTGGCGTCCATAGTACAAAAATACTGTGCGATGGAAAGTGCTTGGAAAACCGAAATTAAATTTTGGGATAATCCGGCCTTGAATTGCAATCCCGTCCGAATCAACAGGGTGCACCACAGTAAGGCGCCCGGACTAAACACCAAAAAATCAAAACCCTCTAGGGGGCATGGAACCGTACTGGAAAAGTGGCTAGATGGACCCTGCAAGATTCATAGTGCAGCGGACGCCACCCCAACTCACAGCCTCAGGGCATGTTGGATACTCCGGCAGGTGGCCAAAATTGGCGAGGATCTCCTAATTCCAGAGGTCGAAGGAAACCAGCCAGGGAATTTCAGTTCCGTTCTCATAGTCTTTGAGACTTTCGCATCAAATAACATGCGAAAAAGAACACTCCGCAGCCTCACTGAAGTCTATCAAGTAGCGACAATAAATCCATGGAGTAATACTGCTATCACCTTCAACGCGAGTGACGAACCTAAATTTCGAACAGCCAAAGCACCAGCCGCACTGGTCCTCAGGCCCATAGTGGACGGCTGTCGCCTCGCAAAGGTACTCATGGACGGAGGCAGCGGATTGAACCTCATTTTGGAGGAAACCCTCCAAAAGATGGAAATAGACTGGAACCGCATCGAGCGAAGCAACACAACTTTTAGAGGAATAATCCCCAGTCAGGAAGCGCGCTGCACCGGAAAGATCACACTAGATGTGGTATTCGGCACGCCGGATAATTACAGGTCCGAACAGATCACGTTCCAGGTGGCCCCGTTCAAAAGCGGATACCACGCTATACTAGGACGGGAGGCTTTTACAGTTTTCCAAGCTATACCCCATTACGGGTACATGAAGCTTAAGATGCCTGGGCCAAACTGAATTATCACTCTCGCTAGCGATCCGGACATAGCACTCCGCGCTGAAAACAAGACAGCCGCATTGGCCCTCGAGGCACTATCAGAAACCTTAGCGGCTAAAGAACTGATTGCGCTGCGATCCACGGTTAACAGGGACGATGTGATACTCGATAAGAGACCCAAATTCACATCCTTCAAACCAGCGGACGAAATAGTCAAATTCCCGGTCCATCCAACGGAACCCAATAAAACAGCCTCCATCGGGGCAGAACTGAACCCTGATGTAGACGCCGCACTGCGAGAGTTTCTACGAGAGAACTGGGACATTTTCGCTTGGCACCCTTCAGATATGCCAGGAATCCCACGCAGGCTGGCAGAACACAGCTTAAATATCCAGAAAGGATTCAAACCTTGTCAAACAAACCCTTCGGCGCTTCTCTGAGCCAAAGAGACAGGCTATGGGAGAGGAGCTAGCCAAGTTATTGGAGGCCGGATTCATTAGAGATATAAAACATCCGGACTGGCTAGCAAACCTGGTGATTTACCAAAGAAGGACAAATCCTGGCGCCTGTGTGTCGATTTCAAGGACCTTAATAAGGCTTGCCCAAAGGATCCTTTTCCCCTCCCTCGAATAGATCAAATCATCGATGCCATTGCAGGACACAATTCCCTGTGCTTCCTCGACGCATACTCCAGTTACCATCAAATCAAGATGGCAGAATCAGACCAAGCCACAACAGCTTTCATCACACCATACGGCCCATTCTGCTTCAACACGATGCCCTTTGGACTAAAAAACGCCGGCGCAACATATCAGCGCATGATTCAAACATGTCTCGCAAACGAGATCGGCAAAACAGTGGAGGCGTATGTAGATGATGTGGTCGTTAAATCAAGACATATCGAATCTCTAGTAGATGACCTGAGGCTTACATCCGACAACCTCCAAAAATACGACATCAAGCTTAATACGGAAAAATATGTTTTCGGCGTTCCAGCCGGAAAGCTACTGGGCTTCATTGTATCCGGTAGAGGAATTGAAGCAAATCCAGCTAAAATCTGAGCTTTGTCACAATACAGAAACTCACCGGATGCGTGGCGGCTCTAAGCCGCTTTATCTCCCGCTTGGGAGAAAAGGCATTGCCCCTTTACCGCCTCCATAGGCGCACCGAACACTTCGAGTGGACAGAAGCTGCCACAGCCAGACTCGAGGAAATAAAGGCCATCTTGGCAACAAACCCAGTCCTGGCCGCGCCGAACACCGGCTAACCCATGCTATTGTACGTTGCCGCAACTCTTCAAGTTGTTAGCGCAGTACTCGTCGTCGAGCGGGCAATGGACGGACACAAACTCCCCCTTCAAAAGCCGGTTTACTATGTGTCCACTGTCCTTACTCCATGCAAATCACGGTACCCGCATTACCAAAAGATTGCATACGCGGTGTTCATGGCATCCCGGAAGCTACGACACTACTTTCAGGAGTGTTCCATAACAGTAGCCTCGGAAGTACCACTCAATTATATTATCAACAACCGCGACGCAACGGTCCGGATAGCTAAATGGGCCATAGAGCTCCTCCAATACGACATAACCTACAAACCACGGCGAGCAATTAAATCGCAAGTCCTAGCCGACTTCGTCGCCGAATGGACAGAGGCCGAACTCCCTAAAGAGTACGACACATATTCCAATTGGATCATGCATTTCGACGCATCCAAAATGCTGGCCGGACTGGGGGCTGGCGTCGTTTTGACGTCCCCTACAGGAGACACAGTCCAATATGTACTCCAAATCATGTACGCGGACTCCAACAATGCGGCCGAATATGAGGCCCTTCTACATGGTCTCCGGATGGCAGTATCCATGGGCATTCAACGCCTGGAAGTACGCGATGACTCCAACCTCGCGATATCCCAAATAAATGGCGACTTCGACGCCAAAGACCCAAAAATGGCAGCTTATCGCAATGCCGTCCTAAAAATGTCAGTTCGGTTCGAAGGACTGGAGTTTCACCATATAGCCTGAGAAAACAATCAGGCAGCGGACGTCTTGGCACGTATCGGAGCAAAACGAGATGCAGTCCCCCCAACATCTTCTTAGAGAGAATATTCAAGTCATCTGTAGCATGGGAGGGGGAACCCTCGGACCACAGTCCGAGCACAACCGCACAACCCGACGCCGAACAATCTGACATAATCGGAGGCCCTGCCACCGAAATCACACCCTCAGCCCACGTAATAATGGCGGTCATCGCCCCGTGGACAGAACCATTCCTCGCCTACCTTACTAGGCAGGAACTCCCAGAGGACCAAAACGAGGCACGTTGCATAATACGACAATCTAAAGCCTATCAAGTCCACGAAGGAGAGCTCTATAAGAAAAGTACTACCGGAATCCTTCAAAGATGTATCTCCGAAGAGGATGGGCGGAGTCTGTTGGCTGAAATCCATGCCGGACTCGGTGGCCACCACGCTGCAGCTCGATCCCTTGTAAGCAAGGCTTATCGTACAGGCTTTTATTGGCCGACGGCCCGAGCAGACGCCCATGACTTAGTCAAACGATGCGTCGGTTGCCAGCTCTTTGCAAACCAAAGCCATATGCCGCCCAACGCCCTTCGAACTATCCCCATCACTTGGCCTTTTGCGGCATGGGGGCTTGACATGGTAGGACCCCTTAAAGGTGGAACCCACAAGAAAAATATACTTATTGGTCATGGTGGATAAATTCACCAAATGGATAGAAGCCAAGCCTGTTAAGACGGCCGAATCCGGACCTGTGATAGACTTCATATCCGGGGTCGTACACCGTTACGGTGTCCCCCACAGCATTATCACCGATAACGGCGCAAACTTCACCTCTGATGAAGTAAAGCTGTGGTGTAAAAACATGGGCATTAAGCTCGATTATGCTTCTGTCTATCACCCACAAACTAACGGTCAGGTCGAACGTGCAAATGGTCTCATCATGAGCGGTACCAAACCCAGACTAGTGCGGTCCCTTAAGGAATCTAATATGCACTGGGTAGAGGAGCTCGACTCCGTACTCTGGGGGCTGCGAACCATGCCGAATCGTACCACCGGATTCACACCATTCATTATGGTGTATGGCGCTGAGGCAGTTCTGCCCTGCGACATAATTCATGACTCACCTCGAGTGCGCATGTACGAAGAAAGAGAAGCCGAGCTTGATTGGCAGGACAACCTAGACGCCCTAGAGGAGGAGCGCAACGTGGCTAAAGCCCGTTCCGCATTTTATCAACAGCAGGCTCCAAGATATCAAAGCAGAGAAGTACGGGCCAAAAATTACAACGTTGGCGAACTAGTTCTATGCCTGCCGGATAATAAAAAGGACAAACTCAAACCCAAATGGGAAGTTCCCTTCATAATTGACCAAGTCCTCACCGGTGGAGCGTACCGCCTGCGAGATGCGTCGGACAACCGACTAGAGCCGAACCCATGGAACGCCACACGTCTCCGAAGATTCTATGCCTAGCGCCGAACTCTGAGTTTGTCTCCTTCCTTTGTCCATTTTTACATATATCTTTCTGTTTTTATTTTGTCTCCTCCCACTCTTTCCTTTCCTAGACCTTAAAGGCTCATCATGTGACGCGCTACCAGCGCTCCTTAAACCTGGGGCTTCTTTAGCAGAAGCTTGTTTATATGGGTTTCACACCCAGCGCATGCGTCAGACTTCCGCATGCACCTTTTCTTCACCATTATGTGCATCGATATGACTTAAGTTTTGGCCAAGCTGGGTTGCCTGGCTCCTGTGCTTACCCCTACGTTCCCGATTGTTCGGCTAGGAGGTAAAGGGAGCACCTCTGCGATTGCTACTACCGGATAAGCCGGATGTGTACCTCATACTGGGTGAAGTCGAAAGCTAGCGTTCTTAAGGGAATATTCGGTCGGTGAACTAAAGATGAACCTTTTTACTTATACTTGCCCCCAGATGTTTTCCTGCATTTGCAGTCCGGACGTGCACTTCAGGGCACGCCACCCCAGCGAAAGGAACCCTTAACGGAACTATTCTCTCTGGAAGATGTTTCTTACTAACCATGTAATATAACATAACTAGTTGGGCACTTGTCTGATAAAGCACTAATGACCCCTACGCCTGGTCTCCATGCATACCTCGGTTCTTATATAACCGTTATGGTATTCGGACACACTCCGGACCGTCAGGTCCCGAGGTTGAAACGAAAAGGTCGGCAACGACAAACGATCTACAATCTGGCTAGAAGGCATTTCACATGTCAATTATAAAATACATAGTCACCCTGACTGATTGTATTCCTCCTCTATACCATCTAACTGGATGTCTAATTTACAGTCCTGCTGAGAATACTTTGCGGCCAATTCTACCTGGCCATACACTAAGCTCACAGGGATCTCCTTCCAGTCAGGCCCCACCGGTCTGACCTCGGCCATGTGATTGGGGTCAGACTTCATAAAGCGGGTTTTCACCATGGCCCAGGCCTCCCTAGCGCCTTGTCGGCAGGCTGATATCTTCCACAACTGGAAGCGCCGCCGAGCTCCTTTCAGCTTCTCCGCAAGCTCTCCAAGGCCCTCGGGCATGGGGTGGGCAGGCCATAAGGCTTGGGCAACGCCTCGCATCGCCTGCCGAATTCGCTCGTGCAGTTGCAGGAGTTTAGGAAGTAGGTCACCCGTAGAACCGGGCATCTCCTCTGCAGGACGACCTGTGAGCATGCCTACAGACAATACTTTGTTATTCGACTTCCTCGCCGAACTCATTTTTGAAAGTTCGTTCAAGCACTTACTAAATATGCCGCGTCGAAGCCACTGATTCTCCTTCGTAGAGTCCGACAGCTGGCCACGAACGTCCTTCAGTTCCACATCCAGCTTGGTGCTGGCATCCTGAAGATCATTCTTCTCTCACCTCACCCTTGTCGATATACTCTCACCAGCCTTTAACCGGCGTAAGAGTTGTTGCTTCTCCGGATCAAGTCCGGCGCCATCTGCAACATGAATTGTCAGAATTTGCACCCAAGCCGCACAATACTAATCTTTCGAAGTGTATCTTACCTGAGGAGGTCCCTTTGGGCTCCCCTGTTGCGGCTAGTGCGTCCTCTAGTTGGGCCTTGCCCTTTTCCAGCTCCTGGGACAGCACGGTGTTCTTCTCGGTAAGAACCTGCACGTTATATGATCCTTAAATTAGTTACTTTAACTGTTTCAAGTCTCGGGGGCTACTGGTATATATATATATATATTTATTTATTTAACCAAAATTTTCTTACCCGTATGTCTTTCACATACTGCTCCGTGGCTTTGGCTAAACCATCCTGAGCGGCACGAAGGTACGCATCTCCTGAATTAAAGGCATCTAAAGCCCCTCGGGAGAAACAAGCGTCGCGTAGAACTGTCCGGCGACGCCTGTGGTTCATGGCACTCTCCACTTCTGAATTTGTGGCAGACAGCCGGTCTGCATCCTCTGTTGGAGGAGCGTCCGGTGCGCGCCTGGCGCTCGTCCCCGCTTCCGGACCAGACGTTGGAGCCTGGCTAGTGGAGGCGCGATTGGCAACCTCTCCGGACATAGTCCGGCGAGGCCTCTTCGTCCTGGAAACAACACGAATGTTAATATGCCTTGACAGAATAACACCAGGGATACAAAGGGCGCGTTATACCTTTGTGCTGGAATCTCAGTCCGGACTACATTTCTTATTGCCCCACGGGGCCCTACGGCCCCTCATTGGCTAGCCGCCGCAGGTTCGGCCTCCCGCCTCGGAAATCTCCCCTGCAAAATACGGTTGTCATGCCGGAATATGTGAGAATGGAATATCTCTTGAGGGAATAAACACTCCGGTTTCTGTCACCTGGGAGGCCGGGATTAACCCAGGGTAATCAGCCGTAATGGCCACCAAGGTATCGTCCTTGCTTAACTGGTGGAACACCCCGTCGATAAGCTCCACCGATATGTCTGGATCCTCTTCGGATTCCGGATCGAGGGACCGTTCTGGGTCCTCAGGCTGTGGAGGGCGGCTGTTGATATCCTTTACTTCCTGTCGCATTTCCTTCATTGAAGTCATCAGAGTACGTACCTAGTCATAGGAGCGTTAAACAGACAGGCAAGTGCAATTGTTCACTTACCCAACTTGGAGGTTCATACATAGTGAATCCGGCCCGCGGGTTGACGCGGAGGAAGTCCTCCTTTTCTCCCTTGTACAAAGATGTTAAAATCTTTACTAGAGCGGCGGCTGTGACTGGCCCCTTACGGCCGTAACGGGTGGTGTCATCCTCCCCGTTGAAATCCCACATGGGGTGGCCTCTATATTGAAGCGGCTGCACCCCCCGCATAATGCATGTGGCCATGACTCCAATCATGGTTAGTCCGGAATGAGCCAACAGTCTTATCCGGCCCATCAGGTAAAGGACGTCTCTGTCGTTTTCTCTCCAAGAGCTCCACGGACGCCAGCTCAAGCGTTTCTTCAATGGAGCACTGTTGAACTCGGGGAGACCAACCCGGATAGGGTCCGGCAGCGGGACGTCATCTATGTAAAACCATTCCAAAGGCCAGTCCTCATATGCCTTTTTTGGGGTTCCGGATAGGTATCCGATCCCGGCGATGCGCCATACTTCGGCCCCGCCCACTTGATAAATGGACCCCTCTTGAGAGCGGGGCACCAAGCAGAACAACCTCTTCCACAGCGCGAAATGAGCCTCGATGCCTAAAAATAGCTCGCAAAGGGCAACGAAGCCCGCAATATGTAGTACGGAGCCGGGCGTGAGATGGTGCAGCTGGAGGCCGTAGAACTCTAAGGGACAAGGCACACCCGCTCTCCTTTAGAAGGATTGGGGGTACTCTCCGCTTGCTTTCCACCATTATAGGCGGCGAGTCCGGCTCGGACCGGGACCATGTATGCCTAGGGGAGAAATCCCTTGGCCTGCAGCAACACTAACTTGCTGTGTGGGATGGTGCAACTCTCCCAGACTCCGGGTTTAGGACCGGAGGGGCGAGGGGAGGAGCTGCGACGGCTGGCCATGTTGGAATGGACCTTTGCTGGAGACGCTCTGATGATAACTCGCGGAGAGGAGAAGATGTGGTTTGGATCTAAATCCCCATCCTGTTAAATAGGCGGCTCGTTTATATGACTAAGGATATGGATGTAAAAACACCCCCGGCTTTTCGCATTCGTTCAACACGTGGAAGACGGCCATTATTGGGCACTGAAGCCGAGGAGCGCTACATTACAAAAATCAGACATTATTCGTACAGGTACATAGGATTCGGAGGAGGAACCCGCCTTGCAATGCCGAAGACAATTTGCGCGCCGGACTCGTCGTCATTGAAGCCTGGTTCGGGGGCTACTGAGGGAGTCCTGGATTAGGTGGTGTTCGGATAGCCGGACAATGCCTTCGGCCAGACTCCAGGACTATGAAGATACAAGATTAAAGACTTCGTCCCGTGTCCGGAGGGATCTTTTCTTGGCGTGGAAGGCAAGCTAACCCTAACCCTATCCGGTGTCTATATAAACCGGAGGGTTGTAGTCCGTAGGACAACCATCATCATACACAATCATACCATAGGCTAGCTTCTAGGGTTTAGCCTCCTTGATCTTGTGGTAGATCCACTCTTGTACTACCCATATCATCAATATTAATCTAGCAGGAGTAGGGTTTTACCTCCACCGAGAGGGCCCGAACCTGGGTAAAATAAAGTGTCCCTTGTCTCCTGTTACCATCCGACCTTGACGCATAGTTCGGGACCCCCTACCCGAGATCCGCCGGTTTTGACACCAACACGTGGGTTGCCCCAACATGCATTATTATTTTTATTTTCTAATCCCTCCATTCCTAAATATAAGTCTTTTTTATTAGCCACACCTAAGACAAGAATATTTTTTTATTAGAAGTGAACCCCACATGTCATAGACACAAAAGTGTGGCAACATCGCCTTAGGCAAGCCAAAGTGTGTCTAACAATTTGAGCAACTCAAGTTAGGCAAGTGTGGCAAGTGTGGGAAAAATAATGTGGCAACATAAGACAAACATAGTCACAATCCAAACAGCCCCGTAAATTTTTTGGGACATGCATGAAAATTTGGTTAGTTAAATTTATAGTCAAAAACTGGCAAGGTGCATCAAATCAAGACATGCAAGTTTCAAAAGGGAAGTCACGGCATGCATGCATGCATTGTACTCCCTCTGTTTCCAAATATAAGTCTTTTTAGAGATTGCAACAAGTGACTACATACGAAGCATGATACCTCTTGAGCACTACGTTGGTTTTCCATTGAAGAGGAAAGGGTGATGCAGCAAAGTAGCGTAAGTATTTCCCTCAGTTTTTGAGAACCAAGGTATCAATCCAGTAGGAGGCCACGCTCATGTCCCTTGCACCTACACAAACAAATAAGTACCTCGCAACCAATGCTATAAAGGGGTTGTTAATCCCTTCACGGTCACTTACGAGAGTGAGATCTGATAGAGATCATAAGATAATGTTTTTGGTATTTTTATAATAAAGAGTGAAAGTAAAGAATGCAAAGTAAACGGTAATGGAAAAAACGGGATATTAATATGATGGAAAATATACCCGGGGGCCATAGGTTTCGCTAGTGGCTTCTCTCAAGAGCATAAGTACTATGGTGGGTGAATGAATTACTGTCGAGCAATTGATAAAATTTAGCATAGTTATGAGAATATCTAGGTATGATCATGTATATAGGAATCACGTCCGTGACAAGTAGACCGACTCCTGCCTGCATCTATTACTATTACTCCACACATCGACCGCTATCCAACATGCATCTAGAGTATTAAGTTCATAAAAACGGAGTAACGCTTTAAGCAAGATGACATGATGTAGACGGATAAACTCATGCAATATGATATAAACCCCATCTTTTTATCCTTGATGGCAACAATACAATACATGTCGTTTCTCCTACTGTCACTGGGATCGAGCACCGCAAGATTGAACCCAAAGCTTAGCACTTCTCCCATTGCAAGAAAGATCAATCTAGTAGGCCAAAACAAACTGATAATTCGAAGAGACTTGCGAAGATAACCAATCATGCATATAAGAATTCAGTGGAGATTCAAATATTCTTCATAGATAATCTGGATCATAAACCCACAATTCATCGGATCTCGACAAACACACCGCAAAACAAGATTACATCGAATAGATCTCCAAGAGAATCGAGGAGAACTTTGTATTGAGATCCAAAGAGAGAGAAGAAGTCATCTAGCTAATAACTATGGACCCGAAGGTCTGAGGTAAACTACTCACACATCATCGGAGAGGCTGTGGTGTTGATGTACAAGCCCTCCATGATCAACGTCCCCTCCGGCAGGACGCCGGAAAAGGCCCCAAGATGGGATCTCACGGGTACAGAAGTTTGCACGGTGGAATTAGGTTTTCGTGGTGGTCTTCGATGGTTTGGGGGTACGTAGGTATATATAGGAGGAAGAACTAGGTCGGCGGAGCCACGAGGGGCCCGCGAGGGTGGAGGGCGCCCCCTGCCTCGTGGCCTCCTTGTTGGTTGCTTGACGTCCACAACAAGCCCTCTGGATCACGTTTGTTTCAAAAATCACGCTCCCGAAGGTTTCATTCCGTTTTGACTCCGTCCGATATTCTTTTTCTGCGAAACACTGAAATAGACAAAAAAATAGCAATTTGGAATGGGCCTCCGGTTAATAGGTTAGTCCTAAAAATAATATAAAAGTGTATAAATAAGCCTATTAAACATCCAGAACAGAATATATAATAGCATGGAACAATCAAAAATTATAGATACGTCGGAGACGTATCAAGAATCCCCAAGCTTAATTCATGCTCATCCTCGAGTAGGTAAATGATAAAAACAGAATTTTTTTATGTGGAATGCTTGTTAGCATAATTCTCAATGTAATTCTTTTTTATTGTGGCATGAATATTTGGATCCGAAAGATTCAAGATAAAAGTTTACTATTGACATAAAAACAATAATACATAAACATACTAACCAAGCAATTATGTCTTATCAAAATAACATAGCCAAAGAAAGCTTATCGTTACAAAATCATATAGTTAGGCCATGTTTCAATATTGTCACACAAACGTTCTCATCATGCATAACCCCGATGACAAGCCGAGAAATTGGTTCATACTTTTTACCGCGCTTCAGCCTTTTCAACTCTTACGCAATACATGAGCGCAAGCCATGGATATAGCACTATCGGTGCAGTAAAGTATAATGATGGGGGTTATGAGAGAAGACAAAAAGGTAGAAAGTCTCACATTGACGCGGCTAATCAATAGGCTATGGAGATGCCCATCAATTGATGTCAATGAGAGGAGCAGGGATTGCCACAATAGATGCACTAGAGCTATAAATACATGAAAGCTCAACAAAAGAAACTAAGTTGGTGTGCATCCAACTTGCTTGCTCACGAAGACCTAGGGCATTTTGAGGAAGCACATCATTTGAATATACAAGCCAAATTCTATAATGAAAAATTCCCACTAGTATATGAAATTGACAACATAGGAGACTCTCTATCATGAAGATCATGGTGCTACTTTGAAGCACAAGTGTTGAAAAAGGATAGTAACATTGTCCCTTCTCTCTTTTTCTATCATTTTTAGGCCTTCTATTTTTTTTCTTTGGCATATTTTTTTAGTCCGGAATCTCATCCTGACTTGTGGGGGGAATCATAGTCTCCATCATCCTTTCCTCACATGGGACAATGCTCTAATAATGATAATCATCACACTTTTATTACCTCAAGAATTACAACTCAATACTCAGAACAAAATATGACTGTATGTGAATGCCTCCGGCGGTGTACCGGGATATGCAATGAATCATGAGTGACATGTATGAAAAAATTATGAATGGCGGCTTCGCCACAAGTACGATGTCAACTACATGATCATGCAAAGCAATATGAAAATGATGGAGCATGTCATAATAAACGGAACGGTGGAAAATTGCATGGCAATATATCTCGGAATGGCTATGGGAATGCCATGATAGGTAGGTATGGTGGCTGTTTTGAGGAAGATATAGGGAGGTTTATGTGTTATAGAGCGTATCATATCACGGGGTTTGGATGCACGGGCGAAGTTTGCACCAACTCTCAAGGTGAGAAAGGGCAATGCACGGTACCGTAGAGGCTAGAAAATTGTGGAAGGTTGAGAGTGCGTATAATCCATGGACTCACTTTAGTCATAAAGAACTCATATACTTATTGCAAAATTTATTAGCACTCGAAGCGAAGTACTACTATGCATGCCCCTAGATGGATCGATTGGTAGGAAAATACCATCGCTCGTCCCCGACCGCCACTCATGAGGAAAGCAATAAAAGAACACCTTATGTGTCAAAATTGTCACACAACTTTTACCATACGTGCATGCTACGGGACTCGCCAACTTTAACACAAGTATTTCCCAATTTCACAATTACTCAACTAGCACACTCTAACATTACCACCTTTATATTTCAAAACACTTACCAAGTATCTAACATCTCATGATATTCAATGAACTCAATATGGAAGATTAATTTCACAATTAAAGCAAATTACGATGCTATTTAAGACTCTCAAAGTAATATAAGTGAAGCATGAGAGATCGATAATTTCTATAAAAACTGATAATTCGAAGAGACTTGCAAAGATAACCAATCATACATAAAAGAATTCATAGAAGATTCAAATATTGTTCATAGATAGACTTGATCATAAACCCACAATTCATCGGTCTCAACAAACACACCGCAAAATCAAGATTACATTGAATAGATCTCCACGAGAGAGGGGAGAACATTGTATTGAGATCGAAAAAGAGAGAAGAAGCCATCTATCTAATAACTATGGACTCGAAGGTCTGAGGTAAACTACTCACACTTCATCGGAGGGGCTATGATGATGTAGAAGCCCTCCGTGATGATGTCTCTGTCCGGCGGAGCTCCGGAACATGCCCAAGATGGGATCTTGTGGGTACAGAAGGTTGCGTCGGTGGAATTAGGATTTTGGCTCCGTATCTGATCGTTTGGGGGTACGTAGGTATATATAGGAGGACGGAGTACGTCGGTGGAGCTTCGAGGGGCCCACGAGGCAGGGGCGCGCCCTAGGGGGTGGGGCGCCCTCCACCCTCGTGACCGCCTCTCTTCTTTCTTGACGGAGGATCCAAGTCTCCTGGATCATATCTGATGAGAAAATCACGTTCCCGAAGGTTTCATTCCGTTTGGACTCCGTTTGATATTTCGTTTCTTCGAAACACTGAAATAGGCAAAAAACAACAATTCTGGGTTGGCCCTCCGGTTAATAGGTTAGTCCCAAAAATAATATAAAAGTGGAAAATAAAGCCCAATATAGTCCAAAACAGTAGATAATATAGCATGGAGCAATAAAAAATTATTGATACGTTGGAGACGTATCACACTCCATCGGGAGACTTTCGTCGTCCGAGTACGACATTTCCTATGTTCATAATTCAAATATTAAACATCTACAATTAAATAAATGTACTAAAAAACATAAGTTAGATCATTATTATTCATCACGTGTTGACTATCGGTCTGTCGAGTCTTTTGTTGAAAACTCTCAGCTCACGTGGTGTATACATTCGACCGTTGGTGATGGTCGCTCCTCCTTTCATCTCCGAGTGCATTACACCAAAATGTCTAGCACACGGGAATGAAGGAGAAGCGAACCCCACGACAATAGTTGAGATTCTTCGTCCTCTCTTATATATATGGTGGAACTCTCCCTCACTGATTCCTCTCTGACATTTGCGATCGTCGGTGATGGTAGCTCCTCCTTTCGTTCCCGAGTGCATTACACCAAATTGTCTAGCACACGGGAACGAAGGAGAAGCTACCCCCACGAAAACAGTCGGGATTCTTCGTCCTCTCATATATGGTGGAGACTCGATAGACTGAAAGTCAACCCGAAATATCGTTTAATTATCTTTCTAAAAAGGATTTGGTTAGTCTCACCTCGAGGTCGAAGGGGGTCGGTGACCGGGACAACGGCGGGGATGATGGAGGGGCCGGGGGTCCTAGATTTTTTGCAAAAACAAAAACCTTATAAGCTATCAACTAATCATATGCATACGCCTTGCATAGTGCTCTCCAATTTTTAGCATTCAAAGTAGGAGTAGTTTTCCAATTTGAGCATTCAATAAGCAAAATCAAATCGCAAAATAAAGTAGTATTCAAATTAGGATGCATTCAATTATAAGCAGAACTACATCATCTCCATGTGTCCGTACATCGTCGAATATTATCACTAATACACCTCGAATACTATCATACATATAGCATCAGGAGTACAGCTAGAACAAGATTGCTCCAGTGAGATCCATGAAGAACCTGCCAGGTATTGTCGAACCTGGCCTCCAACGCAACCATGTAGCAACGGACGTGCTCGTCCTCCTCGCTGACACGGTGACGTACCATCTCTGCGGTGTCCGGAAGCCTTGGCACCGTAACTGGCCCATGCGACCGCCACCAAATAAGGATCGGATCAACGACGGGCTGCTCACGAACCTACGCCCCCGGAAGGTAGCACCTCCCAAAACCCGCCCGGCGGAGCCCAGTCCCGGACATGGCCCCTCTGATCAAGCCGGCCTCCTCCGCCGAGTCAATGACGAGGATGCGGGATAGGCATCGTCGACGTCGATGCAGGAATAATTGCTTTAACAGAAAAATCATAAAAACCTATGAACAAAATTACAATAGAAAAAAATCTTAAAAATTCTATTAAAAAAATTGACATATTCTTTGCATATATATGAACACACAAACATTTGCATATTCAACAATAATATCACCAAAAAAATCTATGAACAGAAAAAATTTCTAACTTTTGCATATTATTCATTTATAAGCAAATTACAGCAACTCAATTAACTACACATCTAAATTAGGAAAATTCATATGGGGCTCACTGCGCAACGGGGTGGCGATCGACAAGGAGGCAGGGCACGTGGGCGATGGTGAGGGGCGCGGCGACGACGACGGTGAGGGGCGCGACGACGGGCGACGAGGAGGCAGGGGGCGGCGACGGCAACGGTGAGGGACGTAGGGCGGCGACGGTGTCTGGGCGGCGCGGGACGGCGTCGGAGGCAGGGCGACGACGGGGACGGCGAGGCGCAGAGGGGTAGTCTGGCGGCGTCGTCGGGCGGGGAAGACGAACTGAATTAAAAATTTCAGAAGTGCTAGTTATATAGAAGAAGCATTGGTTCCTGTTCGTGACAGCACCCGGGACGAATGCGACCTTTAGTTCCGGTTGGTGCCACCAACCGGGACTAAAGGCCTCTTTTCAAAATCCCAAAGGGCGGGAAGCGGCGGCCTTCGGTCCCGGTGGGTGGCACCAACCGGTACTAAAGGGGTGGCATTGGTACCGGTTAGTGCCACGAACCGGTACCCATGCACCCCTTTAGTACCAGTTGGTGCCACCAACCAGGACCAAATACCTTGTGCTGTTGCGCCCGTGTCGAAACTTTAGTCCCACCTCGCTAGTTGAGAGGGGCGCGCAGTGGTTTATAAGCCCCACTGCCGCACCCTTCTCTAGCTCCACTCCATGGCAGGATTACGGGCCTAATTGACACTGCTATGCCTGATGGGCCTACTGGTCCTTCTCCTGGCCTGAATCCTGGCCATGGGTGGGTTTCTAGTCGTATTCAGACAATGGTGGCCCAGTAGGTGGTATATTTTTCATTTTTTCCCTGTTTTTTGTTTTCTTTTTTTGCTTTATTTATTTTGTTTTATTTCTACTTACAACAAAAAACTTATTTATTTTATATTATTTTGTATCTAATTACTTATTTATTTCACTTTATGATAATTCTTTTTGCTTTATGTTATTAATTTTTTTAATTTGGTTTCTACTTATATATTTTATTAAAGTTTATATTATTTTGTTTCTAATTACTTATTTATTTTATTTTATGATAATTATTTTTGCTATTAAAGTTTGTAACAAAAAAATTCATGGTATCATGTATTTACTGATTATTTTGAGCTATAAGACCCTGAAATTGAAAAGCTTTTCAAATGAACTCTGAAAAGGTTGAAAGTTGGCATGGTATCATCATTTCATCCACATAGCATGTGCAAGAAAGTTGAGAGGGTTACGACAAAAACTGGATGCAGTTCGTGTACAAAATGGACAATCCCTTTTGAAGTTTCATGATTTCATACGGAAACTCATCTGTTACAAAGGGATTACAATTTTTAAAACTTATTTGAACTCCTAACTTTTTGTGTGTTCAAAATGCACCATTCAAAGCCACATCATCAATTTTCAACCCTTTCTGACTTCATTTGTTATTTTTCAAGCCTTTACTGATTATTTTGAGCTAAAAGACCCTGAAATTGAAAATCATTTCAAATGAACTCTGAAAAGGTTGAAAGTTGGCATGGTATCATCATTTCATCCACATAGCATGTGCAAGAAAGTTGAGAGGGTTAGGGAAAAAACTGGATGCACTTCGTGTACAAAACAGACAATCTCTTTTGAAGTATCCGGATTTCATACGGAAACTCGTCTGTTACAACAGGCATTTCAAATGAACTACGAAAAGGTTGAAAGTTGGCATGGTATCATCATAATAGTTGTGGAGAGAAAGTCTTTACTTTTTCTACGCTTGTGTCATTTCCTTATTGCGCCGTAACCATGGATAATCTTCATCATTTATCAGGATGCTTGGGTTAGCCTTGACTTTGAAGGTAGGAATTTCATGAAACTTTTCATAATCTTCGGACATGTCTGTCTTGCCCTCCACTCCCATGATGCCCCTTTTTCCTGAAAGAACTATGTGGCGCTTTGGCTCATCGTATGATGTATTCGCTTCCTTATCTTTTCTTTTTCTCGGTTTGGTAGACATGTCCTTCACATAGATAACCTGTGCCACATCATTGGCTAGGACGAACGGTTTGTCTGTGTACCCAAGATTGTTCTGATCCACTGTTGTCATCCCATACTGTGGGTCTACCTGTACCCCGCCTCCAGACGGATTGAACCATTTGCACTTAAAGAAAGGGACCTTAAAATCATGTCTGTAGTCAAGTTCCCATATGTCCACTATGTAACCATAATATGTGCCCCTTCCCCTCTCGGTTGCTGCGTCAAAGCGGACACCGCTGTTTTGGTTGATGCTCTTTTGATCTTGGGCGATCGTGTAAAATGTATTCCCATTTACCTCGTATCATTTGTAAGTCAATACAGTCGAAGATGGTCCCCTGGACAACGAGTATAGCTCATCACAAACAGTGATTCACCTCTGAAAAGTGTTTCCAACCAACTGCTGAAAGTCCTGATGTGTTCACATATAATCAAGTCGTCGCACTGCTGCGGGTGCTTGGAAACCATATTGTTCTTGTGTTCATCGACATACGGGGTCACCAAGGTCGAGTTCTATAGAACTGTGTAGTGTGCTTGAGACCAAGAATATCCGTCCCTGCATATTATTGAGTCCCCTCCAAGCGTGCCTTTGACAGTCAGTCTCCCCTCATACTGTGATTTAGGGGGACCTATCTTTTTAAGGCCAGGAATGAAGTCAACACAAAGCCCAATGACATCCTATGTTTGATGGCCCATGTATATGCTTCCTTCAGGCCTAGCGCGTTTACGGACCTATTTCTTTAGGACCCCCATGAACCTCTCAAAGTGGTACATATTGTGTAGAAATACGGGGCACAAAATGACAATATCGTCAACTAGATGAACTAGGACATGCGTCATGATATTGTAGAAGGATGGTGGGAACACCAGCTCAAAACTAACAAGGCATTGCACCACATCACTCCCTAGCCTTGGTATGATTTCTGGATCGATCACCTTCTGAGAGATTGCATTGAGGAATGCACATAGCTTCACAATGGCTAATCGGACGTCTTTTGGTAGAAGCCCCCTCAATGCAACCGGAAGCAGTTGCGTCATAATCACGTGGCAGTCATGAGACTTTATGTTCCGGAACATTTTCTCTGGCACATTTATTATTCCCATTATATTCGACGAGAAGCCAGTCGGGACCTTCATACTAAGTAGACATTCAAAGAAGATTTCCTTCTCTTCTTTGGTAAGAGCATAGCTGGCAGGGCCTTCATACTGCTTTGGAGGCATGCTGTCTTTTTCGTGCAAACGTTGCAGGTCCTCCCGTGCCTCAGTTGTATCTTTTGTCTTCCCATGCACGCTCAACAAGCCTAGCAGGTTCACGCAAAGGTTCTTCGTCACGTGCATCACGTTGATCGAAGAGCGAACCTCTAGGTCTTTCCAGTAGGGTAGGTCCCAAAATATAGATTCCTCCTTCCACATGGGTGCGCGTCCCTCAGCGTCATATGGAACAGCTACTCAGCCGGGACCCTTTCCAAAGATTACGTGTAAATTATTGACCATAGCAAGTACGTGATCACCAGTATGCATGGCAGGCTTCTTCCGGGGATCTACCTCGCGTTTGAAATGCTTGCCTTTCTTTCAACATTGATGGTTTGTCGGAAGAAATCGACGATGGCCCAGGTACACATTCTTCCTGCATTTGTCCAGGTATATACTTTCGTTGTCGGCTAAACAGTGCGTGCATGCGTGGTATCCCATGTTTGTAGGTCCTGAAAGGTTACTGAGAGCGGACCAATCGTTGATGGTTACAAAGAGCATCGCGTGCAGGTTAAATTCCTCCTGTTTGTGCTCATCCCACGTACGTACACCGTTTACATTCCACAGCTGTAAAAGTTCTTCAACTAATGGCCTTAGGTACACATCAATATCGTTGCCGGGTTGCTTAGGGCCTTGGATGAGAACTGGCATCATAATGAACTTCGGCTTCATGCACATCCAAGGAGGAAGGTTATACATACATAGAGTCACGATCCAGGTGTTGTGATTGCTGCTCTGCTCCCCGAAAGGATTAATGCCATCCGCGCTTAAAGAAAACCATACATTCCTTGGGTCACGTGCAAACTCAGCCCTGTACTCTCTCTCGATTTTTCACCACTGCAACCCGTCAGTGGGTTCTCTCAACTTCCCGTCTTTCTTACAGTCCTCAGTGTGCCATTGCATCAACTTGGCATGCTCTTTGTTTCTGAACAGTCGTTTCAATTGTGGTATTATAGGAGCATACCACATCACCTTCGAAGGAACCCTCTTCCTGCGGGGCTCGCCGTGAACATCACCAGGGTCATCTCGTCTGATCTTATACCGCAATGCACCGCATAACGGGCATGCGTTCAAATCCTGGTACGCACCATGGTAGGGGATGCAGTCATTAGGGCATGCATGTATCTTCTGCACCTCCAATCCTAGAGGGCATACGACCTTCTTTGCTGCGTACGTACTGTCGGGAAATTCATTATCCTTTGGAAGATTCTTCTTCAATATTTTTAGTAGCTTCTCAAATCCTTTGTTAGGCACAGCATTCTCTGCCTTCCACTGCAGCCATTCCAGTACGTTACCGAGATTTGTGTTGCCATCTTCGCAATTGTGGTACAACCCTTTTTTGTGATCCTCTAACATGCGATCGAACTTCATCTTCTCCTTTTGACTTTCGCATTGCGTCCTTGCATCGACAATGACCCGACAGAGATCATCATCATCATCGGGCAAATCGTCTGGTTCCTCTTGATCATCAGCATCATCATCGGGCACATCGTCTGGTTCCTCTTGATCTTCAGCAGCTCCGCCCGTTGCAGCTTCACCGTATTCAGGGGGCACATAGTTGTCATCGTCCTCTTCTTCTTCGCCATCTTCCATCATAACCTCTATTTCTCCGTGCCTCGTCCAAACATTATAGTGTGGCATGAAACCCTTGTAAAGCAGGTGGGCATGAAGGATTTTCCGATCAGAGTAAGACATCGTATTCCCACATTTAGGGCATGGACAACACATTAAACCATTCTGCTTGTTTGCCTCAGCCGCTTCGAGAAAATCATGCACGCCCTTAATGTACTCGGAGGTGTGTCTGTCACCGTACATCCATTGCTGGTTCATCTGCGTGCATTATATATAATTATGTGCGTCAAAAGTAAGAAAATCAGACAAGTATCTATCTAAAGGAAGACAATCAGACAAGTATCTATCTAAAGTAAGAAAATAAAAAAGAAGATAAGAACAAGAGGCTCACCATGGTGGTGCCGGCGACGAGATCGGCGCGGGCTATCGACGGCGGTGGAAACGGGGATGGGGCGTGACGGACCGCTAAACCTAGACAAATCTTGGGAAAAATGGAGCTCCGAGGTCGAGCTTCGAGTGTGCCTCGGGCATTTCATCGAACACCTCGTGTGCATAGGAGGTGAGCTAGAGCACCCAATGCCCTCCCCCCTCGCCGGCCAGCAAAAAACAGAGCACAGTGGAATGCTCTGCTGCGGCGATGGGTATATATAGGAAACTTATTTGTCCCGGTTTGTGGCAGGAACCGAAACTAAACCCCCCCTTCTGTACCGGTTCTAGGCACGAACCGGTACCAATGGCTGTGGGCCAGGAGCGCGGCTCATTGGTCCCGGTTCATGCCTAGAACCGGAACAAATGGATCCAGACGAACTGGGACCAATGCCCACGAGGCCCCGGCCGGCCCCATGGGCTCATGAACCGGGACTAATGCCCCCCATGGGTCACGGTTCTTGATGAACCGGGACTAATGGGCTGGCCAGGCCCGAACCAAAGCCCTGTTTTTCTACTAGTGACGCTACCGAGACTGCACAACGCCACGACACCACCTGTGTCGGGGGTACATTCGAAAGGTTGCGTGAGGCCAAGACGACGCCACGACCCCTGTGTGCCACCGATGTAGTCGCGGGGCACCGCCTAACAGAGACACACCAATGAGCACTCAAGCATGACACACACCACCGTCGACCACGGACCGGCTACACCACCGCCATCATCCGCACCAACACACAACCACCAACCTCAAACTGGGAAAACACCATCGCAGACCTCCGGCAAGCAACATGGAGCAGCATCTCCAAGACAAATTCCACCAAGGTGGTTATGACATCGAGGACGCCGCCGTCGTCCGGTCCAGGAGCTGGATCAAAGGCTTTCACCCGAAGAATGAACAGAGTAGGCGAGGAACCGAGGAACCAATGCATCACACACGACCGCACCTCCAAGGAGGAATTTGACGCCACAGGGCATCGCTGTCGCCGGGGCCAACCAAAGCCGACATAGGGCTTTCGCACTTTTGCATCGCCCTCCCCACCCGGGCTGAACCACGTCGCAACCGAGACCGGAGGCAGCACCGCACGGGGCAGCCAACCCCTGTGACAACGGCCACCGAGCGCCCGCAGGTCCAACACCAGGACACCGAGCAGGCACAAATGGATGGATCTAAGCAAGGCACGCCAGAGGTGTCAGATCCACGGGAGGCCGCGGCAGCCAGGAGATACCTTTGCCGCCGGACTTAGATCTATCTAGAATAGAGGGAGTGGCTGGGCACCATCCTCTCCCTGCCCCCACACTTCTCGAGCGGCTTCAGAAGGAAGGGGCACCTCGCCGAGGCCCGAGACGGAAGCCCCCACGCCACAGCTAAATCTGGATGCTCAGCTCGAGCTTTTGGGCTCGGCTCGCGCTCACTGCAACTCGGCCCGAGCTAGGCTGGGCCCGTTAAGTAAAAAGGCCGAGCCGAGCTGCACTTTTGGGCTTGTTTCGACCTCAAGCCGGGCCAGGATCGGCTCTGTCCAACTCGCGAGCTAAAAGCTCACAGCCCGACGAAGGCCCACTAAACAACATACACCACAATTTAGCTCATCTAGCCCAGTGAAATGACTACACAGAGAGAGACACGGGAATCAAATCGCTAGGGTTGCTCACTTTCTCGACGCCGCCGCTGCACTCCGCCTGCCCGGGCGTCGTTGACCGTACACCACCACTTCGCTCTGCTCCTCCCTTCCCTCGTCTCCTTCCTCCCGAAGTGTCAGGACCCCGATCCTAAGCCACATCGATCCAGCATGTAACACATCATATCACTTTGCGGCCTCACGCACGGTACTCCCACGGGTGCCACCTTACCTCGCCCGGGACCGTTTGCGTCTTTTGGCTCACGTATATGATAGTGTCGCTAGCATCCATATGAAAGAGAACCCGGGCTGACATGGCTAGTCGTGAACCCAAAGCGGCGCTAACCTATGAGGACAGGCATACGTGGGTCACATCGAGCATGTCGGTCATCAACGTGCGAATCCGGGTTGTAGCACTGGGCTAACAGGACTCCGGTAACCCGGGCTGTAGCAGGCTAGGCAGGACTCCGGATGTCACCGCGTGACATTTCCCCGAAGGGACAGACACAGGAGCGAAGTGAATCACATGCCGGCCAGTCAAGTGTTCCGAGCAGTAGTGCTGGGCTAGCAGGACTCCGGTGAACCGGGCTGTAGCGGACTACTATCGCTCAGAAGCACTAGACTACATTTCCCCATATGATAGGCTGCCAAGGATAAACAACTAGATAGTCGGATCCCACTCATACCAAGCATTTCAATCATACACACAATATGCCCGATATGAGTAGATACAACATGGCATCACAACATAACTCTACGAATCAAAGTATTTATTCATTAGGCTCCGAGGAGCGAGATATTACAAACATGGGTCTCATGACCCAACATTCAGAGCATACAAGTCAAACACATGCGGAAGCTTAACATGTCTGAGTACAGACATCTACAAATGAAAAAGGCTGTGAAGCCCGACTATCTACCAGATCCTGCCGAGGGCACAAGATCGTAGCTGAGGTAACAAGCTAAACGTCGAAGCCCACGCGGAACTACTAGCGAGACTGAAGTCTCTCTGCAAAACATAAAATAGGCAAACGTGAGTACGAATGTACTCAGCATGACTTACATCAGAACTATCTACATATGCATCGGTATCAACAAAGGGGTAGTGGAGTTTAACTGCAGCAAGCCAGCTTTGACTCGGTGGCTATCCTGAACTACGATTGCAAGTAACTCTTTTGAGGTGGCGCACACGAGTCCACATATTCACCATATCAATACACCACTATGGATCCGCTCCCGTCTCCCTACGGGGACGCCATCCATAGCACTCACGCTTATCTTGCGCATTTTAGAGTATCCACTTTCACTTGTCTATGAACTATGCAAGGGGTCCAACTTTCCATATCCGAGGAATCCGGCTATTCGAATAGATAAAGATAACCCTGCAGGGGTGTACTTCTTCACACACGCTCTCGCCACTTATCGCCCTGTACACGTCATGTACCTCGGCAACCTTCAAGCGGAAGCCGGGCGAGGGAGTCGGCCACGACCTAACTAACCACACAAATCTCTAGTCCAGGTTTATCACCTATTCGGATTCCATCCGCATGGAGATCCGGCCGGGGTGTCGCTCACGGCCCCAAACGATGTGTGCAGGGTTCCCAAGCCCACCTCGACGGGTAGATCTACGCTTGGTACACCGTGCCACGGTGCCTAGTCTGTCCCAAGCCCACCTGTACTGGGTACCACTTGGTAGACTACTAACACTACCTACAAACACCAGAAACAAGTTGCAACTCCTGGACAGAGATCAAGTTGATTAATAAGTCGAGAGGGGTCGAGTTACCGGAACCCAATGTGTGGTAGTAACTGTTCATCGATGACAAACATAGAACTCAGTTCCTGAGGACGGTTTCAATGAGACAACCCACCATGTACTCCTACATGGCCTCTCACCGCTACCTTTACCAAATCGTGTTCACACACTTAGCTCTCAAAAGTAGGACATGCTCACCACATTCCAATTCATTCCCGATGAATCAGACCCGACTCAACTCTAAGCAGTATCAGGCATGACAACAAGCATGAATGAGTAGGCACATCAGGGCTCAAACAACTCCTACTCATGCTAGTGGGTTTCATCTATTTACTGTGGCAATGACAGGTCATGCAGAGGAAAGGGGTTCAACTACCGCAGCATGTAACAGTTGAATCGTTGTTGTCCTAATGCAGTAAAAGAGAGCAGAAGCGAGAGAGTGGGATTGTATCGGGATGAACAAGGGGTTTTTGCTTGCCTGGCACTTCTGAAGATAACATTGAGTCTTCATCAGTGTCAACGATCACATCGTCGAAATGCGTCTATCGAAAGGGGGCAATTCCCGGCAACACAGAGAGAACACAATTAACACATGGCGATATGCAGCAATATGATGCATGCTATGACATGGAAATATGCTATGTGTTTGAGCTAATGCATAATAGAACAGGTTGATTTGAACCCATTTGAATCAGAGATTCAAATGTGAGCTCATGTATATAGTCATAATGGTACATTAGCTTGTTTCACCTAAACAGCAAGGTTAAAGTGTTCTAACATGCATGCAAATGGTACAGATGGATATGTTGAATTTTTCTGATCATTTTTCATATATAATTTGTTTCATTTGGAGTTACGGTTGATTTTATAAGATTTTTAGAAGTTTGCATGATTTTCTGAAATTCCTGAATAAAAACAAATCCAGAAAAAAGGTTAATTGCGTCAGCATGACGTCGGGGTGACGTCAGCAGGTCAAAGGCGCCAGCCCAGGTCAAACCTGAGGGCTGAGACCCACATGTCAGTGAGACAACTAACTAACCGAGTTAGTTAGTATTAGGTTGGCATTAACCTAAGTTAATCAGGGCCTGGGCCCACACGTCAGTGACTTGGTTAGTTAACTAAATTAGTTTAGCACTAATCAAACCTACACTAATTAAGCAGGGGCCTGGGCCCACGTGTGTTGACCCCAGGGAGGTCAAACTCCGGTCAAACGGGTCAAACTCGCCGGCAGCCGCCGGCGAGGCCAGCCGCGGTGGCGAGCCTCAGGTTTGTGTCTCCGGCGACCAAACGGCCGGCGGAGGGCATCTATGTGATGCAGACGCACGTCCGCATCGGGTGGTGGTGGCAGCTGGGCCTGGGGTGGCCGGAGTTGTCGCCGGCGAAGACCTTGGTGGTTGCCGGAGTTCGGACGAGGTCGGCTCCGATGCTAGGGGGCACGGCGAGGGGCGTGAGGAGTGCTACGGGCTCGTGCGAGTGCGGTGGAGACGATGACGTGCTCAGTATCGACCCAATGTGGTTGTGGCCACGACGGCGACGTGCGGTGGCGGCGGCGGGTGCGGCCGAGCTCGGTGTTGTTACTGTGGTGCTCGAGAGAGAGAACGGGAAGGGGGAGGAGGAAGAGGAGCTCACGGGGAGTCGGTTGAAGCAGACGACGAGCTCAGGGAGGCCCTGTGGACGACGAATCGGGCGGCGGCATCCGGCGGCCGTGGACGGGGAAGAAGGGTCGCGGCGTCGTCTTGGGGTCCTCTGGCCTTGCGTGGGTCGGCGGAGAGGTGCTCGGGTTCTAGGCGGAGCTCGTGGGCTGGTCAGAGAAGCGAGGGGGAGGCGGTGGCCGCGGCAGCAGCAAACGGCGGCGACGGCAGCGTTCGGTTGCTAGAGGGAGAGAGAGAAGAGGAGGGGAGAAGGCACGGGAGAGTGAGAGAGGGCCTGGGGGGCGCGTGGCGATGCCAGGGAAGGCCAGGGCGCAAGGGGGAGGGCGGCAAGCAGGAGGTGGCCGGGGCGCGCGGCCAGCGCGCGGCGAGCACGCGCTCGTCCTCCTGGCAAAAGAGGAAGACGACAGGAGAGGTGGCGGTGGTGGGCTGGCCGCCAGGTGGGCTGGCCAGCTGGGCCGGCCAGGTAAGTTAGGTGGGCCTCTCTCTCTCTGTTTTTCTGTTTATTTCTGTTTTCTATTATTCTGTAAATTTAGGGCTTTATTAAAAATGCCAGGGCATTACCAGAATTCATGAAACTAATCATGGCTACTGTTTAGAATATATCCAACAGTAAACATTTTAGTTTATGATTATTTGAGCATTTAAATTATTTTATAGCATCTAAATGCCCAAATGCAAATAGAGTATGATTTAACTCAGAGCCCAAATATGTCATGGAAAAATGTGCATCACCTCTGGTTACTGTTTACAGCATTTTCCATAAATGATGAACATTTTTGAAGGACATTTGGATTTTCTGAAAATACTTTAGGTGAATCGAGCGAATTCCTTTAGTGCTAGGGTTTCAACATCCCCATTTATTTTTTTTTGGAATTTTAAACATGATGGTATGATGAATAAGCAAAATCAAACAAGGGTTGATCTGGGGCTGTGACAGCTCACCCCCACTAAACAAGAATCTCGTCCCGAGATTCAAGTCGTGAGGTAAGAAGACAGAGGGGGCACAAGCTAACACAGTCTTCATGATCCAACTGTCCTTCTCAGAGATGTTGATTAATTGCTTCAAATTGATCTTGACATCCATGCTTTCGAAAACTTCATCCAACACGACGATGACAAAGAAGCTCTACAGGAATCGATCTCCTCAAAGGTCGAGCACTCAGGATCACTCATGGAGTGAGATGTTGAAACATCTCTTGAGTTGGGACACAAACATACATCAAGACGGGTGGATAGTAACGGATGGTGAAGTTCGATTTGGTAGGCATCTATTCCACGCTTAAGAAGATGACGGATGGTTTCAAGTAACGAGGAGATAATTACCATGATTCCATATAGGGGCACCCTAGAGGAGGTGACTCGAAGAATTATTCCCTTAAGTGGCAAAAAGAATTACTTTTGATACAAAGATCATTGAAATTCTTTATACCAGCCTAAGGCAATCACAACGATCGTTTGAAAGAGCTCGAAGTAATGGCATACTCGGACTTGGTTGGATGATGTGGACTACCTTGTTGAAGACAACGCAATGGATGACTTTTGCTTATCACCGGAAATGGAGGGGACCCATGATAGGATGGCACAACGGCGGTGCAAGATGGGAACAACATGCAAATGTTGGAAACGTTCCAACCATCATATCTGCCAGAGATTCAGATCTGGTTGAAGACAGGATATTTCAGACATCATGTCTGGAAAAGAAAGGTTGCAACACGAACCGTCGAGACGGAGTTGCGAGATTCTCGGGAATGAACTATGATAGCAAGCTCCAAAACATGAGCTGATTCTGCTACATACATGTGAACATGATGTCCAAGACGAGCATGATCACGTAGAAGTCTTATAATAAAACACTACCGACTTCAGGTGGGGAACCATCATTGAGATAACAAGTCTTGTGCATATCCGTCCGGGCCCTTCAGGATTAGCGCATGAACTTCTTTTCTTTGAACAAATCAATCAGTGGCTTGGTGTGCTAGGGACACATATGGACTGGAGGTAATTAATCTACCAAACCATAGAATACTTCGCACGTATGCATGACTGATTTGGGATGATTCCAAGGGAAACAAAACAGACCTTTCTCAAACTCACGACGACAACTTGCATCAAATGCACATGAATTCGAGGAAGTCACTTCTTCCATCCAAGCATAAGCTTCATGAACGGAACACGAAGGCATTGCTTACAAAGTTTCCAACACTAGGTTGATGTTCAACATGAAGCATGGGGGAGACAAAATGCTGCTGATGGGCTCAACAACAACTCATCGAAATTTCCATATCACTGGACTTCCACCACCATGTGAACACGGTGATAGCATTGGTCAGACCAAAAGATATAATGGTGTATGCTCGAGGGATCAACCACGAGTAAGATAGCATTACGAATATCGCTGGTTCTGATTTGACTTGACGATAGCCATACTCAAGTCAAAGTTTTGACAAGACAATAGATCCAACAACTGATCATGAGGACCAATCGATGAAGATATCATCTTTCTTCAACACACACACAAGGATATCCCTTAGTGATGAACTAAGTTGGACAAGCTTTCATCTTCCAACTCTCCAAGTTGTTGTTTAGCTTAACCAACTAGCTCAGGGGTATCCAACACAGATTCTTGGAGAATTGCTGGTTTACAAGAAAACCAACTTGATCACGAACTCAACATAGCGGTCAGGTGACAACCTAGTAATACTTTCGAGAAGATATTCGGAACATCACGAACCACCGGTATGTTACTAAGCTCGAGAACAACCTTGCTTTTCAGGGCAAGATGATATGATCAACAGAGTGAGGGATTGACACAATCCTAACTCATTGATCCAAGAGTGCACCAGAAATAAGGACTAGGTAGCACGATCAATCTTGGAATGATGATTCCATAACCAACACGCTAAGAATGAGAATATTGTCCATTTACTACCAAGCAACACAGTAGCTAGGAGTATTGATTTCACGCAACAAGATTCACTTGTCGGCATTCCGGTTACGATAACACAGAACCGAGGAATGAATAATGATGGCAAGAAGTATTACTGCGTCAAGAACTCATAAGAGGTGGTGCTATTCTCATGACTCTCTTGACATAAATATGGTAACACTCCAAGGTAGAGCAGAGCAGAAGCTGGATTGGCATTTCGATCTGCGGGATACAATTACTTTGACCCAATCCTAGAAATGGATGAGGCACTGGAGTTTGTTTCTCCTAGTCATTCCGGAATAGAATGGCTTGACGGACCACAAGAATAATAGGCATCGATGAACACGAATGCACAACTATTCCTGACTATCAATTGATAGACTAGGGTCGGAATACAGCTGAGGAGGGTCAACTCAAGGAACATATAACTTTCTGAGTTGTGGATTCATGGGTTAGTATGTCAAACGATTTCAACAAATTTCTTCTGGATAACCCATGCATAATGATATAACTGGCAGAGTCACAATATGAATGGAGTACTCCTCAAGAACACCCTGGTTGTGACCTTTTGATTCAAACGAATTTCTGCCAGGGATGGTTCATGGTATTTGGAAGAAGGAAATACCACGGACCTCGAGGACTAATGCAAAGGTTACTAATATCCTAAAGGAACTAGCAAACACTATCGACATGAGGTAAGTAGGGTGAATCTCGGGTTCAGAAACCCAGGAGTAGAATACGTACTACTAATTAGCATCACGGGGTGCTTTCGAGAATGGTGGCCAGATTCATCGCACTGGGAACACAAAACATAGCTAGATTACTAGGTGATACTCTAGACACCAAGGGTCATAATAATAGCTCCAACATATATGTCAAGGCAACAGAGTACCTCAACTTACCAATTAGTGTGGTTAAACTGGCCCAAAAGGACATCGAGAACTGGGAGGAAGGATTTGCAAATGCATCAGATTATTTAGAAACCTGGGATGACTCAGACAGCATAACGGCTGTAAATGCTCAAAAAGATTTAAGACATCCTGCAAAATGGTGGCATAACCACCCAACATCACAATATCAATGTTCTGAGATCAACTAAGAACACATGGAAGTAGTAGAAACTGAACAGAGGCTTGAGTCCAACAATCTTAGGCAACTACGGTTTAGTAACACGTCATCCTGAGAGATAGAAGAGAAGGCCTAGTTCTTAACCCCCGTAGAAGAGAAGAGGATGACTCAGATCAAAAGGCCATGAGGTATAAGGAGTAAAAGAGCCTTAAGTTCCCTTCCCCAATCAATTCCCTTACATAACTAAAGCATCTCTAGACACAACTTCGACCACTTTGGCTTGGTAATCTTACAGGCAGTCAGGCTTTGATACCAACGATGTCAGGACCCCGATCCTAAGCCACATCGATCCAGCATGTAACACATCATATCACTTTGCGGCCTCACGCACGGTACTCCCACGGGTGCCACCTTACCTGGCCCGGGACCGTTTGCGTCTTTTGGCTCACGTATATGATAGTGTCGCTAGCATCCATATGACAGAGAACCCGGGCCGACATGGCTAGTCGTGAACCCAAAGCGGCGCTAACCTATGAGGACAGGCATACGTGGGTCACATCGAGCATGTCGGTCATCAACGTGTGAATCCGGGCTGTAGCACTGGGCTAACAGGACTCCGGTAACCCGGGCTGTAGCAGGCTAGGCAGGACTCCGGATGTCACCGCGTGACATTTCCCCGAAGGGACAGACACAGGAGCGAAGTGAATCACATGCCGGCCAGTCAAGTGTTCCGAGCAGTAGTGTTGGGCTAGCAGGACTCCGGTGAACCGGGCTGTAGAGGACTACTATCGCTCAGAAGCACTAGACTACATTTCCCCATATGATAGGCTGCCAAGGATAAACAACTAGATAGTCGGATCCAACTCATACCAAGCATTTCAATCATACACACAATATGCCCGATATAAGTAGATACAACATGGCATCACAACATAACTCTACGACTCAAAGTATTTATTCATTAGGCTCCGAGGAGCGAGATATTACAAACATGGGTCTCATGACCCAACATTCAGAGCATACAAGTCAAACACATGCGGAAGCTTAACATGTCTGAGTACAGACATCTACAAATGAAAAAGGCTGAGAAGCCTGACTATCTACCAGATCCTGCCGAGGGCACAAGATCGTAGCTGAGGTAACAAGCTAAACGTCGAAGTCCACGCGGAACTACTAGCGAGACTGAAGTCTCTCTGCAAAACATAAAATAGGCAAACGTTAGTACAAATGTACTCAGCAAGACTTACATCCGAACTATCTACATATGCATCGGTATCAACAAAGGGGTAGTGGAGTTTAACTGCAGCAAGCCAGCTTTGACTCGGTGGCTATCCTGAACTACGATTGTAAGTAACTCTTTTGAGGTGGCGCACATGAGTCCACATATTCACCATATCAATACACCACTATGGATCCGCTCCCGTCTCCCTACGGGGACGCCATCCATAGCACTCACGCTTATCTTGCGCATTTTAGAGTATCCACTTTCACTTGTCTATGAACTATGCAAGGGGTCCAAGTTTCCATATCCGAGGAATCCGGCTATTCGAATAGATAATGATAACCCTGCAAGGGTGTACTTCTTCACAAACGCTCTCGCCACTTATCGCCCTGTACACGTCATGTACCTCGGCAACCTTCAAGCGGAAGCCGGGCGAGGAGGTCGGCCACGACCTGACTAACCACACAAGTCTCTAGTCCAGGTTTATCGCCTATTCGGGTTCCATCCGCAAGGAGATCCGGCCGGGGTGTCGCTCACGGCCCCAAACGATGTGTGCAGGGTTCCCAAGCCCACCTCGACGGGTAGATCTACGCTTGGTACACCGTGCCACGGTGCCTAGTCTGTCGCAAGCCCACCTGTACCGGGTACCACTTGGTAGACTACTAACACTACCTACAAACACCAGAAACTAGTTGCAACTCCTGGACAGAGATCAAGTTGATTAATAAGTCGAGAGGGGTCGAGTTACCGGAACCCAATGTGTGGTAGTAACTGTTCATGGATGACAAACATAGAACTCAGTTCCTGAGGACGGTTTCAATGAGACAACCCACCATGTACTCCTACATGGCCTCTCACCGCTACCTTTACCAAATCGTGTTCACACACTTAGCTCTCAACAGTAGGACATGCTCACCACATTCCAATTCATTCCCGATGAATCAGACCCGACTCAACTCTAAGCAGTAGCAGGCATGACAACAAGCATGAATGAGTAGGCACATCAGGGCTCAAACAACTCCTACTCATGCTAGTGGATTTCATCTATTTACTTTGGCAATGACAGGTCATGTAGAGGAAAGGGGTTCAACTACCGCAGCATGTAACAGTTGAATCGTTGTTGTCCTAATGCAGTAAAAGAGAGTAGAAGCGAGAGAGTGGGATTGTATCGGGATGAACAAGGGGTTTTTGCTTGCCTGGGACTTCTGAAGATAACATTGAGTCTTCATCAGTGTCAACGATCACATCGTCGAAACGCGTCTATCGAAAGGGGGCAATTGCCGGCAACACAGAGAGAACACAATTAACACATGGCGATATGCAGCAATATGATGCATGCTATGACATGGCAATATGCTATGTGTTTGAGCTAATGCATAATAGAACAGGTTGATTTGAACCCATTTGAATCAGAGATTCAAATGTGAGCTCATGTATATAGTCATAATGGTACATTAGCTTGTTTCACCTAAACAGCAAGGTTAAAGTGTTCTAACATGCATGCAAATGGTACAGATGGATAGATTGAATTTTTCTGATCATTTTTCATATATAATTTGTTTCATTTGGAGTTACGGTTGATTTTATAAGATTTTTAGAAGTTTGCATGATTTTCTGAAATTCCTGAATAAAAATAAATCCAGAAAAAAGGTTAATTGCGTTAGCATGACGTCGGGGTGACGTCAGCAGGTCAAAGGCGCCAGCCCAGGTCAAACCTGACGGCTGGGACCCACATGTCAGTGAGACAACTAACTAACCGAGTTAGTTAGTGTTAGGTTGGCATTAACCTAAGTTAATCAGGGCCTGGGCCCACACGTCAGTGACTTGGTTAGTTAACTAAATTAGTTTAGCACTAATCAAACCTACACTAATTAAGCAGGGGCCTGGGCCCACGTGTGTTGACCCCAGGGAGGTCAAACTCCGGTCAAACGGGTCAAACTCGCCGGCGGCTTGACGCCGGCGAGGCCATCCGCGGTGGCGAGCCTCGGGTTTGTGTCTCCGGCGACCAAACGGCCGGCGGAGGGCATCTATGTGATGCAGGCGCACTCCCGCATCGGGTGGTGGTGGCAGCTGGGCCTGGGGTGGCCGGAGTTGTCGCCGGCGAAGACCTTGGCGGTCGCCGGAGTTCGGACGAGGTCGGCTCCGATGCTAGAGGGCACGACGAGGCGCGTGAGGAGTGCTACGGGCTCGTGCGAGTGCGGCGGAGACGATGACGTGCTCAGAATCGACCCAACGTGGCTGTGGCCACGACGGCGACGTGCGGTGGCGGCGGCGGGTGCGGCCGAGCTCGGTGCTGTTACTGTGGTGCTCGAGAGCGAGAACGGGAAGGGGGAGGAGGAAGAGGAGCTCACGGGGAGTCGGTTGAAGCAGACGGCGAGCTCGGGGAGGCCCTGTGGACGACGAATCGGGCGGCGGCATCCGGCGGCCGTGGACGGGGAAGAAGGGTCGCGGCGTCGTCTTGGGGTCCTCTGGCCTTGCGTCGGTCGGCGGAGAGGTGCTCGGGTTCTAGGCGGAGCTCGTGGCCTGGTCAGAGAAGTGAGGGGGAGGCGGTGGCCGCGGCAGCAGCAAACGGCGGCGACGGCAGCGTTCGGTTGCTAGAGGGAGAGAGAGCAGAGGAGGGGAGAAGGCACGGGAGAGTGAGAGAGGGCCTGGGGGGCGCGTGGCGATGCCAGGGAAGGCCAGGGCGCGAGGGGGAGGGCGGCAAGCAGGAGGTGGCCGGGGCACGCGGCCAGCACGCGGCGAGCACGCGCTCGTCCTCCTGGCAAAGGAGGAAGACGACAGGAGAGGTGGCGGTGGTGGGCTGGCCGCCAGGTGGGCTGGCCAGCTGGGTCGGCCAGGTAAGTTAGGTGGGCCTCTCTCTCTCTGTTTTTCTGTTTATTTCTGTTTTCTATTATTCTGTAAATTTAGGGCTTTATCAAAAATGCCAGGGCATTACCATAATTCATGAAACTAATCATGGCTACTGTTTAGAATATATCCAACAGTAAACATTTTAGTTTATGATTATTTGAGCATTTAAATTATTTTATAGCATTTAAATGCCCAAATGCAAATAGGGTATGATTTAACTCAGAGCCCAAATATGTCATGGAAAAATGTGCATCACCTCTGGTTACTGTTTACAGCATTTTCCATAAATGATGAACATTTTTGAAGGACATTTGGATTTTCTGAAAATATTTTAGGTGAATCTAGCGAATTCCTCTAGTGCTAGGGTTTCAACATCCCCATTTCAAATTTCTTTTGAATTTTAAACATGATGGTATGATGAATAAGCAAAATCAAACAAGGGCTGATCTGGGGCTGTGACACGAAGCCCCTGCGTCGGCGCGAGCTTTGCATCCCAGCCTCCAGTGCAGTTGCCTACACGCAGACGAACCACCAGGCCAAGGCCACGCTCGTCGTTGTTCTCTTCCTACTCACTGCCGCGTCCGATGGAGTCGATGATTTGCTGGCAAGTTCCTTACGCCCTGCGACCACCGGAAACAGACATGACCACGTCAAGCTCCCATGGCCGAGCAAGGCGGAGTGAATCCACTCGCTCCCCCGGCGGAGAACGGCCATGACCTGCAGCAGCATCCCGACGCCCGCATGCTGCCGGGAGCCATTCTCCACTGCCGTTCCCCGTCCTCCAGATGGTGGCCCTACATGGAAGCGACCTGTTGCTGTTAGGCTTCCTGAGCCTCCGAGCTGCACCGAGAAAGTGGCAAGCTCGGGCCGAGCCCCAACCTCTAGCTCGTTTGACAACTAGGCTCGACTCAGCTCCGCTCGAGAAGAGGCGAGCTAAGGTAGGCTCGGGGCGAGCCTGGCTCGGCTCGGCTCGCGTCCAGGTATAGCCACAGCCAACCGCGGCCTAGATCCGGCGCGCCGACCAGATCCGCCGCCGGGGGGCCGTCCGCGTGCGCCACGGCCATGCGCCGGTGAGCAGGGCCCACGCCACCTCGACGCCCCCCTGTATCCCTGAGCGCACACCGCCTGCCCTCGACGCGGAGCTAGGCAGAAGCCGCGCCTGAGATGGCATTCTTACCATTGCCCAAGTTTATGGCTCGGTAATGAAACTGATGTATCTAGACGTATTTTAATGCTAGATCATCCATCTGAGCGACAAGTAATATGGATCAGAGATAGTCTTACATTTTACAAGACTTTTTGGTTCGTAGATAGTCTGTATGGCAAGCTGATGTGACAACTGGTTCCAAAGATATTGTTTCACGTCCAAAAATATTTCAGGTTATTTCATGCTCTAAACAGAAGTACAAGCACTTGGATCATTGGAATTCGATGCCACAACTATCAGAAAAATGTATTGCGGAGAAGAGAAATATGGCCGAGGTACAAGACGTCCAAATGCAGCCAATCAGTGAACATGTGTTTTATATTGGATCTATTCTCGTAAAAGTTTCCATCAACAGCTGAACCAAAGGAAGAGGCGATCAAGCCTAATTTTAGAACGCCCCCGTGTAGTTGGTTTTTCGTTGGAAAGAATTCCAATTCAAGCTCTACATGGCAACGTGAGTGTGGGAGTCTTGGATTAGGGGGTATCCGGACAGCCGGATTATAACCTTTGGCCGGACTGTTGGACTATGAAGATACAAGATTGAACAATTCATCCCGTGTCCGGATGGGACTTTCCTTGGCGTGGAAGGCAAGCTTGTCAGTACGGATATGTAGATCTCCTTCCTTGTGACCGACTCTGTGTAACCCTAGCCCCCTCCGGTGTCTATATAAACCGGAGGGTTTAGTCCGTAGGAAAACAACAACAATCATACCATAGGCTAGGTTCTAGGGTTTAGCCTCTCTGATCTCGTGATAGATCCACTCTTGTACTATCCATATCATCAATATTAATCAAGCAGGAGTAGGGTTTTACCTCCATCGAGAGGGCCCGAACCTAGATAAACATCGTGTCCCTTGCCTCTTGTTACAATCCGCCCAGACGCACAGTTCGAGACCCCCTACCCGAGAACCGCTGGTTTTAACACCGACAGTGAGGGTTTAGGGAGTTTATATATTATCCAGTAGTCCTACTTACGTAGACTTTCTTTTGAGTCCGACGTCCTTACGTGATCAATCTTGCCGGTCTGTTAATTAGGTAAGCTTCGTTTAGTTTAACTAGAAAAGAGAGATAGATCGTTCGTATCTTGCATGTTGGGTCGGTTCCATCAGGTGTGTGGCGCCAATAAAAAGGGCAGGCTACAACCAATATACGGAGGCTATTTTTTTTAGAGTTTAGACAGTCTATTGTATCCATTATGAAACAGCCCTCTATGTGTGTCGCTGCTATATATCTGGCGTGATTTTTCTATGTGAAAGTTGCGCTTGGCTCGAGGTCCGTCGTCATCGACGGGTTGCGCGCTGGTAACGTCTACTACGGCGGAAGTTTCTTTTGTGTCGAGGGATTGTCCGTTGGTCGTCGTCACGCCTGATCCAGGTTACGCGTGCTGCTCCTGTAATTGGGATTATTTTTTATCGGTGGATCTTGGAGGTTATTGCAACATAAAAGATCAGGACAAATCATCGGCACGTCTGAGGTCGTGGCCTCATCACAAGCGTGTATATATTCTGATTTCTAAGGATATTGCTAAAATGAATGTTATAGTAAATTTTTTTAGTAACTGGCTCGACCATGCTAAAGAAATCAAGAAAATAGAAAATGAAAAATAGCAAGTAATGGGGGCAAGGCTTTTGGAGCCGTGGAGGGTACATCACTTTGCGGTGGAAACGGAAGTTGACAAAAGTCAAAGAAGCGTGCGTGCTACTAATCTTTTCGTCCCTGGCTTGTTGTTTTTCACGCTAGTTGGGCATCTATCGACGCGTTTTAGCAGTTTCCGAACTTCTGGTTTCACTTTTGACGTTTTTACCGACATTGGTGTTGTCTCTTGTGTGTTGATACATTATTGATGAACAGGATATCCTAGAGCAAAACTAATCACGTTTTCGAGCGTCAAGACGTACCAACCTTTCACGTGGATCCCACTGAAACCTAAAGCGATTTCGTTGTCAGTCCAGTTCGTTTGTACTCATCTCGCCATCGCTCTTTGTATGGAAATCTTGAACGGTCAGGAAAAGTCGGTAGTGTCTGTCATCCACGACACCTTCAAGCTGTGGAAGCAAGCGTGTAGTTGCACATACCCGATTGAGTGATATAATTCGACGGGTCTTCATCCCCTGGCGGTTAGTGACTAGTAGAAAACATGGTTTGGTTCTGTCCAAATCAGAGCAATAGTCCCGGTCATGTTACGAACCAGGACTAACATAGATATCAATCCCGGTTCGAGCGGCTAGGAAGTCGGGCGGGCCTCGGCAGGCATCAGTCCCGATTCGAATGGGACCTTTAGTCCCGGTTGAAGACCCAACCGGAACTAAAGGTCAGTGTTCAGCCCCAGTTCTATACACCAACCTTGACTAAAAAAGCCAATATATATCCTCGCCCCTGTCAGCCCTCTCCTCTATCTTTTGGCCATGGAAGGTGGGAGGTGTGTGTGCTACTCTAGTTTGCACATGTGTAGGGTGCCGTCTCGTCCCCGCCCCCGTCCTCACCGCCGTCAATCGCCGGCGCTGATCTCGTCGCCGGCATCACAATGATGAGGCTCTTGTTCTTATTTTTTTAAAGAAAAAAAATTCTTACTTGTATAATTTTCTTGTTGGTATTATTGTTTGTTATTATATAGTGCCATGATTTTGGTATCCGCCCCCGTCGGCTCTCGTCTGGTCTACTATTCGGATGTGGCATATTATCTTTTATAACTATTTGGTTTATTTAGTGTTTATGACAATTATGCCGACCAACTTGACATAGATGTCTTTATCTAGGAGGTATGTGAAGTGGAAATTCCAACCGACCCTTTTGTCGAGAGCTTAAATTTAGTTGAAAAAGAAAACAATTATTTGAAATAAACACTGAAAAGAATGAAAGAAGAAAAGATGAAATTGGAGTTGGATGTTGCCGTTGTCGTCGATCTACATAAGATCCAGATGGACGCAATGCGCTTGAAGATTAGGAAGATTAGAAAATATGCCTTTGATAAAGAGGCTTGGTATCGTTATGTTGTTCGATAAATTGTTACCTTAGTTGCAATTTTGATCACATTGGTTGTTGCATTTAAATGCTTTACATAGTTGTATGTGTTGGGGAACGTAGTAATTTCGAAAAAAATCCTACGCACACGCAAGATCATGGTGATGCATAGCAACGAGAGGGGAGAGTGTTGTCCACGTACCCTCGTAGACCGAAAGCGGAAGCGTTAGCACAACGCGGTTGATGTAGTCGTACGTCTTCACGATCCGACCAATGAAGTACCGAACGCACGGCACCTCCGAGTTCAGCACACGTTCAGCCCGAGGACGTCCCTCGAACTCCGGTGCAGCCAAGTGTTGAGGGAGAGTTTCGTTAGCACGACGGCGTGGTGACGATGATGATGTTCTACCGAGGCAGGGTTTCGCCTAAGCACGGCTACAGTATTACCGAGGTGGACTATGGTGGAGGGGGGCACCGCACATGGCTAAAAGATCAAATGCTCAATTGTTGTGTCTCTAGGGAGCCCTCTGCCCCCGTATATAAAGGAGCAAGGGAGGTTGCGGCCGACCTGGAGAGGGGGCGCGCCAGGAGGAGTCCTACTCCAACTCGCCCCCTTTCCTAGTTGGATTAGGACTTGAAAGGGGGAAAGAGGAGGGAGAGAGGAAGGAAGGGGGGCGCCGCCCCCCTCTCCTTGTCCTATTCGTACTAGGGGGGAGGGGCGCGCGGCCCAGCCCTGGCCGCCTCTCATCTTCTCTGCAAAGGCCCACTAAGGCCCATTAACCCCGGGGGGTTCCGGTAACCCCTCCGGTACTCCGGTAAAATCACGATTTCACCCGGACCACTTCTGATATCCAAACATAGGCTTACAATATATCAATCTTCATGTCTCGACCATTTCGACACTCCTCGTCATGTCTGTGATCACATCCGGGACTTCGAACAACCTTCGGTACCTCAAAACATATAAACTCATAATATAACTGTCATCGAAACGTTAAGCGTGCGGACCCTACGGGTTCGAGAACTATGTAGACATGACCGAGACACGTCTCCGGTCAATAACCAATAGCGGAACTTGGATGCTCATATTGGGTCCCACATATTCTACGAAGATCTTTATCGGTCAGACCGCATAACAACATACGTTGTTCCCTTTGTCATCGGTATGTTATTTGCCCGAGATTCGATCGCCAGTATCTCAATACCTAGTTCAATCTCGTTACCGGCAAGTCTCTTTACTCGTTCCATAATACATCATCCCGCAACTAACTCATTAGATGCAATGCTTGCAAGGCTTAAGTGATGTGCATTACCGAGAGGGCCCAAAGATACCTCACCGACATTCGCAGTGACAAATCCTAATCTCGAAACATGCCAACCCAACAAGTACCTTCGGAGACACCCGTAGAGCACCTTTATAATCATCCAGTTATGTTGTGACGTTTGGTAGCACACAAAGTGTTCCTCTGGTAAACGGGAGTTGCATAATCTCATAGTCATAGGAACATGTATAAGTCATGAAGAAAGCAATAGCATCATACTAAACGATTGTGTGCTAAGCTAATGGAATGGGTGATGTCAATCACATCATTCTCCTAATGATGTGATCCCGTTAATCAAATGACAACTCATGTCAATGGCTAGGAAACATAACCATCTTTGATCAATGAGCTAGTCGAGTAGAGGCATGCTAGTGACACTCTGTTTGTCTATGTATTCACACATGTATTATGTTTCTGGTTAATACAATTCTAGCATGAATAATAAACATTTATCATGATATAAGGAAATAAATAATAACTTTATTATTGCCTCTCGGCATATTTCCTTCAGTCTCCCACTTGCACTAGAGTCAATAATCTAGATTACACAGTAATGATTCTAACACCCATGGAGCCCTGGTGTTGATCATGTTTTGCTCGTGGAAGAGGCTTAGTCAATGGGTCTACAACATTCAGATCCGTATGACGAGGATGTGGGATAGGCATCGTCGACGTCGATGCAGAAATAATTGCTTTAACAGAAAAAATCATAAAAATCTATGAACAACATAAAAATTCTATGAACAAAATTACAATAGAAAAAATCATAAAAATTCTATGAAAAAAATTGACATATTCTTTGCATATATATGAACACACAAACATTTGCATATTCAACAATAATATCACCAAAAAAATCTATGAACAGAAAAAATTCTAACTTTTGCATATTATTCATTTATGAACAAATTACAACAACTCAATTAACTACACATCTAAATTAGGAAAATTCATATGGAGCTCACTGCGCAACGGGGCGGCGATCGACAAGGAGGCAGGGCACGGGGGCGATGGTGAGGGGCGCGGCGACGACGACGGTGAGGGGCGCGACGACGGGCAACGAGGAGGCAGGTGGCGGCGACGGCAACGGTGAGGGACGTGGCGAGGGGCGACGAGGAGGCAGGGGGCGTGGGGCGGCGACGGCGTCTGGTCGGCGCGGGACGGCGTCGAAGGCAGGGCGACGACGGAGACGGCGAGGCGCAGAGGGGTAGCCTGGCGGCGTCGTCGGGCGGGGAAGACGAACTGAACTAAAAATTTCACAAGTGCTAGTTATATAGAAGAAGCATTGGTTCCTGTTCGTGACAGCAACCGGGACGAATGCGACCTTTTGTCCCGGTTGGTGCCACCAACCGGGACTAAAGGCCTCTTTTCCGAAGCCCAAAGGGCGGGAAGCGGCGGCCTTCGGTCCCGGTGGGTGGCACCAACCGGTACTAAAGGGGTGGCATTGGTACCGGATAGTGCCACGAACCGGTAACCCATGCACCCCTTTAGTACCGGTTGGTGCCACCAACCAGGACCAAAGACCTTGTGCTGCTGCGCCCGCGTCGAAAGTTTAGTCCCACCTCGCTAGTTGAGAGGTGCGCGCAGTGGTTTATAAGCCCCACTGCCGCACCCTTCTCTAGCTCCACTCCATTGCAGGATTAGAGGCCTAATTGACACTGCTATACCTGATGGGCCTACTGGGCCTTCTCCTGGCCTGAATCCTGGCCCATGGGTGGGTTTCTAGTCGTATTCAGACAATGGTGGCCCAGTAGGTGGCATATTTTTCATTTTTTCCCTGTTTTTTGTTTTCTGTTTTGCTTTATTTATTTTGTTTCGTTTCTACTTACAACAAAAAACTTATTTATTTTATATTATTTTGTTTCTAATTACTTATTTATTTCACTTTATGATAATTCTTTTTGCTTTATGTTATTTAAGTTTATTTTATTTTATTTAATTTGGTTTCTACTTATATATTTTATTAAAGTTTATATTATTTTGTTTCTAATTACTTATTTGTTTTATTTTATGATAATTATTTTTGCTATTAAAGTTTGTAAAAAAAATTTTCATGGTATCATGTATTTACTGATTATTTTGAGCTATAAGACCCTGAAATTGAAAAGCATTTCAAATGAACTCTGAAAATGTTGAAAGTTGGCATGGTATCATCATTTCATCCACATAGCATGTGCAAGAAAGTTGAGAGGGTTACGACAAAAACTGGATGCACTTCATGTACAAAACGGACAATCCCTTTTGAAGAATCACGATTTCATACGGAAACTCGTCTGTTACAAAGGGATTACAAATTTTAAAACTTATTTAAACTCCTAACTTTTTGTGTGTTCAAAATGCACCATTCAAAGCCACGTCATCAATTTTCAACCCTTTCTGACTTTATTTGTTATTTTTCATGCCTTTACTGATTATTTTGAGCCAAAAGACCCTGAAATTTAAAAGCATTTCAAATGAACTCTGAAAAGGTTGAAAGTTGGCATGGTATCATCATTTCATCCACATAGCATGTGCAAGAAAGTTGAGAGGGTTAGGGAAAAAACTCGATGCACTTCGTGTACAAAACGGACAATCTCTTTTGAAGTATCAGGATTTCATACGGAAACTCGTCTGTTACAACAGGCATTTCAAATGAACTACGAAAAGGTTGAAAGTTGGCATGGTATCATCATAATAGTTGTGGAGAGAAAGTCTTTACCTTTTCTTCGCTTGCGTACTTTCCTTATTGCGCCGTAACCATGGATAATCTTCATCATTTATCAGGATGCTTGGGTTAGCCTTGACTTTGAAGGTAGGAATTTCATGAAACTTTTCATAATCTTCGGACATGTCTGTCTTGCGCTCCACTCCCACGATGTCCCTTTTTCCTGAAAGAACTATGTGGCGCTTTGGCTCATCGTATGATGTATTTGCTTCCTTATCTTTTCTTTTTCTCGGTTTGGTAGACATGTCCTTCACATAGATAACCTGTGCCACATCATTGGCTAGGACGAACGTTTCGTCAGTGTACCCAAGATTGTTCAGATCCACTGTTGTCATCCCATACTGTGGGTCTACCTATACCCCGCCTCCTGACGGATTGAACCATTTGCACTTAAAGAAAGGGACCTTAAAATCATGTCCGTAGTCAAGTTCCCATATGTCAACTATGTAACCATAATATGTGCCCCTTCCCCTCTCAGTTGCTGCATCAAAGCGGACACCGCTGTTTTGGTTGATGCTCTTTTGATCTTGGGCGATCGTGTAAAATGTATTCCCATTTACCTCGTATCCTTTGTAAGTCAATACAGTCGAAGATGGTCCCCTAGAGAACGAGTATAGCTCATCACAAACAGTGATTCACCTCTGAAAAGTGTTTCCAACCAACTGCTGAAAGTCCTGATGTGTTCACATGTAATCGAGTCATCGCACGGCTGCGGGTGTTTGGAAACCATATTGTTCTTGTGTTCGTTGACATACGGGGTCACCAAGGTCGAGTTCTATAGAACTGGGTAGTGTGCTTGAGACCAAGAATATCCGTCCCTGCATATTATTGAGTCCCCTCCAAGCGTGCCTTTGACAGTCAGTCTCCCCTCATACCGTGATTTAGGGAGACCTATCTTTTTAAGGCCAGGAATGAAGTCAACACAAAGCCCAATGACATCCTTTGTTTGATGGCCCATGTATATGCTTCCTTCTGGCCTAGCGTGGTTACGGACATATTTCTTTAGGACCCCCATGAACCTCTCAAAGTGGTACATATTGTGTAGAAATACGGGGCACAAAATGACAATATCGTCAACTAGATGAACTAGGACATCCGTCATGATATTGTAGAAGGATGGTGGGAACACCAGCTCAAAACTGACAAGGCATTGCACCACATCACTCCCTAGCCTTGGTATGATTTCTGGATCGATCACCTTCTGAGAGATTGCATTGAGGAATGCACATAGCTTCACAATGGCTAATCGGACGTCTTTTGGTAGAAGCCCCCTCGATGCAACCGGAAGCAGTTGCGTCATAATCACGTGGCAGTCATGAGACTTCAGGTTCCGGAACATTTTCTCTGGCATATTTATTATTCCCATTATATTCGACGAGAAGCCAGTCGGGACCTTCATACTAAGTAGACATTCAAAGAAGATTTCCTTCTCTTCTTTGGTAAGAGCGTAGCTGGCAGGGCCTTAATACTGCTTTGGAGGCATGCTGTCTTTTTCGTGCAAACATTGCAGGTCCTCCCGTGCCTCAGCTATATCTTTTGTCTTCCCATGCACGCCCAAGAAGCCTAGCAGGTTCACGCAAAGGTTCTTCGTCACGTGCATCACGTTGATCGAAGAGAGAACCTCTAGGTCTTTCAAGTAGGGTAGGTCCCAGAATATAGATTTCTTCTTCCACATGGGTGTGCATCCCTCAGTGTCATATGGAACAGCTACTCAGCCGGGACCCTTTCCAAAGATTACGTGTAAATCATTGACCATAGCAAGTACGTGATCACCGGTATGCATGGCAGGCTTCTTCCGGTGATCCGCCTCGCGTTTGAAATGCTTGCCTTTCTTTCAACATTGATGGTTTGTCGAAAGAAATCGACGATGGCCCAGGTACACATTCTTCCTGCATTTGTCCAGGTATATACTTTCGTTGTCGGCTAAACAGTGCGTGCATGCGTGGTATCCCTTGTTTGTAGGTCCTGAAAGGTTACTGTGTAACGCCCTCGATGCGGCTATATCTCCCACGTGTCGAGGCACGACTTAGAGGCATAACCGCATTGAAAGCAATGTCGCAAGTGAGGTAATCTTCACACAACCCATGTAATACATAAGGGAAAGAGATACATAGTTGGCTTACAGTCGCCACTTCACACAATACATAAATAAACATCCATCATTCAAATTACACTCAAGGTCCGACTACGGTACCAAAAATGAAAGAAGACTACCCCAAAAGCTACACAGATCCCCGAATCACCCCAACTGGGCTCCACTATTGATCATCAGGAAAAGACACATAGTAACGACCACGTTCCTCGTCGAACTCCCACGTGAGCTTGGTTGCGTCATCTGCACTGGCATCGTTGGCACCTGCAACTGTTTTGGTATAATTTGTGAGTCACGGGGACTCAGCAATCTCACACCCGCGAGATCAAAACTATTTAAGCTTATAGGTAGGAAAGGATTGTGAGGTGGAGCTGCAGCAAGCGACTAGCATATATGGTGACTAACAACGCAAAGGAGAGCGATGAGAGAAGCAAAGCACGGTCGTGAAGCTAGAAGTGATCAAGAAGTGATCCTAGAACAACCTACATCAAACATAACTCCAACACCGTGTTCACTTCCCGGACCCCGCCGAGAAGAGACCATCACGGTTACACACGCGGTTGATGTGTTTTAATTAAGGTCAACTTCGGGTTTTCTACAACCGGACATTAACAAATTCCCATTTGCCTCATAACCGCGGGCACGGCTTTAGAAATATAATACCCTGTAGGGGTGTCCCAACTTAGCCCATTATAAGCTCTCACGGTCAACGAAGGATATTCCTTCTACCAGGAAGACCCGATCAGTCTCGGAATCCCGGACTACAAGACATCTCGGCAGTAATAAAACAAGTCCAGCAAAGCCGCCCGATTGTGCCGAAAAATCATGATAGGAGCTGCACATATCTCGGTCTCAGGGCACATCCGGATAAGTCAAGCTACGAGTAAAACTAGGCCTCGAGTTTCAACGAGGGGGCCCCGCAGGCTGCTCGGTTTGAACTAGCACTTAGAGAAGCACTGGCCCGGGGGGGCTAAAATAAAGATGACCCTCGGGCTCGCGAAAACCCGGGGGAAAAGGAGTAGGTGGTAGGCAAATGGTAAAACCAATGTTGGGCGTTGCTGGAAGAGTCTTATTCAAAGCGAACTGTCAAGGGGGTCCCATAAATCACCCAACCGTGTAAGGAACGCAAAATCAAGGAACATAACACCGGTATGACGGAAACTAGGGTGGCAAGAGTGGAACAAAACACCAGGCATAAGGCCGAGCCTTCCACCCTTTACCAAGTATATAGATGCATTAATTAAATAAGAGGTATTATGATATCCCAACAAGTAAACATGTTCCAACAAGGAACAACATCTCCATGTTCCAACAAGGAACAAACTTCATCTTCACCTGCAACTAGCAACGCTATAAGAGGGGCTGAGCAAAGCGGTAAGATAGCCAATCAACGGTTTGCTAGGACATGGATGGTTAGAGGCTGACATGGCAATATGGGTGGCATGATATAGCAAGTGGTAGGTATCGCATCATAGGCATATAAAAAGAGCGAGCATCTAGCAAGCAAAGATAGAAGTGATATCGAGGGTATGGTCATCTTGCCTGCAAGGTTCTCAGAGTTGACGAAAGCTTGGTCCTCGTAAGCGTTCTCAACAGATTCCTCGTTCATGTACTCGTCTCCTGGCTCTACCCACAACAAGAACACAAGCAAAGAGGACAAACATCAATCACGATGCAATGCACAAACAACATGATGCAAAACATGGCATGATATGCGAGATGTGATATGCAATGCATATGCGTGCTTCGGAAGGAAAAAGATGAAAAAGGCATAATCTTGGCAAACCAAGTATGCCACTGGAAAGGTGAGGTGATTTCGGTTGAAATCGATATAAAGATCACCGGAATCGGATGCACGGTTTGCAAATGACAAGCAAAACAAGAATGACAAGAATCTGCCATTAACAGCATGATGCTACTTAGAAAGCAACAAGAAATTAAGCTACTGCACCCAAACATATCAACAAATCATATGGCAGTGATCTACTCAAGATGCTTGACAACAGATGAACACTGAGCTACGGCTAAATGACACCACAACAGGTTCAAACAAGCATGGCAAAAGTGTAAAAGATAACAGGTTCACAGACTTTGTGAAAATCATATCATGCAAGGATCAACTACAACAATCTTGGCAAAATCGAATAACATGTAAACAATCTGCCAGGAACATGTAATAGCAAAAGTAGAGGTCGATTGACTCAAACTATGGCACTCCATAATTTCAAACAAAGGCACGGATGGATAGAGCAAATCCATATGCTCAAAACACTCTTACTGATCATGCTCAAAAGAGGCATAGATCTCTCTGAAACAACATGAACACATGGCATAAAAATAACAGCAGGCAAGGACTTAGTGAAATTACTAAGTCCCTGAAATCAGCAACATTATGATCCCTAGTTTGCATGCTTGTGCTAGTCACCACAGAGATCACAAAATTACATGGCATACACTCCTTTAAAGATGGCATGGCATATTTCAAAACACATGTAGATCTCAAGTTCATAGGGTGCACACATTAATCATGGCAAAAATGACAAAAGTACATGTTCTGCTGAGAATCTGAAACTAACATCACATAGCTCTCTTCCAACAGCATTTTGGGCATCAATATGACCTCAAATGAAAAAGATGCAATGAGATGAAATGATGTACTCATTGGGGCGAACAATTTGACATATTACACTCACGAAACGGAGCAATATACAGCAAGATATGATGCGATGAACATGCGACAATTATGCAATATTTTTAGGACTTAGAGGAATTTTTGGAGGGGGGAGAAGAAGTCAACCTAGGCGGCGCGCGGATCGAGGATGGCCAGGCTCGCCGGAGAAGACGACGGGGCGGTGGCCGGAGGGGCTTGCAGCGGCGGGGATCACCGGATCCGGGCGGTGGGGCCCCTCCTCCGGCCGGATCTGGAGGAGGCCGGGGACGGGGATGACGGGGCCGGTCGGAGAAGCTGCGGGCTCCGGCCGACCGAGGCGGCGCGGACACCGGGGCGGAGATGGGGCGGCGGAGGCGGCGCGACCCGGCGTCGACGGCGGTGGAGGCCGAGCGGCACGGCGAGGCGAGCGGGGACGGGCAACGCGGTCGGGCGGCGCGCCCGCGGGCTCGAGGCGGCGGCGGGACGGGCCGAGCGGGCCGGCCTCGGGCTCGGCGGGCCCGCGGTGGCGCGTGGTGGTAGAGGTCCACGTGGCGGGACGCAGATGGCTGTGCGCGGCGGCGCGGACGTGTCCGGCGCCGATCCGGACGTGACCGGCGGCGCTGAGAGGAGCAGGGCTAGGGTTTAGGGGGGATTTGACCCGAAAATGGAGGAGGGGGAGGTGTATTTATAGGTAGGAGGAGATTGGAGGCTCCAAATTGAGCACGGTTTGCGGCCACACGATCGTGATCGAACGGCGATGGACACGGGAGTGACTTAGATGGGTTATTGGGCTGTTTTGGAGGGGTTTTGGGCTGCAACACACACGAGGCCTTCACGGTTACCCGGTTAACCGTAGGAGTATCAAACGACCTCTGAATGACCCAAAACTTGACAGGCGGTCTACCGGTGTTATACCAAGGCCACTTGACAAACCTTGGTCCATTCCAAGATAGTTTAATACCCGCACACGGAAAAAAGGTAAAAGGGGACGCCGGGGGACATAGGAGCGCCGGATTGCAAAACGGACAACGGGGAAAAAGCTCGGATGCATGAGACGAACACGTATGCGAATGCGATGCACATGATGACATGATAAGAAATGCATGACATGAACAAAATGCAAACTGAAGGAAAACCCAACCACGGAGGGAATATCATATCACAATGCCGAAAATGGCAAGAGTTGGAGTTACAAATATGGCAAGTTACATCCGGGGTGTTACAACACTCCACCACTACGAGAGGATCTCGTCCCGAGATCTAGGACTGAAAGAACTCCGGATATTCGGAACGGAGGTGGTTCTCGCGCTCCCAGGTGGCTTCTCGGTCGGAATGATGAGACCACTTCACTTTCAGGAATTTGATAGATTGTTGTGAGTCTTGCGCTCAGTTTCTTCAAGAATAGCAACGAGATGCTCATGATAGGACAAATCTTCTTGAAGATCAATCTCTTCGAAGTTGATGGTGTGCTCAGGCGTCTTGAAGCACTTGCGAAGCTGTGACACGTGGAAGACATCGTTCACATTTGCAAAGTTGGGGGGAAGCTCAAGTTGATAGGCGAGATCGCCTCTTTTGCCGATGATCTTAAAAGGGCCCACGTATCTAGGGGCAAGTTTCCCCTTGATACCGAAGCAACGAGTTCCTTTCATTGGAGAGATGCGGAGGTAGACATGGTCTCCGATCTCGAATGCCAAATCACGATGTTTGCTATCGTAATAGCTCTTCTGGCGCGATTGCGCGGCTTTGAGGTTCTCACGAATGACCTTGCACATAGCCTCAGCCTCTAACATCAAATCATTGCCAAAAAGTTGACGTTCGCCCGTCTCAGACCAATTGAGAGGAGTACGGCACTTTCTGCCATAGAGAATCTCGAATGGGGCTTTGCCCGAGCTGGCTTGAAAGCTGTTGTTGTAAGAGAACTCAGCATAAGGAAGACAATCCTCCCACTTCATGCCGAAAGAGATAACACAAGATCTGAGCATATCTTCAAGAATTTGGTTGACACGCTCGACTTGTCCACTAGTTTGAGGGTGGAAAGCCGTGCTGAAGCGAATATTTGTGCCCATGGCCTTCTGAAAAGAATCCCAAAACTTGGAGGTAAAGATGCTGGCACGGTCTGAAGAAATCAATTGCGGAATGCCATGCAAGGAGACAATTCTGGATGTGTAGAGCTCTGCCAGCTGCGCTGCTGTGATGGACTCTTTGATAGGAAGAAAATGAGCCACTTTAGTGAGCTTGTCGATGACGACGAAGATGGCATCATTTCCACGCTTGGACTTTGGAAAACCAGTCACGAAGTCCATTTCGATATGATCAAACTTCCATTCTGGAATAGCAAGAGGTTGGAGAAGACCAGCTGGTCGTTGGTGTTCTGCTTTCACCCTTCGACAGACATCACATTCATTCACGAATTGAGCAATTTCACGCTTCATTCGAGTCCACCAATACGACTGCTTGAGGTCATGGTACATCTTCGTACTTCCAGGATGAATTGACAGAAGAGAGTTGTGCGCCTCGTTCATAATGACTTTACGAAGATCACCCTTTGGAACCATGATCCGATCCTCGAAGAAAAGAGTATCTCTGTCATCAACTCGATAGCACTTGTATTTGGAAATGCCCTTGTCAATACCACGTTTCACCTTCTTCACCATGGTATCCATCAGTTGTGCCTCACGAATTTGATCTTCCAAAGTAGGACAGACGATGAGGTTGGCAAGAAAACCTTGAGGAACAACTTGGAGATTCAACTTGCGGAAAGCTTCACAAAGATCCGGTTGAAAGGGCTTGAGGATTAAGCTGTTGCAATAAGCCTTCCTGCTCAATGCGTCTGCAATTACATTGGCCTTGCCTGGAGTATATTCAATACTCGGATTATACTCTTGAATCATTTCGACCCATCGAGTTTGCCTGAGGTTGAGGTTGGGCTAAGTGAAGATGTACTTGAGACTCTTGTGATCGGTGAAAATGTCCACTTTCCTTCCCAACAAGAGATGTATCCATGTTATCAACGCATGGACAACTGCCGCCAACTCAAGATCGTGAGTGGGGTAGTTCTTTTCGTTGGGCTTCAACTGACGAGAGGTATAGGCCACAACCTTCTTCTCTTGCATTAGCACGACGCCGAGGCCTTGAAGAGAAGCATCACAGAAAACTTCATAAGGCTTGTCTTCGTCAGGAGGAGTCAAAACTGGAGCAGTGACGAGTTTCTCTTCGAGAGTGTTGAAAGCAACATCACACTCAGGAGACTAGACATACTTCACATGCTTCTGGAGTAGGTTGGAAAGAGGCTTTGCAATCTTTGAGAAATTCTCAACGAATCTTCGGCAATAGCTTGCAAGTCCAAGAAAACTGCGAAGCTGCTTGACATTCTGAGGAGGTTCCCAATTCACAACTACAGACACCTTCTCAGGATTAACAGCGATGCCCTTGGCAGAGATGATATGGCCAAGATAAAGAACTTCATCAAGCCAAAATTCACATTTGGAGAACTTCGCATATAATTTATACTCTCTGAGCTTGTCGAGCACCAATCGCAAATGTATGGCATGATCCTTCTTATTCTTGGAGAAGACCAAAATATCATCGAGATAGACCAAGACAAATTCGTTGGTGTAGGGGTTGAAGATGAAATTCATCAAGCGAGTGAATGTTGGAGGAGCATTGACAAGGCCGAAAGACATGACAGTATATTCATAAGAACCAAAGCTTGTTTTGAATGCTGTCTTGGGAATATCTTCTTCACGAATGCGGATTTGATGATAACCCATACGAAGGTCAAGCTTGGAGAACACCTTAGCACCTTTAAGTTGCTCGAATAGCTCATTGATGTTGGGAAGTGGATACTTGTTCTTGATTGTCTTCTTGTTCAATGGACGGTAATCGACGCAAAGTCGGTCAGTGCCATCCTTCTTCTGGACAAAAAGAACACCACAACCCCAAGGAGAAGAACTCGGTCTCATCAGACCCAGACGCTCTTGTTCATCGAGTTGTTTCTTCAATTCCTTCAACTCTTTTGGCCCAAGCTTGTAAGGACGCTTGCGAACGGGTTCCGTGCCAGGCTCAAGATCAATAACGAATTCAACTGGCCGGTGAGGAGGCATACCCGGAAGCTCTTCTGGAAAGACATCTTGGTACTCACAAACGACTAGAATCTGAGAGATAGCATCCAATTCGCCCTTCTCATTGAGAGAAAATAACCGAATGGTATCGTCATGAGCGGCATAGATGATCACATCGTCAGAAGAGTGAGTCAATTGAATTTCCCCGGCAGCACAATCAAGCTGAGCCTTGTGCTTAGAAAGCCAGTCCATCCCGAGAATAAGATCAATATCAGAGTCACCAAGAACAATTGGTTTAGCCAGAAATCTATAGTCGCCCATCTTGATACCGACATTCGGAACCACCAAACTAGAGCTCAAACGCTTGCCCGGAGAAACGATATCCATGGGTTTACCCAAATTTGAAGAAGTGAACTCATGCTTGGCAAAAAATGGTCTTGACATGAAACAATGCGATGCACCAGTATCAAATAAGACTTTTGCAGGAATATCATTAACAGGAAGATTACCCATGATCACTTCAGAAGAGTCCTCCGCTTGAGCTGCATTCATCATGTTCACCTTTGCAGACTTGGAATTATGCTTGACCACTGCATTGTTGGAAGATCTCACAGGAGGAGGAGGCAGAAGGCGCCTTTGATTGAAGCACTTGTCCGCATAGTGACCCTTTTGCTGACATTTCCTGCAAGTCACCTCTCAGAGCGGACGATAATAAGGAGCATTTGGTCTTGGAGCTTGATTCTGAGAATTGTTCTGAAAGCCAGGGTTGGGTGGGTGGGAAGATCCACGACCACCTGAGTTCTTCTGCTGATAAGGCTGACGGAACGAAGGAGGTGGAGGCAACCAGAACTTCTGTTGCTTAGCTGCCACAAGTGAGGAAGAAGAAGACTGAACTGCGTCTCTGACTATCTTCTTAGATGCCTCACACTTAAGCTGAGCAGCTTCTTGTTTCAGCGCCATGTTGTAGAATTCATCATACTTTAATGGCTCAAAAAGCACGAGAGCTAGTTGCAAATCTTCTCCGAGACCACGCCTGAATTGGTAGATCATGCTCTTCTCATCAGGGATGTCTTGCTTAGCAAAACGAGAGAGCTTCTGGAACTGAGTGTTGTATTGATACACGGACATGTTGCCTTGCTTGAGATTGCGGAATTCCTCACGCTTTCTCTCAACAACACTTTCTGGAATGTGATGAGCTTTGAAGTCACGGCGGAAATCATCCCAGGTAATCACACGACCTCCTCTGGAATCTTTGTATTGCTGGAACCACTCAGCAGCTTGATCCTTGAGTTGAAAAGAGGCAAACTTGACAAAGTCCTCAGGTCTGACATTGCTGCACTCGAAATGCTTGCTGATATCCACGAGCCAATCATCGGCGTCTATGGCCTCGACACAGTAGCTGAAGGTCTTTGGCTGATTAGCAAGGAACTGATTGAGTGTAGAGAAATGCGGCTGATTGTTGCCTTGGCCTTGATTTTCCTGATTACCTTGCCCTTGGTTGCGATCTTGCAAGAGCTGAATCAGAATCTGAGCGTTGGCATTTGTGGCAGTCATCAAGGCTTGCCATGCCTCCGGAGGCGGATTGGTGGCGAAGGGTTAGCCTGACTTCCTTCATTGCGTTCCGGATTCTGATCCGTTGGCGGAGCCATCCTGAAGAGGGTGACATCCATTAGCATCTTGAAAGAGATATAATCATGCTGAATCAAAGGATCGAAATTGCAACATATAGTCTTCACAATAAACATCCGAACGAGAATGAACGAATGAATTCCAAAGTAAATCATCACACTTCCATAAGTTGAGAAGCCACTTAGATCAAAAGGTATGGAATAAAATCAACAAGGTACATATGTGAACAAATACTTGGTAAGGATTACCCAATCACGAACCAAATATCTGCGGGAAGAAACACTAGAGCTACAAGAATTCCCACTTATAAAGTCCCGAAACTTTCTGGTTATGCAATCAGGTGTTGGGGATACAGGGGACACAAAATATATCACCCAAACTAACAATTCCTAGATCCAGCTGTATCCATCCTTCAACACATAACCAAGAAACCTTCGGAAATCGTCTACCTCAACCTTCGAAAAGCATCCGTTATACGAGTCATGGCAATACTCCCGCACTCGCCTCAGTACTGGGCTATCAGGGTTATCTCACCAACAACTTTACAAAAGAGATTTTCGATGTCGGCGTAATAAACTCAGGTATTCCAAAACCGCAACGATAAAATTATGAAGACAACACCTCGGAGCTCAACTCCCCGGGACACCTCCAGTAAAACCCCTGCTGACAAGAGGCAACCAAGACAATGTTGTCATCATAAAGCCACCGGAACGATTCTAAGATACCCGCGTGATCCTAAAATTTTTTTTAGTCAAATTTGGGAAGAGAAGAGTTAAAACTCTACGTCAGGATGCCTTACCAGAGCGATGAGGAGACTGGGAAGTAAAAAGAATTCCTAAACTCTCCGATATATAATTCCTAAATTACTCAAAACATTTTTCTGGACACAACTCGGCCGCTAAAAACGATCAAACAGTGGCGGCTCCTAAGGTCGGGGAAGGCTCTGATTACCAACTTGTAACGCCCTCGATGCGGATATATCTCCCACGTGTCGAGGCACGACTTAGAGGCATAACCGCATTGAAAGCAATGTCGTAAGTGAGGTAATCTTCACACAACCCATGTAATACATAAGGGAAAGAGATACATAGTTGGCTTACAGTCGCCACTTCACACAATACATAAATAAACATCCATCATGCAAATTACACTCAAGGTCCGACTACGGTACCAAAAATGAAAGAAGACTACCCCAAAAGCTACACAGATCCCCGAATCACCCCAACTGGGCTCCACTACTGATCATCAGGAAAAGACACATAGTAACGACCACGTTCCTCGTCGAACTCCCACGTGAGCTCGGTTGCGTCATCTGCACTGGCATCGTTGGCACCTGCAAATGTTTTGGTAGAATCTGTGAGTCACGGGGACTCAGCAATCTCACACCCGCGAGATCAAGACTATTTAAGCTTATAGGTAGGAAAGGATTGTGAGGTGGAGCTGCAGCAAGCGACTAGCATATATGGTGACTAACAACGCAAAGGAGAGCGAGGAGAGAAGCAAAGCACGGTCGTGAAGCTAGAAGTGATCAAGAAGTGATCCTAGAACAACCTACGTCAAACATAACTCCAACACCGTGTTCACTTCGGGGACCGCTGAGAAGAGACCATCACGGTTACACACGCGGTTGATGTGTTTTAATTAAGGTCAACTTCGGGTTTTCTACAACCGGACATTAACAAATTCCCATCTGCCTCATAACCGTGGGCACGGCTTTCGAAAGATAATACCCTGCAGGGGTGTCCCAACTTAGCACATTATAAGCTCTCACGGTCAACGAAGGATATTCCTTCTACTGGGAAGACCCGATCAGTCTCGGAATCCCGGACTACAAGACATCTCGGCAGTAATAAAACAAGTCCAGCAAAGCCGCCCGATTGTGCCGACAAATCCTGATAGGAGCTGCACATATCTCGGTCTCAGGGCACATCTGGATAAGTCAAGCTACGAGTAAAACCAGGCCTTGAGTTTCCACGAGGGGGCCCCGTAGGCTGCTCGCTTCGAACCAGCACTTAGAGAAGCACTGGCCCGGGGGGGGGCTAAAATAAAGATGACCCTCGGCCTCGGGAAAACCGGGGGGAAAAGGAGTAGGTGGTAGGAAAATGGTAAAACCAATGTTGGGCCTTGCTGGAAGAGTCTTATTCAAAGCGAACTGTCAAGGGGGTCCCATAAATCACACGACCGTGTAAGGAACGCAAAATCAAGGAACATAACACCGGTATGACGAAAACTAGGGTGGCAAGAGTGGAACAAAACACCAGGCATAAGGCCGAGCCTTCCACCCTTTACCAAGTATATAGATGCATTAATTAAATAAGAGGTATTGTGATATCCCAGCAAGTAAACATGTTCCAACAAGGAACAACATCTCCATGTTCCAACAAGGAACAAACTTCATCTTCACCTGCAACTAGCAACGCTATAAGAGGGGCTGAGCAAAGCGGTAACATAGCCAATCAACGGTTTGCTAGGACATGGATGGTTAGAGGCTGACATGGCAATATGGGTGGCATGATATAGCAAGTGGTAGGTATCGCATCATAGGCATAGCAAAAGAGCGAGTATCTAGCAAGCAAAGATAGAAGGGATATCGAGGGTATGGTCATCTTGCCTGCAAGGTTCTCAGAGTTGACGAAAGCTTGGTCCTCGTAAGCGTTCTCAACAGATTCCTCGTTCACGTACTCGTCTCCTGGCTCTACCCACAACAAGAACACAAGCAAAGAGGACAAACATCAATCACGATGCAATGCACAAACAACATGATGCAAAACATGGCATGATATGCGAGATGTGATATGCAATGCATATGCGTGCTTCGGAAGGAAAAAGATGAACAATGCATAATCTTGGCAAACCAAGTATGCCACTGCAAAGGTGAGGTGATTTCGGTTGAAATCGATATAAAGATCACCGGAATCGGATGCACGGTTTGCAAATGACAAGCAAAACAAGAATGACAAGAATCTGCCATTAACAGCATGATGCTACTTAGCAAGCAACAATAAATTAAGCTACTGCACCCAAACATATCAACAAAGCATATGGCAGTGATCTACTCAAGATGCTTGACAACAGATGAACACTGAGCTACGGCTAAATCACACCACAACAGGTTCAAACAAGCATGGCAAAAGTGCAAAAGATAACAGGTTCACAGACTTTGTGAAAATCATATCATGCAAGGATCAACTACAACAATCTTGGCAAAATCGAATAACATGTAAACAATCTGCCAGGAACATGTAATAGCAAAAGTAGAGCTCGATTGACTCAAACTATGGCACTCCATAATTTCAAACAAAGGCACGGATGGATAGAGCAAATCCATATGCTCAAAACACTCTTACTGATCATGCTCAAAAGAGGCATAGATCTCTCTGAAACAACATGAACACATGGCATAAAAATAACAGCAGGCAAGGACTTAGTGAAATTACTAAGTCCCTGAAATCAGCAACATTATGATCCCTAGTTTGCATGCTTGTGCTAGTCACCACAGAGATCACAAAAATACATGGCATACACCCCTTTAAAGATGCCATGGCATATTTCAAAACACATGTAGATCTCGAGTTCATAGGGTGCACACATTAATCATGGAAAAAATGACAAAAGTACATGTTCTGCTGAGAATCTGAAACTAACATCACATAGCTCTCTTCCAACAGCATTGCGGGCATCAATATGACCTCAAATGAAAAAGATGCAATGAGATGAAATGATGTACTCATCGGGGCGAACAATTTGACATATTACACTCACGAAACGGAGCAATATACAACAAGATATGATGCGATGAACATGCGACAATTATGCAATATTTTTAGGACTTCGAGGAATTTTTGGAGGGGGAGAAGAAGTCAACCTAGGCGGCGCGCGGATCGAGGATGGCCAGGCTCGCCGGAGAAGACGACGGGGCGGTGGCCGGAGGGGCTTGCAGCGGCGGGGATCACCGGATCCGGGCGGTGGGGCCCCTCCTCCAGCCGGATCTGGAGGAGGCCGGGGCCGGGGACGACGGGGCCGGTCGGAGGAGCTGCGTCCTCCGGTCGACCGAGGCGGCGCGGACACCGGGGCGGAGATGGGGCGGCGGAGGCGGCGCGACCCGGCGTCGACAGCGGCGGAGGCCGAGCGGCACGGCGAGGCGAGCGGGGACGGGCAGCGCGGCCGGGCGGAGCGCCCGCGGGCTCGAGGCGACGGCGTACGGGCCGAGCGGGCCGGCCTCGGGCTCGGCGGGCCCGCGGCGGCGCGCGGTGGCAAAGGGCCACGTGGCGGGATGCGGATGGCTGGGCGCGGCGGCGCGGACGTGTCCGGCGCCGATCCGGACGTGTCCGGCGGCGCGGAGAGGAGCAGGGCTAGGGTTTAGTGGGGATTTGACCCGAAAATGGAGGAGGGTGAGGTGTGTTTATAGGTAGGAGGAGATAGGAGGCTCCAAATTGAGCACGGTTTGCGGCCACACGATCGTGATCGAACGGCGATGGACATGGGAGTGACTTAGATGGGTTATTGGGCTGTTTTGGAGGGGTTTTGAGCTGCAACACACACGAGGCCTTAACGGTTACCCGGTTAACCATAAGAGTATCAAACGACCTCCGAATGACCCGAAACTTGTCAGGCGGTCTACCGATGTTATACCAAGGCCGCTTGACAAACCTCGGTCCATTCCGAGAAAGTTTAATACCCGCACACGGAAAAACGGTAAAAGGGGACGTCGGGGGACATACGAGCGCCGGATTGCAAAACGGACAACGGGGAAAAAGCTCGGATGCATGAGACAAACACGTATGCGAATGCGATGCACATGATGACATGATAAGAAATGCATGACATGAACAAAATGCAAACTGAAGGAAAACCCAACAACGGAGGGAATATCATATCACAATGCCGAAAATGGCAAGAGTTCGAGTTACAAATATGGCAAGTTACATCCGGGGTGTTACATACTGAGAGCGGGCCAATCGTTGATGGTTACAAAGAGCATCGCGTGCAGGTTAAATTCCTCCTGTTTGTGCTCATCCCACATACGTACACCGTTTACAGTCCACAGCTGTAAAAGTTCTTCAACTAATGGCCTTAGGTACACATCAATATCATTGCCGGGTTGCTTAGGGCCTTGGATGAGAACTGGCATCATAATGAACTTCCGCTTCATGCACATCCAAGGAGGAAGGTTATACATACATAGAGTCACGATCCAGGTGTTGTCATTGCTGCTCTGCTCCCCGAAAGGATTAATGCCATCCGCGCTTAAAGCAAACCATACGTTCCTTGGGTCACGTGCAAACTCAGCCCAGTACTCTCTCTCGATTTTTCTCCACTGCGACCCGTCAGCGGGTTCTCTCAACTTCCCGTCTTTCTAACGGTCCTCACTGTGCCATCGCATCAACTTGGCAAGCTCTTTGTTTCTGAATAGTCGTTTCAATTGTGGTATTATAGGAGCATACAACATCACCTTCGCAGGAACCCTCTTCCTGCGGGGCTCGCCGTCAACATCACCAGGGTCATCTCGTCTGATCATATACCGCAATGCACCGCATACCGGGCATGCGTTCAAATCCTGGTACGCACCACGGTAGGGGACGCAGTCATTAGGGCATGCATGTATCTTCTGCACCTCCAATCCTAGAGGGCATACAACCTTCTTTGCTGCGTACGTACTGTCGGGAAATTCGTTATCCTTTGGAAGATTCTTCTTCAATATTTTCAGTAGCTTCTCAAATCCTTTGTCAGGCACAACATTCTCTGCCTTCCACTTCAGCAATTCCAGTACGGTACCGAGCTTTGTGTTGCCATCTTCGCAATTGTGGTACAACCCTTTTTTGTGATCCTCTAACATGCGATCGAACTTCATCTTCTCCTTTTGACTTTCGCATTGCGTCCTTGCATCGACAATGACCCGACGGAGATCATCATCATCGGGCAAATCGTCTGGTTCCTCTTGATCTTCAGCAGCATCATCGGGCACATCGTCGGCTTCCTCTTGATCTTCAGTAGCTCCCCCCGTTGCAACTTCACCGTATTCAGGGGGCACATAGTTGTCATCGTCCTCTTCTTCTTCGCCGTCTTCCATCATAACCTCTATTTCTCCGTGCCTTGTCCAAACATTATAGTGTGGCATGAAACCCTTGTAAAGCAGGTGGGCGTGAAGGATTTTCCGATCAGAGTAAGACATCGTATTCCCACATTTAGGGCATGGACAAAACATTAAACCATTCTGCTTGTTTGCCTCAGCCGCTTCGAGAAAATCATGCACGCCCTTAATGTACTCGGAGGTGTGTCTGTCACCGTACATCCATTGCCGGTTCATCTGCCTGCATTATATATAATTATGTGCGTCAAAAGTAAGAAAATCAGACAAATATCTATCTAAAGTAAGACAATCACACAAGTATCTATCTAAAGTAAGAAAATAAAAAAGAAGATAAGAACAAGAGGCTCACCATGGTGGTGCCGGCGACGAGATCGGCGCGGGCGATCGACGGCGGTGGAAACGGGGATGGGGCATGACGGACGGCTAAACCTAGACAAATCTTGGGAAAAATGGAGCTCCGAGGTCGAGCTTCGAGAGGAGAAAGCTTAACTAGTGTGGCTCGGGCATTTCATCGAACTCCTCGTGTGCATAGGAGGTGAGCTAGAGCACCCAATGCCCTCCCCCTCGTCGGCCAGCAAAAAACAGAGCACTGTGGAGTGCTCTGCTGCGGCGATGGGGTATATATAGGCAACTTATTTGTCCCGGTTTGTGGCAGGAACCGAAACTAAAACCCCCCTTCTATACCGGTTCTAAGCACGAACCGGTACCAATGGCTGTGGGCGAGGAGCGCGGCCCATTGGTCCCGGTTCGTGCCTAGAACCGGAACAAATGGGTCCAGACGAACCGGGACCAATGCCCACGAGGCCCCGGCCGGCCCCATGGGCTCACGAACCAGGACTAATGTCCCCCATGGGTCACGGTTCTTGATGAACCGGGACTAATGGGATGGCCAGACCCGAACCAAAGCCCTGTTTTTCTACTAGTGACGCTATCGAGACTGCACAACACCACGACACCACCTGTGTCGGGGGTACATTCGAAAGGTTGCGTGAGGCCTGTGTGCCACCGACGTAGTCGCTGGGCACCGCCTAACAGAGACACACCAATGGGCACTCAAGCATGACACACACCACCGTCGACCCCGGACCGGCTACACCACCGCCATCATGCGCACCAACACACAACCACCAACCTCAAACCGGGAAAACACCATCGCAGACCTCCGGCGAGCAACATGGAGCAGCATCTCCAAGACAAATGCCACCAAGGTGGTTAGGACATCGAGGACGCCGCCGTCGTCCGATCCAGGAGCTGGATCAAAGGCTTTCACCCGGAGAATGAACAGAGTAGGCAAGGAACCGAGGAACCAATGCATCACACACGACCGCACCTCCAAGGAGGAATTTGACGCCACAGGGCATCGCTGTCGCTGGTGCCGACCAAAGCCGACATAGGGTTTTCGCCCTTTTGCATCGCCCTCCCCACCCAGGCTGAACCACGTCGCAACCGAGACCGTATGCAGCACCGCACGGTGCAGCGAACCACTGTGACAACGGCCACCGAGCGCCCGCAGGTCCAACACCAGGACACCGAGCAGGCACAAATGGATGGATCTAAGCAAGGCACGCCGGAGGTGTCAGATCCACGGGAGGCCGCGGCAGCCAGGGGATACCTTTGCCGCCCGTCTTAGATCTATCTAGAATAGAGGGAGTGGCTGGGCACCATCCTCGCCCTGCCCCCACACTTCCCGAGCGGCCGCAGAAGGCAAGGGCACCTCGCCGAGGCCCGAGACGGAAGCCCCCATGCCACAGCTAAATCTGGACGCTCAGCTCGAGCTTTTGGGCTCGGCTCGCGCTCGCTGGAACTCGGCCCGAGCTAGGCTCGGCCCGTCAAGTAAAGGCCGAGCCGAGCTGCACTTTTGGGCTTGTTTCGACCTCAAGCCGGGCCAGGATCGACTCGGTCCAACTCGCGAGCTAAAAGCTCACAGCCCGACGAAGGCCCACTAAACAACATACACCACAATTTAGCTCATCTAGCCCAGTGAAATGACTACACAGAGAGACACGGGAATCAAATCGCTAGGGTTGCTCACTTTCTCGCCGCCGCCTCTGCACTCCGCCTGCCCGGGCGTCGTTGACAGCACACCACCGCTCCGCTCTGCTCCTCCCTTCCCTCGTCTCCTTCCTCTCGAAGCCTCTGCATCGGCGCGAGCTTTACATCCCAGCCTCCAGTGCGGTTTCCTACACGCAGACGAACCACTAGGACAAGGCCACGCTCATCGGTGTTCTCTTCCTACTCACTGCCGCGTCCGATGGAGTTGACGATTTGCTGGCTAGTTCCTTACGCCCTACGGCCGCCGGAAACAGACATGACCACGTCAAGCTCCATGGCGAGCAAGGCGGAGTGAATCCACTCGCTCCCCCGGCGGAGAACGACCATGACCTGCAGCAGCATCCCGACGCCCGCATGCTGCCGGGTGCCATTCTCCACTACCGTTCCCCGTCCTCCAGATGGTGGCCCTACATGGAAGCGACCTGATGCTGTTAGGCTTCCTGAGCCTCCGAGCTGCACCGAGAAAGAGGCAAGCTCGGGCCGAGCCCCAACCTCTAGCTCTGTAACGCCCTCGATGCGGCTATATCTCCCACGTGTCGAGGCACGACTTAGAGGCATAACCGCATTGAAAGCAATGTCACAAGTGAAGTAATCTTCACACAACCCATGTAATACATAAGGGAAAGAGATACATAGTTGGCTTACAGTCGCCACTTCACACAATACATAAATAAACATTCATCATCCAGATTACACTCAAGGTCCGACTACGGAACCAAAATAAAAGAAGACTACCCCAAATGCTACAGAGATCCCCGATCACCTCAACTGGGCTCCACTACTGATCATCAGGAAAAGACACATAGTAACGGCCACGTTCCTCGTCGAACTCCCACGTGAGCTCGGTCGCGTCATCTGCACTGGCATCGTTGGCACCTGCAACTGTTTTGGTAGAATCTATGAGTCACGGGGACTCAGCAATCTCACACCCGCGAGATCAAGACTATTTAAGCTTATAGGTAGGGTAAAAGGTATGAGGTGGAGCTACATCAAGCGACTAGCTTATATGGTGGCTAACATACACACATGAGAGCGAGAAGAGAAGGCAGAGCACGGTCGATGAACTATGATCAAGAAGTGATCCTAGAACAACCTACGTCAAACATAACTCCAGCACCGTGTTCACTTCCCGGACCCCGCCGAGAATAGACCATCATGATTACACACGCGGTTGATGTGTTTTAATTGAGGTCAACTTCGGGTTTTCTACAACCGGACATCAACAAATTCCCATCTGCCTCATAACCGCGGGCACGGCTTTCGAAAGATAATACCCTGCAGGGGTGTCCCAACTTAGCCCATTATAAGCTCTGACGGTCAACGAAGGATATTCCTTCTACCGGGAAGACCCGATCAGCCTCGGAATCCCGGACTACAAGACATTTCGGTAGTAATAAAACAAGTCCAGCAAAGCCGCCCGATTGTGCCGACCAATCCTGATAGGAGCTGCACATATCTCGGTCTCAGGGCACATCCGGATAAGTCAAGTTACGAGTAAAACCAAGTCTCGAGTTTCCATGAGGTGGCCCCGCAGGTTGCTCGGCTCGGACCAACACTCGAAGGAGCACTAGCCCGGGGGGGCTAAAAATAAAGATGACCCTCGGGCTCGCGAAAACCCGGGGGAAAAGGAGTAGGTGGTAGTCAAATGGTAAAACCAATGTTGGGCCTTGCTGGAAGAGTCTTATTCAAAGCGATCTGTCAAGGGGGTCCTATAAATCACCCAACCGTGTAAGGTACGCAAAATCAAGGAACATAACACCGGTATGACGGAAACTAGGGTGGCAAGAGTGGAACAGAACACTAGGCATAAGGCCAAGCCTTCCACCCTTTACCGAGTATATAGATGCATTAATTAAAATAAGAGATATTGTGATATCCCAACAAGTAAACATGTTCCAACAAGGAACAACATCTCCATGTTCCAACAGTGAACAAACTTCATCTTCACCTGCAACTAGCAATGCTATAAGAGGGGCTGAGCAAAGCGGCAACATAGCCAATCAACGGTTTGCTAGGACATGGATGGTTAGAGGCTGACATGGCAATATTGGTGGCATGATATAGAAAGTGGTAGGTATCGCAGCATAGGCATAGAAAAAGAGCGAGCATCTAGCAAGCAAAGATAGAAGTGATTTCGAGGGTATGGTCATCTTGCCTGCAAGGTTCTCGGAGTTGTCGAAAGCTTGGTCCTCGTAAGTGTTCTCAACAGGTTCCTCGTTCACGTACTCGTCTCCCGGCTCTACCCACAACAATAACACAAGCAAATGGGACAAACATCAATCACGATGCAATGCACAAACAACATGATGCAGAACATGGCATGATATGCGAGATGTGATATGCAATGCATATGCGTGCTCCGGAAGGAAAAAGATGAACAAAGCATAATCTTGGCAAACCAAGTATGCCGCTGGAAAGATGAGGTGATTTCGGTTGAAATCGATATAAAGATCACCGGAATCGGATGCACGATTTGCAAATGACAAGCAAAACAAGAATGACAAGATTCTGCCATTAACAGCATGATGCTACATAGCAAGCAACAAGAAATTAAGCTAATGCACCCAAACATATCAACAAAGCATATGACAGTAATCTACTGAAGATGCTTGAGAAAAGATGGACACTGAGCTACGGCTGAATCACACCAGAACAGGTTAAAACAAGCATGGCAAAAGTGCAAACGATATCAGGTTCCCAGACATGCCAGAAATCAACATGAGGATGACATGTTTAGAGCAAGCAAACCACATGCTAGAGGAACAGGACATAGCAAAATAAGGCATCGTATGCATCTAATCAAAGCACTTAACAAAAGTCCCTTACTGACCATAAGCCAAAAAGGATAAGAAAATATAATAACACCCATGTCAATTAAGCAAGTTTCGTTACAGGTTTCAGACTTGGCAGAAAACTGGACATGTCAAAAACAGATAACGAGTAGGCATGTTTACGAGCTCGATGCACTCACTACAGAGCATTACATGATAAACTAAGCATACATACATCAAGAATACATGGCAGAGAATCTATACATGGCAAGAATAACATCATAGCATGCAATGATCAACTACAACAAGCTTGGCAAAATCGTAAAACAAGTAAGCAATCTGACAGTAACATTTTATAGCAAAAATAGAGCTCGATTGACTCAAGCTATGGCACTCCATAATTACAAATAAACTCATGGATAAATAGAGCAAATCCATATGCTCAAAACACTCTTACTGATCATGCTCAAAAGAGGCATAGATCTCTCTGAAACAACATGAACACATGGCATTAAAAATGACAGCAGACAAGGACTTAGTGAAATTACTAAGTCTCTGAAATCAGCAACATTATGTACCCTAGTTTGCATGCTTGTGCTAGTCACCACAAAGATCACAAAAATACATGGCATACACCTCTGGAAAGATAGCATGACATATTTCAAAACACAGGTAGGACTCAACTTCATAGGATGCACACATCAATCATGGCAAAAATGACAAAAGTACATGTTCTGAAACAGATCTGGAACTAACATCACATAGCCCTCTTCTAACATCATTTCGTGCATCAATATGAGCTTAAATGAAAATGGTGCAATGAGACGAAATGATGAACTCGTCGATACGAACAATTTGATATGCTATAAGCCCTAAACTGAGCGACGAGTGCAAAGTTATGAGTTGATGAACATGCAACAAAATAATCTGCCAGAAAAAGACTTAGAATATTTCGGTGCTCGGGGAAAGTCAACCTTCGGAGAGCTCGCCGGAGAGAGCTCGCCGGAGACGGCCGGAGGAGGCGCGGGGTGGCCGGATCCGGGGCCGGGAAGGCCGGATCTGGCGCGGGCGGCGGCGGAGGTCGGCGGGGGTGGCGGAGGTCGGCGGGGGTGGCCGGATCTGACGCGGGTGGCGGCGCGACGGCGGCGGTGGACTGCGGCGGCGGCGGGCGGCGCCGGACAGCGGCGAGGCGGGGTGGGCGAAGCGGCGGCGAGGGGAGGTGCGAGCCCGGGCGGCGGGCGGCGCGGTGGGCCCGCGGGGGCCGGCCTCGGGCCGCGGCGGGCTCAGCGGCGGGGAGGCGGCGGCTGGCGGTGGGGCGCCACGTGGCAGCGGCTGGTTCAGCGAGGGACGGCGGCGGACATGTCCGGGCACGGCCGGACGTGTCCGGTGGCGGCGGGGACCGGGACTAGGGTTAGGGTAGGAATTGATACGCAAATTTTGGGGAGGGGGTGTATTTATAGGTAGAGGGGGCTAGGAAGCTCCAAATGGAGTGCGGTTTTCGCGCACACGATCGTGATCGAACGGCGAAGGACATGGGAGTGACTTAGATGCGTTATTGGGCTGTTTTGAAGGGGTTTTGGGCTGCAACACACACGAGGCCTTCACGGTTACCCGGTTAACCGTTGGAGTATCAAACGACCTCCGAATGACCCGAAACTTGACAGGCGGTCTACCGGTGCTATACCAAGGCCGCTTGACAAACCACGGTCCATTCCGATAAGGTTTAATACCCGCTCACAGAAAAAGGTAAAAGGGGACGCCGGGGAACATAGGAGCGCCGGATTGCAAAACGGACAACGGGGAAAATGCTCGGATTCATGAGACGAACACGTATGCAAATGCGATGCACATAATGACATGATATAAAAGGGCTGACATGAACAAAATGCAAAATGACGGGAAACCAAACCACGGAGGGAATATCATATCACATTGCCGAAAATGGCAAGAGTTGGATTTACAATTATGGCAAGTTACATCCGGGGTGTTACAACCTCGTTTGACAACTAGGCTCGACTCGGCTCCGCTCGAGAAGAGGCGAGCTAAGGTAGGCTCGGGGTGAGCCTGGCTCGGCTCGGCTCGCGTCCAGGTATAGCCACAGCCAACCGCGGCCTAGATCCGGCGCGCAGGCCAGGTCCGCCGCCGGGGGGCCGTCCGCGTGCGCCACGGCCATGCGCCGGTGAGCAGGGCCCGCCCCACCTCGACGCCCCCCTGCATCCCCGAGCGCACACCGCCTGCCCTCCACGCGGAGCTAGGCAGAAGCCGCGCCTGAGATGGCATTCTTACCATTGCCCAAGTTTATGGCTCGGTAATGAAACTGATGTATCTAGACGTATTTTAATGCTAGATCATCTATCTGAGCGACAAGTAATATGGATCAGAGATAGTCTTACATTTTACAAGACTTATTGGCTGGTAGATAGTCTGTATGGCAAGCTGATGTGACAACTGGTTCCAAAGATATTGTTTCACGTCCAAAAATATTTCAGGTTCTTTCATGCTCTTAACAGAAGTACAAGAACTTGGATCATTGGAATTCGATGCCACAAGTATCAGGAAAATGTATTGCGGAGAAGAGAAATATGGCCGAGGTACAAGACGTCCAAATGCAGCCAGTCAGTGAACATGTGTTTTATATTGGATCTGTTCTCGTAAAAGTTTCCATCAACAGCTGAATCAAAGGAAGAGGCGATCCAGCCTAATTTTAGAACGCACCCGTGTATTTGGTTTTTCGTTGGAAAGAATTCCAATTCAGGCTCTACATGGCAACGTGAGTGAGGGAGTCCTGGATTAGGGGGTATCCGGACAGCCGGACTATAACCTTTGGTCGGACTGTTGGACTATGAAGATACAAGATTGAAGACTTCATCCCGTGTACGGATGGGATTTTCATTGGCGTGGAAGGCAAGCTTGGCAGTACGGATATGTAGATCTCCTTCCTTGTGACCGACTCTGTGTAACCCTAGCCCCCTCCGGTCTCTATATAAACCGGAGGGTTTAGTCCGTAGAAAAACAACAACAATCATACCATAGGCTAGCTTCTAGGGTTTAGCCTCTCTGATCTCGTGATAGATCCACTCTTGTACTATCCATATCATCAATATTAATCAAGCAGGAGTAGGGTTTTACCTCCATCAAGAGGGCCCGAACCTAGGTAAACATCGTGTCCCTTGCCTCCTGTTACAATCCGCCTATACGCACAGTTCGGGACCCCCTCCCCGAGAACCGCCGGTTTTAACACCGACAGTGAGGGTTTAGGGAGTTTATATATTATCCAGTAGTCCTACTTACGTAGACTTTCTTTTGAGTCCTACGTCCTTACGTGATCAATCTTGCCGGTCTGTTAATTAGGTAAGCTTCGTTTAGTTTAACTAGAAAAGAGAGATAGAACCGCATGTTGGGTCGGTTCCATCAGGTGTGTGGCGCCTATAAGAAGGGCAGGCTACAACCAATGTACGGAGGCTATTTTTTTAGAGTTTAGACAGTCTATTGTATCCATTATGAAACAGCCCTCTTTGTGTGTCGCTGCTATTTATCTGGCGTGATTTTTCTATGTGAAAGTTGCTCTTGGCTCGAGGTCCGTTGTCACCGACGGGTTGCGCGCTGGTAACGGCTACTACGGCGGAAGTTTCTTCTGTGTCGAGGGATTGTCCGTTGGTCGTCGTCACGCCTGATCCAGGTTACGCGTGCTGCTCCTGTAATTGGGACTTTTTTATCGGTGGATCTTGGAGGTTATTGCAACATAAAAGATCGGGACAAATCATGGGCACGTCTGAGGTCGTGGCCTCATCACAAGCGTGTATATATTCTGATTTCTAAGGATATTGCTAAAACGAATGTTATAGTAAATTTTTTTAGTAACTGGCTCGACCATGCTAATGAAATCAAGAAAATAGAAAATGAAAAATAGCAAGTAATGGGGGCAAGGCTTTTGGAGCCGTGGCAGGTACATCACTTTGCGGTGGAAACGGAAGATGACAAAGGTCAAAGAAGCGTGCGTGCTACTAATCTTTTCGTCCCTGGCTTGTTGTTTTTCACGCTAGTTGGGCATCTATCGACGCGTTTTAGCAGTTTGCCGAACTTCTGGTTTCACTTTTGACGTTTTTACCGACATTGGTGTTGTCTCTTGTGTGATGATACATTATTGATGAACAGGAGATCCTAGAGCAAAACTAATCACGTTTTCGAGCGTCAAGACGTACCAACCTTTCACGTGGATCCCACTGAAACCTAAAGCGATTTCGTTGTCAGTCCAGTTCGTTTGTACTCATCTCGCCATCGCTCTTTGTCTGGAAATCTTGAACGGTCAGGAAAAGTCGGTAGTGTCTGTCATCCACGACACCTTGAAGCTGTGGAAGCAAGCGTGTAGTTGCGCATACCCGATTGAGTGATATAATTCGACGGGTCTTCATCCCCTGGCGGTTAGTGACTAGTAGAAAACATGGTTTGGTTCTGTCCAAATCAGAGCAATAGTCCCGGTCATGTTACGAACCAGGACTAACATAGATATCAGTCCCGGTTCGAGCGGCTAGGAAGTCGGGCGGGCCTCGGCAGGCATCAGTCCCGATTCGAATGGGACCTTTAGTCCCGGTTGAAGACCCAACCGGAACTAAAGGTCAGTGTTCAGCCCCAGTTCTAGACACCAACCTTGACTAAAAAATGCCAATATATATCCTCGCCCCTGTCAGCCCTCTCCTCTACCTTTTGGCCGTGGAAGGTGGGAGGTGTGTGTGCTACTCTAGTTTGCACATGTGTAGGGTGCCGTCTCGTCCCCGCCCCCGTCCTCACCACCGTCAATCGCCGGCGCTGATCTCGTCGCCGGCATCACAATGATGAGGCTCTTGTTCTTATTTTTTTAAAGAAAAAAAATTCTTACTTGTATAATTTTCTTGTTGGTATTATTGTTTGTTATTATATAGTGCCATGATTTTGGTATCCGCCCCCGTCGGCTCTCGTCTGGTCTACTATTCGGATGTGGCATATTATCTGTTATAAATATTTGGTTTATTTAGTGTTTATGACAATTATGCCGACCAACTTGACATAGATGTCTTTATCTAGGAGGTATGTGAAGTGGAAATTCCAACCGACCCTTTTGTCGAGAGCTTAAATTTAGTTGAAAAAGAAAACAATTATTTGAAATAAAAACTGAAAAGAATGAAAGAAGAAAAGATGAAATTGGAGTTGGATGTTGCCGTTGTCGTCGATCTACACAAGATCCAGATGGACGAAATGCGCTTGAAGATTAGAAAGATTAGAAAATATGCCTTTGATAAAGAGGCTTGGTATCGTTATGTTGTTGGATAAATTGTTACCTTAGTTGCAATTTTGATCACATTGGTTGTTCCATTTAAATGCTTTACATAGTTGTATGTGTAGGGGAACGTAGTAATTTCAAAAAAAAAATCCTACGCACACGCAAGATCATGGTGATGCATAGCAACGAGACGGGAGAGTATTGTCCACGTACCCTCCTAGACCGAAAGCGGAAGCGTTAGCACAACGCGGTTGATGTAGTCGTACGTCTTCACGGTCCGACCGATCAAGTACCGAACGCACGGCACCTCCGAGTTCAGCACATGTTCAGCCCGAGGACTTCCCTCGAACTCCGGTCCAGCCAAGTGTTGAGGGAGAGTTTCATCAGCACGACGGCGTGGTGACGATGATGATGTTCTACCGAGGCAGGGCTTCGCCTAAGCACGGCTACAGTATTATCGAGGTGGACAATGGTGGAGGGGGGCACCGCACACGGCTAAAAGATCGAATGATCAATTGTTGTGTCTCTAGGGTGCCCCTGCCGTCGTATATAAAGGAGCAATGGGGGTTGCGGCCGGCCTGGAGAGGGGGCGTGCCAGGAGGATTCCTACTGCAACTCGCCCCCTTTCCTAGTTGGATTAGGACTTGGGAGGGGGAAAGAGGAGGGAGAGAGGAAGGAAGGGGGGGCGCCGCCCCCCTCTCCTTGTCCTATTCGTACTAGGGGGGAGGGGCGCGCGGCCCAGCCCTGGCCACCTCTCCTCTTCTCCGCAAAGGCCCACTAAGGCCCATTAACCCCGGGGGGTTCCGGTAACCCCTCCGGTACTCCGGTAAAATCACGATTTCACCCGGACCACTTCCGATATCCAAACATAGGCTTCCAATATATCAATCTTCATGTCTCGACCATTTCGACACTGCTCGTCATGTCCGTGATCACATCCGGGACTCCGAACAACCTTTGGTACATCAAAACATATAAACTCATAATATAACTGTCATCGAAACGTTAAGCGTGCGGACCCTACGGGTTCGAGAACTATGTAGACATGACCGAGACACGTCTCCGGTCAATAACCATTAGCGGAACTTGGATGCTCATATTGGCTCCCACATATTCTACGAAGATCTTTATCGGTCAGACCGCATAACAACATACGTTGCTCCCTTTGTCATCGGTATGTTATTTTCCCGAGATTCGATTGTCACTATCTCAATACCTAGTTCAATCTCGTTACCGGAAAGTCTCTTTACTCATTCCGTAATACATCATCCCGCAACTAACTCATTAGATGCAATGCTTGCAAGGCTTAAGTGATGTGCATTACCGAGAGGGCCCAGAGATACCTCCCCGACATTCGGAGTGACAAATCCTAATCTCGAAACATGCCAACCCAACAAGTACCTTCGGAGACACCCGTAGAGCACCTTTATAATCATCCAGTTACGTTGTGATGTTTGGTAGCACACAAAGTGTTCCTCTGGTAAACGGGAGTTGCATAATCTCATAGTCATAGGAACATGTATAAGTCATGAAGAAAGCAATAGCATCATACTAAACGATCGTGTGCTAAGCTAATGGAATGGGTGATGTCAATCACATCATTCTCCTAATGATGTGATCCCGTTAATCAAATGACAACTCATGTTAATGGCTAGGAAACATAACCATCTTTGATCAACGAGCTAGTAGAGTAGAGGCATACTAGTGACACTCTGTATGTCTATGTATTCACACATGTATTATGTTTCTGGTTAATACAATTCTAGCATGAATAATAAATATTTATCATGATATAAGGAAATAAATAATAACTTTATTATTGCCTCTAGGCATATTTCCTTCAGTCTCCCACTTGCACTGGAGTCAATAGTCTAGATTACACAGTAATGATTCTAACACCCATGGAGCCCTGGTGTTGATCTCATGTTTTGCTCGTGGAAGAGGCTTAGTCAATGGGTCTACAACATTCAGATCCGTATGTATCTTGCAAATTTCTATGTCTCCCACCTTGACTAAATCCCGGATGGAATTGAGGCGTCTCTTGATGTGCTTGGTCCTTTTCTGAAACCTGGATTACTTCACCAAGGCAATTGCACCAGTATTGTCACAAAAGATTTTCATTGGACCCGATGCACTAGGTATGACACCTAGATCGGATACGAACTCCTTCATCCAGATTCCTTCATTTGCTGCTTCCGAAGCAGCTATGTACTCCTCTTCACACGTAGATCCCGCCACGACACTTTGTTTAGAACCGCGCCAACTGACAGCTCCACAGTTCAATGTAAACACGTATCCGGTTTGCGATTTAGAATCGTCCGGATCTGTGTCAAATCTTGCATCAACGTAACCATTTACGATAAGCTCTTTGTCACCTCCTTTTCAGGTATTTCAGGATGTTCTTGACCGCTATCCAGTGATCCACTCCTGGATTACTTTGGTACCTCCCTGCTAGACTTATAGCAAGGCACACATCAGGTCTGGTACACAACATTGCATACATGATAGAGCCTATGGCTGAAGCATAGGGAACATCTTTCATTTTCTCTCTATCTTCTGCAGTGGTCGGGCATTGAGTCTTACTCAATTTCACACCTTGTAATACACGCAAGAACCCTTTATTTGCTTGATCCATTTTGAACATCTTCAAAACTTTGTCAAGCTAAGTGCTTTATGAAAGTCCAACTAAGCGTCATGATCTATCTCTATAGATCTTGATGCCCAATATATAAGCAGCTTCACCGAGGTCTTTCATTGTAAAACTCTTATTCAAGTATCCCTTTATGCTATCCAGAAATTCTATATCATTTCTAATCAGAAATATGTCATCCACATATAATATCAGAAATGCTACAGAGCTCCCACTCACTTTCTTGTAAATACAGGCTTCTCAAAAAGTCTGTATAAAACCAAATGCTTTGATCACACTATCAAAGCATTTATTCCAACTCCGAGAGGCTTGCACCAGTCCATAAATGGATCGCTGGAGCTTGCACACTTTGTTAGCTCCCTTCGGATCGACAAAACCTTCCGGTTGCATCATATACAACTCTTCTTCCAGAAATCCATTCAGGAATGCAGTTTTGACATCCATTTTCCATATTTCATAATCATTAGATCCGGGAATTGCGAACATGATTTGGACAGACTTAAGCATCGCTACGGGTGAGAAGGTCTCATCGTAGTCAATCCCTTGAACTTGTCGAAAACCTTTTGCAACAAGTCGAGCTTTATAGACAGTAACATTACCGTCATCGTCAGTCTTCTTCTTGAAGATCCATTTATTCTCAATTGCTTGCCGATCATCGGGCAAGTCAACCAAAGTCCACACTTTGTTCTCATACATGGATCCCATCTCAGATTTCATGGCCTCAAGCCATTTTGCGAAATCTGGGCTCACCATCGCTTCTTCATAATTCTTAGTTTCGTCATGGTCTAGTAACATAACTTCCAGAACAGGATTACCGTACCACTCTGGTGCGAATCTTACTCTGGTTGTCCTACGAGGTTCAGTAACAACTTGATCTAAAGTTTCTTGATCATCATCATTAACTTCCTCACTAATTTGTGTAGGTGTCGGAGAAACTGGTTTTTGTGATGAACTACTTTCCAATAAGGGAGCAGGTACAGTTACCTCATCAAGTTCTACTTTCCTCCCACTCACTTCTTTTGAGAGAAACTCCTTCTTCAGAAAGATCCCGAATTTAGCAACAAAAGTCTTGCCTTCGGATCTGTGATAGAAGGTGTACCCAATAGTTTCCTTTGGGATTCCTATGAAGACACATTTCTCCGATTTGGGTTCAAGCTTAGCAGGTTGAAGCTTTTTCACATAAGCATCGCAGCCCCAAACTTTCAGAAACAACAACTTTGGTTTCTTGCCAAACCACAGTTCATAAGGCGTCGTCTCAACGGATTTTGATGGTGCCCTATTTAACGTGAATGCGGACGTCTCTAGAGCATAACCCCAAAACGATAGAGGTAGATCAGTAAGAGACATCATAGATCGCACCATATCTAGTAGAGTACGATTATGATGTTCGGACACAACATTACGCTGTGGTGTTCCGGGTGGCGTGAGTTGCGAAACTATTCTGCATTGTTTCAAATGAAGACCAAACTCAAAACTCAAATATTCTCCTCCACAATCAGATAGTAGAAATGTAACGCCCCGGATCTGATGCGCCAGGTGTCCGTCAGTTATTCGTCGTCGTTGCCATGTCATGTGCTTGCGTGTTGCACTTTTCCATGTCATCATATGCATTTCATATCATGTCATCATGTGCATCGCATTTGCATACGTGTTCGTTTCATGAATCCGAGCATTTTCCCCGTTGTTCGTTTTGCAATCCGGCGCTCCTACGTCCTCCGGCGTCCCCTTTTACCTTTTCCCGTGAGCGGGTATTAAACTTTCTCGGAATGGACCGAGGTTTGATAAGCGGCCTTGGTATAGCACCGGTAGACCGCCTGTCAAGTTTCGGGTCATTCGAAGGTCGTTTGATACTCCAACGGTTAACCGGGTAACCGTAAAGGCCTCTTTTGTGTACAACCCAACACCCCCTTCTAAGTGGCCCAAAACCCACCTAAAGCTCCTCCATCATCTCGGTCGTTCGATCACGATCGCGTGGTCGAAAACCGCACTCCATTTGGAGCTTCCTAGCCCCCTCTACCTATATAAACACCTCCCCCTCCGATTCTCGCGCAGATCAAACCCTAGCCTCTTCCCTCCGCGCCGCGCCGGACATGTCCAACCCCGCGCCGGACATGTCCACCGCCCGGCCACCTCACCCGGACCAATGGGGAGCCGCCACGTTGCCTCCTCCGCCTCCCGCGACCAACCACGGCGCGCCACCCGTCAACCCCGCCGCATTCTCTCTCCTCCCTCCGCGCTGGGCCCGCCGGAGCCTAGGGCAGGCCCGCCCGAGCACGCGCGCGCCACCGCGCCTCCCCGCGCGCCCCGCCGCCGCGTCCCCGCGCTCCGCCGCCCGCTCGCCGTCCCGCCGCCTCGCCTCCTCGCCGCTCGGCCGCCGCGCCTCCTCCGACCATGCCGGCGCCGCCCCGCGTCCCCGCGCTCCGCCGCATGCTGCCGCGCGCGCTGCGCCGCCGCCCCGCGCGCCCGTCGTCGCCCCGTCGCCTACCCGCCGGGATCCGGCCGGATCTGGCGAGATCCGGCCCAGATCCGTCGATCCCCGCCATCTCCCTCGTCTCCGGCGACGCCCCGGCCATCCTCGAAGTCCGTGCAACGAGGTTGACTTCCCCCTCGTTTTTCTCTAAGTCCCGAGCTATCTTGCATTTTCATGTCATGTTCAACGCTTCATAACTTGCTGCCTACTGATCCGTTTCGTGCGTGTAATATGTCAAATTGTTTGCCTCGATGAGTACATCATTTCATCGCATTGCACCATTTTCATTTGAGCTTATCTCTATGCCCGAAATGCTGTTAGAAAAGGGCTATGTGATGTTAGTTTCAGATCTGTTTCAGTAGATGCACTTTTGTCATTTTTGCCATGATTGATGTGTGCATCCTATGAAGTTGAGTTCTACATGTGTTTTGTAATATGCCATGCTATATTTCCAGAGTTGTATGCCATGTATTTTTGTGATCTTTGTGGTGACTAGCACAAGCATGCAAACTAGGGATCATAATGTTGCTGATTTCAGAGACTTAATACTTTCACTAAGTCCCTGCCTGCTGTTATTTTTATGCCATGTGTTCATGTTGATTCAGAGAGATCTATGCCTGTTTTGAGCATGATCAGTAAGGGTGTTTTGAGCATATGGATTTTCTCTATCCATCCGTGCCTTTGTTTGTAATTATGGAGTGTCATAGCTTGAGTCAATCGAGCCCTACTTTTGCTATAAAATGTTTCTGGCAGATTGTTTACATGTTATTCGATTTTGCCAAGCTTGTTGTAGTTGATCCTTGCATGCTATATTGTTGTTCTTGCCATGTCTAGCTTCTATGCCATGTCTTATTGATGGATGTATGATTAGTTTATCATGTAATGCTCTGTAGAGAGTGCATCGAGGTCGTAAACATGCCTACTTGTTATCTATTTTGACATGTCAAGTTTTCTGCCAAGTCTGAAACCTGTAACGAAACTTGCTTAATTGACATGGGTGCTATTATATTTTCTGATCCCTTTTGGCTTATGTTCAGTACGGTACTTTTGTTAAGTGCTTTGAGTAGATTCATTCCATGCCATATTTTGCTATGTCCTGATCCTGTAGCAGGTTGTTTGCTTGCTCTAAACAAGTCTGTGAAGCTGATATGTTTTGCACTTTTGACATGCTTGTTTGAACCTGTTGTGATGTGATTTAGCCATAGCTCAGTGTTCATCTTTTGTCAAGAATCTTGAGTAGATCACTGCCATATGCTTTTCTGTTATGTTTGGATGCAGTAGCTTAAATTCTTGTTGCTTGCTAAGTAGCATCATGCTGTTAATGGCAGAATCTTGTCATTCTTGTTTTGCTTGTCATTTGCAAACCGTGCATCCGATTCCGGTGATCTTTATATCGATTTCAACCGAAATAACCTCACCTTTCCAGTGGCATACTTGGTTTGCCAAGATTATGCCTGGTTCATCTTTTTCCTTCCGAAGCATGCATATGCATTGCATACCACATCTCGCATATCATGCCATGTTTATGTGGTGGTTGTTTACTTTATTGTTTGCTTCTTTCCGGTGTTGCTTCTTCGGGTTAGTTCCGATAATGTTGCGATTGTGAGGATCCATTCGTCTACGTCCGTTTGTCTTCTTCATGGACTCGTTCTTCTTCCTTGCGGGATCTCAGGCAAGATGACCATACCCTCGAAATTACTTCTATCTTTGCTTGCTAGTTGCTCGCTCTTTTTCTATGCCTATGCTGCGATACCTACCACTTGCTTATCATGCCTCCCATATTGTCAAACCAAGCCTCTAACCCACCTTGTCCTAGCAAACCGTTGTTTGGCTATGTTACCGCTCTGCTCAGCCCCTCTTATAGCGTTGTTAGTTGCAGGTGAAGATGATGTTTGTTCCTTGTTGGAACATGGAGATGTTGTTCCTTGTTGGAGCATGTTTACTTGTTGGGATATCACAATATATCTTATTTAATTAATGCATCTATATACTTGGTAAAGGGTGGAAGGCTCGACCTTATGCCTGGTGTTTTGTTCCACTCTTGCCGCCCTAGTTTCCGTCATATCGGTGTTATGTTCCCGGATTTTTGCATCCCTAACGCGGTCGGGTGATTTATGGGACCCCTGGACAGTTCGCTTTGAATAAGACTTTTCCAGCAAGCCCAACATTGGTTTTACCATTTGCCTACCACCTATACCTTTCCCTTGGGAGTAGCTAACCCGAGGGTCATCTTTATTTAGCCCCCCCCCCGGGCCAATGCTTGTCTAAGTGTTGGTCCGAACCGAGCAGCCTGCGGGGCCACCTCGTGGAAACTCGAGACTTGGTTTTACTCGTAGCTTGTCTTATCCGGTGTTGCCCTGAGAAGGAGATATGTGCAGCTCCTATCAGGATGTCGGCGCATCGGGCGGCTCTGCTGGACTTGTTTTATTGCTGTCGAAATGTCCTGTAGCCGGGATTCCGAGACTGATCGGGTCTTCCCGGGGATATGGAATATCCTTCGTTGATCGCGAGAGCTTATCATGGGCTAAGTTGGGACACCCCTGCAGGGTTTGAACTTTCGAAAGCCGTGCCCGCGGTTATGTGGCAGATGGGAATTTGTTAATGTCTGGTTGTAGAAAACCCGAAGTTGATCTTAATTAAAATACACCAACCGTGTGTGTTACCGTGATGGTCTCTTCTCGGCGGAGTCCGGGAAGTGAACACGGTGTTGGAGTTAAGCTTGACGTAGGTTGTTCTAGGATCACTTATTGATCATAGTTGTTCGACCGTGCTTTTGCCTTATCTTCTCGCTCTCATTTGCGTATGTTAGACACCATATATGCTAGTCGCTTGTTGCAGCTCCACCTCACAACCCTATCCTACCTTTAAGCTTAAATAGTCTTGATCTCGCGGGTGTGAGATTGCTGAGTCCCCGTGACTCACAGATACTTCCAAAACCAGTTTGCAGGTGCCGATGGAACCGTGCAGGTGACGCACCCGAGCTCAAGGAGGAGCTCGATGAAGATCTTGTTCATTGTGTTGTTTCATTTCAGTTGATCAGTAGTGGAGCCCAGTTGGGGTCGATCGGGGATCTGTGTAGCATTTGGGGTAGTCTTCTTTTATTTTGGTTCCGTAGTCGGACCATTACTGTATCTGTATGATGTAATGCTTTACTCATGTATTGTGTGAAGTAGCAGTTGTAAGCCAACTATGTATCTCTTTCCCTTATGTATTACATGGGTTGTGTGAAGATTACCTCACTTGCGACATTGCTTTCAATGCGGTTATGCCTCTAAGTCATGCTTCGACACGTGGGAGATATAGCCGCATCGAGGGCGTTACAAGTTGGTATCAGAGCCTTCCCCGACCTTAGGAGCCCCCACTGATTGATCGTTTTTAGCGGCCGAGTTATGTCTAGAAAAATGTTTTGAGTCATTTAGGAATTATGTATGGGAGAGTTTAGGAATTCTTTTTACTTCCCAGTCTCCTCATCGCTCTGGTAAGGCATCCTGACGTAGAGTTTTGACTCTTCTCTTCAAGGTTGTCAGAATCATGATTTTGAATCGGATCGGAGGTCCGATGGTAGGATCACAAATCGTAGAATCTTCACTATCAGGATCGTAGAAACGTAGATTCTATGAACTAAAATCATAGAATCAGAGGGGTTAGTTTGGATCGTAAAGTCGTAGAATCGTATAACCGAATCGCGATTCTGACAACCTTGCTTCTCTTTTGTGATGACAACATTGCCTTGGTGCCTCCTGTCAGCAGGGGTTTAGTGGAAGTGTCCCGGGGAGTTGAGCTCCGAGGTGTTGTCGTCATAATTTTATCGTTACAGTTCTGGAATACCTGAGTTTAGTACGCCGACATCGAAAATCTCTTTTGTACAGTTGTTGGTGAGATAACCCTGATAGCCCAGTACTGAGGCGAGTGCGGGAGTATTGCCATAACTCGTATAACAGATGCTTTTCGAAGGTTGAGGTAGACGATTTCCGAAGGTTTCTTGGGTATGTGTTGAAGGATGGATACAGCTGGATCTAGGTATTGTTAGTTTGGGTGATATATTTTGTGTCCCCTGTATCCCCAACACCTGATTGCATAACCAGAAAGTTTCGGGAGTTTATAAGTGGGAATTCAAGTATCTCGTAGGATATCTTTCCAACAGACACACGATACGATATGGGATCCATCATATGTTTGTTCCGGCTTATTCTGCAAGCCAAATCCTTGTTTTTGTTTTATTTGTGGTATTCGAGTTGCTTCGATGTCAAGTGTTGATTCCATACCTTCCCTAAGCGGTGTTCTCATATTCCTATGTGGATACCAATCCTTCGTGATAACTGAGAGTGCCATGTCAATCCTTTTCAACCGGTGTGTCCCTCTTCAAGTGGATCCGATCACTTCAGCATTCGCAAGATCAATTATCAGTTCTTCTCAACGGTGTTTGCTTCATCCGTTCCAAGTTGTCTTTGTTTTCCCGCCCTCCCACCCTTATTTCTTCAAGGACGCAGATTTCTTGATCAAGTATCCATCTTATTGATGTGAAGCCTCTCCATTCTTCTCCTTCATGTTCTTACCCGGTGTTTCTCATGAAGATGCTAACGGAGCCTCAAGTTTATAATTATTTGTTCTTTTATCTTCCCCAGTGTGTTCAATGCAATCTTTCGATGGGTATCACATCTTTTCCTCGTTTCAATACCTTCTCATACCGGTGCACCTCATAATAATTCACTTCTCGCTATTCATTTGTTCGAGAGTGCTGAAGATATCTCAGAAGGCTCGTCTTGTCTTTCAAGATCAGTTCGGGAGTGCTGATGATCTCCAACAAATCTGTTGCTCTCTCCATAGTTCCGGAGAACGGCGTTTTAGTCATCTTGCCCATGAGGCACGGTTAGTCATTCATAATCAAGTGGTTCCAAAAGTCCATCAGTATGGAGTTTCTTCATGCGTTTTACACCGATATGACCTAAACGACAGTGCCACAAATAAGTTGGACTATCATTATCAACTCTGCATCTTTTGGCTTCAATAGTATGAATATGTGTATCACCACTTTCGAGATTCATCAAAAATAGACCACTCTTCAAGGGAGCATGACCATAAAAGATATTACTCATATAAATTGAACAACCATTATTCTCTTATTTAAATGAAAAACCGTCTCGCATTAAACAAGATCCAGATATAATGGTCATGCTCAACGCTGGCACCAAATAACAATTATTTAGGTCTAATACTAATCCTGAAGTTAGATGTAGAGGTAGCGTGCCAACCGCGATCACATCGACTTTTGAACCATTTCACACGCGCATCATCACCTCGTCCTTAGCCAATCTTCGCTTAATCCGTAGCCCCTGTTTCGAGTTGCAAATATTAGCAACAGAACCAGTATCAAATACCCAAGTGCTACTGCGAGCATTAGTAATGTACACATCAATAACATGTATATCACATATACCATTGTTCACCTTGCCATCCTTCTTATCCGCCAAATACTTGGGGCAGTTCCGCTTCCAGTGACCAGTCTGCTTGTAGTAGAAGCACTCAGTCTCAGGCTTAGGTCCAGACTTGGGTTTCTTCTCCTGAGCAACAACTTGTTAGCTGTTCTTCTTGAAGTTCCCCTTTTTCTTCCCTTTGCCCTTTTTCTTGAAACTGGTGGTTTTATTAACCATCAACACTTGATGCTCCTTTTTGATTTCTACCTCTGCAGCTTTTAGCATCGCGAAGAGCTCGGGAATCATCTTATCCATCCCTTGCATGTTATAGTTCATCACGAAGCTCTTGTAGCTTGGTGGCAGTGATTGGAGAATTCTGCCAATGACGCTATCATCTGGAAGATTAACTCCCAATTGAATCAAGTGATTATTATACCCAGACATTTTGAGTATATGCTCACTGACAGAACTATTCTCCTCCATCTTGCAGCTATAGAACTTATTGGAGATTTCATACCTCTCAATCCGGGCATTTGCTTGAAATATTAACTTCAACTCCTGGAACATCTCATATGCTCCATGACGTTCAAAATGTCGTTGAAGTCCCGGTTCTAAGCCGTAAAGCATGGCACATTGAACTATCGAGTAGTCGTCAGCTTTGCTCTGCCAGACGTTCTTAACGTCGTCAGTTGCATTAGCAGCAGGCCTGGCACCCAGCGGTGCTTCCAGGACATAATTCTTATGTGCAGCAATGAGGATAATCCTCAAGTTACGGACCCAGTCCATGTAATTGCTACCATCATCTTTCAAATTTGCTTTCTCAAGGAACGCATTAAAATTCAACGGAAAAAACAGCACGGGCCATCTATCTACAATCAACATAGACAAGCAAGATACTATCAGGTACTAAGTTCATGAAAAATTTAAGTTCAATTAATCATATTACTTAAGAACTCCCACTTAGATAGACATCCCTCTAATCCTCTAAGTGATCACGTGATCCATATCAACTAAACCATGTCCGATCATCACGTGATATGGAGTAGTTTAAATGGTGAACATCACTATGTTGATCAGATCTACTATATGATTCACGCTCGACCTTTCGGTCTCCGTGTTCCGAGGCCATATCTGTTATATGCTAGGCTCATCAAGTTTAACTTGAGTATTCTGCGTGTGCAACTATTTTGCACCCATTGTCTTTGAACGTAGAGCCTATCACACCCGATCATCACGTGGTGTCTCAGTACGAAGAACTTTCGCAACGGTGCATACTCAGGGAGAACACTTATACTTTGATAATTTAGTGAGGGATCATCTTATAATGCTACCGTCAATCAAAGCAAGATAAGATGCATAAAAGATAAACATCACATGCAATCAATATAAGTGAAATGATATGGCCATCATCATCTTGTGCTCGTGATCTCCATCTCCGAAGCACCGTCATGATCACCATCGTCACCGGCGCGACACCTTGATCTCCCTCGTAGCATCGTTGTAGTCTCGCCAATCTTATGCTTCTACGACTATCGCTACAGCTTAGTGATAAAGTAAAGCATTACAGGGCGACTGTATTGCATACAATAAAGCGACAACCATATGGCTCCTGCCAGTTGCCGATAACTCATTTACAAAACATGATCATCTCATAAAATAAAATTTAGCATCATGTCTTGACCATATCACATCACAACATGCCCTGCAAAGACAAGTTAGATGTCCTCTACTTTGTTGTTGCAAGTTTTACGTGGCTGCTACTGGGCTTAGCAAGAACCGTTCTTACCGATGTATCTAAACCACAACGATAGTTTGTCAAGTTGGTGCTGTTTTAAGCTTCGCAAGGACCGGGCGTAGCCACACTCGATTCAACTAAAGTTGGAGAAATTGACACCAGCCAGCCACCTGTGTGCAAAGCACGTCTGTAGAACCAGTCTCGTGTAAGCGTACGCGTAATGTTGGTCCGGGCCACTTCATCCAACAATACCGCCGAACCAAAGTATGACATGCTGGGAAGCAGTATGACTTATATCGCCCACAACTCACTTGTGTTCTACTCGTGCATATGACATCTACGCATAAAACCAGTCTCGGATGCCACAGTTGGGGAACGTAGTAATTTCAAAAAAAATTCCTACGCACATGCAAGATCATGTTGATGCATAGCAACGAGAGGGGAGAGTGTTGTCCAAGTACCCTCGTAGACCGTAAGAGGAAGCGTTAGCACAATGCGGTTTATGTAGTCGTACGTCTTCACGATCCGATCGATCAAGTACCGAACGCACGGCACCTCCGAGTTCAGCACACGTTCAGCCCGATGACGTCCCTCGAACTCCGATCCAGCCGAGTGTCGATGGAGAGTTTCGTCAGCACGACGGCATGGTGACGATGATGATGTTCTACCGACACAGGGCTTCGCCTCAGCACTGCTATAGTATTATCGAGGTGGACTACGGTGGAGGGGGGCACCGCACACGGCTAAAAGATCAAACGATCAATTGTTGTGTCTCTAGGGTGCCCCCTGCCCCCGTATATAAAGGAGCAAGGGGGGTTGCGGCCGGCCTGGAGAGGGGGTGCGCCAGGAGGATTCCTACTCCCACCGGGAGTAGGACACCCCCGCTTACCTAGTTGGATTAGGACTTGGGAGGGGGGAAGAGGAGGGAGAGAGGAAGGAAGGGGGGCGCCGCCCCCCTCTCCTTGTCCTATTCGGACTAGGGGGGAGGGGCGCGCGGCCTAGCCCTGGCCGCCTCTCCTCTTCTCCGCAAAGGCCCACTAAGGCCCATTAACCCCGGGAGGTTCCAGTAACCCCTCCGGTACTCCGGTAAAATCACGATTTCACCCGGACCACTTCCGATATCCAAACATAGGCTTCCAATATATCAATCTTCATCTCTCCACCATTTCGAGTCTCCTCGTCATGTCCGTGATCACACATGGGACTCCTAACAACCTTCGGTACATCAAAACATATAAACTCATAATATAACTGTCATCGAAACATTAAGCGTGCGGACCCTACAGGTTCGAGAACTATGTAGACATGACCGAGACACGTCTCCGGTCAATAACCAATAGCGAAACTTGGATGCTCATATTGGCTCCCACATATTCTACGAAGATCTTTATTGGTCAGACCGCATAACAACATACATTGTTCCCTTTGTCATCTGTATGTTACTTGCCCGAGATTCGATCGTCGGTATCTCAATACCTAGTTCAATCTCGTTACTGGCAAGTCTCTTTACTCGTTTCGTAATACATCATCCCGCAACTAACTCATTAGTTGCAATGCTTGCATGGCTTAAGTGATGTGCACTACCGAGAGGGCCCAAAGATACCTCTCCGACAATCGGAGTAACAAATCCTAATCTCGAAATACGCCAACCCAACAAGTACCTTCGGAGACACCTGTAGAGCACCTTTATAATCACCCAGTTACGTTGTGATGTTTTGTAGCACACAAAGTGTTCCTCCGGTAAACGGGAGTTGCATAATCTCATAGTCATAGGAACATGTATAAGTCATGAAGAAAGCAATAGCATCACACTAAACGATCGTGTGCTAAGCTACCGGAATTAGTGATGTCAATCACATCATTCTCCTAATGATGTGACCCCGTTAATCAAATGACAACTCATGTCAATGTCTAGGAAACATGACCATCTTTGATCAACGAGCTAGTCAATTAGAGGCATACTAGTGACACTCTGTTTGTCTATGTATTCACACATGTATTATGTTTCCGGTTAATACAATTCTAGCATGAATAAGAAACATTTATCATGATACAAGGAAATAAATAATAACTTTATTATTGCCTCGAGGGCATATTTCCTTCAGTCTCCCACTTGCACTAGAGTCAATAATCTAGATTACATAGTAATGATTCTAACACCCATGGAGCCTTGGTGCTGATCATGTTTTGCTCGTGGAAGAGGCTTAGTCAACGGGTCTGCAACATTCAGATCCATATGTATCTTGCAAATTTCTATGTCTCCCACCTTGACTAAATCCCGGATGGAATTGAAGCATCTATTGATGTGCTTGGTCCTTTTGTGAAATCTGGATTCCTTCACCAAGGCAATTGCACCAGTATTGTCACAAAACATTTTCATTGGACCCGATGCACTAGGTATGAAACCTAGATCGGATATGAACCGGCAATGGATATACGATGACCAATGAACTTCCGAGTACATTACGGGCCTGCATATTTTTATCAATGTGGCTGAGGAAAACAGTCATAATTGTTTTACGTATTGTCCATGTGCTCTCCCTGAGAATACGAAGGATCACTCTTCCTCGAAAACCGTTCACTTACACTTGCTTAATTTCGGTTTCATGCCCCACTATAATTGTTGGAACAAGAATGGAGAAAGAGGGGTTCTGATGGAAGACAATAAAGAAGAAGATGATGACGAAAACTATCCTTTGTTCCCTGAATACGGTGATACTGCAACGTGGGAAGCTGAAGATCAAGAGGCACCGGACAGTACTAGGGAAAAGCCTAGCAATAGTGCGGGTCAAAGGGCCATCAGTAGCGTGGGGGACGGTGCTACTGCAATGACGATATAACTAACTCTTAGCAGTACTGCGTTCTGGACTGCACTACTGCTATGTACTGATAGTAGTAGCGTCAGTTCACTACAATAAATGTGTTAATCCATGACAGATTCAAATTGTCACATATGTGCACATAATCTTCATGATAGGGCATCCTTGACGAACTGAAAATCTGTCACGTATATCGCGTCATAATTTGACCACCATGCACTCCTTGACGGATCGCCAAAACCGTCATGGATCCATGACGGTTCTTGACCGTCACATATTACTGGCAGATAACAGCATTAACCATGTATTCCATGCCATCATCTGACATGGCAGCCAACATGGATCTCACATGGCAGCCCATATGTTTATCAGCCCAAGTAGAATTTGGCCCAATAATTTTAGTATGACCAGTGTAGTAAATGGCCCAAATAGAATTTTGCCCATGTTGTAATCAGCCCAAATAGGAATGTGATCCAGTAATTCTGTTTAGCTCGCTCTATTTTTGTTGAAGTCAGCTACCAACTACTTTGAGGTATATTCATATTTTGAGCTCATACATTATTCGTATTTTGAGCCCATAAGTTTATAAATATTTCTGCCCATATCATTAAACAAAAGCAAATTACAGTAGGTTCTCAAAATTTACAGCCAAGAACTAATGCAAAACAAACCCAAATTAAAAACTAAAATTACAAGGACATTTGCAACGAAGGCCACAGCCCCCACTCCATCTCCACCCATCTCTCCTTGGCGATTCTTCACATCCTATCTGTGGGGTTGCTCTCTGCAATAAACAGAGGCGCGTGGGTGAGCAGAAGAATGCACGAGAGAGAGAGAGAGAGAGAGAGAGAGAGAGAGAGAGAGAGAGAGATAGAGAGAGAGAGAGGAGATGGGGACTTTGCTAGCCGTCGGATCCCAGAGGAGCAGACGGTTTGGATCTACGATTCGTGGATGGCTAGGTCAGCCAATCACTACACGACTTTGCCCTCACACTGGATTGCCACATCAGCAGGAGCAGTTCGCTTCTTTGAAAAAAAACAGCAGCACCAGCCCGTGACGGTTTTGGACAACCTTAAAAAAAGCTAAGCCAACAACTCGTTCTAAAGCTTCTCCTTTTGGACCATGACGCTTATACTATAGATGTTGATTCCATCTACATTAAACTAAGAATTTTTTTTCATATTTTTCAAGTAAATATGAATTAATTGTTTATATAGTTTTTGTGTATGAGTACAAAGCTTTATATCCACAATCTATCACACCACATTGGTTAGCCAACTAGTATTGGACTATTCATGTAGGTGAGAGGTGCACGATCTGATCCATGGCACGCTTTTTTTTGGCATAAGACTTGTATGTGTATTATCAAAAGGAAACGTCTGAATGCTCCTTTATTCTGGTAGCGTATTTGTCACGCGCTAGTCTTTTAACCCAAATGGTTTTTCGGATTGCGTGTCGGTTGCATTTCTTTTTATTAAAATTTAAATCTACAATGTCGAGGGAAAAAATTAAGGCCATAGGGTTTCATGAAGTTTCTGCGCTCATTTCCATCTCGTAGATCGTTGACGGTTTCCGGGACGGACAAGAGAAATTCGTCATCGACTGTGACGGATTTTCCGAAGGTCACCAGAAATCCGTCATGGATTACCAGGTTTCTTGTAGTGGTTACAGAAACATGCTACTGCTAAGAGCACGCTCCTGCTAAACTCAAGCCCCTCGCTACTGTTATTAGTTTCTGAAAAAATTTTGACTGCATATTTACCTTTGTATTTATACGTCATTATACAAATTTTGGTCACATGAAGGACTGTTATATCATTATGATCATGTTGAGGCATTATTTTATTAGGTGGAAGAAACACAGATTAGATTCATGTAATCAAAAGTTGGATTAGTAGGATGACTAATCCAACTTTTTTTCACATGAATCTAATCTGTGTTTCTTCCACCCAATGACATAATAGCTCAACACGATCATAATAACTCATCATCATTATAATAGCAAGTCACCATCATAGTCATATATATAGGAACTAGCTCATCATTCTAGCACAAGGTAGCACTTAACTGATCATCATCATCATCATCATCATAACAACTCATCATCAAAGTCGTATAAGAACTAGCTCATCATTCTAGCACAAGGTTGCACATTACTCATCATCATCATGATGATAACAACTGATCATCACAGTCATTTAAGAACTAGCTCATCATTCTAGCACAATGTAGTACATAACTACCTAAGACCTCCTACTCTCTCAAAGGTAAAATACCGTAAAACAGGTAAACCCTTGATTCTCCATTATGGAGAATATAGATGAACCTGTCTCCCATTTGTGGGTTGAGCTTGATGTTGCCACCAAGTAGTTCTCTGTGATCTTTCAGAACTTTTCTCTAGTCTTTGATTGTGATGAGGACATATCTTTGATGAATCGTGCATGCACTGCGGTGAAGCGTAGGCAAACATGACCGTAAGCTTACAATGTTCATGTCACCTTTCATTTGCATAAGACTAGGTATACAATCCGCGGGGAGTTTGCATTGAAGAAAATCATAATAACATACTTAGCAAAATGTAGGTTAGCTTAAGATGAATCTATGCAAAAAATGCATTGGTGATATAATAGGAAAAATCTTACCATGATATCTCGATGGATGTTACCGTAGTTCAACACACGGACTAGTGGCACATATTAAGAATACCTTGCAGGGATATGATAATTCCTCTTAGAAGTCTGAACATCATTAATCCATGAAACAAAATGATTTATCTCCTCGCAAGTTAGCTCAGACCCATAACTGTAGTAGGTTTTGTCTACTACTTTCCACACATTTATTGAAGAATGGAAATAAGCTGTCGATGGAAATAAGTTGTCAACTATTTTTATAAAAAAATATAAATTACTTAATAAATATGTTTGAGAAACTCACATAGAGGTAGAAGTGGAAGCGTATCAACATCGACCCAAATGTCGATACTATCTTCGTCGACATTATCTTCATCCTTGTCATCTTTAGGATCATGACACAGATCGAAGGTAACATGCATACCCTCCTGAAAACCATATGCCTTGCATAGTTCTTCCTAATTCGAGCAACCAAAATGGATGTAGGTCACCGCATTGTATAGCTTTACATTAAAAGCATAACCATGATTGGTCCTGAGGTGAACTCTCTTTATCTGCATATTCTCATGATCTTCCAAATCCAGCTTCTCCAAGACATAACGTCTTGCATGGCAGGGGATGCACTAGTCGAATTGTAGAAAGCGGGATTTACACATTGAAGAAACATAAGTCATGCTTAATTATGGTAATAGACTTGTCGTCGTTACGTACCATATAAACATTAAAGGTCTCGTTGAGCTTAATACTGAAGCGCCGACTACCTTCCAGGTGAGGCCCGTCGCACGGACCCCGGTTGTTGCCGCAGTACTCGCGTTCAGCGATCCTGTCGTCGTCGTCAGACATTTCCTATGTTCACAATTCAAAGATTAAAGATCTAAAATTCAGTATATGTACTACAAAAACTAAATTAGATCATTATTATTTATCAAGGGTTGACTATCGGTGTGTCGGGTCTTTTCTTGAAAACTCTCGGCTCACGTGGTATACATATTCGACCATCGATGATGGTCGCTCCTCCCTTCGTTCCCGACTGCATTACACCAAAATGTCTAGCACACGGGAATGAAGGAGAAGCGACCCCCACGACAACAGTTAGGATTCTTCTTCCTCTCTAACATTTTGCGACCGTCGGTGATGGAAGCTCCTACTTTCATTCGGAAGTGCATTACACCTAAATGTCTAGAACCTTCGAATGAAGAAGAAGCTCCCCTCACGACAAAATTCGGGATTCTTCTTCTCTCATATATGGTGGACACTCACCCTCACTGGTTTTTTTTACTGTAATGTATGGAGCCCCAACAGACTTAAAGTCAACCCAAAATGTTGTTTAATTCTCTTTCCGGCAAATCCAAGGCACTCGATATTTCCTACATTCTAGCACAAGCCATGCTAAAATTCAAGGAAAAATCCGACATGTGACACGTCTCCAACATATCTATAATTAATGAAGTATTGATGCCATGTTTACATAAATTTTATATGATTTTTCTATGATTTGATTAGAACTAACCTAGACTGACGTCGTGTTCAGCGGAACTACCGTGGTGTAATTTTTTGTGCAGAAATAGAAGTTCTCGAACTGGGCTGAAAATTTACGGTGATTTTTTATGGACCAAAAGAGACCCCCGAAGCACAAGAGTTGGGCCAGAAGAGTCCTGATGTAACGAAAAGGGTGCAGGGTGCACCCCCCTACCTTCACTAGTAGGGAAAACCTTATACACAGAACTTTAGCAGTAGCGCTTGTTAAAAAAGCACGCTAGTGCTAACTAGCAGTAGCGCGTTGGCAAAAACCACGCTACAGATACATATGTAGCAGTAGCGCATCTAAGGATAAAAGTGCTACTACTAAAATTCCCACGGCTAAGCCGATAGGCTACACATAGTAGTTGCGATCTTATAGAAACAGTGATACCACTACTAGTTTTGTAGCAGCGCGTATACGTAGAAAGGCGCTACTACTAAAGAAAATAAAATTAAATGGAAAGCAAATAGAAAAGTAAAAGAAAATGAAAGAAATAGAGAAAGGAGAAAGGAATAAAATGTAAAGAAAAATAAATGAAGAAGGAAAAAAAGAGATAGGCATAGGAGTAGAGCATGTTCTGAAATGCGCTATAGCTAACGTAGCAGTAGCCACTTCGTAATCACGCCCTATAGCTAAGTTAGCTATAGCTAATGTAGCACTAGCACCTTTCCTGGGACGCGCTACTACTACTTTATATTTAACCGCGCGATTCTTTCTTCCCCACGGCCACTTCCCCCCAAATCCAACTCCTCCGTTGTCGCCGCCATTGTCGCCATGCATCACCGTCGGCCGCCGCGTGCTCTCCCCTCACTCTCCGCACGCCCTCGACGCCGCCTCTGACCCCGACCTCGACGCCGCCCCCGACCCCGACCTCGACACTGCCCTCCGCCGCGCACCCGAGCCCCGACCCCGACCACGACGCCGCCTGCCCCTCCCTTGCCGCCGGAACCCGAGGTGAGCACGCCTCCTCCTCTCCCTCCCCTACCTCTGCCTAGCTAAAGTTCCTAGGGTTCTTCAAATTTTAGATTGCATCAAATTAGTTTGGGTTCATCAAATTAGATGGTAATTAGGGAAGTAGTTCCTAGGTACTAATTAGTTAGTAAGAACTAGGGCAGAAGTGTTTAATAGAATTAGTAAGAAAATTAATAGAACTAGCTGAACTAGTTTTTTTAGTAAGAAAGTTTAATTAATAGAACAATTGTATTTTTAGTAAGAAAATTAATATAACTAGTTGAACTAGTTTATTTTTAGTAAGAACTAGTTTATTTTTATTTATAGTATGTTTATTCTTAGTAAGAACTAGTTGAATTAATAGAACTAGTTGAACATGTCACATTTGTTGTTATTTTTTTAGTTAAAGAAATTATTCCCGCATCAATGTCGACGATGCCTATCCCGCATCCTCGTCGTCGACTCGACGGAGGACACCTGCTTGACCAGATGGGCCATATCCTGGACTGGGCTCCGCCAGTCTAGTACGGGGAGGTGCTACCTACCGGGGGGTGCAGCTTGGTGAGGAGCCAGCCCGTCATTGACCCAAACCTTCTTATGTGGCTGTCGCGTGGGCCAGTGATGGTGCAGAGGCTTGAGGAACCCACGGAGGTGGTACGTCACCGTGTCAGCGAGGAGGACGCGCACGTCCATTGCTACTTGGTTGATTTGGAGGACAGGTTCTCCAATACCTGGCAGGTTCTCCAGGGATCTCACTGGAGCTATGATCCTTTGATGGTTCCTTATCTTTAGGTGTCCACCGCCCGCGCCAATACCCGTCACCGACCCCCTCCGACCTAAAGGTGAGACTAGCCAAATCTCCATGTCAATATGAGTCCTATAAGATATGACATAGATAAAAATATGTATATCTTGTGTTGCTCAAATAGGAAATGTGGTTGCCCAAGTGGTCGATCATGTTTGCTGGTTACACCTCCAAGTGGCCTATGTCTTGCCGGAGTGTTGAATAATTTCCGTTCCGTCAAATTTCAGGCGCTCGATATGTCCTTTTTTAGCAAAGGTCATGCCGGAATTTTCCGTGAATTTTGGCATGGCTTGTGCTAGAATATGTAGGAAATATCGAGTGGCCTGGATTTTATAGAAAGATAATTAAACAATATTTCGGGTTGACTTTTAGTCGGTCGAGGCTCCACCATATATGAAAGGACGAAGAATCCCAATTGTTGTCATTGGGGTCGTTTCTCCTTCTTCTCCTTGTGCTAGACGTGACTAACGACCATCACCGGCGGTCGCAAATGTCAGAGAGAAATCAGTGAGGCAGAGTGTCCACCATATATGAGAGGATGAAGAATTCCGACTGTTCGTGTGCTAGACATTTTGGTGTAATGCACTCGGGGATGAAAGGAGGAGCGTTCATCATCAACGGTCGAATGTATACACCACGTGAGCTGAGAGTTTTCAAGAAAAGACGCGGCAGATCGATAGTCAACCCGTGATGAATAATAATGATCTAATTTATTTTTTGTAGTACATATATTTAATTGAACAAGTTTAATCTTTGAATTATGAACATAGGAAATGTCGTACTCGAACGACGAAAGTCTCCCGGGGGAGTGCGACTGGTCAACGATGACCGAGGTGTGTGCGATAGGCCTCACCTGGATGAAGATCGACACTTTAGCACTAAGCTCCAGGAGACCTTCAATGTTGAAACGATACGCAACGACAACAAGTGTTTTTTGTTCATAATTAAGCACGACTTCAACTATTTCAACATGTAATTTTCATATTTTACAATTTGACTAGTTTATCCCATGCCATGCAAGACGCTGTGTCTTGGAGAGAATGGGTTTTGAAGACCATTAAAGTTTTGAAACTAAGAAAATTGACCTAAGGACACATCATGATATGGATTTTGAAGTAAATATGTACAATTCTCAGAGCGTAACCCATTTTGGTTGCACAAATTGGGAAGCACTTTGCAAGATGTATGGTTTTTGTGAGGATATGCTTGTCGCCATGGACCTTGGTGATCCTGACATCGAGCAAGACAATATAGACATTTGGGTCCTTGTTGATACGCTTCCAGTTCTACCGCTATGTGAGTTTCTCAAACATAGTTATTAACTAATTTATATTCTTTATTTCAAAATAGTTGACAGCTTATTTCCATTGACAGCTTATTTTCATTCTTCGAACAATGTGCAGAAGATGGTAGACAGAACCTAATACACCGTTGCCTCCGAATTAACTTATCAGGAGAAAAATCATCTGATCGCATTTTGTACTGAACTTGAGAATTACAATACCTATTATCAAACTCCTCCACATTATGGTCAATACGTGCCACTAGTGCACGTGTTGAACCACACTAACATCCATGGAGATGCCATGGTAAGATTTTTTGCTATTACGACATCCGTGCATCTTTTGCATACTTCTAAAACTGAACTACATTGCTAACTACCAAGTTATTACTATGTTTTCCGGTAGAAAATTCCGAAGGATTGTGTGCCTCATATGATGTATCAGAATGGTCGGCTTGATGTTTTGAACATACAGCCAGGTCATCCTACAAATCTCACCTGTCCATATCTGATTTCTAAAACCGGTGAACACATGGTAATCAAAGAATGGAAAAAATTTATGGACAGTCGTAAGGAGCGTCTTGGAAGCAACATTGTGCGAAAGGCAAGAATTAGAGATAGGATAATCTCCATTCTCCATAATGGAGAGTTAGGGGCTATCTTATTTTATGCTATTTTACCTAAGAGAATATAGTAGGTCCTAAGATAATGTAGTAGGTCCTATGAGGTACAATGTTTATTATGTGGTACAATGTGTTAGAGTTGATGCAGACTAAGGCATAGCCTAGTGGTGGGAAGGGGCTGATGCCTTCCCACCCACCCAGGTTCAAGGCACGGTAATTTCAATTTGGGTTTGTTGCACCAATTATACTGTAGGGGGTTCCCTTACAGTCTTTCTGTCAAAAAAAATGTGTTAGAGTTGATGATGAGGAGTAGTTGTGATTATGACTAGTGATCAACTTGCTATGTGATGTCTCATTGAAGAAAACGATGATCATGAGGATGTGTCAAATGACAATGATGTATCATGATGATATGTTGTTAATGATTTGATGATGATGATATTTATTATATCATTGGGTGAAAGAACCGCGGATTACATTCGAGTGGATGTCAATCCACTTGAAACTAGTCCACGGTTCTTTCACCCAGTGATGTAATAACTCATTATGCTGTAAAAGCAATCTCTAAATTGTTGCTGTATGAAAATTTGTATAAAGGTGTAAGAATACAACACGAAATAAAAAATAAGTAAAATATGGAATAATAGTAGTAGTGCGGGCTGGGAGAAGCGGTACAAGTAAATACCAGTAGCTCCCTTAGGAGAAAGCGCTACTAGTATGTCGATATAGAAGTAGCTTGGGTTAACCCACGCTACTGCTAACCTTTAGCTGTAGCGCCCTACCAGTAGCGTTCCTGCCCGCTCTTCCCTAGTAGTGCTTGCCGCTGCCCCGTGGAACCCCTTGACGTGAATTATAGTTCCAGTAACATCACCTAAGCACCGGTCCATATAGTAATCAACTACAAGATGTATTCAACTCTACTAGTCACCTACAATCACCAATCTATAGTTCCGGTAACAAGATTGAATACAAGAGATGAACTAGGGTTTCAGATGAGATGGTGATGTTAAAGATGTTGATGGAGATTGCCCTCCCCAATATGGGAAAGTTGTTGGTGATGATGATGACGATGATTTCCCCCTTTGGGGGGGGGGGGGGGGGGAGTCCCCCGGCAGAATCGCTCCACCGGAGGGGAAAAGTGCTCCTGCCCAAGTTCCGCCTTGAGACGGCGACGCTCCGTCCCGAATGTCTTCTCATTATATTTTTTCTAGGTAAAAATGACTTATACACCAGAAGATGGGCACCGAAGGTGGGCTGAGGAGGGCACAACCCACCAGGGTGCCCCTGGGCTGCCTGGCGCGCGTAGGTGGGTTGTGCCCACTTGGTGGGCCCCCTCTGTTAGTTATTTGCTCCAATAATTCTTATATATTTCATAAAAATTCTCCCTCTTTGTGTGTACCTTGCAAACTACGAGAGAAAAGGCATTAGAATTACTCTAATAAGCATTATTATGGATAAAACCATTATAAATAACAGTAAGAAAACATGATGCAAAATGGACGTATCAATGAAGCAAATGTGCCGTAGAGGCAATAATAAAGTTATTATTTATTTCCTTATTTCATGATAAATGTTTATTATTCATGCTACAATTGTATTAACCGGAAATATAATACATGTGTGAATACATAGACAAACAGTGTGTCACTAGTATGCCTCCACTTGACTAGCTCGTTGATCAAAGATGGTTAAGTTTCCTAACCGTAGACATGAGTTTTCATTTGATAAATAGGATCACAACATTAGGAGAATGATGTGACTGACATGACCCATTCCGTTAGCTTAACACTTGATCGTTTAGTATGTTGCTCTTGCTTTATTCATGACTTATACATGTTCCTATGACTATGAGATTATGCAACTCCCAAATACTAGAGGAACACTTTGTGTGCTACCAAACATCACAACATAACTGGGTGATTATAAAGGTGCTCTACAGGTGTCTTCGAAGGTACTTGTTGAATTGGCATAGATCGAGATTAGGATTTGTCACTCCGATTGACCGAGAGGTATCTCTAGGCCCTCTCGGTAATGCACATCACTATAAGCCTTGCAAGCATTGTAACTAATGAGTTAGTTGCGGGATGATGCATTATGAAACGAGTAAAGAGACTTGCCGGTAACGAGATTGAACTAGGTATTGAGATATCGACGATTGAATCTCCGGCAAGTAACATACCGATGACAAAGGGAACAATGTATGTTGTTATGCGGTTTGACCGATAGAAATCTTCGTACAATATGTGGGAGCCAATATGAGTATCCAGGATCCGCTATTGGTTATTGACCGGAGATGTGTCTCGGTCATGTCTACATAGTTCTCGAACCCGTAGGTCCGCACACTTAATGTTTGGTGATGATCGGTATTATGAGTTTTTGTGTTTTCATGTACCGAAGGTAGTTCAGAGTCCAGGATATGATCACGCACATGACAAGGAGTCTCGAAATGGTCGAGACGTAAAGATCGATGTATTGGACGAGTATGTTCGGATACCAGAAGTGTTTCAGGAGGTTTCAGACATATATCGGTGTACCGAGGGGTTACCGGAACCCCACGGGGAGTATACTGAGCCTAATGGGCCCTAGTAGGAGAAGAGGAGGGGCGGCCAGGGCAGCCGCGCCTCCTCCCCCTCTAGTCCGAATTGGACAAGGAGGGGGGCGGCGCCCCCCTTTCCTTCTCTCCTTCTCTCCCTTCCTTCTCCTCTCCTACTCCTACTTGGAAGGGTGGAGTCCACCGGGAGTAGGACTCCTCATGGGGCATGCCATAGGAGGCCGGCCCCCTCCCCCTCCTCCACTCCTTTATATATGGGGAGGGGGCACCCCTTGGAGGCACAACAATTGATCATTGATCTCTTAGCCGTGTGCGGTGCCCCCCTCCACCATAATCCACCTCGGTAATATCGTAGCAGTGCTTAGGCGAAGCCCTGTGTCGATAGAATCGTCATCACCGTCATCACGCCCTCATGCTGACGAAACTCTCCGGCGAAGCTCCACTAGATCGTGAGTTTGCAGGACGTCTCCATCTGAACGTGTGCTGAACACGGAGGTGCCGTACGTTCAGTACTGAGGATCGGTCGATCTTGAAGACGTACGACTACATCAATTGCGATGTCATAACGCTTCCACTATCGGTCTACAAGGGTACGTAGACACACTCTCCCCTCTCATTGCTATGCAGATCAGTCTCAGCCTTTGCCCACTTAGGCCGGCCTTTGAGGTAGCCACCTGACCACGTGCGATGGTGAAGCTTCTTCTTCGCAGCATTATTCTTGTTTGTCTCCGACATCTTCTTACTCTTATCCGATTTCTTGTGGGCCACAAATGCGAGCCATTGATCTCTGATGTTCTCATATTTGTCGATGAATTGTGGTGTCTCTTCTTAGTCGACAAACCTTTTTAGCTCATTCTTCCACCTCCTGAATAGCTCTGCCATCTTCTTAAGAGCAGCAGACTTAATTAATTGCTCTATAACCGGCTTCTCTGGATCCTCCTCTGGCGGTAGGTTGAAATTTACCTTCAGCTCATTCCAAAGATCATCTTTCTGCATATCATTGACATAAGACACCTCAGGGTCTTCTTTAGACGGCTTAAACCATTGGTGGATGCTGATCGGGATCTTGTCCCTAACAAGAACCCCGCATTGAGCAATAAATGCATCCTTTGTCCGGATGGGTTCAATCGGTAGGCCGACGCGCCCGATTGCTGTGATCTCAAACCTTTCATCCTCGCGTAACTTTTTCTTTGGGCCTCGTCTCTTTACCGAAGTTGTGCTCGATCCGGAGGGCTAGAAAAAAGAAGAAAGACGAGAGTTAATTAATATGTGTACATACCAAAACAATGAATGCATCAATTAGCTAGTCTCAGCACAGGCTTAACTAATATATTTACCTGGCTGGACTCTGGTCGGTCACCGGAGCCGTCACCCTGTTCTTCCGGACCTGCTTCTTCACCCTGCTGTTCTTCCGGACCTGCTTCTTCACCCTGCTGTTCTTCCAGACCATCATTGTCGTTAAGATAACACGACATGACATCACCTCCGTCTAAGATTATGTCCCGCAACCTCTCTTCTGCTTCCTCGTCTCGTCCGTGCTCCATTGTTTCTGCAAATATATATTACAACATGGCAATTATTAAATAACATGACAGCACGTGGATATATTAGTTTGGGTGTACTCCTCGAGAGTTTACACTGTCGAAGTTATCCGGGAGGGGGTAATATCAACAACGATGTGATACATACACAGGAAAATAATGTTATCGGGGAGCGGGTATATCGACCCCCCCCCATGTGTTAAAGTTATCGGGAGGGGTTTATATCGACAACGATGACATACGTACATGGGAAAATAATATTATCGGCGAGGGGGTATATCGACCCCCCCCCCATGTGTTGAAGTTATCGGGAGGGGGTATATCGACCCGCCCTCGTGTTGAAGTTACCGGGAGGGGCTAATATCGACAACGATGAGATACATACACAGGAAAATAATGTTATCGGGGAGCGGGTATATCGACCCCCCGGCACCCACGTGTTGAAGTTATCGGGAGGGGTTTATATCGACAACGATGACATACGTACATGGGAAAACAATATTATCGGCGAGGGGGTATATCGACCCCCCCCCCCACGTGTTGAAGTTATCGGGAGGGGGTATATCGACGCCCCCTCGTGTTGAAGTTACCGGGAGGGGGTAATATCGACAACGATGAGATTCATACACGGGAAAATAATGTTATCGGGGAGCGGGTATATCGACCCCCCCCCCACGTGTCGAAGTTATCGGGAGGGGTTTATATCGACAACGACGACATACGTACATGGGAAAATAATATTATCGGGGAGGGGGTATATCGACCCCCCTCGTGTTGAAGTTACCGGGAGGTGGTAATATCGACAACGATGAGATACATACATGGGAAAATAATGTTATCGGGGAGAGCGGGTATATCGACCCCACCCCCACGTATTGAAGTTATCGGGAGGGGTTTATATCGACAACGACGACATACGTACATGGGAAAATAATATTATCGGGGAGGGGGTATATCGACCCCCCCACGTGTTGAAGTTATCGGGAGGCGGTATATCGACCCCCCCCCTCATGTTGAAGTTATCGGGAGGGGGTATATCGACAACGATGAGATACATCCATGGGAAAATAATGTTATCGGGGAGCGGGTATATCGACCCCCCCCCCACGTGTTGAAGTTATCGGGAGTTTATATTGACACGACATACCTACATGGGAAAATAATATTATCGGGGAGGGCCTGGGTATATCGACCCCCCCCCCCCACGTGTTGAAGTTATCGGGAGGGGGTATATCGACCCCCCCTCGTGTTGAAGTTACCGGTAGGAGGTAATATCGACAACGATGAGATACATACATGGGAAAATAATGTTATCGGGGAGAGCGGGTATATCAAACCCCCCCCCACGTGTTGAAGTTATCGGGAGGGGTTTATATCGACAACGACGACAAACGTACATGGGAAAATAATATTATCGGGGAGGGGGTATATCGACCCCCCCCCACGTGTTGAAGTTATCGGGAGGGGGTATATCGACCCCCTCATGTTGATGTTATCGGGAGGGGGTATATCGACAAAGATGAGATACATCCATGGGAAAATAATGTTATCGGGGAGCGGGTATATCGACCCCCCCACGTGTTGAAGTTATCGGGAGTTTATATCGACACGACATACGTACATGGGATAATAATATTATCGGGGAGGGCCGGGGTATATCAAACCCCCCCCCCCTCGTGTTGAAGTTATCGGGAGGGGTATATCAACGACGACAGACCCGATAAAACATAAGAAAACAAAGAAGAAATAAAAAGAGGAGAAGAAGAAAGGAATATCTAGAGGAGATGATCGAAGAAACAAAAGAAGAAAAAAAAGAGGATAAGAAGAAAGGAATAGAGGAGAAGAAGAGAAAATAGAATATATTCTATTTGCTCTTCTTCTCCTCTATTCCTTTCTTCTTCTCCTCTTCTTTTTCTTCTTTTTTCTTCTTCTTATTTATTTCTTCTCTTCTTCCTCTCCCCTCTTCTTCTCCTTTCTTCCTCTTCTTATTTCCTTTTTCCTCTCATTCTTTTTCTTGTTCTTCCTTCTTAAAAATACATGAAGTAGTATTGCCTAATTCATTGTTCATATGAATATACAAACATTTGCATATTTACAATAATTAATATCACAAAAAAATATGAACAGAAAAAAATCCTAATTTTTCTAAAAAAACTATCTTTTGCATATATACATGAACATATATATACACAGAGAACATATATACATATATATATATATATATATATATATATATATATATATATAACAAGAATATACATGAAAAAAAGCATATATATGAAAAAAATGCTAGCTAGGGAGGGCGCCGGCCGGACCAGGAGGACCGCGGGGTCGGCGGCGAGGATGGCGACGGGGCAGTGGGCGGGCGCTCGGGGTAGGGGGCGCGGTCGACGGCGAGGGCGGGCCGGGGCGGCGCGCGTCGGGGAAGGGGCCGGCGCGGGCGACAGCGAGGGTGGGCCGGGGCGGCGCGCGTCGGGGCAGGGGCGCGGGCGACGGCGACGGGGGCTACCTGGAGAGGCGCGCGTCAGGGCAGGGGCGCGAGCGACGGCGGCGGGCCGGGGCGGCGACGTCGGGGCAGCCTGGCGGCGTCGGCGTCGGGGCGGCAAATGCGCGATGAGAGAGTGGAAATTTCCTAAGTGTGAACTTATATAGCAAAGCCTTTAGTCCGGTTCTGTTGACACACGAACACATCACGTGTACCCTCGGCGCCGGGGGTGATGCACCGCACCTCACGTCGAAGGAGACCCGACCGACAGCGCGATACGCAAGACAGTCGACGGGCGCTTTTGCAGACCCGAAAACCCCACACCCCCGGGAGGGACCCCGTCAGGGAGTGCGGCGACTATGGGCTGCCCTAGGTCGATTCGCTCGCCCCCAGAGCCTCGGGATTCGCAGTTCTCAAACACGAAGAGCAGCGAAGAACGAGGGAGAAAAACGATGGAGAGATAAAACGTAGATGAAAAAGTAGTATATTGATTTGTTCGATTGTGTGTTGTTCAATCGGCCGTCACCCCCAACATATATAAGAGGCGGTTGGACTTCCCGTACAAGCAAAGGATTTATCTAGGCTTTCCTTACAAGAAAATTACATCAATTCACGTCCTAGAGTCCTAGTTCTGGTCCCACTCGGATTCAGCCCGAATCTGATCCAATCACCTGTCTTGCTCCTTGCGTGGGTCGTGGAATCTGCATATGACTTTCGATTGAGACGGTTCAAATATAAATTTTGTGTGCTTTGACGGGGCCAGCAATCCGTATGTTGATCACATTTCCAAATAAGGCCATCTTGAATATTCCACAGAGTCATCTCTAATTTCGAGTCGGACTCGTTCATGTAGCTGACTGGACCGTTCGACCTTGCAGCGTCTCTGCAGGTCGTATACTACGTCGGATGATGATGACTCCAAAAGCAACGTTGACCGTTTCGACGTTACGAACAACTCCCGTGTTGAACACTTTTTCATACGAAGCAATCTAGATAAGTATTTAAGCCCATCTTCAGCATCTGGTCGGATTGGCCTCGACAGTTTCTACTGTTCACGGCGGCAAGCTTTCCCGGCAAGGTTACTGTTCACGGCGGCAAGCTTTCCCCGGTAAGGTTAATTTTCACGGCGGCAAGCTCTCCCCTGGCAAGGTTACTGTTCACAGCGGCAAGCTTTCCCGGGCAAGGTTACTGTTGACGGCGGCAAGCTCTGCCGGCAAGGTTACTATTCACGACGGCAAGCTTTCCCCGGCAAGGTTTTTGTGGCAGTAAACGACCTCGGATGAAAATGTGCCCAAAAGCAAAGTTGACCGTTTTGACGAGACGAAAAACTATCATGTTGAACGTTTTCCGATTGGAGGCCATCTTCTGGGCCAAAACACTCACGCATTACATCAGACACTTGCCAAGACATGTCTGGTCTCCCGCGTCATATTTCGCCTCTTGACAGGACTGCATTCAGATAGCTCTAACTTTTGCATAAGAACTCCACTTGATATGATTTTTATATCAAAATCGACCGATTCGACGAGTGAGGGAGTCCTGGATTAGGGGGTGTTCGGATAGCCGGACTATACCTTCAGCCGGACTCCTGGACTATGAAGATACAAGATTCAAGACTTCGTCCCGTATCCGGAAGATTCTTTCCTTGGCGTGGAAGGCAAGCTAGGCGTGCGGATATTCAAGATCTCCTACCAATGTAACCGACTCTGTGTAACCTTAACCCTATCCGGTGTCTATATAAACCGGAGGGTTGTAGTCCGTAGGACAGAACCATCATCATACACAATCATACCATAGGCTAGCTTCTAGGGTTTAGCCTCCTTGATCTCGTGGTAGATCTACTCTTGTACTACCCATATCATCAATATTAATCTAGTAGGAGTAGGGTTTTACCTCCATCGAGAGGGCCCGAACCTGGGTAAAATAAAGTGTCCCTTGTCTCCTGTTACCATCCGACCTTGACGCACAGTTCGGGACCCCATACCCGAGATCCGCCGGTTTTGACACCGACATTGGTGCTTTCATTGAGAGTTCCTCTGTCTCGTCGCCTTTAGGCCCGATGGCTCCTTTGATCATCAGCAACGATGAGGTCCAGGGCGAGACTTTTCTCCCCGGACAGATCTTCGTCTTCGGCGGCTTCGCTCTGCGGACCAATTCGCTTGGTCATCTAGAGCAGATCGAAAGCTATGCCCCTGGCCATCAAGTCAGGTTTGGAAGCTTAAACTACACGGCGGATATCCACGGAGACTTGATCTTCGATGGATTCGAGCCACAGCCAAGCGTGTTGCACTATCCCGAGGGGCATGATATAGCTCTGCCCCCGAACAGTGTCCTGGAGGCCGCATACGCTCCGGCCCCGATCCTCGACTCGGAGCCCGCTGCGTCCTTTGAGGATGAACGGTTGGACGTCACCTCGGGGGCTGCGACCTTAAAGGCAATCAAGCCGAACGCAAGCCCCGTACTCCGCACGGCCCATGACTCCAAGGAGCCAGACTCTTCTCCGGACTCCGAGCCTTCCCCGCCCCTGCCAATCGAATCCGATTGGGCGCCTGTAATTGAGTTCACCGCCGCGGACATCTTTCAGTGCTCATCTTTCGGTGGTATTCTGAATTATCTCAAGTCACTCTCTCTGTCAGATGAGGCCAGGCCGAACTATGGTCTGCGAGGTTGGGATTCGGACGATGAAGAAATTCAAAGCCCACCCACCACCCACTTAATAGCCACCGTCGATGATTTAACCGACATGCTTGACTTCGGATCCGAAGACTTCGACGGTATGGACGACGAAGACGGAGACGATCTGGAACCAGCACCTATAGGGCACTGGACCCCCACCCCACCTAACGACGTATTCATGGTGAATACCCCTAAAGGAAACGACAAGGAGGAAAATGGGGGTGAAAAAAGAGGCAAAACCTCCGAAAAGCTGTCAAAACGGCGACGTAAACACCGAGCCAAGCCCCGCCTTGATCAAAACCCAGCCCTAGAGCGGGATGAGCCTGTAGACGACGAGCTTGCCTCAGAACTGCCGTCCGAACAGGGAAACACGGATAGAGCGGACGGACAGCCCTCTCCCGGCCATAACAGAACTCCGGACAATCTCACGCCGGATAAAACCACGGAGCAGAAGAATCTCCACGACAGGCTCATCGCCACGGCACGTAGCCTGAAAAAGCAGAAGCGGAAGATGAAGACGGCGGAGGATGCACTCAAAACAAGATGGAGCAAAGTAATCAAGACCGCACACAAATACGGCGACAGCCGCCGCACCAAAAGCTAACCGACAAGAAAACTACTGCCCGAATTCGACCAGGAGGCCACGCGGTCGGATAAACGACCCCATGGCCAGCATAAAAAGGCAAGCGGCGCCGCACTCAATGCCGCATGCGACCCAATCAAAGACCCGCACCATGGCCCAGCCAGGTCCATTTACGGGCGAAGAAATCAAACTTTTACAAGCAATGCAAAAAATCCACAATCAGAATCCGGCACACCCAAATACAGGGGCGCCGCACACCCCCTATGTTTTACCGATGAGGTCCTGGAATATGAATTTCCAGAGGGATCTAAACCCGTCAACATAGAGGCATACGATGGAACAACAGACCCTGAGTCTGGATCGAGGATTATATCCTCCACATACAAATGGCTAGAGGAGACGATCTCCACGCCATAAAATATTTACCCCTTAAGCTTAAAGGGCCAGCCAGGCACTGGCTTAAAAGCCTTCCCGAAAACACAATTGGAAGCTGGGAAGAGCTCGAGGATGTTTTCCGAGCAAACTTTCAAGGGACCTATGTCCGTCCCCCGGATGCAGACGATCTCAGTCACATAACTCAGCAGCCCGGCGAATCAGCTCGGCAGTTCTGGAACAGATTCCTTACTAAAAAGAATCAAATAGTGGATTGTCTGGACGCCGAAGCCCTAGCGGCCTTCAGACACAATGTCCGAGACGAAATGCTTGCCAGACACCTTGGCCAGGAAAAGCCAAGAACAATGGCCGCACTCACAAGCCTCATGACCCGCTTTTGTGCGGGAGAGGACAGCTGGTTGGCACGATGCAGCCCCAGCGACCCATGTACATCAGAAATCAGGGATGGAAACGGAAAACCACGGCGAAATAAGGACCGCCGCCGAATCAAAGGCAATAGTCCGAAGAGCACGGCAGTCAATGCCGGATTCAAAGCTCACGGCAAAATCAGACAAAACCACCCCTTCAAGATAATAGGGAAGATCCGTCCAGCCTAAACAGAATCCTGGACAGAATATGTCAAATACACAGTACTCCTGCGAAGCCTGCTAATCACACCCACAGAGACTGTTGGGTTTTCAAACAGTCCGGAAAGCTTAACGCCGAACACAAAGGGCTCGATACGCCAAGCGAAGAAGAAGACGAACCCCAAAAGCAGAACAACAGGAAACAAAAGAACTTTCCACAAGAAGTCAAAACAGTGAACTCACTTCACGTCACAAAGCGTGTGTTGCCCATTAAGGTACGCACAGCGAAACATATCCCTCGGGAGTCCCGCCACTGGTCATTAAAACCAATCGTTTTTTATCAGCTAGATTATTCTAGAAATATCAAAAACGCAGGCCGGACTTCCCTAATACTCGATCCAATAATCGACGGGTTCAAATTTACTAATGTCCTTATGGACGGCGGCAGCGGACTAAACCTGATATATCTGGATACAATCCACCGCATGGGGGTAAACCCAGCGAGAATCCGCCACAGCAAAACCTCCTTTCAAGGGGTAGCACCAGGCCCAGACACCCATTGTATGGGTTTTCTCCGGCTTATAGTCATATTCGGCTCTACCAATAATTTTCGTCGCGAAAAACTGACTTTCCATGTAGTCCCGTTTTCAAGTCGCTATCAAGCACAATTGGGACGTGGAGCTTTCGCTCGCTTCAACGCAATACCGCATTGTGCATCTCTCACGCTTAAGATGCCCGGACCTCGAGGCATCATCTCTTTAAAGGGACCGCACTAAAATACTCCTCCTCCATATGGAGGATTGCGCGGCCGCTTAAACAACCGCACAATAAAATGGCCTCGCCAGCCAAAGGACTTTTTCGATGTAAGTCCGTAAAGGCCACGGGCCCAGACTCCATGAGTTCGGCACAAGCCAATTATCAATATAGGCTTAGTACGCCGTACCAAGGGTTGTACACAGAGACAATAAAGCTCCATTTCATTTATTCTACTTTAATATTTTGTTACCCGCACGACCCATTTTTCAATTTCGTTCCTATTTTTTCTAGAGATGAACGTCGTACGACGCCCGTCCAGGACACGGCACAGCGGAGACACAGGCGCAGACGTGCAGTAAGGACCCGTCCTAAAGGATTCTTTTTAGATTAAGACCCTGCGTAAACCTTCTTTACTGTCTCTTGTTGTTATACATCCCCTGGTTTCTGTTGCTATAACCAAGGAGGAGGCTGGCGTTTTGGCATGTGGCCACGCCAGAATTCTTGCTCGTACCTGGACACGAGGGGCTTTTTTCCCTTCTTAAGGGTGTTGTTTCACACGCATCCACAAAGACCGAACGACCTTAGGGAGTGTTCGGAGTCGCGAGTTTTGGCACTATATGCATCAGCTCCGAGTCATGATTTTGGTCACATGTTGGGTTGCCCGGCTCCTGAGTTCGGCTACCTTACGTTCCGTTCTGTCGGCTAAGGTAGCACTAGGAGAACTACTGCGATTGTGCCCCGGTTCGGCCGGGCGAGCACCTCAGTAGAGAAAGCCGAAAACCGACTGTCATGATGTAGCACGAGACTGGTCGCCAGTCGATGACTTATAGGAATTTATTAAATTCCTCCGTTTTGACGAAGGGCCGCTTCCCGGTCAGGCTCGTATGCGCCCCGAATATCGGGTAAACTCAGTTGCCACTAAAGGGCTACCTAAAGAGTCCCACTGTCAAGCTCCTGTGGCTAAGTGAAAGTGTTAATGCATTATAGTCCGGTTACCTAGCCCACTGCGCTATCACCTCCTTTGTAGGACCAAGACATTGGAATAAGTGTGAAAACGTGTCTTCTGCGCACACCCCCGCACTATGTGCGTGGGGGCTGAAGCCAACGATTGCAATCTTTCAGAATTTAAATATTTAACGGTCTCATAGGAGGTGTTCTTAATACTTGAAGGCACAAGTCTAAAATATGCCACTACATCTTATCAAAATATTATCTTATAATTACATATGTTGTCATAACTTAGAATCCTTCGAGCACTGCGTCTCTATTATGCGAGCGCCCGCGAGGACTTCCTCAAAATAGTGCTCGGAGGGTACTCGGCTTTCATCCGAATCACGGGACGCAACAACGGTGGACTCCATATCTGCCCAGTATGTCTTGACACGGGCAAGAGCCAGCCGAGCGCCCTCTGTGCAAGCTGACCTCTTCATAGCATCAACACGTGGCACCACGTCGAGAAATTGCTGCACTAAGCTGAAATAACTCTTCGGCTTCGATCTCCCAGTACATATGCATTCCATGGCGTACTTCATGGCAAGCCCGGACAACCTATGCAGCTCAGCCCATTGGGCCAGGCGATCGTCCACTACAAGTGGACGCTCTGGATTGGCGAACTGCGTCCAGAAGAGCTTCTCCACTTCATGACCCTTCTTATCTTGAAAGTGTTTGGTCGCATCAGCTGCACTAGCCACCAAATCCAAATAGGTGTCCTCTTCACTCCACGCTCGGTCCAACGGGGCAAACTTCGGATCACAGAATTTTCTCCGCAGCAAGAAGGGCTTTGCATCCGCAATTTGTCCGGCTTGACGTACCTCTTCCCTTGCCGCTCTCATTGCAGAGCGGGCATCCATGGCATCAGCAACGGCCTTCTCCAAGTCCGTTTGCCTTGCCCGACCTTCCTCTTCGAGAAGCTTGCAACGGTCAGTAGCACTTTTTAACTTTACGGCCATATTAGCCATCTCCTCCTTGCTTCGGCAATGGGAAGCCTGTTAGGCTTTCAGCTCTTCAAGGGCTTTTACGGCAGCCGCATCGCTTATTCTGGCTTGTTCCTTTGCTCTGGCGAGTTCGGCCCTAAGACCTTCTACGGCGGCCGCACCATCTGCGTCAAGCATACAACACGGTAAGATATTGACATAAAGCTCCTCTTACTAACAATCGCCAAATATATTCAATACCTTGAGCATCATCAAGCCGCTTGTTAACAAGCACGATGTCGGCTTCGGCCTCATCAAGTTGTCGCTTCAGTTCGGCAAATTCTCGAGTCCGGCTTGACTCCGGACAACCAGCCACCTACATAAAAAGGTCCCACTTAAAGGTCCTGGGAATAAGATCCTCTGCGCGCCGCACATCTTTGCGACGTACAGAGTCTCAGGGGCTACTATCTACACAGGGCGCACGTTATTATGCGCAACTAACACTAATATTCGTTATTTAAAACGTACCTCAAGGCCCGCCAATAAACTCTTGACGGCCTCGTGCAGTCCGCTTTCCACGGATGAAATCTTTTCAATCACCGTGTTCATCAACACGCGATGCTCCTCTGAGACAGAGGCTCGCCCCAGCAGAGTCTTTAGCTCCTCCGACCGAACACCAGTTGGTGCCGGACTCGTCCCATGGCCTTCTTCGAAGGTCGGACGCGGAGAACCTCGGGGGGTCAGTTGGTCACTTTCTGCCCCTGGCAGATTCGGGGAAATCCTCAGCGATGACACTTCGGCGTCGCCCGCCTTGCTAGGCGATACAGAAGGAGGAGGCGTCCCGCTCTCCATCATCTCCGGAAGAAGATCCCCCGTCGACGACGAGCTCTGCCGAGAAGGGGTGAGGTCCGAACTACAAGGTAAGGTTTCGGTTAAAAATTCTCAGATATAAATCAAGGATTTCTCCTAAAAGAACAACTCTCCTTTTACTTACGGCTCGTTGGAGGGTTGCTCTCTTCGAGGGTTCAGTCCGGCCGAGGGGCTCCCCAGCGTCGGGCCCTCTGACATGGATTTTTCCCCCCGCTTTGGAGCTGTAGCTTCCGGGTCGTCGGAGGCGGCCCTTTTATTCCCCTTAGGAGAGGAATTATCGATTCCTTCCTTCGGAATGGCCTCTTTCGAAGAGGCCCTGGTTTCCATGTCCACCCCCTCATTCCCCTCCAGAGGCACTGCCTCCAACATCCGGACTAGCACAGGATCTAGCCTGTTTTCAGGAAGGGGAGCCGGACACCGGATCAGCTTCGCCTTCGCTATCCATTCCTGCATAAAAGGAGAAGCGTTGTTAAGAAAAAACAGGTTAATTATGCGGATAGAAGGTCCGGGCACAAGGTCACCTACTTGAGTATCCGGGCGATTGCGGCTTAAACCAGCATCCTCGGTCAAATTCGGACTCACTTCTTGTGGTCCGAAGAACAGTCTATACATCTCCATAGGCGTCGTGCCCATGAAATTTCGGAGAGCTCGCGGGCCCTCGGGGTTGAACTCCCACAAGCGGAGGGGGCGACGTTGGCCGGGCAGAATCCGGCGAATCAGCATGACTTGTGTCACTTTGACCAAGTTGAGGTCTCCTATCAAGAGATCCTTAATGTGGCCCTGCAACAGAGGAACATCTTTGGGCAAGCCCCGATCTAACCCTGTGTTGATCCACGATGCTAAGCGTGGTGGGGGGCCCGAGCGAAAGGCGGGAGGCGCCACCCAAGTGGTGCCCCGGGGAGAGGTGATGTAGAACCACTCCTGTTGACACAGGCCGAGCTCCTCTTGGAAAGCGCCCTCGGGCCATGGAGCATCGGTATTTCTTTTTATAACAGCGCCTCCGCACTCTGCGTGGCGCCCCTCGATTATCTTCGGTTCTACCCTGAAGGTGTAGAGCCATGATCCGAAGTGAGGGGTAACTTGGAGGAACGCTTCGCACACAACTATGAACGAGGAGATATGGAGGATGGACTCCGGAGCTAGGTCGTGGAATTCCAGCCCATAATAAAACATCAGCCCTCTTACGAAAGGATCCATCGGGAAGCCTAATCCCCGATGGAAGTGGGAGATGAGTACTACGCTCTCGCCAGGCTGAGGGCTAGGGATCACCTGTCCTTGAACAGGCAACCTGTGCGGAATCTCACTGGTCAGGAATCTAGCTTCCCTCAACTTTGATACGTCCTCCTCCGTAACGGAGGAAGGCATCCATTGGCCTTGGAGGTCGGAGCCGGACATCGTCGAAGGTCTGGTGCGCCTGGAATTTGGAAGCCTAGGGTGTTGGAACTCGAGGCGACGGGCGAGCTCATTTTGAGAATAGAAGAGGGGAACAGGGTCCTGGTCTCTTTATAAAGAGGCAGAATACCAAGAGCCCTCCCCGTAACCGTCTTGGACTGGCCTTTAATTAAGGCAGGACGTGCTGTTGGGCACGGTTGGGTTACCCACATCGGTATTAATGAGAATCCCGCTAAAAGGGGCACACGATCTCTTCTTTAACAAGACGTACCAAGGAAACCGCCTCGTTGAACGCGCCGAGGTGGAACGATGAAAAATAATCCATACAGAAGGCTTGGTCGCAGTGTTATGACGCACTGCAGAATACGTCAGCAGATTTGATTTGTGTTAATATTATTCTCTATATGGCAATACGTGGAAAACTTGTTTTGCAGAGCCGAACACTATTCTTGGTGTTTATGATCTTCTTGAAGAACTTGGAGGAGGAACCCGCCTTGCAATGCCGAAGACAATTTGCACGCCGAACTCGTCGTCATTGAAGCCTGGTTCAGGGGCTACTGAGGGAGTCCTGGATTAGGGGGTGTTCGGATAGCCGGACTATTCCTTCAGCCGGACTCCTGGACTATGAAGATACAAGATTGAAGACTTCGTCCCGTGTCCGGAAGATTCTTTCCTTAGCGTGGAAGGCAAGCTAGGCGTGCGGATATTCAAGATCTCCTACCAATGTAACCGACTCTGTGTAACCCTAACCCTATCCGGTGTCTATATAAACCGGAGGGTTGTAGTCCGTAGGACAGAACCATCATCATACACAATCATACCATAGGCTAGCTTCTAGGGTTTAGCCTCCTTAATCTCGTGGTAGATCTACTCTTGTACTACCCATATCATCAATATTAATCTAGCAGGAGTAGGGTTTTACCTCCATCGAGAGGGCCCGAACCTGGGTAAAATAAAGTGTCCCTTGTCTCCTATTACCATCCGACCTTGATGCACAGTTCGGGACCCCCTACCCGAGATCCGCCGGTTTTGACACCGACAACAAGACGAAGACAATTCGTGTAGAGCATTCCTTCATTCGAGGTTGTCCTGGAGGCGTAATTGACCAAAAAGCACTCAGAACACCTAAACATGACAATCTGAGTGTAGTTTTGGTCTTTGATATGATGCCGAATAATTATGGTCCAAACATCAAAGTTGTTCCATTCGGCAATGTGAAATTTCTCATTGAGAATATTTTGTCATTTGAGGTCATCTCCATTGCATTCTGCATTGTGCCAAAACCAGGTGTCAACACATGCCCCCTGTTTTTCGGCAAAGCTTGCATGCCGAAAAATAATTTGCACCATGTTCGTTCTAAGGACGATGTCAACACTCCATCGGCCATCTATTTTTCTCAGAGCGATAATTATGTATCGGCCATGTTTGTGCTAAGGGCGATAATCGTATATCGGTCATTGCCTATTTAGGCTTCCTGCCACACACTCGGGTGGTACTTCTTCAAATATTTGCCATTGAGAGCTCGAGGTAAAAATGCCCCTTTTATTGATTCCACCAAATATGAATTTTCGGGAACAACTCTTGTAATCCTAAAAGGACCTTCCCAACTTGGAGACCACTTACCGAATTTTCTATCTTTAGAACCAATCGGCAGAATCACTTTCCACATAAGATCGCCAACCTGAAAATTCTTCAATTTGACCTTTTTATTGTAAGCTCTGGCTACCCTCAGCTTGTCCCTCTCTATGGCCCTTAAAGCAGCCAAACGTTTATCAGCAACTTCATCAATGTTGTCCATCATCAAATTGTAAAAGTCCACTGCCGATAAATCATTCTGTATGGCTATTCTGAAAGCACTCAAATTCACTTCCACTGGTAAAACAGCCTCTTGACCGTATACTAGCTCATATGGAGTCACCTTTGCAGAACCATGCCTTGAGATTCTATGTGCCCATAAAGCTTCAGACAATAACTCATGCCATTTTCTTGGATTATCCTCAATCTTCTTTTTGATGAGCTTGATCAATATCTTATTGCTAGATTCAGCTTGTCCATTAGCTTGGGCATAATATGGAGATGAATTGAGCAACTTTATGTTATATGATTCGGCAAATTTTCTAACTTGATGTGACATGAAAGATGAACCTTGATCTGTAGTCAATGTCTGAGGAACGCCGAATCTATGAATAATGTGCTCGGTTATGAATTGAATTACCTCCGTATGTGTCATGTTCTTGAGAGGTACTGCTTCAGACCACTTGGTAAAATAATCGGTTGCCACCAAAACGAACTGATGCCTGTTCGAGGAAGATGGATGAATTTGCCCAATGAAATCTAAACCCCATCCTCTAAAAGGCCATGGCTTAATAATAGGATGTAACATAGCAGCATGAGCCAATTGAATATCACCAAATTTTTGACAAGCTTCACACCCTTTATAATACCTGAAGCAATCATTGATCATAGTCGGCCAATAAAATCCAGCACGTCACAATAACCAGTTCATCTTGGGAGCCGGCTAATGAGTACCACAAATGCCTTCATGTACCTCTCCCATAGCAACTCTTGCTTGGTCCTCCTCCAAACACTTCAAAAGAACATCTTCAACTGTTCGGCGATAAAGACCACCATCTCTTATTGTATATTTGAAAGCCATACGCCGAACAGTCCTGTCCACCCTTTTACTCGGATCACGCAAGTAATCCATAATGGGCTTCCTCCAGTCATGATTCTCACCTGCACTAGATTTTTTGTTAGTGGCCAAATTAGTGGGCTCTGGTTTGGCCTCTCCCATATTAGCAAGACAAGACATCGGCTTCTGAGAAATATGAAACATGCCATGATCAACATGATAGTCGGATGCTTGTTGTGCCAACTCATTTGCTCTCCAATTGTCATGTCTAGATATATGAGCAATGCTGAAACAATCCAAAGTATAAATTGTACCTAGACACTTATCAAGATACACATTAAGTGATTTGTCTAAACAATGAAAAACCTTAGAAACTTGCTGCACTACTAACAACGAATCACCAAAAGCCTCGACATGTGTAGCACCTATAGCAAGCAACATCTCCAGGCCGAATAACAATGCCTCATATTCGGCTTGATTGTTTGTGCAAAAATATTCTAAGCGGCATGAGGCTTCAAAAACAACACCATGAGGAGATATATAAACAATACCAACACCTTGGCCACTGCTACAAACTGAACCATCAAAATATAATCTCCATGGTATTACCGAGATAAGGTTTATATCAATATCATGCCTGTCATCAATCCGATGTTCAACAATAAAATCAGCAACAATTTGGCCTTTCATGGATTTTAGAGATTCATAAGCCAAATCATATTCAATTAAAGCATAAGCCCACTTGCCAATTCTACCACTAAGAATTGGCCTATGCAACATGTATTTGACGACATCGGTTGGACAAGCTATCATGCAAGTACTAGGCACTAGATAATTTCTCAATTTTGTGCAAGCATAATATAAGCATAGACATAATTTCTCAATAAATGTATACCTTGTCTCGGCTTCCAATAAGCGTCTGCTCAAATATGTAATAGCATGCTCTTTTCCTTCGGCCTCTTGAGTTAGAACAGCACCAATAACTCCTTCTTCTGCCGCAATGTAAAGTCTGAAGGGTTCCCTATGCTTGGGTGCTTTCATCACCGGAGGAGTGCACAAATAATTCTTGATCATATCAAATGCTTTTTTCTGTTTTTCCCCCCAAGTGAAATCAGCATCATTCTTTAACCGCAGGATAGGAGTAAATGCATCAACTTTCCCTGACAAATTAGCTATGAACCTTCTCAAATAATTGATCTTGGCAAGGAACTTTTGCATATCTCTTTTGCATTTTGGAGCCTCCACTTTTTGTATGGCCTCTATCTTTTTGGGATCAATCTCTATGCCATCTTCATGAATAATGAAACCCAAAAACTTACCAGATCATGAAAAATCAAATTCATAGCCCTTTGATATGTGGCGCCAGCATTTTTTAATCCGAATGTCATCACTGTCCACTCGAATAAACCAAGAAAACCAGGGCAACGAAAAGCTGTCTTGGACATGTCCTCTTCGGCCATAAAAATTTGATTGTATCCGGCATTACCATCTACAAAGCTAATAACCTTATGTCCAGAAGCATCATTAATAAGCATATCAGCTATTGGCATGGGATACTCATCTTTGGGTGTAGCCCTATTCAAATCTCTGAAGTCAATGCACACCCTCTACTTGTCGGATCCTTTCTTCTCCACTGGGACAATATTAGAAATCCACTCGGCATACCTGCAAGGTCTAATAAAATTAGCTTTAAGCAAACGACCGATCTCTTGCTTGATCCGGTCATATGTTTTTGGATTAAACTTTCTGGCCGATTGTTTATATGGTCTTAAAACAGCATTTATAGGTAACCGATGCTCCACTAGCTCTCGGCTTAAACCTGGCATCTCATGATATTCCCATGCAAAGCAACAAACATATTATTTCAACAGCTCGATCAACTTAGCTTTATGATCGGCTCTTAAATTTGCATTTACAAATGTCGGCCTAGGAGTCAAACCATCTCCTATATCTATCTCTTCTAATGGATCGGCCGATGTAAAACCTTGTCCTAAGTTATCCATATCATCTAACTCTTCTATGGACACATATATATCGTTCTCATTGGACCGATATTCTACAAGTCGCTTTTGTAACCAATCTGAGTTAGGATCCATTTTAAACATATCATACCTTGGAGCCGATTGCACTTAGTCGGCTTTAAAGAGACGGGCACGAAACCATTCTTGGTTGCGCTGAAAAAATCAAACTCTGACAAGTCACGTCCCGTCAAGCAAGTAGCATTTGGGTGTTGCCAATCCACCGATGCCTCGGCCAAAGCAGCACAGGCCGAGTTATCCGCATGAGTGACTTCTACTTCATCATCAACCCACTGGATCAAAAACTGGTGCATAGTGGATGGCACGCACTGGTTTGCATGAACCCAATCACGGCCTAGTATGATGTTGTAGTTACCTTGCACCTCAGCGACAAAGAATGCGGTAGCCAAAGTTTTACTTCCCATCGTGAGCTCCACATACATCACACCTTTGGCTTCAGTTTTCTCTTTGCCTTCAAATCCATTGAACACCATGTTGGTCTTTATCAACTCTTCATCATGCAGCCCCAATTTCTTGAAGACCGAATACGGCATAAGATTCACCACAGCACCACCATCAACAAGCATCCGAGTGAGCGGTGACCCATTGATATGACCTCTGAGATGTAACGGTTTCAGATGCGTTACTGGGTCTTTTGGCTTCTCGAATATTGCATTTTTAGGGCCAAAATCCAGCTGAGCCACCTCCCCCTCCTCATCTACAGCACGAAACTTAGTGGGTAAGTAATACACCGTATTAATATCCATACCTTCATGAACCGGTGTAGGCTCGTAATCCAACATATCATCCTCTTCTTCAAGTGCATCCACCGATTCTGAAATTTGTCCAAGTGAAGGAGAAGTAAGAAGTGTTGCAGACGATGTAATGATTGAGTCGTCCTCTTTTGGTGGTGCAGGTGCTACTGTGATAGGTGTACAAGCCACTGCATCTTGTATTTGTTTGGGCCTTGACACTTGTTTTGTAGGTAACATAGGCTGAGTGTCATTGAACAACTTATGCCTTTGCTTCTCGGCCTCTTGTTCTGCCCACTCTTTACTCCTTAACCTCTGTAGTTTCCTCTTTTGTGTCTTTGTTAGCCCTGGAGGACACCACTTTGGCTGAGTGTATTTAGTATCTCTCGTTTTTACTTGGCTGGTGCTTGCTTCATGATCATTAGCCGAGTGCTTTGGCGTGATAGCAAGTATCAGCTCAGTCGGATTGCTGTGCATAATCGGCTATTGTATGGTGAATGTTTCGGTGCCCAAGATGAGTGAGTCGGCATCGGTTTTTTCCTTGCCTTTGCTTGACTCGACCGTTACAGCACTTGGTGACTTAACACGACATTCTTGCTTGCCGACCCCTTTTTGATTATCTTGCACTGGCCGATTAACACTATTGTTCAAACGGCCTCGTGTGGGATAAGAAAGTCTCTCGTGAAAGGGCCTCCTTGGCTCTGCCCAATCCGGATGAAAAGCATAAGGGGCCATTGGGGGCTGCCACCATCCTCCATTGAAGTCTCCCATGTAGTATGGCACATAGGGGGGTGGCGGCACCCATGGTCCCGGCGCCCATGACCGATATGGCCATGCATGATGCTGAAATTCTTCCCGAGGAGGTGATCTTGAGCGCTTCAGATTTGATGACCGGTTGGAGCTAGAACCGACTGCATGACTAGCATCCTTGGACAGCAGCATATCAAAAGTTGGCTTGATTTTCTTGCGCTGCACTTTAGCTTCATTCGTTTTCCACTTGCCAACTTCTGGACTCTTGGGCTTGACAAATTTAACACCAGTATTTCCTTGCACTTGCGGTTGCCCCCTGAGTGTAGGATTCTTGATGGTGATTTTGATTATCTCCTTGCCACCGGGTTGCTTGTCAAGCACAACCTGTCTCCCCAAGACCTTGTTGCCCTCCTTGTCTTCCCTGGGCTCACCAACAATGATATTAGCTTTATTAGCAGATTCGGCAACCTCCGGCCGAATGAGTAGCTTCTCCCCCTCCAACTCCATGGTATTCATTGGAGAAGGTTGTTTATCAACTTGCATCTCAGAAAAGTTCAATCGTCCATCATTAATGGCCGATTGTATCTGTCGTCAAAAAACATTGCAATCATTAGTAGCATGAGAAAAAGAATTATGATACTTGCAATAAGCGCGCCGCTTCAGCTCTTCAAATGGTGGTAAAGTATGAGATATTCTAATAATCTTAGCCTGCAGCAAAGCATCAAATATTGTATCAGTCTTAGCAATGTTAAAAGTAAACTTCATCTCTTCATCACGATTCTTATGAATCAGTTTCAGATCAGTGCAAGTAAATGGTTTGGCTTTAGATGGCCAAACAAATTCAGTAGAAAAAACGTCACCCTCATCGTCCGAGTGATCACTATCATATTCCACCATATTCATCTTTGGACGATCGACTTTATATCTATGCACTTCTTTGAGGTCTTTGCTTCGGCTTTCCTGAGCCAAAGCCCTTTGTAAGACTTGGTTGATATTTAAGAACTCATAGCCTTCTAGCTTTTCTCTAATGGGAATTCTCAAACCAGCCAACACTAGGTCTGGCAAGTCCCTCTCGGTTATCACCAAACTAAAACACCGGTTTTTTGTTTCTTTGAATCTCTTGACGTAATCGGAGACTGATTCATCATGCTTCTGTTTAACCAATGTTAGATGTGAAAACTTGAGTTCATTGTCGTCGCTATAAAAGTGATCATGAAACTTCTGCTCTAGCTGCGACCAAACCCGAATGGAACCATGGGGTAAAGAAGAAAACCATGAAAATGCGGTACCAGTTAATGATAAAGGAAATAAACGCACTTTCAATTCATTTAATGAGCCTGCCTCACCAAATTGTGCTAAATATTGAATAACATGCTCCCATGTGGTTTTTGTGCCTTCTCCATTAAACTTAACAAAATCTGGAATTTTATATCCTGGAGGGCACTGGATGGCATCAAAGTACTCAGGGTACGGTTTTTGGTAAATCCGATTCCGAGGTAACTCAACTCCAAAATTGTCTCGAAGCATCTTAGCCATCTCCTCTCTAAGATTAGCTAGACCATCATCCATGGTGGACGATGAAGCTTGTGGCAGTGGCATAGGAGGAGTAAGGTTACTAGCTGCAGGTAGGAATTGTGACATGTATGTCGACCCATAATTCGGTAGTGGTCGAGTGGTTTTAGCTGTAGGTAGGGTCTGGTTCGGCGTTGCCACCGAACCTGGCATGCTCATAATAGGGTTGATGGGTGTAGTCACAATCTGATTTGTTTGGGTAGGATAATAAGCCATCGGCACGGGAGGCGCCGATGCAATAGGTAAAGCCAGATTAGGGTTTTGCACACTAGCAGCTACACCATCATTACCATTAGCCGATTGAGATATATTCTTCTGAGCATTAGTATTCTCTATGAAAGTTTGTAGACTAGATTATTACCATCAGCAATACGACTTTCAATGTCAGCCCACTCCTCAGGAGAAAAGGCGGTACTTACAGAGGGTTTAACCTGTTCAGTTTGAAGAGGAGGGAACTTGATTTCTTCAATCGGAGTGATGTTGCCTTGGCGATCTTTCTTGAATATTGCAAGGAACTCCTGCAGGTCCTTCTCCTCGCGCGCCTTCTTGTACTCCTCATAGACTTGGCGATGATCGGCCGATATCTCATCAAGACTGGGCTTAATGATGTTATCGGCGTCTACCTCAGATGGCTTGGGAAGATCGGACATGGTGGATGATGAGGATTGATCTTGATTTCCCAAGTTGAGTCGCCAAAAAGCGTGTTGAAACACAAACATGTCGAGTGTACCCTCGACGCCGGGGGTGATGCACCGCAGCTCACGTTGAAGGAGACTCGACCGACATCGCGATACGCAAGACAGTCGACGGGCGCTTTTGCAGACCCGAAAACCCCACACCCCCTGGAGGGACCCCATCAGGGAGTGCGGCGGCTATGGGATGCCCTAGGTCGATTCGCTTGCCCCTAGAGCCTTGGGATTCGCAGCTCTCAAACACGAAGAACAGCGAAGAACAAGAAAGAAAAACGGTGAAGAGATAAAACGTAGATGAAAAAGTAGTATATTGATTTGTTCGATTGTGTGTTGTTCAATCGGCCGTCACCCCCAACATATATAAGAGGCGGTTGGACTTTCGGTACAAGCAAAGGATTTACCTAGGCTTTCCTTACAAGAAAATTACATCAATTCACGTCCTAGAGTCCTTGTTCTGGTCCCACTCGGATTCAGCCCGAATCTGGTCCAGTCTTCTGTCTTGCTCCTTGCGTGGGCCGTGGAATCTGCATATGACTTCCGATGGAGACGGTTCAAATATAAATTTTGTGTGCTTCAACGAGGCCAACAATCCGTATGTTGATCACTTTTCCAAATAAGGCCATCTTGAATATTCCACGGCGTCATCTCTAATTTCGAGTCGGACCCGTTCATGTAGCTGACTGGACCGTCCGACTCTTGCAGCGTCTCTGCAGGTCGTATACTACGTCGGATGATGATGACTCCAAAAGCAAAGTTGACCGTTTTGACGTTACGAACAACTCCTGTGTTGAACACTTTTTCATCCGAAGCCATCTAGATAAGTATTTAAGCCCATCTTCAGCATCTGGTCGGATTGGCCTCGACAGTTTCTACTGTTCACGGCGGCAAGCTTTCCCGGCAAGGTTACTGTTCACAGCGGCAAGCTCTTCCCCGGCAAGGTTACTGTTCATGGGGCATACTTTCCCGGCAAGGTTACTGTTCATGGCGGCGAGCTCTCCCGGCAAGGTTACTGTTCACGGCGGCAAGCTTTCCCCGGCAAGGTTACTGTTCACGACTCCAAAAGCAAAGTTGACCGTTTTGACGAGACGAAAAACTTTCATGTTGAACGTGTTCCTATTCGAGGACATCTTCTGGGCCAAAACACTCACGCATTACATCAGACACTTGCCAAGACATGTCTGGTCTCCCGCGTCATATTTCGCCTCTTGACACGGCTGCATTCAGATAGCTCTAACTTTTGCATACAAACAAGAATTGAGATGTTTTTTATATCAAAATCGACAGATTCGACGAGACGAAAACAATTTGTGTAGATAATTCCTTCATCCGAGGTTGTCTTGGAGGCGTAATTGAACAAAAAGCACTCAGAACACCTAAACATGACAATCTGAGTGTAGTTTTGGTCTTTGATATGATGCCGAATAATTATGGTCCAAACATCAAAGTTGTTCCATTTGGCAATGTGAAATTTCTCATTTAGAATATTTTGTCATTTTAGGCCATCTCCGTTGCATTCTGCATTAAGCCAAAACCAGGTGTCAACAGGTTCGTGGCAACAACCGGGACTAAAGGTGGGCATTAGTCCCGGTTGATGCCACCAATCGGGACCAAAGGCCACTTTTCAGCAGCCCAAAGGGCGGGAAGCGGCGGCCTTTGGTCCCGGTTGGTGCCATCAACCGGGACTAAAGGGGGGCATTGGTCCCGGTTGTTGCCACGAACCGGTACCAATGCCCCCTTTAGTCCTGGTTGGTGCCACCAACCGGGACCAAAGGCCTTGTGCTGTTGCGTCTGCGTCGAAAGTTTAGTCCCACCTTGCTAGTTGAGAGGGATGCGCAGTGGTTTATAAGCCCCACTGCCGCACCCCTCTCGAGCTTCTCTCCATTGCAGGCTTACGGGCCTAATTGTCACTGCTATGCCTATGGGCCTACTGGGCCTCCTGCGGGTCTGAATCCTAGCCCTTGGATGGGTTTCTAGTCGTATTCAGGCCATGGGGGCCCAGTGGGTGGCACTTTTTTTTGTTGCTTTATTTATTTTATTTTTCTTTGTTTTTTGCTTTATTTTTTAATTCTTGATGCTTTTAGTTTTAGAAAAATTATAAACTTTTTGTTAATGCCATTAGTTTTCAAATTTGAAAACACTTTTTTGTTTTTTTGTTTTCTTTGTTGCTTTATTTATTTTATTTTGTTTCTACTTACAACAAAATACTTATTGTTACTATTTTTATTTTTTTTAGTTTTTTAGTTTTGTTTTCTGCTTTATTTATTTTCTTTTGTTTTTTGCTTTATTTTTTAATTCTTTTTTGCTTTTAGTTTTAGAAAAATTATAAACTTGACCAATGGTCCCTGTTCGTGCGTGGAACCAGGACCAAAAGGTCCAGACGAACCGGGACTAATGGCCCACGTGGCTGCCCTCTTGAGAGAGTTCTTGGTGAGAACATTGTTGACAAGGAGCGAACCGGGATTAATTGTATTACGAGGGCCAAACCATAAGACATTAAAGCATTTGAAATGAACTCTGAAAGTCTTCACTTTTTCTTCGCTTGTATCATCATAATAGTTGCGGGAGAAAGTATTCACTTTTTCTTCGCTTGTGTCATTTGCTTATTGCACCATAACGATGGATAATCTTCATCGTTTATCAGGATGCTTGGGTCAGCCTTGATTTGAAGGGAGGAATTTCATGGAACTTTTCGTAATCTTCAGACATGTCTGTCTTGCCCTCCACTCCCACGATGTCCCTTTTTCCTGAAAGAACTATGTGGCGCTTTGGCTCATCGTATGATGTATTCGCTTCCTTATCTATTCTTTTTCTCAGTCTGGTAGACATGTCCTTCACATAGATAACCTGTGCCACATCATTGGCTAGGACGAACGGTTCGTCAGTGTACCCAAGATTTTTCAGATCCACTGTTGTCATTCCGTACTGTGGGTCTACCTGTACCCCACCTCCTGACAGATTGACCCATTTGCACTTAAAATCATGTCCGTAGTCAAGTTCCCATATGTCCACTATGTAACCATAATACGTGTCCTTTCCCCTCTCGGTTGTTTCATCAAAGCGGACACCGCTGTTTTGGTTGGTGCTCTTTTGATCTTGTTCAATCTTGTAAAATGTATTCCCATTTATCTCGTATCCTTTGTAAATCAATACAGTCAAAGCTGGTCCCCTGGACAACAAGTACAGTTCATCACAAACAGTGTTGTCACCTCTGAGACGTGTTTCCAACCAACTGCTGAAAGTCCTGATGTGTTCACATGTAATCCAGTCGTCGCACTGCTCCGGGTGTTTGGAGCACATACTGTTCTTGTGTTGATCGACATAGGGGGTCACCAAGTTAGAGTTCTGTAAAACTGTGTAGTGTGCTTTAGACCAAGAATGCCCGTCCCTACATATTATTGATTCCGCTCCTAGCGTGCATTTTCCAGTCAGTCTCCCCTCGTACCGCGATTTAGGGAGACCTATCTTCTTAAGGCCAGGAATGAAGTCAACACAAAACCCGATGACATCCTCTGTTTGATGGCCCATGGAGATGCTTCCTTCTGGCCTAGCATGGTTACGGCCTTATTTCTTTAGGACTCCCATGAACCTCTCAAAGGGGAACATATTGTGTAGAAATACGGGCACCAGAATGACAATCTTGTCGACTAGATGAACTACAACGTGCGTCATGATATTGAAGAATGATGGTGGGAACATCAGCTCGAAACTGACAAGACATTGCGCCACATCACTCCTTAGCCTTGGTATGATTTCTGGATCGATCACCTTCTGAGATATTGCATTGAGGAATGCACATAGCTTCACAATGGCTAATCGGACGTTTTCCGGTAGAATCCCCCTCAATGCAACCGGAAGCAGTTGCGGCATAATCACGTGGCAGTCATGAGACTTTAGGTTCTGGAACTTTTTCTCTGGCATATTTATTATTCCCTTTATATTCGATAAGAAGCCAGTCGGGATCTTCATACTGAGTAGGCATTCAAAGAAAAAAAAATTCTCTTCTTTCGTAAGAGCGTAGCTGGCAGGACCTTCATACTGCTTCGGAGGCATGCCGTCTTTTTCATGCAAACGTTGCAGGTCCTCCCGTGCATCAGGTGTGTCTTTTGTCTTGCCATACATGCCCAAGAAGCCTAACAGGTTCACGCAAAGGTTCTTCGACACGTGCATCACGTCGATTGAAGAGTGGACCTCTAGCTCTTTCCAGTACGGTAGGTCGAAGAATATAGATTTCTTCTTCCACATGGGTGCGCGTCCCTCAGCGTCATTCGGAACAGCTACTCCGCCGGAACCCTTTCCAAAGATTACATGTAAATCATTGACCATAGCAAGTACGCGATCACCGGTACGGATGGCGGGCTTCTTCCGGTGATCTGCCTCACCTTTGAAATGATTGACTTTCTTTCGACATTGATGGTTGGTCGGGAGAAATAGACGATGGCCCACATACACATTCTTCCTGCATCTGTCCAGGTATATACTTTCGATGTCATCCAAACAGTGCGTGAATGCGTGGTATCCCTTGTTTGTCTGTCCTGAAAGGCTACTGAGAGCGGGCCAATCATTGCCGGGTTGCTTAGGGCCTTGGATGAGAACTGGCATCATAATGAACTTCCGCTTCATGCACATCCAAGGAGGAAGGTTATACATACATAGAATCACGGGCAGGTGCTGTGATTGCTGCTCTGCTCCCCGAAAGGATTAATGCCATCTGCACTTAAAGCAAACCATACGTTCCTTGGGTCCTTTGCAAAATCATCCTAGTACTTCCTCTCGATTTTTCTCCACTGCGACCCGTCAGCGGATGCTCTCAACTTCCCGTCTTTCTTTCGGTCCTCACTGTGCCTTCGCATCAACTTGGCATGCTCTCCGTTTCTGAATAGACGTTTCAATCGTGGTATTATAGGAGCATACCACATCACCTTCGCAGGAACCCTCTTCCTGGGGGCTCGCCGTCAACATCACCAGGGTCATCTCGTCTGATCTTATACTGCAATGCACCGCATACCGGGCATGCGTTCAGATCCTTGTATGCACCGCGGTAGAGGATGCAGTCATTAGGGCATGCATGTATCTTCTGCACCTCCAATCCTAGAGGGAATACGACCTTCTTTGCTGCGTATGTACTGTCAGCAATTCGTTATCCTTTCGAAGCTTCTTCTTGAATATTTTCAGTAGCTTCTCAAATCCTTTGTTAGGCCCAGCATTCTCTGCCTTCCACTGCAGCAATTCCAGTACGGTACCGAGCTTTGTGTTGCCATCTTCACAATTGGGGTACAACCCTTTTTTGTGATCCTCTAACATGCCATCGAACTTCAGCTTTTCCTTTTGACTTTCGCATTGCGTCCTTGCATCGACAATGACCCGGCGGAGATCATCATCATCAGGCACATCGTATGGTTCCTCTTGATCTTCAGAACTTCACCCGTTGCAGCATCATTGGGCACATCGTCAGGTTCCTCTTGATCTTCACCAGCTCCCCCCGTTGCAGCATCAGTGTATTCAGGGGGCACATAGTTGTCATCGTACTCTTCTTCTTCGCCGTCTTCCATCATAACCCCTATTTCTCCGTGCCTTGTCCAAACATTATAGTGTGGCATGAAACCCTTGTAAAGCAGGTGGGTGTGAAGGATTTTCCGGTCAGAGTAAGACTTCGTATTCCCACAATTAGGGCATGGACAACACATAAAACCATTCTGCTTGTTTGCCTCAGCCGCTTCGAGAAATTCATACACGCCCTTAATGTACTCGGAGGTATGTCTGTCACCGTACATCCATTGCCGGTTCATCTGCGTGCGTTATATATAATTAAGTGTGTCAAAAACCATTACAGAACATCATGAATAGATAATTAAGTGACCAAATTAATAGAAGTTCATCATCACATTAAAACCAAAGTACATACATAGTTCTCATCTAACAACATATAGCTCTCCAGAGCATCTAATTAATTAAACCATACATTGAAACTATGTAAAACATTTCAATGCGAAAACAAACGCGAACATAATCGCAACCAAGGTAAAAATTGATCCAACGGCAGAATGATACCAAGCCTCGGTATGAACGACATATTTTCTAATCTTTCTAATCTTCAAGCGCATTGCATCCATCTTGATCTTGTGATCATCGACGACATCCGCAACATGCAACTCCAATATCATCTTCTCCTCCTCAATTGTTTTATTTTTTCCTTCAAGAAATTGTTGTCTTCTTCAACTAAATTTAACCTCAATAGAGTTGGTTAGAATTTTCGGTGCACATACCTCCTAGATAAATAAAATCTATGTCACGTTGGTCGGCATAATTTTCATAAACAATAAATGAACCAATAGTTATAAAGATAATATATACGACATCCGAATCATACACAGGATGAGGGCCGACGGGGGCGGATACCAAAACCATCGCACTATATAAGATGCCATAATGAAAGTAAGAAAATGATACAAGTATCTATCTAAACATACAAGTAAGAATATTTCTCCTTTTAGAAAGAAGATAAGAAAAAGAGGGTCACCACGGTGGTGCCGGTGATGAGATCGGCGCGGGTGATCGATGGCGGTGAATACGGGAGCGGGGCATGTCGGATCGCTAAACCTAGACAAATATTTAGGAAAATGGAGCTTAGAGGTCGAGCTTGGAGAGAAGAAAGCTTAAGTAGTGTGGCTCGGGCTTTCCATCGAACACCTTATGTGCGTAGGAGGTGAGCTAGAGCACCACCAAGCCCTCTCCCCCTCGGCTAGAAAAAACAGAGCAGTGTGCTCTGCTCTTGCGCGAGGGGGGATATATGGGCACCACCATTGGTCCCGGTTGGTGGCATGAACCGGGACTAAAGGGCAGCCTTTGGTCCCGGTTCATGCCATCAACCGGGACCAATGGTGATGGGCTAGGAGCGAGGCCCATTGGTCCCGGTTCGTCCCACCAACCGGGACCAAAAGGTCCAGATGAACAGGGACCAATGGCCCATGTGGCCCGGGCGGCCCCCTGGCTCACAAACCGGGTCCAATGCACCCATTGGTCCCGGTTCTGGTCTGAACCGGGACTAATGGGCTTACCCGGCCTGAACCTTTCCCCCATTTCTACTAGTGACCCTAGCCCCCTCCGGTGTCTATATAAATCAGAGGGTGTAGTCCGTAGGACAACGACAAGCATACCATAGGCTAGCTTCTAGGGTTTAGCCTCTACAATCTCGTGGTAGATCAACTCTTGTAATACTCAAATCATCACGATCAATCAAGCAGGAAGTAGGGTATTACCTCCATCGAGAGGGCCCGAACCTGGGTAAACATCGTGTCCCCCGCCTCCTGTTACCATCCGCCTTAAACACACAGTTTGGTACCCCCTACCCGAGATCGGCCGGTTTTGACACCGACATTGGTGCTTTCATTGAGTGTTTCACTGTGCCGTCACTATAAGGCTTGATGTCCTTCGATCATCGGTAACGATGCAATCCAGGGTGAGATTTTCCTCCCCGGACAGATCTTCGTATTCGGCGGGTTCGTACTGCGGGCCAACTCGCTTGGTCATCTGGAGCAGATCGAGAGCTACGCCCCTAGCCATCAGGTCAGGTTTGGAAACTTGAACTATACTGCCGACATCCGCGGAGACTTGAGCTTCGACGGATTTGAGCCCATGTCAGGTGCGCCGCACAGTCACGACGGGCATGATTTAGCTCTGCCGCTGGACAGTGCTCGGAAGATCACACCTGTGACAACTCCGGCCCTCAAACCGCAGCAGATTGCATCATCCGAGGACGGGTGGATGGACCCCGCCTTGGAGGCCACGCTCTCAGCGCCGATAGAGCCAAATGCTGACGTCACTTCCTATGAGACCCGTGTTGCCGGACACGTGGATTCGTGCCCGGCCACGGGCTGCGAGCCGCCTGCGTCCGTGCCTATCGAATCCGATTGGGCACGGATCATGGAGTTTACAACCGCAGATATCTCTCAGCACTCGCCCTTTGGCGACGTGCTAAACTCGTTGAGGTCCCTCTCCCTATCAGGAGACCCTTGCCGAACTATGTCCGGCTAGAATGGGATGCGGAGGATGAAGAAATTCGCTTCCCACCCACCACCCACTTAGGCCTCCAAGTGAAGAGGTTTGTAGGACAGTAGCAAATTTCCTTAAAGTGGATGACCAAAGGTTTATCAATCCGTGGGAGGCGTAGGATGAAGATGGTCTCTCTCAAACAACCCTGCAACCAAATAACAAAGAGTCTCTTGTGTCCCCAACACACCCAATACAATGGTAAATTGTATAGGTGCACTAGTTCGGCGAAGAGATGGTGATACAAGTGCAATATGGATGGTAGATATAGGTTTTTGTAAACTGAAAATATAAAAACAGCAAGGTAGCAAGTGATAAAAGTGAGCACAAACGGTATTGCAATGCTAGGAAATAAGGCCTAGGGTTCATATTTTCACTAGTGCAAGTTCTCTGAACAATAATACAATAATTGGATCATATAACTATCCCTCAACATGCAACAAAGAGTCACCCCAAAGTCACTAATAGCGGAAAACAAACGAAGAGATTATGGTAGGGTACGAAACCACCTCAAAGTTATTCTTTCCGATCAATCCATTTGGCTATTCCTATAAGTGTCACAAACAGCCCTAGAGTTCGTAGTAAAGTAACACCTTAAGACACAAGTCAACCAAAACCCTAATGTCACCAAGATACTCCAATGCTACCTCAAGTATCCGTGGGTATGATTATACGATATGCATCACACAAACTCAGATTCATCTACTCAAACCAACACAAAGTACTTCAAAGAGTGCCCCAAAGTTTCTACTAGAGAGTCAAGACGAAAACGTGTGCCAACCCCTATGCATAGGTTCATGGACGGAACCCGCAAGTTGATCACCAAAACATACATCAAGCGAATCACGTGATATCCCACTGTCACCACAGATACGCACGGCAAGACATACATCAAGTGTTCTCAAATCCTTAAAGACTCAATCCAATAAGAGAACTTCAAAGGGAAAACTCAATCCATTACAAGATAGTAGAGGGGGAGAAACATCATAAGATCCAACTATAATTTCAAAGCTCGCGATACATCAAGATCGTATCATCTCAAGAACACAAGAGAGAGATCAAACACATAGCTACTGATGCATACCCTTAGCCCCGAGGGTGAACTACTCCCTCCTCGTCATGGAGAGCGCTGGGATGATGAACATGGCCACCGGTGAAGGTTCCCCCCCTTCCGGTAGGGTGCCGGAACAGGGTCCCGATTGGTTTTTGGTGGCTACAGAGGCTTGCGGCGGCGGAACTCCCGATCTATTCTTTTCCCCGATGGTTTTAGGGTATATTGGTATACATAGGAGGAAGAAATACGTCAGGGGAGCCACGAGGGGCCCACGAGGGAGGAGGGCGCGCCCCCCTGCCTCGTGCCTCCCTTGTTGCTTTCCTGACATGCACTCCAAGTCTCCCGTATTGCTTTCTTTCCAAAAATAACTTTTCCAAAGGTTTCATTCCGTTTGGACTCCGTTTGATATTCCTTTTCTGCGAAACACTGAAACAAGAGAAAAAACAGAAACTAGCACTGGGCTCTGGGTCAATAGGTTAGTCCCAAAAGTAATATAAAAGTGCATAATAGAGCGCATAAAACATCCAAGATGGATAATATAATAGCATGAATACTTCATAAATTATAGATACGTTGGAGACGTATCAGCATCCCCAAGCTTAATTCCTGCTCGTCCTCGAGTATGTAAATGATAAAAGAAATAATTTATGAAGTGTGAATGCTAGCAGGTGCATAAGTTTGATCAATCATAATTTCAATCACCTTTTCTAGCATCATTATATGTCATAAAAGTAGTTCAACTCATAGAACTTTTCATGATCAAGTAACAAGCTATTCACATGTTAAAGTATAGATCATAAACTTTCTTGAAAACTAACAAACCGTGTTATTAGTCATCAAACAATTACAATTCATCTTATTTTCAGGAAGAGTCTATGTCAGAGCTTTGATTTAGCAAACTCCACATACTCAACTATCATTTAGTCTTCCATGATTGCTACCGCTCAAAGCATATTTTTAGAACAACTGGTATTCATCGAATACAGAGAAAGATAGGGGCTTAATGTTTCACCCCCCAACCTTTTACCTCAAGGGTAATGTCAACAGTAATAATTCATGCTCAAATATATATATGAATGGCCATATATGCCTAGATCTTTCCATCACATGATGCTTGCCAACTAAAGAGTAGGTTGGAACGAGAAGGAATACTACTGATTCTTGCATAAAAGTAAATGATAGGCCCTTCGCAGAGGGAAGCAGGGATTTGCAGAGGTGCCAGAGCTCGAAGCAAAAACAGAGATGAAAATAATTTTGAGAGGTATGCTTTCATTGTCAACATAACGACCAAGAGTTCCCAATATCTTCCATACTACATAAATTATAGGCGGTTCCCAAACAGAAAGGTAAAGATTTTACTCCCCCTCCACCAACAATCATCAATCCATGGCTTTGCGCGAAACAACGGGTGCCTCCAACTAACATCAATCCTGGGGGAGTTTTGTTTGCTATTATTTTTTATTTGATTTCGATCTTTTGATCACGGGACTGAGCATCCCAGTTACCAGCCATTTTCTCGTGAATGATTAGCGGAGTCCACTCATCGTGAGAATAACCGACCTAGCATGGAAGATACTTCTATCCCAGAGTCGGTACATGAGCGATTCGGGTATACAAAACAGATTATTATTTAAAGGTTTAGAGTTTGGCACATGCAAATTTACTTGGAACGGCAGGTGAATACCGCATATAGGTAGGTATGGTGGACACTCATGGAAGAAACTTGGTTCAAGGGATTTGGATGCACAAGCAGTATTCCCGCTTAGTACAGATATTTTGGCTAGCAAAGGATTCTAAATAGCAAGCATCACATGTTAGAGGATCCATAACAATATAACTTCTATAAAAATATACCCAAGCATACCTCATTATGTTGTCTTCCTTGTCCAACTTCAACTAATTTGCTCAAGTTTGAAAATAACTAATGGGGATCACAATCATAGAAGATGTCCAGGATAGTATATTTACATGTGAAATCTCTCTTCCTTCAATATTCTTTCATGAATTGTTCAAGTGACCAATACAACGTTTGCTAACCTTCAAAAAATTATGACCTCTACTTTTTATATATGAAGGCATCACTAGCCATGGGATAAGCATATGAAACATATATAATTTTGTATTTATGACATTCAAATCATTCAACCATTTACTCATAGGATATAAGTGAAGCACACGAGTAAATGACAAACTACTCCAAAAAGATATAAGTGAAGATCAATGAGTAGTTAAATAATTATGTAGCTATGTGAAGACTCTCTCTCATTTAATAATTTCATATCTTGATACTTTATTCAAACAGCAAGAAAAACAAAATAAAACTACATTGCAAGGATAGCACAACTCATGTGAAGAAGCAAAAACTTAGGTTCAATCGATACTAACCGATAGTTGTTGAAGAGAAAAGATGGGATGCCTACCGGGGCATCCCCAAGCTTAGATATTTGAGACTTCTTGAAATAATATCTTGGGGTGCCTTGGGCATCCCCAAGCTTGAGCTTTTGTGTCTCCTTAATTCCTTTTATATCTCGGTTTCCTAAATCTCGAAAGCTTCATCCACACTGAACTCAACAAGAACTTGTGAGATAAGTTAGTATAAACCAATGCAAAACCTTATCATTTTCTACAGTAACAAATCACTAAAATTATTATTCAACATTGCATACTAAATGTCTCTGCATATTTAATACTCCTATCCTCAAATAGAATCAGTAAACAAGCAAACATATGCAAACAATGCAAACATAACAGCAATCTGCCAAAACATTACAGTCTGTAAAGAATGCAAGATTCATCATACTTCCCTAACTCCAAAAATTATGAAAGAAAATTCCCACTGTAGTAAATTTATCAGAGCTTATTACGCAAAAGGTTTCAACGTTTCTAGGGAATGTTTGCAACAGCGGTAAACTTTCTGTTTTCAAACAGCAACATGTATACTTGCAAAATAAGCATAGTAGAGGCTATCCTTGCATTTTTATTGAAAATAAAGATGCAAAACATTATTTTAAATAACGGCAAGAAAGTACTCACAAAATAAATTGACGCTCCAAGAAAAACACATATCATGTGGTGAATAAAAATATAGCTCCAAGTATAGTTACCGATGAACGAAGACGAAAGAGGGGATGCCTTCCGGGGCATCCCCAAGCTTAGTCTCTTGGTTGTCCTTGAATATTACCTTGGGGTGTCTTGCACATCCACAAGATTAGGCTCTTGCCACTCCTTATTCCATAGTCCATCAAATCTTTACCCAAAACTTGAAAACTTCACAACACAAAACTAACAGAACACTCGTAAGGTCCATTAGCGAAAGAAAACAAAACACCATTTCAAGGTAATGTAATAAACTCATTTTTTATTTATATTGGTGTTAAACCTACTGTATTCAAACTTCTCTATGGTTTATAAACTATTTTACTAGCCATAGATTCATCAAAATAAGCAAACAACACACGAAAAACAGAATCTGTCAAAAACAGAACAGTATAGTAATCTGTAACTAACGCAAACTTCTGGAACTACAAAAATTCTACCAAAATAGGAAGACCTAGATAATTTCTTTATTGATCTTCTGAAATTGGAATCAGTATTTTATCACGCTCTGGTGATTTTTAATAATTGTTTTCGTGAACAGAAAGTTCTGGAATTTTCAGCAAGATCAAATAACTTTCATCCAAGAAGATCCTATAGGTCTTACATGGCACAAACACTAATTAAAACACAAAACCACATGTAAACATAAGCTAGATGGATTATTTATTACTAAACAGAACAAAAAAGCAAGAAACTAAAATAAAATTCGTTACCTCCCAACAAGCGCTATCGTTTAATGCCCCTAGCTCTGCATGATGATTTCAAGGATGCTCACATAAAAGATAAGAATTGAAACATAAAGAGAGCATCATGAAGAATATAACTAGCAAATTTAAGTCTAACCCACTTCCTATGCATAGGTATTTTGTGAGCAAACAACTTATGGGAACAATAATCAACTAGCATAGGAAGGCAAAACAAGCATAACCTTGAAATTTTAAGCACATAGAGAGGAAACTTGACATTATTGCAATTCCTACAAGAATATATTCCTCCCTCATAATAATTTTCAGTAGCATCATGAATGAATTCAACAATATAACCATGACCTAAAGCATTCTTTTCATGATCTACAAGCATAGAAATTTTATTACTCTCCTCATAAACAAATTTGTTCTCATGAATAGTAGTGGGAGAAAACTCAACAAAATAACTATCATGTGATTCAAAATTAATATCAAGATGACAAGTTTCATGGTTATCATTATTTTTTATAGCATAGGTGTCATCACAATAATCATCATTTATAGGAGGCATTCTTTCATCATAGTAAATTTGTTGGGGAACGTAGTAATTTCAAAAAAAATTCCTACGCACACGCAAGATCATGGTGATGCATAGCAACGAGAGGGGAGAGTGTTGTCTACGTACCCTCGTAGACCGAAGCGGAAGCTTTGACACAACGTAGAGGAAGTAGTCGTATGTTCTCCTCGCGATCCAACCGATCACAGCACCGTTACTCCGGCACCTCCGAGTTCTTGGCACACGTTCAGCACGATGACGATCCCCGGGCTCCGATCCAGCAAAGCGTCGGGGAAGAGTTCCGTCAGCATGACGGCGTGGTGACGATCTTGATGTGTTACCGGCGCAGGGCTTCGCCTAAGCACTGCAACGATATAATCGAGGTGGAATTTGGTGGAAGGGGGCACCGCACACGGCTAAGGAACGATCCGTAGATCAACTTGTGTGTCTATGGGGTGCCCCTTGCCTCAGTATATAAAGGATGGAGGAGGAGGAGGCCGGCCAAGGGTTTGGCGCGCCAGGGTGTGGAGTCCTACTAGGTTTCCAAGTCCTAGTAGGAGTCCACCAAGAGGGGAGGAAGGGAGAAGGAATAGGAGGAGTAGGAAAGGTGGCCGGCCCCCTTTTCCCTAGTCCAATTCGGACCAAAGGGGAGGGGGGGCGCAGCAGCCTTTTCCTCTTCCCACTAAAGCCCATCAAGGCCCATTACTTCTCCCGTAATCCCGTAACTCCCCGATACTCCCGAAAATACCCGAATCACTCAGAACCTTTCCGATGTCCGAATATAGTCGTCCAATATATCGATCTTTACGTCTCGACCATTTCGAGACTCCTCGTCATGTCCCCGATCTCATCCGGGACTCCGAACTCCTTCGGTACATCAAAACTCATAAACTCATAATAACTGTCATCGTAACCTTAAGCGTGCGGACCCTACGGTTCGAGAACAATGTAGACATGACCGAGACACGTCTTCGGTCAATAACCAACAGCGGGACCTGGATGCCCATATTGGCTCCTACATATTCTACGAAGATCTTTTATCGGTCAGACCGCATAACAACATACGTTTGTTCCCTTTGTCATCGGTATGTTACTTGCCCGAGATTCGATCGTCGGTATCCAATACCTAGTTCAATCTCGTTACCGGCAAGTCTCTTTTCTCGTTCCGTAATACATCATCTCGCAACTAACTCATTGGTTGCAATGCTTGCAAGGCTTATGTGATGTGCATTACCGAGAAGGCCCTGAGATACCTCTCCGACAATCGGAGTGACAAATCCTAATCTCGAAATATGCCAACCCAACATGTACCTTCGGAGACACCTGTAGAGCACCTTTATAATCACCCAGTTACGTTGTGACGTTTGGTAGCACACAAAGTGTTCCTATGGTAAACGGGAGTTGCATATTCTCATAGTTAAAGGAACATGTATAAGTCATGGATAAAAGCAATAGCAACATACTAAACGATCGGGTGCTATGCTAATGGAATGGGTCATGTCAATCAGATCATTCAACTAATGATGTGATCTCGTTAATCAAATAACAACTCTTTGTTCATGGTTAGGAAACATAACCATCTTTGATTAATGAGCTAGTCAAGTAGAGGCATACTAGTGACACTCTGTTTGTCTATGTATTCACACATGTATTATGTTTCCGGTTAATACAATTCTAGCATGAATAATAAACATTTATCATGACATGTAAGGAAATAAATAATAACTTTATTATTGCCTCTAGGGCATATTTCCTTCAGTCTCCCACTTGCACTATAGTCAATAATCTAGATCACATCACTATGTGATTAACATCAATAGTTCACATCATCATGTGATTAACACCCATAGTTCACATCGCTATGTGACCGACACCCAAAGGGTTTACTAGATTCAGTAATCTAGTTTACATCGCTATGTAATTAACACCCAAAGAGTACTAAGGTGTGATCATGTTCTGCTTGTGAGAGAATCTTAGTCAACGGGTCTGCTACATTCAGATCCGTTATGTATTTTGCAATTTTCTATGTCTACAATGCTCTGCACGGAGCTACTTTAGCTAATTGCTCCCACTTTCAATATGTATCTAGATTGAGACTTAGAGTCATCTAGATTAGTGTCAAAACTTGCATCGACGTAACCTTTTACGACGAACCTTTTTGTCACATCCATAATCGAGAAACATATCCTTATTCCACTAAGGATAATTCTGATCGCTTGTCCAGTGATCTACTCCTAGATCACTATTGTACTCCCGTGCCAAACTCAGTGGTAGGGTATGCAATAGATCTGGTACACAGCATGGCATACTTTATAGAACCTATGGCTGAGGCATAGGGAATGACTTTCATTCCTTTTCTATCTTCTGCCGTGGTCGGGCTTTGAGTCTTACTCAATTTCACACCTTGTAATACAGGCAAGAACTCTTTCTTTGACTGTTCCATTTTGAACTACTTCAAAATCTTGTCAAGGTATGTACTCATTGAAAAAACTTATCAAGCGTCTCGATCTATCTCTATAGATCTTGATGCTCGATATGTAAGTAGCTTCCCCGAGGTCTTTCTTTAAAAAAAACTCCTTTTAAATACTCCTTTATGCATTACAGAATAATTCTACATTATTTCCGATCAATAATATGTCATTTACATATACTTATCAGAAATGCTGTAGTGCTCCCACTCACTTTCTTGTAAATACAGGCTTCACCGCAAGTCTGTATAAAACTATATGCTTTGATCAACTTATCAAAGCGTATATTCCAACTCCGAGATGCTTGCACCAGTCCATAGATGGATCGCTGGAGCTTGCATATTTTGTTAACACCTTCAGGATCGACAAAACCTTCTAGTTGCATCGTATACAACTCTTCTTTAATAAATCCATTAAGGAATGTAGTTTTGTTTATCCATTTGCCGGATTTCATAAAATGCGACAATTGCTAACATGATTCGGACAGACTTAAGCATAGATACGAGTGAGAAACTCTCATCGTAGTCAACACTTTGAACTTGTCGAAAAACCTTTTTTCGACAATTCTAGCTTTGTAGATAGTAACACTACTATCAGTGTCCGTCTTCCTCTTGAAGATCCATTTATTCTTAATTGCTTGCCGATCATCGGGCAAGGCAACCAAAGTCCAAACTTTGTTCTCATACATGGATCATATCTCAGATTTCATGGCCTCTAACCATTTTGCGGAATCTGGGCTCATCATCGCTTCCTCATAGTTCGCAAGTTCGTCATGGTCTAGTAACATGACTTCCAGAACAGGATTACCGTACCACTCTGGTGCGGATCTCACTCTGGTTTACTTACGAGATTCGGTAGTAACTTGATCTTGAAGTTACATGATCATCATCATTAGCTTCCTTACTAATTGGTGTAGTAGTCTCAAGAACAGATTTCTGTGAGGAACTACTTTCCAATAAGGGAGAAGGTACAATTACCTTATCAAGTTTTCTACTTTCCTCCCACTCACTTCTTTCGAAAGAAACTCTTTCTCTAGAAAGTTTCCGAACTTAGCAACAAAAGTCTTGCCTTCGGATCTGTGATAGAAGGTGTATCCAACAGTTTCAGTTGGATATCCTATGAAGACACATTTCTCCGATTTGGGTTCGAGCTTATCAGGTTGAAGCTTTTTCACATAAGCATCGCAGCCCCAAACTTTAAGAAACGACAGCTTAGATTTATTGCTAAACCATAGTTCATACGGTGTCGTCTCAACGGATTTAGATGGTGCCCTATTTAATGTGAATGCAGCTGTCTCTAATGCATAATCCCAAAAACGATAGTGGTAGATCGGTAAGATACATCATAAATTGTACTATATCTAATAAAGTACGGTTATGACGTTCGGACGCACCATTATGCTGCGGTGTTCCAGGTGGCATGAGTTTGTGAAACTATTCCACATTGTTTTAATTGAAGACCAAACTCGTAACTCAAATATTCGTCTCTGTGATCAGATCGTAGAAACTTTATTTTCTTGTCACGATGATTTTCCACTTCACTCTGAAATTCTTTGAACTTTTCAAATGTTTCAGACTTATGTTTCATCAAGCAGATATACCCATATCTGCTCAAATCATCTGTGAAGGTCAGAAAATAATGATATTTTGTCGCGAGCCTTAATATTCATCGGACCACATACATCAGTATGTATGATTTCCAACAATTCTGTTGCTTGCTTCATTGTTCCGGAGAACGGTGTTTTAGTCATCTTGCCTATGAGGCATGGTTCGCAAGCATCAAGTGATTCATAATCAAGTGATTCCAAAATCCCATCAGCATGGAGTTTCTTCATGCGCATTACACCAATATGACCTAAACTGCAGTGCCACAAATAGGTTGCACTATCATTATTAACTTCGCATCTTTTGGTTTCAATATTATGAATATGTGTATCACTACGATCGAGATCCAACAAACCATTTTTGTTGGTGTGTATGACCATAGAAGGTTTTATTCATGTAAACAGAACAACAATTGTTCTCTAACTTAAATGAATAACTGTATTGCAATTAACATGATCAAATCATATTCATGCTCAACGCAAACACCAAATAACACTTATTTAGTTTCAACACTAATCCCGAAAGTATAGGGAGTGTGTGATGATGATCATATCAATCTTGGAACCACTTCCAACACACATCGTCACCTTGCCCTTTAACTAGTCTTTGTTCATTCTGCAACTCCCGTTTCGAGTTACTAATCTTAGCAACTTGAACTAGTACCAAATACTGAGGGGTTGCTATGAATACTAGTAAAGTACACATCAATAACATGTATATCAAATATACTTATGTTCACTTTGCCATCCTTCTTATCCGCCAATCACTTGGGGTAGTTCCGCTTCCAGTGACCAGTCCCTTTGCAGTAGAAGCACTTAGTCTCAGGCTTAGGACCAGACTTGGGCTTTTTCACTTGAGCAGCAACTTGCTTGCCGTTCTTCTTGAAGTTCCCCTTCTTTCCTTTTGCCCTTTTCTTGAAACTAGTGATCTTGTCAACCATCAACACTTGATGTTTTTCTATTGATTTCTACCTTCGCCGATTTAGCATCGCGAAGAGCTTGGGAATATTTTCCGTTATCCCTTGCATATTATAGTTCATCACGAAGTTCTACTAACTTGGTGATGGTGACTAGAGAATTCTGTCAATCACTATCTTATCTGGAAGATTAACTCCCACTTGATTCAAGCGATTGTAGTACTCAGACTATCTGAGCACATGCTCACTAGTTGAGCGATTCTCCTCCATCTTTTAGCTATAGAACTTGTTGGAGACTTCATATCTCTCAACTCGGGTATTTGCTTGAAATATTAACTTCAACTCCTGGAACATCTCGTATGGTCCATGACGTTCAAAACGTCTTTGAAGTCCCGATTCTAAGCCGTTAAGCATGGTGCACTAAACTATTAAGTAGTCATCATATTGAGCTAGCAAAACGTTCATAACGTCTGCATCTGCTCCTGCAAAAGGTCCGTCACCTAGCGGTGCATCAAGGACAAAATTCTTCTGTGCAGCAATGAGGATAAACCTTAGATTACGGATCCAATCCGCATCATTGCTACTAACATTTTTCAACACAATTTTCTCTAGGAACATATCAAAATAAACACAGGGAAGCAACAATGCGAGCTACTGATCTACAACATAGATATGCTAATACTACCAGGACTAAGTTCATGATAAATTAAAGTTCAATTAATCATATTACTTAAGAACTCCCACTTAGATAGACATCCCTCTAATCTTCTAAGTGACCACGTGATCCAAATCAACTAAACCATGTCCGATCATCACGTGAGATGGAGTAGTTTCAATGGTGAACATCACTATGTTGATCATATCTACTATATGATTCACGCTCGACCTTTCGGTCTCCGTGTTCCGAGGCCATATCTGTATATGCTAGGCTCGTCAAGTTAAACCTGAGTATTCCGCGTGTGCAACTGTTTTGCACCCGTTGTATTTGAACGTAGAGCCTATCACACCCGATCATCACGTGGTGTCTCAGCACGAAGAACTTTCGCAACGGTGCATACTCAGGGAGAACACTTCTTGATAATTTAGTGAGAGATAATCTTATAATGCTACCGTCAAACAAAGCAAGATAAGATGCATAAAAGATAAACATCACATGCAATCAATATAAGTGATATGATATGGCCATCATCATCTTGTGCTTGTGATCTCCATCTCTGCAGCACCGTCATGATCACCATCGTCACCGGCGCGACACCTTGATCTCCATCGTAGCATCGTTGTCGTCTCGCCAATCTTATGCTTCCACGACTATCACTACCGCTTAGTAATAAAGTAAAGCATTACATCGCGATTGCATTGCATACAATAAAGCGACAACCATATGGCTCCTGCCAGTTGCCGATAACTCGGTTACAAAACATGATCATCTCATACAATAAAATTTAGCATCATGTCTTGACCATATCACATCACAACATGCCCTGCAAAAACAAGTTAGACGTCCTCTACTTTGTTGTTGCAAGTTTTACATGGCTGCTACGGGCTTAAGCAAGAACTCATCTTACCTACGCATCAAAACCACAACGATAGTTTGTCAAATAGACTCCGTTTTAACCTTCTCAAGGACCGGGCGTAGCCACACTCGGTTCAACTAAAGTTGGAGAGACAGTCTTCCGCAAGCCATCTATGTGCAAAGCACGTCGAGGGAACCGGTCTCGCGTAAGCGTACGCGTAAGGTTGGTCCGGATCGTCTCGTCCAACAATACCGCTGAACCAAAGTATGACATGCTGGTAGGCAGTATGACTTGTATCGTCCACAACTCACTTGTGTTCTACTCGTGCAAATAACATCAAACCATAAAAAACCTAGGCTCTGATACCACTGTTGGGGAACGTAGTAATTTCAAAAAAAATTCCTACGCACACGCAAGATCATGGTGATGCATAGCAACGAGAGGGGAGAGTGTTGTCTACGTACCCTCGTAGACCGAAGCGGAAGCTTTGACACAACGTAGAGGAAGTAGTCGTATGTTCTCCTCGCGATCCAACCGATCACAGCACCGTTACTCCGGCACCTCCGAGTTCTTGGCACACGTTCAGCACGATGACGATCTCCGGGCTCCGATCCAGCAAAGCGTCGGGGAAGAGTTCCGTCAGCACGACGGCGTGGTGACGATCTTGATGTGTTACCGGCGCAGGGCTTCGCCTAAGCACTGCAACGATATAATCGAGGTGGAATTTGGTGGAAGGGGGCACCGCACACGGCTAAGGAACGATCCGTAGATCAACTTGTGTGTCTATGGGGTGCCCCTTGCCTCAGTATATAAAGGATGGAGGAGGAGGAGGCCGGCCAAGGGTTTGGCGCGCCAGGGTGTGGAGTCCTACTAGGTTTCCAAGTCCTAGTAGGAGTCCACCAAGAGGGGAGGAAGGGAGAAGGAATAGGAGGAGTAGGAAAGGTGGCCGGCCCCCTTTTCCCTAGTCCAATTCGGACCAAAGGGGAGGGGGGGCGCAGCAGCCTTTTCCTCTTCCCACTAAAGCCCATCAAGGCCCATTACTTCTCCCGTAATCCCGTAACTTCCCGATACTCCCGAAAATACCCGAATCACTCAGAACCTTTCCGATGTCCGAATATAGTCGTCCAATATATCGATCTTTACGTCTCGACCATTTCGAGACTCCTCGTCATGTCCCCGATCTCATCCGGGACTCCGAACTCCTTCGGTACATCAAAACTCGTAAACTCATAATAACTGTCATCGTAACCTTAAGCGTGCGGACCCTACGGTTCGAGAACAATGTAGACATGACCGAGACACGTCTTCGGTCAATAACCAACAGCGGGACCTGGATGCCCATATTGGCTCCTACATATTCTACGAAGATCTTTTATCGGTCAGACCGCATAACAACATACGTTTGTTCCCTTTGTCATCGGTATGTTACTTGCCCGAGATTCGATCGTCGGTATCCAATACCTAGTTCAATCTCGTTACCGGCAAGTCTCTTTTCTCGTTCCATAATACATCATCTCGCAACTAACTCATTGGTTGCAATGCTTGCAAGGCTTATGTGATGTGCATTACCGAGAAGGCCCTGAGATACCTCTCCGACAATCGGAGTGACAAATCCTAATCTCGAAATATGCCAACCCAACATGTACCTTCGGAGACACCTGTAGAGCACCTTTATAATCACCCAGTTACGTTGTGACGTTTGGTAGCACACAAAGTGTTCCTATGGTAAACGGGAGTTGCATATTCTCATAGTTAAAGGAACATGTATAAGTCATGGATAAAAGCAATAGCAACATACTAAACGATCGGGTGCTATGCTAATGGAATGGGTCATGTCAATCAGATCATTCAACTAATGATGTGATCTCGTTAATCAAATAACAACTCTTTGTTCATGGTTAGGAAACATAACCATCTTTGATTAATGAGCTAGTCAAGTAGAGGCATACTAGTGACACTCTGTTTGTCTATGTATTCACACATGTATTATGTTTCCGGTTAATACAATTCTAGCATGAATAATAAACATTTATCATGACATGTAAGGAAATAAATAATAACTTTATTATTGCCTCTAGGGCATATTTCCTTCAAAATTTGCTCATCAAAGCTTGGGGGACACAAAATATCATCTTCATCAAACATAGCTTCCCCAAGCTTGTGGCTTTGCATATCATTAGCATCATGGATATTCAAGGAATTCATACTAACAACATTGCAATCATGCTCATCATACAAAGATTTAGTCCCAAACATTTTAATGCATTCTTCTTCTAACACTTTGGCACAATTTTCCTTTCCCTCATACTCACGAAAGATATTAAAAAGCTGAAGCGTATGTGGCAAACTCAATTCCATTTTTGTAGTTTTATTTTATAAATTAAACTAGTGATAAAACAAGAAACAAAAAGATTCGATTGCAAGATCTAAAGATATACCTTCAAGCACTCACCTCCCTGGCAACGGCGCCAGAAACTACTTGATGTCTACTACACAACCTTCTTCTTGTAGACGTTGTTGGGCCTCCAAGTGCAGAGGTTTGTAGGACAATAGCAAATTTCCCTCAAGTGGATGACGTAAGGTTTATCAATCCGTTGGAGGCTTAGGATGAAGATGGTCTCTCTCAAACAACCCTGCAACCAAATAACAAAGAGTCTCTTGTGTCCCCAACACACCAAATACAATGGTAAATTGTATGGGTGCACTAGTTCGGCGAAGAAATGGTGATACAAGTGCAATATGGATGGTAGATATAGGTTTTTGTAAACTGAAAATATAAAAACAGCAAGGTAGAAAGTGATAAAAGTGAGCACAAACGGTATTGCAATGCTAGGAAATAAGGCCTAGGTTTCATACTTTCACTAGTGCAAGTTCTCTCAACAATAATAACATAATTGGATCATATAACTATCCCTCAACATGCAACAAAGAGTCACCCCAAAGTCACTAATAGCGGAAAATAAACGAAGAGATTATGGTAGGGTACGAAACCACCTCAAAGTTATTCTTTCCGATCAATCCATTGGGCTATTCTTATAAGTGTCACAAACAGCCCTAGAGTTCGTAGTAAAATAACACCTTAAGACACACGTCAACCAAAACCCTAATGTCACCAAGATACTCCAATGCTACCTCAAGTATCCGTGGGTATGATTATACGATATGCATCACACAATCTCAGATTAATATATTCAAACCAACACAAAGTACTTCAAAGAGTGCCCCAAAGTTTCTACCGGAGAGTCAAGACGAAAACGTGTGCCAGCCCCTATGCATAGGTTCATGGGCGGAACCCGCAACTTGATCACCAAAACATACATCAAGCGAATCACGTGATATCCCACTGTCACCACAGATACGCACGGAAAGACATACATCAATTGTTCTCAAACCCTTAAAGACTCAATCCGATAAGATAACTTCAAAGGGAAAACTCAATCCATTACAAGAGAGTAGAGGTGGAGAAACATCATAAGATCCAACTGTAATAGCAAAGCTCGCGATACATCAAGATCATATAATCTCAATAACACGAGAGAGAGAGAGAGATCAAACACATAGCTACTGATACACACCCTCAGCCCAGAGGGTGAACTACTCCCTCCTCGTCATGGAGAGCGCCGGGATGATGAACATGGCCACCGGTGAAGGTTCCCCCCTCTGGCAGGGTGCCGGAATAGGGTCCTGGTTTGTTTTTGCTGGCTACAGAGGCTTGTGGTGGCGGAACTCCCGATCTATTTCTGTTCCCCGATGGTTTTAGGGTATATTGGTATATATAGGAGGAAGAAATACGTCAGGGGAGCCACGAGGGGCCCTCGAGGGTGGAGGGCGCGCCCAAGAGGGTGGGCGCGCCCCCTGCCTCGTGCCTCCCTCGTTGCTTTCCTGACGTGCACTCCAAGTCTCATGTATTGCTTTTTTTTCCAAAAATAACTTTTCCGAAGGTTTCATTCCGTTTGGACTCCGTTTGATATTCCTTTTCTGTGAAACACTGAAACAAGGGGAAAAACAGAAACTGGCACTGGGCTCTTGGTCAATAGGTTAGTCCCAAAAGTAATATAAAAGTGCATAGTAGAGCCCATTAAACATCGAAGATGGATAATATAATATCATGAATACTTCATAAATTATAGATACATTGGAGACGTATCAGGTATGTCTACTGACAACTTTTTCGTCGAAACGTTATGTCTGGCCTCTTTATTATTTCGAACCATTTTTTGCCCCCCTGCTTCGTGTTTCGAGGCGCAGCCTCCATTGACACGTCTTATCAAAGTAGAGATCATGACCCCTCATTACGGAATTCTCATCAATACGGGTTTGGGTAATCCAACCATGCCATTCACACGACCCCTTGGGAACAGGCGAGTTTTAAGGCTTGAAGGGGGGCGCTTGATATTCATTGCCTATATATACGGATAAAGATCCCTTCTTTCCATCCCACGCCTTCTTCATTCACTAGCCTTCCCATCCTCAAGCTCCGGTGCCCAAGCATCGATCTTCCCCACCGCCACCAACCTTTCCAGCCATGTTTGGATCCGGCTCTCAAGGCAAGTGGGTGGCCTCCTCCATGACGGAGAAGGACATCAAGAAGCTCCAGGAGGCGGGGTACCTGAGTGCGGACGTTGCGCACAGTATCCCTGCCAAGAAGCGGGTCGTCCCCACCCCGGAGCCCGGCGAAAGGATGGTATTTATCCCCCACTTCTTCCACGGACTAGGGTTTCCCCTCCATCCCTTTGTCCGCGGTCTCATGTTCTTTTACAGACTAGATTTCCATGATCTAGCCCCTAATTCCTTCCTCCATATCTCGACGTTCATTGTCGTGTGCGAGGCGGTCCTCCGCATCCCCCCACACTTCGGCCTATGGCTCAAGGTCTACAACGTGAAGCCGAAGATGGTCGATGGGCAGCAGGCAGACTATGGTGGATCCATGGTGAGCAAGCTCCCCAACGTCACCTGGCCCAAAGGGGCCTTCCTAGAGACTGTCAAGATATGGCAGCAGGAGTGGTTTTACATCACCAAATCTCGGGGCGCCACATGGGCATCCACTACTGAGTTTAGAACCGGACCCCAGATGCGGCTCGCGTCGTGGACCAACAAGGGTCTGGACTGGGGGTCGACCGACGAGGTGTTGATGCTGCAGGAGCGCATCAAAAACATGATATAATAGAAGACCAGCCTCACTGACATGATCTAGGTGATGCTATTCCACCGGACCCTTCCCTGCCAGCGCCGGCCTCTCCATATGTGAGAGTTCAATCCGGAAGGGCCGCGGACCCTGCAGCGATTCTTCGGCATGATGCATGAAGAGATCTGGAAGCTTCTCTTCATGAGAGATCTACACCACAATTGATCAATTCATCTACCACTTTTTATCTTTTATCTTTTTTCCCTAACCCTAGTTCTTCTTCTTCCTCGTTCTTCGTCTTTTCTTATTGTTGCAGGGTGGCGAACCTCGAGGCCCTAGGGGCGATCAGCTCGACCTAGGGCAGCCCATAGCCTCCGCGTGGCCCGACAGGGACCCTCCCGGGTGTGTGGGGTTTCGGGTCTTCAAAAGCACCCACTGGATTGCTTGCGTACGGGTCTCCTTCGACGTGAGCAGCGGTGCATCACCCTCGGCGTTGGAGGTACACGGTGACATGTTCGTGTGCGAACAAACTACTTGGCGAACCAGTGGTAGCAGGTGGTTATCGCGAAGGAGGAGCGGCGTCGCTTATGGCACGTCGACAACGGTGCCTCTCGACGGCATGGAATAGTGGAGTCTTGGCGTTGGACGCATAGTGATGGACAAGCGCAGGGTGGCAACACTATTTGCCGTCGTGGTGGCATCAATGGTAGGCCTGGCAAGGTTGATGCGCCAGTACCTGCTCTGAAGATGGATCAGTGAAAGAGGGCAGCGACGAACTCTGAGAGTGCGTCGGACTGGTGTGTGCCCCAGACCTGGTATGTGCCTTGGGTGGGGCCTCCGGCTTTAGATGTTAGGCTTGGGTGTGAGGTCTGTTTGGTATTCGGTTCAGACAATCGGCACCCCTTCATGAAATGGTCATGAGTAGAGACAGATGTTATCAAGCTGATGACTTCAGACATATTGATGTTTTACTTTGTAAGGTCTTTATGAATAATTGATAAAAAGACTGCATGCGTCGTCCAAATACGGAGGCCGAGGTGTCAACCTCCTTTTAAAAAAAGTATTAATTCACGAACTGAAAGACAATCGAGCAGCCAGGTAAGGCTTGACAGGTGTGTGCCCGGGCACCTACGTGCCCCTTGGAATTTCCGCATCTATCGAAGCGTTTTAGCCGTTTGCGGAACTTCTTGTTTTCCCTTTTGACGTTTTACCAGCCGACCTTGGTGTTGTGTGTTGTCTGATAATGCGTGATTGATGTACAGGAGAGCCGTGAGCAAAACTAATCACGTTTTCAAGTGTCTAGACGTATCAACCTTTCACGTGGATCCCACTGGAATCTAACGCGATTTCGATGTCAATCCAGTTCGCTGGTGCTCATATCGCTGCGGTCTTTGGCTAGAAATCTTGAACGGTCAGGAAAAGTCGGTAGTGTCGGTCATCCACGACACCTTCGAGCTGTGGAAGCAAGGACATAGTTGCACCTACGCGATATAATTCGACGGGTGTTCCTCCCATGGCGGTTAGTGACAAGATTGAAGCCGTATGTGTATGGAGTGTAAAGAGATAGAAAATGGTAGCCTGAAGAATAGTCCTTAGAGAGATGTGGTGGGGTGGTGCTTATAACTTAATTGGCGACCGTTTGCAGCTCTGTAGCAGCTCGCGTAAAATAATGTTAAACCTCTTCTCGGTGTAACACTAGTGCAGAACCGGGCAATAGCACCGGTTTGTAAGGCCCTTTAGTGTCGGTTCGATAACCGGCACTAAAGTGTGGGCACTAAAGGCCCCCCTAGTACCGGTTCAGCACGAACCGGTGCTAAAGGGGAACCACGTGGCACGAGCCAGCTCCGGGGGCCGGAAGCCCTTTAGTACCGGTTGGGCACACCAACCGGTACTAAATGTTTGTGGGTTTTTGTTTTGTTTTTTCTTTTTCATTTAAATTTGTGTTACCAATTTAATTTAGGATTGTTTTACGTTATAATGAGTTGTAGTAGTCATCATCATCATCATCATCGCATATTAATAAATAAATGAACTCTAGCTAGCTAAAAATCATCGTAGTCGTCTAATTTATTACCACTATTTAATCATCATAGTCGCTAGCTAGCTATCTGATCATCACCAACACTGGCTAGCTTAAAGAGGAAACATTCAGTTTGTAATTAACAGAAGCAAAGATATCATCGAGTTCAACATAATCATCACCAACATCGAAGTTCAGGACACGGACATGAGACAAGTACTGATTAAGAGCATGAAAACTAGCTACTCCTGCTGCTCCCTCTCAGGTAGAATAGCATAGACCATGTATAACTCTTCTGATTCATCATACTGGAGCATGCAGATGAATCTGTCTCCTAATCTTGGGTTGCGCTTCTCCTTGCTGCCCCCTAGTAGTTCTCTAGGATCGTTAACAATTTTGCTCCAATCTTTCACTATTAAGCATTCTTCGCTTTCAGAAATCCTGAATGCACTCATGTGTAATGTAGGATATCTTGGTCGTAAGCTAATCATTGACATGTCACCTTTAGTCTCGATCCACTAAGGCACAACTATTATCGGAAGTCCCTGTTGAAGAACATCGTATAATAATTAATATACTAATTAGCAATGAAAGTTTAGCTTCAAAAATAATGTATGCAAAAGATGCACTAATTAAGGACAAATAGTTAAAATCTTACCATCTTTCGATTATAGATGTGACCGTAGTTCAATACGATCACCATTGGTCGCACGTTTTGAGTACTAACATTTCTAAGTTCAGGAAAAAAATTGTCTTGACAGTATTAAGATCCTCAAGCCATGAAACATAATGACTTATCTCCTCGCAGTTTAGTTGAGCCCCGGGGCAGCAGTAGATCCTGTCTACCAAGCGCCGGACATGTTTGCTTGAACCGAAATAAGCTGACAATACAAATTAGTTGTCAACTATTTTTAAATAAACTGTATCAAAGACATAAACATATGCATGCATGGTTAAGAAAACTCACATAATGGTAGAACTGGAGGCGTTTGCATATCGACACAGATGTCTAAATTACCTTCAGTATCATCTTCCGGACGAATATCAAAGGTGATAACCATAACAGGCTCAAATGCATAAGCCTTGCATAGTGCTTGCCAAGTTTTGCATTCAAAATGGGTGTGTGTGTCTCCATTATATAATTTGACGTTGAAAGTATACCCATGCTCCGTCTTCAAGTAAACTCTATTTACCTCCATATCATCTATAGCACTAAAACCTATGTTATCCAAGACAAAAATTATTGCATGGCAGGGGATGCGCTAGCACTAGTAGAAAAGGGGGCAATGGTCCAAGGTGGGTTAGCCCATTAGTCCCGGTTCAATCTAGAACTGGGACCAATGGGGGCATTGGACCCGGTTCGTGAGCCCAGGGGGCCGGGCGGGCCACGTGGGCCATTGGTCCCGGTTCGTCTGGACCTTGTGGTCCCGGTTGGTGGGACGAACCGGGACCAATGGGCCTCGCTCCTGGCCCACCACCATTGGTCCCGGTTGGTGGCATGAACCGGGACCAAAGGTACCCATTTAGTCCCGGTTCCTGCCATGAACCGGGACCAGTGGTGCAGCCTATATATACCCCTCGCGCCGGAGCAGAGCACTCAGTGCTCCACTACTAGAAAAAGGGCTACTAATGGCGCACCTAATTTGGCCATTAATGGTGCATTAGTGGTGCGCCATTACTAGCACGTCATTAGTAATATTTACTAATGGCGCACCACTGGTGCGCCATTAGTATAGGGCACGGTGCGCCATTAGTATGCCTCCCAGGGGCCATGTATAGCCAGGTGCTTTGGCATACTAATGGCGCACCACAACGTGATGCGCCAATAGTAACCTCGGCATACTAATGGCGCACTTCTTAAGGATGCGCCATCAGTATCCTCTGGATACTAATGGCGCACTGTTATGTGATGCGCCATTAGTATGAATATTAGGTTTTTTTAATTTTTTAATTTTCTGTTTTTTTGCACAGGTTACAAAATGTATAATTGGACAAAATATAGACAGCACACATCAACAACAGATTCATCGAATACAATAGAATATTAGTCTCTGAATACAATTCATCATATTAGTCTCCGAATACAATTCATCATATTAGTCTCCGAATTGAAAAGACCGAACAAAGATAGAACATTATATTACAAGTCTCGAGACCACGAGTAGCGAGTTTGTCTTCACATTACAAGTCGATATCGATCATCTAAACTACCATCACATAGAAGAGAGCTGCGGTCATCACGATGAGCATCATCATGATGAAACTCGTCTTCATCCGGTTCCTCCAACGCTCCCTCCCCTCTCGCGCTAGATAGCGGACGTATCTAGATTCGGCCCCGGCCCTAGTGGTGTACCCTTTGTAACTGTTTCTGCTGAATCGGTGAACCTGTCTCCGACACTCCTCCCAGTCGTCGTAGACTCCGGGAACCTTACCCTTGTACACGACATACGACGGCATCGCTATGCACTAGCCAAACGAAACGTTAGTACCAATTCACAGACAATACATAAGCAATATATAAGTATGCAACAGAACGATCGGAAGAGAAAAGTAAGACATTAATAGCATCGATTACATCTAAGTTGAACGACTCTCGAAACCAAAGAAACATACTACAAGTTCATTAAAGTTTAATTACAACATGAGCCAATCGATGTTTCAGAACTAGACACATCATCACTGCTTTCGACTCAACTCAAGGGGCCGGAACGTGGATGAAGCCGCCGTCTATCGTGGGAGTCATGAAATTACGGGCGTTGTCATCCTGCATTTGTAGCATTCCGTCTAACTCACTGTTGGACGGTTGATTTCTGAGGTAGAACTGCCCCGAGGTACGAAGGACATCTTGATGGATGATTTCCGCAAACTCCGACTGGATGCGAAAGAATTCTTGTCTGATGTCCGCGTCCTGGATTGCCGACACGCTCGCGGCCCAATCTTTGAGTTTACTCGGTAGCAGAAGTTGATGATGCTCACGTATGATCGCCCGCATGTGATGGATGGCGTACTAGGCACCCTTCTGACCGCCAGGCGGCTGCTTGATGCAGCAGAACGTCGTATTGTGGGAGAACACGTGCTTGCCGTACTTACGAATAGGCCTGTTGAAGGTGCCACCAGATTGGGCGTAGCCGGGGAGAACATCATCAAGAACCTTCTTGACATTTGTGTAGTCTACGTTTGACTGACGGTCCGGGTCGAAATACGTGGCCATGGAATATTTGGGGCTTAGGAGGATGAGCGTGCAATGTGTTTCACTGCAGAAAACACGGAATGTTAAAAGAAAAACGATCAAAATCTAAGAATTCGTATGTTACGGGACGGTTGAGGGGAGGACTTACTCGGGAAAGTAAGGCACGAGGAAGTTATCCTTATCTGGGTTTGCCAGAATGACGCCTTCGAGGTAAGAACTCGCGACTTGCCGGTCCCCAGCGCTGCCCAAGATCTTGGCGCGCATGTAGAAGGGGTCGACTATCACGATGTCCGGGGTCTTGTCGCGAATGATCCGCATCTCCATACTCAGCAAAAATAGCCGAACGAAGGTGTAGTGCAGCGGATGAAGGTTCAACATAGTGTGGATGTCATCAAACCGCAGGACGATCGTACCCCCGATGGAGTTATCCACAAAGCCCTTGCCCTCTGGCAACTTGGCCACAAAAACCGGGTATGCCACATCCTTCTCTCTGAGACGCCGCTTCTCCAAAGCAAGAACACTGTCATGCAGACTCCGCATAGAACCGGCTGCAACATCGAGCATATTTCTCGGTAGCATCGGCCTACCCGCCACATGCACCCTCCTCATTAAATCCTCAGGTGAAGGTGGCCCGTCCTGAGCACGGATCGTACTCGGTGCCGGCTGGCCCGCACCCTTGTTTGTCTTTCTTTTGCGTGCCTTCTTCTTCTCCTCTAATGGGACCGAGTTCTGCTCACAGACCGCCTTCTTGAGTGTGTTGGGGCTGAGAATATTTCGCACCTCGCCTATCTGAGGCTCGGTGAAGTCGGCAGCTGGAGGCGTCTCCTGAGAGCTGAACGGCAGACGACGCCTATTGCAACTTGGCTTCTCTGCGGTACCAGCTAGATCGCGCACGTCTTTTGTTGGGCTGGGTTCTTGAGAAGGAGGCCCCATGAAGTCGCCACCGTACCCATGATCGGCAAAGTACTGATCTACGTTGCCGAATGTATCATCGTCGTCGTCGTTCTGATCCTGTGCCATATGCATGTTTGGATCCAGTGGCATAGGGATGTCCGGCACCGTTGCGACGGTCTTGCCATGGGGCAAACTTGGCGCCGGCATGACTGGCGGTGTTGTCTTTGGGGTGGTGTCCGCCGCCCCCAAACGAATCTGGCTCTTCGGCCAAAGCAGGGGCCAGCCGATCAGGCAGGCGCTGAGGGTCATCACGTCATCATCGTCGGCCCCGACGGGTCGAATCGGAGGTAGCAACTCGTCGCAGCCTGGTAGCACCCGAACATGTTGAACCCTAAACAAGTTGGGTGGCATCTGGGTACCGTGGAACAAGGGGTTGCCCGGTTGAACGATTTTGCCCTTGGCGACATCGACCAACTCATTGTTCACGAAGTGCAGGAGAGTGCACGGAACGTCGGCGGCACCCTGCGAAAAAATGTAGGGCGTCGGGGATGCCCAGTCAAAGGCAAGGAGATGAAGTCCTCGGACGAGAGAGGCTTAATTAGTTACCATGATGATGGCGTCGAGCTCGGCTAATGTCGAGGCACCGCCAACGGCGGGCGTGCAGTTGACGGAGGGGCCGCTTGCTGCAGAGGTGCCGACTGGCGTACACACGGGTGCATTAAGCTCCCGTGCCGGCGTCTGTGATACCAATGCCGCCTCCGCCGGAGACACCAATGGCCCCGGCATCGCGTTCTGTGAGTTGCTGGCCATGAATCTAGGAATCGGGGGCGGCCCCTGTTGGCCGCCCGCAATCCACGCACTCAACCCCGAGATCAAGGTAGGCACAATGGCGGTGATCGTCGCTCCGAGTTGTTGTTGCACTTGCTCATGGACAATCTCCGGAATCCGCGCCACCTGTGCCTTGAGTTCTTGAACCTCGCGTGCCTGGCTTTCCGAGCTGGTCTTTTTCCCCTTTCGCCCACCAGTGTTATAGTATGACCCCCATTTTGTCGACAAGCCTTTGCCGGCCACACGACCAACTAACGTCGGCTTACTGAGCTTATCCTTGTTCTTCATTACATTCAACGCCCTATTTAGAGTGGTGTCCCAAGGGTTGCTCTTAGTCGACCCCGCGCTACTGCTTTCAGTCGCCTGCGGAAGGAATGTGAACCATTTAGAAATTTGGCTTCATTAATTAGAATGCAACCATATGGAGCTAATTACGCGGGGGTGTATTCCTAACCAGAACAAGCTCAAGCTCCCTGGTTTTCGGATCCGTGGTAAGCTCCTTTGTTTTCAGGTCCTTCTTGTACCGGGCCCTGACATAGTTCCTGGTCTGCTTGTCACCGTATTTATCGAAGAGGGGCGGTAGGCCTTGCTCGGCACGGTCCGCCTCCTCCTTGTCCCATATAGGCTCCGCCACTCTATAACCGCCGGGACCGAGTGTGTGTTCCCCTAAGTTCAGCTCCCGCATTTCTTTCCCCCACTGACGTGATTGGGAGTGTGCGGTGCTCGAGCAATTGATCTTGAAGTCGTTGTAGTCATCTTCGGTGATCGAAGTATTTTTCTCCTTGATCTTCTCATAACTCTCACCTTTCTCGATCATTCTCTTCACATTGCTTTTCCAAGTAGACAGGGCCTTGCTCATCTTCGTGAGGGCAGCATTGTTCACTTTGTTCCCTTTGAGGCTTGTGTTTTCAAATTCAGCGGGGAACTTGTATCGTTCGTGCAGCTTCGTGAAGAGGAGGTTGCGCAAATTCCCTCGGTCAAGATGCCTCAGGTTCTCGGTGTTGATCGAGACGGTGCTCCGGAGAATGCACCCGAGCTGAAGCGAGTACCCCTTGACTATTTGTTCGGGCGCCGTTGGATTCCCGTCGGAGTCCACTTCAGTAACTTCCTCCTTGAGGGTGCGGAGCACGGTCGGGCGCCGGTCCTTCCGTTGCCTCTTCTGGCTGCCATCTGTGCGTGCGCCGCCATCATCAGTGGTGGCATCCTCGGCGGCACCATCAGTGGTGGCATTAGTGGGGTCATCCTCGGCGGCACCATCAGTGGTCTCAGGATCGGTGGGGAAGGCGGTGTCCTCATACAAGTGAGGTTGTTCTTCCATCTCCTGGGACAGCTCCCAGAATGCCTTGCCGCCCGAACCCCCGGCCTCATCGTTGTGGGCCATGTTTATCTCTAAATAGAAACAAAGTTTGGTCAAAAGGTTGGTTATTGTCAAGGAACAAGATCATGGTCTCATCATTTAGGGTTTGTCGACACCGAGGCATCCTAAAATCTAAGCTTTTATCATTGAGGGTTTTTCAACGCCGAGGCACCCTAAAAGCCTAAGCTTTCATCATTTCGGTTTTTATTGACACCGAGGCACCCTAAAAGCCATGCATTAGTCACAAGTACGCCGGGGCACTTGATCCTACTTAATTAACTACTAAGATACCCCAGCCCATGCATTAGTCACAAGTACCCCATATGTCCTATTTTTAGCAAAGTCATGCTAAAATTCACGGAAAATTTCAGCATGACCTTTGCTGAAAATAGGACATATGGAGTACCCGAATTTGCCAGAACGGAAGTTAATCGACATTCCGGCAAACTCAAGGGCCTCTCGGAGTACCTGCAAAATCATTATCCCCGCGTAATGAAGTCGCCAATGGGTCATTTCAGAAGATCACAATGAGACTACCAGCAATGACCAAGTACCGGTGGAAATGTGAAATAGCACAAAATCCTATGACTGAATCCAACTCAAGACTTTTGTCATGGGATTCCACAAGCCCACATTGGTAACAATTGTACTTCAAACATGCTGTTACCGGCCAACAACAACTCCAGAACAGAGTTAGCAGAGAAGAAAAAGCACTATAGACGTTCATCTAAAAACTCTTAAACGACACAGTGCAAAATCGTAAGCAAGATAGCAGGTGAAGCAACTACATCGTACATTAGCAGCAGTTCATAGCAAAACTAGATGAATGTTTGGCCTCTTGATAAAAAACCATACATCAGCAGCATCACATACATCATACAGGATACAACAGCATGTTGACGACTTCTAATTTAACAAAGTATCCTATTATTTTACCCTAATTAGACTAACCAACTGTTGAGGAGTTTGGCATATCTTCATAAAAAAGATTGTACAATTTTTTTTCCCATTTCTTGTGCTTCGAAGAGTTATATATTCTTGATTCAGATATTATTCTCGCATGCTCTAGCAAATTATATGCATCTCCAACTGATTGTGTCAACTACCATATATGTTGCGTCAATCGGCATCACTACTTCTCCTCACAAGTAGCAGTAGAAATGGCAGATGTAGATCCATCCACCCACTTTGATCAAAAGGTTATAGCACGACAAATATACTTTTGCTTGCAAGGCTACATGTCTGAATTCTGACTGCATTCCAACACCAATCTAAATTTTTGTTACTGCATTCTATGGTCTGTCTGAATTTGACAGAGTTTTAAATGGTGTTGAGCAACAATGTAATGTACATTTACATGTTTTGTCATACTACACAACACAAACTGCACAAACTGCCACTGGTCATCCTCTATTCTGAGCAAGCTACAACAGTAGATACATTGGCATATATAAAATTTTGAAGAATCTACAGTAAGTAAATGGCAGAGAATGTTATTTAATTTACAGCTTGTGTTATTATTCCAGGTGTTGAATGCATCATTCTGTCATGATGCCTTAGTAAATAATACTGCATATTTCTGTCATGATGCTCCAGGAGTTTTAAATCGAGTACTCCATCAGATTAGGATACTACTCTAGATTAGTGTAGCCACTATCTAACAAAAATTTTCAGAACTGAATTTCAGAGTACTCTAAATGCTGTGTGCCCTAGTATAACTACGAATTTGTTCTCTGAAATACATGCTTTCTCTAGACTTTGAAGACATGAGCTGCGAAACGATGGCTCACCGTGGGCAGCTGGTGCAGAGGGGTGCCGCGGCGGCTTCCTGTTGTCCCCGTTGCGGCAGAGGGCAGAGCGGCAGCCGGTGCAGAGGGCCGTGGAGGACGGCTGGGCGGCGGCGGGAGTGTGTACCGACGGCGGCGAGTACAGGGACGGCGGCGGCGCTGGAACCCTAGCGCGGTGCCCTGCTCGAGGTAAGCCCAAGAAGTCAGACCAAGGGCGTGCGGTAGGCACGAGCCACGGAGAAGTGAGGGGCGCGGGGGAGGGGAGGCAGGGGGCTTACTGGGAAGGGCTGGGAACGGCGTGGGGTCACCAGCGATCTCTGCGGCCGAAAGAGGAAGAAGGGGTCGGGGACGATGCTTCAGGGCTCTTCCGATCGCGTGAGACGTCGGGGAGGACCAGGGAGACGCGGCGGTGCTTCTGGGTTCAGCGGCAGAGCAAGGGGAGCACGGCGGGGCCGCGGCGTCGGTGTCGAGGCCGGCGGGGCGGCGGCGTCGGCGTCGAGGGCGGCGGGGCGGCGGCGTCGGGAGAGGAGAGGGGAAGGGGATCGAGGGCGAGGGGCTCGGGCGAGGGAGAGAGAGGGGATCGAGGGTGAGGGCGAGGGCGAGGGAGAGAGAGGGGATCGATACGAAGTAGGGGGCACAATACTAATGGCGCACCACCCCTCGGTGCGCCATAAGTATATACATGCTAATGGCGCACCTCGACCTGGTGCGCCATTAGTATTTTTTTATTTCCGCTCGAGCCAACAGGTTATCTCCCACCTGACCTTATCCACATCAACTCCCCTCTACTAGCTCGACTGGTCAGGTGCCAGTACTCACACCAGGAGGTCCTGGGTTCGATTCCCAGGCTCCACAAAAAAAAATTATGCATTTAAAATGCTGTTTGATACTTATTTGTGTTTAAATATGTTCAAACTTGTTTAAATCATAACAGTAATTTTTTTTATAAGACAGTAATAATTTTTTAAAAAATATCATCAAACAGTAATGCCGGTGGAGCGGGGGAGGGTGCGGGGGGTCGGTGGCGGCGGTTGAGTAGGGGAGGGGTGCGGGTGGTCGGTGGCGGCGGTTGAGTAGGGGAGGGGTGCGGGGGTTCGGCGGCGGCGGTTGAGTAGGGGAATCGAGGGTGCGGGGGGTCGGCGGCGGCGGCCGATGGACCAGGGGGTGCTCGGCGGCGAAGGGGACCGGATCTGGCGAGGTGGGATAGCGATCGAGATGGAGGGGGATCGAGATCGAGTGTCCATGAAATCTAAAAATATTCATGATAGTTTAAAAAGTGCCCATGAAATACAATCGAGAAATGAAGTCTACGATTTAAATACAATCGATCTTAGCTAGCTATCTGTTAACAATCTTCTTGCCCTTCTTTTTCGCAAATGAAGTTCTTCTGTGGAACGGACGTCCTTTAGGTAGGGTGGTCCTGCTTCTTCTTGTGGTTTATGCTGCTACTTCATCATCGTCGTCATGTTCGATCCTCGGGTCATCGTACTTGTCGAAGTCTTGCTCATTGGCTACTCCATCCATTCTGATGATCTTCCTTTTGCCTCTCCTCACGACAACACGACTGGTCTTTGATGGGTCGGTAATGAAGAAGCATTGGTCCACTTGGGAAGCCAGTACCCATGGCTCATTTTTCGCGGTGACGTTTGCGCCCGCGGTCTTGGATTTGGCTTCGGGTATAACTATGGTGGTGAAATACCGGTCTTCTTTTAGGACGCTCTTGGCCCATCTGACACGGAACATCGGGACCTTCTCTCCAGCGTAGCTCAGCTCCCAGATCTCCTCGATCCTTCCGTACTATCTGTCCTTGTCGTTACCGGTGTAGGATTCCATCGTTACCCCGGAGTTCTGATAACCATCGCTCTTCATGTCCTTGGCCTCGGTGTAGAATGTGTAGCCGTTGATATCGTATGCATCATAGGTCATCAGGTTGTGCTCGGCGCCCTGTGACAAGGCGAATATGAGTTGTTCTTCCGCGGAAGAATCCTCATGTAAAGGGTACGGCAGAAGCTTCTGCTTGAACCAACGCGTGAAACATGAGTTGTGCTCTTTGAGTATATCTCCGTCCGTCCTGTGTTGGCCTCGGTCATTGTACGTCTTCTTAATAAAGGTTTTGTGCTCTACAACCCAAGGATCGACCACGTCTATGTGTTGTAGCGCGACTAGGTTTGCTCTTTCAAAGTCGGCGAGTCGACCCTCGAAGTCGACATGCATTTCGCGGCGACCCTCACGATGACCCCATCCAGCGAGCCTGCCGAGGTGCCTGTTGACGGGCAGACCAACGGGGTTCTCGATGCCTAGATAATTCGTGCAGTACGAGATGCACTCTTCGGTCAGAAAGCCCCTGGCTGTGCTTCCCTCTGGACGTGACATGTTGCGAACGTATCCTTTGATGACACCATTCATCCTTTCGAATGGCATCATGCTGTGCAGGAACGTCGGCCCGAGTTGGATGATATCCTCCACTATATGGACCAGCAGATGCACCATAACGTCGAAGAATGCGGGCGGGAAGTACATCTCAAGCTCGCATAGTATCACCACGATCTCTTCCTGTAGCCTTCTGAGTTGCCTCACGCCAATCGACTTCCGAGAGATGACGTCGAAGAAGTTGCATAGGCCAAATAGCGTTTCACGGACGTGCGCGTCCATGAACCCACGGATTGCAACTGGAAGTATCTGCGTCATCAGCACGTGACAGTCGTGAGACTTCATCCCGCTGAACTTCTGCTTCGCTAGGTCTAGGTATCTGCTTATCTTCCCCACGTAACCGTAAGGAAGTTTTACTCCTAGGAGGCAGGTGAAAAACTGCTCGATCTCCTCCTGACTTAGAGTGAAGCACACGGGAGGGTAGTCATTTCCGGTCTTCTTGTCCTTTTTGCCTTTGCGATCTCTTCGCCTCATCATCATCATCATCATCATAATCATAATCATATATAGCGTGAAGCTCCTGCCTGATGCCCATTGATTTCAAGTCTGCCCTTGCTTTCGTCCCATCTTTGGTCCTCTCTGGCATGTTGAGCAGGGTACCAAGCTGACTCTCGCACACGTTCTTCGTGATATGCATGACATCAAGGCTGTGAGGCACACGGTGGATCTTCCAGTATGGCAAGTCCCAGAAAACAGACCTCGTTTTCCATACCTTCAGCAACGGCTCTGGCACCTTTTGCTTCTTTCCCGGCTCTGGCGCCTTTTGCTTCTTTCCCGGCAGTGGGCAGTCTTCCCAATTTTTCAACAACTTGTCTATTTCCTCGCCGCTCCTCGTACACGGGCGTTTTCGGGGTTCGGTTTCACCATCGAACATATCCTTGCGTTTCCTCCACGGGTCATCGTCGCGAAGCCACCTTCGATGTCCCATGAACACGGTTTTCGAAGACCCGGGATCTCTATCTAGCTGGCGATACGTTGTGTCATCCATGCACCGTACGCATCCAGAAAATCCATGGACTACCTGCCCCGCGAGATATCTGTAACCGAGATAGTCGTGCACCGTCGTGAGCAGTGCGGCTCTCATAGGGAAATATTCTTTCTCTGCGGTGTCCCACGTATTGGCTGGCGTTTTCCACAGCATGTCTAGCTCCTCCTTCAGCAGCCCCAGATACAGATTGATGTCGTTCCCTGGTTGTTTCGGCCCTTCAATTAGCATACTCATGTGAATGTACTTCCTCTTCATGCACAACCAGGGGGGAAGTTTGTACATCCACACAAACACAGGCCAGGTGCTATGTGTGCTTCTCTGGCTGCCAAACGGATTGACTCCATCGGTGCTCGCGCCCAGCACGATGTTCCTTGGATCCTTCCCAAATTCTGGGTATTCAAAATTCAACGCTTGACACTGGCTCGCATCCTTAGGGTGACTCAGCATCTTGTCTTTTTTATCTATCTCCGGATCATTTGCGTCATCTTCTCGCTTCTTATCCTCCCTATCCGCGTGCCAACGCAGGAGCTTTGCTACCTTAGGATCCGCGAAATACCGCTGCAGACGAGGAGTGATCGGAAAGTACCACACCACTTTTCGAGGAGCTTTCTTCCTCTTCTTGTATCGAGTGACGCCGCACACCGGACATATGGTAGACTCCGCGTGCTCGTCCCGATAAATGATGCAATTGTTCATGCAGACATGGTATTTCACGTGCGGTAAATCCAGAGGACACACGATTTTCTTTGCCTCCTCCAAACTGGTCGAGCACTTGTTCCCCTTTGGAAGACGTTCGTGCCAGAATGACATGTTCTCGTCGAAGCATGCGTCGGTCATTTTGTGTTTTACCTTCATCTCCAGAGCCATGAGCGTTACTTTCAGGCGGGTATCCTTGGGCCTGCATCCTTCATACAATGGAGTAACCGCGTCTAACTCAAGTTGATCCACCTTGGCTTTCTCTTGGGCGGCAGCTCTTGCGTTATCCGTCTGCTTGAGAAGCAGCTCTTGAATATAAGGGTCCTGCACCCAGCCCATCGATGGTCCACCGTCGTCTGCTCCGCCGGCATCATTATCTTCATGATCATGCCCGTCGTCTGCTCCGGCATCTTCCTCATCATCATGTCCTGCATCTTCTACATGATGACTGTGTACAGCATCACCGTCGTGATCATCTCCTGGGGATTCTTGGTCTTCTCGCCCGCCCGAGCCGCGGTGGTTGTCTTGCTGCCCTTCCTCATTTCTTGCCCGGCCCCCATGGACGACTTCGTAGTCATCTTCATCACCTTGCCACCGATAGCCATCCATGAAACCACGCAAGAGCAGGTGGTCCCGCACCTGCCCGAAATCCGGGTCCGCAATAAGGCTCTCCAGCTTGCATCTTCGACAGGGACATCTTATCTCCGTCTCGTTCTTTTGAAGCATCTCGGCCTTCGCGGACCTCAAAAACCTATTCACGATGCCTTTGGTCATCGTGCGGACCATGGTTGCCTGCGGGGTAGAGCAAAACAATATTTTAGAACCAAGAAAAAATTTGGCATGACTTTCCCTAAAAATAGGACCAAAAAGAATGCTTAATGCCAAAATTATCGCCGAAACGGAAATGAATCAACATGCCGGCAAAATATTGGCAACTATCGCATTTCAAATACCGGTACACCTCCAACCACAAACACATATGCAACACCACAAACATATGCAACACCAGAACATACATAGATCTAGCTAGGCCATAAAAAGTGCATGTGCACATTGTTGTAGGGAGAACAACATAAATATAGCTTCCCCCCTTACTTACCTATCAAAACAAGGTAATTTAACCACTTAATTTGAATGAATCTATGGTGGAAATGAGGTGAAAAAGAGGAGGCACCCGAGACAAGGAGGAGGTGGAGAGAATGAAGTGGGGGAGAAAGTGAGTGTGGGTAGGAGAGGCTGCCCAAAATATCTTGTTGCTGCCCACTTACTAATGGCGCACCAACAATAAATGCGCCATTTGTAATCTAGGTTACTAATGGCGCATCTACATCTCATGCGCCATTAGTAGTTTTGCAAAAAAAAGAAAGAAAAAATATCATACTAATGGCGCACTGCTTCACAGTGCGCCATTACTAGTTTGAACTAGTAATGGCGCACGGTGGAGCAGTGGGCCATTAGTAGTTTTGCAACAAAAGGAATAAAAAATATAATTAAAAAAACAACATTAGTGGCGCACTGTGGGACAAGTGCGCCATTACTAGTTGCAAGTTCAAAAAAAAATTTGATACTAATGGCGCACCCTTGACTAGGTGCGCCATTAGTAGTTTCAACACTAATGGCGTATCAAAAGGTGGTGCGCCATTAGTATATACTAATGGCGCACCTCTTGTCTGGTGCGCCATTTGTGTCAATCCCATCTATAGCCCTTTTTCTAGTAGTGCTATGTTTTTCTGGGCCGGCGAGAGGAGGGGCTTTAGGTGCTCTAGCTCACCTCCTATGCACATGAGGTGCTCGATGAAATGCCGAAGCCACACTAGTTAAGCTTTCTCCTCTCGAATCTCGACCTCAAAGCTCCATTTTCCTCGAGATTTGTCTAGATTTAGCGGTCCGTCACGCCCCACCCCTGTCTTCACCGCCGTCGATCACCCGCGCCGATCTCATCACCGACACCATCGTGGTGAGCCTCTTGCTCTTATCTTCTTTCTGAAAGGAAAAATATTCTTACTTTTATGTTTAGATAGATACTTGTATCATTTTCTTACTTTTATTATTGCATCTTATATAGTGTGATGGTTTTGGTATCCGCCCCCGTCGGCCCTCGTCCTGTCTATGATTCGGATGTGGTATATATATTAATCTTTATAACTATTGGTTCATTTATTATTTATGATAATTATGCGGACCAACGTGACATAGATTTTATTTATCTAGGATGTATGTGAACCGGAAATTCCAACCGACCCTATTATTGAGAGGTTAAATTTAGTTGAAGAAGAAAACAATTTCTTGAAGGAAAAAATAAAAAAAATGAGGAGGAGAAGATGATATTGGAGTTGCATGTTGTGGATGTCATCGATGATCACAGGATTAAGATGGATGCAATGCGCTTGAAGATTAGAAAGATTAGAAAATATGCCATTCATACCGAGGGTTGGTATCATTATGCCGTTGGATCAATTGTTACCTTGGTTGCGATTATGATCGCCTTTGTTTTCGCATTAAAATGTTTTACATAGTTTCAATGTATGGTTTAATTAATTAGATGCTCTGGAGAGCTATATGTTGTTAGAGGAGAACTATGTATGTACTTTGCTTTTAATGCATGTGATGATGAACTTCTATTAATTTGGACACTTAATTATATATAATGCACGCAGATGAACCGGCAACGGATGTACGGTGACAGACACACCTCCGTGTACATTAAGCGCGTGCATGAGTTTCTCGATGCGGCTGAGGAAAACAAGCAGAATAGTTTTATGTGTTGTCCATGCCCTGATTGTGGGAATACGAAGTCTTACTCTGACCGGAAAATCCTTCACACCCACCTGCTTTACAAGGGTTTCATGCCACACTATAATGTTTGGACGAGGCACGGAGAAATAGGGGTTATGATGGAAGACGACGAAGAAGAAGAGTACGATGACAACTACGTGCCCCCTGAATACCGTGATGCTACAACGGGGGGAGCTGGTGAAGATCAAGAGGAACCAAACGATGTGCCCAATGATACTGCAACGGGTGAAGGTGCTGAAGATGAAGAGGAACCAGACGATGTGCACGATGATGGTGATCTCCGCCGGGTCATTGTCGATGCAAGGACGCAATGCGAAAGTCAAAAGGAGAAGCTGAAGTTCAATCGCATGTTAGAGGATCACAAAAAAGGGTTGTACCCCAATTGCGAAGATGGCAACACAAAGCTCGGTACCGTATAGGAATTGCTGCAGTGGAAGGCAGAGAATGCTGTGCCTGACAAAGGATTTGACAAGCTACTGAAAATATTGAAGAAGAAGCTTCCAAAGGATAACGAATTGCCCGACAGTACATACGCAGCAAAGAAGGTCGTATGCCCTCTAGGATTGGAGGTGGAGAAGATACATGCATGCCCTAATGACTGCATCCTATACCGCGATGCATACAAGTATCTGAACGCATGCCCGGTATGCGGTGCATTGCGGTATAAGATCAGACGAGATGACCCTGGTGATGTTCACGGCGATCCCCGCAGGAAGAGGGTTCCCGCGAAGGTGATGTGGTATGCTCCTATAATACCACGGTTGAAATGTCTGTTCAGAAACGGAGAGCATGCCAAGTCGATGCGATGGCACAGTGAGGACCGTAAGAAAGACGGGAAGTTGAGAGCACCCGCTGACGGGTCGCAGTGGAGAAAAATCGTGAGAAAGTACTGGGATGAGTTTGCAAAGGACCCAAGGAACATATGGTTTGCTTTAAGCGCGGATGGCATTAATCCTTTCGGGGAGCAGAGCAGCAATCACAGCACCTGGCCGGTCACTCTATGTATGTATAACCTTCCTCCTTGGATGTGCATGAAGCGGAAGTTCATTATGATGCCAATTCTCATCCAAGGCCCTAAGCAACCCGGCAACGACATTGATGTGTACCTAAGGCCATTAGTTGAAGAACTTTTACAGCTGTGGAATGGAAATGGTGTACGTACGTGGGATGAGCACGGACAGGAGGAATTTAACCTAAAGGCGTTGCTGTTCGTGACCATCAACGATTGGCCCGCTCTCAGTAACCTTTCAGGACAGACAAACAAAGGATACCACGCATGCACACACTGTTTACATGACACTGAAAGTATATACCTGGACAAATGCAGGAAGAATGTGTACCTGGGCCATCGTCGTTTTCTTCCGACCAACCATCAATGTCGAAAGAAAGGCAAGCATTTCAATTGCGAGGCAGATCACCGGAAGAAGCCCGCCATGCGTACCGGTGGTCACGTACTTGCTATGGTCAATGATTTACACGTAATCTTTGGAAAGGGTGCCGGCGCACTAGCTGTTCCGAATGACGCTGAGGGACACGCACCCATGTGGAAGAAGAAATCTATATTTTGGGACCTACCCTACTGGAAAGACCTAGAGGTCCGCTCTTCAATCGACGTGATGCACGTGACGAAGAACCTTTGCGTGAACCTGCTAGGCTTCTTAGGCACGGGAGGACCTCCAACGTTTGCACCAAAAAGACGGCATGCCTCCGAAGCAGTATGAAGGTCCTGCCAGCTACGCTCTTACGAAAGATGAGAAAGAAATCTTCTTTGAATGCCTACTCAGTATGAAGGTCCCGACTGGCTTCTCGTCGAATATAAAGGGTATAATAAATATTCCAGAGAAAAAGTTCCAGAACCTAAAGTCTCATGACTGCCACGTGCTTATGACACAACTGCTTCCGGTTGCATTGAGGGGGCTTCTACCGGAAAACGTCCGATTAGCCATTGTGAAGCTATGTGCATTTCTCAATGCAATCTCTCAGAAGGTGATTGATCCAGAAATGGTACCAAGGCTAAGGAGTGATGTGGCGCAATGTCTTGTCAGTTTCGAGCTGGTGTTCCCACCATCCTTCTTCAATATCATGACGCATGTCCTAGTTCATCTAGTCGACGAGATTGTCGTTCTGGGGCCCATATTTCTACACAATATGTTCCCCTTTGAGAGGTTCATGGGAGTCCTAAAGAAATATGTCCGTAACCGCGCTAGGCCAGAAGGAAGCATCTCCATGGGCCATAAGAAGATAGGTCTCCCTAAATCGTGGTATGAGGGGAGACTGACTGGAAAAGGCACGCTAGGAGCGGACTCAATAATATGCAGGGACGGGCATTCTTGGTCTCAAGCACACTACACAGTTCTACAGAACTCTACCTTGGTGACCCCGTATGTCGATGAACACAAGAACAGTCTGCGCTCCAAACACCCGGAGCAGTGCGATGACTGGATTACATGTGAACACATCAGGACTTTCAACAGTTGGTTGGAAGCACGTCTCAGAGGTGACAACACTGTTTGTGATGTGTTGTACTTGTTGTCCAGGGGACCATCTTTGACTGTATTGATTTACAAAGGATACGAGATAAATGGGAATACATTTTACACAATTGACCAAGATCAGAAGAGCACCAACTAAAACAACAGTGTCCGCTTTGATGCAACAACCGAGAAGGGAAAGGACACATATTATGGTTACATAGTGGACATATGGGAACTTGACTACGGACAAGATTTTAAGGTCCCTTTGTTTAAGTGCAAATGGGTCAATCTGTCAGGAGGCGGGGTACATGTAGACCCACAGTACGGAATGACAACAGTGGATCTGAAAAATCTTGGGTACACTGATGAACCGTTCGTCCTAGCCAATGATGTGGCACAGGTTATCTATGTGAAGGACATGTCTACCAGACTGAGAAAAAGAAAAGATAAGGAAACGGATACATCAAACGATGAGCCAAAGCGCCACATAGTTCTTTCAGGAAAAGGGGATATCCTGGGAGTGGATGGCAAGACAGACATGTCTGAAGATTATGAAAGGTTTCATGAAATTCCTCCCTTCAATGTCAAGGCTGACCCAAGCATCCTGATAAACGCTGAAGATTATCCATGGTTACGGCGCAATAAGCAAATGACACAAGCGAAGAAAAAGTGAAGACTTTCTCCCGCAACTATTATGATGATATCATGCCAAATTTGTAACAGACGAGCATGTTATGCCAACTTTTTTAGAGTTCATTTGAAAACTATGAAATTAGGTCGAATTTTCTCTATAGGTGCATCTATGTTCATTTTTTTAGTAAAGTTAATCACAAACTTGTGATTCACACAAATTTCAAAGAATTCAAATTTTAACTATTCAAATTTGAGTTTATAATTTTTCTAAAACTAATGGCACTAACAGAAAGTTTATAATTTTGCTGACCTAAAAGCAAAAAGAATAAAAAAATAAAGCAAAAAACAAAAGAAAATAAATAATACAAAAAGCAAAACAAAAACAAAAGTCCGTCCCTCTCTGCGTTGTTGAGCTCCTCTCAAAGTGAAAAAAATGCCTATAATATTTGTTATGACTAACTAAAATTACCAAATTGACTATAATGATAAAACACAGTAATATTAAATAGCAGGAAAAACAATGACTCAAAAATCAATTTTTATTGTAAAGTTATTCATAAACTAGTGATTCACACAAATTTTAAAAATTCAAATTTAAACTATTCTAATTTTAAAACTATTTGCGCTAACAGAAAGTTTATAATTTTTGTGACATAAAATAAAAAAGAAATCACTACAAAACTATAACTATTTAGTTCTAAGTAGAAATGAAAAAAATAGCAAAAAAATGCCACCTACTGGGCCACCACGGCCTGAATACGACTAGAAACCCAACCACCATGGGCCAGGATTCAGGCCCGCAGCAGGCCCAGCAGGCCCACAGGCATTGCAGTGACAGATTAGGCCCGAAAGCCTGCAGTCGAGAGGAGCTCGAGAGGGTGGGCGCAGCAGCGCTTATAAACCACTCTCGAGCTCTCTCCGCTAGCGAGGTGGGACTAAAGTTGTGGCGCGGGGCAGCACAAGGCCTTTGGTCCCGGTTGGTGCCACCAATCGGGACTAAAGGGGGGCATTGGTACCGGTTCGTGGAACAAACCGGGACCAATGCCCACCTTTAGTCCCGGTTGGTGCCAACAACCGGGGCCAATGGCCGCCGCTTCCCGCCCTTTGGGCTGCTGAAAATAAGCCTTTGGTCCCGGTTGGTGGCACAAACCGGGACTAAAGGGGGGAATTAGTCCCGGTTGGTTTCACGAACCGGGACTAATGCTCTTGCTATATAAGCAGCACTTAGCAGTTTTTGACCAAATCCATCTGTTTCTTCTCGCCCCGACGCCTTCTCTCCTCGTCGCCGTCGCCGCCGAGCCCTGCCCTGACACCATCAGGCTGGTCCACCTCGCCGTCGCCGCCGCCGAGCCACTGCCCCAACATCATCGCCGCTCCCGCCGCCCCTGCCGGCCCCGACATCATCGCCGTCGCCGCGCGCCGCCCCTGCCCCGACCCCGTCGCCGTCGCCGCGCGCGCCACCCGTTCCCTGACCCCGTCGTCGTCGCCGCCCATTCCCCGACCCCGTCGCCGTCGCCGCGCGCGCGCTGCCCCTTCCCCGACCCCGTGGCCGTCGCCGCGCGCGCCAGCCCCTTCTTCTTCCTCTTTTTTTATCGTGAACGAGGGTCGCCGAGCGGTAGAGGAAACCCTAATTAAATAGCAAGTATCGTCGGTGTGAGATACATGTGGCCGTCGGTGTCGGACACTACATCCACGTCCCACAAGTGACGCGGGCTTCGACGCCCACGTCACTTGTGGGACGTGGATGTAGTGTCCGACACCGACGGCCACTTGTATCTCACACCCACGATACTTGCTATTTAGGGTTTCCTCTACCGTTCGGCGACCCTCTTTTTTTTCTCCTCTTTTTTCTGCTCCATCGAGGGTTCTTGCTGAACTTTGTACCAAAAAGCGAATTATCCTATATGAGACTCCATTCCAAAATAACTTTGGAGAGCTTCGTACCATCAAGCTCCTGTTACTTTCGCCTAATGATGAAGACATGGTTTTGTTGAATCCTTTGACACTAGGCAACCTCCCCGATAGCCACCCCAAACACTTGAAGCGTTGTCGAGGCCACCCCAAACCCTAGAGAAGCAGCGTCGAGGCCACTAATTAATATATATGATTCCTTACTATGATTAGCTAGCTAGTTCTACGTTTGCCACTAATATATCCATCTGTCATGTTTGAATAATAATTGCCATGTTGTAAATATTTGTAGAAACTATGGACACCACCCGAGACGAAGCAAAAGAAGCGATGTTGAGGGACATAATCGCAGAAGGAAGTGTTGCCGTCTCGTTGTATCTCAACGACACCGATGGTACTCTGGAAGAAGAGGGTGAAGAAGCTGGCTCTGGTGACCTAATGCTGGTGCAAGAAGAAGAACGTGAGGACGGCTCCGGTGACCCAATGCTGGTGCAAGAAGGAGACCGTGATGACGGCTTCGGTGACCGAACCGAGTCCGGCCAGATATATATATTAGTTAAGCCTGTGCTGACTAGCCAATTGATGCATTCATTGTTTTGGTATGTACACATATTAATTAAGTCTTTGTTCTTTTCTCTAGCCCTCCGGATCGAGCACAACTGAGGTAAAGAGACGAGGCCCGAAGAGAAAGTTGAGGTCGGATGAAAGGTTTGAGATCATAGCAATCGCGTCCGACGGCCAACCTACTGAACCCATCCGAACAAAGAAGGCATTTGTTGCTCAGTGCGGGGTTCTGGTTAGGGACAAGATCCCGATCAGCATCCAACAATGGTTCAAGCTGGCTACTAAAGACCCTGAGGTGTCTTACGTCAATGATATGCAGAAAAATGATCTTTGGAATGAGCTGAAGACAAATTTCACCCTACCGCCAGAGGATGATCCGGAGAAGCCAGTTAAAGAGGAATTAATCAATTCTTTTGCTCTTAAGAGGATGGCAGACCTAGTCAAGAGGTGGAAGAAAGACCTAAATAGGTTTGTCGAGAAAAAAGAGACACCAGAATTCAAGGGCATATATGAGAAGATCAGAGATGACTGGCCTGCATTTGTGGCCCACAAGAAATCGGAAAAGAGTAAGAAGATGTCGGAGACAAACAAGAAAAATGCTGCGAAGAAGAAGCATCAGCATCGCACGGGGTCAGGTGGCTACCTGGTAGCCCGGCCTAAGTGGGCCAAGGCTGAGAATGATCTGGTTCAAAAAGGGATCGAACCAGAGACAATGAGCTGGCCAGACCGTTGCCGGACTTGGTTCTTCGAGGCTGGCGGAACCTTGGACCCAGTAACAGGGAAGTGCATTTGGACGGACGAGCAACGTGACATTCCCTTGAAGAAGCTTCGGTACTATATCAAAGCAGCGCAGGAAGGGACGTTCCTTCCAGACAGAGAGAACGACGAGCTCACAAAGGCCCTCGGGAATCCTGAGCACCCTGGACGGACACGAGGCATGCCAGGCTCCATTCCGTGGAAGGTTGGGTTTCCGGACGCAGGCGGTTACAAAAGCCAAGAGAGGAGGAAGCAAGTGCAACAGTCCGAACTGCAGGCGCTTAAAGCAAGGGTACTCGGGATAGAGGAACGAGAAGCAAATCGCAGCAACCGAACTGCCAAAGCTTCCCATGAAGCTACCCCGCCATCTCAGCAGATAAGCAGCGTGGCTTCCACCGAGCTGCTTCAGCCAGAGCTTGTCTTGACGGCTCCTGCCAGCTATCCCGTGGATGCTATCACGGAGGCTCAAATTTTCCACCTTATGACGCAGTGGATGAATATGAAGGTCAAGGCGGCTGTTGGCTCTGTTTATCCTAATGAACCCGGCGCAACTTTTCACTGCCAGCCGATTCCAGAAGGATATGCTAAGGTGACGGTGGATGAAATAACGGAGGGATTTGAGGACCTCTCGCATGACCACCCTACCGGAGAAGGGGAGACTCGGCTGGGTTCTGCTCTGAAGACTCCATGCCTATGGCGGAAAGAGCTCATCTACCTTCCGAACTGGACGCCTCCGCCTCCTCCTCCTCCTCCGGCGAGTCAGGGCACTCCGCCTCCTCCACCGCCTCCTCCTCCGGCGAGTGACGACCAGGGCCCTCGGCCGGCTCCTTCTCCGGCGCGTGGCGGCACTCCGCCTCCTCCGCCTGCACCGGCGCGCCCGAGCAGCCAGCCTCCTCCTTCTCCGCCTCGTCAGCAAGGGCGGAAGAGACCCGCCGCCGCACCGGCAGCTACTCCGGCGCGTCGTAGTCCTTCTCCTCCGCCTCGTAAGCAAGTCAAGAAGACTGCCGCTCCGTCTGCTCTACCGGCGTCTAGCAGTACTGCCAGAGGCGGGAGCAAATACAGATTCGGTCCTTCTCTGAAGACTCCAGAGAAGTTACCATACGAGAGGACCCCGGAGGAGAACGCGAGGATCACGCAAACCGAGGTGGATGACTGGTTTGAAGGGTTGAAAGCAAAGAGAAATCCACCTCCGAAGGAGAAGCTAGATCGGGTGAAAGTGAAGCGCACTCTGGCTGCCCTGGCAAAACCACCCAAGTCTCCGCCAAAAGGCAACTATGAGCGCATTAAAGACATGGGCCGAAGCGTCGCGGTCGGGAAGTACAGTCAATGATCAAAGGCTGAAAGAACGACGAGTAGCTGGGAAACAAATTGCCCAGCTCGGTGAACAAGCAAAGCAATCGTGCCCCCCGCTCAAGGTGCCTAGCGTCGATCCGAGGATGGCGCCCGGTTATACCAATCTTGACGATTATCTGTCCGACGATGTAGATTATGGTTTCCTGGACGTGCAGATACACAGATACGAGTACGGGAAGCCTCTCGTCAAAGATGAAAGATCTCTAACAACAATGATGTGAAGATTGCATGATTGGTACATGAAAACCTGCAGAGAGTCTGGGGGGAGGAATACTTTGTATATGAGAGTTAAACCGGAGCATGACCTCGTTGGAATTGAACTGTTGCATGTTCCATTTGAGGAGTTCTATCAGTTTTTCAATCAATTGGCCCTCGATAAAGCAACGATCACCTGCTACTGTCTGTAAGTACTACTACTTCTGTCATTAAGTCTCTCTACATAGCTCAGCTCTTTCATTGCATCTATTTATAATTATCCTCACTATATTATGCAGATTGAAGATCGCCGAATTGAAGAAAAGACAAATCGGTGATATTGGGTTCATTAACACAAATCTCATAGATGCAGTTCAGGTTAAAGATCATGCCACAGAAACCGAGGCCAGCTTGCTACGATCATTCAAAATAAATGAACACAAAAATATAATACTCTTTCCTTACAACTTCAAGTGAGTGTTGTCTTGTGCATATTCGGTTTCCCTTATATATTAGTCCAGGTTATAGTCATGTAATTGATGAGTTATGCATGCATGCGTAGTTTCCACTATATTCTCCTGGAGATTAGGCTTGAGAAGGGAGTAGTAACTGTCTTGGACTCGAGACGAAAAGATCCCCAGGAGTATGCGGACATGACTGAAATCCTCAAGAAGTAAGTTAAATCGATCATTATCCACCATCTGAGCAAATTTGTTCATTTCCTGATATCAAGTAATTGTTTTCTTTTGTCTGGCAGTGTTTGGAGAAAATTCAGCACAAATTCCCCGGGACTCCCGAAGGAGCTGGAATTTAGATACCCGAAAGTAAGTACTATAGTACCATGTTCCGCGCGTCTTCTAGCTATTGATTCAAGCGCTAGTTTCATCAATACCATTTGGCATTCTTACTTATCTGTTTAATTGACCTCTATTTCTTGTAAAGTGATTGTGGCAGGAACAAGGGAATGATTTCTGTGGATACTACGTCTGCGAGTCCATCCGCCACACGACCTGTGAGCGGGGCGGGTACTCTGAGAAACAATATGAAGTGCGTAAGAAATAATATTCACAATTTTTGTTTATTGCCATCATTTGTGTTGAGTTTCATTCATTCATATATATATATATATATATATATATATATATATATATATATATATATATATATATATATATCTGTGTGTGTGTGTGTGTGTGTGTGTTGACCCCCTTCTTCAAATTAGATGTTTCGGCATCGGAATGAACTCCTAGGACCAGATCGCATGCGAGCAATTCAAGAGGAATTGGCGGCATTCTTTCTTGACCACGTGATCGCTGAAGACGGAGAATACTATGTGGACCATGCGTCCGTAATTTAAGAGATTATATTTGTAAAAGATAATTATTGTATATATGTAGCCGGCAGTGTCGGACGGTAGATATACGAGAACTTGTTGTTCGACCAATCTCTCGGAGAAGGAGATGTGGTCGATATCACTTCTCTTTGTATGCATATATGTTCATGACGATCTTTTGTTTCCTTCGTTTGCTTACTAGCTAGCATATGCGTAGTCTTCTCTATACGTATGTTTTGTACGTAACGTCGACCAAGCACGGACATAAGAGAGGACACTTCTCTCTATTAATTAGCTATCTGGCTAACACAATATATGAAATACCTAAATTAACCCCCCAAAATCCCCAAACCCCCTCCCCCCTTTCAAAAAAACAAAAAACCCCAGCCACAGAAATGCTGACGCGTGGATGCCTATTGGTCCCGGTTGGTGCTACCAACCGGGACCAAAGGCCCTCCTGCCTGGGCTCGGCGCACAGGCCACGTGGAGGCCCAGCTGTCCCGGTTCTGGTTTGAACCGGGACTAAAGGGTGAGGGTATTAGTAACGACCCTTTAGTCCCGGTTCAGGAACCGGGACTAAAGGCCCTTACGAACCGGGACAATAGGCCGGTTTTCTACTAGTGTAGTAGAATAGTGAAAATTTAAAATTATAAGTTGAAGCAAATGAAGCATAAGTTTTGCATTCAAATAATAATTGACAAAGTGACTTACTGTATCAACTTCGAATGTCTCATCCAGCTTGATGCTGATGTGCCTACCACCAACAAGGAAATTTTTGTCGCACAGGCCGCGTTGGTCTTCACAGTGTTCGCACGTAATGAAATATTTTTCGTCGTCAGATGACATTTCCTATGTTCATATAGGTGAAACATTAAACACCTATATATATCCAGCCAAATATATATTCATCTAACATTTGACATTAATATATCTAACTATATTCATTTCTAACAATTGACATTAATTTTCTATCTAATTTATCTAACATTCGACATTAATCTAACATTTATATAAACTCAAATTATATATAAAAAATTAAATAAACACAAAAGCGCATTAACAAATAATATTTTACTTAGATCATCAAATCTCAGATACCTAAATTTTCTTACTAAAAATAAACTAGTTATATTAATTATTGAGCTAGTTCAAATCTCATATACCTAAATAAACTAGTTCGACAATTGTCTTACTAAAAATAAACTAGTTATATTAATTATTCAACTAGTTCAAATCTCTAGTTCGACAATTTTCTATCTATAGCTAATTCATCTAACATTCGATCATCTAATTAACATTTTTCTAAAAAACGGAAAATAAGTAAAAAAATGTGTGTGTGTGTGTGTATGTGTGTGTACGTATATATGTGTGTACGTATGTGTGTGTGTATGTGTGCATGTACGTGTACGTATATATGTGTGTGTGCCCCGTATGCCGCCGCACCATACGTACGAGCGGGGGCGCCGGCGTACGGGGCGGGGGCGGCGTACGTACGGGCGGGGGCGTACGGGGCGGCGGCGTACGTGTGCGACGACGACGGTCGACGGCGGCGGGGAGGGCGCGAGAGACGTACCGCGAACGGCGACGGACGGTGGCGCGTGGCGTTCGGGGCGGCGGCGCGAGACGGCGACGACGACGGGCGGCGGCGGGGACGACGGCGACGATGACGGACGACGGGCGGCGGCGGCGACGACGGGCGACGGACGGCCGCGAGAGGTTGAGACGAAAGAAGTGGAGATCTAACTGAATTTTCGCAAGTGTTGTATATATAGGTGATGCCTTTAGTACCGGTTGGAGCCACCAACCGTACTAAAGGCCAACTTTGGCCACGCAAAGAGGCGGGAAGAGCAGGCCTTTAATACCGGTTGGCGGATCCAACCGGTACTAAAGGGTAATCTTTAGTACCAGTTGGAGCCACCAACCGGTACTAAAGGCCTCGCGCTGCCACCCCAAAGTTTAGTCCCACCTCGCCGGGCGAAGGGCAGTCGCACTGGTTTATAAACCCAGCAGCGGCTACCTCTTCGAACTCTTCTATATAGCAGTCTTGCGGGCCTAAATTCTGCGCGCTGCCCTGTGAGTCTGCTGGGCCTTTAGGGCCTGTTATTGCACACCCGTGGCCTAACAGGCCCACAGGGCAGCGCCCCATTTTTTTTGTAGTTTTTTTCTTTTCTGCTATTTTTTCTTCTATTTCTTTCTGCGTAGTTTTTTGTATAGTTTTTTCTTTTCTGTTATATTTATTTTCTTTTATTTATTTATGAGTAGTTTTTCATCTAGTTTGCCAAAATTCAACATTTTCAAAGTTCATTTTGTAGTGATTTTCAATTTCACGGTCATTTTGTAAACGATTGAAAAATAGCAAATATAATTTTTCTCTTTTCTGCTTTATTTTTTCTTCTATTTATTTCTGAGCAGTTTTTTCTTTTCTGCTATATTTATTTTGTTCTATTTATTTCTGAGTAGTTTTTTTATATAGTTTTTTTCTTTTCAGCTATAGTTTTTTTTCTTTTCTGCTATTTTTTCTTTTCTGTAAAACTTGATGGTCAAAGTCTGGAGTTATAACCAAAGTTAAAAAAAATGCCGACGTGCAATTAGTTTTTGCCATAACAGAAGAAGTCCAGAGTTGTAATAAGTTATTAAATATAAAAAAGAGGTGGAATGCTCGTTAATTTGCTTCAAGCCTTTCGGAATAGTGTAAACTGCACTGCGCATAGCTCCGTGCAATCTACCATATTCCTGAAGGCTTGAAGCTAAGCAACGTGAGCATTGAGCCTCTTCTTCATCGTCTCTGCACTCAGGGCTTATAAACCGCTCCTAGTCCCTCTCTCTTGGTGAGGTGGGACTAAAAAACAGCTTCCTAAGCAACTGTAGTACTGGTCACCCTTTAGTACCGGTTGGAGCCCCCAACCGGTACTAAAGGTGGTGCATTTAAAACAGTTATGGCAAATGAAGGTAGAAATGGTTGAAAGTTGATGGCGTCGCTTTGAATGGTGCATACTGAATGCACAAAAAGTCTGGAGTTGTGATAAGTTAAAAAAAATGAAATGCCTTTATAACAGATGAGTTTAATTTCGTCAGAAACCTGAATACTTTGAAAGAGATTGTCCAGTTTGTGAATGAAGTGCATCCAGTTTTTGCCGTAACCCTCTCTACTTTTTTAAACAATCTATGTGGGTGAAATGATGATACCATGCCAAGTTTCAACTTTTTTAGAGTTCATTTATAGTGCTTTTCAATTTCCAAGTCATTTAGTTCTAAAAAAAATCATTGAATGCATAAAAATAGCAAATGAAGGCAGAAATGGTTGAAAGTTGATGGCGTCGCTTTGAATGGTGCATACTAAACGCAAAAAATATAAGAGCATTTGGATCATGATCTTATATTTCTCTACAGTCTAAATTGTCAATATGATCTTATAACATCAAGAAAATACTTTGATCATCAATGATCTTTGTGTGTACAATCTGAATTGTCAATACGAGTCATCAACGATTTTTAAACCGATGAAGACTCATATTGAGGCCACAAATTCTACACATAGAGTTCAATGAAGACCAAGTGCTTATGATAGTTTTAGAAATAACATATTTACGGTGGTAAAAGGCTTGTTAGGGGAGCGAGGTGGGACTAAAAACAGCTTGCCATAACCTCATTAGTACCGGTTCCTGGTACGAACCGGCACTAAATGGTGATGGTGGGGCCATAGCCTGACCGCGGTCTGACACAGCCTCTTTAGTGCCGGTTCGTCGCACGAACCGGTACTAAAGGTTCTCCACGAACTGGTGCTATTGATCGCCGCCACGAACCGGCACTAGTCTACACATTAGTGCCGGCTGAAATTCAAGCCGGCACTATTGTGCTTCACAAAAGACCCTTTTTTTTACCAGTGTAAGCTCATAGCCCAATTTAGAGCATATATAGCAGACCCTGTAAAAGGGCTGAACCCGTATAATTTCGGTGAATATACGGGTTCAGCTCGTTTTTTTGACAATAATAGACACCGTATCCGGGGCTCGGCGAGTAATTTTTTTACCGCAGCCCATAAAAACTCTCTCCCCACTGCTATATATGTGGTTTCACTGAAAATGCTAGACCTACGAAAGAGGATATGTAAAGTTACGACTAGCAAATATGCCCGTGCGTTGCAACGGGTGGAAAAAATGACTTCCGCTTTGCACAATAAACGTGGCTCGAGACGCTTCACCCGTCTCGCCATCTATCCTTCTTTTGCCCTAGTTGATAATGGCAATGGTGTGCACCATATCAAAATGCATCAGAATGTGCTCATTCCCAACTTATACTGATCTTGGGTCTAACATGAAACTATGCTTCCTATAGCACAGAGTAGGACATGAACAACAGTGGCAAAAGCAAATCTGGATGTAGTAAATAACCAGATACAATATAGACTATATAGAAAGAGAAGCTGGAACAAAATGATACGCAAAATGTAGCTGCCTTACTAATATGATCAAATCCAAATTATGGTGAAGAACAATTATAACTTGTAATGGTCGAGGTACTGGTAATTATTTTCTTAATCACTGACTAACATCTCTACAAGTAAGTGCAGTTGGATGCTTAATAAGTTGATGTCATCCAATGCCGAAATGCTTTGGTATTTACTTTTTATTCTTGGTCCCATGATTAATTGTATTGACAACTTATTATCAATATCATTTTTTGTGAAACAGATACATAAGTTCATGGCTTCGGTAAGAAAAAACAAAACAAATCAGTACAATCTAGGGTGTTATGTATGTCGCTTTGCCAATGCAATGAATCTTGATCATCTTAGCAAAAACATGAAGTTATAAGTGGAATTTTTCAAATGCAAAACTCTCTAACCTGGTGCAGGCAATCTTATCTTATCTATCTATCTATCTATCTATCTATCTATCTATCTATACCTCTACTAATTTGTCACTTCCTAGAAATTCGTACGTTAATTAGAAATTAAGAACCGTTTATTTGGTGGGACCGAATTATAACGGTCTAGATCTATTCTTGCTATTTTTTCTTTTGTTTATCTGGTGGGACCGAACTATAAAGGTGTAGATCTGTCCTTCCTTTTTTTTGTTTCGTTTAACTGGTGGGACCGAATTATAAAGGTATAGATTTGTTCTTGCTATTTTTTTTCTTTCTGCCTCAATCTCTCATGCCTCTTTTGAAAGCTACAGCAAAACACCAAAAGAAAAAACACATGTGCACGTACAGAACCAAAAAAACGTACAGAATAATCAACTGCCAAAAAAATGATCCATCAAATCTCTCTCTTTAATGGCTCCGCTAATCTCTCATGTTCCTGTTTTTTCCCTTCCAGATCAATCTCTCATGCCTCTTTTTTAAAGCGAGAGCAAAACTTCAAAAACTATTTTGTTTTTTGTGTGGCTCAATCTCTCACGCATATGCCTTCCCTTCATCGGAGCGGCATCAGCTCAGCGTTGTCGAGCAGGACGACCTATTCATCTGTTCCCTCTTGCAGGGGTGCTACCCATCGTCCACACGCACGGGCCTCCTCCGTCGGCCTCCTTTCTTAGGGCCTCCACATGCCGCAGTAGTACAATCAGGTACGTGGCGATCTGTTTTTCTACAGTGCTCGAGAGAGTGCAGTAGTACAATTAGGTACTTGCGGTCTTTATTTTTGTCGTGAAAAGATTGTATGAGTCGGTCAAGTTGGCAGAAACGCCGAGCTGGACGATGGCGATGATTGCCCTAACTATGTCGGATCTTCTTCTGTCTTCCCTGCTATCCTTTCTCATGTTTTGTAGCAATGTGTTGTATTTTGCAAATTCCGCACGACAGTAGGGAGGGGACAAAGTCGACTCGAGGCAGCTTCTGACAGATTGAGGCAACCATATGGATTGGTTTCCTAAGCAATTAAGCTTTTGGAATACGGTGAATTACCATTGCAAATAGTAGCGGATTAAGATCTGGGAAACGAAGACTTGAGGCCACATGTGCAGATTCAACACCACTTTGGCCTCTTCATGTCCTTCCCAAATTCGACACCACACCATGGGGATCGTGGCAAGAATGCATCTCTGTGTTGTAGCATCCTCTAAATCCAATTATGCCAAACCCATGACATGTATGGATTGCGGCAATGTTTGCCATGGGGCGTGGCCTGGATGATAGAGAATAGCTGTGTTTACAGGAAGTAGAAAATGCATATACACACCTTCCTGTATTCTACCTCGGCATTTTCTGTACATTTATGATTGAAAAATGCGCATCAATTCTTTGTACTTGACAGATTTGTGAGTTGTCGCTATCTGTATTTCTTCTTTAATTCAATGGTTTATGTCAATGTTGATTGACCAATACTGTTGTTGTAACTTGCAATATATTCCTTTTCAGGCTTCTGTTGTTTCTATCCTAGCAATTCAGGTGGAAGGATAATATAATGTACACCGTCATCTTTGTAAATAAAATCACTTTGTAAACAAAGGTAAATATATAACGATTCCAAGTTCCATTACGGCCAACACATTGACTACCAAGTACCAAGAACCATCTTCTATGGGAAGTTGGTCCTGCTCCAGCCAGTTTAATCTGCAGATGCGTATCAAGTGGAATCTATGGTGGTCATGCTCCAGCCCCTTTAATCTCAGGTCCGATATTTTCTCATTGTTCCATGCTTTACCTAGATGCTACTTGGTGATACGTATATGGTATTGATGGATCGGAAGGATTGATGGATGCATAGTTAGATACTTGACGATGAATAGATGGAATAAAAAGATGCATACATAGATGATCGGATTTTCAGTATAATTACCACCCCGTGTCGTCTAGCTCCCTGGTATGGTTTGAAATCGACTAATGCAGTTTGTTTAGATTAAATGCTGCTGCGCTTCCGCCACATGTTATTGCCAGCCAGCTGGTTTGTTTTGTTTGTAATGAAACAGGCAACTTCTCAAGTCATGAAGATGAGTCTAGCACTAACGTAATGTGAAGTGAAGTGACACGAAAGAGTTTTTTGCCTATCCTAGTTGATGTAAATTTCGTTTCTTGATCATCTATATCATTGAACTGGTGGCTACTTGCAGGAAGATGTGTCGACCGGTCAGGGTACTGGCAGGTGAGTGAAGGTCACAACAGGTGTGCAACATGATCAATGTGCTTACATGTTCATATATGTAAATATTAATTGGATGTTCCCAGGGGAAAACTTGAAAGGCGTTGTGTTGGAGTATATCGCGGTGTGCCCACATCGCCAAAACAGCCGGTCATTTCTCCTTTCTACACGATCCAGTATACGGCATGCCGATAGTTCTGAACATTCTGCAGCGTCTCAAATTATAATATGGGTTTTTGTGACCCAAATACTACTGCAATGCAGACATTAGTGGTGCTGTAGCCTGGACAAATAAAATTAGTAGTCGAAAAATGTATTATAATTTCGACTGACAAAAGTCTAGCTTAGATGATACTAATTTTGCCTTCGGCATGGTCATATTTTTTAGGATATGGAGTTTTGATGTCCAATAACTACACTCAGTTTTTTCATCTATGTTTGATGAAAGGTACGGAAAAAAAATAATGGACTAACTAGCCCGTGCCAGGTGGCATTTTGTCAAGTAGGGATGTATGCTTCTGCTCATAATTTGTTAGATTCTTATTCCTTTGGGGTTACAAAGCCAGGTGGCATTTACCTATGCAAAACTGTTTTCTCCTTCTAAATAAATACAACAAGTAATATCGGTGCATGTTGAAAAGAGCCAAAATTGTTTCCCAAATTATTATTAGGTTTTTGGTAGAACTATATAAGTCTTTCCAAAAAATAATATATTAATCTTGGCCACTCTATTTCTCTTTCTTGCTCAAGTTTTTCAATAATTTGTATAGAAATTTAGTCCATTTTCTTTTTACATTTCCTAAGTAGTGTGCATCACATGGCCCCAGTTATCCACCAAGATGCATCTGATCAGTATAACCATTTGAATATTTGATAGCACCCAGACTTGGTTTATGATATTAGAAAAATAAGTCGCTGATACTGGAGGATTCAGGGAATTGAGTTTTCCTTTAGGAAAATAGAAGAGATGATACTAGAGGGCCATTACTATCTACCAAATTTGTGTGAGTTAATATTGTGTACTTAAAGTTTTTCTAATTTATTTGGACAAAACAAAATTCATTATGTTTGTGATGTTCAGAGTTTACAATCTTCCAACAAATTCGACTTGGATAATTAATAATGAGTACGTAGGAAGAAACCATGTGTTTCTGGACATACCATCATGACAGAAAATCATGGGCTCATGTTTAGTTATTTTTTGGAGGGGTGTCATGATTATACACACCATGCTTCTCTGCACATATTTCAATAATTATGCACTATATTTAGAAAAGTATCATACAATTTTATTTCTTTGTTTTCGTTGTGAACTTAAGAATATTTTTTTCCACAAATGTAGTTTCATTTCTAAAACATTACTAACAGTAAATTTATATAACTAATACACTTGGGAGAGTTAACAAATGTATGAACTTCTTCCAAAGCATAACAATTCTGAAAAAAATGTTTTTGGGAGTATTTGCACATGCTGACGAATATATTAACATTTTTTAGAGCAAGGAAATCAAACTATAGTGTTCTTATATGACACATAAATGTTACTTAAATGTAAAATATACTATTAAAGAACAAAGTGTCATTTTATCAAGTGTAAATTTATAATTCATAATTAGTTCCTATTTGGCATATAACAATATTTACAAAAAAATCTACTAAGGTATTTTCCAACTTACTAGCCCGTGCGCACGCACGGGTTGACGACTAGTATATTTACTAATTGGAGGCACCATACCAGGTTCCACGTTAATCCTCAATAACTAATAATTTGGTCCATCCGATCTCCAAATTAGCAATTTGTAGCCATAGATGAGATAGATCATAGAGTCCTCACCAATTGTCCCACGTGCACTTCCTTTTGATAAAAAAATCTATTTTACGTGGTGTTTTTCTGAAAAGAAAAAACTGATAGCCGTACATATGAGATAAATCAGAGTCCTCACCAATTGTTCCACATGCACATCCTTTTCAACAACAAAAAAACTGTTTCACGTGATGATTTGGTTAAAAGAAAAGACTCTTTCACTAGATGCAGAAAGTATATCCCGAGAAGACCCTACCTCGCAGGATAGTTCCTCCCCCGATCCTTGCCCACCAAGGAACCAAGGCGTCCTCCACCATCAGCTAGGGCTGATTCTCCTCCTCCGCGATCTGACGTTCCTGCTCCTGTCCCTCCCCGAGTCTTCACACATATCATCTAAAAACAATCCAAGCATCCTCTCAGTCTCAGGATCGCCTTCTTACTATGCATCCGTTGAATCCACCGTGCCCCAAACATGATGCAATCAATCTTTCTTGAGGAGGCCTTTCCAATGTCATCTTGCATGCCCGGACAAAATAACGATGGACGATGTGGTGGAGAAGGCCGTGCAAAGGCAGTTTGTTCCAGATCGGGGAGCCTCCATTGTTGGTGAAGCTGGAAATAATCAACTGCTGCAAGTATGCAAGGAAAAAATATGGAGTGTATTTATGATTTTTAATTTTTATGGACGATGTGGTAGAGAAGGCCGTGCAAAGGCTGTTTATTCCAGATCAGGGAGCCTCCATTGTTGGTGAAGCTGGAAATAATCAATTGCTGTAAGTATGCAAGGAAAAAGGATGGAGTGGATTTTCGGTTTTCAATTTTTATGTTGCCATCCAGCAATTTGAGACTTGGTCTCCAATCAGCAAGTCAGCCTATTTGTTTTGTGGGATTTTGATGAAGTGTGTCATTTGATTTCAGGCCTGTCGTGATAGGTATTTGTAATATGGGTAAGATTTGTAGTTTATGTGCCATCCAATTTAGAGATTCAGTTCACCAAATACTGGGACGTAGTTGCGCACAAACTTGATCACCTCCTCTAATTCTGTTAAGGAGTGGATAAGTCATTTTAGCATTACATGATTTATCGAGTCTACTTCTCTTTGTTTCTTACAAATAAAAATTGTATGTTTGTTTTCATGAATCTGTTCTTTCTATTATGCCCAACCAATTATCCAATAGGATTTGCGTACCTTAGAAGCACAAACTACACTTTGTTCTGATTTAACTTTTTGATAGTAGTGTTTGCAGACATGGAGAGTATATGCATTCAAGAGGCCAAGAAGTTATCACCATAGAAGTATTTGTTGGAAGTAAAACCAACAAATTTATGCAAGTAAACCTCTTGGTAAAGACTAGCAGCAAAGCTGTTCGCCTCCTCGACAGTCCTCAAATTCAGTGTGGGACGCTCCTACGCCCATTCAGCAGGAAAAACTAGCTGTGTGCACTTATAATTCTCTGCTTCAGATAAATTTTACTCATATCTTCTGTTACCCTTCCCCGATTGTTCATGCTATGTGCACAACTATAAATGTTTAGTTCTCCCATTAATTCTATACTTCAGCAGCAAATGGTTATAGCTAATGCTTAATCAGTTATTTAATTTTTTTTCCACCTTTTCCAGGTTTCGTATAGGAAAATAGACTAATGTTTTCTCTTATTTATTGCAGATCCTTAGTTACGTATCCAGTTTCCAGTCCATGCACTTCTTTGACATAAAAAAATTATTTCCATATATATCCGTACGTGCAGTATATCATATTACATTTTTCTTATACATAAAAAAATTATTTCCATATATTTTGATGCTTCCCATAGTTGTTTGATCCCAGGAAACAACCAAGGGCCAAGAAATTATGTTTTACAATGTACTTAGTGACCTTGCTGTTTAAAAAATAGACACTGAGGATAGCTTTTACATATTTTTCCTAAACCCTGTTTGGATGCTTTGCAGAAGATACTGAACACAATTCCTGACCCATGAATGACAGTTTTTATGCCTTATCTCCATCTCACAGATCTATCTTCTATGGAAAGAAATATATCTGTTCCTTCTACTTCCAAGACAGATATAATATTTGTCGTTTAAATGGGAAATCTGTATAAGTTTTATGAATATATTTTGTTAAATATGCCATTTGCTAGAAAGAGTGAGAGCGCAAAACTACTGTGGGGCACATCGTACGGGTAAGGAAATGAGTAATGATGTAAATTTAGTTGGCCACCAATGGTTCATAGATTATTCTTCAATAACATATACGTGCCATTTAATCTTAACTAACTGCAAGCTACTATTTTCTATAGATTGGAGTGCCTGATCACTCACCCAAAAAAGGAATTTGCAATTATGTAGTAACTTTCTAACTGATGCCTCCTATCTACCGTTTCTTTTGATTTTTCAATGTGCACGCGTCAGTTTTAGCTGGAAACTTATTGGCATGGGCGGTCAACAGACACAACGACGACACTACTGTATGACAAACAAGAATGCATCTGTGTTGAGAATGATCATAATCCTCATGTTGGGAAGCCTGGAGACTGCTACACATGTCCTTGGCACCAATAAAGAAGATAAGGCAGACATGTCGTCTACTGTATCACCCAGACTTAGTATACACACGTGAATATAGTTATAAATCAAGATCACATATTGTTCTCACGTCCCAATGTGTTGTAGGAACCGATTAACATGTCATGTTTGTTAGTCATTCTAACATGTTTGGCTTAGATCTGTAAAAAAACATGTTTGACATAGATGAAGATTCATTGTGCCTACCATTCTCTTTGGCATTTAATTCACGTCACACTTTAAGTTCTGATCAAAGAGTCATCTGAGTTGAGTACAATGGTAAAGATCACATGTGTCGAGTACCCCATGTCTAAATTCATGTAGAAGAATTCACAATATTATGGCCTGATACAAATCAGATAACTTGGAAATACAAAAAAAAAACATGGTTGACATGTCATATGTTATGTTCCTGAAGATCTCAACACACAAGAATTGTTATTAGCTTACTATATAGTTTATAGGAAACTATGCAGGGTAGATTATGAAAGAAGGAGGTACACAATATGTCCTTCCAATATTTACTTCCTAAGGTAACATAATTATTGCAAATACTTATAAATAAATCCCATTTACAGATATGCATTTGGCCTTCATGCTTTACTGCTTTTAGTTGGTTTGTTGATCATGTTGAGAAAATAAATTAAATACTTAAATATAATTTGAAGAACGTAGAAGCAAATTTGGCTTGGTGGGCTCGGATGAAAGTACTATATTGCAAATAACATTAGTGAATACCCAGTATTTTATGAATTTTGAAAAACATACTAGCCCGTGCTGCTGCACGGGTTGACGACTAGTTATGTTAATTATTATACGAAGGAAATTTCGGCAATGAATCCCAACTTAAAATCTGATCAATTTTGACTGGCCATCCTACTCCTAATTTTGATTTTGATTGTTCGTTCAATTGAAAGAGCCAATTCTAAGGTTTCAACTTATCATAACTACCTGAGCACAAATTCTTTGCATTATCTACTCTATAACAGTACCAAGATCCTATATACAGCTATTTCAGTCAATCACATACATTGGAAACCAATAATACAAATACACATCTCAAATCACAGGAAACAAACCTCTGCCGCAGATAGGGCTTGTGCAACCTTGGCCCTTCCAAGATCTTGCTAATGGAGCCCTATGGAAATTGAAATACGGGTCTGTCTCCAACTCCTACGCCATACCTCCACGACATCCAATGTGGTGTAGATGAACCGGAAAAATTCCGCGTCAAAGAACGAATCATTTTTTCAACTTATATCACTACCGCGGGTTCATTATAATAAAAACTCAGGGGTTTCTACAAAACGCCATGACGGACCGAGAATACCTATTTCTTTTATTAGTAGGTATAGATTATTATTATTACACGTGTGTAGATCTATTTTTAAATCTCAACCGTTCATCTTTGAGGTTTACATAAAATCAACGGATATAAACAGATGATGTACGGAGAACTATGAAAGTCTCCCTCCTTTAATATTAGGTATAGAAACGTTCCAAACTAATCTAAACATCCCCCTGATTTTCAGGGGGGTGAGCCTCTCACTCCCCTAAACAACAATCTAATTGTTCCACGTTGGCTGGTACGTAAACTTAAGTAGTTCTTTTACGTAGGTGTAGCATTGCTTGTGGTTTTACCGCTCGGATACTGGTCAAACCCTATCCACCTCCGCCACCGCTCCGTCGCGATTCCCCTCATCTTCCGCCGCCATTCCCCTCATCCTCCGCCCAATTTCTCGCCGCCGGCGAGTCTGAAAAAGCCATGGATGGATACGGGAGCTCTGGGGATGACGCGGAGCGCCGCCGCCGCGCCAGATCTGACGTCGCATGCAAGCGGGGCGCGCGGAGGTGGCGCAACCGCGGTAGCCGGCCGCCACCGGCGTTCGAACACCGTGAGCTGGCCGAGTTTGAGCGCGAGCTCGCCCGCCACCGCCACACCTCCTCCGGCTCCTCTGCCACAGGGAGCTCGTCCATGGGCACCTCGAGCTCGCGGCTCACTCCAATGAAGAGAGAGCGAGAGGAGCTCGGGCCGCTCGCCGTCAAGCTCGAGGCCGACGCGCCGCCGCATCGAGGAGTGATCGGCCCCGAGGACTACCTCCCCCCAGGGCAGGAGGAGCACCTAGAGCGTGTCTTCATGGAGCGGTCGGCGTGGGAGCAGGAGGAGGCCGAAGCGCGCCTCCGCCGCGAGCTAGAGTACGAGCAGATGTTTCTCCAAACGGGAATCGCAGGCGCACGTGTCCAAGGAGGCGGGCCTACGCGTCATGAAGGTGGAGTAGGCCAAGTTCTTCATCGACCCCGATTCCTCTGACGAGGACGGAGCTCCTCCGGCTCCTCCGCTGCGTCGTCGCCGCCGCGAGCTCGTCAATTTTTGGTAGCTAGGCTCGGGCCCGCAGATTCCACCACTAGTATGATCAATGTAGATGAACTATGTACGATCAATATAGTATGTAGATAAACTAATGTATGATCAATGTCGTTTAAAGTTTCTCCCACGAATGTTTTTTTAATTTTACAATTTCATATACGGGGTTTGATATACAAAACACAAATTCGACCCGCAAATCTCATCGGCAGCAAATTGTAAACGCAGTTTGTAGGTCGGCATTATACGGGGTCTCCAAAAGGAGCTCTTAGCAATTACTCCATACTAAAATGTGTTTATATACACTTGATTTAAAAAAAGTAAGAATATCTTATATTTTTTTGGAGGTAAAGTAATTAGGACTTGAGTGCGCATCATGACCATCGCGTAAACATCATCATTTCTTTCATTATGAAAATGAGGATATATAATTCAAAACTTCATAATAATAAATGCTTTAAAATGGACAAAATGTGACACCCCCGATTCAATCGTACACTAATCATGCACGCAAATGTGTACGATCAAGATCAGGGACTCACGGGAAGATATCACAACACAACTCTACAAATAAAATAAGTCATACAAGCATCATAATACAAGCCAGGAGCCTCGAGGGCTCGAATACAAGTGCTCGATCATAGACGAGTCAGCGGAAGCAATAATATCTGAGTACAGACATAAGTTAAACAAGTCTGCCATAAGATGGCTAGCACAAACGGGGATACAGATCGAACGAGGCGCAGGCCTCCTGCCTGGGATCCTACTAACTACTCCTGGTCGTTGTTAGCGGGCGGTACGTAGTAGCAGGCACCTCCAGTGTAGAAGGAGTCGTCGTCGACGGTGGCGTCTGGATCCTGGGCTCCATCGTCTGGTTGCAACAATCGGGTAGAGGAATGGGAAAAAGGGGGAAACAAAGCAACCGTGAGTACTCATCCAAAGTACTCGCAAGCAAGGAGCTACACTACATATGCATGGATATATGTGTAAAGAGCCATATGAGTGGACTGAACTGCAGAAAGCCGGAATAAGAGGTGGATATCTAATCATGTCGAAGACTACGCTTCTGGGTTGTATCTGAAGTCCTCCCCGAGTAGACTGAAGTCCTTCAAGTAGCATCGCATAGCATAATCCTACCCGGCGATCCCCTCCCCGATGCCATGTTAGAGAGCGATCACCGGGTTGTACCTGGCACTTGGAAGGGTGTGTTTCATTAAGTATTCGGTTCTAGTTGTCATAAGGTCAAGGTACAACTCCGGGTCGTCCTTTTACTGAGGGACACGGCTATTCCAATAGATAAACTTCCCTGCAGGGGTGCACCACATAACCCAACATGCTTGATCCCATTTAGCCGGACACACTTTTCGGGGTCATGCCCGGCCGCAGAAGATCAACACGTCGCAGCCCCACCTAGGCACAACAGAGAGGTCAGCACGCCGGTCTAAACCTAAGCGCACACGGGTCTGGGCCCATCGCCCATAGCACACCTGCATGTTGCGTACGCGGCCGGAGAGCAGACCTAGCAACCTCCATTACAAAGGAAGTCACGTTACACGGTCCAACCCGGCGCCGCTCAGTCGCTGACGTCACGAAGGCTTCGGCTGATACCACAACGCCGGGATACCCATAACTACTCCCGCGTAGATGGTTAGTGCGTATAGACCAAATGGCCAGACTCAGATCAAATACCCAGATCTCGGTAAGCATGTTAAGTATCCGCGAACGCCGACCAGGGCCAGGCCACCTCTCTCCTAGGTGGTATCAACCTGCCCTGTTGCTTCGCCACAAAGTAACAGTCGGGGGCCGTCGGGAACCCAGGGCCACCACTAGCTGGGTGGAACCACCTGCCCCTTCAGCCCCCATCTCCGAACAATATCACAGATAATGTAACAGTGTAAAGTATATAGTATATGCCCGTGATCACCTCCCGAAGTGATCACAGCCTAGTAGTACAGCATGACAGACGGACAAGAGTGTAGGGCCACTGATGGAACACTAGCATCCTATACTAAGCAGTAGGATAGCAGGTAAAGGTAACAACAGTAGTAGCAAGGGCAGGCTATGCAACAATATAGGATTAACTGAAAACAATAACATGCTACACTACTCTAATGCAAGCAGTATAGAGAAGAGTTGGCGATATCTGGTGATCAAGGGGGGGCTTGCCTGGTTGCACTGGCAAGAAGGGTCGTCAACACTGTAGTCGACAACAGGGGTACCGGCAGCGGTCTCGGGGTCTACCGAAAAGAAGTAACGAAGGGGAACACAATAAATAACAGTGCAATCAAAGCATCACAAGGCATAACATGGTGATACGCGGTGCTAGGGTTGACCTAACGCAGTAGGAGGTGATACCAGTGAAGGGGGGAAACATCCGGGAAAGTATCCCCGGTGTTTCCTGTTTTCGGACCGGTGAACCGAAGGGGGAAAGTTGGGTGTTTGCTATGGTAGGGATGTGTGGCGGACGAACGGGCTGCGTACCCGGATTCGTCTCGTCGTTCTGAGCAACTTTCATGTACAAAGTATTTTCATTCGAGTTACGGATTATTTTATATGATTTTTCAAAGATTTAAATAAATTCTAGAATTTCTGCATTTAATTTAATTCGAAATAATAAACTGTGGAATATTCTTTTCTACCTAGCAGCAGCTAGCTACTGAGTATGACAGGTGGGGTCCAGAGGCTGAGTCAGCATGCACAGTCAGCAAGTCAAAGGTAACGCTGACCAGTCAAACAGGGGGTGGGGCCCAGGTGTCATTGGTTGTTTTATTAACAGCAATTTTAATTATCTAGTTTATCAAATGGGCCCACTAGTCAGTGGTGTATTAGGTGGGGGGATTAGGTTAGTGCCTAATTAACAAGGCGGGCCCACCAGCTTGTTTTAACCAGCGCGCGCCGACGGAGGCGTACAGAGGCGAGTGGGGCTCGCCGGACTCGCGGCTCCGGCGACCATTTGGTCAAGCAGAGAGTGGCTACGGGGAGAGGGCGACGGCGCGAGTCGAGTAGAGGGGTCAGTGTGTGCAGTTGGTGCCCGGAGCGGCGCCGGCGAGGTCTACGGGCGTGGCCGGCGCAAGCGAGCAGCACCGGCGCGGGGAGCGAGCAGCGCTCGGCAGAGCAGCAGGAAGGCAGGGGGAGCGGGGGGAAGCAAAGAGAGGCACGGGGTGAGCCGCAACAGGTCCACGACGGCACGTGGTCGCAGCCCGTGACATGCGCGAGCGGACGACGGGGAGGGCGCGGTGAGCGCGGTCGGGGACGGCGCCCTAGCGTGTGCGAGACAGGGGAGAGAGGGGAGGAGGAGGCCGAGGGCCTCACCGTAGTTGTAGGGCTCGTGGCAATGGGGGGCGGGGAGGAGGTCGGGGAAGACGGAGACGGTAGCGGGGAGGCGGTCCGGCGAGGGAAGAACTCCGAGCGGCAGCGTCAGGGACCAGCTCGGGCGTCGATCCAGATCGAGACGAGAGGAACCCGGCAGAGAGGCTCGGTGCGGCGACCCTGGAGGAGCGGGCGGGCGGAGGTGGCGGTCCACAGGCGTGGGGTGCCGGGTGGAGGCGTTAGGCGACGACGCGGTCGTGGGGAAGGGAAGGGGGTCGCTCCCTCGATCCAGAAACGGGGCGGGGAGTGGGAGGAGTGGGTGGATAGGGTTAGGGTTGGCCTGGGATGGGGGTTAAGCAGTGGGGGCCTGCTGGGCTGCGCTCTACATGACAAATGGGGGGGGGGTTCCTTCCTTTTTTTCTGTTTCCTTTTCTCTTTTGTATTTTCTTTTCTGTTTTTGCTCATTTTAAATATATAGGCCTTATATAAAAAACATGGTTTCTACATGACAAATAGTTAGGGAATATCTCCAACACATTGAACATTTTAGTTCTGACTTTTGAAAACTTTAATTGTTTTAACTTTAATTCAAATTTGAATTTAAAACTGCTTCAAACTAACGCGAGATTATGAGCAGTAACAGAGGTGACGTGTCATTATTAACATGGGATTACTGTAGCCTAGTTATCCGGGCGTCACAATTCTCCTCCACTACAAGAAATCTCGTCCCGAGATTTAAGAGGGGGTCTAAGGGGGGAAGGTTTGGTTACGAAATTGTATCGAATCTTCTCTGTCTTGGTTGCTCTTCTCGAAGAGGTCAATCCATTACATCGTTGTCTTCATTTCTCTGCTTCAAGTCATCATGACGAAGTCTTCATCCTTTCTTCGGGGGTCTCATCGTACTTATGAAAAATGATAAGGGGTATCTTCAGAAGAACTGAGCTCTACATGGTCACGTATCTGGTAGAGAACATCAGGGAGGGTGATGGATAGTAACTCTCGAATTGAAACTTAAGAAATTATCGAGAGCAAAGTAAGGAGGTGCAATATGGAAGTTTCAAACGCTTAGGCAAACATTCGTTGCCTAAAAAGAAGTGTGAAAGAGGGTTCAGAGCAATGGGAATAAGTATTGCGTCTGATAGCATAATAGATCACTAGGCAGGTGGTCCGTGAATTACATACGAAGTCAAGCGCGAGGAACAACCATGGGAACAGGTGGTGTACAGGAGTGTCAGGTTTTGATCCTGTGGAACTGTGGGTTATGGGCCCACCATGTGGGATAAAAGTAGGAGGAGTGGTGACATCTTGCATGGTCATGATAGCAAGGCATGTCAGAGGGTAGCATGTCGATTCTGTCGGCAACAACGTCGGTACCAAGGGCAGGGGATGAATATAACCATTTCCCTGCTTGTTGAACGAGGCGGACCAATAGGCGAGGTTCTCGTCCAATTGTGGTTACCGGAATGCCATCAACAAAAGCAATAGGGTCTTACTGACAGAATTGTACACCAAGGTGTTTACATAAGCAGAAGAATATTACTGCTTAGATCATGTGGATCACAAGGAAGGTTAAACAAATCAATGGAAGGAAAATGTGATCATCAGATCAAACAGAACAATGGAAAGGATAATGTGTTTGACACATATACCATGGGTATACCCTTCCCAAGAACAAGCAGAGCATGATATCCATGACAGGATATAATGTAGAAAACCTTTTAGGTAAGGTGAGAGAAATTTCATGACCTTACCCATACAATGGTGTTTGGATAATCAAGCGAGAAACATTTAGCATTGGGCTTCAAATGTTCTTGTTGAAAATCGGATTACCACAGGTCACTGGGTAAAGATCAGACTTTGGATACACAAAGGATCCATTAGGAACAACTTATAGAATAAGTCTTACAATTTCCTCATGGAAGAATGGATAGCATTGCTAAAAGGAAAATTATAACAATAGGTCCTCCGGTCAGGTGTGCTCGGCGTGACACCACCTTACCGGGTCATATAACGACCAATGTTATAACTCTTGAAAATATGTTCCCACCATCATATCTGACCGAGGTTCAGAACTAATTGGTGTCATGATACCTCAGACTCAGGATGTCCGAGAAGAAAAGGTGCAACACAAATAGATGAAATGACATTGTAAGATTCTTGGGAAATGAACTATGGGAGCAAGTTTCGACACAAGAGTTCATCATTAAACCAAGAAGAGGATGGGGAGGTAGCTGATAAACTCAGCGACAATTCATCGAGACTTCCAGAAGATGGGTTTCCACAATTACGTGAACAAGGAGATAACATTAGTCAGATCAAATGATATAATGGTGTATGCTCGAGGAAAACATACTCGGTTAAACATTGGTTGAAAGGTGCAACCCGAAATATGGGCTTAAGTAGCATGATCAATGTTAGAATGGTGACTCGATAACCAAAAGACTTAGAATGAAACTATCGTCCATTGACTTTAAAGCAACAGGGTTGCTAGAAGTTTTGAAATCGCACATAATAGTTCAATTGTCGGTTTTCCGGTTAGAAACAACACGGGGACCAAGGAATGAACAGATATGGCTAGAAGTATCGTTATAGCAAGAATTCTGAAGAGGTGGAGCAATCCGCACAACATTGTTGACATCAAAGATGGTAATACTCCAAGGTAAAACAGATCATGAGCTAGATAGCGAGGAGCTCAAGGTACAACACAAAACAATAAACAAGTTTGTGTCGGGGGAAGGCAAGAATGTTGCCGATGATAACACAAAACATTGAGGGGCAAGGATGGTATTTCCCATCATGAATTCGATTGAAAACCTGGGAGAGCTCAAAATGCTGATGATGATCATGACACATTTGTCGAGAGATTCCATGAAGATGTAATCGAGCAGCGATGACATTAAGTCAAAGGTATGATGAAGCGAAAGGTTATTGGAACCATGGGTACGACACAAACTCGAAACCAAGCTTGTTGTCTGAGGTGGAATGATAAGACAAGGAAATCAACGTAAGCTTAGCTCAGCGTCGAAAATTCCGTTCCGGGAAGAAGGACCAGGTAGCACAGTTAAGATTTAGCACGTTAATGATATAGCCGATCAGGCTAGGAATGACATGATCGAGTACAAACTCGGACTTAAAGAAGATTATCAAGAGTCGCTGAACCGTAGGGCAGGCTCGGTTCAGTTATCGGTGTCTTTGAGTGCTTAATAACTCAGAGCCCATGAAAACTGTAATCAGTGACAATGTAGTACTTGATGAAGAACTCATAAGAAGTTATGCAGTTCCAAGATAATCTCGAGATACCAGGGGGGTAATACTCGAAGACGTATCAAAGTAGAGGTTGGACCGGGGTATTGATCCACATAAGACAAGTGCTTACACTTGCATCGAAAATGGTATTTAAAAGAGAACATGGTCGGAACCACGATTGTAAAAGGCCAGATCCCAGATATAAGATGAACTTATACCAAGGGAATTAATATCATTTACAAGAAGCTTCGATGATAAGTTTCACATCGGGTCCATGGGCATGAACGCAAAGGCTCAAGGTCGACTCCCACTTCTTCCATGCATAAACTTTCATTTTACTTCTCGCTTTTGATGAAGCTGTAGTGTAGAAATTTTATCTAGCAAAATACCAGAAGAGTATGACTCGTGAAAACTTTCGAGTTCACACATAATAAGGGAGGCATAGGTTCAACCCATCAGGGTATCGTGGAAACATATTCCGCAAGATGCAATAGTAAACATCGCCAGCTCGAAAGTAGAGCATTGTTCAAAAGCAGATGATACAATGTACCAAAGGCATTATATACCCATGGAAAGGATCACAAGGTTATTCAATATGAAGGACACTATCGGATAAAATCCAACAAAGGGACCGATGGTCCACAAGGGATCTGATGTAGGCATCGGTACACAATCAAATAAGGAAACAATGCAAAGGCATCTGATTATAGAACATCTGAATAATTCGATGCTTAGATAACAAAGGAATTATGATTTCCAAAATGAAGGATCAGTAGCAGACGCTTTGATTAAGAATGGATAAGTTGAACAGACTTACGGGTACAATCCACGGCAATTTGATGGGTCGAGAACCAGCTCACGTTTTAAATGACATTTGAGACGGAAGGATGAATTCTATGATCTGAGTGAGAATTGCGAGCATTCGCAACATATTTAATCAATGACTCAAAATGATATTGACAAAGGTTGCCAATAAGATTACTATGCTTATGGAATTAACCATAATGCAAGCAAGCAAGAATTTCAGGAGCGATAGGTTGCTCAGGATTTTTGGAAGACCGAATGGTATTTCAAAGAAGTTTGTGAAATACATGAATCATATGGGGATGAGCGGATACTCGATAAATGCGAGAAATTATCCGTAGGGGTATTCATGTGGCAAAGAACTGCAAGGCAATAGGCACAAGGTATTCTCGGGGTATCTTATAATAACAAGATCGGCTTGGAATAAAAGTAAGCACGATAGGTGTAAATACTTATCCATAGGGATAGTTCGGTGGTAGGGAATTGCAAAAGCAACGACACAAAGTCTCAGGAGAACATCGGAGAGTATTGTCAGAATCTTCTGTTGGAGCAGTCGATCATCTGTAATGAAGGGGCTCTCTGGCAGGAAGTGGTAACAAGAACCTAAAGTTAGATTTTAGCAAAATCATTTAACCCGAATAGAAGAGAGATTAGAATCTCATAGTATAGACGAGGAGTAAAAGATCCTAATACCACCGAATAGCGACGTGGGCCTATGGGCCGCACAGCCATATTAGTAAAAGTTTTGCAATGTCTAGACTCGACTTCGGCCAAGGAGTGTGGAAGGGGGATTCCTACAGGCAGTCGGCTCTGATACCAACTTGTGACGCCCTTGATTCAATCGTACACTAATCAAGCACGCAAATGTGTATGATCAAGATCAGGGACTCACGAGAAAATATCACAACACAACTCTACAAATAAAATAAGTCATACAAGCATCATAATGCAAGCCAGGGGCCTCGAGGGCTCGAATACAAGTGCTCGATCATAGACGAGTCAGCGAAAGCAACAATATCTGAGTACAGACATAAGTTAAACAAGTCTGCCATAAGATGGCTAGCACAAACAGGGATACAGATCGAACGAGGCACAGGCCTCCTGCCTGGGATCCTACTAACTACTCCTGGTCGTCGTTAGCGGGATGCACGTAGTAGCAGGCACCTCCAGTGTAGAAGGAGTCCTCGTCGACGGTGGTGTCTGGATCCTGGGCTCCGTCATCTGGTTGCAACAATCGGGTAGAGGAATGGGGAAAAGGGGGAAACAAAGCAACCGTGAGTACTCATCCAAAGTACTCGCAAGCAAGGAGCTACACTACATATGCATGGATATATGTGTAAAGGGCCATATCAGTGGACTGAACTGAAGAAAGCCGGAATAAGAGGGGGATATCTAATCATGTCGAAGACTATGCTTCTGGCAGCCTCCGTCTTGCAGCATAAAGAAGAGAGTACACTGAAGTCCTCCAAGTAGCATCGCATAACATAATCCTACCCGGCGATCCCCTCCTCGATGCCCTGTTAGAGAGCGATCACCGGGTTGTATCTGGCACTTGGAAGGGTGTGTTTTATTAAGTATCCGGTTCTAGTTGTCATAAGGTCAAGGTACAACTCCAGGTCGTCCTTTTACCAAGGGACACGGCTATTCGAATAGATAAACTTCCCTGCAGGGGTGCACCACATAACCCAACACGCTTGATCCCATTTGGCCGGACAAACTTTTCGGGGTCATGCCCGACCGTGGAAGATCAACACGTCGCAGCCCCACCTAGGCACAACAGAGAGGTCAGCACGCCGGTCTAAACCTAAGCGCATAGGGGTCTGGGCCCATCACCCATAGCACACCTGTACGTTGCGTACGCGGCCGGAGAGCAGACCTAGCAACCTCCATTACAAAGGAAGTCACGTTACGCGGTCCAACCCGGCGCGTGCCGCTCAGTCGCTGACGTCACGAAGGCTTCGGCTGATACCACGTCGCCGGGATACCCATAACTACTCCCGCGTAGATGGTTAGTGCGTATAGACCAAATGGCCAGACTCAGATCAAATACCCAGATCTCGTTAAGCGTGTTAAGTATCCGCGAACGCCGACCAGGGCCAGGCCACCTCTCTCCTAGGTGGTCTCAACCTGCCCTGTCGATCCGCCACAAAGTAACAGTCGAGGGCCGTCGGGAAGCCAGGCCCACCACTACCTGGGTGGAACCACCTGCCCCTTCAGCCCCCATCTCCGAATAGTATCACAGGTAATGGAACAGTGTAAAGTATATAGTATATGCCCGTGATCACCTCCCGAAGTGATCACGGCCCAGTAGTACAGCATGGCAGGCGGACAAGAGTGTAGGGCCACTGATGGAACACTAGCATCCTATACTAAGCAGTAGGATAGCAGGTAAAGGTAAAAACAGTAGTAGCAAGGGCAGGCTATGCAACAGTATAGGATTAACTGAAAACAATAACATGCTACACTACTCTAATGCAAGCAGTATAGAGAAGAGTAGGCGATATCTGGTGATCAAGGGGGGGGGCGCTTGCCTGGTTGCTCTGGCAAGAAGGTTCGTCAACACTGTAGTCGACAACAGGGGTACCGGCAGCGGTCTCGGGGTCTACCGAAAAGAAGTAACGAAAGGGAACACAATAAATAACAGTGCAATCAAAGCATCACAAGGCATAACATGGTGATACACGGTGCTAGGGTGACCAAACGCAGTAGGAGGTGATACCGGTGAAGGGGGAAAACATCCGGGAAAGTATCCCCGGTGTTTCGTGTTTCTGGACCGGTGAACCGAAGGGGGAAAGTTGCATGTTTGCTATGTTAGGGATGTGTGGCGGACGAATAGGCTGCATATCCGGATTCGTCTCGTCGTTCTGAGAAACTTCCATGTACAAAGTATTTTCATTCGAGTTACGGATTATTTTATATGATTTTTCAAAGATTTAAATAAATTCTAGAATTTCTGCATTTAATTTAATTCGAAATAATAAACTGTGGAATATTCTTTTATACCTAGCAGCAGCTAGCTACTGAGTATGACAGGTGGGGTCCAGAGGCTGAGTCAGCATGCACAGTCAGCAAGTCAAAGGTCAACGCTGACCAGTCAAACAGGGGTGGGGCCCAGGTGTCATTGGTTGTTTTATTAACATCAATTTTAATTATCTAGTTTATCAAAAGGGCCCACTAGTCAGTGGGGTATTAGGTGGGGGGGGTGAGGTTAGTGCCTAATTAACAGGGCGGGCCCACCAGCTGGTTTTAACCGCGCGCGCCGACGGAGGCATACAGAGGCGACGGGGGGCTCGCCGGACTCGCGGCTCCGGCGACCATTTGGTCAAGCAAAGAGTGGCTACAGGGAGAGGGCGACGGCGCGAGTCGAGTAGAGGGGTCAGTGTGTGCGGTTGGTGCTCGGAGCGGCGGCGGCGAGGTCTACGGGCGTGGCCGGCGCAAGCGAGCAGCACCGGCGTGGGGAGCGAGCAGCGCTTGGCAGAGCAGCAGGAAGGCAGGGGGAGCGGGGGGAAGCAAAGGGAGGCACGGGGTGAGCCGCAACAGGTCCATGACGGCACGTGGTCGCAGCCCGTGACGTGCGCGAGCGGACGACGGGGAGGGCGCGGCGAGCGCGGTCGGGGACGGAGCCCTAGAGTGTGCGAGACAAGGGAGAGAGGGGAGGAGGAGGCCGAGGGCCTCACCGTAGTTGCAGGGCTCGTGGCAATGGGGGGCGGGGAGGAGGTCGGGGAAGACGGCGACGGTAGCGGGGAGGCGGTCCGGCGAGGGAAGAACTCCGAGCGGCAGCATCAGGGACCGGCTCGGGCGTCGATCCAGATCGAGACGAGAGGAACCCGGCAGAGAGGCTCGGTGCGGCGACCCTGGAGGAGCGGGCGGGCGGAGGTGGCAGTCCACAGGCGCGGTGCGCCGGGTGGAGGCGTTAGGCGACGACGCGGTCATGGGGAAGGGAAGGGGGTCGCTCCCCCGATCCAGAAACGGGGCGGGGAGTGGGAGGAGTGGGGGGATAGGGTTAGGGTTGGCCTGGGATGGGGGTTAAGCAGTGGGGCCCGGCTGGGCTGCGCCCAATTGGGCTGGCTAGATGGCCTGTTGGGCCGAGGCCCAGATGGGGGGGGGGTCCTTCCTTTTTTTTCTGTTTCCGTTTCTCTTTTGTATTTCCTTTCTGTTTTTGCTTATTTTAAATATATAGGCCTTATATAAAAATCATGGTTTCTACATGACAAATAGTTAGGGAATATCTCCAACGCATTGAACATTTTAGTTCTGACTTTTGAAAACTTTAATTGTTTTAACTTTAATTCAAATTTGAATTTGAATCTGCTTCGAACTAACACGAGATTACGAGCAGTAACCGAGGTGATGTGTCATCATTAACATGGGATTACTGTAGCCTAGTTATCCGGGCGTCACACAAAAATGCACTAGATTAAGTCCTAAAAAAATCCTGAAATATTTATCATAACTTCTTGTATATATGTGGAGTCTATGTGTAAATTTTAAAGCATTTTGGACAAAATAAGGCCTGCTCCAACCATGTTAAAATCAGGGGGGATGATTAGATTAGGAAGGAAAAATGAGAAAAAAACAGCCGTAGGATGAAGTGGGGGCACGGATGTGAGCATGAGGAGGGAGCAGGCAAGCCGGATCCAACTAATAACAACTCTAATTGGGAAATAAAAACTGAAATTAAAGATTCTGGAAGTATTGACGTAGGCTTGGAAGGGTCTTATGATGCTATGTAAAAAATTCTAGAACAATTGGTGCTGAAAGATATAAAATAGCAACATTTGGTATAAAATAGCTATTTTTCAAAAAGGAGGAATACCCCCGGCTCAGCATCTCTTGATGCACACATCCATCTTATTAAAAATCCAGGTTCAAAACAGTCTTAAACAGTTTTAGGAAGCTCAAAATTAATAAGTTTTCCATAACCGGAAAAATAGGATAAGATAACTAGACACCTATCCTATTATTGGACCGCCATCCAAACCGGTTGTAAGTATCTCGTGCAACCGTCTCGCATCGGTGTACCCAATATTCATATGCTACATGTAGTCCACATGATTGAGTAGGTGCGCCAATAGTAATAGAAAAAAATTGGTTTAAAAAATTGTTTTAAAAAAAAAATTATACGTAATATGACCGGGAAGTTTGAAATATTTTTCAAAATTTCATCACACTCATGAACATGAAAAAAGTCCTAGACATTAACCAGGTTTAATAGGATTGATATGATAGATATATCAACAAGTTCCTGTGAAGTGAGCTGGTGTTGGGGTTGGATAGAACTGCGAAGTTAAGCGTGCTTGGCTTGGAGTAGTGTGAGGATGGGTGACCTTTTGGGAAGTTTGACCACTGAGTGCAACTTGATCTAAGATTAAGCCATAGTGACCTGAGATTAAGGAAAAAACAAAAAGAAATGAATTTTGTTTAGTCCTGGATTAGGGGGTGTCCGGATAGCCGGACTATACCTTCAGCCGGACTCCTGGACTATGAAGATACAAGATTGAAGACTTTGTCCCGTGTCCGGAAGGTACTTTCCTTGGCGTGGAAGGGAAGCTTGGCGATACTGATATGTAGATCTCCTACCATTGTAACCGACTCTGTGTAACCCTAGCCCTCTCCTGTGTCTATATAAACCGGAGGATTTTAGTCCGTAGGACAGAACAACAATCATACCATAGGCTAGCTTCTAGGGTTTAGCCTCTCTGATCTCGTGGTAGATCTACTCTTGTACTATCCATATCATCAATATTAATCAACCAGGAGTAGGGTTTTACCTCCATCGAGAGGGCCCGAACCTGGGTAAAAACATTGTGTCCCTTGTCTCCTGTTACCATCCACCTAGACGCACAGTTCGGGACCCCCTACCCGAGATCCGCCAGTTTTGACACCGACATTGGTGCTTTCATTTAGAGTTCCTCTGTGTCGTCGCTTTTAGGCCCGATGGCTCCTCCGATCATCAACAGCGATGCGGTCCAGGGTGAGACTTCTCTCCCGGGACAGATCTTCGTATTCGGCGGCTTTGCACTGCGGGCCAATTCGCTTGGCCACCTGGAGCAGATTGAAAGCTATGCCCCTGGCCATCAGGTCAGATTTGGAAGCTTAAACTGCACGGCTGATATCCGCGGAGACTTGATCTTCGACGGATACGAGCCACAGCCGGTCGCGCCGCACTGTCGTGAAGGGCATGATCTAACTCTGCTGCCGGACAGTGCCTTGGAGGCCTCACCCATGTCCGCACTGACCCTTAGCTCGGAGCCGACTGCGCCAATCGAGGACGAGTGGTTGGACACCGCCTCGGGGGCTGCAATCTCTATGGCGATCGAGGCGAACACCATCCCTATTCTCTGCGAGGCCCGTGGCTCCAAGGTGCCGGACTCCTCTCCGGACTCCTAGCCCCCCGCGCCCTTGCCAATCGAATCCGATTGGGTGCCGGTCATGGAATTCACCGCTGCGGATATCTTTCAGCACTCGCCCTTCGGCGATATTCTGAACTCACCAAAATCTCTCTCTTAATCAGGAGAGTCCTGGCCGGACTATGGTTAGCAAGGTTGGGATGCGGATGACGAAGAAATTCAAAGCCCACCCACCACCCACTTCGTAGCCACTGTCGATGATTTAACCGACATGCTCGACTTCGACTCCGAAGACATCGACGGTATGGACGACGATGTAGGAGACGAACAGGAACCAGTGCCTATAGGGCACTGGAAAACCACCTCGTCATATGACATATACATGGTGGACACCCCAAAAGAAGACAATGGCGATGGAACAGCGGAGGATGACCCCTCCAAGAAGCAGCCTAAACGCCGGCGTCAGCGGCGCCGCTCTAAATCCCGCCAAAGAAAAAATGGTGATTCCGGCACGGGAAATAATAACACCCCGGACAGTGCCGAAGACAACCCCCTCCAGCAGGATTCTGCACAGGAGGACGAAGAAGCTAGCCCTCATGAGAGAGCGGCAGACAAAGAGATGGAGGACGATAATTACATGCCTCCCTCCGAAGACGAGGCAAGCCTCGACGACGACGAATTTGTCGTGCCAGAGGATCCCGTCGAACAGGAGAGTTTCAAACGCAGGCTTATGGCCACGGCGAGCAGCCCCAAGAAAAAACAGCAACAGCTTAGAGTTGATCAAGACTTGCTAGCCGACAGATGGACTGAAGTCCTGGCGGCCGAAGAGTATAAACCCGAATGCCCCTCCAAGAGCTACCCAAAGCGCAGGCTGCTACCCGGATTAGAGGAGGAAGCACCTAAACCTACATCACCAGCGCATGACATGGCCGTGACAGAGAGGCCTCACGGCCCTCCGCTCAAGCCGCACCCCAGCGATGCTCAAAAAATACCAAGGCACGGGGAAATGCGCCATACCTATGAGATATATTGGAGGGCAAGGCAAGGCAAACAATATCGATCTATGGATCGCGTGGGCGCCGCACGACACGAGACGTTAATCGTCACGCCGAATACAGTAAATACGGCCGGGCCGAACACAGTAGACAAAGCTCGTTCGAGCTGCGTCGTGATATGTCCCATTACAGAGGCGCCGCACACCCACTATGCTTCATAGATGAAGTAATGGATCATGAAATCCCCGAGGGTTTCAAACCCGTGAACATCGAATCATACGATGGCACAACAGATCCTGCGGTATGGATCGAGGACTATCTACTTCATATCCACATGGCCCATGGTGATGACCTACACGCCATCAAATACCTCCCACTCAAGCTTAAAGGACCAACTCGACATTGGCTTAACATCTTGCCAGCAGAATCAATTCTTTGTTGGGAGGACCTAGAAGCCGCATTCCTCGACAATTCCCAAGGCACTTATGTGCGACCACCAGACGCCGATGACCTAAGCTACATAATTCAGCAGCCAGAGGAATCGGCCAGACAATTCTGGACACGGTTCCTAACCAAGAAAAATCAAATCATCGGCTGTCCGGACGCAGAGCTCCTAGCAGCCTTCAAGCATAACATCCGCAACGAGTGGCTTCCACGGCACCTAGGACAGGAAAAGCCGAAATCTATGGCAGCCCTCACGACACTTATGACCCGCTTTTGCGCGAGAGAAGACAACTGGCTAGCTCGCAGCAATAACATGACCAAGAGCCCTGGTAATTCGGATACCAAGGATAGCAGTGGCAGGTCGCGTCGCAACAAGCAAAAGCGCCGCATTAACGGTGACAATACTGACGATACGGTAGTTAATGCCAGATTCAGAGGCTCTAAACCAGGTCAGCAGAAAAAGCCATTCAAAAGAAATACTCCAGGCCCGTCCAGTTTGGACCGAATACTCGACCGCTCATGCCAGATACATGGCACCCCCGAAAAACCAGCCAATCACACCAACAGGGATTGTTGGGTGTTCAAGTAGGCAGGCAAGTTAAATGCCGAAAGCAGAGACAAGGGGCTGCATAGCGACGACGAGGAAGAGCCCCGGCCACCGAACAGTAGTGGACAGAAGGGCTTCCCCCCACAAGTGCGGACGGTGAACATGATATACGCAACCCACATCCCCAAGAGGGGGCGGAAGCGTGCGCTAAGGGACGTATACATGATGGAGCCAGTTGCCCCAAAGTTCAACCCATGGTCCTCCTGACCGATCACTTTTGATCAAAGGGACCACCCCACTAGCATCCGTCATGGTGGATTCGCCGCATTGGTTTTAGACCCAATTATTGATGGATTTCACCTCACTAGAGTCATTATGGAAGGCGGCAGCAGCCTGAACCTGCTTTGCCAGGATACAGTGCGAAAAATGGGCATCGATGAAAGCACAAGTTCTCCCTGGGTGGTTTTGGTAATTAATGTCAACATATCTCTTGTTGGACTAACACTTTTACCTAGTATGTTACAGATAAGTTCAACAATGGAGTGGCATGGACTAAAGGATGTGGAACCCCTTCAAGATGCTAGGGACAAAGGATTGGCTCAAGCTTCAAGATCAAGACTCTACATTTTATATTTTAGTGATCCAAGATCACATTGAGTCCATAGGAAAAGCCAGTACTATCAAGGAGGGATGAGGTGTTTCTTAATGAGCCTCTTGCTTCATGTGCTTAGTGATATGCTCCAAAATCCTCAACTACCTTTCCATACCCACATATGACCTAAACCAAAAGTCAAACTCGACCCCACCGATTCTTTCTATCCGGAGCCACCGAGTTTCACATGTCATAGCCACTGCCACAAACCCTAGCAAATCGGTTTCACCGATAGGGATCTCGGTCTCACCGAGATGGGATTGCAATCTCACTATGTATGTCCATTGCCAAAGTCGGTCTCACCGGGTTCATGCAATCGGTACTACCGAGATTACAATGCAAATCCTCTGGTTAGCTTATTACCAAATTGGTCCCACCGAGTTTGTGTAATCGGTCTCACCGAGTTTGCCTGACCAACTCTCTGGTTAGCTTATTACCAAAATCGGTCCCACCGAGTTTGTGTAATCGGTCACACCGAGATTACGTTATGCCCTAACCCTAACCATATCGGTCCTACCGAGTTGCATCTCAGTCCCACCGAAAATCCTAACGGTCACTAGATTCCCTGAATCGGTCCGACCGAGTTTAACGATTCGGTCCCACCGAGTTTTACAGATTGTGTGCAACGGTTAGATTTTGTGTGGAGGCTATATATACCCCTCCACCCACTCTTCATTCATGGAGAGCGCCATCAGAATAGATCTTCACTTCCAATACACATTTTCTGAGAGAGAACCACCTACACTTGTGTTGAGCTCAAGATATTCCATTCCTACCATATGAATCTTGATCTCTAGCCTTCCCCAAGTTGCTTTCCACTCAAATCTTCTTTCCACCAAATCCAAATCCCGTGAGAGAGAGTTGAGTGTTGGGGAGACTATCATTTGAAGCACAAGAGCAAGGAGCTTCAAATGAGCAAGGAGTTCATCATCAAGACACCATTTGTTACTTCTTGGAGAGTGGTGTCTCCTGGATTGGCTAGGTGTCACTTGGGAGCCTCCGACAAGATTGTGGAGTTGAACCAAGGAGTTTGTAAGGGCAAGGAGATCGCCTACTTCGTGAAGATCTACTGCTAGTGAGGCAAGTCCTTCGTGGGCGACGACCATGATGGAATAGACAAGGTTGCTTCTTCGTGGACCCTTCGTGGGTGGAGCCCTCCGTGGACTCGCGCAACCGTTACCCTCCATGGGTTGAAGTCTCCATCAACGTGGATGTACGATAGCACCACCTATCGGAACCACGCCAAAAACATCCGTGTCTCAAATTGCGTTTGAATACTCCAAACCCTTCTCTTTACATTCTTGCAAGTTGCATGCTTTACTTTCTGCTGCTCATATACTCATTCCATGCCTTCTTGATATGTATTGTGATCATTAAACTTGTGCCTAAACTCCACCTAAACTTAAGAATATTAAAAACTGCAACTTTTGGTACTTAGTGTCTAATCACCCCCCCTCTAGACACCTCTTCTCGATCCTCTCAATTGATATCAGAGCTTTGTTCTCCATTGCCTTGGTTTAAAAACCTTTGGAGGAAGATGGATGTGTCTACTTTAGGGAGTCTTAGACATAGAGTGCCCATTCTTGATGGAGAGTATTTTAATGAGTGGAAAAATGAAATGCTTGAGATTTTCAATGAATATCATTTGAAGAAGTACATTGCTAATCCTTGTGCACCTCATATTGATCCTTTGCACCCTACCCTAGATGAGGATATTGACATGATTCACAATCTTAGAACTGTTGAGCTCATCATTAGAGGATTGCCCAAAAATTTGATTGCTATTTTGCCTACTCTAAATTGTGCCTATACTATATGGAAATTTCTTGAGGAACGATTTCCCGATTATTCCTTGAAAAATTTAGACGAAATTCTCCATAAATCTATTGCCTTGAGTAAGATGAACTCTAGTGATCCTAGTTTTGGTGATTGTCTATTTGAGCTTACCAATCTCATGCATGCTAAAGGAAATGTTGGAATCATTAGTGATATCATATCCGAAGCTATAAGAATTCATAAAGGTAACCACTTTGATGATCATGTACCTAATGAATTACCCTCTCTAGGATTTGATCAATCACAAGATGATGTTGAACATGGATATTATGATGAAGATGATGATAGTGACTATGATCTTGATGATGCAATGAGACATTTTGGTCTTATGGCAAATCTTCACGGCTACATGGCTGGAGGAAAGGATTGGGTCCTTGATAGTGGATGTACTGATCATATGACCGGAGATGAAGAGATGTTCCGTGAGCTTGCTGAAAATGACGGCCCTCGAAAATAATGTCACCTTTGGTGATAATTCAAAGGGTAAGGTGGTTGGCCTTGGTAAGGTGGCCATCTCACACGATAGCTCATACAAAATGTCATGCTCGTTGAATCCCTTGGATACAATTTACTTTCAGTTTCTAGACTTGCGGATTTCGGTTTCAATGTCTTATTTACTGAAGTAGATTGCCAAGTGTTTCATAGAGACAATCATAAAATTGTCTTTACCGGTATACGTAGAGCAGATCTTTACATTGTTGATTTCACTAAAAAGGCTCAACCTAAAACTTGCTTAATTGGTAAATCTTCTAAAGGCTGGCTGTGGCATAGAAGACTAGGTCATGTTGGAATGCGAAATCTTGATAAGCTTATTAAAGGTGATCATATCCTTGGAATAAAAGATGTTGTATTTGACAAGGATAGACTCTATAGTGCTTGTCAAGCAGGGAAACAAGTTGGAGGAAGTCATCGAGAAAAGAACATCATGACCACAAGAAGACCACTCGAGCTACTTCACATGGATCTCTTTGGTCCAAATGCATACAAGAGTCTCGGTGGTAACTCATTTGGTCTAGTCATAGTTGATGATTTTTCAAGATTTACGTGGGTGTTCTTTCTTGATGACAAGTCGCAGGTCCAAAAGATCTTCAAAAACTTTGCTAGGAAGGCCCAAAATCAGTTTGACGTGAAGATCAAGAAGGTTCGGAGCGACAACGGAACGGAGTTCAAGAACGCAAATCTAGACACCTTTCTTGACGAAGAAGGGATTTCACACGAGTTCTCGGTTACGTACACACCTCAACAAAATGGAGTTGTTGAGAGGAAGAACCGGACTCTTATCGAGATGGCAAGAACGATGCTTGATGAGTACAAAACGCCAAAGCACTTTTGGGCGGAAGCGGTTGAGACAGATTGTCATGCAACAAATCGCTTGTATCCTCACAAGCTACTCGACAAGACGGCATACGAGCTCCTCACCGGTAACAAACCCCAAGTTGGATACTTTCGAGTATTCGGCTCAAAGTGCTACATTCATGATAAGCATCGTCGTTCTAAATTTGCTCCTAAGTCTCATGAAGGTTTTATACTTGGTTATGGCTCAAACTCTCACACTTACCGTGTCTACAACAATTTCACCCGAAAAGTTGAAGAGACGGTGGATGTGAAGTTTGATGAATCTAACGGCTCGCAAGTAGAGCAATTGCCAATTAATGTAGGAGACAAAGACCCTTCGGAAGCAATTCAAGACTTGTCCATTGGCAAGATTCGTCCAACGGAAATGAAGGAGAGTACCTCGTCCGTCCAAGTGGAAGCTTCTACATCACGTCAAGGTGAACCAAGAGTTGATACGGAAGCATCCACAAGAGGGACACGTCAAGATGAAGAAAACGAGGAAGTACACCAAGATGAACATCAACAACCTCCTTCTCCACCACGACAAGAGAACAACAACGTCAACAATGAAGAAGGCCAAGAAGAAGAAGAACAAGATGAAGATTATGTTCCACCCCGACCCAAGCAAAAGCTTTCACGAGTTCGAGCAAGAATCGCCAAAGATCATCCCGTCGAGCAAATCTACAATGATATCCAAACCGGGAGAATCACTCGCTCTAGAACTCATTTAGCTAACTTTTGTGAACATTACTCATTCATTTCCAAAATTGAACCTATGAAGGTTGAAGAAGCATTGAAGGATTCGGATTGGATAAACGCTATGCATGAAGAGCTACACAACTTTTTTTTGACTAAACACTGTAGGGAAAGCCCCCACAGCCTTTTATTAACTTATAAAACATAATTACATAGATTACAAATGCTACCAGAAGTAGCAAAAGGAAAAGGAAAATCTAAAGTACAACAAATATATTTAAGGAGGGAGAAAGGAGACCCATCTAATCAGGCCCTCCTTGTATCTCACCTTGATTCTATGTGATAATAAAAGCATATCATGCACAAAAGCTCCTCTCCACCTGTTAAAACTTGGCCTTTCCTTTCGAAAAACCTTTCCATTTCTTATGATCCAAATGTTCCAACAAGCAGTAAAAACCACTTCAGCAAAGAAAGGATGAGCAAAGTTCCTTTTAGCATTGAGCACAATCTGACTCATGTCATTTCCAGCTTCCCAATTAATCTGGAGAAAGTTCCAAACCCGCTGACTGAAATTGCAATTGAAGAAGAGGTGGTCTCTATTCTCTCTGGTGTGAGTGGGACAAAGCACACAATTGACTCCATCATCAATATGCCAATGCCTTCTTTCCACCATATCCTTGGTGTTGAGTCTATCCATGATTAACATCAAGGCAAAGACCTTAATCTTCATGGTACAGCAACTTCTCCAAATCCAAGTCTAAACAGGATTAAAAGTATGATGAATGAACCTGGAGACATAAAACTGTTTAGGGGTATATGGTTTGTTAGAGCCATGCCAAGACCAAACATCCTTCAAATCAGAGTGCCTCTCATGGTTCAACATAAGAGATTTCAAAACTAAGAGCTCATTGTGAGCCTGTTCTAAAAGAGGAAGATGGAACCAAGAGATCAGATCCAGGGCAGAAAATCCATCCTTGACTGTGACCAGAGCATCTTCGACAAATGAAAATAACCTAGGAAACCTGTGCTGTAAGGGCAAAACAGAATTTCCAAGCTGCGATTTATCCTGCCAGAAAAGAGCAGTGTCCCCTTCATTAACCCACTACTGGAATCAGCTAATTTGCCATCTGCCAGCTCTTTGCCGTCTGCTAGCTGACGGCAAAGAAGCTCTTTGCCATCAGCTACCCATAAGCAGACGGCAAAGAAAAGGCTGACGGCAAAGAAGCTCTTTGCCATCTGCCAGCTCTTTGCCGTCTGCCAGCTGAGGGCAAAGATTCTTTGTCGTCCGCTGGCGGACGGCAAAGAGTGTGGTGGCCCCCACCCCCCGCTCGTTTGAAAAAAATCTTAACGGCCCACCTCTTTGCCGTCCGCTAGCAGACGGCAAAGAGGCAAAAAGGCGGACGGCAAAGGCTGGCGGACGGCAAAGAGGGCACTTGACTAACGGCAGGTACCCCTCCGCCCGTTACTCACTTCCTCCTCGCCCTTCTCCTCCCACCCCGCCACCGCCGCCGCCCGCCGCGCGCCGCCGCCCCGTCGCCCCACCGCCCCACCGCCCCGTCGCCCCCCGCCCCGGCCCCCCGCCGCCCCGCGCCCCACCGCCGCCTCGCCCCCCCGCCGCCCTAGGCCGCCTCCTCCACCGCCCCGCCCCGCCCCGCCCCCCCGTCGCCCGGCCCCCCGGCCCGCCGCCCCGGCCCTCCGCCGCTCCTTCTCCAGCGCCCCGCCCCGGCCCCCCGCCTCCTCCACCGCCCTGCCCCGGCGCCCCGTCGTCGGCCCCTCCCCAACCCGTCGCCGCCCCCCACAGTGAGCCCCTCCCATTTTTTTTTCTGTTTTTTTGTTTTTCTTTTCTGTTTAGATAAGGTTTTTTAGTTTAAGTTTTTTCAGTTTAGAATTAATTTGTTTAGGTTGTTTAGTTTAATTAGTTTAGGTTTAATTAGTTTAAATAGTTTAGTTTTAATTAGTTTAGGTTTTTAGTTTAGGTTTAGGTTAAGTAGAAGGGGGAAGAAGAAGAAGAAGAAGAAGAAGAAGAAGAAGAAGAAGAAGAAGAAGAGGAGGAGGAGGAGGAGGAGGAGGAGGAGGAGGAGGAGGAGGAGGAGGAGAAAGAAGAAGAAGAAGAAGAAGAAGAAGAAGAAGAAGAAGAAGAGGAGGAGGAGGAGGAGGAGGAGGAGGAGTAGGAGGAGGAGGAGAAAGAAGAAGAGAAGAAGAAGAAGAAGAAGAAGAAGAAGAAGAAGAAGAAGAAGAAGAAGAAGAAGAAGAAGAAGAAGAAGAAGAAGAAGAAGAAGAAGAAGAAGAAGAAGAAGAAGAAGAAGAAGAAGAAGAAGAAGAAGAAGAAGAAGAAGAAGAAGAAGAAGAAGAAGAAGAAGAAGAAGAAGAAGGAAAAAAGGAAGAAAAGGAAAAAGAGGAAGAAGAAGAAAAGGAAAAAAAACCGACCCGACACGGTACCCTGACCCCGACCCGGCACCCCAACACGACACCCCGACCCCGAGACCCCGACCCCGACCCCGAGACCCTGACCCCGACACCCCGACTCCGACCCCGATCCCGACACCCCGACCCCGATACCCCGACCCCGACACCGACACCCCCACCCCCCAAGCCTGACCCGTCACCCCGACCCCGACCCCGACTCCCCGACCCCGACCCGACACGGTACCCAGACCCCGACCCGACACCCCGACACGACACCCCGACCCCGAGACCCCGACCCCGACCCCGAGACCCTGACCCCGACACCCCGACTCCGACCCCGATCCCGACACCCCGACCCCGATACCCCGACCCCGACACCGACACCCCCACCCCCCAAGCCTGACCCGACACCCCGACCCCGACCCCGACACCCCGACCCCGACCCGACACGGTACCCAGACCCCGACCCGACACCCCGACACGACACCCCGACCCCGAGACCCCGACCCCGACCCCGAGACCCCGACCTCAACACCCCGACCCCGACCCCGACCCCGACCTCGACATCCCGACCCCGACCTCATATATTTGTGAATTATTAGTTATAGGTCATATATTTTTCGATTTTGTTATGAAAAACATCATATATAATTGTGTTGATCGTGTAGTTTTAAATGTGCAGTTGTTTCATCGCTGCGAGGTTTGGTGTTCGACGACCTCGCCGTGCGTTTGACGAGCTCTGCCCCTTCATTCGTGGGTGAGCACAAATGACAAGTCCTCCTCCCCCATTAATTATTTGATCTATTCCGATGAAACTTGATAGCTAGCTATATATGTGTCTTGAATCATCAGTATGCGTAACCAATATGTGTCTCCCGTTCGAAAGCGTCATAGTTATAAATATGCATGCATTTGCATATTTATAACCTTGATTCTTTCGAATTGTCCAACGCTATCCATGGACAGCCCGAGTATGTGTAGATTGGGTTCGTTTTCCCATATGCTTTGCTCCGGATCCGACGCATAAATTTCGTCAGTGCCTCCCCTGTTGTTCTCCGGGTACACATCCTCTCTGTTTATTGCAGAGACGTGTATCAGGAGAACAGCGGGGAGGTGCTGCCGAAATTTTGCGTCGGATCCGGAGCATAACATGGGAAAATGAACCCAATCTACACATACACGGGTGGGATTAGGACCTATCATTACCTATTAGAGTGTAGGTTGCATGGACGTAATAAAATTGACAAAGTAGATCAACTGATGAATATATACATGGTGGATTACATATATAATTGTTGTGTGTCCAGTAGCTCTGAAAGTCAAGATGAGTGACCGTGCTTGGATGTATACCGGTCACACTGGTCAGAACAAATGGAGCGCTGAATGGTTCACAAAAACTAAGGGGTTTGTGCAAGCCGCATTTGCAAATGGCCAAAAGAAAACCTGGTGCCCCTATTTCTGGTGCGGCAATTGGGAAAAGAAGACAGAGGCTGAAACGGGCAAACACCTGCAGAAGAGTGGTTTTACACCCGATTATACGGTGTGGACATTTCATGGTGAGTCTGCCCAACGTGACCGAGCTGAGGTGGATCGTCGTCGCACTGACGAGCATGGTACCGGGATGGAAAACATGGTGCAAGGCTATGATGATGCTCGGGATTCGGACGAGGAGATGGAGGAATCTGCAAAGGCCTTCAATGAAATGTTGGAGTCTTCGAAACGTCCGCTACACGAGCACACTGAGCTTTGTCAGTTGGATGCCATCTCACAAGTAATGGCTCTGAAGGCTCAGTTCAACTTGGGCAGAGAATGCTATGACGCAATTATGACAGTATTTGGACGCTTTCTACCCAAAGGCCATGTAATGCCTGCAAACCTGTACCAGTCGGACAAAATCCTCCGTGCACTGAAGATGCCCTATGAGAAGATACATGCCTGTGAGAAAGGATGTGCCTTATTTAGGCTTGGCTATGCGGACTTGAACTATTGTCCCATTTGCAAGTCTTCCAGGTATATTGTGGTAGACAACGGTATGGGTGAGAAGACACAGACCAAAATCCCCGTTAGTGTTCTTTGGTATATGCCAATCATACCAAGACTTCAACGTCTTTTCATGGTCGAAGATACGGCCAGACAGATGACATGGCACAAAACAGGCAAAAGAACCGAACTAGATGCAGATGGGAATCTGATGATGGTACACACATCGGATGGTGTTGCGTGGAAAAAGTTTGATGAATTACATGCTGACAAAGCGGCAGATCTGAGGCATCCTCGAGTCGGCATCAGCACGGATGGGTTCAGTGTGTTTGGTATGACGGCAGCCCAATACAGTTGTTGGCCCGTATTTGTCTTTCCACTCAATCTCCCCCCCGGACAGATTATGCAAAGAAAGAACATTTTCCTGACGTTGATAATTCCAGGACCCAACTATCCGGGCAAAAATATGAATGTGTACATGCAGCCGCTTAAGGACGAATTGCAAGAAGCCTGGGATAATGGGTTCAAGACATACGACGCCTTTAGCAAACGGAACTTCATAATGCGTGTCTGGTACATGTACTCGACACATGACTTGCCGGCGTATGCGCTATTCGTTGGCTGGTGTGTGCATGGAAGGTTCCCGTGCCCCACATGCAAGGGAGCTCTTGAGTTTTGTTGGCTTCAGGCCGGTCGCAAGTTTTCTTGCTTCGACATGCATAGACAGTTCCTGGATCCTCGCCATAAGTTCAGGAAAGACAAGAAGAACTTCATGAGGGGTAGAGTTGTCAAAAACTCTGCACCACCTGCATTGACAGGCCAACAGACCCTGGATCAGTTAAACGCTCTCGAGCCAGATCCACAACGTCCAGGGTACTTCAAGGGGTATAATACTAAGCACGCGTGGACTCACAAAACATGCTTATGGGATCTGCCTTACTTCAAAGACCTCCTTTGCCCACACAACATTGACGTGATGCACACTGAGAAGAATATCGCTGAGGCACTTTTTGGTACATTGTTCGGCATAGATGGGAAGTCAAAGGATAATACTAAGGCTAGAGTCGATCTGGAGGCGCTATGTGATAGGCCGTTACAAAACATGAAAGAACCGAAAGGAAAGCAGAACTGGACAAAGCCAAAGGCATGGTTCAATCTTGGAAGGCCAGCTATGAGGGAAATTCTCTTGTGGGTGCAACAACAGTTGATGTTCCCCGATGGGTATGCAGCGAATCTAAAGAGGGGAGCGAATCTTGATAAACTGAAGATATTTGGTCTCAAGAGTCATGATTGGCACATATGGATTGAGCGGGTAATGCCGGTGATGTTGCGTGGCTTCATCCCTGAGGATGAATGGCTAGTACTGGCAGAACTCAGCTATTTCTTCCGTGTTCTTTGTGCGAAAGAACTATCGCCTGGCGTGCTAGAAGAAATGGAAGAGTTGGCGCCGGAGTTGATCTGCAAGTTAGAGAAGATCTTTCCACCGGGCTTCTTTAATCCAATGCAGCATTTGATTTTGCATCTCCCGACCGAGGCAAGATTGGGCGGGCCCGTGCAAAATCGTTGGTGCTACCCAACTGAGAGGATGCAGAAGACGCTTCGAGAAAAATGTAAAAATAAACGTAGAATTGAAGCATCGATGGCTGAGGCATTCATCACAGAGGAGGCGGCAAACTTCGTAACAGCGCACTACGAAGCCAAAAATCGTCATTTGCATAATCCGAAGCCTCGGTACAATGCTGACGAGCCTAGAAAAGGTGGATCCAACCTCAGCCTATTCAAAGGGAATCTCGCACCAGCTAGTGTTTCACATCCAGTATCTTTGGATAACGAAGAATGGCGGACCATTTCGTTGTATATCTTCAACATGACTTTTTGAAATATATCTATATATGTCATATATATTTGTGATGAAAATTGTTGGATTTAATAAAAAACAGATAAAAGAGCCAATATGCAGGCTCTTTGCCGTCCGCCACCGACGACAAAGGGCTCTTTGCCGTCTGCCACCGACGGCAAAGGGCTCTTTGCCGTCCGCCGCGGACGGCAAAGAAGACACGTGGCATCCAGCTGTGCTTCCTGGGAGCTGACCCATTTGGCCAGTTTGCCTACAATGGCAGACGTCAAAGACTTTGCCATCAGTGGCAGACGGCAAAGAACCTGCCATGCAGTGACGTGTAGATGACATCGTACGGCGGACGGCAAAGACAGTCGGGGACGGCAAAGGCCTGCCGTTAGCCACTTAACGGACTGACAGCGCAATTATTGCCGTCCGCTCTCTTTGTCGTCTGCCGCGCTCTCTTTGCCGTCTGCGGCGGACGGCAAAGACTTTGCCATCAGTGGCAGACGACAAAGTAGCTGTTTACCGTAGCCTACGTTGCCGGAGCCTTTTGCCGTCCGCGGCTGACGGCAAAGGCCTTTGCCGTCCGCTGTTCATGCCTTTGCCGTCCGCCATGACAGACGGCAAAGTAGCTGATTCCTGTAGTGACCTTGACCCATGTGACTTCTTTGAATTGATCCAAGAGCTTAAGGACATCCTTCCACCAAAAAGATCCACATGGTGCTGTTCCTTGTGGGACAAGTTCATAATAATATGAATTCCAAATGAGGTGAACCCAAGGAACATCATCCTTGTTGAGGAACTTGTTCACATGTTTCAGTAGAAGGTCCACATTCTGAAGACCAAGGACAAGAATACCCAACCCTCCTTTGATTTTGGGTCTACAAATCAAATCCCAAGCAGCTAGAGAAGGAGCTGGTTCTTGCCTATTTTTCCTCCACAAACACTGCCTCTGAATTCTCTGTAGCTGCTTCAAAATACCAGGAGCAATGAGCAAACTGCAAAGGAAGAAAATTGGCAAAGAGGACAAAGCAGAATTCAAGTACTGCAGTCTTCCTCCCTGAGCAAGAAAAGATGAACTAGCAGACATTCTCCTCTCCATAGAAGTAACCAAAGGCAACACATCAGCCATTGCAGGCTTGGTAGTTCCAACAGGCAGACCAAGGTATGTAAATGGCATCTTGCCCACTTTACAACCAAAGAGGGATGCCAACCTTTCGGTTTCCACCTGGGAAACATTTATTGGTATCATGGAGGACTTATGGTAATTGACCTCCAAGCAAGTGGACTGAGAAAAAACCAGTAGCATTTTCTTGAGACCCAAGAGTTCAGCTCCATCAGCAGGTACCACAATCAAGGTGTCATCAGCATACTGCACAATTGGATAGTCCTTGTCATGACAGGGAATAGGCAGCTTAATTTCCCCTCTAGTATGCATATCATTTACCACAGATTGCAAGAGATCTGCAGCAAGAACAAAAAGTAGGGGAGAAACTGGATCCCCTTGCCAGACACCTTTTTTACATACAAATTTCATCCCAGGCACCCCATAGAGCAGAACAGATGAAGTCCCAGAAGATAAAAGAGATTTCACCCAACCAATCCATTTGCTATTAAAGCCCTTGTGCCTCATGATTTGCAAGATAGCTTCATGCTCAATGGAATCAAAAGCCTTCTCAAAGTCTAGTTTGAGGATTAAAATTGGCCTCTTGAACTGGTGACACTGATGCACTATATTCCAAAGTCCACCTAATGCAATCTTGTATGGTCCTAGACTTAATGAAACCATACTGGTTCTTATGGATGCACATCATTATCAACTCCTGGAATCTATTAGCCATCATTTTGGACAGAAACTTAATGCCCATGCTAGTCAAAGAAATAGGCCTGTAATCCCCAACCACTTCAGGTGAAAGTTTCTTGGGAATCAAGGTGATGAATGACTCATTTGTTGGAAATATGCCCTAGAGGCAATAATAAAAGCATTATTATTATATTTCCTTATTCATGATAATTGTCTTTATTTGTGCTATAATTGTGTTAACCGGAAATCGTAATACATGTGTGAATAACAGACAACAATATGTCCCTAGTGAGCCTCTAGTTGACTAGCTCGTTGATCGACAGATAGTCATGGTTTCCTGACTATGGACATTGGATGTCATCGATAATGGGATCACATCATTAGGAGAATGATGTGATGGACAAGACCCAATCCTAAACATAGCATAAGATCGCATAGTTCATTTGCTAGAGTTATCCAATGTCAAGTATCCTTTCCTTAGACCATGAGATCGTGTAACTCCCGGATACCGTAGGAGTGCTTTGGGTATGCCAAACGTCACAACGTAACTGGGTGACTATAAAGGTACACTACGGGTATCTCTGAAAGTGTCTGTTGGGTTGACATGGATCGAGACTGGGATTTGTCACTCCGCTTGACGGAGAGGTATCACCGGGCCCTCTCGGTAATGCATCATCACAATGAGCTCAAGGTGATCAAAGTGTTTGATCACGGGATCATGCATTACGGAACGAGAAAAGTGACTTGCCGATAATGAGATTGAACGAGGTATTGGGATACCGACGATCGAATCTCGGGCAAGTAAAATACCGATTGACAAAGGGAATCGTATACGGGATTAATTGAATCCTCGACATCGTGGTTCATCCGATGAGATCATCGTGGAGCATGTGGGAGCCAACATGGGTATCCAGATCCCGCTGTTGGTTATTGCCCGAGAGCCGTCTCGGTCATGTCTGCATGTCTCCCGAACCCGTAGGGTCTACACACTTAAGGTTCGATGACGCTAGGGTTGTGAAGATATGTATGTGAAGTAACCCGAATGTTGTTCGGAGTCCCGGATGAGATCCCGAACGTCACGAGGAGTTCCGGAATGGTCCGGAGGTAAAGAATTATATATAGGAAGTGCTATTTTGGCCATCGGGACAAGTTTCGGTGTTATCGGTATTGTACCGGGACCACCGGAGGGGTCCCGGGGTCCACCAGGTGGGGCCACCTGCCTTGGTGGGCCACATGGGCCTTAGGGGGTGCGCCTTGGCCTTCTTGGGCCAAGGGGAACCAGCCCCAAGGGCCCATGCGCCAAGAGAGAAAAAAAGGGGGAGAGTCCTACAAGGGGAAGGCATCTCCGAGGTGCCTTGGGGAGGATGGACTCCTCCCCACCCTTGGCCGCACCCTTCCTTGGAGGAAGGGGCAAGGGCTGCGCCTCCCCCTCTCCCTTGGCCCTATATATAGTGGGGAAAAGGAGGAGCAAACCAATCCTAATGCCCTGGCTCCTCCCTCCTCCCTGCAACACCTCCTCCTCCTCCCGTAGTTGCTTAGCGAAGCCCTGCCGGAGTTCTGCTGCATCCACCACCACACCGTCGTGCTGGATCTTCCTCAACCTCTCCTTCCCCCTTGCTGGATCAAGAAGGAGGAGACGTCTCCCGTCCCGTACGTGTGTTGAACGCGGAGGTGCCGTCCGTTCGGTACTAGATCATCGGTGAATTGGATCACGGCAAGTACGACTACCTCATCCACGTTCACTCGAACGCTTCCGTTGCGATCTACAAAGTGGTATGTAGATGCTATCTAATCTGAATACTCGTTGCTAGATGAACTCATAGATGGATCTTGGTGAAACCGTAGGAAAAATTTTAATTTTCTGCAACGTTCCCCAACAGTGGCATCATGAGCTAGGTCTATGCATAGTTCTTCTTGTGCGAGTAGAACACAATTTGTTGTGGGCGTAGATGTTGTCAATTCTTCTTGCCGTTACTAGTCAATCTTGATTCAGTGGTATTGTGGGATGAAGCGGCCCAGACCAACCTTACACGTACGCTTACGTGAGACCGGTTCCACCGACTAACATGCACTAGTTGCATAAGGTGGCTGGCGGGTGTCTGTCTCTCCTACTTTAGTTGGATCGGATTCGATGAACAGGGTCCTTATGAAGGGTAAATAGAGATTGACAAATCACATTGTGGTTTGAACGTAGGTAAGAAAACGTTCTTGCTAGAACCCTAATTCAGCCACGTAAAACTTGCAACAACAATTAGAGGACGTCTAACTTGTTTTTGCAGCAAGTGCTTTGTGATATGATATGGCCAAAGTTGTGAATGTATGATGAATGATCTATATGTGATGTATGAGATGTTCATGCTATTGTAATAGGAATCACGACTTGCATGTCGATGAGTATGACAACCGGCAGGAGCCATAGGAGTTGTCTTTATTTTTTGTATGACCTGCGTGTCATTGAGAATCGCCATGTAAATTACTTTACTTTATTGCTAAACGCGTTAGCCATAGTAGTAGAAGTAATAGTTGGCGAGCAACTTCATGGAGACACGATGATGAAGATCATGATGATGAAGATCATGGTGTCAAGCCGGTGACAAGATGATCATGGAGCCCCAAGATGGAGATCGAAGGAGCTATGTGATATTGGCCATATCATGTCACGTTTATTATTTGATTGCATGTGATGTTTATCATGTTTTGCATCTTGTTTACTTAGAACGACGGTAGTAAATAAGATGATCCCTCATAATAATTTCAAGAAAGTGTTCTCCCTAACTGTGCACCGTTGCTAAGGTTCGTCGTTCCGAAGCACCACGTGATGATCGGGTGTGATAGGTCCTTACGTTCGCATACAACGGGTGTAAGACAGATTTACACACGCAAAACACTTAGGTTGACTTGACGAGCCTAGCATGTACAGACATGGCCTCGGAACACAGAAGACCGAAAGGTCGAGCATGAGTCGTATAGAAGATACGATCAACATGAAGATGTTCACCGATGTTGGCTAGTCCGTCTCACGTGATGATCGGACACGGCCTAGTTGACTCGGATCATGTAATACTTAGATGACTAGTAGAGGGATGTCTATCTAAGTGGGAGTTCATTAAATTTGATTAAATGAACTTTATTATCATGAACTTAGTCTAAATATTTACAATATGTCTTGTAGATCAAATGGCCAATGTAGTCCTCAACTTCAACGCGTTCCTAGAGAAAACCAAGCTGAAAGACGATGGTACCAACTATACGGACTGGGTCCGGAACCTGAGGATCATCCTCATAGCTGCCAAGAAAGATTATGTCCTAAGAGCACCGCTGGGTGACGCACCTATTCTCCCTGCAGAACAAGACGTTATGAACGCTTGGCAGTCACGCTGCAATGATTACTCCCTCGTTCAGTGCGGCATGCTTTACAGCTTAGAGCCGGGGCTCCAAAAGCGTTTTGAGAGACATGGAGCATATGAGATGTTCGAAGAGCTGAAAATGGTTTTCCAAGCTCATGCCCGGGTCGAGAGATATGAAGTCTCCGACAAATTCTTTAGCTGTAAGATGGAGGAAAATAGTTCTGTCAGTGAACACATACTCAAAATGTCTGGGTTGCACAACCGCATGACTCAACTGGAAGTTAATCTCCCGGAAGAAGCGGTCATTGACAGAATCCTCCAGTCGCTTCCACCTAGCTACAAGAGCTTTGTGATGAACTACAATATGCAGGGGATGGTAAAGACCATTCCTGAAGTATATGCTATGCTGAAATCAGCAGAGGTAGAAATCAAGAAGGAGCATCAAGTGTTGATGGTGAATAAAACCACTAAGTTCAAGAAGGGCAAGGGTAAAAAGAACTTCAAGAAGGACGGCAAGGAAGTTGCCGCGCCCGGTAAGCAAGTTGCCGGGAAGAAGCCAAAGAATGGACCCAAGTCCGAAACTGAGTGCTTTTATTGCAAGGGAAGTGGTCACTGGAAGCGGAACTGCCCCAAATACTTAGCGGACAAGAAGGCCGGCAAAACCAAAGGTATATGTTATATACATGTAATTGATGTGTACCTTACCAGTACTCGTAGTAGCTCTTGGGTATTTGATACCGGTGCAGTTGCTCACATTTGTAACTCAAAGCAGGAGCTGCGGAATAAACGGAGACTGGCGAAGGACAAGGTGACGATGCGCGTCGGGAATGGTTCCAAGGTCGATGTGATCGCCGTCGGCACGCTACCTCTACATTTACCTACGAGATTAGTTTTAAACCTCAATAATTGTTATTTAGTGCCAAGTTTGAGCATGAACATTGTATCTGGATCTCGTTTAATTCGAGATGGCTACTCATTTAAATCAGAGAATAATGGTTGTTCCATTTATATGAGAGATATATTTTATGGTCATGCTCCAATGGTTAATGGTTTATTATTAATGAATCTCGTACGTGATGATACACATATTCATAGTGTGAATACCAAAAGAGTTAAAGTTGATAACAATAGTCCCACATATTTGTGGCACTGCCGCCTTGGTCACATAGGTGTCAAACGCATGAAGAAGCTCCATGCAGATGGACTTTTAGAGTCTCTTGATTATGAATCATTTGACACGTGCGAACCATGCCTCATGGAAAAAATGACCAAGACTCCGTTCTCAGGAACAATGGAGCGAGCAACCAACTTATAGGAAATCATACATACCGATGTGTGCGGTCCAATGAGTGTTGAGGCTCGCGGAGGCTATCGTTATGTTCTCACCCTCACTGATGACTTGAGTAGATATGGGTATATCTACTTGATGAAACACAAGTCTGAGACCTTTGAAAAGTTCAAGGAATTTCAGAGTGAGGTTGAAAATCAACGTGACAGAAAGATCAAGTTTCTACGATCAGATCGTGGAGGAGAATACTTGAGTCACGAATTTGGCACACACTTAAGAAAATGTGGAATAGTTTCACAACTCACGCCGCCTGGAACACCTCAGCGTAATGGTGGGTCTGAACGTCGTAATCGCACTCTATTAGATATGGTGCGATCTATGATGTCTCTTACCGATTTACCGCTATCTTTTTGGGGCTATGCTTTAGAGACTGCCGCATTCACTTTAAATAGGGCTCCGTCGAAATCCGTTGAGACGACACCGTATGAATTATGGTTTGGGAAGAAACCTAAGCTGTAGTTTCTAAAAGTTTGGGGATGCGATGCTTATGTCAAGAAACTTCAACCTGAAAAGCTCGAACCCAAGTCGGAAAAATGCGTCTTCATAGGATACCCTAAAGAAACTGTTGGGTATACCTTCTACCTCAGATCCGAAGGCAAGATCTTTGTTGCCAAGAATGGATCCTTTTCTAGAGAAAGAGTTTCTCTCGAAAGAAGTAAGTGGGAGGAAAGTAGAACTTGATGAAGTATTACCTCTTGAACCGGAAAATGGCGAAACTCAAGAAAACGTTTCTGAGGTGCCTGCACCGACTAGAGAGGAAATTAATGATGATGATCAAGATGCTTCTGATCAAGCTCCTACTGAAATTCGAAGGTCCACAAGGACACGTTGCGCACCAGAATGGTACGGCAACCCTGTCTTGGAAATCATGTTGTTAGACAACGGTGAACCTTCGAACTATGAGGAAGCAATGGCGGGCCCGGATTCCGACAAATGGCCGGAAGCCATGAAATCCGAGATAGGATCCATGTATGAAAACAAAGTATGGACTTTGACTGACTTGCCCGTTGAACGGCGAGCCATAGAAAATAAATGGATCTTTAAGAAGAAGACAGACGCGGATGGTAATGTGACCATCTATAAAGCTCGGCTTGTCGCTAAGGGTTATCGACAAGTTCAAGGGGTTGACTACGATGAGACTTTCTCACCGGTAGCGAAGCTGAAGTCCATCCGAATCATGTTAGCAATTGCCGCATACTATGATTATGAGATATGGCAAATGGACGTCAAAACGGCATTCCTTAATGGTTTCCTTAAGGAAGAATTGTATATGATGCAGCCGGAAGGTTTTGTCAATCCTAAGAATGCTGACAAGGTGTGCAAGCTCCAACGCTCGATTTATGGGCTGGTGCAAGCATCTCGGAGTTGGAACATTCGCTTTGATGAGATGATCAAAGCGTTTGGGTTTACACAGACTTATGGAGAAGCCTGTGTTTACAAGAAAGTGAGTGGGAGCTCTGTAGCATTTCTCATATTATATGTAGACGACATACTTTTGATGGGAAATGATATAGAACTTTTGGACAGCATCAAGGCCTACTTGAATAAGAGTTTTTCAATGAAGGACCTTGGAGAAGCTGCTTATATATTAGGCATCAAGATCTATAGAGATAGATCGAGACGCCTCATAGGTCTTTCGCAAAGCACATACCTTGATAAGATATTGAAGAAGTTCAATATGGATCAATCTAAGAAGGGGTTCTTACCTGTGTCACAAGGTGTGAAATTGAGCTCAGCTCAATGCCCGACCACGGCAGAAGAAATAGAAGAGATGAGCGTCATCCCCTATGCCTCAGCCATAGGTTCTATTATGTATGACATGCTGTGTACCAGACCTGATGTAAACCTTGCCGTAAGTTTGGTAGGTAGGTACCAAAGTAATCCCGGCAAGGAACACTGGACAGCGGTCAAGAATATCCTGAAGTACCTGAAAAGGACCAAGGAAATGTTTCTCGTTTATGGAGGTGACGAAGAGCTCGTCATAAAAGGTTACGTCGACGCTAGCTTTAACACAGATCTGGATGACTCTAAGTCACAAACCGGATACGTGTATATTTTGAATGGTGGGGCAGTAAGCTGGTGCAGTTGCAAGCAAAGCGTCGTGGCGGGATCTACGTGTGAAGCGGAGTACATGGCAGCCTCGGAGGCAGCACATGAAGCAATTTGGGTGAAGGAGTTCATCACCGACCTCGGAGTCATACCCAATGCGTCGGGGCCAATCAAGCTCTTCTGTGACAACACTGGAGCTATTGCACTTGCAAAGGAGCCCAGGTTTCATAAGAAGACTAGGCACATCAAGCGTCGCTTCAACTCCATTCGTGAAAATGTTCAAGATGGAGACATAGAGATTTGTAAAGTGCACACGGATCTGAATGTCGCAGATCCGTTGACTAAACCTCTCCCTAAGGCAAAACATGATCAGCACCAGAACTCTATGGGTGTTCGATTCATCACAATGTAAACTAGATTATTGACTCTAGTGCAAGTGGGAGACTGTTGGAAATATGCCCTAGAGGCAATAATAAAAGCATTATTATTATATTTCCTTATTCATGATAATTGTCTTTATTTGTGCTATAATTGTGTTAACCGGAAATCGTAATACATGTGTGAATAACAGACAACAATATGTCCCTAGTGAGCCTCTAGTTGACTAGCTCGTTGATCGACAGATAGTCATGGTTTCCTGACTATTGACATTGGATGTCATCGATAATGGGATCACATCATTAGGAGAGTGATGTGATGGGCAAGACCCAATCCTAAACATAGCATAAGATCGCATAGTTCGTTTGCTAGAGTTATCCAATGTCAAGTATCCTTTCCTTAGACCATGAGATCGTGTAACTCCCGGATACCGTAGGAGTGCTTTGGGTATGCCAAACGTCACAACGTAACTGGGTGACTATAAAGGTACACTATGGGTATCTCTGAAAGTGTCTGTTGGGTTGACATGGATCGAGACTGGGATTTGTCACTCCGCTTGACGGAGAGGTATCACCGGGCCCTCTCGGTAATGCATCATCACAATGAGCTCAAGGTGATCAAAGTGTTTGATCACGGGATCATGCATTACGGAACGAGAAAAGTGACTTGCCGATAACGAGATTGAACGAGGTATTGGGATACCGACGATCGAATCTCGGGCAAGTAAAATACCGATTGACAAAGGGAATCGTATACGGGATTAATTGAATCCTCGACATCGTGGTTCATCCGATGAGATCATCGTGGAGCATGTGGGAGCCAACATGGGTATCCAGATCCCGCTGTTGGTTATTGCCCGAGAGCCGTCTCAGTCATGTCTGCATGTCTCCCGAACCCGTAGGGTCTACACACTTAAGGTTCGATGACGCTAGGGTTGTGAAGATATGTATGTGCAGTAACCCGAATGTTGTTCGGAGTCCCGGATGAGATCCCGGACGTCACGAGGAGTTCCGGAATGGTCCGGAGGTAAAGAATTATATATAGGAAGTGCTATTTTGGCCATCGGGACAAGTTTCGGTGTTATCGGTATTGTACCGGGACCACCGGAGGGGTCCCGGGGTCCACCAGGTGGGGCCACCTGCCTTGGTGGGCCACATGGGCCTTAGGGGGTGCGCCTTGGCCTGCTTGGGCCAAGGGGAACCAGCCCCAAGGGCCCATGCGCCAAGAGAGAAAAAAAGGGGGAGAGTCCTACAAGGGGAAGGCACCTCCGAGGTGCCTTGGGGAGGATGGACTCCTCCCCACCCTTGGCCGCACCCTTCCTTGGAGGAAGGGGAAAGGGCTGCGCCTCCCCCTCTCCCTCGACCCTATATATAGTGGGGAAAAGGAGGAGCAAACCAATCCTAATGCCCTGGCTCCTCCCTCCTCCCTGCAACACCTCCTCCTCCTCCCGTAGTTGCTTAGCGAAGCCCTGCCGGAGTTCTGCTGCATCCACCACCACACCGTCGTGCTGGATCTTCCTCAACCTCTCCTTCCCCCTTGCTGGATCAAGAAGGAGGAGACGTCTCCCGTCCCGTACGTGTGTTGAACGCGGAGGTGCCGTCCGTTCGGTACTAGATCATCGGTGAATTGGATCACGGCAAGTATGACTACCTCATCCACGTTCACTCGAACGCTTCCGTTGCGATCTACAAAGTGGTATGTAGATGCTATCTAATCTGAATACTCGTTGCTAGATGAACTCATAGATGGATCTTGGTGAAACCGTAGGAAAAATTTTAATTTTCTGCAACGTTCCCCAACATCATTGATGTTTTCCAAGGTGGCTTTGCCATCATAAAACTCATGAGCTAAAGCATAAAACTCCTGCTTAATAATATGCCAACACTTCTTGAAGAAAAGGCCATTAAACCCATCTGGCCCAGGGGCTTTATCAATTGGCATATGTTTGACCACCAAGTCCATTTCCTCAACTGTAAATGGTTTTGTCAAAACCTCAAGGCTAGGCACATGTCTAAGCAGGACAGGCAGATCAAAACCCATCACAATATCTCTTGAAACTCCCATCCTCCCTTTAAAAGCACTACAAATCAACCCTTCCATATGAGAGTGCTAAAAAATAACAGCACCATCAGGCTATTGCAGACTAGCAATAGAGTTTCTTCTAAACCTCTCAGTAGCCATTGCATGGAAAAGTTTGGTGTTCTCCTCACCCACTTTGATGGATCTAATGGTACATCTTTTCTTCCAGTACAAGAACTGAAGATGCAACAATTTTTCCAAATGCAGCTTGACAATTTTCCTGAAGTTAAATTCCTACCTAAAAAGAGGCCTGATTTCCTCCAAGTTATCCAGCAGTAAAATGACCTTGTTGCAGTTAGAGATGAGCAGCTTCATTTTGGAAAAGTTAGTTTCTCACCTCTTTAGATCCTGTATGAGGGATTTCAACTTATCAGCAATGATTGCAGAGGAGTGTGATTTGTTAGATGGTTTACTCCAAGATTTCTGCACACACTCCAAAAACCCTTCCATGTGCACCCAGTAGTTCTCAAATCTGAAGATGTTACATTTAGGAATGGAAGTTTTAATAACTACAACACAAGGCACATGGTCTGAAGCTGTTCTAGCTAGAGGCAGAGCTTCAGTAAAAGGATAAATAGATATCCAGTTAGTGGAGGTAAAAAACCAATCCAGCTGCTCAAGCAATGGGAATCTTGCATGTTAGACCAAGTGTAAGATCTTCCTTTAAGTGGCAGTTCAAGCAAACCCAGATGACCAATGATTTCATTGAAGATAAAAATGTCATTGACATCCCCCCCTGGTAAATTTCTGTTTTCAGAGGACCTGATAAGATTAAAATCTCCAATGATTAGCCAATTATCATCAATTGGAACATGCAAATTATATAACCAGGACACAAAGTTATTCCTGGCTTCTCCCTGACATGGCCCATAAACAGAAACTAAAGACCACTGCTCATTATTTTGCTTGGAGGTAAAACGCACCACAACCGCAAAGGATTGTATTTCCACCAGCACACCAGACAACACAGCCGAGTTCCAGACCACCAGGATCCCACCAGAAGCACCCACAGATGGCGCAAAAGCCAAAGTGTCAAATTGCCTAGGGCAGAAGGCCCTAATTTCCCTTATATCAAAGGTTTCACATTTAGTTTCCTTGAAACAAGCAACAGCACATTGGCTTTCCTCAATTTTTTGTTTAACAACACGTTTACGAGCCGGTGCATTAAGTCCTCTCACATTCCAGCAGAGCACACTCCAATTCTTGCAATTATAATTACTCATAATAACCATATAGCACATGGTAGCAAAAGAGCACTACATAATAGTACCACAACATATAATATCCCAACAAGCAAGGAAGTTTGAGGCCTAAATTATTACAAAGCTTAAATAAGATCAAAAGATCCCACAACAGGGCCATCATAAGGGCATGGCAGACCCCATAGCTCCAAAGAGAACTAAACATCTCCACCAGACGTGCTGTCAGCAGCAAGATTAGCCATAAGCTTATCCACTGTAAGTTGATCATCCAGAATCTGCAGGTCTTTGCCAATATCTTGAATCACCCTGATTGGCGTTGGCGGGGGCACATCAGAGGAAGATCCTGGGCGTGGCGACTCTTTAGAAGGGGGAGCAATGAGCGGCTTACAACTAGGCTTCTTCTTCTTTGGCTGCTGCTGAAGATCCTCAAAAATAGGTTTAAAGCCATCCCTCTTGACTGAGCCACGCGTGCATCGACGAACTTCAGTATCCACAATTGGCGTTGGAGCCAGGGTCTTGCGACGCCGCGTCTTCTTCTTGTCGCATTGAGCAGAAAAAGAGAAGACCTCATCGGATTGATCCAACTGAGCAGTAGGAATGGATGTTTGGCTGTCCTGAAGAGGTGCAGAGGCAGTTGAGTCCACAGGTGCAGAGACAGAGCCATCCAAAATTGCAGGTTCAGGAAAGAGGTTCGCACAACTGGTCTGGTCTTGCTGGCAGCTGGCACATCAATGAGCTGCAGATGGGAGACAGGTTGAACATCATCAAAAGCAAGAGTCCAGTTCCTTTTAGACAGAATGATTTGCTGCAAGTCCACCAACGGCATCTGCACAGGGACCTCATAGACCGGACAACACTTCATTAGAGACTCAAAAGTGCGCTTCCATGCCAACTCCGGTGGCAAAATAGGCCCGTAAACAACCTTGACAGATGCAATGACAATGTGGTCGTATTGAATAACAGGCGGCTGATATGGCACAATGGCCCAATCATTAACATTGAGAACCTGCTCAGGGGAATCCACCAACTGAACTTCAGACTCTGACTGCTGCATAGAATTGTCGATAACGATTGACTCTTGATCCTGAACCACTGGTTCTGGATTAAGCTCTCCATCATGGCCGTCCTGAACATCACCCCAGTGATCATGACCTCAATTATCTGGATCAGCCTGATTGTGCATTGGAGGGGGAACAGGCGGGAGGTTGTTCCATCCAATAGCAGGGTATGGAGGAAGCACAAAGTTGTGATTATCAGGGAACAGAGCACCCGACAAAGGATGTGGATTCCCATCATTGGGCATTGGGTCTTCATCTTCAGGCATTTGATCCACAAAGTTTGCACCTAGGATATAACAAGGTGTGGTCCAAGAAACTTTTGCACCCTCATAAGCAGCATAATTCGTGAACACCACAACTCGTGGGACCAGTATATCTTCAGGAAAAGAAGCAAAACAATGGTTCTAACCATATATGGGTCATCTTGAACCCAGTGCTGAAACTTTCCAAAAGTGTTGACAGCCGCACGGATATTTTCAGTATTACGAAGATCAAGAGGGATTCCCAGAAACATCAAGCAGCCATCACGAAAACCATGCTGTCCCCGAAAGCCTACCCCCTCATCATGCTTATGAAATCGAACGAAAGTATCATTGCCAAGAGGCTGAGGTGGCAACTGCAGCAGAGGGAAACGAACCCCAGCATCCCTTAACTCAAACAAACCAACACCATAGACCCAGGGCTGTGCAGATGGAACCTGAACCCCACGATGCTCCAAGAAATCGACCACCGCCTCCCGAGCAACACCCACCTGGTTGGGAGGAGGAAGCGGGATCACTTCCGCGACCATGTACTGCTCATGCTGCTTCACAAATGGGGGAGGGCGGCGAGACGAAGGTCCCGGGAACGCGATTGGCACTGCCATCGATAATGTGATGACCCACCGTCACATACCGCAAAGGATCAATGGTGAAGACCGCCATTGGCTCAAAGGAGTTCCTTGACGTCGGAGGAGACTCATGAGGTGGAGGAGTCGCCGGAGGTGTGGATGTTGGGGTTTTGGTGCTGGAGTAATTGGACTAGACAGGGCAGGCCTGTCAAAGGTGGTGGCGGCAGGCTCGAGACCGGTATCAGGAACCGGAGGAGGCGGCTGATATTTTGGCTTCCAAAATAATCTGTTTGCGGTTGCAATCTAGGCACAATCCCGTTTACGATGGCCCACACGCGTGCAAGACTCACAAACAATATTAAGGGGACAATTGTTTTCAAAATGACCAGATAATGAGCACTTTGGGCAAGTCAAAATTTCTTCAACCATATTATCAATCATAGATTCAAAAGCAGCATGTGCCTCCTGAGAACCCGGAATAACCTGAGGCGAAGAAGACGGGCCCGACACAATTGGAGAAGCGGAGGGATCCATCCGGAGCAGAGAGGGCCTGACAGGCGAGGGCCCATCATGGGCAATCAAAGCAGTACCTGCCGACTCATGCAAACAACGTGCCGGATCTTGAGGAGGAAGATCGGCTGTCGGTGTCAAAACCGGCGGATCTCGGGTAGGGGGTCCCGAACTGTGCGTCAAGGTCGGATGGTAACAGGAGACAAGGGACACTTTATTTTACCCAGGTTCGGGCCCTCTCGATGGAGGTAAAACCCTACTCCTGCTAGATTAATATTGATGATATGGGTAGTACAAGAGTAGATCTACCACGAGATCAAGGAGGCTAAACCCAAGAAGCTAGCCTATGGTATGATTGTGTATGATGATGGTTCTGTCCTACGGACTACAACCCTCCGGTTTATATAGACACCGGATAGGGTTAGGGTTACACAGAGTCGGTTACATTGGTAGGAGATCTTGAATATCCGCACGCCTAGCTTGCCTTCCACGCCAAGGAAAGAATCTTCCGGACACGGGACGAAGTCTTCAATCTTGTATCTTCATAGTCCAGGAGTCCGGCTGAAGGTATAGTCCGGCTATCCGAACACCCCCTAATCCAGAACTCCCTCAGTAGCCCCCGAACCAGGCTTCAATGACGACGAGTCCGGCGCGCAAATTGTCTTCGGCATTGCAAGGCGGGTTCCTCTTTCAAATCCTATGTACCTGTATGAATTATGTTTGATCCACGTAGCGCTCCTCGGCTTCTGCGCCCCATAATGACCATCTTCCACGTGTCGAGCGAATGCGAAGAGCTTGGGGTGTTTTTACATTCACACCCTTAATCATATAAACGAGCCGCCTATTTAACGGGATGGGGATTTAGATCCAAACCACATCTTCCCCTCTCCGCGAGTCATCATCAGAGCGTCTCCAGCAAAGGTCCATTCCAACATGGCCAGCCGTCGCAGCTCCTCCCCTCGCCCTTCCAGTCCCAAATCCGGAGACTGGGAGAGCTGCGCCATCCCACATAGCAAGCTAGTATCACTGCAAGCCAAGGGATTTCTTCCCCAGGCATATATGGTCCCGGTCCGAGACGGACTCGCCACCTACAACGGCGGAAAGCAAGCGGAGAGCACCCCCAATCCTTCTAAAGGAGAGCGGGTGTGCCTTGTCCCTTATTTATTAAGGGGACTGGGATTTCCATTCATCCATTCCTTCGCGGGCTTCTGGAGTTCTACGGCCTTCAGCTGCACAATCTCACGCCTGGCTCTGTACTACATATCGCGGGCATCGTTGCCCTTTGCGAGCTATTTTTAGGCGTCGAGGCTCATTTTGCGCTGTGAAAGAGGTTGTTCTGCTTGGTGCCCCGTTCTCAAAACGGGTCTATATATCAAGTGGGCGGAGCCGAAATATGGCGCATCGCCGGGACCGGATACTTATCCGGAACCCCAAAGAAGGCGTCCGAGGACTCGCCTTCAGAATGGTTTTACATAGATGACGTCCCGCTGCCGGACCCTATCCGGGCTGGCCTCCGTGAGTTCAACAGGGCTCCCTTGAAGAAACGCTTAAGTTGGCGTCCGCGGAGCTCTCAGAGAGAAAACAACAGGGCTCCCTTTACCTGATGGGCCGGACAAGACTGTTGGCTCATTCCGGACTAACCATGATTGGAGTCATGGACGCATGCATTATGCGGGGAGTGCAACCACTGGAATATAGAAGCCACCCCATGTGGGACTTCAACGGGGAGGACGACGCCACCCGTTATTGTCGTAAAGTACCCAGCTCAGCTGCCGATCTAGTAAAGATGTTAACATCTTTATACAAGGGAGAAAAAGAGGACTTCCTCCGCGTCAACCCGCGGGCCGGATTCACCATTTATGACCCTCCAAGTTGGGTAAGTGAATAATCGCACTCGCCTGTTTGTTTAAATATTCCCATGATTAGTTGCGTAGCCTGACGATTTTAACGCAGGAACTGCGACAGGAAGTGAAGGACATCGACAGCCGCCCTCCACAGCCCGAGGACCCAGAACGGTCCCTCGATCCGGACTCCAAAGAGGATCTGGACATATCAGTGGAGCTTATCGACGGGGTGTTCCATCAGTTAAGCAAGGACGATACCTTGGTACCCATTACGGCTGATTACCCCGGGTTAATCCCGGCGTCCCAGGTGACAAAAACCGGAGTGTTTATTCCCTCAAGAGAGATTCCATTCTTACATATTCCGGCGTTTCAAACAGCAACCATATTTTGCAGGGGTGATTTCCGAGGCGGGAAGCCGAACCTGCGGCGGCCAGCCAACGAGGGGCCATAGGGCCCCGTGGGGCAAAAAGAAATGTAGTCCGGACTGAGATTCCGGCTCAAAGGTATAACGTGCTTTCTGTATCCCTGGTGCTATTCAGTCAAGGCATATTAACACTCGTGCTTTTTCTAGGACGAAGAGGCCTTGTCGGACTCTATCCGGAGAGGTTGCCAATCGCGCCTCCACCAGCCAGGCTCCAACGTCTGGCCCGAAAGCGGGGACGAGCACCAGGCGCGCACCGGACGCTCCTCCAATAGAGGATGCAGACCGGCTGTCTGCCACAAATTCAGAAGTGGAGAGTGCCATGAACCACAGGCGTCGCCGGACAGTTCTACGCAACGCCTGTTTTTCCCGAGAGGCTTTAGATGCCTTTAATCCGCGAGATGCGTACCTTCGTGCCGCTCAAGATGGTTTAGCCAAAGCCACGGAGCAGTATGTGAAAGCCATACGGGTAAGAAAAATGTTGGTTAAATAAATATATATATATATACCAGTAGCCCCCGAGACTTGAAATAGTTAAAGGAACTGATTTAAGGATCATATAACCTGCAGGTTCTTACCAAGAAGAACACCGTGCTGTCCCAGGAGCTAGAAAAGTGCAAGGCCCAACTAGAGGCCGTGCTAGCCGCAACAGGGGAGCCCAAAAGGACCCCGTCAGGTAAGATACATTTCAAAAGTTTAATACTGTGCGGCTTGTGCGCAAATCTGACAATTCATGTTGCAGATGGCGCCGGACTTGATCCGGAGAAGCAACAACTCTTACGCCAGTTAAAGGCTGGCGAGAGTACGTTGACAAGGGTGAGACGAGAGAAGAATGATCTTCAGGATGCCAACACCAAGCTGGATGTTGAACTGAAAGACGTTCGTGGCCAGCTATCTGACTCCACGAAGGAGAATCAGTGGCTTCGACACGGCATATTTAGTAAGTGCTTGAGCAAACTCTTGAAAAAGGAGTTCGGCAACGAAGACGAATAACAGAGTTATGTCTGTAGGTATGCTGACAGGTCGTCCGGCGGAGGAGATGCCCGGTTCAACGGGCGATCTTCTTCCTGAACTCGCGCAACTGCACGAACAAGTTCGGCAGGTGATGCGAGGTATTGCCCAAGCCTTGTGGCCTGCCCACTCCATACCCGAGGGCCTTGGAGAACTTTTGGAGAAGTTGAAAGGAGCTCGGCGGCGCTTCCGATTGTGGAAGATATCGGCCTGCCGGCAGGGTGCTAGGGAGGCCTGGGCCATGGTGAAGACCCGCTTTACGAAGTCTGACCCCAATCATATGGCCGAGGTCGGACCCGTGGGACCTGACGGGAAGGAGATCCCTGTAAGCTTAGTGTATGGCTAGGTAAATTTGGCCGCAAAGTATTCCCAGCAGGACTGTAAATTAGACAGCCTGTTAGATGGCATAGAGGAGGAATACGATTAGTCAAGATGACTGTGTAATTTATAATTGACATGTGTAATGCCTTCTAGCCGGATTGTAGATCGTTTGTCGTTGCCGACCTTTCCGCTTCGACCTCGGGACCTGACGGTCCGGAGTGTGTCCGAATACCATAACGGTTATATATGAACCGGGGTACGCATGGAGACCAGGCGTAGGGGTCATTAGTGCTTTATCAGACAAGTGCCCAACTAGTTATGTTATATTACATGGTTAGTAAGAAACATCTTCCAGAGAGAATAGTTCCGTTAAGGGTTCCTTTCGCTGGGGTGGCGTTCCCTAAGGTACACGTCCGGACTGCAAATGCAGAAAATCATCTGGGTGCATGTGAAAAAAGAAAAAGGTTCATCTTTAGTTCACCAACCGAATATTCCCTTAAGAACGCTAGCTTTTGGCTTCACCCAGTCTGAGGTACACGTCTGGCTTATCAGGCAGTAGCAATCACAGAGGTGCTCCCTTTACCGCCTAGCCGAACAATCGGGAACGTAGGGGTAAGCACAGGAGCCCGGCAACCCAACTTGGCCAAAACTTAAGTCATATCGATGCATATAATGGTGAAGAAAAGGTGCATGCGGAAGTCTGACGCGTGCGTTGGGTGTGAAACCCGTGTAAACAAGCTTCTGTTAAAGAAGCCCCCAGGTTTAATGAGCGTGGGTAGAGCGTCACATAATGAGCCTTTAAGGGCTATAAAAGGAAAGAGTAGGAGGAGATAAAGAAAAACAGAAAAACATGTATGTAAAAAATGGACAGAGGAAGGAGACGAACACAGAGTCCGGTGCTAGGCATAGAATCTTCGGAGACGTGCGGCGTTCCATGGGTTCGGCTCGAGTCGGTCGTCCGACGCATCTCGCAGGCGGTACGCTCCACCAGTCAGGACTTGGTCAATTATGAATGGACCTTCCCATTTGGGCTTGAGTTTATTCTTTTGCTTGTCCGGCAGGCGTAGAACTAGTTCACCAACATTGTAATTTTTGGCCCGTACTTCTCTGCTTTGATATCTTCGAGCTTGCTGCTGATAAAATGCGGAATGGGCTTTAGCCACGTCACGCTCCTCCTCTAAGGCGTCCAGGTTGTCCTACCGATCCAGCTCGACTTCTCTTTCTTCGTACATGCGCACTTGAGGTGAGTCATGAATTATGTCGCAGGGCAGAACTGCCTCAGCGCCGTACACCATAAAAAATGGTGTGAATCCGGTGGTACGATTCGGCGTGGTTCGCAGCCCCCAGAGTACGGAGTCGAGCTCCTCTACCCAGTGCATATTAGATTCCTTGAGGGACCACACTAGTCTGGATTTGATGCCGCTCATGATGAGACCATTTGCACGTTCGACCTGACCGTTAGTTTGTGGGTGATAGACAGAAGCATAATCGAGCTTAATGCCCATGTTTTTGCACCACAGCTTTACCTCGTCAGAGGTGAAGTTTGTGCCGTTGTCGGTGATAATGCTATGGGGGACGCCGTAACGGTGTACGACCCCGGATATGAAGTCTATCACAGGTCCGGATTCGACCGTCTTAACAGGCTTGGCTTCTATCCATTTGGTGAATTTATCCACCATGACCAATAAGTATTTTTTCATGTGGGTTCTCCTTTAAGCGGTCCCACCATATCAAGCCCCCAGACCGCAAAAGGCCAAGTGATGGGGATAGTTCGGAGGGCATTGGGTGGCATATGGCTTTGGTTGGCAAAGAGCTAGCAACCGACGCATCGTTTGACTAGGTCCTGAGCGTCTGCTCGGGCCGTCGGCCAATATAAGCCCGTACGGAAAGCCTTGCTTACAAGGGACCGAGCTGCGGCGTGGTGGCCACCTAGTCCGGCATGGATTTCAGCCAAGAGACTCCGCCCTTCCTCTTCAGAGATACACCTTTGAAGGACTCCTGTAGTGCTTTTCTTATATAGCTCTCCCTCGTGGACTTTATAGGCTTTAGATCGCCGCACTATGCAGCATGCCTCGTTTTGGTCCTCTGGGAGTTCCTGCCTAGTAAGGTAGGCTAGGAATGGTTCCATCCACGGGGCGATGACCGCCATTATTACGTGGGCTGAGGATGTAATTTCGGTGGCGGGGCCACCGATTATGTCTGATTGTTCGGCGTCGGGTTGTGCGGTTATGTCCGGACTGCTATCCGAGGGCTCCCCCTCCCATGTTACGGATGGTTTGAATAATCTTTCTAAGAAGATGTTGGGGGGACTGCATCTCGTTTTGCTCTGATGCGTGCCAGGACGTCCGCTGCCTGATTATTTTCTCGTGCTATGTGGTGGAACTCCACTCCCTCGAACCGAGCTGACATTTTTAGTACGGCATTGCGATAAGCTGCCATTTTTGGGTCTTTGGCGTCGAAGTCACCATTTATTTGGGATATCGCGAGGTTTGAGTCCCCGCGTACTTCCAAGCGTTGGATGCCCATAGATACTGCCATCCGGAGACCATGTAGAAGGGCCTCGTATTCGGCTGCGTTGTTGGAGTCCGTGTACATAATTTGGAGTACATACTGGACTGTATCTCCTGTAGGGGACATCAAAATGACGCCAGCCCCTAGTCCGGCCAGCATTTTGGAGCCTTCGAAATGCATTATCCAGTTTGAGTACATGCCGTACTCTTTAGGGAGTTCGGCCTCTGTCCATTCGACGACGAAGTCGGCTAGGACTTGCGATTTAATTGCTCGCCGTGGTTTGTAGGTTATATCGAACGGGAGGAGCTCTATGACCCATTTTGCTATCCGGCCCGTTGCATCGCGGTTGTTGATAATATCGTTGAGTGGTACTTCCGAGGCTACTGTAATAGAACACTCTTGAAAGTAGTGTCGTAGCTTCCGGGATGCCATGAACACCGCGTATGCGATTTTTTGATAATGCGGGTACGGTGATTTGCATGGTGTGAGGACAGTGGACACATAGTAAACCAGCCTTTGAAGGGGTAGTTTGTGTCCGTCCGTTATCCGTTCGACGACGAGTACTGCGCTAACAACTTGATGGGTTGCGGCAATGTACAACAGCATGGGTTCGCCGGTATTCGGCGTAGCCAGGACGGGGTTTGTCGCCAAGACGGCCTTTATTTCCTCAAGTCCGGCCGTGGCAGCGTCCGTCCACTCGAAGTGTTCGGTGCGCCTAAGGAGGCAGTAAAGGGGCAATGCCTTTTCTCCCAAACTGGAGATGAAGCGGCTTAAAGCCGCCACTCATCCGGTGAGTTTCTGTATTTGTTTGAGGTCTTTTGGGACATCCAATTGTGAGAAAGCTCGGATTTTAGCTGGATTTGCTTCAATTCCTCTGCTGGATACAATGAAGCCCAGGAGCTTTCCGGCTGGAACGCCGAAAATGCATTTTTCTAGATTGAGCTTAATGTCATATTTTCGGAGGTTGTCGAATGTAAGCCTCAAGTCGTCTACTAGAGATTCGACATGTCTTGATTTAACGACCACATCATCTACATATGCCTCCACTGTTTTGCCGATCTGGTTTGCCAGACATGTTTGAATCATGCGCTGATATGTAGCGCCGGCGTTTTTTAGCCCAAAGGGCATTGTGTTGAAGCATAATGGGCCGTATGGTGTGATGAAAGCTGTTGCGGCTTGGTCTGATTCTGCCATCTTTATTTGATGGTAACCGGAGTATGCGTCGAGGAAGCACAGGGAATCGTGTCCTGCAGTGGCATCGATGATTTGATCTATTCGGGGGAGGGGAAAAGGATCCTTTGGGCAGGCCTTATTAAGGTCTTTGAAATCGACACACAGGCGCCAGGATTTGTCCTTCTTTGGTACCATTACCAGGTTTGCTAGCCAGTCCGGGTGTTTTATATCTCTAATGAATCCGGCCTCCAATAATTTGGCTAGCTCTTCTCCCATGGCCTGTCTCTTTGGTTCGGAGAAACGCCGAAGGGCTTGTTTGACAGGTTTGAATCCTTTCTAGATGTTTAAGCTATGCTCGGCCAGCCTGCGTGGGATTCCTGGCATATCTGAGGGGTGCCAAGCGAAAATGTCCCAGTTCTCTCATAGGAACTTGCGTAGTGCGGCGTCTACATCAGGGTTCAGTTGCGCCCCGATGGAGGCTGTTTTGTTGGGTTCCGTTGGGTGGACCTGGAATTTGACTATTTTGCCCGCTGGTTTGAAGGATGTGGATTTGGATCTCTTATCGAGTATCACATCATCCCTGTTAACCGTGGATCGCAGCGCCGTCAGCTCTTCGGACGCTAAGGCTTCAGATAGTGCCTCGAGGGCCAATGCGGCTGTCTTGTTTTCGGCCCAGAGTGCTATGTCCGGATCACTAGCGAGAGTGATAATTCCGTTTGGCCTAGGCATCTTAAGCTTCATGTACCCGTAATGGGGTATGGCTTGGAAAACTGTGAATGCCTCTCGTCCTAATATAGCGTGATATCCGCTTTTGAACGGGGCCACCTGGAACGTGATTTGTTCGGACCTGTAATTATCCGGCGTGCCGAGTACCACATCTAGTGTGATCTTTCCCGTGCAGCGCGCTTCTTGACTGGGGATTATTCCTCTAAAGGTTGTGCTGCTTCGCTCAATGCGGTTCCAGTCTATTTCCATCTTTTGGAGGGTTTCCTCGTGGATGAGGTTCAATCCGCTGCCTCCGTCCATAAGTACCTTTGCGAGGCGACAACCGTCCACTATGGGACTGAGAACCAATGCGGCTGGTGCTCTGGCTGTTCGAAATTTAGGTCCGTCGCTCGCGTTGAAGGTGACAGCAGTATTGCTCCATGGATTTATTGTCGCTACTTGGTAGACTTCGGCGAGGCTACGAAGTGTTCTCTTTCGCATGTTATTTGATGCGAAAGTCTCAGAGATTGTGAGAACGATACTGAAATTCTCGGGATGGTTTCCTTCGACCTCTGTATTTAGGAGGTCCTCGCCAATTTTGGCCACCTGGCGGAGTATCCAACATGCCCTGAGGCTGTGAGTTGGGGTGGCATCCTCTGCACTATGAATCTTGCAGGGTCCATCGAGCCAATTTTCTAGCACGGTTCCATGCCCCCTAGAGGGTTTTGATTTTTTGTTTAATCCGGGCGCCCTGCTGTAGTGCGCCCTTTTGATTCGTACGGGATTGCTATTCAAGGCCGGATTATCCCAAAATTTAATTTCGGTTTTCCAAGCACTTTCCATCGCACAGTATTTTTGTACTACGGATGCCAAGTCAGCAAAGCGCGTAATATTACGACGACTTACGGCATTGAGTATTCCCTTGTCCGTGCAGTTACTGCAGAAGGTTGAAATCGCGTCTCCCTCGTGGCAGTCCTTCATCCTGTTCATAAGCAGGAGGAATCTGGCCCAGTAATGATGTACTGTTTCTTCGGGCATCTGCTTGATTTGGGAGAGATCGCTTAAGATCGGGCGGGCAAAATTCATTAAATCTGATACTTCGCCCGGTTTGCTGTTCGGAAGCCGAACAACCTCCGGATTCTGAGATCCAGAGTCTTGCATGTTATCCGATTTGCCTGGTTCTAAGCCCAGGTCTTGGATTGTATCCTCCCCTCCGTGGATATCCGGCATGGGGGGTTCCGGAATTCGGACGTAGCTGGTCCTTGAGATAGATGAAGGGTTGCCGCATTGTGTCTCCACCACAGCAACATGGTGGGTGACTTGGGGAGAGTTGATTTCCCTTAGATCGGGTTTGAGCCCAACCTGGTCGTAATTTGTAGCGACCCCCAAGGCGGCGATGCGATCCAGGAGCTCGTTTACGGAAGAGAGCTCCACCGGATCTAGCTGCTCGGTAAATTCCGAGCTGACGTGGAGATTGCTTTCGATGACCCGAGAGGTCACCGTCGGTGCAACGGCCGAACAGGCGGTCATGAGAAAACCACCCAGCCGGAGGGTCTGGCCGACATCCAGAGCTCCCTCAGTGATGGCGCCGTCTTTAAAGACGGGAAAAGGCATCCTTCCTGTTCGCGACGGCATAGAGGAACTCTCAATGAAAGCACCAATGTCGGTGTCAAAACCGGCGGATCTCGGGTAGGGGGTCCCGAATTGTGCGTCAAGGTCGGATGGTAACAGAAGACAAGGGACACTTTATTTTACCTAGGTTCGGGCCCTCTCGATGGAGGTAAAACCCTACTCCTGCTAGATTAATATTGATGATATGGGTAGTACAAGAGTAGATCTACCACGAGATCAAGGAGGCTAAACCCTAGAAGCTAGCCTATGGTATGATTGTGTATGATGATGGTTCTGTCCTACGGACTACAACCTTCCGGTTTATATAGACACCGGATAGGGTTAGGGTTACACAGAGTCGGTTACATTGGTAGGAGATCTTGAATATCCGCACGCCTAGCTTGCCTTCCACGCCAAGGAAAGAATCTTCCGGACACGGGACGAAGTCTTCAATCTTGTATCTTCATAGTCCAGGAGTCCGGCTGAAGGTATAGTCCGGCCCCTAATCCAGAACTCCCTCATCGGCCAATTCACGGCGTCGTTGAATTACCGACGAGCTCACCGACCCAAAGATGATCGGAGGTGAAGCAACAGTCCAATGCAAATCAATAGGTTTCGGAGGGTGAATGACCACACGCTCAGCAGATGGAATGTGATAACCCGCATCCTCAGATGCAACAATACACTCCGAAGAGGCATGATAACGATAACCCTTGCAAACGCTATAATTTTGAAATGTAGCAAAAGATAGCTTCTTACGAGCAGCAGAACCAGACTTAAGGGCAGATTTCACTGGTGGATTATGCATAGCTAGCATGCCCAATGCAGCCCTACGTTTAGAAGGACTAACTAAGATCCACTCAGCATCACATTCTTTCTTCCAGATCTTAAACTCCCGAACCCAATTGGGTCCCCCATTTCCCCACAAATGAAAGTAACATTTGAACTAAGGGCAGGAAAAAGACCGTGTATCCACAATGTAAAACCCCACATCTTTGCAAGAAACATTAAAGCTGAATACCTTATCACCAATGGTTGAAACCAAAAAATCAATGGCAGATCCACCGAAGGCAGATTCCAAAGCCGCTGCCACCAAATCTTCTGTAAGACGAAAATCATGCCGACTGAAAGAAACCACCAAAGTGAAGGATCCCAAATTCTCCATGGGATGCACAGTGAGGCCCGAAACCTTGTAGATCTCATCAGCAAAAACTCTACCCTTGGAGAATTCCAAGCCAAGGGTAGATCCAGAAGAAGAACCCATCACTAAGGGTATAGGAAGAGAGATCAGAGAACATCGAGGAGGAGGATCGGAGCCAAATACCAAATCACAGGAAGAAGGAAGAGATCACCGGCGGCCTAGGGTTTAGGGGCGGGTGGGTGGGTGGGAGCGCCATTGGTATACTGGAAATAACAGAGCTGCACAACTTTGAGAGAAATCAAGTGTGGACATTGGTCGAGAAGCCCGACAACAACAACAACAACATCATTGGTACCAAAGGGTGTTTCGCAACAACCAAGATGAAGATGGACATGTGGTTCGCAACAAAGCACGTCTCGTCGCCCAAGGCTATACACAAGTTGAAGGTATGGACTATGGTGAGACATATGCTCCCGTTGCTAGACTTGAATCCATTCGCATCTTACTTGCCTATGCTAATCACCATGATATCACCTTATACCAAAATGGACATTAAAAGTGCTTTTCTAAATGGCAAAATTGAAGAGGAAGTTTATGTTAAACAACCTCCCGGCTTTGTTAATCCTAAGAAACCTAATCATGTTTACAAACTTCACAAAGCCCTTTATGGTCTTAAACAAGCTCCTAGAGCATGGTATAAATGCTTGACCAAGTGCCTTACTGAAAAAGGCTTTGAAATTGGTAAAATTGATTCTACTCTTTTTACTAAAAGGGTTAATGGAGAACTATTTGTGTGCCAAATTTATGTTGATGATATCATATTTGGTTCAACTAACCCTCATTTTAGTGAAAAGTTTGGAAAGCTAATGTCGGATAAGTTTGAGATGTCTATGATGAGTGAACTCAAATTCTTTCTCGGTTTGCAAATCAAGCAAACTAAGGAAGGTACATTTGTCTCTCAAACGAAGTACACCAAAGACTTATTCAAGAAGTTCAATATGCAAGAATGCAAAGGTATGCCTACACCTATGCCTACTAGTGGACATCTTGATTTGACCAAATATGGTGAACCGGTTGATCAAAAGGTTTATTGCTCTATGATTGGTTCATTGTTATATTTATGTGCCTCCCGTCCCGATATTATGCTAAGTGTGGGCATGTGTGCACGATATCAAGCTGCTCCTAAAGAATGTCATCTTAAGGCTGTGAAAAGGATAGTGAGATACTTAATTCATACACCAAATTTTGGCATCTGGTATCCTAAGAGGTCCTCTTTTGATCTTGTTGGCTATTCCAATTCGGACTATGCCGGAGACAAGGTTGATAGAAAGTCCACTTTGGGTACTTGTCAATTCCTTGGTAGATCTCTTGTGTCTTGGTCTTCCAAGAAACAAAACTCGGTATCCTTATCCACCGCCAAATCGGAATACATTGCCGCTGGTTCATGTTGTGCTCAATTACTTTGGATGACCCAAACTCTTAAAGATTATGGGATATATGTGAAACATGTTCCATTGCTATGTGACAATGAAAGTGCTATTAAGATTGCTCACAATCCCGTGCAACACTCTCGAACTAAGCATATTGGAGTTCGTCATCATTTCATTCGAGATCATGTTGCCAAAGGGGACATTAACCTTAAGCATGTTCGCACCGATAAGCAATTGGCGGATATATTCACTAAACCACTTGATGAGAAAGTGTTTTGCAGGTTAAGAGGTGAATTGAACATCATTGATGCTTCAAACTTGGAGTAGGAACTCCATTTGATACATGCGAGGCATGAGCCTATGACTAATCCTTGATATTTCTCTTATGAAACTATTCATATGTCTTGGATATATTTGCACCTTGCATGTTATCTAACCCATGTAGGTACTTGGTTGAATCCAATTCTACGAGATTGCAACTCACTCACATCTTGAGCAATCTCTACATCACCAAATCTCTACACAATGGTGGTTGGAGACAAGGAAGCACGAAACCATTCAAACATATCCTTTGGCAAATTCTATGTTGAGTCTCATGATTGTCATTTTGGATACACAAGTGCTTTTCCTTGCGAGACTAACCCATGTAGGTAGATGAACTCAAACTCCAAGTGGTGCTCCCAACTCTTGATGAACTACATCAATCTTGAGCAACCCACACAAGTTCAACTACATGAGCAAGACCCACACCACCACCCAAGGTATGTCATTCCATCTTAGAGAAGCTTTACTCCAAGTCATGAGTCAAAGCAACTCAACAAGATGTGAATACATCAAGATGCTTAAACGAACTCAAACTCAAACTCCAAGTGGTGCTCCCAACTCTTGATGAACTACATCAATCTTGAGCAACCCACACAAGTTCAACTACATGAGCAAGACCCACACCACCACCCAAGGTATGTCATTCCATCTTAGAGAAGCTTTACTCCAAGTCATGAGTCAAAGCAACTCAACAAGATGTGAATACATCAAGATGCTTAAACGAAAAATGGTAACCCCATTTTGAGCATAAACGATGAGTATGGCCTCTGATCAAGTGCTCTCACTTGCCTCCTAAGTCAATATACTCTAACATAGGTGACTTTGTCACCGCCCAACTCTAGATGATGTTCTCTCTTGTGTTCCTCTCTGTGTTATTGCATTTATCCCTTGCATATTTGTTTCCCCTTTTAAAAAAAACCTTTAGTTTATTTTCTTTTCATTTGTTCTGCATTTTCTGCATCCAATTCATTGCAAATCTTTCAGTTAATTCCTTGAAAATCTTTGTGAGATTCTTACTTGTCTAGTGAGCTGAGGTGACAAGTAGTTTCACTCTGATGAACTCGGTCACACCGGTTTGTTTTCTTCGGTCTAACCGAAATCTTTCGGTGCAACCGAAGCACACAACTCGGAGTCACCGATTTAATCACAGGAAAACCTACTTGCCACTTATTTCTGATTTCTATTTGCCCCAGCTCCACTCAATGATTCTTGTCCTCTACCAGCATCATGTTACACATGTTGCTTTGCTCTGTGACTCAAGGACCAACCCATTTGTATCACATGTCCAGAAGACCCTTCTTGGAAATTGATGTCAAAGGGGGAGAGAGAGATCACATCAAAGCTTAATCTTTCCTATAGGGGGAGAAAGAGAATATACTCAGGGGGAGAGAAAGTAATATCATCAATGACCCCAGATGCTTGGTGTTCAAGAGGAGAGATATCACATGTTTTTAAGAGGGGAAAGACATGTTTATTGCTCTGATTTTCTATTCCCTATCTTCTCCCAATATCTCATGCAAGACCTTCTTCCCGTTTCCGATGTCCCTTTGGGCCAGTTCAACCACACTAATCGGTGAGTTGAGGTACTCTGTTGCCTCGACATATATGTTGGAGCTATTATTATGACCCTAGGTGTTTTAGGGAGTCACCTAGTAATCTAACTATGTTTTGTGTTCCCGGTGTGATGATTCTGGCCACCATTCTCGAAAGCATCCCGTGATGCCATTTAGTAGTAGGTATTCTACTCCTGGGTTTTCGAACCCGAGATTCACCCTACTTCATGTTGTTAGTATTTGCTAGTTCCCTTAAGATATTAGTAACCTTGCGATAGTCCTCGAGGTACGTGGTACTTCCTTCTTCCAAATACCATGAACCATTAAGGCGGGTGTTCTTTGAATCAAAAGTTCACAATCAAAGTAATCTTGAGGAGTTCTCCCTTCATAATTGTGATTCTGCCAGCTCTACCTTTCTGCATGGGTTATCCGGAATAAATATGTTGAGCTTTGCTCGACATACTAATCTATGCATCCACAACTCAGAAAGATATATGTTCCTTTGAGTTGTCCCTCTGTAGTTGTATTCCGATCCTTGTCTATCAGTTGATAGTCAAGTTTATGTCGTGCATTCGTGTTCATCAATGCCTATTATTCTTGTGGTCCGTCAAGCCATTCTATTCTGAAATGACTAGGAGAAAAAAACTCTAGTACCTCATCCATTTCTAGGATTGTGTCAAAGTAGTTGTATTCCGCAGATCAAATGCCAATCCAGCTTTTATTCTGCTCTACCTTGGAGTGTTACCATCTTTATGTCAGGAGTGTCATGAGAATTGCACCACCCCTTATGAATTCTTGGCGCAGTAATACTTCTCACCATCATCATTCATTCCTCGGTCCTCGTGTTGTTATAACCTGAATGCCGACAAGTGAATTGTGATGTGTGAAATCAATACTACGAGCAACCCCGTTGCTTGGTAGTTAATGGACAATAATTTCATTCTTAGCATGTTGGTTACTGAATCATCATTCTAAGATTGATCGTGCTACCTAGTCCTTATTTCTGGTGCACTCTTCGATCAATGAGTTAGGATTGTGTCAATCCCTCACTCTTCTAATCATGTCTTCTTGCCTTGAAAAGCAAGATTGTTCTCGAGCTTATTAACATATCAGTGGTCCGTGATTTTCTGAATATCCTCTCGGAAGTATCACCAGGCTATTCCCTGACCGCTATGTTGAGCTCGTGATCAAGTTGGTTCCTTGTAACCACCCCTTCTCCAAGAATCTATGTTGGGTACCCCTGAGCTAGTTGGTTAAGCTGAACAACAACTTGGAGAGTTGGAGGATAAAAGTTGCCTGATTTAGTTCATTTTCAGAGGGATATATCTGTGTGTGTTGAAGAATGATGGTATTTTCATCGATTGATCCTCGTGATCAGGTAATGGACCTATCATCTTATCTAAACTTTGATTTGATTGTGGGCTATCGTCAGATCAAATCAGGACCAACGATATTCGTAATGTTGTCCTACTCGTGGTTGTTTCCTCGAGCATACACCATTATATCTTTTGGGTCTGACCAATGCTATCGCTTTGTTCACATAGTTGTGGAATTCCATCTTCATGGAAATCTAGATGACCTGTTGTTGAGCCCATCAGCAATATTTCATATTATCCATGATTCATGTTGAACATCCAGCTAGTGTTGGAAACTTTTATAAGCATTACCTTCATGTCCCGTGCATGAAGCATATGTTGGATGAAAGAAGTTACTTTCTCTAGGATCATGTGCACCTGATGCAAGTTGCCGCCGTGAATTTGAGAAAGTTTGTTTTTGCTTCCTCTGGAATCATCCCAAGTCAGTCATGCATGTGCGAAGTATTCTATGGTTTGATAGACTGATCATCTTCATTCCGTATGTATTCCTAGAACACCAAGCCACCGATTGATTTGTTCAAGGAGAAGAAGTTCCTTCTTAAGAGCATGCCTTATGTAAGGAGTTTGTTATCCTTGATGATGGTTCCCCACCTGAACTCGGTAGTGTTTTATCATAAGACTACTACGTGATCATGCTTGTCTGGGACAGTGTGTTCACATGTATGTAGCAGAACCAGCTCATGTTTTGGAGCTTGCTATCGTAGTTCATCTCCCGAGAGTCTCGCAACGTTATCTCGTCGACTTGTGTTGCAACCTTTCTTTTCTAGACATGTTGTCTGAAAAATCCTATTACCAGCCAGATCTGAATCTCAGGCAGATATGATGGTTGGAACATTTCCAAGATCTATGATGTAGGTCCCGGCGAGGTTGATGTTCTGGCCGACACACCTAGCCGGAAGATCTATTATTGTAGTATCTTGAATGAGCAATTCGACCATTTTCTCCATGAGGATTTGGTATGACTTATTCCACAAGTTGTTCCTTATGGATTTTTGCGCTCCCGAAGTCTGACCTTTACTTGATGGACATGTTGATGCTTTTAAGCATTGACTATGGTACCTAGTACATCAAGGAGAACATTAGAAGCGGAGTGCTAAATGTCTCTCGGTCGATCATCCAGATTTGCTTCTTTGGCATTGCTAAGGAAAAATCTGAGATAGTGATGTCCTCCTTTGCATCTGCATCCTCCATCACCGTTTATCATGGTAGTATGATGTGTTGCCAGGATCCTCGGCACAGATGTTGGTAAAACCTTGATGAATACGGAAATGCTCAAGTTCTTGAGAGAACGCTCAGTCACTAGGTTATATCCTTGGTATCAACTGGAATGTGCCTTCCATTTGCCGAGTTGTTCTATAACCGTAGTTTCCTTTCCAAACTGAGTATGCCATCCTCTCGAGTTCTTTCAAACGATCAATTGTGATTCGCCTCTGGCTGGTATGAATAGTTTCAATGATGTTTGTATCAAAAGTAATTCTTTTTGCCACTTAAGGGAATAATTCTACGAGTCACCTTCCCTAAGGTGCCCCGTTATGGAATCATGGCAATTAACTCCTCGCTACTTTGAAACCTATGCACCATCTTACTCCAGCATGGTATTGTTGCCTACCAAATTGAAACCCTCGTCTTCTAATTCCCTCCATCACTTGGATGTATGTGTTGTGTCTCAGCTCAAGAGATGCTCCAACATCTCATTCCATGAGTTGGTCATGACTCGCTCAATCTTTGTGAAGATCAAATCCTATAGAGTTTTTCTCTCTTCCTTTTTCATAACCGGATGAAGATCTCGAAGGAAAAGATGTCAAGATCAAGATGATGCAATGAATCAACATCTTCGAGAAGGATAGTTGGATCTTGGAAGTTGTGTTAGCTTTGTGTTACCTCTGTCTTTTTACCTCGCGTCCTGAATCTCGGGACGAGATTCTTGTTTAGTGGGGGTGAGTTGTCACAGCCCTAGAATTCCGCTTTGTAATTAGTTGCATCCGTGAGTGGCATCCATGCATCATGTTTAAATTTTTGAAACTTGAATTGAGGAAATTTGGAAGCCTCAAAATTTAACTCAAGAAGGGCAAAGAACCCTGGAAAATTGCATTCAATGTTTCGCAAAATGTTCCTATTAACTGTTTGATATTTTTGGCAAGGTTTTTGCACCAAACCAAAAATAATGAACATTTGTAAGGAATATTTTGGGCACTGAATTTAAATTATTATTGTATTTGAATTTGGAATTACATTCATAAAATATGGGATATATTTTCAAATAACTTTGAAATGTTTTATGTGCTGCTGGAAAAGTCCATCTAGCACCATAAAATTATTCAGAGTGTTTTGGCATTGTTTGAATCCATTTTGAATTTACAAGCAGTGGCAAAATAACTGAATAAAAAGAAAGAAGAACAGAAAACTAAAACAGAGCAGAATCTTACCTGTTTACCTGGCCCAGGAGAGAATCGGCCCAGCCCACCAGGGGCGCCGATGTCTTCTTCCACCTCTGCCAATAGGCAGAGGCATGTCGCCTGCGCGCGTACTCGCGACCACCTCCTGCTTCCACCTCCTGCTGCCTCCCCCGTCCTCACTCGAGCGCCACGGAGACGCCCGCAACCCCCTGGTTACTCTCCCCCTCTCTCCCGTGCCTATCCCTCGTCTGTCCGCCTTCCCCGAGCACCACCGAGTGAAGCTCGTCACCGCCGCATCTGCCGCCGGACTTCACCCGTCGATCTGCGTCGTCCAGTGCCTCCCCGAGCTCAACGACGGTGCCGTTTGAATCTCTGTGAGCCCCGCCGTCATTTCCTCCTACCCCTGGTCACGCCGTCCGCTAACTGACCTCGCCGTCCTCCCCATGTGCTCCGGCCACCGCCTGAGCTCGCCGCCGCCGCTGCTAGAGACCACCTCGGCACCCGCCGCAGACACCCCTCGACGCGCCGCGTTGCGCTGAGCATGTAGAGCCCAGCCCCGCTCGCTCCTGTCGTCGGAGTCGCCGGAACGGCGAACGCCGCCGCGCCTAGGTTAGCGCCGGCGTTAATTGCTGACGTGGCCATCTTAATTTATGCTAACGACACCGCTAATTAAACCCCCTAGGTCACTGACTAGTGGGCCCTAGGCCCCTAATGTTTTAGTCAGGTTTTAATTAAACCTCTTTGCCCACGGTGGCACTGACGTGCGGGACCCGCACGTCAGGTTTGACCTAGACCTAGCGCCGTTGACCTGCTGACGTCACCCCGACGTCATGCTGACGCAGATAACCTTTTTTTGGAGTTATTCTTATACAGGAAATTCCAGAAAATAATGGAAACTTCTAAAAATCATAGAAAATCAACCGTAACTCCAAATGCAAAGATTTATATATGACAAATGATCAGAAAAATCCAATCTATCCATCTGTATCATTTGCATGCATGTTAGAACACTTTAACCCTGCTGTTCAAGTGAAACAAGATAATGCACCATTATGACTATATACATGAGCTTACATTTGAATCGTTGATTCAAATGGGTTCAAATTAACCTGTCCTAGTATGCATTAGTCAATCACAAGCATATTGCCATGTCATGTTCATGCATCCTATTGTTGCATTGCATTGACTATGTTCCTTCTCTGTTTGCCAGTGTTGTTCCCCCTCGGTAGACGTATGTTCCGACGATGAGTTCGATGACACCGATCAAGAGCTATACTATCTTCAGAAGTGCCAGGCAAGCAAAACCCCCTTGTTCATTTCGATACAATCCCACTCTCTCGCTCCTGCTCTCTTTTACTGCATTAGGACAACAACGATTCATGTGTTACTTGCTGCGGTAGTTGAACCCCGTATCCTCTGTATGACCTGTCATTGCCACAGTAAAAAGATGAAACCCACTAGTAAGAGTAGGAGTTGTTTGAGCCCTGATGTGCCTACTCATTCATGCTTGTTTGTCATGCCTGCTACGGCTTATAGTTGAGTCAGGTCTGATTCATCAGGGATGAATTGGAATGTGGTGAACATGTCCTACTGTTGAGAGCTAAGTGTGTGAACACGATTTGGTAAAGGTAGCGGTGAGACGCCATGTAGGAGTACATGGTGGGTTGTCTCATTGAAACCGTCCTCAGGAACTGAGTTCTGTGTATGTGATCCATGAATAGTTACTACCACACATTGGGTTCCGTTAACCGCCTCAATCTCTGTCCAGGAGTTGCAACTAGTTTTTGGTGTTTTAGGTTGTGCTAGTAGTCTACCAAGTGGTACCCGGTACAGGTGGGCTTGGGACAGACTAGGCACCATGGCACGGTGTACCAAGCGTAGATCTACCAGTCGAGGTGGGCTTGGGAACCCTGCACACATCGTTTGGTGCCGTGAGCGACACCCCGGCCGGATCTCCTTGCGGATGGAACCCGAATAGGCGATAAACCTGGACTAGAGACTTGTGTGGTTAGTCAGGTCGTGGCCGACTCCCTCGCCCGGCTTCCGCTTGAAGGTTGCCGAGGTACATGACGTGTACAGGGCGATAGTGGCGAGAGCGTGTGTGAAGAAGTACACCACTGCAGGGTTATCATTATCTATTCGAATAGCCGGATTCCTTAGATATGGAAACTTGGACCCCTTGTACAGTTCATAGACAAGTGAAAGTGGATACTCTAAAATGCGCAAGATAAGCGTAAGTGCTATGGATGGCGTTCTCGTAGGGAGACGGGAGCGAATCCATAGTGGTGTATTCATATGGTGAATATGTGGACTCGTGTGCGCCACCTCAAAAGAGTTACTTGCAGTCGTAGTTCAGGATAGCCACCGAGTCAAAGCTGGCTTGCTGTAGTTAAACTCCACCACCCCTTTATTGATACTGATGCATATGTAGCTAGTTCTGATGTAAGTCTTGCTGGGTACATTTGTACTCACGTTTGCCTATTTTATGTTTTTGTAGAGAGACGTCAGTCTCGCTAGTAGTTCCGCGTGGACTTCGACGTTTAGCTTGTTACCTCAGCTACGATCTTGTGCCCTCGGCAGGATCATGTAGATAGTCAGGCTTCTCGGCCTTTTTCATTTTTAGATGTCTGTACTCAGACATGTTAAGCTTCCGCGTGTGCTTTGACTTGTTTGCTCTGAATGTTGGGTCATGAGATACATGTTTGTAATATCTTGCTCCTCGGAGCCTAATGAATAAATACTTGAGTCATAGAGTTATGCTGTGATGCCATGTTGTATTTACACATATCGAGCATATTGTGTGTATGATTCAAGTGCTTGGTATGTGTGGGATTCGACAACCTAGTTGTTTATCCTTGGTAGCCTCTCTTATGGGGAAATGTAGACTTGTGCTTCCATGAGCCTTAGTAGTCCTCTACAGCTCGGTTCACCGGAGTCCTGCTAGCCCAGCACTACTGCTTCGGAACACTTGACTGGCCGGCATGTGATTCACTTCGTTCCTGTGTCTGTCCCTTCGGGGAAATGTCACGCGGTGACATCCGGAGTCCTACCTAGCCTGCTACAGCCCGGGTTCCCGGAGTCCTGTTAGCCTAGTACTACAGCCTGGATTCACACGCTGCTGACCGACATGCTCGATGTTGTTTCATGTATGCCTGTCCCTATAAGTTAGTGCCACTTTGGGTTCACGACTAGTCATGTCGGCCCAGGTTCTCTGTCATATGGATGCTAGTGACACTATCATATATGTGATCCAAAAGGCGCAAAGGGTCCCGGGCCAGGTAAGGTGGCACCCGTGGGAATACCGTGCGTGAGGCCGCAATGTGATATGATGTGTTACATGCTAGATCGATGTGGCTTAGGATCGGCGTCCTGACAAAATTGTTTTATATTTCTTTTGGCATAGTTAAATAAAAGCTATGGCAGACAATACCGACGGAGAGAGAGAACAGACCATGTTCGATATGATACGCAGGCCAGATGATGATCAGAATGAAGAAGATTATGACGGCTCCGAATTTCTAAACAACACCGGAGAGGGTGATATGATATTCGATCGCGACGACCGAATTGATGAAGTCATGAACTACGATTATGACGATGACGAAGAACATGTTGATCCTGAAACAACAAACACCGGTGAGGTATGTATATTTATATAAGCAGGAATCTGGTGATCATCACATGTTTTAAATGAGTTGAAGATATATTAACGAATCGATCTTTCTTCTTTCAGCCATCTGGATCGAGCAAATCTTCAGGCAAAAGACGAAACGAGGCCCGAACAAAAAGTTGAAGGAGGGCGTAAAGTACAGTATCGAGGCATTCAGACCTAATGGCGAACCATTAGCACCTAAGAAGATTGCGGACAAGTTCGTTCGTCAGTGTGGAGTTCTTGTGAAGGACCAACTCCCGATCTCCCTTCAAGAATGGAGAGAGCTAGCAAAGCCACGTCCAAATGTTACTTTTGTCGATGACAGACAAAAAAGTCTGCTTTCGGATACTCTCATGGAACATTTCACCCTACCAGATCATTTCACAGAAGCAGATGTGCAGAAAGTCAAGGACGCTGCTCTTAGGAAGATGACGGTTGCATTCAAGAACCACAAGAGATGTGAATGTGAGAAGTACGTCAAGGGAGGAAGGAAGACTCTAGTATTCAAGGGGACACTAGAGAATCAAAGAGCTCATTGGGACGATTTCGTGAAATTCAAGGATTCAGAATTAGCTAAGGAACGGTCGAGAATAAACAAGAAGAATGCCGAAAAAAAAGGATAAGTTCCATAAGCTGGGGCCAGGTGGCTACGCGGTGGCAACGCCTAAGTGGGATAAGTCCGAGAAAGAGATGGAGGATGCAGGTGTCACTCTGGTTACTAAGAGTTGGCCCCCCAGGTGCAGGAGTTGGTTCTATGCGCATGGGGGGGAGTTGGACCCGAAGACAGGCAAAGTTTCGACGAAGGCATGTCTGAACGGAGCCGACGATAACATACTTGTTGCAATAGAAGAGGCTCGAACGGGGGTGTTCCAGCCGAACAGAGAGAACGACGAGCTTACGTGTGCCCTGGGAAATCCTGAACACCCGGGAAGAACACGAGGCAAGGGCGCTGAGGGAGTCCTGGATTAGGGGGTGTTCGGATAGCCGGACTAGACCTTCAACCGAACTCCAGGACTATGAAGATACAAGATTGAAGACTTCGTCCCGTGTCCAGAAGGATCTTTTCTTGGCGTGGAAGGCAAGCTAGGCGTGCGGATATTCAAGATCTCCTACCATTGTAACCGACTCTGTGTAACCCTAACCCTATCCTGTGTCTATATAAACCGGAGGGTTGTAGTCCGTAGGACAACCATCATCATCCACAATCATACCATAGGCTAGCCTCTAGGGTTTAGCCTCCTTCATCTCGTGGTAGATCCACTCTTGTACTACCCATATCATCAATATTAATGTAGCAAGAATAGGGTTTTACCTCCATCGAGAGGGCCCGAACCTGGGTAAAATAAAGTGTCCCTTGTCTCCTGTTACCATCCGACCTTGACGCACAGTTCGGGACCCCCTACCCGAGATCCGCCGGTTTTGACACCGACACTGGTGCTTTCATTGAGAGTTCCTCTGTGTCTTCGCTTTTAGGCCCGATGGCTCCTTTGATCATCAACAACGATGAGGTCCAGGGTGAGACTTTCCTCCCCGGACAAATCTTCGTGTTCGGCGGCTTCGCTCTGCGGGCCAATTCGCTTGGTCATATGGAGTAGATCGAAAGCTACGCCCCTGGCCATCAAGTCAGGTTTGGAAGCTTAAACTACACGGCAGATATCCGCGGAGACATGATCTTCGATGGGTTCGAGCCACAGCCAAGCGCGCCGCACTATTTCGAGGGGCATGATACGGCTCTGCCTTCGAATAGTACCCTGGAGGCCGCACACGCTCCGGCCCCGATCTTTGACTCGGAGCCTGCTGCGTTTTTCGAGGATGAACGGTTGGACGTCACCTCGGGGGCTGCGATCTCAAAGGCGATCGAGCCGAACGCCAGCCACGCACTCCGCACGGCCCATGACTCCAAGGAGTCGGATTCTTCTCCGAACTCCGGGCCTTCCGTGCCCCCGCCGATCGAATCTGATTGGGAGCCTATAATGGAGTTCACCGCCGCGGACATGTTTCAGTGCTCACCTTTCAGTGATATCCTGAATTCTCTCAAGTCTCTCTCTTTATCAGGAGAGCCCAGGCGGACTATGGTCTGCGAGGTTGGGATTCGGACAACGAAGAAATTCAAAACCCACCCACCACCCACTTAATAGCCACTGTCGACGATTTAACCGACATGCTTGACTTCGGCTCCGAAGACTTCGACGGTATGGACGACGAAGGAGGAGACGAACAAGAACCAGCACCTATAGGACGCTCCAAACGATGCAGATGGCGATGGAACAGCGGAAGACGACAACTCGAAAAAACCGCCAAAACGCCGGCGCCAAAGGCGCCGATCTAAAACCCCCCACAGCAGAAACGGCGATTCCGGCACGGGAGATAATACTACCCCGGACAGCGCCGAAGAACACCAGAACTAGCAAGATTCGGCGCAGGAAGATGGAAAAGCCAGCCCTCATGAGAGAGCGGCAGAGCGAGAGGTTGAGGATGATAACTACATGCCTCCCTCCGAAGACGAGTCAAGCCTCGACGGCGACGAATTCGTCGAACCATCAGACCCCGCCGAACAAGAGCATTTTCAATGCAGGCTTCTAGCCATGGCGAATAGCCTAAAGAAAAAGCAGCAACAGCTTACAGCTGACCAAGATTTGCTAGCTGATAGATGGACTGAAGTCCTTGCGGCCGAAGAGTATGAACTCGGGCGCCCCTCCAAAATACTGGAGGACAAAGCAAGGAAAACAAGATCGATCTATGGATCGCGCGGACGCCCGACGGCACGTGATGATGTTCACTCCGGACACAATAAATCCGGCCGGGCCGAACACAGCAGGCACAACTCTTCTGAGCTGCGTCGTGACATAGCCCAGTACAGGGGCGCCACACACCCACTATGCTTCCCAGACGAACTAATGGATCATAAAATCCCAGAGGGTTTCAAACCCGTCAATATCGAGTCGTACGATGGTACGACAGATCCGGCAGTATGGATTGAGGATTATCTCCTTCACATCCACATGGCACGTGGCGACGATCTACGCGCCATCAAATACCTACCCCTTAAGCTTAAAGGACCAGCCCGACACTGGCTTAACAGCCTACCAGCGGACTCAATCGGTTCTTGGGAGGACCTAGAAGCCGCATTCCTCGACAACTTCCAGGGGACCTATGTGCGGCCACCAGACGCCGACGACCTAAGCCACATAATTCAGCAGCCAGAAGAATCGGCCAGGCAATTCTGGACACGGTTTCTAACAAAGAAAAATCAGATAGTCGATTGTCCGGACGCAGAGGCCCTAGCAGCCTTCAAACATAACATCCGCAACGAGTGGCTTGCCCGGCACCTGGGACAGGAAAAGCCGAAAACCATGGCAGCCCTCACAGCACTCATGACCCGCTTTTGCGCGGGCGAAGATAGCTGGCTAGCTCGCAGCAACAACTTATCGAAGAAGCCTGGTAATTCGGACAACATGGACAAAAGTGGCACGTCACGTCGAAATAATCAAAAGCGCCGCGTTAGCAGCGACAACAATGAGGATGCGGCAGTTAATGCCGGATTTAGAGGCTATAAATCCGATCAACGGAAAAAGCCATTTAAAAAGAATACCCAGGGCCCGTCCAGTTTGGACTGGATACTCGACCGCTCGTGCCAGATTCATGGCACCCCCGAAAGGCCAGCCAATCACACCAACAGGGATTGTTGGGTGTTCATGCAGGCAGGCAAGTTAAGAACCGAACACAAAGACAAGGGGCTGAACAGCGACGACGAGGAGGAGCCCAGGCCGCCGAACAACAACGGACAGAAGGGGTTTCCCCCACAAGTGCGGACGGTGAACATGATATACGCGACCCACATTCCCAAGCGGGAGAGGAAGCGTGCGCTACGGGACGTATACGCGATGGAGCCAGTCACCCCAAAGTTCAACCCATGGTCCTCCTGCCCGATCACTTTCGATCGAAGGGACCACCCCACTAGCATCCGTCATGGCGGTTTTGCCGCACTGGTCCTTGACCCAATCATGGACGGATTTCATCTCACAAGAGTCCTCATGGACGGCGGCAGTAGCTTGAACCTGCTTTATCAGGTTATAGTGCGGAAAATGGGCATAGATCCATCAAGGATCAAGCCCACAAGGACGACCTTTAAAGGCGTCATACCAGGTGTAGAGGCCAATTGCACAGGCTCGATAACACTTGATGTTCTCTTCGGATCTCCGGATAACTTCCGAAGCAAACAGTTAATCTTCGATATAGTCCCGTTCCGCAGTGGCTATCACGCCCTGCCCGGACGAACCGCATTCGCTAAATTCAATACGGTGTCGCACTACGCATATCTCAAGCTCTAGATGCCAGGCCCTCGAGGAGTAATTACGGTCAGTGGAAACACAGAACGCTCCATCCGAACGGAGGAGCACACGGCAGCACTCGCAGCAGAAGTACAAAGCAGCCTTTCAAGGCAACTCTCTAGTCCGGCCGCTAAAAAGCCGGACAATGCAAAGCACGCCCGGAGTAACCTGCAACAAGACCTCCTGGCACGTTCAGAGCAAGCGTAGCAATACAGCCCCGACCCCAGCCATCGCAACATAGCGGAGCAAGTACCTCGATTACACAATTACGCCCTTAAAATTCCATGGGCACAGGGGGAAGGGCACATTAACGGCATGCCTACAATACGGCGTCAAACGTACTAGGGGCTGCCGGATTTTTCTTTTTTAACTTTCAGGACTCCACACTCTGGATAAACCTGTTCGGCCTTGTTGCCGCACAGATGATGCAAGATCCAGGAAAGCAGACAAAGGTACGCCGCATTACGGAGCTCTCAGGTGGTCTCTATTTCGAGCGATATATCTGTTTTTAAATTCCGCGGCCTGCGCCTGGTCAGGAGATGTTAAATAGTATAATATCTTTTTTGCTTATCGCACTACTTGTATCGTTCAGCTTTGATAAATAGCCTCTTTATAAACAATGCATAGTTTTTTGTCTATTTTTTGCATTATCCTCTTTGAATATATATGTTTATTACATAACGTGATCGCACCCATACACCATGGTACGACAAACCACGCCAGGGGTTCATTACCCTTTTATCTGGTGTGAGAAGTCCGTACACTTTCATAAGTGCGGCACCCCCAACTTATAGCACTATATGCATCGGCTCTGAGTCATGATTTTGGTCACATGTTGGGTTTGCCCGGCTCCTATGTTTTGGTGCCTTACGTTCCGCTATATCAGCTAAGGTAGTTCAGGTGGGTTGAGCACCTCAGTGGAGAAAGCTAAAACAGACTGTCATGATAAGGCGTGAGACCGGTCGCTGTTCGAGAGGTTTTTCAAGTCCTTAAAGGCTTATGCCGCTTCGAGCGAGGAGCTGGCTATGTCCGGCCAAAGGCTTGGATAGCGCCCCGAATTCGGCCTTCCAAACTAGGGGCTTCGCCGAAATTTAAAATTCTAACGTTCTATGGCTATGTGAGAGTGTTCAAGCATTATAGTCCAATTGCCTGGTTCGTTGTGCTGAGCGCCTCCCTCGAAGGACCCAACTATCGGAACAAGAGCCCTCAGGTTTATCCCGAACACCCCAGCACTAGTGGCATGGGGGCAGAAGCCGACGACTGGCCATCTCTCAATTTTTTATAAACGGTCGCACAGAAAATAATATTTTAAATTCAATAAGCATTGCTTAGTGCATATGAACAAGTTTTCAGCGCACAGGATACAAACGAGCGAGTTCATTCAAATATTACATCTTTAGTACATTCATCCGCGACAAGGCGGGCTCCGGCAAGAACTTCCTTGTAGTAGTTCTCGGGCTTGCGATGCTCCTTCCCCTGCGGCGGCCCGTCCTTCACCAGCTCCTCTCCGTCCACCTTACCCCAGTGTACCCTTACACGAGCAAGGGCCCTCCGGGCACCTTCAATGCAGACGGAGCGCTTGACGACCTCAAGCCGTGGACAGGCCTCCACCAGCCGCCGCACTAGCCCGAAATAGCTCCCAGGCAGGGCCTCTCCAGGCCACAGCCGAACTAATAAGCCCTTCATGGCCTGTTCGGCCGCCTTGTGGAGCTCGACCAGCTGTTTCAGCTGATCGCTTAAGGGCACAGGGTGTCCGGCCTCAGAATACTGAGACCAGAACACACTCTCCGTCGAGATGCCCTCCTCAGCTCCGTAGAACGCGGCGGCGTCGGATACGCTGCGGGGAAGATCGGCGAAAGCCCCTGGAGAACTCCGGATTCGGGTAAGTAATAGGTAGTTTACTTTTATATTCCTACTTTGCATTAAGAATGCCTTACCCGTTGCTATCTTTTTCACCTCCTCCAATTCTTGGAGGGCCTTTTGGGCTTCGGCATTGGCACTCTTGGCGGTCTCGATGGCCGACGCGAGCTCGGATGCTTGCGCTTTTGACTCAAGCTCCAAACCCTCATGTTTTTTCATGAGAGCTTGCAGCTCTTGCTGCACCTCGCCGACCTGAACTCCAAGCCTTTCTCGCTCGGCGCGCTCCTCGGCCGTTTTCTTTTCGGCCTCAGCCAGCGCCTGCTTCAGGGTTGCCACCTCGGTTGCAGCCCCTACAATAAGCAGTACAATCCTGTTATTTCTTTTCTGCAATCAAGCCTCTCTATAGGCACCTTTTTTTTAGGGTATTTCTTACCTTCTTTCTCCTCGAGCTGCCGTTTGGCAAGGCCGAGCTCTTGCTCGGTCCGCCCGAGGTCCTTTTTAAGGACATCCACCTGCGCAGTCAGTGCGGCGGTGGACAGCAGCGAAGCCTGCATACGCATATTTGACTTTTTTTGTTAGACTCCTGCGAAAATTACTAGATCCTCTATTCGGCTTTTCTTTCCGAACACCAAACAGAGCATCAGGGGCTACTGTCTATGCAGTAAATAATTTGACATATTTCTGTTTACCTAGAAGCCTGTTAGAAGTCTAGCGCATGCTTCAGTCAGTCCGCTCTTGGCGGACTGAACCCTTTGAATCACCGTAGTCATAACAATACGGTGCTCCTAGTCGATGGTGGCGCCCTTAAGCACCTCCAGCAGATTGTGTGGCGCCTCTGGTTGGACGGAGGACGCCGGCTCAGATGGCTTACTCCTCTTGGGAGGAATTCGCCCACCACGGACCGGGACTATCGAGTCCGGCTCGGTGTCCGGCACAAAGCCGGACTTGGAGCCCTAGGGGGTTTCATCCCCTTTACTCCTGGGGTCCGGAGGATTGCCTTGCGGCTCCTCCAGGACCATCTCCTCCTGCCCCGAAGCTTGGCGGGGCGCCACTTCGGCGTCATCCGCCCAGCAGAGGGAGACCGCGGGCGGAACAGAATTCATACCCGACGAATCAAGGGAGCCGCTCGACGAATCGTCGAGTCCGGCCCGGGGCGGGCTGCATAAATTACGTTCGACACTAGGGAAAGCCACGCATTGGAAAATATCATGAGTCACTCTGGTATGTAAATACTTACGATGTCGCCGGACGCTTGGTTCTGTCCGGCCACTCCTCTCCGCCCTCTTCGGCGTCGTGGAGTAGTCCGGCGGAGGTGTTTTCCTTTTCCTCGACCCCTCGGACTCCCCCGTTGGGGCGGCCTTCTTCTTATTTTCTCCCCTCAGTGGGGGGGGGGAGAGCTTCCTTGTTCCTCCTCCTCGTTTTCACGAGAGGAGAGCGTCGCGGACTCGTCAGATGACGAGTCCGACACCACCATGTTGCGGGAACTTTTTCGAATCCCGGTGGTTTTCTTCTTCTTGGCCTTCTCCGGCACAACATAAGGTGCCGGAGCCATCAGCTTCACCAAGAGAGCTGGGGCTGGGTCTTCGGGCAGGGGAGCCGGACAGTTGATTGGTCCGGATACCGCCAGCCAAGCCTGTCAAAGGTAAGGGAGTTTAGATCCCGCATAGAGTTAATCTATGAAGAAGAGCTTAACAGACCTGTCAAAGGTATAGATAACTCACCTCGCTGGCATGACGCTGCGAGCTGTATCCGCGGTCCTCAGAAACGGATGTGGGGGACTCGGCGCCTTTGGTCAGCACCTTCTAGACGTCTTCATACGTCATGTCGAAGAGCCTACTGAGGGTTTGTTGCTGCGCCGGGTCGAATTCCCACAAAGTAAAATCCCATTGTTGGCACGGGAGGATTAGGCGAACGAGCATGACCTGGATCTAGGGATGGCAACGGGGCCCCATCCCAGCCAAACCCATAGGGATTTCATCTATTAGGGGGTGGGGATGGGCGAAAAACATCCCCATGGGGATATTTACCAAACTATTTTATTCCCCATAGGGTACAACGGGGATGGGGACGATATCCTATTCCCCAGACCCAATACCCATAGGGGACCCGGTTAGTAACTGTGATATTGTGGTCAACCTTAAAATATTCACAAACAAACTTGCGGAAACAAAAAAAGCTCTGGAAAAAACCTTAAACCTATCTCACATCCTCACCTCGGCTGCCACCATGACCAAGAAGTCAATATGACCTAGATAGGCATTAGCAGGACAAGGACAACACCTTGTATGTATGTTGATTATAGGGTGTCATATTATGTATATGAGTATTTTTTTATGGGGATGGGGACCCGTTCCCCAGTGGGGCATGGGTATGGGGAAATTTCATCCCCAGTCATGTAAACGGGGATGGGGATGGGATGATAGGGAATAGATGGGGATGGGGATGTTGTAGGTATCCCCATAGGGGATTGTCCCCATTGCCATCCCTACCTGGATCACATTGATCAGGCGGATTGGCCTGTTCACCAAGGACGGGATGCACGTTTGCAACCCAGTCACTTCTTCCTCGTTGTCCCACGACAGGCCCGTCTCTTTCCAAGACATAAGCCGCATGGGGGGTCCGGATCTGAACTCGGGGGCCGCGACCCATTTCGGATCGCGTGGCTCGGTGATGTAAAACCACCCGGCCTGCCACCCCTTTAGGGACTCCATGCAGGAGCCATCAAACCAGAGGACGTTGGCCATCTTGCCGACCATAGCGCCTCCGCACTCCGCCTGGGTGATGGACACCACCTTGGGCTTGACGTTGAAGGTCTTGAGCCAGATGCCGTAGTGGGGGCGGACGCGTAGAAAGGCCTCACACACGACGAGAAACGCCGAGATGTTGAGAACAAAGTTCGGGGCCAGATCATGGAAATCCAGGCCGTAGTAGAACATGAGCCCCCGGACAAATGGGTGAAGTGGAAAGCCCAGTCCGCGGAGGAAGTGGGGAAGAAAAACTACCCTCTCATGGGGCCTTGGGGTAGGAAGAAGCTGCCCCTTCTCAGGAAGCCGATGTGGGATGTCCTTGGACAAGTATCCAGCTTTCCTTAGCTTTTTACTTGAGCCTCCGTAACGGAGGAGGCCATCCACTTACCTCCCGCTCCGGACATTGCTGGAGAAGGTTGAGGAAGGAAGAGCGGACTTGGGCGCTGGAGCTTGAGTGCGCGAGAGATGGATTGGCAAAGGAGGAAGAAGGCGTAGGTTAAAAAGGTGAATCCTTATCCCTTTATATAAGCGGGTGCGGTTAGGCGTCCCCACCTACCTAATATAACTCACTTGCCTCCCAAGCGTCGTGGTAAATGGCGCGATTGGGTTATCCACGTCCGTATTAATGAGAATCCCGTTAAAAGGGGCACATGATCTCTGCTTTGACAAGACGTGCCAAGGAAACCGCCTCGCTAAACGCATTAAGGTGGAACAATGAAAGCAATTTATATAGAAGGCTTGGTCGCAGTGTTATGACGCACTGCGGAATACGTCAGCAGATTTGATTTGTGTTAATATTATTCTCTATATGGCAATATGTGGAAACTTATTTTGCAGAGCCGGACACTATTTTTGGTGTTTGTAATCTTCTTGAAGAACATGGAGGAGGAACCCGCCTTGCAATGCCGAAGACAATCTGCGCGCCGGACTCATCGTCATTAAAGCCTGGTTCAGGGGCTATTGAGGGAGTCCTGGATTAGGGGGTGTTCGGATAGCCGGACTATACCTTTAGCCGGACTCCAGGACTATGAAGATACAAGATTGAAGACTTCGTCCCGTGTCCGTAAGGATCTTTTCCTGGCGTGGAAGGCAAGCTAGGCATGCGGATATTCAAGATCTCCTACCATTGTAACCGACTCTGTGTAACCCTAACCCTATCCGGTGTCTATATAAACCGGAGGGTTGTAGTCCGTAGGACAACCATCATCATACACAATCATACCACAGGCTAGCCTCTAGGGTTTAGCCTCCTTGATCTCGTGGTAGATCCACTCTAGTACTACCCATATCATCAATATTAATCTAGCAGGAGTAGGGTTTTACCTCCATCGAGAGGGCCCGAACCTGGGTAAAATAAAGTGTCCCTTGTCTCCTGTTACCATCCGACCTTGACGCACAGTTCGGGACCCCCTACCCGAGATCCACCGGTTTTGACACCGACAGGCGCTATTCCATGGTATGAGGGGTTTTTGGACTGGAACGCCGACTACAGAACCCGTGCGAGAAGGAAGATTGTGGAGGAGAAGCAGAGGAAGATGGAGGAGGAGAAGAGGAAGCTGGACTATGAACGCCTTCAAGGCCTAGAATCAAAGCACGCGGACTTGGCAGACAAACTCCAGCGGCAGCAGGAGCAGATCGACTCACTTAGCCAGCAAAGGGGGTCTCAGCAGCTGCAACAGCTAGCGGATGATCCAGCATTGGATACCACCGCCCCATCCATGCCGAGAAGCAGCGTGGGTTCCGCCCCGTTTGATGCAATGTTGGATTGATACCCCATGCAATGAAGAACATATCCATGAAGGTGGCGGACGCCGTTGCTTATACAAATTCCCCCGATACAACCTTCCATTGCAACCCGATTCCAGCAGGCTATGCTCGTGTCATGGTTGATGAGGTGGTGGACCAATATTCGGGGCTAGAGCTTGACATTCCTGGAGGTGACGAGGAGCACACACTCGGAGAGGCCAAACATTGTATCATCCTATGGAGAAAGGATTGCATCATCTTTCGAAGGCCACCGACACCGCGTCACCCGACTCCTCGTCGAAGTCCGCCACCGACACCGCGTCACCCGACTCCACGTCGAAGTCCGCCATCGAGTCAGCAGACTCCCGCTCCTCCAAGTCCACCAACGCGTGAGGCCACTCCTCCTCCTCCAAGTCCGGCAAAGTGTTAGGCCACTCCTCCTCCAAGTCCAACACAGCGTTAGACGTCCACTCCTCCTCCAAGTCCGGCACAACCTCAGGCCACTCCTCCTCCAAGTCCGGCACAGCTTCAGGCCACTCCTCCTCATCCAACTCAGCCCCGTCAGCCGTTTCCGCCACCTCAGCAATCGCAGAAGAGACACCCCGCAGCTATGGTGCATAGCGGTATGAGTCGAGGTCATAGTATAGGAAGTACAGGCGGAGGCAAGCGATATAAATATGGTCCAAACCTCACTACTCCTGTTCCTGAGAGGGCTTACGACAGGACCGAGGAGCAAACCAAGGCCATAGTGCGGGCAGAGGTCGACGCCCATTTTGGACCTAAACCGCCACCGCCGCCAAGGGAGAAAGTGCCTGTGGAAGTTATTGACCACTTCATTCATATGGATGAACCACCAGCTCCTAAGCTTGTTGACACAGACTATGAGCGCCACATCAGGAAGTTACATCGACAACGTCTACAGAAGGAGGCGAGCTCGAGCTCGAGCAAACAACAAGCAGCTGTCAAAAAATGCGGGAAAACCGTTGCCCAGCTGGGAGAACAGTGGGCGCAATCGATCCCCCCGCTTGTTGTGCCGCCAACAACACGTGACAGTACGCGCACCCAATATTATTGTGGGCAAACAGTTTATGTTCCCCAGGTGGGCGATGTGGTAATAACCCAGCAGCATATAATGCAGGCTGAAACTCTCAACATCACTGTTGGACAACTCCTCGAGATCAAGGACATGCCTGTGCTTAGGGAGGAGGAAATAAAACGGAAATATGCCCGGGGCCAACCTTTGGTCAAGCCAGAAGAGGTCAAGAAGCTCCCAACGAGAATGTATGAATAGCATCAATGGTACATGGACATTACCAAGAGATCCGATTGAGAGTCCCTCATGGTGCAAGTCAAGAAGGATCATTACTACCATCTGAAACCTGTGACCGTTGAGTATTCTGAACTGTTTCAGTTATACAATCAAGACGCACTCGACAAATCTATCGTCAGTTGCTATTGTCTGTAAGTGATTTCTTTCTGTAATTTAAGTCTCAAGCTAGCTGTAGTGATCCTTTTGTTCAATCATTACCTGTAATTATCCTCACTATATTCTTTTCTGTGGTATTATGCAGGATGAAGATGTATGAAATGAGAAAAGGTGGACGCTATGGCATTGGATTCATTGACCCAAACGTCGTTAATGAATACACATGGAAAATAAACAAGCATCATGAAAAGCAGGTAGAGGACAGCATGTTCGAGTTCTTGAAGCGCCTCAAATACAATGAAGATATACTACTTCCTTACAACTTCAATTGAGTCACACTTTCTTGTACTACAAATTCTCTGTTTTTGCCTACTAGGTACCTACATGTTTTTGCTTACATATGCCCGCTTAATTGAGACATGCAAACGTGTGTGCATGCAGATTTCACTGGATCTTGTGTATCATTAAAGTTGACGCCAGAACAGTTGAAATACTGGACTCACTACTCAAAGAAAATAGTGACTATAACATCTTGTTTGGGATAGTCAACAGGTAATTTCAATCATTATTAACTATATATCTCGGCCTATTTAGGAGCAAACCAAATCATGATATGAACTATTTAATAACCCCTTTATTCATTTTCTTTGTCGGCGGGCAGGGCTTGGGCAAGGTTCATCAGCGTCACGGAAGGCGAATGGAAACGACAGCTGAAATGGTTTCGACCCAAGGTAAGCAATTAAGTAGTACTAGCTAGCTAGCTAGCTGCCATCTCTTTAATATTATCATGCTTGATTAATTATTATCTGATCAAATTAAATTCCATTCTCGTACAGGCCATAAAGCAGGCGCAGGGGACTGATATGTGTGCATTCTGCGTTTGCGAGAACATTCGCATGATGGCGTCTGAAAGGAGCAAACCTCAGAGACAGGAATGGGTACGCTTGTCAGAACACTATTCACAATTTGTACACCATTATCGATATCTAGTCACACAACTAATACACATGCATATTGATCTCCTTCTTAACAGTTCATTGAGGTGCTGGACAAGCACCTAGAAATGGAGTGCGTACAAGCACTTCAAGAGGAAATAGCGGGATTTTTGCTCGACCAGGTCATAAATCCGAAGGGAGAATACTATTACCCGCTACCGCGCCCATCGACCAGGTCATGAACCACTTCCAATTGTCATCGTGCTCCGAAGGCACCAATTAGGCTAATGCCACTGGCTCCGAAGGCAACATGCATATGTAGGAGAAATTGTATATAGCTATACATGTGTGTATGTGTGAATTAATATGGTGGTTTGTGAGACATTGATGATCTATATATATGATTGGTTCTACTAGAAATTCTATTTATATATATATATATATATATATATATATATATATATATATATATATATATATATATATATACATATATATATGCATAACGTGTACAATGTGTAGTATCGTAAAATACCAGCAAACAAAAAATAATTAAAATGGAACACACAAAATTAAATGAAAAAGAAATCATAAAACCAAAAACCCCCCAAACATTTTATTACCGGTTGGTGTTACCAACCGGTACTAAAGGGCTCCCGGGCCCGGGAGCTGGCTCGTGCCATGTGGTTGCCCTTTAGCACCGGTTCGTGCTGAACCGGTACTAAAGGGGGGGGCCTTTAGTGACCACACTTTAGTGTCGGTTATGGAACCGGCACTAAAGAGCCTTACGAACCGGTGCTATTGCCCGGTTCTGCTCTAGAGTTTAACGATTCGGTCCCACCGAGTTTGGCAGATTGTGTGTAATGGTTAGATTTTGTGTGGAGGCTATATATACCCCTCCACCCACTCTTCATTCATGGAGAGAGCCACCAGAACAGATCTTCACTTCCGATACACATTTTCTGAGAGAGAACCACCTACACTTGTGTTGAGCTCAAGATATTCCATTCCTACCATATGAATCTTGATCTCTAGCCTTCCCCAAGTTGCTTTCCACTCAAATCTTCTTTCCACCAAATCCAAATCCTGTGAGAGAGGGAGTTGAGTGTTGGGGAGACTATCATTTAAAGCACAAGAGCAAGGAGTTCATCATCAACACACCATTTGTTACTTCTTGGAGAGTGGTGTCTCCTAGATTGGCTAGGTGTCACTTGGGAGCCTCCGACAAGATTGTGGAGTTGAACCAAGGAGTTTGTAAGGGCAAGGAGATCGCCTACTTTGTGAAGATCTACCTCTAGTGAGGCAAGTCCTTCGTGGGCGACGGCCATGATGGAATAGACAAGGTTCCTTCTTTGTGGACCCTTCATGGGTTGAGCCCTCTGTGGACTCGCGCAACCGTTAGCCTCCGTGGGTTGAAGTCTCCATCAACGTGGATGTACGATAGCACCACCTATCGGAACCACACCACAAACATCCGTGTCTCAAATTGCGTTTGAATACTCCAAACCCATCTCTTTACATTCTTGCAAGTTGCATGCTTTACTTTCTGCTGCTCATATACTCACTGCATGCTTGCTTGATATGTATTGTGATCATTAAACTTGTGCCTAAACTCCACCTAAACTTAAGAATATTAAAAACTGCAACTTTTGGTACTTAGTGTCTAATCACCCCCCCCCCTCTAGACACCTCTTCTCGATCCTCTCAATCGACCCCTTGAGGATTAAACCCACTAAAACGACCTTTAAAGGCGTCATACCAGGTGTAGAGGCCAACTTTACAGGCTCAGTTACACTTGAAGTGATCTTCGGATCACCGGATAATTTCTGAAGCGAGGAGTTAATCTTTGACATAGTCTCGTTCCGCAGTGGCTATCACGTACTGCTCGCGCGAAACGCATTCGCAAAGTTCAATGCAGTGCCGCACTACGCATACCTCAAACTCAAGATGTCAGGCCCTCGAGGAGTCATTACGTTCAATGGAAACACAAAACGCTCTCTCCGAACGGAGGAGCATACGGCGGCTCTCGCAGCGGAAGTACAAAGCAGCCTATCAAGGCAATTCTCCAGTCCGGCCGTTAAACGTCCGGTCACCGTCAAGCGCGCCCGAAGTAACCTACAACAAGACCACCTGGCATGTTCCAAGCAAGCGTAGCAATGCGGCCCCAATCCCAGCCCTCGCGAACTTGCGAAACCAGTGTTGCGCGTACATAACTACACTCTGGAAATACCATGGGCAAAGGGGGAGGGGCACCACCACGGCACGCCCGAAACACGGCTTAAACCGCACTAGGGGCTGCCGACTTCTTCATTTTCTGTTACTTTCAGGACTCCATTCTTCAGAAGGTTTGTCCAGCAGTACAATTGCCGCACAAACCATACAACAACCAGGGAAGCAGAAAGCTATGCCGCACTATGGAACTCTCAGGTGGTCTCTATAACGAACAATACACCTGTTTCGCATACCATTACGCAGCTCGCCCCTGGAAAGGACATGTTAAATAGTCCAATCTTTTGCTTATTGCACTATTTGTATCGTTCTTCTTTGATCGCAGGGCTTTTAAATAAACAATGCATAGCTCCCGTCTATTATTGCATTACTCTTTTTTACGAATATATGTTCATTAATGACATGTTGCACCCGTATACTTTGGTACGGCCAATACGCCAGGGGCTTAAGTACCCCACAACACGGTGTGAGAAGTCCGAACACTTTCACAAGTGCGGCACCCCGAACTTATAGCATTATATGCATCGGCTCCGAATCATGTCTTGGGTCAATAGTTGGGTTTGCCCGGCTCCTATGTTTTGGTACCTTACGTTCCGTTATATCGGCTAAGGTAGCACTAGGAGAATTACTGCGATTGTGCCCCAGTTGAGCTGGGCTAAGCACCTCAGTAGAGAAAGCTAAAACTGACCGTCATGATAAGGCGAGAGCTGGTCGCTGTTCGAGAGGTTTTCGAGTGCCTAAAGACTTATGCCGCTTAGAGCGAGGAGTCGGCTTTTCCGGCCTAGGCGTGGATAGCGCCCCGAACTCGGTCTTCCGAACACTAGGGGCTTCACCGAAATTTAAAATTATAGAATTCTATGGCTAAGTGAGAGTGTTCAAGCATTATAGTCCGATTGCCTTGTTCTTTGTGTTGAGCGCCTCCCTCAAAGGACCCAAAAATGGGAAAAGGAGCGCTCAAGTTTATCCCGAACAGCCCAGCACTCCCGGCATGCTGGCAGAAGCCGACAACTCGCCATCTCCCAAATTTAATAAACGGCCGCACAAAAGGTAATATTTTAAATTCAAAAGCGTTGCATAGCGCATATGAACAAGTTTTCAGCACACAGGACAAACCCAGCAAGTTTCACTCAAAAATTACATCTTTTGAACATTCGTCCGCCATAAGGCGGGCGCCCTTCAAGATGCCCTCATAGTACATCTCGGGGTGTCGATGATCCTTGCCCGGCAGCGGCCCGTCCTTCACAAGCTTCTCCGCATCCAGCTTGCCCCAATGCACCTTAGCATGGGCAAGCGCCCTACGGGCACCTTCGATGCAGACGGAGCGCTTGATGACTTCGAGCCTTGGACAGGTCTCCACCAGCTGCCTCACCAGCCCGAAGTAGCTCCCAGGCAGAGCCTCTCCAGGCCACAGCCGAACTATGAGGCCCTTCATGGCCTGTTCGGCCACCTTGTGGAGCTCGACCAGTTGCTTCAGCTGGTCGCTCAAGGGAACAGGGTGTCCGGCCTCGGCATACTGAGACCAGAACACCTTCTCCGTCGAGCTTCCCTCCTCGGCTCGGTAGAAGGCGGCGGCATATAAGGTATCTCTTACCTTCTTTGTCCTCGAGCTGCTTCTTGGCAAGGCCGAGCTCTTGCTCGGACCGCTCGAGGTTCTGCTTCAGCGTGTCCACCTCCGCAGTCAGTGTGCCAGATGCCAGCAGTGAAGCCTACATACGCATATTGACTTACTTTTGTTAGACTCCTGCGAATGTTATTAGATCCTCTATTCGACTTTTCTTTCCGAACGCCAAACAGAGCATCAGGGGCTACTGTCTATGCGGTAATATTTTTACATATTTTTTACTTACCTCAAAGCCTGTTAGAAGGCTGGCACAGGCTTCGGTTAGCCCGCTCTTTACGGACTGAACCTTCTGGATCACCGTACTCATTACAGTACGGTGCCCCTCGTCGATGGAGGCGTTGTTAAGCACCTCCAGCAAGTTATCCGATGCCTCCGGTTGGGCAGAGGTCACCGGCGTTGTAGGCTTGCCCTTCTTCTTAGGGGGCCGCCTGCCGGACTCCGGAACCTTTGAAGGTTCTGGAGCGGTGTCCGGCCTAGGGCCGGACTCGGAGCCCTTGGGAGTTTTGTCCCCTAGGCACCTGGAGTCCGGGAGGTCGCCTTGCGGCGCCTCTAGGACCACCTCCTCCTGGCCTGGAGCCTCTTGGGACAACACCTCAGCGTAATCCGTATGGTGAGGGGAGGAGGCGACCGGAAGTGAAGTACAGTTCACATCCGACGAATCCAGGGAACCGCTCGACGACGTCTCGAGCCCGTCTTTGGGTGGACTGCATAATCATGTTCAACGTAAGGAAAAGCTGTGCAATGAAGGAATACTATGAATTACTCTGGTATCCGAATACTTACGAGTTCGCCAGGGGCTTGGCCCTGAGCGGCCACTCCTCTTCACCGTCGTCGGCGTTGGTGGAGTATGTTGGGTAACGTAGCAGAAATTCAAAAATTTCCTACGTGTCACCAAGATCTATCTATGGAGAAACCAGCAACGAGGGGAAGAAGAGTGCATCTACATACCCTTGTAGATAGCTAAGCGGAAGCGTTCAAGTGAACGGGGGTGATGGAGTCGTACTCGCTGTGATCCAAATCACCGATGACCAAGTGCCGAACGGACGGCACCTCCGCGTTCAACACACGTACATCCCGGTGACGTCTCCCATGCCTTGATCCAGCAAGGAGAGAGGGAGAGGTTGAGGAAGACTCCGTCCAGCAGCAGCACAACGGTGTGGTGGTGGTGGAGGAGCGTGGCAATCCTGCAGGGCTTCGCCAAGCACCGCGGGAGAGGAGGAGGGAGAGAAGCAGGGCTGCGCCATGGAGAGGTCAGAACTCATGTGTTGGCAGCCCCAAAACCCTCAAGTATATATAGGGGAGAGGGAGGGGGTGCGCCCCCTTTAGGTTTTCCACCCCAAGGGGTGCGGCAGCCCCAAACCCATCTAGGGTGGCGGCCAAGGGGGGGGAGAGGGGAACTTGCCCCCCAAGCTAGGTGGGGCGCCCCCTCCCCAAACCCTAGGCGCCTTGGGCCCTTGTGGGGGGGCGCACCAGCCCACCTAGGGCTGGTCCCCTCCCACACTAGCCCATACAGCCCTCCGGGGCCGGTGGTCCCACTTGGCGGACCCCCGGGACCCCCCTGGTGGTCCCGGTACGTTACCGATAAAACCCGAAATTCTTTCGGTGACCAAAACAGGACTTCCCATATATAAATCTTTACCTCCAGACCATTTCGGAACTCCTCGTGATGTCCGAGATCTCATCCGGGACTCCGAACAACATTCTGTAACCACATACGAACTTCCTTTATAACCCTAGCGTCATCGAACCTTAAGTGTGTAGACCCTACGGGTTCGGGAACCATGCAGACATGACCGAGACGTTCTCCAGTCAATAACCAACAGCGGGATCTGGATACCCATGTTGGTTCCCACATGTTCCACGATGATCTCATCGGATGAACCACGATGTCGAGGATTCGATCAATCCCATATACAATTCCCTTTGTCTAGCGGTATTGTACTTGCCCGAGATTCGATCGTTGGTATCCCGATACCTTGTTCAATCTCGTTACCAGCAAGTCTCTTTACTCGTTCCGTAACACATCATCCCGTGATCAACTCCTTGATCACATTGTGCACATTATGATGATGTCCTACCGAGTTGGCCCAGAGATACCTCTCCGTCACACGGAGTGACAAATCCCAGTCTCGATTCGTGCCAACCCAACAGACACTTTCGGAGATACCCGTAGTGCACCTTTATAGCCACCCAGTTACGTTGTGACGTTTGGCACACCCAAAGTATTCCTACGGTATCCGGGAGTTGCACAATCTCATGGTCTAAGGAAATGATACTTGACATTAGAAAAGCTTTAGCATACGAACTACACGATCTTGTGCTATGCTTAGGATTGGGTCTTGTCCATCACATCATTCTTCTAATGATGTGACCCCGTTATCAATGACATCCAATGTCCATGGTCAGGAAACCGTAACCATCTATTGATCAACGAGCTAGTCAACTGGAGGCTTACTAGGGACATGGTGTTGTCTATGTATCCACACATGTATCTGAGTTTCCTATCAATACAATTCTAGCATGGATAATAAACGATTATCATGAACAAGGAAATATAATAATAACCTATTTATTATTGCCTCTAGGGCATATTTCCAACAGTCTCCCACTTGCACTAGAGTCAATAATATAGTTCACGTCGCCATGTGATTAACACTCACAGGTCACATCGCCATGTGACCAACAGCCAAAGAGTTTACTAGAGTCAATAATCTAGTTCACATCACTATGTGATTAACACTCAATGAGTTCTTGGTTTGATCATGTTATGTCTGTGAGAGAGGTTTTAGTCAGCGGGTCTGCAACATTCAGATACGTATGTACTTTGCAAATCTCTATGTCATCTTGTAGATGTCGCTACTACGCTATATTTCAAACAACTGTTCTACTGTACGAATCCGGTTTACTCTACTCAGAGCTATCCGGAGAGGTGTTAAGCTTGCATTGATGTAACTCTTTACCTCGAACTCATTATCACCTCCATAACCGAGAAACATATCCTTATTCCTCTAAGGATAATTTTGACCGCTATCTGGTGACCTACTCCTAGATCACCTTTGTACCCTCTTGCTAGACATGTAGCAAGGCACACATCAGGTGCGGTACTCAACATGGCATACTGTATAGAGCCTATGACAAAAGCATAGGGGACGACCTTCATCCTTCCTCTTTCTTCTGCCGTGGTCGAGCTTTAAGTCTTAACTTCATAACTTACAATTCAGGCAAGAACTCCTTCTTTGACTGATCCATCTTGAACACCTTCAAGATCATGTTAAGGTATGTGCTCATTTGAAAAATACCATTAAGCGTTTTGATCTATCCTTATAGATCTTGATGCTCAATGTTCAAGTAGCTTTATCCAGGTTTTCCATTGAAAAACACCTTTCAAATAACCCTATATGCTTTCCAGAAATTCTACATCATTTCTGATCAACAATATGTCAACAACATATACTCATCAGAAATTCTATAGTGCTCCCACTCACTTCTTTGGACATACAAGTTTCTCATAAACTTTGTATAAACTCAAAATCTTTGATCATCTCATCAAAGTGTACATTCCAACTCCGAGATGCTTACTCCAGTCCTTAGAAGGATTGCTGGGGCTTTGCATACTTGTTAGCATCTTTCAGGATCGACAAAATCTTCTGGTTGTATCACATACAACCTTTCCTCAAGAACAAGGAAACAATATTTTGACATCCTATCTGCAAGACTTCATAAATAATGTAGTACCTGCTAATTCCAACAGACTGTAACACCCCGGATGTAACTTGCCATATTTGTAACTCTAACTCTTGCCATTTTCGGCTATGTGATATGATATTCCCTCCGTGGTTGGGTTTTCCTTCATTTTGCATTTGTCCTTGTCATGCATTTCATATCATGCCATCATGTGCATCGCATTTGCATACGTGTTCGTCTCATGAATCCGAGCATTTTCCCCGTTGTCCGTTTTGCAATCCGGCGCTCCTATGTTCCCCGGCGTCCCCTTTTACCTTTTTCCGTGAGCGGGTATTAAACCTTCTCAGAATGGACCGAGGACTGTCAAGCGGCCTTGGTATAGCACCGGTAGACCGCCTGTCAAGTTTCGGGTCATTCGGAGGTCGTTTGATACTCCAACGGTTAACCGGGTAACCGTGAAGGCCTCGTGTGTGTTGCAGCCCAAAACCCCTCCAAAACAACCCAATAACCCATCTAAGTTACTCACATGTCCATCGCCGTTCGATCACGATCACGTGGCCGAAAACCGCACTCCATTTGGAGCTTCCTAGCCCCCTCTACCTATAAATAGACCCTCTCCTCCGAAATTTGCGGATGAATCCACCCTAACCCTAGCCTCTTCCTCCTCCCGCCGCCGGACGTGTCCACTCCGCCGCCGGACACGTCCAGCCGCCGCGCCGGACGAATCCGGGCGCGACACGTGTCTCCGCCGCCACCCCCGCGCCCGCGGCCCGCCGAGCCCGCAGCCGGCCCGCGGGGCCCGCGCGCCACCGCCGCCGCTAGGCGGTCGCCCGAGCCGCCTCCCGCCTCCGCGGCGCCACCCGCCGCCGCCCGCCGCCGCCGCAGCTCCGCCGCCGGTCGCCACCTCGCCGGCTCGCCTCCACGCCGCCCGCCCGAAGTCGTCGCCGTCGCCCCGCGCGCAAGCCCCGCCGCCGACGCCGACGCCTCCCCTCGCCGGTGCGCCGAGCACCTCCGCCGCGCCCCTCCCTCGTCCTCTTCGGCGCCGGTGCTTGTGTTCTTGTTGTGGGTAGAGCCGGGAGACGAGTACGTGAACGAGGAACCTGTTGAGAACGCTTACGAGGACCAAGCTCTCGACAACTCTGAGAACCTTGCAGGCAAGATGACCATACCCTCGAAATCACTTCTATCTTTCCTTGCTAGATGCTCGCTCTTTTGATATGCCTATGCTGCGATACCTACCACTTGCTATTTCATGCCACCCATATTGCCATGTCAGCCTCTAACCATCCATGTCCTAGCAAACCGTTGATTGGCTTTGTAACCGCTTTGCTCAGCCCCTCTTATAGCGTTGCTAGTTGCAGGTGAAGATGAAGTTTGTTTCTTGTTGGAACATGGACTTGTTGTTCCTTGTTGGAACATGTTTACTTGTTGGGATATCACAATACCTCTTATTTAATTAATGCATCTATATACTTGGTAAAGGGTGGAAGGCTCAGCCTTATGCCTGGTGTTTTGTTCCACTCTTGCCACCCTAGTTTCCGTCATACCGGTGTTATGTTCCTTGATTTTGCGTTCCTTACATGGTTGGGTGATTTATGGGACCCCCTTGACAGTTCGCTTTGAATAAGACTCTTCCAGCAAGGCCCAACATTGGTTTTACCATTTGCCACCTAAGCCTTTTTCCCCCGGGTTTTCGCGAGCCCGAGGGTCACCTTTATTTTAACCCCCCCCCCCCCGGGCCAGTTCTCCTTCGATTGCTGGTCCAAACTGAGCGATGTCTGGCGCCCCTTGGGCAACCAGGGTCTATGCCAACCCGACGTCTTGCTCATCCAGTGTGCCCTGAGAACGAGATATGTGCAGATCCTATCGGGATTTGTCGGCACATCCGGGCGGCTTTGCTGGACTTGTTTTATTACTGCCGAAATGTCTTGTAGTCCAGGATTCCGAGACTGATCGGGTCTTCACGGTAGAAGGAATATCCTTCGTTGACCGTGAGAGCTTATAATGGGCTAAGTTGGGACACCCCTGGGGGGTATTATCTTTCGAAAGCAGTGCCCGCAGTTATGAGGCAGATGGAAATTTGTTAATGTCCGGTTGTAGAAAACCCGAAGTTGATCTTAATTAAAACACATCAACCGCGTGAGTAACCGTGATGGTCTCTTCTCAGCGGGGTCCGGGAAGTGAACACGGTGTTGGAGTAATGTTTGACGTAGGTTGTTCTAGGATCACTTCTTGATCACTTCTAGCTTCACGACCGTGCTTTGCTTCTCTTCTCGCTCTCCTTTGCGTTGTTAGCCACCATATATGCTAGTCGCTTGCTGCAGCTCCACCTCATAACCCTTTCCTACCTTTAAGATTAAATAGTCTTGATATCGCGGGTGTGAGATTGCTGAGTCCCCGTGACTCACAGATTCTACCAAAACAGTTGCAGGTACCAACGATGCCAGTGCAGATGACGCAACCGAGCTCATGTGGGAGTTTGACGAGGAACGTGGTCGTTACTATGTGTCTTTTCCTGATGATCAGTAGTGGAGCCCAGTTGGGGTGATTCGAGGATCTGTGTAGCACTTGGGGTAGTCTTCTTTCATTTTGGTTCCGTAGTCGGACCTTGAGTGTAATCTGGATGATGAATGTCTATTTATGTATTGTGTGAAGTGGCGACTGTAACACAACTATGTATCTCTTTCCCTTATGTATTACATGGGTTGTGTGAAGATTACCTCACTTGCGACATTGCTTTCAATGCGGTTATGCCTCTAAGTCGTGCTCCGACACGTGGGAGATATAGCCGCATCGAGGGCGTTACAAGTTGGTAATCAGAGCCTTCCCCGACCTTAGGAGCCCCCACTGATTGATCGTTTTTAGCGGCCGAGTTGTGTCTAGAAAAATGTTTTGAGTCATTTAGGAATTATATATCGGAGAGTTTAGGAATTCTGTTTACTTCCCAGTCTCCTCATCGCTCTGGTAAGGCATCCTGACGTAGAGTTTTGACTCTTCTCTTCTCAAATTTCACTAAAAAATTTTTTAGGATCACGCGGGTATCTTAGAATCGTTCCGATGGTTTTGTGATGACAACATTGTCTTGGTGCCTCCTGTCAGCAGGGGTTTAGTGGAGGTGTCCCGGGGAGTTGAGCTCCGAGGTATTGTCGTCATAATTTTATCGTTACAGTTCTGGAATACCTGAGTTTAGTACGCCGACATCGAAAATCTCTTTTGTACAGTTGTTGGTGAGATAACCCTGATAGCCCAGTACTGAGGCGAGTGCGTGAGTATTGCCATAACTCGTATAACGGATTTTTTTCGAACGTTGAGGTAGATGATTTCCGAGGGTTTCTTGGTTATGTGTTGAATGATGGATACAGATGGATCTAGGTATTGTTAGTTTGGGTGATATATTTTGTGTCCCCTATATCCCCAACACCTGATTGCATAACCAGAAAGTTTCGGGAGTTTATAAGTGGGAATTCATGTAGCTCTAGTATTTCTTCCCACAGATATTTGGTTCGTGATTGGGTAATCCTTACCAAGTATTTGTTCACATCCGTACCTTGTTGATTTTATTCCATACCTTTTGCCTAAGTGGCTTCTCAACTTCTGGAAGTGTGACGATTTACTTTGGAATTCATTCGTTCATTCTCGTTCGGATGTTTATTGTGAAGACTATATGTTGCAATTTCGATTCTTTGATTCAGCTTGAATATATGTCTTTCAAGATGCTAATGGATGTCACCCTCTTTAGGATGGCTCCGCCAACGCGTCAGAATCCGGAACGCAATGAAGGAAGTCAGGCTAACCCTCCGCCACCACCTCCGCTCCGGAGGCATGGCAAGCCCTAATGACAGCCACAAATGCCAACGCTCAGATTCTGATTCAGCTCTTGCAAGATCGCAACCAAGGGCAAGGTAATCAAGGAAATCAAGGCCAAGGCAACAATCAGCCGCATTTCGCTTCACTCAATCAGTTCCTTGCTAATCAGCCAAAGACCTTCAGCTACTGTGTCGAGGCCACAGACGCCGATGATTGGTTCATGGACATCAGCAAGCATTTCGAGTGCAGCAATGTCAGACCTGAGGACTTTGTCAAGTCTGCCTCTTTTCAACTCAAGGATCAAGCTGCTGAATGGTTCCAGCAATACAAAGATTCCAGAGGAGGTCGTGTGATTACCTGGGATGACTTCCGCCGTGACTTCAAAGCTCATCACATTCCAGAAAGTGTTGTTGAGAGTAAGAGTGAGGAATTCCGCAATCTCAAGCAAGGCAACATGTCTGTGTATCAATACAACACTCAGTTCTAGAAGCTCTCTCGTTTTGCGAAGCAAGACATCCCTGATGAAAAGAGCATGATCTACCAATTCAGGCGTGGTCTCAGAGAAGATTTGCAACTAGCTCTCGTGCTTTTTGATCCGTTAAAGTATGATGAATTCTACAACATGGCGCTGAAACAAGAAGCTGCTCAGCTCAAGTGTGAGGCATCTAAGAAGAGATTCAGAGACGCAGTTCAGTCTTCTTCTTCCTCACTTGTGGCAGCTAAGCAACAGAAGTTCTGGTTGCCTCCTCCTCCTCCCTTCCGTCAACCTTATCAGCAGAAGAACTCAGGTGGTCGTGGATCTTCCCACCCACCCAACCCTGGCTATCAGAACAAGTCTCAGAATCAAGCTCCAAGGTCAAATGACCCTTATCATCGTCCCCTCTCACAGGTGACTTGTAACAAATGTCAGCAGAAGGGTCACTATGCGAACAAGTGCTTCAACCAAAGGCGTCTTCCGCCTCCTCCTCCTGTGAGATCTTCCAGTAATGCAGTGGTCAAGCATAATTCCAAGTCTGCAAAGGTGAACATGATGAATGCAGCTCAAGCGGAGGATTCTTCTGATGTGATCATGGGTAATCTTCCTGTTAATGATATTCCTGCAAAAGACTTATTTGATACTGGTGCATCGCATTCTTTCATTTCAAGACCTTTTGCATCCATGAACAATTTGCATACTGTCGATCTGCCCAAGCCAATGGCGGTTTCCTCTCCGGGTTTGTTCATGAATACCAAGATGATGGCTCCGGATGTTTCTATCGAGATGGGCGACTATAGATTTCTGGCTAAACCTATGGTTCTTGGTGACTCTTATATTGATCTTATTCTCGGGATGGACTGGCTCTATAAGCACAAGGCTCAGCTTGATTGTGCTGCCAGGGAAATTAAATTGACTCACTCTTCTGACGATGTGATCATCTATGCCGCTCGTGATGATACCATTCGGTTGTTTTCTCTCAATGAGAAGGGCGAATTGGATGCTATCTCTCAGATTCCAGTCGTTTGTGAGTACCAAGATGTCTTTCCAGAAGAGCTTCCGGGTATGCCTACTCACCGGCCAGTTGAATTCGTTATCGATCTTGAGCCTAGCACGGAACCCGTTTGCAAGCGTCCATACAATCTTGGACCTAAAGAGTTAAGGAATTGAAGAAACAACTCGATAAACAAGAGCGTCTGAGTCTGATCAGACCGAGTTCTTCTCCTTGGGGTTGTGGTGTTCTTTTTGTCTAGAAGAAGGATGGCACGGACCGACTTTGCGTCGATTACCGTCCATTGAACAAGAAGACAATCAAGAACAAGTACCCACTTCCCAACATCAATGAGCTATTCGAGCAACTTAAAGGTGCTAAAGTGTTCTCCAAGCTTGACCTTCGCATGGGTTATCATCAGATTCGCATTCGTGAAGAAGATATTCCCAAGACAGCATTCAGAACAAGCTTTGGTTCTTATGAATATACTTTCGTGTCTTTCGGCCTTGTCAATGCTCCTCCAACATTCTCTCGCATGATGATCTTCATCTTCAACCCCTACACCAATGAATTCGTCTTGGTCTATCTCGATGATATATTGGTCTTCTCCAAGAATAAGAAGGATCATGCCAAACATTTGCGATTGGTGCTCGACAAGCTCAGAGAGTATAAATTCTATGCGAAGTTCTCCAAATGTGAATTCTGGCTTGATGAAGTTCTTTACCTTGGTCATATCATCTCTGCCAAGGGCATTGCTATTAATCCAGAGAGGGTGTCTGCAGTTTTGAATTGGGAACCTCCTCAGAATTTCAAGCAGCTTCGCAGTTTTCTTGGACTTGCAAGCTATTGCCGAAGATTCGTTGAGAATTTCTCAAAGATTGCAAAGCCTCTTTCCAACCTCCTATAGAATCATGTGAAGTATGTCTGGCCTCCTGAGTGTGACGTTGCTTTCAACACTATCAAAGAGAAACTCGTCACTGCTCCAGTTTTGACTCCTCCTGACGAAGACAAGCCTTATGAAGTTTTCTGTGATGCTTCTCTTCAAGGCCTCGGTGCTGTCTTAATGCAAGAGAAGAAAGTTGTGGCCTATACCTCTCGTTAGTTGAAGCCCAACGAAAAGAACTACCCCACTCACGATCTTGAGTTGGCGGCAGTTGTCCACGCGCTAATAACATGGAGACATCTCCTGTTGGGAAGGAAAGTGGACATTTTCACCGATCACAAGAGTCTCAAGTACATCTTCACTCAGCCCAACCTCAACCTCAGGCAGACTCGATGGGTCGAAATGATTCAAGAGTATAATCCGAGTATTGAATATACTCCAGGCAAGGCTAATGTGATTGCAGACGCTTTGAGCAGGAAGGCTTATTGCAACAGCTTACTCCTCAAGCCCTTTCAACCGGATCTTTGTGAAGCTTTCCACAAGTTGAATCTCCAAGTTGTTCCTCAAGGTTTTCTTGCCAACCTCATCGTCTCTCCTACCTTGGAAGATCAAATTCGTGAGGCACAACTGATGGATACCATGGTGAAGAAGGTGAAACGTGGTATTGACAAGGGCATTTCGAAATACAAGTGCTATCGATTTGATGACAGAGATACTCATTTCTTCGAGGACCGGATCGTGGTTCCAAAGGGTGATCTACGTAAAGTCATTATGAATGAGGCGCACAATTCTATTCTGTCAATTCATCCTGGAAGTACGAAGATGTACCATGATCTCAAGCAATCATATTGGTGGACTCGAATGAAGCGAGAAATTGCTCAATTCGTGAATGAATGTGATGTCTGTCGAAGGGTGAAAGCAGAACACCAACGACCAGCTGGTCTCCTCCAACCTCTTGTTATTCTAGAATGGAAGTTTGATCATATCGAAATGGACTTCGTGACTGGATTTCCTAAGTCCAAGCGTGGAAATGATGCTATCTTCGTCGTCATCGACAAGCTCACTAAAGTGGCTCATTTTCTTCCTATCAAAGAGTCTATCACAGTAGCGCAGCTGGCAGAGCTCTACACATCCAGAATTGTCTCCTTGCACGGCATTCCACAATTGATCTCTTCAAACCGTGGTAGCATCTTTACATCCAAGTTTTGGGATTCTTTTCAGAAGGCCATGGGCACAAATATTCGCTTCAGCACACCTTTCCACCCTCAAACTAGTGGACAAGTTGAGCGTGTCAACCAAATTCTTGAAGATATTCTCAGGGCTTGTGTTATCTCTTTCGGCATGAAGTGGGAGGATTGTCTTCCTTATGCTGAGTTCTCTTACAAAAACAGCTTTCAAGCCAGCTCGGGCAAAGCCCCATTCGAGATTCTCTATGGCAGAAAGTGTCGTACTCCTCTCAATTGGTCTGAGACGGGCGAATGTCAACTTCTTGGCAACAATTTGATATCAGAGGCTGAGGCATTGTGCAAGGTCATTCGTGAGAACCTCAAAGCCGCGCAATCGCGCCAGAGGAGCTATTACGATAGCAAACATCGTGATTTGGCATTCGAGATCGGAGACCATGTCTACCTCCGCGTCTCTCCAATGAAAGGGACTCGTCGCTTCAGTATCAAGGGGAAACTTGCACCTAGATACGTGGGTCCTTTCAAGATCATCGGCAAACGAGGCGATCTCGCCTATCAACTTGAGCTTCCCCCCAATTTTGCTAATGTGCACGATATCTTCCACGTGTCACAGCTTCGCAAGTGCTTCAAGACGCCTGAGCGCACCATCAACTTCGAGATTGATCTTCAAGAAGATTTGTCTTATCATGAGTATCCCGTTGCTATTCTTGAAGAAACTGAGCGCAAGACTCGCAACAAGTCAATCAAATTCCTGAAAGTGAAGTGGTCACACCATTCAGACCGAGAAGCCACCTGGGAGCGCGAGGACCACCTCCGTTCCGAATATCCGGAGTTCTTTCAGTCCTAGATCTCGGGACGAGATCCTCTCGTAGTGGTGGAGTGTTGTAACACCCCAGATGTAACTTGCCATATTTGTAACTCCAACTCTTGCCATTTTCGGCTATGTGATATGATATTCCCTCCGTGGTTGGGTTTTCCTTCATTTTTCATTTTGTCCTTGTCATGCATTTCATATCATGCCATCATGTGCATCGCATTTGCATACGTGTTCGTCTCATGAATGCGAGCATTTTCCCCGTTGTCCGTTTTGCAATCCGGTGCTCCTATGTTCCCCGGCGTCCCCTTTTACCTTTTTCTGTGAGCGGGTATTAAATCTTCTCGGAATGGACCGAGGTTTGTCAAACGGCCTTGGAATAGCACCAGTAGACCGCCTGTCAAGTTTCGGGTCATTCGGAGGTCGTTTGATACTCCAACGGTTAACCAGGTAACTGTGAAGGCCTCGTGTGTGTTGCAGCCCAAAACCCCTCCAAAACAGACCAATAACCCATCTAAGTCACTCCCATGTGCATCGCCGTTCGATCACGATCACGTGGCCGAAAACCGCACTCCATTTGGAGCTTCCTAGCCCCCTCTACCTATAAATAGACCCTCTCCTCCGAAATTTGCGGATGAATCCACCCTAACCCTAGCCTCTTCCTCCTCCCGCCGCTGGACGTGTCCACTCCGCCGCCGGAGACGTGTCTCCGCCGCCGCCCCCGCGCCCGCGGCCCACCGAGCCCGCAGCCGGCCCGCGGGGCCCGCGCGCCGCCGCCGCCGCTAGGCGCTCGCCCGAGCCGCCTCCCGCCTCCGCGCCGCTGCCTGGCGCCGCCCGCCGCCGCTGCAGCCCCGCCGTCGGTCGCCTCCACGCCGCCCGCCCGAAGTCGTCGCCGCCGCCCCGCGCGCAAGCCCCGCCGCCGACGCCGATGCCTCCCCTCGCCGGTGCGCCGAGCACCTCCGCCGCGCCCCTCCCTCGTCCTCTCCGGCGCCGTCTCCGGCGAACTCCGGCCCCGCCTCAGGATCCGCGCGGACGAACCCTAGATCTGGGATTTTTTTTCGGAGGTTGATTTTCCCCTAAGTCCCGTAATCTGTTGCATATCTTGCCAGGTTCAACGCATCATAACTTGCTGCATACTGCTCCGTTTCGCGCGTATAGCATGTCAAATTGTTCGCCTCTATGAGTACATCATTTCTTCTCATTGCATCATTTTCATTTGAGCTCATCTTGATGCCCGAAATGCTGTTAGAAGAGGGCTATGTGATGTTAGTTTCAGATCTGTTTCAGAACATGCACTTTTGTCATTTTTGCCATGATTGATGTGTCCATCCTATGAAGTTGAGTCCTACATGTGTTTTGAAATATGCCATGCTATATTTCCAGGGGTGTATGCCATGTATTTTTGTGATCTTTGAGGTGACTAGCACAAGCATGCAAACTAGAGTACATAATGTTGCTGATTTCAGAGACTTGGTAATTTCACCAAGTCCTTGCCTGCTGTTATTTTTATGCCATGTGTTCATGTTGTTTCAGAGAGATCTATACCTCTTTTGAGCATGACCAGTAAGAGTGTTTTGAGCATACGGATTTGATATATCCATCCATGCCTTTGTTTGTAATTATTGAGTGCCATAGCTTGAGTCAATCGAGCTCTACTTTTGCTATAAAATGTTACTGGCAGATTGTTTACATGTTATTCGATTTTGCCAAGCTTGGTGTAGTTGATCCTTGCATGCTATGATGTTATTCTTTCCATGTATAGCTTCTATGCCATGTCTTCTTGATGTATGTATCCTTATTTTATCATTCTATGCTCTGTAGTGAGTGCATCGAGCTCGTAAACATGCCTACTTGTTATCTGTTTTTGACATGTCCAGTTTTCTGCTAAGACTGAAACCTGTAACGAAACTTGCTTAATTGACATGGGCGCTATTATATTTTCTGATCATTTTTGGCTTATGGTCATTAATGGACTTTTGTTAAGTGATTTGAGTATATTCCTTCTGTGCCTTGTTTTGCTATGTCCTGTTCCTGTAGCATGTCTTTTGCTTGCTCTAAACATGTCACCCTGATGTTAATTTCTGGCATGTTGTTATTTTCACTAAGTCTGTGAACTTGTTATCTTTTGCACTTTTGCAATGCTTGTTTGAACCTGTTGTGGTGTGGTTTAGCCATAGTTCAGTGTTCATCTTTTGTCAAGCATATTGAGTAGATCACTGCCATATGCTCTATTGATACGTTTGGGTGCAGTAGCTTAATTTCTTGTTGCTTTCTAAGTAGCATCATGCTGTTAATGGCAGAATATTGTCATTCTTGTTTTGCTTGTCATTTGCAAACCGTGCATCCGATGCCGGTGATCTTTATATCGATTTCAACTGAAATCACCTCATCTTTCCAGCGGCATACTTGGTTTGCCAAGATTATGCCTTGTTCATCTTTTTCCTTCCAGAGCACGCATATGCATTGCATATCACATCTCGCATATCATTGCCATGTTCTGCATCATGTTGTTTGTGCATTGCATCGTGATTGATGTTTGTCCCCTTTGCTTGTGTTCTTGTTGTGGGTAGAGCCGGGAGAAGAGTACGTGAACGAGGAACCTGTTGAGAACGCTTACGAGGACCAAGCTCTCGACAACTCTGAGAACCTTGCAGGCAAGATGACCATACCCTCGAAATCACTTCTATCTTTCCTTGCTAGATGCTCGCTCTTTTGATATGCCTATGTTGCGATACCTACCACTTGCTATTTCATGCCACCCATATTGCCATGTCAGCCTCTAACCATCCATGTCCTAGCAAACCGTTGATTGGCTTTGTAACCGCTTTGCTCAGCCCCTCTTATAGCGTTGCTAGTTGCAGGTGAAGATGAAGTTTGTTTCTTGTTGGAACATGGACTTGTTGTTCCTTGTTGGAACATGTTTACTTGTTGGGATATCACAATACCTCTTATTTAATTAATGCATCTATATACTTTGTAAAGGGTGGAAGGCTCAGCCTTATGCCTGGTGTTTTGTTCCACTCTTGCCACCCTAGTTTCCGTCATACCGGTGTTATGTTCCTTGATTTTGCGTTCCTTACATGGTTGGGTGATTTATGGGACCCCCTTGACAGTTCGCTTTGAATAAGACTCTTCCAGCAAGGCCCAACATTGGTTTTACCATTTGCCACCTAAGCCTTTTTCCCCCGGGTTTTCGCGAGCCCGAGGGTCACCTTTATTTTAACCCCCCCCCCCCCCGGGCCAGTTCTCCTTCGATTGCTGGTCCAAACTGAGCGATGTCTGGCGCCCCTTGGGCAACCAGGGTCTATGCCAACCCGACGTCTTGCTCATCCGGTGTGCCCTTAGAACGAGATATGTGCAGCTCCTATCGGGATTTGTCGGCACATCCGGGCAGCTTTGCTGGACTTGTTTTATTACTGCCGAAATGTCTTGTAGTCCGGGATTCCGAGACTGATCGGGTCTTCCCGGTAGAAGGAATATCCTTCGTTGACCGTGAGAGCTTATAATGGCCTAAGTTGGGACACCCCTGCAGGGTATTATCTTTCGAAAGCCGTGCCCGCGGTTATGAGGCAGATGGGAATTTGTTAATGTCCCGTTGTAGAAAACCTGAAGTTGATCTTAATTAAAACACATCAACCGCGTGAGTAACCGTGATGGTCTCTTCTCGGCGGGGTCCGGTAAGTGAACACGGTGTTGGAGTAATGTTTGACGTAGGTTGTTCTAGGATCACTTCTTGATCACTTCTAGCTTCACGACCGTGCTTTGCTTCTCTTCTCGCTCTCCTTTGCGTTGTTAGCCACCATATATGCTAGTCGCTTGCTGCAGCTCCACCTCATAACCCTTTCCTACCTTTAAGATTAAATAGTCTTGATATCGCGGGTGTGAGATTGCTGAGTCCCCGTGACTCACAGATTCTACCAAAACAGTTGCAGGTACCAACGATGCCAGTGCAGATGACGCAACCGAGCTCACGTGGGAGTTTGACGAGGAACGTGGTCGTTACTATGTGTCTTTTCCTGATGATCAGTAGTGGAGCCCAGTTGGGGTGATTCGAGGATCTGTGTAGCACTTGGGGTAGTCTTCTTTCATTTTGGTTCCGTAGTCGGACCTTGAGTGTAATCTGGATGATGAATGTCTATTTATGTATTGTGTGAAGTGGCGACTGTAACACAACTATGTATCTCTTTCGATTATGTATTACATGGGTTGTGTGAAGATTACCTCACTTGCGACATTGCTTTCAATGCGGTTATGCCTCTAAGTCATGCTCCAACACGTGGGAGATATAGCCGCATCGAGGGCGTTACACAGACTCTTAGCATCGCTACGAGTGAAAAAGTCTCATCGTAGTCAACTCCTTGAACTTGTCGGGAAACATCTTAATGACAACTCGAGCTTTCTTAATGGTGACATTTACCATCATTGTCCGTCTTCCTTTTAAAATCCATCTGTACTCAACAGCCTCACGACCATCGAGCCGTTCTGCCAAAGTCTACACTTTGTTTTCATACATGGATCCTCTCTCGGATTTTATGGCCTCGAGCAATTCATCGAAATCCGGGCCCACCATCGCTTCTCCATAGCTCGTAGGTTCATTGTTGTCTAGCAACATGACTTCCAAGACAGGATTACGTACCACTCTGAAGTAGTACGCATCCTTGTCGTCCTACGAGGTTTGGGAGTGACTTGATCCGAAGTCTCATGATCACTATCATAAGCTTCCACTTCAACTGGTGTAGGTGCCATAGGAACAACTCCTGTGCCTTGCTACACACTAGTTGAAGTGACGGTTCAATAACCTCATCAAGTCTCCACCATCCTCCCACTCAATTCTTTCGAGAGAAACTTTTCCTCGAGAAAGGACCCGATTTGAGAAACAATCCCTATTGCTTTCGGATCTGAGACAGGAGGTATACCCAACTGTTTTGGGTGTCCTATGAAGATGCATTTATCCGCTTTGGGTTCGAGCTTATCAGCCTGAAACTTTTTCACATAAGCGTCGCAGCCCCAAACTTTTTAAGAAATGACAGCTTAGGTTTCTCTAAACCATAGTTCATACGGTGTCATCTTATCGGAATTACGTGGTGCCCTATTTAAAGTGAGTGCGGTTGTCTCTAATGCCTAACCCATGAACGATAGTGCTAATTTGATAAGAGACATCATGGTATGCATCATATCCAATAGGGTGCAGTTATGATGTTCGGACACACTATCACACAATGGTGTTCCAGGCGGTACTAGTCGTGAAACAATTTCCACAATGTCTCAATTGTGTACCAAACTCGCAACTCAGATATTCATCTCTATGATCTTATCATAGATATTTTATCCTCTTGTCACGACGATCTTCAACTTCGTTCTGAAATTACTTGAACCATTCAATAATTCAGACTTGTGTTTCATCAGGTAAATATGCTCAGTATCTACTCAAATCATCTGTGAAGTAAGAGCACAATGATATCCACTGCGTGCCTCAGCACTCATTGGACTGCACACATCAAAATGTGTTACTTCCAACAAGTTGCTTTCTTGTTCCATTTTACTGAAACCGAAGCTTTCATTCATCTTGCCCATGTGGTATGATTTGCATGTCTCAAGCGATTCAAAATCAAGTGAGTCCAAACGGTCCATCTGCATGGAGTTTCTTCATGCGTATATACCAATAGACATGGTTCACATGTCTCAATCCCTTTCAAAAAATGAGTGAGTCCAAAGATCCATCAACATGGAGCTTCTTCATGCGTTTTATACCAATATGACTTACATGGCAGTGCCACAAGTAGGTGGTACTATCATTACTATCTTATATCTTTTGGCATGAACATGTGTATCACTACGATCGAGATTCAATAAACCATTCATTTTAGGTGCAAGACCATTGAAGGTATTATTCAAATAAATAGAGTAACCATTATTCTCCTTAAATGAATAACCGTATTGTGATAGACATAATCCAATCATGTCTATGCTCAACGCAAACACCAAATAACAATTATTTAGATTTAACACCAATCTCGATGGTAGAGGGAGCGTGCGATGCTTGATCATATCAACCTTGGAAACACTTCCAACACATCTCGTCAGCTCACCTTTAGCTAGTCTCTGTTTATTCCGTAGCTTTTATTTCGAGTTACTAACACTTAGCAACCGAACCGGTATCTAATACCCTGATGCTACTAGGAGTAGTAGTAAAGTACACATTCAATAATGTATATCCAATATACCTCTATCGACAGGCTTCTCATCTACCAAGTATCTAGGGTAATTCTGCTCCAGTGGCTGTCCCCTTATTACAGAAGCACTCAGTCTCGGGTTTGGGTTCAACCTTGGGTTTCTCCACTAGAGCAGAAGCTGATTTGCCGTTTCATGAAGTATCCCTTCTTGCCCTTGCCCTTCTTGAAACTAGTGGTTTCACTAACCATCAACACTTGATGCTCCTTCTTGATTTCTACTTTCGCGGTGTCAAACATCGCGAATATTTCAAGGATCATCATATCTATCCCTGATATGTTATAGTTCATTATGAAGCTCTAGCAGCTTGGTGGCAATGACTTTGGAGAAACATCACTATCTTATCTGGAAGATCAACTCCCACTCGATTCAAGTGATTGTTGTACTCAGACAATCTGAGCACAAGCTCAACGATTGAGCTTTTCTCCCTTAGTTTGCAGGCTAAGAAAATTCGTCGGAGGTCTTATACCTCTTGACGTGGGCACGAGCCTGAAATCCCAATTTCAGCCCTCGAAATGTCTCATATGTTCCACGACATTTCAAAAATGTCTTCGGTGCCTCAATTCTAAAACATTTAACATTACCGAACTATCATGTAGTCATCAAAACGTGTATGTCAGATGTTCGTAACATCCACAGACCACGTTCGAGGTCTAGCACACCGAGCGTTGCATTGAGGACATAAGCCTTCTATTGTCCGCATAATTGCTACTATCAACTTTCAACTATATTTTCTCTAGGAACATATCTAAAACGGTGGAACTAAAGCGCGAGCTTACGACATAATTTGCAAAGATCTTTTGACTATGTTCAGGATAATTAAGTTCATCTTATGAACTCCCACTCAGATAGACATCCCTCTCGTCATCTAATTGATTACATGATCCGAGTCAACTAGGCCATGTCCGATCATCACGTGAGACCACTACTAGAAAAAGGGCTATAGATGGGATTGACACTAACGGCGCACCAGACACTAACGGCGCACCACTTACAGATACACCATTAGAGTTGAAACTACTAATGGCGCACCTGGCCCAGTGTGCGCCATTAGTATCAAACAAATTTTTTTTTGAACTAGTGCGCCTGTCCAAACATACTAATGGCGCATCCAGACAAAGTGCGCCATTACTAGTTGTAACTAGTAATGGCGCACCTGTCGGAAAGTGCGCCACTAATGTTGTTTTTTTATATTATTTTTTATTTCTTTTTTTGCAAAACTACTAATGGCGCACTGTTCCACCATGCGCCAATACTAGTTTAAACTAGCAATGGCGCACTGTGGAACAGTGCGCCATTAGTATGTTTTTTTTGTTTTTTTGCAAAACTACTAATGGCGCACCAGCAGAAGGTGCGCCATTAGTAACCTGGATTACTAATGGCGCATTTGTTGTTGGTGTGCCATTAGTAAGTGGGCAGCAACAAGATATTTTGGACAACCTCTCCTACCCACACTCACTTTCTCCCCACTTCATTCTCTCCACCTCCTCCTTGTCTCAGGTGCCTCCTCTTTTTCAACTCATTTCCACCATAGATTCATTCAAATTAAGTGGTTAAATTACCTTGTTTTGATAGGTAAGTACGGGGGGAAGCTATATTTATGTTGTTCTCCCTACAACAATGTGCACATGCACTTTTTATGGCCTAGCTAGATCTATGTATGTTCGTGGTGTTGCATATGTTTGTGGTTTTGCATATGTGTTTGTGTTTGGAGGTGTACCGGTATTTGAAATGCGATAGTTGCCAATATTTTGCCGGAATGTTGATTCATTTCCGTTTCGGTGATAATTTTGGCATTAAGCATTCTTTTTGGTCCTATTTTTAGGGAAAGTCATGCCAAATTTTTTCTTGGTTCTAAAATATCGTTTTGCTCTACCCCGCAGGCGACCATGGTCCGCACGATGACCGAAGGCATCATGAATAGGTTTTTGAGGTCCGCGAAGGCCGAGATGCTTCAAAAGAACGAGACGTAGATAAGATGCATGTCCGTGTCGAAGATGCAAGCTGAAGAGCCTTATTGCGGACCCGGATTCCGGGCAGGTGCGGGACCACCTGCTCTTGCGTGGTTTCATGGATGGCTATCAGTGGCAAGGTGATGAAGATGACTCCGAAGTCGTCCATGGGGGCCGGGCAAGAAATGAGGAAGGGCAGCAAGACAACCACCGCGGCTCGGGCGGGCGAGAAGACGAAGAATCACCAGGAGATGATCACGACGATGATGCTGTACACAGTCATCATGTAGAAGATGCAGGACATGATGATGAGGAAGAAGCCGGAGCAGACGACGGGCACGATCATGAAGATGATGATGCCGGTGGAGCAGACGACGGTGGACCATCGATGGGCTGGGTGCAGGACCCTTATATTCAAGAGTTGCTTCTCAAGCAGACGGATAACGCAAGAGTTGCCGCCCGAGAGAAAGCCAAGATAGATCAACTTGAGTTAGACGCGGTTACTCCATTGTATGAAGGGTGCAGGCCCGAGGATACCCGCCTGAAAGTAACGCTCATGGCTCTGGAGATGAAGGTAAAACACAAAATGACCGACGCATGCTTCGACGAGAACATGTCATTCTGGCACGAACGTCTTCCAAAGTGGAACAAGTGCCCGACCAGTTTGGAGGAGGCGATGAAAATTGTGTGTCCTCTGGATTTACCGCACGTGAAATACCATGTGTGCATGAACAATTGCATCATTTATCGGGACGAGCACGCGGAGTCTACCATATGTCCGGTGTGCGGCGTCACTCGATACAAGAAGAGGAAGAAAGCTCCTCGAAAAGTGGTGTGGTATTTCGCGGATCCTAAGGTAGCAAAGCTCCTGCGTTGGCACGCGGATAGGGAGGAGAAGAAGCGAGAAGATGACGCAAATGATCCGGAGATAGATAAAAAAGACAAGATGGCGAGTCACCCTAAGGATGCGAGCCAGTGGCAAGCGTTGAACTTTGAATACCCAGAATTTGGGAAGGATCCAAGGAACATCGTGCTGGGCGCGAGCACCGATGGAGTCAATCCGTTTGGCAGCCAGAGAAGCACACATAGCACCTGGCCTGTGTTTGTGTGGATGTACAACCTTCCCCCCTGGTTGTGCATGAAGAGGAAGTACATTCACATGAGTATGCTAATTGAAGGACCGAAACAACCAGGGAACGACATCAATCTGTATCTGGGGCTGCTGAAGGAGGAGCTAGACACGCTGTGGAAAACGCCAGCCATTACGTGGGACGCCGCAGAGAAAGAATATTTCCCTATGAGAGCCGCACTGCTCACGACGGTGCACGACTATCTCGGTTACGGATATCTCGCAGGGCAGGTAGTCCACGGATTTTCTGGATGCGTAAGGTGCATGGATGACACAACGTATCGCCAGCTAGATAGAGATCCCGGGTCTTCGAAAACCATGTTCATGGGACATCGAAGGTGTATTCGCGATGATGACCCGTGGAGGAAACGCAAGGATCTATTCGATGGTGAAATCGAACCCCAAAAACGCCCGTGTACGAAGAGCGGCGAGGAAATAGACAAGCTGTTGAAAAATTGGAAAGACTGCCCACTGCCGGGAAACAAGCAAAAGGCGCCAGAGCCGGGAAAGAAGCGAAAGGCGCTAGAGCCGCTGCTGAAGGTATGGAAAACGAGGTCTGTTTTCTGGGACTTGCCGTACTGGAAGATCCACCGTGTGCCTCACAGCCTTGATGTCATGCATATCACGAAGAACGTGTGCGAGAGTCTGCTTGGTACCCTGCTCAACATGCCAGAGAGGACCAAAGATGGGCCGAAAGCAAGGGCATACTTGAAATCAATGGGCATCAGGCAGGAGCTTCACGCTATATATGATGATGATGATGATGATGATGATGATGATGATGATGAGGATGATGATGATGATGATGATGAGGCGAAGCAGGACACAGAAAGTTGTCGCAAAGGCAAAAAGGCCAAGAAGACCAGAAATGACTACCCTCCCGCGTGCTTCACTCCAAGTCAGGAGGAGATCGAGCAGTTTTTCACCTGCCTCCTAGGAGTAAAACTTCCTTACGGTTACGCGGGGAAGATAAGCAGATACCTAGACCCAGCGAAGCAGAAGTTCAGCGGGATGAAGTCTCACGACTGTCACGTGCTGATGACGCAGATACTTCCAGTTGCAATCCGTGGGATCATGGACGCGCACGTCCGTGAAACGCTATTTGGCCTATGCAACTTTTTCGACGTCATCTCTCGGAAGTCGATTGGCGTGAGGCAACTCAGAAGGCTACAGGAAGAGATCGTGGTGATACTATACGGGCTTGAGATGTACTTCCCGCCCACATTCTTCGACGTTATGGTGCATCTGCTGGTACATATAGTGGAGGATATCATCCAACTCGGGACGACGTTCCTGCACAGCATGATACCGTTCGAAAGGATGAATGGTGTCATCAAAGGATACATTCACAACATGTCACGTCCAGAGGGAAGCATAGCCAGGGGCTTTCTGACCGAAGAGTGCATCTCCTACTGCACTTATTATCTAGGCATCGAGAACCCCGTTGGCCTGCCCGTCAACAGGCACCTCGGTAGGCTCGCTGGATGGGGTCACCGTGAGGGTCGCCACGAAATGCATGTCGACTTCGAGGGTCGACTCGCCGACTTTGAAAGAGCGAACCTTGTCGCGCTACAACACATAGATGTGGTCAATCCTTGGGTTGTAGAGCACAAAACCTTTATTAAGAAGACGTACAATGACCGAGACCACAGAGGACGGACGGAGATATACTCACAGAGCACAACTCATGTTTCACGCGTTGGTTCAAGCTGAAGCTTCTGTCGTACCCTTTACATGAGGATTCTTCCGCGGAAGAACAACTCATATTCGCCTTGTCACAGGGCGCCGAGCACAACCTGATGACCTATGAGGCGTACGATATCAACGGCTATACATTCTACACCGAGGCCAAGGACATGAAGAGCGATGGTTATCAGAACTCTGGGGTAACGATGGAATCCTACACCGGTAACGACAAGGACAGATACTACGGAAGGATCGAGGAGATCTGGGAGCTGAGCTACGCTGGAGAGAAGGTCCCGATGTTCCGTGTCAGATGGGCCAAGAGGGTCCTAAAAGAAGACCGGTATTTCACCACCATGGTTATACCCGAAGCCAAATCCAAGACCGCGGGCGCAAACGTAACCGCGAAAAATGAGCCATGGGTACTGGCTTCCCAAGTGGACCAATGCTTCTTCATTACCGACCCGTCAAAGACCAGTCGTGTTGTCGTGAGGAGAGGCAAAAGGAAGATCATCGGAATGGATGGAGTAGCCAATGAGCAAGACTTCGACAAGTACGGCGACCCGAGGATCGAACATGATGACGATGATGAAGTAGCAGCATACACCACAAGAAGAAGGAGGACTACCCAACCTAAAGGACGTCCGTTCCACAGAAGAACTCCATTTGCGAAAAAGAAGGGCAAGAAGATTGTGAACAAATAGCTAGCTAAGATCGATTGTATTTAAATCGTAGCCTTCATTTCTCGATTGTATTTCATGGGCACTTTTTGAACTATCATGAATATTTTTAAACTTCATGGACACTCGATCTCGATCCCCCTCCATCTCGATCGCTATCCCACCTCGCCAGATCCGGTCCCCCTCGCCGCCGAGCACCCCCCCGGTCGACCGGCCGCCGCCGCCGACCCCCCGCACCCCTCCCCTACTCAACCGCTGCCGCCGACCCCCCGCACCCTCCCCCGCTCCACCGGCATTACTGTTTGATGATATTTTTTAAAAAATCATTACTGTCTTATAAAAAAATATTACTGTTATGATTTAAACAAGTTTGAACATATTTAAACACAAATAAGTATCAAACAGCATTTTAAATGCATTAAAAAATTGTGAAGCCTGGGAATCGAACCTAGGACCTCCTGGTGTGAGAACTGGCTGCTGACCAGTCGAGCTAGTAGAGGGACTTGATGTGGATCAGGTCAGGTGGTAGATAACCTGTTGGCTCGAGCAGAAATAAAAAAAAATACTAATGGCGCACCAGGGTGAGGTGCGCCATTAGCATGGATGTACTTATGGCGCACCGAGGGGTGGTGCGCCATTAGAATTGTGCCGCCCCCGCCCATCCATACTTCCTCCCGGACCAAACCTATCGATCCCCTCTCTCTCCCTTGCCCTCTCCCTCGATCCCCTTCCCCTCTCCTCTCCCGATGCCGCTGCCCCGCCGCCTCGACGCCGCCCCGACGCCTCGACGCCGCCCCTTGCCCCGAAGCCTCGACGCCGCCCCTTGCCCCTGCGCCCCTGCGCCTCGACGCCCGACGTCTCCAACCACCGCCTCGATGCAAGCAGAGGGGCTTCTCCTCCCCCTCGACGCCGGGCAAGCAGAGCGGCTCCTCCTCCCCTTCGATGCCAAGCAAGCAGAGCGGCTCCTCCTCTCCCTCGACGCCAAGCCAGGTGAGCTGCCCCCTCCCCCCTCGGCTGTGTTTCTGGCTGGCCTATAGGTGTATCTGAGATTCCTCCAAGTTTTAATTTTTGACTCCCCAAAACTAGCTACTTGTTGTATGAATTCGTCGTTATACAATACATGTTTGTCTGTTCAGTTCACCGAACCTGACAAAAACACAAACTCCATGAACATATCAAGTACTCTCAGGTTAGGAGTTCTCCGAAAATCTTGTTATAAGTCATGAATTTTTTTCAAAACAAAAAAAATTGACTGATGAAGACAAAGCATGTGTCCATCAAGTCTCAAAATTTTAAATCCAGGTTCCAAACATACTTCATCGCCAAACAAAAAATGGCTAATCTATCTCTGAATTGTACCTAAATTGAGCTTGGCTATGAATTCAGGCCACAACATCAGGTTGAATATATCCCATTTTTCTCTCAACATGCAGATTGAGTTCGGTTTGAAATTTGATTGCATAATAGATACATATATCATTAGTGTAGTAAATATTATTCATATTTTTTAGCGAACAGATCATTTTTTCTGTAAAAGATTGTAATTAGAGAGAATGCCTCCACAGTACTCTGTGACATAGGCATGCCAGAATCATGATGATTGGTCTATAGTACTTACAAAATTAACCTCCTCCATGAATCATGCTAGCTGACATAGAAGTAGGCAATTTGACAGGTCAAACCCTATAAATTGGACAAAATCTTTGACTTGCACAAACGATGGAATCTGGCTTTGCTTGCTTGCTGTTTTGCCACAAGTCATCTTGGTCTGGGACTCTAAACTGGGAAACATACATAAAGTTCAGATAGCCAAAGGCAAAAACCCCCAAGAATCACAGCAGAATATCTGGACTTAAGGCCTATTTTTGGAAGTTAAGATCTTCCACGGTTCCTCATGGTACTTTAATTGTTTCCAATTTATTGCGAAGTTTTCCATATTCCGAACGAGGCCTGAATTCTAAACCAGTTTACCTTGATTTAATCTTGTTTTTTTGGTTGTTTCAGCTTGGTTATGGCCTTTTTCTTGCAACTTGCACACCTTTGATGACACTAGATTCTTAATAAGTAGGACTACTGTGCAATACACTACAAATAAAATAAATAAATAACTATGCAACAATAGAAGGATGCGTGCATCAATCGATATTAAGTTCGGGGGTGCTATCAGTTTAGTTTATACACTAGTTACCCAGAAAGTTGGTCTTCCTCCTAGCAAGAATATACAGTATTAGATAATACATGATGGACAGTACTACTTGTCTATTTACAATGAGACAGGGGGCCCGTATGTTGAACCTTCATCCGCTTCACTACACCTTCGTTCGGCTATTTTCGCTGAGTATGGAGATGTGGATCATTCGCGACAAGACCCCGGACATCGTCATAGTCGACCCCTTCTACATGCGTGCCAAGATCTTGGGCAGCGCTGGGGACCGGCAAGTCGCGAGTTCTTACCATGAAGGCGTCATTCTGGCAAACCCAGATAAGGATAACTTCCTCGTGCCTTACTTTCCCGAGTAAGTCCTCCCCTCAACCTCCCCGTAACATACGAATTCTTAGATTTCGATCGTTTTTCTTTTAACATTCCGTGTTTTCTGCAGTGACACACATTGCACGCTCATCCTCCTAAGCCCCAAATATTCCATGGCCACGTATTTCGACCCGACCGTCAGTCGAACGTAGACTACACAAATGTCAAGAAGGTTCTTGATGATGTTCTCCCCGGCTACGCCATATCTGGAGGAACCTTCAGCAGGCCTATTCATAAGTACGGCAAGCACGTGTTCTCCCACAATAAGACGTTCTGCTGCGTCAAGCAGCCGCCTGGCGGTCAGAAGGGTGCCTACTACGCCATCCATCACATGCGTGCGATCGTACGGGACCATCATCAACTTCTGCTACCGAGTAAACTCAAACATTGGGTCGCGAGCATGTCACCAATCCAGGACACGGACATCAGACAAGAATTCTTTCACATCCAGTCGGAGTTTGCGGAAATCATCCATCAAGATGTCCTTCGTACCTCAGGGCAGTTCTACCTCAGAAATCAACCGTCCAACAGTGAGATAGACGGAATGCTACAAATGCAGGCTGACAACGCCCGTAATTTCATGACTCCCACGATAGACGACGGCTTCATCCACGCTCCGGTCCCTTGAGTCGAGTCGGAAGCAGTGATGCTGTGTCTAGTTCTGAAACATCGATTGGCTCATGTTGTAATTAAACTTTAATGAACTTGTAGTATGTCTCTTTGGTTTCGAGAGTCGTTCAACTTAGATGTAATCGATGCTATTAATGTCTTGCTTTTCTCTTCCGATCGTTCTGTTGCATACTTATATATTGCTTATGTATTGTCTGTGAATTGGTACTAACGTTTCGTTTGGCTAGTGCATAGCGATGCCGTCGTATGTTGTGTACAAGGGTAAGGTTCCCGGAGTCTACGATGACTGGGAGGACTGTCGGAGACAGGTTCACCGATTCAGCGGTAACAGTTACAAAGGGTACACCACTAGGGCCGAGGTCGAATCTAGATACGCCCGCTATCTAGCGGGAGAGGGGAGGGAGCGTTGGAGGAACCGGATGAAGACGAGTTTCATCGTGATGATTCTCATCGTGATGACCGCAGCTCTCTTCTATGTGATGGTAGTTTAGATGATCGATATCGACTTGTAATGTGAAGATAAACTCGTTACTCGCGGTCTCGAGACTTGTAATATAATGTTCTATCTTTGTTCGGTCTTTTCAATTCGGAGACTAATATGATGAATTGTATTCGGAGACTAATATGATGAATTGTATTCAGAGACTAATCTTCTATTGTATTCGATGAATCTGTTGTTGATGTGTGCTGTCTATATTTTGTCCAATTATGCATTTTGTAACCTATGCAAAAAACAGAAAATTAAAAATTAAAAAAAAACCTAATATTCATACTAATGGCGCATCACATCATAGTGTGCCATTAGTATGCCAGAGGATACTAATGGCGCATCACTAAACAGTGCGCCATTAGTATGCCGAAGTTACTAATGGCACATCTCTTTGTCGTGCGCCATTAGTATGCCAAAGCACCTGGGTATACATGGCCCCTGGGAGGCATACTAATGGCGCACCGTGGCCTATACTAGGCGCACCGTGGCCTATACTAATGGCGCACCAGTGGTGCGCCATTTGTAAAATTTACTAATGGCGTGCTAGTAATGGCGCACCAGTGATGCGCCATTAATGGCCAAATTAGGTGCGCCATTAGTAGCTGTTTTTCTAGTAGTGGACGGACTAGTCAACATCGGTGAACATCTCATGTTGATCACATCTTCTATACGACTCATGTTCGACCTTTCGGTCCTCCGTGTTCCGAGGCCATGTTTGTACATGCTAGGCTCGTCAAGTTAACCTAAGTGTTTCGCATGTGTTCCGAGGCCATGTCTGTACATGCTAGGCTCGTCAACACCCGTTGTATTCGAACGAAAGAATCTATCACACCCGATCATCACGTGGTGCTTCGAAATGACGAACCTTCGCAACGGTGCATAGTTAGGGAGAACACTTTCTTGAAATTTTAATGAGGGATCATCTTATTTACTACCGTCGTTCTAAGCAAATAAGATGCAAAAACATGATAAACATCACATGCAATCAAATAGTGACATGATATGGCCACCATCACTTTGCTCCTTTTGATCTCCATCTTCGGGGCTCCATGATCATCATCGTCACCGGCATGACACCATGATCTCCGTCATCATGATCTCCATCATCGTGTCTTCATGAAGTTGTCTCGCCAACTATTACTTGTTCCTCTACAGCTAACGGTTAGCAATAAAGTAAAGTAATTACATGACGTTTACGTTTGACACGCAGGTCATAAATAAATTAAGACAACTCCTATGGCTCCTGCCGGTTGTCATATTCATCGACATGCAAGTCGTGATTCCTATTACAAGAACATGATCATCTCATACATCACATATATCATTCATCACATCCTTTTGGCCATATCACATCACATGGCGTACCCTGCAAAAACAAGTTAGACGTCCTCTAATTGTTGATTGCATGTTTTACGTGGCTGCTATGGGTTTCTAGCAAGAACTTACCTACGCAAAGCCACAACGTGATATGTCAATTGCTATTTACCCTTCATAAGGACCCTTTTCATCGAATCCGATCCGACTAAAGTGGGAGAGACTGGCACCCGCTACCACCTTATGCAACTAGTGCATGTCAGTCGGTGGAACCTGTCTCACGTAAGTGTACGTGTAAGGTCGGTCCGGGCCGCTTCATCCCACAATGCCGCCGAATCATGATTGGACTAGTAACGGTAAGCATATTGAACAAAATCAACGCCCACAACTACTTTGTGTTCTACTCGTGCAAAGAATCTACGCAATAGACCTAGCTCTGATACCACTGTTGGGTAACGTAGCAGAAATTCAAAATTTTCCTACATGTCACCAAGATCTATCTATGGAGAAACCAGCAACGAGGGGAAGAAGAGTGCATCTACATACCCTTGTAGATCACTAAGCGAAAGCGTTCAAGTGAACGGGGTTGATGGAGTCGTACTTGCAGTGATCCAAATCACCGATGACCAAGTGCCGAACGGACGGCACCTCCGCGTTCAACACACGTACAACCCGGTGACGTCTCCCATGCCTTGATCCAGCAAGGAGAGAGGGAGAGGTTGAGGAAGACTCCGTCCAGCAGCAGCACAGCGGCGTGGTGGTGGTGGAGTAGCGTGGCAATCCTGCAGGGCTTCCCCAAGCACCCCGGGAGAGGAGGAGGGAGAGAAGCAGGGCTGCGCCATGGAGAGGTCAGAACTCATGTGTTGGCAGCCCCAAAATCCTCTAGTGTATATAGGGGAGAGGGAGGGGTGCGCCCACTTTAGGGTTTCCACCCCAAGGGGTGCGGCGGCCCTAAACCCATCTAGGGTGGCGGCCAAGGGGGGGAGAGGGGAAACTTGCCCCCTAAGCTAGGTGGGGCGCCCCCTCCCCAAACCCTAGGCGCCTTGGGCCCTTGTGGGGGGCGCACCAGACCACCTAGGGCTGGTCCCCTCCCACACTTGGCCCATACAGCCCTCCGGGGCCGGTGGTCCCACTTGGTGGACCCCCGGGACCCTCCTGGTGGTCCCGGTACGTTACCGATAAAACCCGGAACTCTTTCGGTGACCAAAACAGGACTTCCCATATATAAATCTTTACCTCCGGACCATTCCGGAACTCCTCGTGACGTCCGGGATCTCATCCGGGACTTCGAACAACATTCGGTAACCACATACGAACTTCCTTTATAACCCTAGCGTCATCGAACCTTAAGTGTGTAGACCCTACGGGTTCGGGAACCATGCAGACATGACCGAGACATTCTCCAGTCAATAACCAACAGAGGGATCTGGATACCCATGTTGGTTCCCACATGTTCCACGATGATCTCATCGGATGAACCACGATGTCGAGGATTCGATCAATCCCGTATACAATTCCCTTTGTCTAGCGGTATTGTACTAGCCCGAGATTCGATCGTCGGTATCTCGATACCTTGTTCAATCTCGTTACCGGGAAGTCTCTTTACTCGTTCCGTAACACATCATCCCGTGATCAACTCCTTGATCACATTGTGCACATTATGATGATATCCTACCGAGTGGACCCAGAGATACCTCTCCGTCACACGGAGTGACAAATCCCAGTCTCGATTCGTGCCAACCCAACAGACACTTTCGGAGATACCCGTAGTGCACCTTTATAGCCACCCAGTTACGTTGTGACGTTTGGCACACCCAAAGTATTCCTATGGTATCCGGGAGTTGCACAATCTCATGGTCTAAGGAAATGATACTTGACATTAGAAAAGCTTTAGCATACGAACTACACGATCTTGTGCTATGCTTAGAATTTGGTCTTGTCCATCACATCATTCTTCTAATAATGTGACCCGTTATCAATGACATCCAATGTCCATGTTCAGGAAACCGTAACCATCTATTGATCAACGAGCTAGTCAACTGGAGGCTTATTAGGGACATGGTGTTGTCTATGTATCCACACATGTATCTAAGTTTCCTATCAATACAATTCTAGCATGGATAATAAACGATTATCATGAACAAGGAAATATAATAATAACATATTTATTATTGCCTCTAGGGCATATTTCCAACAGAGTAGTCCCTGGGAAGGGATTTCCCCTTCTTGGACCCTCCGGCCTCCCCAGTTGCGGCGGCCTTCCTTTTCTTTCCTCCCCCCCGCTGGAGGGGGAGAGGCCTCTTCTTCCTCCTCCTCGTCTTCACGGAAGGAGTGCGTCTTTGAGTCATCGTACGATGAATCCGACACCACCAAATGCCGGACACTCTTTCGAGTCCCCGTGTCCTTCTTCTTGGCCTTCTTCTCCGTCACCATGTAGGGTGTCGGAACCAGCAGCCCTGTTAAACGAGCGTCTGCTGGGTCTTCGGGCAAAGGAGCCGGAAAGCTGATCTGTCCGGACGTCTCCTGCCAATCCTGTCAAAGGTAAGGGAGTTTAGATCCTGCATAGAGTCAAACTATGAAAGACAAAAAACCTGTAAAAGGTAAAAGTAGCTTACCGCGCCGGCTTGACGCTACACGCCCTTGAACAACACCTTCCAGGCATTTTCGTACGTAGTGTCGAAGAGCCTGCTCAGTGTTCGGTGCTATGCCGGATTGAACTCCCACAAGCTGAAAGCCCGTTGTTGGCATGGGAGGATCCGGCGGATGAGCATGACCTGGATTACGTTGACGAGTTTGATCTTCTTGCTCACCAGGCTTTGGACGCATGTCTGGAGTCCGGTCAGCTCTCCATTCTTGCCCCACGACAGGCCCGTCTCCTTCCAGGAGGTAAGCCGTGTAGGGGCTCCGGATCGGAACTCGGGGGCTGCGACCCATTCAGGGTCACGCGGCTCGGTGATGTAGAACCACCCCGATTGCCACCCCTATAGGGTCTCCACGAAAGAGCCCTCGAGCCATAGGACGTTGGGCATCTTGCCCACCATGGCCCCTCCGCACTCCGCCTGGCAGCCGCGCACTACTTTCGGCTTGACGTTAATGGTCTTCAGCCATAAACCGAAGTAGGGCGGGATGCGGAGGAAGGCCTCGCACACGACGATAAACGCCGAGATGTTGAGGATGAAATTCGAGGCCAGATCGTCGAAATCTAGGCCGTAGTAGAACATGAGCCCCCGGACAAATGGGTGGAGAGGAAAACCAAGTCCGCGGAGGAAGTGGGTGAGGAACACCATCCTCTCATGGGGCCTTGGGGTGGGTATGATCTGCCCCTCTTCTGGAAGACGGTGCGCGATGTTGTTAGACAAGTATCCGGCCTTCCTCAGCTTTTTGATGTGACCCTCCGTGACGGAGGAGACCATCCACTTGCCTCCCGCTCCGGACATGGCCGAAGAAGTTTGAGGTGGGGAGTGCGGACTTGGGCGCTGGAGCTCGAGTGCGCGGAAATGGATGAGTAAAGGTGGAAGAAGGCGTGGATGCAAAGGTGGATCCTTATCCCCTTATATGGGGGACGCGACTATGCGTCCCCACCCGCCTAGTAAAACTCGCTTATCTCCCAAGGGCCGTAATCAATGGCGCGGTTGGGTTACCTACGTCCGTATTGATAAGAATCCCGGAATAAGCGGACACGATCTCTGCTTTGACAAGACGTGCCAAGGAAACTGCCTCGCTAAACGCGCTTATGTGGGATAGTAAAACGATTTGAATAAAAACTTGGCCGTGGTGTGATGTCGCACTGCGGAGTACGTCAGCAGATTAGATTTGTGTAAATATTATTCTCTCAATGGCAATATGTGGAACTTATTTTGCAGAGCCGGACACTATCCTTGTGTTCGCAATCTTCTACGAAGTATTCGGAGGAGGAACTCGCCTTGCAATGCCGAAGACAATTTGCGCGTTGGACTCGTCGTCATTGAAGCCTGGTTCAGGGGCTACTGAGGGAGTCCTGGATTAGGGGGTGTCCGGATAGCCGGACTATGCCTTTGGCCGGACTCCTGGACTATGAAGATACAAGATTGAAGACTTTGTCCCGTGTCCGGAAGGGACTTTCCTTGGCATGGAAGGCAAGCTTGGCGATACGGATATGTAGATCTCCTACCATTGTAACCGACTCTGTGTAACACTAGCCCTCTCTGGTGTCTATATAAACCGGTGGATTTTAGTCCGTAGGACGGAACAACAATCATACCATAGGCTAGCTTTTAGGGTTTAGCCTCTCTGATCTCGTGGTAGATCTACTCTTGTACTACCCATATCATCAATATTAATCAAGCAGGAGTAGGGTTTTACCTCCATCGAGAGGGCCCGAACCTAGGTAAAAACATCGTGTCCCTTGTCTCCTGTTACCATCCGCCTAGACGCACAGTTCGGGACCCCCTACCCGAGATCCGCCGGTTTTGACACCGACAGTGGTCATATTATTATCCTATGAAGTAGGGTATATTGCAGTTGCAATTGCGGCATGTCAAGGTGTGTGGCTAGGAAGCCTAGTCAGTGACCTCGCATACAGGAACCAGATATAGTGGTGCTTGATGTTGACAATAAGTCTGTGATTTTCCTATGTAAGAATCCGATGCAACATGAGAAGAGCAAGGACATCGATACGAAGTATCACTTCATATGGGAGTGTGTGGAAAAGGGCAAGATTGATGTCAACTATGTTTGCGTCGACGACCAGCTTGCAGATATCCTGACAAAGTCTTTGGGATGAGGAACTTCACAGAGATGTAGGGAAGGATCGACATCCAGGTTGTAAAATAAGGACATCATGTTTAAGGGGGTGATTGTTAGAGAAAATCACGATTAGGTAGTCTAGCCTCACAAATTCCTCTTGTTTTCCAACCTAAACATAGGCAGCTTGGGCACTCTACCCTCTAGACTTCACCAGCAAGCCTGTGGATTTGCCTTCACTCTGCCTCCGGCGGCCAGTGGCGGGGATGGAAATCCATGTGCGTTCAATTTGGTTAGTAATTTAGGTTATGGTTTTTTAGTCCTTGCAGGTGCGGCGCTCGGACAGATGGCCATGCTTATTCTTCGAGTTTGTCTTCCAGGCTTCGATCCTCCTCGAGTTCGTCAGTTAGGGCGTAGTCGACACAGCTCTGACATAGATTCATGTCGTCTCCATTGGGATGTGAGGTTACAGTTTCTTTTCATATGGTGAGATTTGGTGTCAGGTACTTCGGACGTATATATGCAACGGTTCAACAATGACGACTGCAGATCTAGGCCACTAGTCCTGAGGGACATGTGCACAATACTTCCCAACTGTCATCGACAAGGCCAAGCCAGCTCCAGTAGATGAGTGGCGATAGCGGCACGTCGATGGCTCATTCTGACGGCACTAGTGGTGTTCTATAGTCTTGAAATCTTGATGTAATTTTTATTATGTTTTCAGATACTTTGTACTTCTGGTGAACTCTCGCAAGGAAAAAAAGCAGTCTAGTCCGGCACGAACTTGTAGTCTAAACCGAGTCGGTCATGTATAAATACGAGAGTAGATTTTCCACTACCGGGTGCACCTACACCCTCCACGAAACAAAATCAAAAGTCTGAAATTTTCGGGACATCAAACATGTTCAAAAGTTTTAGTTTCTTGCAAAATTTTGTCAAGCGAAAACAATCGAGGAGCCCTCATCATAATAAAATAACAAAATCAGTTTTCAAAGCTTTTTGCACTTTTGAGTAGTGGTTTTTTTATTTGTGAAGGCTCTTTGTCCTAGAATGTTATTTGCTCATGAAATTTTACAAGAAGCTAAAACATTAGGTCTTGTTTGATGTCAAAAAATTCAGATTTTTTCAATTTTGTTTTGCATTTTTTCTGAGTTTACTATTCATCCAGGTGGACCTACACCCCGGAGCAGTGAGACCTTTCTCAGTCCTAAAACCCTGCCGGATCGGTGACCTCAGGCCCATACCAGAAGCCTGTGCAGGGTGTGCGCCTGCACAGGGCCTCCAGATCGGAGGGGCCCCAGATTTGGTTGAGTACAAGTACTAATTGAAGTTTATGTGCAATAATCGTGCATTAGTAGTACTAGTGCACAAGCACTTGCATGCTATTTCAGCAAGCTACGCACCGAGACGAGTAGCATTCCTACTCCATCCCGTGCGTGTCCCCCCTTGTCTCTCCTCTTCAAATTGAAGGATAGTCCTCGATTCTCCAATCATCACCTTCATCAATTATTATTTTGCAGCTTCCAAAATGAATCAATTATTAACGGTAAGTAACTACTGTCAACCATTGTAAATATACTACTAGTGTTCACCGAAGAGATTGCTTAAGAAACAATTGAAGATTATGTAAGCTCTTAATTTTTCAAAATGGAAAATGCTTTTGGATTTTTCGCAGTTTGCAGCAAATAAGCAAATAAGCAACTTCAGCTGCAAATCTTTGTTCGAATGCAGTTATGAAAAAAAAATCCACGTCAAAGCTATTCGCACAAAAATTTCAACAAATGCAACAATTTTTTTAGGGAGTAGACACTAGTAGAAAAATGACCTTTAGTCCCGGTTCATAAGGGCCTTTAGTCCCGGTTTTTTGAACCAGGACTAAAGGGTCGTTACTAATGCCTCACCCTTTACTCCCGGTTCAAACCAGAACCGGGACTAAAGGCCCTCCACGTGGCCGCTGCCTGGAGGCCCGCCTTTAGTCCCGGTTGGTAACACCAACCGGTACTAAAGGAAATTTTCTGATTTTTTTTCAAATTTATTTTTTAAATTTTTTTGAATTTTTTTATTTTCAAATTTTAACCTCTAATCTCTAATCACCACCCCCTCATCACTACTCAATTTATCCTCTAATCACCCCTCATCATTCGAAATCATCTAACTTCCCGACCGGTCACCCATCCCTCTCACTACTCTAGCCCGAGCACGCTTAACTTTCGATTTCTATTCTCCTTCCCTTCCGAGTCTGCACTTGTTGTTTTCCTGACAATAGTAAGATGTCAACCCTATTAACCCTCAGGAATTTTGCTTGAGCATGAAGTGACACATTTCACTGTTTGAGTTTGAAACTATTGTTTTAAAAAACAATAATTATTTAGTAACACTAATATTTCTTGAATAATTAGTTTCACCATTGTTTGACCATTGTTTGACCATAGTTTGACCATAGTTTGACCAGATTTGACTAAAATTCAAAATAACTAAAATAATTATTTAGTAACACTAATATTGTAGAATAATTAGTTTGACCATTGTTTGACCACAGTTTGACCATAGTTTGAAATTTTTTAAGTTTTTTTGCCTCTCCAGATCTTAAAAGCTCCGTAACTTTTTTTCTGTTAGGTTTTTGAGGACTTTGAAAATGTTTAACGGGCTCCCCCTGTTAAATTCGAAAGTAACTTTTCGAGTAGATGATTTTTCATATAAAAAACTTTTTCATATGAGTTCGTATGCAAAAGTTATGCCCATTTTTACAAATTCTCGAGAGATTTTGCAAAAAAGTCGAAAATTCATGTTTGTATATTTTCCCAACAACTAGACCACATATCACATGGGAAACTTATTTTATTTTATTTTTTTAACATTTCCATCATTTTCTTTTATTTTTTATAAAACTGAAAAGGCGATCCGGGGGGGTAGAGTTTGAAAATGGGACCTTTAGTACCGGTTCGTGGCACGAGCCGGGACTAAAGGTCTCAACCCCATTAGACCCGGTTCGTGCCTCAAACCGGGACTAAAGGTCTAATCTTTAGTCCCGGTTTGAGGCACGAACCGGGACTAAAGGGCCCAGGTGAACCGGGACTAATGCCTTAGCCGCACGAACCGGGATAAATGCTCACATTAGTCCCGGTTCTAGACTGAAACGGGACTAATACTCAACCCGGCCTGTACCATTGCCCCCTTTTCTACTAGTGTAGTCTAAAAAATATAAAATTTTGACTCCATATTATGTTTGATATTTGGGAACGGAGATAAGTATATTACCAAAAAACACACAAGGAGATGCCAGTTTTCAGCGAAAATTAAAGGCACTCGAATTTTAAGATTCACTTTTTGATTAGGTATGATTTCTGGGCATAAGTCTGAAATATGTAAATTGTTTTCGTAATTAAATTATATGCAGTGCCTGATTTTAAATTTTGCACAGGGCCTCGAAATTCTTAGGTACGGCCATGGGTGACCTCCATCATCCTAGCGATCTCCTCCAAGTACCCCTCGACCTCGTAAAAATCGTTTTCCGCGACGGTGTGGTTATGGTCAGAAGGAGACAGCTGTCGTCGACAGTGTATTCTGTGGCTTCTCCTCCAGCTCCGGCGCGGCGGGTGCATCGTTCCATTGCCCCTGGAACTGCTGGTTTTGCATGGTGTCCTCGTAGAAGAAGTTGTTGCCGTTTACTGCGTCCATCTGGCTGACGTACTGCTGGTGCTGCTGCTGGAGGATGCACGGGGCAGCGATTGCCGGAACCTGCAGGCAGTTCATGTACTCGTCGCCGACCTCTGACGACTCAAAGCTCCCCGTGTTGGAGCTCAAGTCGGCAGCGGATGGCGCAGGCGCTGTCCTCCACGTCTGCTGCTTTCGGTAGGGGATGGTCCTCCTGAAGATCCTGCAGATGGTCCACACCTCCTGCATTTTCATGTCGTATGCGCACACGTTAGTCTGTCAATGTTACAGTTACACCACGCCACACGTGCCCCGGACCGTGACCTTGTGTGGAATGGAATGCACGCGTGGACCACTTACGGCTTCCTTAGTGCTTGGGAAGGCGTTGGCGGACGCGGCGGCGGACGGCGGGAGGCGGAACTCGTGCATCATCCAGTCGGTTTTGGTGCCCTTGCTGAAACTACCGCAGTAGTAGACGAGCGATTTCTTCAGCCCAACCAACACGCCGGAGCCCGAGCCCGAGCGGCCGCTCGCGGCAGAGTAGATCGGCCGGTCGATACCCGTGGCCTTCCAGAAGCCAGAGCCGGTCACCCGGTTGGGCCGGATGCTGTTCCGGTACTTCCTCCCCCTGAGGCAGAAGAAGTACCACTCTTTTTCCCCACCAACCGTGCTCCCCTCTGCGTAATTTACAGGTGGACGATGACACTGTAAGATTACAAGTCTTGTTCATGTAAAGAAATCGCACTTGATCACAGAATGAAGAAGAACTTACTGGGGAGATCCCATGGGTCGTGTTTATAGATGTCCATCTCCCGTATGACCTCGATGCTGAACGGCTTCCCAGCCACCTTCCGCCGGAGGTAGAAGGCGACGAGATCCTCGTCGGTGGGGTGACCACGTCGTCCTCTTCCTCCTCGACTCCAGCGCTGCCAAGCACCACCTTCTCTTCGCTGATCAACTTCTCCATCTCCATTGCGCTCATCTCCGCCTTGGCTACTGTTGGAGTAGGTCCGGACTCGTCACGTACTTTTCGACGAGGCACAGCTGCAATCTGGGCCGGGTACTTTCCGGCCCTACGCAAACTGTAGGAGGCAAACTATACGCACGTACTACACAACCAAGCAGGTGAATGCTTTTCACGGAGACTTGCCGCCGAATACGTTATTGCTTTGATGGCTAACAGGTGCGGGTCGCACCTATGCTTTTATTGCTTTGATCTAATTTGATTGATAGGAGCAAAGTACAAGTATTTATAGGAGAAACCTGTGGCTGCTGTTCCCGGGTGTAGGTGCACTTGGATAAACATTAAATTCAGAAAAAAAAGTGAAACGGAATCAAAAAATCAGAATTTGCAGACATGCTAGAACGGATGCTGTCAAACGAGGAACTGACATGCAGGTCCGGTACCACAGGGAACTGAGGCCTAGTCCGCAGAGCTTTGCTGGCAGAGCAGGGCCGGTCCTGATAATTTGGGGGCCCGGGGCGAAGCTAAAACTCCGGGGCCCTTACTACAAACATCATAACAATAATACTATATGTGTGTAATATCGACATAGTAAACACTTAGATGCACCCAAAGTAATATTCATATCAACTAATTTATCAATTGTGGAAAAATGGATGGCCTCACTCACCAGGGTCACCTCATGAACCATTTTGAATGAGAGCAATGCCCACCAACGGTACTCCTCTACAACATCAAGAAAGCTTTGCTTTGGGTGGCCGCGGGGGCTAAGAAACTAGGGACACTCGTACCAGGAGAGTAATACCTTTGATGTAATACGGGGTGTCACTGTGACACGAAGCTCTCTTTTCCCACTTAATTAAACATGAGGCAAGTATTTTGCATCTGGTTCATGAATTGTTCAACGCATGTATTACCTTGAAAATTTGATCCAATAATCCCTCATTGTGATTCTGCTAAGTTAGCCATATGTTGCTTCATTTTCTTTTCTGTTTGCTAATGTATACTGTTTGGACCAGATGATAACCCATCTGTCCTAATCCTCCTTTTCACATCATTGATCATTTTTTCAGAAACTAGTCACAGACTAACATTTTATCAAGATTAGAGCAACCCTGTAGGTAGAATCAAACTGCAACAAACTTAATTATAAACAATCAATTCCCTAATAACACACAGTGCTGAAAAATAAAGATTGAATAGTGAAAGCAATGCATCACATACTTGATTAGCTATGTACGTACAGGAAATAGAAAATAATTATATTAAATACCTTCAATCAATCGGATCGGCGTCGCTAATTGTTGATCTGGTGCTCTGCGCGATGCGATGTGGCTGGCGTCTGGTGGAAGCCGCTCGGCGATGCACTTACGCGTTCAGCAACTAGTGATAGCAGAGAATGGAGTTCCTCAGCGTACGCGTACTGCGGCAGAACGGCAGTCAGCCCTAGCACCTGGCGGCGCCGCTAGTTCGATACAGCCTCCAGCGCCTGCGCCTCGCGATGGGGAGGGATCTAGCGGACTCACAATATGAAAGGAAATTGCCGATTAAAAGGGTTGTAGATTCGTGTCTCGGTGGGCCGGTGCTACCTGCGATCGTGCTTGCCTTGCCTAGCGATACGTACATGGACTTACTCAAGTCTCAAAAAAACATACATGTCAGTACCTGACGGTGGCCCATGTATTTTGGGGGCCCGGGGCGGCCGCCCCCCCTTCCGCCCCCCCCTGCCCCCCCCCCTCAGGTCCGGCCCTGTCGCAGAGCTTTCTTTTTTCTCTTTCGATTTCTCTTGAATCTGATCTACTCCCTCCATTCCCTTATCCAAGGCCATGAACTCTCAGATTACAGGTATCAAGATAAAACTTAATGATTGCTTTGCAAGTCAACTTATCTTTTTGTTAAACAGGGTCATTAATACATCATAAGCATTCAACGAATGAATGAGAATGATGTAGCTAAGTGTCATTATGACTACATGCATGTAAGTATTAAAAAGTTGCTAGTACGAGGAAACATCTTTAATTTTTGCCTCGATTACTGTTGGTGGACTTGTATTGATGCAAAATATATTTTTCATAGTGGCCTTATATAAGGGAATACAGGGAGTACGTAATGTGTCAAGCATGTGTGTTTGTGATAGTACATAGTATGAGGTATGTGTGTAACATAGTAAGACTAATATATAAATACTAGCGGGCAAAGGCGCGGCAGCACGCCGCGCCCATCAGAAAGCCTGTGTGCGCTTATGTTTCTTTTCTTAATGAGGGAAATTGAAACAATGCTTTTAAAAATGAGGTGATGGCTTGAAAGTATCTATATATTTAGCGCGTTCATGCAGGTCTTTATACTTTATTGCTTGTAAGCCGGGGAGGTCGTAGAGACATGCAAGGAAGTTAATTTCCACATGAAAGAGCGTCGTGTCATTGCTAACTATGCCGGACAACATTGCTAGAGCTAACGTGAAGGAGTTGGGACAAGAAGATGGCTGGTTGTGCCATTGGAAGTCCGGTAGTGTGCTTGTTGGTTTGCTTGTTTTATGAAGTGAAATATCATTAGAGGTGTGTGTTTTAGATTTGGCCACCGGTGGACCTCGATTTGTAGAAAGATTTGCCATTTTCAGCCAATCACCAGTTTCGTAATTGATCTTGGTCACTGATATTTGTTTCTATATGTTTATGCACATAACATGACCATGTACATTCATAAATGCAAGGGAAGAGTTTCATTAGCAAGAGATGCTGGAGAAACTTTACTGCTAATCTACATATTGAATCTTCATACACACAAAATTTTCCTACCATCAGTGGTAGTTACCACCACTTCGGATTTATATGTTGTATGTACTATCTATCAAATCGAAGAGTATGAACGCGTAGTATGTAGTATATTTTAATGTTTAGGTAGTATATACATTATTTTTAGGCAGTATGCATTGTATTTTCAGTATGCTCCATTTTACGTACAAATATATATGTATTCCACAAATATAATAAAAACCACGGGGCACTTTCAATTTTTTCATGTAACTCTCTTTGAAACATGTTATATACAATATATGAACATACTTATAATCATAAAGTAGTATATATATTCCAAGTGTCAATGCTTTTTCTAAGGAACTCACATACCTTTTTACACAATCAAACTGCCATTTAGACCTCATTGTAAAAAAAAACTAAGTAGTTTATTAGGTATCGAAACCGAACTGCATTTACTTTCTTTTTTGTTTTTCTGTTAGTTTTTAATTTTGTGTTTATTTTTTTGTTTTTAAAATTGTGAATTTCATAAAATGTGCAATATGTCTGGCAAAGGTAAACAATGCAAAAAAGTTGTTCAGGTTTTTGAAAATTGTTCGCGGTTTCGAAAAGTGTTCTAGGTTTTTTTTAAATCAGTTCTCAAACAATTTTGGAGTTTCAAAATTTTGTTCTTGTTTTCCAACAAAATTCTTAAGGTTTTTAAAAAATCATGTTTTCCCAAAATATTCAGAGTTTCTTAATTTGTTCATGTTTTAATTATTTTAAATATCAATTCATGTTCTCATTTTTCAAATTTTATTTAGAACTTAAAATGTGTTTTAGTTTTTTAACGATAGTTCCTGTTTTCGAAAATTGTTTGCATATCTAAAACATTTTTAAATTTTTAATAAATCTGCTTGTTTCATAAAATAAGCAGGCTTTTACAAACAAACACGTTTGAAATTTCAAAGAAGGTTCGAATATGTCATTGTTCATTGTTCTTAAAATTCTGCATTGTCAATTAGTAAGTAAAGCTCATCGGATTTTTTAGGGGTAACACCAAGTTTTATTGTTCAAAATCCACACGTGGTGGGGTACAAATCGAATCATGGGGATGGACGTCGTCCCTGATCAAGAGAATAAGAAAAGTTGGCTAACTTATCTGCATCAACGTTCACAGCTCTACCTTCATAAGTGAATGTACAATTGAAAATTAAAGCTCTACTCTTAGTCTTGCTAATAATGATACCATATGCGGCGTTGTCCATTTTGAATATCTTTGAAAATAATCTTCGAATCGGATGCGATAATAAAACTACACCACATCTGATCCTCCACAAGAAATAGTGCTTCCCGACACGCTATGGCTTCGAGCATTGCAACGTAGTTGATCCTGTGAATAACCATTGAAGAGTTGCCTGAATAATTCCACTATGCGTTGCGGCAAACAACAGCTGGGCTCCACATGTGTGACTTCACGCAGTATTTGTGTCCACATGAATTTTGGCATGCCCATTAGATGTGCTTTGGAACGAATCACAGTCTTGTTTATGGTTGTAGGAACCTTCTGTGTCTTCCCCGGGATGATGTCGAGTTCCTCAATGAACCTAGATATGAAGAGATGGGTGGCTGAGGGACTCTGGAATATTTCATCATGAATAGCTTTCCTTCTAGACCACCAAATCGCCCAAAGGGTCACGGACAACCTTATGAAGGCGGCATGGGATGATGTATCTATCATGGAGAAGATCAATTGCTTTGCGCTAGGTTCTGTCGTTGCACACAGATGTTCAGCAAGCTACCCATCAACGCCCAAATGCTCGTTGGATCTAGTGGCTAGGCATGTGCACGTGACCGCCCAGAAGTCTCACGCTCGATTTTTTAGTAGATATAAGTGAAACCTTTTTAGACTCACATGTGGGTCCCACATGTCATAATGCCCAAATTGCTGAACCTAACGACCTTGACTATTGTGCAACATCATCTGTCTCCAGAGAGCTAGGGGTGTTGGGAGTGCGGCTTTTTGGTAGCCGGGAACAGTAACACAGCAAAAAATAGAATAGAAATTAGAAAATTCCAAAAAAATTGTGATGCAAAATGCTCAAATGCGTGATGTTCATGCAAAAATTCATGAAGTTTGGACATTCGAGGAGCACATAGAAAAAAGGAAATAATATTTGGGGCTACGATAAACATTTGAAAACAACACTGTTCACGCGCGATTTTGTATGTTTTGCCGCGCTCTCCTCGGATGTCCAACTTCATGAAATTTTACAAGAACATTATACACATGCACATCTTGCTTGTAAAAAAATCTGTTTTTTGGAATTGTTCTACTATTTTTAATCATGTACTATTCAGTGGGCTCATCTGAGCCGGGGCACCGAAGTGGTTTATCGGGTTGGTGGCCTCTTTGTGCCCGTCTTCAAAGTTTGAACGGTCTCACCTAGCACGTCTGATGCAAACCCTTTCAGTCGTCAGATCAGGCCCTTTTGTTACCACCACATTGTTTCCTATTTTCTTCCCCCTCCCCCACCAAAAAAAAATCACACCATGCAAAAGGGACGCGAGCACCATCGACGAGTGAAATGACTGACATCAAAATTCATCGGATCTCCACCGCTCGCAGGTTCGCTGCACGGAGCGACTTCCACTTGAAACCTTGAGGACATGGTCGCAACAACCCCATCGTCGAAGGCTCTAGCATAGACATATGTAGTTGTAGAAAACCGTGCGGCCAGTTGTCGCACTTCGTCACCGGTTGGTCCTGGCCTTCAACTCCAGCATCACCCCCGCTCGCAACATCCATCGTTTCCTGGTGTCGCTTCCATCGCGGTCGCTTTAGCACCATGGGGCCAGTTCTAACGAACAATCCTTGGCATCTGGTCGTAGTACGCTGGAGCTATGGGCTGTCGCAACAATATTCGTGGCTGGTTCCTGCTCCAGTGACGCCGGTTCCAACAAAAAGCTCGCTGCAAAAAAAAAACCATCGCCTCGTCGCAGCACCGGGTTCTAGCCAGTTCCATCATCTCCGGGCATGGTTCCAGGATTTTTGCACTGTGGTTGCAGCAAACGTGGGCGTGGTGACCACCGAAAGTTGCGGCTTCCAACATCTCCCTCCCATGGCTCCAGCATTTCCATAGCACAGTTCCAGCACGGGCTTGTGCCGGTTCCAGCATGAGTGTGCACCAGTTCCAGCACCAGAAAATGGTAGCTAGTTCCAGCTTTCGGTGGTGCCCGTTGTAGCACCACTATAGCCGGTTGCAACATCTCGCCCCCATGGTTGCCGTCTCTAGCATCGGCTCTCATTGTACAGTCGCTCGTCAATCATTGTCATGGCGGTTGCGACACAGCGGTCACCCCCATGTAGCTCCGACCATCACCGCTCGCAACATCCCCCACAGTAAAGGGCTCATGAGCCAAGAAGTTTGGCATCTCCCGGATTTGAGGTTGCTAGACTTGCTTGTAATTGCGTACTTTCAGACTTGGATGCTTAAGTGTTGTTTTGTTAATAAAGTGGGGCTATGGATGGATTCAAAAAAGAACAAGGAAGAAAATAAAGCGACTCGTGCAATCTTAATTGTAACATATAGTATATAGAAAAAGAGCTAGGAAGAGAATAACGCGATTCTACAGTCTTGTTTGTAATTTTACATGTTTGCTGGTGTTTCCTTCTGAAAAAGCTAGCTTTCTGCTTTCTTTTTAGTTTTGCCAGGTTGATGTGTACGTGACTTGTACTGTGATCTTAGCTTTCTAATTTCTTTTCAGTTTTGCCAGGTTGGTATGCACGTGACTTGTACTGTGATCTTTATAATATAAATGAGATACATATTTGTATTACCATAAAAAAATCTAAAATATGTATATATTCAGCTCTCCTTTACTTCGCCCCACCCAAAGAAAAATATATGTCTGGGCATGCAGCGAGGACAGTGGAGTAGTAAAACCGAACAAACAGACACCACTCAGCACTGGTCTCCACGTCCTTAATAATCATGTAAGTAAGGGCTGACTCTGGGGTACTGTGCAGCTCGAGCTTGCAATCAGTAAACCAGCCGACCCAGTGACCGTCTCACCGGCGGCCACACATACAGCGTGTGCATTCGACACATTTGTTCGGCCGTAGCGGTACTAGCAGTCTACTCGTAGGGTCATTGAGTAGCCGATAAACTGGTAAATAATCTGATTAATAGATTAACTTACCAATTAACTTGCAGATTAGACTATTAGTTCCTTACTCACCAGCCAACCGAGCAGCTACCAGTTAACGATTTGCTCAACACCGTGAAAAATCCAGCTCAAGGATGAGTGTCATACATGTCACTTATGTATTCGGTGTTGGTCCACAATGTAATTCTTGGATTTTATCACTAAGGAGTTAGTTACATGTTATAGATGTATGCTTGTTATGTTGCTAAATCATTTTGGACCTACATGATGTTACATACTTATATGACGTTGCTTAAATAGACATATGGACCTATATGATGTTGCTTTGTTATATTTGTTAAACTGAATGATATATGTTGAATTGTAGGGATGATCCAACTGGCAAAACCATAAAACACTTCCTGAGAACATAAGACAAGTGTAACACTCGGCTTACAAGTGTACGCCGAGTGCCCCATCCATCCTATGGGACACGTGGTATGATCTAATGTTGTAAGGTGAAATGGCGCATCACAGCGTATGTATATGCCGAGGGCCGACACTCAGCTTATACCTGTGTTGTGCACCTCTGATGTCGAGCTTTTATGGTGGACATGGAACAGTGGATGGTTGATAGTTGGCAGATATGTAAGCCATGTCCACACTTTGCGTATAACTAAGCCGTGCAGCTGCTATGAGACACTCGGCTTACGAGTACCTTGTCGTTGCCTTTTGTTTTTTGTGCTAGGTTTTTCGAGCTAGGTTGGGCATCTATCAAGGACGAGGATTTGTGGCACACACGTCTCAGGGCACTGAGTCCCCTGTGCGTGCTTTTATTTTTGACTTTTGATTTTCGAATTTTATGTCTTTGAACGAACAGTCCAAATCAAGTTGTTTTTCATATTCGTGTTTCCCATGACGAGGGCTTTCAAATAAGATTCAATTTAAGTATGTTTTGACGAAATTTGGAAATAGATGTTAAGTCTCAATTCTTGAAACTTAGTATGAGGAATAGATAAAACCACGATTTTTGTGCTTTCAACCGATAGAAAAAAAATCAATTTCTTTCAACGAAACTTGGTAAAGAAAACACAATTTCTTTCAACGACTAGAAGTTAAAACTTAATTTGCTTTCGTGCGGGATTCAATCACTTGGCAAACTGCGAGGCAATCGAGCGGCTAGGCATGTGTGTGTGCCCGGGGACCTGCGTGCCCCTTCGAATTTCCGCAACTATCGATGTGTTTTAGCCGTCTGTGGAACTTCTTGTTTTCCCATTTGACGTTTTACCGGCCGACCATGGTGTTGTCTGTTGTCTGATTGAACCAGGCGTTACCCCTTTCCATTACTACGAACGGAAATACAAGCCAGTTCAAGATGTCAGGAGGAGGGAAAGAGGGTAAAGCGGGTTCAAGCATTACCAGGAAACCCACCACATCCGCCCGCCATCGAAACGGATGCCATGGGACGAAAACCTGGTAACACTACATAACAAGTCTATTACAGCCAGCCAAAAGGAACGACTAGACATACGCAAGCAACAAACTGCCCGAATTGGTAGAATTAAGCAAAAGTATCAGACGACAGAGGGCGGAGGAGATCTCCCCCAGCTCCCGCCACGCGCGAGTCCACATCTTGGCTTCATGTCTGGATCGTCTGCTTGACGGAGTCGCATATTTTCATCAGCTGCAGCGTGCCGCTCCTGATCATCTCTGCCCCTGCTCGAAGTTCTCCAGCCGCCTCTCCTTTTTGTAAGCCTGTCCAGTACAAAAGAAACGAACACAAGGAAAAGACAATCTCAAAAGGAGTCTTGATCTGTTTTTTCTCAAAAGTAGCACGATTGCGCGCCAAGCAGATGGCCCAACAAGTAGTAGCTAAACCCACTGTATAGAATGTATCTTTGCCAGGGAGAAATTTATTGCACCAGGCAAAATATTGCCAGTAGTTATTGGGGCACATATCAGTGCCTAACGTCACCCCAATAGATCTCCAAACCACCCTAGCAACGGGACAAGTGAAGAAAAGGTGGTTGGAGGTTTCTACCTCCCTGCAGAAAGAACAGCGAGGATTCCCTGGCCACTCTCTCTCCCTCATCACTTGTCTCGTGAGCACTGCATCTTGAGATAGTTGCCATAAAAAGATTTTGATTTTAAGAGGAATTTTTGCTTTCCATATCCACCTGTTGTTACATCCAGCGAGGGGTTTTTCCAACATTTTATACACAGATTTCGTAGAGAACTTGCCGTTCTGATTAAGCCCCCAGGAGATTTTGTCACCACCGTCGTCCTTATCAAGAGGAATATTATTAACGATAGATCGCAGCGCTTCCCACTGCTTAAGCAGATCAGGGGTAAGCCAACGTCTAAAGAAAGAGCTGGCATTGTGGCCAACCAACTTGTTCACAGTACAGTCTGGGAAATTGCAGATATCAAACAACTGGGGGAATTGATCCTGAAGAGAAGGAGACCCATTGATCGAGTCTCTGCATAGCCTAGTGATATCACCTTTTTTTGTTTCTATTTTCCTGCCCAACATATATACATTTTTTACTTTTAGCAAAGATTTCCAGCAAGGTGAGTCAGAAAATCTGGCAGTAACATCCGCAACAGATTTGTTGCAAAGATATCTGGCCCGGACAATATCTTGCCAGAGTCCTTTTTGCGTTTCAAGTTTCCACCACCATTTAACCATCAAGCTAACGTTTTGTTTACGCAGATCTTTGATGCCCAGACCTCCTTTATCCTTGGATCTGCAAATTCTATTCCGTCTCACAAGGTGGTATATCCTTTTCTTATTACACCCTTGCCAAAAGAATCTTCTTCTGTGCTTATCCAATCTTTCGATAAAGGTTTTATTCATAAGCCACATCGACATATGATACAGAGAGATTTGTGTAACCACGGAGTCAAGTAGGGTGTGTCTCCCCCCATCGAAGCCGCATTACCTATCCAGGTCTCGAACCTCTTCAGGTATTTGCTCACAATGAACTCCCAATCAGAATTTTTCAGGTTTGCATAACTCACAGGCATGCCCAAGTATTTGATGGGAAAGCTGCCTATCTCACAGTTGAACAACTCCGCATATTTTTTCACAGTAGTTTCATCCCCCCCCCCCCCCCGGTGAGAATTTCGCTTTTCTGGAAGTTCACTTTTAACCCAGACATCATTTCAAACAGATATAGCAGCAACTTCAGGTTAACTACCTTGTCGATATCATCCTCCAAGCAAATGATGGTGTCATCTGCGTATTGCAGAACAGCCACCCCATCAGGAATAAGATCAGATGTCAGGCCTGTTAGCAACTTATTTTTCTGGGCGTTCTTAATCATTTTGGTGAGGCATTCCACCGCTAAATTGAACAGAAAAGGAGAGTGGGGATCGCCTTGGCGGACCCCTTTGGCACTTTGAAAGTACGGCCCCGTGCAACTGTTCAACTTGATGCTAACTGTCCCCTCGAATAAAATTTGTTTAATCCATCCACACCAGGTTTCATTAAAGCCACGCAGTTTATGGCATTCGAGAAGGAAGTCCCAGTTTACTTTGTCATAGGCTTTTTCGAAGTCAAGTTTAAGGACAATCCCCACCTTTTTCTTGACATGAGTGTAGTTAAGAATCTCATGGAGTGCAAGCACACCGTCCATGATGTTTCTCCCTTTTACAAAAGCATTCTGTGTGAGGCTGATAAGTTTATCAGCGTATACAGCAACCCTACGGTCGAGTACTTTAGTTATGAGTTTATAGGGGCAACGAAGTAGGCAGATAGGTCTGAATTGCTGGATCCTCTCAGCACTAGACATTTTGGGCAAAAGGGTAATAATCCCATAATTGAGGCGTTTCACATCAAGTTTCCCCTGATGGAAGTGATCGAAAAGGGCCATAATATCGCCCTTGACTATATCCCAACAGACCTGATAAAATTCTACAGGAATATTATCAGGTCCGGGGGCTCTGTTTGGAGCCATATCAAACAGAGCAGCCTTAACTTCCTGTTCTGTGAATTCTCGACACAGATCCACATTGTCTTTCGCAGAAAGTTTCTCATTATCAGCCCACGTCTCAGGACTAAGATGAAACAAATTGCCAGGGGCTGGACCAAAAAGATCTTTGTAAAAAGTAGTGGCATGAGCAGTCAGGTTGTCAGTGCCTTCCACAGTAATGTTATCCCCTATTTTAAGGGAATGGATTGTGTTTTTACGCTTCCGGCCATTAGCGATCTTATGATAATAATCAGTGTTGAGGTCTCCTTTAAGGAGCCAACGCTCATGAGATTGTTGCAACCAGAAGATCTCTTCATTGACAAGCAGCTGGTGCAACTCAAAGTTGGCATCCATCTTCCTACTGTACAGCTCAGGAGGAAGTGGTCCATCTTCTTCGAGTTCTTCGAGCATGGACAATTCCATTCTAAGGTCCTCTTTCCTCTTTTTATTATGGCCATATCGATCAGAGCCCCATCCTTTGAAAAATGTTTTGAATCTTTTTAGTTTTATATTCAGGATGTCAATGGGGTCAGACGATTTGACTTTTCTAGCCCAAATTTGACTGACTAGTGGCAGGAAGCTATCGTCTTTAATCCAGGAAAGATCGAAACGAAACTCCCTTGGTTTAGGGGCATCTCTCCCCTCCTCACCAGTGGATAGAAGTAAAGGATTATGATCAGAGATCTCATGAACTAGTTTTCGAACAGAGACAAGTGGAAACATGTCTTCCCATCCTTCAGACATAAGGATGCGATCCAGCGTTTCCAATGTGGGATGGGCCTGTTGATTCGTCCAGGTGTACTTACCCGCATTAATGTGGATATCACGAAGAGCCAGGCTATTGATAATAGAGTTGAACAGGTCCGAGGATTTGTGGTTATTAAACTTCTTATTCTTTTCTTGAGAGTGCCTAAGAATATTAAAGTCACCCCCAACTATGTAGGGTATTTACATCCCAATACAAGCGGCTGCTAGTTCGATCAGAAAGTCATTCTTCAGTTCCTCATGAGCTGGACCATAAACTACTATCAGCCCCCATTTCAAGTTCTTAGGTTTGTCCAGCAACACTAGCTGCAGCATATGTCTCCCCTTAACACAGGAAATGATATCAAGCTTGTCACATCTTACGCCACAAAGGATGCCGCCAGATTTTCCAACAGAAGGGATCCAGTTCCAATGGAAGGATCCAAAGGGATCAATTCTCCTCAAGCACTTGGGGGAGAAATTTTTCTTCATAGTTTCTTGGAGACCCTGGAAATCAAGGGAATGGTCACTGATCATGTCGGAGAGGCAGGTGGCCATTCCTTTCTTGCCCACCCCTCGACAGTTCCAAATGAGGCCTCTCATTTGGAACGCTTCTTGTGAAAATTGGATCGAGTAACCCTACCAGGAGGTATTGTAGGGTTACAAATGACATCTGCCTCTGGGGTACAACTTTTTTGACTTCTAGTCACAGGCCTAGAAGTCTTAATACCCACTTTCTTTCTGTTGTTCTTTTTAGATTTACTGGAAGAGATTTTTTCAAGGACGTGTTCTTCTTGATCAAGCCATTCTAGATCCACAGGGTTACATCTACCCATCCCATCAACAGCAACAATATCTGCATCCATATCCTGAGCAATGGAATCGATTCTACTCTTATTAACTAGCTTGCCTCTAGCAATTTCTAATTCTCTAATAACATCCACAGAAGTGAATGAGTCGTCAGGAATGTCAACCCCCATTTTGCTGGCTCTACATACTAGCTCATAATTGGACAATACATCAAAGGAATTTTTACAAGCAGGTTTGGAAGTACCTTCAGGGTCTTTTTTGCAGGCCAGCTTCACCGCCCTATCTTCCATCTTGTCCTGCATTCTGGACGCGTTATGCTTGCTGAACCTGAGGGTAGCTTCAGTTGCAAGAGGAGGTGTGAGGACAAACTCATCAGGACGATCCGGGGATGGGAGCTGTACCACATAGTCACATGACGTTTTCATGCCTGGATATGTCTCACCCACCACCTCCACTGTCTGTTGTCTGATGATGCCTGATTGATGAAGAGTCAACATTTACAAACTTTTGAAGTGTCAACATTTACCAACTTTTCACGTGCATCCCACTGGAACCTAACGCGATTTTGATGTCAGTCCACTTCGCTGGTACTCATCTAGCTGCGGTCTTCGGCTAGAAATCTTGAACGGTCAGGGAAAGTCGGTAGTGTCAGCAATCCACGACACCTCCAAGCTCTGGATGCAAGCGTATAGTTCCATGTACCGTACGTGACCTATGCGATTGACTAATATAGAGCATAGTTGGGTTTGTGCCAAAAATTGGCATGCCAATACTTGGCATTGTGTCAAATATTGGCTACTACTTGGTTCGCTACTGAGTTGTCTTACCTATCTCACGTAAAGTTGCCAATAGTTGACAAGTCTTGCTATTGCCAATAGTTGGTAATGCCATATTTGGCTAGCCAAATTTTGGCAGCAAACCAAGCATGCTCATAATTCGACGGATGTTCATCCTATGGAGGTTAGTGACAAGACTGAAGCCCAATGTGTATAGGGTGCAAAGGGGTAGGAAATGGTAGGCTGAAAAGACACGTCCCTTAGAGAGGTGCGGTGGGGTGGTGCTTGTTGTTTAATTGGCGACCGTTTGCTGCGATGAAGCAGCTCTAGTAAGATAAAATTAAACCTGTTCTCCGTGATACCCCAGTTTAGCAATTACTTCACACTAAACGTGTCTATGTACATTTGATTTAAAAAAAAGCTATAACATCTTATATTTGTGAGGAGGGAAAGTAATTAGGACCTGAGTGCGCGTCATGATTATTGCGTAAACAACATCATTTGTTTAATTGTGAAAATAAGGATATATAATTCAAAACTTCATAATAATAATGCTTTAAAATGCACTAAAAGAATCAATGCACTAGATCAAGTCCTACAAAAATCCTGAAATGTTTATCATAACTTCATGTATATGTATGGAGTCTCTGTAAATTTTCAAGTATTTTGGACAGACAAATAACAACTTTAATTGCGAAATAAAATCTAAAATTGAAAATCCTGAAAGTATTGATGTAGGCTTGGAATGGTCTTATGATGCTACTATAAAGTTTCCAGAAGAACTGGTGTTGTTCCGGATCTCCAAAAATATGCTCCCTCCATTCCTAAATATATACACCCTCCGTTCCTTTATATAAAGTGTACTTGTTTTTTGATAAAATACCAGAATATAAGGTGCATTTCTTCTATTTCCTCATAATTCCCTTGTTAGTCCTCCACAAAAAAGGAAAGTATCTGTCTGCCGATTGCCTATATCTCTCCTTGTACCAAAAGAAAAAAAAGTATCTCTTTATCGATTGCATGTATCTGTTACTTTCCTTGACTAACTGATTCATTTGCCACTAATGAAAAAAAATTGTGAAGGGTAGTTTCGTCCTAACTAGTCTATAATTATGTGCCTTGGTCACTGTGCCGAAAATAATACATGGACTACATATAGAGGAAAATAAGTGAGTCTACACTATAAAATATGTCTATATACATCCGAATGTAGTTTATAATGGAATCTCTAAAAAGACTTATATTTAGGAACGGAGGGACTATAAAATAGAAACATTTAGTAAAATAGCAATAGAAATTAGCAGAGTCGACTGTAGCAATGGACCTGCTACAATGGCTAGCCCGACCCTCCTGGCGTGTTCATTAACCTTCGACCAGTAGAACAAGGCGTGCTTATTGTGCGCGTGTGCCACTCGGCCACCTCCTGCTTCCAGTACGACAGCACCGAAACCGCCAATCTCCTTGCCGCCTGATTGGCTTCGGACACTGACACTAACTAGCCCCTTGGCACATGATCCGTGCACTACAGACGCCATGACCGAGCTTGGAAGCCAACGCCATCGTTTGCCATAGACCACCTCACGGCCAATCCTGTCCACAACTATCCTTATCAACTCTCAAGGGAGATCGAGTGTTGCACCACATCCATACCTAAGCTCCCAAGCTCCCCCTCCCCCTCTTCCTCTCGCTGCCACCAGCACATTCAGAGAGGCCCACCATGGCTCTTGAGTTCCTACCTTGGATTGAGGTACAACAAAAACCGAAGGGGATCGCACTATGCCCGGAGGCATATGAAAGAAAGATACTTGAATGTTGTAGCAAGGAGAATTAAAATCCTACTTATGTTCCATTCGATCCTCGGCTTAAACTTAGCAAAAGGAGTGAAGCACCCAAAGTTGATTCAACGGAGTGTAGGAGTGTAGTAGGAAGCTTAAGGTATCTTCCGAATACATGACTAAACTTAGATATATTTGTGTTCAATCATGGTAGCACAACGAACATCAGAAATAATCAAAATTAGTTCTAGTTGCTGTGTGTATGACGTTGTTCCTCGGTTTATCTAGTATGCTGGAGTTTTACATGCTAATTGTTGCATTAGTCATGATTTATATTCTGAAATTAATCATGAATTGCCCAATTATACAACATTAAGCACTGCTGCAAGCAAGAATCTTGTACTACAAAACTGTCCAAATGCAGTTTTATTTCGTCCTGTCTTTCCCTGTAAGAACTTGGCGGTCAACAGGTATACATAACTTTCCAGAACGGTGTGTCCGATCGACCTGGAGCTTACTTGCTAAGCTAGTCTTCTTTTACGGTCCATTCATTACCATTTTGCGATCGCTCACAGTAGACGTAGGGTAGGTAGGTAGTAGGTGTGAAAATTCCTGCGTATAGTCTTGATCATTGGTAGCGTGCAAAACTCAAGCTAGAATATTAGAGATAAGGATTAAGACAAGGAAGAACAGACAAAGTAACCCAGTACTGTACACCGATGGTTAGGTGCGCATCTAGTGTCCACGTGGTTTTACACTTCTCAGATGACGAGCCCAACGTGCATCGATCTATAAGATGCACATGCATGTCTATGATCGAGCTTAATATCACAGTGTGTTAAAATGCGATTGTTGAGTACATATTTTGTGTTGCATGTATATTGGAGTTATGATCCACCTCTCAGACTTGTATAGTTGAGGTAGAGGCATACCCTGTAATTATATATACGTGCACCAGCACCACATCAATACAACGTCTATTGTATTGCAAACTATCTCGGCTACATGGTATCATCTTGGTCGGTCCGACCCTAGGGCTCATCGCCGCCGCCGCCGCACCCCACCACCGCCGCACAACACCGCCGCCGCGCCCTTCCTTCTCTCCCAACGCGACGCCGCCCTCTTGTGCCACCCGCTACCGCTCCCTACCGCGCCGATCGCCGCCGCCGCACGCCTCCCTCCCGCGCCGCCACCGCCCGCACCGTTTCCCCTCCCAGCCGCGCGCTGTTCTCCCCGCACCGCAAACACTATCCCTAAACCGTCTCCACCTCTCATCGCTGCCACCACACGCGCCGCCAGGTCTACGCCCGGTTTCTCCACGACGCGCTCGTCGAACCCCTTCGTCGGCCTCGAGCCCTCCGCCGCCGCCATCCGTGACCTCAACATTGAGGCCCGGGTCCCTATTCGTCTCGATAGCTCCAGCACATTGTACTATGCGTGGAAGACTACTTCAACCTCATCTTCCACGAGTACTATCTCAGCGAGCACATCGACGGTTCTGTGGACATCGCGTACATGCGCGGCGATCCCGAGTGGTCCGGCATCAAGGCCACGATCATCTGTTGGTTCTACCGGACGGTCTCGAAGGACATCTTCCACAAGGTTGTCGCCAAGGACAACGATGCCTGCGACATGTGGGCCAAGATCAACGCGCTCTTCACCGACAACAAACTTCAGCGCCTTGTTTTTGTTGGGTTCTACGGTAGGGTGTGTCGACTGCAAATTAAAATTTTCTACGCGCCGAACAACCAAAAACATGCTACCGGAGATGGATCACACATCGTTACCTCTAGACGCGCAGTGCCGTGCAGCGGAAGTAGAGTTAAGGCAGCGCGTTCCCGGAGTCGCCTCGCGTTCCCGGAGTCGTCTCCTCCTTGCCGGTTTCCCACGTAGTCGTCGGATCCCGCGAACAGGTTCGCTGGAGCGGCACAAGTGCACCACCTCTAACGCTATATGCGCGTGCAGGAGGAACGTCGTGCAGCGGAATGCTAGGTCCAATCACACAACCGGCGCAAAGCCCTAACGACGGCGCCAAAGCGATCAACTGAATAAGTGTGCCGCACCTCCACTATTTATAGGCATCCGTCGGAGGCTCAACACTTGGGCATTGCACGGATCCTAAAGCCCAAAGTCTACTCGGTCGCGTTCCAAGTCCAGCTCGGATCACATCCGAACCGACCTCGTAGGTTCCTTCCCTTAAGTGCGCGACCCCTTAGGTTCAAGTCGGCTTGGTCACAGTTTGGATCATCTCCGACCTGCACGGTTGGTAGCGGCCTCTAGCAAGGCGTGCCGACCACCAAGAAGACTATGAAGCTGGTTAGGCGAACATGTATAACGTGTCATACTTCTGTTCCCTTTGCCTCACGATATATGTTGTTGGGCTCAAGGCGAGACTGTCATCCCAGTGCTAGCCCGACCTCTTTCTCGTTCCAGTGATACCGACCACATGCTGGATTATCTCATAATCTTGTTGCATGGCCATGCTTATCCTGGTCGGATCACACGAGGGGCCCAGAGTATATCTCTCCTGATCGGAGGGGCAAATACCATCTTGCACAACCATGTCTCGCATCATGGGAATGGACAAACCCGAAACCTACCTATGTAACTACCCAGTCACGGAGTAGCGTTTGGTCGGCCCAAAGCAAGTCTGTCACCATCCCGAGTACATGCGTCAGCTCAGGTCTTAGGACATAGAATGTATGTTGTACTAGAGACTCACAGATGGCATATCGCTGTGTCTCATAGTTGGGTCTGTCTGACTCGGACCTTATCTCGACTCGGATTCGACTACGTCGAATCCGACCAGATCCTTCTGATTCCATATTATCCAGTTAGCATCCAATGCTCCATGGCTACTGAGACCGAGCCATCCACCGTGTCATACGCTAGTCTAGTCCGACGTGTGCCCACACTTCACTTGCGGCTAGGGACAATTTAGGATGTATCATACAACACAAGATCTCAGAGACAAGTCACGTACTTGCCAACAAGTATCATTGATTACATCCAAGGACTATCTTTATTCATAAACACATAGGAAATATCATGAGGGCATATCTCCAACAGTCTCCCACTTGCACTAGAGTCAATCGAATAGACATCTATGCCCATAGCTCTAGCGTGCCCCTCATGCTTGGGTTGTGTAAGCGGTTTAGTCAACGGATCTGCAATATTTGCATCTGTGTGAATTTTGCATAACTCTAAATCACCATTCTTTACGATCTTTCGTATTAGGTGATATTTCCGATCTATGTGTCTGACCTTGTGGTGATTCCTCGACTCCTTAGCTTGTGCGATAGCAGTAGAATTATCACAATAAAGATCCAACGGTTTTAGCGAGGCTGGAAAAAATACCAAGATCATTCAGAAAGTTCCGGATCCAAGCACTTCCTTTGCAGCTTCACAAGCCGCAATCACTACTGGAATCAGCTTCTTTGCCGTCCGCCATGGGAGACGGCAAAGGCATAGATCCCAGACGGCAAACTTCTTTGCCGTCCACCAGCAGACGACAAACTGTCCGCCTGAACAGGTGCCAGCAAATGCCTTCTTTGTCATTTGCTTCCGTGTAACGGACGGCAAAGGATTGTGCCGTCCGCCATCTGAGGCCAGCAGACGGCAAAGACAACGGACAACAGTGGGGTGGCATCAGAGCCGTTAGGGGGTTAACGACTCTCTTTGCCGTCGGCTGACGGACGGCAAAGAGCTCAGTTAGGCAAGCACTTGGAAGCTGCCACGTGGCCAGCTATGCCATCTGCCAGCAGATGACAAAGATTCAAAGGAATTTGCCGTCCGCCAGCGGACGGCAAATTGTCCAAATAGGCAGCCAGTGCTCCTAGTTTCTACATGTAGTTTCCACGTGTCCTCTTTGTCGTCTGCTAGCGGACGGCAAAGCTCTTTGCCTTCCGCTAGCGGATGACAAAGAGGATATATATCCCTGTTTTTAGTTATATCCATTTAATTTCACTAGAATTCACACACAGATATACATATTTTTTTTCACAGGCACAACAGACATATGATGTATCCAACACATAGCTCCATCCATGGCAACATATATACATAAGAGAAACACAGTTTCATCCATACATCTTACACTAATATCACAATGTTCATCCAACACATTGTTCCATGCATCCATATAACAAGTTCCACATTATTCTTTGATACAAACGAAAAGAAAGTTAGAAGAAGAAGACGAAGAAAACTAGTTCTTCTTCTTCTTTTCTTCCTATTCATTCTTTTCTTCCTCTTCCTTGATTTTCTTCATCTTATTATGTCATTTGTGGACTAAATAGGCTAAATTATGTCATAAATGGACCAAATAGGCTAAATAAGAAGAAAAATACCATTTTTTAGCTAACGTAGCAAATTATGCCGTCTTTGACCTAACTAAGCATATTGTGTCATTTTAGAGGACAACAAGCTAAGTATATGACATTTATGAGGTTAGCAAGGTTCTGATGCTATTTACGAATAAAAACAAGTAAGAGGAGGAAAAGAAGAAGAAGAAGAAGAAGAAGAAGAAGAAGAAGAAGAAGAAGAAGAAGAAGAAGAAGAAGAAGAACAAGAAGAAGAAGAAGAAGGAGAAGAAGAAGTTCTTGTTCTTTTCTTCCTATTCCTTCTTTTCTTCCTCTTCCTTGATTTTCTTCATCTTATTATGTCATTTGTGGACAAAATAGGCTAAATTTTGTCATAAATGGACTAAATAGGCTAAATAAGAAGAAAAATGCCATTTTGAGCTAACATAGCAAATTATGCCATTTTGACCTAACTAAGCTTATTGTGTCATTTTGGAGGACAACAAGCTAAGTATATGACATTTATGAGGTTAGCAAGGTTATGATGCCATTTACGAATAAAAACAAGTAAGAGGAGATAGGCTAAATTATGTCATAAATGGACTAAACAGGCTAAATCGGAAGAAAAATACCGTTATCATGGAGGTTTAGGAATGGTCGGGGCTGCGCCAGTGGCAGACGGAGGTGAAGGACCGGTCGGGGTTCCGGCATTGGCAGACGTGGAAGGACGATGCTTGTTGAGAGCAAAGCTGAACCAAAGATCATTTCCAATAATTAAGGACCATTCAAATCAAACTCAGGTCGCTGGAGCAATCTGGGGCATCAGCGGAGGGGCCTGACCGTTTTTCTCGCACATGGTCTGCTCATTTGGTTCTCACGAGTCAGTCATATTAGTTAGTAATGCGAACATTACGTGCATGATTGGGCTAATATGCACGAGAAACGTACCACGATGAGCTTGTATAGGGCCCGGTGAGACGCCTCATTCTGGTTCCTCTCCTCCTCCAACAGCTTAGCCGTCCTCTCCTCCCTCTCCCTCTCCCTCTCCGCCACCTCCCTTTTTGCCTCCTCCAAATGCCCATGGGTCTTCAATCTTTCTTTCTCAACCGCTGCCTGCAACACAGCACTCCTCGTTAGCATTGTAATCATCGACGGACACACACAATCTAATGGAGGAAAGGTGAGACAGTCCGTTTAACACACCGCGATGGTGAGCTCCGCAGGCCATGCACGACGCGTTATCTCAGGATCAGAGCTACTCAGGAACTTCTTGATCTGCGGGAGAGTCTTAGGACAACGTATCAGTCCATCACCAATGGCTTGAGAGCCATGATACCTCCCGCCACTAGATATCATCACCAGCTCTGTATCAAAAGGATCCTGGCTTGGGTTAAAGTCCTCGCCTTCCCCTCATCTCTGTACTTCACAAGCTTGTGGTGGGGGGAGATGTTGGTGAAGCTCTCTCAATGATCTAGGTCAGTCTCCGTGAATGCCATGGCCTTCTTGTATGGGGCCATATGGGCCATGCCATAGAGGTCGAATAGACTTGGCACAAACTTCTTGTGGTGGTGCGCCTGAGAGAGAGGAACAAAATATTAGTTAAGGGCTCAAGCTAGCATGAAGAATGATATTGCTATGTAAATAGGTCATTTTGGAGCTAAGAAAGGTTATTATGTCATTTTCGAGGAAAATAAGATAAGTTTAGGTCATTTTCGAGGTAACCAAGATTATTATGCCATTTTTTTACCAACGTATGCTAATTATGTCATTATTGAGCTATCCAAGGTAGTTATGCTATTTTTAGCAAACTATAACATATTTAGGCATTCTATAGAGCTATCTAAGGTTATTATGTCATTTTGGAGCTAATTATGTGATTAATGAACAAGCCTATATTAGTTTAGGTCGTTATTGAGCTATCGAAGGTAGTTATGCCATTTTTTTAACTATCTAAAGCATATTAAGTCATTTTATAGAGCTATCTAAAGGTTATTATGTCATTTTAGAGCTAAATATGTCATAAATGAACTATCAAAGGTAGTTATGCCTTTTTTTAAAACTAACTAAGCATATTAAGTCATTTTGGAAAGGATAAATGCTACCATGAAGAATGAAATTGCATGAATCATGTAGCAAACCACATACCCAGTTATCCCCGTACTCAAACATGTTTCAGCTCCCTTGAGGGTGTGGCACACCTTCCATTTGGTCGCGCTTATCCTTGGCCCTTTGGTGTTCGACTAGCCATTGGGGAGAGCACCACGCATCCACCAATGCCTCCCAACAGTCCATCTTATCCACACACACCATCTCGGGGGCACCTAAGTGAGTCAAGAGAAATTTCAGCGTTACGAATCAATTCAAGAAATCTAATTTTGAGGCCTTAAGAATAGGTATAATTACCTCCAAGTACTTCTCCCTACTCAGAAACTTGCCGACACTTATTCTTGGCCCTCCTAATACCCTTCGAGGCGTAGTAGTCTCGAAAGGCCTGCACCCGAGCCTCGTGCCGTAAGTTCTGAAGTAGGCACTTGCACTCGGCTTCGACAACCATAGCCGCGACCTCCTGTTCTCCCTCTGAAACCCCGTAGAAGGTCTGCAATCAAAGAAGACAACAATGGTTAATAAAATCACTAGCTAGGTAGTGTTCATTTTTAATTCTGTAAAGGAGAAAATACCCAAAACCGACGGAACACAATGTCGGCCACCATCTCGCACGCGACACCGGTGACCATCTCCCTTGGAGGAGCCGAGGCAACAGAGTACAAATCCCAGCTCAGTGCTAGCTGTGGAACCTGACCCTCACCGGGCATTGTGACCCACCTAGGGAAGTGCAGCCGGCAAAGCGTGCCAAGGACCTTGTTGGGCCTGCGGACACCACGGTCATGGGGGTATACCCAGCCCCTGCAGTGTGACAAGGCCAACGAATTAGATATTAATTTGAAGGAACATGAAGGCAAAAGGTTAAAAAATAGTAAATGCACTTACTTCAACCCTTTAGGCGCAATCAACCACCTCTGGTCAGGGGTCGTCGGCACGGGTAGGAGCTTTGTACAACCACAATTGTAGACCTTCTTGCCCCTCTCAACCATCTCATCGTCGCTGTAGCTATCATCTAAAAAGGTTTCCTCGCAACCATCCTCCGGGCCACTAGCCTACAGAGTCTTGTGGGAAGAAGATTGCGGGATCGGAGTCTTGTGGGATGAAGACCCGTGACTGGAGTCTTCTGGGATGAAGACTCTAGGACAGAACTCACGTAGGGCGAAGGATCGGCGACCCAAGTCTAGTGGGCGGAGGATCAGCCACCGGAGGCTCATGGACCGGAGTCCGAGATGGGTCCACGTCAGACGGAGCAGTCCTATGGTCGGGTGAATCAGCTGAGGGTGGCAGCGAGGAAGGTGTAGTAGCCTTCCTACCTCTCCCGCTACCACGTCCACCTCTACCAGCCTTCTTCGTCCTCTCCCGACCTCTCCCAGCTGAAGAAGAAGCGCCCGCCGCAGTTGTCTGCATACTATCTAGTAGCACTCTCCGGAGGGGCTGGGGTGGAATAATGGAACCACCCCTCCTAGTAGCGCTCGCAGGAGGCTCGGGGCGCTCTGGACCCTTGCCACCATCCTGTCAACACCTGCAATGAAAAAAGTAAACGAAATTAGTACAACATGAAAGAATTGGATACCTGACATGAACATAATAATATGTATATAATTTAAGTGTATCATCATAATGAACATAATAAAAAATACACCTGATCAACGCAAATATATATGATGTTTTTGTATCATCATCATGTCTGGGGTCGATCGGGGTGTCAGGGTGTCCGGGTCGGGTCGGGGTGTGCTGTCAGGGTATCGGGGTGTGGTGTCAGGGTGTCTGGGGACGGGGTCGGGGTGGGGGGGTCGGGGTGTGGATTGTCGAGGTCTCAGGGTGTCGGGGTTGGGGTCGGGGTCGGGGTGTCGGTGGTCGGGGTGTCAGGTGTCGGGGTGTCGATGGTCGGGGTCGGGGTGTGCTCTGCCGGTGCCGGGGTGTCGTGTCGGGGTCAGTTTGTCAGGGTGTCGGGGTCGGGGTCGGGGTGTGGGTCGGGGTGTGGTGTGGTGTCAGGGTGTCGGGGGTAAGGATGGGTGTGCTGTCAGGGTGTGGGCGGTCGGGGTGTCGGTGGTCGGGGTGTGGTGTCAGGGTGTCGGGGTCGGGATGTCAGGGTGTCGGGGTCAGGGTCGGGGTGTGGTGTCAGGGTGCCGGGGTCGGGGTGTCGTGCCGGGGTGTCGTGTCAGGGTCAGGGTGTCAGGGTGTCGCGGTCGGGGTCGGGGTGTGGTGTCAGGGTGTCAGGGGTCGGCGTTGGGGTGGGGGGGGGTCCATGTGTCTATTGTCAGGGTCTCAGGGTGTCGGGGTGTCGGGGTCGGGGTGTCGGTGGTCGGGGTCGGGGTCGGGTCGGGGTGTCGGTGGTCGGGTTGTCAGGTGTCGTGGTGTCGGTGGTTGGGGTCGGGGTCAGGGTGTCGATGGTCTTCTTCTTCTCCTCCTCTCCTCTAGCTTTCTTCTTCTCCTCCTCCTCTCCTCCTCTTCTTCTTATTCTTCTCCTTTTTCCTCTTCTTAAACCTAGCACTAATTAACCTAAAACAAAACAGGAAAAAACTACACCTAAACCTAGCTATTCTTCTTCTCATCCTCTTCTTCTAATTATTTTTAGTTTTTTTCATGACTAAACATAAACCTAAAACTAAACTAAACCCAAGACCAAACTAAAAGTAACCTAAACTAAACTAAATATAAAATCAAAATAGAAGTAATCTAAACTAAACTAAATCTAAAACTAACCTAAAAGTAATCTAAACTAAGAAAAATAGAAAAGAAAAGAGGAGACGAGGGGTGCGGCCGGGGCTCACCTGCGGCAGGGGTGGGAGGCATGCGGAAGGACGGCAGGGCCCATGGGCACCGGGAGGCGGGGTTGCTCGCCGGTGGAGGGGGCACCGGGCGGTGGTGGCGATGGGGCCGCATCTCCGGGGCGGCGGGGTGGCGCTTGCCGGGCGGTGGTGGCTACGGGGCCGCAGCGCTCCGGGGCGGTGGGGTGGTGCTGTGGGCGGTGGGGCGGTGTCAACGTCCCGGCGGTGGCGGGGCGGCGATGGCCGGGCGGAGGGGGCGCCGGGCAGTGGTGGCGACGAGGCCGCAGGGCTCCGGGGCGGCGGGGTGGTGCTACGGCGGGGTGGGGTGGCGGTGGTGCTCGTCGGCGGCGGTGCGGGCACGGGTGAGTGGGGGCGCGGGGTGGAGAGAGGGGTTAGGGAGAGGGGAGAGAGGAGTGGGGTGGGGCCGGACAGACAGAGAGGGGGCGGCCGTTAGTAATTAGTGGGGGCACGTTCTTTGCCATCTGCTAGCGGACGACAAAGGGCGCGCATAGCAGAAGGGGGAGACGGCCGTTAGTTGGGCCCTTTCCTTGCCGTCCGCCAACGGACAGCAAAGGTCCGGTAGGCCGACGACAAAGATTAGGCTGACGGCAAATAGGCTGACCTAGCCACGCTGTGCCCTGTGGGGCCCACCTGGCTCTTTGTCGTCTGCCTTCTAGCTCTTTGCCATCAGCTGGCTGACGGCAAAGAAGCAGCTGGCGGCAAATATCCTTTTTGCCATCAACCAATTCTTTGCTGTCCACTTTGTGGAAGCGGACAACAAAGAGGAGGCAGACGGCAAAATGCCAGATTCAAGTAGTGAATGTATTCGGCTTCTGTGGTAGAATCAGCTACCGTATCTTGCTTGGAACTCATCCAGCTCACTGCTCCTCCATTCATGACGTACACAAATCCAGACTGTGATTGACAATAATCTCTATCGGTTTGAAAACTAGCATCAGCATAACCCCTTATGACGAGCTCTTCCTCACCTCCATGAACTAGAAACATCTCTTTAGTCCTTTTCAGGTACTTCAAAATACTCTTTACTGCTGCCCGGTGACTCTCACCTGGGTTGGCCTGGTATCTACTTGTTAGGCTTATTGCAAAAGCAACATTAGGCCTTGTACATATCATGGCATACATGATGGATCCGATTGGCGAGGCATATAGAATCCTACTCATCCTGCTTCGCTCATCAGATGTCAAAGGACTCTGAGTCTCGCTTAGCCTTATACAATGTGAGAGTGGCAAGAACCCTTTCGTCGCCTCCCTCATATTGAACTGCTTCAACACTTTATATATGTACGCGCTCTGGCTTAAGCCGAGCAACCTCTTCGATCTATCTCTATAGAACTTAATGCCTAAAATATAGATAACCTCACCAAGTTCCTTCATCGAAAACTTGCCATCCAATGACTCCTTGACCAAGTTTAGCATCGAAACATCATTCCCGATCAACAATATGTCATCCACATAGAAGATCAAAAACACGATCGAGCTCCAAATTAGCTTCTTGTATAAACAAGCGTCCTCTTCGATTTTGATGGAACCGAGACCAGTGACGATTGAGGGAGTCCTGGACTAAGGGGTCCTCGGGCGTCCGGCCAGTTATCCATGGGCCGGACTGACGGGCTGTGAAGACACAAAGGCCGAAGACTGTACCCATGTCCGGATAGGACTCTCCTTGGCGTGGAAGGCAAGCTTGGCAATCAACTATGAAGATTCCTTTCTACGTAACCGACTCCATGTAACTCTAGATCCCCTCTGGTGTCTATATAAACCGGAGGGCTTAGTCCAAAAAGGATAGACTCATTACCATAGTCATACAGGCTAGACTTCTAGGGTTTTAGCCATTACGATCTCGTGGTAGATCAACTCTTGTAATACTCATATTCATCAAGATCAATCAAGCAGGAAGTAGGGTATTACCTCCATAGAGAGGGCCCGAACCTGGGTAAACATCGTGTCCCCAGTCTCCTATTACCATTGACCTTAGATGCACTGTTCGGGACCCCTTACCTGAGATCCACCTGTTTTAACACCGATAACGACCTCATCAAAATGAATATTCCAGCTCCGAGATGCTTGCCTCTACCCATAAAGGGATCTCTTGAGCTTGCATGCCTTACTAGCACTAGTCGGATCGACAAAACCCTCGGGCTGTATCATATACACGTCCTTTGTTAAATTTCCGTGAAGGAAAGCCATCTTGGAATCCATCTGCCATATCTTGTAATCAAATATGCAGCTATAGGTAGTATGATCCTCACAGACTTCAGCATCGCTACTGGCGATTAAGTCTCATTGTAGTCAATTCCTTGAACTTGTCCATAACCCTTAGCGACAAGCAGAGCTTTGTGGATCTGAACATTTCCATCCACATCGGTTTTCTTCATAAAGACCCATTTGCAACCAATGGCAGTTACGCCTGGCGGCGGATCAACCAAGTCCCAGACTTGGTTCTCATCCATGGACTTTAACTTGGATCTCATGGCCTCCAGCCATGCCTCGGAATCTGGGCTCACCATCAGTTCAGCATATGTGGCTGGCTCGTCGCTTTCTAGCAATAATACATCTATCACTCTGCGTAATCTTTCCGACCTCCATGGTTCCGGTGCCGCTTCCACTGCGGGTTCCCTGACTGACTCCGGTATGATCTCATAACCAGCCAAGCCGTCCCCGAGTGGTCCTCGAATTTCTTCGAGTAAGACCGTCCTCCCACTTGCCTCCCAACTGAGAAACTCTTTCTCAAGAAAAACCTCGTTCCGAGCTACAAACACTATGTTCTATTCACGGTTATAGAAGCTATATCCCAAGGTTTCCCTCAGATATCCCATGAATATGCATTTATCTAGCTTGGGTGTAAGATTGTCTGACATAAGTCGCTTGAAAAATGCTTCACAACCCCAAATCTTTAGAATAGACAAACTGGGACTGAGGGAGTCCTGGATTAGGGGGTATCCGGACAGCCGGACTATAACCTTTGGCCGGACTGTTGGACAATGAAGATACAAGATTGAAGACTTCGTCCCGTGTCTGGATGGGACTCTCCTTGGCGTGGAAGGCAAGCTTGGCAATACGGATATGTAGATCTCCTTCCTTGTAACCGACTCTGTGTAACCCTAGCCCCCTCCGGTGTCTATATAAACCGGACGGTTTAGTCTATAGGACATAATAACAGCAACAATCATACCATAGGCTAGCTTCTAGGGTTTAGTCTCTCTCATCTCGTGGTAGATCAACTCTTGTATTACCTATATCATCAATATCAATCAAGCAGGAGTAGGGTTTTACCTCCATCGAGAGGGCCCGAACCTGGGTAAAAACATCGTGTCCCTTGTCTCATGTTACCATCCGCCTAGACGCACGGTTCGGGACCCCCTACCCGAGATCCGCCGGTTTTGACACCGACATTGGTGCTTTCATTGAGAGTTCCTCTGTGTCGTCATCGTTAGGATTGATGGCTCCTTCAATCATCGATACCGATGCAGTCCAGGGTGAGACTTTTCTTCTCAGACAGATCTTCGTATTTGGCTGCTACGTACTTCGGGCCAACTCGCTTGGCCATCTGGAGCAGATCAAAAGCTACACCCCTGGCCACCAGATCAGGTTTGGAAGTTTAAACTACACAGACGATATCCGCGGAGACTTGATCTTCAACGAATTTGAGCCCCTGCCGAGTGCGCTGCACCATCACGATAAGCATGATTTAGCTCTGCTGTCGGACAGTGTTCCGGAGATCGCACCGGCAACTGCTCCGACCTTCAATTCGGAGCCAGCCGCGCCATCCATGTACGGGTGGCTAGACCCCGTGCCGGAGGCCGCAGTCTCAGCCGTGACTCCAAGTTGCCGGATTCTTCTCCAGCCCCGGACTCCGAACTGCCTGTGCCCTTACCAATCGAATCCGACTCGGCTTATGGCCACGGCAAATAGCCTTAAGAAAAAGCAACAACAGCTTAGATCTGATCAAGACTTGCTAGCCGACAGATGGACTGAAGTCCTTGCGGCCGAGGAATATGAACTCGAACGCCCCTCCAAGAGCTACCCAAAGCGCAGGCTGCTACCCCGATTAGAGGAAGAAGCATTAAAACCTACATCTCCAGCGTATGGCGTGGCTGATAGGACACCTCATGGCCGCGACAGAGAGGCTTCTCGGCCCAAAGCTCAGGCCGCACCCTGGCGTCACTCAAAAAATACCAAGGCACGAGGAAATGCACTAGACATGCGAGACGTATTGGAGGACAAGGCAAAGCACCAAAATTAATTGATGCACATCTGGAACATACATCCAGAAATAGCAGGACTACCAAAGCATCTAAAACATGAACTAGGGCTAGATCATAGAGAGAACAGAGAGAGGAAAGGAGGAGCTCACCAAGAGGGGTTGTAGCCGTAGCAGAAACTCAGCCACACCAGTGCCACGGTGTGACTACCAACACAGCCGGAGCTCTGCTGCAGAGGAGGCTCGTACTAGACAATATTATCCACCATTAGCATATATTGTAGACATATACTGGACAACATTAATTTTAGTAAATAGATGCACAACGTGTCATGCCGAACGTGGTGGATGTCAGATTGTTAGCTTGATCGAAAAAAATAGATGCACACACGAAAAAGAAAAGCTGTTGGAGATTGAAAAACAGGACGAGAGAGCAGTGCAGCAGATCCAGAGAGCACCCATGGACATGGCCGGCCTCCTCCTCAAGCTCCTCCCTCCCTCCCTCACCTCCCAACGACGGTGGTTATCTCACCGTCGGCCACCGCCAGTTATTGGTGGATATAGCTAGAGTTACATCCCAAGGTGCTTCTATGCTTCACCTCTCAAGAGTTGCACAAAATTTTGACGGTGTGAAGCATGGAAGTCATCTCAAGCTGCAAAAGATACTGTGCATGCATATGTCTCTCTCTTTTATGTACAAACAATGGATATAGCCCCAAAAAAGCCAAATATAGCCCCTCCAATACATTTTGGAAATACAACTTTCTACCTGCGTTGTTTCTACCACCACAACCATTGAAATTTCTCGCTCATAGGATAAACCTAAGTTAACTACATCCTACTAACTTGGGTAGGCCAATATCCAACAGTCTAAACTCTTCGACCTGTGTTTTCCTTTTATTTCATAAGAAGGTTGCTCTGTTGTGCCTACATGGAGCAATACGCCTACCGCAATTCGGCAATGAAATTTTTCTGCTTGATACTCCAGTAGACATTTGTGCTAACCCGGGAATACCACACAGCTGGATGTTTCTGCCATGTTTAGAACAAATAATCCTCGGTTGAAGAAACAGATAGTTATTACTACTATCTACAGAATACAGTTTACCATACAAGAACATATATAGTAATATAAATCAGAATATAACCCAATCGATCAGACAGGGTAATGAACCCCCCCCCCCCAGAGCCTGCTGCTCATCACCCAGAGCCTGGACGACCACTGCCACCTCCGCACCATCACCCAGCTCGCCGCCATCCGCCCCGGCCTCCCCGTCGTCGCCACGCCCAACGTGCGCCCAATCCTCTCCGCCCTCCCCTTCACCCACGTCACCTACCTCGAGCCCGGCCAGTCCACCACCAGCGCCGCCGTCACCGTGCTCGCCACCGCCGGCCCCGTGCTTGGCCCGCCGTGGCAGCGCCCCGAGAACGGCTACATCATCACCACCGCCACCGCCGGGAAAACAGAAATTGAATGGGCAGAGGATGCAGGAGGAAGGGGGGAGGGGAGGGGGAGGGGTGGTGGCTAGGTACCTGCCTATGGACCGGTCGCCGGGGTCGCTACAGGCGGCGGGACTGGCCGCGCCAGGGCAGGCGGGAGGGAGAGAGGCGCTGCTGGGCGGGAGGCGGTGGGGGCCTCGGCCGGCTGGGCGCATCGCGGAGGAATGGGGCGACGGGGCGAGGGGCGGTGGGGCGAGGGGGCGGTGGCGGGTGGCGGCGGCGGGTGGTTGGGACGGTGGGGTGTCGACGGGGCGAGGGAAGGTGGGGCAAGGTGGCGGCGAGGGGAGGGGGGCGACGGGGCGAGGGGAGGTGGGGCTGGGCATTACTAACATTTTTTTTTCAAAACAACTAATGGCGCACTCTACGGCTGGTGCGCCATTACTAGTTAGAACTACTAATGGCGCACTTTGCCTGGATGCGCCATTAGTATGTTTGAAAAAAATGAAAAAAAAATTTTGTTACTAGTCGCGCACCTTGTGCCTGGTGCACCATTAGTGTCTTCCACACTAATGGAGCATCACCACATGGTGCGCCATTAGTATATAGTAGTGGCGCACCACTTCTCTGGTGCGCCATTAGTATATAGTAGTGGCGCACCACTTCTCTGGTGCGCCATTAGTGTCATTTTCATCTTTAGCCCTTTTCCTAGTAGTGGCACTTCCTTGCAGCTGCCATGGACCCAGCTGTCATCCTCTCCACGTACAGTCCACGTCCGTTGGAAGTCGTTCGTTTACCACATTGACCACGCCGCGTGAGAGCACCAGGGCGGTGGACGACGGCGAGGCCTAGGAAGGGGACGACGCGGAGCTGGGGAAGACGCGGTAGTGGATGCACACGCGGAGAGGAGTACGAGGGTTCACTGGTTCGGCTGCGCTGTCGTCGCCGCAGAATAACAGGGGGTGTGGGTGAGTGGATGGATGGCCTGGCCAGCGGTGGGAGTAGTAGGGGGAGGTGAGGCCTCCACGGCAGCACAGCCGGCCACGGGAGGCAGGAGCAGGCGGCACGACCGGCGCTGCTCTGGGCGGTTGGAGCAAGAAGACCAGAGGTTGAAGAAGCACGACGGTCGTTGGATGGACATCGTACGGTCACTGCAGCTAGAATCGTTTATATTGACTAAGTTGACAAAGCCCTTAGTACGTCAACTTAGTAGGCCCACAGGTCAGCTTCTGAAACGGTGCGCCCCAGATGTCAGGGGGAGGAATCATTTTTTGGGCGGGTGAAGCTAGAATATCCGAGATTTAAGAAGAAGCACGGCATCCGTTGGATGGACATCCAACGGCCACTGCTGCTAGAAACGTGTGTTGAATATAAGTTGACTAAGCCTTCCATACGCGTCAACTCTATTTTTTAGGGGACGCGTCAACTTAGTAAGGCCAGAAGTGTGTGGCAGAGAACTTATAGCCCATTTGAGATTTGTAAGAATGTGTAGCCCATTTTTGAACTCTAATGGAATTTACTACAACCCATTTACAGTTTGTTAAAAGTACAGCCCATTTCAACCAAGCGTTCAAAACAAAATTCAATAAAATTTCCCACATTTTGATGGGATCCAAAATATTTTTATCCCGAAATTTCTAGTCAGATTAAATACAATTTCAATATAAATTCATATTACTTAAAAATCCAATGAAACATTGCGCTCGCAAAAATTAATGAAATTAAAATTTTCAATATCCAAAAATAATATTTTCTAAAGTAATCACGTTTTTGGTGCATTTTTTTATAGTTACTGCCCAGTTTTTTTAATTACATCCCATTTATTATTTCTTAAAGCCCATTTTCTTGTTAAGCCTAATGCATCCCTCCTAGGTACGATTTGCAGCCCAGCGGGGTGGAGAATAACAACTTGACCTTGCCTGGGTATTCCTAAAAAAAGGTATAGCTGGGCTAGCCATTTTCAGCTTGAAAAAGTGGGTTAATTTGACAAATGCCACTCCAATTTTGGCGATTCAGAGAAATGCCACTGCATTTTCCAAACTTTGAAAAATGCCATTTCTACCATTTCTAGTGGCATTTTTCGAAGTCTGCAGTGGAATTTTTCAAAGTTTGCAAAAATTGCAGTGGCATTTTTCAAAGTCTGGAAATTGCAGTGGCATTCTCATGAATCACCATAATTGGAGTGGCATTTATCTATTAACCCAAAAAATTAATATCTGGCCTGGGCTAGACAGGCCACAGCCCGCCCAGTTAATACCTGCAGCGATATTTTCGTTGTTGTTCAGGGGACAAAAAATAATATCTGGGCTAAACATCGAAAAACTCTACAGTGCTCGCACCTCAAAAACACAAATACTGCTTGAGCTGCTTGGTCCCAGCCGTCGGCCGCTTCTTGTGCAATTCTCTCGTTTATTGACTACTACATCAGTTGACAATGGTGTGGGACCGTGATGTCAGGAAACCAGGAGGAAGAAAAATAAATTATAGTTATATATATATATATATATATATATATAATAAGGAGGCACTTGCGTACGTGAGGCTATGGACCTGGTGGGTCCCCATTGTCATCCTCTCAAAGTAAAGTCATCTCCTCGCCCACGCGCTCTTTCTGCCCGAAACAGTCAGCGCTGCCCGCCCCGCTTCCCAGTGCAGGCGATTGCTCCGCCTTCAAACGACACAAGTGTCGTCTGTCTGTCCATCTGCCGCCCACATTAATGATACGCGGTTGCCGAGGCGGCTACCCCGGCACCACACGTCCGTCCCTCCGCCCACCCACCATTGCTATATAAACTGTTGCGCCGGCCATAGCCGAAGTCATCCGCATCCGTTCCCTTTCTCCTGTCCACACCGCTACTGCCCACCATGGCTTCCTCATGCTCCAGCGTTCTTTGGGACGGGCGGACGACGGAGCACAAGGAGATGGCAGCCATTATTGTCGACCGGCTGGCCGGCAGGCAGCCGGAGGACGACGACGTCCCAATGGAGAACATGGTAGTCGATGATCCGGCGCCAACCCCCTCCTCCGCGCCATCCTCGCTGGTGCACTGCACCATGACCATCGGCGAGGCCCGTGCCCAATATATGGACAGTGTGAGGCAGATGCGTCAGGAGCAGTTCCGGGGGTGCAGGCCGACGCCGCCTACAACCACCATTACCTCGAGGAGCACCTGCAGGCGGAGGAGCAGATCACTGTGGAGCGGGCGGAGGAGGAGGCGCTGCTCGACTCGTACCGCTCCGCCGAGGCCCCGCGGCGCCAACAAAGAGGCAGAGGACACCGCCGGCTCCGCCGAGGTCTCGCGGCGCCAACAACGAGGTAGAGGACATCGCCGGCTCTACCGAGGCCCCGCCCTGCCAACAACGAGGCAGAGGACATCGTCGGCCCAGCCGAGGCCCCACCCTGCCGGCAACGGGGGCCAGGATTTCCACCGCTCTGCTGAGGCGCCGCCCGCCAGCAACGAGACAGAGGACATCGCCGGCTCCGCCGAGGCCACGCCCCGCTGTCAACGAGGCCGCGCCACGCAGAAAACGAGGAAGAGTAGAACCAGGTAGGTCCCCGCCGCTTGGGTCCATGTAAGGCCACCGCTGCTACCCTCTGGTTGAAGCCAATCTAGGCGGGTTGACCATTGACGACCGGTTAGCTTCTTGGCGGCGACGTGGAGTCGGAGAGCTGCGCTGGAGAAGAACGCTGCTTCTACTTAACTGCTGGTGCAGTTGGCTGACTAACACGTGGGCCCAACAGGCCACATGCCAGTTACGCAACTGCACCTGCAGTTAAGTCACTGAAGGTTCTGTTCGGCTCAGCGGGACACATGTGGGTAGATTCGGTTAATTAATTATACCTCCAGCGCACCCCTTTTTAGTTGAAGAATGTATGAAATGTAATGAAATCCGACATGTTTATATGAAATCCGACCGTGTATGAATGAATTTATTTCGATTAGTTCGAATTCCTGTATCACTGGCATTAGATGAACATGCAAAACAATACGTACTAGCATTATTCCCAGGGTGATCACCTCGTTTGCAGCAGTTTCACATGTACTCCCTCCGGTCCTTTCTAGTCTGCATACAAGTTTTATCTGCAGTCAATTTATCTCTACTTTGACCAATCTTATACAAAAAAAGTATGCACTTTCACAACGTGCGAAGTAAAAAGGAACAGAAGGAGTACAAACAGTTTGAGTATGCGTTTCTATACATTGCAGTCAAACACACATGCCTGGCAATTGCTAGAGAACATTCAAAACAATCGATGATTATGCATCTCAGCGACTCACATGTCAGAGGCAATATTTACTTCACAACTAAAGAATAAATAAAAAATTGATTGACGGTACTGACAGCAAAGGGCGTCCCATTTGAAAATATCAAATGCATGTCTTGCTAAAATCAATGAGCAAAATTTGACAAGGTTGTCCCATTCCAAAATATCAAATGCCTACGATTGTGGAATGCGCAGGGATTGCCATCAGTTCAAACATTGACATGGCACCTCTTGCTAAATAAACCAGCTGTTCTTTTTATGCAGTTCCACCAAAATAAACCAAATTCGCGTAGCTTGTATGATTTCGCTCTTATATGTTGCAACGCCTTGAACTTATCGGCACCTCCATTCTTGTGGTGGAAATGAATGATTCGATGTATTCATGAACATTTTGTGCTGTTCCCATTAAAATGTAGCTGAGCACCCCTGCTTGCACAAATACAAAAAAGTGATTAGTATAAAGCGAACTGTACTATGAATTAATCGTTTCAACAGGCACATACATGTTCCATGTAGAGCACACTTTTAGAAAAATGGAACTCACCAGAAAGAAAAATGGAGCAAGCTTCACCTCATCCTGCGAGCCACGGAGTACTAAGCAAGCTTCTCCTCGTTATGCGAGTTGACGGGACACATCAAAAGTACTCCAGTGTATAGAGCCTTGCCTCTAAGGTAGCCCCCACATGGTTTGCCTCTTTTTTTAACATAACACGTCAAGTCGCAATTTGTTTGTTCACCTGTGGTAGACGATCCTCCCTCCACCAAGTGGACAACCAATACACGTGCCATATTACCACGTGGGCTGCCTTTTTTGTACAGAAATGAGCTCCACCGTGTACCCGTGCGGGTGTGATTGGGAAAGAGACGGGAGTACGTGCGCCGTGCATGCACCTCTTCTCTTCGTGCACGCCCCCACCTACATGGGTGTGTGTGAGAGATACAAACCGCGTTCGTGAGTGTTTTTTGTTTTGGGGTGGGGGTGGGGTGGGGGTTGATTTCGTGAATTATTTGTGGGAATATGTGTCGATGACATCTCAAACAAATTTTTGCATGCAATGTGTGTGAAATGGAGGCCTATCCATATCATACATAGAGGGTCGGGCAATCCACGAGAAGAGAAGGAGGGGTCATAGCTATCGATCGAGTCGAAGAGAGGATCAAGTGGGTGGGTGCGAGATCGATGAAGAGAGCCATCGAAATTGTGTGTGTGTGCAAGTCAAATATATAGGGCGACTGGCCTACCGGAACGTTAGAGGGCACATGTCAAGTTTGTGTGTGGCAGGGAGACATGACTAGAGCGCTTGATGTATCGGTGTATGTGGGGGGGAGGGGGTGGGGGGAGGGGTAGGTAGAGGCCTAACTATAGAGGTAGAACGACTCGTATATGTGTTGAGAAGGAGAGACCCAGCTATGTCTTGAGGGAGATCGATCGACATCCATACATAACTGAAGGACGAGAAATATGATGGGACAGAGAGAGAGGAGAGGGAGAGGGAGGGAGAGGGGTAGAGTGCTGGATGGGTGGTGGAGTTGCTTCTCGAAGATGGTGGGAGAGGCCTACTAGAAAAACTGAGGGTGGAACTGCAATGTTATCAATAAGAGTGGGGATGTGTTTTTGTGTCTGCCTGTGCGTGATAGATCTGTCGGGACGCATCCATGGATGATGAAGGGGAACCATGTGTTTGGTAAGCAAACCTAACTAGATCAGTAGATCAATTGTTGTTTGTCGGAGAAATGGAGAGACACAACTAATGAGGTAGATCGATTGACGTGTGGGTAAAAACGAGTTATAAGGACCTAGCTTGCTATATGTATAGCGAGAGATCAGTCGGTGTACGTCCATTTGTTAGAGGCAAACAAGGCCCAGCGAGACTGATAGACAGAGAGAATGGAGCTAGGAGATGGTGCGAGAGGCCCAACTACTAGCTAGATAGGGGGAGGAGTGTGCGGTTGTGAGATCGATGAAAAGAGGGGCGAGAGTTTACATGTGTGTCTGACCGTATGAGAGACACGAGGCAAGGACACATAAAGGAGGAGATTGAAGGTGTGTGTGTATGTTGTAGGCAGGCATCGCTGGAGAGGTTTAACGATCGGTGTGTGTCAGAAAGGAGTTGTGGAGACTCTGGGAGAATGACCTAAAGAAAAAAAAACGAATGTGCCCGGTGGATAGAATGCCGAGGGAGGGGGAGGGCGAGCAGGGCGTGTGCATGCACGAGAGAAAGTTAGTGGTAGCTACAATGGTTAGGGGATTGTGTGGGTGTAAGAGACTAACAAAGATCATAATTTGATATGAAAGAAGATTCATATATTTGACTAGGAGATCATAGTGTTTTAAACATTGCATGCTTGAATATAGCGGTGATACACGTGTTGTGCACATGTTATACCATAATGTGATAATGCATGGCGTTTGCAACTCACAGCTAAATGCCGAACAATCTAAACCATACTATACATCAAACAATCTCACATTTTATTTGAATTTTTCATAATGTGTGGCGTTTGCACCTTACAACTAAATATCGAACAATCTAAACAATACTATATATCTGACGTTCTCACATTTTATTTGAATTTGTGGTAATGTGTGGTGTTTGCAACTCACATCTAAATACTTGTAGGCGTAGGGGGCGGGGCACCATACATAATGTGATAAACACATTATACATATGAGACATGGTTTACATTATGAAGATCTAGCTAGAGCTAGAAATGTAATGTGATTTGAAATCAACATAAAGTGGATTCAAAAAATCTAGTTCGAGTTCATATAGTACACATAGTTCATATGTAACTCGAGACTAATCATGTGGTGTGTTGTGAAGATAACACACAAACGATGGTTTAACTTGACAATAATGATGATTGCAGATCTTATTAAAACAGATAAACGAATTCAAATGCTTTGACTTCACGACAATCATTACTGTAGATCTTATTCAAATAGAGAAACGAATTCAAATTTAGTTCATATTGAAGCGGTAGTATATACGTTTGGAATGCACTAAAATGTTCATTTGAGTAGTAGGTTGCATGCATTATACACATAGAGAAATATTTTAATTGAACATAACATGAATTCAAAGTTTTGACTGACATTTGTAGTGCACCTTGATTTGGTATAGTACACGTTAGGCTTGTCCGGAAATTTCAACCCGCGCCTTGTTAGCCCGAAATATTTAAGATTTATCTTTGTCTTGTTGTGCTCTGACAACTCCCTCCATCTCAACCCGCGCCTTGCTAGTCCGAAATTACAACGCGCGCGAAAACTCCCACCTCCTATGAAATCCCGACACGCGAAATGGCCGTGGTACCCCTGAACCGAAAGAACTGCCTAAAATCGGTGGGGGTACGTTCCTAACTTACCCCACATTTCGGACAAGCGCGTCTCTAAGCCATGGTTCCCCACTGCCATCCCATCCGCCCACCCATTCGTACGCCGAGGTCGTGAAAACCCGTGACGAAACCCCACACCCTGCTCCGTCCGCCACCCAGCCGGAGCCTCTTCCCCGACGACGACGTCCATAGCAACACCTCGACGTCCATCATCCACCGTACCGGATGAGGATCCGTCATCGATCTCATCGTCCCGCCGGTTCAGCCACCCAGTCCTCCACCTCTAAGGAGCTGCCCCGACGTTCCCCTTGTCTTTCTCGCCACATCCATTCCTACACCGTCCTCTTCACCTGCACCACCGGAAGAGCATCATCATCACCGTTTCCTCCGATGAAGCTGCGGCCTAATCGGCGCCACTAAAGAGGTTGTACACTAATCCCCGCATTTTCTTCTCGATTTGATCTCACGATGCTGCTGGCGCTCGGTCCCGAGCCGACACGGCACGACTCCATCCACGGCGGCGTCGCCAGCCATTTCCTCCACGGCGTCGCTCCCTCGGCGGCGAAGTCCACATCAGTAGGAGTTGCTGCTGCTTTAGCTCTTGCTCGCGGCGCTGCTCTGCTCTTGCTCTCGGTCACCTACCTGGTATGCTCTTGCTATTGCTTTTGCTCGCGTTGCTGCTCTCGCTCTTGCTCTTGCTTGCGATGCTGCTCCGATTTAGCTACACTTCAGTCGACTGAATCGACTTTTGGGTCATTCGATTTTCAGTGGGTGGGGTGGCTCGGCGGGGTGAAGGAAGAACCAGCCGCAGCGGGGAGGGGGGCTCGCCGGAGAGGTATCCCACTATCTATCTTTGGGTTCAGGATGGGGGCGGTGGTCGCCTGTGGTGGCGGGGCGTTGGCGGGGCGGTGGCGTGGGGATCGCCAGAGAAAAAGGTCGGCACGGGGGGGGGGGGCCTAGAGGGATGGCCGGGGCGGCGGCAGACCGGTGGTGGGGAGTGTTTTCAGGGTGGGAGGGGCGGCGTACCGCCGGTCGCGGGCGGCTGGGGGCTGCTGTTTGGCCGGTGGTGGCTGGCGGCTCAGGGGGGTGGGGGTTGAAGATAAACCGCAGGCCCTTGATTTCGTATCCAACGGCTGCAAAATCGACTGACCAGAGATGAAAACATCAGTCGACCGACGTGTAGCCTCGCCTTGCTAGTGCGTTCAGTTTCGACAGCAAAATTTAGTTTCGACAGTTAAGTTCAGTTTCGACAGTTAAGTTCAGTTTCGACAGTTTAGTTCAGTTTCGACATTTAAGTTCAGTTTCGACAGTTAAGTTCAGAGATGAGCGTCTGATGTATTTTACATCTAGCACTTTGTGGTTATGTATTTTACGTCATGTATTGGAGATGCTATTAGAATTCCACTCAGGTTAACGTTGTTCGTTGTCTCGCTTGTCCTGCTTCAGCCTCGGCGTCGTACAACTCACTGGAGCTGCTCCTACGACGAAACCCTCCATCACAGCGGAGCAGTACCTCGGGCTCCATCTCCAGATGCCTAAGATCTTCTTCACCTCCTCCGACAGCAAAGTCAACCGAAGCATCCTCACCGGCCAACCCAATCACGCTAAAATCGACATGGCTTCGCCAAAGAGGTTGTACAGTTGTTGCATCTCTTTTTTACTCTACATGTTATATATATTGTCCACTGAGCACACGGATTAGTTTCTTTAGTGTATCCTTGAATGAAAAAAATGTACGAATTTTAATTTTCACTTGTCCTCCTTTTCAAATTCCTATTCACGAAGCACAAGACTAAGAGATAGTAGCATAATAGCATTATAACTGTACATTTTCTTGTGGTTTGAGTTAATCTCACCATGCTTTTTGCATCCTGTGATCTTCCAATTGTTGTGAATCAAACACCCAGATTGACAGAAATCCTGTGTTTCTAAATTCTCTATTTTGCACGTGGGTTCCTATCATATTCCTGTCTGTTTCCTATCCCTGCATTGTTGGAATCCTCCAATTCAAACGAGCCCTTACAGAATTACTTCTCTTACAGATAGCAAAGAAAACCTTGCGTGGTTTGTCCCGCTCCTGCTGCACCGTCGTCCACCCCAGGTCAGCTGCTCCAACGACAGAAGGGTCCAGCACAGCAGGGATCCGACCTCCAGACTGTCTTTCGCCGCCTCAGGTCTTCTTCCTCGCCGCTGGCAGCCATGGAAACTGCATTACCATCATCAACCGAGCAGATGACCTCGGGGACTACACGGTTCCGCAAGAGAGGTTGCACTCTTTCGTGTCTGCTTACGTTATGCATCGCTTAATATTACATGCTACTTTATCGTCTTGTTCACCGATTAGACTCTGAGTCAGCTCCAAACTAATGGTCAAACTTGAGTTTTTAAATGGTTGTGGGGTACATATCGGGGCTGCTATCAATAGTATATATCTACTATCTGGTTAATCTCCGGTGTCTACTATGAGTTTCATGTTGGGTGGGAAACAAACAGTAAAGAAGCCATTATCTGTATTTTCTAACTGAAGCCATTATCTGCCTGCTGTTATTGGTTTTGGGTCTATCCACAGGTTGCTACCATCACACTGTATTTCTGCATGCACTCCTTACATAATCTCACTATGTTTTATTCCTATGCATGACAGTTATTGTAAACAATGGAACTTAACGTGTAGAGCAAAAGAGACGAGCCTTGCATGGCAATAAAATTTCATACAGACGTCGCTCCATGGTAGGCGCAAAGGCAGCCCCCCTCCACGCATTTCGGATTGTAGTCGAGAGGAAGAGAGCTGTTCCGAGGGGGATTCAGAAGGAGAAGACAACTCCTATTTACCCCCTGAGGTCTTCGCTCTAACTTGGCATGCTGATGTTGGTTATATTATGCATATGGTGTCTTCCATTGTTTACTTTATACATCAAATATGTCATCTGCTTAGTTTAGACATCCTTTGTGCAAATGCCATCTGTTTAGTTTATTCATCGTTTATGTGAATTATGCAACACCATCTTGTTTGGGTCCGTCTATATTACATCTAGATGTGAGATAATATCTCACATCTAAGTATGATTTCATCACCACCTTTTTATTGTTTATCTTATTTGTTCGATTTGATTTGTCATAAAGCCTAAAACAAATGAACCAGTTTTGTGCTCACGTCCGCCTCGATGGGCCGGCCTATACGTCCGACGGCTCGTAGTGAGGCTAGCTTTTTACGTTGTGAATCAGCCAGCCGAAGATTCCTTCTTGCTACATGTGTCTCTCCCTGTGCGTGCATGGTAGATCAATAGATCATATTAGATCGGATGGCGACATAGGGAGAAGCAGCAAGCACCTTGATAAGTTGTGTTGTGTTACTACTCGAAGCTAAGGAACAGATTTTTTTTCCAGGAAAAGCTAGTGATCAGATGTATATCAATGAAAATAAAGTAGTTCTACCATCGATTTGTTAGTTTTTGCGTTTTATTGCCCACTTTTTAGCGGCGTGTCTCTGATGGCTAGCTTCTAATAGACTATAAATGAATTTTTTTTGCCCTTTGGTTTTTGCTTTCCCGTTCCACTCTTTATATTTTATGCATTAATTTTCAGTAAAAGACAAAGTTTGATTAAAAAATCAGAAATATGTTCACGAATTTGTGGTAATATACATTTTTTAATATACAATGAACTTTTTTATATATAATGAGCTTTTAAAATTATATTCACTAATTTTTTTTAATACACACTAAGTATTTTTTAAATACAAAATTAACCTTTTTTGATATACGTAGAACCCTTTTAAATATATGGTAAACCATTTTTATAATATACACTAAATTATTTTTGAAACACATACTGAACAATTGATCGTGCATCCAAAAGTGTTAACAATTGTTCGTGGATTCAGAAAATGTTCACCGATTCAAAATAAATAAGTCACAAAGATCCAAAATTTTCATGAACTGAAAATTGTTCATATATTTGAAAATGTTCAAAAAAATTAAAACAAATTGCGAAGCAAAAGAAGAAGAAAAAAAGAAAAAAAGAAAAAAGAAATAGAAAAAAGCAAAAGAATAACCATGAAACCAATAGAGGATGGAAGTGCTATTGGGACGAAACTAACTACAAGCCTAGTTGCAAGCTGAGGGTGGACTTGCAACTCGGACAACTACACAAAACTAAAATATCATTTGCGATTCGAGGATGGGATTGCAATTTGGAGAATAATAAACTACAAGCCCAGTTGCGTGTCGAGCGTGGATTTGCAACTGGGATGAAAAACAAAATACATGTCCAGTTGCAAGTCGGGGTGGACTTGCAACTGGGGTGAAAACAAAACAACACCCTCCTGAGTTGCGAGTCGAGGGTGGACTTGCAACTGGGCCAACAGAAACCCCTAGTTGCAGGTCGAAGGTCTAATTGCAACTACTATGAAACAAGAACAAAAAACAACACCCCTGACTTGCGAGTCGAGGGTGGACTTGCAACTAGGGCTACAAAACTACACCCTCCCGAGTTGCGAGTACATGATTGACTTGCAACTGGGGCGATTACAAACTACATCCCTCGAGTTGCAAGCTGGGTGTAGACTTGCAATTTGGTGTGAAAACAAACAACAAACGACACCCTCCCTGAGTTTCGAGACGGCGGTGGACTTGCAACTGGGGCGATTGCAAACTACATCCCTCGAGTTGCAAGTCGGGGGTGGACTTGCAACTGTGGTGAAAACAAAACAACACCCTCCCGAGTTGCAAGACAAGGGTGGACTTGCAACTAGGCCGACAGAAACCCCTAGTTGCTGGTCAAGGGTCTAATTGCAACTACTATGAAACAAGAACAAAAAACAACACCCCCCAAGTTGCTAGTTGAGGGTCGACTTGCAACTAGGGCAACTACAAAACTACACCCTCTCAAGTTGTGAGTACATGGTTGTCTTGCAACTGGGGCGATTAGAAACTACATCCCTCGAGTTGCAAGTCGGGGGTGGACTTGCAAATGGGGTGAAACAAAACAACACCCTCCCAAGTTGCGAGTTGAGGGTAGACTTGCAACTGGGCCGACAAAAACCCCTAGTTGCGGGTCGAGGGCCTAATTGCAACTACTATGAAATAAGAACAAAAAACAACACCGCCCGAGTTGCGAGTTGAGGATGGACATGCAACTGGGACAACTACAAAACTACATCCCCCGAGTTGCGAGTACATGGTTGCCTTGCAACTGGGGCGATTAGAAACTAGGGCGACTGAGTTGGATGAGCAAGGCCGACAAGTAGTCACCATACCAGCGACGTGACACGATACCCGTGTGAGAAAACAATTCTTGATCAAGATTTGCATGACATTTAAAGCGAAAAGATGGCTGAGTGAAAATTCATAAATTAAAAAAAGAAAAAGAAAACAAAAAATAAATATAAATATAAATAAAAGACAAAAGATCATGAGTATAAAATACTTCATAATTTAAAACAAATAATGAAACAAAAAAAAATGAAAACAAAAAATTAAAACGACGAGGCAAGAATAACTGGATAGACATGACGCCTTGTTTCCACAGCACAAGCACGCGAATGGCTCAAAAAAAAGACAACCAGCTCTAAAGACTACAGGAGACCGGCACACACAAAAAATCGATGGAAAAAATTCCCCAATAGGAGCGGCCCAGGCAAAGCAAAGCAGGCAGCTATAACGCGAAGTGGCCCAGGCAACAAAAAGTTGTTACGCACACGTCTTGACAAACACAAAGACACGAAGCTCCTAAAGAAACAAGACACGAAGAAGCGAAGGCAAAAATCACGAATCTTAATATGCTATATCTAATGGCTAGGATTTTAGATGTGAGATAGTTATTTCACATCTAGATGTGAAATAGCAAACCTGATGAAAATAACTATGGGGCCAGTTTTTTGTCGATGATGGGCTTGCAAGTGGGACACAACACCAACAGGGCAGGTTGCGAAATTGGGGTGTGGACTTGCAACTGGGACAAAAAACACAACTACAGGGGTAGTAGTATGACTATGATGGGCTTGTAGTTGACACAAAACAAAGAAAACTATGGGCCTTGTTGTGAGTCGAGCGTGGACTTACAACTAGGGAAAGACAACAATGAACCTAGGTGCGAGTTGAGGGTGGACTTGTAACTGGGACAACATAAAAACTACAGGCGCAGTTCTGAGTTGAGTGTGGACTTGCAACTGAGATGAAAAACATACTACCGGTCCAGTTGTGAGTCGAGGGTGAGCTTGCAACTAGGACAAAACACAGGCTCCAGTTGCGAGTCGAGGGGTGGTTTGCAACTCAAACAACTATGAGTTCAGTTTCGTGTGAAGTGTGCACTTGCAACTAGGACAACTACGAAACTATGAGCCTAGGTGAGACTCAAGGGTCAACTGGTAACTGGGAAGAAACAAGTTATATGGGTCCAGTTGCAAGTCAAGGGTGGACTTGCAACTGGGATAAAAAACAAAACGCATGCACTAGTTGCGAGTCGAGGGTGGGCATGCAACTCGGACAACTACGAGACTGTTGCTAGTCGATGATGGACTTGCAACTGGGACAATTACAAAACTACGAGCCCAGTTGTGAGTCAAGGGTGGACTTGCAACTGGGACACCATAAAAACCATGGGCATAATTGTGAGTCGAATGTGGACATGCAACCGCGATAAAAGCATACTGTCGACCCAGTTGTGAGTCGAGGGTGAGCTGGCAACTTGGACAAAAAATACATGCTCCAGATCCGAGTCGAGGGATGGCTTGCAACTCAGACAACTATACGTTTAGTTGTGAGTCAAATGTGCACTTTTAACTAGGACAGCTAAGAAACTACGAACCCAGTTGCGACTCAATGGTCGACTTGCAACTAGGATGAAACAAGTTATGGGTCCAGTTGTGTGTCAAGGATGGACTTGCATCTGGGATGAAAAACAAAACACATAAACTAGTTGCGAGTCGAGGGTGGAAAACTACGAGCCTAGTTGTGCGTCGAGGATGGACTTGCAACTGGAACAACTACAAAATTACGAGCCTAGCTGATAGTCAAGGGTCGACTTGCAACGAGGATAAAACAAACTACGAGACGAGTTATGAATCAATGGTGGACCTGCAACCGGGGCAAAAAAGTCAACCCTTAGTTGTGAGACATGGTGGACTTGCAATTGACACGGAAAAGTGAGACTATGTAGCTACTTGAGGATGAACTTGCAACTAATGCAAAAAAAAGTAAGGCCCAGTTACGATTCACAAGAAACATCAAGGCCAGTGGCAAGTCGAGGGTGGACTTACAACTGGAGACAAAAAATGCTAGTTGTGAGTTGATGATGGACTTACAACTGGGACAACTACAAACTACGATCGTAATTGTGAGTCAAGGATGGACTTGCAACTAGGATGAAAGACAAAAACACAGGCCCAGTTGCAAGTCAAGGGTGGGCTTGCAACTGGGATAAAAAATACGGGCCTAGTTACGAGTCGAGGGTGCACTTGTAACTGAAACAACTATGTGCTCAGTTGTGTGTCGAGGGTGGACTTGCAACTGGGACGTAAACAACTATGAGCCCAGTTTCGAGTCGAGGGTGAGATTGCAACTACTGAAACATAACTACATGCCCAGTTGCAAGTCGACGGTGGACTTGCAACTGAGACAAAAACAAATACGTGGTACAGCTGCGGGTCGAGGCTAGTCTTGCAACTAGGATGAAAATAACTATGGGGCCAGTTATTGGTTGGTCGATGATGGGCTTGCAAGTGGGACACAACACCAACATGGCAGGTTGCAGAGATGGGGTGTGGACTAGCAACTGGGACAAAATGACACAACTACATGGCAGTAGTATGACTATGATGGGCTTGTAGCTGACACAAAACAAAGAAAAAACTATGGGCCTTGTTGCGAGTCGAGGGTGGACTTACAACAAAGGAAAAACAACAATGAACCTAGGTGCAAGTTGAGGGTGGACTTGTAACTAGGAAAACATAAAAACTATGGGCGCAGTTCCGAGTGGCGTGTGGACTTGCAACTGAGATGAAAAACATACTACCGGCCCAGTTGTGAGTCGAGGGTGAGCTTGCAACAAGGACAAAACACAGGCTCCATTTGTGAGTCGAGGGGTGGATTGCAACTCAGCAACTATGAGTTTAGTTTTGTGTCAAGTGTGGATTTGCAACTGGGACAACTAAGAAACTATGAGCCTAGTTGCGAGTTATGGTTGAGAATGGACTTACAACTAGGACAACTACAAACTATGAGACCAGTTGCGAGTCAAGGGTCGACTTGCAACTAGGATAAAACAAACTACGATCATACTTGCGAGTCAAGGATGGACTTGCAACTAGGATGGAAGAAAAACACACAGGCCCAGTTGCGAGTCAAGGGTGGGCTTGCAACTGGGATAAAAAAATACGGGCCTAGTTACGAGTCCATGGTGCACTTGTAACTGAGACTAGTATATAAAACTATGATACGAGTTGCGAGTTGAGGTTGGACTTGCAACTGAGATGAAAAGCAAGCGCACCCTAGTTGCGAGTCGAGCGTAGACTTGCAACTGGGACATCAACGGACTATGGGACCAGTTGTGAGTCGACGTTGGACTTGCAACTAGGACAACAACACACTGTGATCCCAGTTGCGAGTTGAGGATGGACTTGCAATTAAGACAACTATGAAACAAATCACCCTGTTGTGGGTCAAGAGTCAACTTGCAAATAGAATGAAACAAACTACGGTCCCAGTTGTGAGTCAAAGTTGGACTTGTAACTGGGATGAAAAACAAAACAGGTGCCTAGTTGCAAATCGCAGGTGAGCTTGCAATTCAGAGAACTATGAGCCCAATTGGGAGTCAAAGGTGGACTTGTATTTGGGACATCTCAAAACTACAAGTGCAGTTGCGAGTCAAGGGCCGACTTGCAACTAGGATGGAACATACTACAGTCCAAGTTGCGAGTCAATGGTGGACTTGCAAATGGGATGAAAGACAAAACATAGGCCCAGTTGCGGGTCAAGAGGTGGGCTTGCAACTCGGAGGGTGGGCTTGCACGTCAGACGACTACAAGCCCAATTGCGAGTCTACGGTGGACATGCAACCGAGACAACTACGAAACTACGAGCCTAGTTGGGAGTTAAGGGATGACTGGCAACTCGGACGAGACAAGCTATGAGCCAGTTGCAATCAAAAGGTAGACTTGCAACTGGGATGAAAAACAAAACACATGTTCTAGTTGTGAGTAGAGGGTGGGCTTGCAACTTTGACAACTACAAATCCAGTTGTGAGTCTAGGGGGACTTGCACCTCGGACAACTACGAAACTATGAGCTAGTTGCGAGCCAAGGTTTGACTTGCAATTGGGATGAAACTAGCTATGGGCCCAGTTGAGAGTCAAGGGTGGACTGGCAACTGGGATGAAAAACAAAAACACATGCTCAAATTGTGGGTCGTGAGTGGGCTTGCAAGTCTGACAATTACGAGCCCAGTTGCGAGTCAAGGGTCGACTTGCAACTAGGATGAGAAAAACTACATGTCAAGTTGCGTGTCAATGGTAGACCTGCAACTGGGATGAAAAACAAAAACACATGTTCCAGTTGTGACTCGATGGTAGACTTGCACCTGGGACAACTACGAACTACATGCCCGGTTGCAAGTCAATGGTCAACTTGTAACTAGGATGAAACAAACTACATGCGGGTTGTATGTCAAGGGTGGACCTATAACTGGGATAAAAAATAAAACATAGGCAAAATAACCGGGGTCAAAGATCGGTCAGCGAGAAGATGGGGAATAAGCTTCATAGTCGAGCCCCCCAAACACCAACATATATAGGCTCATGTGAAAATAAATGCGAGAACATGACACACAAAACAAAACGGAACAAGAGGACGGGTGACAAAAAAACAAGCTGACACAGATATGCATGATCGAGTTTGTGTGAACATTAAACCAAACAAATCAAACAATTATAGATTTAGATGAAATAAAACTTATCTAGATTAGATTTAGCAAATCTGAAATCAAAACATCTAGTTACACTCCCTCCTAGCTACGCGGTCAAACCAAAAATAAAAGAAAAACAGGGAACAAAAGGACACGTGTCCCTCCACAAGAAGTCTAAGCCCACATAAAAATCAATATGCAAAACATCATAAAGGCCCATTAAAAAATGTCATATTAGGTCTCACGCTTCGTGAAGGACAAACAAAAAACACGACGCAAGGACACCGAGCATGAAATCAGAAGCACGCGTATCTAACGGTATATGAGTTATACGAACAAATTGTTGACTCTCATTTAGATAATAATTAGCAAACCAATCCGAAACGAGACCTCAGACCGCGCCACAAAAATGGCCTAACAAAAGACACACGCATGAACAAGTCGACAAATAGACACCAAACACACGACACGACACAGAGCACGTGTGACAAAATAACCCACAATCAAGATTTGCACGACATTTAAAGTGAACATATGATAGAGTGAAAACAAGTTGATGATTTTTAAATGAAGAAATAAAGAATAAAAGGAAAAAGAATAAAGAAAAAGGTGAAAATAGAAAAAAAAACAAAAAATCAAGAACTTGAAATAGTTTATAATTTAAAACAAATAATGAAATAGAAAAAACAAAATAAGGAAAACAAAACGGAAATGGAAAAAACAAATACTGGGAGTCAAATGGGAGTGTAGAAAAACAAGAGGAACTAGAACGGTGTAGCACAAACTTGTGAAAAGAAATAGAAAAAAGCAATCGATGTGGCACTAGCAACGCATAGGCTTGTGAAAACCAACAACGGAACCTCGCACTAGCAACGTCCTGACAGGCAGCGCACGAGACAACGCGCCGCGAGCCAGCGCACCATCCAGACCATCGCGTTTTACACAAATATTAAAGACAGATGATCTAACGACTCTAAACTTAGATGTGAGGTAGCTATTTCATATCTAGATGTGAAATAGCAAACCCATTCAAAAAAATGTAAATTCTAAATAGTTTTCAGACACTTTATAAAGTTTATGCACAAAAATGGATAATTAAAAAAATGAAAAAGTGAACACATGCAGTTGCGCGACGAGGGCGAGACATGTAGTTGCGTGTTTGTTGGTGTACATGCAATGGACACCCGACAAACACTTTCATTTTCTATCACAAAGTTATAGTCGTGTTAAAGACATTAGTTGCAGTTACGGATGATACTTGCAATTGTGTGTATAATAGAATACATGTAGCTGCCCTCCCAACAGACATTTTTGCCTCGAATTGCAGTTGCATTGGAGGTATGCAGTTGCGGGACGAAGACGACACTGTAATTGCACGTTTGATGATGGACATGCATCTGACACGAACAAAAATCATGAAATTTTTAAAGACAAATAGAAAAAAAAATAAAAAGATAAAAACCGAACAAAAAAAGACAAAAAAAACAACAGAAAAAAGGTTGGAAGCTTCTCTCAAACCGGTAGAAAGAGTCCTTCATGGGTCAAGCTCATTCACACACGTACGTTCCGGGGAGACAAAAAACCAAACAATTGGTAGAAAGCAAAAAAATCTCACAAGGACACACTCACATACAACGACTAGACACATTTTCCTGGCTGAAAGCCCACAAAGCACAAAAACGGGGGACCCACAATAAAACGAAAAAGCCCACAACGGGCAGGCGGGTGTGCGCACGTATTTTTTTGACGGTAAACGAAACCAACCTAGCGAAAAGAGGCCACAGAGCGACACAGGACATCAGCTCAAAAAAAAAAACAAGCGACACAAGACATGGGCTGGACACGAGCTGCCTGCCTCGCATGGACTGGACACAGGCTGCCACGCGCGACAAACACGATGCCAGCGAGCGCACCAGGGAGAAGTCTGCGCGAATCGTAAAGACAAACAAGATCTAAGGGTTCTAGAGTTAGATGTGAGATAACTATTTCACATCTAGATGTGAAATAGCAAACCTGATCTTGTTTAGACAGGCATCATCTATACCTATACTAATTACAGACTTCCAAGAAATTCTCACATTAATAAGTGATTATGAGCCGTTAATCTGGTGGGGCCACATTATTACGGTGTAGATCAATCCCAGAAATTCTCACGTTATAAAAGTTCTCTGAAAATTATGAGAGGTCAGCAAAAGAAAAAAAAAACACCTCCAATCTAACAAACGATCAACAACGACTAGGTTGATTTCTCACGCTAGAAACCAGAAAAGGTACGATACTAATAGATAATCTGATCTGTTTCTTGCCGGTTCTCTCACAAATATGTTTCCGTCTATGCGCACGTTTCCTTTCCAAAAGAACTACTATGACGTCCCCTCATGGTTAGTAATCCAAGCGATCCTCTCGTTCTCTCCTTCCTGCTCACGAAGTAACAAATCACGATTACTATTAAAAATATCAGGAATCACGATTCCCTCACCCAGATAAATGTCCTATCTCCCTCCGTACTCATCATGAAGGAACAGATAAACGTCCTATCCCTCTCCTTCCTCCTCACGAAGGAACAAATCATGATTCCCTCGCGAGAAAATCCGAAACCCATCTCCCCTTCCTCCTCCTGCTGAGAGTCTTGATAGGCGACGCTCTCCCCTTCCTCCTCCTGCTGACAGTCCTGATAGGCAACGATTCTCGATCTCGTTATCACTCGCGTCCCAGATCCTCCAACTGATTTTTGTTGGTTCGACTCAAGGAGGAGTGCTAGCCTCTTCATCCTCATGGCCTCTCTTCATCGTAGGCTTCCTCTACCTCGACGCGGTTGTAGCCATGACTGATCGGTTTGAGGCTAGCTAGGAGTCTAGCCCAGAATTGCATCAAAGACATCGATCGCTCAAACATACAAGGACGAGTCAGATCGTCAATTGAATAGCGGCAGCAGTTGCAACATAGACGAAGGCTTTGGTAAGGCCGGCATGATGTGAATATAGCCTGTATGTCGATGCATGGCAGAATGACTCATGAGAGGATTCTCCGTCATGGTTGGAGAGTAGTATGGAGCCCAACTTTCAGATTAACAGACCGACAATGCAGGCTTTTTGCTTCTGTGTTGTGTGCATTAGTGATAGAAAGGAGCAGCCTATTAGCAGCCTATGAAAAATCCCAAAAGCACCTGCAGGTGCAGCCCAACCTATTCTCTGATTGGAGGAAAAAAATTGCTTTGAAAATTTAGTGGGCTCAAGATGGTACGTACAACATGTTTCACTTCTCAACACTTCTCTTTTTCTTGAGTTGTCTTAAATCTAATTATTGTGTATTATACTTCTTTATTTTCTACAGAATAGTATATACAATATATGTAATACATCATAGACTAAGGAAAAAATAGAATTGGAAACCCAGTGTGCTGGACGCCATAAGGCACGGAGACATCAGAGAACCTGGGATTGTTCAAGGCAGCGCTGCTGACACGCGTTGTTCCACAAGCCATGGCTGCTTCCGTCCAGTTCAATAGACCAGGAACATCAGGGACTCCATATATTCATGTCGAGGTATGCAATAATCTCCTATACACAAATGATATTCATAATGTACGTATCAATTTCGGACGTGCAAGCAATACTAGCACATATGCAGGCGTATATATAAGCATGAATCGAAGTATGTGTCAGTTGCTCCACGGAGGGTACACTATATAGTATACACAACAGGTACTTTTATAAAAATATAGTACAATTTATAGCTTACCTTATCACAATCTTACCTTTTAGTTAAATAACTTTGTTATGTACCAGTTGTACGTAGTAATAATACGCCATCTATTGTCTCATCTCAATATATCATGCCACCAAGCTTTATCTGTGTGAGTTATCGGATCTCCGTTTCCCTTAGGCCGTGGCGCACTGGTAGAAAAAGAGGCTTCCGTCCAGCCCCATTGGTCGCGGAACTGTAGGAACCGCGACTAATGAAGTCTTTAGTCCCGGTTCGGCAGACGAACCGCGACCAAAGGCCTGGGCCCAGGGCGCTCGGTGGCCAGCTGGTGCACGTGAGGGGCTTTAGTCGCGGTTGGCCAGGCCAACCGCGACTAAAGGTGCCCAAAGGCCTTTAGTCGCGGTTGGCCAGGCCAACCGCGACTAAAGCTCCTCCCCTATATAGACCAGTTCAGCGCACTCACTTAGCCATTTGGTGCCACTTCTCTTCACAAGGTTCACAAGGGGGTGTAGGTTTGCTTTTGGTTCCTCTTATGCACACAAGGTGTTTGATGAAATGCCCCAAGAGCCACACTTGAGGTTCCTCATTTATTTTTTCCTCCTCGATCGCGGTTAGCAACTTGAACCTTTCATGCATGTGTGTCATTGATAAAATATGCATGTGTGTTGTTCATTGTTCAATTTCTATTGTTTATAGCTAGTTAGTTTAACAAATGCATGATGGTTAATTATATATTTTATATTATAATAATGCAGATGAATCGGCAATGGATGTACGGTAACCGACTCTCCCGCGAGTTCACTACGGGTTTGAAAGATTTCCTCGTAGTGGCTAATGCGAACAAGCAGAAGGGTTTTGTTATCTGTCCATGTGTTGACTGTAAGAATCAGAAGGGTTACTCTTCCTCAAGAGAAGTTCACCTGCACCTGCTTCGGCACGGTTTCATGCCAAGCTATAATTGTTGGACCAAGCATGGAGAAAGAGGGGTTATAATGGAAGAAGATGAAGAAGGGGATGATTTCATCGATGAAAGCTATCTTGCTGATTTCGGTGATACTTTCATGGAGGATGCTGAAGGTGAAGGGCAAGGTGAAGGGGAAGGTGAAGGTGAAGAAGAGGCACGTGATGAGACCGTTGATGATCTTGATCGGACCATTGCTGATGCACAGAGACTCTGCGAAACTGAAAAGGAGAGGGAGAATTTGGATCGCATGTTAGAGGATCACAGAAAGTCGTTGTACCCCGGATGCGATGATGGTCCGAAAAAGCTGGGCTGCACACTGGATTTGCTGAAATGGAAGGCACAGGCAGGTGTAGCTGACTCGGCATTTGAAAACTTGCTGAAAATGTTGAAGAATATGTTTCCAAAGAATAACGAGTTGCCCGCCAGTACGTACGAAGCAAAGAAGGTTGTCTGCCCTCTAGGTTTAGAGGTTCTGAAGATACATGCATGCATCAACGACTGCATCCTCTACCGCGGTGAATACGAGAATTTGAATGAATGCCCGGTATGCACTGCATTGCGTTATAAGATCAGAGGCGATGACCCTGGTGACGATGTTGAGGGCGAGAAACCCAGGAAGAGGGTTCCCGCCAAGGTGATGTGGTATGCTCCTATAATACCACGGTTGAAACGTCTGTTCAGGAACAAAGAGCATGCCAAATTGTTGCGATGGCACAAAGAGGACCGTAAGTCGGACGGGGAGTTGAGACACACCGCAGATGGAACGCAATGGAGAAAGATCGACAGGGAGTTCAAAGATTTTGCAGCTGACGCAAGGAACATAAGATTTGGTCTAAGTACAGATGGCATGAATCCTTTTGGCGAGCAGAGCTCCAGCCATAGCACCTGGCCCGTGACTCTATGCATCTACAACCTTCCTCCTTGGTTGTGCATGAAGCGGAAGTTCATTATGATGTCAGTGCTCATCCAAGGTCCGAAGCAACCCGGCAACGACATCGATGTGTACCTAAGGCCATTAGTTGATGAACTTTTACAGCTGTAGGGCAGACCTGGTGTCCGTGTGTGGGATGAGCACAAACAAGAGGAATTTGACCTACGAGCGTTGCTTTTCGTAACCATCAACGATTGGCCTGCTCTTAGTAACCTTTCGGGACTGTCAAATAAAGGATACAATGCATGCACGCACTGCTTACATGAGACTGAAAGTGTACATTTGCCAAATTGTAAGAAGAACGTGTACCTTGGGCATCGTCGATTTCTTCCGAAAATTCATCCAGTAAGAAAGAAAGGCAAGCATTACAACGGCAAGGCAGATCACCGGCCGAAGCCTGCAGAACGCACTGGTGCTGAGGTATTTGATATGGTCAAGGATTTGAAAGTCATCTTTGGAAAGGGTCCTGGCGGACAATCAGTTCCGAAGGGAGCTGACGGGCACGCAACCATGTGGAAGAAGAAATCTATATTCTGGGAGCTAGAATATTGGAAAGTCCTAGAAGTCCGCTCTGCAATCGACGTGATGCACGTTACGAAGAATATTTGCGTGAACCTCCTAAGCTTCTTGGGCGTGTATGGTAAGACAAATGATACAAAGGAAGCACGACAGGACCAGCAACGTTTGAAAGACCCTGATGACCGGCATCCGGAATGGTTTCAAGGTCGTGCCAGCTACGCTCTGACCAAATTAGAGAAGGTCATCTTTTTTGAATGCCTGAGCAGTATGAAGGTCCCGTCTGGATTCTCGTCCAATATAAAGGGAATAATAAACATGGCGGAGAAAAAGTTCCAAAACCTGAAGTCTCACGACTGCCACGTGATTATGACGCAATTGCTTCCGATTGCTTTGAGGGGGCTCCTGCCGGAAAATGTTCGAGTAGCCATTGTGAAGCTATGTGCATTCCTCAATGCAATCTCTCAAAAGGTAATCAATCCAGAAGTTCTACCATGGTTACAGAACGATGTGATCCAATGTCTTGTCAGTTTCGAGTTGGTGTTCCCGCCATCCTTCTTCAATATTATGACGCACCTCCTGGTTCACCTAGTCGAAGAGATTTTCATTCTCGGTCCTATATTTCTACACAATATGTTCCCCTTCGAGAGGTTCATGGGACTATTAAAGAAATATGTTCGTAACCGTGCTAGGCCAGAAGGAAGCATCGCCAAGGGCTATGGAAATGAGGTGGTAATTGAGTTTTGTGTTGACTTTGTTCCTGACCTTAAGCCGATTGGCCTTCCTCGATCGCGGCACGAGGGGAGACTAAGTGGAAAAGGCACGATCGGAAGGAAATCAACGATATGTATGGACGGCCATTCTCTGACTGAAGCACAGCACACTGTACTGACCAATTCCAGCTTGGTGGCTCCGTACTTTGAGAAACACAAGAATATTTTACGCTCGGACAACCCGGGGAAGCCTGAATCCTGGATTAGGAAGGCCCACATGGAGACTTTCGGCAGTTGGTTGAGAAAACATTTAATGAATGACAATGATGTTGTAGATCAGCTGTACATGTTGGCCAAGACACCATCTTCGACTATAACAACTTTCCAAGGGTACGAGATAAATGGGAATACATTTTACACGATCGCCCAAGATAAAAAGAGCACCAACCAAAACAGTGGTGTCCGCTTTGATGCAGCAACCGAGAATGGGCAAAAGGTCACATATTATGGTTACATAGAGGAGATATGGGAACTTGACTATGGACCCTCCTTTAAGGTCCCTTTGTTCCGGTGCAAATGGTTCAAGCTAACAGGAGGTGGGGTAAAGGTGGACCAGCAATACGGAATGACAATGGTGGATTTCAACAATCTTGGTTACCTTGACGAACCATTCGTCCTAGCAAAAGATGTTGCTCAGGTTTTCTATGTGAAGGACATGAGTAGCAAACCGAGGAAACGGAAAGATAAGAAAACGATCAGTACATCATGCGATGATCCAAAGCGCCACATTGTTCTTTCAGGGAAAAGAAACATCGTGGGAGTGGAGGACAAGACAGACATGTTAGAAGATTATAATATGTTTGCTGAAATTCCGCCCTTCAAAGTGAACACCGACCCAAGCATTAAGTTAAATGATGAGGATGCTCCATGGATACGGCACAATCGTAAGCAAGCAGGGACACAAGGGAAGAATTGATGTGTAATAATTTATTGTACCAAACTTTGTATTTGGTCGATGAACTGAATGATGTATCAAACCTTTTGTCAAACCTTCAAGGGATTAGTTTTATTTTTCTGATTTTTTTGATATAAAATTGTATTTTTAAGATTTTAAAATGAATTAGTTTTATTTTTCTGATTTTAAAAGGAAAAAGGAAGAAGAAGAAAGAAGGAAAAAGGAAAACAAACAGAAGAAAAAACAGAAGAAAAAAGGAAAAATAGAAGAAAAAAACAAACAGAAGAAAAAAGGAAAAACAGAAGAAAAAACAAACAGAAGAAAAACATAAGAAAAAAACAAACAGAAGAAAAACAGAACAAAAAAGGAAAAAAGGAAGAAAGGAAGAAAAAAAGAAGAAAAACAAAAAAAAGGAAGAAACAAACAGAAGAAAAAAATAGAAGAAAAAAGGAAGAAAAAAATAGAAGAAAAACAAGAATTTAAAATGAATTAGTTTTATTTTCTGATTTTTTTGATATATAATTGTATTTTTAAGATTTTAATAACATAAATAAATAAGTAATTAGAAACTTTAATAGCAAAAATAATTATCATAAAGTAAAATAAATAAGTAATTAGAAACAAAATAAAATAAAATAAATAAGTTTTTTGTTGTAAGTAGAAACAAAACAAAATAAATAAAGCAAAAATGAAAACAAAAAACAGGCAAAAAATAAAAAATATGCCACCTACTGGGCCACCACGGCTGAATACGACTAGAAACCCATTATTCGGCCAGGATTCAGGCCCGCAGAAGGCCCAGTAGGCCCACAGGCTCATAGTAACAGAATAGGCCCGTAAGCCTGCATTTGAGAGGAGCTCGAAGTGGTGAGCGCAGCCGCGCTTATAAACCACTGTCGAAGCCTCTCGGCTAGCGAGGTGGGACTAAACATCCCACCGCACCGCGCCAGTTCCAGCACGTACCTTTAGTCGCGGTTGGGGAGGCGGACCGCGACTAAAGGGTAGCTTTAGTCGCGGTCCGCCTCCCCAACCGCGACTAAAGGCTCTTTCCTCCGCGGGAACGAAAGCGGCGCCAAAACCCTTTAGTCGCGGTTGGTGTGGCGGACCGTGACTAAAGCTACCCTTTAGTCGCGGTTGGTGTGGCCAACCGCGACTAAAGGTTACCTTTAGTCGCGGTCCGCCACACCAACCGCGACTAAAGGTATGTCTATATATACTGCACTTAGCAGTTTCCGCCACTTCCCATTCTTCTCTCAACGCCGAAGCCCTGCCCCGACGCCGATCGACGCCGAAGCCCTGCCCCGACGCTGATCGACGCCGACGCCGACGCCCTGCCCCGACGCCGACGCCCTGCCCCCAGTGAGCTCCGCCGGCCCCCACTTCGCCTGCCCTGCGTGCCGCCGCCTTCGCCCCCAGTGAACGCCGCCGCCGCCCGTGCCCTGCCCTAGCGCGCCGCCGCCCCTGCCCTGCCCTGCCCTTGCCCGCCGCCCGCCGCCCGCCGCCCGCCGCCCCCCTGCCCGCCGCCCGCCGCCCCTGGCCCTGCCCCTGGCCGCCGCTGCCGCCCGCGCGCCGCCCGCTGCCCGCCCCTGCCCGCCGCCCCTGCCAAAAAGGAAACAAGAAAAAAACAAGAAGAAAGAAAAAGGAAGAAGAAAAAAAAGAAAACAAAACAAAACCAAAAGAAACAAGAAAAAATAAGGAAGAAGAAAAAAAGGAAGAAGATAAAAGGAAGAAGAAAAAAAGGAAGAAGAAAAAAAGAAAGAAGAAAGAAAGAAGAAGGAAAAAGGAAGAAGAAAAAAAGAAGAAAGAAAAAGGAAGAAGAAAAAAATGAAAACAAAACAAAACCAAAAGAAAGAAGAAAAAAAAGGAAGAAGAAAAAAAAGGAAGAAGAAAAAAGGAAGAAGAAAAAAAGAAAGAAGAAAGAAAGAAGAAAGAAAAAGGAAGAAGAAAAAAAGAAGAAAGAAAAAGGAAGAAGAAAAAGAAAGGAAGAAGAAAAAAAGAAAGAAGAAAAAGGAAGAAGAAAAAAAGAAAGAAGAAAGAAAGAAGAAAGAAAGAAGAAAGAAAAAGGAAGAAGAAAAAACAAGAAAGAAAAAGGAAGAAGAAAAAAATGAAAACCAAATGAAAACCAAATGAAAACCAAAAGAAAGAAGAAAGAAAAAGGAAGAAGAAAAAAAGTAACTTAAAACTTGATAATTAACAAAAAACCGTAAAATTTGATAATTAACCAAATGGCGAGGGTTATACATGTGTGTTGTCCTCGCCTCCCTCTCCGTGACGCCGTCGTCTGCCGCCCCGTCTCGCGCTCTACCGCGACACCCTCTCCCACCCCTTCCTCGCCCCCTCCTTTTGCCACCACCCTTTCGCCACCGCCACCGCCACCGCCCCCCTTCTTCACTTAATTAATTTGTTTTTACTACATGTTTTCAGGACTGACATAATGGCGGATGATAGAGCTGACCCGATTATGGACAACTATGATCCGGACGGTGAAGCACATATGTTCGGCATCACAAACGGCGATATTCTATATGTGCCGACCGGACAAGAAGAAGATGTTATCTCTTCTTATCTGAACCTTGACGGTGAAGATGAAGGGCGCCGTCAGCAAGATGATGCCGAACAAACGTCGATAAACGACGATCTTCAAATGGAAGTAGCAACCACCTCCGGCGCCGAGGTATATATATACATTGAGCCTCTGGTGATACAAACTAACTTATTTGAATAAATATGTGTGTACTAACGTGCGCGACTCTCTTTATTATTTTAGCCCTCGGCCGAATCGTCGAAACAATCGAGTACGTCGTCAAAGCGTGGCGCAACCAAGACGATGAAACAAGGAGAAACATGCACCATCGAGGTTGTCGACAGTGCAACCAGCAGGCCGCTGGAGCCCCGCAAGAACGCCACCAAGTTTGTCAGCCAATGCGGAGCCGTTGTTAGAGACAACGTCTCGATCACCGTCCAGGAGTGGAATGAGCCAAAGAAGGCACGAATTGCTGGTGTCAGTTTTGTCGATAAGAGAACAAAAAAAGATTGCTTCAAGAAGCTTATGGAACATTTCGTTCTACCTCCGGAATACAACAAATTCGATGAGGAGGGTAACAAGATTGAGGAAAACAAGGAGAGGAGGAGGCTAGTCAAACAGTTCGCTCTTCATAAGATGGCCGACGCATTCCGGAAATTCAAGCAAAATCTAGCCCATGACTTTGTCAAGCAGAACAAGACTCCGGATTTCAAAGGACAATATGAGAAACTGAAACATGATTGGCTAGAGGGATGCTCAAGAGACAGAGGAGTGTGTTTACCAGGGCAAAATAATTAAAGCCACCCAAGCCCTTATTGACACAATGAGGGATGCTCAAGAGGGGAAGATCAAGTTCAACAGAGAGAACGACGCACTGACAAAAGCCCTCGGGAATCCTGAACACGGAGGACGTGTACGAGGCATGGGGCACATTCCGTGGAAAATAGGGTTCCCCCAGAACGATGACCCGTACGGTTACAGAAGCCGTAAGAGAAAGATGGATCGGGAAGCAGATGTTGTGGCGCGGTTGGCATCGGAAATGGATGTGATGAAGAAAACCGTGAGTGTACTAGTAGCCGAAAGAGATGCAGCTTGGGCGCAGCATGAAGATCATCCAGCGGTTCTCGGAAGCCAGTAGCGGAGAAGCAGCGTGGCTTCCACGGAGGCCCCACCGGCTGGTGCAGATGCACCGACGATCAAAATTACTGCACCGGAGCCTCTGGTGGTCGAAATTACTGCACCGGAGCCTCCTCGCTACCCCGTGGACGATATAAAGGAGATGAAAGAATGTCATCTGTATTATCCTATCGGGAACATGTCCATGAAGGTAGCCATCGGCAGTGCTTTACCATGTTTACCTGGAGCACTCCACCACAACAACCCCATTCAAGATGGCTATGCTCGTGTCACAGTGGAGGACATAGTCCAAGGGTTTGAGGACCTGGAGATTGACATTGCTACACCTGAAGGGGAGAAAAGACTTGGAAATGTCAAGCGCCATTTCATTCTATGGCAAAAGAAGTTTATCAAGTTTCCAGGCGAGGCGCCAAGGACAACAAGTCCACCCTCCTACGGTGGTGGTGGTGGCGGTGGCGGTGGTGGTGGTGGTGGTGGTGGTGGCGGTTCACCTACACCTCCGTCACGTCAGCCGACGCCTCCCAGTCCACAACGTCCGGCGGGTGATCAGACGCCGCCCCCCAGTCCTCGTCCGGCGGGTGATCAGACGCCGCCCCCCAATACACCTCCGGCAAAGAAGCAGAAGCAGTCCTGGATTATTAACCCGGACCCTTATGTACCTAAGACCACAAAGGTACCGGAGCCATCACTGAAGCCTCTCCCCACAAGGCCTTGGGAACGTAGTGCCGAGGAAACTGCCGCGGCCGCGGCTGCTGATCTTGAGAAATGGAAGGCGGACTGCAAAAATAAAAGAGAGCCCGAGCCCAAGCCAGTATTTTCTGATGAGCAAAAGAAGTGGGCTAAGTCATTTTTGAGCACACCGTCCCAAGCCGCGAAGAATCTGCCTGAAGACTATGCACGTGAACTTCGTAGGCAGGCACTCATGTTGAAGGAATTAGAAAGTAAAAAAAGCGGGAAACGAGTTGCCCAGCTCGGGGAACAAAGTAAACAATCGATTGCCCCGCTTATAGTGAAAGCCGCCGGTCCGGATGACCCCGATACCATAGCAGCTGCGGTAGCACATGGATTGACTGTAACGAGTGCCAGAGAACAAGCGGCCAACTTAGGTATTACTCTTCGTGAACTGTTAGGCCTTGATGAGGCGCCAGTGAAGGAGGTAGTAATTACATATGTGAAGAATGGGCCTCTCATCGAGCCTGCGCAGGAAGAGGATCTACCTCCACAAATGAAAGGTCTGCTGAAATGGTACAAGGGTTACATAAAAAATAAAAACACCAAAGAATATATTTATGCGGAAGTTAGATATGAGCATCACTTCAAACATTACTATGTACAAATTCATCTGAGTGAATTGTTCCAGCTTTTCAATCTGCGCGAGCTCGACAAATCTATCATCAGTTGCTACGTTCTGTAAGTGATTTATTTCTACCCATCTCGTTCATATTGCCTGCACTATATATATGTCCTAACTATATTGTTGTGTCCGCTATTATACATGCAGAATGAAGATTAAGGAATGCAGAGTAAGGAACATCCATGATGTTGGGTTCATTGACCCACACATCGTTAATGGATATGTGTTGCAGCATCACCCCGCCAACATGGAGGCAGACCTGTGGCAGTTTCTTACAAAGCAGGAACTCAAAAGTGATATTCTATTTCCTTACCATTTTGGGTGAGTGTTTCTGTCTTGAGCACATTCTATTTTGTTTACTCCATGCATGGTATGTGGCCGGCTAATCGATGAGTTATGCATGACGTACTGTGCATGTATCGTGTCCGCAGGTTCCACTGGATTCTGCTAGTAATTAAAGTTGACACCTCAGAATGTCTCGTCCACGACTCTCTGAATATGGATCCAAAGCTTTGGGGCGGCATGAGAAGAATGCTGCAGAAGTAATTATTTTCATTCATTTGCGCTCTATATCGATCGGCCTATTTCGTTCATTTCCTAATATCAAGTAACTAATAACTCTCTTGTTCATTTAATTTTCTTTGCCTCGTAGGGTTTGGAGACGGTTCGTAGATACAAAGGTCGGTGAATTCAAAAAAGAGCTAGAATTCAAAAAGTCAAAGGCTAAGAATGGTGGGGATATTCAGCCAGCGGGGACCAATCTATGTGGATACTATGTCTGTGAGATGATCCGAAGATACACCTCTGAGCGGGTTCCGAGTGATACCAATGCTCAGAGGAATAACCTCCGGATGATGCTTAGTCCAGAAGCTCGCTTCCGACCACTTCAAGAGGAACTAGCTGGATGGTTCAGGAGGGAAGTCCTCCATCCGAAAGGAGAACACCATTACGAGGACATAGAACTTTATATGCATTAAATTATGTATGGAAACTTGTTCAAAATAGTATATGGTCATCCGATGATATTTAATATATATTGTATATTCCTCTTGAATTCTTTTTGGTTCTAATTTCAAATTTGTTTGAAATTGTACATTCATATGCATGTATGTAGTAGCGTAGAATATGTGAAACTCCTTCAAAATTAAAATAAAGCATAAAAGAAATAAAACAATACAAATTAAACAGAAAACAGGTTTAGGGGGGGCAGGTTTAGGGGGGGGGGCTAAAACCCTAAACCTGCGGCGGCCTTTAGTCGCGGTTGGCCAGAAGAACCGCGACTAAAGGTCCTCCGCCCCGACGGCCACCTGGCGCCCACGTGGACGGGCCTTTAGTCGCGGTTCTTAAGCAACCGCGACTAAAGGGGGGGGCCTTTAGTCCCGCCTGTTTGGTCGTGGTTGCGCAACCGCGACTAATGGCAGTTGCGAACCGCGACCAAAGGCCCTTTTTCCACCAGTGGCGGTAGCTGCATGTTTGTGCAGGAGTAGCCTCATCGTCTACAACGGGAATGTGTGGCGCCATATAAGCAGCTTCAATTGGAGACGATGGGCTCATTTCCATCTCCATAGAATAAACATCATGCACATTGTTGATGCATGCATACATGTACAACGGTGAAACGTGGTCTGCAGGCTAAGACGTCGAACGCCTATAGGTTAGTATTGATTGGTGCAATCATATCTTTGTACTGATCTATATATCTTCTATTGTGGCATTTATTTTCCACCACATGGAAGTGAGATCCATGTAAAATCTGTTTGGCGATGATGATACTGAATTGAGTTGTGTAGGACATTGATTTGTGGCAATGTATATGCATGATATAAAATCTAACATGGAAGAGAAATCTGAATCTGAAAAGTAGTATGTGCACACGATATGTTCTCCTTCAGAACTTCTTCCGACTTACCAGAGGTTGTTTCTTCTTCTCAGATTCATTCTTCTGATGTCGAAGGTTTGAACCTGCTAGAATTCTTATGTGCAGGTTCAAAACAGCGACAAGTGATGTCGAAGGTTTGTATATCCACTATAGGTTTGAACCTGCTAGAATTGTTAATAGAATTTTGTGACAAATCGATATACAAACCAGCGAGAAGTGATGTGCACCAAGAACTTGCATAGTGTTGGACCATTAAACATGATTACATTCTACAATGCTAATATTCCATAGTGTTGTAGACTGAGAACTGGAGAGGAGATAAGATATTTTATTTACAAACAATGTGTTATAATGTTGAACAGGCATGGCTTTTTTATGTTCAATTATTAATGCTAATATATGCGTACAATTTGTAATATTACCAGCAAATTATATATGTGTACCATTATTAGCATAGTTTATAAAAAAAAGTGTGAAATATTAAAGAACCATGTTCAAAGCAGGCCACCTGATGAATTTAAGTTGATTACGACATAAAAATTTCATTAGTACTCATATTTGTTGCCTAGCCCATGCGAATGCATGGGTTGACGATTAGTATATGTGAATTATGCAATGCCATGCTGTTTAGCCAATCATCATGTATGTGAATTATATCATGCAATCATTTTTTTGTATTACGTGTTCCATTTGTTGACAACGTTTGTATATTCAACTATTCTTCCTGTGCATCAGCCATTTGAAGCGGTGATGGAAGTATCTGGAGTGAAAACAGGGTATTCAGAGCAGACAATGCTACCTGCTGAAGCAGACATCTTGCTGGTTACAAAGAGCTCCTCAGAGGAGGATTCAGAGACTGATGACCAGTCCTATTTCCCCCCTGAGGTCTATGCTCAAACTTGGTAGTGTTATATTACCCATGTCATGCATGTTGTCTTGCATTGCTTAGTTTTTACATCATATATGTATTGCCATCTGCTTATTTGCTTACTATATAAATCATATATTTGAATTATATCATGCCATCATGTTTACATAGTACATACACATCATCCATCTGAATTATGGCATCACAACCCATTTAATAAAGACATCATATAGTTATATCAGCTCATTCTATTTAGTGTTTACACTCATCATATTTTGAATTATGGCATTCTATCCGTGAATGTGTGTGAATTACGGCATGCCAACCTATTTAATAAACACATTATATAGTTATGTCATGTCATCCTGTTTACATAGTCTCATGATTTGAACTATGTCTTTCCATCTTTTTTAGTTAGCCATCCTAATGTGAAATTGTGTCATGCTATCCTGTTTTGTTAGCCATCATATATGTGAAATTGTGTCATGCTATCCTGTTTGATTAGACAACATAAATATGAATTATTTCATGCCTTCTTTTATTCCCCACTATCCATTGCACCAGTCTATCATACAATGTCTATACTTTCAATTACTTTTCTTGTTTATCAGCCATTTGAATTGGAGAGCGTGATGGCAGTATCTAAGGGAGTAACAACACGGTCTTCAGAAAAGATAGTGCTACCAGTTGATGCAGATAGAACCACGGTTGTACTTGCCCAAGGACCGGATCCACCACACATAACCCAGACTCCCACAGATTGTACCCCTACCAAAGTTGGACAGAGAACCAGCTACACCCCTTCTAACCCCAACCCCGGCAGATAGTAACCCAGTTCCAGTTGACACAACACCGTCTCCACCACAGAGCACCCAAACACGAGCAGTTAGTAAGGGAACTGCAGTGCCCAAAGCATGAGTACCACCACTCCAAATCCGAACTCAACGCTTAAAGGAGAAGAAGATTTGTTCTCAGGTCAGGTTCTGTAGCTATGGTTCATACTCCTTTGCTCTTGCAATACTGTATTTACTCATACCAAATATTTTTAAATTTGAAGGATGGAATTGAAACTCCAATGGCGCAACAGGTATGTTTTAAACATGTTTCTTTAACTGGTTTGCTGTTGTAACCTGCTCTATGTTGATTTCAGTTTCAATTGAATAAAGAGTTATGTTCTCATGTCACGCACATTACAAGTGTTATTATTTCTCTATAGTTACCCACACTTATATTCTGTCTATTCTGCTTTGTCTTGAACAAATATTATTTGAACTGTGTCTCTATCTTGATTTGGCAACAAAAACTATAATGATATAGACCATAAAGTGACCAGGGTACATAGATATATGTTTGTTTCATGCTGTTATCCTGTCTACTTTACTACTGAACTCATTTACCAAAATGAGTTTCATATACAACATGGTAAACATGTGATGTGTCTGCTTGTTTCTCTTTTAGAATGCGGACAAAATATTGGAGAACAGTACCGTGCTATCCAATGGTAAAGGAAGTAATGCAGATAAGGTTCAAGATAGTGAGACATCCCTGTTGGTCTCCAAGAAAGATGATAAAAACTATCTTGACGACAGTGAGGGAACCCACAAGTCATGTCTTGATGTAGTGTTCGAGTTACTGGCCACTACTGCTGGCACAAGCTCTTCGAACTCGCTGCCTGAATCAGTTCGTCTTCTTGAGTCTCAACTTCAAGTTGAAAGACATCGATCAGATGTGCTGCGACTGGAAGCTGAAAGATTGAGGAAGTCCCTGCAGAATTTAGATGCATATTTTCTAGTGGAACAACAAGCGCTGGAGGATTTAAGCGCCAAACAAGAAAAAGTCAATAAGCTTGCTAAGCATCTTGCCAGCATTGTGGGCACCTAGGATATTGTTTCTTGAGATCTTCTGAAGTGGTTTCAGTTCTAGATTTGTTTTGCGGTGGCGCTTATTTGTGCTGGTCGCCAACTTTGACAACCAGTGTATATGATATGTTGCTTTGTTCCCTATATTTGCACTGGTGGCGAACTTTGATGCCCAGTGGATGTAATATGTGTAATAGCCATGATAGCCTAGCGTTAGTTGCTTGCTTATTTATTTCCTTGTTGTCTTGTTTATTTGTTTGCTTGTAGTCATTGCAGTTCTTTTTCCGCGGTTAGCTAGTGGCTGCGATAACCTATTTTTTAAACTAGGCCACAATAACCATGGACTAATATTTACTGTAGTGACACTGGGCCTCCTACTGGCCGTAGAAACAGTGGGCCTTCTACGGGCCGTAGAAACAATGGGCCTTCTATGGGCCGTAGAAACGATGGGCCTTCTGCGGGCCGTATCATCAATGGGCCTTATACGGGTCATATGATCGATTGGCCAAACATGGGATAAAAAGACTAGAGTTGGAATCGTCCGTTCAATGGCCGACCATAGCGGGCCATCGTTAATAGGCTGTATTTGGTAACGCTATGAAAACGGCCCAACGTATTAACGGACCACAAACGGGCCGACTGTAACCACGGCTAAATTTGGCCCACCAGCAAAAAATGATATTAACGGGCCGTAAGTAAGCGAATGCTGGAAATGAGCCCAAGATTATATGGGCTCTGAGAAGGCCGAAATATAACATGGGCTGGAAACGATCCAACGGAATAACGGGACGTTGATGGGTATAAAGTGATACACTATTCATTACGAGCCAGTTTCACCATGGGCCAGTTTCACCACGGGCCGTTAATAGGCCAAGAGTTACATAGGGCCTCATATGGGCCGAAAGACGTCATGGGCCATACATGGGCCAGAAGTGAAAACGGGCTGGAATCATATTGGATGGCCCAGATGACGCTACTGGGCCTAATTCGGATAGGGCGTAACGGGCCTTGGGTTAGTGGGCTGTAAATGGGCTATATGCGAATAGGCCATTAACATGCTTTCCATGGGCCGGCCCGCCACCATTTGACCAAGTCAAACCGGCTTGCCTTTTCACAGGAATGGGCCTCTGTTGGGCCGTGCCACGTGTCGACGTATCGTAGGCGCCTTCCATCCAATGAGTGGATGAGATCTGTCACAACGATGAGCCGACACGTGTTTCCTCCAGCCAATGAGGATTTTACACATGGAAAATCCCCATTGATCGGGGCTGTTAACGGGTTATCGGATCCAAAACCCGACCCAATAGCTTAACGGCGTTCCATTACGGTGGATGCCACGTGTCGGTGACCCTTGACGAAAGCACTTCTGTGACGCGCGATTTATCGTCATGGAAGTGGACACTTCCGTGATGGTAATTTTGGTAATGTCATGGAACACTTCTACGACAGCACATGTATGACTATCTTGATTCTGTCATAAATTTGTCATGGATGTACATGCATGACAAAAAACGCGACCTACTGTGACAAACACGTATTTTCACGGAAGTGTAATTTTTTGTAGTGAAGAGGGGGGGGGGGGCAATATTGTTCTTCCTTCTTGTTTACTTTTTTGCCCCTATCTTCCGTCTCTGTCTCCGTCTCAGTCTCCTCTGACGACCTTTTACCGGGCATAGGGAGCTAGGGCAAAGAAGAGAAGGGGAGAAGGGGCAAAAGAAAGGAAGAGGACGGAGGGAGGGAATTAATGGAGGGGGTGGTGGAGGGGAAAATAAAGAGAAGGGGAGGAGGGGAAAAAACAAGGAAGAGAAAGGAGGGAGGGCATTAATGGAGGGGGAAGGAGGGGCAAATAAGAGGGGGAAGTATTGAAGGACAAGCAAGTGCAAGAGGGAGGGGGTGAAAGAAAGGGGGAGGAAGAAGAAGGGGGGAAGGTGGCAGATATTTTGGCTGGCGACCATAGCAGTAGCGCTGGGCAACAAAGCGCGCTACTGCTATGTGTGCCAGCCAAAATATCTACTGGTACATAAAACTAGCTATAGCGCTTGCCCAGAAAACATGCTACTGGTAAAAGATTACACATAGAAGAAGTAGTAGTAGCGCTTCTTAGTGGCCCCGCGCTACTGATATTTTGCTAACAGTAGCGCTTGTTAGGGTACCAACGTTGCTACTATTTTTGGCCGGGGGGGGGGGGGGGTGGTGTGCCTAATTTACCAGTAGCGTGCCCTCTAGAAACCAACGCTGCTGCTAAGTTGTACCAGTAGCGCGGTTTGTAACACACGCGACAGCTAATTAGCAGAAGCGTTGGCACCAGAACACACGCTACTGGTAAACTTCTATGTATAAGCCTTTTCCAAGTAGTGTACGCCAAGAAGGGCACACTGTTGGCCAGTATGTGGATGAATTTAGTAAGCTAGCATGTTATGCCCTAGATGATGTCGCTACAGATCCAGCTAAGAAGGAGAAGTTTCTGGAAGGACTGAATGATGAGCTGAGCATGCAGTTGATGGTGGCAAATTTCAATAACTACCAGGAGTTGGTGGATAGAGCTCGCATGCTTGAAGGGAAGCAGCAGCAGATTGACAGCCGCAAGAGGAAGTATGGACAAGGGAAGTATAATTCTGGAGCCCAGCATTGACCCCGTTACACCCCGAACTCGGGTGGACTTGTTCATAACCATGGATTCCACACTCATAATGGAGGAAGTTCGCACAATCATAGTGGGCCCAAGAACGGTAACGGTAATTGAGGAAGCAGCGGACAAAACTGTTCCAATCCGGCAACACCCACCAAGAAAGATCTAAGCCATGTTACATGCTACAAGTACCAGAAGACCGGACATTACGTGAATAAATGTCCTGAAGCCAAGAATGGAAACGGCAATGGAAGCTCTGGGAAGAAGCCCAACCCTTTCAATAGGGGACAAGTGAACCATGTTAACATGGAGGAGGTTGAAGCTCAGCCAGATTTAGTAATAGGTAAGTTTTTGGTTAAGTCATTTACTTCAGTCGTTCTTTTTGATACTGATGCATGGCATTCATACATATCAAGGGGATCTGTGGATAAGTATAAGTTGCACACTAGAGTTCTTAAGACGCCCATGCTAGTAACCTCACCCGGAGTAGAGTATATGGCAAGCCATGGATGTTTTCATATGCCATTGACCATAGGTAGGCATGTTTTCCCCTCAGATCTGATAATATTGGAGTCGCAAGGTTTGGATGTGATTCTGGGTAAGGATTGGCTATCGATGTATGGAGGAAACATCGATTGCGCCGGTAAGACGATTTTACTCACCACCCCAGAGGGAAGAAGGATCAAGTATGTATCCCGGCATGTGCCGAATAGGACTCAAGTAAATTCCTTATCAGGAGTTGTACAGGAGGAAGTACCAGTGGTGAAGGATTTTCTGGATGAATTTCCAGAATAGTTGCCAGGCATGCCACCGGATAGAGACATTGAGTTTTTAATTGAGCTTTTGCGAGGCACAGGGCCAATATCCAAGAGACTGTATAGAATGCCCGCAAATGATTTGGAGGAAATTAAGAAACAGATTAAGGAGAATAAGGATATATCCGCCCAAGTTCATCGCCTTGGGGATCACCAATACTTGTAGTGTAGAAGAAGGATGGATCATTAAGGATGGTTGTTGATTATCGAGGATTGAATGAAGTGACGATCAAGAACAAGTACCCACTGTCAATGATCAATGATTTGTTTGATCAGCTGCAAGGAGCTAAAGTGTTTTCCAAGATCTATCTGCGATCAGGGTATCACCAGCTGAAGATTCGAGAGTAGGACATACCTAAGACCGCTTTTACCACGAGGTACGGGCTGTATGAGTATACCATTATGTCATTTGGTCTGACTGACGCACCTGCCTATTTTATGAACATGATGATCAAAGTGTTTATGGAATTTTTGGATAAGTTTGTTGTGGAGTTCATTGATGACATTCTGGTCTACTCGAAGAATGAAGAAGAACACAAAGAACATTGCGTTTAGTACTTGGGAAGCTCAGAGAACATCATCTATACGCCAAGTTCAGCAAGTGTGAGTTTTGGCCGAAGGAAGTTGGATTCCTTGGACATGTTATATCCGGAGAAGGAATAGTAGTAGACCCCACTAAGATTGTCACTGTGACAAATTGGGAGTCACCCACGTCAGTTGGAGAGATCCAGAGTTTTCTTGGACTCGCAGGATACTACCGGAGGTTCATTGAGAATTTCTCAATGATTGCGAAGCCCATGACGGAGTTGTTGAAGAAGGACACTAAATTCGAATGGATTGAGGAATGTGAGGCCAGTTTTCAGGAGTTGAAGAGACGGTTCGTTACATCACCAGTGTTGATTCTGCCAGATCAACGCAACGATTACGAAGTGTATTGCGACGCTCCTCGTCGAGGACTTGGAGCTGTACTTAGGCAAGAGGAAAGAGTTGTTTCATATGCCTCACGATAGCTTAAACCCCATGAGTTAAATTATGCCAGACATGATTTGGAGTTGGCAGCCGTAGTGCATGCGTTGAAGACATGGAGGCATTTTCTCATCGGAAACCATTACCAGGTATACACGGATCACAAGAGTTTGAAGTATATCTTCACGCAGAAGGAGTTGAATCTTAGGCATAGGATATGGTTGAAGCTCATTAAGGATTATGATATGAGATTGCATTATCATCCCAGAAAGGCTAACGTAGTAGCCGATGCGTTGAGCCGCAAAAGTCATGTCAATACACTCATGACCGAAGAATTATCCAAGGAGTTGGTAGAAGACCTTCACTAGCTATGTTTGGAAATAGTTCCGAGAGGTTATGTAGCAGCATTGGAGATTCAGTCTACTTTGATGGATAACATCAGATATGCTCAGAAGACGGATAAGGAGATTGCCGAAATAAAGGAAATAATGAGTAAAGGAAAGGCTAAAGGATTTCGTGAAGATGAGCACAATACTTTATGGTTTGAGGACCTTGTATATGTGCCAAATGATCAGGAGATCAGAAGTTGATTCTGCAGGAAGCCCATGATTCGCCATATTGTATTCACCCAGGAAATACCAAGATGTATCTAGATTTGAAGGATAGTTTCTGGTGTATTGGAATGAAAAAGGATATTGCGGAATATGTAGCAGTTTGTGATGTATGTCAGAGAGTGAAAGACGAGCATCAGAAGCCAGCAGGATTGCTACAACCATTGCCGATACCCGAATGGAAGTGGGATAATCTAGGCATGGATTTTATCACAGGATTACCCAGGACTCGTTCAGGCTATGACTCGATATGGGTTGAAGTCGATCGTTTGACGAAAGTAGCTCATCTCATCCCAGTAAAGACCACTTACACCAGTGCTAAGTTGGCAAAGATATACTTGACCAGGACCGTATGTCTGCATGGAGTTCCAAGGACCATTGTATCAGATAGAGGAACCCAGTTTACTTCAAACTTTTGGAATCAGTTGCATGAAACTTTGGGAACTAGGCTAGAGTTCAGTACAGCTTTTCACCCACAGATAGATGGACAGACTGAGAGAGTAAATCAGATTCTGGAGGACATGTTGAGAGCTTGTGCGCTAGATTACAGATCTAGTTGGTATGATAATTTGTCTTATGCTGAGTTCTCATACAACAACAACTATCAAGCCAGTTTGAAGATTGCCCCTTTCGAAGCACTATACGAAAGGAGGTGCATAACACCGTTGTTGTGGGACAAGGTTGGAGACCGACAGTTGTTTGGACCAGATTTGATTAAAGAGTCTGAAGAGAAGGTTAAACTGATTCACGATAGACTCAAGGTAGCCCAATCCAGGCAGAAGAGTTATGCAGATTCTAAACGCAAGGAGACCGTTTATGAAGTTGGAGACAGAGTGTATCTTCGTGTATCCCCACTTCGAGGAGTAAAGCGCTTTGGAGTTAAGGGAAAGTTAGCACCATTTTTTGTGGGACCATACGGAGTTTTGGAATGTATGGGTGAAGTTGCTTACAAGTTGGAATTACCCAAAGGATTGTCAGGAGTTCACGATGTGTTCCACGTTTCTTAGTTGAAAAAGTGCCACGCAGAGATGGCTGATATACCTCTGAGAGATACAGTGCCGCTGGAAGTGATTCAGTTGGATAGTGATTTGACATATGAGGAGAAACCAGTCAAGATACTCAAGTTTGCTAGGCAAGTCACATGCAGCAAAGTAATCAAGTTCTGCAAAGTTCAGTGGAGTCCCCATACTGAAGGTGAAGCCACCTGGGAACGAGAGGAAGACCTACGGAAGGATCACTCTCACCTATTTTCTAGCCAACCCGAGTCTCGAGGGCGAGATTCATCTTAAGGGGTTAGGTTTATAACATCCCAAATTTTCAATTTGGAATGTTATACATTAGATCATCATTGCATATCATATTTTATTCCATTTAGGTTGATCCTAGAAATTCTACGCAACTCAAGGACCCACGGAGAGTGTCGGGGATTTTATTATTTTCATATTCGAGTCTTTCTCGAATTTTGAAAAGAGGACCGTTTGATTTTAATTATTTGTCTCTGAAATATTTCTTTTATTCAAATAAAAGAGAGAGATAAAATGACATCCTCAAAATAAAGAAATATCGGAGATTTAATACTATAATCAAATAAGATTTTTATTTGGAGTTTTATCGCTATTTTATTTGAATTAGGAAAAATATGCGTTTTTCAAAATTGCATTTTAGGACCAAATATATGTTCACCTTATCCGGCTTATTTTTAGAGTACGGGATTTTTTTTGGGATTTTTGGATTCCGTTTAGTATTTCTTTTCAAAACGACTCCGGGTCGTACCCGAGCGGGACACCACCCAGGGGGCCTTTATAAGTCAAGACGCTCGAGGCGCCGCAGCCCACCTCCGCCCAACCCTAACCCTAGTACGACGCCGCCGTCGCTAACGCCGACCCGCCGCATCACGCCGCCTCGCCGGAGCCGCCCACCACCGCCACCGCCCTCGCCAGTCTTGCCGGAGGTAGCCGCCGCCGCCGCCGGTTTTCTTTGGAAAACCGTATGGTTTTTTTAAGACCCGCGGTTTATTTTTTAGATCGGTTTATTTTTTCGGTTTAGTTATATAGCGAACGCTCGTTCGTTCGTCTTGACAAATGGTTTTCACGGTTTACCCGCTGACAGCGAATGTTCATTCGTTAGCCTGTTCGTCAGTTTTTCTTTTTCTCGGATTTTCCGCGATTATTTTCGATCGCGATTTCTGATCCGATTTTCGTTTCAGTATAACTTTTCGCTTGTTAATCGGAATCAGGCGATTCAAGCGCCCAGAGTTTCGTCTCGAAACCCTCTTTCTGTTTAACAAACTTTATCTGCCTGGCCAATGGTTTGTAAACCAAAAGATAAGGGAGGCATGGGTATAATAAACCTTGCAATTCAGAATAAGGCCCTGCTCACCAAACACCTACACAAGTTTTACAACAAGGCTGATATACCATGGGTTTCCTTGATCTGGGACACTTACTATAATGGAGTGGTCCCTCATGCAACAGTTCAGTGTGGATCCTTTTGGTGGAGAGATATCATGAAATTGAATGACGTTTATAGAAATCACTGTATTATTACAATCAATGATGGAAACAACTCTCTCTTTTGGCATGATACATGGATCTTAGATGGAAGTCACCAACCAATTAATGAGAGATTTCCTAGGTTGTTTTCATTTGCACTGGATGATAAGATCTCGGTCAGAAATTTCATTCAGGAGTTTGATATCTCAACCTACTTCCAATTGCCATTATACCAGGAAGCAATGGATGAACTGGTGTCTCTAAATTCTGATCTATCAACCCTGCAAAGGAGGCCTCTTGAACCTGATACCTGGTCTTGGACACCTGGTAATGGTAAATACTCTGCCAAGAGTTTTTACATTATGGCCCATGCTCACCTACCTAACGATGATGCCTGTAAATGGATATGGAAGAGCAAGTGTGTTATGAAAATAAAAGTTTTTGCCTGGCTCATGCTTAATGATAGACTCAATACGAGGGATATTAGAAGACATTGGAGGTCAGAGGAGGATGATAACTTATGCCCACTGTGTGTGGCCCATTTGCATGAAGACAGAGACCATCTTTTTTTCCAATGCTCTTTCAGCACCAGAGTTTGGAATTATCTGTAGATTAACTTGTATGCTGGGCTAGCTCCTCGTGAATGCATCCTGGCTGCCAAGAGAAGCTTCAACCACCCCTTCTTCTTTGAAGTAGTTTACCTTGTTGCCTGGAGTATTTGGATCACGAGGAATGACAAGATCTTCAGGCATATTAGGCCAACCTTTGGCAGATGGAAAGCCAAATTCATCCATGACATTACTCTGCACTCTTATAGGATGAAGGCCTCGGTCAAGCAATTTCTCCTGGACTAGATTCATGCTTTGCCTTAATCATGTGGCACATGTTGTTGTATATTTGTATATTTGTACAGGTATAGGTAGGTCTCCTGTCTCTTAGTTAGTCTTACCATTGAACTCCTTTGTACTTGTGTTCTTGGGCCAAGTTTTAATAAAAGGCTGTGGGGCTGTTGCCTCACAGTGTTCAGTCAAAAAAAACATCAACACCATATCCTCTTCGATGAGTTGTGAGTATTTTACCACAGACCTTTGGGTCCATAGTTATTAGCTAGATGGCTTCTTCTCTCTCTTCGAATCTCAATACAAAGTTCTCCTCGATCTTCTTGGAGATCTATTCTATGTAACTTTTTTGCGGTGTGTTTGTCAGGATCTGATGAATTGTGGATTTATGATTAAGTTTATGTATGAGAAATATTTGAATCTCCTCTGAATTCTTTTATGTATGATTGGTTATCTTTGCAAGTCTCTTCGAAGTTTCAGTTTGGTTTGACCTACTAGATTGATCTTTCTTGCAATGGGAGAAGTGCTTTGGTTTGGGTTCAATCTCGCGGTGTCATTTCCCAATGACAGCAGGGCAGCAAGGCACAAATTGTATTGTTGCCATCGAGGATAAAAGATGGGGTTTATATCATATTGCTTGAGTTTATCCCTCTAGATCATGTCATCTTGCTTAATGCATTACTCTGTTCTTATGAGCTTAATACTCTAGATGCATGCTGGATAACGGTCGATGACTGGAGTAATAGTAGTAGATGCAGCCAGGAGTCGGTCTACTTGTCGCGGATGTGATTCTTATATACATGATCATGCCTAGATATTCTCATAACTATGCACTTTTCTATCAATTGCTCGACAGTAATTTGTTCACCCACCGTAATATTTATGCTATCTTGAGAGAAGCCACTACTGAAACCTATGGCCCCAGGGTCTATCTTTTATCATATAAGTTTCCGATCTATCTTTATTTGAAATATTTACTGTTCAATCTATATCATAAGAATACCAAAAATATTTATCTTATCTTGTTATCTCTATTAGATCTCACTTTCGCAAGTTACCGTGAAGGGATTGACAACCCCTTTATCGCGTTGGTTGCGAGGTTCTTGTTTGTTTGTGTAGGTATGAGGGACTTACATGGAGCCTCCTACTGGATTGATACCTTCGTTCTCAAAAACTGAGGGAAATAATTATGCTACTTTGTTGCATCACCCTTTCCTCTTCAAGGGAAAACCAACGAGGTGCTCAAGAGGTAGCACTCACTCAGTTGATCCAACAACAGAATGCTTTGATGCAGATGCTAGTTTAGAACCGAACCAGGGAAACAACAACGACAACAACAACAACAACAACAACAACAACAACAACAACAACAACCCACTGCCACCACCCCCTATTGACAACCTAGCCCGTTTTCTGAGGTTAAATCTGCCGGTGTTCTCTAGCAGCACCGAGCCGATTGTTGCAGATGATTGGCTCCGCAAGATTGGAAAAGAGCTGACTACTGCAGGATGCACAGATGCGGGGAGAGTGCGCTTTGCCGCACATCATCTTGATGGACCCGCAACATCTTGGTGGGAGAACTTCACCACCACTTACCCCATTGATACAGTTACATGGGATCAGTTTCAGCAGGCTTTTCGCACTGCCCCTGTTTCAGTAGGAGCTATGAGCATGAAGAAGTGCGATATCGCAACATGCGCCAAAGAAGTCGTAAAGTGGGATAGTATTTGGATGAGTTCAGCAAGTTAGCCCGTTATGCCCCAGATGATGTGGCCATAGATGCCGCAAAGCAGGAGAAGTTTCTTGAGGGACTCAATGATGAGCTAAGTATGCAGTTGATGGTGGCAACCTTCAACAACTACCAGGAGTTGGTAGACAGGCCCCTCATGACAGAAGGCAAGCAACAACAGATTGATAACCGCCAAAGGAAGTATGGACAAGGGAGGTACACTTCTGGAGCACAACAGAAGCCCCGCTGTTCCCCGTATTCGGGAGGACATACTCACAACCATGGAGGCCATAACCATGGAGGATATACGCACACTGGAGGAAGTTCGCACAACCATAGCGGCCCCAAGAATGGCAATGGGAATGGAGGAAGCAACAGTTAGAACAGTTCTAACCCCGCAACAGCAGCCAAGAGGGATCTGAGTCATATTACTTGTTTCAACTGCGGGAAGACCGGACATTATGCCACTGAATGTCTTGAAACAAAGAATGGAAGTGGCAATGTAAGTTCTGCAAAGAAGCCCAACCCTTTCACCAATGGCCAGGTGAACCACGTCAGTGTGGAGGAGATTGTGGATCAGCCCGACGCAATTATCGGTAGGTTTTTAATTATTGCATTTACAACACGTGTTCTTTTCGATATTGGTGCATCTCATTGATTCATATCAAGGGGATTTGTGGATAAGTATAAGTTGCCAACACTAGCCCTTAAGTCACCTATGTTAGTAAGTTCCCCAGGAGCAGAGTATATGGCTAGTAGGGGATGCTTGTTGGAGATATTCCATAGAGGCAATCATGTCATGATGACATTTCCATATGTATTCATGAGTCCTTTGTATTGTCCTTGAACATCATCAATGATATGTATCAATAAGTATGAGACTTGTTTGTGGAACTATGTATTGTATGATGATTGTTATAATGGTCCCTAGTTGATAAGGTTGTGCGGACACACATCCTTGACTAGTATACAAATCGGTTGATGACTATGTTTCACAAGTCATGTGCATGGAGATGCTGAACCAATAGTATGGGCTCGGGGATGGAGATCACCGAGCCGGACAGACCAACTTTGAGACACAACGAGATATAGTCATCTGTTAGTCTCGAGTACAATGTCTATGCTATGTCCCGGACCTGAGGTCCTCGCATGTTCTCAGGATGAGGATCGACTCACTTAGGGTCTATAAAATGCTACTTCGTAACTGGGTAGTTATAAAGGTAGCTTTCGAGTGAGTCGTGAGACATGCCGCGAGACATGGTTGACCAAGATGGGATTTGCCCCTCCTATTTGGAGAGATATTCTCTGGGCCCTCTCGAGTGATCATATTTAGAAAGCATGGCCATGCGACTTGGGTTAAGTCTTAACCTAGTTCGGGAATCTGTATAACGGATTCGACAAGAGAGGTCGAGCTATCACAAGGGTGACAAGTACTCGCCTTGAGCTTGACAACAAATATCGTGAGGCAAAAGGAATGTTGCATATGCCACATTGTTGAGGTTCGTCAAACAACTTTACGCCCACATGGGAGTTGGCACGTTCTACTAGGAGCCGCTACCAACTATCGACTCTAGTCATGTCCATGTGTACGTGAACCTATAGGGTCGCACAGTTAAGGGGCTGCAGCCCATTCGGATTGGATCCGAGTGGAAAATTGATGTGGACTCCTAGTGAGCTCAAGTGTTGAGCCCACCTCGGAGGTCTATATAAAGGGGAGTGGGCACACCACTTAGGGTTGATCCAATTGAACCCTGGTTAGCCACCGCCACTCCCCACGCCCATGTCGTGTGACCGGACCTAGAAGTCCGCCGCTCGACGCTGCTCCACGTACGTGTGGATACCTTGGAGGCATCGCATCTACGGTGCTTGAACGAACCGTTCGAGGGAACGCGAGGTGCCGTTCGCGGGAGATCACCGTTCACAGATCTTCTCTATTCGCGGGAGATCGACAACGCGAGGAGGAGACGTCCCGGGAGATCGACTACACGCATCACCAACTCTACTTCCGCTACGGTGACTGCGCGTCTAGTGGTAAACCCGATCCCGTGATCTATTTCCAGCAGCATGATCTTGGGTGCGTGTTAGAAAATGTTATTTGGTGCTAGCGTAGCGTACCGCGCGTTCCAACAGTGGTATCAGAGCCTCCGCTGTGTGGCGATAGATTCGATGATATGCATATGAGATATGTAGATCGGTTCAGGTGCGGGTCGATGAGATCGGTCGCGCATGTCAGTGTTGAAGGTTGGTTTCGTGATCTTGTTTCCGTGATAGTGATGCAGAGGTCATGAGACGACTTACCTCTACCGGTCAGTTTTCCGCCATCGGGGTAGATAGTGGAATGTAAATCAGGATGCAGCACGCGAAGATCAATGAGATTGATCGAATCGGAACATAGATCAACACCTTGGAAATGTGATTTCTGCAGAGCTGAAATCTGTTTGAGCGGTCTTGGTAAAACGGCTGTAACTTTTGCATAGGAACTCTGATTTTTCTGCACGACCTGTCAAACTAGAACAATATGTCGGAGCTTCTGGCTAGGCCAAAATCCTCTTGGAAGATAGAGTTTCAAGGGGTTTAATCTTCGACGGTCGAACGTCTGACTCGCTTTTGCAGGGACTAACTGTGATTAGGTATACCCCATGTATGTTGCTTGTATATTATTGTTTCATGACCTGCGTGTCATGAGTGCGGCAACCGGTAGGAGCCATATGGTTGTCCCATTATTGTATTAATGACCTGCGTGTCAACATGAGAAGCCATGTAATGTAATTTACTTTAAGTAGCTATTAGTTTTTAATAGCATAGTATCTTATGTAACACTTGGCGGTTGACATCATGGCGTGTAGATGGAGATCACCACGAGGACAACCATGCATGGGCAGACCGCGCATGTGGAGATGGAGATCACCACGCGCTGTGAAAAGTGGCTATACCATATCACACATACATCAACTGCCTCTGAAAGTTTATCCCTTTTATGCACCCTTCTTTTTGCATGGTAGATGTTTTTAAGTAGGGTGATCCCTCAAAGAATGTCAAGTACGAATGCCTCCCCAATTGCTGCACCTTCACATGTCAAGTATATTTAGTGGCGGGCCTATGAAATTAAGGTGCCACTAGATCTCCTTGAAGTGATGGGTTTGTGTCGGACACTTACACGCGAAGCATTGGTTGACTTGTCGTGGCTATCAAAACAGTTTGGGCTACGAGGCATAGGACTTGGCGAGGCATGAGATGTCCCCAACAACAAGAGTCGTATGGAGATACGATTAGCACGAGTTGCTTACTGAGTGATCTTGTCCTCTAGCGGTGCTGCAAAAGCTCACTAGTTGACATGTTGATCTTGGATCTTGAATCAATAAGTATCAACCGAGGGATGTTGACTTTAGTGGGAGTAATGATCTTATTGAAATGTTTAATATGAATTACTCTTCATGATTACATGTCTTAGTGTTTTGCATATTTCTGTTGTAGATCAATGGCACCACCTGCTCAAGTTACCCCTTTTGCGTTGAAATAAATCCTGGAAAAAGATAAATTGAATGGAACAAACTTTACCACCTGGTATAGAAACCTGAGAATTGTTCTTAGGCATGAGAAAAAGGAACAAGTTCTAGAGAATCCGCTTCCAGAGGAACTTGCCAATAATGCTAATGCCACAACCAGAAATGCCTACCAGAAACTCGTTGATGAATCAAACGAGATCAGCTGTCTCATGCTGGCTTCTATGGAGCCCGATCTGCAGCAGCAGTTCGAAAATATTGAGGCTTTCGATATGATCGAGAACCTTAAGAGCATGTTTCAAATGCAGGCTAGGACCGAAAGGTTCAACGTCTGGCGATCCTTGATGGATTGTAAGCTGAAAGAGGGCGATCCACTGAGCCCGCATGTGATCAAGATGATCGGGTACTTTCAAGCTCTAGATAGGCTGGGCTTCCCACTTGGGGATGAGTTGTCCACAGATACAATTCTGGGTTCTCTTTCGGATAGCTATCGGCCGTTCATCTCGAACTACCATATGCATGGGATGGAAAAGAAGCTCACTGAATTGCATGGGATGCTCAAAGTGGCAGAGCAGGATATTAAGAAAGGTACGCATCGTCAAGTGTTGATGGTGCCGAACTCTGCTAAGTTCAAGAAGAGCTGGTCCAAGAAAAAGGCTAAGGCAAAGGGCAAAGAGAAGGAGGCAACTGCAACTGCAGCCGCTGCGCCTAAGTCAGGGACGACATCGGGGAGTATTTGATTTCATTGCAAGGAACCCGGACACTGCAAAGGAACTGCGGCAAGTGGCTTGCTGAGAAGGGCAAGAAGACTGGAAGTATGACTTCTTCTTCACGTACACTTGTTGTATATGTTGTAGACATTTATCTTCCTGATGTTTCTAGTAGCTCTTGGGTATATGATACCGGATCGGTTGTTCACATATCAACTCGATGCAGGGGCTAAGCAGAATTAGGAATGTCGCAAGAGGAGAAGTTGACATTCGCGTTGGAAATAAAGCAAGAGTTGCTGCATTGGCCGTCAGCACTATGCAACTTAACTTACCTTCAGGATTTGTAATGGAACTTGATAATTGTTATTATGTTCCTGCTTTGACTCGAAACATTATTGCTGCCTCATGTTTGATGAGACAAGGTTATGAATTCAGTATTAAGGACAATGGTTGTTCAATTTACTTGAATAATATGTTTCATGGCTTTGCACCCATTGTGAATGGGTTATTTATCCTAGATCTTGAAGGTGAATCAGTCTATAACATAAATGTCAAGAGGCACAAGCCTAATGAGATAAATCCGACTTACATTTGGCATTGTTTACTAGGACACATTAGTCAAAAGCGCATGAAGAAGCTCCGTGATGATGGAATCCTAACTTCGTTTGATTTTGAATCATTTGAGACATGCGAGTCTTGCCTACTCGGCAAGATGACTAAGATCCTTTTGCAAAGAGTTGCGAGACGACGCCCGAGCTATTGGAACTTATACATAGTGATGTATGTGGACCAATGAGCACGACAGCCAGAGGTGGTTTCCAATACTTCGTGACTTTTACCGACGACTTGAGTAGATATGGATATGTCTACTTGATGAGGCACAAGTCAGAAACTTTTGAAAAGTTCAAGGAGTTTCAGAACGAAGTGGAAAATCAACTCGGCAAGAAAATCAAACTTCTATGAACTGATCATGGCGGTGAGTATATGAGCCAGGAGTTTCATGATCATCTAAAGAGTCGTGGAATAGTTCCACAACTGACTCCTCCGGGTACGCCACTGAGAAATTATGTGTCGGAACGGAGGAATCGGACCCTGTTGGACATGGTGCGATCGATGATGAGTCAGTCGGATTTACCCTAGTCATTTTGGGGATACGCTCTAGAAACTGCAGCTTTCACACTAAACAGGGTACCATCTAATTACGTAGATAAGACACCATATGAGATTAGTCGTAGCAAGACTCAGAGTCCTTCGACTCCTGATGAGCGAAGACGCATGAATGGGATTCCGTATGCTTCGGCTATTGGGTCCATCATGTACACTATGGTATGAACTCGTCCCGATGTTAGTTATGCTCTTAGCGTGGTGGTCAGATACCAGGCTGATACAGGTGAGAGTCACTGGACAGTGGTTAAGAATATCCTTAAGTAGTTGAGAAGGACTAAGGATATGTTCCTGGTTTATGGAGGTGAGCATGAGCTTGTTTTAAAGAGTTACACCGATGGTTGTTACCAAACCGATAGGGATGATAGTCGATTGCAATCTGGGTTTGTGTTCATTCTGAACGGAGGAGCAGTGAGCTGGAGGAGCTCCAAGCAGGATACGGTAGCTGATTCTACAATAGAGGCTGGGTACATTGCGGCTTCTGAAGCTACAAAAGAAGGTGTTTGGGTGAAAATTTTCATTTCTGATATTGGTGTGGTTGAGGGCGCGTCTAAGCCATTGGACCTCTATTGTGATAATAGTGGTGCCATTGCGCAAGTCAAGGAACCACGAAACCATCATAAAACCCAGCACATACTCAGGCGTTTTAACCTTACTCGCAACATTGTCGAAAGAGGTGATGTAAACATATGCAAGGTACACACGGATGCAAATGTTGCCGATCCATTGACGAAGCCTCTCCCATGGCCGAAGCATGAGGCACACATGAGCTCCATGGGCATACTATATGCCTAAATGATTGACTCTAGTGCAAGTGGGAGACTGTTGGAGATATGCCCCAGAGGCAATCATGTGATGATGACATTTCCATTTGTATTCATGAGTCCTTTGTATTGTCCTTGAACATCATCAATGATATGTATCAATAAGTATGTGACTTTTTTGTGGAACTATGTATTGTATGATGATTGTTCTAATGGTACATAATTGATAAGGTTGTGCGGACACATATCCTTGACTAGTACACAACTCAGTTGATGACTATGTTTCACAAGTCATGTGCATGGAGATGCTGAACCGATAGTATGGGCTCGGGGATGGAGATCACCCAGCCGGACAGACCCACTTTGAGACACAACGAGATATAGTCATCTGTTAGTCTCAAGTGCAATGTCTATGCCATGTCCTAGACCTGAGGTCCTCGCATGTTCTCGGGATGAGGATCGACTCACTTAGGGTCTATCAAACGCTACTTCGTAACTGGGTAGTTATAAAGGTAGCTTTCGGGTGAATCGTGATGATGAACTTGATAGCCCATCTTCGCCGGCGATTTAGTTTCCCTCTCCAAAAGATATTGTTGATGATCTGTAGAGTGTTGATGAGATGATTGACGATTTAGCTGCAAGTTATTGGGACTGTCAGAATTGTTTGGTCATGTGTCACACGTCAGAGACCTGCATGAACCAGATACGGTGCAGAAATTGTTTTCATTCTGGTCATATTAAAAAAGATTGCACCGGTCACGCTCCTGACATATCCCTTTGGGTGCCCAAAGTCCCATCACCTAGCTTTGGAAATCGGGAGAGGAAGAAAATTTACTCTGCTTCCCCTGCCTCTTCGGTTTCCCAAGAACAAATGCCTCCCCAGAAGAAAACCCCACCTCCTGCTACTCCGCCGTCATCGCCATTGCCACGCCAGCCGCCGCAAACAACATATCATCAAGCAGCATCAAGCTCTGATCCTACTCCCCCCCTCCAATGGCGGTGTATGAGATCGATCCTTTCCACTTCATCCCGGCTGGCTTCGACATTGTAGATGGAGGTGCGGATCGTCTGCCGCGCACCTACTACACTCCGGCGATACCTCCCCCCCCCCCCCGAGCGCACGAGTAGTACATGGTGGCAATCGTTGAGCCTGCCCCCCCCAGCTCATCTGGTTCGTGCTCGTCGGCAACAGGTGCTTAACTTCTTAGTTCCGACCATGCATGTTCCTGTCCTCTCTGCTCAAACCTGGTTTCAAGGAGTCGGTCTATTCGAGATGGAAGATCCTATGGTCCGTGCTTCTTTCACTTCGCATCCGCCTTCTCCTTTGGGTCTAGATGAGGATGATCAGGAGTTCTTTGTCAGATTTATTTTGCATAACCAGGGAGAGGGTTTCAGAGCTCTACATGCACATAGATAGGGTTAGTTGATGTTTATTGGCATACCTCTGGATTATCATAATACACAGTGCATTGCGTACATGGTTAGTACCTTTGGTCAGTTCCACTACTGGAATAGTACAGATCGTCGGAAAATTAGGTCTTTGGTGCGTGCTTTGTTCCCTGACAAAGCGCTGGTTCCACACTCGGTTGCTTTCAGAGAATTTGCTAATTGGGGCGGTACATTAGTTTCTTAGACGGCTGGCTGTTATATCCTAGATGGTGACTTTGCTAAGGCTATGATTCCAGCGGATGAGGACCCCATGCCCCTAGATGGCAACCCACATCCTATGCCAGGCGCCAATGCTCCTGCTTAGCCGTTCTGGGCCATGCCGCCCTACCCTGCTTTGGGTTGGAATGTGGTGCCCCTGGTCATGATCAAGGACACAATGACGCGCAAGGATGGGGACAAAATTTGAACAACGACGGTGGTTGGGGGCCTTGGGAGGAAGCCAACCAGCCCGCCCAAGAACCAGTACAGGACCCAATCGTACAAGACCAAAACTCCATGATCCTCAATCCTTCCATGAACTCTGATGATGATGCTGACATGGAAGAGGTTCGGCAGCCTTTGGTCCAGGTTCATCTAGCGGGGCCGCTCGATCCTATCAATCTGGGTATTGTCAGGGTGTTCTATGGGCCGGTGCTACCGCCAGCAATGATTTGGGAAGGATCCTTCAAGTCCTTGATGCCAGAGTTCTTAATCAAGAATATTCCAGTCTTTCTATCGGGCCTTTGCTTGCCGCCCTTGCGTGTTAAGTTGAGCTCGCCTCTTTTGGAGCAACGCTAGCACTCCCTGGCTTACTACAAACCTGATTTCAGTACACAACCATGTTCCTCTGTTGTCCTTCAAGAGATCCAAAATGACTCGCAAGACCCTGCCACTCAAGCAATGGATCATTCCCAGGATGAGTTTTTGTTCACATCTGTCACCCCCTCGCCCTTGGGGAAGAGACCACGGCAAACTCATCGCTCCAAGCGTGATGTTCAGATCGTTGAGGAGTTGAATGATTTTTCAGTCAAATGGATGACACGCAGCTGTGCAAAAAGGGCTGGCATGAAACCCACCTCTGCAATCCCTGTGAAGCCTACTCCCCTCCGTCGCCCCAAGGCCAAGAAGATCAAGCTCGACGCGGATGCAGACCAAGATCCTCTGCCACCTCGGACGGCGATCGCTACAATGCAGGCAATCGGTGCATCACTTGGCATCGCTCCGGGCGAGTTATCGGTGGAGAAGCTTATGGCTCCTCCTCAACAAGCACCACAAGACGAGGGTTCTCATGATGAGTGATTTACAGATTTCTTTGCTGGGACCAGGGAAACATCTGGTCATTTGTTCTTTTGGTTTTCTTTCGTCTCATGTTGCTCTAAACTTGTCTGTTGTGGTTGTGTGTTACTCTGTGGAAGTTATAGATGAACTGTTAAGCAGTTCAGTTCGTTTCTATCATATTATGTTAGTTTTTTATGGAGACTACATCATTTCGTAATTGGAATGTGCTGTGTTGGAATGTACGTGGTCTGAATTCTGATGCTCGCCAGCGTGATATTAGAGCTAAGATCGAGGAGAGCCACTGCTCCATAATTTGTTTGTAGGAAACTAAGTGTGAGCAGTTTGACATTAGGAAGATTCGCTCTTTCTCTCCTTCTGTGGGTGATTCAGTGTTGTTGTTTCTTTCAAGTCTGTTCATAACTCAGATCGATAGACTCTGGTTTCAGTGTATGGGCCGTGTGAGGGCCAACCTAGAAATGATTTTGTGAATTGGTTATATCACCTAACTATCCCTCTGGATGAGAATTGGTTGCTACTTGGTGATTTTAACTTCATCCGCTCTCTAGATAACAGAAATATGCCAGGAGGTGATACAAATGGCATCTTTCTCTTTAATGAAATTATTAGTCATCTCGGGCTCCTGGAACTGCCAATAAAAGGTAGAAGCTTTACTTGGTCCAGTATGCAGCAAATCCCTCTCCTGGAACAACTCGGTTGGTTCTTGACAACCTCCCATTGGATCTCTCACTACCCCAATACAGTTGTCTTTCCTTTGGCAAAAACTTCATCAGATCACGTGCCATGTGTGGTTTCAAATGATACTAAAATGTTTTTAGTTTTGAAAATTTCTGGGTGGAAATGACTGGGTTTATGGAGTGTGTCAAGAAATCTTGGGAGGCCCCGGTGTTTTCTGACCTATCTGCATCTGCAGCTTTAACCAGGAAATTTAAACGTCTCAGGTATGACTTAAGAGTTTGGAGTAAAAACCTCTCTTACCTTAAGAAGTTAACTGTGGATTGCAGCAAGGTTATTCTCTATTTCGATAAGTTGGAGGAGTTACGACCACTGGTTAGAACTGAGTTCAATTTCAGGAAAATTGTCAAGCTCCATTATGAGCATTTGTTGAAATTCCACTATATCTATTTGAAGCAGAGGTGTACGATCAGGTATATCAAGGTGGGTGAGGAAAACTCCAAATTTTTCCATGCCATGGCATCTGAGCGTATGAGGAGAAACTCTATAGCTAGTCTGAAAACCCCGGGGATGGATGATCCAGTTTCAGGTCATGATCAAATGGCGGGAATCCTCTGGCTTCTTTCAAAAACCAAATGGGTCAGGCCTAGGACATTTCAATGGGCTATGATTTGGGCAAACTCATCCAGCATGTCCCTGGTTTGGAGGAATTGTCGCTTCCCTTCTCTGATCCTGAGATTAAAAAGGTTTTGCAGGAGCTGCCACCCGATCGGGCCCCATGGCCTGATGGTCTTAATGGCATGTTTGTCAAGCGCTGTTGGCCGATCATCGAGAAAGATTTATTAAGCTTGATCAAAGATTTTTATGAAGGGAAACTTTCTCTGGAAAACATTAATATGTCTCTTATTACACTCATCCCTAAGATGATATCTCCTCAGGGGCCGGATGAATTTAGGCCTATTTATCTTACCAACACCTCCTTGATGTTTCTCACCAAGTTGTTAGCTAATAGGTTGCAAAGGGTGATTTTGAATTGCATCCATAAGAACCAGCATGGCTTTCTCAAGGGTAGATAAATCCAGGACTGTCTGGCTTGGAGTTTTGAGTATATACACCAATGTAAACATTCCAAGAGGCCTATTGTTATTCTGAAATTGGATTTTGCCAAGGCTTTCGATATAGTTAATCATGAGGTTATTTTGTTGATGCTCAAACACAAAGGTTTTGATGATAAATGGATTGGTTGTGTCAAAGATATCCTTTCTACAGGGTCTTCTTACGTGTTGCTCAATGGCATTCCTGGCAAGCAGTTCAAGTGCACATGTGGGTTCACACAAGGGGATCCTTTGTCACCTCTTTTATTTATAATTGCAGCTGACCTTTTACAATCTGTGGTCAATGATATGATGGCCCAGGGTATCTTATCACTCCAAAATACCCACCCATGACCAGGAATTTCCTATTATACAGTATGCAGATGATACTATAATCTTTCTGTTAGCTAGAGATGAGAAGCTGGGAGCTCTCAAGAACATGCTGCTTACCTTTCAACAATCTACTGGCCTCAAGGTCAATTTTGCAAAGGCCTCAATGATCCCACTAAACTTGAGGAAGGCGAAGCAACTAGGTTAGCTGATGTGTTGGGCTGCAGGATTGGCCAACTCCCTTTTACTTATTTAGAGTTGCCCCTTGGAACCACTAGACCCAGGATTGTTGATCTCATGCATTTAGTGGACACATTGGAGAGGCGTTTGACTGCTAGTACATGCATGCTCAACCAAGGATATCATTTGCAGCTACTAACTTCCGTCTTGACTTCTATGCAAATCTACTATCTTTGTAGTTTTCAAATCCCACCTGGTATTATCAAGCAGTTGGATAGAATCTTCAGACAATGCCTCTGGAGGGGGAGTTTTGATGCTCCCAAGAAATCTTTGGCTGCTTGGGATTTAGTCTGTCGGCCAAAAGACAAAGGAGGTCTTGGGGTGATCAACTTAAACATTCAAAACAAGGGACTTCTTCTCAAGCATTTGCATAAATTTTATAATAAGGCTGACATACCCTGGGTGTCCCTTATCTGGAACAGTTATTATGCTAATGGTGTTCCACACGCTACAACCCTAGTGGGCTCCTTTTGGTGGAGAGATATCCTCAAGCTCCATGATGCATACACAGCTATTGCCTCAGTGCACATTAACATGGGTGACTCTGCTCTGTTTTGGACTGATGCTTGTTTTATTGGCGGCTCTTCTAGACCTTTATGTTCAAGATTGCCAAGATTATTCTCCTTTGTTAACAATGACAAGATTTCAGTGCATGAATTCCTCATATCGCAGGATATTTTTTCAATGTTATTCTTGCCATTGTCTCATGAGGCTGCTCAGGAGTTGCAAGTGCTAGAAGATTGGATCATGGCCTTGAATAGCGATACCAACATACCAGATGTTTGGGTTTGGCCGGTCAGATCTGGTACCTTCTCAGCCAAGAGTTTCTACACCCCGATGCACTAAGATTTGCCCACAATTCAACCGTGTAAATGGTTGTGGAAAAGCAGATGTACCTTGAAGATCAAAGTCTTTGGCTCGTTACTTTTCTTTGACATGCTTAACACCAAGGACCATCTGATCCGCAGGCACTGGAGATCCCCCCTGGATGATAATCTTTGTGTTATCTGTCATGAATTTTCCTATGAGGATAGGCTGCATCTGTTTTTCAACTGTAATTTCAGTCGGAGGGTTTGGAATTACCTTTCTATTGACTGGTCAAGAGGGCCGTGTCGGTGTGAAACAACACCTATGGGATCACGGGAATCCCTTGCTGTGGTTGCAGGGCGTGGGCGTCGTGAGAAGAGCGAATCAAGCAGGTAGTACACGATTCCTTTACCCAGGTTCGGGCCGCGAAGGTGCGTAATAACCTACTCCTGCTTTGGTGGATTATATCTGGTGTTCTTGAGCTAGCTATGGGGCGTGAGGAGCTCCAAAAAGCCGAATCCTCTTCCTGGTCGCCTGGGGCCTCCTTTTATAGGGAAAGGGGCTGCCAAAGTGGCACACAGGAGGTGGAAAGGGTACAGTGATGTCTCTGTTGACATTTTGTGTATCAGGTTGGCACATATGCAGTAGCTGTGAAAAGGCGGGGCACTATATGTGTTATACTTGTACATTCTCTGCCTGCAAAGTATGCGTTAAACACGGCAAGTTCTTCGCTGTCAGGGGGGCCAAGAGCTTCTGTGATACATGCTTTGGGACTATATTGTTGATAGAAATGAAAGATGAAGGCGATGATACAAAGGTGATTACCCTCCATCAATCCCAAAACTCTCCATTTCATTTTGCAATTTCTAAATAGTTTTATTTCATTTCAATTTTGGGATTCGGGTCCTTCCTGCCAACTTTAAAGAGTAATTCCTCCTTTTGTGATACCGAATTTGCGAAACAATTTTGGTGATCTGCCTTGTTTGTATGGCATGTTTTTATTGGGCCTAATTGAGTTCCTCCTTGCACATGTTTTTCTATATGAGTCTTTCCATTTCATCTTCTTGCATCTCAGCATTCCATATAATTGTACTCTACACCCCAAATTCTTCGTTAGATTTTTCCAGTTTTAATGATCATGTCACTCCAAGTGGCTGTACAGAAACATAATCGCTTGGATATGCGTAATTGAGATTGGACAAGCAGTGTTTACCCTGTTTTGAAATTGGTCAATGCATAATGTAACTATATTGAGTATCTTACCTACGCTTCCAAATGGAAATATCTTACTGAAAGAAGAAATTTGCATTGTCAAACAAAGGCTTCAAGTGTTAGTTCTCAATGATCTCATGTGCAGGCCTCATTACGCTCCTTAGTGAAATATAGCGGCCATGACCAAACTACTAGTTGGTTGCTCATATTCTTCAACTAGCTCTTCCTTTTTCATGTATTACTTCTTGAATTTTTTCTAGTGGTTGGCTTTGTTAAGGGGGCCCTTTTTTTCCTAATCTTCCATGGCTTTGTTGTAGCCATGTTATGTTACTTCTAGAAATAAGGTATAGGGGTCTCAAGTTATGTTCGCTCACCCTGTTTTTACTCAAACTCCATGATAAATCTAAAGTAACTCTATTTTGTCTATTTGGTGGCCCTTAACTGTATCATACACTTAGAGAGTGTGTGGAAAAGCTGCAGCTTCTCAACAATTCTGAGGAAAGAGCGAGCAGAATAAATGAAGTTCTAGAAGTGCATATTGATTCCCATATGGATCTTGATTATGAATCTTCTGAAGAAATGGATGATAAAAGAGCTGGTATTTATCTGCTTGAAATATTGGTGCTATATTTACTTGATTAATAAAGTATTAGAACACAGTTAGTCATCTGGCATCCAATTGATAGGGATTTGCTGCTTAAATTCATGTGGTATGCCGCAATAGCTATCTATGGATGTTGCAATATTTTATTCTATTTTTTGCATTCGAGCCTTTTCTTAATGCAATATTTCATATAATATATCTGGAAAATTTCTTTCAGTTGAGTTAATGAAACATTTAAATTGAACCGGCGCAACTGTCCAAATGCATATGATTTTATGCATTAATCTAATTTCATGTTTGATAGCATCGCTTCTTGGTTATATGCAGTTGAACAGAGTGGAAGTGGCAAAAGATCAAATGGGTTGTTCTCACCAATTAAAGTGCAAAATTATGCGAAAATAATGTCTGATGCTATCCGTAATCCCAAAAACCTCTCAAAACAAACTACAATACCGAAATTGGGAGCTGGAAGAAGCTCTAAGAATTCCCATTCAACAACCGGTACGGATATTCCAAAATCTGGCACCAACGTAAGCAGCAAGATGTGTGAAGCTTCACCCATTTCATCTCCTGGAGTGACACCATCTACTGAGTTGGAGCCAGAGAAAGTCTGGCAATACAAGGATCCATCTGGAAATGTTCAGGGCCCATTTACTCTTTTGCAGCTATCTAAATGGACAGCTTACTTCCCACGTGATCTGAGAGTATGGCTCATTTTTGAGAGTGAAGAGAGATCATTGTTGTTGACAGAAGTGCTTTCAAAACAACCAAAAGATTTCGGTCAGGTTCCATCAGTTAGAAGTAGTAAAACAAAATTGGCAAGGTCTGGACAGCACAGGAACAGCCCAAATGTGGATTTGAACAGCACTCCATCCCCAGCTGGTTATAGTAGGTTTAATTCTTCTGAAACGACAGTTCAGTCTACTAAGTATTCTGTTCCAGAAAGGGCGAGTCCGCTGCACTCTTCAGATGAATTGCTTAAGATCACGGAAGCTTGGGTTGATGGAGTGCTTGTATTTATTTTTTGTTTTGACCTTGTGAAACTTTTTACCTATGGATGAAACTGTGTAATATTGATAAAACTATGGATATGTACGGATGAAACTTGCTACTATTGGTAACATGTATTGGATATATGTGTTCATGACTATTGGTAATATGTGTTGAATATGCTATATTGGTCATATAAATATATTTGTGTTTGATATTCTGGAAAATGAATTGATATAAGAAAAAACAAAACTAAATGGGGCAATATAGTCATTTTGCCATCTGCTGGCAGATGGCAAAGAGTTTTGCCATCAGCTGGCAGATGGCAAAGAGGCCACGTGTCATCTACATGTACAATTTGGGCTAGCCTATTTGGGCTCTTTGCCATCTGCCAGCAGATGGCAAAGCTCTTTGCCATGTGTTGGCAGACGGCAAAGCATGAAGGCCTTGCCATCTGCTGGCTGACGGCAAAGTATGCCGTTAGCCTTCTAACGGGGCTAGCCCCGTTAAGAGGCTTTGCCATCTGCCAGCTGATGGCAAAGCCAAAGGCTCTTTTCCATCAGCCAGCAGATGGCAAAGAAGCCTTTGCCGATAGGGTTTCAGACAAACTGTTTGCCATCTGCTGGCTGATGGCAAAGCCTTTGCCATCCGCCGAGCATGCCTTTGCCATCTGCCATGGCAGATGGCAAAGTGCCAGATTCCAGTAGTGTTGACGACTGACTGAGCTGTGACCTTCCTCACTACCTCCACTTCTGGCCACTTTGTGAACTTGTCGATGGCTACGTACAAGTACTCAAAACTCCCGACAGCGCGGGGGAAGGGGCCCAGTATGTCGAGCCCCCAGACCGAGAAGGGCCCGGAGAGAGGAATGGTTTGAAGGGCTTGAGCTGGTTGATGAAGCTTTCTTGAATGGAACTGACACGCCTCACACCTAGTGACGAGTGTCGTTGCATCCTGAGGGCGGTGGGCCAGAAGAAACCTTGCCGGAACGCCTTGCCGGCAAGGGCTCTCGACCCAATGTGGGATCCACATATGCCTCCATGTATCTCTGCCAACAACTCCAGTCCTTCCTCCCGAGGGATGCACTTCAATTTCACACCGTTCGGTCTCTTCCTGTACAGGACGTCATCGACGAACTGGTACATGGCAGAGCGACGGGCTACTTTCTCCGCTTATTCCTGCTCCTCAGGAAGCTCCCCTGTCTGGAGGAATTGGGATGGTATGCTGTGCCCACGCTAGAGCCTGAGGCTCGATGGCGAGGACTAAAGGCATTTCTTCCGCTATAGGGGCGGCCGTCTCGACGGCGAGGGCTAGGCGTCCTGCCGGAGCTAGCCGTCCCGTGGCGGGTTCAGTGTCCTCTTCAACATATTTGTCGGCGGCTCCGGGGAGCTCGGCAGGAAAGTACTTGCCGGGTCCTGATTTCCTTCTCTTGTTCTGCTCTGTTGATGGATCAACGGATGGCTGAGTTAGCTGAAGCACAAAGGTACCTGGTTCCACAGGTAGCTTGAGGGCAGCGTGCTTCGACAGGTAATCGGCGATATCGTTCTCCGTTCGGGGAACGTATTCAGCCTGGATACCGTTGAAACGCTCTTCCAGCTTTCTCACTTCATCAACGTAGGCCTTCCTCAACGGGCTCTGGTAATCCTTATTGACTTGCTTGACGACAAGCTGCGAGTCGCCCCCGACGATGAGCTTTTTGATTCCGAGGTCCGCCGCGATCCTAAGACCGGCAAGCAGCCCTTCGTATTCCGCCGTGTTGTTTGTTGACGCCTCCCTGGGGAAGTGCATCTGGATCACGTACTTGAGGTGCTCTCCAGTGGGGGCGACGAGCAGTACGCCAGCCCCGGCACCCTGGAGGGAGAAAGCCCCATCAAAGTACATAATCCGATCGCAACTTGCCTCCTTGCCGGGGAGAGCAGTCTCTTGGGCTTCTTCGTCAGGCGTGGCGGTCCATTCTGCAATGAACTCCGCCAGGACTCGGCTCTGGATCGTCGAAGTACTTTCAAACTTGAGGCCAAAGCTGGACAGCTCCAGTGCCCATTCCACAATCCTCCCTGTCGCATCTGGGTTGTGCAATATCCGCTGTAGAGGGAGGCGAGTAACAACAGTGATCTCGTGTGCCTGGAAGTAGTGATGCAACTTCCTCGAGGCCATGAGGAGGCCGTAGAGCAGTTTCTGCACACTGGAGTACCTCGATCTAGCCCCCTGCAGGAGGGAGCTGACGAAGTAGACCGGGCGCTGCATCACTTTCTTCTTTGGCGGCACCTCGACCAACTGTGTCGCCTCCACACTGGTGGCGTCGGGCTCTGTTGCTGCCATTTCCTCGTCGTCGACCTCCCTCTGCACCACTAGTGTGGCGCTGACCACCTGGTTCGTTGCCGCTAAGTATAGCAGCAACGGCTCCTAGGGCCTGGGCGCAACTAGTGTTGGCGCGGAGGAGAGGTACTTATTCAAATCTTGCAATGCCGCTTCGGCTTCTGGCGTCCACTCCATCGGGCCCGCCTTTTTCAGGATCTTGAAAAAGGAAAGGGCGCGCTCGGCGGACTTGGATACGAACCTGCCCAGGGCAGCGACGCAACCAGCAGGCCGGCGCACATCCTTGATTCGCTTGGGTGCTTCAATCGGTTCTATAGCTTGGATCTTGTCCGGGTTGGCCTCTATCCCTGCTGCGACACAAAGAACCCGAGAAGCTTGCTGGACGGGACGCCAAAGACAAACTTCTCAGGGTTCAGCTTGAGGTTGATCTTGCGCAGATTTGCAAACCTCTCCCGCAAATCTGATATGAGGGTGGCCCTGTCCTTGGTTTTGACCACTATATCGTCCATATAGGCCTCCATATTTCTATGGAGCTGAGGCTCAAAACCAATCTGGACCGCCCTCACGAACGTCGATCCAGCACTCTTCAACCCGAAAGGCATCCGTATAAAACAATACGTACCACATGGGGTGATGAATGCTTCTTTCTCTTCGTCTTCTTTCGTCATGAAGATCTGGTGGTAGCCGGAGTAGGCATCGAGGAATGACAACAGATCACACCCAGCCGTGGAGTCAACAATCTGGTCGATGCGCGGCAACGGGGAGGGGTCTTTAGGACAAGCCTTATTGATATCTGTGTAATCAATACACAGCCTCCACTTCCCGTTTGCCTTGCGCACCACGACCGGATTGGCCAACCACGTCGGATGGAGCACTCCTCTTGCCAAACCCGCTGCCTCTAGTTTTCGGATTTCTTCAGTGATAAACTCTTGTCGTTCCAAAGCTTGCTTTCTGACCTTCTTCTTGACGGGCCGCGCATGAGGACAGACAGCAAGGTGGTGCTCAATCACTTCCCTGGGAGCGCCGGGGATGTCGGAAGCTTGCCATGCAAACACATCGACATTCACCCGCAGGATGGTGACGAGTGTGTCTTCCTATTTGTCGTCAAGGGTGGAGCTTATGGTGAGAGCTCCTCCCATGCCGTCCTTCTTGACGGAAACCTTCTTAGTTCCCAGCGGCGTGGCCCTGGACTTCTTGCTTCTGCCGGCGGAGCTCTCTGCACGTCCTCGACGGCAGTGCTACACTCTGAAGAGGTGCGCTTGCCGGAGTGGGTGTCCGAGGTCCCACCGGCCTTCTTCTTCTTTTTCCCCCCCGGGATACCGGCAGCAGGAGCGAGAGCCCCAGTGGCGGCAGCTGCTGCGACTGCTTGCTGGTACACTTGGTCAGCCCAAATCAGCGCATCCTTCTTGTCGGAGGGGATGGTGATGATCGTCACGGGCCCTGGCATCTTCAGGGTATTGTAGGCGTAGTGTGACGCCGCCATGAACTTGGCCAGCGCTGGGTGGCCAAGGATCCCGTTGTAGGGCAAGGGGATCTTGGCAACATCAAACACAATCCTCTCCGTCCTGAAGTTCAGGTCGCTCCCTAAAGTCACGGGCAACGTGACCTTTCCCTTGGGTTGGCTTCTCCCCGGGCTGACCCCTTGAAACGTGCCCGTTTCTTCGAGGTCTCCATCAGGGATCTGCAACTTCTCAATCACGGTAGGCGAGATTAAGTTCAGACCGGCCCGGCCATCTACTAACATTTTTGTCACCTTGAGGTTGCGTATTGTCGGTGAAACCAACAACAGCAAGCACCCGACCGCAGTAGTGCGATCAGGGTGGTCCTCAGGGTCAAAAATGATAGGAGTGCTGGACCACTTCAGCGGCCTCCGGGCATCGAGCGATGGCTCTGCTGCTGTAATCTCTCGCGCCCACTGTTTAAGCCGGCGCCGAGAGGCATGCAGCGAAGCGCCGCCGTCAACGCACATGGCCTCTGTAGCTTTCTGTAATTCTTGGTCGCGGGACTCGTCGTCCTCTTCATGATCGTCATCTTCTGGCTTCCTGTCACGGCCCCGAGCAGGCCATTCTTGTTGCTTATCCTTGCCGCGACGGCCCGCTTGGCCGTCGCGTTTCTTGCCGGATCCCTCAGCACCATCTTGGCCCTTCTCCTTGTCCCGCCTCTCGTATTCTGCTCTCTGCTTCTCAGCGAGGAGCTCAACCTGCCGACAGTCTTGGAGAGCATGGCCTTTGGTGTGATGGATCTTGCAGTATCGCTTGTCGGAGTTGCCTGGCTTCTCGGCAACTGCCAAGGCCTGGTAGGCGACACATCCGGCAATTTCCTTGCCGAGGTCACCTACCTTGGTCTTCTTGGCGGAGCAGGTGTCGTCAGACCCCTCGACGGCAAGCATAGCTTTCCCTTTGCGCTTCCTGTTGCGGTGCCGGCCTTTATTCACCGGGGCGGCGGTATCCTCTTCAGAGGAGTCGGTTTCCACGCCGGCGTCTTTGCCGGGGTACTTCCTCCCCTCCTCAGCCCGGGCACACTTGTCCGCGAGAACATAGAGCTCCGCGACATCTTTCACCTTGTTCATTGCCAGTTCTTCGCGCATCTTGCGGTTCCGAACGTTCTGGTGGAACGCGCTGATGATGGCGGCGGGGTGAACATCTGGGATGTTGTACTATACCCGGCTGAACCTCTGGATGTACTTGCAGAGACTCTTGCCTCCCTTTTGGGGAATGACGTGGAGATCACTCGCTTGGCCATGAGCTTGGTGACCACCGGTGAAGGCGCCCACGAACTCATGGCACAAGTCCGACCAGGAGGAAATGGAGTCTACCGGCAAGTGCATCAACCATGACATGGCGTTGGGTTTAAGAGCCAACGGGAAGTAATTTGCAAGCACCTTATCGTCACGAGCTCCGGAAGCCTGCATCGCGATGGTGTAGATGCTGAGGAACTCAGATGGGTGAGTCTTGCCGCCGTACTTCTCGCCCACGTCAGGTTTGAAAGTGCGGTGAGTGGGCGACTGGAACTGCCGCAGCTCACGGGTAAAAGCCGGGCAGCCTACCTCGTAAGCAGGTCCCCAGGGCTCCCCGGTGCCGGGTGGTCCACAGCAGGCCCTGCTCGCCTATCTGACTCATGGCGCACTCCGCGCCGGCGCTCGATGGTGGTCCGAGCGTCTTCATGCTCCCGATCCTGAAGGACCCGGCGTTGGTCCTGGTGGGTCCGTGAGTCGGACCATTCTATGGAGATTTCTTCGCCCGCAGCGTCGCGACGGGCTGGTGTCCGTGGCACCGGGCGAGGAGGAGGCGAGTGCACCGTGGTCGCGGCGCCGCCAGCCTTCCTGCCACTGGTACGCGGGACTCCGTCGGAACGTCGACCCGGGGGCTCCGTCGGGGTCGGATCATCTTTGTTGGCCACCGCAACAAGGCTTCGATGATGGCTCTCCATTCATCGAGTTTCCCCGTAGTGGGAGGAAAACCGAGGAGCAACTACGTGCGCGCCAGGGCTTTTGCTGGCGTCGGTGGCAACGAAACCTGCACGGATCGCGACGCGCTTCGACTTCTGACCATGTCAGAAGGAGCTCTATCACGATCGCGCGGTCGCACGCCGTCTTCACCAGCGCCTCGGCGAGCGGGCAGTTCTTCTACATCCCGGGAGTGGCGCTCGGGGCTTTTCCCGCGGCGACGCCCGGGGTCTTCGGGGTGATCACGCCGCTCGTCGCGCGCCGTTTGAGAGGAGCGCGGCGTCGGCGCCAGAGTGGGAGCCCTGGAGGCCCTCGCGCCGCCAGCGGGCGGGGCAGCAGCGACCTCGGAAGGTCCCGCGCCACGTGCGGAGGACCCGGCCCCGTCTTTGGATTTCGCGGCGTGCGGCCCGTTACCGGGTGCACGAACATCGCCGCCTCCCAAACTCCAGCTGCTGGGACAGTGTTGGTGTTCACGAACAGCGCCCCGGGTGCTTTCGGCGACCGGTCCGCTGCTCGCCCGAGTCGGGACGGGATGCCCGGCGTCCGACGGGCCAACCGCCACCGTCGTCTTCTTCTTGGGCGCCATGACGATGAAGAAGCGTCGAACTAGCTGCTAAAGCCGATTCTCACAACTGCGCACCCCCTGCCTGGCGCGCCAAAGATGTCGGTTAGAAACGACACCTATGGGATCACGGGAATCCCTTTCTGTGGTTGCAGGGCGCGGGGGTCGTGAGAAGAGCGGATCAAGCAGGCAGTACACGTTTCCTTTACCCAGGTTCGGGCCGCGAAGGTGCGTAATACCCTACTCCTGCTTTGGTGGATTATATCTGGTGTTCTTGAGCTAGCTATGGGGCGTGAGGAGCTCCAAAAAGCGAAATCCTCTTCCTGGTCGCCTGGGGCCTCCTTTTATATGGAAAGGGGCTGCCACAGTGGCACACAGGAGGTGGAAAGGGTACAGTGATGCGAGGTTATCCCTCGTATTACATGACAAGGCGCATTTAATGCGCCTTGCTTAGGTGTCCCTTCTTTATCGGGGGTGGGGGAGAGCCCCGTCTCGTCCTTCGCCGCTCTCTCCTGCGTCGACACGCGCCCTGGCCAGCGGTGCCTGCGATGCCATGTAGGGGGGCAGGCAGCTGAGGTGGCGCGGCGGTTGGTCTCCACGAGGATCTGCATGCCGCCACGCAGGTGCCTGCCCAGCTGGTTGGGTCGGCAGCTGCATGCGAACGGTGGTGGAGGTGCGACTGGTGCGGGTCCGATGGTGGCCCCGTCGGTGTCCTCGGCAAGGGCCTTGCCGCGGCCCCGGCAAGGGTCTTGCCGGGGTCCCGACAATGGTCTTGCCATGGCGCTTGCTTCCATCCCCGGCAAGGCTCTTGCCGGGGGCCTTGTGGTTTTCCTTGGCTGGGATCCCGCCAAGGACCGTCATCTCCTTAGAGTGTGCATCTGATCTTGAATGTCTTCACAAAGATCTGCATACCACCACAGGGATGGCTCCCGAATCCTTGCCCCATGGGGGCACGGGACTCAAGGGTGACCCGCTCCGTAGGTGTGGGGCGAGGCTGCCACCGCAAGGGTCTTGCAGGATTTGTTAAAACCGCCTCCCGGCAAGGATCTCGCCGGGGGGGCCTGCTTCGTCCCATTTGCTCTTTGTGGTCTTGGTCTTGGCGTCGTTCTGCTCCTCTTTGGCTTCGGCCTTACCTAGGTTCTACCTCCCTTGCCGGGCTTGGTGCGGCGGCGCCCGTGGCTCAGACTGCCCGTGCACAGTCACAGGGATACAAAAAGTGTACCCCCCTCTTTTTGTACACCGACAACGGTTGGCGCCCACGGTGTATGAACGGGGCTGACAGGTACGGCGGTTGTGTCACGTCTGATGGAAGTTACACATAAGCCTACATCGATTTTGGACGAGGAGAGTTTGTTTTGCCGCCCACCGTGTATGAATGGGGAAATGGAGGAAGAGACATATGTCTTTCAGACGATCTTGAATCAAATGTGTTTTGCCGCCCACGTTTGGTGCCCACTGTGTCTGAATGGGCTCAGAGGCCGTCATGTCACGTCTGATTGAAGTTACTAGTCTACCCCTATCGACAACAGTGTAAATCATATCGATAAGGATGTCAAGTGTCAGGGCTAGACAGTAATTTCCATCTCGCAAACACTTGCTTCGGGCATCCCACAAATTATAGTGGGTGTTTAGCCGCTTTGTTCAAAACTTGGGAGAATTAGCATTCACGTTTGCCCTAGGACAGGGCAAACTAAATTCAAATCCAATTTGTATTCAATTACGAATATCCATAGATAATTATACGTTTTGTTATTTATTTCTTCAAAACCACAACAAAGATTTATTCCACCTTTATATATGACGATGAATTAGAAATGCCGTGATCTTCGAATTCAGTAGGTTGGATACACTCTGAGTCAAACAGTTTTTTCATCCAATACAATATGCTCACACAAAAAATAGTTCACCTTATGTCAATCATTCAAGTACTAATGATTACCTCGCTTAAAAAATTCGGATCATTACAGCACATGGACAACATAGGGGGTCTTGCAACATAATCCATTCAGAGACATGACACAACATGCAAGTACAATAATCTAATGAAAATTTCAACTGGTATGTAAAGAAGAACCGGGATTATCTTGGGCTTCAGATAGCAGAAACAGCATGACCTCCTCCGTCTTCAAATGCAACATCCTTACTTCCTCCAATTCTTAGGTTGCTTGCATAATGCGTGCCGCTAATTTCGTAATTTCGAGCCTCAAGATAAAGATTACCTCATTCATGGCAGCCACACCATCTCTTTCTGCCTCTAGTAGAGCCTCAAGCACTATAATATATGTGCTCAGACTGCTCTCCGGCGGTGTTGCCTCTGAACTGCTACCATCTGGTAACATGGATGGCGCACTGCTTCCACAAATAGATTCTGGGGTTGTACATTGTGTCCTAGTGTGAACGGCATCCTGAAAGGTTTCCGCTGGACATCAGTAAGAGATAGTTATCGTATGATCCAGGCAGTAAGCTTACATGGTAAACGACGGACGAATTACTGCCGAGCATGGCAAACTATATTTAAATGGTTCGAAGCAGCATCAGCCGAAAAGAAATTAAAATGGTAAGATGAAACTAGGTATGTAAGTGGCAAATAAATGAAATCCGCCAGTCCCATCTAGTTAGTTTTTGCTACCTCCCTAGTTCATTTTCCTCAAAAAAAAAACAAAAATTCTTTTGAACTATCATACCACTAGTGGACTTTAATCGGGATTAAAGCGGACCCAGTTGACATCGCTAGTTGAAAGGGAGTGTACAACCGCTATATTTAAGTTGCCAAGGCATCTAAGTAGTTGAAATAATCTGAGAAAGAACTTAACAGTGTGGCCTCATATAAACTACGAAGACAGTCTTGTGATGAAGTTGAGAGGAAAAGTTAAGGACTCAAATGAAATAGGCATGCATTTCTTTTAGATAGTACAGCAGACACTGCTGACATATTGGCCAACTCGGGTATAGCGTAACAACAAATAAGCATTCGAATCAAGCAATACAGCAAAGTAGACAACTGAACTATTTGTAATTCAGTAGGATTACACGTTGAGGGCACAATCCAAGAAAGTAGCCCACTCGCATTACATTTCACATGTACTAAAATACACTGGCTTACGATATGTTGCTGTGAAGCCTAGCTGCTGTTGCAATGTTCGTTGAATATATCGTCAGCATCCCGTGGTTGCAAATCTAGTTGTTGTAGTTTATACTGCACCATCTATTTAGGTAAATTTAATTTTAATCCCATGCACTGGTCCGACTTGATCATCAATGGTTCATCTAAACTAATGAAAGAAGGGTGTGTGCATACACGACAATATTCCCACCGATTCTTTTTACTTTGCGTATAACTTTTTCTCAGTTTTCTCGTATTAGTCTGCGCTTTGCCGATTCCTAGCGTTGGTTTCCTTTTGTGCCCCGCCCCATTCGCCTCTGCCATAATTAATTGTCAAATTAGTCCAGAAAAATGAAACCTGTGCCCTCCTTGGTATGCGGGTCAAGAGTTACGCGCAGAGTCACTAGTAGAAAAAGGGCCTTTAGTCCCGGTTCATAAGGGCCTTTAGTCCCGGTTTTTTGAACCGGGACTAAAGGGTCGTTACTAATGCCTCACCCTTTAGTCCCGGTTCAAACCAGAACCGGGACTAAAGGCCCTCCACGTGGCCGCTGCCTGGAGGCCCACCTTTAGTCCCGGTTGGTAACACCAACCAGTACTAAAGGAAATTTTCTGAATATAAACTACTCTAGCCCGAGCACGCTTAACTTTTGGGTTCTATTCTCCTTCGCTTCCGAGTCTGCACTTGTTGTTTTCCTAACAATAGTAAGATGTCAATCCTATTAACCCTCAGGAATTTTGCTTGAGCATGAAGAGACACATTTCACTGTTTGAGTTTGAAACTATTGTTTTAAAAAACAATAATTATTTAGTAACACTAATATTTCTTGAATAATTAGTTTGACCACAGTTTGACCATAGTTTGACCAGATTTGACCAAAATTCAAAATAACTAAAATAATTATTTAGTAACACTAATATTGTAGAATAATTAGTTTGACCATTGTTTGACAATAGTTTGACCATAGTTTGAAAATTTTATTTTTTTTGCCTCTCCAGATCTTAAAAGCCCTGTAACTTTTTTTCTGTTAGGTTTTTGAGGATTTTGAAAATGTTTAACGGGGTTCCCCCGGTTAAATTTGGATGTAACTTTTCGAGTAGATGATTTTTCATATAAAAAACTTTTTCATCCGAGTTCGTATGCAAAAGTTACGCCCATTTTTATAAATTCTCGAGAGATTTTGTAAAAAAGTCGAAAATTCATGTTTGTAAATTTTCCCAACAACTAGACCACATATCACATGGGAAACTTATTTTATTTTATTTTTTTGACATTTCCATCATTTTCTTTTATTTTTTTGAAAACTGAAAAGGCGATCCACCGGTGGGGGGGGGGGGGGGTAGAGTTTGAAAATGGGACCTTTAGTACCGGTTCGTGGCACGAACCGGGACTAAAGGTCTCAACCCCATTAGTCCCGGTTTGTGCCTCAAACCGGGACTAAAGGTCTAATCTTTAGTCCCGGTTTGAGGCACGAACCGGGAATAAAGGTCATCGCACCCTTTAGTCCCGGTTTGTAACACGAACCGGGACTAAAGGGCCCAGGTGAACCGGGACTAATGCCTTAGCCACACGAACCGGGATAAATGCTCACATTAGTCCCGGTTCTAGACTGAACCGGGACTAGTGCTCAATCCGGCCTGGACCATTGCCCCCTTTTCTACTAGTGAGTAATTTGAATCGGAGGGAGTATATGTGCTTCCCTCTATTTTTATGCTTGTTCGAGGTGCCAGCCCCAAAAGAACAAATATTTTGCTTGATGGGGTTGGCAGCTCCATAATTAATAGAAGCATCAAATTAGTCATGCAACTTGGGAAGATCAAAAACACACAAACAAGTAATGAACATTAAGCAGTCTGATGGAACTAACAGGTGGCATCAGAACAAAACTAAAGCATATTAACTATACTAGTCGCCAACCCGTGCATTCGCACGGGCTAGTTTTTTGTAATTTCGGTGCTATATTTAAGCCTCCACTAATGATGTAAAATAGTATTGGTTAAGTGAGAATGTATCAAAATTGCTGCTCTGTCAAGTATTCCACTATCTGTTACTAACTATATGTATTACCAAGACAATAAATTAATTAATCAATCAAGTCATTTAACTTATTTTGTATTTCAAGAATTATCATGTAACTTTGCACATTTTGCATTGAACGGGATGGAAAATTTGAACACTGGACTCGCACATGCACTTGCAATGAAATTAAAGAACGGATTAATAAGGAACTCAGTATAACCAAATAGTAAAGCTAAACCAAGACAATTCATTTTTTTAGAGAAACTAGAACAATTTAATTATCTGAACCCATGTATCTTTCACCAGGATCATGTCAACACAAACACCCCTGCACACGGCACACCAAGTTATCAAATCACTATCTACGTCTAATCAACCCACGTTATATATAGTTGTCTATTCTTGGACCACGTTATAGCTAATATTATGAAAAAGGGATAGTTGAAATGAATAGGGGACAAACTACGATTTTGATCCTTGCACGATCATGATAATATTGCATGACTAAAAAATACTAAATAGCATGCAAAACAACCCAAGACACCAGTGAAATACAATACAAAGCTCTGCAGACAATAGTTAGAGACCCAAATAGCAGGCAAAAAAAGGTGGAAACATGAAACAGCCAAATACACGCATTCAATGTTTTTTGTTTTTTTGCTAATACAGTCATTCAATGTTAGAAAGAAGAAACAAAAATATTACATCATTTACAATATATATATATATATATATTAAAAGGACAACAATATAAAATGTAGTTCTAATATAATGAGAAGCAATCGTTCGGCATGAATATTTTGGTATTGATCAGTTTTTGAAACAACATTCACACATTCACCTAATATGTTGATACTTCGTTTTCTATTTAGAAAATCTAGCACATATGGTGGAACCCATTAGTTTATTATTTTTTTGCGAAAAAGCCCATTAGTTTATTCATCCCAAGTAATGCACGAAAATAAACATTTATTTGGAAGACCAAAAATTCTATACCAATCAATTAGCAAAGACAGTATGGTTTTCAAATATGTGATCCATGATCTCATATATAAGTAGAACAAAACTATCTTTTGCATAAATGAATATTTCCGAAGTACAATACATTATCTTAGCATTCTTACGGAAGTGTCGAAGGAGAACATTATGCCAAGCTTGTAAAAACAGAACAAAAAAGCTTGTAAAAACAAAGAGGCTCCGGTGGTGGTTTGAGCCAAAATAATTTTGTGTACTAACAAAGAATTTCAGTTATGCTTGAATTGATGCATAATCTAGCATGTAATTTTACATTGAAAGAATATCATTTCGTACTAACATATAATAATTTCAAGTGGAACCATCTGTGTAGACAAAATTCATATTTGTCCATCAATTAATTAATTTACCTCACCTGAAAATAGAAAATAAATAAGAGCGGCCATGAATAATGAACTGCTGCACCGAATGCTGCCTAGTATGGCTTTACTAAAAATATCACCGGAATTAAAATTGACTTTCCTGCTGTGCTTTCGATGATTTGATCAAACTGAATTGGCATTAAATGTGTCACGCAAAAGAAACAGTTGAGATAAATCTGCCATACATGAACTTAAGAGCGTCCAAAGTGTACGTACCAAAGATGTCTTCATTATCACCCCGTCTCTGTAAAAGAGGACATATGTTAAAGAATACGATGTCAGAATTAATCAGGGCATACCATCTTCCCTTCTATTTATATATAATATTTGATCATACAATGATTCTATTGATTATATGTGAATGGAAATACATGAGTGCAAAGGCATATTTTCTGCGTAAAGAAAGAAATAGAGACTGAACTTTGTCAGCATGATAAAGTCTGCACATTTACGTATAACATAGTCAACTACAACAATATATAGTTTAGTATCATTGAATCTGTCTATACATACAAACTTACTGGAAGTTTCTTTGTGTTACTAATCAGATCTTTATTACATAGCAGCTAGTGCGATCGAGCACCATACAAAGTAGAATACGTACTGTACGAAAGTAAACTGACACATCGATGTTCTTAATTTAGCAAACGAACATCATTAGAATAACAAAGTAGTAATAACTATGAGGAAGAACTACATAGAGGTTAACTTGAGCGTCTTTTTCTGATCTCCCTTGCTGCTTGGAATACATACTGCTGAGGTGTCGGCCTCTTGACCTCCTGAATGCATATCTACTCCATGTACTCCCTCCGTTCCAAAAAAGATGACTCAACTTTGTACTAACTTTAGTACAAAGTTGAGTCATCTATTTTGGAACGGATGGAGTATAAATGTACATAACACTACAAAAAAGAATTCCAGCAGAACAGAGCCTATTTTATGCTACTAAGATGCACGTATCTTGTTGGATCATGGCGTGAGCCGTGAGCATAAAATTGAAAGACCATATCCAAGTTAACAAAACTGTAGTATTTCGCTTGTAATTTAGAGAAGTAGATTTTACACACCAAATAAAGCTCCAAAACAACTTAGCGGCTTTCCTACAAAATTAGAACGGATGTTTGAGTTCACTGTGCGGAACGTCCACTTTGGTGAACTGAATGCCATAATTGAATTGTATATCACCTAATCTTACCAATCGTAGTAATAGGTATCAAAGATATGTCTGGAACTACTGGACTCATGTCATCAAAATCTCCCCAAAGTGAAAACCTAGAATGTGCACGCTCAGTAGAGACCATGTCTCATACTGCAGGATGCACAACAAAAAAATCCCATAAAATGAAAAACCTACTCAATCATTGCTCCTTGCAGACCTTATACGATTGAAGATGCAAGCGATGTCTAGCAATGGCAAAGGTACCGTGCTAATTTCCTATGCAACCATTGATTGGTTCAAGTGATGGGTAAGCCATGGCTAATACATAATTGCACATGGCAAAAAGATTGAGGTCTTCAGCGAGGGTGTCCAAATCAGATAGGAGGGAGAGAAAACTGTAGTGTGTGTAGCTCCTGGACGGAAGGAGTCGATGAGGGAAGGTTAAGATGATGAGAAAGCTGACCAAGAAGTTGAGCACAATGGTGAAGTCGTCATTCTTGAGTAGGCTGCAAATTTCATAGAATATTTTGCCAGCTATTGGAACATTAAAAACTAAGCTTACACATCAAGGAGATCATGGAAGAAGTTTTTAACGGAGGTATAAGCATACATAGCTTCAAGATCATCGAAGCACACATATCATAACTGTGACGTTTACCTGTTCTAGAAAGTTTGCGGCTAAGGACTGAATCCAATACAGAGAGGACTGAAGCCAATACAGAGAGCATGGAGAAAGGTGGTTGTCTCTTCTACAATTGAAGGGAAATCGATAATCGAAGGAGAAACAGAAGGCGGTGTGGAGGAGATGAGGAGAGTAATGATTGTAACAGGCCAACAGCCATCACAGAAAGAGGAGACTACCCCTATAACTGGCCTGGGGATGGAGATAATGGATAAAGAAGGCAGAAGAGGACGTGCTGACCTGCGGCATCGTTGACGCCGGTAGGAGGGACGATCAGGGTGACGGAGATGGGTGGACGGAGGCAGCAAGTCGAAGAGGCGGCCAATAGAGATCGCTCGCTCAGACGGAGAGATGGCCAGGGAGGTGAAGAGGAGGTGTGCACGTGGGACTATGTAATCTAATGGCTTGAGATGATTCCTAGGAAGATCTGATGGTTAATAGTTTTATGAGGTCCTGACTAAGATGACCCACACGTGAGAGATCGTGTGAGAGGTGGAGAGGATGCGTGGGCATGTCTAATAGCCAGAGATGTTTCCTAGGAAAATCAGATGCTTAATATAGTTTTTTTTCGATTCTAACTAACCTAGGTTTTTGAGAAGATCTACACCGTAATAACTCGGTCCCACCAGATGAACGACTCCTAATTTCTAATTAACGTGGTAATTACTTGGGAGTCTGTAATTAGTATAGGTATAGATAGATTGATAGATAGATAGATGTGCACTGGTATGTAATTTAGCACATGTAACATGTTCACTGCTAGAAGTATGGCCCTACAGGTGCAAGCAGAATAACGCGTCTCATGAAAAACTGAATGATGCCCTGAAGAAATTCAAAGGAGTGGTGCTTATGCTAGGAAAGTGAACGTAGGCGCGGCCGTTGGATAATAGTACCTGATTCTCGGCGGCGTATGGGTATCGTTGTCATACTTGATAGCTAAGGATCGTCGATGGTGCTCGTGTTGCGGTTGAGTTTGGGCCTGTTGTCGCCGTCGCTGAAGCGGCTCTAGTGCTACGGTTGCAGCGCCTGTCGACATACAAGAAAGCTCATCTGTGTAAGTGAACAGTTGCACGATAAATAGAAAAACCGAAGGAGTACAAATCGAAATAACCTGATGAGGCTGCGGCGTCGGTAAAGTAGGGCCGGTGGAGTTAAATATGGCGTCCCTCGAGCGGGTCCGGTGCAGTGGAAGAAGGCTTCGGCGGGCGCGTTGTACAGTGCTTTCGGTGAGGCGGATCTGTTGCGGCAGACAAGGGCTTGTATGAAGGGCCAGCGAAGGGGCGGACGAGGGAGTCAGTGAAGGGCCTACGCTGTGGTGGACGAGGGCGCCGGTTAAGCAGATCCTGTGCGGTGGACCATGATGGCGGTCAAGGAGATCTGGAGTGGTGGACAAGCCAGTCGCTGAAGCGGCTCCGGTGAAGTGGTGAGTTGGCAGTTGGGGGTTCCAAGGTGCGGAAGGTAGATCCGAAGGGGTGTGAGGTCCACCGCTGCGGCGGAGGACTAGATTCGGCGGCTTGCCGTGGTTGGGGGTCAGGGGAGGGGAAGGGGAGGGGCTATGGGGAAGAATGTTGGGGGCAAAGTGGGGAAAACAATGGAGTTATCAAAGTAGCCCTTTTCCGTTCATGTGGCAGGGGCAAAACAGGAATATCGCAGGCCTAAACTTTCGGGCGCGTGATATTTTGATGTGAGCGGGAAGTTTGAAAGCTTTTGGCGCCTAAAATTATAAGTATTCTGCTCTCGTACGGCCGACTATGATATCATGGCCGACAATTTGTTTGTTTTGCATGCAAAAAAATGTGCAAGTTTTGAAAATCACTGTCTCCAACTCGAAACTTAGATTGTCCATTCAATTCAAATATGGATCATTGAGCTACTACAAGCAATACCATCATACGGTCCAATTCAAATGAAATTCCAAATGTGTTTATCCTAAATATGATGACAAAAGCAAAAATGTGTATGTGTATGAATAAAGTGGATGATTATAAAGTTTGAACATGCCCGTATGTGTATATCTCTAGGTTTGATATATGAATTTGAAATCATGAAATCCCGGCTTAAAAATGTACCTCCGTTTAAATGAATTACAAAAGCTAATGATGGAGTCGAATTCCAAAATTCCAATCTTAGGTTTGTAATTCTGGTACATCAAGGTATATCATGCATGTTCAAAAGTATCGTTATCTCATAGTACAAACTGTGAAACCAATTGATCAACCATGAGTGCACAATATCTCAATTACGCTAAAGCCCCTCAAATATAGACACCTCACTCTTTATCTGAAGTCAACCCCCTCCCCACCACCACAGACACACACACACAGAGAAGTCGTTCTCTCCCCAAAACACCAACACACGAGCACATTAACACCCCTCTCTCTTGTAAAGTCCGGACCCCAACATAGGTCTCTTTCACTTTGTCTCTCGGGCATGCACACATCTCTTCCCTCACTCTCTAGGTCTCCGGCTATCTCTCTTACCCAAGCACACGCACTATGTAGAGTGTATATTTCCCATACACACAAATCGTCGCCCCCAAAAGTCTATCTCCCTAGTTATGTGGTTCTCGCGCACTCACCTCACACACCACCCCCGCTGCAAACAAGCACACTGTGTCTCCTTGTGCACCACTCTCCTCTTTCTATCTCTCCCACATGCGGACCAGCCCCAGCTCCTTCCCTGTATACATATATGTCGTGACTCTTTGCATATCTCCCTAATGTATAATCATTCTTGATTTCGCACATTGTTCTCTACACCATCTAATCTAGATATCTCATGAAGTCCCTATCACACACACGATGACTCGCTTCCCTTGCGTCTCCGTTCATAGGCCAATTTCGGACAACATCAACATTGTCTCCCTGTCTATACGCCATTTATGGACACAAACGACCCCTCTCGCCCCCTCTCTTCCTCTCTCTCTCTCTCTCTCTCTCTCTCTCTCTCTCTCTCTCTCCGTCGCTAGCTCTCTCTTTTTCTCGCTCTCACACCCCTCTCCCACACACACACACGATGTCTCTTCCAAATAGTCTATTCCCCCCGCCCGCACCCGTGCTATCTCGCTACTACGCATGTCACACCATTCCCCCTTCCCTTATACTAGGTTTACATCATCAGTGGTCTCTCTACTCCACATACACTCTCTACCTCTCACACACAAACGCATGCACAAACACACACAAACACGCACAAACACCCATTTACCTAGATCCTCATCTCTCCTCATGTCCGCATGTGTATCTCACACACTCACTCTCTAATTATGTATACGTGTCTCCACATTACACAACACAAAGCCCCATGTACATGTCTCTCTCTATCCTCCACACACATAGACACAAAGTATCTGTTATCATTGCCTCAGTCTCTAACATATCACACACGCACTCTCTCTCTCTCTCTCTCTCTCTCTCTCTCTCTCGCAAACACGCTCAACAAGGGTTTCCCCGTGAATAACTTACCATCTATTCATGAACAGTCGTGGCAGTACGGCGAACACGAGACATGAAAAAGAATAAATCTACACGTGCTTAGACAACCTAGTATGACTACTAGGACTAGAGCAAGCCAAAAAGCGCGCCGCCGTCACCCCTTCCTTGTCGGCGACGGGAAAATCTTCGTTTTACACAGTCGAGAAGTCATTGTGCTAAGGCCCCACATGCCGAGGCATTGAATGGAATGTAGATGCTAGTTTACGGAAGCAAGTATCCATAATACGTTTGTATCTCCATACTTATATTTCTTCTCTTATAAAAAACCAAGTTGGTGATGATGGTACGTGTGCCATCTTGCAATATAGACCGTCCGATCTATATCTGACGGATGGAAATTAAACTAAAAGATACCCGCACCCCTCTCCACATTTGCAGACAAGGCCTTCCCTTGTTCATCCTTATCTCCAACAAACCTCATTGTTGAGCAATTAAGAAACGAAGCCTCTGGAACAAACTGTCCTGGTGGCCGCTGCCGGCGTCGTCAATCCCCATGCCTCCGCTCAGTCCGACCACCAACCACCACTACACCCCACTCATCTTCAACTTATCTCATATTTCTCGAGATATCATTAGTTTTTACACATGGGATTACTCCCGCAAGGGTCAATCACAACAAGTGTTTCATAAAAAATGCATCTTGATGTTCCGTGCAATGCACGGATCTTGCTAGTACTCCTACACAAGACTAAGTTGGTGATGCTGGTGTGTCTGCCATCAGTCGTTTCTGACCATTAGATCTACATCTAACGATTGTGAGGTAAGTTGTTGCCTTTACTCACCAACATCCCACTTGTCTACCAATTTGCAGAAAAACCCATAATTAGTATCTTAAAACCAACCACATCCCTCCCCGACCTCACCAAAACAGCCCAAGGAATTTATACTAATTGAAACATAATATATCTCTAGTGACATATGTATATCAAAATTAGAGTGTTGTGTACCAAGTTTGTGAATAAGTATTATTCTAATTATGATTCGTTGCAACGGACATGAACATTGCTAGTATTTCCAACCATGCGTTTCTTTTCCTAGTATTCCATAGTTTCGAGTTTTCCATCAAGATATTAGTCACTCATGGTTGATATTTACTTTCAATCATGTACACATATGCACTATGTAACTAGCCTTGCTTATTGGCTTCCAAAGCTTAACTTTCACTCCAACTGACAATATGTAGAGTATTTAACAAAAAACTACCACTTTCAACCAGCCCTAGGAGGAATCTATTGTACAAAAAATAGCAAAAACATACCCAAAATTTCTTAATCCACGCCAAAAACTACCTAGTACTCCTACCGATTAGGTTCGTTTAAACCCAATTATGACAGGGTTGGCCCACATGTCCGTGCAGATGAGCCAGCTTAAACCAACACATTTTGTTTGACCGTTGACACGAGGGACCCACATCTGACCTTCTATCCTGTTATTCCCCCTCAAATCATTATTTTTCCTGAACATTACTTCAAATAGTACTGATGCGTGTTCGTCGGTGGTGCCGGTGATGAGTGAGTTGGCCGCCGCGCTAGCCTCCGCACGGGTTGGCAGGCTGGCCCGAGCGTGACTCACGAGCGAGCAAGCCGCCGCGCTGTCCTTCTCTCAAGCCAGATGGCTGGCCTTAGCGCGGCGCGCGCGAGCAAGCCGCCGCGCTGCCGTGCTAATCTAGCTAGCAAACCTTGCAGACAAGCAGCTGGACGGAGCTATCTTGGCTAGCTAATGGCCGCGAGCTCCGGACTAAGCTGGCATCCGTGCTGCCGCAACATGGGCTCCGCACCGCCGGCGGTTTTGACCTCGCCTTCTGCCGGCGGCGGTAGCTACGTCCCATGGCCAAGGATGACTAGGTGGATGGGCCAGAGGTAGGAGGTCACTCGAGGATTTTTGTTGGTAAGAGCACGTAAAATGGTTGATAAGGTTGTCTTATCTTAAGTCTGCCACGTATGCAAGTGGTAGTAGTTTCTTGGCATTTTAGTGGTTTCTTGCATTATTAGAGCAAAGTACAATAGAGCTGAGTCAGCGGGATATAAGAAATAAACTACTACTACATGTTGGCTATAAGATGGGCTGTAGATGACATGGCATTGGCTTATAGCCAGCAGCTGGCTATACTATTAACCATGCTATTAGGGGTTTCTTGTAAGGAACAATGTATGTACTACTAGCGACAAAAGGCGATTCTAGGTTGCGTTGTACTCCAATGAGTACTACTAGTGGTCGCGGGAGTGTATACCTCATTTTGTGGGTTCGATCCCAGCCAAAGGCACGGCGGTCTTATTTTTAAAATAATATACTACTATACTTCGTTGCGAGCCAATATTTTACATGGGTAGTTTGAGTTTTGAAGTCAAACGGATGTGCGGCCCCACAATCTTGGTGCACTGGATAGCCTAGCCACGTGAACGGTTTTCCTTCCTAGCATCCCGTGGCTCGCTTGCTCGCCCTAGCCGCACCTCGCTTGCAGTTCCAGCTAGTAGCATATTTAAACTAGCTCCTCCCAATTAAGCCCGCGGAGCCGGAAGAGCCTGGCGGGGCATTGGGCACTATGCAATATGGCTCTGTACGTAAAGTGCTCTACTACTTCTATGTGGCTTGTGGCGTTGCATGCATGGACTTCACTCCATTATCGGCTCTACAATAAAAGAAATTCCACTTGACATGTTTTTTTTAAACGGAGGCAAAAGCTTTGTTTTATATCATTCATAAAGAAGGAACTACTAACAAAGTTCGACGAGATCCATTACACCTCCACAAATGGAAGCGAAAAGCCTAGTCTCGCTGTATCAAATAACTCAAATGTTCTGCCCCCGCAGTAACCGTCGCTGATAAATAGGCTGCTAGTGTGTGTGTGGGAGGAGCAACTGAGTAGGCCAGCTACGTGAGAGGAGCGGCTGAATAGAGCACCGAGAGTACCCACTAGGCCACTACGCAGGTGTACTTCCCCTGCATTGATAGTACAGCGATGGTTCTAGAGAACAGTAGTACCCTCCACATCCAACTGTAGCTCCTTGGCCCTGAGATTCAAGAGTTCAAAACTGGTGCACTATACAAGACTAGACTAGAAGTACAGTACGTCGCACTACTAGTTGAGAAAAGTAGTACTAGTACTGCTACAGTACGAGTACGTACTCCTCCGTCACATAATGTACGACGTTTTTTGACACTAGTTGGCGTGTACGTAAAATGGCAAAAACATACCCAAAATTTTTTAATCCACGCCAAAAACTACTACCTAGTGCCAAAAATTTCTTACTATATTTACAGTATAATGCAATCCCATAACGTTCCATAATGCTAGTACTAGTACTCCATGGTACCAAAAACTAGTACCTAGTGCCAAAAATTTCTTACTAGTGCTATTATTTAGAGTGGTAAATAATAGCCTCACCCCTTCGCTGAGGAACGGTCTACAGTTGGAAGGGACGAGGCCCTGCGGTTACTACGCTCTTATATCCTCCTCGCCAGTTCCCCTCCCCCCGAAGAGAAGGCAGTTCGTCGCTGCTCCCATGGATTCGCCAGGCGGTTCTCCTTCTCGTCGGGGTTGGGAGACCTTGGACGAGGATTCTCTCGGAGAAATCGCACGCCGCTACGACGTCCTCACCGCCGCAAGACTCGGTGCTTCCTGCACCAACTTTTTCAAGACGCTGCGTAAACAGGCTTGGGAAAAGGCCATGCTTGTTGGTCTTCCATGCGTCCTCAAGGAGAAGGTTCTTCTATGGGACAATTCTTCAAATAGTCCACCGCTCCCTTGCCATGGTTGCATGTTGACTCCACTAGAGTTGACAAAGTTGAGAGGTAGTCGGATTTTGTCCGATGAGCAGGTCAGTAATGGGGTTTGATCATGTAGTACTTAGTTATTCCATTTCCATCCCGTAATTTCTCCACTGCCCACCGTCTTATATATAGGCCTGGGTCGGTGCCAACGAAGATTGGCTTGCATACCTCCGGCAGGATACCACCATGATTTTGCACAACATCCACAGCAGTGCGGCCGTTCTGGTAGACCCCTTCTCCACCATTGGGATCGGCCTTCCGGACTGGCTGGGCAAGAATACGTATGATGATGCCTACATGAGATTGAAGAAGATAGCAATTGCGGACCTGCCGACAAAGCAACGCGGCTACGACGATTACTATCTCATCGCGGTGTTCGACATAAGGATTGCCATCAATGCAGGAGGCAGTAACGGCAGAGGCTGGCGCATGTTGGCGGCGGCAGATTTGTACCCCTACACGTTCGAAGATGTCGTGCGCCATCTAGGCTGCTTCTTCGCGGTGACAAGCCAGGTGACTTGTTTCATCTGGTTGACATCCTATGATACAGGAGATTACAAACGGAATGCACAAACCATCATTTGCATCACTAACGGTACTCCATTATTTTGCATGGACCAGTCATCCCCCGATCAAAATAAGATCGCCGATCCTGGATGTGCATTTGCATCCGCGATTCGGTCTAACCTGGAACCTTGTAGCTGACTTTGGCATATTGGGATCAACTATCTTAGCAGTTGTTACCCATGGTACCACTGATGTGCAACATCGTCACATAATCTACCACGATCGGACCGTCACCATCTACCCAGTTATTCCATTTTTTAACCCTCTCGCCTTCTCTTTCATGGTTGTACTAGTAGTATACTTTGTAGTACTAGTAGGAGTACTTTTTACCTTAGAGGACGCATATAGCTAGCTAGGCCCTTGAAGACTTGAACCCACTAGATGCCACCATTTTTGTTTTTCCATGTCTTACTATCTCATCCATGTAGCAAAGAGTGGCTATATATAATAAGCCGGTTATTTTACTTCCTCTATACCGGAGTAGAACTATTTGCTGCACATTATTACTGACCGCCACATTGGAGCACAACATTCTTATGCATGGACCTTGACTATGTACGTCACCATGTGTCCAGATCTGGGATGTCGCGTGTACCAGATGAACGGCGCCGAGTTCGACCCCCGTGATGCTACGTGGGTGCCGAGGAACACTCTTGGAGAGTACTCTCTTTTCATCCGGGATAGCTACCCCATTGTGAAGCGGATGCCACCTTCCGTGCACGACACGGAAGGCCTGCCGTTCATCAAGCATGGTTGTGTCTTCAGTGCGCACCACCGGCTGAACGACATGCTGGGACATGCTATCCCTGATTTATGCCGCTTCAGCTTGGATGAGTCTCCATCGTGTGAAACTGGACTAGAAAGCTGCAACAATGATTCCCGTTGCCCACCGCTATGGACCGTGACATCCATGAAGAACACCTGGGACTGGAACCTGGAGGAGGACATGTAGCCCATCTATAACGTGTAAGTGGAGTACGGTAATTGTGAACGGTAGCGCTGTGAATATATGTAGACTAGTCGTGCACAAATTTATCACATGAGTTGGAGATGAACTTGTGTGGCATACTGGCATTTGTCCTTTAGAATTTATTACTAGTAAATGTGTTATGTGTACGTGCAACTTGTGTGGTTGTTGCACAGGCTCCAACACGCTCTTTGAGAAAAAAAGGTGGCACAGCTTTGGATATACGTGACGTGGCGGCATCATACAGTAGAATCGTTCGCTATAGTTGTACTAGTACACTCCTACTAGGACTACAACTCCTATAAAACCTTGCGCTTGGCTCTTTGCCTCCTCGGGAGGTTCCACAGTTCGTACTCGTGTGGACCTTGCACTTGGGTCTTCGCCTCTTCGGAAGGTCCAACAATGATGATACTACAGTACAATATGCTTTTGGCAATCTGACACCGATTGAACTATCGCACATCCACCGCGAGGGCGATGGCGAGGGAGAGGGAAAGGGAAAGGGAGAGGGCGCTATGGTCAAAACCCTCTCCTCGTCCTGCGAACCACCGCGCGCGTGGGCGACGGAGAGGCGTAGTAAGCAAGCTTCTCCTCATTCGGCGAGTTTACGGGACACATCAAAGCAGTACTAGTACTCCATCCTTTCCGGTTTATAAGGCTCAATTCAAAAATCGCACCAACCAAGGTAGATGGTGAGTGGTGGAATACTTTTTGTAGTTTGCAAAAGCACCCAATTAATGCTCTTATTTTCCTCCAAAAAGTATGTTTACCAATGCATTAATTGCAATGCATGCATGCATAAATTACATGCATTGGTCAATTTTCTCTCAATACTTGCTTGCAATGATTTAATGCACCTTGGAATCTGAACATGTGATGGGAAACAACCAAATTGAGCCTAATAAAATGGAAAAACTAAAATTTTGAAATAAGCCCTATAAACCGGAAAGGAGGGAGTATTAGTAGTAGTAGTCCATACCGCGTCCTTTCCGATTAATATGGCTTAATTTGAAATGAGAAAAATACACTGGCGGTCAACGTATGTAACAGTACGCTCTTTACGGTCACTATATATAGTTTTGCGGCGATTATGCGATCACTAGCTCATCGCAGAGCACCGTATTGCACCCTACTGACTGGCCACATAGTCGACATGGCACTTTTTTGACTGGTTAAATTGTCACCTGGTTTCTGGGTCCCACCTGTCAGTTGGTAGAGCAAAGAAATCAGTTAAACAAAATTTTACGCAGGCACGACACGGGTCCAACCCTTGCGCGCGAACCGCCCTGGCTATGTACGTGAGTGCATGCACGTGTCCTCCCTCGGTCTTCCAACAAAGAGTGTACTACATGATGTACATCTACACTTCCAATGCATTTAGCCTTTAATCTAAATGGATATTGATTGACTAATGCACCAACTTGTGCTGTAGGTATAGGCTACATGTCTATCCTTAATTACAGCATGCAACGGCCTTCATTTCATCTTCTTATCTCAACGGTCGCATGCACACATAAGTCTGCTACTTTTGGGCGTTAATTATGCCCTGGTCAATGTGTAAATCTCTACATGTACAGTCTTTCACGGACGTAGGGAGTAGGTTGAGCACTTGAGCGTGAGCGTGTGTGTTGCGTCGTGTGCTCACTAGTAGAAAAGGGGGCTATGGTCCTGGCCGGGGCAGCCCATTAGTCCCGGTTCAGTCTAGAACCGGGACTAATGGTGGCATTGGTCCCGGTTCGTGAGCCCAGGGGGCCGGCCGGGCCATGTGGGCCATTGGTCCCGGTTCATCAGGACCTTTTGGTCCCGGTTGGTGGGACGAACCGGGAACAATGGGCCTGGCTCCTGGCCCACCACCATTGGTCCCGGTTCGTGGCATGAACCGGGATCAAAGGCTCCCCTTTAATCCCGGTTCATGCCACGAACCGGGACTAAAGGGTTGGCCCTCGTTGCACCCAGAAAAAAGAAATCTCTAAAAAACTACAAGTATTTAGTTCTAAGTAGAAACGAAAAACTAATGGCACTAGTAAAGTTAATCACAAACATGAGATTCACACAAATTTCAAAGAATTCAAATTATAACTATTCTAATTTGAAAACTAAAATCACTAACAGAAAGTTTATAATTTTTGTGACCTAAAAGAAAAAAGAAATCACTAAAAAAGTATAAGTATTTAGTTCTAAGTAGAAATGAAAAAATAAATAGGAAAAAAGGAAAAAAAGATGCCACCTACTGGGCGACCACGGCCTGAATATGACTAGAAGCCCATCCGTGGGCCAGGAATCAGGCCCGCAGAAGGCCCAGTAGGCCCACATGCATAGCGGCGCGAGATTAGGCCCATAGGCCTGCAAATCTAAGGAGTCCGATGGAGATGGCGAGGCTGCGCTTATAAACTGGTGTGGCCGCTCCTCAGCTAGCGAGGTGGGACTAAACATCCCATCGCACCGCGGCTTTGGCAGGTGCAGGATATTGGTCCTGGTTGGTGCCACGAACCGGGACCAATGCATACCTTTGGTCCCGGTTCGTGGCACCAACCGGGACCAAAGCCCCCTATTTAGTCCCGGTTGATGCCACCAACCGGGACCAAAGGCCTCCGCTTCCCACCCTTTGGCTGCCGAAAAGTGGCCTTTGGTCCCGGTTGGTGGCACCAACCGAGACTAAAGCTAGGCATTGGTCCCGGTTGATGCCACGAACCGGGACCAATTCTCTGCCTATATAAGCAGCACTCGTGAAATTTTGGTTCAGTTCGTTCTTCCCCGCCCGCCCGACGCCGCCAGGCTGCCCGGCCGCCGTATCCGCCTCATCGTCGCCGTCGTCGCCCCGCGCCGCCCCGTCGTCGCCGTCGTCGCCCCGCGCCGCCCCGTCGTCGCCCCGCGCCGCCCCGATCGACGCCGTTGCCGCCACCCGCCCCGCGCCACCCCGATCGAGATCGACGCCGTCACCGCGCCTACCGCCCCGCGACGCTGCCCCGACCCACCCCGCCCCTGCCCCGCGCCGCACCTCGCCGTCGCCGTCCCCGTCGCCGTCCCCGACACCGTCGCCGTGAGATTTTGTTAATTGATGTTACTAGTAGTTAATAATTGAGTTAGATTTTGTTAGATTTTTTTGTAGTTCATAGATTTTTTGTTAGATGTGTAGTAATTTAGATGTGTAGTTCATAGATTTTTCTGTTAGATTTTTTTCATATTGTGTAATTAATTTGTTCATATTGTGCTAGATTTATTTATGATTTTTTCTGTTGTAATTTAGATTTATTAGTGATTTTTTTGTTCATAGTATTTTCTTTGTCAATTTATTGTGTATGTATAGGAAAATTGTGAATGATATATGTCATTGATGAATATGTTCATATTTAGAATAGAGGAAGAAGGAAAAAATAAGAAGAGAAAATGTTTAATATAATTAGTTAGAAAACTAATAGAACTATAGTTAAACTAGTTTATTTTTAGTAAGTCATACTATTTTATTTTATTTATAGTAAGTGCTTCATATATAGTTGAACTAGATAGTTGATTTAATAAACTAGTTTATTTAACTATTCATAGTAAGTAGTTCTCGTGATTACTAATATTGATCTATTTATAGTAACTAGTTTATTTTTTTGTTCCTACATTTTTAGCAAGTTGATTTAATAGTTGAACTAACTACATTTTTAGCAAGTTTATTTATAGTAAGTGCTTCATATATAGAACTAACTAGAACTATTAATAGAACTAGTTTAGTTTTTTAGTTAAAGCAATTATTCCCGCATCGACGTGGACGATGCCTATCCCGCATCCTCGTCGTCGAGTCTGGGGCGGACGACACCTCCTTGACCAGATGGGCCATGTCCGGGACTGGGCTCCGCCGGGGTGGTACTGGGAGGCGCTACCTTCCGGGGGCGTAGCTTGGTGAGGAGCCAGCCCGTCGTTGACCCGATCCTTGTTTGGTGGCGGTCGCGTGGGCCAGTGACGGTGCCGAGGCTTCCGGACACCGCGGAGGTGGTACGTCACCGTGTTAGCGAGGAGGACCAGCACGTCCGTCGGTACATGGTTGCGTTGGAGGGCAGGTTCGAGAATACCTGGCAGGTTCTTCAGGGATCTCACTGGAGCTATGATCCTGTGATGGTTCCTTCCCTTTGGGTGTCCACCGCCCGCGCCGATACCCGTCGGGCGCTACGGTTCTAGCTGTACTAGCGATATGTATGATATATAATATGCGACGTGTATTAGTGATAATACTCGATGTACGGACACATGGAAATGATGTAGTTTTTCTTATAATTGAAGGCATGCTAATTTGAATACTACTTATTGAATGCTCAAATTGTAGAGCACTATGCAAGGCATATATATGCATATGATTAGTTGAATAATAATGATCTAATTTAGTCTTTGAATTATGAACGTATAGGAAATGTCATCATCGGACGACGAAAGTCTTCCGGGGGAGTGCGACTGGTGCCACGACGATTGAGGTGAGTGCGACAGGCCTCACCTGGACGATGGTCGGCGCTTCAGCATTAAGCTCGAGGAGACCTTCGAAGTTGAAACGGTACACAACGACGACAAGTGTTTTTTTTCATAACTAAGCATGACTTCAACTATTTCAACGTGTAATTTTCATCTTTTACAATTCGAGTATTGTTGATCCCATGCCATGCAAGACGCTATGTCTTGGAGAGGATGGATTTTGAAGACCATGAAAATTTTAAAACGAAGAAAACTCGCGTAAGGACCCATCATGATGTGGATTTTGAAGTAAAGTTGTATAATGCTGAGAGCGTAACCCATTTTGGTTGCAAAAATTGGGAAGCATTTTGCAAATTGTATGGTTTTGATGAGGGTATGCTTGTCACCATGGATCTTGGTAATCCTGAAATCGAGCAAGACAATATGGACATTTGGGTCCTTGTTGATACTTCTCCAGTTCTACCGCTATGTGAGTTTCTCAAACATAGTTAATTATTAATAGAACTTATATTGTTCATTTCAAAATAGTTGACCACTTATTTCCATTGACAGCTTATTTTGGAGTATCAAAGAATGTGCAGAATATGGTAGATAGAACTTACTACACTGATGGCTCTGAGTTAACTTACAAGGAGAAAACTCATCTGGTTGGATTTTGTAATGATATTGAGAATTACAATATCTACAATCGAACTCCTGAACATTATGGTCAATACGTGCCACCTGTGCACGTGTTGAACTATGGTAACTACCATGGAGATACCCTGGTAAGTTTTTTTACTATTACGACATCCGTGCATCTTTTTGCATACTTCTAAAACTAGTACATCATTGCTAACTACAAAGTTATTACTATGTTTTTCAACAGCTTATCCCAGAGGATTGTGTGCCTCATTTGATGTATGAGAATGGCGGCAGCGTTCATGTTTTGAACATATATCCAGGTCATCCTACGAATCTCAACTGTCCATACCGGATTTCTAAAAGAAGTGGAGACATGACAATCAAAGGATGGAAAAAATGTATGGACAGTCGTAAGGAGCTTCTTGGAAGCAAAAGGAAGCGAGGCGCAAGAATTGGAGACAGGATGATATCCATTCTTCATAATGGAGATTCAGGGTCTATATTGTTTTATGCTATTTTACCTTAAGTGTGTTTAGGTCCGATCCTCCTGATACTGATGTTCATGTGCTAAGAACAATTATGTAGAGTTGGGTTCGATGACTATGAGGATGATGATCGTATGACTTATTATTAATAACGAGTAGAAGTTATATGATGATGCTTGATTAATTAGCTAGTAGGACTTGTTATTATATATGATGATGTATATGCGAGCATGCATGAGTTATTATATATATATCTGCAGGTGAAATGAACATATGTAGTCCTTGCAAGGACTACATATAAGAGAGGACAGTTATCTCTATTAGCTAGCTAATAACAACCTAAAAATAACCCCCTAAACCCCTAAAACAGCCCCTTTTAAAAAAAAGAAAAACCTCCTGCTGACGCGTGGAAGCCTTTTGGTCCCGGTTTGTGTCATCAACCGGGACCAAAGGTCCCCCTGCCTGGCCTGCCGGCGACGGCCACGTGGAGGCCCATCTGTCCCGTTTTTGGTTTGAACCGGGACTAAAGGGTGAGGGTATTAGTAACGACCCTTTAGTCCCGGTTCAGGAACCGGGCCTAAAGGCCCTTATGAACCGGGACAAAAGGACGTTTTTCTACTAGTGGTTGTGTGCTGCCTGGGTGCGTGAGTGTTGCGTGCGTCCATATGTACATGTGAGTGTTGCATGTTGCATGCATGCATGGGGCTTACTCCCTCCTATTGACATGTTCATATTTCAAGCTTCCTCTGTTCCCTCCATATGGTGATACTCCCTCTGTTCCCAAATACGGAGTATTTGTCTTTCTATAGATTTCAACAAGTGACTAGGTAAAGAGCAAAATGAGTGAAGTGAGCATAGAGGCATAGGGATACTGTGGAAAGGAAGTCCTCGCGATCCATGTATTCCCCATCTCGGTCAAAGAGAACTATTCAACTAGTCTTCGTAGTGAAGTGACAATACACGCTGCAACAGATGGGACACGTAATTAATAAGCTGAACCAGCGTGTATGTTTTACTAAATCAGCCTTACCCAGTACTGCCATCATGTTTGCTAGTATAGCACGCTTCTGCAAATACGCCTACGCACCTCTGTCCTCCATTAACTCACATATGGGCCCTGTTGTGGTAGACCCACATGTCATCGGTGTAACTATTTACACTCCGAAGGACGGTATATCCTGGTAGTACTACTAGTAGAATTGAGATTGAATGCACTTTCTTTCCCGGCTTCCACTCTTCTTCCACCTCTCTTCTTCTTCCTCCTCTCTTCCCCATCGTCGGCTGCACACCATTTACCCCCGCTCACTGCTCGCCCGCCCCGCGCCATCTTCCTTGGTAGCTCGCGCGTACCATATTCCCCCCGCTTACTGCTCGGCCAAACGAGGAGAAGCTTCTTCGCTCGCCCGCCCGAATCTACTTCCCCGCTAGCTCGCAGGCACCGAAAACCCCAATGGAAGAACCGACTGACACGCAGAGCGGCGATTGGAATTCCCTCGCCGATGTTCTCTTGGAGCAGATCTGTAGTCGTATGGACCTACTCAGCACCATCCGTCTGGCCGCATGCTCAGTGTCTTTGTACCGTCTACTCGTCTGCAATCGGCCGACTCTTTTCAAGACACGCTACTTGCTGATGCCCGATCCTCACAGGTGGCCCAGACACCGACTTGACGATCCTACAGAGGTTGCCGTGGTGCCCCTTGACATGCTACCAGTACCCGTCCACCTGCCCTTAATGCGCGGCCACTACTGGGCGGACATGAAGGCCAACTGGATCATCCTCATCCACCAATCTTGTAGTCCATGGCGTCTCATGGATATCTACACCCAGCGAGAGATCACCCTTCCATCTTTGGATACCGCCGCCATCGAGCCTCGCGGCCAGCCAGACACTCCTGCCTACTACGCACGAGACGTGTCAAGCTTTTGGCTCGACCTCTGTTTGCAGAAAGTTGTAATATGCGAAGTTCCCACACCATCAGAAGACTACATGGATTACAAGCTCATTGCCTTGTTCAACAAGGGATTAGTCTAGCTGGAATCCGGTCGCCATACATGGTTATGGATCATCATCAATCCTGTTGAGGAAACATTTCTATCTGATGCTATAGTGCACGATGGCATCGTTTACGCGGTCAACGCACATACTGGCTACCTATATTGGTGGAATCTATCGTCGTGTAATTGTTCTATCTCATATCATCTTTACCTTATGAATACGACTGCCTGTTCATTTGTTACAAATTTAGAATGCATAGAATGTCTATAACCACATCATTGCTATATGTTCCTCTCATTTCCTAGATTTTTATGACCACACATGTTATTGTTAGAGTTGATATGAGAACAATTCGCATCTAATGATTGTTAGAATACATATTATGAGCATAACATCATGATTGCTATATGTTCTCTCGTTTACAAGATTTTTATAACAACGCATGTTATTGCTTAGAGTTGATATGAGAACAGTAGTAGTAAGGCTATGGTAGAATATGAGTAGGCGCTATCATAGTTGTTTTCCTCTCATTGTTACATGATGTTTGAACCTTGACATATTGCTAGAATATGAAAGCCATTGGCTTATTTTTTTAACTTGGGGTACGATTATGACCACGGCATTGCAATTCTCTCTCTATGATATGTGTCACTGTTATAATAATCTTAATTCCACACATAGTCTGAACATGATTGTTTATTTTTGTCCTTTTGGTCTCCAATTTGAATTGTTGCAGCAAACGCAAATGCGCTTGCGTTCATGATTCCAGGACCTGGAATCATACCAGCCGATGGGTGGTGGTTTATCGCTTGTTCAGCTGACGGCGGTCATTTGATGCTCATTCGCACGTACCAAATTGACCAAACCATTACATCAAACCACATGCAGTACAATGCATGGGGCGTTCGTGACATTGATGGCTATGGCTACTTTGTGCTCGAGAAAGATCCCATCTCCGTTGGGCCAGGCGTATTCAACTGGAGGCGGGTTTACAGCCTCGGCAACCAGTCCTTGTTCCTTGGGCTCAATTATCCGATCATCCAACCAATCATCGATCATATCAACGGCGATGATTACTATGCTATGCAACTTCCATTCGCGATGGGGGGCTGTGTTTACACATCATACCATGGGTTTCATGAATCACCATATCCAGAGATTCGTCGACACAGCTTGTTGCCAGATAATCTTCAGTGTGTGAAAGGCATCAAGCTTCCATGCGATGGATGGCTTTTGCAAACCCGACATGCGGCGATGTGGTTCATGCCAATAGCATATATGCACAACTTGATTCGTGTTGATATCTAGACTGAGCCATGTATTCTGCTGCTGTAGCACGACCCTCTTTTGTTGGATATTATGTACTGTTCTTAGTTTGAAGCACTCCTCTGGTTTGAAGGATAGATACCTTCCTGGGCTCAAGTGCATCCTAACTCACCTGCGTAGGATATACATAGTTAGGCTTCAAGTGCGTACTTGTTAGTTAAACCTATGTATAAATTGTGACACTAAATACGACTAGTAAGTAGTACAGTAGCAGTACTAGTATACGTCGGTCAAATTATTCATCATGTCCACACATTGAATTGACGTGACAACACGCTGCGCGTGAGGTGACACAAGAATCCCGGCGGCGTGTTCGGGTATTCTGGACTTTAGAGTTAGAGTACCACTTATCTGTCTAAATCTTTCATCATTCACTTAAAACAGTCGATTGATCAAATATTGAGTATCATATAACTGGAATTACCGATGCAAGTCGAAGAAGGATTGGCCCGTGCTGCCGGCTGGCGTCAAGTTCGATCCAACAGATCAAGAGCTGATCGAGCACCTTGAGGCCAAAGTGAGTGCTGACAACGTGAAATTTCAGTCTCTGATCGATTTGTTTATACCAACCATCGACAACGAGCACGACATATGTTACACCCAACCTGGGAAACTTCCAGGTAAGACACCGATCGACCGTCTACTTGCACAAACAAATTCCTTTGTTTATAGCTCTATTTTTCTTTTTAGACGCAGACCTGGTGAAGCAATTATAATTTGACAGTTAATAAAAAGTGAAACAAGTGAATGCAACATGCCAAAGATGTTATGAAAATGCCAACTATGTACACTAAAACTTGTATTCCACAATACTATAGGTATCACACTGAGTGGCCTAAGGAAGCATTTCTTCCAGCGCAATTCCAGGGCATTCAAAAGGGGCGTGTGGACACGTCGCAAGATAGAGTCGGAGTGCGTCATGCACGCAGTGTGGCACAAGACCGGCAATACCTTGCCGGCGATGGTCAATGGCCGGCAGACGGGCAGCAAAAAAGGTTCTGGTGCTGCACACCAACGAGAACTTCGACCAGCAGAGGACCAACTGGGTGATGCACCAGTACCACCTCGGGGACTTGGAGCAAGAGAAGGAGCGGGAGCTGGTCCTCTGCAAGATTTTCTACCAGACGAACACTAGGACCAGGAGTAAAAAGATTATAAGTTTGTTTGGTATTGGTAGTTGTACCACCTTGTTGTCCGCAAGTTTGTATTGTTGTTAATGATCTTTTGGTATGAACTTGCATTTTCTTCCAACCATCATGCCGAGGGTCGACGTGGATATAAAGCTGAATCATTTGTTTCGAAACGAATTTTCAGGCACCTGATTTTTATTTGATGGGTAGCATAAGCACCCGCCGTTCGAATACCCAGTTCTCCAATTTTTTCGAAACAAGTGTATGCACTTTTTATCACGATAAGAAAATATCCGTGCTGCATCCTAGTTATAAGTCTGTACTTGCAGAATTCTCTTGTTTATTGAGCACGTATGTTGTTTTTTCAGGTCGAGCAAGTTTCAACTGGGTTGTAGATTGCCCAAGGTTGTTTTGTTGTTAACACGACCAGCCCATGACGACAACGGGGCACAAAGATCCAGCAAGTATCTACTAGCCTCCTGCCCGCCAGCGTTAGTTATATTTTGTCTTACAACATGCGCAGGCAGTTTTTTTACTGAATCAAACACACAACCCAGTTCTATTTTCCTCTTGAAACGCATGTCCTACATCTGTTTTCTAATCTCTACCTACAGTTTTACTAGTTCACATACACGTATCATTATATTGGAAACACATAAAATTCCCTTTTCATATTTACATCCTTATTTTTGTTGTTTTTCCCACCCAGCGCTGATTTTTTTATCACTGCTTTTCCCTTAAACCAACTAAACTGTCCCACATCTTATTTTCTTACAAAAACAAAAAGATTTTTTTTGCAAATCAATAAGTTCTTAAAAAATGTTTATCATTTCGGGATTACAACAGTCCGGACTCCACCAAAATATGCAAAATAAGGTTGGACTTTTTGACCGTGGTCCTGGGCAGAAAATGGGCTGTAATAAATTACTTAAGCCTTAGCAAATGAGCTGCAAATTATAAAAATTAGCAAATGGGCTTTATGTTGTCTGCCACAGATTTGGAGGCTGACTTGTGGGCCTACTAAGTTCATGCGTACACAAGGTTTATCAAAAAAGAAACTTAGTCAACAATCGACTCTACTAGCGTCAGACCGTTAGATGTCAATCTAACAGCAATCGTGCTTCTTCAGTCTTTGATCTTCCTGCCCCCGCCGCCCAAACCAGCGCAGTCGGAACTGCCTGCTCCCGCCTCCCGTGGCCGGCAGTGCTGCCGGGAAGGCCTCACGGCCCCATCATACTCGCATCCCAGGCCTGTCTATCCCTCTACTCACCCACACCTCCTGTTATTTTCCGGCGACGGCAGCCAAACCAGTCAACCCTCGTACTCTCCACCGCGTGGGCAGCCACTGCCGTGTCTTCCCCGACTCCGTGTCATTCCCTTCGTAGGCCTCGTCGTCGTCGACCGCCCTGGTGCTCTCGGCGCGGCGTGGTCAACGATGTCCATCCAACGGCCGTAGTGCTTCTTCAACCTCTGGTCTTCTTGCCCCAGCCGCCCAAAGCAGTGCCGGTCGTGCCGCATGCTCCTGCCTCCCGTGGCCGGTTGTGCTGCCGTGGAGGCCTCACCATTCCCATACTACTCCCACCACTGGCCAGGCGATCCCTCCACTCACCCACACCCCCTATTATTCTGCGGCGACGGCAGCCTCACACCCGCAGCCGAACCAGTGAACCCTCGTACTCCTCTCCGCGTGGGCATCCACTGGCGTGTCTTCCTCGGCTCCGCATCCTCCCCTTCCTAGGCCTCGCCGTCGTCTACCGTCATTGTGCTATCGGCGTGGCGTGGTCAATGTGGTCAACGACCGACTTCTATCAGAAGAGTACTGTACGTGGAGAGGCTGACAGCTGGGTCCATGGCCACAACCCAGTTTTTTTCTGATTTGCCATGTAAGTCGCTTTGTCAGGCCTGTTGGGCTGCAAATCTTTCAAGACGAGGAGAGCTTCATTCGGCTGGCCGAGAAAATGGCCCATCAATAATGAGAAATGGGTTGTACATTTTTAAAACATATCAAACCGGCTATTAGTTCAAAATATTTTTTTCATTTCGAGATTTTAAATTACATTAATTTTTATGCGTGGAGAGTTTGTTGGATTTTATATTGATATACATTTATTTTTAAAATCAGTTTGAATGTGAGTCGAAATTTCGGGATTAAAAACTCTTCGCACCGCACCGAAATATGCAAAATTTCGTTAATTTTTTAACCGTGGCCAAAATATGGGCTGTAATGCTAACAAAAAGAATATGGGCTCCAAAAAAAACCTTAAGAATTGCAAATGCGCTGTAAATTATTAGAAATAATGGCAGATGGGCTCTATGCTATTTTCAACAGATTTGAGGCTTTCCTAAAAAAAGGTTGATGCACAAGCAGTGATTGTTGGATGTCCGTCGAACGGCCGTCGTGCTTCTTCAATGTCTGCTCTTCCTATTACAGCTGCTCAAACAAGCACCGGCGGGACTGCCTACTCCCTCCTCCCCGCGGCCGGCTGTGCTACCGCGTAGGCCTCACCGCCCCACCGTACTCCCATCGCTGGCCTAGCCATCCCTCTACTCATCCACGCCTGCTTTTATTCTCCTGCGACGGCAAACAAACTAGTAAACCCTTGTACAGTCGTACTCCCCTCCGCGTGGGAAACAACTGTCGAGTCTTCCCTGCCTCCGTGTCGTTCCCTTCCTAGGCCTCGCCGTCGTCCACCGCCCTGGTTCTCTCGGCGCGGCCTGGTCAAGGTGGTCAACGACCGACATGCATCTGAAGTGGACTGTACGTGAAGAGGCCGACAGCTGGGTCCAGGCCGCACGCAAGGAAATGCCTCCTTATTACGCGCAAAATAATGATTCCTCCACCTGACATCAGGGACCCACCGAAAGGGCCTCTGTATTTCGCGAAAAAACGTTACCGCCGCTGACAGCTCGGACCCACCAGCTATATCTTCGCACGCAAGGAAGTGCCTCCTTATTACGCACAAAAAAATGAATACTCCCCTGTTAGTTGGGACCCAGTATAGTGGCAGGCTGACTTGTGGGCCTACTAAGTTGACGGGGACGGAGGGCTTTGTCAACGTAGTCACTATGCACGATTCTAGCTCCAGTGACCGTACGATGTCCATCCAACGGCCGTAGTGCTTCTTCAACCTCTGGTCTTCTTGCTCCAGCTGCCCAAACCAGCGCCGGTCGTGCCTCATGCTCCTTCCTCCTGTGGCCGACTGCGATGCAGCGGAGGCCTCACCGCCCCCTACTACTCCCACCGCTGGCCAGGCCATCCCTCTACTCACCCACACCCCCTGTTACTCTACGGCGACGGCAGCCTCACACCGCAGCGAACCAGTGCCCTCATATTCCTCTACGCTTGGGCATCCACTGCCGCGTCTTCCCCGGTTCCGCATCGTCCCCGGCTCCGTGTCGTGCCCTTCCTAGGCCTCTCCGTCGTCCACCGCCCTGGTGCTCTCGGCGCGACGTGGTCACGTGTTCAAGGAACGACTTCCATCAGACGTGGACTGTACGTGGAGAGGCTGACAGCTGGGTCCATGGCCGCAGCAAGGAAGTGCCTCCTTATTATGTCGCGAAACAAATGTTTGCCCCTGACTGCTGGGACCCACCAGCTACATCTTCGCATGCAAGAAAGTGCCTGATAGTCGGGACCCACTTGGTCGAAGCGTACGTAGCGTTGTCATTCTGGTCGCGAACTTGTACGTACATATATACTGGTTGATGTAGAGGCACGCACGTGCCGTAGTAGAGGCGCACACGTAGCATGTACACGTACGTACAGCGGCGAGGGTGCAAGAAAGAAAATACGGCCACGTATGTGTACATCTGGGCGGGGTCTCGAACGCCTACTCGCGCATACATACGGCCAGGGCTCGTGTACAAGGCTGGGTCGAAATAGAGAAACAGTGTCGTCTTCATGTTCATGGGGAGGCAACGGAATGCTTCATGTTCATGGGGAGGCAACGGAATGCTCGTGTTCATCGGGAGGCAACGGAACGCGTGGGAGCCAACCGGCTGGGTCGGAACGGAATGCGTGGTCGTGTTCATCGGGAGGGCTTGGACAGAACAGGCGATGGAAACGAGGCCTGGCGTACCACACAACGGAGGAAACTGACCTCGTATATTCGGAACGGGGTCCTGTTGATCGGGAGGGGTCTCGCGTACCGCAAAACGGAGGAAACGGACCTCCTACGGTCGAAACAGGGGTCATGTTGATCGGGAGGAGTGTGGCGTACCGCAAAACTGAGAAAACGGACTTGTGTTGGAGCGCTATGGTCGACACGAGGGTCCTGCTTATCGGGAGGGGTGTGGCGTACCGCAAACCGGGACTCCACGGGGTACTGTTCATCTCCACCGTCGACCCTCTACAGCCTCCACGAGCTACTGTTCATCCACCGTCGACCTCCTCCAGCCTCCACAGGCTCCTGTTCATCCAACCTCCACCGCGCGCTACTCCACCGGCTACTGTTCAACCACCCCTCCACCATCTACTATTCATCCAGCCCTCCACACCACGGGGTCCTGTTGAACCACCCCTCCACGGGCACCCCTCCACCGTCGACTGTTCATCCTGCCCTCCACGGGGTGGTCCTGTTCATCCAGCTCTCCCCGAGGTCCTGTTCATCAAGCCCCAACCGGCTCGATCGGTCGGGATCTTGTTCATCCAGAGGCAACACCACATGGTCCTGTTCATCCACCCCCTCCTGCAACGCTCACTGTTCATCAAGAGGCAGCATCGATCGGCTTCTGTTAGCAGCAGTAGTGAAGGAATCGCTCGATCGGGTTCAGTTAACAGCCATCGATCGATCGCTCGGGTTCAGTAACGCTTAGCCTGCAATGCAATCGCTCGGGTTCGGTAAGAGCCCAATGCCTCGCTCGGGTTCAGGTAGAGCCAACGCCTCGCACACACGCGCGTACGTGTACGAGAGAAATGTGCATCGCTCGGCCCCCGACCTCCCACCGTAACCGGGAACTCCCCGAAATTTTCCTCCCCCTCGCTTCAACCACGGTTTTTTCCGTCATGGATGGCCCAAAGAATGTCATGCAGCTGCGTCTCCGGCTCGCCCAGGACGAAAAGCCCATTTTCTGTCATAGAAGTAGGAGCCCACCACATCTATGATGATACCGGGTTTTGTCACAATTATCGTCATAGAAGTGTCATATGTATGACAGGAAAAAATTTCGTTCGGCCGAAAATGTCACGGATGTGTCTTTTTTGTAGTGTATGCAACGTGCCTCATTTTGGTCCTCGGGAAGTTTCTGCCTAGTTAAGTAGGCCAGGAATGGTTCTGTCCACGGGGCGATGATGGCCATTATTACGTGGGCTGAAGGTGTTATTTCGGTGGCAGAGCCTCTGATTATGTCAGAGTGTTCGACATCGGGCGTTGTGGCCGGGTCCGGGCTATAGTTACCGATGTTTCCTTCCGATGCCACTGACGGCTTAAACAGCCTCTCATAAAAGATGTTAGGGGGGACCGCGTCGCGTTTTGCGCCGATGCGTGCGAGGACGTCTGCCGCCTCATTGTTTTCCCGAGCCACATGGTGGAATTCGAGCCCCTCGAACCGAGCTGATATTTTGAGGATGGCATTGCGATAGGCCGCCATTTTCGGATCGTTGGCATCAAAGTCTCCTTTTATTTGGGATATTGCAAGGTTCGCATCCCCCGCACCTCCAGGCGTTGGATGCCCATGGATACTGCCATCCGGAGACCATGTAAAAGGGCCTCGTATTCGGCTGCGTTGTTGGAATCTGTATACATTATCTTGAGTACGTATTGAACTGTATCTCCGGTTGGGGACGTCAGAACGACGCCAGCCCCCAGACTAGCCAGCATTTCGGAGCCGTCGAAGTGCATGATCTAGTTAGAATATGCGCTGTACTCTTTAGGGAGTTCGGCTTCTGTCCATTAGGTGACGTAGTCGGCCAATACTTGCGACTTAATGGCTCACCGTGTTTTGTAAGTTATGTCGAACGGGAGGAGCTCAATGGCCCATTTGGCAATCCGTCCCGTGATGTCGCGGTTGTTTATAATATCATTAAGTGGTACTTCTGAGGCTACTGTTATTGAACACTCTTGAAAGTAGTGTTGCGGTTTCCTGGATGCCATGAATACCATGTATGCTATATTTTGATAATGCGTGTACCGTGACATGCATGGCGTAAGGACAGTGGATACATAATAGACCGGTTTTTGTAGGGGGAATTTATGTCCGTCCGTTTCTCGTTCGACGACAAGAACTGCGCTCACAACTTGATGAGTTGCCGCAATGTATAACAACATAGGTTCGTCAATGTTTGGTGCTGCCAGGATTGGGTTGGTTGCTAGTATGGATTTTATTTCTTCCAATCCGGCTGTGGCAGCATCCATCCACTCGAAGTGTTTGGTGCGCCGTGAGAGGTGATAAAGGGGTAATGCCTTTTCTCCCAGGCGGGAGATAAAGCGGCTTAGGGCCGCCACACATCCGGTTAATTTCCGGATTTTGAGGTCCGTTGGGTTATCCAACTGTGATAGAGCTCGGATCTTGGCCGGATTTGCTTCAATTCCTCTACTGGATACAATGAAGCCTAGGAGCTTTCCGGCTGGTACACCGAAAATGTATTTTTCCTGGGTGAGATTGATGTCGTATGTTGGGAGGTTGTCGAATGTGAGCCTCAAGTCGTCCATTAGAGAGTCAACGTGTTTGGTTTTAACAACCACATCATCTACGTATGCCTCCACTGTTTTGCCGATCTGGTTTGCTAGACATGTTTGAATCATGCGCTGATATGTTGCACCGGCGTTTTTGAGCCCAAAAGACATTGTGTTGAAGCAGAAGGGGCCGTATGGTGTGATGAATGCCATTGCGGCTTGGTCGGGCTCCGCCATCTTAATTTGGTGGTAGCTGGAGTATGCGTCGAGGAAACACAATGAGTCGTGTCCTGCGGTAGCATCGATAATTTGATCGATGCGGGGGAGGAGGAAGGGATCCTTTGGGCAAGCCTTGTTGAGGTCCTTGAAGTCGACGGACAGGCCCTAGGATTTATCTTTCTTTGGTACCATCACCAGGTTTGCTAGCCAGTACGGGTGTTTTATTTCTCTAATGAATCTGGCCTCCAATAACTTCGCTAGTTCTTCTCCCATAGCTTGCCTCTTAGGTTCGGAGAAACACCAAAGAGCCTGCTTGACATGCTTGAATCCTTTAAGAATATTGAGGCTATGCTCAGCCAGCCTGCGTGGGATTCCTGGCATATCTAAAGGATGCCAGACAAAAATGTCCCAGTTTTCATGCAGGAACTCTCGTAGTGCGGCGTCTACGACGGGGTTTAACTGTGCCCCGATGGAGGCTGTTTTTGTAGGGTCCGTTGGTGGACTTGGAATTTGACTATTTTGTCTGCTGGTTTAAAGGAGGTGGACTTGGATCTCTTATCGAGTTTCACATCGTCCCTATTCACCGTGGAGCGCAGCGCAGTCAGTTCCTCAGTTGCTAGGGCTTCGGATAATGCCTCGAGGGCCAGCGCGGCTGTCTTGTTTTCGGCGCGGAGTGATGTGTCCGGATCACTGGCAAGAGTGATGATTCCGTTGGGCCCGGGCATTTTTAGCTTCATGTACCCATAATGGGGTATGGCTTGAAAGATCGCGAATGCCTCCCGCCCTAGAAGGGCGTGGTATCCACTACTGATCGGGGCCACTTGGAACGTAATCTCTTCGGACCTGTAATTCTCCGGCGTGCCGAACACCACATCAAGTGTGATTTTGCCTGTACAACACGCTTCCCGACTGGGGATTATTCCTCTAAAGGTTGTGCTGCTTCGCTCGATGCGGTTCCAGTCTATTTCCATTTTTTGAAGGGTTTCCTAATAGATAAGTACCTTGGTGAGTCGAAAGCTGTCCACAATTGGACTGAGGACCAATGCGGCTGGTGCTCGGGCTGTTCAGAATTTTGGTTCGTCACTGGCATTGAAAGTAATAGCCGTGTCACTCCATGGATTTATTTTTGCCACATGGTGGATTTCGGCAAGGCTGCGGAGTGTTCTCTTTCGCCTATTATTTGATGCGAAGGTCTCAAAGACTGTTAATACGGTCTTGTTTGTTGGGGAACGTAGCAGAAATTCAAAATGAGGGGAAGGAGAGTGCATCTACATACCCTTGTAGATCGCTAAGCGGAAGCGTTCAAGTGAACGGGGTTGATGGAGTCGTACTCGCCGTGATCCAAATCACCGATGATCCTAGTGCCGAACGGACGGAACCTCCGCGTTCAACACACATGCAGCCCGGTGACGTCTCCCACGCCTTGATCCAGCAAGGGGAGAAGGAGAGGTTGGGGAAGACTCCGTCCAGCAGCAGCACGACGGTGTGGTGGTGGTGGAGGAGCGCGGAATTCTAGCAGGGCTTCGCCAAGGACTACGAGAGACGAGGAGGGAGAGAGTGTTGGGGAACGTAGTAATTTCAAAAAATTTCCTACGCACACGCAAGATCATGGTGATGAATAGCAACGAGAGGGGAGAGTGTTGTCCACGTACCCTCGTAGACTGAAGCGGAAGCGTTGACTCAACGTAGAGGAAGTAGTCGTACGTTCTCCTCGCGATCCGACCGATCCAAGTACCGTTACTCCGGCACCTCCGAGTTCTTGGCACACGTTCAGCTCGATGACGATCCCCGGGCTCCGATCCAGCAAAGCGTCGAGGAAGAGTTCCGTCAGCACGACGGCGTGGTGACGATCTTGATGTGTTACCGGCGCAGGGCTTCGCCTAAGCACTGCAACGATATGATCGAGGTGGAATTTGGTGGAAGGGGGCACCGCACACGGCTAAGGAACGATCCGTAGATCAACTTGTGTGTCTTTGGGGTGCCCCTGCCCCCGTATATAAAGGAGCCAAAGGGGAGGGGCTGGCCGGCCAGGCTTAGCGCGCCAGGAGAGTCCTACTCCCTCTGGGAGTAGGATCCCCCCCCCCCCAATCCTAGTTGAACTAGGATTCTCCAAGGGAGAGAGAGAGAGAGAGGGGGGCGCCCACCTCTCCTAGTCCTAATAGGACTAGGGGAAGGGGGGAGGCGCACAGCCCATGAGGGCAGCCCTCTCACCTCTCCTCCAAGGCCCATGTTGGCCCATTATGCTCCCGGGGGGTTCCGGTAACCCTCCCGGTATTTCGGTAAAATCCTGATTTCACCTGGAATGCATCCGATGTCCAAACATAGGCTTCCAATATATAATTCTTTATGTCTCGACCATTTCAAGACTCCTCGTCACGTCCGTGATCACATCCGGGACTCCGAACTCCTTCGGTACATCAAAATGCATAAACTCATAATAACTGTCATCGTAACGTTAAGCGTGCGGACCCTACGGTTCGAGAACAATGTAGACATGACCGAGACACGTCTCCGGTCAATAGCCAATAGCGGGACCTGGATGCCCATATTGGCTCCTACATATTCTACGAAGATCTTTATCGGTCAGACCGCATAACAACATACGTTGTTCCCTTTGTCATCGGTATGTTACTTGCCCGAGATTCGATCGTCGGTATCCAATACCTAGTTCAATCTCGTTACCGGCAAGTCTCTTTTCTCGTTCTGTAATACATCATCTCGCAACTAACTCATTGGTTGCAATGCTTGCAAGGCTTTATGTGATGTGCATTACCGAGAAGGCCCTGAGATACCTCTCCGACAATCGGAGTGACAAATCCTAATCTCGAAATATGCCAACTCAACATGTACCTTCGGAGACACTTGTAGAGCACCTTTATAATCACCCAGTTACGTTGTGACGTTCGGTAGCACACAAAGTGTCCCTACGGTAAATGGGAGTTGCATATTCTCATAGTTAAAGGAACATGTATAAGTCATGGATAAAAGCAATAGCAACATACTAAACGATCGGGTGCTATGCTAATGGAATGGGTCATGTCAATCAGATCATTCAACTAATGATGTGATCTCGTTAATCAAATAACAAATCTTTGTTCATGGTTAGGAAACATAACCATCTTTGATTAATGAGCTAGTCAAGTAGAGGCATACTAGTGACACTCTGTTTGTCTATGTATTCACACATGTATTATGTTTCCAGTTAATACAATTCTAGCATGAATAATAAACATTTATCATGATATAAGGAAATAAATAATAACTTTATTATTGCCTCTAGGGCATATTTCCTTCAGTCTCCCACTTGCACTAGAGTCAATAATCTAGATCACATCACCATGTGATTAACATCAATAGTTCACATCATCATGTGATTAACACCCATAGTTCACATCGATATGTGACCAACACCCAAAGGGTTTACTAGATTCAGTAATCTAGTTCACATCACTATGTGATTAACACCCAAAGAGTACTACGGTGTGATCATGTTTTGCTTGTGAGAGAAATTTAGTCAACGGGTCTGCCATATTCAGATCCGTTATGTATTTTGCAATTTTCTATGTCTACAATGCTCTGCACGGAGCTACTTTAGCTAATTGCTCCCACTTTCAATATGTATCTAGATTGAGACTTAGAGTCATCTAGATTAGTGTCAAAACTTGCATCGATGTAACCTTTTACGACGAACCTTTTTGTCACCTCCATAATCGAGAAACATATCCTTATTCCACTAAGGATAATTTTGACCGCCGTCTAGTGATCTACTCTTAGATCACTATTGTACTCCCGTGCCAATCTCAGGGTAGGGTATACAATAGGTCTGGTACACGGCATGGCATACTTTATAGAACCTATGGCCAAAGCATAGGGAATGACTTTCATTCTCTTTCTATCTTCTGCCGTGGTCGGGCTTTGAGTCTTACTCAATTTCACACTTTGTAACACAGGCAAGAACTCTTTCTTTGACTGTTCCATTTTGAACTACTTCAAAATCTTGTCAAGGTATGTACTCATTGAAAAAACTTATCAAGCGTCTCGATCTATCTCTATAGATCTTGATGCTCGATATGTAAGTAGCTTCCCCGAGGTCTTTCTTTGAAAAACTCCTTTCAAATACTCCTTTATGCTTTACAGAATAATTCTACATTATTTCCGATCAATAATATGTCATTTACATATACTTATCAGAAATGCTGTAGTGCTCCCACTCACTTTCTAGTAAATACAGGCTTCACCGCAAGTCTGTATAAAACTATATGCTTTGATCAACTTATCAAAGTGTATATTCCAACTCCGAGATGCTTGCACCAGTCCATAGATGGATCGCTGGTGCTTGCATATTTTGTTAACACCTTCAGGATCGACAAAACCTTCTAGTTGCATCGTATACAACTCTTCTTTAATAAATCCATTAAGGAATATAGTTTTGTTTATCCATTTGCCGGATTTCATAAAATGTGGCAATTGCTAACATGATTTGGACAGACTTAAGCATAGATACGAGTGAGAAACTCTCATCGTAGTCAACACCTTGAACTTGTCGAAAACCTTTTGCGATAATTCTAGCTTTGTAGATAGTAACACTACTATCAGTGTCCGTCTTCCTCTTCAAGATCCATTTATTTTCTTTGGCTTGCCGATCATCGGGCAAATCCATCAAAGTCCATACTTTGTTCTCATACATGGATCATATCTCAGATTTATGGCCTCTAACCATTTCGCGGAATCTGGGCTCATCATCGCTTCCTCATAGTTCGCAAGTTCGTCATGGTCTAGTAACATGACTTCCAGAACAAGATTACCGTACCACTCTGGTGCGGATCTCACTCTGGTTTACCTACGAGATTCGGTAGTTACTTGATCTGAAGTTACATGATCATCATCATTAGCTTCCTCACTAATTGGTGTAGTAGTCACAAGAACAGATTTCTGTGATGAACTACTTTACAATAAGGGAGAAGGTACAATTACCTTATCAAGTTTTCTACTTTCCTCCCACTCACTTCTTTCGAGAGAAACTCCTTCTCTAGAAAGGATCCATTCTTAGCAACGAATGTCTTGCCTTCGGATCTGTGATAGAAGGTGTACCCAATTGTGTCCTTTGGGTATCCTATGAAGACACATTTCTCCGATTTGGGTTTGAGCTTATCATGTTGAAACTTTTTCACATAAGCATCGCAACCCCAAACTTTAAGAAACGACAATTTTTGGTTTCTTGCCAAACCATAGTTCTGATTGTGTCGTCTCAACGGACTTAGATGGTGCCCTTTTTTAACGTGAATGCAGCTGTCTCTAATGCATGATCCCAAAACAATATTGGTAAATCGGTAAGAAACATCATAGATTGTACTGTATCCAATAAAGTACGGTTATGACGTTCGGACACACCATTATGCTGTGGTGTTCCAGGTGGCGTGAGTAGTGAAACTATTTCACATTGTTTTAACTGAAGACCAAATTCGTAACTCAAATATCGTCTCCGCGATCAGATCGTAGAAACCTTATTTTCTTGTCACGATGATTTTCCACTTCACTCTGAAATTCTTTGAACTTTTCAAATGTTTCAGACTTGTGTTTCATTAAGTAGATATACCCATATCTGCTCAAATCATCTGTGAAGGTCAGAAAATAATGATACTTGTCGCAAGCTTTAATATTCATCGGACCACATACATCAGTATGTATGATTTCCAACAAATCTGTTGCTTGCTCCATTGTTCCGGAGAACGGTGTCTTAGTCATCTTGCCCATGAGGCACGGTTCGCAAGCATCAAGTGATTCATAATCAAGTGATTCCAAAAATCCATCAGCATGGAGTTTCTTCATGCGCTTTACACCAATATGACCTAAACGGCAGTGCCACAAGTAAGTTGCACTATCATTATTAACTTTGCATCTTTTGGCTTCAATATTATGAATATGTGTATCACTATGATCGAGATCCAACAAACCATTTCGTTGGTGTGTATAACCATTGAAGGTTTTATTCATGTAAACAGAACAACAATTTATTCTCTTACTTAAATGAATAGCCGTATTGCAATAAACATGATCAGATCATATTCATGCTCAACGCAAACACCAAATAACACTTATTTAGTTTCAACACTAATCCCGAAAGTATAGGGAGTGTGTGATGATGATCATATCAATCTTGGAACCACTTCCAACACACATCGTCACCTTGCCCTTTAACTAGTCTTTGTTCATTCTGCAACTCCCGTTTCGAGTTACTAATCTTAGCAACTTGAACTAGTACCAAATACTGAGGGGTTGCTATGAACACTAGTAAAGTACACATCAATAACATGTATATCAAATATACTTATGTTCACTTTGCCATGCTTCTTATCCACCAATCACTTGGGGTAGTTCCGCTTCCAGTGACCAGTCCCTTTGCAGTAGAAGCACTTAGTCTCAGGCTTAGGACCAGACTTGGGCTTTTTCACTTGAGCAGCAACTTGCTTGCTGTTCTTCTTGAAGTTCCCCTTCTTTCCCTTTGCCCCTTTTTGAAACTAGTGATCTTGTCAACCATCAACACTTGATGTTTTTCTTTGATTTCTACCTTCGCTGATTTTAGCATCGCGAAGAGCTTGGGAATATTTTCCGTTATCCCTTGCATATTATAGTTCATCACGAAGTTCTACTAACTTAGTGATGGTGACTAGAGAATTCTGTCAATCACTATCTTATCTGGAAGATTAACTCCCACTTGATTCAAGCGATTGTTGTACCCAGACAATCTGAGCACATGCTCACTAGTTGAGCGATTCTCCTCCATCTTTTAGCTATAGAACTTGTTGGAGACTACATATCTCTCAACTCGGGTATTTGCTTGAAATATTAACTTCAACTCCTAGAACATCTCATATGCTCCATGACGTTCAAAACGTCTTTGAAGTCCCGATTCTAAGCAGTTAAGCATGGTGCACTAAACTATTGAGTAGTCATCATATTGAGCTAGCAAAACATTCATAATGTCTGCATCTGCTCCTGCAATAGGTCCGTCACCTAGCGGTGCATCAAGGAAATAATTCTTCTGTGCAGCAATGAGGATAAACCTCAGATCACGGATCCAATCCGCATCATTGCTACTAACATTTTTCAACACAATTTTCTCTAGGAACATATCAAAATAAACACAGGGAAGCAACAACGCGAGCTATTGATCTACAACATAGATATGCTAATACTACCAGGACTAATGTTCATGATAATATTAAAGTTCAATTAATCATATTACTTAAGAACTCCCACTTAGATAGACATCCCTCTAATCTTCTAAGTGATCACGTGATCCAAATCAACTAAACCATGTCCGATCATCACGTGAGATGGAGTAGTTTTAATGGTGAACATCACTATGTTGATCATATCTACTATATGATTCACGCTCGACCTTTCGGTCTCCGTGTTCCGAGGTCATATCTTATATGCATAGCTCGTCAAGTATAACCTGAGTATTCCGCGTGTGCAACTGTTTTGCACCCGTTGTATTTGAACGTAGAGCCTATCACACCCGATCATCACGTGGTGTCTCAGCACGAAGAACTTTCGCAACGGTGCATACTCAGGGAGAACACTTCTTGATAATTAGTGAGAGATCATCTTATAATGCTACCGTCAATCAAAGCAAGATAAGATGCATAAAAGATAAACATCACATGCAATCAATATAAGTGATATGATATGGCCATCATCATCTTGTGCTTGTGATCTCCATCTTCGAAGCACCGTTATGATCACCATCGTCACCGGCGCGACACCTTGATCTCCATCGTAGCATCATTGTCGTCTCGCCAATCTTATGCTTCTACGACTATCGCTACCGCTTACTGATAAAGTAAAGCATTACAGGGCGATTGCATTGCATACAATAAAGCGACAACCATATGGCTCCTGCCGGTTGCCGATAACTCGGTTACAAAACATGATCATCTCATACAATAAAATATAGCATCATGTCTTGACCATATCACATCACAACATGCCCTGCAAAAACAAGTTAGACGTCCTCTACTTTGTTGTTGCAAGTTTTACGTGGCTGCTACGGGCTTAAGCAAGAACTCATCTTACCTACGCATCAAAACCACAACGATAGTTTGTCAAATAGACTCCGTTTTAACCTTCTCAAGGACCGGGCGTAGCCACACTCGGTTCAACTAAAGTTGGAGAGACAGTCTTCCGCAAGCCATCTATGTGCAAAGCACGTCGAGGGAACCGGTCTCGCGTAAGAGTACGCGTAAGGTTGGTCCGGATCGTCTCGTCCAAAATACCGCTGAACCAAAGTATGACATGCTGGTAGGCAGTATGACTTGTATCGTCCACAACTCACTTGTGTTCTACTCGTGGAAATAACATCAAACCATAAAAACCTAGGCTCGGATACCACTGTTGGGGAACGTAGTAATTTCAAAAAATTTCCTACGCACACGCAAGATCATGGTGATGCATAGCAATGAGAGGGGAGAGTGTTGTCCACGTACCCTCGTAGACTGAAGCGGAAGCGTTGACTCAACGTAGAGGAAGTAGTCGTACGTTCTCCTCGCGATCCGACCGATCCAAGTACCGTTACTCCGGCACCTCCGAGTTCTTGGCACACGTTCAGCTCGATGACGATCCCCGGGCTCCGATCCAGCAAAGCGTCGAGGAAGAGTTCCGTCAGCACGACGGCGTGGTGACGATCTTGATGTGTTACCGGCGCAGGGCTTCGCCTAAGCACTGCAACGATATGATCGAGGTGGAATTTGGTGGAAGGGGGCACCGCACACGGCTAAGGAACGATCCGTAGATCAACTTGTGTGTCTTTGTGGTGCCCCCTGCCCCCGTATATAAAGGAGCCAAGGGGGAGGGGCTGGCCGGCCAGGCTTGGCGCGCCAGGAGAGTCCTACTCCCTCTGGGAGTAGGATTCCCCCCCCCCCCAATCCTAGTTGGACTAGGATTCTCCAAGGGGGAGAGAGAGAGAGGGGGGCGCCCACCTCTCCTAGTCCTAATAGGACTAGGGGAAGGGGGGAGGCGCACAGCCCATGAGGGCAGCCCTCTCACCTCTCCTCCAAGGCCCATGTTGGCCCATTATGCTCCCGGGGGGTTCCGGTAACCCTCCCGGTATTCCGGTAAAATCCTGATTTCACCTGGAATGCATCCGATGTCCAAACATAGGCTTCCAATATATAATTCTTTATGTCTCGACCATTTCGAGACTCCTCGTCACGTCCGTGATCACATCCGGGACTCCGAACTCCTTCGGTACATCAAAATGCATAAACTCAAAATAACTGTCATCGTAACGTTAAGCGTGCGGACCCTACGGTTCGAGAACAATGTAGACATGACCGAGACACGTCTCCGGTCAATAACCAATAGCGGGACCTGGATGCCCATATTGGCTCCTACATATTCTACGAAGATCTTTATCGGTCAGACCGCATAACAACATACGTTGTTCCCTTTGTCATCGGTATGTTACTTGCCCGAGATTCGATCGTCGGTATCCAATACCTAGTTCAATCTCGTTACCGGCAAGTCTCTTTTCTCGTTCTATAATACATCATCTCGCAACTAACTCATTGGTTGCAATGCTTGCAAGGCTTTATGTGATGTGCATTACCGAGAAGGCCCTGAGATACCTCTCCGACAATCGGAGTGACAAATCCTAATCTCGAAATATGCCAACTCAACATGTACCTTCGGAGACACTTGTAGAGCACCTTTATAATCACCCAGTTACGTTGTGATGTTTGGTAGCACACAAAGTGTCCCTACGGTAAATGGGAGTTGCATATTCTCATAGTTAAAGGAACATGTATAAGTCATGGATAAAAGCAATAGCAACATACTAAACGATCGGGTGCTATGCTAATGGAATGGGTCATGTCAATCAGATCATTCAACTAATGATGTGATCTCGTTAATCAAATAACAACTCTTTGTTCATGGTTAGGAAACATAACCATCTTTGATTAATGAGCTAGTCAAGTAGAGGCATACTAGTGACACTCTGTTTGTCTATGTATTCACACATGTATTATGTTTCCAGTTAATACAATTCTAGCATGAATAATAAACATTTATCATGATATAAGGAAATAAATAATAACTTTATTATTGCCTCTAGGGCATATTTCCTTCAGAGAGGTAGGGCTGCGCCTTGGGAGAGTTCATCTCGTGTCTTGGGCAGGCCCAAAACCTCCACTATATATAGGGGCAAGGGGGAGGGGGAGGCACCCTAGGGTTTCCCCTAGGGGGGCGGCGGCCAGGGCAGATTGGATCTCCCGTTTGGGTCACTTGGCCCCCAAGCCAGGAGGTGGGAACCCTATATGGGGCGCCCCAAACCCCCTGGTCACGTGGGAATAGGTGAGAGGGGCGCACAGCCCCTTAGTGGGCTGTTTTGCCCCCCTTCCCTTGGCCCATGAAGCCCCCCAACACTTGCCGGGGCTCCCGAAACACCTTTCGGTCATGCTGGTCATCACCCGGTACCTCCTGAACACTACCGGACTCCAAAACCCTTCGTCCAATATATCAATCTTTACCTCCGGACCATTCCGGAACTCCTCGTAACCTCCGGGATCTCATCCGGGACTCCAAACAACATTCGGTAACCGCGTACATACTTTCCCTATAACCCTAGCGTCGTCGAACCTTAAGTGTGTAGACCCTACGGGTTGGGGAATCATGCAGACATGACCGAGACACCTCTCCGGCCAATAACCAACAGCGGGATCTGGATACCCATGTTGGCTCCCACATGTTCCACGATGATCTCATCGGATGAACCATGATGTCAAGGATTCAGTCAACCCCGTATACAATTCCCTTTGTCTAGCGGTATTGTACTTGCCCGAGATTCGATCGTCGGTATCCCGATACCTTATTCAATCTCATTACTGGCAAGTCTCTTTACTCGTTCCGTAACACATCATCCCGTGATCAACTCCTTGATCACATTGTGCACATTATGATGATGTCCTACCGAGTGGGCCCAGAGATACCTCTCCGTCGCACGGAGTGACAAATCCCAGTCTTGATTCGTGCCAACCCAACAGACACTTTCGGAGATACCCGTAGTGCACCTTTATAGCCACCCAGTTACGTTGTGACGTTTGGCACACCCAAAGTATTCCTACGGTATCCGGGAGTTGCACAATCTCATGGTCTAAGGAAATGATACTTGACATTAGAAAAGCTTTAACATTACGAACTACACGATCTTGTGCTATGCTTATGATTGGGTCTTGTCCATCACATCATTCTTCTAATGATGTGATCCCGTTATCAATGACATCCAATGTCAGGAAACCGTAACCATCTATTGATCAACGAGCTAGTCAACTAGAGGCTTACTAGGGACATGGTGTTGTCTATGTATCCACACATGTATCTGAGTTTCCTATCAATACAATTCTAGCATGGATAATAAACTATTATCATGAACAATAAAAATATAATAATAACTAATTTATTATTGCCTCTAGGGCATATTTCCAACAGTCTCCCACTTGCACTAGAGTCAATAATCCAGTTCACATCGCTATGTGATTAACACTCAAGGTCACATCCCCATGTGACTAACACCCAAAGAGTTTACTAGAGTCAATAATCTAGTTCACATTACCATGTGATTAACACTCAATGAGTTCTGGGTTTGATCATGTTATAGTCAATGGGTCTGAACCTTTCAGATCCGTGTGTGCTTTACAAATCTCTATGTCATCTCCTAGATGCAGTTACCACGCTCTATTTGGAGCTATTCCAAATAATTGTTCTACTTTACGAATCCAGTTTACTACTCAGAATAATCTGGATTAGTGTCAAAGTTTGCATCGGCGTAACCCTTAGTCCACTAGTTACTAAGGATAACCTTGACCATTGTCCTGTGATCCATTTCTAGATCACACTTGTACCCCTTGACTGACTCATTGTTTGGCACACTTCAGGTGCGGTACACAACATCGCATACTTTAGAGTCTATGACTAAAGCATAGGGGACGACCTTCGTCCTTTCTCTCTATTCTGCCGTGGTCATGTCTTGAGTCTTGCTCAATACTCACACCTTGTAACACAGCCGAGAACTCCTTCTTTGCTGATCTATTTTGAACTCCTTCAAAATCTTGTCATGGTATGTGTTCGTTTAAAAGTACTATTAAGCGATTTTGATCTATCCTTATAGATCTTGATGCTCAATGTTCAAGTAGCTTAATCCAGGTTTTCCATTGAAAAACACTTTTCAAACAACCCTATATGCTTTCCAGAAATTCTACATCATATCTGATAAACAATATGTCAACAACATATACTCATCAGAAATTCTATAGTGCTCCCACTCACTTCTTTGGAAATACAAGTTTCTAATAAACTTTGTATAAACCTAAAATCTTTGATCATCTCATCAAAGCATACATTCCAATTCCGAGATGCTTACTCCAGTCCTTAAAAGGATTGCTGGAGCTTTGCATACTTGTTAGCATCTTTCAGGATTGACAAACCCTTCTAGTTGTATCACATACAACCTTTCCTCAAGAAAATCGTCGAGGAAACAATGTTTTGACATCCTATCTGCAAGATTTCATAAATAATGCAGTAACTGCTAACATAATTCCAACAGACTCTTAGCATCGCTACGAGTGAGAAAATCTCATCGTTGTCAAACTCCTTGAACTTGTCAGGAAACATCTTAACGACAAGTCGCCTTGGTCTCCTTGAGTTACCTTTAAAAGTAAGATCATACACATGGTCTAATATGCAAGAAAACCCGCTGCTGGAGCAATTGGACTGGTTTCTTACTTCCTCCACTTGGATAAATGATTATCCTAATACAATGGTCTTCCCTTTAGCAAGAACAGCCTTGGATCATGTACCTTGTGTTGTCTCCATTGCAACATCTATTCCCAAGTCTAAGATCTTTCGGTTTGAAAACTATTGGGTGGATCTACCAGGTTTCTTTGACTGTGTGGAACAATCCTGGAGTGCCCCAACCAAGAGAACAAATTCTGCAACTCGTTTGAGAGAAAAGTTCAAAAGGCTTCGCAATGCTCTTAAACACTGGTACATCAGCCTCTCCAAACTCAAGAAAGCCATTGAATCTTGTAACAAGGTGGTAATATTTTTTGATAATCTTGAGGAGTTAAGGCCTTTAACGAGACCTGAATTTAATTTCAGGAAAATAGTAAAACTTCATATTGAGAAAATACTCCATCTGCAGTTTTTATACTGGAAGCAGAGGTGTACCATTCGATGGATAAAAGTTGGGGAAGAGAACTCTAAGTTCTTCCAAGCAATGGCAACTGAACGTTTTAGGAGGAACTGTATTTCCTCTCTGGAGAATGAAAATGGTACCGTTGTCTCTGACCACCAACAGATGGCTGGCATGTTATGGGGCACATTCAAGGACAGAATGCGTGTTTCTGAGGGGATTGATATGAAGTTTGACTTAGCCTCATTGATTGATAAAGTGGATGATCTGGATAACTTATCTGCTCCATTCTCTGAAGAGGAAATAAATGAGGTGCTAAAGTCTCTGCCTATTGACAGGGCACCTGGCCCTGATGGTTTTACTGGTTTGTTTGTCAAACGATGCTGGCACATCATTAAGGATGATTTCTTGCAGCTATTTCAGGATTTTTATGATGGCGAGATCACTATTAGCAGCATCAATGGGTCTTTAATCGCCCTAATTCCAAAAAAAACCTTCACCTGAGAGTCCTAATGATTTCAGACCTATTTCTTTGACTAACACTTGCCTCAAGTTCTTGAGGAAACTGTTGGCCAATAGATAACAGGGGGTGATCCTAAAGTGCATTCACAAAAATCAATATGGGTTCCTTATGTGTAGATCTATACAAGATTGTATTGCTTGGGCTTTAGAATATATTCATCAGTGTCGCAAGTCCAAGAAGCCTATTTTGATTCTCAAGTTGGATTTTGCCAAAGCCTTTAATACTATTGAGCATGACCTAATCCTCAGACTTCTGCATCACAAAGGATTTGATAGCAAGTGGATTGGTTGGATAAGAGAGCTATTATCCTCTGGTACTTCCTCTGTCATTTTAAACGGTGTGCCTGGAAAGCAATTTACCTGTAAAAGGGGTGTACGGCAAGGTGACCCACTGTCACCCCTTTTGTTTGTTCTTGCAGCTGATTTGATGCAAACCCTGGTCAACAATATGCTCAGATCTGGAGTTCTTTCCCTACCTATTGAATCCCATGATCCAGATTTCCCTATAGTGCAATATGCTGATGACACTCTTCTCATTGTACCTGCTGTGGATTTGCAACTTTTAGCTCTCAAGGAGATGCTTCAAGACTTCCATGCCTCCACAGGTCTTAGAGTAAATTCCCATAAATCATGCATATTGCCTATTAATGTGAATGATGCAGAAACTGCCAGGTTGGCTGCTGTTTTTGGCTGCCAAGTTGGGACCCTCCCCTTTACTTATCTGGGGCTTCCTGTGGGAACAACTAAACCCACAATCCATGATTTGTTTCCTGTGGTTGATAGGGTTGAAAGAAGGTTATCTGCCAGCTCAAGTCTTCTCAATCAGGGTGCTCGGTTACAACTCCTCCAGCCAGCTGGCATTATAAAGCAACTTGAAAGGATTATGAGGCAGTGCTTATGGAGAGGAAATTCTGATACTCCTAGGCAATCACTTGCAGCTTGGCCCCTTGTGTGCAGACCAAAAGATAAAGGTGGCATGGGGATAGTCAATCTCGACATCCAAAACAGAGCTCTTTTGTCCAAGCATCTATTCAAGTTTTATAACAAAGCAGATATTCCATGGGTTACTCTCATCTGGGACACTTACTATGATGGCGTTGTTCCTCATGGCACAGTTTTATGTGGTTCTTATTGGTGGAGGGATATCCTTACGCTTAATGATGTTTTCAGACTCCACTCAGAGGTAACCATCAACATGAGGGACTCTGTTCTTTTTTGGTTTGATGCTTGGGTGTTCCTCGGCTCATCTACCCCCCTTAGAGCGAGATTTCCAAGATTGTTCTCTTTTGTCATTGATGACAAGGTGTCTGTACGAGAGGTTTTCAACACAACTAATATGGCTGATCTTTTTCATCTGCCCTTGTCGCTAGAAACAATGGATGAACTGAACGTTAACATTGTCCAGTCTGGTCTTCTCGACCTTCATGCTGATGTAGAGATTCCAGATTCTTGGTCATGGACACCTGGTAAAGGTGTTTTCTCTGCAAAGAGTTATTACACTGTGATGCATTCTCATATGGCCACAGACACTCCAACCAAGTGGATTTGGTAAAGTAAGGCGACAATGAAGATAAAGGTTGATGCTAAATGATCGACTCAATACCAGAGACATGTTGGTGAGAAGGCACTGGAGATCCCCTCAGGATGATAACACCTGCCCGTATGCTTTGCCCATGCCCATGAAGATAGAGACCATCTCTTCTTCACATGCCAATTCAGCATAAGGGTATGGAACTACTTGAGCATCCAATGGTTAGCTGGTTTAACACCAGCTCAATGCTTATTTGCTGCAAGGAAAAGCTTTGGCAAACCTTTCTTCAAGGAGGTTATTTATCTAGCATCGTGGAATATTTGGCTCCTCAGAAATGGCAGAATTTTCAGACATGAAAGGCCATCTTTTGCTTCTTGGAAGAGAAATTTCATTCATGATGCTACTCTACACTCTCACAGATTCAAGTCTAGTCTTAGACCTCTGCTGTTAGCTTGGGTTAATTCTTTGCACTAATTGGTTGTAGGTATCCATGTATATATTTGTGTACATGTTGTAAATAGCTCAATAGGTACGTAGGCCTCTACTTCTATAGTTAGAGTTTCTTTTCTTTTTAGAACCTCTTTGTATTGTTTCGGTGGTTGGGTTTTAATAAAGTGATGTGGGGCTGTTGCCTCACAGTTTCATGTCAAAAAAACGACAAGTCGAGCTTTCTCAATGGTGACACCTACCATCATTGTCCGTCTTCCTTTTAAAATCCATCTGCACCCAACAGCCTTACGACTATCAAGTTGTTCTTCCAAAGTCTACACTTTGTTTTCATATATGGATCCTCTCTCGGATTTTATGGCCTTGAGCCATTTTTGGAATCCGGGCCCACTATCGCTTCTCCATAGCTCGTAGGTTCATCGCTGTCTAGCAACATGACTTCCAAGACAGGATTACGTACCACTCTGAAGTAGTACGCATCCTTGTCATCCTACGAGGTTTGGTAGTGACTTGATCCGAAGTTTCATGATCACTATCATAAGCTTCCACTTCAATTGTTGTAGGTGCCACAGGAACAACTTCCTGTGCCCTGCTACACACTAGTTGAAGTGACGGTTCAATAACCTCATCAAGTCTCCGCCATCCTCCCACTCAATTCTTTCGAGAGAAACTTTTCCTCGAGAAAGGACCCGATTTTAGAAACAATGCCTATTGCTTTTGGATCTGAGACAGGAGGTATACCCAACTGTTTTGGGTATCCTATGAAGATGCATTTATCCGCTTTGGGTTCGAGCTTATCAGCCTGAAACCTTTTCACATAAGCGTCGCAGCCCGAAACCTTTAAGAAACAACAGCTTAGGTTTCTCTAAACCATAGTTCATATGGTGTCGTCTCAACGGATTTGTGTGGTTCCCTATTTAAAGTGAATGCGATTATCTCTAATGCCTAACCCATAAACGATGGTGGTAATTCGACAAGAGACACCATGGTATGCACCACATCCAATAGGGTGAAGTTATGATGTTCGGACACACCATCACACTATGGTGTTCCCGACGGTATTAGTCGTGAAACAATTTATACAATGTCTTAATTGTGTGCAAAACTCGTAACTCAGGTATAAATCTCTATGATCATACCATAGACATTTTATCCTCTTGTCACGACGATCTTCAACTTCACTCTGAAATTACTTGAACCTTTCAATAATTCAGACTTGTGTTCCATCAAGTAAATATACTTAGCATCTACTCAAATCATCTGTGAAGCAAGAACATAACGATATCCACTACGTGCCTCAGCACTCATTGGACTGCACACATCAAAATGTATTACTTCCAACAAGTTGCTTTCTTGTTCCATCTTACTGAAAACGAGGTCTTTTAGTCATCTTGCCCATGCGGTATGATTTGCATGTCTCAAGTGATTCAAAAACAAGTGAGTCCAAACGATCCATCTGTATGGAGTTTCTTCATGCATATCTACCAATAGACATGGTTCACATGTCTCAATCTTTTCAAAAATGAGTGAGTCCAAAGATCCATCAACATGGAGCTTCTTCATGCGTTTTATACCAATATGACTTACATGGCAGTGCCACAAGTAGGTGGTACTATCATTACTATCTTATATCTTTTGGCATGAACATGTGTCTCACTATGATCAAGATTCAATAAACCATTCATTTTAGGTGCAAGACAATTCAAGGTATTATTCAAATAAACAGAGTAACCATTATTCTCCTTAAATGAATAACCGTATTGCAATAGACATAATCCAATCATGTCTATGCTCAACGCAAACACCAAATAACAATTATTTAGGTTTAACACCAATCTCGATGGTAGAGGGAGCGTGCGATGCTTGATCACATCAAGCTTGGAAAAACTTCCAACACATATCGCCAGCACACCATTAGCTAGTCTCCTTTTACTATGCAGCCTTTTATTTCGAGTTACTAACACTTAGCAACCGAACCGGTATCTAATACCCTGGTGCTACTAGGAGTACTAGTAAAGTACACATTAACATAATGTATATCCAATATACTACTATCGACCTTGCCATTCTTCTCATCTACCAAGTATCTAGGGTAATTCTGCTCTAGTGGTTGTTCCCCTTATTACAGAAGCACTTAGTCTCGGGCTTGGGTTCAACTTTGGGTTTCTTCACTTGAGCAGCAACTGACTTGTCTTTTCATGAAGTATCCCTTTCTTGCCCTTGCCCTTCTTGAAACTAGTAGTTTTACTAACCATCAATAATTGATGCTCCCTTTTGATTTCTACTTTCGCGGTGTCGCGAATAGCTCAAGGATCATATCTATCCCTGATATGTTATAGTTCATCACGAAGCTCTAGTAGCTTGGTGGCAATGACTTTGGAGGAACATCACTATCTTATCTGGAAGATCAACTCCCACTCGATTCAAGTGATTGTTGTACTCAGACAATCTGAGCACAAGCTCAACGATTGAGCTTTTCTCCCTTAGTTTGCAGGCTATGAAAATCGTCGGAGGCCTTATACCTCTTGACGTGGGCACGAGCCTGAAATCCCAATTTCAGCCCTAGAAACATCTCATATGTTTCGCGACATTTCAAAAATGTCTTCGGTGCCTCAATTCTAAACCATTTAACATTACCGAACTATCATGTAGTCATCAAAACGTGTATGTCAGATGTTCGCAACATCCACAAACCATGTTCGAGGTCCAGCACACCAAGCGGTGCATGAAGGACACAAGCCTTCTACTGTCCGCATAATTGCTACTATCAACTTTCAACTATATTTTCTCTAGGAACATATCTAAAACAGTAGAACTAAAGCGCGAGCTATGACATAATTTGCAAAAAGCTTTTGACTATGTTCAGGATAAATAAGTTCATCTTATGAACTCACACTCAGATAGACATCCCTCTAGTCATCTAAGTGATTACGTGATCCGAGTCAACTAGGCCGTGTCCGATCATCACGTGAGACAGACTAGTCATCATCGGTGAACATCTTCATGTTGATCGTATCTACCATATGACTCATGCTCGACCTTTCGGTCTCTTGTGTTCCGAGGCCATGTCTGTACATGCTAGGCTTGTCAAGTCAACCTAAGTGTTTCGCGTGTGTAAATCTGGCTTACACCCGTTGTATGTGAACGTAAGAATCTATCACACCCGATCATCACGTGGTGCTTCGAAACGACGAACTTTCGCAACGGTGCACAGTTAGGGGGAACACTTTCTTGAAATTTTAATGAGGGATCATCTTATTTACTACTGTTGTTCTAAGCAAATTAGATGTATAAACATGATAAACACCACATGCAACCAAATAGTGACATGATATGGCCAATATCACATTGCTCCTTTTGATCTCCATCTTCGGGGCTCCATGATCATCATCGTCACCGGCATGACACCATGATCTCCATCATCATGATCTCCATCATCGTGTCTTCATGAAGTTGTCTCGCCAACAATTACTTCTACTACTACAGATAACGGTTAGCAATAAAGTAAAGTAATTACATGGCGTTGTTCAATGACACGCAGGTCATACAATAAATAAAGACAACTCCTATGGCTCCTGTCGGTTGTCATACTCATCGACATGCAAGTCGTGATTCCTGTTACAAGAACATGATCAATCTCATACATCACATATCATTCATCACATTCTTGTTGGCCATATCACATCACATAGCATACCCTGCAAAAACAAGTTAGACGTCCTCTACTTGTTGTTTGCATGTTTTACGTGGCTGCTATGGGTTTCTAGCAAAAATGTTAATTATCTACGCAAAACCACAACGTGATATGCCAATTGATATTTACCCTTCATAAGGACCCTTTTCATCGAATCCGATCCGACTAAAGTGGGAGAGACTGGCAACCGCTAGCCACCTTATGCAACATGTGCATGTCAGTAGGTGGAACCTGTCTCACGTAAGTGTACGTGTAAGGTCGGTCCGGGCCGCTTCATCCCACAATGCCGCGGAATCAAGATTGGACTAGTAACTATAAGCATATTGAACAAAATCAACGCCCACAACTACTTTGTGTTCTACTCATGCATGGAATCTACGCAATAGACCTAGCTCATGATGCCACTGTTGGGGAACGTAGCAGAAATTCAAAAATTTCCTACGTGTCACTAAGATCTATCTATGGAGAAACCAACAACGAGGGGAAGGAGAGTGCATCTACATACCCTTGTAGATGGCTAAGCGGAAGCGTTCAAGTGAACGGGGTTGATGGAGTCGTACTCGCCGTGATCCAAATCACCGATGATCCTAGTGCCGAACGGACGGCACCTCCGCGTTCAACACACATGCAGCCCGGTGACGTCTCCCACGCCTTGATCCAGCAAGGGGAGAAGGAGAGGTTGGGGAAGACTCCGTCCAGCAGCAGCACAACGGCGTGGTGGTGGTGGAGGAGCGCGGAATTCTAGCAGGGCTTCGCCAAGCACTACGAGAGACGAAGAGGTACAGAGGTAGGACTGCGCCTTGGGAGAGTTCATCTCCTGTCTTGGGCAGCCCCAAAACCTCCACTATATATAGGGGCAAGGGGGAGGGGGAGGCGCCCTAGGGTTTCCCCTAGGAGGGGCGGCGGCTAGGGCAGATTGGATCTCCCCTTTGGGTGACTTGGCCCCCAAGCCAGGAGGTGGGAACCCTAGATGGGGCGCCCCAAACCCCCTGGTCACGTGGGAATAGGTGAGGGGGGCGCACAGCCCCTTAGTGGGCTGGTTTGCCCCCTTCCCTTGGCCCATGAAGCCCCCCAACACTTGTCGGGGCTCCCGAAAAAACCTTTCGGTCATGCTGGTCATCACCCGGTACCTCCTGAACACTCCCGGACTCCAAAACCCTTCGTCCAATATATCAATCTTTACCTCCGGACCATTCCGGAACTCCTCGTAATTTCCGGGATCTCATCCGGGACTCCGAACAACATTCGGTAACCGCGTACATACTTTCCCTATAACCCTAGCGTCATCGAACCTAAAGTGTGTAGACCCTACGGGTTCGGGAATCATGCAGACATGACCGAGACACCTCTCGTGCCAATAACCAACAGCAGGATCTGGATACCCATGATGGCTCCCACATGTTCCATGTATCTCATCGGATGTACCATGATGTCAAGGATTCAGTAAATCCCGTATACAATTCCCTTTGTCTAGCGGTATTGTACTTGCCCGAGATTCGATCGTCGGTATCCCGATACCTTGTTCAATCTCGTTACCGGCAAGTCTATTTACTCGTTCCGTAAGACATCATCCCGTGATCAAGTCCTTGATCACATTGTGCACATTATGATGATGTCCTACCGAGTGGGCCCAGAGATACCTCTCCGTCGCACGGAGTGACAAATCCCCGTCTCGATTCGTGCCAACCCAACAGACACTTTCGGAGATACCCGTAGTGCACCTTTATAGCCACCTAGTTACATTGTGACGTTTGGCACACCCAAAGTATTGCTACGGTATCTGGGAGTTGCACAATCTCATGGTCTATGGAAATGATACTTGACATTAGAAAAGCTTTAGCATTACGAACTACACGATCTTGTGCTATGCTTAGGATTGGGCCTTGTCCATCACATCATTCTTCTAATGATGTGATCCCGTTATCAATGACATCCAATGTCCATGGTCAGGAAACTTAAACATCTATTGATCAACGAGCTAGTCAACTAGAGTCTTACTAGGGACATGGTGTTGTCTATGTATCCACACATGTATCTGAGTTTCCTATCAATATAATTCTAGCATGGATAATAAACTATTATCATGAACAATAAAATCTAATAATAACTAATTTATTATTGCCTCTAGGGCATATTTCCAACATTGTTATCCTTGGGATGGTGCTCTGTGGCTTCTGGAATGAGAAGATCCTTGCCACTTTTGGCTACCTGCCGGAGTATCCAACATGCTCTAAGGTTGTGTGTTGGTATGGCGCCCTCTGTACTATGAATTTTACAGGGTCCATTGGGCCATCCCTCCAGTACAGTTCCATGCCCTGTAGAGGGTTTTTGCTTTTTGGTAGTTAACCCGGGTGTCTTGTGATAATGCACCCTTTTATTCTGGACTGGTTTCGAATTCATGGCCGGATTATCACAAAATTTTATTTCGGTTTTCGAGGCACTTTTCATCGCACAGTACTTTCGTACTATGGACGCCAAGTCGCCAAAGCGTGTAATTTCACAGCGACTAATGGCGTTAAGGATACCCTTGTCCGTTCAATTATTGCAGGAGAATGAGATTGTGTCTTCCTCGCGATAGTCCTTAACCTTGTTCATTACAAGGAGGAATCTGGCCCAATAATGATGTACTGTTTCTTGGGGCTCTTGCCTGATGTGGGAAAGATCACTTATTTTTGGGTGGGTGGGCGTAATTGAATCCGAAACCTTAGCCGATCTGAGACCCAGGGGCCGAGGAGTTCCCAATCTTGGAAATTCGGGCTCTGGGACGTAGCCCGGTGAGTCTAGCCCGCTGCCTGACTCTAGGTTCAGGGCTTGGGTGGTATCTTCCATTGAACGGGTATCCGTCTCGGAGGACTCAGGAATCCGGATATATCTAGTCCTCAAGATACAGGAAGGGTCGCCTTATTGGTCCTCCACCACCGCAACATGATGGGTGACTGGGGGAGAGTTAATTTCTCTCTTATCGGGTTTAAGCCCAATCTGATCATAGTCCGTAGCGACTCCCAGGGCGGCGATGCGATCCAAGAGCTCGTTCAGGGAGGAGAGCTCCATTGGACTCAACTGCACGGCGAGTTCCGAGTTGACGTGGAGACTGCTTTCGATGACCTAAGAGGTCGTCGTCGGTGTAGCAGCCGAACAGGCGGTCATGATGAAACCACCTAGCCGGAGAGTTTGGCCGATAGCCAAAGCTCCCTCAGTGGTAGTGCCGTCTTTAAAGACGAGACGAGACATCCTTCCTTATGGCGACGGCAAAGAGGAACTCTCAATGAAATCACCAATGTCGGTGTCAAAACCGGCGGATCTCGGGTAGGGGGGTCCCGAACTGTGCGTCTAGGCGAATGGTAAGAGGAGACAAGGGACACGATGTTTTTACCCAGGTTCGGGCCCTCTCGACGGAGGTAAAACCCTACTCCTGCTTGATTAATATTGATGATATGGGTAGTGCAAGAGTGGATCTACCACGAGATCAGAGAGGCTAAACCCTAGAAGCTAGCCTATGGTATGATTGTTGTTGTTGTTGTGTCCTACGGACTAAACCCTCCGGTTTATATAGACACCAGAGGGGGCTAGGGTTACACAGAGTCGGTTACAAGGAAGGAGATCTACATATCCGTATTGCCAAGTTTTCCTTCCACGCCAAGGAGAGTCCCATCCGAACACGGGACGAAGTATTCAATCTTGTATCTTCACAGTCCAACAATCCGGCCAAAGGTTATAGTCCGGTTGTCCGGATACCCCCTAATCCAGGACTCCCTCACATAGATTTTATGACACTATGTTTACTAGTTTCCCATTTACGAATGGCCAACCAAATGGCACATATTTTCGGAAATAAAAGGCTAGATGTAACATATGAAGTGCCTGACAACAACTCTATGACATCAAAGATTACTTTCAGCATATCACAAACCTCCTTAGCAAAGACCCAATCTTCTCCGGTTGGACAAGTAAAATTCTTTTCACGTATAAAAAGTATTTAAAACCATCTTTGTATTGCAATGCACCATTTCACATTATGTAGGTAGAATTCCACCTAGTTTTACAATCAAGACCCTATCTACATATGTATTCATTGTTCAAAAGGTGGCCCATCTTTTCAAACTTCTCATGTCTTTTAGGTGTGGCTGACCAAAATGCATCACTATCTCATACCCTCTCAATCCTTTTCTCCATGAAATCCAATGCATCTTTTCAAAACAGATTTGATATATGAGCATGACAATGCATATGCAACAGAGATCCTTCCAACATAAGAGAAGAGGTGTCCAACCTATATGGTAGAATTTACAATTTTCCAAGGTCACCGTGGATATCTTCTTCTCAAGGTACCACTCAACAAGATATGGGTATAGTGCTTCACATATAACCTTAGCATTGTGTGGACATGGAACATAAACAAACCAATGCAATAAAAAATAAGGAAATATTTAGGTTTAGAGTAACAATAATCAATACATCTATTTCAGAATAACAATGATTTACAGAGAGACGTGGTTACCTCATTAGGAACATCATTAGATTCCAAGAAGCATCAATATAATGCACAGCCATATAGCCCCTCTTTTGATGGCTAGCCTCCACAAATCTGTTGTGATGGCTACTCGGTTCTCATACTTTGCAAAGTACTTCACCATGATATTCTTTTGGACACCAAACACATTTATAATGTCCTGCCCAATGGTATTTCTAGACACTACCTTGAACATTGGTTGCAAAGTACCACAAATTTTTAGGAATCCAGCATGATCAACAATAGAAAGCGGGTACTCATGCACACATATCACCAATGCAAGTTCCCTTCTAGAAAGTTCTTGATAAAAAATACAGGTCTCCAAATTTTCCCATCCCCACATTTTGACATCTTTAAATTGCTTTGCTCTGGACCCATTGGTGCATGCCGAGCAGGACATTTATTATGATGAGTCCTTAAGTGTGACGTAGCAGAGGTTGACTCTGCAGCATATGGCTTATGACACAAGTTGCAGAATCGGGCAATAGCACCGGTTCGTAAGGCCCTTTAGTGCCGGTTCCATAACCGGCACTAAAGTGTGGGCACTAAAGGCCCCCCCTTTAGTATCGGTTCAACACGAACCGGTGCTAAAGGGAAACGACGTGGCACGAGCCAGCTCTGGGGGCCGGGTCCCTTTAGTACCGGTTGGTGTCACCAACCGGTATCAAAAGGTTGGGGGGGGGGGTTTGGGTTTATGATTTCTTTTCCATTTAATTTTGTGTTTTCCATTTAATTCTTTTTCGCTTGCTGGTATTTTACGATAGTACACATTGTACACGTTATGCATATATATATATATATATATATATATATATATATATATATATATATATATATATATATATATATATATAATTTCTAGTAGAACCGATCATATATATATCATCAAATGTCTCACAAACCACCATATTAATTCACACATACACGCATGTATATATATATATATATATATACAATTAGCTAGCTATATACATTTTTTCCTACATGTTGCCGTCGGAGGTAGTGGCATTAGCCTAATTGGTGCCTTCGTAGCATGATGACAATTGGAAGTGGTTCATGGGGGAGGTAGCGGGTAATGGTATTCTCCCTTCGGATCTATGACCTGGTCGAGCAAAAATCCCGCTATATCCTCTTGAAGTGCTTGTACGCGCTCCGTTTGTAGGAGCTTGTCCCGCATCTCTGTGAACTGTTAAGAAGGAGATCAATATGCACGTGTATTAGTTGTGTGACTAGGTATCGATAATGGTATAAAAATTGTGAATAGTGTTCTGACAAACGTACCCATTCCTGTCTTTGAGATCTGCTCCTTTCGGACGCCATCATGTGAATGTTCTCGCAAACGCAGTATGCACACAGATTAGTCCCCTGCGCCTGCTGAAGGGCCTTTATGAGAATGGAATTTGATCAGATAATAATTAATCAAGCATGATAATTAAAGAGATGGCAGCTAGCTAGCTAGCTAGTACTACTTAATTACATATCTTGGGTCGAAACCATTTCAGCTTTTGTTTCCATTGGCCTGGAGTGATGCTGAAGAACTTTGCCCAAGCCCTGCCCGCCCACAAAGAAAATGAATAAAGGGGTTATTAAATAGGTCATATCAGGAAATGACGAACTAAATAGGCTGAGATATATAGTTAATAATGATTGAAATTACCTGTTGACTATCACAAACAAGATGTTATAGTCATTTTTTAATTTGAGTAGTGAGTCCAGTATTTCAACTGTTCCGTCATCAACTTTAATGATACACAAGATCCAGTGAAATTTGCATGCACACACGTTTGCATGTCTTAATTAAGCGGGCATATATATATATATATATATATATATATATATATATATATATATATATATATATATATATATATATATGTGTGTGTGTGTGTGTGTGTGTGTGTGTGTGTGTGTGTGTGTGTGTGTGTGTGTGTGTGTGTGTGTGTGTAAGCAAAAACATGTAGCTAGCTACTAGGCAAAAACAGAGAATTTGTAGTACAAGAGAGTGTGACTCACTGGAAGTTGTAAGGAAGTAGTATATGTTCATTGCGATTGAGGCTCTTCAAGAACTCTAGCATGCTGTCCTCTACACTTTTTTGATGATATGCATCTATTTTCCATGTGTATTCATTAACGGTGTTTGGGTCAATGAACCCAATGCCATAGAGTCCACCTTTTTTCATTTCATACATCTTCATCCTGCATAATACCACAGAAAAGAATATAGTGAGGATAATTACAGGTAATGGTTGATCAAAAGGATCACTACAGCTAGCTTGAGACTTAAATTGCAGAAAGAAATCACTTACAGACAATAGCAACTAATGATAGATTTGTCGAGTGTGTCTTGATTGTATAACTGAAACAGTTCAGAATACTCAACGAACACAACTTTCTCTTGGTAGTAATGATCCTTCTTGACATCCACCATGAGGGACTCTCGATTGGAAATCTTGGTAATGTCCATGTACCATTGATGCAATTCATACATTCTTGTTGGGAGCTTCTTGACCTCGTCTGGCTTGACCAAAGGTTGGCCCCGTACATATTTCCGTTTTATTTCCTCCTCTCTAAGCACAAGCATGGGCTCGATCTCGAGGAGTTGTCCAACAGTGATCTTGAGCATTTCAGCCTGCGTTATATGCTCCAAGGTTATTAGCACATTGCCCACCTCGGGTACGTAAATGGTTTGCCCACAATAATATTGGGTGCGCGTACTCTTATGTGTTGTTGGCACAACAAGCGGGGGGATCAATTGCGCCGCCTGTTCTCCCAGCTGGGGAATGGTTTTCCTGCAGTATTTGACACCTGCTTGTTGTTTGCTCGAGCTCGAGCTCGCCTCCTTCCGTAGACATGCTCGATTTAACTTCCTGATGTGGCGCTCGTAGTCTGTGTCAACAGGCTTGGGAGCTGGTGGTTGAGCCATACGAATGAAGTGGTCAATCTTTTCCTCATGCACTTTCTCCCTTGGCGGTGGTGGCGGTTTCGGTGCAAAATGGGCTTCCACCTCGGCCTTCGATATGGCTGCGGTTTCCTCCTCAGACTTGTCATAAGGCCTCTACAGAAGAGGCACGAGGCTTGGACCATATTTATATCGCTTGCCTCCGCCTGTACTTCCTGTACTACCTCGACTCGTACCGCTATGCACCATAGCTGCAACGTGTCTCTTCTGCGATTGCTGAGGCGGCGGAGACGGCTGACGTGGCTGAGTTGGACGAGGAGGAGTGGCCTGAAGCTGTGCCGGACTTGGAGGAGGAGTGGCCTGAAGTTGTGCCGGACTTGGAGGAGGAGTGGACGTCTGACGCTGTGTCGGAATTGGAGGAGGAGTGGCCTGACACTTTGCCAGACTTGGAGGAGGAGGAGTGGCCTCACGCGTTGGCGGACTTCGACGAGGAGTCGGGTGACGCGGTGTCGGTGGCCTTCGAAAGACGATGCAATCCTTTCTCCATAGGATGAAACGATGTATGGCCTCTCCCAATGTGTGCTCGTCGTCACCTCCAGGAATGTCAAGATGTAGCCCCAAATATGGGTCCATCACCTCATCAACCAAGACACGAGCATAGCCCGCTGGAATCGGGTTGCAATGGTAGATTGCCTCGGGGGGATTTGCAAAAGCAACGGCGTCTGCCACCTTCATGGATATGTTCTTCATTTTGTAGTGTAGCTCGCAGTTAGTGTTCTCCATGATGTCATCCACGGGGTATCTATCCAGCATTGCATCACCCGGGGCGGAACCCACGCTGCTTCTCGGCATGGATGGGGCGCTGCTATCCAATGCTGGATCATCCGCTAGCTGCTGCAGCTGCTAAGACCCCCTTTGCTGGCTAAGTGAGTTGATCTGCTCCTGCTGTCGCTGGAATTTGACTACCAAGTCCGCGTGCCTTGCTTCTAGGCCTTGAAGGCGTTCACAGTCCAGCTTCCTCTGCTCCTCCTCCATCTTCCTCTTCTTCTCATCCGCAATCTTCTTTCTCGCACAGGATTTGTAGTCGGCGTTCCAGTCCGAAAACCCCTCATACCACGGAATAGCGCCCTTGCCTCGTGTTCTTCCCGGGTGTTCAGGATTTCCCAGGGCACGCGTAAGCTCATCGTTCTCTCTGTTGGGCTGGAACACCCCCGATCGAGCCTCTTCTATTGCAACAAGTAGGTTATCGTCGGCTCCATTCAGACATGCCTTCGTCAAAACTTTGCGTGTCTTTAGGTCCAACTCCTCCCCATGCGCGTAGAACCAAGTCCTGCACCTGGGGGGCCAGCTCCTAGTAACCGGAGTGACAACTGCATCCTCCATCTCTTTCTCAAACATATCATACTTAGGCATTGCCACCGCGTAGCCACCTGGCCCCAACTTATGGAACTTATCCTTTTTTTCGGCATTTTTCTTGTTTATTCTCGAACGTTCCTTAGCTAATTCTGAATCCTTGAATTTCACGAAATCGTCCCAATGAGCACTTTGCTTCTCTAGTGTTCCCTCGAATACTGGAGTCTTCCTTCCTCCCTTGATGTAATTGTTCCATTCATGATTCTTGTGGTTCTTGAATGCAACCGCCATCTTCTTAAGAGCAGCGTCCTTGACTTTCTCCACATCTTCATCTATGAAATGATCCGGTAGGGTGAAATGTTCAATGAGAATTTCCCAAAGTAGACCTTTTTGTCTATCATCGACAAAAGTAACATCTGGACGTGGCTTTGCTGGCTGTCTCCATTCTTGAAGGGGGATCGGGAGTTGTTCCTTCACAAGAACTCCGCACTGACGAATGAACTTGTCCGCAATCTTCTTAGGCGTTAAAGGTACGCCGTTATGATTGATGTCCTCGATATTGTACTTTATGCCCTCCTTCAACTTTTTGTTCGGGCCTCGTTTCATCCTGTTGCCTGAAGATTTGCTCGATCCGGATGGCTGAAAGAAGAAAGATCGTTTCGTTAATATATCTTCAAGTCATTTAAAACGTGTGATGATCACCAGATGCCTGCTTATATAAATATATATACCTCGCCAGTCTTTGTTGTCTCAAGATCAACATTTTCTTCGTCATCATCATAATCATAGTTCATGACTTCATCAGTTCGGTCGTCGCGATCGAATATCCTATCACCCTCCCCGGTGTTGTTTAGAAATCCGAAGCCGTCATAATCTTCTTCATTCTGATCATCATCTGGCCCACGAGGATGGCGTATCATATCGAACATGGCATGTTCTCCCTCTCTGCCGGTATTGTCCGTCATAGCTTTTATTTAACTAATCCAAAAGAAATATAAAACAATTTAGTATTCAAATTACATAGTCTCGAATAATAGATATAATCTCGAATACATCATCTCGAATAATAGATATAATCTCGAATACATCGTCTTGAATAATATATAATCTCGAATACATCATCTCGAATATTATATATCAAATACATCACTGGCTAGGTAGCTAATAAAGAATCTAGGACACTCCCGGTTCCTGCGGCGCGGGCGGTGGACACCCAAATAGAAGGAACCCTCACAGGATCATAGCCGAAGTGAGATCCCTCAATAAACTGCCAGGTATTGGAGAACTTGTCGTACTCTAACGCAACCATGTAGCGATGGACGTGCTCGTCCTCCTCCCGGACACGATGACTTACCACCTCCGGTGGGGCTGGCTCCTTCCGCACCGAAACTGGCCCACGCGAACGCCACCGAACGAGATCAGGGTCGATGACGGGACCCGGGGTCGGGTTCCTCATCAAGCGGCGCGCCCCTCCAGGCAGCAGCTCCCAGTGCCAGCCCGGCGGAGCCCAGTCCCGGACATGGGTCAGCCGGACGTCGTCGCGGACGGGTCGACGGCGAGGATGCGGGCCGGGCATCGTCGAGAACAAATACTAGCTATATGCCCGCAAAAAGTAACATTTTTTTAATTATTGGATCTTGATAACTAAAATTTCTATAACATTTCTAATATTTCTATAACTAAAAAATAGAAAAAAAATTATAACATTTATATATATAACTAACATTTGTATAACATTTCTAATATTTTTATAACTGGAAAAAGAAAAATTTCTAACTTTTTTATAACTATTTCTATAACTAAAAAACAGAAAAATTTCTAACAATTCTAACTTTTTTATAACTATTTCTATAACTAAAAAACAGAAAAATTTCTAAAAATTCTAACATTTCTAACAATGCTATATAACTAACTATTTCTATAACTAAAAAAAAGAAAAACTTCTAACTATTTCTACAACTAAAAAAATAAAAAAATGTATGTGTGTGTGTGTGTACGCGCGCTCACCGGTGAGGCGAGAGGCGACGGGGGGCAGCGACGGGGACGGCGACGAGCGGCGACGACGGGGATGGCGACGAAGGGGGCACGGACGGGGCAGCGACGACGGGGACGGGGACGGGGCGGCGACGACTGGGATGGGGACGACGCGGGACGGGCCGGGATGGGGCGGCGGTGACGACGGGGATGGGGACGACGGTGCGGCGACGACGGGCACGGGGACGACGAGGACAGGGCGGCGACGAGAAGGATATGGAGGCGGGGGCGGCGGGCGACGGGGCAGTGGTGAAGAAACAGATGAGAAACTGAAATTTTTGAAGTGCTTAGTTATATAGGATGGACCTTTAGTACCGGTTGGAGCCACAACCGGTACTAAAGGCCTGTTTTGGCCAGGCCAAGCAGCGGGAAGCGCACACCCTTTAGTACCGGGTGGTGGCTCCAACCGGTACTAAGGGCCCCCCTTTACTACCGTTTGGTGCCATGACCCAGTACTAAAGTTGGTGCGCTGGCGCAGGTGCGGGGCGGCAAGTTTAGTCCCACCTCGCTAGCCGAGGGGCGTCCGCACTGGTTTATAACCCCCCGTGCGGTAGCTCTCTCGAGCTCCTCTCCAAAGCAGGCCTACAGGGCCAACATGTTCTGTGTCTTCTGGGCCTTTGCGGGCCTGCATCCTGGCCCAACAACAGGTTGGGTTTCTAGTCGTATGCAGGATGCTCTCGCCCAGTAGGTGGTCTTTTTTTTTGCTTTATTTATTTTTGAGTTATTTTTCTGTGTATTTAGAGTTTCTTTGTGAATATTTTTGCTTTAGGTACAAAAAATTACAAACTTTCTGTTAGTGCCCGTAGTTGTCAAATTTGAATAGTTTAAATTTTGAATTATTTGAAATTAGTGTGAATCACTAGTTTGTGAATAACTTATCTTTAAAAATCAGTAAAGGCTTGAAAGAATTTATTTGCACATAAAATTTCTTCGCGTCTCAAATGCCAAAACACATAACTACCCTACCCTAACTATTACAGAGATTCCCTCGTGGGTGTGAAACATAGAAGAAAGTGATGATAGTGAAGCCGATCACATCCCAGATCTTTGGGTGTGAAACTTTTTCTTCGCGTGTGTCCCTTTGCGCCGTAACCATGGAAAATCTTCATCATTTAATGGGATGCTCGGGTCAATATTCACTGTGAATGGAGCAATTTCATCAAATTTTTCATAATCTTCTGACATGTCAGTCTTGTCATCCACTCCCACGATGTTTCTCTTCCCAGAAAGAACTATGTGCCGCTTTGGCTCATCGTACGATGCATTCGCTTCCTTATCTTTTCTTTTTCTCGGCTTGGTAGACATGTCCTTCGCATAGAAAACCTGTGCCACATCATTGGCTAGGACGAATGGTTCGTCTACATATGCAAGATTGTTGAGATCCACTGTTGTCATTCCGTACTGCTGGTCTTCCGTTACCCCGCCTCGTGTCATATTGACCCATTTGCACCGAAACAAAGGGACCTTCAAACCACGTCGATAGTCAAGTTCCCATATGTCCTGTATATAGCCATAATATGTTTCCTTTCCCGTCTTGGTTTCTGCATCAAAGCGGACACCACTGTTTTGGTTGGTGCTCTTCTTATCTTCGGCGATCGTCTAAAATGTATTACCATTTATCTCGTACCCTTTGAAAGTCAATATATTCGAAGATGGTAACTGGGACAGCAAGTACAAGTCATCTTCAATAGAGGCATCATGCATGGTACGTGTCTGCAACCAGCTGGCGAAACTCCTGGTTTGTTCACGTGTAATCCAGTCATCAGACCGCTCCAGGTGTTTGGAGCGTAGCAAATTCTTGTGTTCATCCATATAGGGAGACACCAAGGCGGAATTCTGTAGAACTGTGTAGTGTGCTTCAGTGAGAGAATGTCCATGCATACGTATTATTTGTTCCCCTCCTAGCGTGCCTTTTCCATCGAGTCTGCCCTTATGCCGTGATTCAGGAACACCAATTGGCTTAAGGTCAGGAATAAAGTCAATACAAAACTCAATGACCTCCTCATTGTGATGGCCCTTGTAGATGCTTCCTTATGGTCTAGCACGATTATGAACATATTTCTTTAAGACTCCCATGAACCTCTCAAAGGGGAACATATTGTGTAGAAATACAGGACCCAAAACGTTAATCTCTTCGCATATGTGAACTAGGACGTGTGTCATGATGTTAAAGAAGGATGGTGGGAACCTTGGTATGATTACCTTCTGAGAGATTGCATTGAGAAATGCACATAGCTTCACAGTGGCTAATCCAACGTTTTCCGGTAGAAGCCCCCTCAATGCAACCGGAAGCAATTGCATCATAATCACGTGGCAGTCATGAGACTTTAGGTTCTGGAACTTTTTCTCTGCCATGTTTATTATTCCCTTTATATTCGACGAGAAGCCAGACGGTACCTTAATACTGAGTAGTCATTCAAAGAAGATTTCCTTCTCTTCTTTGGTAAGAGCGTAGCTTGCATGACCCTGATGTATGCCGTCTTTTCCGTGCATACGTTGCTGGTCCTCCCGTGCCTCAGGTGTATCTTTTGTCTTCCCATAAGCGACCAAGAAGCCAAGCAGGGTCACACAAAGATTCTTCGTCACGTGCATCACGTCGATTGCGGAGAGGACCTCTAGGTCTTTCCAATAGGGTAGGTCCCAAAATATAGATTTCTTCTTCCACCTGGGTGCGCGTCCGTCGGCGTCCTTTGGAACAGATTGTCCGCCAGGACCCTTTCCAAAGACTACCTTCAAATCCTTGACCATATCATATACATCAGCACCAGTACGGTGGCGAGGCTTCGTCCGGTGATCCGCCTCACCTTTGAAATGCTTGCCTTTATTTCTTACAGGATGCCTGCTCGGAAGAAATCGACGATGTCCCAGGTACACATTCTTATTACAACAATTCAAATATATACTGTCGGTATCATCCAAACAGTGCGTGCATCCGCGATATCCCTTGTTTGTCTGTCCTGAAAGGTTACTCAGAGCAGGACAATCATTGATGGTCACGAACAGCAACGCCCTTAGGTCAAATTCTTCCTGTTTGTGCTCATCCCACGCACGTACACCTGTTCCATTCCACAGTTATAAGAGTTCTTCAACTAATGGCCTTAGGTACACATCAATGTCATTGCCGTGTTTCTTAGGGCCTTGGATGAGCACTGGCATCATAATGAACTTCCGCTTCATGCACAACCAAGGAGGAAGGTTATACAAACATAGATTCACATGCAAGGTGCTATGGTTGCTGCTCTGATCCCCAAAAGGATTAATGCCATCTGCGCTTAGACCAAACCATACGTTCCTTGCGTCATCTGCAAACTCCTTCCCGTACTTTCTTTCGATTTTTCTCCACTGCGACCCGTCAGCGGGTACTCTCAACTTTCCGTCTTTCTTACGGTCTTCTCTGTGCCATCGCATCGCCCTGGCATGCTCGTTGTTTTGGAACAAACGTTTCAACCGTGGTATTATAGGAGCATACCACATCACCTTGGCAGGAATCTTCTTCCTGGGGCGCTCGCCCTCGACATCACCAGGGTCATCGCGGCAGATCTTATAGCGCAATGCACCGCATACCGGGCAAGCATTCAAATCCTCGTACTCACCACGGTAGAGGATGCAATCATTAGGGCATGCATGTATCTTCTGCACCTCTAACCCTAGACGGCAGACAACCTTCTTTGCTTCGTACGTACTCTCGGGCAATTCGTTGTCCTTTGGAAGCATATTCTTTATCATTACCAGCAACTTTCCAAATCCCTTGTCAGATACACCATTCTCTACCTTCCATTGCAGCAATTCCAGTGTGGTGCTCAACTTTTTCTTATCACCTTCCAATTCGGGTACAACAATTTTTTGTGATCCTCTAACATGCGCTGCAACTTCTTCTTCTCCAAATCACTTGCGCAGTTTCTCTTTGCATCGGCAATGGCCCGAGCAAGATCATCAATGGACTCATCTGATGCCTCTTCTTTAGCTTCTTCCCGCATTGCCGGCTCAGCTTCTTCCCCCATTGTTGTATCATCGTATTCAGGGAACCCATGGCCAGGATAGCTGTCTTCGTCCTCTTATTCTTCATTGTCTTCCATCATAACCCCTCTTTCTCCGTGCTTGGTCGAAACATTATAGTGGGCATGAAACCAGACTCAAACAGGTGGACGTGAATGGTTCTTGACGTAGAGCAATTTTGACCATTCTTACAGACAACACATGGACAAGGCATAAAACCATCCACGTGCTTGTTTCCCTCAGCCGCAAGCAGAAAAGTATGCACGCCATTAATGAACTCGAGAGAGCATCGGTCATCGTACATCCATTTCCGGCTCATCTTCAATACAGAGCACCGAAAACACCAAATTAATACAAAACATAAAGTTCATACAACACTTAAATGCAACAAACAAATAACTCTCTAGCTAAAGCATTTAAATGCAACAACAAATGCGATCAAGATCGCAACTAAGGTAATAATTGATCCAACAGCATAATGATACCAAGCCTCACTATGGATGGCATATTTTCTAATCTTTCTAATCTTCAAGCGCATTTTCTCCATCTTGATCTTGTGATCATCGACGATATCGGCAACATGCAACTCCAATTCGATCTTCTCCCCCTCAATTCTTTTCAATTTTTCTTTCAAGTACTCGTTTTCTCTTTCAACTAAATTTAACCTCTCGACAATAGGGTCGGTTGGAATTTCCGGTTCACATACCTCCTAGAAAAATATCTATGTCAACTTGATGGGCATAATTTGTCATAAACACGAAATGCAACTAGTTTACAAAGAGAATATACCACATCCGAATCATAACAAGGACGAGGGCCGACGGGGACGGATATCAAAACCATGGCACTATGTATAACAAACAACATACGGGTAAGATAATTATACGAGTAACTATGTATCCAAATCACACAAACATCATTTTTTATATAAAATTTCATGAACAAGAGGCTCACCACAAGGTGGTGCCGGCGAGGGGACGGTTCGGGTGATCGACGGTGGTTACGACGGAGATTTAGAAGGCACTAAGTAAACCACACCTACATATGCAAACTAAGTGTTATTTTGACCTCAATTTGCATATAAATCAAATACTACCACATATAATTCCTCCCAAATTACTAAAACCCACAATTAATCACTATATAAACCAATGCAAGAGCTAATCTAGCAATGAGAGATGAAAGGACAAAGTTGCTAACCTTTGTGATCATTTGAATGGATGGGGGCCTGCAAATCTTGACAAATTATGGGCAAATTTTTTGATGAACTCAAGAGGAAGAAGGGAAGAACAGAGGAGAGGGAGAGGGAAAGGGGGAAGAACAGAGTGCTGGTGGACGAAGGGTTCATATAGGACGACCTTTAGTACCGGTTCGTGCCACGAACCGGTACTAAAGGTGTTGGAGGGGCCCCACTCTGACTACATCCTGCCACCACTTTGATTAGTACCGGTTCGTGGCACGAACCGGTGCTAAAGGTTCGCGCCGAACCGATACTAAAGAGCTCCTCCCACCTAGCCGTTGGAACCGGCACTAATGGACACATTAGTGCCGGTTCTGTTACAAACAGGGACTAATGTGTCTCACATTTTACCCTTTTTCTACTAATGTCTTAAAATCATCTCATACATCTGATGTACGCTTCCTTCTATAATCGGTCAGTTTTGGCCGGTACACTGCTGTACTGGTATCCTCTTGTGGAGTTGAACTTAAGACCACGACAGCTCCAGGCACGCCTGAGACATCCACTGTAGGGGCAACAAACGACTATCCAACATCCATTTCAATGTATTAAGTTTGCAAGAAACAGAGTATCACAATAAGACTGATGACATAATAGATAGCAAGGCATCGATTAATATGATGAAACCCGATCGTTCTATCCTTAGTGGCAACAATACAATACATGCCTCCGCTCTTTTTGTCACTGGGTTATATCACCGCAATACTGAACCAACGCCAGAGCACCAATCTCTCTGGAAAAAAACCATCGAACTTGGCCAAACAAGATAACAGATCGGGGGAATGCAAAGCTATTTTACTATACACCAAGAAAACATCAAAAGATTCTGTTTATTTCAATGAACAATCTTATCATAAAGTGATAGCTCTTCATATCCCAACAAACACACCCCCGATTACATCAAATTGATCCCGATCATGTGAAGCAACTGACGCAAACATGGTATGGAAGATCGAAAGGAGAGAGAGAGAGAGAGAACCATCTAGATACTACTATGGACCCTTGGGTCCCAATGGAACTACTCACACATGGTCATGAAGGCAGCAAGGTTAATAAATAAGACTTCAGCAATGGCTTCCCCCTCTAGCAGAACTCCAAAACAGGCCTCTGGATTGGATCTGCGTAAAAGAGGAACTTGCGGCCGCTATCACTGCAAAAAAAATACACTTCCGTTATGATACGTGTTTGTCACAGTAGTTCACGTTTTCTGTCATACATGTACATCCATGACGATTTTATGACAGAATCAAGATAGTCATAACTGTGCTGTCGTAGAAGTGTTTCATGGCATTACCAAAATTATCATCACGGAAGTGTCCACTTCCATGACGATAAATCACGCGTCACAGAAGTGCTTTCGTCAAGGCTGACCGACACGTGGCATCCATTGTAACGGAATGCCGTTAAGCTATCGGGTCCGGTTTTGGATCCGATAACCCGTTAACAACCCCGACCAATTGGGATTTTGCGCATGTAAAATCGTCGGCTCACCATTGGGACAGATGTCATCCACTCATTGGACCCAAGGCACCTATGATACGTGACATGTGGCACGACCCACTCCTGTGAAAAGGTCGGCCCATTTGACATGGTCAAAAGGTGGCGGGCCGGCCCACAGAAAGCATGTTAATGGCCTGTTCGCATATAACCCATTTACAACACGCTAACCCATGACCCGTTACGGCCTATCCGAATTAGGCCTAGTAGCGTCATCTCAGCCGTCCAATATGATTCCATTCCATTTTAACTTCCGAACAATGTATGGCCCATGACGTCTTTCGGCCCATATGAGGCCATTTGTAACTCTTGGCCCATTAACGACCCGTGGTGAAACTGGCCCGTAATGAATAGCGTATCACTTTATACCCATTAACGACCAATTATTCCATTGGGCCGTTTCCAGCCCATGTTATCTTTCGGCCTTCTCAGGGCCCATTTGTTCTTGGGCTCATTTCCATCATTCGGTTACTTACGTCCCATTACTCCCATTTTCTACTTGTGGGCCATATTCAACCCGTTGTTACAGTTGGCCCATTTGTATCACGTTAATACGTTGGGCCGTTTCCATAGCGTCATCAAATACGGCCTATTAACAAAGGCTAGTTATGGTCAGCCTATGAACGGACGATTCCAACTCTAGCCCGTTTACGGCCATTATGCGGTCTGGTAATGGTCCATGTTTGGCCAATCGATCATACGACCCATACAAGGCTCATTTATGATACGGCCCGTAGAAGGCCCATTGTGTCTACAGCCGTAGAAGGCCCATTGTTTCTATGGCCCGTAGGAGGCCCAGTGTCACTACAGTAAATATATAGTCCATGGTTATTGTGGCCTAGTTTTAAAAAATAGGTTATTGCGGCCACTAGCAAACCACGAAAAAAGAACTGCAGTGACTACAAGAAAACTAATAATCAATACAACATGGAAATAAATAAGCAAGCAACTTACGCAAGGCTATCACGGCTAGTACACATATTACATCCACTAGGCATCAAAGTTCGCCACTAGTGAAAATATAGGGAACAAAGCAGCATATAAAGCCGCAGCAAAACAAGTTCAGAACTGAAATCACTTCAGAAGAGCTTAAGAAACAATATCCTGGTTACCCATAATGCTGGCAAGATGCTTAGCAAGGTTATTAACATTCTCTTGTTTGGCGCTTAAATCCTCCAGCGCTTGATGTTGCACAAGAAAGTATGCATCTGAGTTCTGCAGAGACTTCCTCAGTCCTTCGGCTTCTTGCCACAGCACAGCTGACTGATGCCTTTCGGCTTATAGCTGAGCTGAAGAAGCCAATGTGATTCAGGCAGCGAGTTTGAAGAGCTTTTGCCAGTGGTACTGGCCAGTAACTCGAACACTACATCAACGCAGGACTGTGGGGTTTTCTCACTGTCTACAAGATCGTTTTTATCACCTTTCTTGGAGACTAATAGGGTTGTCTCACTATATTGAACCTTATCTACATTACTTTATCTACCATTGAATAGTGGGTGCTCTTCCCCAATATTTTGTTTGAATACTACAAGAGAAACAAGAAGATACATCACAGGTTTAGCATGTAGTATACGAAGCTCATTTTGGTAAAATGGTTCCGTAGTAAGGTGGATAGGATAACAGCATGAAACACACATATATCTATGTACTATGGTCACTGTATTGTCCATATCATTCTAGTTTATGTTGCCTAATCAAGATAGAGACACAGTTCAACTCATATATTTTTAAGACACAGCAGGGTAGACAGAATATAAGTGTGAGAAACTACACAACATTGGCAACACTCGTAATGTGCATCACATGAGAACATAATTGTTTATACAAGTGAAACTGAAATCAACATAGAGCAAGAAGTTAGAACACCAATCCAGCTAAAGAAATAGGTTTAAAACATACCTGTTGCGCCATTGGAGTTTCAATTGGATCCTTCAAATTCGAGAGTATTTGGTAGAGTAAATACAGTGATGCAACAACAAAGGAGTATGGACCATAGCTACGGAATCTGAACTGAGAATAGTTGCTCTTCTGCTTTGAACGTGGAGTTTGGGTTAGCAGTGGTGGTCTTCGTGCTTTGGGCCCTACAGTTGCTTTACAAACTGCTCGTGTGGGGGTACTCTGTGGTGGACATGGTGCTTTGTCAACTAGAAGTGGGTTACTATCAGATGGGTTGCAGCTGGTTCTCTGCCCAACGGTGTAAGTGTGCAATCGGGAAGAGTCTCGATTATGTGTGGTGGGGCTAGTTTGTGGGCCAGTACAACCATGGTTCTATCTGCATCGACTGGTAGCACAGTCTTTTGTGAAGAACGGGTTTTTGCTCCCTTAGATACTGCCATCACCCCCCCCAATTCAAATTGCTGATAAACAAGAAAAGAAGTTGAACGTACATACATTGTATGATAGACATATGTGGTAATTCACATATATGTTGTCTAACCAAACAAGACATCATGACAGAATTTCACATATATGATGCCTACCTAAACATGATAGCATGACACAGTTTCAGATATATGATGGATAACTTAACAGGATATAATGGCATAATTCAACATATGATGAGTATCTAAACAGGATGACATGATAAAACTATATGATGTATTTCTAAAATAGGTTGGGATGAAATAATTCACATATATGCTTTGTAAGTATACATGATGGCATGATATAATTGACATAATTGATTAATATATCAAGCAGCCGACACTCGCATGTATGATCTCTAAACTAAGCAGATGGAATTCAATATTGTGCATATGTTGTCCAAACTAAGCAATGCAAGACACCATATGCATGATATGAGAAATATACACATTGCAACTTAGGGCATACACCTCAGGTGGGATATAGGACTGGTCATTTCTCTCTGAATTCTCCTCTGAGGAGCTCCCAGTAACCATCGAGATAAATGCTTCAACAGGTACCATTGCCTGCTCTGAAGACCTTGTTTTCACTCCAGATTTTTCCATAACCTGCTCAAATAGCTGATACACATGAAGAGTAGGTGAATATACATAGATTGTCGACAAATCGAATACATAATGAAAAAAAGATGGCATGAGATAATTCACATCTACGATGCCTGTCTACAAGGCGGTGCATAATTCACATATATGATAACTGGCTGAAAAACATGGCATTGCATAATTCACATATCTGATATAGAAAGCAAACAGGAGGCAATCACACAAAGCATGTCCAATCTAAGCAGATGGCATGGCAATGCAAGACACTATATGCATGATATGAGAAATATAACCCTGCCAAGTTAGAGCATGCACCTCGGGGGGGAATACGACTGGTCATCTATCTTTGAATCCTTCTCTGAAGAGCTAATTGTAAGTAGCAAGAAATCTGCATCGACAGGTAGCACTGACTGCTCAGAAGACCTTGTTTTCACTCCAGATTTTCCCATGACCGACTCAAACGGCTGATTCACAAGAAGAGTAGATTAATGTATAAACATTGTTGACAAATGGAATACATTATGAAGAAAATATGGCACGATACAATTCAAATATATGATGACTGGCTAAACATGATGACATTGCATGATACATGTATATGATGCCTGGCTAGGGAAGATGGCATTGAAAATTCCCATATACTCCCTCCATTCCTAAATATTTGTCTTTTTAGAGATTTCAAATGGACTACCACATACGGATTTATATAGACATATTTTAGAGTGTAGATTCACTCATTTTTCTCCGTATGTAGTCATATAGAAACCAAACGGGTGGCATTCACACAAAGCCAATCTAAACTAAGCTGATGGCATATCAGATGTATAATCTAAGCAATGCGAGGCGCCATATGCATGATATGACCAACATCAGCATGCCAGGTTAGAGAAAACACCTCAGGTGGTAAACAGGAGTGGTCGGCTCCTTCTGAATCCCCATATGAATAGCTATCTTCCTCTGGAATACAATCCGGAATGGCGGGTGGGGGGCCCACTTTGCCCATGATGACATTATATCCCCATGCAACGGTCTTCTCTTTTTCTCTACATGTTCAGTACGGTTTTGTACAATATCTGACATGCATAATAAAAAATAGTTAGATTTTGTAAGGCCTAAGGGGTGCATGCAAAAATCAAGACTGATGGTAGCAAACAAGTGGATGGATCCAAAACTAATGATAGCAGGTAGATTATAGATTCAGTTTAAAAATATAGACAATGGATCATCTATTGTTTGTTGCCCACCCAACATGAACCACATAGAAGACCCCAGATGAACCAGATAGTAGACATCTACTATTCGTTGTTGCCTCGATATGAGTGAGGGAGTCCTGGACTAGGGGGTCCTCGGGCGTCCTTCTTGTTACCCATGGGCCGTACTGATGGGCTGTGAAGACACGAAGGCCGAAGACTGTACCAGCGTCCGGATAGGACTCTCCTTGGCGTGGAAGGCAAGCTTGGCAATCAAATATGAAGATTCCTGAGGGAGTCCTGAATTAGGGAGTGTCCGGATAGCCGTACTATACCTTCAGCTGGACTCCAGGACTATGAAGATACAAGATTGAAGACTTCGTCTCTTGTCCGGAAGGGACTTTCCTTGGCGTGGAAAGCAAGCTTGGCGATACGGATATGTAGATCTCCTACCATTGTAACCGACTCTGTGTAACCCTAACCCTCTCCGGTGTCTATATAAGCCGGAGGGTTTTAGTATGTAGGACAACACATAACAATCATACCATAGGCTAGCTTCTAGGGTTTAGCCTCCTTGATCTCGTGGTAGATCTACTCTTCTACTACCCATATCATCAATATTAATCAAGTAGTACGTAGGGTTTTACCTCCATTAAGAGGGCCCGAACCTGGGTAAAACATCGTGTCCCTTTTCTCCTGTTACCATCTGCCTAGACGCACAGTTCGGGACCCCCTACCCGACATCCGCCGGTTTTGACACCGACATCGGTGCTTTCATTGAGAGTTCCTCTGTGTCGTCGCTTTTAGGCCCGATGGCTCCTCCGATCATCAATAGCGATGCAGTCCAGGGTGAGACTTTTGTCCCCGGACAGATCTTCATCTTCGGCGGCTTCGCACGGCGGGCCAATTCGCTTTGCCATCTGGAGCAAATCGAAAGCTACGCCCCTGGCCATCAGGTCAGATTTGGAAGTTTAAACTACACGGCTGACGTCTACGGCGAATTGATCTCCGACGGATTCGAGCCACAGTCGAGCGCGCCGCACTGTCACGATGGGCATGATCTAGCTCTGCCGCCGAACAGTGCCCTGGAGGCCGCACACGCATCAGTTCCGACCCTCAATTCGGAACCAACTGCGCCGATCGAGGATGAGTGGTTGGACGCCGCCTTGGGGGCTGCGATCCCAACGGCGATCTAGCCAAACACCAGCCCCGCAATCCGCAAGGCCCGTGACTCCGAGGGGCCGGACTCCTCTCCGGACTCCGAGCCCTCCGCGCCCCTGCCGATCGAATCCGATTGGGCGCCGATCATGCAGTTTACCGCCGCGGACATCTTTCAGCACTCGCCCTTTGGCGATATTCTGAAGTCTTTAAAGTCTCTCTCTTTATCAGGAGAGCCCTGGCCGGACTGCGGTCAGCAAGTTTGGGATACGGACGATGAAGAAATTCAAAGCCCATCCACCACCCACTTTGTAGCCACTGTCGATGATTTAACCGACATGCTCGACTTCGACTCCGAAGACATCGACGGTATGGACGCCGATGCAGGAGACGATCAAGAACCAGCACCTATAGGGCACTGGAAAGCCACCTCGTCATATGACATATACATGGTGGATACCCCAAAAGAAGGAGATGGCGATGGAACAGCGGGGGATGACCCCTCAGAGAAACAGCCTAAGCGCCGGCGTCAGCGGCGCCGCTCTAAATCCCGCCAAAGCAAAAACGGTGATTCCGGCACAGGAGATAATAATACTCCGGATAGCGCCGAAGAACACCCCCTCCAGCAACATTCAGCACAAGAGGATGGAGAAGCCAGCCCTCACGAGGGAGTGGCAGACAGAGAGGTCGAGGATGATAATTATATGCCTCCTTCCGAAGACGAGGCAAGCCTCAACGACGACGAATTCGTCATGCTAGGGGATCCCGTCGCACAAGAGTGTTTCAAACGCAGGCTTATGGCCACGGCAAGCAGCCTCAAGAAAAAGCAACAACAGCTTAAAGCTGACCAAGATTTGCTAGCCAACAGATGGACTGAAGTCCTTGCGGCCGAAGAGTATGAACTCGAACGCCCCTCCAAGAGCTACCCAAAGCGCAGGTTTCTACACCGATTAGAGGAGGAAGCACCTAAACCTACATCACCAGTGCATGATATGGCCGACCGGCCACCTCGTGGCCGTGACAGAGAGGCCTCTCGTCCCTCCACTCAAGCCGCGCCCCGGCGCCGCTCAAAACATTCTAAGGCACGGGAAAATGCGCAAGACCTGCGAGACATATTGGAGGACAAGGAGAGGCAAACAAGATTGATCTACAGATCGCGCGGGCGCCCCACGGCATGTGATGGTGATCGTCACTCCGGATATAATAAATCCGGACGGGCCGAACACAATAGACAAAGCCCGTTTGAGCTGCGTCGTGATATAGCCCAATACAGAGGCGCCGCACACCCACTATGCTTCACAGATGAAGTAATGGATCATCAAATCCCTGAGGGTTTCAAATCCGTGAACATCGAATCATACGATGGCACAACTGATCCCGCGGTATGGATCGAGGATTATCTCCTTCATATCCACATGGCCCGCGGCGATGATCTACTTGCCATCAAATACCTCCCACTCAAACTTAAAGGACCCGCTAGGCATTGGCTTAACAGCTTGCCAGCAGAATAAATCGGTTGTTGGGAGGACCTGGAAAGCGCATTCCTCGACAATTTGCAGGGCACTTATGTGTGACGGCCAGACGCCGATGACCTAAGACACATAATTCAGCAGCGAGAGGAATCGGCCAGGCAATTCTGGACACCGTTCCCAACAAAGAAAAATCAAATTGTCGACTGTCCGGACGCAGAGGCCCTAGCAGACTTCAAGCATAATATCCATGACGAGTGGCTTGCCCGGCACCTAGGACAGGAAAAGCCAAAATCTATGGCAGTAATCATGACACCCATGACTCGCTTTTGCGCGGGGGAAGACAGCTGGCTAGCTCATAGCAATAACTTGACAGGTCGCGTTGTAACAAGCAAAAGCGCCGCATTAATAGCGACAACAACGAGGATACGACAGTCAATGCCGGATTCAGAGGCTATAAATCCGGTCAGCAGAAAAAACCATGCAAAAGAAATACTCAGGGCCCGTCTAGTTTGGAACGAATACCGACCGCTTGTGCCAGATACATGGCACCCCCGAAAAGCCAGCCAATCACACCAATAGGGATTGTTTGGTGTTCAAGCAGGTAGGCAAGTTAAACGCCGAAAATAGAGACAAGGGGTTGCGTAGCAATGACGAGGAGGAGCCCACGTCGCCGAACAACAATGGACAGAAGGGTTTTCTCCCACAAGTGCGGACGGTGAACATGATATACGCAACCCACAACCCCAAGAGGGAGCGGAAGCGTGCGTTAAGGGACGTATATGCGATGGAGCCAGTCGCCCCAAAGTTCAACCCATGGTCCTCCTCCCCGATCACTTTTGATCTAAGGGACTACCACACTAGCATCCGTCATGGCGGATTCGCCGCATTGGTTCTAGACCCAATTATTGACGGATTTCATCTCACAAGAGTCCTTATGGGCGGCGGCAGCAGCCTGAACCTGCTTTTCCAGGATATAGTGCGGAAAATGGGCATAGATCCCTCGAGGATTAAGCCCACTAAAACGACCTTTAAAGGCGTCATACCAGGTGTAGAGGCCAACTGTATAGGCTCAGTTACACTTGAAGTGGTCTTCGGATCTCCGGATAATTTCCGAAACGAGGAGTTAGTCTTCGACATAGTCCCGTTCCGCAGTGGCTATCACGCACCGCTCGGGCGAACCGCATTTGCAAATTTCAATTTGGTACCGCACTACGCATACCTTAAGCTCAAGATGCCAGGCCCTCTAGGAGTAATCACGGTCAATGGAAACACCGAACTCTCCCTCCGAACGGAGGAGCACACGGCAGCCGTCGCAGCGGAAGTACAAAGCAGCCTCTCAAGACAGCTCTCCAATCCGGCCGTTAAACGTCCGGACACTATCAAGCGCGCCAGGAGTAACCTACAACAAGACCGCCTGGCACGTTCCGAGCAGGCGTAGTAATGCGGCCCCAACCCTAGCCCTCGCGAAATAGCGAAACCAGTGCTTCGCGTACATAACTACGCTCTCGAAATACCATGGGCACAGGGGGAGGGGCACCATCACGGCACACCCGAAACACGGCTTAAACCGCACTAGGGGCTACTGATTTCTTCATTTTATCTTACTTTCAGGACTCCATACTTTGGAAGACCTGTTCGGCAATCCAACTGCCGCACAAATGATGCAAGAACCAGGGAAGCAGAAAAGCTACGCCGCATTATAGAACTCCCAGGTGGTCTCTATCACGAGCAGTACACCTGTTTTGGATACTATTCCGCAGCCTGCCCCTGGAAAGGACATGTTAAATAGTCCCGCTTTTGCTTATCGTACTATTTGTATCGTTCTACTTTGATCGCAACCTTTCTATAAACAATGCATAGCGTTTGTCTATTTTTTCGCATTACTCTTTTGTACAAATATATGTTCATTAACGACATGTTGCACCCGTACACTTTGGTACGGCCAATACGCCATAGTACCCCTCAATATGGTGTGAGAAGTCCGAACACTTTAACAAGTGCGGCACCCCGAACTTATAGCATTATATGCATCGGCTCCGAATCATGTCTTGGGTCAATAGTTGGGTTTGCCCAGCCCCTATGTTTTCGTGCCTTACGTTCCATTATATCGGCTAAGGTAGCACTAGGAGAACTACTACGATTGTGCCCCAGTTGAGCTGGGCGGAGCACCTCAGTAGAGAAAGCTAAAACTGACTGTCATGATGAAGCGAGAGACTGGTCGCTGTTCGAGAGGTTTTTCGAGTCCCTAAACACTTATGCCGCTTAGAGCGAGGAGTCGGCTTTATCCGGCCAAGGCGTGGATAGCGCCCCGAACTCGGTCTTCCGAACACTAGGGGCTTCGCCGAAATTTAAAATTATAGAATTCTATGGCTAAGTGAGGGTGTTCAAGCATTATAGTCCGATTGCCTTGTTCGTTGTGCTGAGCGCCTCTCTCAAAGGACCCAAATATGGGAAAAAGAGCGCTCAGGTTTATCCCGAACACCCTAGCACTAGTGGCATGGGGGCAGAAGCCGACGACTCGTCATCCTCAAATTTGATAAAGGCCGCACAAAAGGTAATAGTTTTAATTCAAAAAGCATTGCTTAGCGCATATGAACAAGTTTTCAGCGCACAGGACAACACGAGCGAGTTTACACAGGAACTAGCTGAGTAACCCGCTCATTTGCGCGGCTAGATTATTGTTTGTTATGTATTTTTCTAATTTTGATTGGTCTCTTAAGTATGCATTTCGGAGTTAAATAAACATTGCGTATTATGAAGCTATTTTAGCTTATATGAAGCTTATTTAATGGTATGTGAAGGAAAATGTTTGATTCATGACAACAATGTGCCCGTATTTAAAAGTAAGACGGAAAAATTTGACTCGAATATAAGTTAAATTATGAATTTATACCATTATATTATAAAAACTACTGTGGAGATGTACTGATTGTAATTTTATGTAGGATGTAATTTCTCTATTATTATTGTTTGTTTGTTTAATGAAATAATGTTGATATATTTTTTATAAAATTATTAGGTTTTGATCTACCTATCATCTGTGTAGCAAGCCCAATTTCTAGGTTAAGAAGCAAGCACATTTTTTATTCACTTATTTGGTAGGTTGTGCAAAGTCCTACGTGCCCACATCTAAAAATTAATGAAATTAAAATTTTCAATATCCAAAAATAATATTTTGTAAAGTAATCACGTGTTTGGTGCATTTTTTATAGTTACTGCCCAGTTCTTATAATTACATCCCAATTATTATTTCCTAAAGCCCATTTTCTTGTTAAGCCTAATGCATCCCTCCTAGAAAAGATTTGCAGCCCAGCGGGGCGGAGAATAACAACTTGACCTTGCCTGGGTATTCCTAAAAGAAATGTATAGCTGGGCTAGCCATTTTCAGCTTGGAAAAAATTAATATCTGGGCTGGATATCTGGCCTGGGCTAGACGGGCCACAGCCCGCCCAGGTAATACCTGCAGCGATGTTTTCGTTATTGTTCAAAGGAGAAAAAAATATCTGGGCTAAACATCGAAAAACTTTGCTGTGCTCACACCTCAAATACTACATAGGTTGACAATGGTGTGGGACCGTGATGTGAGGAAACCGGGAGGTAGCAAAATAAATTATAGTTCTGTTGTGCCCGAAACAGTCAGCGTCGCCCGCCCCGAAACAGTCAGCGCCGCCCGCCCCGCTTCCCGGTGCAGGCGATTGCTCTGCCTTCAAACGACACAAGTGCCATTTGTCCGTCCACCTGCCGCCGACATTAATGATACGCAGTTGCCGAGGCGGCTACTCCGGTGCCACACATCCGTCCCTCCGCCCGCCCACCATTGCTATATAAACTACTGCGCTGGCCATAGCCGCAGTCATCCGCGTCCGTTCCCTTTCTCCTATCCACACCACGACTGCTCACCATGGCTTCCTCGCACTCCAGCGCTCTTTGGGACGGGCGGACGACGGACCATAAGGAAATGGTAGCCATTGCTGCCGACCAGCTGGCCGGCAGGTAGCCGGAGGACGACGACGTCAAGGCGCCAACCGCCTCATCCGCGCCATCCTCGCCGGCCCATTGCACCATGACCATCGGCGAGGCCCGTACCCAATATATGGACAGGGTGAGGCAGATGCGTGAGGAGCAGTTCCTCGAGGTGCAGGCCGAGGCCGCCTACAACCACCATCTCCTCTAGGAGCACCTACAGGCGGAGGAGTAGATTGCCGCGGAGCGGGCGGAGTAGGAGGCGCTGCTCGACTCGTACTGCTCCGCCCGCAAGGGCCGCCTCGAGCACTGACAGTACCGCATGCGGGTGGCAGAGGCTGCGTCGCCTACAAAGAGGCTAGCAAAGAGGACAAAGAGGCTACACAGGTGGGTACCTTCGGTTAATTAATTATACCTCCAGCGCACCCCTTTCTAGTTGAAGAATGTATAAAATGTAATGAAATCCGGCATGTTTATATGAAATACGACCGTGTATGAATGAATTTATTTTGATTAGTTCGAATCCCTGTATCACTGGCATTGGATGAACATGCAAAACAATACGTACTAGCATTATTCCCAGGGTGATCACCTCGTTTGCAGCAGTTTCACATGTACTCCCTCCGGTCCTTTCTAGTCTGCATACAAGTTCTGTCTGCAGTCAAAGTATCTCTACTTTGACCAATCTTATACAAAAAACTATGCACTTTCACAATGTGCGAAGTAAAAAGGAACAAAAGGAGTACACAGAGTTTGAGCAGTTTTTTAGCGTTTCTATACATTGCAATCAAACACATAGGCTGACAATTCATAGAGAACATTCAAAACAACCGATGATTATGCATCTCAGCGACTCACATGCCAGAGGCAGTATTTACTTCACAACTAAAGAATAAATAAAAAAATGATCGACGCTGCTGAGAGCAAAGGGCGTCCCATTCGAAAATATCAAACGCGTGTCTTGCTAAAAGCAATGAGCAAAATTTTACAAGGTTGTCCCATTCCAAAATATCAAATGCCTATGATTGTGGAATGGGCAGGGTTTGCCATCAGTTTGGACATTGACATGGCACCTCGTGCTAAATAAACCAGTTGTTCTTTTTGTGCAGTTCCACCAAAATCAACCAAATTCGCGCGTAGCTTGTATGATTTCGCCCTTATATGTTGCAACGCCTTGAACTTATCGGCACCTCCTTTCTTGTGGTGGAAATGAATGATTCGATGTAATCATGAACATTTTGTGCAGTTCCAATTGAAATCAAGCTGAGCACCCCTGTTTGCAGATATACAAAAAAAATGATTAGTATAAAGCAAACTGTACATACATGGTCCATGTAGAGAACAGTTTTAGAAAAATGGAACTCACCAGAAAGAATCCTAGAACAACATTGTACTCGCCCAGCACGGAAAAAAAGGAAATTTGTCAGTTCTTCTGAGCTGAAGTTAGTTTGGTCTTATGGGGAGTAATGTAACCATCCTTCAACTGCTCCTTCTGATGAGAAGATAGACAGGGCTTCTTCATCCTCGCATAATCGGAACTGGTCACTTCAGGTACTCCATATTCTTCTTCAGAGGAAGATGATCCTGTTGTGCAAAGACAAGAGGACTACTAAATGCTAGCATCCCTATTTGCTCGAAAAAAGGAAAGGAAATATTTAAAACAGCACAGATGAAGCACTTCTCAAGGACAATACCACTTTTTCATGACAGTATCTAAACAGTAGCACAACACCAATAGAGATGACAAAGCTCAATAATATGGATGAAATCACTGGGCGAGTACCAACCTTTGTCAGGAGGCTTATTGTGTAGAGCATACAGATCAAGCACTTCTCCGGAACCATATGTTCCTATCTACGGTGGTGGCCATGCTTACTATATACTCCTCGATTAGTTTAATGTGTCCAACATCTTCTTGTGCAGTTCCACTAAAATATCTGGTATCTTCAAAGAAGATCCCTGTTCGCACAAGTAGAGGTAATTACATGTTACATTAAGAGTGGCATCAAATCAGTGGCAAAATAATTTCTCATTCCAGCCATAGCAATAAATTAAGATGCAAAACTATATAATTACTTGTGTCATCACAGTTCCAGTGCTTCATTACAGCACCGGGAGTTGATTTTTGTTTTTCTTCCGCTTGTTCTTCCCCTTCATCACTTGCTTCAATAACAGACAAGCTTCTCCTTCAATGTAAGATTTGGCATGTCAATTAGGGAGCACAAGTATAGTACTAAACTTAATTTTCTAATGAAAGTGACAAAATACAGGCCAGCAGTTGTGAAATATCCTTCTCTTACCTCAATGGGATATTACGGTGCACATAAAGATTGGAAGTCTTGTCTCCATTTGTGCAGTTCACTAAAATCAAGCAACATTATCGTACAAGTAGCACAACATATGAAAGCACACTACATAATCATGTGAAAGAAGGCTAGTACTGACCTCTCATGATGCGGAATTCAAACAACTCACGAGAAGAAGATCTGAACCAAATTCGCCTTAAAAGATAGGAAGTAAGATCTCCTCTTGTGGAGTTCCACTAAGATCAAGCAATCAAGCAACGTTGTCGGTGTGACATTTTGGTTGAATTGCACAAAACACTCTTAAAACAAAAGTGTTTTGTGCAGTGCAACAAAAGATCACAATGGCAACGAGGTGAAGTAGATAACCCTGTTTACACAGAGGTGCAAAGGAAAAAAATTAGTGGTCAATAACGGTGGATGACACAGAAGCCAACAAAAAGAAGCATCTATCTTATCTAAATGGGAAAGAAAGCGAGATGGTAGCATTTCTCAAACGATGGCATCAATTTTCCAGCGGCATTATTAGAGGGTGTTTGTTTATAGGGACATTTTGGTATAGGGACTGAAAAAACTCCGTGTCAGTCCCATCTAAACCAAATAGGAGGGACTTTTAGGGACTAAAAGTGGGCATTTTGGCAGCCAAAGACCACCTTTGGTTAGGATAACTTGTACTAGACGTTCCCCTTCAAAATGGCCAATTTTGGCTCCCTTCCCGCTCATTATTTGGGGAGAGGCCCAGGGCCTCTATAAATAGAGCTAGCCACCACAGAGTAGAGGGAGGAGAAATCTGATAGAGCCCAAGCAGAGGGAGAGAGAGAGAGAGAGAGAGAGAGAGCTAAACTCACCCAAGCAGTTCGCCGCACCAGCTCAAGAACACCCCTCGCGAGGCTGTTCTTCCCTTGTGCGTTCATCATCAGCCCCTGAGGCAATCCTCCACACCGCACACTGGAGTAGGGTCTTACATCACAACGATGGCCCGAACCAGTGTAAATCTCGTGTCCCTTGTGTTTTTCATCGTTTCCAGCCTATATCACGCGAGCAGATCGGACGTAGATCGGTAGGGGAGAGATTTCCCCGCGCACCCCAGTGCTCGAACCTCAAGGGTCTGCCGGAACCCGAAATCCGACATTTGGAGCGCCAGGTAGGGGTGCGCCGGAACCTTTCTTCCGTTGTTCGCGTGTGATCTTCCGTCGTGTCCATGGTTGACACTCGTCGGGCTCGCGCCGAGCGCCGGGCTCCTCGCGCCACCCGTGTCGCCTAGACGGTGCCCGTTGTCGGCCGCCCTCGTCGCCTGCCGCCAACGCCCACTAGTAGAAAAAGGGGCTTTTGTCCCGGTTGGTAAGGCCCTTTAGTCCCGGTTTTTGAACCGGGACTAAAGGGTCGGTACTAATGCCTCTCCCCTTTAGTCTCGGTTCAAACAGGAACCGAGACTAAAGGGCGCGGCCACGTGGAGCTCCACCTTTAGTCCCGGTTGGTAACACCAACCGGGACTAAAGGAAATTTTATGATTTTTTTTGAAAAAAAAATTAGATTTTTTTTTTTATATTTTTGATTTTCAAATTTCTGAATTATTTTAAGCTCTAGTCTGTAATCACCACCCCTCATCACTGCTCAACTTATCCTCTAATCACCCCTCATCATTCCAAATCATCTAACTTCCCGGACGGTCACCCATCCTCCCACTCCCCCAGCCTGAGCACGCATAACTTCCGGGTTCTATTCTCCCTCGCTCCCAGTCTGCACTTGTTGTTTTCCTGAAAACAGTACGATGTCAATCCTATTAACCTTCAGGAATTTTGCTTGAGCATGAAGTGACACATTTCGCTGTTTGAGTTTGAAACTATTGTTTGAAAAAACAATAATTATTTAGTACACTAATATTTCTTGAATAATTAGTTTGACCATTGTTTGACAAAAGTTTGACCAAAGTTTGACCAGATTTGACCAAAATTCGAAATAACTGAAATAATTATTTAGTAACACTAATATTCTAGAATAATTAGTTTGACCATTGTTTAACCAAAGTTTGGCCACAGTTTGACCATAGTTTGCCCAGATTTGACCAAAATTCAAAATAACTGAAATAATTATTTAGTAACACTAATATTCTAGAATAATTAGTTTGACCAATGTTTGACTACAGTTTGAACACTGTTTTACCAGATTTGACCACATTTTTTCGATTTTTTCCAGTCTAGATCTTAAAAGACCCGTAACTTTTTTTTCTGTTAGGTTTTTGAGGATTTTGTAAATGTTTAACGGGGTTCCCCGAGTTAAATTTGGATGTAACTTTTCGAGTATATGATTTTTCATATAAAAAACTTTTTAATCCGAGTTCGTATGCAAAAGTTATGCCGATTTTACAATTTCTAGAGAGATTTTGCAAATAAAGTCGCAATTCATATTTGTAAATTTTCCCAACAACTAGACCACATATCACATGGGAAACTTATTTTATTTTATTTTGTTGACATTTCCATCATTTTCTTTTGTTTTTTCTAAAATTGAAAAGGCGGTCCGGGGGGTGGGGGGGAGAGTTTTAAAATGGGCCCTTTAGTCCAGGTTCGTGGCACGAACCGGGACTAATGCCTCAAAGCCCATTAGTCCCGGTTGGTGGCACCAACCGGGACTAAAGGTCTAACCTTTAGTCCCGGTTTGTGCCACCAACCGGGACTAATGGGCATCGCAACCATTAGTCCCGGTTCGTGGCACGAACCGGGACTAAAGGGCCGAGGTGAACCGGGACTAATGCCTTAGCCGCACGAACCGGGATAAATGCTCACATTAGTCCCGGTTCCTGACTGAACCGGGACAAATGCTCCAACCCGGCCTGGACCATTGCCCCCTTTTCTACTAGTGGCCGCCACCGGCCCGACGGGGAACGAGCAGCAGGCCTCGTCCCAGCATCCTTCGCTGTGGCGGGATGGCCGCACCGCCACCCTATCACTGACTCCAGCTGGCTCGTCGTCCCACGTCCGTCGCGCTCCCATAGATGTGCACGCCTCGCTGCTCCTAGAAAGAGAGCTCCTGCACTACCGCCCCGTCGACGACCTCTACGAGGACTGGCTCGCCCGCATCAATGAGCTCGTCAGCGCCGCAGGGGGCTCCCCCTTGAGGTCCCTCTCGCGGCCTCGCCCTCAGTTCCGTGCCGGGGGCGAGGATCAGGAGATGCCTCCGCCACCACCTCCCCAAGAAGGTGCCTTGGCTGCAAGGCGTGCAGCCCCAGGGCGAGACCCTCCATGTCTGGCGCCTGCGCAGTAAGAAGGGAGCTGCCAAGAGATCCCGCGTCCCCGAGAAGGTGCTCGCGCGCTCCCATCGCCGGCGCGCCAATATCGCGTCCTTCCGCCTCAACGCCAAGACCCCGCGCTGCTCCAGGCGGCAGCGCGTGGTAATCCCCAGGAGCAAGGCCAGCACCAGCAAAGGGCGCCGATGGCCACAGCGGGCTGCCTCGCCTTCACCCCCGAGCTACGCGGTGTCACATGGCCAGGAAAGTTCAAGCCTGACCTCCCCCCACGCTATGACGGCACGGCGGACCCCGCGGAGTTCCTACAGCTCTACGAGCTGGGCATTGTAGCCGCCAACGGAGACGAAAAGGTCATGGCGAACTGGTTTCCCATGGCGCTCAAGGACGGCGCCCGCACTTGGTTCCTGAATCTGGCCCCCGGCACGATCTCCTCCTGGGACGAGATGCGCACCCGCTTCATCGCCAACTTCCAGGGCACTCGCGACCGGCCCCCGGCCGTGAGCGACCTGCACCGCATCAAGCAACAACCAGGGGAAACCCTGCAGAAGTGCATCCACCGCTTCAACTATGCTCGCCTCAAGATCCCCAAGGTGACTGAGGAAGCCATCATCTCAGCTTTCTCCGACGGCGTGCGCGATATCAAGATGAAGGAGGAGCTGGCAATGCATGAGGACCTATGCACATCCCTGGAGCTGTTCAACTTGGCGGCCAAGTGCGCCAGGTCTGAGGAAGGGCGTCTCTCCCTCCTCGAGCTCCTGGCAGCCGACCCGGAAGAGAAGAAGCTCAAGGCCAAGGACGTGAAGCGCTAGGGGGCTACCGTGCTTGCAGCAGAACAAAACAGTAAGCGAGGGAGGGATCAGCCTGAGTCATCCAAGGGCAGCCGGTATTGCGTGTACACGACCTCCACACCCACAATACCAACGAATGTCAAGAGCTCAAAGCCATGCGAGATGGGCGAATCGGCCGACGCCCCGAGCGCAACGACATGGGCTATGGCCGAGGAGGAGGAAGAGGTGGCGGCCGATGGGAAGACCGTGGCCCTCGCCAAGGGTGGCGTGACCGACGTCGCGAGGATCGCTGGCAGGACCAGCCTCGCGAGCATCACCCACACGGCAACGCAGGTCTCCCTCCTCTCCTGCCACCCCCAAGGAGGAATGAAGACCAACATCAAGACGATGGGGCTGGGGGCTTTCAGGAGCCGCGTGCAATCGCATGCATCTTCGGTGGCGCCCATGCCCCAGCCTCGCAACGCATCTTCAAGAAGTTTGCTCGCGAGGTGAATGCAGTCGTCCCCAAGCTTGAGGCCACACGCCCTCTCAGGTGGTCTACGTGCGCTATCACGTTGAGCTCAGCGGATCAGCTCAAGTGTGCGGCAACGGCCGGAGTCCTCCCGATGCTTTGCTCCCCAGTCATCAGCAATGTGCAGGTCACCAGGACCCTCATCGATGGCGGAGCAGGACCCAACGTCCTGTTCGTCGATACGTTCGACAATCTCCAAGTGCCATATGATCAGCTTCAGCCGACCAAGCCTTTCTCAGGAGTCAGCGATGGTTCCACTGTCCCGATAGGGCACGTTCGCCTCCCAGTCACCTTCAGACAGCGCAACAACTACTGCACTGAGCTCATCAACTTCGACGTCGCCCACATTCGCCTGCCGTACAACGCCATCCTCGGGTACCCAGCTCTGGCCAAGTTCATGGCAGTGACTCACCATGGTTACAATGTACTCAAGATGCCAGGGAGCGGTGGAGTCATCACCGTACACTGTGAAGAAAGGGACTTAGTGTGCTCGCTTGAGCGTGCATTCCAAGCTGCAGCAATCGAAGACCCAGATCACAGGAGCAGGATACTTCCCGAGGTGACCCTCAAGAAGAAGAAGGTTTCACCTGGCCCAAGCCGCAAGGAGGCCGGCGCCTCTGGAGGTGTTGTGTCAGGGTTCGCACCCGATCAGGGAGCGCCACCCTCTCACTCATAGGAAGGCGTGCCCGGCGCCCTCCTCAGGCAGGGCTCGGGGGCTCTCTCTTGGAGAGCCACCGACTTTGCCAAGGTCATGAGGGAGGCGCTCGGGCACCACTTGGAGGGGTGCTTCCAGGCACGTTTCCCTCAGGAAGGTACAAGGCAAGGAAGACCAAACGCTCTGGAGTTCATCGCAAGAAACGCCTAGGAGCTACAAGAGTCAAGAGTCATGCGCGGCAGCCGCCGCTTGCCCACTGCAGGCCCATATCCAGGCGAGGATGGTGGGCTGCGCGTCTGCATCGACGTACCAGGGCTCAACCGAGCCGCGTCTCAGGAGCGCCTCTGGCCATCGCACGTGGGGCAATGTGGAGGGGCCACCTCACAGCTACGTTCGCATGCCCTTCGGCCTGCGGAACGCAGTCACCGCTCACCAGCGCCTGCTGAGGAGCATTCTGGAGACTCAGGAGGTTAGGCACTATGCGGTCCTGGCAGAGATGGAGATGGCTCTTGAGGACCCACCTGTGCCCCCGGAGCCTCCCGAGGCCCCTGGGCCTGGGGGCTCGTGAGGTTCGACGTCTTCACCGTGCATCGCCAGCTTCTTCAGCGTCGCTTCATCTTCAGCAGCATCAGGTGACATCTTTCTAAGTTCCATTTTCAGCTGGGAGCGCCCACAGGGCCGCATCATTCCTAGGCCGCGTGGGTCCATCCTCGCGGCATGTATCCATTTTGTTTATGCTTTTTACCTACCTTGTTGGGGGCGCCCCTTGGGCCGCATCATCCCCAAGCTGCTCGGGCCTGACCCAGTGGCGGTTGCTTTTCTTGCATTCTGCTTAAAATGATTTCGATTTCCATGATTGTCACCTGCTGCTTATCGTCATGCAAAGCGCTTGCACGTTAAAAGGGGGTACCTGAGCATCACGACTGATGGGCTCCTACTGCCTCTCCAGCCCTCACCCCCTGGCCTTGACCCACGGCATCGCGACCTGTCATACCAGCGGCAGCTGAGCTCGCTCGAGGGCCGGGACCTGAGGACATAGAGCATTTGCATTCTTACCACCCTGCAGGAACAAACCATTGATAAAGGCCCAGATCCAGGTGCAACCCGCCTCGAGGTAGGGCCTCGTGAGTCCCACACTGGCGCACGGGTGCCCAGATACACCTGTCCTAGCCCTACCGTGCCGGCCACATGTCAGGGCAGGGCTGTATACGCCCCGGGGGCTCCTCCCGGAGGGGAGCCCCATCCCACGTACCAGTGGAAGCACCATGCTCCGCACTGGCTGACGACACTGCCGAGGACCGGCTATGCTCGTACACATATGGAAGCGATATGCTCTGCGCTGGTGATAAACAACTGAGGGCGACTCACGGTCGTACCAACCTCAATGAGCCCAGTGCTCAGTGTCCGGCACCGTCGCAGCGCCTCCCCTCAGGAGCGCCGCGCGAGGGGGCTGTACACGGGGGCTACGCCCGGGCCTTGCCCGAGCGCACGCCACCCAGTCAGAACCTCGGACCTGGTCATCACGCGCCCTCCCCGAGCGGAGCCAAGATATGAAAACCCGTTTGGTTGTCAAGGGGGACTCCTGAGCATCGCGACTCAGGAGCCTAACTGGTCACGTAGCCCCTCACACCTTAGCCCCGTCCTTGGTTTCTGGTCGGGGCTAATGCTGGGTGAGGTATGCGCGGGGCCGGGCCCTGCCGACGTAGAACGATCAATCACTCCTCGCTCCCCCCTTCCTACTTGTTGCTCGCGCGTCAAGGGGGACTCCTAAGCATCGCGACTCAGAAGCCTAACTTGCCACGTAGCCCCTCACTCCTTAGTATCGTCCTTGGTTTCCAGTCAGGGCTAACGCTGGGTGAGGTACGCGCGGGGCCGGGCCCTGCCGACGTAGAGCGCAAGCAAGTAGGAGAGGAAAATGCAAATTCTAGGAAATTCAAAGCAAATATTACAAGCCATAGATTGTTCCATAACGCCAAACACAACTTTCAACGCCTCCGCGAGGCATGGTGCATGTTGCAGGAATAAAAACAGGACAGAAGCTTGCGAGGATCTGACCCGGCAGTACCTCGGCTACCACCTCTCGGGTCGGGCGACTCGTCAAGGAACTACACCAAATTCAAAAGATAAGTCATGCCCTTACGTAAGTTGGACCAACGCAGCGCCACACCCTCGCCCAATGTGGATCTGTCGCGACGACGTTGCCTTCCTTTCTCGCCTAGCAAGGGCACCTTGAGCGCTAAAGGGGACCTCCCGAGCATTGTGACACGGGGGCTCTTACCAGACCTCGGGCCACTCACCTCCTGGCCTTGACCACGGCATCGCGACCTGGCCTACAAGCGACGGCTGAAGCCCGCCTGGGGACTGGGACCTGTCAACATAGAGTGCTAAGCCCTCTTGAGGAAAGAAATGGGGAGCCGAGTCACCACAGGACAAGCACCTCGCATCGATTCATACCAGGGATATAATTTTCACAAAAGACATGGCAGGCGCCTTACATACCCTCACTGGGTGTTGCTCCGATTCCTTGCAGGGAACAAAAGTACTAATCCTAAGGGACGCTAATCGCTCGCACCTCCGCAAGGGACGCCGTCATCAACAGTAGGCTGCCCGGCGCCGGCGCCAACCCCATCCAGATCAGAGGCATCGGCGGCCCGATTCAGCTGCCCCACTCCGAGCGTGGCGCGAGCTCGGAGGCTCGTAGCTGTCGTCGTTCGTCTCCGGAGTCGCGAGAAGCTCGGGAGTGCCGCTGGACTCCCCAGCTTCCCCGCTGCTGCCTGAGGAGCTGCCAAGGGGCTGACGGGCGGACCAGGTCCTCACCGGTTCGTTGGCCCTGCCGCTCTCCTTGGGGCAGCACTCCAGCCGGTGTCCTTCAGCCGGAGAGACCAAGGAAGGGGTACCTCACAAGGGACCCATGACGCAAGTGAAGGAAATATGCCCTAGAGGCAATAATAAAGTTATTATTTATGTCCTTACATATCATGATAAATGTTTATTATTCATGCTAAAATTGTATTAACTAGAAACATAATACATGTGTAGATACATAGACAAACAGAGTGTCACTAGTATGCCTCTACTTGACTAGCTTGTTAATCAAAGATGGTTAAGTTTCCTAACCATGGACAAAGGAGTTGTCATTTGATTAACAAGGTCACATCGTTAGTTGAATGATCAGATTGACATGGCCCATTCCATTAGCATAGCACCCGATCGTTTAGTATGTTGCTGTTGCTTTTATCCATGACTTATACATGTTCCTTTGACTATGAGATTATGCAACTCCCGTTTGCCGGAGGAACACTTTGGGTGCTACCAAACGTCACAACGTAACTGGGTGATTATAAAGGAGTACTACAGGTGTCTCCAAAGGTAGATGTTGGGTTGGCGTATTTCGAGATTAGGATTTGTCACTCCAATTGTGGGAGAGGTATCTCTGGGCCCTCTCGGTAATGCACATCACTTAAGCCTTGCAAGCATTGAAACTAATGAGTTAGTTGCGGGATGATGTATTACGGAACGAGTAAAGAGACTTGCCGGTAACGAGATTGAACTAGGTATTGGATACCGACGATCGAATCTCGGGCAAGTAACATACCGATAGACAAAGGGAACAACGTATGTTGTTATGCGGTCTGACGGATAAAGATCTTCGTAGAATATGTAGGAGCCAATATGGGCATCCAGGTCCCGCTATTGGTTATTGACCGGAGATGTGTCTCGGTCATGTCTACATTGTTCTCGAACCGTAGGGTCCGCACGCTTAAGGTTTCGATGACAGTTATATAATGAGTTTATGAGTTTTGATGTACCGAAGGAGTTCGGAGTCCCGGATGAGATCGGGACATGATGAGGAGTCTCGAAATGGTCGAGACGTAAAGATCGATATATTGGACAACTATATTCGGACATCGGAAGGGTTCTGAGTGGTTCGGGTATTTTCGGAGGTACCGGGGAGTTACGGGAATACGAGGAAGAAGCAATGGGCCTTGATGGGCCTTAGTGGGAAGGACCAGGAGGTGGCGCGCGCCCCTCCCAAGCCCAGTCCGAATTGGACAAGGGGTTTGGGGCGCGGCCCCTCTCTCCCTTCCTTCCCCTCTTCCCCTCTTTCCCCCCTTGACCTAGTTGGACTAGGAAAGGTGGAATCCTACTCCCGGTGGGAGTAGGACTCCCCTGGCGCGCCCAAACCTAGGGCCGGCCTCCTCCCTCCCTTGCTCCTTTATATACGGGGGCAGGGGGCACCCCATGGACACACAAGTTGATGTTCGTGATCGTTCCTTAGCCGTGTGCGGTGCCCCCCTCCACCATATTCCACCTCGGTCATATTGTAGCAGGTGCTTAGGCGAAAGCCCTGCGACAGTAGAACATCAAGATCGTCACCACGCCGTCGTGCTGACGGAACTCCTCCCCGACGCTTTGCTGGATCGGAGCCTGGGGATCGTCATCGAGCTGAACATGTGCCAAGAACTTGGAGGTGCCGGAGTAACGGTGCTTGGATCGGTCGGATCGTGAAGACGTATGACTACATCAACCGCGTTGTTATAACGCTTCCGCTTTCGGTCTACGAGGGTACGTAGACAACACTCTCCCCTCTTGTTGCTATGCATCACCATGATCTTGCGTGTGCGTAGGAATTTTTTTGAAATTACTACGTTCCCCAACAGTGGCATCCGAGCCTAGGTTTTTATGGTTTGATGTTATTTGCACGAGTAGTACACAAGTGAGTTGTGGACGATACAAGTCATACTGCCTACCAGCATGGCATACTTTGGGTCAGCGGTATTGTTGGATGAGACGACCCGGACCAACCTTACGCGTACGCTTACGCGAGACCGGTTCCCTCGACGTGCTTTGCACACAGATGGCTTGCGGGAGACTGTCTCACCAACTTTAGTTGAACCGAGTATGGCTACGCCCGGTCCTTGAGAAGATTAAAACAGAGTCTATTTGACGAAATATCGTTGTGGTTTTGATGCATAGGTGAGATTGGTTCTTGCTTCAGCCCGTAGCAGCCACGTAAAATTTGCAACAAACAAAGTAGAGGACGTCTAACTTGTTTTTGCAGGGCATGTTGTGATGTGATATGGTCAAGACATGATGCTAAATTTTATTGTATGAGATGATCATGTTTTGTAACCGAGCTATCGGCAACCGGCAGGAGCCGTATGGTTGTCGCTTTATTGTATGCAATGCAATCGCCCTATAATGCTTTACTTTATCACTAAGCGGTAGCGATAGTCGTAGAAGCATAAGATTGGCGAGACGACAATGATGCTACGATGGAGATCAAGGTGTCGCACCAGTGACGATGGTGATCATGACAGTGCTGCGGAGATGGAGATCACAAGCACAAGATGATGATGGCCATATCATATCACTTATATTGATTGCATGTGATGTTTATCTTTTATGCATCTTATCTTGCTTTGATTGACGGTAGCATTATAAGATGATCTCTCACTAATTATCAAGAAGTGTTCTCCCTGAGTATGCACCGTTGCGAAAGTTCTTCGTGCTGAGACACCACGTGATGATCGGGTGTGATAGGCTCTACGTTCAAATACAACGGGTGCAAAATAGTTGCACACGCGGAATACTCAGGTTATACTTGACGAGCTATGCATATAAGATATGACCTCGGAACACGGAGACCGAAAGGTCGAGCGTGAATCATATAGTAGATATGATCAACATGATAATGTTCACCATTGAAAACTAATCCATTTCACGTGATGATCGGTTATGGTTTAGTTTGATTTGGATGAAGTGATCACTTAGAGGATTAGTTGGATATCTATCTAAGTGGGAGTTCTTAAGTAATATGATTAATTGAACTTTAATTTATCATGAACTTAGTCCTAGTAGTATTAGCATATCTATGTTGTAGATCAATAGCTCGCGTTGTTGCTTCCCTATGTTTATTTTGATATGTTCCTAGAGAAAATTGTGTTGAAAAATATTAGTAGCAATGATGTGGATTGGATCCGTGATCTGAGGTTTATCCTCATTGCTGCACAGAAGAATTATGTCCTTAATGCACCGCTAGGTGACAGACCTATTGCAGGAGCAGATGCAGACGTTATGAACGTTTGGCTAGCTCAATATGATGACTACTTGATAGTTTAGTGGACCATGCTTAACGGCTTAGAATCGGGACTTCAAAGACGTTTTGAACTTCATGGACCATATGAGATGTTCCAGTAGTTGAAGTTAATATTTCAAGCAACTACCCGAGTTGAGGGATATGAAGTCTCCAACAAGTTCTATAGCTAAAAGATGGAGGAGAATCGCTCAAACTAGTGAGCATGTGCTCAGATTGTCTGGGTACTACAATTGCTTGAATCAAGTGGGAGTTAATCTTCCAGATAAGATAGTGATTGACAGAATTCTCTAGTCACCATCACCAAGTTAGTAGAACTTCGTGATGAACTATAGTATGCTAGGGATGACGAAAACGACTCCCGAACTTTTTCATAATGATGAAATCGATGGAGGTAGAAATCAAGAAAGAGCATCAAGCGTTGATGGTTGACAAGATCACTAGTTTCAAGTAAAAGGCAAAGGGAAGAAGGGGAACTTCAAGAAGAACGGCAAGCAAGTTGCTGCTCAAGTGAAGAAGCCCAAGTCTGGTCCTAAGCCTGAGACTAAGTGCTTCTACTGCAAAGGGACTGGTCACTGGAAGCGGAATTACCCCAAGTGATTGGCAGATAAGAAGGATGGCAAAGTGAACATAAGTATATTTTATACATGTTATTGATGTGGACTTTACTAGTGTTTATAGCAACCCCTCAGTATTTGATACTAGTTCAGTTGCTAAGATTAGTAACTCGAAACAGGAGTTGCAGAATAAACAGAGACTAGTTGAGGGTGGAGTGACGATGTGTGTTGGAAGTGGTTCCAAGATTGATATGATCGTCATCGTACACTCCCTATACTTTCGGGATTAGTGATGAACCTAAATAAGTGTTATTTGGTATTTGCGTTGAGCATAAATATGATTTGATCATGTTTATTGCAATACGATTATTCATTTAAGTTAGAGAACAATTGTTGTTCTGTTTACATGAATAGAACCTTTTATGGTCATACACACCCAATGAAAATAGTTCATTGGATCTCGATCGTAGTGATACACATATTCATAATATTGAAACCAAAAGATGCGAAGTTAATAATGATAGTGCAACCTATTTGTGGCACTACCGTTTAGGTCATATTGGTGTAAAGCGCATGAAGAAACTCCATACTGATGGAATTTTGGAATCACTTGATTATGAATCACTTGATTATGAATCACTTGATGCTTGCGAACCATGCCTCATGGGCAAGATGACTGAGACTCCGTTCTCCGGAACAATGGAGCGAGCAAATGACTTGTTGGAAATCATACATACCGATGTATGTGGTCCGATGAAGGTTAAGGCTCGCGACAAGTATCATTATTTGCTGACCTTCACAGATGTTTTGAGCAGATATGGGTATATCTACTTGATGAAACATAAGTCTGAAATGTTTGAAAAGTTCAAAGAATTTCAGAGTGAAGTAGAGAATCATCGTAACAAGAAAATAAAAGTTTCTACGATATGATCGCAGAGGTAAAATATTTGAGTTACGAGTTTGGCCTTCAGTTAAACAATGTGAAATAGTTTCACTACTCACGCCACCTGGAACACCACAGCATAATGGTGTGTCCGAACGTCATAACCGTACTTTATTGGATATAGTGCAATCTATGATGTTTCTTACCGATTTACCACTATAGTTTTGGGATCATGCATTAGAGACAGCTGCATTCACATTAAATAGGGCACCATCAAAATCCGTTGAGACGACACCGTATGAACTAAGGTTTGGCAAGAAACCAAAGTTGTCTTGTCTTAAAGTTTGGGGTTGTGATGCTTATATGAAAAAGTTTCATCCTGATAAGCACAAACCCAAATCGGAGAAATATGTCTTCATAGGATACCCAAAGAAGACAGTTGGGTACACCTTCTATCACAGATCCAAAGGCAAGATATTCATTGCTGAGAATGGATCCTTTCCAGAGAAGGAGTTTCTCTCAAAAGAAGTGAGTGGGAGGAAAGTAGAAAACTTGATAAGGTAATTGTACCTTCTCCCTTATTGGAAAGGAGTTCATCACAGAAATCTGTTCTTGTGAGTACTACACCAATTAATGAGGAAGCTAATGATGATGATCATGTAACTTCAGATCAAGTTACTACCGAATCTCGTAGGTAAACCAGAGTGAGATCCGCACCAGAGTGGTACGGTAATCCTGTTCTAGAAGTCATGTTACTTGACCATGACGAACCTACAAACTATGAGGAAGCGATGATGAGCCCAGATTCCACGAAATGGTTTGAGGCCATGAAATCTGAGATGGGATCCATGTATGAGAACAAAGTATGGACTTTGGTTGACTTGCCCGATGATCGGCAAGCAATTGAGAATAAATGGATCTTCAAGACGAAGATGGACGCTGATAGTATTATTACTATCTACAAAGCTAGAATTGTCGCAAGAGGTTTTCGACAAGTTCAAGGTGTTGACTACGATAAGAGTTTCTCACCCGTATCTATGCTTAAGTCTGTCTGAATCATGTTAGCAATTGCCGCATTTATGAAATCTGGCAAATGGATAAACAAAACTGCATTCCTTAATGGATTTATTAAAGAAGAGTTGTATATGATGCAACCAGAAGGTTTTCTCAATCCTAAAGGTGCTAATAAAATATGCAAGCTCTAGCGATCCATCTATGGACTGGTGCAAGCATCTCAGAGTTGGAATATACGCTTTGATAAGTTGATCAAGGCATATAGTTTTATACAGACTTGTGGTGAAGCCTGTATTTACAAGAAAGTGAGTGGGAGCACTACAGCATTTCTGATAAGTATATATGACATATTGTGGATCAGAAATAATGTAGAATTATTCTGTAAAGCACAAAGGAGTGTTTGAAAGGAGTTTTTCAAAGGAAGACCTCGGTGAAGCTGCTTACATATTGAGCATCAATATCTATAGAGATAGATCAAGACGCTTGATAAGTTTTTTCAATGAGTACATACCTTGACAAGATTTTGAAGTAGCTCAAAATGGAACAGTCAAAGAAAGAGTTCTTTCCTGTGTTACAAGGTGTGAAATTGAGTAAGACCCAAAGCCTGACCACGACAGAAGATAGAAAGAGAATGAAAGTCATTCCCTATGCCTCGGCCATAGGTTCTATAAAGTATGCCATGCTGTATACCAGATCCATTGTATACCCTACACTGAGTTAAGCAAGGGAGTACAATGGTGATCTATGTGTAGATCACTAGACAGCGGTCAAAAATTATCCTTAGTGGAATAAGGATATGTTTCTCGATTATGGACGTGACAGAAAGGTTCGCCGTAAAGGGTTACGTCGATGCAAGTTTTGACACTGATCTGGATGACTCTAAGTCTCGATCTAGATACATATTGAAAGTGGGAGCAATTAGCTAGAGTAGCTCTGTGCGGAGTACTGTAGACATAGAATTCGCAAAATACTTACGGATCTGTATGTGACAGACCCGTTGACTAAAATTATTTCACAAGCAAAACATGATCACACCTTAGTACTCTTTGGGTGTTAATCACATAGCGATGTGAACTAGATTACTGACTCTAGTATACCCTTTGGGTGTTGGTCACATATCGATGTGAACTATGGGTGTTAATCACATGGTGATGTGAACTATTGCTGGTAAATCACATGGCGATGTGAACTAGATTATTGACTCTAGTGCAAGTGGGAGACTGAAGGAAATATGCCCTAGAGGCAATAATAAAGTTATTATTTATTTCCTTACATATCATGATAAATGTTTTTTATTCATGCTAAAATTGTATTAACTGGAAACATAATACATGTGTGGATACATAGACAAACAGAGTGTCACTAGTATGCCTCTACTTGACTAGCTTGTTAATCAAAGATGGTTAAGTTTCCTAACCATGGACAAAGGAGTTGTCATTTGATTAACAAGGTCACATCATTATTTGAATGATCTGATTGACATGACCCATTCCATTAGCATAGCACCCGATCGTTTAGTATGTTGCTGTTGCTTTTATCCATGACTTATACATGTTCCTTTGACTATGAGATTATGCAACTCCCGTTTGCCGGAGGAACACTTTGGGTGCTACCAAACGTCACAACGTAACTGGGTGATTATAAAGGAGTACTACAGGTGTCTCGAAAGGTAGATGTTGGTTGGCGTATTTCGAGATTAGGATTTGTCACTCCAATTGTGGGAGAGGTATCTCTGGGCCCTCTCGGTAATGTACATCACTTAAGCCTTGCAAGCATTGCAACTAATGAGTTAGTTGCGGGATGATGTATTACGGAACGAGTAAAGATACTTGCCGGTAACGAGATTGAACTAGGTATTGGATACCGACGATCGAATCTCGGGCAACTAACATACCGATGGACAAAGGGAACAACGTATGTTGTTATGCGGTCTGACCGATAAAGATCTTTGTAGAATATGTAGGAGCCAATATGGGCATCCAGGTCCCGCTATTGGTTATTGACCGGAGATGTGTCTCGGTCATGTCTACATTGTTCTCGAACCGTAGGGTCCGCACGCTTAAGGTTTCGATGACAGTTATATAATGAGTTTATGAGTTTTGATGTACCGAAGGAGTTCGGAGTCCCGGATGAGATCGGGGACATGACGAGGAGTATCGAAATGGTCGAGACGTAAAGATCGATATATTAGACGACTATATTCGGACATCGGAAGGGTTCTGAGTGGTTCGGGTATTTTCGGAAGTACCGGGGAGTTACGGGAATACGAGGAAGAAGCAATGGGCCTTGATGGGCCTTAGTGGGAAGGACCAGGAGGTGGCGCGCGCCCCTCCCAAGCCCAGTCCGAATTGGACAAGGGGTTTGGGGCGCGGCCCCTCTCTCCCTTCCTTCCCCTCTTCCCCTCTTTCCCCCCTTGACCTAGTTGGACTAGGAAAGGTGGAATCCTACTCCCGGTGGGAGTAGGACTCCCCTAGCGCGCCCAAACCTAGGGCTGGCCTCCTCCCTCCCTTGCTCCTTTATATACGGGGGCAGGGGGCACCCCATGGACACACAAGTTGATCTTCATGATCGTTCCTTAGCCGTGTGCGGTGCCCCCCTCCACCATATTCCACCTCGGTCATATTGTAGCAGGTGCTTAGGCGAAGCCCTGCGACAGTAGAACATCAAGATCGTCACCACGCCGTCGTGCTGACGGAACTCCTCCCCGACGCTTTGCTGGATCGGAGCCCGGGGATCGTCATCGAGCTGAACGTGTGCCAAGAACTCGGAGGTGCCGGAGTAACGGTGCTTGGATCGGTCGGATTGTGAAGACGTACGACTACATCAACCGCGTTGTTATAACGCTTCCGCTTTCGGTCTACGAGGGTACGTAGACAACACTCTCCCCTCTTGTTGCTATGCATCACCATGATCTTGCGTGTGCGTAGGAATTTTTTTGAAATTACTACGTTCCCCAACAGCAAGCCATGACGAATCAAGACCAGGTGGGCGCCAGGCGGGCGCCGGCCTGCGCAGTGTCCTTGTTTCCCCTTTTGTGCAAAGGGGGCAAGCACAGGCCAATGTATCAGGCAAAGGTTACCATTCCGGTGCAACGAGACCAAGACCGGCCAGACGGCCGGCCGGAGGTCACCGTGGAGCCCAAGACGGCATCATCACCAGCGCTTTTGGCAGCCGAAGACCACCTTTGGTCAGGATAACTTGTACTCGATGTTCCCCTTCAAAATGGCCAATTGTTGGCACCCTTCCCGCTCATTATTTGGGGAGAGGCCCAGGGCCTCTATAAATAGAGCTAGCCACCACAGAGTAGAGGGAGGAGAAATCTAATAGAGCCCAAGCAGAGGGAGAGAGAGATGGCTGAACTCACTCAAGCAGTTCGCCGCACCTGCTCAAGAACACCCCTCGCGAGGTTGTTCTTCCCTTGTACTGTTCATCATCAGCCCCTGAGGCAATCCACCCCACCACACACTGGAGTAGGGTATTACAACACAACGGTGGCCCGAACTAGTATAAATCTTGTGTCCCTTGTGTTGTTCATCGTTTCCAACCTAGATCACGCGAGGAGATCGGACGTAGATCGGTAGGGGAGAGATTTCCGTGCACACCCTAGTGTTCGAACCTCAAGGGTCTGCCGGAACTCGACATCCGAAAATTACGTGTTCCATTTGTCGACAACGTTTATATATTCAACTACTCTTCCTGTGTATCAGCCATTTGAAGCGGTGATGGAAGTATCTGGAGTGAAAACAAGGTATTCAAAGCGGACAATGCTACCTGCTGAAGCAGACATCTTGCTGGTTACAAAGAGCTCCATAGATGAGGATTCAGAGACTGATGATCAGTCCTATTTCCCCCCCTGAGGTCTATGCTCAAACTTGGCAGGGTCATATTACCCATGTCATGCATGTTGTCTTGCATTGCTTAGTTTTTACATCATATATGGATTGCCATCTGCTTACTTGCTTACTATATAAATCATATATTTGAATTATATCATGCCATCATGTTTACATAGTACATACACATCATCTATCTGAATTATGGCATGGCAACCCATTTAATAAGGACATCATATAGTTATATCATCTCTTCTTGTTTAGTGTTTACAGTCATCATATTTTGAATTATGGCATTCTATCCGTGAATGTATGTGAATTATGGCATGCCAACCTATTTAATAAACACATTATATAGTTATGTCAAGTCATCCTGTTTACATAGTCTCATATTTTGAACTATGTCTTTCCATCCTTTTTAGTTAGCCATCATAATGTGAAATTGTGTCATGCTATCCTGTTTAGTCAGCCATCATATATGTGAAATTGTGTCATGCAATCATGTTTGGTTAGACAACGTAAATATGAATTATTTCATGCCCTCTTTTATTCCCCACTATCCATTGCACCTGTCTATCATACAATGTCTATACTTTCAATTACTTTTCTTGTTTATCAGCCATTTGAATTGGAGAGCGTGATGGCAGTATTTAAGGGAGTAACAACACTATCTTCAGAAAAGATAGTGCTACCAGTTGATGCAGATATAACCACGGTTGTACTTGCCCAAGGACCAGATACACCACACATAACCCAGACTCTTGCAGATTGTACCCCTACCCAGTTGGACAGAGAACTAGCTACACCCCTCCTAACCCGAACCCCGGCAGATAGTAACCCAGTTCCAGTTGACATAACACCGTCTCCACCATGGAGCACCCAAACATGAGAAGTTAGTAAGAGAACTGTAGTGCCCAAAGCACAAGGACCACTACTCCGAATCCCAACTCAATGCTTAAAGGAGAAGAAGATTTGTTCTCAGGTCAGGTTTTGTAGCTATGGTTCATACTCCTTTGCTCTTGCATTACTGTATTTACTCATACCAACTATTTTCCAAATTGAAGGACGGAATTGAAACTCCAATGGCGCAACAGGTATGTTTTAAACCTGTTTCTTTAACTGGTTTGCTATTGTAACCTGCTCTATGTTGATCTCAGTTTCAATTGAATAAACAGTTATGTTCTCATGTCATGCACATTACAAGTGTTGTTATTTCTCTATAGTTACCCACACTTATATTCTGTCTATTCTTCTTTGTCTTGAACAAATATTATTTGAACAGTGTCACTATCTTGATTTGGCAACAAAAACGAGAATGATATAGACCATAAAGTGACCATGGTACATAGATATATGTTTGTTTCATGTTGTTATCCTGTCCGCTTTACTACTGAACTCATTTACCAAAATGAGTTTCATATACAACATGGTAAACATGTGATGTGTCTGCTTGTTTCTCTTTTAGAATGCGGACAAAATATTGGACAACAGTACTGCGTTATCCAATGGTAAAGTAAGTAATGCACATAAGGTTCAAGATAGTGAGACATCCCTGTTGGTCTCCAAGAAAGTTGATAAAAACTATCTTGACGACAGTGAGGGAACCCAAAAGTCCTGTCTTGATGTAGTGTTCGAGTTACTGGACACTACTGCTGGCACAAGCTCTTCGAACTCGCTGCCTGAATCAGTTCGTCTTCTTGAGTCTCAACTTCAAGTTGAAAGACATCGATCAGATGTGCTGCGACAGGAAGCTGAAGGACTGAGGAAGTCCCTGCATAATTCAGATGCATATTTTTTGGTGCAACAGCAAGCGCTGGAGGATTTAAGCGCCAAACAAGAGAAAGTTAATAAGCATGCTAAGCATCTTGCCAGCATTATGGGTACCCAGGATATTGTTTCTTGAGATCTTCTGAAGTTGTTTTAGTTCTGGATTTGTTTTGCTGCGGCGTTTATTTGCGTTGGTCGCCAAATTTGACAACCAGTGTATATGATATGCTGCTTTGTTCCCTATATTTGCACTGATGGCGAACTTTGATGCCTAGTTGATGTAATATATGTAATAGCCGTGATAGCCTAGCATTAGTTACATGCTTATTTATTTGCTTGCTTGTAGTCATTGCAGTTCTTTTTCCGCGGTTAGCTAGTGGCTGCAATAACCTATTTTTTAAAACTAGGCCACAATAACCATGGGCTAATATTTACTGTAGTGACACTCTGCCTCCTACTGGCCATAGAAACAGTGGGCCTTCTACAGGCCGTAGAAATAATGGGCCTTCTACGGGCCGTAGAAACAATGGGTCTTCTGCGGGACGTATCATCAATGGGCCTTATACGGGCCGTATGATCGATTGGCCAAACATGGGCCAAACAGACCGCATTATGGCCGTACACGGGCTAGAGCTGGAATCGTCCGTTCATGGGCCGACCATAAAGGGCCATCGTTAATAGGCCGTATTTGATGACGCTGTGAGAACGACCCAACGTATTAACGCACCGCAAACGGGCCGACTGTAACCACGGGCTGAAGTTGGCCCACAAGTAGAAAATGACAGTAACGGGCCATAAGTAAATGAATGCTGGAAATGAGCCCAAGAATAAATGGGCTCTGAGAAGGTCGAAAGATAACATGGGCTAGAAACGGCCCGACGGCATAACGGGTCGTTAATGGGTATAAACTGATACACTGTTCATTACGGGCCAGCTTCACCACGGGCCGTTAATGGGTGTAAAGTGATACACTGTTCATTACGGGCCAGTTTCACCATGGGTCGTTAATAGGCCAAGAGTTACATAGGGCCTCATATGGGACAAAAGACATCATGGGCCATACATGCGCCAAAAGTGAAAACGTGCTGGAATCATATTGGATGGCCTAGATGACGTTACTGGGCCTAATTCGGATAGGCCATTAACAGGCTTTCCATGGGCCGGCCCGCCACCTTTTGACCAAGTCAAACGGGCTGGCCTTTTCACAGGAATGGGCCTCTGTTGGGCCGTGCCACGTGTCGACATATCATAGGAGCATTCCGTCCAAAGAGTGGATGACATCTGTCCCAACGATGAGCCAACACGTGTTTCCTCCAGCCAATGATGATTTTACACGTGGAAAATTCCCATTGGTCGGGGTTGTTAATGGGTTATCGATCCAAAACGTGACCTGATAGCTTAACCACGTTCCGTTACGGTGGACGCCACGTGTCGGTCACCCTTGACGAAAGCACTTCTGTGACGCGCGATTATCGTCATGGAAGTGGACACTTCCGTGACGATAATTTTGGTAATGTCAAGGAACACTTCTACGATAGCACATGTATGACTATCTTGATTCTTTCATAAAATCATCATGGATGTACATGCATGACAAAAAACGCGACCTACTGTGACAAACACATATCATCACGGAAGTGTATTTTTTTGTAGTGCCAGGCGCCTAATGCATGCTTGAGATCACGCATCAGATGCGGTTTTAGTCCTTGGAGAATCAATCCATTCGCTCTTTCTGCTTGCCCATTCGACAGGGGATGGGTGACTGAAGCATAGTCGACTCGAGTGCCTTGGGAAGCGCAAAATGCTCTAAACTCATCAGAATCGAAGTTCCACCCGTTGTCAGTGATGATGCTATGTGGACCACCATATCTAAATGTGAACTCTTTGATGAAGCTGACAGCAGTACTGGCTTCAAGATTTTTGATAGTTTTGGCTTCAATCCACTTGGTGAACTTGTCGACTGCCACGAGCACATGAGTGAAGGCACTCCTACCAGTCCTCAAAGGTCCTACCATATCCAATCCCCAAACAACAAAGGGCCAGATGAGTTGAATAGTCTTCAGGGCTGATGCCGGCTTGTAAGACATGTTGGAGTAAAACTGGCAACCATCACATTTCTCGACTATTTCTTTCGCCATTCCGTTCGCTCGCGGCCAATAGAATCCTGCTCGGTATGCATTGGCCACAATTGTCCGAGAGGACGCATGGTGACCACAGGTCCTCGAGGGGATATCATTGAGGATCACTCGACCTTCTTCTGGTGTTATGCATTTCTGGCAGAATCCAGTTACACTTTCTCTGAACAGTTGTCCCCTTATCATAGCAAAGCCCTTGGATCGACAGACGATCTATCGAGCCTCTTCTTCATCTTCTGGGAGTTCCTTCCTAAGAATGTATGAAATGTATGGCACTGTTCAGTCGGCAGTGATGACCAAAACCTCCATGATCAGATCGACCATGGCTGGGAATTCGACTTCAGTCTGATTAGTGAAACTCTTAGGTTGTGGGGGCTCTTCTGTGAAAGGATCTTCCTAAACTGAAGGTGCATGAAAATGTTCCAAAAACACATTGCTGGGAATGGCCTCTCTCTTGGAACCTATCTTTGCCAAATCATCAACTGCTTGATTTTTTCATCGGGGTATATGATGGAGCTCCAACCCCTCAAACTTCTTCTCTAACTTTCTCACCGCATTACACTAGCTAGTCATGGCTGGGCTTCTGACGTCCCATTCCTTCATTACTTGGTTAACCAGCAAATCTGAGTCGCCATAGACCATGAGGCAACGAACGCCGAGTGAAATGGCCATACGCAACCCGTACAGCTAAGCCCCCGAGTGAAATGGTCATATTCAGCTTCATGGAGGAGTCAAAATGAATCTGGAGAACATAGCTGAGTTTGTCGCCTCGGGGGGATACCAATACCACCCCAGCACCGGAACCATTCAGCATCTTGGATCCATTGAAGAACATGGTCCAATGCTCCGAGTGAATCTGAGTCGGCAGTTGCTGTTCGACCCACTCGGCGAGGAAATCTGCTATTGCTTTGGACTTCATAGCTTTCTTTGGCTCAAACTTGATATCCAAGGGAAGGAGTTCAATCGCCCATTTTGCCACTCGACCGGTTGCATCTCTGTTGTTCAGGATCTCTGACAATGGTGTGTCGCTGACGACTGTAATGGAGTGATCAGAGAAATAGTGTGCAACCTTCTTCGTGGTCATGTAAATCCCATCAACAAGCTTATGATAATGTGGACATCTTTGATTGGATGGAGTCAGAACTTCAAAAACATAATATACTGGGCACTGAACTTTATAGGCTTTGCCTTCTTCTTCCTGTTCGACCATGAGTACTGTACTGACAACTTGTCCAGTGGCTGCAATATATAGCAGTAAAGGCTCTTTGCTGATTGGGGCACCAAGCACCGTCTGGGTGGAAAGTAGGGCTTTGAGATCTGCAAACGTTGCATCAGCTTCAGTGGTAATGCCTTATCACCGAGGCTAGAAATGAATCGAATCAAAGCAGCCAAACAATCAGAAAGCTTCTGGACATGATGCACACGCACAGGGCGTTTCATCTGGAGTATAGCATCAACTTTCTCTGGGTTAGCATAGATCCCTCGTTCGGAAACGAGGAAGCCGAGTAACTTTCTGCCAGGAACTCCGAATGTGCACTTTGATGGATTAAGCTTGATATCATACCTTCTGAGGTTGGCAAACGTTTCAGCAAGGTCAGCCAGCAGGTCGGAACCTTTACGCGACTTGACCACAATGTCATCCATGTATGCTTCCACATTCCGACAGATTTGAGTGAGCAGACACTTCTGAATCATCTTCATGAATGTGGCCCCGGCGTTCTTCAGGCTGAATGGCATGGTGACATAACAGAAGCATCTGAATGGAGTGATGAAAGCCGTTTTTATCTCATCGGGTCCAAACAGTCGGATCTGATGATGCCGGAATAAGCGTCCAGAAAAGACGATCGCTCACACCCCGCAGTCGAGTCGACGATTTGGTCGATGCGGGGGAGAGGAAAATGATCTTTTGGGCAGGCCCGATTGATATGCTTGAAGTCAATGCACATGCGAAGTGATTCATCCTTCTTGGGGACCATGACAACATTGGCGAGCCACTCGGAGTGGTAAATCTCTCGGATGAACTCAGCTGCAAGGAGCCGATCCACTTCCTCACCAATTGCTTTTCTCTTTTGTACGGCGGACCTTTGAAGATGTTCCTTGACAGGTTTCACTTTTTGGTCAACTCGCAAACGATGCTCAGCCAGTCCCCTGGGTACACCCGGCATTTCAGAAGGTTTCCATGCAAAGATGTCCCAGTTCTCACGGAGGAACTCGATGAGCGCTTCTTCCTATCTGTTGTTGAGTGATGTTGAGATATGAGTAGGAGTAGCATTAGGATCGGTCGGGTCGATATGAACCGGCTTCATTTCACTAGACGACTGAAATGCAGAATCTGTGGCAGGCTTCTTAGCTCGCAGCAAATCACTCGGATCTGCATTCTTCTGATACTCTTGCATCTCGACTGCTCCCATTTGTGCATCGGCGATTTTCGAGCCCTTATGGAAGCACTCTTCTGCCTTCTGCCGATTTCCAGTGATTGTGATCACTCCTCTGGATCCAGGCATCTTCAGTTTGAGGTACACGTAACATGGTCGAGCCATGAAACGTGCATAGGCAGGCCTACCCAGAATAGCATTGTAACCACTCTGGAAATCCACTACTTCAAATTTCAACTTTTCCTTGCGGTCATTCTTGGATGGGAATCGGATCTCGCGGCCCTCAGCTAGTCCACCGCCGGAAACCATGATGATGGGAATCGGAAAAAATCGCAACTTCACCAAAAAGTCGCTAAGAAACCTGCCCCACAGTGGGCGCCAACTGTTGTGGTTCTAAGATTGATAGTAGAATAGGGGGTAGGTATGATGAGGCAAGATCCTAGCTATGGAGAAGTTGTACACACTAGTTTTATGACTTCAGGCCCTTCGCGGAGGAAGTAATAGCCCTACGTCTCGGTGCCCGGAGGCGGTCGACTGGATTATGCATGTGTGTGTTACAGGGGGTCCGAACCCTTGTGCCAGAGGAGGAGGGTGGCTTATATAGAGTGCGCCAGGACCCCGACCATCCTCTGTTACCAAGAGTTCAGTGTACATAAAGAGGAGGCGTTACTGGTAACACCAGCCTTAAATGCCTTAATGGCCTTAAAGACTACAGAGTAAACGCTTTTCCGTTGCTGTTCTGGATGACTCCTAGTCTTCATACAAGTCGAATAGGTTCTTGCTAGGTCGAATGCTCGAGTGGTCGAGTGACCCAAGGCAAGAGGGGTTTCCGAGTGACTGGTAGGTCGAGTGGATTGCAGTCAAGACCTTTGTTGGGCCCTCCCCTTTTGTCTCTTCAGCTTGGATAGCATGTATAGGTCAGGCCTATTACCCTACCCCAGGTCTATGTCTTCATCACTGCAGACATCTTCCAGCACTCACCCTTGGGCGATGTGTTAAACTCGTTAAAAAACATGTCCTTGGTGGGAGACTCACAGCCGAACTATGTTCGGTTCGAACTAGGGGCTGATGACGGAGAATTTTGCTGCTCACCCGCCACCCTCTTCATAGCCACAGTTGAGGACTTAACCGACACACTTGACTATGGCTCCGAAGACATCGACGGTATGGACAACGATGACGACGAGGAGCAGTGTAAAAATCCGCACTTGCGATGGATGGCCACTTCCTCATACGATGTGTACATGGTTGATACACCTAAAGAAGCTAACGACGATGACAAAGAAGATCCAGTCAAGAATAAACCTCCTGAGACATAGTCCTAGCCCCGGCGTCCTAAACGTCGTTCTAAGTCAGGTCGCTCAAAAGCCAGCAACACTGGACCGGAGAAAATAATACTCTGGATTATGCCGAAAACAATGAAGACCCCATTGGAGCAACATCCAAGCAGGATGAACAAGAAAACGGGCAAGCCGTCCCTGATGAACATGCCATGCTAAACGATTCGGAGGACAATAGTTATCGTCCACTCTCCGAGGATGAGGAGAGCCTCAGCAACGAGGATTTCATCATGCCTGAGGCACCCCTCGAGAAGGAGCTCTTCAAGCGCCAGCTAATAGCTACTGCAAGAAGCATGAAGAAGAAGCACCAGCAGCTTCAAGCTGATCAAGACCTACTGATTGATAGATGGACTGATATCTTGGCAGCCGAAGAATACAGTCTCAAGCGTCCAGCCAAGTGCTACCCGAAGTGCAGATTGCTACCTCAGTTCGATGAGGAGGCGCCGGAGCCCATAGCTCCCTCGCACAACGGGAAACTACCACCACGCGGTCGTGACAGCACTGCAGACTGACCACCCCACAGTCGGGATAAAGCGGCAACACATGTTGAACAATAGCCCGCTGCACCGCCACGTAAAAATCGAGCCAAAATAACTCGGTATCATACATACGACCTGCGGCAGGACCTGGACAGTAGAGCAGGACACGCCAGATCAATCTACAGATCGCGAGGACGTTCTTCAACGCGTGATGATATCTACCTATTCGGACGTGAGAAACCTAGCCACGCCCGAGCCGATAACCGGAGGCCGACCCCATCGCAGGTGCGCCACGCCGCGACCCGATATAGAGGGGCCGCCACACCCCCTTTGCTTCATAGATGAAGTAATGGATCACGAATTCCCCGAGGGGTTCAAACCCGTCAATATTGAATAATACGACGGAACAACTGACCCCGCAGTATGGATCGAGGATTTCATTCTCCACATCCATATGGCCTATGGAGATGACCTCCACGCCATCAAATACCTCCCCTAAAGCTCAAAGGTCCAGCTCGACACTGGTTAAATAGCCTGCCTGAAAATTCCATCGGCAGCTGGGAGGACTGGGAAGACGCTTTTCTTGACAACTTCCAAGGTACATATGTCCGGCCACCAGAAGCCGATGACTTAACAACCTGGAGAATCAGCCAGAAAGTTCTGGACTAGGTTCCTAACAAAAAAGAACCAGATCGTTGACTATCCGGATGCCGAAGCTCTAGCGGCCTTCATACATAGCATCCGTGATGAATGGCTTGCCCGCCATCTCAGCCAAGAAAAGCCCAAATCTATGGCAAACCTCACGACATTCATGACCCGCTTCTGCGTGGGTGAGGATAGTTGGCTGGCTTGCAGTCAAAACAAAGCCAGCGAGGCAGGGCCTTCAGAGGCCAAAAAAAGCACCAGCAAGCTCCAGCGCAGTAGACACAAACGTCGAGGCAATGGCGATAACACCGATGACACTGTAGTTAACGCCGTATTCAGTGGCTCCTAGTCCGGCCAATGAAAGAAGCCGTATAAAAGGAACAGTGAGGGGCCATCTAGCTTGGACTGCATACTCGATCGTCCATGCCAGATAGATGGCACCACAAACAAACCAACCAACCATACAAACAGAGATTGCCGGGTTTTTAAGCAAGACAGCAAGTTAAATGCTGGGAACAAGGAAAAGGGATCGCAGAGCGAGGACGATGATGAGGAGCCCTCTCAGCCAAAGACAGGGGGACAGAAGAAGTCCCCCCCCTAGGTCAAAACGGTGAACATGATATATGCTACACACATCCCCAAGAGGGACCGCAAGCGCGCACTCTGGGACGTCTATGCGGTAGATCCAGTCACCCCAAAATTCAATCCATGGTCGTCATTCCCGATCACCTTTGATCGTCGGGATCATCCGACCAGTATCCTGCATGGCGGATCAGCAGCACTAGTCCTGGACCCAATCATTGATGGATTCCACAAACACGAGTCTTCATGGACGGTGGCAGCAGCCTCAATCTGCTCTATCAGGACACAGCGCACAAAATGGGCATGAACCCATCATGGATCAAGACCACAAGGACTACCTTTAAAGGAGTCATACCATGTGTAGAGGCCCGTTGTACGGGCTCAATCGCACTAGAAGATGTCTTCGGTTCCGCGGACAACTTGCAAAGCGAAGAGCTAATCTTCAACATCGTCCCCTTCCGCAATGGCTACCACGCACTGCTCGGACGAACCGCGTTTTCTAGATTCAACGCGGTGCCGCACTATGCCTCTCTCAGGATCAAGATGCCCGGTCCGCGTGGCGTCATAACAGTCAATGGAAACACAGAATACTCCCTCCGTACAGAAGAGCACACCACCGCCCTAGCAGCAGAAGTACAGAGCGGAATTCTCAAGCAGAACCGTAATCCGGCTGTCGAGCCCATGGACACCATTAAGAAGGTCCGGACTACGCTGCAACAGGACAGCTCGGGTCATCAAGAGCTCGATTAGAAATTCGGCCTCCGTCCCAACCTCCTTCAAGCAGTGGCATTCGTACCACGCGTACATAACTACGCACTCAAAATACCATGGGTATTGACGGAGGCATAGCTAGCTCGCAATCCTTAGTGCGGCTCGACCGAACCTAGGATTCACACACCTTCACTTTTCCTTTTCAGTTCGGGTTTTTCTCTTTTCAAGGTTTATTCGGACAACCCGCTTGCTGAACACACCAAGGAGGCAAGGAGCTTCGGTGTACAAGGGAATCCCTTGGTGGTCTCTGCTAACGATTGCGATACCTGTTTTGCATACCTGCACGCATCTCGCTCTTGGTCATGGCATGTTAAATAGCCTTACATGCTTATCGCATTACTTGTATAAATACGCCTCGACGTATTAATCACATTACAATGGTAAATAAATGGTAGCGTCAGTTTATTACTTAATTTTCTTTTTTCCTTACCTTTGTATTTATTATTGAATGCAAACGTACACTCTGGTACATTCTACTGCACGAGGGGCGTCATCACGCCCCGCATTACGACAATAAAAAATCCGAACGCTTTTACAGTACATTTCGGCACCCCGAACTTATAGCATTATATGCATCAGCTCTAAATCATGTCTTTGGTCAATAGTTGGGTTGCCCGGCTCCTGTGCTTACTACCTTACGTTCCGCTATATCGGCTAGGGTAGTAAAGGGAGAACTACTGCGATTGTGTCCCGGTTCTTCCGGATGAGCACCTCAGTAGAGAAAGCCGAAAACTGACTGTCATGATGCGGCGAGAGCTGGTGAGCTATTCGCGAGGTCTCAAATCCTTAGAGATTTTTTCCGCTTTATGTGGGAAATCGGTTTTTCTCCTATTAGGCGTGTATAGAGCCCCTATTTTGGCCTTCCGAATACCAGGGGCTTTGCCGAAATTCTCATTGTCAAACTCCTATGGCTAAATGAGGGTGATAAAGGCCACATAGTCTGATTGCCTTATTAGTTGCGCTAAACACCTCCTTTAAGGACCATAATGTGGAGTAAAGAGTGTTTAGATTTATCCCGAGCACCCCGTGCTATCTATGTGGGGGCAGAAACCGATGACTGGTCAACCCTCAGATTTCATAAACGGCCGCACAAGAGGTATAATTTTACAATCAAAAGCATTATATCACATAAACATCATTTTTCCATATCACAGGATAGGATAATATGAATGCTTTCATGGGAATATAACATCCCTCGTACATTGCTCCGCCACAAGGTTGGGCAGAGGTCACCGGCGAAACAGGCACACTTCCTCCTTTCATGGAAGGCTGTTCATAGGACTTCAGAAGCCATATAGGTCTTCAGATATGGTATCCGGCTAAGGGCCGAATGGAACCTGGCCCCCATCACCAGTCCCCATGGGGGCATTTTCCCCCATGTGTCCGGCGGCCAAGGAGTCGTCCTCGGGCGCCACCCTGACGATCTCCAGAACCTCCTCCCGGTCTGGGAAGGTCTTTTGGGACACCACCTCGTCGTCACCGTTGGGCGAGACAGAGTGAGCGGGTGTCGGAGACATGTTATCCATCTCCTTCGAGTCTAGCGAACCCTCTGTCAAGGATCGAGGGGAGCCATCGCGGGCCGGACTGCAATGACATGATTTAAAGCATATCAGTATTACAAACTGCAAAGACCAGACGTTTTGGCGTGCATAAGGATTCTGGTACAGACGATACGGCCCGAGGCTTGCTCCGGGTAGGTCGCTCCAGACTACTTTTGATATCCCAGGCGGAGTTATCCGTGAGGGAGCCTTTCCCCCTCTTGGGCGCTTGCACCTCCAGATTCGCGAGGGCCGCTCACTTCTTCCTCTCAACCTCAGGTGGGGAGTCGTTTTCTTCCTCCTCCTTGTCTTCGTCTTCGGCAGACGAAGAGTGAGTCTCGTCTTCGGACGTCATGTCCGAAGCGCCTTTTCGGTGAGGGCCCCTCCTCGGCCCCTTGGCCGTTTTCTTGGCCTTCTTCTCTGACACCTCATAAGGTGCCAGAAACAACATCTTTGTTAGAGATGGGAATTATTCGCCTTCGGGTAACAGAGTCGGACAGTTAATCCACCCAGCTACCTTGATCCAGGCCTGGAAACAATGACAGGAAGACTTAGACTCTTTCCTCAAAATATGCTAGTAAGGGGTACACCTTGAAAACACTAAAGAACTTACCGAATTAGCCTGGCGTTTTAAGCTAAGCCCGCGATCTTCAGTCGTGGGCGGTGGTGTCTCACCGGCCTTGAAGAGCACTTTCCAGATTTCTTCATGCGTCGTGCCGAAGAGCTCTAGTAGTGTCTGGTGCTTGGCCGGATCGTACTCCCACAAATAGCAAGTCCGGCATTGGCACGGAAGGATCCGACGAATGAGCATAACCTGGATCACGTTGACAAGTTGATTTTCTTAGTTCTCATGTTCGGGACGCACGTCTGGAGCCCAGTCAGCTTGTTCGAGGGACCCCAGGTCAGGCCCCTTTCTTGCCAAGAGGTGCGCCGCATCGGGACTCCTGATCGGAATTTGGGGGTTGCCGCCCAGTTGGTGTCTCGTGGCTCGGTGATGTAGAACCACCCTGATTGCCACCACTTCACCGTCTTCACAAAGGCGCCCTCAGTACAGATGACATTGGGCATCTTGCCAACCATGGTGCCTCCGCACTCTGCTTGTTGGCCGCTCACCACCTTCGGCTTCACATTGAAGGTCTTCAGCCATAGGCCAAAGTGAGGTGGGATGTGGAGAAAGGCCTCACAAACGACAATAAATGCCAAGATGTTGAGGATAAAATTGGGAGCTAGATCATGGAAGTCCATCCCATAGTAAAATATCAAGCCGCGGACCAATGGGTGGAGAGGGAATCCCAGCCCGCGGACGAAATGTGTGAGAAACACAACCCTCTTGTTGGGCTCTGGGGTAGGGTCGATCTGTCCCTTGGTCAGGAGTCGGTGAACAATCTCCTTGGACAGGTATCCGGCCTCCCGGAGCTCCTCGATGTCCTTCTTCTTAACGGAGGAGGCCATCCACTTGCCTCCAGCTCCGGATCAGGACATACATGGAGTGCTTTTTCGGACGGAGAAGGCTAGAACTGGGGCACTGGAGCTCGAGGATGGGAGGGCAGAGAAGGAAAGAGGACGTTGGCGAAGAAAGAGAATCCTTATCCCCTTATAAAGGTAATGAATATCAAGCGCCTCCCCACTCGCCTTAATCTCACCTATTCCCAAGGGCCATGTAAACGACACGGTTGGATTACCCACGCCCGTATTGATGAGAGTCCCTCAATAAGGGGACGCGAGCTCTGCTTTGGCAAGACGTACCAATGGCAACCGCATCTAGAAACATGGAGCGGCAGATGAAAAACGGTTCGAAATTATGACCGGGCAGTCATGATGTCATGTTGTAAAAAGCTGTCAGTGGATTGGACTCGTGGAAGTATTATATTCTCTCTGCGATAGTGTGTGGTGCATGTTACAGGTCCAGATACAATCATCGCGGTTTTGTGTGGCAAGCTTGGCAATCAACTATGAAGATTCCTTTCTATGTAACCGACTCTATGTAACCCTAGATCCCCCGGTGTCTATATAAACCGGAGGACTTAGTCCGGGAGGGAGACTCATGACCATAGTCATACATGCTAGACCTCTAGGGTTTTAGCCATTACGATCTCATGGTAGATCAACTCTCGTAATACTCATATTCATCAAGATCACTCAAGAAGGAAGTAGGGTATTACCTCCATAGAGAGGTCCCGAACTTGGGTAAACATCGTGTCCCTGTCTCCTGTTGCCATCGACCTTAGACGCACAGTTCGGGACCCCCTACCCGAGATCCGCCGGTTTTGACATCGACAATGAGACCCACAGGCATTTAAAAACTCAAGTTTGAACGATAAAGTAGCAGGTAATAATAACCGATGTATAACGTAAGAAAACACGAAAGATTGTGACCTCTCTTCTGGAACTGTGTAGTCCTCAGGTTCATCTGCCTAGTCGATGATGGTAATGCAGTTGGTGTGGCTGCCGGCAATGGGGAAGATGATCTGAGGCAGCGAAAGAAAGTCTGCGGGGAGGATCTCTGCTGCAGTGAACGCTTCTATCGATGGTGCACCTCAGGTAGGGTGGATGACGGCACAGCAGGAGCAGGACATAACACCCAGAGTTATCTTTGACGCCTACCTGAAAATGAAATAAATCTGTAAGGTCTCCTTGGAATTGGAGGATTTTATAAACGCAGGGACAAGAAAAACATAGGAATAGGATAGGAATGCACGTGCAAAACAGAGCATTTGGAAACATAGGATTTCTGTCAACCTGGGTGTTTGGTTCACATGAATTGGAAGAACACAAGAATGGAGGAACGTGGTCAAATTAAAGTCAAACCACATGAAAATGAAAAAAATAAGGATCTTATTATGCTAGTAATGCAATTAGTTTTGTTCTTCATGCATATTAGTTTGAAACGGACATCCAAGTGAATATTAAAATTCCTACGTTTTTTCTTTGAAAGAGACACCGAAGGAAAAAATCCTCCAGTTTTGCTGTGCTCTACTCCTTCAAAACAAATGCATGAATAGTAGTTCCATAGCAAAGGATCCGTGAGAGATTGACATGAATTCAGAGTAATAAAGTGATGAGACGAGAGTACAACCTCTTTGGATAGCCTTGTGGACCTCAGCATCATTGGTTTGGACGTGAAGGATGGTGATGCTGGTGTGACTATCGGAGGCGGGGAAGAAGATCTGAGGCCTCTGGAAATGGCCCTGAGGGTACTGCTTCGCTGTGATGGACGGTTCCGTCGTTGGAGCAGCTCCGCTGAGGTGTACGGCGGCGAAGCTGATGCAGGACAAGACAGACAACGTTAATCTGAAGTGGGACTCTAATATGATCTGCAAGAGATGATGTAAAATACATCACCAAAAAGTGTTAGATGTAAAACGCATCAGCCGCGCCACGGCCGCTCCGAGAGATGTTGTAAGTACTGTTCACTCTAAACTTAAAAGAAGAAACTGAACTTTACAGTCGAAACTGAATTTTACTATCGAAACTGAATGAACTAGTAGCAGAGCATTGCAATAGATGTATAGGGTGTTTGTCGGTGTCAAAACCGGCGAATCTCGGTAGGGGGTCCCGAACTGTGCGTCTAGGCGGATGGTAACAGGAGACAAGGGACACGATGTTTTTACCCACGTTCGGGCACTCTTGATGGAGGTAAAACCCTACTCCTGCTTGATTAATATTTATGATATGGGTAGTACAGGAGTAGATCTACCACGAGATCAGAGAGGCTAAACCCTAGAAGCTAGCCTATGGAATGATTGTTGTTGTGTTGTCCTATGGACTAAACCCTTCGATTTATATAGACACTGGAGGGGGCTAGGGTTACACATGGTCAGTTACAATGGGAGGAGATCTACATATCTGTATCGCCAAGCTTGCCTTCCACGCCAAGGAAAGTCCAATCCGGGCATGGGACAAAGTCTTCAATCTTGTATCTTCATAGTCCAACAGTCCGGCCACAGGTTATAGTCCGGCTATCCGGACACCCCCTAATCCAGGACTCCCTCAGTAGCCCCTGATTCAGGCTTCAATGACGACGAGTTCGGCGCGCAGATTGTCTTCGGCATTGCAACGCGGGTTCCTCCTCCGAATACTTCATAGAAGATTTTGAACACAACGATCGTGTCCGGCTCTGCAAAACAAATTCCACATACCACCGTAGAGAGTAATATTTACACAAATCTTAATCTGCTGTCGATGTACAAAAAGAGGGGTTACACTTTTTGTACCCCTATGACTGTGCACGGGCAGTCTGAGCCATGGGCGCCGCCACACCGAGCCCGGCAAGGGAGGTAGAACCAAGCAAAGCCAAAGCCAAAGAGGAGCAGAACGACGCCAAGACAAAGACCACAAAGAGCAAAGGGGACGAAGCAGGCCCCCCGGCAAGATCCTTGCCGGGAGGCGGTTTTAACAAATCTGGCAATACCCTTGCCGTGGCAGCCCTGCCCCACACCTCCGGAGCGGGTCACCCTTGAGTCCCTTGCCCCCATGGGGCAAGGATTCGGGAGGCATCCCCGTGGTGGTATGCATATCTTTGTGAAGACTTTCAAGATCAGATGCACACTCTAAGGAGATGACGGTCCTTGGCGGGATCCCAGCCAAAGAAAACCACAAGGCCCCCGGCAAGAGCCTTGCCGGGGATGGCAGCAAGCGCCATGACAAGACCCTTGTCGGGACGCCGGCAAGACCCTTGCCGGGGCCGCGGCAAGGCCCTTGCCAAGGACACCCGCGGGGCCACCATCGGACCCGCACCAGTCGTGCCTCCACCATCGTTCGCATGCAGCTGCCGACCCAACCAGCTGGGCAGGCACCTACGTGGCGGCATGCAGATCCTCATGGAGACCTACCGCTACGCAACCTCAACTGCCTGCCCGCCTACATGGCATCACAGGCACCGCTGGCCAGGTCACGTGTCGACGCAGGAGAGAGCGGCGACGGACGAGACGGGGCTCTCCCCCGCCCCCGATAAAGCCGGGACACCTAAGAAAGGCGCATTAAATGCGCCTTGTCATGTAATACGAGGGATAACCTCGCATCACTGTACCCTTTCCACCTCCTGTGTGCCTCTGTGGCAGCCCCTTTCCCTATAAAAGGAGGCCCCAGGCGACTAGGAAGAGGATTCGGCTTTTTGGAGCTCCTCACGCCCCATACCTAGCTCAAGAACACCAGATATAATCCACCAAAGCAGGAGTAGGGTATTACGCACCTTCGCGGCCCGAACCTGGGTAAAGGAATCGTGTACTGCCTGCTTGATCCGCTCTTCTCACGACCCCCGCGCCATGCAACCACAGAAAGGGATTCCCGTGATGCCATAGGTGTCGTTTCACACCGACATCTTTGGCGCGCCAGGCAGGGGGTGCGCAGTTGTGAGAATCGGCTTTAGTAGCTAGTTCGACGCTTCTTCATCGTCATGGCGCCCAAGAAGAAGACGACGGTGGCGGTTGGCCCGTCGGACGCCGGGCATCCCGTCCCGACGCGGGCGAGTAGTGGACCGGTCGCCGAAAGGACCCGGGGCGCTGTTCGCGAACACCAACACCGTCCCAGCAGCCGGAGTTTGGGAGGCGGCGATGTTCGTGCGCCCGGTAACGGGTCGCACGCCACCAAATCCAAAGACGGGGCCGGGTCCTCTGCAGGTGGCGCGGGACCTTCCGAGGTCGCTGCTGCCCCGCCCGCTGGCTGCGCGAGGGCCTCCAGGGCTCCCACTCCGGCGCCGACGCCGCGCTCCTCTCAAGCGGCGTGCGACGAGCGGCGTGATCACCCCGAAGTCCCCGGGCATCACTGCGGGAAAAGCCCCTAGCGCCACTCCCGGGATGTAGAAGACCAGCCTGCTCACGGAGGCGCTGGTGAAGACGGCGTGCGACCGCGCGGTCGTGATAGAGCTCCTTCTGACATGGTCAGAAGTCGAAGCACGTCGCGATCCGTGCAGGTTTCGCTGCCACCGACGCCAGCAGAAGCCCTGGCGTGCGCGCAGTTGCTCCTCGATTTTCCTCCCACTACGGGGAAACTCGACGAATGGAGAGCCACCATCCGAAGCCTTGTTGCGGTGGCCAACAAAGATGATCCGACCCCGACGGAGCCCCCGGGTTGACGTTCCGACGGAGTCCCGCGTACCAGTGGCAGGAAGGCTGGCGGCACCGCGACCACGGTTCACTCGCCTCCTCCTCGCCCGGTGCCACGGACACCAGCCCGTCGCGACGTTGCGGGCGGCGAAATCTCCATAGCGTCGTCCGACCCGCGTACCCACCAGGACCAATGCCGCGTCCTTCGGGATCGGAAGCATGAAGACGCTCGGACCACCATCGAGCGCCGGCGCGGAGCGCGCCATCAGTCAGATAGGCGAGCAGGGCCTGCTGTGGACCACCCGGCACCGGGGAGCCCTGGGGACCTGCCATACGAGGTAGGCTGCCCGGCTTTTACCCGTGAGCTGCGGCAGTTCCAATGGCCCACTCACCGCAGTTTCAAACCTAACATGGGCGAGAAGTACGGCGGCAAGACTCACCCATCCGAGTTCCTCAGCATCTACACCATTGCGATGCAGGCTGCCGGAGCTCGTGACCTTAAGGTGCTTGAAAATTACTTCCCGTTGGCTCTTAAACCCAAAGCCATGTCATGGTTGATGCACTTGCCGGTAGACTCCATTTCCTCCTGGTCGGACTTGTGCCATGAGTTCGTGGGCGCCTTCACCAGCGGTCACCAAGCTCATCGCCAAGCGAGTGATCTCCACGTCATACCCCAGAAGGGAGGCGAGAGTCTCCACAAGTACATCCAGAGGTTCAGCCGGGTATAGTACAACATCCCAGATGTTCACCCCGCCGCCATAATCAGCGCGTTCCACCAGAACATTCGAAACCGCAAGATGCGCGAAGAACTGGCAATGAACAAGGTCAAAGATGTCGTGGAGCTCTATGTTCTCGCGGACAAGTGTGCCCAGCCGAGGATGGGAGGAAGTACCCCGGCGAAGACGCCGGCGTGGAAACCGACTCCTCTGGAGAGGCCGGCACCGCAACAGGAAGCGCAAAGGGAAAGCTGTGCTTGCCGTCGAGGGGTCTGACGACACCGGCTCCGCCAAGAAGACCAAGGTAGGTGACCACGGCAAGGAAAGTGCCGGATGTGTTGCCTGCCAGGCGTTGGCGGTTGCCGAGAAGCCAGGCAACTCCGACAAGCGATACTGCAAGATCCATCGCACCAAAGGCCATGCTCTCCAAGACTGCTGGCAGGTTGATCTCCTCGCTGAGAAGCAGAGAGCGGAATACGAGAGGCGGGACAAGGAGAAGGTCCCAGACGGTGCTGAGGGATTCGGCAAGAAACGCGACGGCCAGGAGGGCCGTGGTGGCAAGGATAAGCAACAAGAAAGGCCTGCTCGGGGCCGTGACAGGAAGCCAGAAGATGACGATCACGAAGACGATGATGAGTCCGGCGACCAAGAATTTCAGAAAGCTACAGAGGCCATGTGCGTTGACGGCGGCGCTTCCCTGCATGCCTCTCGGCGCCGGCATAAACAGTGGGTGCGAGAGATTACAGCAGCAGAGCCGTCGCTTGATGCCCGGAGGCCGCTGAAGTGGTCCAGCACTCCTATCATTTTTGACTCTGAGGACCACCCTGATCGCAATACTGCGGTCGGGTGCTTGCCGTTGTTGGTTTCATCGACAATACGCAACCCCAAGGTGACAAAAATGTTAGTAGATGGTGGGGCCGGTCTAAACTTAATCTCGCCTGCCGTGATCGAGAAGCTACAGATCCCTGATGGAGACCTCGAAGAAACGGGCACGTTTCAAGGGGTCAGCCCGAGGAGAAGCCAACCCAAGGGAAAGGTCACGTTGCCCGTGACTTTCGGGAGCGACCTGAACTTCAGGACGGAGAGGATTGTGTTTGATGTTGCCAAGATCCCCTTGCCCTACAACGGGATCCTTGGCCGCCCAGCACTGGCCAAGTTCATGGCGGCGTCACACTATGCTTACAATACCCTGAAGATGCCAGGGCCCGTGACGATCATCACCATCCCCTCCGACAAGAAGGATGCGCTGATTTGCGCTGACCAAGTGTACCAGCAAGCAGTCTCAGCAGCTGCCGCCGCTGGGGCGCTCGCTCCTGCTACCGGGATCCCGGGTGGAAAATTAAGAAGAAGGACGGTGGGACCTCGGACACCCACTCCGGCAAGCGCACCTCTTCGGAGTGTAGCACTGCCGTCGAGGACGTGCGAGAGAGCTCCGCCGGCAGAAGCAAGAAGTCCAGGGCCACGCCGCCGGGAACCAAGAAGGTTTTCGTTAACAAGGACGGAACGGGAGGAGCTCACACCATAAGCTCCACCCTTGACGACAAATAGGAAGACGCGCTCGTCACCTTCCCGCGGGCGAATGTCGATGTGTTTGCATGGCAAGCTTCCGACATCCCCGACGTTCCCAGGGAAGTGATTGAGCACCACCTTGCTGTCTGTCCTCATGTGCGCCCCGTCAAGAAGAAGGTCAGAAAGCAAGCTTTGGAACGACAATAGTTTATCACTGAAGAAATCCGGAAACTGGAGGCAGCGGGTTTGGTAAGAGGAGTTCTCCATCCGACGTGGTTGGCCAATCCGGTCGTGGTGCGCAAGGCAAACGAGAAGTGGAGGCTGTGTATTGATTACACAGATATCAATAAGGCTTGTCCTAAAGACCCCTTCCCGTTGCCGCGCATTGACCAGATTGTTGACTCCACGGCTGGGTGTGATCTGTTGACATTCCTCGATGCCTACTCCGGCTACCACCAGATCTTCATGACGAAAGAAGACGAGGAGAAAACAGGATTCATCACCCCATGTGGTACGTATTGTTTTATACGAATGCCTTTCGGTTGAAGAGTGCTAGATCGACGTTCGCGAGGGCGGTCCAGATTGGTTTTGAGCCTCAGCTCCATAGAAATATGGAGGCCTATATGGACGATATAGTGGTCAAAACCAAGGACAGGGCCACCCTCATATCACATTTGCGGGAGACGTTTGCAAATCTGCGCAAGATCAACCTCAAGCTGAACCCTGAGAAGTGCGTCTTTGGCGTCCCGTCCGGTAAGATTCTCGGGTTCTTTGTGTCGCAGCGGGGGATAGAGGCCAACCCGGACAAGGTCAAAGCTATAGAACAGATTGAAGCACCCAAGCGAATCAAGGATGTGCGCCGGCTTGCTGGTTGCGTCGCTGCCCTGGGCAGGTTCGTATCCAAGTCCGCCGAGCGCGCCCTTCCCTTTTTCAATATCCTTAAAAAGGCGGACACGATGGAGTGGACGCGAGAAGACGAAGCGGCATTGCAAGATTTGAAGAAGTACCTCTCCTCCGCGCCAACACTAGTTGCGCCCAGGCCCCAGGAGCCGTTGCTGCTATACTTAGCGGCAACGAACCAGGTGGTCAGCGCCGCACTAGTGGCGCAGAGGGAGGTCGACGATGAGGAAATGGCAGCAACAGAGCCCGACGCCACCAGTGTGGAGGCGACACAGTTGGTCGAGGTGCCGCCAAAGAAGAAAGTGATGCAGCGCCCGGTCTACTTCGTCAGCTCCCTCCTGCAGGGGGCTAGATCGAGGTACTCCGGTGTGCAGAAACTGCTCTTCGGCCTCCTAATGGCCTCGAGGAAGCTGCGTCACTACTTCCAGGCACACGAGATCATTGTCGTTACTCGCCTCCCTCTGCAGCGGATATTGCACAACCCAGATGCGACAGGGAGGATTGTGGAATGGGCACTGGAGCTGTCTAGCTTTGGCCTCAAGTTTGAAAGTACTTTGACGATCCAGAGCCGAGTCCTGGCGGAGTTCATTGCAGAATGGACCGCCACGCCTAATGAAGAAGCCCAAGAGACTGCTCTCCCCGGCAAGGAGGCAAGTTGCGATTGGATTATGTACTTTGATGGGGCTCTCTCCCTCCAGGGTGCCGGGACAGGCGTACTGCTCGTCGCCCCCACCGGAGAGCACCTCAAGTACGTGATCCAAATGCACTTCCCCAGGGAGGCATCAACAAACAACACGGCGGAATACGAAGGGCTGCTTGTCGGTCTTAGGATCGCGGCGGACCTCGAAATCAAAAAGATCATTGTCAGGGGCGACTCGCAGCTTGTCGTCAAGAAAGTCAATAAGGATTACCAGAGCCCGTTGACAAAGGCCTACGTTGATGAAGTGAGAAAGCTGGAAGAGCGTTTCGACGGTATCCAGGCTGAATACGTTCCCCGAACGGAGAACGATATCGCCGATTACATGTCGAAGCGCGCTGCCCTCAAGCTACCTATGGAACCAGGTACCTTTGTGCTTCAGCTAACTCAGCCATCCGTTGATCCATCAACAGAGCAGAACAAGAGAAGGAAATCAGGACCCGGCAAGTACTTTCCTACCGAGCTCCCCGGAGCCGCCGACAAGGATGTTGCCGAGGACACTGAACCCGCCATGGGACGGCTAGCTCCGGCAGGACGCCTAGCCCTCGCCGTCGAGACGGCCGCCCCTATAGCGGAAGAAATGCCTTTAGTCCTCGCCGTCGAGCCTCAGGCTCCATCGTGGGCACAGCATACCGTCCGATTCCACCAGATATGGGAGCTTCCTGAGGAGCAGGAAGAAGCGGAGAAAGTAGCCCGTCGCTCTGCCATGTACCAGTTCGTCGATGACATCCTGTACAGGAAGAGACCGAACGGTGTGAAATTGAAGTGCATCCCTCGGGAGGAAGGACTGGAGCTGTTGGCAGAGATACATGGAGGCATATGTGGATCCCACATTGGGTCGAGAGCCCTTGCCGGCAAGGCGTTCCGGCAAGGTTTCTTCTGGCCCACTGCCCTCCAGGATGCAATGACACTCGTCACCAGGTGTGAGGCGTGTCAGTTCCATTCAAGAAAGCTTCATCAACCAGCTCAAGCCCTTCAAACCATTCCTCTCTCCTGGCCCTTCTCGGTCTGGGGGCTCGACATACTGGGCCCCTTCCCCTGCGCTGTCGGGGGCTTTGAGCACTTGTATGTAGCCATCGACAAGTTCACAAAGTGGCCAGAAGTGGAGGCGGTGAGGAAGGTCACAACTCAGTCAGCCGTCAAGTTCTTCAAGGGGCTAGTGTGCTGTTACGATGTACCCAACCGGATCATCACCGACAACGGTACGCAGTTCACAAGCCGCACCTTCATGCAATATACTCAAGACCTCGGCAGCAAAGTCTATTTCGCTTCCATCACTCACCCGCGGAGCAACGGGCAAGCTGAGAGGGCAAATGCAGAAGTGTTGTGAGGCTTAAGGACCAAGACCTTTGACATACTGCACAAGAGCGGAAGGCGCTGGATTAATGAATTGCCGGCGGTTCTTTGGTCAATCAGGACGACACCAAATCGAGCCACCGGCCAGACACCCTTTGCCCTGGTATATGGGGCAGAAGCAGTTATCCCCACTGAACTCATATACGGGTCACCTCGAGTGCTCGCTTATGATGAGCTTGAGCAAGAGCAACTGCGGCAAGACGACGCATTGCTCCTTGAGGAAGATCGTCTTCGGGCGGCTGTGAGAGCAGCACGCTACCAGCAAGCCTTGCATCGCTACCATAGCTGCAAGGTTCAATCGGCCAAGAATTCCATCAAGTTGACGCCAAAGTGGGAAGGCCCTTATCGGGTAATACGAGTCACCAGGCCCGGAGCAGTCCGCCTGGAGACCGAAGATGCCGCTTCGGTGAGCAACTCCTGGAACATCGAGCATCTTCGCAAGTTTTACCCATAAGGCACGGCTTGTCGGGCCACCCGGCAAGCCACCCTTTTGTACAAGCATTGCCGATGATGCATGTAACCCTTTGTACAAAGCCAGGCGTAGACCCTGAGCATAAATGAAGCGCTGGAGCCCTAAGTTATAGCATGCATGCTAGATCGAGTCTCGTCCTTGGTTAGGGTTGATAGTGCTTAGCGGCGGCTAACCCCTAGCTTAGAGGTCGAGTGTGCGTCTCTTTGCCGTTCTTTTGTCTCCTTTGGTTCGCAGGACTCAGATATCCTCGCCGGATCACTTGAGGATAAAAAAGCGGGAAGAGAAGAGGGACGGACCAGCATCTAGACCCCGGAAAGCCAGTGTTGCCGGGGGCAGCAAGTACAAAGATTCACCCACGACGAACCAGAGTTGCCGGGGATTGCGGTCTCAGATAAGTTCTTCATCCCTTATCATGCATTCTCTTATTGACTGAGGTATGCAAAACCTCATTTCTTCCTAAGGCTAACGCGCTCCCCTAACTATAGGCCCTAGAGCTTGTTCCTAGGGCCAGGTATGGTCGTAGTCGCGGCAGCAAAGGAACAAAATGAGGAGCCTGAACCCGCCTCCTCCCTGCCTCTGCCAAAAGCGTGAGAAAGGTCGAGCGACATGGGAAGACGGCAAGGCCTGCTGCCGGGCAAGGAAATGTCTGTCTTGGACATATCAAGGATTTACCCCTTGATGTGGGTTCTACCCGCAAGACAAGTGACCTGGCAGCATCCCTTTTTCATTAAAAACATTCCACTCAGGTACAGTTCATGGAGAATGAAAAACATGAATGATGGGATTACAAGCTTTAAATTCTGCTAAGGCCCGAAGGCTTACAAACTAAAAAGAGATAAGGTGCCCATAATCCCTTTCTTGTCCCTCTCTTCAGGAGGCAGGTCAAGGAGGAGAAAAGGGAAAAAGGGGCACCTAGACGAGCTACGGGTGGCAGAAGACACCAAGAGAACGTCTCGCTGGTCGTCCAAGGGCTCGATGGTGATGGCGGCGCCGGCGGCAGAGCTCGAAGACGAGGCGGCAGGATGTCAGCACGCGTCGAAGGTGACGTGCCCACGTACTCCGAGTTGACGGCCTTGCCGCCCGCCCTCTTCCTCTTCCGCAGCCTCCAAATACCAGCCGCCCAAGGAGACGACCCCGAGAAGTTCAAGGAGACGGCGACGCGGATGATGGGGTGGCCGGTGCCACACGGAGCGGTGCCCGACACCTAGTCGGACCCGTCATCCTGCCGCCTGCCGCCCTCGTCGTTGTTGCCGCTGTCCTCCTCGTCACTCCTGTCCAAGGAGGAGTCTTCGCTATCAGAGGAGCTCTCCACGCAACACCTTGCCCGAGTCCCGAAGCACCCGAAGACCTTGACGGAGAGGAGACCGCCCTCCATCAGCTTAAAATGGAGGGTGAGCCCCTCCGTCAGGCGGTGGATGCGGGCGAACGTCTTCCACCCTCGACCAAGATACATCACATTAGGGGCTGGGAAGTCAACGCGGACTCATGTACCGCTGATTCCACAGCGCCTCATGTGCAGCCTCAGGGTCTCAGGCGGGTCCAGCTCCATCTCGCTCGCGAATGGGGTCGGGAGACGAAGACGATGGCGAGGCGGCCGCCGCAGCCTGACGAAGAACTCGTAAGGGTCGTCCCCAACGTGGCCCACCATGAGGAGAGGAATTGCTGGCAGAGGCGAAGCCGGCGCGCCGCCCCGTCCTCCTCTTCCTCGAGCACCTCGGCCTCGCCCACGGCCTCGCCCTCTCCCCCTTCCCCTCGCGGCTGGCTCTGCCGCCGCAGGCGCAGGAGGAGGAGGGACGCGTTGTCGAGCGGCAACCCTCGTCGCCACCGTCGAAGGACCAGGGTTCCCTTTCTCCGTGGCAAATGAGAGGGAGGGGAGCAGAAGCTGAAGAAGTGAGATGGAGGAGTACAGGGCACCGACCACCCCCCCCCCCCGCTCTTTATAAAGCAGCAGGGTGGGGGCTCGACCGCCCCGTTCCGCCTATCAGGACGTGAACAGCGCAGGAGACCGGGGTCGATCTGCCGCCCCAGCCCGCGACGGCCCGGCTTCCTGCCTTCACCAACTGCCACCCCAGGCGCATGAGCGCCGCGTGGCGAACGTGCAGGACCGAAGCGATGGGTGAGGTGACTTTCTCCCCGCCCCATGATTAAAGGGGGTGGGCGCCTGGAAAGACCACGCCTCGGCCCCGTCCAGTAAATGGACCGCGCCTCCACGCCTCCCTACGTTTATGGGGAAGGCGCGGGCCGCCCCCTTTTACTACGACGTGACGCATGCGTGCAGAGATCAGCCTCACGCATGCCGCCCACGTCACGCACGCCTCCCCACGATGCGCCACGCACGGGAAGCGTGGGAGGCGTAACGCGCGAAGAAACTTACCGTGGTAGAAACCGCCCTGCCTGCCCGCGCACCGTTCTTGGGCCTGGCCCAACAACGCGTTGCGCTCATGTGTAGCCCAGGCCCGGGGGCTCCTGTCGGTGTACAAAAAGAGGGCGTACACTTTTTGTACCCCCATGACTGTGCACGGGCAGTCTAAGCCACGGGCGCCGCCGCACCGAGCCCGGGAAGGGAGGTAGAACCAAGGTAAGGCCGAAGCCAAACAGGAGCAGAACGACGCCAAGACCTAGACCACAAAGAGCAAAGGGGACGAAGCAGTCCCCCCGGCAAGATCCTTGCCGGGAGGCGGTTTTAACAAACCCGACAAGACCCTTGCCGTCGCAGCCTCGCCCCACACCTATGGAGCGGGTCACCCTTGAGTCCCCTTCCCCCATGGGGAAAGGATTCGGGAGGCATTCAAGATCAGATGCACACTCTAAGGAGATGACGGTCCTTGGCGGGATCCCAGCCAAGGAAAACCACAAGGCCCCCGGCAGAGCCTTCCGGGGATGGCAGCAAGCGCCACGGCAAGACCCTTGTCGGGACCCCGGCAAGACCCTTGCCGGGGCCGCGGCAAGGCCCTTGCCGAGGACACCCGCGGGGCCACCATCGGACCCGCACCAGTCGCGCCTCCACCACCGTTCGGATGCTGCTGCCGACCCAACCAGCTGGGCAGGCACCTGCGTGGCGTCATGCAGATCCTCGTGGAGACCTACCGCCGTGCCACCTCACCTGCCTGCCCGCCTACATGGCATCGCAGGCACCACTAGCCAGGGCGCGTGTCGACGCAGGAGGGAGCGGCGATGGATGAGACGGGGCTCTCCCCCGCCCTCGATAAAGAAGGGACACCTAAGCAAGGCGCATTAAATGCACCTTGTCATGTAATACGAGGGACAACCTCGCATCACTGTACCCTTTCCACCTCCTGTGTTCCACTGTGGCAGCCCCTTTCCCTATAAAAGGGGGCCCCAGGCGACCAGGAAGAGGATTCAGCTTTTTGGAGCTCCGCACGCCCCATACTTAGCTCAAGAACACCAGATATAATCCACCAGAGCAGGAGTAGGGTATTATGCACCTTCGCGGCCCGAACCTGGGTAAAGGAATCGTGTACTGCCTGCTTGATCCGCTCTTCTCACGAGCCCCGCGCCCTGCAACCATGGAAAGAGATTCCCGTGATCCCATAGGTGTCGTTTCACTCCGACATCTGCTGACGTATTCTGTAGCATGACATCACACCACAGCCAAGCCTTTATTTGAATCGTTTTTATTGTCCCACCTCAGCGCGTTTTGCGAGGCGGTTTCCTTGGCACGTCTTGTCGAAGCAGAGACCGTGTCCCCTTATAAGGGATTCTCATCAATACAGGCGTGGGTAACCCAACCGCGCCATTGATTACGGCGCTTAGGGGATAAGCAAGTTTTACTAGGCTGGTGGGGACGCATAGTTTTGTCCTCCCATATAAGGGGATAAGGATCCACCTTTTCATCCACGCCTTCTTCCTCCTTTGCCCATCCATTTTCGCACACTCGATCTCCAGTGCCCAAGTCCGCATTCCCCACCTCAACCTTCTCCAACCATGTCCGGAGCGGGAGGCAGGTGGATGGTCTCCTCCGTCACGGAGGGGCACATCAAAAAGCTGAGGAGAGCCGGATACCTGCCCGACGACATCGTGCACCGGCTCCCAGATGAGGGGCAACTCACCCCACCCCCAGGCCCCATGAGAGGGTGGTGTTCCTCACCCATTTCCTCCGCGGACTAGGCTTCCCACTCCACCCATTCATTCGGGGGATCATGTTCTACTATGGCCTGGACTTCCACGATCTGGCCCCGAACTTCATCCTCCACATCTCGGCGTTTATCATCGTGTGCGAGGTCTTCCTCCGCATCAAGCCCCAGTTCGGCTTATGCCTGAAAACCTTCGTCGTCAAGCCGGAGGTAGTGGGCGGTCGCCAGGAGGAGTGCGGAGGCGCCATGGTGGGCAAGATGCCCAACGTTACATGGCTCGAGGGATCCTACATGGAGACCATCAAGTGGTGGCAATCGGGGTGGTTCTACTCACCGAGCCGTGTGACCCTGAATGGGCAGCGGCCCCTGAATTCCGATCTGGCATCCCCACACGGCTCACCTCCTGGCAAGAGAAGGGCCTGTCATGGGGCAGTTCGGGAGAGCTGACTGGATTATGCGTGAATCGCCAAGCCAGTGTTGTAAGCTGTTTTACCCTTTACAGGATAATTGTTTTTCATAGTTTGACTCTATGCGGGATCTAAACTCCCATACCTTTGACAGGACTGGCAGGAAAAGGCCGGACAGATCAACTGTCTGGCTCCTTTGCCCGAAGGCCCAGCAGACATCCGCTTGGCGAAGCTGCTGGTTCCGGCACCTTACATGGTGCCGGAGAAGAAGGCCACAAGAACCTGGAAGAGTTCCTGGTGCCCGGTAGAGCTGGTGTCATCGTCTGATGACTCCGAGGCGCACTCCTCCAATGAAATCGAGGAGGAGGAAAGAGAGTTTTCTTCCCCGGCACGAGGAGAAAAGAAAAGGAAGGACACCCCAACTGGGGAGGCCGAAGAGTCCAAGAAGGGAAGGACCCTTCCGCCGGACTACTCCACCAACGCCACCGACAATGAGGAGGAGTGGCCACCCAGGGCCAATCCCCTAGCGAAGTCGTAAGTATTCGGACACCAGGGTGATTCATAGTGTTCTTTTATTGCACAACTTTCCCTGACGCCGGATATAATCATGCAGTCCTCCCCGAGCCCAGATCGACGCGTCGTCGAGCGGCTCCTTAAGTTCGTCGGATGTGAATAGCCTTTCACTTCCGGCCGCCTCCTCCCCTCACCCTACGGACAATGCCGAGGTATTGTCCCAAGAGGTTCCAAATCGAGGGGAGGCAGTCCTGGGGGCGCCTCAAGGCGATGTCCCGGACTCCAGGCGCAAGGGGTGCAAGACCCACAGGGGCTCCAAGTCTGGCCCTGGGCCACACACCGTACCGGAACCTTCATCGGTTCCATAGTCCGGCAGGCGGCCCCCCGCTAAGAAGGGCAAGCCTACCGCGCCGGTGACCTCCGTCCAACCGGAGGTACCGGATAACTTGCTGGAGGTGCTTAACGGTGCCTCGATCCATCGACTAGGAGCACCGCACTATTATGAGTGTGGTGATCCAGAAAGTTCAGTGCGCCAAAAGCGGCCTGACTGAAGCTTGTGCTATCCTTCTAACGGTCTTTGAGGTGTGTAAAAAATATGTGAAAATATTACCGCATAGACAGTAGCCCCTGATGCTCTGTTCGGTGTTCACAAAGAAAAGCCGGATAGAGTATCTAATAATATTCGCATGAGTCTAACATAATTTTGTCGATATGCGCGTGCAGGCTTAGCTGCTAACCTCTGTCGCACTGACTGCGGAGGTTGATGTGCTGAAGCAGAACCTCAAGCGGTCCGAGAAAGAGCTCGGCCTTGCCAAGAAGTAGCTCGAGGAGAACCAAGGTACGTAATGCCTTGTTTGTATATGTATATAAGAAAAAAGATGCAGTTGAAAAAAATGATAGGATCATTATTGATGTGCTAGGGGCCACGATCGAGGTGGCGACCCTGAAGCGAGCACTATCCAAGGCCGAAGATAAGGTGGCAAAGGAGTGCAGCGAGCGGGGGAAGCAAGAGGGGCGGTTTGCCGAGGTGCAGCAAGAGCTCCAGGCTCTTGGGAAAAAGCATGAGAGTTTGGAGCTTGAATCGAAGACTCACGAGTCTGAGCTTACTGTGGCCCTCGAAAGCGCCAAGTCTGCCAAGGCCGAAGCCCAAAAGGCCCTCCAGGAAATTGAGGCGATAAAGAAGATAGCAGCGGGTAAGGCCTTCAATATGCAAAGAAAGCATGTGAAAGTGAATTACTTGTTACTTACCCGAGTCCGGAGCTCTCCAGGAGCATTGGCAGCTTTGCCCCGCAGCGTGTCCGATGCCGCCACCTACTACCGGGCCGAGGAAGGGATCTCGACGGAGAAGGTGTTCTGGTCTCAATATGCTGAGACCGGACACCTGGTGCCCTTGAGCGACCAGCTGAAGCAACTGGTCGAGCTCCATAAGGTGGCCGAACAGGCCATGAAGGGTCTCATAGTCCGGCTGTGGCCTCGAGAGGCCATGCATGGGAGCTAGTTTGGGCTGGTGAGGCGTCTGGCGGATGCCTGCCCATGGCTTGAGGTTATCAAGCGCTCCGTCTGCATCGAGGGCGCCCGCAGGGCCCTTGCCCGTGTGAAGGTACACTGGGGCAAAATGGACGCGGAGCGGCTGGTGAAGGATGGGCCACTAAAGGGCAAGGAGCATCGCCAGCCTGAGATGTATTTTGAGGGTGTCCTGAAGGGTGCCCGCCTTGTGGCGGATGAATATTCCAAAGATGTAATATTTGAGTAAACTTGCTCATGTGATCTTGTACGCTGAAAACTTGTTCATGTGCGCCATGCAGCGCTTGTTTTAATTTAAAATATTACCTTCTATGCGGCGGTTTATTAAAACTGAGAGATGGCGAGTCGTCGGCTTCTGCCCCCATGCCATGAGTGTTGGGGTGTTCAGGATAAAACCTGAGCACTCTTCTTCCCATTCTTGGGTCCTTCGAGGGAGGTGCTCAGCACAACGAACAAGGCAATCAGACTATAATGCGTTATCACTCTCACTTAGCAAGAGAGTTCTATAATTTTAAATTTTGGTGAAGCCCCTAGTATTCGGAAGACCGAGATCGGGGCGCTATACATGCCTTAGGCCAGACAAAGCCGACTCCTCGCTCAAAGAGGCATGAGTCTTTAAGGACTTGAAACCTCTCGAACAGAGACCAGCTCTCTCCCTATCATGACAGTCAGTTTTAGCTTTCTCTACTGATGTGCTTAGCCCAGCTCAACCGGGGCACAATCGCAGTAGTTCTCCTAGCGCTACCTTAGCCGATATAACGGAACGTAAGGTACCAAAACATGGGAGCCAGGCAAACCCAACTATTGACCCAAGACATGATTCGGAGCTGATGCATATAATGCTGTAAGTTCGGGGTGCCGCACTTGTGAAAGTGTTCGGACTTCTCACGCCGTATTATGGGGTCCTTAAGCCCCTGGCATATTAGCCGTACCAAAGTTTACGGGTGCTGAATGCCACGAATGAACATATATGTATATATAAGAGATAAAGGAATAGAGAATGCAATAATAGACTGAAGCTATGCATTTTTATTTGAAAAATGTGCATTAAAGCAGAATGATACAAATGATGCGATAAGCAAGAGATGGGACTATCTGACATGTCCCCTCCAGGGGTGAGCTTCGGAAGGGTATTTAAAGCAGGTATTTTGCTCGTTATAGAGACCAATAGGGAATTCCATAATGAGACGTAGCTTTCTGCCTCCCTGGGTGTTGTATCGTGTGTTCGGCAATTGTACTGCCGAGCAAGTCTTCCGGAGAGTAGAATCCTGAAAGTAAGAAAAAATGAAAAAATCGGCAGCCCGTTGGGGCGCGCCGTTGTCATACCCCCCCTGTGCCCATGGTATTTTCAGAGCATAATTATGTACGCGTAGTACTGATTTCGCAGTTTCGCGAGGGCTGGGGTTGGGGCCGCATTGCTACGCTTGCTCGGAACATGCCAGGCAGTCTTGTTGTAGGTTACTCCGAGCGCACTTGACGGTGTCCGGACGTTTTATTGCCGGACTGGAGAATTGCCTTGAGGGGCTGCTTTGTACTTCTGCTGCGAGGGCCGCCGTATGCTCCTCTGTTCGGCGAGAGTGTTCGGTGTTTCCATTGACAGTAATGACTCCTCGAGGTCCTAGCATCTTGAGCTTGAGGTATGCGTAGTGCGGCACCGCATTGAACTTTGCAAATGTGGTTCGTCCGAGCAGTGCATGATAGCCGCTGCGGAACGGGACTATGTCGAAGATTAACTCCTCGCTTCAGAAATTATCCGGAGATCCGTAGACCACTTCAAGTGTAACTGAGCCTGTGCAATTGGCCTCTACTCCTGGTATGACGCCCTTAAAGGTCGTTGTCGGTGTCAAAACCAGCAGATCTTGGGTAGGGGGTCCCGAACTATGCGTCTAGGCGGATGGTAACAGGAGACAAGGGACACAGTGTTTTTACCCAGGTTCGGGCCCTCTTGATGGAGGTAAAACCCTACTCCTGCTTGATTAATATTGATGATATGGTTAGTACAAGAGTAGATCTATCACGAGATCAAGGAGGCTAAACCCTAGAAGCTAGCCTATGGTAGGATTGTTGTATGTTGGAGTTGTCCTACGGACTAAAACCCTCCGGTTTATATAGATACCGGAGAGGGTTAGTGTTACACAGAGTCGGTTAGAATGGTAGGAGATCTATATATCCGTATCGCCAAGCTTGTCTTCCACGCCAAGGAAAGATCCTTCCGGACACGGGACGAAGTCTTCAATCTTGTATCTTCATAGTCCAGGAGTCCGGCTGAAGGTATAGTCCGGCCATCCGGACACCCCCTAATCCAGGACTCCCTGAGTAGCCCCTGAACCAGGCTTCAATGACGACGAGCCCGGCGCGCAGATTGTCTTCGGCATTGCAAGGCGGGTTCCTCCTACTAGTTCTTCATAAAAGTTTGTAAACACCAAGGATAGTGTTCGGCTCTACAAAATAAGTTTCCACATATTGCCATAGAGAGAATAATATTAACACAAATCCAATCTGCTGACGTATTCCGCAGCATGACATCACACTACGGCCAAGCCTTTATTCGAATTGTTTTTACTGTCCCACCTCAGCGTGTTCAGCGAGGCGGTTTCCTTGGCACATCTTGTCAAAGCAGAGATCGTGTCCCCTTTATTTACGGGATTCTCATCAATACGGACGTGGGTAACCCAACCGCACCATTTATCACGGCGCTTGGGAGGCAAGCGAGTTTTACCAGCCTGGTGGGGACGCATAGACGCATCCGCCCATATAAGGGGACAAGGATCCACCTTTTTACCTACGCCTTCTTCCTCCTTTGCCTATCCATCTTCCGTGCACTCGAGCTCTAGCGCCCAAGTCCGCACTTCCCATCTCAACCTTCTCCGGCCATGTCCAGAGCGGGAGGCAAGTGGATGGCCTCCTCCGTGACGGAGGGCCATATCAAAAAGCTGAGGAAGGCCGGACACCTATCTGACGACATCGCGCACCGGCTTCCCGAAAAGGGGCAGCTCCTCCCTACCCCAAGGCCCCATGAGAGGGTAGTATTCCTTCCCCATTTCCTCCGCGAACTGGGCTTTCCACTCCACCCATTTGTCCGCGGGCTCATGTTCTACTATGGCCTGGATTTCCATCATCTGGCCCCGAACTTCGTCCTCAACATCTCGGTGTTTATCGTCGTGTGTGAGGCTTTCCTCTGCATCCGCCCCCATTTCGGTCTTTGGCTCAAGACTTTTAATGTCAAGCTAAAGGTTGTGCGTGGCAACCAGGCGGAATGCGGAGGTGCCATGGCGGGCAAGATGGCCACCGTCCTATGGCTCGAGGGTTCCTTTGTGGAGACCCTGAAGGGGTGGCAGTCAGGGTGGTTTTACATCACCGAGCCGCGCGATCCAGAATGGATTGCAGCCCCCGAGTTCCGGTCCGGACCCCCTACGCGGCTCTCGTCCTGGAAAGAGACGGGCTTGTCATGGGCCAACGAGGAAGAGGTAACCGGATTGCAAAAATGCATCCAAACCCTGGTGAACAAGCAGCTCAAGCTTGTCAACGTAGTCCAGGTCATGCTCGTCCACCATATCCTCCCGTGTCAACAACGGGGTTTCAATTTCTAGGAGTTTGACCCGGCGCAGCACCCAACCTTGAGCAGGCTCTTTGACACGACATACGAAGATGCCTGGAAGGTGCTAACCAAGGGCGCCGAGGCTCCCGCATCCGCTTCTGAGGATCGCGGATTCAGCACGCAGCATCAAGCTAGTGCGGTAAGCTGTTTTACCTTTTACAGGATGTTGGTTGTCCATAGTTTGACTCTATGTGGGATCTAAACTCCCTTACCTTTGACAGGATTGGCAGGTAATGTCCGGACAGATCGACTGTCTGGCTCCCTTGCCCGAAGACCCAGTCGATGCTCGTCTAACGAAGCTGCTGGCTCCGGCACCTTATGTGGTGCCGGAGAAGAAGGCCAAGAAGGTGGCCACGGGGACTCGAAAGAGTTCCCGGCGTTAGGAGGTGTCGGATTCATCATCCGACGAATCCGAGACGCACTCCTCCCGTGAAAACAAGGAGGAGGAAGAAGAAGAAGCCTCTTCCCCTCTAGCGGGGGGAGGAAAGAAGAGAAAGGCCGCCACAGCAGGGGAGGCCTAGCGGTCCAAGGACGGGATGCCCCCTCCTCCGGACTACTCCGCCGACGCCGATGACGGCGAATAGGAATGGCAACACCGGGCCAAACGCCCGGCGAGATCGTAAGTATCCGGATGCCGGAGAAATTTATAGTACTCTTTTCTGGCGCAACCTTTCCTTATGTTGAATATAATTATGCAGTCCGCCCAAGGCTGAGCTCGACGAGTCATTGAGCGGCTCCCTGGATCCGTCGGATGTGAACTCACTTCCAACGGCTACCTCCCCCCATCCTACGGATGACGCCGAAGTGCTGTCCCGACAGGTTCCAAGCTAGGAGGAGGTGCTCCTGGAGGCGCACAAGGCGACCTTCCGGACTCCAGGAGTAAAGGGGATAAAACACCCCAGGGCTCCATGTCCGGCTTTAAGCCGGACACCGCGCCGGAATCCTCAACGGTTCCGGACTGCGGCGGGCGACCTCCTTCTAAGAGGAGCAAGCCTACCGGGCCGGCGGCCTCCGTCCAACTGGAGGCACCGGACAATCTACTGGAGGTGCTTAAAGGCGCCTCCATCGAGGAGGAGCACCGTACTATCATGAGTACGATGCTTCAGAAGGTTCAGTCCGCCAAGAGCGGACTAACTGAAGCTTGTGCTAGCCTTCTAACAGGCTTCGAGGTAAGTAAAAATATATGAAAATATTACCGCATTGACAGTAGTCCCTGATGCTCTGTTTGGCATTCGGAAAGAAAAGCCGAATAGAGGATCTAATAAATTTTGCAGGAGTCTAACAAAAAAGAGTCAATATGCGTACGCAGGCTTCGCTGCTAGCGACCGCCGCACTGACTGCGGAGGTGGGTGCCCTGAAACAGGGCCTTGAGCGGTCCGAGCAAGAGCTCAGCCTTGCCAAGCGGCAGCTCGAGGAGAAGGAAGGTAAGAGATACCTTATAGAAAAATGTATATAAAAGATGCAATTCCAAAAAATGACAGGATTATGCTACTTATTGTAGGAGCCACAACTGAGGTGGCGACCCTCAAGCAGGCGCTGTCCGAGGCCGAAAAAAGAGTGGCCACGGAGCGCACCGAGCGAGAGAAAGTCGAGGCGCAGGTTGGCGAGGCGCGGCAAGAGCTTCAGGCTCTCATGAAAAAACATGAGAGTTTGGAGCTTGACTCAAAGATGCGAGCGTCCGAGCTCGCGGCGGCCATTGATACTGCCAAGTTTGCCAAGGCCGAATCCCAGAAGGCCCTTCAGGAGTTGGATGCGGTGAAAAAGATAGCGGCGGGTAAGGCATTCTTTATGCAAAGCAGACATATAAAAGTAAGCTACTTGTTACTTACCCGAATCCGGAGCTCTCCAGGGGCATTCGCAGATCTTCCTCGTAGCGTATCCGATGCCGCCGCATTCTACCGAACCGAGGAGGGCAGCTCGACGGAGCAGGTGTTCTGGTCTCAGTATGCTGAGGCCGGACACCCTGATGCCCCTAAGCGACCAGCTGAAGCAGCTGGTCGAGCTCCACAAGGCGGCCGAACATGCCATGAAAGGCATCATAGTTCGGCTGTGGCCTGGAGAGGCCCAGCCTGGGAGCTACTACGGATTGGTGCGGCAGCTAGTGGAGGCTTGTCCAAGGCTCGATGTTATCAAGCGCTCCGTCTGCATCGAAGGTGCCCGGAGGGCCCTTGCCCGTGCGAAGGTGCACTGGGGTAAGCTGGACGCAGAGAAGCTTGTGAAGGACGGGCCACTGCCGGGGAAAGAGCATCGCAAACCCAAGAACTATTATAAGGATGTACTGAAGGGTGCCCGCCTTGTGGCGGATGAATGTACCAGGGATGTAATTTTTTAATGAACTCGCCCGTGTTGTCCTGTGCGCTGAAAACTTGTTCATATGCGCTAAGCAAATGCTTTTGGAATTTAAAATATTACTTTCTGTGCGGCCGTTTATCAAAAAATTGAGAGATGGCCAGTCGTCGGCTTCTGCCCCCATGCCACTAGTGTTGGGGTGTTCGGGATAAACCTGAGCGCTCTTTTTCCCATTTTTAGGTCCTTCGAGGGAGGCGCTCAGCACAACGAACAAGGCAATCGAACTATAATGCTTGAACACTCTCACTTAGCCATAGAACTCTATAATTTTAAATTTCAGGGAAGCCCCTGGTATTCGGAAGACCGATTCGGGGCGCTATCCACGCCTTGTCCGGACAAAGCCGGCACCTCGCTCTAAGCGGCATAAGTCTTTAGGGACTCGAAAAAACCTCTCGAATAGCGACCGGTCTCTCGCCTCATCATGACAGTCAGTTTTAGCTTTCTCTACTGAGGTGCTCAGCCCAGCTCAACTGGGGCACAATCGCAGTAGTTCTCCTAGTGCTACCTTAGCCGATATAACGGAACGTAAGGCACCAAAACATAGGAGCCGGGCAAACCCAACTATTGACCCAAATCATGAATCGGAGCCGATGCATATAGTGCTATAAGTTCGGGGTGCCGCACTTGTGAAAATGTTCGGACTTCTCACGCCATATTAAGGGGTACTGAAACCCCTGGCGTATTTGTCGTACCACAGTGTACGGGTGCAACATGTCATTAATAAACATATATAAAAAGAGAGTAATGCAAAAAATTTACAAAAGCAGTGCATTGTTTATGGAAGGGCTGCGATCAAAGCAGAACGATACAAATAGTGCGATAAGTAAAAAGAAATTAGACTTATTTAACATGTCCTGTCCAGGGGCAGGCCGCGGAATTATATGTGAAACGGGTATACTGCTCGTAATAGAGACCACCTGGGAGTTCCATAATGCGGCATGGCTTGTCTGCTTTCCTGGATCTTGCATCGTTTGTGCGGTAGTTGAATTGCCGAACAGGTCGTCCAAAGTATGGAGTCTTGAAAGTAAGAAAAAATTAAAAAAGTTTGGCCGCCACTAGTACGGTTAAGCCGTGTTTTGGGTGTGCCGTGATGTGCCCCTTCCCCTGTGCCCATGGTATTTCAAGAGCGTAGTTATGTATGCGAAGCACTGGCTTTGCTATTTCGCGAGGGCTGGGATTGGGGCCGCATTGCTACGCCTGCTCAGAACGTGCCAGGCAGTCTTGTTGTAGGTTAGTCCGGGCACGCTTGGCAGTGTCCGGCCTTTTAGCGGCCGGACTGGAGAACTGCCTTGATAAGCTGCTTTGAACTTCCGCTGCGAGGGCCGCCGTGTGCTCCTCCGTTCGGAGGGAGCGTTCGGTGTTACCATTGACCGTGATTACTCCTCGAGGGTGTGGCATCTTGAGCTTGAGGTATGAGTAGTGTGGTATCGCATTGAGCTTTGCAGATGCGGTTCGCCCGAGCAGTGCGTGATAGCCACTACGGAACGAGACTATGTCGAAGATTAACTCCTCGCTTTGGAAATTATCCAGGGATCCGAAGACCACTTCAAGTGTGACTGAGCCTGTACAGTTGGCCTCTACACCTGGTATGACGCCTTTAAAGGTCGTTTCGGTGGGCTTAATCCTCGAGGGATCTATGCCCATTTTCCGCACTCTATCCTGGTAAAGCAGGTTCAGGCTGCTTCCACCGTCCATAAGGACTCTTGTAAGATGAAATCCGTCAACAATTGGGTCTAGAACCAATGCGGTGAACCCTCCATGACGGATGCTAGTGGGGTGGTCCCTTCGATCAAAGGTGATTGGGCAGGAGGACCATGGGTTGAACTTTGGGGCGATTGGCTCCATCGCGTATACGTCCCGTAACGCACGCTTCCGCTCCCTTTTGGGGATGTGGGTTGCGTATATCATGTTCACCGTCCGCACTTGTGGGGGGAAACCCTTTTGTCCAATGTTGTTTGGCGGTCTGGGCTCTTCCTCGTCGTCGCTACACAGCCCCTTGTCTCTATTTTCGGCATTTAACTTGCCTGCCTGCTTGAACACCCAACAATCCCTGTTGGTGTGATTGGCTGGCTTTTCGGGGGTGCCATGTATCTGGCACAAGCGGTCGAGTATTCGGTCCAAAATGGACAGGCCCTGAGTATTCCTTTTGAATGGCTTTTTCCGCCGACCGGATTTATATCCTCTGAATCCGGCATTGACTACCGTATCCTCGTTGCTGTCGCTGTTAACACGGCGCTTTCGCTTGTTCCGACGCGACCTGCCACTTTTGTCCTTGGTATCCGAATTACCAAGGTTCTTGGTTAAGTTATTGCTACGAGCCAGCCAGCTGTCTTCTCCCGCGCAAAAGCGGGTCATGAGTGTCGTGAGGGCTGCCATAGATTTCGGCTTTTCCTGTCCTAGGTGGCGGGCAAGCTACTCGTCGCGGATATTATGCTTGAAGGCCGCTAGGGCCTCTGCGTCCGGACAGTCGGCTATTTGGTTTTTCTTTGTTAGGAACCGTGTCCAGAATTGCCTGGCCGATTCTTCGGGCTGCTGGATTATGTGGCTTAGGTCATCGGTGTCCGGTGGTCGCACATAGGTACCCAGGAAATTGTCGAGAAATGCGGCTTCCAGGTCCTCCCAAGAACCGATTGAATTTGCTGGCAAGCTGTTAAGCCAGTGCCGGGCCGGTCCCTTAAGTTTAACCGGGAGGTATTTGATGGCATTTAGATCATCTTCGCGGGCCATGTGGATATGAAGGAGATAATCCTCGATCCATACCGCAGGATCTGTTGTGCCATCATATGATTCGATGTTCACGGGTTTGAAACCCTCAGGGATGTTATGATCCATTACTTCATCTCTGAAGCATAGTGGGTGTGCGGCGCCTCTGTATTGGGCTATATCACGACGTAGATCCGACGACCTTTGTCTATTGTGTTCGGCCCGATCGGATTTATCATATCCGGAGTGACGATCCCCGTCACGTGCCATGGGGCGCCCACGTGATCCGTAGATCGATCTTGTTTTCCTTGCCTTGTCCTCTGGTATCTCTCGCAGGTCTAGCGAATTTTCCCATGCCTTACTATATTTTGAGCGGCGTCGGGGCATGGCTTGAGTAGAGGGTCGAGAGGCCTCTCTGTCATGGCCACGAGGTGGTCAGTCGGCCATGTCTTGCGCTGGTGATGTAGGTGCTTCCTCCTTTAATTGGGGTAGCAGCCTGCACTTTGGGTAACTCTTGGAGGGGCGTTCGAGTTCATACTCTTCGGCCGCAAGGACTTCAGTCCATCTGTCAGCTAGCAAATCTTGATCAGCTCTAAGCTGTTGCTGCTTTTTCTTGAGGCTGCTTGTCGTGGCTATAAGCTTGCATTTAAAACACTCTTGTTCGGCGAGATCCTCTGGCACGACGAATCCATCGTCGTCAAGGCTTGCCTCATCTTCGGAGGGAGGAATATAATTATCGTGCTCCTCCTCTCCTTCTGCCGCTCTCTCATGAGAGCTGGCTTCTCCATCCTCCTGGTGCTGATTCTTACTGGAGGGGGTGTTCTTCGGCGCTATACAGAGTGTTATTATCTCCTGTGCCGGAATCACCGTTTTTGCTTTGGCGGGATTTAGAGCGGCGCCGTTGGCGCCGGTGCTTAGGCTGTTTCTTGGAGGGATCATCCCCCGCTGTTCCATCGCCATCTCCTTCTTTGTGGTATCCACCATGTATATGTCATATGACGAGGTGGCTTTCCAGTGCCCTATAGGTGATGGTTCTTGATGGTCTCCTGCATCGTCGTCCATACCGTCGATGTCTTCGGAGTCGAAATCGAGCATGTCGGTTAAATCGTCGACAGTGGCTACAAAGTGGGTGGTGGGTGGGCTTTGAATTTCTTCCTCGTCCGTATCCCAACCTTGCTGACCATAGGCCGGCCAGGGATCTCCTGATAAAGAGAGAGACGTTAGTGACTTCAGAATATCGCCAAAGGGCGAGTGCTGAAAGATGTCCGCGGCGGTGAATTCCATGATCGGCGCCCAATCGGATTTGATCGGTAGGTGCGCGGAGGGCTCGGAGTCCGGAGAGGAATCCGGCTCCTCGGAGTCACGGGCCATGCGGAGTGCGGGGCTGGAGTTCGGCTCGATCGTCTTCGAGATCGCAGCCCCCGAGGTGGCGTCCAACCACTCATCCTCGATCAGCGCAGTAGGCTCCGAATTAAGGGTCGGAACAAATGCATGTGCGGCCTCCAGGACACTGTTCGGCGGCAGAGCTAGATCATGCCCATCGAGACAGTGTGGCGCGCTTGGCTGTGGCTCGAATCTGTCGAAGATCAAGTCCCCGTGGATGTCGGCCATGTAGTTTAAACTTCCAAACCTGCCTGATGGCCAGGGGCGTAACTTTCGATCTGCTCCAGGTGGCCAAGCAAATTGGCCCGTAGTGCGAAGCCGCCGAAGACGAAGATCTGTCCGGGGAGAAAAGTCTCACCCTGGACCGCATCGTTGTTGATGATCAAAGGAGCCATCGGGCCTAAAAGTGACGACACAGAGGAATTCTCAATGAAAGCACCAATGTCGGTGTCAAAACTGGCGGATCTCGGGTAGGGGGTCCCGAAATGTGCGTCTAGGAGGATGGTAACAGGAGACAAGGGACACAGTATTTTTACCCAGGTTCGGGCCCTCTCGATGGAGGTAAAACCCTACTCCTGCTTGATTAATATTGATGATATGGTTAGTACAAGAGTAGATCTACCACGAGATCAAGGAGGCTAAACCGTAGAAGCTAGCCTATGATATGATAGTTGTATGTTGGAGTTGTCCTACGGACTAAAATCCTCCTGTTTATATAGACACCAGAGAGGGTTAGGGTTACACAGAGTCGGTTACAATGGTAGGAGATCTATATATCCGTATCGCCAAGCGTGCCTTCCACGCCAAGGAAAGATCCTTTCGGACACGGGACAAAGTCTTCAATCTTGTATCTTCATAGTCCAGGAGTCCGGCTGAAGGTATAGTCCGGCCATCCGGAGATCCCCTAATCCAGGACTCCCTCAGTCGTTTTTGTGGGTTTAATCCTGGAGGGGTCTATGCCCATTTTCCGCACTGTATCCTGATAAAACAGGTTCAGGCTGCTGCCGCCGTCCATAAGGACTCGAGTGATGTGAAATCCGTCAATGACTGGGTCTAGAACCAATGCGGCGAATCCGCCATGGCGGATGCTAGTGGGGTGTCCCTTCGATCGAAAGTGATCGGGCAGGAGGACCACGGGTTGAACTTTGGTGCGACTGGCTCCAACGCGTATACGTACCTTAGTGCACGCTTTCGTTGGGGATGTGGGTTGCGTATATCATGTTCACCGTCCGCACTTGTGGGGGGAAGCCCTTCTGTCCACTATTGTTCGGCGGCCGGGGCTCCTCCTAGTTGTCGCTATGTATCCCCTTGTATCTGTTTTCGGCATTTAACTTTCCGGCCTGCTTGAACACCCAACAATCCCTGTTGGTGTGATTGGCTGGTTTTTCGGGGGTGCCGTTTATCTGGCATGACCGATCGAGTATATGGTCCAAAATGGACGGGCCCGGGGTGTTTCTTTTGAATGGCTTTTTCCGCTGACCGGATTTGGACCCTCTGAATCCGGCATTAACTGTCGTATCTTAACCATTGTCACTGTTAATGCGGTGCTTGTTCTTGTTGCGATGCGACCTGCCATTGCTGTCCTCGGTATCCGAATTACTAGGGCTTTTGGTCATGTTATTGCTACGAGCCAGCCAGCTGTGTTCTCCCGCGCAAAAGTGGGTCATGAGTGTCGTGAGGGCTGCCATAGATTTCGGCTTTTCCTCTCCAAGGTGCCGGGCGAGCCACTCGTCACGGATGTTAAGCTTGAAGGCTGCTAGGGCCTTTGCGTCCGGACAGTCGACGATTTGATTTTTCTTGGTTAGGAACCTTGTCCAGAATTGTCTGGCAGATTCTTCTGGCTGCTGAATTATGTGGCTCAGGTCATCAGCGTCTGGTGGTCGCACATAAGTGCCCTGGAAATTGTTGAGGGATGCGGCTTCCAGGTCCTCCCAATGACCAATTGATTCTGCTGGCAAGCTGTTAAGCCAAAGCCGAGATGGTCCTTTAAGCGTGAGTGGGAGGTATTTGATGGCGTGTAGATCATCACCACGGGCCATGTGGATATGAAGGAGATAGTCCTCGATCCATACCACAGGATCTATTGTGCCATCGTATGATTCAATGTTTACGGGTTTGAAACCCTATGGAATTTGATGATCCATTACTTCATCTGTGAAGCATAGTGGGTGTGCGGCACCTCTGTACTGGGCTATATCACGACGTAGCTCAAATGAGCTTTGTCTGCTGAGTTTGGCCCGACCGGATTTACTGTATCCGGCGTGACGGCTATCGTCTCGTATCGTGGGGCGCCCGCGCGATCCGTAGATCGATCTTGTTTGCCTTGCCTTGTCCTCCAACATGTCTCGCAGGTCTAGTGCATTTCCCCGTGCCTTGGTATTTTTTGAGCGACGCCGGGGTGTGGCTTGAGTGGAGGGCCGAGAGGCCTCTCTGTCATGGCCGCGGGGTGGCCGGTCAGCCGCATCATGTGCTGGTGATGTAGGTTTAGGTGCTTCCTCCTCTAATCGGGGTAGCAACCTGCGCGTTGGGTAGCTCTTGGAGGGGCGTTCGAGTTCGTACTCCTCGGCCGCAAGGACTTCAGTCCATCTGCCGGCTAGCAAGTCTTGATCAGCTCTAAGCTGTTGCTGTTTTTTCTTAAGGCTACTCATTGTGGCCATAAGCCTGCGCTTAAAGCGCTCTTGTTGGACGGGATACTCAGGCACGACAAATTCGTCGTCGCTGAGGCTTGCCTCGTCTTCGGAGGGAGGCATGTAATTATCATCCTCTTCTTCTCCGTCTGCCGCTCTCTCAGGGGGGCTGGCTTCTCCATCCTCCTGTGCTGAATCTTGCTGGAGGGAGTTGCCTTCGGCATGTCCGGGGTGTTACTATCTCCCATGTGAGTATCACCATTTTTGCTTTGGCAAGACTTAGAGCGGTGCCGCTGACGCCGGCGCTTAGGTTGCTTCTTGGAGGGGTCATCCCCCGATGTTCTGTCGCCATTCCCTTCTTTGGGTGTATCCACTATATATATGTCATATGATAAGGTGGCTTTCCAGTGCCCTATAGGCACTGGTTCCTGTTCGTCTCCTACATCGCCGTCCATATCGTCGATGTCTTCGGAGTAAAAGTCTAGCATGTCGGTTAAATCATCGATAGTGGCTACAAAATGGGTGGTGGGTGGGCGTCGAATTTCTTCGTCGTTCGCATCCCAATCCTATAGGTCATAATCCGGCCAGGACTCTCCTGACAAAGAGAGAGACCTTAGTGAATTCAGAATGTCGCCGAAGGGCGAGTGTTGAAAGATATCCGCGGCGGTGAATTCCATGATCGGCGCCCAATCGGATTCAATTGGCAGGGGCGCGGAGGGTTCGGAGTCCAGATGAGAGTCCGGCGCTTTGGAGTCACGGGCTTCACAGAGGATAAGGCTGGTGTTCGGCTCGATTACCGTTGAGACTACAGCCCCCGCGGCAGGGTCTAGCCACCCGCCCTCAGTCGGTGCAGTTGGCTCCGAGCTAAAGGTCAGAGCGGATGTGGATGCGGCCTCCAGGGCACTGTTCGGCGGCAGAGCTAAATCATGCCCATCGTGACAGTGCGGCACGTTCGGCTGTGGCTCGAATCCGTCGAAGATCAAGACTCCGCGGATGTCAGCTATGTAGTTCAAACTTCCAAATCTGACCTGATGGCCAGGGGCATAGCTTTCGACCTGCTCCAGATGGCGAAGCGAATTTGCCCGCAGTGCAAAGCCGTCGAATACAAGGATCTGTCAGGGGAGAAAAGTCTCACCCTGGACTGCATCGTCAACGATGATCGAAGGAGCCATCAAGCCTGATAATGACGGCACAGAGGAACTCTCAATGAAAGCACCAATGTCGGTGTCAAAACCGGCGGATCTCGGGTAGGGGGTCCTGAACTGTGCGTCTAGGCGGATGGTAATAAGATACAAGGGACACGATGTTTTTACCCAGGTTCGGGCCCTCTCGATGGAGGTAAAACCCTACTCTTGCTTGATTAATATTGATGATATGGGTAGTACAAGAGTAGATCTACCACGAGATCAGAGAGGCTAAAACCTAGAAGTTAGCCTATGGTACGATTGTTGTTGTGTTGTCCTACGGACTAAACCCTCCAGTTTATATAGACACCGGAGGGGGGCTAGGGTTACACAGAGTAGGTTACAATGGGAGGAGATCTACATATCCGTATCTCCAAGCTTGCCTTCCACGCCAAGGAAAGTCCCATCCGAACATGGGACGAAGTCTTCAATCTTGTATCTTCATAGTCCAACAGTCCGGCCAGAGGTTATAGTCCGGCTATCCGGACACCACCTAATCCAGGACTCCCTCAGTGTTCGAGCACTAGTAGTAGAGAAGCAGTGATCTAAATCAGCAGATGCTCGAGCAGGGAACGCATTAGCAGAGAGCAAGTTGTGCAGTAGCACTGTGAGCGAGTGCTAAAGCAGCAACTCCTGTAGCTGTCGGAGGTCGTGCAGCAATAGCAGAGCAGCAGCATGAACTAGAGCAAGAGCGGAGCAGCAGCGCCACCGACAGGAATAGCATAGCAGAGCAGCAGCACGAACGAAAGCAAGAGCAGTGCAGCAACGCGACCGACAGCAAGAATAGAGCCGCATCGTGAGCGAGAGCCGAAGTAGCAACAGCTAGTGCCGGTGTGGAAGTCGCCGCCGAGGAAGCAACGACATGGGGGAGAGATGCCATGGATGAAGTGGTCAGTGACGGCGCCATCGAGGGAGACCCGGCGTGGCTGCTCGGTATCGAGCGTCGGCAGCCTCGTGAGATCGAATAAAACATAAAATGCAGCGGTGAGTGCAGAACCTCCTTGGTGGCGCCGAGTTGGCCTTGGCTTCATCAGAGAAATTGGTGAGGGTGCTACGGGTCCGGTGGGCAGGTCAAGACGGTGTTGTGGGGATGGCGGTGGCGCAATAGATGAGGCGAATGTCAGGGCAGCTCCTTGGAGGTGGAGGACAGGGCGGCTGATCCGGCTGGACGACGAGATCGACGACGGGTCCTCATTTGGTTCAGTGTAGGAGGGACGACGAGCTATTGCGTTGGACGACATAGTCGGGGAAGTGTCTCCGGCTGGGCGGCGGTCGGGAGACCTACCGAAGAGCGTGGGGTTTCGTGGGTTGTGGCGGCGTCGGTGTACGAATGGGGGGGACGAAGGGGAAGGGAGGGGGAGCCATGGCTTAGGGACGCGCTTGTCCGAAATGTAGGGTAAGTTCTAGCGTACCCCCACCAGTTTTGACACCGCGACATCGAGTTTCATTTTCGGCTGAGTGGTAGAAGGGGGATTTCGCATGTCTGGGCTGCGGGACCGATTTCGGATGAGGAGGGAGTTTTTGCGCGCGTCGAAATTTTGGGATAACAAGGCGCGGCGCGGGTTGAAGAGGCGGTGTCGGTGGGAACGACACCTATGGGATCACTGGAATCCCTACTATGATCGGCGGGCACGAGGTTGTGGAAAGAGCGGATCTAAGAGCCAGCACAAAGATCGTTTACCCAGGTTCGGGACGCTAGGATGCGTAATACTTTAGTACTGCTTTGGTGTATATTTGAGTGTTCCTCAGCTAGCTACGGTGCGTGACTTACTCAAAAGAGCCGAATCCCCTTGTAGTTTGCCTCGGGCCTCCTTTTATAGGCAAAAGGGGACGCCACAGTGGCCCACAAGAGGTGGAAAGGGTACAGTAGCTGAGCTTATCGCCCTTCATTATGGGACAAAACGCATTAAATGCACCCGTTAGGTGTCCCCTTGCTTTATCGGGGACGGTAACGAGGCCCGTCCGGTCCGTCGCTGCCTCGCCTTGCTTCGACACGCGTCCAGGCCAACGAGCCGTGCAGCTCCATGTAGGCTGGCAGGCTACTGAGCTGGTGCGGCGGCAGGGTCTTCACGAAGATCTCCATGCCACCACGCAGGTGTTTTCTGAGCTGGTCTAGAGGTCGCATGTTCGCCACGCAGGTGCCCACCTAGCTGGCTGGGCTGGCAGCTGCATGGGAACGGCGGTGGAGTCTTGGCAGGTGCGGGCCTGGCTGCGGCCCCGGTGATGTCCTCAGCATGGGTCTTGCTGGGGTCCCGGCAAGGGCCTTGTCGTGGCATTGCTGTCGTCCCCGGCAAGGATCTTGCCGAAGGTCTCGTGGATATCCTCGATAAGGATCTTGCCGAGGGGCTTCGTCTTCTGGCCCTCATCTGATGTTGCATGCTTATGATCTTCACGAAGATCTGCATGCCACCATAGAGGTGCCTCCCAGCATTGGTTCCGATGTGGTTGATGCCCTTAGAACCCTTGGGGGTCTTGCCGAGGGAGTCCACCTCGCCCTCTTGCTCTTTGTGTTTCTGGTCTTGGCGCTGCCTTGATTATCTTGGGGCTTTGGCTTCCCTCCTCTGGCCTGCTTAGTGTGTCCGTGGGCATGGCTTTCACTGCCCATGCACAAGGTGTACAAAGGAGAGGCCCTACTTTTGTACACCGACAGGCGGGAGTTTCAAAGTAGGTGAGACAAAAGATACTCGAGCTTGAAAATTTCCGAATAACAAGGTGCGGATTCCTTGTTCGGCAGAACAAACTTTACGTGTACAAAAAAACAATTCAAACATGACACAAGAGAATCATGTCCCCTTTTACTATATTGATATAGATGCCATTGAAAAAACTACAAGAAAAATCTAAAAAAATCAACAGGACAAGACTACCCTGTACAGTACCAAATTGATTCACACTTCCCTCAACAACAACAAGAAACAAATCAATTCCCACCAAAAGAAAGAGTAATGTCTGATACGTCTCCGTCGTATCTACTTTTCGAAACACTTTTGCCCTTGTTTTGGACTCTAACTTGCATGATTTTAGTGGAACTAACCCGGACTGACGCTGTTTTCAGCCGAATTGCCATGGTGTTATTTTTGTGCCGAAACAAAAGTTCTTGGAATGACCTGAAAATTAATGGAGATTATTTTTGGAAAATATAAAAAATATTGGCTAAAGAGTCAAGGCCAGGGGGCCCACACCTTGTCCACGAGGGTGGGAGGCATGCCTACCCCCCTGGGCGCGCCCCCTTGCCTCGTGGGCCCCTGGTGCTCCACCGACCTTAACTCCAACTCCATATATTTGCTTTCGCGGATAAAAAGCCAGAGAGAAAGTTTCATCGTGTTTTACGATACGGAGCCGCCGCCAAGCCCTAATCGCTCTCGGGAGGGCCAATCCGGAATCCGTTCGGGGCTCCGGAAAGGGGAGTTCATCATCGTCGTCATCATCAACCATCCTCCATCACCAATGTCATGATGCTCACCATCGTGCGTGAGTAATTCCATCGTAGGCTTGCTGGACAGTGATGGGTTGGATGAGATTTACCATGTAATCGAGATAGTTTTGTTAGGGTTTGATCCCTAGTGTCCACTATGTTCTGAGATAGAGGTTGCTATGAATTTGCTATGCTTAATGCTTGTCACTAGGGCCCGAGTGCCATGATTTCAGATCTGAGCCTATTATGTTTTCATGAATATATGTGAGTTCTTGATCATATCTTGCAACTCTATAGTCACGTATTGCGTGTTATGATCCGACAACCCCGAAGTGACAATAATCGGGATACTTCTCGGTGATGACCGTAGTTTGAGGAGTTCATGTATTCACTATGTTTTAATGCTTTGGTCTGGTACTCTATTAAAAGGAGGCCTTAATATCCCTTAGTTTCCACTAGGACCCCGCTGCCAGAGGAGGGTAGGACAAATGATTTCATGCAAGTTCTTTTCAATAAGCACGTATGACTATATTTGTAATACATGCCTACATTACATTGATGAATTGGAGCTAGTTCTGTGTCACCCTATGTTATAACTATTACATGAGGAATCACATCCGACATAATTATCCATCATTGACCCAATGCCTACGAGCTTTTCACATATTGTGCTTTGCTTATTTACATTACCGTTGCTACTGTTACAATTACTACAACACTACTACTGCTACTTTTATCACTGTTACCGTTACTTCCATACTACTTCCACCCTGTTCACTAATGACGAGAAATCTCGCTACTATTATATCCTTAAGATATTTCCGTACTCAATAAAGGGTGATGCTAAAACTTGTTTTAATTCACTTGATCCTCGTTGTGTGCATAGTCCCCAGGATATGATTGATTACTTCTCTTCTAAATATTTCCCTGCTCATAAGAAACAAGCTGCTTTAAGGGAAATACATAATTTTGTGCAAATTGAAGAAGAGAGTCTCCCACAAGCTTGGGGGAGGCTTCTCCGATTACTTAATGCTTTGCCTGATCATCCTCTTAAAAAATGAAATACATGATATCTTTTATAATGGACTAACCGATGCTTCTAAGGACCACTTTGATAGTTGTGTTGGTTGTGTTTTCAGGGAAAGAACAGTCGACCAATCTAAATTGCTATTGAATAATATGTTGACTAATGAAATTAATTGGACACTTCCTGAGCCAATTCCTAAAACAACTCCGAAGAAAAGGGGAGTTCTATTTCTCAGTCCTGAAGATATGCAAGACGCACAGAAATCAATGAAAGACAAAAGTATTAAAGCTGAAGATGTTAAGAATTTACTTCTTATTGAAGAAATACATGGTATTAATATACCACCTAATGAAGAAACACATGGTCTTGATAACCCGACACATGTAGTAAAGGTAAATTCTCTCTATAGATATGATAAGGTTGAAATCCCGTCTACTAAGTTTTCTAGCCAATGTTTAGATGAATTTGATGACTTTATGGCTAGGCAAGAAAATTTCAACGCTTATGTTGGTAGACAATTGAAAAGTAATTCTTACATGATTGGACGCTTGAGCGATTATATGTCTAGAGTTAAAGGTGAACTTAAACTTATTAGTAAATATGCTTCTATGGTCACCACTCAAGCAGAACAAGTACTTAAGGCTCAAATTGATTTGCTCGATGAATTGAATAATTAACATGATTTTGCTGTTAGAGTGGCTACTAGAACTGGTAGAATGACTCATGAACCTTTGTATTCTGAAGGCCACCCTAAGAGAATTGAGCAAGATTCTCAAAGAAATAATTTGGATGCACCTAGTCCTTCTAAAAAGAAGAAAAAGAAAAATGATAGGACTTTGCATGCTTCTAGTGAACCTATTGTAGACACACCTAAGAATCCCAATGATATTTCTATTTCTGATGCTGAAACACAATCTGGTAATGAACATGAACCTAGTGATAATATGAATAATGGTGTTCATGTTGATACTCCACCTAGTAATGACAATGATTTAGAGATTGAACTTGTTGTTGATCTTGATAACCCACAATCAAAGAATCAACGTTATGATAAGAGAGACTTTGTTTCTAGGAAACATGGTAAAGAAAGAGAGCCATGGGTTCGGAAACCCATGCCCTTTCCTCCTAAACCATCCAAGAAAAAGGATGATGAGGATTTTGAGCGCTTTGCTGAAATGATTAGACCTATCTTTTTACGTATGAGTTTGACCATACAAAGATATTGTTACAAATAAAAGAAAGATACTGGAGTACCAACTATACCTAAGAAACTAGGAGATCCAGGAGTACCAACTATACCATGCTCCATAAAAGAAACTATGTTACAACTACTTTATGTGATCTTGGAGCCGGTGTTAGTGTTATGCATCTCTCTTTATATCGTAGACTTGAATCGAATAAGTTGATACCTACTGAAATATCTTTGCAAATGGCCGATAAATCAACTGCTATACCCGTCGGTATTTGTGAGGATGTGCCTGTTGTGGTTGCAAATGTTACTATTTTAACGGACTTTGTTATTCTCGATATTCCTGAGGACGACCGTATGTCAATTATCGTTGGTAGACCCTTTTTGAATAATGCAGGGCGGTTATTTGATTGCAACAAAGGCAATGTCACTTTTCATGTTAATGGTAATGAGCATACGGTACACTTTCCGAGGAAACAACCTCTAGTTCATAGCATCAATTCTATTGGAAAAATTCCATCGATTATTGTTGGAGGTTTTGCATTTCCTTTTCCTACTGTCAAGAAGAAATATGATATTGTTATTATTGGGGATGTTAATATCCCCGTTGAGGTAACCTAGTGTTACTCGAAATTTCTCCAATTCCATGTTATTCGCAATAAGTATGTTAACAAGACTTGATCAACCTTGTTAGTGGATTCCTTTTGATGATCATGAAATGGATGAAGTTAGAAGGCACAACCTTCTGCACCCTCTTTTTACTTTCTGTTATTTAGAATAAATAAAGAAAAAAAATAGTATTTTCTACCTGTTTTCTGAATTATCCATGCAATAAAAAAATACCCCAAAAATAAAAGTTCTCCAAATGCCCTGCCAATTTAATATGATTTTTTCTGGAATATTTGAGAATATTTTGCACTTATAACAAATTCCCTGTCAATTTAATATTCTAGCAAGCACCTGGCCACGAGGGTCCAGGGCGCGCCCCCTGCCTCGTGGGCCCACGGTGGCTCCCCTCCACTTATTCAAGCCACCACACACTTCTTCCTCCCAAAAAAAATCACCAACCAGCTCAAGCATGAGTTCTAGCTCATTTTATTGTGATTTTTTATCTCCTTGCTCAAAGCTCCACTCACAAAACTACTTTGGGGGATTGTTCCTTGGTATGTGACTCCTCCAATGGTCCAATTAGTTTTTGTTCAGGTGCTTTATTCATTGCAAATTTTTTCTGCCTAGGTGACCCTGTTCTTGAGCTTGCATGTCAAATTTTTATGGTCCCAAGTAGCTGTAATGCATGATATAGTCTCCAGGCACTTATGGGAGTAGTTGCTATCAATTTTGTTGAGTTTGGTTCAATGTTATTTTGAGTTACTAAAATTTTCAAAAAAAAATTCAGAGGAAGAAATATGTTTAGGAAAATGTACCAAGGTGGTTATTCAAGGAAGGAAGGACCCAGGCTCGCAATACGAGATGCTGACGATGAACCACCCAGGGAAACTCAAGTGCGGGCTTGCGAATGGCCGTCAGAGGACTTTACGGTTCGAGCAGGAATCAAGGAGGAATTTGACGCATATGTGCGTAACGCTGACCTTCAAAGCTTCGAGGCAGATAAGTGCCATCAGTACCACTATCTCACTAATTCCTTTGTGAGAAGGTTTGAATTTTCATCATCACGTAATTCTCAAACTGTCCTGTTTGATCTTTATGAAAATTCTTTTACTATGGACATAGACGATTTTAATACTGCTTGCAAACTTCCACAATGGGGTACCAAAAGTGAGCGTCGCAAATCTGAGTTTAGAGATTTTCATGCTAGTATAACTGTGGGGGAGTCTAGAGATATAACACAAGCTACCATAGGGTGCATTCATTTTCCTTCTATACATTATTTCGCTCTCTTCATAGGTAGGTGCATAAATGGTTAGGATGAAGCATGCCACATGTATGTCCCTGATCTCAGTGTTTTTAGGAGTGTTGTATTAGGAGACAAACATTATAATTTAGGAGCCATTATCGCACGTAGGTTGCATAATAATAGAATTAATGGAGATTTCTTTGGAGGAATTTATGCAACCCATCTAGCTAATTTTCTTGAGATACCCATACATGAGTATGATGTTGAGTTGCCTCCTGTTTACTTAGATTATAATGCCATGGTTCATCATCGTTTTCTTGAGAGGAATGAACAGTTCCTCTAATATCGACTAATCTTTGACAGACGTCGCGCTTTCCATATTACTCTCCCTGCTCCTGCCCTCTTTGACTATCAGGCAAAAGGAAGATATGTTATCACCAGGGAGGAGGCAAATGAGTACGAGAGGAGGACGGGGGCAGCTCGCCGCCATGCTGTAGCTCAGGAGGCAATGGCTACTGCATCTCAGTACGACCCCAGTTACAACTTCGGATATCAGCCAGGCCAGCAGTGGCCATAGACCAACTTAGGCCAAAATCCTAAACATGGGGGAGTACGTATTTCTCACCGACATTACATTTATATTCACACATTCATGCTAGTAATCGATGCTCATACTTTTTCATTGTAATATCCATGCTAGTTTATTTTCCTTTTTCTTGCTTTCTTCTTGTGTGTTTGAAAAACTTTAATTAAAAAACAAAAAATAGTTAGTTCAATTTCCATGCTAGTAATAATATTAAAATAAAACCCAAAAAGATTTCTCGTTCTTCTTTTGCTTGTTGGGAGCTTTCCCGTGTAAATAGTTTTATTTCTTTTCTTTTCTTTGGGGGTCGAGAGGAGAAGACCATAATGAAAATGTTTAGTGGCTCTTATATGCATGATTGTTTATTTTACCGAGAGCCCATATTACCTTGTCTTCTCCCTTGAATTGAATGCTTGCAGATTCCAGCTTAGTCCAATGCACGTGCACTATTATTATTATCCACACCGTTGGGCCGTGCAAGTGAAAGGCAATAATGACGATATATGATGGACTGATTGAGATGAGAGAAGATGGTATGAACTCGACCTCTCTTGTTTTTTTAAATATGATTAGTTCAACGTTCCTGATTCAGACTATTATGAATAAACATGCTTGCAGTGACAACTAGAGATTACATTTGCTTATGCCATGCTTAATTTGCTAGGAGTTTATAATGGTTTACCTTGCGTGCCAATATGCTATTAAAATGGTTGTTGTGTGGTATGATAGGGTCGTATCCTCCTTTGAACGATTTGAGTGACTTGACTTGGCACATGTTCACGCATGTAATTGAAACAAAATCAACATAGCCTTCATGATATTTATGTTCATGGTGGATTATATCCTACTCATGCTTGCACTCGGTGTTGATTAATTTTAATGCATATTCATGACTGTTTTCTCTCTCTCAGTTGGTCACTTCCAGTCTTTTTCTAGCCTTGACTTGTACTAAGAGGGAATACTTCTTGTGCATCCACTTCCATAAACCCCAAAGTTATTCCATATGAGTCCACAATATCTTCCTATATGTGGTATCTACCTGCCATTCCAAGTAAATTTGTATGTGCGAAACTCTAAACCTTCAAATAAAATTCTGTTTTGTATGCTCGAATAGCTCATGTATCAACTAGGGTTGTTTGTATCTTCCATGCTAGGCGAGTTATTATCAACAGGGGTGGACTCCGCTCCTCACTCACGAGAAAATGGCTGGTCACCGGGATGCCCAGTCCCATGCTTTATGCAAATCAAATCAAATTAGTTGCAAACAAAACTCCCCTCTGTCTCTTGTTAGTTGGAGGCACTCGTTGTTCGAGCATACCATGGATTGATGCTTGTTGGTGGATGGGGAGTCTAAACTTAATCATCTGTTTGGGAACCGCCTATAATGTGTGTAGCATGGAAGATATCGCCATCTCTCGGTTGTTATGTTGACAATGAAAGTATGCCGCTCAAAATATTATTTATCTCTATTTCAAAATCAAGCTCTGGCACCTCTAAAAATCCCTGCTTCCGTCTGCGAAGGGCCTATCTATTTACTTTTATGCTGGGTCATCACCCTCTTATTAAAAAGCACCCGCAGGAGAGCACCGCTGTCATTTGCATGCATTACTATTAGTTTATATTGGGTATGACTATGACTGGATCTCTTTTACCATGAATTACAATGTTTGGTCAGTCCTTGATCTTTAAAGGTGCTCTACATTTATGTTTTGCGGTCTCAGAAAGGGCTAGCGAGATAACATCTTGTTATATCATATTATGATTGTTTTGAGAAAGTGTTGTCATCCGAGATTTATTATTATTGATCGCTATTTGATTATGCCATTGATGTGAGTAAACAGGAGACCTAAGTGTTATTGTGAATATGGTCATATTTGCAACAACAAAGCAAACAGAGTTTGTACAAGTTTTTCTTTATCACTTTCAGTTTATCAACTAAATAGCTTTAGGACAAGCAAAGGTTTAAGCTTGGGGGCGTTGATACGTCTCCATCATATCTACTTTTCCAAACACTTTTGCCCTTGTTTTGGACTCTAATGTGCATGATTCGAATTGAACTAACCCGGACTGACGTTGTTTTCGGCAGAATTGCCATGGTGTTATTTTTGTGCAGAAACAGAAGTTCTTGGAATGACCTGAAAATCAACAGAGATTATTATGCCATTGATGTGAGTAAACATGAGACCTAAGTGTTATTTTTGGAAAGGCCAGGGGGCCCACACCCTCTCCACGAGGGTGGGAGGCGCGCCTGCCCCCCTGGGCACGCCCCCTGCCTCGTGGGCACCCTGGTGCTCCACTGACCTCAACTCCAACTTCATATATTTGCTTTCGTGGAGAAAAAATCAGAGAGAAATTTTCGTCGCATTTTACAATACGGAGCCGCCGCCAAGCCCTAATCTCCCTGGGGAGGGCTGATCTGGAGTCCGTTTGGGGCTCCGGAGAGGAGGATTCGTCGCCGTCGTCATCATCAACCATCCTCAATCACCAATTTCATGATGCTCACTGCCGTGCGTGAGTAATTCCATCGTAGGCTTGCTGGACGATGATGGGTTGGATGATATTTACCATGTAATCGAGTTAGTTTTGTTAGGGTTTGATCCCTAGTATCCACTATGTTCTGAGATTGATGTTGCTATGACTTTGCTATGCTTAATGCTTGTCACTAGGGCCCGAGTGCCATGATTTCGGATCTGAACCTATTGTTTTTCCATGAATATATGTGAGTTCTTGATCCTATCTTGCAAGTCTATAGTCACCTATTACGTGTTATGATCCGACAACTCCGAAGTGACAATAATTGGGATACTTCTCGGTGATGACCGTAGTTTGAGGAGTTCATGTATTCACTATGTCTTAATGCTTTGGTCCGGTACTCTATTAAAAGGAGGCCTTAATATCCCTTAGTTTCCACTAGGACCCCGCTGCCACGGGAGGGTAGGAAAAAATATGTCATGCAAGTTCTTTTCCATAAGCACGTATGACTATATTCGGAATACATACCTACATTACATTGATGAATTGGAGCTAGTTCTGTGTCACCCTATGTTATAACTATTTCATGAGGAATCTCATCCGACATAGTTATCTATAACTGATCCAATGCCTACGAGACTTTCACATATTGTGATTCGCTTATTTACATTACCGTTACTACTGTTACAATTACTACAAAACTACTACTACTACTTTTATCACTGTTATCATTACTTCCATACTACTTTGCTACTAAATACTTTGCTGCAGATACTAAGTTATCCAGGTGTGGTTGAATTGACAACTCAACTGCTAATACTTGAGAATATTTTTTGGCTCCCCTTGTGTCGAATCAATAAATTTGTGTTGAATACTCTACCCTCGAAAACTATTGCGATCCCCTGTACTTGTGGGTTATCAATGTCCCTTTTTATATGATTACAAATGCCAGGATCTCGAATTTCAATTTTTGAATCCACGTTATGTTGAATTCGAATATATCATTAGGTGACCTTGCGGTTTATAATTCATGTAGTCGTACATTTTGATCTTCCATCATATATGAACATTTTACTCCACCCTGTGAACATATATATTGTCGTCTACCATATGGACTAAATTTTAAATAATTTTCCTTACTTGAATATGATTGTTGTCAAGTTAAACAATCATTTAAATATTATCTTGATAACAAAAAACATGCATATAGCAGTAATCATATTTCACTATGAACTACATGTACCATACAATCTCCAATTTAAATATTTGTATCCATTTTATGTTGAATTCAAATCATAGTACATTGATCTAGGTAGCGAGATGTTCGGGATAATCTAAACCATGTTTTCATATGTATAATTTTTGGCTGAATTGGGACAAGTTTTGGTATAAGCTTCTTGCAAAACCGGAGATTCTCTCAACAAGCCTCGTGGTTCCGAGAGGGAACGTGTCACCTTTGTGTGCGAAACGATATACGTTGCCTCCCTTCTGATTTACTTTATAGAGGCAACATAGAACTATATGAGTGCCCTATAAAATTTTAGAATTATTCCGGGTTCGTTTGGCCATTTTATACGTTAATTGAGTTTCTCATCATTTTATTTGCATAATTCAAATTTGAACTACAAGCACATACTCCTGTGCACCAAAGTTGGTTGAAAAATCACATTTGTGTGCTCGGGTGAATTTCTAGGACCCATGCAAGAAATGAGAATGAAATTCAAACATCTGGGCATCGTGACTCGGCCGAGAACATCGAGAAACTTGGATTTTAAATTCATGTAAATCCAAAACTCACCTGGAAATCATGAAACTTGGAATAGTGTCATGTCATGGCACTAACATGTTGTCGTAAAAAATTAGGCCAATTTGGAACAAGTTTGGGTATAGGGGCCATTTGGATTATGCCCACACCAGCCCGACCAAAATGATGGCATGCCAAAATTTTGGCGAAGGAAATAGCTGCTGGATCTCGCCCACACGCTAGTGCGGAATCACAGTGGCTGGCCACAAAGTTGGTTGTGAACCAAATACTTGGCTGCGATCCAAACACTGGCTCAACCTGTGGTCAACTACCAAAATTTTGGAAGGGCAGCTTGGGACTGCCATCCAAACAACCCCATAAGCTTCTTGCAAACCGAAGTTGCTTCTCTCCAGAATGCTCACGGTTCTGAGAGGGAACATGCCACCTTTGACTGTGAAATGATATACGCTGCCCCCCCTTGAGTTTCTTTACAAAGGCAACATATAACTACATGAGTGCCCTCTTAAATTTTGGAATTATTCCGGGTTTGTTTGTCATTTTTATGCATTAATTGAGTTTCTGGTCATTTAATGTGCATAATTCAAGTTTGAACTACATGCACATGCTCCCGTGCACCAAAGTTGGTTCAAAAATCACATTTGTGTCCTCGGGTGAATTTCTAGGTCCCATGCAAGAAATGGGAATAAAATTCAAACATATGGGCATCGTGGCTCGGCCGAGAACATTGAGAAACTTGAATTTAAAATTCTTGTATCCAAAACACATCTGAAAATCAAGAAACTCGGCATGGTGTCATGTCATGGTACTACCATGGTGTCATAAAAAATTGGCCGAATATGAACAAATTTTGGTATAAGCTTCTTGCAAACCGAAGCTTCTCTCAAGAAGTTTGTGGTTCTAAGAGGGAACGTGCCACCTTTGAGTGCGAAACGATATACGCTGCACCCCTTGAGTTTATTTACGAAGGCAACATCGAACTACATGAGTGCCCTGTTAAATTTTGGAATTATTCCGGGTTCGTTTGTGCTTTTTTATACATTAATTAATTTTCTGGTCATTTAATGAGCATAATTCAAATTTCAACTACAAGCACATGCTCCCGTGCACCAAAGTTGGTTGAAAAATCACATTTGTGTCCTAGGGTGAATTTCTAGGTCCCATGCAATTAAAGGGAATACAATTCAAACATGTGGGTATCGTGGCTCGGCCGAGAACATTGAGAAACTTGGTTTTAAAATTCTTTTAAATCCAAAACACGCCAGAAAATCATGAAACTCGGCATGGTGTCATGCCATGGTACTACCATGCTCTGGTAAAAAAAATTCCCGAATAGGAACAAATTTTGGTATATGCTTATTGCAAACCGGAGCTTCTCTCAAGAAGGCTCGTGGTTCTGAGAGGGAACGTGTCACCTTTGTGTGCATAATTCAAATTTGAAATACAAGCACATGCTCAAGTGCACGAAAGTTTGTTGAAAAATCACATGTGTGTCCTCGGGTAAATTTCTAGGGCCCATGCAAGAAATGGGAATGAAATTCAAAATTCTGGGCGTCGTGGCTGGGCTGGAAACATTGAGAAACTTACTTTTTTAATTCCTGTAAATCCAAAACACGCATGCAAATAATGAAACTTGGCTTGGTGCCATGACATGGCGCCAACATGCTGTGGTAATTTTGTTGTCCGATTTGCGAAGGCGCACACATTAACAATCAACAAAGTCATTTTGGAACAAGTGTTGTCACGTTACAATTGGAAAGACAAGTATTATTGAAACCGTGGGCGTTCTATTTACCATTTACGTGCCGCCACGCATCCCCTTTTTTTATTAGCTAGGAGGCGCCGTGCAGGGTAGCTATTTGAGTACGAGAGGCGTGCGATCAGACCCATGCGCGTGCTTATCAGGAGGAGAGCCCTTTGACCTCCATCTGCCATCCACCTCTCTCCCAAGGTCTCCATTAATGGAACCCGAGCCTCTGTTTAATGGCGTGGCTATGTCTCACTCGACTGAGATTTAAGAGAGAAAAAAGAAAATCTGAAAGCACGGATCTTTTTGAAGATCTGACGGACCTATATAGCATCTACTATGACTTATAGCAAGACTGATGAATATATAAGGACGACGAAAGTGGATAATGATTGTCTTACATGATTGAGAAGATAATTAAAAAAGCCACATGCGGCTACGCCCGAAATACACAAGGGCAAAAGAAGAAGGAAGACAGTGATCTGGATCGCTGATCTCTACTTTCTTGATGGGTTGCTGCAGGCCGCGGGGACAAGTCTCCACGACTAGCGGTGATGAGCTCTTTCGTGTCCTCAAGACGCTGCTTGAGAGCATCCATGGATTCCTCCACCAGCCTTCGGGGCTCGATGCGGAGCATGTCATTCTCGTCCATAAGTTTCTTGACGATGATGCATGTCCTCTTCAACAAGGCACTGGTCTCCTCCTGTTGGTTTGCACTTGGGACATTCTTCGCCCTCATCAGGCCGCGCTCGGCTCGAAGCCTCTCATTTCCCTCCCTTAGTTGTCGGATGACGCCGGTAGCCTGTTCAAACGAGGCTTTCATGTCATCGTGCAACCTCGCCCAGCCGGAGATCTGATCCATCTAGCTATGGACGATCACATGCATGCACCTGTAAGAGTCATCGCCTACCTGCGAAACATTTTCCCAGGCCGCCTCGGTGCGGGGGACATCTCTGCTACATTCGCGGCATGGCGGGACATCTCTGCTGCTCCCGCGGCACGGCCGGACTAGTCTGATGTCTCGATGGCGTGGCGGGACCTCCGTGCTGCTTTGGTGGCGCGGCAGGACCTTTGTTGCTGCTACATCCGCGCGGCGGGACATGTCGGCATCTTTTGCGGCGAGGCGGGACATCTGTCGTGCTTCCGCCTCCATGCTCGCCTCTCCCTGGTGGTAATCTCTCAACCATGAACTCACGCTGGCCATGGCAGACGCATGGGAAGGATGCTGAATGACTTGTTTGTTTTTGTGGATGAGGAGTTGAGGAGGAATGTGCAGTCATCTTGGCATAGTAGTATTTATAGATGAGTACTAATACGCTCCTAAGTGGGAAACCGTTTAGGTTGTGATCGGTGTGAACAGGTTTGTAATTAAATATAGCGTGGTAGTAGTAGTAATTTGGAATGTGACGATATGGAAGCTCAAAATTTATTGGCGGTTCTAGTTTCGAAGTGCGGCACTATTCCCGGATGACGTAACGTGGTCATGTGTTCTTGGACGTGGTGTAGTATATGCCATGGTAGTTCTTTTTCTACTACTGTGTATGTGCAATAACTGACATTGTGGGATACATATCTTACAGTTATGGGGGGGTTCGACAAGAATAGTCGTGTGGCGAGCTATAGACTAGTCTTTTTTTAGACGCATTAAACCTATCCCTCGGGACTTCTCGCACGCACCATCTCTAGCTCCCTAAGTCGATGCCACCAACATACACTTGTACTCTGAGTCTAGTACGTTATACAAGAAGAGAAGAGGTGCACACACGCACTCGTCCTCTCTCACACACACATCTGTAGCTACGAATTGTAGTGTTCTCAACCATCTGATTGGCTCTATCATCGGATTCACGTTGCTCCTTGGCCTTGAGATTGAGAAGTTTAAAATGCAGAGGCTAAGCTGGAGGCACGTGGTTTTGGTTAATGTGCGGGCCAAACACGACACGAGCTTCGTCTGCTTGGTGCACAGTCCGGTGGGCTTTCCAACATAAACATGCACTGCTTGGTATCTGTGCCTCGACTTATGCGCTGAGAAATTAGGGTCGGAGGGAGTACTACTAGTAGTAGTACTACTTTGATGTGTCGCGTCAACTCACACAAGTATGAAACAATTTGTGAACAAACAACCATATACTTGTCATCAAAATGGATAAAAAGGGATGTATCTAGAACTAAAATACGTCTACATACATATCCTTTTATCCATTTTGATGACAAGTAGTACTTCTTACCCAAAGGAACTTTATATCCAACACACACGAAATATCCTTTCGACTATTGGCAATTACTGATCTGATGTCAAAGTAATTGATGCATCGCCACCAAAACCCACCATCTCTTAAGCTAAAGTAGACCGAGCTAATCCCTATATTAGCATATTACTAAGATAAACAGAAGGCACTTTAGAAACATTTAGGACGTGAGCATGTCAATCTGAATGTGGAGCGACACCAGCTTAGCCCCGGCCAGCAGCTTGGGCGGAGCTGTGAAGAAGGTCAGCTCCTGAAGGCGACGTCACCGGGATCCATGCTGCTTGCCACCTCCATTTCTACCTTGACGGCGTCGGTCGTGCCTTTGGGCTCCCCTAACTGGCCGTTCTCCCAAAGCTTGGCCACGTAGTGCGGCAGTGGGGATGCCCCCGCTCTGATGCAGACGACCAACACGGCGATAGGCGCGCCGATGTCGAGCAGGCTGCCGACCAAGAAAAACGCGTGGCCGTCATCCTCCGTGCAAAGCAAGAGTCGTGGCTTCGACAGTGGCACTTGCAGCTGGAGCACCTTGGCGTACTAGATCGTGTGCACAGGCATGGGATGTGCGGTGCTGATGTGGTTGTAGAGCGCCAGCGGCGGGCCTTCGTAGCCGCAGACGGACACGGGGCATTTGCAGGGCGCGAGCGGCACACGCTCTGGTGATCGGCGAGCTTGTGGTAAGTGACGTAGAGCCCATAGCCTTCATGATGGGACTCCTGAAGGAAATATGCCCTAGAGGCAATAATAAAGTTATTATTTATTTCCTTATATCATGATAAATTTTTATTATTCATGCTAGAATTGTATTAACCGGAAACATAATACATGTGTGAATAAACATACAGAGTGTCACTAGTATGCCTCTACTTGACTAGCTCGTTAATCAAAGATGGTTATGTTTCCTAACCATGAACAAAGAGTTGTCATTTGATTGACGGGGTCACATCATTAGTTGAATGATCTGATTGACATGACCCATTTCATTAGCATAGCACCTGATCGTTTAGTTTGTTGCTGTTGCTATTCTTCATAACTTATACATGTTCCTATGACTATGAGCTTATGCAACTCCCGTTTGCCAGAGGAACACTTTGGGTGCTACCAAACGTCACAACGTAACTGGGTGATTATAAAGGAGCATTACAGGTGTCTCCGAAGGTACATGTTGGGTTGGCGTATTTCGAGATTAGGATTTGTCACTCCGATTGTCGGAGAGGTATCTCTGGGCCCTCTCGGTAATGCACATCACATAAGCCTTGCAAGCATTACAACTAATGTGTTAGTTGTGAGATGATGTATTACAGAACGAGTAAAGAGACTTGCCGGTAACGAGATTGAACTAGGTATTGGATACCGACGATCGAATCTCGGGCAAGTAACATACCGATGACAAAGGGAACAACGTATGTTGTTATGCGGTCTGACCGATAAAGATCTTCGTAGAATATGTAGGAGCCAATATGGGCATCCAGGTCCCGATATTGGTTATTGACCGGAGAGGTGTCTCGGTCATGTCTACATTGTTCTCGAACCCGTAGGGTCCGCACGCTTAACGTTTCGATGACAGTTGTTATGAGTTTATATAATGTTGATGTACCGAAGGTAGTTCGGAGTCCCGGATGTGATCACGGACATGACGAGGAGTCTCGAAATGGTCGAGACGTAAAGACTGATATATTGGAAGCCTACATTTGGATATCGGAAGTGTTCCGGGTGAAATCGGGATTTCACCGGAGTACCAGGAGGTTACCGGAACCCCCCGGGAAACATATGGGCCATATTGGGCCTTAGTGGAAAGGAGAAAGGGGCTGCCCTAGGGCTGGCCACGCGCCTCCCCCCTACCCTAGTCCTATTAGGATTAGGAGAGGTGGCCGACCCCCTCTCTCCCTCTTTCCCCTTGAGGAATCCTAGTCCAACTAGGATTGGGGGGGGGGAATCCTACTCCCGGAGGGAGTAGGACTCTCCTGGCGCGCCAGGCTTGGCCGGCCAGCCCCTCCCCCTTGGCTCCTTTATATACGGAGGCAGGAGGCACCCCAAAGACACACAAGTTGATCATTGAGATCGTTCCTTAGCCGTGTGCGGTGCCCCCCTCCACCAGATTACACCTCGAATATATCGTAGCGGTGCTTAGGTGAAGCCCTGCGTCGGTGGAACATCATCATCGTCACCACGCCGTCGTGCTGACAGGACTCTCCCTCGACACTCGGCTGGATCGGAGTTCGAGGGACGTCATCGAGCTGAACATGTGCAGAACTCGGAGGTGCCGTACGTTCGGTGCTTGGATCGGTTGGATCGTGAAGAAGTACGACTACTTCCTCTACGTTGTGTCAACGCTTCCGTTGCCGGTCTACGAGGGTACGTAGACAACACTCCCATCTCGTTGCTATGCATCACCATGATCTTGTGTGATCGTAGGAAATTTTTGAAATTACTACGTTTCCCAACAGTGGCATCCGAGCCTAGGTTTTTATGGTTTGATGTTTTGCACGAGTAGAACACAAGTGAGTTGTGGACGATACAAGTCATACTGCCTACCAGCATGTCATACTTTGGTTCAGCGGTATTGTTGGACGAGACGATCCGGACCAACCTTACGCGTACGCTTACGCGAGACCGGTTCCCTCGACGTGCTTTGCACATAGATGGCTTGCGGAAGACTGTCTCTCCAACTTTAGTTGAACCAAGTGTGGCTACGCCCGGTCCTTGAGAAGGTTAAAACGGAGTCTATTTGACAAACTATCATTGTGGTTTTGATGCGTAGGTAAGATGAGTTCTTGCTTAAAGCCCGTAGCAGCCACGTAAAACTTGCAACAACAAAGTAGAGGACGTCTAACTTGTTTTTGCAGGGCATGTTGTGATGTGATATGGTCAAGACATGATGCTAAAGTTTATTGTATGAGATGATCATGTTTTGTAACCGAGTTATCGGCAACCAGCAGGAGCCGTATGGTTGTCGCTTTATTGTATGCAATGCAATCGTCCTGTAATGCTTTACTTTATCACTAAATGGTAGCAATAGTCGTAGAAGCATAAGATTGGCGAGACGACAAACGATGCTACGATGGAGATCAAGGTGTCGCGCCAGTGACGATGGTGATCATGACGGTGCTGCGGAGATGGAGATCACAAGCACAAGATGATGATGGCCATATCATATCACTTATATTGATGCATGTGATGTTTATCTTTTATGCATATTATCTTGCTTTGATTGACGGTAGCATTATAAGATGATCTCTCACTAATTATCAAGAAGTGTTCTCCCTGAGTATGCACCGTTGCGAAAGTTCTTCGTGCTGAGACACCACGTGATGATCGGGTGTGATAGGCTCTACGTTCAAATACAACGGGTGCAAAACAGTTGCACACGCGGAATACTCAGGTTATACTTGACGAGCTATGCATATAAGATATGACCTCGGAACACGGAGACCGAAAGGTCGAGCGTGAATCATATAGTAGATATGATCAACATAATGATGTTCACCATTGAAACTACTCCATCTCACGTGATGATCGGTCATGGTGTAGTTGATATGGATCACGTAATCACTTAGAGAATTGGAGGGATGTTTTTCTAAGTGGGAGTTCTTAAGTAATATGATTAATTGAACTTAAATTTATCATGAAACTTAGTACCTGATAGTATCTTGCTTGTCTATGTTGTGTAGATAGATGGCTCGTGCTGTTGTTCCGTTGAATTTTAATGCGTTCCTTGAGAAAGCAAAGTTGAAAGATGATGGTAGCAATTACACGGACTGGGTCCGTAACTTGAGGATTATCCTCATTGCTGCACAGAAGAATTACGTCCTGGAAGCACCGCTAGGTGCCAGGCCTGGTGCAAGGGCTGCGCCAGATGTTGTGAACGTCTGGCAAAGCAAAGCTGATGACTACTCTATAGTTCAGTGTGCCATGCTTTACGGCTTAGAACCGGGACTTCAACAACGTTTTGAACACCATGGAGCATATGAGATGTTCCAGGAGTTGAAGTTAATATTTCAAGCAAATGCCCGGATTGAGAGATATGAAGTCTCCAATAAGTTCTATAGCTGTAAGATGGAGGAGAACGGTTCTGTCAGTGAGCATATACTCAGAATGTCTGGGTATAACAATCACTTGATTCAACTCGGAGTCAATCTTCCGGATGATTGCGTCATTGACAGAATTCTCCAATCACTGCCACCAAGCTACAAGAGCTTCGTGATGAACTATAATATGCAAGGGATGACCAAAACTATGCCCGAGCTCTTCGCGATGCTGAAAGTCGCGGAGGTAGAAATCAAAAAGGAGCATCAAGTGTTGATGGTTAACAAAACCACTAGTTTCAAGAAAAAGGGCAAAGGGAAGAAAAAGGGGAACTTCAAAAAGAACAGCAAGCAAGTTGCTAATCAAGAGAAGAAACCCAAGTCTGGACCTAAGCCTGAAACTGAGTGCTTCTATTGCAAGCAGACTGGTCACTGGAAGCGGAATTGCCCCAAGTATTTGGCGGATAAGAAGGATGGCAAGGTTAACAAAGGTATATATGATATACATGTTATTGATGTGTACCTTACTAATTCTCGCAGTAGCGCCTGGGTATTTGATACTGGTCCTGTTGCTAATATTTGCAACTCGAAACAGGGGCTACGGATTAAGCGAAGATTGGCTAAGGATGAGGTGACGATGCGCGTGGAAAACGGTTCCAAAGTCGATGTGATCGCGGTCGGCACGCTACCTCTACATCTACCTTCGGGATTAATATTAGACCTAAATAATTGTTATTTAGTACCAGCGTTGAGCATGAACATTATATCTGGATCTTGTTTAATGCGAGACGGTTACTCATTTAAATCAGAGAATAATGGTTGTTCTATTTATATGAGTAATATCTTTTATGGTCATGCACCATTAAAGAATGGTTTGTTCTTACTTAATCTCGATAGTAGTGATACACATATTCATAATGTTGAAGCCAAAAGATGCAAAGTTGATAATGATAGTGCAACTTATTTGTGGCACTGCCGTTTAGGTCATATCGGTGTAAAACGCATGAAGAAACTCCATACTGATGGACTTTTGGAGTCACTTGATTATGAATCACTTGGCACTTGCGAACCGTGCCTTATGGGCAAGATGACTAAAACACCGTTCTCCGGTACTATGGAGAGAGCAACAGATTTATTGGATATCATACATACTGATGTATGTGGTCCAATGAATGTTGAGGCTCGTGGCAGATATCGTTATTTTCTCACCTTCACTGATGATTTAAGAAGATATGGGTATATCTACTTAATGAAACACAAGTCTGAAACATTTGAGAAGTTCAAAGAATTTCAGAGTGAAGTGGAAAATCATCGTAACAAGAAAATAAAGTTTCTACGATCTGATCGTGGAGGAGAATATTTGAGTTACGAGTTTGGTCTACATTTGAAACAATGCGGACTAGTTTCACAACTCACGCCACCCGGAACACCACAGCGTAATGGTGTGTCCGAACGTCGTAATCGTACTTTACTGGATATGGTGCGATCTATGATGTCTCTTACCAATTTACCGCTATCGTTTTGGGGTTATGCTTTAGAGACGGCCGCATTCACGTTAAATAGGGCACCATCAAAATCCGTTGAGACGACGCCTTATGAACTGTGGTTTGGCAAGAAACCAAAGTTGTCGTTTCTTAAAGTTTGGGGCTGCGATGCTTATGTGAAAAAGCTTCAACCTGATAAGCTCGAACCCAAATGGGAAAAATGTGTCTTCATAGGATACCCAAAGGAGACTGTTGGGTACACCTTCTATCACAAATCCGAAGGCAAGATTTTTGTTGCTAAATTCGGAAACTTTCTAGAGAAGGAGTCTCTCTCGAAAGAAGTGAGTGGGAGGAAAGTAGAACTTGATGAGATAACTGTATCTACTCCCTTATTGAGAAGTAGTACGTCACAGAAATCAGTTTCTGTGACACCTACACCAAATAGGGGGGAAGCCAATGATAATGATCATGAAACTTCAGATCAAGTTTCTACCGAACCTCGTAGATCAACCAGAGTAAGATCCGCACTAGAGTGGTACGGTAATCCTATTCTGGAAGTCATGTTACTAGACCATGATGAACCTACGAACTATGAAGAAGCGATGGTGAGCCCAGATTCCGCAAAATGGCTTGAGGCCATGAAATCTGAGATGGGATCCATGTATGAGAACAAAGTGTGGACTTTGGTTGACTTGCCCGATGATCGGCAAGCAATTGAGAATAAATGGATCTTTAAGAAGAAGACTGACGCTGATGGTAATGTTACTGTCTATAAAGCTCGACTTGTTGCAAAAGGTTTTCGACAAGTTCAAGGGATTGACTACGATGAGACCTTCTCACCCGTAGCGATGCTTAAGTCTGTCCGAATCATGTTAGCAATTGCCGCATTTTATGATTATGAAATTTGGCAGATGGATGTAAAAACTGCATTCCTGAATGGATTTCTGGAAGAAGAGTTGTATATGATGCAACCAGAAGGTTTTGTCGATCCAAAGGAAGCTAACAAAGTGTGCAAGCTCCAGCGATCCATTTATGGACTGGTGCAAGCCTCTCGGAGTTGGAATAAACGCTTTGATAGTGTGATCAAAGCATTTGGTTTTATACAGACTTTTGGAGAAGCCTGTATTTACAAGAAAGTGAGTGGGAGCTCTGTAGCATTTCTGATATTATATGTGGATGACATATTACTGATCGAAAATAATATAGAATTTCTGGATAGCATAAAGGGATACTTGAATAAGAGTTTTTCAATGAAAGACCTCGGTGATGCTGCTTACATATTGGGCATTAAGATCTATAGAGATAGATCAAGACGCTTAATAGGACTTTCACAGAGCACATACCTTGACAAAGTTTTGAAGAAATTCAAAATGGATCAGGCAAAGAAAGGGTTCTTGCCTGTGTTACAAGGTGTGAAGTTGAGTAAGACTCAATGCCCGACCACCGCAGAAGATAGAGAGAAAATGAAAGATGTTCCCTATGCTTCAGCCATAGGCTCTATCATGTATGCAATGCTGTGAACCAGACCTGATGTGTGCCTTGCTGTAAGCTTAGCAGGCAGGTACCAAAGTAATCCAGGAGTGGATCACTGGACAGCGGTCAAGAACATCCTTAAGTACTTGAGAAGGACTAGGGATATGTTTCTCGTTTATGGAGGTGACAAAGAGCTCGTCGTAAACGGTTACGTCGATGCAAGCTTTGACACTGATCCGGACGATTCTAAATCGCAAACCGGATACGTATTTACATTAAACGGTGGAGCTGTCAGTTGGTGCAGTTCTAAACAAAGCGTTGTGGCGGGATCTACATGTGAAGCTGAGTACATAGCTGCTTCAGAAGCAGCTAATGAAGGAGTCTGGATGAAGGAGTTCATATCCGATCTAGGTGTTGTACCTAGCGTATCGGGTCCAATGAAAATCTTTTGTGACAATACTGGTGCAATTGCCTTGGCAAAGGAATCCAGATTTCACAAAAGAACCAAACACATCAAAAGACGCTTCAACTCCATCCGGGATTTAGTCCAGCTGGGAGACATAGAGATATGCAAGATACATACGGATCTGAATGTTGCAGACCCGTTGACTAAGCCTCTTCCATGAGCAAAACATGATCAGCACCAAGACTCCATGGGTGTTAGAATCATTACTTTGTAATCTAGATTATTGACTCTAGTGCAAGTGGGAGACTGAAGGAAATATGCCCTAGAGGCAATAATAAAGTTATTATTTATTTCCTTATATCATGATAAATTTTTATTATTCATGCTAGAATTGTATTAACCGGAAACATAATACATGTGTGAATAAACATACAGAGTGTCACTAGTATGCCTCTACTTGACTAGCTCGTTAATCAAAGATGGTTATGTTTCCTAACCATGAACAAAGAGTTGTTATTTGATTGACGGGGTCACATCATTAGTTGAATGATCTGATTGACATGACCCATTTCATTAGCATAGCACCTGATCGTTTAGTTTGTTGCTATTGCTATTCTTCATAACTTATACATGTTCCTATGACTATGAGATTATGCAACTCCCGTTTGCCAGAGGAACACTTTGGGTGCTACCAAACGTCACAACGTAACTGGGTGATTATGAAGGAGCATTACAGGTGTCTCCGAAGGTACATGTTGGGTTGGCGTATTTCGAGATTAGGATTTGTCACTCCGATTGTCGGAGAGGTATCTCTGGGTTCTCTCGGTAATGCACATCACATAAGCCTTGCAAGCATTACAACTAATGTGTTAGTTGTGAGATGATGTATTACGGAACGAGTAAAGAGACATGCCGGTAACGAGATTGAACTAGGTATTGGATACCGACGATCAAATCTCGGGCAAGTAACATACCGATAACAAAGGGAACAACGTATGTTGTTATGCGGTCTGACCGATAAAGATCTTCGTAGAATATGTAGGAGCCAATATGGGCATCCAGGTCCCGCTATTGGTTATTGACCGGAGAGGTGTCTCGGTCATGTCTACATTGTTCTCGAACCCGTAGGGTCCGCACGCTTAACGTTTCGATGACAGTTGTTATGAGTTTATATAATGTTGATGTACCGAAGGTAGTTCGGAGTCCCGGATGTGATCACGGACATGACGAGGAGTCTCGAAATGGTCGAGACGTAAAGACTGATATATTGGAAGCCTACATTTGGATATCGGAAGTGTTCCGGGTGAAATCGGGATTTCACCGGAGTACCAGGAGGTTACCGGAACCCCCCGGGAAACATATGGGCCATATTGGGCCTTAGTGGAAAGGAGAAAGGGGCTGCCCTAGGGCTGGCCGCGCGCCTCCCCCCTCCCCTAGTCCTATTAGGATTAGGAGAGGTGGCCGGCCCCCTCTCTCCCTCTTTCCCCTTGAGGAATCCTAGTCCAACTAGGATTGGGGGGGGGGGGGAATCCTACTCTCGGAGGGAGTAGGACTCTCCTGGCGCGCCAGGCTTGGCCGGCCAGCCCCTCCCCCTTGGCTCCTTTATATACGGAGGCAGGGGGCACCCCAAAGACACACAAGTTGATCATTGAGATCGTTCCTTAGCCGTGTGTGGTGCCCCCCTCCACCAGATTACACCTCGAATATATCGTAGCGGTGCTTAGGCGAAGCCCTGCGTCGGTGGAACATCATCATCGTCACCACACCGTCGTGCTGACAGGACTCTCCCTCGACACTCGGCTGGATCGGAGTTCGAGGGACGTCATCGAGCTGAACGTGTGCAGAACTCGGAGGTGCCGTACGTTCGGTGCTTGGATTGGTTGGATCGTGAAGAAGTACGACTACTTCCTCTACGTTGTGTCAACGCTTCCGTTGCCGGTCTACGAGGGTACGTAGACAACACTCCCATCTCGTTGCTATGCATCACCATGATCTTGTGTGATCGTAGGATTATTTTGAAATTACTACGTTTCCCAGCAACTCCACCCTCACCGATGAAAGGACGGTGTCCACCGCCGCGCTCGCACTTCTGGCACTGCCGCGGGTTCTCGGGGCGCTCAACGCGGCAGTCCACGCAGGCCAGGTGCCCTCACTTGCACTGCAGAAATCAATCGAACAACACATCAATCAAGAAACCTGCACCTTGCTCGATCAGCCGAACGGACGAGGTGTATTCGAACCTCATACACTGGAGCCGTCAAGAGGCGAAGGCACAAGGGGCAGTGGAGCAAGGTGAGGTCCATTGAGACCATAGAGAGCTCCATCATCAGATCTTGTTCCGTCTGCATGATTTCGCCCTCCTCGTGCACAACCATCTCTCGCTTTATGGCCGGGGCATTACAAAGCATTACCGTGACATATTCATACTACTTCAAGGTGCATTAAATCAACACATGCAAGTATCAAAAGGAGAGTCATGGCATGCATGCATGCGTTGTAATTAATGCATCGGTAAACGCAAATTATTGAAATATATCGAGTGCAGTGCTTTGATGTGTCGCGTCAACTCATACAACAACGAGAAGTTTGGTTATCATCTCCCTCACGAACTTAACTGCACTTGCCTTTGGCTATATGACAGGTTGGCCACCCACCTATTGGGCCCACCTGTCATACACGCAAAGGCAGGAACACTAAGTCAATGAAGCGGCGTCCCTCCCTCGCCCATGAGCGTGGTGGCTGGCAGGACTAGGAGAAGCTTTCACTACACGCTCTCCCTCCCGCACGCGATGGACATGCAGCAGTTCAATCGGTGTCAGATGGCTAGAAGCGTACTGTAGTACTCCTCCAGTGTAGTAGTACTCCATCATTGTTCGACTTCCCAAAGAGGCGAAGAGCCAAGCGCAGCCCAAACGCTCGTGTGGCAGTTTCATCTGTAGAGTAGTCCAGGATAGCATGTACCATGCATGTAAGCTTAAAGTCGTTGGGGTCGACTCCATGCTATGTGGTCGTCTCGAAGTTTTTTAATTAAAATAGTCATCTGGCCCTACCTGTCATCCTGGTGATTGTAGTTTGCACGCTCATCTGGTCAAGACATGAATATATATAATTTGTGGTGGGTAAATGTTAGAGGTTGCATCAAATATATTGTAAACTGCGGGTCTATCAGCCAAGTTTAGAGGCAAGCATGTGGAACTAGTGCTATGATGTGTCACGTCAACTCGTACAACGAGGAGAAGCTTGATTTCACTACTACACGCCTTCTCCCTCGCCCATGCGCGCGGTTGCTCGCAGACGAGGACAGGCTTTTGCTTATAGTACTACAACAAGCTATCCCTCCCGCTCGCGGTGGACGGACATGCAGCAATGGATTTGATAATGTAGAAGCAGTAGTAGTAACATCATTGTTCGTCTTCTCGAAGAGGTGAAGAGCCAGGCACAACCCGAATGTGGCAGTTGCGAACCTTGGAGCACGCATATAGCCAGGCTCTTGCATGAGACAAAATTGCTATGTGAGCCCACTATTGTAGTACGTACTTGCTAGTATAGCCCTGTAAACTAGAAACGAGTACTTGCCTTTATAGAGACTAGCAAAAGGGCCCGTGCGTTGCAACTTGAGAAAAGAATAACACACACTCTTAATTTACAAAAATGGTTTATAATCTGAGTATTTGTAGCTACGGCCCAAACAAAGATGGTCTTTGCCTACAAAAGCGCAAGTTCAGCATTCCACATATCTTCTATTTAAGCACGGCTTGCATGTAGATTTAATACTTACAAACAAATGGGCGGTCTTTGATTTCGTCTTCAATCCTAATTTTGCTGAGATGTTCATCCATAATCCGGATCAGTACCGATATGAAAGAAAGACGGATAATGCGTTGTTGATTAAGATTGCACCCTATATAATTTTTTAATGGATAACAGATCAAATAACATCATATTCAGATTCTATATATTTTTCTAATCAAATTCCATATATAACATGCTCAATTTGGACTTACGGTTCAGAAGATATGAAGATTTTAAAAAATATTTGATATGTACTGCGGGTTTAATGCCAAACAAATCAGGGGATTTTCTATAAAATAGCATGACGGACTAAGAATACCTATTTCTTTTATTAGTAGGTGTAGATTTCAACAAGTGACTAGACTACACCGAGACGGAGTACATATGGAGCAAAATGAGTGAATCTGCACCGTAAATTAATACGCAGTTATCACGTTTTCCTCTCCGCGGTGCACAATATTGAGTATACAAACTATTCTCTTTTTGACACGCATTTACGGTTTTTCTTGACACAGTACAGACACAAGTGCTCATATACACGCGCATACACTCACCCCTATGAACGCACACACACACTCTACCCCTATGAGCACCTCCGAAAGACTGAGCCCACATTATCATCTTGAAATTTATGAAGTCACCATAGGCACCTCGTCGTTGACAGAAACGTCTCCTGACACGCGATAGACGCGAGCGGCAGTGGCCTCCATAGGTGCTTGAATGCCAAGGTGGGAGAGGTCAGCGGTTCCCGATATGTTGAACGGTCAATGATGCATCCTCAATTATATGTAGAGGAAATTAATTGGAGAAGCAGAATAGAGCCAGCACGATGTGAATGCAACAGAGTTTGGACTCTCATATAAAGGCGCCCCACCACTCCAATTCATCTACTCCTAGTCTTTGCGCAACACTGCTCACTCCAATCCAAGACCAAGTGACCAGAAGCCACAAGCACCTATGCAGGCGATGGACGTGAGCGGCAGTCGGTTGTGCCAAATCATCTAAGGCGCCGGCCTGCGGCCCCGCACGACGCAGCGTTTCCAAACGATGCTGGCGACCGCCGGCATCGTAGCCCTCGCCGACGCCGGCTTCACCTCTCGCATGAATGACATGATGGTCAACTCCATCCGCAAGTTCACCGCCATTAAGAAGCGCATGGACGACCTTGCTGTATTGCTCCAGACCGCGCGCCCAGGGTCCTCATTGCCTGCCACCCTCATCGGACTCCATGGTGACGAACTCTTTCAAGCCCTGGTGGCCCTGCAGGTGCCGGAGGTCACGACGAAGAATGTGCACCTCGAGGCCGCGCTGACTGCATAGCACCTCGCCATGCGAGAAACCGTCGACCTGCACATCCCCGTCTACGAGGAAATCGTCTACATAGGCCACTACAAGGCAAGCGAGGAAAGAAAGACGTTGGCCTTCTTCCAGCGGCTGGAATCTTCAGATGCCATTGTTCAGAAGCATGTCGACCTTGCCAAGAAAGCCGCTACTACTTAGGACTCCTCCCGACTGCTCCCGTGTCACCCGTCCGCGGCGACCGGGGGGAATCCTAGCACGAGAGTTGGAACCCTTCGAACAGGTCTGGGTGTAAACTTGCCTTTGGCGTCTGCTAAGGTCGGTGGTGGCGGCGCTATCTGTGTCGTTCCCTTCTTGAAGGCATCGTCGTGGAGAAGTTCAAGGCAACTCTCTGCTACCTCTGGGGGAAACCCTAGATCAGATGATCGGATGACGGCAGCGCCCTGGTGTCGTTCCTCCCTTGGGGGCATCATTCTTGGAGGTACACACGTGATCTAGGGACCAGAGGACGGATTCTTTGGTGGAGCGGTGCTTCATCCTACACACTGATGGCGACAGATCTTGACGGCGTGGCGTAGTGCAAATTCGGAGTTCGCTGTGGGAGGATGGACTCGCACGGGAGGACGACGCTGTTTGGAATTGTAATGGCGTCGATGGCAGAGAGACCTGACACAATACATGCAATAGTACAGTTCAGAAGATGGATTGTGGTAGGTGCCTGCGGCGCCCTCATACCCGACAAGCGTCCTGGTTAAGGAGTGCACCGGACTAGTAGGTGCCCCATACCTGGCAGGCGTCCTGGTTGGGACCTCAGGTCTTAGATGTTTAGGTTTGGCTGCGATGTGTGTTTGGTATTAGGCCCAGACTATCTGCGCCCCTTCATCAACTGGATAGGTGTAGCGACAGCTGTTGCTTAGACGGTGAATTTAGTCTTGTTGTTGTATGGCTTTGTAAGGTCTTGTGAGAATAATTAATAAAGTGGTTGTATGCATTCCCAGATGAAGAGGCCGGAGGTCATCCTCCTTTTCTAAAAAAAGTGACTATATACAGAGCAAAATGAGTGAGTTTACACTCTAAAATATGTCTACATACTTCCGTATGATGTATTGCATTTGAAATAGTAGTAAAAATGCTTATACTCCCTCCATCCCAAAATAAGTGTATCTGGGGAATTCATATTTGTAAATTTTTCAGATGTCTACATACTTCCGTATGTTGTATTACAATTTGGATGTAACTTTTCGAGTAGATGATTTTTCATATAAAAAACTTTTTAATCCGAGTTCGTATGCAAAAGTTATGCCCATTTTACTAAATTTCAGAGAGATTTTACAAATAAAGTCGAAATTCATATTTATAAATTTTTCCAACAACTAGACCACATACCACATGGGAAACTTATTATTTTTATTTTTTTTGACATTTCCATCATTTTCTTTTATTTTTTTAAACTGAAAAGGCGGTCCGGGGGAGGGTGCATTTAGCATCAGGGTTACTAATGGCGCATCACACATCAGGTGCGCCATTAGTAACCCTGGTGCTAAATATATTACTAATGCCGCACCTGATGTGTGGTGCGCCATTAGTAATTTTGAAAAAAAATGTTAGTAATGGCGCATTTAACTAGTAATGGCGCACTGTCCACTGGTGCGCCATTACTAACAATCCTTTTTTTATTTTATTTTCAAAACTACTAATGGCGCACGGTGGGTGTGGTGCGCCATTACTATGTCAACTAGTAAGTAATGGCGCACTATCCCACGGTGCGCCATTACTAACAATTTTTTTTTAATTTTTTTCAAAGCTACTAATGGCGCACCACACACCAGGTGCACCATTAGTAATATATTACTAATGGCGCACCTGTATGTGGTGCGCCGTTTAATTTCCATATTATCTATAGCCCTTTTCCTAGTAGTGGTGGGAGTCCGCTCGGGGCGCTGGGCTCTCGGCGGCGCTCCGGCGTGTGCAGACGGCGGTGGTTCCTGTGCGTGGTCGGCGGTTCCGTCTGACCCGAACGGCGCGGGGGATTGCGGTGGCCCGCTATGGCCGCGATCGGATGCGGTGGTGCCGGTGGCTCGCTGATCTACCGGTGCTCCAGGGTTCTGCCTGGTGGTGCTGGTGAAGATGGCGGCCCATGCGCGAGAGTTGGATCCCTTCGAATTGATCTGGGTGTAAACTTGCCTTCGGCGTCTGCTAAGGTCGGCGGTGGCGACGCTATCTGTGTCGCTCCCTTCTTGAAGGCATCGCCGTGGAGAAGTTCAAGGCAACTCTCTACTACCTCTGGGGGAAACCCTAGCTCAGATGATCGGATGACGGCGGCGCCCTGATGTCGTTCCTCCCTTGGGGGCATCATTCTTGGAGGTACACACGTGATCTAGGGACCAGAGGATGGATTCTTTGGTGGAGCGGTGCTTCATCCTACACACTGATGGCGACGGATCTTGACGGCGTGGCGCTGTGCAAATTCGGAGTTCGCTGTGGGAGGATGGACTCGCATGGGAGGATGACGCTGTCGGGCATTGTAATGGCGTCGATGGCAGAGAGACCTGACACGCTACATGCAACAGTACAGCTCAGAAGATGGATTGGTGGTAGGTGGCTGCGGCGCCCTCATACCTGGCAGGCGTGCTGGTTGGGACCTCAGGTCTTAGATGTTTAGGTTTGGCTGCGATGTCTGTTTGGTATTAGGCCCAGACTATCTACGCCCCTTCATCAAATTGGATAGGTGTAGCGACAACTGTTGCTTAGACGGTGACTTTAGTCTTGCTGTTGTATGGCTTTGTAAGGTATTGTGAGAATAATTAATAAAGTGCTTGTATGCATTCCCCAGATGCAGAGGCCGGGGGTCATCCTCCTTTTCTAAAAAAATGTGACTACATACGGAGCAAAATGAGTGAGTCTACACTCTAAAATATGTCTACATACTTCCGTATGCTGTATTGCATTTGAAATAGTATCTAAAAAGGCTTATATTCCCTCCGTCCCAAAATAAGTGTATCTGGGGAATTCATATTTGTATATTTTTCAGATGTCTACAAACTTCCGTATGCTGTATTACAATTCGGATATAACTTTTCGAGTAGATGATTTTTCATATAAAAGCTTTTTAATCCGAGTTCGTATGCAAAAGTTATACTCATTTTACTAAATTTCAGAGAGATTTTGCAAATAAAGTCGAAATTCATATTTGTAAATTTTCCCAACAACTAGACCACATATCACATGGAAAACTTTTTTTTATTGACATTTCCAACATTTTATTTTATTTTTTTAAAACTGAAAAGGCGGTCCAGGGGGTGCATCTAGCATCATGGTTACTAATGGCGCACCACACATCAGGTGCGCCATTAGCAACCGTGGTACTAAAAATTGTTAGTAATGGCGCACCAGTGGACAGTGCACCATTACTAACAATCATTTTTATTATTTTTTCAAAACTACTAATGGCGCACAGTGGGTGTGGTGCGCCATTACTGTGTCAACTAGTAATGGCGCACTATCCCATGGTGCACCATTACTAACAATTTTTTTTTCAAAACTACTAATGGCGCACCACATACATTGTGCGCCATTAGTCTCCATATTATCTATAGCCCTTTCCTAGTAGTGGTGGGAGTCCGCTCGGTGCGCTGGGCTCTCGGCGGCGCTCCGGCGTGTCCAGACGGTGGTGGTTCCTGTGCGCGGTCGGCTGTTCCGTCTCTGACCCGGATGGCGTGGGGGATGGCGGCAGCCCGCTGTGGCCGTCGATCTAGATGCGGTGGTGCCAGTGGCTCGCTGATCTGCCGGTGCTCCAGGGTTCTGCCTGGTGGTGCTGGTGATGATGGCGGTCCATGCACGAGATTTGGATCCCTTCGAACTAATCTGGGTGTAAACTTGCCTTCGGCGTCTGCTAAGGTCGGCGGTGGCGGCGCTATCTGTGTCGTTCCCTTCTTGTAGGCATCGTCATGGAGAAGTTTAAGGCAACTCTCTGCTACCTCTAGGGGAAATCCTATATCAGATGATCGGATGACGGTGGCGCCCTGGTGTCGTTCCTCCCTTGGGGGCATCATTCTTGGAGGTACACACGTGATCTAGGGACCAGACGATGGATTCTTTTGTGGAGCGGTGCTTCATCCTACACACTAATGGCGATGGATCTTGACGGCGTGGCACTGTGCAAATTCGGAGTTCGCTGTGGGAGGATGGACTCGCACGGGAGGACGACGCTGTCGGGCATTGTAATGGCGTCGATGGAAGAGAGACCTGACACGCTACATGCAACAGTACAGCTCAGAAGATGGATTGGTGGTAGGTGGCTGCGGCGCCCTCATACCCGGCAGGCGTCCTGATTGAAGAGTGCACCGGACTAGTAGGTGCCCCATACCCGACAGGAGTCCTGGTGGGGACCTCAGGTCTTAGATGTTTAGGTTTGCCTGCGATGTCTGTGTGCTATTAGGCCCAGACTATCTGCCCCCTTTATCAATTGGATAGGTGTAGCGACAGTTGTTGCTTAGACGGTGACTTTATTCTTGCTGTTGTATGGCTTTGTAAGATCTTGTGAGAATAATTAATAATGTGGTTGTATGCATTCCCAGATGCAGAGGCCGGGGTCATCCTCCTTTTCTAAAAAAGTGACTACATACGGAGTAAAATGAGTGAGTCTATACTCTAGAATATGTCTACATACTTCTGTATGTTGTATTGCATTTGAAATAGTATCTAAAAAGGCTTATACTCCCTCCGTCCCAAAATAAGTGCATGAATTCATATTTGTAAATTTTTCAGATGTCTACATACTTCTGTATGCTGTATTACAATTCGGATGTAACTTTTCGAGTACATGAGCTTTCATATAAAAAACTTTTTAATCCGAGTTCGTATGCAAAAGTTATGCCCATTTTACTAAATTCCAGAGAGATTTTGCAAATATAGTCGAAATTCATATTTGTAAATTTTCCCAACAACTAGACCACATATCACGTGGGAAACTTTTATTTTTTTTATTTTTTTTGACATTTCCATCATTTTTTTATTTTTTAAAAAACTGAAAAGGAGGTCGGGGATGCATTTAGCATCAAGGTTACTAATGGCGCATCACACATCAGGTGCGCCATTAGTAACCCTGGTGCTAAATATCTATACCTATACTAATTACAGACTCCCTAAAAATTCCCACGTTAATCAGTAATTAACAGCCATTAATTTGGTGAGACCTAATTATTACGGTCTAGATCTTCCAAAATTGTCCTAGGTTCATGAGAGAGAAAAAAACAAACTTTTGAAAGAAAAAAAAGATTTTGGGCTGGTCACGAAATTGTTGTGTGAGTCGTACTCACCTAGGCCTCTCCTGATCCATCAGAAAAAAAAGATGGAAAATCTGAGCGTTCTCTCCTATTACTTCCCAGGTTATTGCATACTAGATCCCCATATGGTATCTCTTTCCCCGCACATGCCTCCTCGGACCGCCATCCAATCCACAATGCTGCAGCCGCCGCAGAATACTTCCTCACGCTGATGGTGGCTCAGTAATACTGTGATCGGCCGCACGGACCGCCATCCCGCAAAACCCATGATGCCGCCGCCGCCGCAGAATACTTCCTCACGCTGATAGTGGCGCAAACCTCTTTTTACCGGAGCCGGTATGTACCGGTGCTAAATCCATCCTTCAATTCTTGGAGATTGATGCACACTGTCTACATGCATACTAGTATTTCTTTGTATTCTGTTAAACATCATCATGTATGAAATGTCTTGTCAACTCTTGTCAGCACTTTTTGCCAGTACCGTGCATGCATGTCTCAGACATACTCTCCTCCTCTAGCTCCCATAACAAAGGTACCATTTAAATTTCATTTGACATTTTCAACCGTTTATATCTTTTAAATCAAAATTACATATGTGAAATATTTTATATATTTGATCTCCGGGTGGCAAGACCTTTAGAACAAGATAATTTCGTATACATTTAATTTTCAACATTTCAATTAACTTATTTCACTCTATATATTATGTGTGAAACTGCTTATTTCACTGTTCGAAACTTATTTCACTCTATATATGGAACATATGAAACATGTTATTTCACTCTATATATTTTAAACACCTTCTAATTTCAATGTTTCAAATATATGAAACATGTTATTTCACTCTATATATTTTAAACACCTTTTAATTTCAATGTTTCGAATATGTGAAACATAGTTGAAAATATAATTTTTTGTGATGTGTGAAATCAGTTTTTTTAAACGAGTGGAATATAGTACTTCAAATGAGTGAATCTAATGTTTTCTCTCAAATGAGTGAAATAAGTTTTTTCAACTGAGTGAAATCAGTTGTTTCAAATAAGTGATATATTGTTTTGAAATAATAAAATCAATTTGTGAATGAGTGAAATATGTATTTCAGAGAAGTAATTTCATATATTTCAATACATATCTCACTGAAATAACAACTTACAATTATATGAAATAGAAGTTTCATATATTTCAGAGAAGTAATTTCATATATTTTCACAAAAATTAGTTTCACAACTCGCAACACCACATTGAAATATATTTCAGAAAAGTAATTTCATATTTTTCAATACATATCTCACTGAAATAACAAGTTACAAATATGAGAAATATCAGTTTCATATATTTCAGAGAAGTGATTTCATATTTTTTCACAGAAATTAGTTTGACAACGTGCACCAATAGATTGAAATATCAGTTTCACATATTTTACACAGCTCAACTACACATAGCTATTTCAATAAATATCTCATTGAAAATCATTTAATCGTTTTGAGAAATATGTAACACTTCCAGTAGTGTTTAAGAATGAGTGAAATTAGTTCTTTTAAATGAGTGAAATCATTTTTATGAAATTAGTGAACTTGTTTTTGAATATTAGTGAAATATGCATTTTTAAATAAGTGAAACCAGTGTTTAAAAATGTTTGAACTTAGTTTTTTTAACAAGTGAAATCATATTTTTTTTGGAAATTAGTGAAACAGTCGAAATCATTTTTGTGAAATACCGAAATAATCTTATATTTTTCTGAAAGTGATTTCAAAGATAATTGAAATATACAAAATAAAAGTAGTTGAAATATATCCTAGATTGATCTTGTTTTTAAGGTCTTGTCGACGTGAATTCTAATATATAAAAAGTTTAAAAAGTGAACATTTGTTTGAAAATATATCAATCATTTAAAATATAAGGATGAAAATTAATGCATGTTAGATGTATGGGAGAGAGAATGCATGCATGCACGGTTATTTTTCTCCTCTCTATCTCTCTCTTCTCTGTAAAAGGCTGCCACCATGTACCTTCTGTCAGGCTGTGTCACTAGTATTCATAATGTATAGAGCAAGATATAATATACGTTATCAGATCACACGAATCTTGATGAAATGCATGTGTGGTGGATGTCACACCGGTAGGTACCGGTCCCGGTAGAAAAACTTAGTCGCTGATGGTGGCTCAATAACACTGTGATCAGCCGCACCGTGCGTTACCACCTCTGCTGCAGTCCGTCGTCCGCCGCCGCCGCCGCAGAATACTTCCTCACGCTGATGGTGGTTCAATAACACTGTGATCAGCCGCACCGTGCGTTACCACCTCTGCTGCAGTCCGTCGTCCATTCAAGGCCATGGCCAGGTGTGTACGTTCACGCACAACGCCTAGGATGAAGCCGTCACAGGCCAGTGCCGCAACTTCCTTTTCTCTTTTGCCGATCTCACGTTCTTCCTATATTGCAGATCTTCCAAAATTTTCGTGGGTTCATGAGAAAAAAAAAATCGATCTTGGGCTGGTTACGAGATTGTGTGTGAGTCCTACACACCTTGGCCACTCCACCAGAATGACTCCATGAGAGAATTATCCGTCATGGTCCGTCATGGTTGGACAGCAGTATGGCGTCGAACTTTCAGATTAGCTGAGGTGCAGGCTTTTTTGGTTCTGCATTGTGCACAACAGCGATCGACAGGAGCAGTCTAAGATGCAGTCCAAGGATCCCGAAAAGAGCTGCACATGCAGCCCAGCCCATGCTATTCTCTAATTGGCAGATAAAACTGCTTTGAAAATTTAGAGCGCTGGAGATGGTACGAGATGTTTCACTTCAGAAAATTCTCCGTCATGGTTGGAGAGCAGTATGGCGTCCAACTTTCAGATTAGCAGAGCGAGGTGCATGCTTTTTTGGTTCTGGGTTGTGCACATCAGGGATCGACAGGAGCAGCCTAAGATGTAGTCCAAGGATCCCGAAAACAGCTGCACATGCAGCCCAGCCTATGCCATTCTCTAATTGGAAGATAAATCTTCTTTGAAAATTTAGAACGCTCAAGATGGTACGAGATGTTTCACTTCTCAACACTTCTCCTTTTTTTTGAGTTTTCTTAAAACTAATTAGTGTACAATTATATTTCTTTATTTTTCACAGAGAGGTCTGTAGAGTATATAGTACAACTTATCGACTGAGAAAGCAATAGCACGAGAGGCACAGCGCTCTGGGCGCAATAGGACATGGAAACATCACACGACCAGGATTGTTCAAGTCAGCGCTGCTGGGACGCGTTGTTCTGCAAGCCGCGGCTGCTACCGTCCAGTTCAGTAGACCAGGAAAATCAAAACCTTCATACATTCATGTTTAGGTATGGAATCATCTATTATATACAAATGATATTTACAATGTACATATCTATTCGGACAGTGCAATACTACCACAGATGCAGGCGTGTGTATAAGCATGAAGTGAAGTCTATGTCGGTTGCTCCATAGATGGTACATGAGTATATACAGCAGGTATATTGTAGAAATATAATACAATTTATAGCTTACATTATCACAATCATTCCTTTAAATAATTTTGTTCTCTAACAGTAGTAGTAATTAATCCCCCATCTATTGTCTCTTCCCAATATATCATACCTCAAGCTTTATCTGTGTGAGTTACAAGATCTCCATTTCTCTTGGTCTATGGCAGTTGCTGCGTGTTCGACCAGCAGTAATGTGAACTCTGAAGCAGCTTCAATTGCAGAAGATGGGCTCACATTCATCTCCATAGCATAAACGTCATGCACGTCACTGATTTGTGCATATATGTACAGCAGCGAAACAAGATCAGCAGGCTAGCACGTCCGACGCCAATTGGTTAGTATTGATTGGTGCAATCATATCTTAATACTGATCTACATATTTTCCATGGAATTAATCATCCAACACATAGAAGGGGAATCCATGTAAAATCTGTGTGGCGATGATGATACTGAACTGAGTCACCGAATCATATGTGTGTGATTGATTTCTGGCAGTGTATATGTATGATATAAAATCTAACATGGAAGATAAATCTGAATCTGAAAATTAGTATGTGCACATGATATTTTCTCCTTCAGAACTTCATCCATTTTTCAGGTATTCGATCTACCGGAGGTTATTCCTTCTCAGGTTCATTCGTCTCATGTAAATGGTTCGGACCTGCTAGAATTCTTATGTAGTTTTCCTCTATGGTTACTAACCTATACAATCAGTTTGGCACAAACTTCATAACCTGACGTTCACGTAAATGGAGACAAAATTATACGAAAAGGCATACAAGCAGTTACTCAATCACCCTGATCTGCGCCTCTGTCATAGTCAAGGTGCGTTGATTCATACGGTTCAGAGTCCAGAAGGAGCACGACCAATTGCGAACAACATGTTTGATCTGGGGTTGCCACATTTTACAAAAGTAATTATTTTAAATTTTTAAACCAGAAGGACACAATTGAATTTGTGTTTTCTTTTGTTTCTTATTGAAGTGCCATAATGTTGTTATATAATGAACTATAGAAACAAATGCTTCTCATCGCCAGTCAACCATTAGAAGTTTTAATAGTAGAGAAATACATATTCTTACTTCATCTTGATTATTTGCAGGGTACGGTGGCACATGATTTCAAAAGAAAAAAAGAAACACCATTGGGAAAATCTGTACAAGATAATTGTGAACATGACCTGCCAACAGTCCAAGGTCCTTTAAGGTTCAAACTTTAATATATATAGTTAGAAATATATATTCTAAGATAGTCACATGGTTGTCGCAAGAGTATAGGGCACCATGATATGTGGTTGTCACAAAGTAGACATTTTAGAACACACATCCAAGAATGACGGCAGACATGCTTGCAAATATTTAGATTTGTTGGCAATTACTTTCATTCTTGGCAAAAGTGAAAGTATAAAACTATATCTTCTGCTCGGGCCCAAAGTTTCATATAAGCAGTATCGTTCTTTGAATGGTGAAAATCTGTACATTGTAATTGTCAGTATGATTTAAAACATTTATAATATATTAACAATGCTTTAGTTATAAGACATCGTTGTATTACCTACTTATGTAGGACAGGTCAACAAAACACATGGAAGTCATGGAATTTACAAGATTTAAGACATTACATTGTGAATCGGGTGCCCTAAAAGGCTAAAACACAATGGTGGATATAACTTATAGTTGCTGCCAACTTTTACTATTGCCACACGCAGCCAAGATATATGGCCGGAGAAGATTAAATTAAACAAACTGGTGAGGATTTTATCACACAGTTTACTACATGAACACTAATTGTCAATGGCATGAAAATCTACTACATAAATTTATCTATTAACATATATTTTAATATTGATGGTAAGGACTGCTTTGGATAAGAATAGTGGAAATCTAAATAAGGTATTATGACTTCCTTAAATTTACAGTCACCTTTCCTATTGTGCTGCATATATAAATACTTTTGTTCATAGAAAACAGAGAGAAGTGATGTGCACCGTCAACTTGCATTGTGTTGGTAACTGAAAACGTTCTAGAAGCGTAAATTGCATATTGTTGGAAACTGAAGAAGTAGTGATAAGAAAAAAATTCCAACAATGTAGTCTAATATGTAACAAGTCCATCATTTTTATGTGCAATTTTCGAATGCTATTTTTTCGTAGACTTTTTACATTACCAGCAGGTTATATTTGTGTATAATTTATCAAAAAAGTGTAAAATAATGAATAACCATGGTAATAGAAGGCCACCTGATGAATTTACATTAATTATGACAAAAATATCTTTACCACATTTTTCTAGGCTAACCCGTGCGAATGCACGGGTTGACGACTAGTATTACTAATGGTGCACCTGATGTGTGGTGCGCCATTAGTAGTTTTGAAAAAATAAATAAAATAAATTGTTAGTAATGGCGCACCAGTGGACAGTGCGCTATTACGAGATTAGTGCAAATTAGTATTTGAGTTAGTACAAAGTTGAGACCCTTATTTTGGGACGAAGGAAGTATTTAGGAACGGAGGGAGTATATGGCAATTTTATTACAGTAGTAACATTTTCACTGTGAGGTGGGGCCGCAGTTGAGCAAACCAACCCCGCCCACTGGGCGTCGACCGAGTTTAGAATTAGAAGAGAGAAACGAGGGAGGAGAGCTAGCTGTAGCATTGACGCTGTTGTCAGATGGGACTCGTGTTGATAGAATAGGAGTACTGAGCACTCGTACCTCTGTTTTTAGGGAAGAATAGGCATATGTCTAGTACCACTAGTTGGGGCCGTGCGACCTATAGCTGTCATCACTTTAGGTCTCCTTTTCGAACCACAGCAACGCTTCATAGTACATATTTTTTCACGCATTTATCCTCCTATATGTACTCCGAGGCTATTTCCACGTGCTCCCTTTCGCCGACATGTGGGACATAGAGCATCTGGTTCGTACTGCATGCACAACTCGGAGCACATGCCGGGGTACTTTACATTTCAGACCTCACGAATTACATGCAAACCCCCCGCGGAAGAATAAATAAATGAATGAATTACTACATTAAACCGGATTATTTTCAGAGAAACCGGAGCGCGTTCATTAAATTTCGGACATAACACGTTTATAAAAAATGACCGGACCTAAACCAGTATAAGGGCCTCTTTGGTTTTTCTGGCAAAAAAGGCCTCTTTGATTCGCAGGATACTGAAAACACAAGAATGGGGAAAGTATAATGGCGATGGACCGAGATGAGGAGAACTCTAACTCAGTTAGAGGTTAGAGTTAGATTCTAACCCTAAACTAACCCCGAACTAACTCTAAACCAAAGAGGTGTATGGATGGCAAGGTTAGATTGAAAATAAATACTCTTTCTTAATTGACTACTTTGGACCCTATTTCATGCCGGATTTGGTGTGGTTGGCTCTTGTGTGGCCTCCTCCTGCTGAGGATTGAACTAAACGAACCATCTTTACAAATCAAGCATGCAAAACATGATAAATTTTACTTTGTCCATACAAATGAGATATCCAACTTAAACGTACAAGTCGTCAGTCAAGCTTCACAAAAAAATACACTCCATGAGACAAAGTATGATCTAACTCATCACGGAAGTCATTCACGATAGGGAGGGAGCCCGGAGCCCCTCACGCACCGAGGGAGGAGCTCGTCATCGTCGCTCCGGAGGAAGGCTCTGTAGAGCCCAATCCCCGGGAACCCCTCCGACATCGGCGCTTGTGAGTTGAGGTCGACACCGGCATGGGTAGCAGGGCCGCTTGCCGCCAACTGGGAACTTAATCTTTGGGCCGCTAGGAATAATAGAAGCCTCAAACTGAAATACCTAGAAAGGTGAACTGAATCTTTGGGCATATAGAAATAATGCAAGCCTAAAACTGAAATACCTAGAAATGTGAACTGAATCGTTGGGCCTCTAGAAATAATGCAAGGCTGAAACTGAAATACCTATAAACGTGAACTGAATCTTTGGGCCTCTAGAAAGATTTATTACCTCCTCAAGCAGCATCAAACAATTACATGTGTGCATCACAAATCTATACCAAGTTTGATCAGGATCTACTTTTCCAAATTAGATTTAGCGCTAGAGCAAGCAAGATCAATGATATGGCTGTGAGACAGAGAAGGAACGAACAAACTCACCCCTCTTGCGACCTCCCTGGTAGATGCTCCGCCGCCGTGCACGACAGAGGGAGAAAAATGACCGGTGAAGGGGGAGCGGGGAAACCATCAAAGGCCGGAGGGACAGGGCGGCCGGAGTAGGGTGATGGAGGAAGGAGGGAGAGGGCGGCCGGAGGAAAGAGAGGGAGAGCGGCACTTTGGCGGGCGGCCCGATGGGGAACAGAGAGTAGTCGTGCGAGGGGGGCGGGGGAGGGAACGATCTGGTGCGGGCAGGGGAAATTTTTTAGTTCTCTTTTAGTGGGCCCGAGGATAACTAACCCAATTAGAACCTCTCCATCGGTCTAATTTTTTTAGCTGGGTTAGAGCAAACTAGCTCAAACTAACCCCTCCTGTTTTGATAACTTGAGGCCATTTCAACCCAAACTAGCTCTAACTCAGCGATCCAAACAAAGAGGAGTAGTAGTATACATACTAAAGTCTAGACTGTAGCACATTGTTTTTTATGGCCATATCACCACATTGTTTTCTACTGCTGGTTCACTAGGCTACCGTGGTTCGCACTGCTGGTTCACTAGGCTTCCGTGGTTCGCACTCCTCCGACGTGAGTAGTAGTAGTAGTAGTAGTAGTAGTAGTAGTAGTAGTAGTAGTAGTAGTAGTAGTAGTAGTAGTAGTAGTAGTAGTAGTAGTAGTAGTAGTAGTAGTAGTATACAGCGCATCATTCTTTTCTCCTTCTTACTTTGTACGGCCCCCAAAATATGGGAGAGCCAGCATCCGGGTCGACGTGTCATGCACTAGATTAGAGTGCGAAACGGAAGGGGGCATCACCCCGTTCATAGCGCCAGTAATTCATGACTATAGTGAGTAGTCATATCACAAGTATTTCCAGCAGTAACGCGCCAAATCGCACGGCCGACCTTTCCAGCAGTAAGTTTGAATCTGCCACTCCCTCACCCTCCTGGCCTCTCTTTCAACCGCCTACCTAAAAACAGCCGCGCGTACTACCCGGGAAAAGCCCCGCCCCAACTTTTAACTATGCGAAAATAGTTCGATAATGTTCATTCTATATAAATACTTACTGTATGTTTATTTGCCCGTGGGATTCTTCAATGAATGGAGGGCCGAGGAGCACAAATGAACAATACTAGTACTACTAGTAGTAAGTTGGAGTTATGTTAAAAAAAGAGTAGTAAGTAGGAGTCGTACAGTTACTAGCCTTAAATAGAGAGTTTCTTTTCTTTAATGCCACGTACACAAATTAAAACGCTTGTTGTGGAGAGAAAAAGATAATCACTCCACTATATATGTACGCAGGGGCCTGAGCTCTTGCTTTACTAGGGTTGCTCTCTTCAATCCCTCATCATCTCCAGATCCAAACAAAACAGCGGTAGCGACATTTTCTCTCTACTCACCACTGGTCACAGATCCGGCCAGATCCCTTCGGCCATTGTGTGTGATTGCCATGAACGTAATTAATATGCTTCTTTTCATTTCGTATATGTTTCGTATATTCTTATTGACCATCAACTATTTACTTTCTATCTTTTTGTGCAAATAGGGATATCCATTTCACATTTTGCTATTGTGACCTTTTGGTGACTGCACAAAACACTTTTTTGGAATGAGTGTCTTGTGCAGTTCAACTAAAATGTCACGTGGGCAACATTTATCAATTTTGATGGAACTGCACAAAATGGTGATTGGAGTTTCCAAAATCTCCATCAAATTATGCTGGTAATCTCGTGCAACATTTTGTTACCTTTTGCAAGATGAGCCGTCACTGTCACCATATTGGCACTTTATTTTAGTGGAACTGCACAAAACGATAAGCAAATTATAGTTGCACCTTACATGAGCAGGACAACCAACCTCAATGTTGCTGAATTTTAGTGCAACTACTAAAGAACAACCTACCAGATCACGAGAGCTAGTACTTCTTGCTAGCTGAATGATGCAATCTTTGTTTCATTTCAGGTGAACTGCAGAACAAGGCGCATGAATTGAATCATGGATCTACAAGTTGACCTCATCCGAGTGGAGTTGCAGGTTCACCACATCGAGTCATGGTGGTATAGGGCCCCTCAGACCGGTTGCTTCAACTAGTGCCACTATTATAGTAATCATGTTCTTTCTTATGTGTGCAAACAGGAATACTGTACTAGAGATGTTGTGATGGTCAAGAGCATTCGCCAAGTTCTTGGGTTATATGACACAGCTAGCCAAGATCGATTTAATCCTGATATTCACCTTATCAAAAGGCTCTAATGGGTTCTTTCTAAATCTTGCAAGCTGGGAATAAATGAGATGTGTAGGCATCTTAGTTGTACTTATTATTAGAATCTTATTTGTTGATTCTGAATCTTGGAAGATGGGAATCAATGAGATGTGTAGGCATCTTTGTTGTACTTATTATTTGAATCTTATTTGTTAGTTCTGAATCTTGCAAGCTGGAAAAGACGACATGATGATGCAGAAGACATCAACCATAACAAACTGTTCAAACTTGGTAGTATTTTGTGCGTAAAAGTGCGGCACATGTGCTGATCATGTGCGTCCTTAGAATAATAATTGTAATTGTTGTGCAAGTTGATCCTGTAGCACTGATAGAACGAGCCAATGCATTGCTTGTTTTAAGAATACATTCTAATTAAAGCAAATTAAATTTAAGTAAAGTGACCACTAACACTTGTTATTACAGTACCAATATAGACCCACTCGTGAACCGACGTGTGTGGCCGGAATAGGTTTCTTAATGGAGGCGTTTGAATGCGCCGAGGGTGCATATTCAGCCGGGCGTGCAGCGGGCGAAGGTGGGGTAGTAAATGTTGTCGCCTATACACACTAAGTTTACTGTTGAATCCAGTTCCCCAAGAGCTGTAAAACGAATTGTTGCTGCCACCTACTCACTCGTTCACTTGAAGAGAGCAAGGAGTTCCCCTTTGAGTTATCCGTTAAGTCCGATGGCGGCACCAAGTTGAATGTGATGTACACCAACGATCCGGACTCGCTGAAGCTCTGTCTCGCCGAGTTCAAGCAGTACCTACAGGACGAGAAAGCACAAGGTCGCAGGACTAGACCTTGTGCCCATACATTCATCTCCTGACAGGGACTAGCTTATCGCGGTCGCCCAAGTATGCGTGCGAGACGAGGTTCTATTCTACCACTGATGTAGGGCCATCAGAGGTTCTGGAGCATTCGCCTGTTTCATCGCCAGCGCCGACTGCACCTTTGCTACGGTGGAGAAAAGCAATAACGCGACGATTCGGCCGTCTGATGCAACAAGCTTGTCGATATCCAGGAGCAATACAAGATCATCGGCAATGAGCAGGAGAAGGACTTTGTGGTTTACCTCGCCGAGACCATCATCAATCCCTGCTACGCCAACATGAAAGAAGACAACGATACCAAGGAGCTCCACCAGCCACCCTGCATCCGAACAAGTCAACCCTCGTACTCCCCTCCACCTGCGTCTTCCCCCGCTCCGGTTCGTTCGGTCCATGGTCTCGACGTCGTCCTCCGCCTTGGTGCTCTCGCCGCGGCGCCGCCGTCTGTCGTTCCCAACATGGTCAGCAAAACATGAGGAATCGGGAGACAACTGTTCGTCGAGAGGCTGACAGTCCCGGGCCCACTAGGTCCATGGCCTAGGTTTTGTTGTTTAACATGCGCAACCCACGACATGTTTCAACGTTTTTTGGATCAAGCGGCCTCTGGGCCTCCCAACCTAGCTTGTTTATAACATCGGCATCCCAAGTTATGTTTGTTTTTTTAAGACGACGCACAACTCAGTTCTATGTTCCTATAAGAATGCAAAACTGAACCTATGTTTTCCCTTCAATAATAGTGTGTGTGTGTATATATATATATATATATCTTATTTTATTACATATATATATAATAGAAACAACATAAGGTTCCGTTAAACCTGTCGTTCGTCCAACCATTTTATAGACCTTCCCACTTTCTTTATTTTTTTTCATTAATCCTATATTTGAATTTTCTTCCATTTTTTTATATAAACTGAGTTATCTCTCAGTACTTTTCCCTACAACCATCTCAATTGTCCCACGCCTAGCCTAAAAAATAAGAATACCCCACGTCCTATTAACTCATCAAATTAAAATGTTATTTTATTACATAAATTCAAAGTTCGTACAAAATAACAATAATAATTGTTTATATATAACTTGGCAAGTTAACTCTTAGTGATTGCGTACATAAGCTTGCAAAGATTATACTGACCAATGCAGTAATAGACGTGCAATCATGTGTTTACGTTTTATAACATTTCTCCGTCCAGCCCAACATGATATTTTCACCCAGCCTAGCAAGTCCCTGGATTTCGAGAAAAATGCAAATGAGCTTTAAATTCTACCATATATATAAATGGGCTGCATAGATTCTACATCATTGTTTCACCCAGCCCACCAAATGGACTAAAAAACAAATGGACTCGCTGACATGTGGGCCAATAGGTCAAAGCCTAAGTAAGGCGTTGGATTTACATCCAACGGCCGACATTCTTCTTCAATCTCTCGTATTTTTCCCCAGCGCTGCCGGGACCGCCTGCTCCAGCCTCCGGCATCCAGCGGCACTGTTTTGCGAAACGCTACCCTGCCGACGGACAGGCCATCCCTCCACTCCGCACCTCCTGTTATTCTCTGCCGAGTGTAGGCCCACCCCGCACCTGAACCAGTCAAGTTTCCCACTCCTCTCCGTCTGCGACTCCACTGCCGCGTCTTCCAGCCTGGGGCCTCGCCATCGTCCACCGCCTCGCTGCGCTCGGCGCGGCGTGATCAACAAACGAGAGTCATCGGAAGAGAACTGTACATGAGAGCCTGATGGCTGGGACCCACAAGGTCCATGGTCGCACTCAATGAAAGTTCCTCCTTATTAAGCTGTTTCCTCCCCATAACAGCTGGGCCCCACCTGCTGTATCTTCGCAGGGAAGGAACTGCCTCCTTGTTATGAGAAAAAAACTATTCCTCCTGATGACAGCTGGGACCCGACAGATTTGGTGGCTGACTTGTGGGCCTACTAAGCAGACGTGCACGTAGGGCTTTGTCAACTTAATCAACAAATGATTCTAGCAGCTGGATCGTTGGATGTTAACCAATAGCCGTGCTCCTTCTTCAACCACTGTTCTTGCTCCTGTCTCCCATGGGTGGCAGTGCTGCCACGCACTTGAACCAGTCAAGTTTCCCACTCCTCTCCATCTGCGATTCACTGCCGCGTCTTCCCCATCTCGGGGTCCTTCCAGTCTGCGCCTCTCCTCGTCCATCGGCCTTGGTGTACTGGGCATGGTGTGGTCAACGTGGTCAACAAACGAGAGTCATAGGAAGCCTCACACCGCAGCCGAAATAGTGAACCCTCGTACTCCTCTCCGCCCGGGCTTCCACTGCCGCATCTTTCCCGGCTCCGCATCGTCCCCTTCCTAGGCCTATCCGTCGTCCACCGCCCTGATGCTCTCGGCACGGCGTGGTCAACGTGGTCAAGGAATGACTTCCATCGGAAGAGTAATGTACGTGAAGAGGCTGACAGTTGGGTCCACGGCGGCCGCAAGGAAGTGCCTCCTTATTACGCGCAAAATAATTATTCCTCCACCTGACAGCAGGGACCCACCGGACGGGCCAACGTATTTCACGAAAAAAACGTTTCTCCCCTGACTGTTGGACCCCACCACCTACATCTTCGAACGCAAGGAAGTGCGTCCATATTACGAGGAAAAAAATTGATTCACCCCCCTAACTGCTGGGACCCACCACCTACATCTTCGCACGCAAGAAAGTGCCTCACAGTCGGGACCCACCTGGTCGAAGCGTACGTAGCGTTGTCATTCTGGTCGCGAAGGTGTATGTACATACTGGTCGATGTAGAGACGTGCACGTGTTGTAGTAGAGGCGCGCACGTGTCGAAATAAAGGCGAACACGTAGCATATACACGTACTTACAACGGCCAGGGTGCAAGAATGTAAATACGGCCACATACGTACATATGGGCGGGGTCTCGAACCCCTACTCGCGCATACGTACAGCCAGGACTCGTGTACATGACTGGATCGGAACGGAGAAACTGCGTCGTCGTGGTGTTCATGGGGAGGCAACGGAATGCGCCGTGTTCATCGGAAGGCAACGGAACGCGTGGGAGCCAACCGGCTTGGATGGAACAGCCGATGGAAACGAGGCATGGCGTACCGCAAAACGGAGGAAACGACCTTGTGTTCGACCGACCACATTCGAAACGGGACGCTGTTCATCGGGATGGGTCTGGCGTACCGCAAAACGGTGGAAAGCGACTACTGTTGGACCTCCTACGGTCGAAACGGGTCCTGTTGATCGGAAGGGGTGTGGCGTACCGCAAAATGGAGAAAACGGACTTGTGTTGGAGCGCTATGGTCGAAACGGGGGTCCTATTCATCGGGACGGGTGTGGCGTACCGCAAAACGAGACTCCATGGGATACTGTTCATCTCCACCGTCGACCTCCTCCAGCCTCCACGGGCTAATATTCATCAACCATTGACCTCCTCCAGTCTCCACCGGCGACTATTCATCCACGGACTCCTGTTCATCCAGCCTCCACCACACGCTACTCCCCCGGCTACTGTTCAACCAGCCCTCTCCACGGGGGCCTGTTCAAGCACCCCTCCACGGGCTTCAGTTCATCTCGCCCTTCACCAGATACTGTTCAACCAGCCCTCCACGGGGTCGTCCTGTTCATTCAGCCCTCCACAGGGTCCTGTTCATCCAACCCCAACCGGCTCGATCGGGGTCCTGTTCATCCAGTGGCAACACCATGGGGTCCTGTTCGTCCACCCACACCGGGAACTGTTCAACCAAACCCCCCCGCAACGCTCACTGTTCATCCAAACCCCCACAACAATGGTCACTGTTCATCCAGAGGCAGTATCAATCGGCTTCAGTTAGCAGCAGTAGCGAAGGAATCGCTCGATCGCTTAGGTTCAGTAACGCGTAGCCTGCAGTGCAATCGCTCGGGTTCAGTTAGGCGACGCCTCGCTCGGGTTCAGTTAGAGGCCAACGCCTCGCACCCACGCACGTACGGCACGAGAGAAACGCGCATCGCTCGGGTTCAGTTAGGCGACGCCTCGCTCGGGTTCAGTTAGAGGCCAACGCCTCGCACCCACGCACGTACGGCACGAGAGAAACGCGCATCGCTCGGTCCCCGACCACCCACCGTATCCGGGAACTCCTCGATATTTTCCCCGTCCTCGCTTCTACCATGGTTTTTTCCGTCATGGACGGCTTAACGAATGTCATGCAGCAGCGTCTCCGGCCCGTCCAGGACGAAAAGCCCATTTTCCGTCTTGATTTTTTGTCATAGAAGTAGGAGCCCACCACATCTATCATGATACAGGGTTTTGTCACAATTATCGTTATAGAAGTGTCATAAGTATGACAGAAAAAAAATTGTTCGGCCGAAAATATCACGGATGTGTCTTTTTTTTTGTAGTGTATAAAATTTTACTAAAACTACAGCCAAGGGTATTTATAGAGATTTATGGTGGTAGAAGGGAGTTAATGCGGTTCATATGGGCTCCACACTCCCATGTGGGCAAATGGTGGATCGTCTGGCCCTCCCCCAAATCTTATAGAGTCCTTCGTCATCCAGAAAAAATCCTGAAAAATTGGCATTGTGTTTTGATCTTCGTGAATATGGATTTCCTGCAAAACCAAAAACATGCAGGAAATAGGAACTGACATTGTACACTAAATTAATAGGTTAGTGTAGAAAATAATATAAATTGCTTTAAAATTGTATAAAAATAATAATATAATTGCATAAAACAATCAAAAATTATAGATACTTTGAGACATATGCCTAAGTCCTTACCCTCACCTACCGCTGTGGCTATTCTCACCCGCTCATATATAGAAGTTTTAAATTATCTATTTGGGCACTAATTTTAGATCATCTATTATACTTGTCTATTGGAGTTGGCCTTTTTTAGAGATGTAAAAAACACTTTTCGATGATGTATATTTACTTCAACCACTTTTTTCTGATGTAAAATACATCATCTATTGAAGATGTTTAGTAAGACATTCCAAAGCAATGCTAGACCTACGGGCAGGTTTTTGCGCACTCGATGATTTCGAGGCGCCCCACCCTGAAATCCATCCTAGACCCAGTCGCAAAAAAAAGAAATCCATCCTAGACCTACCGACGAGCGGGTGTGGTACCGGATTCACCATCGTGCTGCTCGTGATCTATATTGATCGGATTCTTGCTAGCTCGTAGTTCACACTCATAACACTTTGTAATTAAGCTCGATCGATCGAGTAGTGCATGCGCTTCAGTGAACGGACCAGAGGCATGCATGTGGACCTTATGGATGCACGTCGGGCAGGCCTGAGCAGTGAGCATCACACAAGCAGAAAACGACATCTATAATAGCAGTGCTCATCTCTAATATTCCAACTTGAGTATGCACGCCATCTATGATCAAGACTGTACGTCCGGACATACGCAAGAATTCTCACACCTACTACCTACCTACATCTACTGCGAGCGATCGCACAATGGTAATAAATGGACTGTAAAAGAAGACCAGCTTAGCAAGTACGCTCCATGTTGATCGGGCACGCCGTTCTGGAAAAGTATGCATACGTATTGACCGTCCCGTTCTTGCAGGGAAAGACAAGACGAAATAAAGCTGCATTTGCACCTGCAAAAAACAAACTGCATTTGGACAGTTTTATAGTCATATTTTGGGATTGTTTGCAGGTGTACTTGATGTTGGATAATTTTATTTATTCGATAGAGGGTGGATTTCATTAACTCAAGATGCAGCATCAAGAGGATTTCAACGTGGAACGCATGATGGGAAGTTTTCGTCAAGCCTGCAGTTCTGGTTGAGTCTCAGGTGGAGATGAGCAGTGTTGTTGCCGAGGTGACTCAGGTTGTTGCAGCACCTTTATCTTTGGAGGAATTTCTTACCAAGGTTACTCGTGTGCTCCCACCCCCTCTGCTTGGCACCCCGAAGCCTTTACACAAGGTAAACGATGATGCCTCTCGCCCTGAGGGGTGTAGCGGGCGCCCTGAAAAGAAGAACAAAAGAACATTGTGTGCAACATCCCGACTAACAAGTGCGTGCAGCGTAGGTTGTTGGAAGTTTTTTGATGAGTTGCCAGAGGTGAGCAAAGTGAAGGGCGCTGAGCAAAAGAAGAAAGACTACCTAGACATGTACAAAAAAGCCGCTTTCCCTGCAAGTGATTGAGGCATTGAGCACTTAGGCAGGCATTGGCGGGAAGTCGAAGCTGGACCTTGCAGGATATTTCGCACAAGATAATATTAGCCCATGATGCTTCCATGTAGAGGCGGTGGCGAGCCACGATATGGAAGAGCTTTGTTGAACGTGTGGTGGTCATTTCGGTTGCACTTGAGCCACGCCTAATGGCTCTGGGCCTTCGCGGTCTGGTGTGTGCTGATCAGATGATGTTATTTATATTTTGCCCTCCCCTCAAGCTCCAGTGCCTTTTTCTTGTTTTATGAATTTTTATTCCGTTTTCTCTAATTAACTGGGGAATATTAGGTTTTTGGGTCCGATTTCCCTTATAAACTGGACCATCTCTCTTCTACTTAATGAAATGTAGGAGCCCCATGCCTTCGCAATGAGGTTCTTAAAAAAAGGAAGGATACGAACACAATGAGTACACACCCAGCCTCTGCAAAGTTAGGAATACTTGATGATGGATGATTAGGAAATTCAGGATTAATATTAGAAACTCACGAGTAAAGCAACTATTAGGATGTAAAACTCCAACATATATAATACAATATCGCACATATAGAAACCATAACTAAAGAGTAGATGAGATCGCATTGCACATGTTGATTGTTTGTGGTTGAAGAGTCGTGCAAAATTGATGTTGTGGATGACGACACTGGCGAAGATTGGTCAAAGCATACACTAACAGAGACGGCGGTGCACGGCAACACCTGACTAAAGACAATCCGCGGTGAAGAAAAGTGAGCAGTTGCGTGAAGCCCAAAAATCTTATTCGCACTGTCTAGGTGCAAGATCACAAGAGGAAGAGGTTTGGAAGATTTGTTCTCTCATTGGTTGATGCATGAAAGTGATTGTGCTGGAGTAGATTATGATGTCAGTGCAAAAGCGAGAATAGGTAGAACCCTAGCTCTATTCGATGCATATTTTTTGTTGGACGATAGGTCATATAGGTACGCCGCATTTGCGGGGTGAAACTAAAGATTACAACTCCACATCTCTTGCCATACATGAGCCTTTGAAATTAATTTCAAATTAGCTATTGGGCCAAGCACAAATATTCTAACACTTAGCTCATCCACATTTTCTGGCCACACAACACATGGGCGCTATGATTCGGGAATGAGTGAAGTCGGTCTTAGATCCACGGTAAGTTTACATTTTAATTTTTGAGGCAGGACAAAGAGTTCATTACAAGTCATTAACCAATGCCATACACATTAATGGGACGACAACTTATTTGGTTAATTCGGATTGTGGGCAATTACAAATCATACCCTGAGTATACTAGCCCTCATACTTTCTAACCTAGCTTATCCGTCAACACTGGATTGCATCTAGCTAGCTTTTCCTCCTCATGCATGCACCAACATTAAAGTTACTCTCACCGTGTTACCAGTTTTCCGTTTTGACAATTTTTTAAAATCACGAAATTCCAAAGGGAAAATAGAGTTTTTGGGTGTTATAGACGTTTTTTAGACGTTTTTAGCGTTTAGTGCTAGGGTTTAGATTTCAGAGTTTAGGGTTAGGTTTTATGGTTTAAACCCTTAGTTTTTACTGTTTAGCATAGAGTTTCCGACGTTTTAAGTCCCGGGTTTAGGGTTTAGGACAATTTTTCAAATGACAAAATTGTAAAAGGAAAAAACGATATGCTCTAATTTATGTTTTTTTGAATTTTGGTTAAATCTTGTCAAACTGGTCAAACAACTGATTCAAGAAATATAGAGTGTTACTAAATAATTACGCAATAATATTAGTGTCATAAATAAGTATCTCAGTTTTTTTGAATTTTGGACAAATCTGGTCAAACTGTGGTCAAACTACTTATTCAAGAAGTATTAATGTTACTACATAATTATTCAAGAATATTAGTGTTACTAAATAATTATTTCAATTTTTTGAATTTTGGTCAAACCTGGTCAAACTGTGGTCAAACTATGGTCAAACTATGGTCAAACTATGGTCAAACTTATTCAAGATATATTAGCGTTACTAAATAATTACTGTTTTTTTAGAATAATAGTTTCAAACTCAAACGGTGAAATGCGTGACTTCATGCTCAAGCTAAACTCCTGAGGGTTAATAGGATTGACATCTTACTATTGTCAGGAAAACAACAAGTGCAGACTCGGAAACGAAGGAGAATAGAACCTGAAAGTTAAGCGTGCTCGGGCTGGAGTAGTGAGAGGGATGGGTGACCGGTCGGGAAGTTAGATGATTTAGAATGAGTGATCCACACTTTAGTGGGGGAGGCCTTTAGTGCCCACACTTTAGTGCCGGTTCCTTAACCGGCACTAAAGGCCCTTACAAACCGGTTTTAAAGCTCCGTTTTCTACTAGTGCTAGTTACAAATCATATCATGATTAGTCCTCGCACATCCAACCTAAGTGGATTTATATGTAGCAATAAGGCTACCCTAGCTGTCACCGATAGATTACATTGCCTCTGCCTCCTCACGCATCACTGCAGTCCACTGTGCTGCTCTCGTTTTCAAAATCCAAACGGTTCTGTTCGTTGCCATATGGGAGAGCTAACCTCTACACCAGGCCGAGTATTTAACCAAAAACTACCACATTCCATGGAAACGTGACTAAAAACTACCACTTTTCCATTTTGTGCGGATAACTACCACTTTTGTCCTAATTCGTGGCAAAAAACTACCAAGTATCGAAACCGGTCGCTTCGCCCGCGCTAAGCATCAAATTGACCAGCCGGTCCCATGTTTCAGGTGTCATGGTGGCCAACCGACGCCCGCCACGCGTTAATGGCCGTTAACGGCGCGTCCGCGGTCGGAAACTGCCTCGTTAGAGGATCAGCATCAAATGGCCGGTCCCATGTTTTGGTGCATTGAACGCAAACCGACAGCCGCCGTTTCCGACCGCGAACGTGCCGTTAACGGCCGTTAACGCACTGCGGGCGTCGGTTGGCCACCATGGCACCTGAAACATGGGACCGGCTAGTCAGTTTGGTGCTTAGCGCGGGCGAAGCGACCGGTTTCGAGACTTGGTAGTTTTTGCCACGGATTAGGACAAAAGTGATAGTTTTTCGTACAAAATCGTAAAGTGGTAGTTTTCTGTCACATTTTCGTGAAATGTGGTAGTTTTTCGTTAAATACTCACATCGGACCTCTTGCGAACCTGCACCAAGTGAAGGGTGGTAAGTTATTGGAGGATCATGCTTTTCATGGTCCAGAGCTTGCACCACTAAACCCTAAACCCTAAACCCTAGACCACCACTCGTCCCCCGCGTCGCCTCCCTGGACGGCTCGGGCGGAGCCCAATCCCTCTGGCGCCACCCACCACCCCTCCTCTCCTCAACCACCTCGCCGCCGCTGAAGGACGGGCCGGGCCAAGCCCGCGCAGCGGATGGAGGCGGCGGGGCTCTCCTGGCCCGTGACAGCGTGATCGGTATGCTGGATCTGGGCAGCAGCCCTGGCTTCGTGGCGGCAGGCGGCTGCTTTGGCCGCGGAGGGCGGTGCGGCAGCCAGGCCTGGTGACGCTCTGATCTCCCCCATGGCACCGGTCGGCGTGCGAGGGCGTGGTGCTCTGGTTGTCGACCTTGGCAGCTCCACGGCTAGCTCTCCGGTTCCGCTCGCGTGGCGTCCTGGGCCTCGGTGGAGCGATGGTGGTCCATAGGAGGCTGGCCGCTGCTGGATTTGGACGGGCGGGGTCAGATTCGGCAGGCCAGCGATGGTTTCCTGCTACGGCAATGCGTCCACGTGGTGCAGTGGCTGCAACGAAGCGTGGCGACCTCCTGTCCCCGGACCTGGTGTGGTGGTGTTTGGACTCTACGGCGGCGGCCCTGTTACAGTGGTTGACATGTCGGCGGCTATGGAGTTCACGTGGCGATGCGGCGGCCGCGGTGTGCTTGGTGGACGGAGGCTTGGATCTTCTGTCTGGCAGCTTTGGCTCGGCAGCGAGATGTGGTGGTGGTCCCTGCGTCGTGATGGCGCAGTTGCTGTGCAAGGGTGTGTGGGTCAGTGGAGGTGCTGGTTGGTATCAGTCGACCGCATGGGAATCATGGTGTTTTCTGATACGGACTGAAGTCTGGCCGGTGCTTACCAGCCGACAGCAGCGGTCCTCGTGGGCGTCAATGTCTGCCTTAGATGAGTTGTCTTGGTGATTTGTGAATCATCATCTCTCGGGTCAAGATCTACGGGCAAAAGTCAAGATCTTGGTTGGATCATGCAGCAATGTCGTCTCCAATGTCGTTTTCCCTCTTTGGGGTGCCGTCTAGGAGCTCTTGGTCCCATTTGTCCTTCCTGCAGGCTGGACGTGCACGACATCGCGATCGGTAGATGCCTGGCCGGCAACAAGGTTGATGTGGCGTTGTGACGCGTGTGGCAACGACGATGATGGCAAGCAGATATGAGTCGCGGCTTGTCCTTCTGAAGTCGACGGTCCGCTGCGCCAATGGGTGTGCCCGTGTAGGTTTCTGGCTGTGACAGAAAAGTCCGAGCTGCAGGCAGCGGGGTCGTTGTGGCAACGATGACTCCATTAGGGCGATTTTTCTGCGTGTGGTGCTCTCCGGATGCTGTGCTGGACTAGGTTGGTGCGAGGCTTGCAACTTTCTCCTCTGAAGCACGTCAGCAAAATCGGAGCTGCCATGTCCTCGACGCTGTGGTGATTGTTTGGCGTAGTTGTGGCCAGGTCGGCCGCATGTGCCCCTTGTGGGGTTTGTATCTAGGTTTTCGTCCGGTTTTTCTTTAATTAACCAGGCAACTCTCTTCTTCTTAATCAATGAAAATGACAAATCTTTTACCACGTATAAAAAAAGATTAGACAGAGTCGTCTTGGCATCATGCTTCTCATATACATCCGTTAGATAATTGTGCAGCCCTATGATACCCCAGGAGCAACCATGAGAACAATTTCAAGCATCATTAGTAATCAGCATCTCAAGAATATCAGCGGTAATGAAGGATCGGAGGCATGACCTTGTTGTCCATCTCCAGTACGCTCTCCACTTGTTGATGCTTGATGTTGACACGCTGAAGGTTTTCTTGCTGTCCTCAGACCAGCTGGTCTCCATTGCCACCGTGCAACGAATCGGCCACTTCCTTGACGATGATAGCTACTGATGACCACAGATCACCATAGTACTTACTGGAAGTTTATCCGTATATTTGTCGAACCTGGGGAGCTATGGTTTGTCATTGCCTCGTAACACAAATAGACTTGTCATGATCTCTAGTTGTGTGCACACCTAAAGCGAACTTTGGAAATTATTATGTATGTATGTATGTATGTATGTATGTATGTATGTATGTATATAGAAAACCCCCTAATATTTCTGATATTAAAACCGCAGTATATATAAAATGTTTTTTAAAATACTCATATCTTCTATCACTAGTAGAAAAGGAGGCAATGGTCCAGGCCGGGTTGGAGCATTAGTCCCGGTTCAGTCACGAACCGGGACTAATGTGAGCATTTATCCCGGTTCGTGCGGCTAAGGCATTAGTCCCGGTTCACCTGAGCCCTTTAGTCCCGGTTCGTGCGACGAACCGGGACTAATGGGTGCGATGCCCATTAGTCCCGGTTGGTGGCACAAACCGGGACTAACCATTAGTCCCGGTTGGTGGCACCAACCGGGACTAAAGGTTAGACCTTTAGTCCCGGTTGGTGCCACCAACCGGGACTAATGGGCTTTGAGGCATTAGTCCTGGTTCGTGCCACGAACCGGGACTAAAGGGCCCATCTTCGAACTCTCTCCCCCCCTAGACCGCCTTTTCAGTTTTAGAAAAAACAAAAGAAAATGACGGAAATGTCAAAATTCCTGAAGGTTAATAGGATTGACATCTTACTATTGTCAGGAAAACAACAAGTGCAGACTTGGAGCGAGGGAGAATAGAACCCGGAAGTTAAACGTGCTCAGGCTGGGGGAGTGGGAGGATGGTTGACCGTTCGGGAAGTTAGATGATTTGGAATGATGAGGGATGATTAGAGGATAAGTTGAGCAGTGATGAGGGGTGGTGATTACATACTAGAGGTTAAAATAATTCAAAAATTTGAAAATAAACAAAAAAAATTCAAAAAAAAAGTCATAAAATGATGTTATTTTACTTGTTAACCATTAAAAAAATATATAACATGTTATATATGGAATTTGATTAAAAAAATATAGAATCTAAATATGATGTTATTTTACTTGTTACCATTAAAAAAATATTATCTACGATGTAATCTTAATCAACGGTGCATTATCCGTCTTTCTTTCATATCCGTACTGATCCGGTTTGTGGATGAACATCTCAGCAAAATCAGGATTGGAGACGAAATTGAAGATCACTTGCCCGTTTCTTTGTACATATTAAATATACTTGCAAGCCGTTTTTATATAGAAGACATGTGGAATCTTAAACTTGCGCTTTTGTAGGCAAAGGCCATCTTTGTTTGGGCCGTAGATACAAATACTCAGATTATAAACCATTTTTCCAATTTAAGAGCGTGTTCTATTCTTTTCTCCCCTTGCAACGCAGGGATCTTTTGCTAGTGTAATATAAAGAAACAATTAAATAACCTATACTAATCTAGGCAATGCTCCAGTAATGAGGGTTATAGACATGAGATAACTAGCTACCGTTAGTTAACTAATGAGATAGCAAAGAGGGCAAAGCCTAGACTAGTATTGACATCACACAAAATGTCCAAGTATTGACAGATCTACTATTTTCTCTTGAATCCTTACATTGGTCCTTTAATTGGTGTTCTTGTAAAATAAAGACAACTTAGGATATTTCCCAATAAAACTGTATTTTCATAAATAACCTGATAGTAAATAAGAAACAAGGTAGACAAAAAAGTCTCACACAAATCTTAGACAAACAGTTTCATAAAAATGAACAAACCTGCTGTTTTTTTGGTGGTGGTGGTGGTGGCGGGGGGGGGGGGGGGGGGGGGCATCGGCTGTTAATTTGATGGAACCTATTTTCATCACTGAACCGTAAAGAATAGATCTCCATAACAATGTCGACAGAGTGCACTCTGATAGTAAGTCATCATAATGATAAATAAACAAATCATAACCATCAAATAATCTTCTTACATTTTGTTGGACATAGATGGTTAAAGACACATAAGCATGTATGGTTTAGAAATATACATTTACAATGTTGCCATAAATTACTGGGAACACTAATTTACTATCAATAAACCATAAGCAATAGGTCTCTAAAATATGTCAAAACAGTGCACTCCTATAATAAGTTATGATAGTGGTATATAAACAAATCATAACCATTAAATCACCTTCATATAATTGATGTAATGGTGAATAAATACATTTTGGTTTGATATAGATGATGAAAGACACATAAGAATGTATTGTCATGTCTCTTGACATAAATTACTATCAACACTAATTTAGTCATCTCTCTTAAATAAATAATACAAACTGAGATTCACAGCACATGCATAAAGGCAGTCACCGGTACATCGTGCAACCAACGACTGCGCGGATCATGCACCGCCATTGCATGGATTTTATTACTCCACACAAACAATAATAATTAGACAAACACATTAATTGACCAATGCTCTTATTGCACGATCTCCTCCCCATCGATGATCTCGGCCGTTGTTTTCTTTATGAGCTCCCAGGCGCTTCTCACGTGCCGATCTTCCTGCAGCGACGACCCCACCGCGAACCGTAGAACTAATCTGTTGCCAACAAAGGTGTGCGCCAGGTAGACCTTCCCGGACATGTTGAGCCGGTTAATCAGCACACGGTTTACCTCATCGGTGGCTTCCTCTGTCATGGCTCCTCTTGCTCTGATCCTGAAGCATACGAGGGCGAAGTTCCTCGGCACTACAATCTCAAACCGGTCATCGGCACGTACAAGGTCCTCGAACGCCTTGGCCATCGCGACATCGCTTCGGATGTGCTGTTGAAGCTGGGCGGTGCCATAGGTGCGCATCACCATCCAAAGCTTCAGCCCTCGGAAGCGGCGGCCCACGCCAACTTGCATATCCTTGAGATCAATGACCTCGCCAGACTCAGTAGCGTCATTCTTGAGGTATTCCGGGTTCGTCTCCAGCGTGTCGGTGAGGCGGCTTGTGTCGCGGACCCACAAGCAGGTGCAGTCAAGGCAGGTGAGCAGCCACTTGTGCGGGCTCATGCTGATGGAGTCCACACGCTCAACACCGTCGATGTGGTGCCGAAACTCTGGACAGATGCATGCGCTGCCAGCATAGGCAGCATCGACATGGACCCATGCATTAAACATGGCCGCGACAGCGGCCACTGCGCTCACTGGGTCCACGGCGTTGGATGATGTGGTGCCAACAGTGGCGCAGATGTACGTTGGCACGAGACCAGCATCGAAGTCAAGCTGCATGATCTCGAGCAACTTCGCCGGGTCGAGCCCGTAGTCCGTCTCCGGCCCGGTGGGAATGGATCGGAGGTTGGTAGGGTCGAAGCCGGCAAGGCGGCATGCCTTGAAGAATGTGGAGTGTGTCTGGTCGGTACCGTACACCGTGAGCCTTGTGATGTAGGACATGCCATTGGAGGCAATCCGACGCAGCGCCGCGTCACGCGCAGCAACAAGAGTAACGAGCATGGCTTCGCTAGTGGTCCCGAGGATGACACCGCCGCCGGTGCCACGCCCCACGCTGGTGCAGTGCATGAAGCTGGTTGGCAGGCGCAGGAGCTGGGCGAGCCAGTCGAGCACGAGCACCTCCATCTCGGTGGCCGCGGGAGCTGCCTGCCACGTGAACCCTACGGTGTTCATGGCCGAAGCGATCAGCTCCCCCGCCATGGCTGCGGCGCTGTTGGTGGACGGGAAAAACGCCAAGAAACTGGGGCTAGCCCAGTGCGTCATCCCGGGGACGACGGATGTCCTCAGCTCCTTCATGGTGACGTCGAAGGGAGCCGAGTGTTCTGGCGGGGACGCCCTCAGCTCGTCCCGTAGGTAGCCGGGTTTCACGTCGGGGAGAACCGGCATGGACTCGACGCTGGTGTAGTAATCCGTGATGAAGTCCGCAGCCTTGTAGAGGTATGCGCGCACGTCTTCTGGGTTGAGCGGCTGGAAGCTGCTGCCTTGGACGCAGGCGTCGAACGAAGGGGAAGCGGAGGCCGCGGGGTCCATCTCAGGGAGGGATCAAATTAAGTTGTTGACTTGTGGCGCGTGCTTTTCGATCAGGATGCAGCAGGAGGAAGACGCTAGCCACTGGAGATACGGAGGGGATGTGGGGAGGCTTTATATAGCAGGAGTATATGGGACGCGGGATGGAAGCGGCGTGGCGGGATGGAAATGTTGCTGATCGAAACAGGGTTTGGGACCAAAAGATGCCGGGTAAAATCTGTTGCTACGCATATTCGTGACCAGACAACGGAGCTCTTGGAATTTACCACGACTTGTAACTATCACCGCGCAGTAAGGTTTTGTAACGGCTGGTTCCTGGAGGTAGAAATATACGTGCAACCTCCTCCAGCAATCGTATCAACTCAAATCCAAGCAGTACGTACAACACACGCCTTCTTCCCTTTTGCAATCAAACCAGTCGGCGTCGAAGAAATTTATCCGATCGAGCTGCGTTTACGTGCGAGTTTCCGGCCGATCGTAGCCAGTCTCCACGATTAAAACAGAAACAAGTACTAAGTAGGAGATCCAAGCACTACAACAGACGCCTTCCCTTTGGGCATCCTCCACTTCCCGGCTGTCTATACAGCAAGGTAAAGATGCGGCGTACATGCATTTTCGCATTGGAAATAACTCGTCAATCCGAGCGGCTTACGATCAGGTCCTCGCGCACACAGGAGCATCCATCTTTTTTGTTTCAACAAATGACCTACAACTTCACCAGCAATAAAAAAGACCTATAACCTCATTCAAACTAAACAAAAACTATAGGTATCATGCTACGAATCATAGATCCAAGAATTTACAAAATACTCCTATAACTAAGATTACAATGAAATTTCTCAGAATCATCTTCGAAATGGTATCAATCTATGCAACATGAAATGATGTCAAGGCTTAAAGAGATTACAGTCAGATCGAAGCAGCGATACCGCCACTCATACGCCATCACAAACTTGACTACATTCATAGGTTTCAGAACCCTTCTTGAGTTCCCCATCGAAAATGATGGGAAGCCGTAATCACTGAACATACGTAGACAAGGGACACTCCCCTATAAGTATAGGTCGTCAAGCTACAAGATCTTCAATAGAACACTAATGCATGACTCGAGAGTCGCAATGGATTGCACCAACAAAAAGTGTCGAAAAACACTGACAGAAACTCGTCAGATACATATGAACGAATCTGCAATGACATAGGCCTAAAATATTCAAAGTTGGTGAAACCAAACTTGTTGAGACACAAACTCTCTGGCTCCGTGACACCACCGAGTAATACTTCGCCACAGCAAGAGAAGAACCATAGTGCCTCTATTCTCGCTAGCATCACACCCAAAGCACCAATGAGACCACACTAATAACACTGATGAATACGCCTAGAAAGATGCAAGCTTCCCATTACCTTGCAGCATTGTGTCTGCAGGTGAGGGGAACCGACGAAAATTCGTGGCGGCTAACTTATGGATACCGAAGCCTCTCATCCCTGGCATCTCCTTTTGTCTGCTACAGAAGCATCCATCTGTCTCAGCACAAGACCAGTGATGCCTATCTTAGTCTGTGACATCGCTCCTTCTCGGGGCATCGTTGTTGCAGGTCGGGACACCACGCTCGGGATGCTCCGGGGGAAACCCCGGATCGAATGATGATCACATCTTCGATGCCATTCTCCCTCTCGGGTACCGGTAAGCCCTGCAATCGAGGTAGATACAAGAGACTAATAGTTACACAAAATTATAAAATAAAATCATACCGTCAATTCCGTCCTGCGCATACACAGGGCTATTAGTCACATGTCACGAATGAATAACGAGCATATGTCATTTTATAAAAATTTACTTCAAGATGAGGGATTGATAGTCTAACAATATCGCTGATTGCGAGGGAACCTCAACTATAAAAAATTGATCTGATGGAGATGGATATGGAAATGTGATGTTGATGATGAATTTACTTGAAGATGAATGATTCGTAGTTTTACAATATCGCTAATTGCGATCGAATCACGATTATAAAAAAATCATATTAGGGAGACAGATATGGAAATTAGATATTGATGACGTCAATGTGGAGGTTGGTGATGGGTGAATATCATATCTTCTCTTGCTCTCCTCTATAGGGTTTTGGGGCTCCTCTATTGCAAATTTGGCTCGGAACCTTAAAGATAGTTCCCTGGGATGACGTCATAGAAACGATGGTGTGTGGTACGACCATGTGTCTTCTTCTCTTTTTTTGAACTTTGGTGCGCACCAGATTATATGAAAATAATCGTCTCATGTCATATATCTCATATATGACTTGATTTTCCACCTAAAACACTAATTTATGTAAGGAATAAAATAAATAAGGACATATGCAGATACTTCCATTAATTTATTAGTCATTAGTGGGCATATCGAAGGGATCATCGCAGAAAAATATGAGAATATCTGGTGACATATATATGCTTAAACTCAGTGGGTAGTCCCGCCTGACCTGGCGTCGCGGTTGAAGCGACGTGCGCTTCGTTTGCTGGGTCGTTCTGAGGCCATAATGCCGGCTGCGAGTCGGATGCACTGTGTTGATAAAACGAGGACCCCCACCATGCGATGTGTCCGGCGCGGTACACCGGCAGCCCGATATTCGGTCCACCGCCCCTTGCGAAACGAGGGACCAGATGCCGTATCCCGATTCCCGATGAGGTAAAATGAGTGCAAAAACAACTCATCTGATGCCAGCCTGTATTCTGCCCTCAGTACTTTCCGGCTGGCTCCTTTCCCGCATGGCCGCCGCCTTCCCCAGACTTATCTGGTCTCCGCATGCACGACACACGGCCGACCCCTACAACAACAACCTTATCTCCATGCCACACACATAGCCCTCCACCGGGTACCTAATGCACACAACACTGATGTCACTGGATCACGGCGCTCGCGGTCGACTCGAAGGAGTGACAGTAGCATATGCTGACGCCCAAGAGAGCTCCAGCCTAAGCCCTGTTAACCCACACATCTCTCCAAGCAACAACGAAAATATATGCACATGGATGTGTAATAAATGATCAAACCAATTATGGCAAATCATAACATATGTTGTGATGATACTCTATATGTGATACATCCATGTATCTCTATTTTTCGCATCGAATTTAGGACTTCATTAATTCAACAGTAACCGATTACAATCTGCCCATAAGCAACTGGTAAGAAAGTCCGGGCTATGGTCTAGCCAGCTATCAGTTCCATCGAGTGCACATGCACGCTGAGCACTCTGATCGGCTGGTATATTGGGTTCCCTACCAACATAGAGAACCGAAAAAGAAACAAGAATAGGCAGAATTCCCTCTAATTCTCTTCAGATAGGCGCCATAATTGATCACGAACTGCTGCGTAAATTCCCTTGTTTGACTAGCTCCAAACAGTCAATCCCCATGATCGTATGTGAGTATCCACGGAACTGGCAGAGATTATCCTCTCCCGTGGATAAAATGATCTTAAACACCCGACAGCGGCTTACACCAAGCACCCAAGAACGCTAGGTGAGAACGTGCTACACCTCCTGCTAGTCCCGCAACTGCATCATCTAGCACCGATTCATCGTTGTTGATCTTTATCCAGCCTGCCTCCGGTGGTCTCCAAACTTGGCCAGTCTCCGGCTGCGTCCGGTGCCCCGAGATCTCCAGGAGAGAGAGAGTTTCATGTACACATTTGATTGCTATCACTGGTTTATATTGATGTCTACTACGCAATTTTATTCTTTTAGACTTGTGTTGGGCCTCCAAGCGCAGAGTTTTGTAGGACAATAATAATTTTCTCTCAAGTAGATGACCTAAGGTTTATCAATCCGTGGGAGGTGTAGGATGAAGATGGTCTCTCTCAAACAACTCTGCAGCCAAATAATAAAGAGTCTCTTGTGTCCCCAACACACCAAATACAACGATAAATTGTATAGGTAATTCGGCGAAGAGATGGTGATGAAAGTGCAGTAATGATAGTAGATATTGATTTTTGCAATAGGAACAATAAAAAACAGTAAGGTAGCAAGTAACAAAAGTGAGGACAAATGGTATTCCAATGCTTGAAGAAGGCCTAGGGTCCGTACTTTCGCTAGTGCAATATCTCAACAATGCTAATATAATTGGATCACATAACCATCGCTCAACGTGCGATGAAGAATCACTCCAAAGTTCTTATCTAGCAGAGAACATAAAAATAAATTGTTTGTAGGGTACGAAACCACCTCAAAGCTATTCTTTATAATCGATCTATCCAAGAGTTCATACTAAATTAACACCAATGCAAATTGAGATTCGTAATACTCAATCGAACACAAAGAACCTCAGAGAGTGCCCCAAGATTTCTACCGGAGAAACAAAGACAACAACGTGCATCAACCCATATGCATAAATTACCCCAGTGTCACCTCGGGAATCCGTGAGTTGAGTGCCAAAACATATATCAAGTGAATCAATACGATACCCCATTGTCACCACGGGTATTCATATCAAGACATACATCGAGTGTTCTCAAATCCATAAAAGTATTCAATCCGATATATAAAGCAAAATCTCAAAGGGAAAACTCAATTCATCACAAGATAGAGAGGGGAAAACACCATATGATTCGACTATATTAACAAAGCCCACGACACATCAAGATCGTGACATCTCAGGAACATGATAGAGAGATTAAACACATAGCTACTGGCCCAAACCCTCAACCCCGAGGGTGGAATACTCCCTCCTCATCATGGTGGCCGTCAGGATGATGAAGATGGCCCCCGGTGATGATTTCCCCCTCCGGTGGAGTGCCAGAGAAGGGCTCTATATTGGATCCCGTGATTCTGGAACTGGCGGCGGCTGGAACAAAATTTGTCGACTCCCACATAGTTTTTGGAATATTTGGGCATTTATAGACTGAAGAGGCGGTGTGCGAGGCCACCGAGGTGGGCACAACCCACCTGGGCGCGCCTGGGCCCCCAGGTGCGCTCTGGTGGGTTGTGCTTGAAGGAAATATGCCCTAGAGGCAATAATAAAGTTGATATTTATATTTCCTTATATCGTGATAAATGTTTATTATTCATGCTAGAATTGTATTAACCGGAAACTTAGTACATGTGTAAATACATAGGCAATATATAGTGTCCCTAGTATGCGGAAAATGCCAACGAAGGCCGAGCTCCAGTGAGCTCGTTTTCAAAATTTATTTTGTCAGAGCGCGAAAAATTCCAAATTTATTTTGTGAACAAACATGCACATGTATACTATGCATATGCAAAATTTCACAGCAGTATACGTTTACATGTGGCGTACAGAAAAAAGACAAATACGCATTTTGAAATGGGCCTTTTATTTTTGTTATTGGGCCAGAAATTTGTTATGTTTGTACAGCCTATAAATCACAACATTTTTCGATGAAAGTTAACACGTTCTTGCGGAACACATATATGTTTCTATGGAATTTTTTTCAGATTATTTTGGAACTTCTAAATACACTTTTTGATTTTTTGAAAATACCGAGCTTACTGGAGCTCGGCCTCCAAAAATCCGCAACCCCCTAGTATGCCTCTACTTGACTAGCTCATTAATCAAAGATGGTTATGTTTCCTAACCATAGACACGTGTTGTCATTTGATGAACGAGATCACATCATTAGGAGAATGATGTGATGAACAAGACCCATCCGTTAGCTTAGCATTATGATCGTTACAGTTTCGTTGCTACTGCTTCCTTCATGACTTATACATGTTCCTCAGACTATGAGATTATGCAACTTTTGAATACCAGAGGAACACCTTATGTTCTATCAAACGTCACAACGTAACTGGATGATTATAAAGATGCTCTACAGGTGTCTCCGAAAGTGTTTCTTGGTTTGGCATAGATCAAGATTAGGATTTTCACACTGTGTATCGGAGAGGTATCTCTATGCCCTCTCGGTAATACTCATCACTATAAGCCTTGCAAGCAATGTGACTAATGAGTTAGTTGCGGGATGAAGCATTACGGAACGAGTAACGAGACTTGTCAGTAACGAGATTGAAGTAGGTATGATGATACCGACGATCGAATCTCGCGCAAGTAACATACCAATGACAAAGGGAAAAACGTATGTTGTTGTGCGGTTTGACCGATAAAGATCTTCGTAGAATATGTAGGAGCCAATATGATGTAACGCCCGGACAATAATGCTACAGTAATCCCATGCTAATCATGCCATGACACCTCGGTTGCTGTTGCTAACCTTGCGATGATTCGAAACTGTTTCAGATTTAAAATTCTAAACAAGTCAAACGACAAAAGTTTTCAAAAGTCAAAACAAAAATGTTTGGGGGGTGCCAAATATTGCATAGGTAAGTATGGTGAATTAAACACATTTTTAGAAAATGCCTAAATACTTTAAAATGATATAAAACAGAAAAGAAAATAAATAAAAAGAAAAGAAACTACAAAAACAGAAAACAAACAGAAAAGAAAAGGAGAGAAAAGCCCCCAGGGCCACCGGCCCAACTGGGCAAAGGCCCAGCCGGCCCACTCCCTCTCCATAACCCCCCCCCAACGAAACCCTAGCCGTAACCCCCGTCGCCCACTCGCCCCCCCCCCCCCCCGCCCACTTCCCCACTCCCTCTCGCTTCTCCTCCTCCCCGATCCAGATCGGGATCATGGGAACGCACCCACGGCCGTGTCGAGCCCGACGCGCCCCCGCCGCTCAACGACGACGCCGGTGCCGTCCCTCGCCACAGCCGCTAGTCTCCCTGTCGCCCGGCCGTCCTCGACCTCCTCACCGAACGGCCTCAACGACCTCGCCGCCCAGATCGACCGCGCACGCCGCCGCCTGAACCACGCCGGACGCCATCGCCAGCCTGCCTCCTCCTCCCCACGCCGGACCTCCTCGTCCTCCTCCCTGAGTCACTCCCCGCGCACCATTGCCCAGTCCCTACAAACCCGATGTGAGCGCGCGCCCTTCCCCCTCTCTCTCTCGCGCGCGACCTCGCCTCACCGCGCTCACCACGACCGCGCACCGTCACGGCTCGTCCTCTCCTTCCCTCCCCTGCTAGACGCGCCACCGCGCGTGGCCTCGCCCTACTCGCCCCCCTGCTGGTCCGTGCCACCATCGCGACCAGCGCATCGGGGCCACGCCCATTTGGCCTGGCCACGGTCAACCCCCCACGCGCGGCCATACCCGCCGCCGGCAGGCCGTCCTGGCCACTGGCCTCCCCCCGCCATGGCCATGTCCTCGTCCGCCTCACCGCGCCCCGACCTCCTCTCCTACGACGTGTCCGGGCCGCGCACCGCGACCCCTGGCCGCGCCCGCACACGCATCGCCTGCGTCGTGGCCGCCCCCTTCCCCGACGCGGCACAGGCCACGGTTCGCCGCGGTCCACCAATGGCCTCGCCCCGCTTCGGTCGTGGCCATGCTGTGGCCACCGCCCGCTGTGCCCACGCGCGCCCCTGGCCGTGCGCCTGCGCCGCCCCTGGGCGTGCGCCTGAACGAGCGGGTGCTGGGCACCCGTTGTGCCCGCGCGCCCGTAACCGCTAAGGCCTATGGGCCAATGACAGCAGGGGCCCACCCCTGAGGACGTTTAAAAAAAGATTTAAAAAACAACAATAATAAAATAATATTAAATTTATTAGTTAGTTAATTAATTTTGTTTAATTAAACTAATCAATTAACTAAACTAATTAAACTGTTAGTTAATTAATTAATCAACCAATGACAGTGGGGCCCACCCCCTTAATTAATCCTGATTAGGTTAATTAAAATGCTTAATTAAATTGTGTCATTGACCAGTGGGACCCACTGGTTAGGTTGACCAATCAACCCCTGTTGACTGCTGACGTCAGCATGACATCATGCTGATGTCATAAATCCATTTTCGGGTTAAATTAAATAATTAATTAAATTCCTGAAATTAATAAAATCTTAAGAAAATCATATCTTTTAATCCGTAACTCGGATTAAATTATTTTCAACATGAAAGTTGCTCAGAACGACGAGACAATTCCGGATACGCAACCCATTCGTCCGCCACACCCCCTAACCTATCGAACTCGCAACTTTCCCCCTCCGGATCCTCTGCCCAAAAACGCGAAACACTGGGGATACATTCCCGGTTGTTTCCCCCCTTCACCGGTATCACCTCGTACCACGTTAGGGCATGCCTAGCATCACGTATTGCTTTTTCATGCATCGTTATGCATCTGTTTGCATTATATTCATTGTTTCTTCCCCCTCTTCTCTCGCTAGACACCGAGACCGAGGCCGCTGCTACCCAGTAGGACTACGGAGTTGACGACCCCTCTCTCTTGCCAGAGCAACCAGGCAAGCCCCCCCCCCCCTTGATCACTAGATATTGCCTACTCTCCTCTATACTTCTTGCATTAGAGTAGTGTAGCATGTTACTGCTTTTCGTTATTCCTATCCTGATGGATAGCATGTCCTTGCTACTACTGTTGATACCTTTACCTGCAATCCTACCTGCTTAGTATAGGATGCTAGTATTTCCATCTGTGGCCCTACATTCTTGTCCGTCTGCTGTGCTATACTATTGGGCCGTGATCACTCGGGAGGTGATCACGGGTATATACCTATATACTATACATGATACATGTGGTGACTAAAGACGGGTCGGCTCGTAGGAGCACCCGCGAGTGGATCTTTGTGGCGGAGCGACAGGGTAGGTTGAGACCACCTAGGAGAGAGGTGGGCCTGGCCCTGTTCGGCGTTCGCGGATACTTAACACGCTTAACGAGATCTTGGTATTTGGTTTGAGTCTGGCCATTTGATCTATACGCACTAACCAACTACGTGGGAACAGTTATGGGTACTCGACGTCGTGGTATCAGCCAAAGCCTTCGTGACGTCAGCGACTGAGCGGCGCGTGCCGGATTGGACTGGAACACCTGCTAGGCTAGGTCTACTTCTGGCCGCGTTCGCAACATGCAGGTGTGCTAAGGGCGATGGGCCCAGACCCCTGGGCGCTTACGTTTAGACCGGCGTGCTGACCTCTCTGTTGGCCTAGGTGGGGCTGCGACGTGTTGATCTTCCACGGCCGGGCATGACCCAGGAAAGTGTGTCCGGCCAAATGGGATCAAGCGTGTTGGGTTATTGTCAGGACCCCGATCCTAAGTCACATCGATCCAGCATGTAACACCTCATATCACTTTGCGGCCTCACGCACGGTACTCCCACGGGTGCCACGTTACCTGGCCCGGGACCGTTTGCGCCTTTTGGCTCAAGTATATGATAGTGTCGCTAGCATCCATATGACAGAGAACCCGAGCCGACATGGCTAGTCGTGAACCCAAAGCGGCGCTAGCCTATGAGGACAGGCATACATGAATCACATCGAGCATGTCGGTCATCAACGTATTTGTCCGGGCTGTAGCACTGGGCTAACAGGACTCCGGTAACCCGGGCTGTAGCAGGCTAGGCAGGACTCCGGACAACAGCGCGTGACATTTCCCCAAAGGGACAGACACAGGAACGACGTGAAACACATGCCGGCCAGTCAAGTGTTCCAAGCAGTAGTGCTGGGCTAGCAGGACTCCGGTGGACCGGGCTGTAGCGGACTACTATCGCTCAGAAGCACTAGACTTACATTTCCTCATATGAAAGGCTGCCAAGGATAAATAACTAGATAGTCGGATCCCACACATACCAAGCATTCCAATCATACACACAATATGCTCAATATGTGTAAATACAACATGGCATCACAACAAGACTCTACGACCCAAAGTATTTATTCATTAGGCTCCGAGGAGCGAGATATTACAAGCATGGGTCTCATGACCCAACATTCAGATCATACAAGGCAAAGCACATGCGGAAGCTAAACATGTCTGAGTACAGACATCTACAAATGAAAAAGGCTGAGAAGCCTGACTATCCACTAGATCCTGCCGAGGGCACAAGATCGTAGCTGAGGTATCAAGCTAAACGTCGAAGTCCAAGCGGTACTACTAGCGAGACTGAAGTCTCTCTGCAAAACGTAAAAATAGGCAAACGTGAGTACAATTGTACTCAGCAAGACTTACATCAGAACTAACTACTTATGCATCAGTATCAAAAAGGGTAGTGGAGTTTAACTGCAGCAATCCAGCTTTGACTCGGTGGCTATCCTGAACTACGATTGCAAGTAACTCTTTTGAGGTGGCGCACACGAGTCCACATATTCACCATTTCAATACACCACTATGGATCCGCTCCCGTCTCCCTACGAGAAGGCCATCCATAGCACTCACACTTATCTTGCGCATTTTAGAGTATCCACTTTCACTTGTCTATGAACTGTACAAGGGGTCCAAGTTTCCATATCCGAGGAATCCGGCTATTCGAATAGATAATGATAACCCTGCAGGGGTGTACTTCTTCACACACGCTCTCGCCACTTATCGCCCTGTACACGTCATGTACCTCGGCAACCTTCAAGCGGAAGCCGGGCGAGGGAGTCGGCCACGACCTGACTAACCACACAAGTCTCTCGTCCAGGTTTATCGCCTATTCGGGTTCCATCCGCAAGGAGATCCGGCCGGGGTGTCGCTCACGGCCCCAAACGATGTGTACAGGGTTCCAAGCCCACCAAACGGGCGGCGCTTGGTCTACCCGGCCACGGTGCCTAGTCTGTCCCAAGCCCACCTGTACCGGGTGCCACTTGGTAGACTACTAACACTACCTACAAACACCAGAAACTAGTTGCAACTCCTGGACAGAGATCAAGTTGATTAATAAGTCGAGAGGGGTCGAGTTACCGGAACCCAATGTGTGGTAGTAACTGTTCATGGATCACAAACACAGAACTCAGTTCCTGAGGACGGCTGCAATGAGACAACCCACCATGTACTCCTACATGGCCTCTCACCGCTACCTTTACCAAATCGTGTTCACACACTTAGCTCTCAACAGTAGGACATGTTCACCACATTCCAATTCATTCCCGATGAATCAGACCCGACTCAACTCTAAGCAATAGCAGGCATGACAAACAAGCATGAATGAGTAGGCACATCAGGGCTCAGACAACTCCTACTCATGCTAGTGGGTTTCATCTATTTACTGTGGCAATGACAGGTCATGCAGAGGATAAAGGGGTTCAACTACCGCAACAAGTAACACATGAATCGCTGTTGCCCTAATGCAATAAAAGAGAGCAGGAGCGAGAGAGTGGGACTTTATCGGAATGAACAAGGGGGTTTTGCTTGCCTGGCACTTCTGAAGATAGTATAGTTCTCCATCGGTGTCATCGAACTCATCGTCGGAATACGCCTACCGAGAGGGAACAAATACCGGCAACAAAGAGGAACACAATCAATGCAATGCAACAAATATGATGCATGATAATGTCATGGCAATATGATGTGATTTGAGCTGATGCAGCTAGCAACCAGATTAAATGAAGCTGGTTTGAACCAAAGATTCAAATTCAACTCCATATGTGATTATTCAAATGCCATTCACTTAGTTTGTCCTAAACAGCAGCCATAGGTTGTTCTAACATGCATGAAAATGGTACAGATGGATAGATTGGATTTTTCTGATAATTTTTCATATATAATTTATTTCATTTGGAGTTACGGTTGATTTGATATGAATTTTTGAAGTTTAGAATATTTTCTGGAATTCCCTATATAAGATTAAATCCAGAAAACACTTATTACGTCAGCATGACGTCGGGTGACATCAGCAGGTCAAAGGCGCCAGCCCAGGTCAAACCTGACGGCTGGGACCCGCACGTCAGTGTAACAGGGCAGGGACATAGGCTGACTGGTGGGTCCGGTCAAAGCTGATGTGGCCAAGTCAACGGTGACAGGCTGGGCCCACTGAGATTAGTACTAATTTAACGGAAAAGTTAAACTAATTAATTTAGGCACGGGGGCCCACTTGGCAGTGGCTCTAAGGGGTGATTAGCTGGTTGGGTTAGCGCCTAATGCCGTCCACGTCATCAGTCGCCGGAGTTTCGCCGGCGACGACCATCTCGCGCGGCGGAGATCGACGGGATTCCGCTTCAGCCCACGGTTTGAGGCGGGGTTTGCTCCTACGTGCTCCTGGGAGCGAGCTGCGTCGACCAGTGGTGGCGGCCGGAGCTGCGGTGGCCAGGACCAACGGCGGCGACCAAAACGGCGGTGGCCGGAGTACGGGAGCAGGCGGGTTCGGCGCTACAACGTACGGGAGGAGGATCTGGTGGGTTTGCTCGACTTCTGGGAGCGTGCTGAGCGCACTGACGGGCTCGGACGGGAGCGGCAGCGGATGTGGCCGCGGCGGCGCCATGGCCGGCGGTGACGAGCTCGGGAGCTTGCGGAAACGGCGACTAGAGGACGTGCGAGGCCGGGGAGAGAGAGGGGTTTCGTTCGCGAGCTCACCACGGGTCGGGTGGAGTCGAAGAAGAGGCCGGAGAAGCGCTGTGGCCGGCAAATCGAAGACGGCGATGGCGAAGCAGAGACGGCGATGGGGACGAAGGGGGCGACGTTCTGTTGCTCCCTTCCTCGCGTGCGTCGACGGGAGGAAACAGCACGGGGAGGTGGATCTCTAGAACAGGGCGGTGGCGCTTGGAACGACGGCGGCCACGCGAGCGAAGCACGGCGGCGACGGGTGGCTCTCGGTTGGCTGCGAGAACGCGAGGGGGAGGAGGGAGAACGACCACAGAGATGGGTAAGTGAGGGAGGAGGTCCGCGGGGCTTCTCCAGGCGCGTCGGGTGGGCTCGGGGGCGCCTCCGTGGCAAGCAGGAGGTGGCCGGGGCGGCGTCGGTGCTCGCCACCGAGCTGCTTCGTGCGCTGGCACGAAGAAGAAGACAGGCATGCCCCTGGTGGGCTGGGCCTCCTTCTCCACTGGGTTAGGTGGGCTGCGCCAGGTAAACTTTGCCTCTCTCTGGTTTTTCTTATTTGTTAATGTTTTCTATTTTCTGCAAATGATTTTGGCTTTATTTAAAATGCCATAGCAAACTCAAAAATCCTGAAAATAGTTTTGGGCACTGTTTGGATTATTTCCAACAGCCCTCATTTAAGTTCAAGATTATTTGGACATTTATAATATTTTATAGCATTTAAATGCCCAAATGCAAATAAAGTATGATTTAAATCAGTGACCAAATATGTCATGGAAAAATGTGCAACACTTCTGGTTATGGTTTTAGCATTTTCCAGAAATGATGAACATTTTTAAAAGCCATTTGGATTACTGAAAATATTTTAGGTGAACCTAGTTGAAATTCTTTTGGTGCTAGGGTTTGAACATCCCCAATTCAACTTTCAAAGAAATTTAGACATGATGCATGGATGCTTGTGCAACTATTTACAAACAAATTCTAGGGCTGTGACAACTCACCCCCACTAAACAAGAATCTCGCCCCGAGATTCAAGACGTGAGGTAAGAAGATAGAGGGGGCACAAACTAACACGATCTTCATGATCCCACTTGCACTTCATAAGGTTGTTGATTCGTTGCATACGTTGATCGTGACATCCTCGCTTGAGGTCTTCATCCACGCGATGACGACAGAAAGAAACTATACTAGGATTGATCTTCTCAAAGATCGAGCTATACAATCTCAACTCGCGGAATGAGATGTTGAAACATCTCAAGTTGAGACGCAAAACACATCAAGAGGAATGGAAGAACAAATGACGGGGTTTGATTTGGTGGGCAACAATCCCACACTTAGAGAGATGGTGGGTGCTGTCAAGGTGGCGAGGAAAGAGTTGCTGTGATCCCGTAACGGGGCACCTCAGGGAAGGTGACTCGCAGAGATATTCCCTTAAGTGGCAAAAAGAATTACTTTTGATACTGAGATCATTGGAACTCTTTATTCCAGCCTAAGGCAATCACAAACGATCGTTTGAAGGAGCTCGGAAAGGTGACATACTCGGACTAGATTGAATGATGTGGACTACCTTGTTGAAGACAACGCAATGAATGATTTTGCTTATCACCGGAAATGGATGGGACCATGACAAGTCCACTCTTGAATATGATCCTGGACAACAACTATTGAGGTGCAAGCTGGGAACAAAATGCAAATGCTGGGAATGATTCTGGTAACTGGGAGATAACTCAACAGTCGAGAGCAATTCCACTGTTGGAATGGTTATAGCATAATCGAGGAATACTAATAGCACAAGGATCCCTAAGGAACAACTTCTAAAATAAGTCGCACGAGATCCTCATGGAGAAGATGGTCAACTAGTTCAATCAAGATACTACCATGATAGCTCTTCCGGCTAGGTGTGTCGGCCAGACATCAACCTTGTCGGGACCTACGTAATAGATCTTGGAAAAGTTCCAACCATCACATCTGCCTGAGATTCAGATCTGGTTGGTAACAGGATATTTCAGACAGCATGTCCGGAAAAGGAAGTTTGCAACACAAACCGACGAGATGACGTTGCGAGATTCTCAGGAAATGAACTAAGATAGCAAGCTCCAAAACATGAGCTGGTTCTGCTACAAACCTGTGAACACACTGTCTTAGACAAGCATGACCACATGGTAGTCTTATAATAAAACACTACCGAGTTCTGGTTGGGAACCATCATCGAGGATATGGAAGTCTTGTGCATTACCATGGATTAGCACTTAACTCCTTTTCCTTGAACAAATCAATCAGTGGCTTGGTATGCTAGGGACACATATGGAGTGGAGGTAATTAATCTACCAACCATAGAATACTTCGCACGTATGCATGACCGATTTGGGATGATTCCAGAGGAAGCAAAAACAAGCTTTCTCGAATTCACGGCGGCAACTCACATCAAAAGCACGTGAATTAGAGGAAGTCACTTCTTACACCAAACATGTATTCCATGAACGGGACATGGAAATAATGCTTACAAAGTTTCCAACACTAGGTTGATGTTCAACATGAATCATGGGGGAGACAAAATGCTGCTGATGGGCTCAACAACAACTCATCGGAATTTCCATATCACTGGACTTCCACCATCATGTGAACACGGTGATAGCATTGGTCAGGCCAAAGGATGTAATGGTGTATGCTCGAGGGATCAACCACGAGTAAGACAACATTACGAACATCGTTGGTTCTGATTTGACTTGATGATAGCCCATACTCAAGTCAAAGTTTTGTCAAGGCAATAGATCCAACAACTGATCATGAGGACCAATCGATGAAGATATCACCTTTCTTCAACACACACGCACACAAAAGGATATCCCTTTGGAATGAACTAAGTAAGGCAAGCTTTTATCTTCCAACTCTCCAAGTTGTTGTTTAGCTCGACCAACTAGCTCAGGGGTATCCAACACAGATTCTTGGAGAAGGTGTGGTTTAGAGGGAAACCAACTTGATCACGAACTCAACATAACGGTCAGGTGACAACCTGGTGATACTTCCGAGAAGATATTCAGAATATCACGAACCACCGGTATGTTACTACGCTCGAGAACAACCTTGCTTTTCAGGGCAAGATGATATGATCAACAGAGTGAGGGATTGACACAATCCTAACTCATTGATCAAAGAGTGCACCAGAAATAAGGACTAGGTAGCACAATCAATCTTATAATGATGACTCCATAACCAACACGCTAAAAATAAGAATATTGTCCATTTACTACCAAGCAACACAGTTGCTAGGAGTATTGATTTCACGCAACACGATTCACTTGTCGGCATTCCGGTTACAATAACACGGAACCGAGGAATGAACAATAATGGCAAGAAATATCACTGCGTCAAGAATTCATAAGAGGGGGTGCAATTCTCATGACACTCTTGACATAAAGATGGTAACACTCCAAGGTAGAACAGAACAAAAGCTTGATTGCAATTGATCTACGCAATACAACTGCTTTGACCCAATCCTAGATATGGATGAGATATTGGAGTTCGTTTCTCCTAGTCATTCTGGAATAGAATGGCTTGACGGACCACAAGAGTAATAGGTAACGATGAACGAATGCACACATACTCTTGACTATCAATTGATAGACGATGGTCGGAACACCAATGAAGAGGGACAACTCAAGAGGACATATATCTTTCTGAGTTGTGGATGCATAGATTAGCATGTCGAACGAGTTCAAGATATTTCTTCCGGATAACCCATGCAGAAAGGAAGAACTGGCAGAATCACAATATGAATGGAGTACTCCTCAAGAGCACCCTGGTTGTGATCTTTTGATTCAAACAAATTTCTGCCAAGGATGGTTCATGGTATTTGGAAGAATGATATACCACGGACCTCGATGACTATCGCAAAGTTTACTAATATCTTAAGGGATCTAGCAAATACTAACAACAAGATGTAGGGTGAACCTCGGGTTCAAAAACCCAGGAGTAGAATACCTACTACTAATTGGCATCACGGGATGCTTTCGAGAATAGTGGCCAGAATCATCACACCGGAAACACAAAACATTGCTAGATTACTAGGTGACTCCCTAAAACACCTAGGGTCATAATAATAGCTCCAACATATATGTCGAGGCAACGGAGTACCTCACAGACCGGTAGTGTGCTTATTCTGACCAAAAGGACATCGGGAATGGAAGGAAAGGATTTGCAAATGCATCAGACTAGTTAGAAACCTGGGATGACTCGGGCAGCATAACGGCTATAAATGCTTGAAATGATTAGAGACAACCTGCATAAAATGGTGGCATAGCCACTCAACATCACAATATCAATATTCTGAGGCCAGCTAAGAACACATGGAAGTAGTAGAAACTGAATTGAGGCTTGAACTCAACAATCCTAGGCAACTACGGTTTAGTAACACGTCATCCTGAAAGATAGATGAGAAGGCCTAGTTCTTAAACCCCGTAGAAGAAAAGAGGATGACTCAGATCAGAAGGCCATGAGGTATAAGGAGTAAAAAGAGCCTTACATTCCCTTCCACAATCAATTCCCTTACATAACTAAAGCATTTCTAGACACAACTTCGACCAGTTTGGCTTGGTAATCCTACAGGCAGTCAGGCTCTGATACCAACGCTGTCAGGACCCCGATCCTAAGTCACATCGATCCAGCATGTAACACCTCATATCACTTTGCGGCCTCACGCACGGTACTCCCACGGGTGCCACCTTACCTGGCCCGGGACCGTTTGCGCCTTTTGGCTCACGTATATGATAGTGTCGCTAGCATCCATATGACAGAGAACCCGGGCCGACATGGCTAGTCGTGAACCCAAAGCGGCGCTAGCCTATGAGGACAGGCATACATGAATCACATCGAGCATGTCGGTCATCAACGTATTTGTCCGGGCTGTAGCACTGGGCTAACAGGACTCCGGTAACCCGGGCTGTAGCAGGCTAGGCAGGACTCCGGACAACAGCGCGTGACATTTCCCCAAAGGGACAGACACAGGAACGACGTGAAACACATGCCGGCCAGTCAAGTGTTCCAAGCAGTAGTGCTGGGCTAGCAGGACTCCGGTGGACCGGGCTGTAGCGGACTACTATCGCTCAGAAGCACTAGACTTACATTTCCTCATATGAAAGGCTGCCAAGGATAAATAACTAGATAGTCGGATCCCACACATACCAAGCATTCCAATCATACACACAATATGCTCAATATGTGTAAATACAACATGGCATCACAACAAGACTCTACGACCCAAAGTATTTATTCATTAGGCTCCGAGGAGCGAGATATTACAAGCATGGGTCTCATGACCCAACATTCAGAGCATACAAGGCAAAGCACATGCGGAAGCTAAACATGTCTGAGTACAGACATCTACAAATGAAAAAGGCTGAGAAGCCTGACTATCCACTAGATCCTGCCGAGGGCACAAGATCGTAGCTGAGGTATCAAGCTAAACGTCGAAGTCCAAGCGGTACTACTAGTGAGACTGAAGTCTCTCTGCAAAACGTAAAAATAGGCAAACGTGAGTACAATTGTACTCAGCAAGACTTACATCAGAACTAACTACTTATGCATCAGTATCAAAAAGGGTAGTGGAGTTTAACTGCAGCAAGCCAGCTTTGACTCGGTGGCTATCCTGAACTACGATTGCAAGTAACTCTTTTGAGGTGGCGCACACGAGTCCACATATTCACCATTTCAATACACCACTATGGATCCGCTCCCGTCTCCCTACGAGAAGGCCATCCATAGCACTCACACTTATCTTGCGCATTTTAGAGTATCCACTTTCACTTGTCTATGAACTGTACAAGGGGTCCAAGTTTCCATATCCGAGGAATCCGGCTATACGAATAGATAATGATAACCCTGCAGGGGTGTACTTCTTCACACACGCTCTCGCCACTTATCGCCCTGTACACGTCATGTACCTCGGCAACCTTCAAGCGGAAGCCGGGCGAGGGAGTCGGCCACGACCTGACTAACCACACAAGTCTCTCGTCCAGGTTTATCGCCTATTCGGGTTCCATCCGCAAGGAGATCCGGCCGGGGTGTCGCTCACGGCCCCAAACGATGTGTACAGGGTTCCAAGCCCACCAAACGGGCGGCGCTTGGTCTACCCGGCCACGGTGCCTAGTCTGTCCCAAGCCCACCTGTACCGGGTGCCACTTGGTAGACTACTAACACTACCTACAAACACAAGAAACTAGTTGCAACTCCTGGACAGAGATCAAGTTGATTAATAAGTCGAGAGGGGTCGAGTTACCGGAACCCAATGTGTGGTAGTAACTGTTCATGGATCACAAACACAGAACTCAGTTCCTGAGGACGGCTGCAATGAGACAACCCACCATGTACTCCTACATGGCCTCTCACCGCTACCTTTACCAAATCGTGTTCACACACTTAGCTCTCAACAGTAGGACATGTTCACCACATTCCAATTCATTCCCGATGAATCAGACCCGACTCAACTCTAAGCAATAGCAGGCATGACAAACAAGCATGAATGAGTAGGCACATCAGGGCTCAGACAACTCCTACTCATGCTAGTGGGTTTCATCTATTTACTGTGGCAATGACAGGTCATGCAGAGGATAAAGGGGTTCAACTACCGCAGCAAGTAACACATGAATCGCTGTTGCCCTAATGCAATAAAAGAGAGCAGGAGCGAGAGAGTGGGACTTTATCAGAATGAACAAGGGGGTTTTGCTTGCCTGGCACTTCTGAAGATAGTATAGTTCTCCATCGGTGTCATCGAACTCATCGTCGGAATACGCCTACCGAGAGGGAACAAATACCGGCAACAAAGAGGAACACAATCAATGCAATGCAACAAATATGATGCATGATAATGTCATGGCAATATGATGTGATTTGAGCTGATGCAGCTAGCAACCAGATTAAATGAAGCTGGTTTGAACCAAAGATTCAAATTCAACTCCATATGTGATTATTCAAATGCCATTCACTTAGTTTGTCCTAAACAGCAGCCATAGGTTGTTCTAACATGCATGAAAATGGTACAGATGGATAGATTGGATTTTTCTGATAATTTTTCATATATAATTTATTTCATTTGGAGTTACAGTTGATTTGATATGAATTTTTGAAGTTTAGAATATTTTCTGGAATTCCCTATATAAGATTAAATCCAGAAAACACTTATTACGTCAGCATGACGTCGGGTGACATCAGCAGGTCAAAGGCGCCAGCCCAGGTCAAACCTGACAGCTGGGACCCGCACGTCAGTGTAACAGGGCAGGGACATAGGCTGACTGGTGGGTCCGGTCAAAGCTGATGTGGCCAAGTCAACGGTGACAGGCTGGGCCCACTGAGATTAGTACTAATTTAACGGAAAAGTTAAACTAATTAATTTAGGCACGGGGGCCCACTTGGCAGTGGCTCTAAGGGGTGATTAGCTGGTTGGGTTAGCGCCTAATGCCGTCCACGTCATCAGTCGCCGGAGTTTTGCCGGCGACGACCATCTCGCGCGGCGGAGATCGACGGGATTCCGCTTCAGCCCACGGTTTGAGGCGGGGTTTGCTCCTACGTGCTCCTGGGAGCGAGCTGCGTCGACCAGTGGTGGTGGCCGGAGCTGCGGTGGCCAGGACCAACGGCGGCGACCAAAACGGCGGTGGCCGGAGTACGGGAGCAGGCGGGTTCGGCGCTACAGCGTACGGGAGGAGGATCTGGTGGGTTTGCTCGACTTCTTGGAGCGTGCTGAGCGCACTGACGGGCTCGGACGGGAGCGGCAGCGGATGTGGCCGCGGCGGCGCCATGGCCGGCGGTGACGAGCTCGGGAGCTTGCGGAAACGGCGACTAGAGGACGTGCGAGGCCGGGGAGAGAGAGGGGTTTCGTTCGCGAGCTCACCACGGGTCGGGTGGAGTCGAAGAAGAGGCCGGAGAAGCGCTGTGGCCGGCAAATCGACGACGGCGATGGCGAAGCAGAGACGGCGATGGGGACGAAGGGGGCGACGTTCTGTTGCTCCCTGCCTCGCGTGCGTCGACGGGAGGAAACAGCACGGGGAGGTGGATCTCTGGAACAGGGCGGTGGCGCTTGGAACGACGGCGGCCACGCGAGCGAAGCACGGCGGCGACGGGTGGCTCTCGGTTGGCTGCAAGAACGCGAGGGGGAGGAGGGAGAACGACCACAGAGATGGGGAAGTGAGGGAGGAGGTCCGCGGTGCTTCTCCAGGCGCGTCGGGTGGGCTCGGGGGCGCCTCCGTGGCAAGCAGGAGGTGGCCGGGGCGGCGTCGGTGCTCGCCACGGAGCTGTTTCGTGCGCTGGCACGAAGAAGAAGACAGGCATGTCCCTGGTGGGCTGGGCCTCCTTCTCCACTGGGTTAGGTGGGCTGCGCCAGGTAAACTTTGCCTCTCTCTGGTTTTTCTAATTTGTTAATGTTTTCTATTTTCTGCAAATGATTTTGGCTTTATTTAAAATGACATAGCAAACTCAAAAATCCTGAAAATAGTTTTGGGCACTGTTTGGATTATTTCCAACAGCCCTCATTTAAGTTCAAGATTATTTGGACATTTATAATATTTTATAGCATTTAAATGCCCAAATGCAAATAAAGTATGATTTAAATCAGTGACCAAATATGTCATGGAAAAATGTGCAACACTTCTGGTTATGGTTTTAGCATTTTCCAGAAATGATGAACATTTTTAAAAGCCATTTGGATTACTGAAAATATTTTAGGTGAACCTAGTTGAAATTCTTTTGGTGCTAGGGTTTGAACATCCCCAATTCAACTTTCAAAGAAATTTAGACATGATGCATGGATGCTTGTGCAACTATTTACAAACAAATTCTAGGGCTGTGACAGTTATGTGGTGCACCCCTGCAGGGAAGTTTATCTATTCGAATAGCCGTGATCTTCGGTAACAGGACGACTTGGAGTTGTACCTTGACCTGATGACAACTAGAAACAGATACTTAATAAAACACACCCTTCCAAGTGCCAGATACAACCCGGTGATCGCTCTCTAACAGGGCGACGAGGAGGGGATTGCCGGGTAGGATTATGCTATACGATGCTACTTGGAGGACTTCAATCTACTCTCTTCTACATGCTGCAAGACGGAGGCGACAAGAAGCGTAGTCTTTGATAAGACTAGCTATCCCCCTTATTCTAGCATTCTGCAGTTCAGTCCACTGATATGGCCCTTTACACATATATACATGCATATGTAGTGTAGCTCCTTGCTTGCGAGTACTTTGGATGAGTACTCACGGTTGCCTTGTTCCCCCCTTTTCCCTCATATCTCTACCTGATTGCTGCGACCAGACGATGGAGTCCAGGAGCCAGACGCCACCGTCGATTATGACTACTACACTGGAGGTGCCTACTACTACGTGCTGCCTGCTCACGACGACCAGGAGTAGTTTAGGAGGATCCCAGGTAGGAGGCCTGCGCCTCTTTCGATATGTATCCCAGTTTGTGCTAGCCATCTTATGGCAACTTGTTTAACTTATGTCTGTACTCAGATATTGTTGCTTCCGCTGACTCGTCTATGATCGAGTACTTGTATTCGAGCCCGCGAGGCCCCTGGCTTGTATTATGATGCTTGTATGACTTATTTATGTTTTAGAGTAGTGTTGTGATATCTTCCCGTGAGTGCCTGATCTTGATCGTACACGTTTGCGTGCATGATTAGTGTACGATTGAATCGGGAGCGTCACAAGTTGGTATCAGAGCCGACTGCCTGTAGGAATCCCCCTTCCACACTCCTTGGCCGAAGTTGAGTCTAGACATTGCAAAAACTTCTACTAACATGGCTGTGTGCCTTACGGGCCCACGTCGCCATTGGGTGGTACTAGGATCTTTTACTCCTCGACCTTTACTCTGGGATTCTGAACTCTCTTCTACTCGGGTTAAACGAATTTACTAACTCTAACACTAGGGTCCCGTGATGACATTCACCCCAAAGTTTGATAATAGCCATAGTTATTCCTTAGAATAGTATTTTGAACAATTTCCACACTGTCATTTGACTCCTTTGAAACATCTTTGTTTTAGATGGAACCCACGAGGCAGGTCGTCCGCCACACGACGGCCATTGGTGCCCTGGGATCACCCGCGGTGCTAGCAGAGATGATGACCTATCTGGGTTATCGCTGGCACCCTGAGTACACCGTCTACGAGGAGTACCAGGACTTTAACCAAGAGCAGTACCGTGCCATCGTCCACCTCTACTCTCGGCAGTATGACTCCACTACTGTGTTGCACACCGCTCATGGTGTTGGAGTGACCATTGATATGGAAGTTCACGATGCTGCTTATGCTGCTCTGACACGCCTTCATAGGGAGTATCGGGAGTTGGACACCTCCCCCTTCAGGCACATTGCTATCACATCCGATGTTGGTGCGGAGGGTTACCACACTGCTGCCTACTCCACTGTCACCCGAGAGCCCTTCTACCATCAGAACCTGGTTCTGCATGCTGATGGGCTGGATCGAGCTAACCGAGCTCTTGGCCACGAGTTGTACACCACTCGTCAGCACCTTTACCATGCTCTGACGATGTTGCACCCCTTTGTCGGATCCAGAGAGCTGCCGCGTTCTGCGATTTACCCAGCCAGGACCGTGATGCCCCAGGGTGTCGGTTGGCCAGAGGTGGGAGGCTACTCTCCCGCACTTGGTCCTCTTCTGCCACTTGAGCGTCGGGTTCTTCCCCAGAGTACCCGTGGACCCCAGGTTGCCGATGTGGAGTTCCCGATGCCACACTACCAGCTTTCAGGCTACAGCTACCTCCGCAGTACCACGTGGGACTGATGTAGACTTGCTTGTTAGTGTTAGATGCATTCGCCGCGAGCCTGCGTGCCGCCTATGATGTCTTAGTCTATGTACTGAACTCTGTGTACCGAACTCTATGCATGATCTCTTTTGTAAGATATGCCGACTACTATGTAGTATCTATCGTGCTGCTTTCATTATGCATGTTTCATCATGAATGATTCTTGTCTTTGCAAATTTCTCAATGCCGAACTACCCCTGTTATATATTAGCAGGATGGTTAGACCAGGTGGTCGTGATCGTGGTGGCAACTTCCCACCACCGCCTGAGTACATGGCTGGTATGATCCAACAGCTTGAGATGAATCGCCAGTTCATGGAGAACATGATGGCTCAGTTTCCTCGCCCCAATATGAACCAACAGCCAACCCCAGTAAATCTACAGGATTTCATGCACCTGAACCCAACTGTGTACCGCAGCTCAACTCAGCCTCTGGATGGTAATGACTGGCTCCGTGACATCACCTATGAGATGAAGTCTGCCGATGTAGCCCTTGTCAGCTATGTCACCTTTGCTTCCTTCTTCCTGAAGGGACCCGCAGCTCAATGGTGGGACTACCACAGGCGTACTCTGCCAGTTGGAACAATCATCACCTGGCCAGACTTCCAAGCTGCTTTCCGTGCCCGCTTCATTCCTCAGGGAGTCATGGACCGGAAGAAGCGTGAGTTCCGCAACCTCACCCAAGGCAACAAGACTGTTGAAGCTTATCAGCGAGAGTTTCTGGACTTGTCTCGCTATGCTAAAGAGGGCATTGCAACTAATGCACGCAGACAGGAGAAGTTCCGTGACGGCCTTCAAGCTGACATCAAGCTCGCACTTCTAGTGCATGACTTTACTAATTTCGCCACCTTGGTGAACAAGGCCATCAATGTTGAAACTGGTCTGCAGGAATACCAGAGCTCTCACAGGCGCAACCGTGACACGGGCTCATCTTCAGGCCCGCCCTCGCAGAAGCGTAAGATATGGCTTCCCAACAGCATGTACCAGCCAAATGCACCTGCCCCAAGGTAGACCTATGCTGCACCTCGTCTGCCTCCTCCACCGTCTAGGCAGCCAAGGCTTCCAGCTCCACCACCCCAAGCTCATGTTCCCACTCCCAATAATGGTTTGTGCTTCAGGTGTGGCCAACCAGGGCACCGTGCTAGAGAAAGCAACCAGAACCAGAATCAACTGGCCCTTCCAGCAACTGGCCGTGGAAGCAACCAACCCCGCAACAACAGTGCCAAGTCTTATGGTCGTGTTCATGCCAACCATGTTGATCTAAACGAAGCTCAAGACCAGCCTGCTACTTTGATGGGTGTACAGTCCTCGTAAATTCAGTACCGGCTTCCGTTTTATTTGATACAGGAGCATCGCATTCATTCATATCAGCAGAATTTGCATTCATGCATGGCATTAAATACAAAGAGATGAGCACTCCGCTAGTGGTACACACCCCTGCGGGCCAATGTCAAACCTCTATGGTTAGTCACGACGTTCCTGTTGAAATTAAAGGACTGGAATTCCTTGTCTCACCCATCGTACTGAAGTCCTGTAGCATTGATCTCATTCTGGGAATGAATTGGTTAAAAGCGCATACTGCTTCTATAGTTTGCTCCACTAAGACCGTCCATCTGCTACACCCTTCTGATGAAATAATAAGCTACAATGCTCGTCTGGTTCAGAATGCTAAGGCAAGGCTTTATGCCTTGAATGCATTGAATGCTGCACCACTCGAGGGCATTGAAAACATTCCCGTCGTGTGTGAATTCCTCGACATCTTTCCTGAAGAACTTCCAGGGATTCCCCCTACTAGAGCTGTCGAATTCGTCATCGACTTGAAACCAGGCACCACTCCTATAGCCAAGCGACCCTACAAGATGCCGCCGCATGAACTCCTTGAGCTTAAGGAGGAAATCGACAAGTCTCTTCAAAGTGGTTTCATTCGCCCAAGTTGCTCTCCTTGGGGAGGACCTTCTCTCTTTGTCAAGAAGAAGGATGGGACAAACCGACTGGTACAAGACTACCGTCCTATTAACCAAGCTACCATTCAGAACAAGTATCCTCTTCCTCGGATCAATGATCTGTATGATCAACTGGTTGGTTCACCAGTGTTCTCTAAACTTGACTTGAGGTTGGGTTACCACCAGATCCGTGTTCGTGAGGAGGATATCCCCATGACCGCATTCGTGACTCGATATGGATCATACGAGTACACCGTCATGTCTTTCGGCTTAACCAATGCTCCAGCCACCTTCTCTCGTCTGATGAATTATATATTCATGGATTACGTCGACAAGTTCATCGTGGTTTATCTGGATGATATTCTGGTATTTTCCATGAATGAAGAAGAGCATGCCGAACATCTTCGTCTTGTGTTGGAAAAGCTACAAGAGCATCAACTGTATGCCAAGTTCTCCAAATATGAATTCTGGCTTCCCGAAGTAACCTATCTTGGGCATGTCATCTCTAAGGATGGTATTTCCTTCAACCCTAAACGAGTTCAGGCTATTCTTGATTGGACTCCTCCGAAGAATGTCAAGCAAGTCAAAAGTTTTCTCGGTCTCGCCAGCTATTGCCGTCGATTCGTCGAGAACTTCTCCAAGATTTCCAGGCCTCTGACTAACCTGTTGCATAAGGGCATCAAGTTCCAATGGACAGATAAATGTCATGAAAGTTTCCAGGCACTCAAAGACAAGTTAACTTCTGCCCCAGTGCTTGCTCCACCTGATAGAAAGAAGGACTTCGTCATTTACTGCGACGCTTCTCGTCAAGGATTAGGCTGTGTCCTAATGCAAGACCGCAAAGTGATTGCTTATGCTTCTTGGCAATTGTGCCCTCAGGAAGAGAACTACCCAGTTCATGACCTCGAGCTTGCTGCGGTCATTCATGCGCTAAAACAGTGGCGACATTACCTTCTCGGTAATTGTTGCGAGATCTTCACCGACCACCAAAGTCTGAAGTATCTGTTTACTCAGCCAGACCTGAACCTCCGTCAGCAGAGATGGATGGAGACTGTTGCAGACTTCGACTTGGGTATTTCCTATACGCCAGGCAAGGCTAATGTAATGGCTGGTGCCATGAGCCGCAAGTCTTACTGCAACCACCTCCAGGTTCGCAAAGTTCAGCACTCGCTTGCTGAAGAATTCAGAAAGTTGAACCTCCATATTGTTCCTCCGGGTGCACTCGCTCCCCCTCCTAAGGAGTTTTGCAAGATGAACCTCCGTGTTGTTTCCCAGGGTTCCCTCAATACCCAGGCTATCGAACCAGGTCTCTTGGACTCCATCAAGAGGATACAGGGATATGACTCTGAAGCCCACAAGATTAAGCGCTACCTCGCAAAAGGAAAGCCCTCATTCTTCACTATTGCTGATGATGGCGCTTTGTACTTCAAGGGCCGCCTAGTGGTGCCATCTGCAGAGAAAAACCTGGATATGACACAGGAAGTTATGAAGGAAGCTCATGATGCGCCTCTATGTATCCATCCTGGTAGTACAAAGATGTACCAAGACATCCGTCAAAGATTCTGGTGGTCCAATATGAAGCAAGACATTGCTCGTTATGTTGCTGAATGTGACGTTTGCCGTCGTATCAAAGCAAAACATCAAAGGCCTGCTGGAACTCTGCAACCTATCTCTATTCCTGAATGGAAATGAGACCATGTTGAAATGGACTTCGTCACTGGATTTCCCAAATCGCAGAAAGGTAATGATGCTATTCTTGTCGTCATTGACCAGCTTTCTAAAGTTGCACATTTTCTGGCGATTAAAGAAACGATCACTGCTAGTCAGCTTGCAGCTCTCTACATGTCCAGAATTGTTTCACTTCACGGTATTCCACTGGTTATCAGTTCGGACCGTGGCAGCTTATTCACTTCAAGATTCTGGGCAAGTTTCCAAGAAGCTATGGGGACTCACTTATCTTTCAGTACTGCCTTTCATCCGCAGTCACAAGGGCAAGTTGAACGTGTCAGCCAAGTTCTCGAAGACATGCTTCGAGCTTGTGTTATTTCCTTCGGCAAGAAATGGGAGGAATCTCTCCCGTATGCTGAGTTCTCTTGTAACAATAGCTATCAAGCTAGTCTGGACATGGCCCCCTTCGAAGTGTTATATGGACGAAAGTGTCGAACCCCGCTGAATTGGTCAGAAACTGGGGAACGTCCACTCTTTGGTCCGGATATTATCCAACATGCCAAAGAACAAGTCCGCATTATTCGCGAGAATCCCAAGACTGCTCAGTCACGCCAAAAGAGTAATTATGACCGTCATCATAAAGACATGGTCTAGCAACCTGGCGAAAAGGCCTATCTTCGAGTTACACCAATGAAGGGTGCTCACCGCTTCGGGATCAAAGGAAAGCTAGCTCCACGCTACATTGGTCCTTTCACTATTCACGAGAGGCGTGGAAAAGTGGCATATCGACTGGAGCTTCCGTCAAACCTTTCTCAGGTTCACGATGTGTTCCACGTGTCACAACTCCGACGCTGCTTCAAGGACCCAATCCGAGCAGTGGACCATGAAGTGCTCGAATTCCAGCAGGACCTCTCCTATAAAGAGCATTCGATCCGCATACTCGACCAAGCTGAACGCCGCACACGTCAGAAGGCGATCAAGTTCCTCAAGGTCCAGTGGTCGAATCACTCTGAAGACGAAACCACCTGGGAACGCGAGGATCGTCTTCGCGATGAATACCCATTAGTAGTTAAACTAGTAATGGCGCACCACACCCACGGTGCGCCATTACTAGTTTTGAAAAAAAAATATAAAAAAAATTGATTTTTTTTTTATTTTTTTTTGAAAAAACTTAGTAATGGCGCACCTGTGGACAGTGCGCCATTACTAGTTTTTTACTTTCTTTTCCAAAACTTATAATGGCGCACCGTGGGTGTGGTGCGCCATTAGTATTTGGACACTAATGGCGTACCAACACATGGTGCGCCATTAGTATATAGTAATGGCGCACCACATGTCTGGTGCGCCATTAGTGTCAATTCCATCTATAGCCCTTTTCCTAGTAGTGTTAATTGGACTTTCACAAAGCACATACCGTTGGGAAACGCAGTAATTTCAAAAAAATTCCTACGATCACGCAGATCTATCTAGGTGATGCATAGCAACGCAGGGGAGAGTGTGTCCACGTATCCTCGTAGACCGAAAGCGGAAGCGTTAAGTAACGCGGTTGATGTAGTCGAACGTCTTCGTGATCCAACCGATCAAGTACCGAATGCACGGCACCTCCGCGATCTGCACACGTTTAGCTCAGTAACATCCCTCAAACTCTAGATCCAACTGAGGTCGAGGGAGAGTTCTATCAGCACGACGGCATGGTGACGGTGATGATGATGTTACTGATGCAGAGCTTCACCTAAGGCCTCCGACGATATGACCGAGGTGGAAAACTGTGGAGGGGGGCACCGCACACGGCTAAAAGATCAACTTGATCAACTTCTGTGTCTATGGGGTGCCCCCCTCCCCCGTATATAAAGAGGAAGGGAGGAGGAGAGCGGCCAAGGGTGGCGCCCCCAAGGGGGGGAGTCCTACTCCAAGTAGGAATCGCCCCCCCCCCCTTTCCTATTCCCACAAGGAGAAGGGGGGAAGGAGGAGGAGGAGGAGAGAAGGAAGGAGGGGGGCGCCGCCCCCTCCCCTTGTCCAATTCGGACTAGGCCAAGGGGGGGCGCCACCTCCTGGTCGGCCCTCTCCGTTCTCCACTAAGGCCCATGTGGCTCAATAGCTTCCCGGGGGGTTCCTGTAACCCTCAGTACTCTGGTTTTATCCGAAACTTCTTCGGAACACTTCCGGTGTCCGAACATAGCCGTCCAATATATCAATCTTTATGTCTCAACCATTTCGAGACTCCTCGTCATGTCCATGATCTCATCCGGGATTCCGAACAAACTTCGGTACATCATATCACATAAACTCATAATACCAATCGTCATCGAACGTTAAGCGTGCGGACCCTATGGGTTCGAGAACTATGTAGACATGACCGAGGCACATCTCCGGTCAATAACCAATAGCGGAACCTGGTTTCTCATATTGGCTCCTACATATTCTATGAAGATCTTTATCGGTCAAACCGCATAACAACATACGTTGTTCCCTTTGTCATCGGTATGTTACTTGCCCGAGATTCGATTGTCAGTATCCAATATATACCTAGTTCAATCTCGTTACCATCAAGTCTCTTTACTCGTTCCATAATGATTCATTCCACAAATAACTCATTAGTCACATTGCTTGCAAGGCTTATAGTGATGAGCATTATAGAGAGGGCCTAGAGATACCTCTCTGAAACACGGAGTGACAAATCCTAATCTTGATCTATGGCAACCCAACAAACACCTTCGGAGACACCTGTAGAGCATCTTTATAATCACCCAGTTACGTTGTGACGTTTCATAGCACACAAGGTGTTCCTCCGGTATTCGTGAGTTGCATAATCTCATAGTCTGAGGAACATGTATAATTCATGAAGAAAGCAGTAGCAATGAAACTGTATGATCATAATGCTAGGCTAACAGATGGGTCATGTCTATCACATCATTCTCCAAATGATGTGATCCCGCTCATCAAAGGACAACACATGTCTATGGTTAGGAAACTTAACCATCTTTGATAAACGAGCTAGTCAAGTAGAGGCATACTAGGGACACTTATGTTTTGTCTATGTATTCCCACATGTACTAAGTTTCCGGTTAATACAATTCTAGCATGAATAATAAACATTTATCATGAAATAAGGAAATAAATAATAACTTTATTATTTCCTTGAGGGCATATTTCCTTCAGTCTCCCACTTGCACTAGAGTCAATAATCTAGCTCACATCACCATGTGTGATTTAACTAGTTCACATCACCATGTGATTTAACACCTATAGTTCACATCTGTATGTGATTAAGACCCATAGTTCACATTGCCATGTGACCAACACCCAGAAGGTTTACTAGAATCAATAATCTAGTTCACATCGCTTATGTGATTAACACCCAAAGAGTACTAAGGTGTGATCATGTTTTGCTCATGAGAGAAGTTTAGCCAACGGGTCTGTCACATTGAGAGCCGTATGTATTTTGCAAATATTCTATGTCTACAATGCTCTGCAGGGACCTACTCTAGCTAATTGCTCTCACTTTCAATATGTATCCAGATTAAGACTTAGAGTCATCTAGATCGGTGTAAAAGCTTGTATCGACGTAAATCTTTATGATGAACTCTTTATCACCCCCATAACCGAGAAACATTTCCTTAGTCCTCACTAAGGATAATTTTGACCGTTGTCAAGTGATCTACTTAAAATCACTATTCTACCCCCTTGCCAAACACATGGCAAAGTACACAATAGGTCTGGTACACAGCATAGCATACTTAATGGAACCTATGACTGAAGTATAGGGAATGACTTTCATTCTCTTTCTATCTTCTGCCGTGGTCGGGCTTTGAGTCTTACTCAATTTTACACCTTGTAATACCGACAAGAACCCCTTCTTTGACTCATCCATTTTTAACTCTTTCAAAAACTTGTCAAGGTATATACTAATTGAAAAGTCTTATCAAGCATCTTGATCTATCTTTATAGATCTTGATGCCCAATATGTAAGCAGCTTCACCGAGGTCTTTCATTGAAAAACTCTTATTCAAGTATCCCTTTATACTATCCAGAAATTCTATATCATTTCCAATCAACAATATGTCATCCACATATGATATTAGAAATACTACAGAGCTCCCACTCACTTTCTTGTAAATACAGGCTTTGATCACATTATCAATGTGTTTATTCCAACTCCGAGAGACTTCCACCAGTCCATAAATGGATAGCTAGAGCTTGCACACTTTGTTAGCACCCTTTGGATCGACAAAACCATCTGGTTGCATCATATACAGCTCTTCTTCCAGAAATCCACTTAGGAATGCAGATTTGACATCCATCTGCCAAATTTCATAATCATAAAATGCAGCAATTGCTAACATGATTCGGACAGACTTAAGCATCGCTACGGGTGAGAAAGTCTCATCATAGCCAACTCCATTAACTTTGTCAAAAACCTTTTTCTGACAAGTTGATTTTTGTAGATAGTAACACTACTATCAACGTCCGTCTTCCACTTGAAGGTCCATTTATTTTCTATGGCTTGCCGATCATCGGGCAAGTCCATCAAAGTCCTCACTTTGTTCTCGTACATGGATCCTATCTCAGATTTCATAGCCTCAAGCCATTTCGTGGAATCTGGGCCCATCATCGCTTCCTCATAGTTCGTAGGTTCATCATGGTCTTAGTAACATGACTTCCAGAATAGGATCGCAGTACCACTCTGGTGCGGACCATACTCTGGAAGATCTATGAGGTTCTGTAGTAACTTGATCTAAAGTTTCATGATCATCATCATTAGCTTCGTTTCTAATTGGTGTAGGAATCAGTGGAACTGATTTTTGTGATGAACTACTTTCCACTTTGGGAGAAGGTACAGTTACCTCATTAAGCTCTACTTTCCTCCCACTCACTTCTTTCGAGAGAAACTCCTTCTCTAGAAAGGATCCATTCTTAGCAACGAATATCTTGCCTTCAGATCTGTGATAGAAGGTTTACCAACAGTTTCCTTTGGGTAGCCTATGAAGATGCACTTCTCTGATTTGGGTTCGAGCTTATCAGGTTGAAGCTTTTTCACATAAGCATCGCAGCCCCAAATTTTAAGAAACAACAACTTTAGTTTCTTGCCAAACCACAGTTCATCAGGTGTCGTCTCAACGGATTTTGATGGTGCCCTGTTTAACGTGAATGTAGCCGTCTCTAATGCATAACCCTAAAAACGATAGTGGTAAATCGGTAAGAGACATCATAGATTGCACCATATACAATAAAGTGTGGTTACAACGTTCAGACACACCATTACGCTGTGGTGTTTCATGTGGCGTGAGCTGTGAAACTATTCCACATTGTTTTAAATGAAGGCCAAACTCGTAACTCAAATATTCTTCTCAGCTATCAGATAGTAGAAACTTTATTTTCTTGTTACGATGATTATCCACTTCACTCTGAAATTCTTTGAACTTCTCAGATATTTCAGACTTGTGTTTCATTAAGTAGATATAACCATATCTGCTCAAATCATCTGTGAAGGTGACAAAATAACGATACCCGCCACGAGCATCAACACTCATTGGACCGCATACATCGGTATGTATTATTTCCAATACGTCTGTAGCTCGTTCTATTGTTCCGGAGAACGGAGTTTTAGTCATCTTGCCCATAAGGCACAGTTCGCAAGCATCAAATGATTCATAATCAAGTGATTCCAAAAGTCCATTTTTATGGAGTTTATTTATGCGCTTTACACCGATATGACCCAAACGACAGTGCCACAAATAAGTTGCACTATCATTGTCGACTTTGCAACTTTTGACATCAATACTATGAATAAACCATCAACATTGGGTGTATGACCATAGAAGGTTTTATTCATGTAAAATAGAGTAACAACTATTCTCTGTCTTAAATGAATAACCGTATTGCAATAAATATGATCTAATCATATCCATGAACAATGCAAACACCAAATAACATTTATTTAGGTTCAACACTAATCCCGAAAGTATAGGGAGTGTATGATGATGATCACATCAATCTTGGAACCACTTGCAACACACATCGTTACTTCATTCTCAACTAGTCTGTACTTATTCTGCAACTCATGTTTCGAGTTACTAATGTTAGCAACCGAACAAGTATCAAATACCCAGGGGTTACCATGAGCACTAGTAAGGTACACATCAATGACATGTATATCAAATATACCTTTGTTCACTTTGTCATCCTTCATATCTGCTAAATATTCGGGGCAGTTCCGCTTCCGGTGACCATTTCCTTTGCAGTAGAAGCACTCAGTTTCAGGCTTAGGTTCAGCTTTGGGCTTCTTCACGGGAGTGACAACTTGCTTGCCATTCTACTTCAAGTTCCCTTTCTTTCCCCTTGCCCTTTTTCTTGAAACTAGTGATCTTGTTTAATCATCAACACTTGATGCTTTTTCTTGATTTCTACCTTCGCCGATTTCAGTATCACGAAGAGCTCAGAATCGTTTTCGGAAACCCTTGCATACTATAGTTCATCATGAAGTTCCAGTAACTTGGTGATGGTGACTATAGAACTCTGTCAACCACTATGTTATTTGGAAGATTAACTCCCACTTGATTCAAGTGATTGTACATTCTGAGCACATGCTCACTAGTTGAGCAATTCTCCTCCATCTTTTAGGCAAATTACTTGTCAGAGGTCTCATACCTCTTGACACGGGCATGAGTCTGAAATACCAATTTCAGCTCTTGTATGCTCCGTGACATTTCAAAAACGTTTTTGAAGTCCCGGTTTTAAGACGTAAACCATGGTGCATTAAACTATCTAGTAGTCATCATATTGAGCTAGCCGAACGTTCATAACGTCTGCATCTGCTCCTGCAATAGGTCTGTCACCTAGCGGTGCATCGACGACATAATTCTTCTGTCAGGACCCTGATCCTAAGCCTCATCGATCTAGCATGTAACACATCATATCACTTTGCGGCCTCACGCACGGTATTCCCACGGGTGCCACCTTACCTGGCCCGGGACCGTTTGCGTCTTTTGGCTCACGTATATGATAGTGTCGCTAGCATCCATATGGCACATAACCCGGGCCGACATGGCTAGTCGTGAACCCAAAGCGGCACTAACCCATGGGGACAGGCATACATGAATCAACTTCGAGCATGTCGGTCAGCAGCGTGTGAATTCGGGCTATAACACTAGGCTAACAGGACTCCGGGAACCCGGGCTGTAGCAGGCTAGGCACGACTCCGGATGTCACCGCGTGACATTTCCCCAAAGGGACAGACATAGGAACGAAGTGAAACACATGCCGGTCAGTCAAGTGTCCTGAGTAGTAGTGCTGGGCTAGCAGGACCCCGGTGAACCGAGGTGTAGCGGACTACTATGGCTCAAGGAGGCACTAGACTACATTTCCCCATAAGAGAGGCTGCCAAGGATAAACAACTAGATTGTCGGATCCCACACATAGCAAGCATTTCAATCATACACACAATATGCTCGATATGTGTAAATACAACATGGCATCACAACATAACTCTACGACTCCAGTATTTATTCAATAGGCTCCGAGGAGCGAGATATTACAAACATGGGTCTCATGACCCAACATTCAGGGCATACAAGTCAAAGCACATGCGGAAGCTTAACATGTCTGAGTACAGACATCTACAAATGAAAAAGGCTGAGAAGCCTGACTATCTATCAGATCCTGTCGAGGGCACAAGATCGTAGCTGAGGTATCAAGCTAAAAGTCGAAGTCCACACGGAACTACTAGCGAGACTGACGTCTCTCTGCAAAAACATAAAATAGGAAAATGTGAGTACAAATGTAACCAGCAAGACTTACATCAGAACTAACTACAAATGCATCAGTATCAATAAAGGGGGTGGTGGAGTTTGACTGCAGCAAGCCAGCTTTGACTCGGTGGCTATCCTGAACTACGACTGCAAGTAGCTCTTTTGAGGTGGCGCACACGAGTCCACATATTCACCATATCAATACACCACTATGGATCCACTCCCGTCTCCCTACGAGAAGGCCATCCATAGCACTCACGCTTATCTTGCGCATTTTAGAGTATCCACTTTCACTTGTCTATGAACTGTTATAGGCAACCCAGAAGTCCTTTACCGCGGACACGGCTATTCGAATAGATGATGTTAACCCTGCAGGGGTGTACTTCTTCACACACGCTCTCACCACTTATCACCGTTTACACGACATGTACTCTGCAACCTTCAAGCGGAAGCCCAGCGAGGGTGTCGGCCACGGCCTACCTAAACACTCAAGTCTCTAGTCCAGGTTTATCGCCTATTCAGGTTCCATCCGCAGGGAGTCCGGCCGAGGTTTCCACATACGGCCCCGGACGATGTGTACAGGGTTCCGAGACACCAAACGGGCGCCCGACATGCCCGGCCACGTGCCTACCGCAACACAGCCCACCCCTACGGTCAGCGCTGCGTGCGGCCTCCACCATACTACAAACACCAGAAACTACTTGCAACTCCTGGACAGAGGACAAGGGTGATTAAGAAGCCGCGAGAGTCAATTAAGGATCCCAATGTGTGGTAGTAACCGTTTCATGGATCACAAACACAGAACTCAGTTCCTGAGGACGGCCTCAATGAGACAACCCACCATGTATACCTACATGGCCTCTCACCGCTACCTTTACCAAATCGTGTTCACACACTTAGCTCTCAACAGTAAGACATGTTCACACACCTCCGATTCACCCCCGATGAATCAAACCTGACACAACTCTAAGCAATAGCAGGCACGACAAACAAGCATGAATGAGTAGGCACATCAGGGCTCAAACAACTCCTACTCATGCTAGTGGGTTTCATCTATTTACTGTGGAAATGACAGGTCATGCAGAGGATAAGGGGTTCAACTACCGCAGCAAGTAACACATGAATCGTTGTTGTCCTAATGCAGTAAAAGAGAGGAGGAGCGAGAGAGTGGAATTGTATCGGAATGAACAAGGGTTTTTGCTTGCCTGCCACTTCTGAAGATAATATAGTTCTTCATCGGTGTCATCGAACACGTCGTCGGAACCACGTCTATCGAGAGGGGACAAATAGCGGCAACAGAGAAAAAAACACAATCAATGCAATGCACAATATGATGCATGATCATGACATGGTAAAATGGGTGTGTTGGGCTAATGCAACAACAATCAGAAGGTTTTGAGCTTATTTGAATCAAGGATTCAAATACAAGCCTAAATTATGAACTCATATAAGTGCATTATCATGTTTCATCTATACAGCAAGGTTAGGTTGCTTTAACATGCATGAAACTAGTACATATGGATAGATTGGATTTTTCTGATCATTTTTCATATATAACTTGTTTGATTTGGAGCTACGGTTGATTTACTATGAATTTTAGAAGTTTGCAACATTTTCTGGAATTTCCTATATAAGAAAAAATCCAGAAAATGAGTTACTACGTCAGCATGACATCACTGCGATGTCAGCAGTCAACGGGCGCGGTCCAGGTCAACCCTGACAGTGGGTCCCGCGTGTCAGTGTAATTAGTCACTAGGCCTGGGCCCTACCTGTCATTGACCCAGGGGTCAAAACTGGGCCCACGCTTGGTCAAACGGGGTCAGCGGGGTCAACTCGGCGGCGTTTAGCCGTCGGCGAGGCCAAACGCGGCGGTGCAGGTGCGGGTTTCACCTATAGGGCACCGTTCGAGGCGCCGTTGGGCTCTACGGGTAGCTGGCGCAACGGCGCGTCCGTTGGTGGTCGTGGCTGGGCCTGGGGTGGCCGGAGTCAACGGCGGCGAGCTCGGTTGCGGCCGCCAGAGTTCGGGCACCTGCGGGTTTGGCGTTGTGGTGCACGGGAGGAGGAGCCGGTGGGTGAAACGTGCTCCTGGGGGTGCACTGAGTGAAGTGACGCGCTCGGTGCGGACGGAGGCGTACCAAAACGACGGCGGCGACGAGTCCGGCGCCGGTGAGGTCTCGGTCTCGACGAAAACGAGGGCTATGATGAGCTAGTGGGCATGGGAGTAGGGGGGATCGGTAGAGGAGCTCACCGCGAGTTCGGAGGTGGCCTCGGCGTGCTTGGGGAAGCACCGAGGCGAGCGGGGTGGCGAGAGGGATCACCGGCCACCAAGGTTGAAGAAGATGGCGGTGAGGGCGTTCGGGGGCGTCCGGCATCGCGTAGCTCGGTGGGGGGGGTCGAGGAGGATGGCACAGAGCTCGTGGGCGCAACGGAGCGGCGAGGGGGTAGCTGTGGCCGTGGTGGTTCTCGTCGACGGCGGCGGCCGCGTTCGGTGGTGCGAGAGAGAGAGCCAAAGGAGGGGGAGGAGCATGGGAGAGAGTGAGAGGGGAACCAGGGAGGCTGCATGGCGTCTCCAAAGCGTCGAGGGGGAAAGTGGCAAGCAGGAGCAGGCGTGGCGAGCTCTGCGGTGTCCCTCCTCTGCCTACTGGCAGAGGTAGGCGATGACTGGCACCAGGCCAGTTGGCTGGGCCGGTGCGGCTGGGCCGCCAGGTAAGTGGCCCAGGTAGGTTCTCTCTCTCTCTGATTTCTATTTATTAATGTTTTCTATTATTCTGTACACTTTAGGGCTTTATTAAAAATGTCAGGGCATTACCAAAAATAATGAAACTAATCATGGCTACTGTTTAGAATATATCCAACAGCAAACATTTTAGTTTATGATGATTTGAGAATTTAAAATATTTTATAGCATTTAAATGCCCAAATGCAAATACAATATGAGTTAATTCAAAAATCCAGAATGGCCTAGAAATATGTGCATGACTTTTGGCTGAGGTTTTCACCTTTAACAAAAATCATGAACTTTTCTAAAGGGCATTTGGGATTATTGAAAATATTTTTATTGAACCTAGTTGAAAACATTTGGTGCTAGGGTTACAACAGTCCCCATTTCAAGTTTCAAAGAAAATTAAACATGATGATATGATGATCATGCAAGGACAAGCAAAGGCTAAGCTAGGGCTGTGATAATTCACCCCCACTAAACAAAAATCTCGTCCTGAGATTCAAGACGTGAGGTAAGAAGACAGAGGGACACAAGCTAACACAATCCTCACGATCCAGATGTATTTCTCGAGGGTATTGATTCATTGCATCACCTTGATCTCGACGCCGTGCTTTGAGAACTACATCCAAGATGACAACGAGAAGAAAGGGAGGATTTTAGAAGAATCGATCTTCTTGAGGTTCGAGCAATTTAGGATCATCTTAGTGATCACAGGATCAACTCACGGAATGAGACACAGAACATTTCTGCAGCTGAGAGGCAAGACATGCATCAGGAGCGACAGAAGAAACAATTTGACGAGGGTTTCGAAGTAGCGAGGGAATTTTCCATGATTACGAAATGGGGCACCTCAGGGAAGGTGACACAAAGAACTATTCCCCTAAGTGGCAAAAAGAATTACTTTTGATACAAGATCATTGAAATTCTTTGTACCAGCCTAAGGCAATCACAAACGATCGTGTGAACGAATTCGAAGGAATGGCATACCCATACCAGGATGGATGATGTGGACTACCTTGTTGAAGACAATGCAATGGATGACTCTTGCTTATCACCGGAAATGGGTTGGACCATGACAGGACAACTTTTGAAAATGATCCTGATCAGTAGTTACTGAGAAAGGTAGTCCATGGTAGGGTGGTACAATGGTGGTGCAAGCTGGGAACAAAATACAAATGCTGGGAATGATTCTAGTAACTGGGGAGAAGCTCAGCAGTAGAGAGTGAATCCATTGCTTGAAGAGTTATAGCATAACCAAGGAAAGCTGAGAGCAATCCCAGTTAGTGCCGGTGATAAAACCTAGAGCTTTCACATGCTCTCAAGAACTTGAGCATTTCCATATCCATCAGGGTTTTACCAATATCCGTGTCAAGGATCCTGACAACACAACATACTACCATGATGAATAGTGATGGATGATGCAGATGCAAAGGAAGATAACACCTTCTCGGATTTCACCTTAGCGAGGCCAAGGGGACGAAATCTGGATGATCGACCGAGAGACATTTAGCGCTCCGCTTCTAATGTTCTCCTTGATGTGCTAGTGCAACCCATTTATTAAAATGGTTTGGTACGTAGAACATCAAGTAAAAGGTCGGACTTCGGGAGCACAAGAATCCATAATGAATGACTACGGAGGCAGATCCTGCGAGATCCTTATGGGGAGGTGACCAACTTCTTCAACCAAGATATTACAATAATAGGCCTTCCGGCTAGGTGGGTTGGCCACGACATCCACGTTACCGGGTTACCGAGAGACCAATATTATAATTCTTGGGACACGTTCCAACCATCATATCTGCCTGAGATTCAGATCTGGTTGGTGTCAGGATATCCCAGACTCATCGAATCTAGAAAGAAAAGTGAAAGTTTGCAACACAAATCGACGAGATGACGTTGCGAGATTCTCGGGAAATGAGCTACGATAGTAAGCTCCAAAACATGAGCTGGTCCTGCTAAACACATGTGAACATGCTGTCCTAGACAAGCATGACCACATAATAGTCTAATAATAAAACACTACCGAGTTCTGGTTGGGAACCAACATCGAGGATATCGAAGTCCTTGTGCACTCATCGATGAACTTCTTATCCTTGATCAAGTCAATCAGTGGCTTGGTGTGCTAGGAGATACATATGGAGTGGAGGTAATTAATCTACCAAACCATAGAATACTTCGCACATATGCATGACTGATTTGGGATGATTCCAAGGGAAACAAACCAAACCTTTCTCAAATTCATGGCGACAACTTACACCTAATGCACGTGAATTCGAGGAAGTCACTTCTTTCATCCAGACGTATACCTCATGAGCGGAACATGAAGGCAATGCTTACAAGTTTCCAATACTAGTGTAATGTTCAACATGAATCATGGGGGGAGACAAAATGCTGCTAATGGGCTCAACAACACCTCATCGGAATATCCATATCACTGGACTTCCACCATCATGTGAACACGGTGATAGCATTGGTCAGACCAAAAAAATGTAATGGAGTATGCTCGAGGGATCAACCACGGGTAAGACAACATTATGAACATCGTTGGTTCTGATTTGACTTGACGATAGCCCACACTCAAGTCAAAGTTTTGACAAGGCAATAGATCAAACAACTGATCACGAGGACCAATTGGTGAAGATATCATCTTTCTTCAACACACACACACACAAGGATATCCCTTAGTGATGAACTAAGTGGATTAAGCTTTTATCTTCCAACTCTCCAAATTGTTGTTTAGCTCAACCAACTAGCTCAAGGTATCCAACACAGATTCTTGGAAAAAGGGTGGTTCCCAAGAAACCAACTTGATCACGAGCTCAACATAACAGTCAGGGGACAACCTGGTAATACTTCCGAGAAGATATTCGGAAAATCACGAACCACCGATATATTACTAAGCTCGAGAACAACCTTGCTTTTCAGGCAAGATGATATGATCAAAAGAGTGAGGGATTTACACAATCCTAACTCATTGATCGAAGAGTGCACCAGAAATAAGGACTAGGTAGCACGATCAATCTTAGGATGATGATTTGATAACCAACACGCTAAGAATGAGAGTAGTGTCCATTAACTACCAAGCAACACAGTTGCTAGGAGTATTGATTTCACACAACACGATTCACTCATTGGCATTCCGGTTACAAAAACACGGAACCGAGGAATGAACAATGATGGCAAGAAGTATCACTAAATCAAGAATTCATAAGAGGTGGTGCAATTATCATGACGTTCCTGGCATAAAGTGGTTAATACTTCAGGGTAGAACAGAACCAGAAGCTTGATTGCATTTGATCTACGGAATACAACTGGTTTGACCCAATCCTAGAAATGGATGAGGTACTGGAGTTTGTTTCTCCTAGTCATTCCGGAATAGAATGGCTTGACGGACCACAAGAATAATAGGCATCGGTGAACACGAATGCACAACTATTCCTGACTATCAATTGATAGACTAGGGTCGGAATACAGATGAGGAGGGTTAACTCAAGGAACATATAACTTTCTGAGTTGTGGATGCATAGATTAGTATGTTGAACCAAGTTCAACAGGTTTCTTCCGGATAACCCATGCAGAGAGGTAGGACTGGCAGAGTCACAATATAGAATGGGGAACTCATCGAGAGCACCCTTGTTGTGATCTTTTGGTTCAAAGAACTTCTGCCTTAATGGTTCATGGTATTTGGAAGAATGAAATACCATAGACCTCGAGGACTGTCGCAAGGTTACTAATATCCTGAAGGAACTAGCAAACACTATCAACATGAAGTAGGGTGAATCTCGGGTTCAAAAACCCAGGAGTAGAATACCTACTACTAAGTAACATCACGGGATGTGTCGGTGTCAAAACCGGCGGATCTCGGGTAGGGGGTCCCGAACTGTGCGTCAAGGTCGGATGGTAACAGGAGACAAGGGACACTTTATTTTACCCAGGTTCGGGCCCACTCGATGAAGGTAAAACCCTACTCCTGCTTGATTAATATTGATGATATGGGTAGTACAAGAGTAAATCTACCACGAGATCAAGGAGGCTAAACCCTAGAAGCTAGCCTATGGTATGATTGTGTATGATGATGGTTGTCCTACGGACTACAACCCTCCGGTTTATATAGACACCGGATAGGGTTAGGGTTACACAGAGTCGGTTACAATGGTAGGAGATCTTGAATATCCGCATCGGCTAGCTTGCTTTCCACGCCAAGGAAAGATCCTTCCGGACACGAGACGAAGTCTTCAATCTTGTATCTTCATAGTCCTGGAGTCCGGCGAAGGTATAGTCCGGCTATCCGAACACCCCCTAATCCAGGACTCCCTCAGTAGCCCCTGAACCAGGCTTCAATGATAACGAGTCCGGCACGCAGATTGTCTTCGGCATTGCAAGGCGGGTTCCTCCTCCAAGTGCTTCAAGAAGATTATAAACACCAAAAATAGTGTCCGGCTCTGCAAAACAAGTTTCCACATATTGCCATAGAGAGAATAATATTAACACAAATCAAATATGCTGACGTATTCCGCAGTGCGTCATAACACTTGCGGCCAAGCTCCCTATACAAATTATTTTCTTTTCCACCTTAGCGTGTTTAGCGAGGCGGTTTCCTTGGCACGTCTTGTCAAAGCAGAGATCGTGTGCCCCTTTTGACGGGATTCTCATCAATACGGACGTGGGTAACCCAATCATGCCCGTTAGCACGTTTGCCTTAATTAAAGGCTAGTCCTAGACGGTTACGGGGAGGGCTCTTGGTATTCGATCTCTTATAAAGAGACCAAGGCCCTACTCCTTTCTTTTACCCTCAAAACGAGTTCGCCCGTCGCCTCGAGTTCCAACACCCTAGGCTCCAGATTCCAGGCGCATCGGACCTTCAACAATGTCCGGTTTCGCCTTCAAGGCCGATGGATGCCCTCCTCCGTCACGGAGGAGGACGTATTAAGGTTGAGGGAAGCTAAGTTCCTGACCGACGAGATTTCGCACAGGTTGCCTCCGCAAGGATAGGTTATTCCCAGTCCCCAGCCCGGTGAGAGAGTGGTGTTCATATCCCACTTCCTTCGGGGGTTAGGCTTCCCGATGGATCCCTTTGTGAGGGGGCTGCTATTTTATTATGGGCTGGAATTCCATGACTTAGCTCCGGAGTCCATCCTCCATATCTCCTCATTCATCGTCGTGTGTGAAGCGTTGCTCCGTGTTACTCCTCACTTCGGGTTATGGCTCAAGACTTTCAACGTGGAGGCAAAGATGATCCAGGGACGGCACGCAGAGTGCGGAGGCGCTGTTATAAGCAAGAATGTCGATGCTACATGGCCCGAAGGCTCTTTTCAAGAGGAGTCCGGCTCGTGGCAACAAGAGTGGTTCTATATCACCGCTCCTAGGGGCACCAAATGGGTGGCGCCTCCTGCCTTTCGCTCGGGTCCCCCACCACGGCTAGCGTCGTGGGTCAGCAAAGGGTTAGATTGGGGATTACCCAAGGACGTGCCTCTGTTGCAGGGCCGCATTAGAGATCTCTTAAAAGGAGACCTCCACCTGGTCAAAGTGACACAAGTCATGCTGATTCGTCGAATACTGCCTGGCAAACGTCGCTCCCTTCGCCTGTGGGAGTTCAATCCGGAGGGACCACGGGCTCTCCAGCATTTCATGGGCGCAACGCCCGCGGAGATGTATAAATTGTTCTTCCGATCACAACCGATGTGTCCGGATTTGACCGAGGATGCAGGTCTAAGCTGCAATCGCCCAGATTCTCAAGTAAGTAACCCTGTACCCGGATCTGCTATCCGCATAATTATCGTAAATTTGCCCCTAAAGAGTTGTCCTTTTAAACAGGAGTCGATAGTGACAGCAAAGCTGATCAGGTGTCCAGCTCCCCTTCCCGAATCCAGGCCGGATCCCGTACTTTTCAGGATGCTGAAGATAATGCCTTTGGAGGGAATCCAAGGGGAGGACAAGGAGACTATGGCTTCCTCGAAGGAGGCCACTTCGAAGGGAGGAATCGACAATTCCTCTCCTAAGGGAAAGAAAAGGGCCGCCTCTGACGACTCGGAGGCCATGGCCCCGAAGCGGGGGAGGAAATCCTTGTCAGAGGGTCCGACGCCGAGGAGCCTCTCGGCCGAACTACGCCCTCAAAGGGAACCGCTCTCCAGCGAGCCGTAAGTAGGAAAATATTTTCCTTTTGAGGGAAATCCTTAATTTATGTCCGAGAAGTTTTAACAGAAATCTTACCTTGTAGTTCGGACCTCAGCCCTTCTCAGCAGAGCTCATCTTCGGGGGATCTTCTTCCGAAGATGATGGAGAGCGGAACGCCCCCTCCTTTCGTACCGCCTAGCGAGGAGGGCGATGCTGAGGTGTCGTCGCGAAGGGTTTCTCCGAATCCGGCGGGGGCAGAAGACAGTCGTGCGGCCCCCCAAGGTTCTCTGCGTCCGGCCTTCGAAATAGGACATAGGACTAGTCCGGCACCGGCTGGTGCTCGGCCGGAGGAGCTAAAGATTCTGCTGGGGCGAGCCCCTATCTCAGAGGAACACCGTGCGTTGATGGGCACGGTGATTGGAAGGATTTCATCCGCAGAATGCGGATTGCATGAAGCCGTCAAAAGTTTACTAACGGGTTTTGAGGTACATTGAATAATGTACATTTGTATCAGTTGCGCATAAACAAGGTGCGCCCTGTGTAGATAGTAGCCCCTGAGACTCTGCGCGTTGTCAAAATTGACAGCGCGCAGAGGATCTTAATCCCAGGTCCTTTAAGTGGCACCCTTATATGTATAGGTGGCTAATTGTCCGGAGTCAAGCTAGATTGGTGATTTTGCCGAACTGAAGCGGCAACTGGATGTGGCAGATGCCGATATCGCGCTTGTCAACAAGCGGCTTGATGATGATCAAGGTATGTAATTCCTCGGGCGGCGGATAGTAAGAGGAGCTTTATATCAATATCCTACCGTGTGTGTGCTTGACGCAGATGGTGCGGCCGCCGTGGAGGGTCTGAGGGCCGAACTCGCCCAAGCGAAAGAACAAGCCAGAAAAAGTGATGCGGCAGCCGAAAAAGCCCGTGAAGAGCTGAAAGCCGAACAGGCTGCCCATTGCCAAAGCAAGGAGGAGATGGCCGATATGGCCGTAAAGTTAAAGAATGCTCCTGACCGTTGCAAGCTTCTTGAGGAAGAAGGTCGGGCAAGGCAAACGGACATAGAGAAGGCCGTTGCTGATGCCAAGGATGCTCGCTCTGCGATGAGAGCAGCAAGGGAAGAGCTGCGTCAAGCCTGACAAATTGCGGATGGAAAGCCCTTTACGCTACGGAGGAAATTTTGTGATCCGAAGTTTCCTCCGTTGGACCGGATGTGGAGTGTGGAGGACACCTATCTGGATTTGGCGGCAAGGGCTGCTGATGCGAACGAACACCTTCGAGATAAAAAAGATCACGAAGTGGAAAAGCTCTTCTGGTCGCAGTTCCTCAATCCAGAACGTCCACTTGCAGTGGACGATCGCCTGGCTCAATGGGCCGAGCTGAATAGGTTGTCCGGACTCGCCATGAAGTACGTCATGGGTCATCTATGACCGGGGAGCTCAGAGCCGAAGAGTTATTTCAGCTTGGTGCAGCAATTTCTTGACGTCGTGCCACGTGTCTCTGCGATGAAGAGGTCAGCATGCACAGAGGGCGCACGGCTGGCTCTTGCCCGTGTCAAGACATACTGGGCAGATATGGAGCCCACCATTGTTGCGTCCCGGGATTCGGATAAAATCCGAGTACCCTCCGAGCACTATTTTCAGGAAGTCCTTGAAGGCGCTCGTGTAATAGAGACGCAGTGCTCGAATGATGCTATATTATGATAGCATATGTAATCATAAAACAGTATTTTGATAAATTGTAGTGGCATTTTTAGACTTGTGCCTTCAAGTATTAGGAACACCTCCTGTGCGGCCGTTTTAATATATATATAAATTCTGAAAGATTGCAGTCGTTGGCTTCAGCCCCCACGCACATAGTGCGGGGGTGCACGCAGAAGACGCATTTTCACACTTAACCCAACATCTTGGTCCTACAAAGGAGGTGATAATGCAGCGGGCTAGGCAACCAGACTATAATGCTTTAGCACTTTCATTTAGCCATAGGAGCTTGACAGTGGGACTCTTTAGGTAGCCCCTTAGTGGCGACTGCGCTCGCCCGAATTCGGGGCGCGTACGTGCCTGGCCGGGAAACACTACTAGAAAAAGGGCTACTAATGGCGCACCTAATTTGGCCATTAATGGCGCATTAGTGGTGCGCCATTACTAGCACGTCATTAGTAATATTTACTAATGGCGCACCACTGGTGCGCCCTTAATATAGGGCACGGTGCGCCATTAGTATGCCTCCCAGGGCCATGTATAGCCAGGTGCTTTCGCATACTAATGGCACACCACAACGTGATGCGCCATTAGTAACCTCGGCATACTAATGGCGCACTGCTTAAGGATGCGCCATTAGTATCCTCTGGAATACTAATGGCGCACTGTTATGTGATGCGCCATTAGTATGGATATTAGGTTTTTTTAATTTTTTAATTTTCTATTTTTTTGCACATGTTACAAAATGTATAATTGGACAAAATATAGACAGCACGCATCAACAACAGATTCATCGAATACAATAGAAGATTAGTCTCTGAATACAATTCATCATATTAGTCTCCGAATACAATTCATCATATTAGTCTCCGAATTGAAAAGACCGAACAAAGATAGAACATTATATTACAAGTCTCGAGACCGCGAGTAGCGAGTTTGTCTTCACATTACAAGTCAATATCGATCATCTAAACTACCATCACATAGAAGAGAGCTGCGGTCATCACGATGAGCATCATCACGATGAAGCTCGTCTTCATCCGGTTCCTCCAACGCTCCCTCCCCTCTCGCGCTAGATAGCGGGCGTATCTACATTCGGCCTCGGCCCTAGTGGTGTACCCTTTGTAACTGTTTCCGCTGAATCGGTGAACCTGTCTTCGACACTCCTCCCAGTCGTCGTAGACTCCGGGAACCTTACCCTTGTACACGACATACGACGGCATCGCTATGCACTAGCCAAACGAAACGTTAGTACCAATTCATAGACAATACATAAGCAATATATAAGTATGCAACAGAACGATCGGAAGAGAAAAGCAAGACATTAATAGCATCGATTACATCTAAGTTGAACGACTCTCGAAACCAAAGAAACATACTACAAGTTCATTAAAGTTTAATTACAACATGAGCCAATCGATGTTTCAGAACTAGACACAGCATCACTGCTTTCGACTCGACTCAAGGGGCCGGAACGTGGATGAAGCCGCCGTCTATCGTGGGAGTCATGAAATTACGGGCGTTATCATCCTGCATTTGTAGCATTCCGTCTATCTCACAGTTGGACGGTTGATTTCTGAGGTAGAACTGCCCCGAGGTACGAAGGCCATCTTGATGGATGATTTCCGCAAACTCCGACTGGATGCGAAAGAATTCTTGTCTGATGTCCGCGTCCTGGATTGCCGACACGCTCGCGGCCCAACCTTTGAGTTTACTCGGTAGCAGAAGTTGATGATGGTCCCGTACGATCGCCCGCATGTGATGGATGGCGTAGTAGGCACCCTTCTGACCGCCAGGCGGCTGCTTGACGTAGCAGAACGTCGTATTGTGGGAGAACACGTGCTTGCCGTACTTACGAATAGGCCTGTTGAAGGTGCCTCCAGATTGGGCGTAGCCGGGGAGAACATCATCAAGAACCTTCTTGACGTTTGTGTAGTCTACGTTCGACTGACGGTCCGGGTCGAAATACGTGGCCATGGAATATTTGGGGCTTAGGAGGATGAGCGTGCAATGTGTGTCACTGCAGAAAACACAGAATGTTAAAAGAAAAACGATCGAAATCTAAGAATTCGTATGATACGGGGCGGTTGAGGGGAGGACTTACTCGGGATAGTAAGGCACGAGGAAGTTATCCTTATCTGGGTTTGCCAGAATGATGCCTTTGAGGTAAGAACTCGCGACTCGCCGGTCCCCAGCGCTGCCCAAGATATTGGCACGCATGTAGAAGGGGTCGACTATCACGATGTCCGGGGTCTTGTCGCGAATGATCCGCATCTCCATACTCAGCGAAAATAGCCGAACGAAGGTGTAGTGCAGCGGATGAAGGTTCAACATAGCGTGGATGTCATCAAACCGCAGGACGATCGTACCCCCGATGGAGTTATCCACAAAGCCCTTGCCCTCTGGCACCTTGGCCACGAAAACCGGGTATGCCACATCCTTCTCTCTGAGACGCCGCTTCTCCAAAGAAAGAACACTGTCATGCAGACTCCGCATAGCACCGACTGCAACATCGAGCATATTTCTCGGTAGCATCGGCCTACCCGCCACATGCACCCTCCTCATTAAATCCTCACGTGAAGGTGGCCCGTCCTGAGCACGGATCGTACTCGGTGCCGGCTGGCCCGCACCCTTGCTAGTCTTTGTTTTGCGTGCCTTCTTCTTCACTTGTAATGGGACCGAGTTCTGCTCACAGACCGCCTTCTTGAGTGTGTTGGGGCTGAGAATATTTCGCACCTCGCCTATCTGAGGCTCGGTGAAGCCGGCAGCTGGAGGCGTCTCCTGAGAGCTGAACGGCAGACGACGCCTGTTGCAACTTGGCTTCTCCGCGGTACCAGCTAGATCGTGCACGTCTTTTGTTGGGTTGGGTTATTGAGAAGGAGGCCCCATGAAGTCGCCACCGTACCCATGATCGGCAAAGTACTGATCGACGTTGCAGAATGTATCGTCGTCGTCGTCGTTCTGATCCTGTGCCATATGCATGTTTGGATCCAGTGGCATAGGGATGTCCGGCACCGTTGCGGCGGTCTTGCCATGGGGCCGACTTGGCGCCGGCACGACTGGCGGTGTTGTCTTTGGGGTGGTGTCCCCCGCCCCCAAACGAATCTGGCTCTTCGGCCAAAGCAGGGGCCAGCCGATCAGGCAGGCGCTGAGGGTCATCACATCATCATCGTCGGCCCCGACGGGTCGAATCGGAGGTAGCAACTCGTCGCAGCCTGGCAGCACCCGAACCAGTTGAACCCTAAACAAGTTGGGTGGCATCTGGGTACCGTGGAACGATTTTGCCCTTGGCGACATCGACCAACTCGTTGTTCACGAAGTGCAGGAGAGTGCACGGTACGTCGGAGGCGCCCTGCGAAAACATGTAGGGCGTCAGGGATGCCCAGTCAAAGGCAAGGAGATGAAGTCCACGGCTGAGAGAGGCTTAATTAGTTACCGTGATGATGGCGTCGAGCTCGGCTAATGTCGAGGCACCGCCAACGGCGGGCATGCAGTTGACGGAGGGGCTGCTTGCTGCAGAGGTGCCGGCCGGCGTACACACGGGTGCATTAAGCTCCCGTGCCGGCGTCGGTGATACCAATGCCACCTCCGCCGGAGACACCAATGGCCTCGGCATCGCGTTCTGTGAGTTGCTGGCCGTGAAGCTAGGAATCGGGGGCGGCCCCTATTGGCCGCCCGCAATCCACGCACTCAACCCCGAGATCAAGGTAGGCACAATGGCGGTGATCGTCGCTCTGAGTTGTTGTTGCACTTGCTCATGGACAATCTCTGGAGTCCGCGCCACCTGTGCCTTGAGTTCTTGAACCTCGCGCGCCTGGCTTTCCGAGCTGGTCTTTTTCTCCTTTCGCCCACCAGTGTTATAGTATGACCCTTATTTTGTCGACAAGCCTTTGCCGGCCAGACGACCAGCTAACGTCGGCTTACTGAGCTTATCCTTGTTCTTCATTACATTCAACGCCCTATTTAGAGTGGTGTCCCAAGGGTTGCTCTTAGTTGACCCCGCGCTACTGCTTTCAGTCGCCTGCGGAAGGAATGTGAACCATTTAGAAATTTGGCTTCATTAATTAGAATGCAACCATATGGAGCTAATTACGCGGGGGTGTATTCCTTACCAGAACAAGCTCAAGCGCCCTGGTCTTCGGATCCGTGGTAAGCTCCTTTGTTTTCGGGTCCTTCTTGTACCGGGCCCTGACATAGTTCCTGGTCTGCTTGTCACCGTATTTATCGAAGAGGGGCGGTAGGCCTTGCTCGGCACGGTCCGCCTCCTCCTTGTCCCATATAGGCTCTGCCACTCTATAACCGCCGGGACCGAGTATGTGTTCCCCTAAGTTCAGCTCCCGCATTTCTTTCCCCCACTTACTTGATTCGGAGTGTGCGGTGCTCGAGCAATTGATCTTGAAGTCGTTGTAGTCATCTTCGGTGATCGAAGGATTTTTCTCCTGGATCTTCTCATAACTCTCACCTTTCTTGATCATTCTCTTCACATTGCTTTTCCAAGTAGACAGGGCCTTGCTCATCTTCGTGAGGGCAGCATTGTTCACTTTAGTCCCTTTGAGGCTTGTGTTTTCAAATTCAGCGGGGAACTTGTATTGTTCGTGCAGCTTCGTGAAGAGGAGGTTGCGCAAATTCCCTCGGTCAGGATGCCTCAGGTTCTCGGTGTTGATCGAGACGATGCTCCGGAGAATGCACCCGAGCTGAAGCGAGTACCCCTTGACTATTCGTTCGGGCGCCGTTGGATTCCCGTCGGAGTCAACTTCAGTAACTTCCTCCTTGAGGGTGCGGAGCACGGTCGGGCGCCGGTCCTTCCGTTGCCTCTTCTGGCTGCCATCTGTGCGTGCGCCGCCATCATCAGTGGTGGCATCCTCGGCGGCACCATTAGTGGTGGCATCAGTGGGGTCATCCTCGGTGGCACCATCAGTGGTCTCAGGATCGGTGGGGAAGGCGGTGTCCTCATACAAGTGAGGTTGTTCCTCCATCTCCTGGACAGCTCCCAGAATGCCTTGCCACCCGAACCCCCGGCCTCATCGTTGTGGGCCATGTTTCTCTCTAAATAGAAACAAAGTTTGGTCAAAAAGTTGTTTATTATCAAGGAACAAGATCATGGTCTCATCATTTAGGGTTTGTCGACACCGAGGCATCCTAAAATCTAGGCTTTTATCATTGAGGGTTTTTCGACGCCGAGGCACCCTAAAAGCCATGCATTAGTCACAAGTACGCCGGGGCACTTGATCCTACTTAATTAAGTACTAAGATACCCCGGCCCATGCATTAGTCACAAGTACCCCATATGTCCTATTTTTAGCAAAGTCATGCTAAAATTCACGGAAAATTTCAGCATGACCTTTGCTGAAAATAGGACATATGGAGTACCCGAATTTGCCGGAACGGAAGTTAATCGACATTCCGGCAAACTCAAGGGCCTCTCGGGGTACCTGCAAAATCATTATCCCCGCGTAATGAAGTCGCCAATGGGTCATTTCAGAAGATCACAAGTAGCATCATCACAAGTACAGCAGCAGCAGTGAATACAGGTATAACAACAGCAGCATCAGGTTTATTGTTCTTCTTCATAAACACTAATTGACTAATTGAGCAATACAGCGACAGTGTGAACAAATAAAAACACAAACTACACCAAAAAAAATGGATGAGCTAGCTAGTCACTAACAAATTGAATTTCATCAACTTGCAATACAAGGCTCAAGCAATGGGTCAGGCGTCTTCTAACTATACCAGAAACTTGTTTTGGTCCAAAATGTCTTTTATACTACTCTATAAGTTACAAGCAATACTTTCACCACTATTTTAATGGTAACATGCTAGTAAAAATAAAAAATGGCATTATTCAGGAAAGGTAGTTTTTATAGTAAATCGAGTCATTTTTTATCATGTGTTTTGTATGAAGTATTAAACATCAATAGTGGCCAAACTGAAACTGCTCAGACAGGTTAGGTTTGGCATCAAAACATATGTTTGGTAGTATGACTGAATGTTTCCATCTCTACTTCTTTTGCTGAAGAAAACTATGACATTTTTGTTAAGGAGAAAGGGACGTAGATAGCACTAACTGTTTGAATGAAGAAAACTATACTAATTTGAACTGCCTTTAGCAATCATATATATATATATACAATCTTCAAAGTGCATGTGCTCAAGTGCCAACAGGCACTTTTGCTTAAAGAACAAGCATGTTGTAAGTATAATAATCTACGCGGTCGTTGGCTTTGGTGAACCTTGGACTGAATCCATCCACACTAGAGATTTTGCATTGTCAGGGCAAAAGAATCAAACTGCTGAACATGTGAAACGCTCATACAACTTAGCTATCAAGCTTGAAGTGTTGCACCATTCATTCAGATTACTACCATGGACAAAGCACAGGCAGCAGACAAGAAAAAGATCGCTAGCATTCCATTCCAACCAGATCCACCCTCGATACACGTGCCAAGAAGAACAATGGCCAAGAAGAACTAATCTACCAACCTAAAACCATCACCACGCCATACTCGGATCTCTGGTGCTCTAAAACTCCTGGGACACAATAAGTACACTTTCTACCTAACATCGTTCAAAACACAGAGTAATCTACTTGCAGAACAGTATGAGAACTTTCATCATCATTTTTCATAAATAACTTTGCTTGATATGTCACCTTGGTTCAAATTAATTTGGGCTCTCTGATTTACTGGTTGTTGGTTCAAATACCACCCGCTAACAAGATAAGGAACAACATCTGAAGTACTTGTTGTCATGTCTTAGTACATCCACCATGCAGCATAATAACAAAGACAAAGAGGAGAGAAAATTCAATGCACCATGGCAGACATGAGCAAGTGCTTGCATATTGTGCCACTGAAATTCATACAAGTGCTTGAACAATTTGTTTGGGGGTATGGCATCACAGAGCAGCAGCAATGGCATACAAGAGCATGAGAACAGAGAAATACTACTAGCACAGCGGAAGAACCATAGAGGGAAGCGGCAGTACCAGTGGACGGGGAGGAGCGCGGGCCGGGCAGATCGGGGGGCGTTGGCGCGGCTGGCGCCGAGCACCGGGCAGGGCGAGGGCGCGACAGAGAGACAGGCGGCGGGGCGGCGGCGTCGGGACGAGGACGACGGGGACGGCGGCGTCGGGACGAGGACGACGGGACGAGGACGAGGACGACGGGGCGGCGTCGAGGCAGCGGGGCAGCGGCGTCGGGGCGGCGTCGAGGTGGCGGGGCAGCGGCGCCGGGGCGGCGTCGAGGCGCCGGGGCAGCGGCATCGGGGCGACGTCAAGGCGGCGGGGCAGCGGCGTCGGGGAAGGGGATCGAGGGCGAGGGCGAGGGAGAGAGAGGGGATCGAGGGCGAGGGAGAGTGGTGGGCCGCCGGGGAGGAACTATGGATGGGGGCGGCACAATACTAATGGCACACCACCCCTCGGTGCGCCATAAGTACATACACACTAATGGCGCACCTCACCCTGGTGCGCCATTAGTAAAAAAAAAATCTGCTCGAGCCAACAGGTTATATTCTACTAGCTCGACTGGTCAGCAGCCAGTTCTCACACCAGGAGGTCCTGGGTTCGATTCCCAGGCTCCACAAATTTTTTTTTCATTTAAAATGATGTTTGATACTTATTTGTGTTTAAATATGTTCAAACTTGTTTAAATCATAACAGTAATATTTTTTATAAGACAGTAATATTTTTTAAAAAAATATCATCAAACAGTAATGCCGGTGGAGCGGGGGAGGTGCGGGGGGTGCGGGGGGTCGGCGGCGGCGGTTGAGTAGGGGAGGGGTGCGGGGGGTCGGCGGCGGCGGTTGAGTAGGGGAGGGGTGCGGGGGGTCGGCGGCGGCGGTTGAGTAGGGGAATCGAGGGTGCGGGCGGTCAGCGGCGGCCGGTGGACCGGGGGGTGCTCGGCGGCGAGGGGGACCGGATCTGGCGAGGTGGGATAGCGATCGAGATGGAGGGGGATTGAGATCGAGTGTCCATGAAATTAAAAAATATTCATGATAGTTCAAAAAATGCCCATGAAATACAATCGAGAAATGAAGTCTACGATTTAAATACAATCGATCTTAGCTAGCTATTTGTTCACAATCTTCTTGCCCTTCTTTTTCGCAAATGGAGTTCTTCTGTGGAACGGACGTCCTTTAGGTAGGGTGGTCCTGCTTCTTCTTGTGGTGTATGCTGCTACTTCATCATCGTTGTCATGTTCGATCCTCGGGTCGCCGTACTTGTCAAAGTCTTGCTCATTGGCTACTCCATCCATTCCGATGATCTTCCTTTTGCCTCTCCTCACGACAACACGACTGGGCTTTGGCGGGTCGGTAATGAAGAAGCATTGGTCCACTCGGGAAGCCAGTACCCATGGCTCATTTTTCGCGGTGACGTTTGCGCCCGCGGTCTTGGATTTGGCTTCGGGTATAACCATGGTGGTGAAATACCGGTCTTCTTTTGTGACGCTCTTGGCCCATCTGACACGGAACACCGGGACCTTCTCTCCAGCGTAGCTCAGCTCCCAGATCTCCTCGATCCTTCCGTGGTATCTGTCCTTGTCGTTACCGGTGTAGGATTCCATCGTTCCCCCGGAGTTCTGATAACCATCGCTCTTCATGTCCTTGGCCTCGGTGTAGAATGTGTAGCCGTTGATATCGTACGCCTCATAGGTCATCAGGTTGTGCTCGGCGCCCTGTGACAAGGCGAATATGAGTTGTTCTTCCGCGGAAGAATCCTCATGTAAAGGGTACGACAGAAGCTTCTGCTTGAACCAACGCGTGAAACATGAGTTGTGCTCTTTGAGTATATCTCCGTCCGTCCTCTGTTGGCCTTGGTCATTGTACGTCTTCTTAATAAAGCTTTTGTACTCTACCACCCAAGGATCGAACACGTCTATGTGTTGTAGCGCGACTAGGTTTGCTCTTTCAAAGTCGGCGAGTCGACTTTCGAAGTCGACATGCATTTCGCGGCGACCCTCACGGTGACCCCATCCAGCGAGCCTGCCGAGGTGCCTGTTGACGGGCAGACCAACGGGGTTCTCGATGCCTAGATAATTCGTGCAGTACGAGATGCACTCTTCGGTCAGAAAGCCCCTGGCTATGCTTCCCTCTGGACGTGACATGTTGCGAACGTATCCTTTGATGACACCATTCATCCTTTCGAACGGCATCATGCTGTGCAGGAACGTCGTCCCGAGTTGGATGATATCCTCCACTATATGGACCAGCAGATGCACCATAACGTCGAAGAATGCGGGCGGGAAGTACATCTCAAGCTCGCATAGTATCACCACGATCTCTTCCTGTAGCCTTCTGAGTTGCCTCACGCCAATCGACTTCCGAGAGATGACGTCAAAGAAGTTGCATAGGCCAAATAGCGTTTCACGGACGTGTGCTCCCATGATCCCACGGATTGCAACTGGAAGTATCTGCGTCATCAGCACGTGATAGTCGTGAGACTTCATCCCGTTGAACTTCTGCTTCGCTGGGTCTAGGTATCTGCTTATCTTCCCCGCGTAACCGTAAGGAAGTTTTACTCCTAGGAGGCAGGTGAAAAACTGCTCGATCTCCTCCTGACTTAGAGTGAAGCACGAGGGAGGGTAGTCATTTCCGGTCTTCTTGGCCTTTTTGCCTTTGCGACGACTTTCTGTGTCCTGCTTTGCCTCATCATCATCATCATCATATATAGCGTGAAGCTCCTGCCTGATGCCCATTGATTTCAAGTCTGCCTTTGCTTTCGGCCCATCTTTGGTCCTCTCTGGCATGTTGAGCAGGGTACCAAGCAGACTCTCGCACACGTTCTTCGTGATATGCATGACATCAAGGCTGTGAGGCACATGGTGGATCTTCCAGTACGGCAAGTCCCAGAAAACAGACCTCGTTTTCCATACCTTCAGCAGCGGCTCTGGCGCCTTTCGCTTCTTTCCCGGCTCTGGCGCCTTTTGCTTCTTTCCCGGTAGTGGGCAGTCTTTCCAATTTTTCAACAACTCGTCTATTTCCTCGCCGCTCCTCGTACACGGGCGTTTTCGGGGTTCGGTTTCACCATCGAACAGATCCTTGCGTTTCCTCCACGGGTCATCGTTGCGAAGCCACCTTCGATGTCCCATGAACACGGTTTTCGAAGACCCGGGATCTCTATCTAGCTGGCGATACGTTGTGTCATCCATGCATCGTACGCATCCAGAAAATCCGTGGACTACCTGCCCCGCGAGATATCCGTAACCGAGATAGTCGTGCACCATCGTGAGCAGTGCGGCTCTCATAGGGAAATATTCTTTCTCTGCGGCGTCCCACGTATTGGCTGGTGTTTTCCACAACGTGTCTAGCTCCTCCTTCAGCAGCCCCAGATACAGATTGATGTCGTTCCCTGGTTGTTTCGGCCCTTCAATTAGCATACTCATGTGAATGTACTTCCTCTTCATGCACAACCAGGGGGGAAGGTTGTACATCCACACAAACACAGGCCAGGTGCTATGTGTGCTTCTCTGGCTGCCAAACGGATTGACTCCATCGGTGCTCGCGCCCAGCACGATGTTCCTTGGATCCTTCCCAAATTCTGGGTATTCAAAATTCAACGCTTGCCACTGGCTCGCATCCTTAGGGTGACTCAGCATCTTGTCTTTTTTATCTATCTCCGGATCATTTGCGTCATCTTCTCGCTTCTTCTCCTCCCTATCCGCGTGCCAACGCAGGAGCTTTGCTACCTTAGGATTCGCGAAATACCGCTGCAGACGAGGAGTGATCGGAAAGTACCACACCACTTTTCGAGGAGCTTTCTTCCTCTTCTTGTATCGAGTGACGCCGCACGCCGGACATATGGTAGACTCCGCGTGCTCGTCCTGATAAATGATGCAATTGTTCATGCAGACATGGTATTTCACGTGCGGTAAATCCAGAGGACACACGATTTTCTTCGCCTCCTCCAAACTGGTCAGGCACTTGTTCCCCTTTGGAAGACGTTCGTGCCAGAATGACATGTTCTCGTCGAAGCATGCGTCGGTCATTTTGTGTTTTACCTTCATCTCCAGAGCCATGAGCGTTACTTTCAAGCGGGTATCCTCGGGCCTGCATCCTTCATACAATGGAGTAACCGCGTCTAACTCAAGTTGATCCACCTTGGCTTTCTCTCGGGCGGCAGCTCTTGCGTTATCCGTCTGCTTGAGAAGTAGCTCTTGAATATAAGGGTCCTACACCCAGCCCATCGATGGTCCACCGTCGTCTGCTCCGCCGGCATCATCATCTTCATGATCATGCCCGTCGTCTGCTCCGGCATCTTCCTCATCATCATGTCCTGCATCTTCTACATGATGACTGTGTACAGCATCACCGTCGTGATCATCTCCTGGGGATTCTTCGTCTTCTCGCCCGCCCGAGCCGCGGTGGTTGTCTTGCTGCCCTTCCTCATTTCTTGCCCGGCCCTCATGGACGACTTCGTAGTCATCTTCATCACCTTGCCACCGATAGCCATCCATGAAACCACGCAAGAGCAGGTGGTCCCGCACCTGCCCGGAATCCGGGTCCGCAATAAGGCTCTCCAGCTTGCATCTTCGACACGGACATCTCATCTCCGTCTCGTTCTTTTGAAGCATCTCGGCCTTTGCGGACCTCAAAAACCAATTCACGATGCCTTCGGTCATCGTGCGGACCATGGTTGCCTGCGGGGTAGAGCAAAACGATATTTTAGAACCAAGAAAAAATTTGGCATGACTTTCCCTAAAAATAGGACCAAAAATAATGCTTAATGCCAAAATTATCGCCGAAACGGAAATGAATCAACATTCCGGCAAAATATTGGCAACTGTCGCATTTCAAATACCGGTACACCTCCAAACACAAACACATATGCAACACCACAAACATATGCAGCACCACGAACATACATAGATCTAGCTAGGCCATAAAAAGTGCATGTGCACATTGTTGTAGGGAGAACAACATAAATATAGCTTCCCCCCTTACTTACCTATCAAAACAAGGTAATTTAACCACTTAATTTGAATGAATCTATGGTGGAAATAAGGTGAAAAAGAGGAGGCACCCGAGACAAGGAGGACGTGGAGAGAATGAAGTGGGGAGAAAGTGAGTGTGGGTAGGAGAGGCTGCCCAAAATATCTTGTTGCTGCCCACTTACTAATGGCGCACCAGCAATAAATGTGCCATTAGTAATCCAGGTTACTAATGGCGCACCTACATCTGATGCGCCATTAGTAGTTTTGCAAAAAAAAGAAAAAAATCATACTAATGGCGCACTCTTCCACGGTGCGCCATTAGTAGTTTGAAGTAGTAATGGCGCACGGTGGAACAGTGCGCCATTAGTAGTTTTGCAACAAAAGGAATAAAAAATATAATTAAAAAAACAACATTAGTGGCGCACTCTGGGACTAGTGTGCCATTACTAGTTACAACTAGTAATGGCGCACCGTGCCAGGATGCGCCATTAGTATGTTTGGACAGACGCGCTAGTTCAAAAAAAAATTTGGATACTAATGGCGCACCCTAGGCCAGGTGCGCCATTAGTACTTTCAACACTAATGGCGTATCAGAAAGTGGTGCGCCATTAGTATATACTAATGGCCCACCACTTATCTGGTGCGCCATTAGTGTCAATCCCATCTATAGCCCTTTTTCTAGTAGTGAAACGGCCCTTCGTCAAAGCGGAGGAATCCGATAAATTCCTATAAGTCATCGAGTGGCGACCAGTCTCGCGCTACATCATGACAGTCAGTTTTCGGCGTTCTCTACTGAGGTGCTCGCCCGGCCGAACCGGGGCACAATAGCAGTAGTTCTGCTGGTGCTACCTTAGCCGATAGAGCGGAACGTAAGGTAGCCGAACTCAGGAGCCGGGCAACCCAACATTTGACCAAAGACATGACTCGGAGCTGATGCATATAATGCCAAAACTCGCGACGCCGAACACTCCCTAAGGTGTTCGGTCTTTATGAGTGCGGGCGAAACAACACCCTTTATTATTTAAAAAAGCCCCTGGTGTCCAGGTACGAGCAAAAATTCTGACGTGGCCACATGCCAAGACGCCAGCCTCCTCCTAGGTTATAGCTGAAGAAACCAGGGGATGTATAGCAGCAAGAGACAGTAAAAAAAGGTTTACGCAGGGTCTTAATCTAAAATGAATCCTTATGAAGGGTCCCTACTGCACGTCTGCGCCTGTGTCTCCGCTGTGCCGTATCCTGGACGGGCGCCGCACGACGTTCATTTGTAAAAGAGAGGAACTGAATTGAAAATGGGTCTTGCGGAACAAAAAGTTGATAATAAACAAAGTATAAAGTAAAATATATAAAATTGAGCTTTATTGTCTCTGCGTATAGCCCCTAGTACGGGGGTATACGACCTCTAATCCTGCGTTGGTGATGGACTTTTGCCGAACTCGTCTATTCCGGGTTCGTGGCCTTTAATGACCTATGCTGGAAAGTCCTTTGGCTGGTGAGGCCATTTTGTTGTGCGGCTGTCTAAGCGGCCGCTCAGTACTTCTAGTGCGTCCCCTTCAAAGATATGATGCCTCGTGGACCGGGCATCTTGAGCGTGAGGGATGCATAGTGCGGTATTGCGTTAAAGCGAGCGAAAGCTCCGCGTCCCAATAGTGCTTGATAGCGACTTGGAAACGAGACGACATGGAAGGTCATCTTTTCGCGACGGAAGTTATCGGCAGAGCCGAATATAACTTCAAGCCGGAGAAAACCCATGCAATGGGTGTCCGGGCCAGGTGCTACCCCTTGAAATGAGGTTTTGCTGCGGCGGATTCTTGCTGGGTTTATCCCCATGCGATGGATTGTATCCTGATATATCAGGTTTAGTCCACTGCCGCCGTCCATAAGGACATTTGTAAACTAGAATCCGCCAATTATTGGATCCAGTGTCAGGGCAGTCCAGCCTGCGTTTTGGATATTTCTAGAATAATCTAGCTGATCGAAAGTAATTGGTCTTAATGACCAGTGGCGGGACCCCTGATGGATAGGTTTTATTCTGTGTACCTTTATGGGTGCCACACGTTTTGTTATGTGAAGTAAGTTCACAGTTTTAACTTCTTGTGGGAAGTTCTTTTGTTTTCTGGTGCTCTGCTTCTGGGGTTCGTCCTCGTCTTTGCTTGGTGTGTCGAGCCCCTTGTGTTTGGTGTTGAGCCTTCCGTATTGTTTTAAAACCCAACAGTCTCTGTGGTATGGTTAGCAGGCTTCCCAGGAGTACTGTGTATCTGACATATCCTGTCCAGGATTCTGTTTAAGTTGGACGGATCATCCCTATTATCCTGGAGGGGTGTTTTTGTCTGATTTTGTCGCGAGCCTTTGAATCCGGCATTGACTGTCGTGCTCTTCGGACTTTTTTCTTTAGTTCGGCGACGATCTTTGTTGCGTCACGGTTTTCCGTTTCCATCCCTGATTTTGGATGTACTTGGGTCGCTGGGGCTGCGTCTTGCCAACCATCTGTCCTCTCCTGCGCAAAAGCGGGTCATGAGGCTTGTGAGTGCGGCCATTGTTCTTGGCTTTTCCTGGCCGAGGTGTCTGGCGAGCCATTCGTCTCAGACATTATGCCTGAAAGCTTCTAAGGCTTCGGCGTCCGGACAATCCACTATCTGATTCTTTTTAGTAAGGAATCTGTTCCAGAACTGCCGAGCTGATTCTCCGGGCTGTTGAGTTATGTGGCTGAGATCGACTGCGTCCGGAGGGCGGACATAGGTCCCTTGAAAATTTGCTCGGAAAGCGTCCTCGAGCTCTTCCCAACTTCCGATTGTGTTTTCGGGAAGGCTTTTAAGCCAGTGCCGGGCTGGCCCTTTAAGTTTAAGAGGTAAATATTTGATGGCGTGGAGATCATCTCCTCGAGCCATATGTATGTGGAGGATATAGACCTCGATCCAGATTCCGGGGTCTGTTGTTCCATCATACGCCTCTATGTTGACGGGTTTGAATCCCTCTGGAAATTCATAGTCCAGAACCTCATCGTTGAAGCATATGGGGTGTGCGGCGCCCCTGTATTTGGGTGTGCCGGATTCTGATGGTGGCTTTTTTGCATTGCTTACGAGAGCTTGCTTTCTTGGCCCATAAATGGACCTGGCTGGGCCATGATGCGGATCCTTGACTGGGTCGCATGCCGCCTTGAGTACGGCGCCACTTGCCGTTTGATGCTGGCCATGGGGTCGTCTATCCGACCGTGTGGCTTTCTTATTTTTCGAACGCTCTAGGGCCTCTTCGTCGAATTCGGGCAGTAGCTTTCTCTTTGGATAGCTTTTAGTGCGACGACTGCCGTTTACACGACATGCACTCACCACTTATCGCCGTTTACACGACATGCACTCGGCAACCTTCAAGCGGAAGCCCAGCGAGGGTGTCGGCCACGGCCTACCTAAACACTCAAGTCTCTAGTACATGTTTATCGCCTATTCCGGTTCCATCCGCAGGGAGTCCGGCTGAGGTTTCCACATACGGCCCCGAACGATGTGTACAGGGTTCCAAGACACCAAACGGGCTCCCGGCATGCCCAGCCACGTGCCTACCACAACATAGCCCACCCCTACGGTTAATGCTGCATGCGGCCCCCAGCATACTACAAACACCAGAAACTACTTGCAACTACTGGACAGAGGACAAGGGTGATTAAGAAGCCGAGAGAGTCAATTAAGGATCCCAATGTGTGGTAGTAACTGTTTCATGGATCACAAACACAGAACTCAGTTCCTGAGGACGGCTTCAATGAGACAACCCACCATGTACTCCTACATGGCCTCTCACTGCTACCTTTACCAAATCGTGTTCACACACTTAGCTCTCAACAGTAAGACATGTTCACACACCTTCGATTCACCCCCGATGAATCAGACACGACACAACTCTAAGCAATAGCAGGCACGACAAACAAGCATGAATGAGTAGGCACATCAGGGCTCAAACAACTCTTACTCATGCTAGTGGGTTTCATCTATTTACTGTGGAAATGACAGGTCATGTAGAGGATAAGGGGTTCAACTACCGCAGCAAGTAACACATGAATCGTTGTTGTCCTAATGTAGTAAAAGAGAGCAGGAGCGAGAGAGTGGGATTGTATCGGAATGAACAAGGGGTTTTGCCTGCCTGGCACTTCTGAAGATAACATAGTTCTTCATCGGTGTCATCGAACACGTCGTCGGAACCACGTCTATCGAGAGGGGACAAATACCGACAACAGAGAAAAAAACACAATCAATGCAATGCACAATATGATGCATGATAATGACATGGTAAAATGGGTGTGTTGGGCTAATGCAACTACAATCAGAAGGTTTTGAGCTTTTTTGAATCAAGGATTCAAATACAAGCCTAAATTATGAACTCATATAAGTGCATTATCATGTTTCATCTATACAGCAAGGTTAGGTTGCTTTAACATGCATGAAACTAGTACAGATGGACAGATTGCATTTTTCTGATCATTTTTCATATATAACTTGTTTGATTTGGAGCTACGGTTGATTTACTATGAATTTTAGAAGTTTGCAACATTTTTTGGAATTTCCTATATAAGAATAAATCCAGAAAATGAGTTACTACGTCAGCATGACATCACTATGATGTCAGCGGTCAACGGGCACGGTCCAGGTCAACCCTGATAGTGGGTCCCGCGTGTCGGTGTAATTAGTTTAACTAAAATATTTAATTAATACTAATCCTAATTAGTCAGCAGGCCTGGGCCCTACCTGTCATTGACCCAGGGGTCAAAACTGGGCCCAACCGTGGTCAAACGGGGTCAGCGGGGTCAACTCGCCGGCGTTTAGCCGCCGGAGAGGCCAAACGCGGCGGTGCAGGTGCGGGTTTCACCTACAGGGCACCGTTCGAGGCGCCGTTGGGCTCTACGGGTAGTTGGCGCAACGGCGCATCCGTTGGTGGCCGTGGCTGGGCCTGGGGTGGCCGGAGTCAACGGCGGCGAGCTCGGTTGCGGCCGCCGGAGTTCGGGCACCTGCGGGTTTGGCGTTGTGGTGCACGGGAGGAGGAGTCGGTGGGTGAAACATGCTCCTGGGGGTGCACTGAGTGCAGTGACGCGCTCGGTGCGGACGGAGGCGTACCAAAACGGCAGCAGCGACGAGTCAGTCGCCGGTGAGGTCTCGGTCTCGACGGAAACGAGGGCTACGATGAGCTAGTGGGCATGGGAGTAGGGGGGTCGGTAGAGGAGCTCACCGCGAGTTCGGAGGTGGCCTCGGCGTGCTTGGGGAAGCACCGAGGCGAGCGGGGCAGCAAGAGGGATCTCCGACGACCAAGGTTGAAGAAGATGGAGGTGAGGGCGTTCGGGGGCGTCCTGCATCCGGAAGCTCGGTGGGGGGGGGGGGGGTCGAGGAGGACGGCACGAAGCTCGTGGGCGCAACAGAGGGGCGAGGGGGTAGCTGTGGTCGTGGTGGTTCTCGTCGGCGGCGGCCGCCGCGTTCGGTGGTGCGAGAGAGAGAGCCAAAGGAGGGGGAGGAGCACGTGAGAGAGTGAGAGGGGAACCAGGGAGGCTGTGTGGCGTCTCCAGAGCGTCGAGGGGGAAAGCGGCAAGCAGGAGGAGGCGTGGCGAGCTCGGCGGTGTCGCGGTGTCCCTCCTCTGCCTACTGGCAGAGGTAGGCGATGACTGGCACCAGGCCAGTGGGCTGGGCCGGTGCGGCTGGGCCGCCAGGTAAGTGGCCCAGGTAGGTTCTCTCTCTCTGATTTCTATTTATTAATGTTTTCTATTATTCTGTACACTTTAGATCTTTATTAAAAATGCCAGGGCATTACCAAAAATCATGAAACTAATCATGGCTACTGTTTAGAATATATCCAACAGCAAACATTTTAGTTTATGATTATTTGAGCATTTAAAATATTTTATAGCATTTAAATGCCCAAATGCAAATACAATATGAATTAATTCAAAAATCCAGAACGGCCTAGAAATATGTGCATGACTTTTGGCTGAGGTTTTCACCTTTAACAAAAATCATGAACTTTTCTAAAGGGCATTTGGGATTATTGAAAATATTTTTATTCAACCTAGTTGAAAACATTTGGTGCGAGGGTTACAACAATCCCCATTTCAAGTTTCTAAGAAAATTAAACATGATGATATGATGATCATGCAAGGACAAGCAAATGCTAAGCTAGGGTTGTGACATCTTCTGTGCAGCAATGAGGATAAACCTCAGATCACGGACCCATTCCGCATCATTGCTACTATCATCTTTCAAATTACTTTTCTCTAGGAACATATAAAAACACATGGAAGCTATAACGTGAGCTATTGATCTACAACATAATCTGCAAAATACTATCAGGACTAAGTTCATGATAAATGAAAGTTCAATTAATCATATTACTTAAGAACTCCCACTTAGATAGACATCCCTCTAGTCATCTAAATGATCACGTGATCCAAATCAACTAAACCATGTCCAATCATCATGTGAGATGGATTAAGTTTCAATGGTGAAAATCACTATGTTGATCATATCTACTATATGACTCATGCTCGACCTTTCGGTCTCTAGTGTCTCGAGGCCATATATGCATATGCTAGGCTCGTCAAGTTTAACCTGAGTATTCTGCTTGTGCAAAACTGGCTTGCACCCGTTGTATGTGAACGTAGGGCCTATCACACCCGATCATCATGTGGTCTCTCGGCACGACAAACTGTAGCAACGGTGCATACTCAGGGAAAACACTTATACTTTGAAATTTAGTAAGGGGTCATCTTATAATGCTACTGTTGTACTAAGTAAAATAAGATGCATAAAAGATAAACATCACATGCAATCAAAATATGTGACATGATATGGCCATCATTATCTTGTGCTCATGATCTCCATCACCGAAGCATCACCATGATCTCCATCATCACCGGCGCGACACCTTGATCTCCATCGTAGCATCGTTGTCGTCTCGCCAACTATTGTTACTACAACTACCGCTACCGCTTAGTAATAAAGTAAAACAATTACATGGCAATTGCATTGCATACAATAAAGCGACAACCATATGACTCTTGCCACTTGTCGATAACTTTGTTACAAAACATGATCATCTCATACAACAATTTATATCACATCATGCCTTGACCATATCACATCACCGCAAGCCCTGCAAAAACAAGTTAGACGTCCTCTACTTTCTTGTTGCAAGTTTTACGTGGCTGCTATGGGCTTCTAGCAAGAACAGTTTTTACCTACGCTTCAAAACCACAATGATTTTTCGTCAAGTGTTCTGTTTTAACCTTCAATAAGGACCGGGCGTAGCCACACTCGATTCAACTATAGTTGGAGAAATAGACACCCACCAGACACCTATGTGCATAAGCACGTCGGTAGAACAAGTCTGATGAACGCGGTCATGTAATGTCGTTCCGGGCCGCTTCATCCAACAATACCGCTGAATCAAAGTATGACATGTTGGTAAGGAATATAACTATTATCACCCACAACTCTTTGTGTTGTACTCATGCATATAACATCTACGCAAACCTGGCTCAGATGCCATTGTTGGGGAACGCTGTAATTTCAAAAAAAATCCGACGATCACGCAAGATCTATCTAGGTGATGCATAGCAACGAGGGGGAGTGTGTGTCCATGTATGCTCGTAGACCAAAAGCGGAAGCGTTAAGTAACGCGGTTGATCTAGACGACCATCTTCGCGATCCAACCGATCAAGTACCGAACGCACGGCACCTCCGCGATTTGCCCACGTTCAGCTTGGTGTCGTCCCTCGAACTCTAGATCCAGCTGAGGCCAAGGGAGAGTTCCGTCAGCACGACGGCATGGCGACGGTGATGATGAAGTTACGGGCGCAGGGCTTCGCCCAAGCACTGCGACGATATGACCGAGGTGGAAAACTGTGGAGGAGGGCACCGCGCATGGCTAAAAGATCCACTTGATCAACTTCTGTGTCTATGGGGTGCCCACCTCCCCCTTATATAAAGGAGGGAGGGAGGAGGAGACCAGCCAAGGGTGGCGCGCCCAAGGCGGCCCCCTTTCCTATTCCCACAAGGAGAAGGGGGGAAGGAGGAGGAGGAGAGAACGAAGGAGGGGGCCACCACCCCCTCCCCTTGTCCAATTCGGACTAGGGCAGTGATACGTCTCCAACGTATCTATAATTTTTTATTGTTTCATGCTATTATATTATGTGTCTTGGATGTTTATGGGCTTTATTAAACACTTTTATATTATTTTTGGGACTAACCTATTGACCTAGATCCCAGTGCCAGTTCCTGTTTTTTAGCTTGTTTCCGTGTTTCGAAGAAAAGGAATATCAAACCGAGTTGAAACGGAACGAAATCTTCAAAAGAAGTTATTTTTGGAAGGAAAGCAACCGGGGAGACTTGGAGTCCACGTCAAAGAAGCAACGAGGAAGGCACGAGGTAGGGGGCGTGCCCTCCCCCCCAAGCGCGCCCTCCACCCTCGTGGGCCCCTCCACTAGTAGAAAAGGGGGCAACGGTCCAGGCCGGGTCATCCCATTAGTCCCGGTTCAATCTAGAACCGGGACCAATGGGGGCATTGGACCCGGTTCGTGAGCCCAGGGGGCCGGCCGGGCCACGTGGGCCATTGGTCCCGGTTCGTCTGGACCTTTTGGTCCCGGTTGGTGGGACGAACCGGGACCAATGGGCCTGGCTCCTGGCCCACCAACATTGGTCCCGGTTGGTGCCACCAACCGGGACTAAAGGCTCCCCCTTAGTCCCGGTTCATTCCACGAACCGGGACTAAAGGGTTCGCCCTCGTTACACCCAGAGTTTAGTCCCACCTCGCCAACCGAAGGGCTCCCACACCTGCTTATAAGCCCGTCCCTCTCTGCATTATTGAGCTCCTCTCAAAGTGAAAATAGATGCACCTACAGAGGAAAATTGGACCTAAATTCATAAATAGAAATGAATTATGAATTTATGTTTAATTTTCTCTATAAGTGCATCTATGTTCACTAAGAGAGAAGTTTTTATTTTTTGTGACCTAAAAGAAAAAAGAAATCACTAAAAAACTATAAGTATTTAGTTCTAAGTACAAATGAAAAAAGAAAAAGAAAAAAATGCCTATAATATTTGTAAAGTTATTCATAAACTAGTGATTCACACTAATTTTAAAAAATTCAAATTTAAACTATTCAAATTTTAAAACTAATGGCACTAACAGAAAGTTTATAATTTTTGTGACCTAAAATAAATTTTTGTGCCCTAAAAAGAAAAAAGAAATCACTACAAGACAAAAAAAAGTGCCACCTACTATTAAATAGCAGGAAAAAGATTGACTCAAAAATCAGTTTTAACTATTGTAATTTGACACTAAGGGCACTAGTAAAGTTAATCAAAAACTTGAGATTCACACAAATTTCAAAGAATTCAAATTTTAACTATTCTAATTTGAAAACTAATGGCACTAGTAAAGTTAATCACAAACTTGAGATTCACACAAATTTCAAAGAATTCAAATTTTAACTATTCTAATTTGAAAACTAATGGCACTAGTAAAGTTAATCACAAACTTGAGATTCACACAAATTTCAAAGAGTTCAAATTTTAACTATTCTAATTTGAAAACTAATGGCACTAGTAAAGTTAATCACAAACTTGAGATTCACACAAATTTCAAAGAATTCAAATTTTAACTATTCTAATTTGAAAACTAATGGCACTAGTAAAGTTAATCACAAACTTGAGATTCACACAAATTTCAAAGAATTCAAAATTTAACTATTCTAATTTGAAAACAAATGGCACTAACAGAAAGTTTATAATTTTTGTGACCTAAAATAAAAAAGAAATCACTAAAAAACTATAAGTATTTAGTTGTAAGTAGAAACGAAAAAATAAATAGAAAAAAAGAAAAAAAATGCCACCTACTGGGCCAGCACGGCCTGAATACGACTAGAAACCCAACCATGGGCCAGGATTCAGGCCCGCAATAGGCCCAGTAGGCCCACAGGCATTGCAGTGTCTAATTAGGCCCGTAAGCCTGCATTTAAGAGGAGTTCGAGAGGGAAGAGGCAGCGGAGCTTATAAACAGGTGCCGGTCGCTCTCAACTAGCGAGGTGGGACTAAACATCCCACCGCACCGCGCCAGTTCCAGCACAAAGCCTTTGGTCCCGGTTGGTGGCACCAACCGGGACTAAAGGAGGGAATTGGTCCCGGTTCGTGACAGAAACCGGGACTAATGCCCCCCTTTAGTCTCGGTTGGTGCCACCAACCGGGACCATAGGCCTCCGCTTCCCGCCCTTTGGGCTGCCGAAAAGTGGCCTTTGGTCCCGGTTCGTGGCACACACCGGGACTAAAGGGGTGCATTGGTTCCGGTTTGTGCCACGAACCGGAACCAATGGCTTTGCTATATAAGCAAAGACTTGGGAAATTTTCACATTTCCCTTGCAGTTGCCCCCGACGACGCCGAGCACATCGACGCCGCCAAGCTGCCCCGAGGCCGTCCGCCGCCCCTGCCGTCGACCCCGACCGCGCCGTTGCCGTCGCCCGTGCCACGACGTCGCCGTCACCGCCCCGTGCCCCCCTGCCTCCTCGCCACCGACGCCGTGCCCCACACCGTCGCCGTCGCCGCCCCGTGCCCCCCTGCCTCCTCGCCGCCGATGCCGTGCCCCTCACCGTCGCCGTCCGCCTCCCCTGCCGTCGCCCCCGACCGCGCCATCGCCGTCGCTCGTGCCTCGCCATCGCCGTCGCCGCCCCGTGCCCCCCTGCCTCCTCGCCGCCGACGCTGTGCCCCTCCTCGTCGATCGCCGCCCCGGCTTCCGTAATTTCCTAATTTAGAATGTATAGTTAATTTAGTTGTATAGTTAGGATGTATAGTTAATTTAGATGTATAGTTAATTTAGTTGTACTTAATTTAGATGTATAGTTTAGATGCAAAAGTTTGTGTGTTCATATATATGCAAATAATATGTCAATTTTTTCATAGACTTTTTATGATTTTTTTTGTTGTAATTTTCTTCATAGAATTTTTATTTTGTTCATAGAATTTTTATTATTTTTTTCTGTTGTATTGTTCATATTGTGTAGGAATCAGAAAATTATGTATGATCAAAGTCATTTATGTATATGTTCATATTTAGAAGAAAAAGAAGCAGAGAAAAAAGGAAAATAAGAAGAGGAAGAAGGAGAAGAAGAAGAGGAGAGAAATAACAGGAGAAATAAATAAGAAGAAGAAAAAAAAGAAAAAAAAGGAGAAGAAGAAGGAATAATAGAGGAGAAGAAGAAGAATTCTTCATTTTTCTTCTTCTCCTCTATTATTCCTTCTTCTTCTCCTCTTTTTTTTCTTTTTTTCTTCTCCTTTTCCTTTCTTCTTCTCCTCTTTTTTCTTCTCCTTCCTCTTCTTATTTTTTGTTATCGGGTATGTCGTTGTCGACATACCCCCCCCTCCCCGATAACTTTTAGTAATTAGTACTACTTAGAAAGTGTTTAATGGAATTAGTTAGAACTAGGTAAACTTGTTTATTTTTAATAAGTACTTCATTATTCTATTTATAGTAAGTGCTTAGTAGTTGAACTAGTTGATTTAATAAAACTGGCTTATTTTACTATAGAAGTAGTTTATTTTTAGCAAGAAAATTAATAGAACTATTTTTTTTAGTTAAATCAATTATTCCCGCATCGATGTGGACGATGCCTATCCCGCATCCTCGTCGTCGAGTCGGCGGCGGACGACACCTGCTTGACCAGATGGGCCATGTCATGGACTGGGCTCCGCCGGGGTGGTACTGGGAGGCGCTACCTTCCGGGTGGCGTAGCTTGGTGAGGAGCCAGCCCGTCGTTGACCCGATCCTTGTTTGGTGGCGGTCGTGTGGGCCAGTGACAGTGCCGAGGCTTCCGGACACCGTGGAGTTGGTACGTCACCCTGTCAGCGAGGAGGACGAGCACGTCCGTCGCTACATGGTTGCGTTGGAGGGAAGGTTCGAGAATACCTGGCATGTTCTTCAGGGATCTCACTGGAGCTATGATCCTGTGATGGTTCCTTCCCTTTGGGTGTCCACCGCCCGCGCTGATACCCGTCGGGCGCTACGGTTCTAGCTGTACTGGCGATATGTATGATATATAGTATTCGACGTGTATTAGTGATAATATTCAATGTACGGACACATGGAGATGATGTAGTTTTTCTTATAATTGAAGGCATCCTAATTTGAATACTACTTTATTTTTCGATTTGATTTTTCTTATTGAATGCTCAAATTGGAGAGCACTATGCAAGGCATATGCCTATGATTAGTTGAATAATAATGATCTAATTTAGTCTTTGAATTATGAACGTATAGGAAATGTCATCATCAGACGACGAAAGTCTCCCGGGGGAGTGCGACTGGTGCCACGACGATCGAGGTGAGTGCGACAGGCCTCACCTGGATGATGGTCGGCGCTTCAGCATTAAGCTCGAGGAGACCTTCGAAGTTGAAACGGTACGCAACGACGACAAGTGTTTTTTTTCATAATTAAGCATGACTTCAACTATTTCAACGTGTAATTTTCATCTTGTACAATTCGAGTATAGTTGATCCCATGCCATGCAAGACGCTATGTCATCGAGAGGATGGATTTTGAAGACCATGAAAATTTTGAAACGAATAAAATTCACCTAAGGACCCATCATGATGTGGATTTTGAAGTAAAGTTGTGTAATGCTGAGAGCGTCACCCATTTTGGTTGCAAAAATGTGGAAGCATTTTGCAAATTGTATGGTTTTGATGAGGGTATGCTTGTCACCATGGATCTTGGTGATCCTGAAATCGAGAAAGACAATATGGACATTTGGGTCCTTGTTGATACTCCTCCAGTTCTACCGCTATGTAAGTTTCTCAAACATAGTTAATTATTAACTAATTTATATTGTTCATTTCAAAATAGTTGACAGCTTATTTCCATTGACAGCTTATTTTGAAGTATCAAAGAATGTGCAGAAGATGGTAGATAGAACTTACTACACCGATGGCTCTGAGTTAACTTACAAGGAGAAAACTCATCTGGTTGGATTTTGTAATTATCTTGAGAATTACAATATCTACAATCGAACTCCTCAACATTATGGTCAATACGTGCCACTAGTGCACGTGTTGAACTACGGTAACTACCATGGAGATACCCTGGTAAGATTTTTTACTATTACGACATCCGTGCATGCATCTTTATGCATACTTCTAAAACTAGTACATCATTGCTAACTACGAAGTTATTACTATGTTTTTCTATAGAGAATCCCAGAGGATTGTGTGCCTCATTTGATGTATCAGAATGGCGGCAGCCTTCGTGTTTTGAACATATATCCAGGTCATCCTACGAATCTCAATTGTCCATACCGGATTTCTAAAAGAAGTGGAGACAGGACAATCAAAGGATGGAAAAAATGTATGGACAGTCGTAATGAGCTTCTTGGAAGCAAAAGGAAGCGAGGCGCAAGAATTGGAGACAGGATGATCTCCATTCTTCATAATGGAGAGTCAGGGTCTATATTGTTTTATGCTATTTTACCTTAAGTGTGTTTAGGTCCTACCTGATACTGATGATCATATGCTAAGAACAATTATGTAGGGTTGGGTTCGATGACTATGAGGATGATGATCGTATGACTTATTATTAATAACGAGTAGAAGTTGTATGATGATGCTTGATTAATTAGTAGGACCTAATGATGTATGATGCGAGCATGCATGAATTATTATATATTTATCTGCGGGTGAAATGAACATAGCAGTAGCGTAGGTAAACGAAAGGATGAAGATATAAGAGAGGACACTTCTCTCTATTAGCTAGCTAATAACAACCTAAAAATAACCCCATAAACCCCTAAAACAACCACTTTTTTAAAAAGAAAAACCTCAGCTCCAGCCAGCTGCTGACGCGTGGAAGCCTTTTGGTCCCGGTTTGTGTCATCAACCGGGACCAAAGGCCCCCCTACCTGGGCTGCCGGTAGCGGCCACGTGGAGGCCCATCTGTCCCGGTTCTGGTTTGAACCGGGACTAAAGGGTGAGGGTATTAGTAACGACCCTTTAGTCCCGGTTCGGGAACCGGGACTAAAGGCCCTTATGAACCGGGAGAAAAGGCCGGTTTTCTACTAGTGCTCGTGGCTCCCCTGACGTACTTCTTCCGCCTATATATTCCCATATAGCCTAAAAACATCAAATACGAGAATAGATCTGGTGTTCCGCCGCCACAAGCCTCTGTAGCCACAAAAAGTCAATCGGGACCCTGTTCCGGCACCCTGCCGGAGGGGGAACCCTCACCGGCCATCTTCATCATCCCGGCGCTCTCCATGATGAGGAGGGAGTAGTTCACCCTTGGGGCTGAGGGTATGTACCAGTAGCTATGTGTTTGATCTCTCTCTCTCTCTCTCTCTCTCTCTCGTGTTCTTGATTTGGCACGATCTTGATGTGTCGCGAGCTTTGCTATTATAGTTCGATCTTATGTTTCATCTCCCCCTCTACTCTCTTGTAATGGATTGAGTTTCCCCTTTGAAGTAATCTTATCGGATTCAGTCTTTAAAGATTTGAGAACACTTGATGTATGTCTTGCCGTGCTTATCTGTGGTGACAATAGCTCGCGATGTTGCTCCCCGTTTAATTTTAATATGTTCCTAGAGAAAACTAAGTTGAAAGATGTTAGTAGCAATGATGCAGATTGGATCCGTGATCTGAGGTTTATCCTCATTGCTTCATAGAAGAATTATGTCCTTGATGCACCGCTAGGTGACAGACCTATTGCAGGAGCAGATGCAGACGTTATGAACGTTTTTGACAAAAGCTCGGTATGATGACTACTTGATAGTTTAGTGCACCATGCTGAACGGCTTAGAATCGGGACTTCAAAGACGTTTTGGACGTCATGGACCATATGAGATGTTCCAGGAATTGAAGTTAATATTTCAAGCAAATACCCGAGTTGAGAGATATGAAGTCTCCAACAAGTTCTGTAGCTAAAAGATGGAGGAGAATCGCTCAACTAGTGAGCATGTGCTCAGATAGTCTGGGTACTACAATCGCTTGAATCAAGTGGGAGTTAATCTTCCAGATAAAGTAGTGATTGACAGAATTCTCTAGTCACCATCACCAAGTTAGTAGAACTTTGTGATGAACTGTAATTTGCAAGGGATGACGAAAGTAATTCCCAAGCTCTTCGTGATGCTGAAATCGACGAAGGTAGAAATCAAAAAAAACATCAAGTGTTGATGGTTAACAAGACCACTAGTTTCAAGAAAAGGGCAAAGGGATAGAAGGGAACTTCAAGAAGAACGGCAAGCAAGTTGCTGCTCAAGTGAAGAAGCCCAAGTCTGGACCTAAGCCTGAGACTAAGTGCTTATACTGCAAAGGGACTGGTCACTAGAAGCGGAACCACCCCAAGTATTTGGCGGATAAGAAGGATGTCAAAGTGAACAAAGGTATATTTTATATACATGTTATTGATGTGTACTTTACTAGTGTTTATAGCAACCCCTCGGTATTTGGTACTGGTTCGGTTGCTAAGAGTAGTAACTCCAAACGGGAGCTGCAGAATAAACAGAAACTAGTTAAGGGTGAAGTGACGATATGTGTTGAAAGTAGTTTCAAGATTGATATGATCATCATCGCACACTCCCTATACTTTCGGGATTAGTGTTGAACCTAAATAAATGTTATTTGGTGTTTGCGTTGAGCATGAATATGATTTGATCGTGTTTATTGCAATACGGTGATTCATTTAAATTAGAGAATAATTGTTGTTCTATTTACATGAATAAAAACTTCTATGGTCATACACCCAATGAAAATGGTTTGTTGGATCTTGACCATGTGATACACATATTCATAATATTGAAGCCAAAAGATGCAAAGTTAATAATGATAGTGCAACTTATTTGTGGCACTGCCATTTAGGTCATATTGGTGTAAAGTGCATGAAGAAACTCCATGCTGATGGGATTTTGGAATCACTTGATTATGAATCACTTGATGCTTGCGAACCATGCCTCATGGGCAAGATGACTAAGACTCCGTTCTCCGGAACAATGGAGCGAGCAACAGATTTGTTGGAAATCATACATACTGATGTATGTGGTCCGATGAATATTAAGGCTCGCGAAAAGTATCATTATTTTCTGACCTTCACAGATGATTTGAGCAGATATGTGTATATCTACTTGATGAAACATAAGTCTGAAACGTTTGAAAAGTTCAAAGAGTTCCAGAGTAAAGTGGAGAATCATCATAACAAGAAAATAAAAGTTTCTACGATATGATCGCAGAGGTAAAATATTTCAGTTACGAGTTTGGCCTTCAGTTAAAACAATGTGAAATAGTTTCACTACTCACGCCACCTGGAACACCATAGTGTAATGGTGTGTATGAACATCGTAACCGTACTTTATTAGATATGGTGCGATCTACGATGTCTCTTACCGATCTACCACTATCGTTTTGGGGTTATGCATTAGAGACAGCTGCATTCACGTTAAAAAGGGCACCATATAAATCCGTTGAGACGACAACGTATGAATTATGGTTTAGCAAGAAACCAAAGTTGTCGTTTCTTAAAGTTTGGGTTGCGATGCTTATGTGAAAAAGTTACAACATGATAAGCTTGAACGCAAATCGGAAAAGTGCGTCTTCATAGGATACCCAAAATGTTGGGTACACCTTCTATCACAGATCCGAAAGGCAAGACATTCGTTGCCAAGAATGGATCCTTTCTAGAGAAGGAGTTTCTCTCGAAAAAAGTGAGTGGGAGGAAAGTAGAACTTGATGAGGTAACTGTACCTACTCCTGAATTGTAAAGTAGTTCATCAAAGAAATATTTTCCTGTGAATCCTACACCAATTAGTGAGGAAGCTAATGATGATGATCATGTAACTTCAGATCAAGTTACTACAGAACTTCGTAGATCAACCAGAGCATGATCCGCACCAGAGTGGTACGGTAATCATGTACTGGAATTCATGTTACTAGACCATGATGAATTTACGAACTATGAAGAAGTGATGGTGAGCCCAGATGCCGCGAAATGGTTTGAGGCCATGAAATCTGAGATGGGATCCATGTATGAGAACAAAGTATGGACTTTGATTGACTTGACCAATGATCGGCGAGCCATTGAGATTAAATGGATCTTCAAGAGGAAGACAGACGCTGATAGTAATGTTACTATCTACAAAGCTAGACTTGTCGAAAAAGGTTTTTGACAAAGTTCAAGGTGTTGACTACGATGAGATTTTCTCACTCATATCGATGCTTAAAGTCTGTCCGGATCATGTTAGCAATTGCCGCATTTTATGAAATCTGGCAAATGGATAACAAAACTGCAATCCTTAATGGATTTCTTAAAGAAGAGTTGTATATGAATCAACCAGAAGGTTTTGTCGATCCTAAAGGTGTTAACAAAATATGCGAGCTCCAGCGATCCATCTATGGACTGGTGCAAGCATCTCGGAGTTGGAATACATGCATTGATAAGTTGATCAAAGCATATAGTTTTATACAGACTTGCGGTGAAGCCTGTATTTAGAAGAAAGTGAGTGGGAGCACTACAACATTTCTGATAAGTATATGTGAATGACATATTGTTGATCGGAAATAGTGTAGAATTATTCTGCAAAGCATAAAGGAGTGTTTGAAAGGAGTTTTTCAAAGAAAGACCTCGGTGAAGCTGCTTACATATTGAGCATCAAGATTTATAGAGATAAATCAAGACACTTGATAAGTTGTTTCAATGAGTACATACCTTGACAAGATTTTGAAGTAGTTCAAAATGGAAAAGTCAAATAAGGAGTTCTTGCCTGTGCTACAAGGTGTGAAGTTGAGTGAAGACTCAAAACCCGACCACGGCAGAAAATAGAACGGGAATGAAAAAGTCATTCCCTATGCCTCAGCCATAGGTTCTATAAAGTATGCCATGCTGTGTACCAGACCTATTGTATACCCTGCCCTGATTTTGGCAAGGGAGTACAATAGTGATCTAGGAGTAGATCACTGGACATCGGTCAAAATTATCCTTAGGGGAATAAGGATATGTTTCTCGATTATGGAGGTGACAAAAGGTTCGTCGTAAAAGGTTACGTCGATACAAGTTTTGGCACTGATCCAGATGACTCTAAGTCTTCATCTGGATACATATTGAAAGTGGGAGCAATTAGCTAATGTAGCTCCGTGCAGAGCATTGTAGACATAGAAATTTGCAAAATATATACGGATCTGAATGTGACAGACCCGTTGACTAAAATTATCTCACAAGCAAAACATGATCACACCTTAGTACTCTTTGGGTGTTAATCACATAGCAATGTGAACTAGATTATTGACTCTAGTAAACCCTTTGGATGTTGATCATATGACGATGTGAACTATGGGTGTTAATCACATAGTGATGTGAACTATTGGTGTTAAATCACATGGCGATGTGAACTAGATTATTGACTCTAGTGCAAGTGGGAGACTGAAGGAAATATGCCCTAGAGGCAATAATAAAGTTATTATTTATTTCCATATATCATGATAAATATTTATTATTCATGCTAGAATTGTATTACCCGGAAATGTAATACATGTGTGAATACATAGACAAACATAATGTCACTAGTATGCCTCTACTTGACTAGCTCATTAATCAAAGATGGTTATGTTTCCTGACCATAGACATGTGTTGTCATTTGATTAACGGGGTCACATCATTTGGAGAATGATGTGATTGACTTGACCCATTCCGTTAGCCTAGCAGCTAATCGTTTAGTATGTTGCTATTGCTTTCTTCATGACTTATACAAAAGTTCCTACAACTATGAGATTATGCAACTCCCGTTTATCGGAGGAACACTTTGTGTGCTACCAAACGTCACAACTTAACTGGGTGATTATAAAGGAGCTCTACAGGTGTCTAAGAAGGTACATGTTGGGTTGGCGTATTTCGAGATTAGGATTTGTCACTCCGATTGTTGGAGAGGTATCTCTGGGCCCTCTCGGTAATGCACATCACTTAAGCCTTGCAAGCACTGCAATTGATAAGTTAGTTGCGAGATGATGTATTACGGAATGAGTAAAGAGACTTGCCGGTAACGAGATTGAACTAGGTATTCGATACCGACGGTCGAATCTCGGGCAAGTAACATACCGATGACAAAGGGAACAACGTATGTTGTTATGCGGTTTAACCGATAAAGATCTTCGTAGAATATGTAGGAGCCAATATGAGCATCCAGGTTCCGCTATTGGTTATTGACCGGAAACAGTTCTAGGTCATGTCTACATAGTTCTCGAACCCGTAGGGTCCGCACGCTTAACATTACGATGATAGTTTCATTATGAGTTTATATATTTTGATGTACCGAAGATTGTTCGGAGTCCCGGATGTGATCACGGACATGACGAGGAGTCTCGAAATGGTCGAGACATAAATATTTATATATTGGAAGCCTATATTTGAATATCGGAATCGTTCCAGGTGAAATCGGGATTTTGCCGGAGTACCGGGGGGTTACCGGACCCTCCCCCCCCCCCGGGGGGGTCAATGGGCCTTCATGGGCCCTAAGGGAGAAGAGGAGGGACGGTCAGGGTAGGCCGCGCGCCCCCTCCCCCCTAGTCCGAATAGGACAAGGAAGGGGGGAGGGCGGCGCCCCCCTTTCCTCTTTCCCCTTCCCCTTTCCTTCTCCAACAAGGCAAGAGGGGGGAGTCCTACTCCCGGTGGGAGTAGGACTCCTCCAGGCGCACCCCAAGGGGCCCGGCCACACCTCCCCCTCCCTCCTTTATATACGGGGGCGAGGGGGCACCCCAAGACACACAAGTTGATCTTCGTGATCGTTCCTTAGGCGTGTGCGGTGCCCCCTCCACCTCGGTCATATCGTAGCGGTGCTTAGGCGAAGCCCCGCGTTGGTAGAACATCATCATCGTCACCACGCCGTCGTGCTGACAGAACTCATCCCCGACACCCTGCTGGATCGGAGTCCGGGGATCGTCATCGAGCTGAACGTGTGCTGAACTCGGAGGTGCCGTACGTTCGGTACTTGGATCGGTCGGCCCGTGAAGACGTACGACTACATCAACCGCGTTGTTATAACGCTTCCGCTTTCGGTCTACGAGGGAACGTAGACAACACTCTTCCCTCTTGTTGCTATGCATCAACATGATCTTGCGTGTGCGTAAATTTTTTTTTGAAATTACTACGTTTTCCTACAAGCCTTGCATGGCTGGCCACATGACCCCGTCTGCCAACTTCGCCTCTGCGCATATGAGAACGCAGAGCACCTTTGCTAGACCTGTCCGTTCACTTCCGTAGTCTACTTTCGCTCTAGCTGCCGCTTCCCCCTCAATCGACACATGGTGGGATGTTGGCCTCAAAAACTCCGACAACAATTTGAGAAGGCGTTGCAACAGCTGCCTCATCTATATCATGTGGAATGCCTGGGAGGAGAGGAACCGACGAATCTTTGAAGGCACAAGATTGACTTACATCGAGGTTGCGCACCTAACCTTCGAGGAGATCATGCACCGCGACATGGCCTTCCGGCGAAGAGCGACCCAAATTCATGAGTATTTAGCATGCAACACTTCGCGTGATCCTTCGGATCTTGGGGTTTCCGGCATGTCCCCGTTGAAAACATGCCATACTGTACATATTTCCCTCTAATAAATGAAAAGGCAGCCCTCCTGCCAATTCTTCAAAAAAAAAATGTTATCTTTAGCACAAATGCTGTTATTTTATATATGTTTGGAGAGACAAAAGAGCATCAATTCTTATGGAAAATTTATGTAGCATCCTTAGACCTTTCCAAGCCTAGATCAATATTTTCAGGATTTTCAGTTTTCGTATTTTATTTGCCAATTGGAGTCATTATTTATCTACTCAAAATTGTTGAAAATTTAGAAAGAGACTCCACATATATACCGGAAGTTATGATAAGTATTTCAGGATTCTTGGAGGAATTAAATTGTGCATTCATTTTCTAAGTGCATTTTAAAGCATTTTTAGGGCATCTCCAATGCCGACCCTCAAACCGCCTACAACCATCCGGACCGTGCGGTCTAGACGTGTTTGGTCATCAGACGTGGTTCGGACGCAATTTTTCCCGCAAACCGAAGACAAATTGGGGGGCAGGGTTGGGGGCTTTGCAGGTGTCCGGACTATTGCCACGCCCGCCTCTGGATAACCTGGCCGACAAAAACCACTCATGAATCCGCGATCGTTCTCACCCGAAACAAGTTACCCGCATTCATGCTGCTCTACAGTGACCGTTCCACACTGACGTCTGCCTAGAGCAGACACGACCTGTCGCTGGCGTCGGCGTTGAAGCGGCTCGTAGGCCGAGAGCACCGTGTGCACCACGTACCCGGTTTCAGCGCATGTTCACTGCGGGAGAGATGTTTACTCGACGGGATGAGATGGATATATACCACACCCTTTCAATACCGGTCCCTTCATCTGCCGCCTTTAAACATGCTCGCCAGCGGAGAAACCAACCCGACAAACCCGAACGCTTAGCCTCACGGGCACCACTATTTAAAGTCGACCACACCCAGCGAACAACACACCACTACCCCAGCCTCTCCATGTTTTCCTCCATGACTAGCGGAATGCTCTGTGGGATAGCCTTTCGAGGGAGATGAAGCACGAGGTCGCCGCCCTTGCAGCTGTCTGCCAGAGCCGTTGTGCCAAGCGGATCGTGGCCGACATGTCGGCCAGCTCACTCGAGGTCTCCGACAACGACCCCACCATGGAGACAGGCTCTGATGACGACTCAGTGCCGGAGCCCGCGCCGGTGCATGTGGGCTTGACCATGGAGTAGGTGGAGGCACATGTCAACACCGCCATGTTAGAGGAGATGCTTGCGGCGGCTCCTATCTCGCTATTCCGGTAGGCGTAGGAGGAACAACGATACAACTTGATCCTCCTAAAGCAGCACCAGCCGACAGAGGGCCAGATCTATCGCAAGCGAGTGAGTGAGAAACTTGTCGCGGCCATGGCCGCGGTGAACGCCAACTTTGTTGCAGAGCAGCAGGCATTCTACGAAGCTGTCCGCGCTCAAGCCGCCACTCGCGACGCGCAGGCAGTGCGGCCGGACGCGGACACGGAGGCGGCGCTGACTGCGCAGATGATCACGGACCTAAATGTTGCTAGTTCGCGTTTTACGCACCGACAAATACTATTTGGCTGCACCGGAACGACGACGAGAGTGCCGGCCCCTCCATTCCATCATGGAACACACATCCACCAGTGATCGATAGATCGCGGACACCTTCGAGGATGAATTGGGCATAGGAAGCGGCAGGGCATTGTGTTCCAAATGAGCCGGTCCGCCACCATCGGTATACTCTTCCTCGCCGGGGACCAAACCTTGACTTCACGGGTGTTGTCTGCGGCGCCCATGGAGACGGCAAATAGAGGACATGGCTGCCGGAAGAACAATAATGACTTGCACGACGGTAGCCGCCGTAGTCTAGGTTAAAGTGAGGTCCCCCCCACCCCTAATGAATACTTCCGACTTTCCCTCACTGTTTAAGAATTCTAGCCAAAGACCGCAGCGAGATGAGTACCAGCGAACACTGACATCGAAATCGCGTTAGGTTCCAGTGGAATCCACGTGAAAGGTTGATACGTCTTGACGCTTGGAACGTGCTTAGTTTTCTCACGGATCTCCTGTTCATCAATGATACGCATCATCAGACAAGAGACAACACCAAGGTCGGCACAAAACGTCAAAAGGGGGAACAAGAAGTTCCGCAAACGGCTAAAACGCTTCGATAGATGCCTAGCTGTTTGTCGTTTTCTGCCATCACAAAGGAATATTCTTAGAAATCAGAATATATACACACTTGCCATACATACTACCTACCAACAAGTCATGTGAAATGTAATACTCCCTCCCATCCATATTACTTGTTGCTCAAATGGATAATCTAGTACTAAAATACGTTTAGATACATCTGTTTGAGCGACAAGTAATATGGATCAGAGTGAGTAAGTTGTCTTGGTATAGACGAATATGTACTGGTAAATATGGAAGGCTAAGGACATATATATGTTATAACCAGCGCCTCCTTGCCGCCATCGTTGGAGTGGTATTAGCGGTTAGATGGGGAGCGGACACTGAGAAGATGGGGTATAGACGAATATATACTGGTAAATATGGAAGGCTAAGAGTATCTTCAACCGTTGGCCCCTCAAGAGGCGCTACAAATCGCCTCCTGGGGCGCACCGGCGCAAAACGCGCGCTGAGGGCGTGATGCCACCCAGTTGCGGCGCCCAGTGCGGCTCAAACATGGCGCAAATTCATACATATTTCGGCGTGTTCATACCAGATTCAACCAAACACGGAGAGAGTTCGTACATATTTAAAATATTTTAAAAAAAGTAAAAAACACAACTAGGCCCGCCGTCTCCCTCGCCTCGCCGCTCGTCGCCGTTCTACATGCCGAGGAGGCTGTAGAACCGTGTGTAGTCGCTACCGTCGTCGTCGTCATCGTCGCCTCCGCCGCGGCAGCCGTCCCTGCTGCAACCCTCCCCCGGTTGGCGCGGCGGGTTGGACGGTCCGGCGGCGTCCTCGTCCTCGCCGTCGATGTCGCGCGGCAGCCGTCCCTGTTGCAACCCTCCCCCGGTTGGCTCGGCGGGGTCGTCTTACATAGGCGGAGGCGCCGCGTCTACGCGTGGCATGCATGGGACGCGCGTCGTCACGCCTTCACTGTGCCGCCCGTGAGGATTCAATGGCGGAGGCTGACCGGCACGCCAGCTTTGGCGTTTATTCGCCCCGGGAAACGAGGCGATGAGGACGATGAAGCGGCGAGAAGCGAGACGAGTCGCTTGCAAGGAGGGCCCGTGTCTCTTTCGCGCCAAAAACGATTCGCCCGGCGCCCCCGAGCGCCCCCCGACACGCCAAGTACGGGTTGGGTCCGCCGACGCCAATTTCGGCCCGAGCTGGCGAAAATGGGGCCCTTGGGGACGCGATTGGGCCAATTTTTTGGCGCCGGCGACCGAAAAGTCGCCTGGGGGCCTTGTTGGGGACGCGGCTGGAGATGCTCTAAGGACATATATATATATATATGTTATAAAGGAGCAGTGCACACACCGGAGGAGGCGACTGGATTGGTATTGGCGGTTGGGCGGGGAGCGGAGACTGGGCAGATGGGGGAAGGGGAGCGGCAGTGGAAGGCATAGCTGTAGCGCTCAGAAAATAACCAGCACCTCCTTGCCGCCATCGCTGTGGAAGATGGATATGCTCATCCTACAGTAGATAGGAAAATAAGGCGTTGCCTATGGACCACAAGAATCATCTTTAGTTGTGATCCCATCCCTCGCATCTCCTTCATCTTCATAGGGGCGCAGTATGTCCGGAGCACTGGTTCGTTCGCGCAGCCCGATAGAGCAAGAGGTCAGGGATGTGAGCAGGCAAACGAGAGAGAGATCCGAGAGAAGAATGCAAACCGGGGGGAGGAGGGGAGGCCGTTCATCCGCGGCAACAACTTGCTTGGGCCAAGGCCCCAAGCCCATTTGGCCGAAGTTCAGATGTCCGAATTTGTTACGGGAGCAGCGGCCCTAACATGCAGCGCTCGACACTCAGCAAAAAAAAAAAAGCCCCATCGGGATTAGAGTGAAATCTAACGGCCACAAACATCCACAACCGGCATCCAATGGTTCGAGACGCTAATGGCCTGAGAGCGCTCGATTAGTGCTCAGTTCTGTGCATGATGTTCTCGTAATATTATTTGTTGTTGAAACAATAGGCGTCGGCCCATGAGTCCGCATAGGCAGCTTCCGTGTTCTATACTGTGTTGCTCTTCAAAAAGAAAAGGTAAACATAAGAATTGTGTTGTTATTTCACAAGGCAAGAATATCGCAGTCAAATTGAAGTCTCCCAAGAAGTTGCGATGATGTTGTGGCCACTGGACAGGGTGCACGTTTATAGACCAAACACATCATCATGGTTGTCGTCATCAATTTAGACTCTAGACTCTGCAGGCACCGCGGAGGTAGGTTCCTACACGATGCCTGCTGTCAATGATCGAAGTGTGTGATAGACAGGTCGACATGTGCGGACCAACCAACCACGCCAAAAGTGTTGGGACTTCTCGCACAAGATTACCGCCGTAATCCAAGTCTCCCCTCTGCTGTATTGATATTTTATAATTAAAACGTACATATTTTCACGGGAAACGTAAGTTCGCAAAACAATTTTGTGTTGTGGAAATAATAGTCATGGCTCATGGCCCATGCAATCATACCGGCTGGACTCTTTGACAGGGTCGAACAGGAAGTGAAAGAGAATCTTGAGGGAAAACAAGTTGATGATGGGCTCTCGCATTGGCTATCTCGGACAGGGTAGGTCTCACATCCTTCAGTGATGACACTCATCATACACGGATGCAAGATCTAACATGTGTGTGATGAGAGCCATCATCATACACAAATAAAACAAATATGTCTTATCGTGACCAGTTCTTGCAAAGGTATGATATCGTGACCAGTCTTACTCAGGCACACATACTGGTACCACAGAGTGGTAAGTTTCGGCACATGTTTGAAACCTTCTCGTCCTTAAAAACTGTCAAGGACAGATATACAGTGCTATGAAACAAGGGGACCAAAGCTACATATTTAGTTAGTGCTAACTAACAAAGCTTAGTAGTAACACATGAAAATATAAACGAGGTTACTGTCTCAAGTGCGATTTTCATCTCCCGAAAAAAAAGCCGAATGCATAATCACCAATCTTATGGATCAGATTGCATACATGAAAGTGAAACTGCATGAGACACTAAAGAAGTTGATCTGGGCCTCCAGAGATGTATTTAATTCATGAGGTGCTACATGCCGGTCAGCAGCAAGAAACTCCAGAAACTCTTATATTGTACCCAAAAAAACTGCAGAAACTCTTCAGCAGACACATCGATCACGGTAACAAGCTCAAATGAGCATAGGCAATAACATAGATGACATTGTACGGTTCCTGCACACAAAGCACAATAAATAAATAAGTAGTAGTCCTTGCAGCATGAGAATAAAACAAAATTGATAGTCAATACTGCCCACTCGTCGCCTGGGAAGGCAGCCATCCAGCTATAGTAATAATCCACACATGACAAATGTATTGATGGTGCGATTTTCTTCTAGCGTTTTTCGGTGTCTTGTCTGGTCTAGTGTTTCCTATACAGCAACGTAGACCATTGTCAAGTTAAATTCTCCAGGGAAATTACGAGGATGTTGTCGCTACTATGCATGTTTATAAGCAGCACTTCTGCTTCGGTACACCCTCCTTAAACACATCAAGGGCTGAGATCTGCCCATACCCCTTCGCTGTCAGGGGCATGATCGTCTTATGTAAAAGATTTCCCCCGCGCGTCCACGCCGATACCCCCCGCGCGCCTGTGTATATGGGACTGCCGCACGAGCCGAGCCGCTTGGCAGCCGTGAGGACGCGAGCCGAGCAGAGCCGTTAGCATCCATGGGCCCACAATGTCAGATGCAGGGCGTGTCGATGGGGGCGTACGTGTGGGTCGTGGCGCGGTCGTGCAGTTAGCTGCGCACTAATTGCGGCGCTGATTGCTCGCGGCCGATCTTCTGTCGGCAGCCTTGTGCCGTCGTAGTCCGTGCCCTCCATTGACGAGCGTGCCGCGACCGGGCGCCTTCCGCCTCGAGCCGGCAGTTGACGCGACCGGTCGGCTGCCGCCGCTGCGGCGACCGCCCGCCCGCCTTCAGACGCCACCAGCGCTTCGACTGCCGCGCGTGCCGTCTCCGCGCCTTCCCACGCCACCGCTGCCGCGCCCAGACCGCCAGACGCCACCGATGCCTCGCCTGCCGCGCCGCGCCTTCACACGCCGCCGCTGCGTCTCTTTCACACGCCACCGCTGTCGCGCGTGCCGCCAGCCGCTCGCCTCTCCCTCGGGGCGCACGCCACCGCCAGCCGCTCGCCTCTCCCTCGGGGCGCATGCTACCGACGGCTCACCCGCCCCGCCCACTTCCCTCCCCCGCCGTCTATAAAAGCCGCGCCAGCCCTGACCTGGTCGTGCCATCTCCCTCGCCCCGCCCATCTCTCTTCCTCTCCTCGCCCGCCCATCTCCCTCTCCTCGCCGGCAATGTCTTCCAGTGACTCCGACGAGGGTGCGTGGCCGACCGGCGTTTGGCCGCTGAGCCTCACCGTCGGCGACACGAAGGATCTGGCCCGGTACGGCGTGATGGTGCCGCCGGCAGCCAAAGTGCCGTGGCCATGGCGGATCGGGGTGGACGGCATCCCCACCATGGGACCGCCACCGGCGAGGCAGCAACTCCACGCGTTCCCTGGCGGCCGGTACAACCGGAGGGCCCGGCACAGGTTCTGGCGCGAGAAGAACTTCGACATCGTCCTCGGCTTGTTCAGGGACGCGGCGGCCGGCCGCACCGTCGGGGACATTACCTGCGAGGGCGACACTTCCCGTGGTCGCCACTACCACGGCCCACCTCCAGCCGCCCCCACTGCCCCGGCACAGCAGGCGCCCCCTGACCCGGCGCTGGCCGAGATCCCGCCGGCGCAGGCCACCCTCGCGCAAGACGGAGACCCTGACGACACGCTGGGGCTACTTGCGGTGCTGGCCCAGTCGGCAGAGGAGGCGGCGGCGGCCACTCGTGAGGAACGAGAGCGGCTGGCGGCCATAGCGGCGGTGCAGGAGCAACAGGCGCGGGAAGACAACTGGTGGAATTTCAGCGACGACGACGACGACGACGACGATGGCGGCGACGGCGGCGAAGGAGAGGCCGGCAGTATGGCGCCGGTCGTCAACCTCACCGGCGCCTGCGACGACGAGTAGTCTAGTTTTAGGGTTTTTATTTAAATTTCGGTCCAAGTTATGTAAGAGCAGTGCTCGGTTATGTTTAGTGTTATGTAAGGTAGTTTGAATTATGAATGAACTCGGAATGGCTTATCTGAAAAAAAAACCGTATGTTTAATTTGATGTTAGTCGTGCAACTTTAAAAAATAAATGGAAACATGCATTTCACTGTTACGAGAAAAATCAGTGCTCGGTTACGCATGCATGGGGCCTTCACTCATACTCGAACGGTCTCTCGAGAACTTATCATGCATGCACACCAAAAACCTATTGCGTCACGTCCGGGGTGTGGTATGTGGTGTTATCACCAAAAAATTAGAAAAAAATTCTTAAAGCGATAAAAAAAGCCAGAGAACTTTTCATGCATCCTAATGATGATGGTGGAACACTATAAAAAAATGTGGGTACATATGAAGGCTGTCGAAAAAAACTCCTTTCAGACGGGGCCTTCGGTCCTGCCCAAACGGTGTCCGGAGAAGGAGGCCAACTTGTCGACATATTCGGAATGACCTCAATTTTTGCAAGTGAGTTGGTATGCCCACCCCCATAGTCAACACAAGAATTCAACGTATTTGGACATCAAAAACATGTTGCGTCACGTCCGGGGGTGTGGTATGTGGTGTTTTCATCGAAAAATTATTAAAAATTCATAAAGTAAAAAAAGCCACAAAACTTGTCATGCATCTTAGTGATGATGGTGGAACAGTATGGAAAAAAATTTGAGTTCATTTCAAGGATGTTGAAAAAAACTCGTTTCGGACGAGTCCTTCAGTCCTGCCCAAATGGTATCCGGAGAAGGAGGTCAATTTTCCGACATATTCGGAATGACCTCAACTTTTGCAAGTGAGTTGGTACGGTCACCCTGACATTCAATCCCAGAACTGAACGTATTTGAACACCAAAAACATGTGTTGTCATGTCCGGGGTGTGCTATGTGCTGTTTTCACCAAAAAATTATAGAAAATTCATAAAGCGATAAAAAAGATAGAAAACTTGGCATGCATCCTAGTGATGATGGTGGAACACTATAAATAAATTTGAGTTCATTTCAAGGATGTCAAACAAAAACTCCTTTCGGACGGGTCCTTCAGTCCTGCCCGAACGGTCTCCGGAGAAGGAGGTCAATTTTACGACATATTCAGAATGACCTCAACTTTTGCAAGTGAGTTGATATGGTCATCCTGACATTCAATCCAAGAATTGAACGTATTTGAACACCAAAAATATGTTGTGTCACGTTCAGGGTGTGCTCTGTGCAGTTTGCACCAAAAAAATTATACAACAATCATGAAGCGATAAAAAATATTGAAAACTTGGCATGCAGCCTAGTGATGATGGTGGAACACTATTTAAAAAATTACTAATGTGGTAAAGAAATATAATTTGGATTCATTTGTCGGATGTTAAAAATATATTGTAGATAGTACAAATGAAATTTGCATACTGTGGCAAATGAAATAAATAAGACAGATAGTCATGATATGATTCGAGTTTACACTGCTTGCAATATAGACGCACTGTCCAGACAGAGTAATGAGCTTACTCTGTCCAGGCAGTGCGGCAGTGCCGCCCCTAGCAGTGCAAAGTCAAACCAAATTAGTACTAACTGTCTCATATAGCAATATGCACGAACACAGGTATATAAGCCGGTTGTGGCGTCCCTCGGCGCGCGAGGTGGGACTAAAAAAGCGCCCCTTCCACCTCCCCCCGCGCCGGGACTCATAGAAGGAAAAAAATAACGTTGCAAAAAAAAATATACCCGTCCTAGGTTGCTCCAATACACCTATAAACATAAGAAAAGAAGCAAAACTAACAAGAATCAAATAAATATACAAATGTGCAATGCTCACAATGATAAGTGCAAAAACCGGTAATCACGCATAATGGACATATATTTGGTTCAATGGGACATGATATATGAAGAGAACATGCAACATATGAGCTCTAAAAATGCATAAAATATAGAGCCATCAACCTCCCATGCTTAAACCTTGTTCGTCCTCGAGTAAGAAGGTTGACTACCAAAAGCTCACTACCAACTCTAAAGCTTACATTGAACCAAACCCCAAAAGTGACATCCATGTTCATCGTGCAAGCACGCAAAAGTTAACCAACAAGGAGTAATACAAGATATCCCCCTAGTTTCATTGCCATGGAGGTTGAGTAAGAGACTGGCCAGCACTAGAATGAGCAGCTGACATTCATCCCACCATTGCACAGCATCGGAGAAACCCATACTTTGCATGCGTGCGTCTCTCTCTCTTCTTCTTCTTCTTCTTCTTCTTCTTCTTCTTCCCTCACAACCTCCGACTCCGATGTCTAGGCCCGCATTATATAAGAGGTTTAGTTTACAAGTGCCCTAATCAAACATGTCTCCGAACCCTATCTTTACACCCTGTTTGAATCCAAGTCCAACTATATAATACCTTGTACAAAATATTCGACACAACAACAATGTGTATTTGCTCAATATTTTTCTAGCAGGGATGTCCGACTGTTTCACAATTCTCGCATAGCCTTTAGGTCACCCTTCTGCTTACCCAATATCCAATCTGGATACCTCGAAACTCTGTAGCGGCCAATTTTCAGTTCTGCGCCAACAACACGAGTGGGCGTTCACGCGCATGCACAATGGATCAACCCAGCTATGCCTCACGCGCTCACCCAGCCCACTGACTCGCCTGGTTTGATCGGTCGACTGTTGAATTTTTTCAAAATGGGTAAGAATTTGGAAATACATGTTTCTGAGTATGAAAAAAGTTCAAAATTTTGAAAAAAAATGCGACTTCAAAAAACGTTCACGAATTTGAAAATAAATTCACCAATTATAAAAAATATGATGACGAACTCAAAAAATTCATGAATATGAAAAAATGTTCATGACCTAGAAAAATCACGCCTTCGAAACTTTTTTATGACAAAAACTGAAAAGGTTCACAAATTTGAAAATTATTTATTACCTCAAAAAAGTTCAGGGCTTCAAAACTTTTTTACGACAAAAACTGAAAAGATTCACAAATTCGAAAATTCTTCATTACCACAAAAGGATGTTCACAAATTTGAAAATTCTTCATTACCTCAAAAAAAGTTCACGGCTTAGAAAAATTGCGAAAAAATAGAAAAAGTTCATGAATTTAGAAAAAGATGTTCTTAAGTTCGTGACCTCAAAACAAGTTCGTGGCTTCAAAACAAATTTGCGACCAAATTGGAAAAGTTCATGAACTTGAGAAAAAGATGTTGGCAAACTCAAAAAAGTTTGCGAATTTGAAAAACGTTTGCAGTCACACAAAATTATACACGAATTCAAAAAAAATTAAAAAAGGGAAAAGAAGAAAGAAAAGGAAAATAGAAACAAAAAAATAAAGCCTGGAAAAGCAAACAAAACCTGGTCCAAGAAAATCGGAATAAAATAAAGAAAAGCGGCTGAAAAAACTGTTTGGAAGCTTCCCAAAACCGGCCATGGAAACTTCCAAAACCAGGACACACCTTGCGCTCGAATCTGCTTAAATTGGCACGTAGACGCCACGTATCGATAAGGAAGAATTTGGCGCCTTAAACGCAAAATAGGATTCGGGGTTAGGGCACAGGCTATCTACCATGGACGAAATATATATACATTATAAAATACCCGAGGATTGGGCATCTTTCTATAAGGTGGTACAAACGAACAGCATTTTCATAGGGGATTGTAGCAGCCTGGCTAGAAACGGGCTTAATTATTATTCACTGCGTCTCATGATATAAGAATGTTTTTTAACCTTACAAAGGCTGAAAAACGTTCTTATATTATGAGACAGAGGGAATAGAATGTAGGACAACCGACACACGTGAATTGCCAGCCTCGGATGTACTGCATTGCTCTGTATTGCTAGGGTAACAGTTGGTCGTAGCCAGCAACTTTCCACACCCCGGGCCAACTTTCCACGCTACGGCTCTGCTTCCAGTTATACAATGAATGTGACTGGTTTTCTACATCAATTTCCCTTTTTTTTTTTGGCTCTGATAAAATGATTGTAACCGGTTTTCGACATCAACTTCCTTTTCTTCGGCCTCATACAATTGCATGGCTACAGAGTTTACATGCATTTTCTTCCCAGAAAATGTTGGTTGAATTTGCCAAGTGTTAAGCTCATCAAGGTTCAGTTTCGACAGTTTCTTCAGTAAGATCAGTTTCGTCAATTTACTCAACTCCGGTGGTGTTATTTGTTCAGCAAACAACTGGAGTGTTCCGTTTCCTTGCATGTAGGCCAGAAGCGTGCAAGTGTTGTAGCCCCTTTTTGTCCTTCACAGGGTCTTGTTGGATGACAATACCATCCATTTTCTACACCCCTTTCGTTGACAGATTTTCACAAGTAGGAGTAACTTTTTGCAGAGGTTGTTGTTATACATTCATTTAATCAACGACATGCATGCTGTGCTGAGACGACACTGAGAAGAAAGACATCGGGACAACTCTGAGCAATTCAAGGCTGGAGTTGCCTCCAAACTCTGAATCTTGACATCAGATTACCGTGCTGCTAGTGACTGACATGCCAGTGTTGTCAAGTCCTCACGTATGCGCATCTGATTTGATGGTGTAGTCAACATCAAGGTTTTGGTTACCGGTCGAAATTTCGAGATTTCCCATGGTTACCGTGTATTTCCGTGCCCCTCAGTAAATCCACGTACCAAGCAAAAAATACCAGTTTTTTGAATTTTTTGAATTTAAACACTCGATTTATAGTAAAGTACGTAGGATCTAATTAATGCCATGAGAGTTGGTTCTGGCGTGTTGGTAGCAACCTAATTCCTGTTTTGAGAGGTCTCTGGTTCAAATATTCGTCCATTAACTTATTTGAATTCAAAATTCAACTATAAAATTCGTTCGAAATATTCTCGGTATTTATGGGTATTTCTCGGTAACCGTGGTAACCACGTTTACCAGTCCCCCTGGGTAAAAATGCCTCATTCGGTAACCAAAACCTTGGTCAACATGCATCCTCATCAACCCAAGAGAATATTTGTATTATACATCAATAGATACCGAGTGTTCAACTGACCATATAAATGGAAAACAAAGCTATATATTCGGAAAGGCAACCATCATCAGAACGTCATCAACAAACAAAGTAATGATTCGAAAAAGCAATTTAAACAGATACATCATCAACAATCAACAACTATGCCTTCAACTTCATGGTAGCCTTCTTCTTCTTCTTCTTCTTCTTCTTCTTCTTCTTCTTCTTCTTCCATGGCTTTGGGAGGCCCTAGCTTTTGATACCTGTCAGCGGGTGTCTCCATCCCCATGAGTGATAAGAGGATCCAGACTTTAGAGAGCAGCTCCGGACCTTCATTCATGTTCTTGGCATGCAAGTACCCCCTGCACCTACTGGCAGAGTAGCATAGCATCTCCACCCATATCCCCTGGACAACCTCCCACCTCTCCCCTTCGTCGTGCAACTCCATCAATGCTTCAGCAAGCCTGCATGCATTGGGAACCAAAGCTCCTATCTTGGTGGTGTTTAACGCACGAGGTTGTTGCGCCCTGTGAAGAATTATCTGCACAAGTCCACTTACGTCTAGTGCTAGCCTGCCGCCCATGATGAGCTCGGCATCATCACAGGCAACAATGAAGATACCGTTCCTGGTCCCGAGCATCAGCATCTCAGGACGGATGTAGAGCAGGTAAGCCATGTAGTTGGATATCACTCTGCTTGGAGCGGCGCACTCTTGGCCACGATGGCTTGTGTTTTGGTGGTGAACGCAGAGCTCTGTGGCGATATGCCAGAGAAGGACACTTTTATCGAACGCCATCTGCAAGCTCCACCCCAGTCGATTGTGGCGACCCAGACTATGCTTGTTCAGTGTCCATTGGCCTCTATGGCTGTTGAACCTCCTGTAGCTGGCAGCATCATGGATGTATCCTGTCCACCCATTCCTGACATATCCTAGAATCAACTTCGTAATTAGGATCGAGGATGCTGCTGGTGCGTGTTGTATATAACAATGCATGTTAACATAGTCCTTGCAGCAGACAAGTGTGGCAAGCTTCATCAAAATAGTGGGCCTCTTCTTACGAGCACAGAACGACAAGAAGCTATATTGGGGCACCTTGAGAGATCCAAAAAACATGACCAAATAACCGAGCAAGAGCAATAGGAGATCCAGCAACATGGTACAAAAGAACAAGATGTAAGTTATCTTGACATCTGTTGCCTTGTAGTCATGATATTTGTGGCTTGTGGAGAAGAGGATGGCAGAAGCTAAGGTCAGGAATGGAAGCAAGAGATGCAAACAGCAGCCAATGCCACTTAGTATCGTCGCCACTTTTGTGTATAGGAGACCAAATGACTGACTGAGCACCTTTCCCAACAAACTATCTGCATGTTGGTAATCAAGGGCCATTAAAAGCCGTAGGATTTTAATCCGACTAGAGTATGGAGTTGCTATGTCTACCAGTAGCCTGTTGACACACATGTTCCAGAAGTTTGAAGCTAGTTTTTCTACTTTCTCTTGATCACTTGCTAACTCAGACAGCGGTACGCACCTGCTTGCTTCTTGTACAAATTCTTCTAGCGGAATGTCCCCCTCCTCGGCTGCTGCTTCTTGTCTACTAGTTTTGGAAAAATCATATTCATGACCGAAAATGCAGCATCTACACAAAAGTGCAACCAGACCTTGTTCCGTTCGCGCGGATGGGGAGGAAGAGGTGACCATGCCACTCATACTGGCGTTCTTCAGAGCCCATGGCTTCTGGATGGATCTGATGATCCCAACGACGAACAGCAAGATTGCGGCCTGCAGTAACCTCTTCTCCCCAGACCACGACTTGCAGAACACGTACAGGGCCACCGTGACCTGGGACACCACGATTACGGCATGCCGCGACCACAGCTCGTTGTCTTCGATGTTGTAGGCAGCCATCGAGTGCTGGCCTCCGAGGTGGATGAGGAGGACAGGCGTCCACAGGACCTCCAGGATGCTCCCGTCTTGGGGCAGCTGCCTGTGGCGGTTGAAGAGGGTGGCCCGTGCATATATCGCCAGAGCATCCCCACCTAGGTAGGCAAGCCACATGAAGAGTCGTAGCCAAGATGGAAGAGGACACCTGCGCACCACGGAGGAGAAGAAGAGGAAGTACTGGATGAAGAGGCTGCCCAGCACCAGAATGCGCAGCTGCCACTCATCCCACCATTGCACAGCGCCAGAGAAACTCATACTTTGTGTGTGTGTGTGTGTGTGTGTGTGTGTGTGTGTGTGTGTGTCTCGCTTGGTCTTCTGTATAATGTGCAGCAAGAGATGAAGCCTTCCTCTTCTTCTTTCGACTCCGATGGATAGATAGGTAGACAAGATAGATGCATGCCCCTTCTTTGCTTTGCGTGGCAGGATAGATAGGTAGAACAAGAACAAGAGGAAAGGAAAAGAAAAGAAAAGGGTGTTGTGTGTGCTTTGCGTGGTCGTGATAGCTAACGTGCTCCTGGTGATGTTGGTACATCTTCTCTCCTTTAGAGGATTCCCCTCTTTTGCTTTTTCTGCTTACACGTATCCCTTGCTTGTTGGTGGTGATCACTCACCGATGTTTATTTTATTTGCGGGGAAGACAGAGTGTCCTGATGTTGCCGGAGAGTCTGAAATAATAGCCTTCTACTTTGTTTTTTCTAAAGGGCGCTGCTACGCGTCCGCCAGCGAATGTTTAGATTTTATCCCTCGCCTCGACGGTCGTTGGATACCCGAGTTGATAGCCATCCGATCCGGTGTCCGCGCCCCGTATGCCCACTCGTTATTTCCAGCAACAAATACTCTGTTGCAGAAACAAAATAGTCTTGACCTGATCCCGACTGAGCTGCGCCCCCGCGTGGTGCCGCCGCCAACCAACCGCAAAATCAGCCCGCCGCCGGCATGTAGGAGCTACTCCAGTTGCGAAACCTCCTCTTCTCTAATTTCCCGCAACAAGAGCTTTGCTGCGAAACTTTCTCATCTCTAATTTCCTGCACCAAAAGGTTTGTTGCAAAAACTTCTTTTCTCTATTTTTCTGCAACAAGTCCCCTGTTGCAAAAACTCTTATTCTCTAATTTTCCGCAACAAGACCCATGTTGCAAAAATTGAAAAGACATCTCACGCCGCGCCTAATTTTCTGTAACAAGACCCTTGCTACAAAAATTGCAACAACATCTCCGGTCGCGTCGCACAGTCTTCGATGTCGCCGTTCCGCAACAACGTTGTTGTTGCAGAAACTTGGAGTGTGCGTGGATGTAAGGCGTTGTGATGTGGCTGTGTCTAGTGTTGGTGGTGCCAGGACGGTGGTCGCCCAGAAATGCGGGGGGATGGGAGGGGGATCTCCGATCCATACCTGCTGGAGTCGACGTCGGCCACCGCTAAACCCGTGGTCGTCGCCACCACGCTGGATATGCCCCCGTCGCCGAACAGCACCGCCCCCGCCGCCCTCCCAAATCCAAAAGTGTCGCCCTCCCAAAGACACGAGTCAACGGAGGCCAATTGCATGAATGCTTATCCTGAAACAATAGCTATGTTTCAGAAAACGAACGCGTGTGAGGCGGAAAGCGGGGTTGTTCTCGTCCGTCTGATCAATAGACGATCCAACAGACACGAGCCAGCGGATGCGCGCGCGAGATCGGTCGGCTGAAGGTAAGCTTTTCCCTTTTCTAAAAGGGTGGAGATGGACAAATCTTCTTATCGGCGGAAGAAAGCTCCATTTGGGCTGGCCCATGAGCCCACGGCCGCATCCATGGAAGTATGTTACAAACGTAGGATTTGCTTACTCACATGAGTGTGTACGTGTGTTGCATGCACTAGATTGTGACCTTCTGTCCTTCTTAAAAAAAATTAAGAGTACATTGGGTAAAGAAAGCTACTATTTTTTATGTAACTTTGTTATGAACGGTTTTCTGTCCACCGCCCATTTTATTTTAAACATGAATATATTCAGATATATACGAAAAAATGTACATCGTGTATGAAAAAAGTAGTCATCAAAATATCTACTTAAAAATGCTAATCATTGTGTTTGAAAAAAAAGTTAACATGCATAAAAAATTCATTAAAATTGATGGTATTAAAGGGTTCTAAAAAATTATGGATAACAAATGTTCACGAAACTAAAATTGCACATGAAGTTGAAAAAATATTCATAAATTTGGAATGGTGTTTTTAATTTGAGAAAAGTTCATGAATTTTTAAATCACAAATATGAAGAAAATCGCTAGTTTACAAAAAAGTCACAATTTTAAGAAAATGTGGTTCATGGTATTTATAGAAAAATTGTGAACAAAGTAACGATAAAAGAGAAAGGAAAAAATATAAACATTTTCAAAAATTGGTGGACATACAACTAGCTGATAGCCCACCCTCCCGCCGCTAGTTGGAGTCTGGGGGTTATGCAGGTGTTGTAGGATTGCAACATTTGCAGTTGTGTATTGGGAGTGCACTTGTAGCTAGGACAAAAAAGGTGGGCGTAGTTGTATGTCGGGAGTGGAGTTACAATTGGAGCAAAAGGGTCACCCCTCCCCAGCTTTGTGTGGAGGTTGGACTTCTAACTGGGACAAAAATGGGTCACGCCTAGTTGCATGTCGAGGCTGGACTTGCAACCTGTTGGGTCTGAGTTGCGTGTCAAGGTGTGGACTTGAAACCATGACAAGAATATTGGTGGACTTGCAAGTATGACAAAAAAGACGGGTCATGTTGCATGTCAGGGGAGAAGTTGCAACTATAGCAAAAAGGATTGGAACCCTCAGTTGCGTATCGAGGGTGGACTTGTAACTGGGACATAAAATGGTTCAAGCCCCGGTTGCGTTTCAAGGGTCGACTTACAACTAAGACAAAAAAAGATGGACCTAGTTGCATGTGGGGGGTGGACTTGCAACTGGAAGAAAAGGGTCGACCCAGTTGCAAGTTGGTTTGGTTTTACAACTAGGATAAGAACATGTTAAGTATAGTTGCTAGTCGATGGTGGACTTGCAATTGGGTGATAAAAATATCAGACCCAGTTGCAAATCTAGGGATGTACTTGCAACTAGAGAAAAAAAGGACCAATGATTCAATTAGATATCAATAGTGGACTTGCAATTGGGATAAAAGAAGGAAGGTCGACGCCCCAATTGCATGTTAGGGTGTAGTTGGACTTGCAATTAGGATAAAAATGGGTTGGACTACAGTTGCGTGTCGACGGCAGACTTACAACTAGGGCAAGAAAATAGGCGGCCCCCGATTACATGTCTGGGTGGATTTGCAACTCGAATAAAAATGGTCGGCCTCCCATTTGTGTGTTAGCAAGCCAGCAACTTGCAGGAACGCAAGCAGAAATCAATCAAGACCCAGAAATACATACCACACACAGAGTACATTTGTAGTACTAGTTAGTGATAGGCAAAAGTAGACCAACATGAAATTGCTTCACACGGAATACTGAATACTAATGACAGATGAATTTTAACAGTAGGGACATCTCAGTTGTGCAAACAAGATGAAGTTTAACAGTAGGGACATCTCAGTTGTGCATACATACATTACATTTTGCACTGAATAGATCGCAGTAAGTAACCAAATTCAACGCTACTGCATGCCAACATTATAACAAAACAGAATCACCGCCTTTCACAAATCACAGCAACACAAAACTACCAAGAGTTTGACGCCCACCAGTGTAGCAGAAATCACATGGAATCAACGATGAAACCATTCCTATACTGAAACGTGCCAAATTAATTAACAAACACACAAAGATATCTGTTGGAGATGAGATATTTTAACTTGTGACACACATTCTCAGAAACTCAAGAAACTCACATACGCATCAGATTCTATGGTGTAGTCAACACACATCCTCAGAAACTCAAGAGACAGAGAGTCTGTTCAACTGACCATATAAACGGAAAAACAAAGCGATAACATTTAGGACAGTATAACCGAGCCTAAACCGAGCTCTCTCACGCCATCAGCGATTTTGGCCGTTAGATTTCAATACTCAAACATCATCAACAAACAAAGTAATGATTCAGAAAATAACTTAAACAGATATATGGATCTCGTGCTCGACGAATCTGCCTTCACCACCTTCTTCTTGTTCTTCATTGGTTTCGGGAGGCTCCGGCTTCTGATACCTGTCGGCGGGCGTCTCCATCCCCATGAATGACAAGAGGAGCCAAACTTGAGAAAGAAGCTCCGGGCCTTCACTCATGTTCTTGGCGTGCAAGTACCCCCTGCACCTACCGGCAGAGTAGCATAGCATCTCCACCCATACCCCCTGGACCACCTTCCACCTCTCCCCTTCATCGCGCAGCTCCATCAACGCTTCAGCAAGCCTGCATGCATTGGGAACCAAAGCTCCTATCTTGCTGGCATGTGACGAGGGAAGTTGTTGAGCCCTGTGAAGAATTCCCTGTGCAAGTCCTCTTACGTCCGGTGCTAACACGCCACCCATCATGAGCTCGACATCATCACAGGCAACAGTGAAGATACTGTTCCTAGTTCCGAGCATCAACATCTCAGGACGGATGGAAAGCAGGTAAGCCATGTGGTGGGATATCACTCTGCTTCGAGCGGCGCGACCTTGGCCGTGAGGGGTTGTGCTTTGGTGGTGAAAGCAGAGGTCTGTGGCGATGTGCCAAAGGAGGACGCTTCTGTCGAACGCCATGTTCAAGCTCCACCCCAGATGACGATGCGTCCGTAGAGTCCAGTGGCCCCTGCGGCTATTGAACCTCCTGTAGCTGGCAGTATCGTGGATGTATTTTTTCCACCCATCCCTCACATATCCAATAATCAACTCTGTAACTGCTAAGGATCCCGCTGGTGCGTGTTGTATATAACAATGCATGTTAACATAGTCCTTGCAGCAGACAAGTGTGGCAAGTTTCATCAAAATAGTGGGCCTCTTTTTACGAGCACAGAACGACCAGAAGCTATATTGGGGAACCTTAACAAATCCAAAGAATGCGACCCAAGGACCGAGCAATAGCAATAGGAAATCCAGCAACATGGTACAAAAGAACAAGATGTAAGTTATCTTGACATCTGTTAAGCTGTACTCATGATATTTGTGGCTTGTGGAGAAGAGGATGGCAGAAGCTAAGGTCAGGAATGGAAGCAAGAGATGCAGACAGCAGCCAAGGCCACTGAATATCATCGTCATTTTTGTATAGAGGAGCCCAAATGACATACGGAGCATGTGTTCCAACAACCTATCTGCATATCGGTAATCAAGGGTCATTAAAAGCCGTAGGATTTTAATCCGACTAGAGTATGGAGTTGATATGTCTACCAGTGGCCTATGGAAATATTTGGTCAAGAAGTTTGAAGCTACTTTTTCTGTTTTCTTTTGATCACATGCTAACTCTGACAGCAGTACACACCTGCTTGCTTCTTGTACAAATTCCTCTAGCGGAATGTCCCCCTCTTCAGCTGCTGCTTCTTGTCTACTGCTTTTTGATAAACCAGTGCCAATGATGGAAGTGCAGCATCCACACAAAAGTGCAACCTGACCTTGTTCCCTTCGCGCGGATGGGAAGGAAGAGGCGACCATGCCACTGATACTGGCGTTCTTCAGAGCCCATGGCTTCTGGATGGATCTGATGATCCCAACGACGAACAACAAGATTGCGGCCTGCAGTAACCTCTTCTCCCCGGACCACGACTTGCAGAACACATAGAGGGCCACAGTGACCTGGGACACCACGGTTATGGCATTGCCGCGCCCACAGCTCGTTGTCTTCGATGTTGTAGGCAGTCATCGGGTGCTGGCCCCCGAGGTGGATGAGGAGGATAGGCGTCCACAGGACCTCGAGGCCGCTCCCAACGGCCGACGGCTGCTTGTGGCGGTTGAAGAGGGTGGCCAGGGCGTATATCGCCAGAGCATCGCCGCCAAGGTAGGCAAGCCACATAAACAGTCTAAGCCAAGATGGAAGAGCACACCTGCGCACCATGGAGGAGAAGAGGAGGATGCACTGGACGAAGAGGCTACCCAGCACGAGAACGCGCAGCTGCCACTCATCCCACCATTGCACAGTGCCAGAGAAATCCATCACCCCCTCCTTCTCTCTCCCTTGTTGGCGTACGCATGTAATGTCCGTCGCCAGTAGATAAAAAGAAGAGGAAAGGAAAAAGGGTCCTGTGTTCCTTGCGTGCTCCTGATAGTAATCCTGGTATGCTAACGTGCTCCTCATGATGTTCGTACGTCTTCATTCCTTTTGAGGATTCCTGTCTCTTTTTTACTTTTTCTCCTTGTACGATATCCCTTGCTTGTTCTGTACTTCTTGGTATACATGTTCTGATCTGGTGCTTGCCTACAATCCATGTGATCGATAATTTTTCTTTGTAATGAAGTTTAATTAGATTGGTACTCCAGCCATTATAATGAACTTTTCTTCACCATATTCTGTAGCAAGTACACATTTTGTCTCGCAACAATTTATTACTGCCTCCGTCCCACAAAATAAGATCGCTTTTTCAAGCTATATATTGTGAAACAGAGGGAGTAATTATTTAAATAGATGGTTATAACTGTAATTGGAGACTGATGGATACTGGAAAACTGGATACTTTTCTTTAACAGAAAAAAAAAACAGCAGACTTGGATGGAACATATAGTAACTTGGATGTATGAATCAGAGGAATTTTTTTTTTACTTTTCAGTTGGATACAATTGATCACCAAATTAATGTTAACCAAGGCGGAGCTGTCCCCTTCCATCTTCCTCTGCTCGGAGAACATCCTTGTCCAGGCGACAGACAGCAACCACTTTAAATTGCCTTTGTAAAAAAGCACACACCACACTACTACGCGCATCTGCCACCAGGAATAATCATCACACTTGAGATACTAATCACCATTTCAAAGCTACTAGTACAAATTTGCTGCAGTTTCCCAGACATTTAAACAGCTCCGACAAGTTAACATTAAACTAACGTGACCAAATAATGCAGCAGCTCACGGATTCCAGTATAAGTTACTACTAACGTGACGTGATGTAAACGAAAATATACTCTGCCGTCTGCTGTCCGGATCGCCAATGTGTGTGCTAATGATGTTAAGGTGGATTTCCTAACTTTTGGCTTATGCCTAGTATACTGATGTTTCCTTTTTTTTTAAATGAGGATGTCACCCAGGCCTTTGCATCCAAGGATGCACATAGTCATTTTTATTATACTATTCAACACAACCTGATAAAAAGAATACATCGATCAACTCGAAGCCACCTTCCATTGCGACAAGCGTCACAACCCTAAAAGCTTGATGATGAGGGTGGCCATGATTGGAGCCAGGTGCCCCGACCTCACACCGAAGCCCCAACATCTAGATCCATAGGCCACACCAAGCCGCTCCCAGCGAGCCGGGAGCACAAACCGGCCTAGTAGACTCTTAGCACGCACCGCACGCGCATGCTCCAGAAGCAGCCGCCGCCGTCTTCCGTTGACCCATCTTCAGGACAGGGATCAACGCATAACCGCCTGCAGGCCTGCCATCGATGTCACAACGACAATAAACAACGCCACCACCTTGCGCGCGTCCATCATCATGCATCTGTCACCAAGACTCCGATGAGCCACGCCGCCGAGACACACCGTCGTCAATGCGATAGATGCAACACCGCTCCACCTCCTGTCCCCTCCAGTCAGCACGGACTCCAAAACGATGCCCCCGAGAGAGAGAACGGCCCTGAAGGATGTGAATGCCATTTTGAACAACTCTAGCCGTTCTCAGTGATTTCAAACATTGAGAAATGCATGATTTGTGCAGGTCATCGTGAGATCTTTGCCTTCGGCTCAATATTTGTAGATACATAATCCTCCCACTAGTAGAAAAAGGGTTAAACATGAAACACATTAGTGCCGGTTTGTATTTAAGCCGGCACTAATGTATACATTAGTGCTGGTTCCAACGGCTAGCCGGGCCGCTTTCATTAGTACCGGTTCGTGGCGAACCTTTAGTACCAGTTCGTGCCACGAACCGATACTAATGAGAGTGGTGGCAGGATGTTGTCAGACTGGGGCCCCTCCAGCCCCTTTAGTACCGGTTCTTGGCACGAACGGGTACTAAAGGTCGTCCTACATAAACCCTTCGTCCACCCGAGCTCGCTCTGTTCTTCCCCTTTCCCCTCTCCTCTCTGTTCTTCCCCTCTTCCTCTCGAGCTCATCACACATTTTGCTCAAATTTTGTCAAGATTTGAAGGCCCCCATCCATTGAAATGATCACAAAGGTTAGCAAATTTGTCCTTTCATCTCTCATTGCTAGATTTACTCTTGCAATGCTTTATATAGTGATTAATTTGTGAGTTTAGTAATTTGGGAGGAAATATATATATGTGCTAGTATTTGATTTATATGCAATTTGAGGTCAAAAGTAACACTTAGTTTGCATATGTAGGTGTGGTTTACTTAGTGCCTTCTAAATCTCCGTCGTAACCACCGTCGATCGCCCGCACCGTCCCGTCGCCGGCACCACCTTGTGGTGAGCCTCTTTGTTCATGAAATTTTATATAAAAATTGATGTTTGTGTGATTTGGATATATAGTTACTCGTATAATTATCTTACCCGTATGTTGTTTGTTATACATATAGTGCCATGGTTTTGATATCCGTCCCCGTCGGCCCTCGTCCTTGTTATGATTCGGATGTGGTATATATATTCTCTTTTAAAACTAGTTGCATTTCGTGTTTATGACAAATTATGCCCATCAAGTTGACATAGAAATTTTTTCTAGGAGGTATGTGAACCGGAAATTCCAACCGACCCTATTGTCGAGAGGTTAAATTTAGTTGAAAGAGAAAACGAGTACTTGAAAGAAAAATTGAAAAGAATTGAGGGGGAGAAGATGGAATTGGAGTTGCATGTTGCCGATGTCGTCGATGATCACAAGATCAATATGGAGAAAATGCGCTTGAAGATTAGAAAGATTAGAAAATATGCCATCGATAGTGAGGCTTAGTATCATTATGCTGTTGAATCCATTGTTACCTTAGTTGCGATCTTGATCGCATTTATTGTTGCATTTAAATGCTTTAGCTAGAGAGTTATTTGTTTGTTGCATTTAAGTGTTGTATGAACTTTATGTATGAACTTGTATTAATTTGGTCTATTTGGTATTGTGTAATGAAGATGAGCCGACAATGGATGTACGATGACCGATGCTCTCCCCAGTTCGTTGAGGGCGTGCATACTTTTCTGATTGCGGCTGAGGCAAACAAGCGAGCGGATGGTTTTATGCCTTGTCCATGTGCTGGCTGTAAGAATGGTCACAATTACTCTACGTCAAGAACCATTCACGTCCACCTGTTTGAGTCCAGTTTCATGCCCCACTATAATGTTTGGACCAAGCACGGAGAAAGAGGGGTTATGATGGAAGACAATGAAGAAGAAGAGGATGACGACAGCTATCCTGGCCATGGGTTCCCTGAATACGATGATACAACAGTGGGGGAAGAAGCTGAGCCGGCAATGCGGGTAGAAGCTGAAGAAGAGGCATCAGATGAGCCCGTTGATGATCTAGGTCGGGCCATTGCCGATGCAAAGAGAAACTGCGCAAGTGATTTGGAGAAGAAAAAGTTGCAGCGCATGTTAGAGGATCACAAAAAATTGTTGTACCCGAATTGCGTAGGTGACAAGAAAAAGCTGGGCACTGTCGTGGTTCTAAGTCTGACAGTGAGAATGGGGGGTAAGTATGGAGAGGCAAGATCCTAGCTATGGAGTAGTTGTATGCGCAAGGAGTTTTACGAGTTCGGGCCCTTCTCGGAGGAAGTAACAGCCCTACGTCTCGGAGCCCGGAGGCAGTCGACTGGATTATATGTGTGTGTGTGTTACAAAGTTCCGAACCCCTGTCCTAGTGGAGGGGGGTGGCTTATATAGAGTTCGCCAGGACCCCAGCCAGCCCACGTTACAAGGAGTTTTATGTACATAAAGAGAGGGGGTTACTGGTAGCGCCTGTAATAAAGGACCATGAAGGCCATAAAAGCTACTTATGAGGTGACCGTTTGTAGGCAGTGCCTTTAGGTCTTCTTATGGTCGAGTGGTTGCCTTCATGGTCGACTGCTTGTACTTCTGGTCGAGTACGCTTGTGTCCGTCGACTGGGCTGACCAGGTCGACTGACTTGTCGATACTTCTCAGAATGTCTTTCATTGTAGGAGTCATGTCCTTGATTGGGTACCTCAGGTATGATAAGTTACCCTACCCTAGGTACGTATCCTCGTCATTAGCCCCCGAATGGGTCAGGGGTTAAGTGAGAATGGGGTCGAGCCTACGCTTCCGACTCAACCTCCATGCTTCGGTTGCATCTGTCTTCGGATAAATGGAAGTTACGGTGGGACCTCATTCTTCAATTACCTTGATCCATTCAGATGCCTGTCGAGTGGTTTCGGATTACCGTCGAGTGCGTTTACGTGACGAGTCCCTTGGGAGACTTAAGGAAACGGATCTTTTTGTCTGACAACCCGTCCTGTCGATCGCGGATCTTGCGGGATTTGAAAATTGAGAAGCGCACCGGACGGAGAAAATCGCGCGAATCGGCCGGATAAGGCAAGGGCGCCTCGATCTCCGCGCCACCTTTTTCGCCACGTACTGCGCGCGCCTGTTGCGGGATCTGACTGGGAGGCGCAGGCCCACTGATCAGCCACTCGGGTGTGGCCTTATATAAAGCGGTGATTCCGATTTTTACTGTGCGCCCTCGTTCTTCCTCCCCCTTCCTCCGTAAGCTTCCGCCTCGCTCTCCGCCGCAACCTCGACACCGCCGCTCGGCCAAGACCTCGTTCACGACGATGGGGACGGACAAGACGGCGGCGGCGGAACGGGCGAAGAAGGCCGCGGCGAAGGGTAAAGGGAAGAAATCCGGCCGAGGCGGGTCGTCCTCGCGGGCCGCTCTGCCGTCCGGCTGGCTGCAGGGGGATTGGATGCCCTCCATCCTTACTCAGGCGGATATCGACGACATGGTGGAGGGGGGACTCATTCCCCACAAGGCCGCTCGCCTTCCTGGGAAGGAGACGGAGCCGAGACCTCGCGAGGGTGAGCGCGTCCTGATAGCCACCCATGTCGACCGGGGGTTTTCCCTGCCCCCGAGTCCTTTCTTTAGGGCTTTCCTGAACTTCTTCGGAGCGCAGCTCCACCATTTCACGCCCAACTCCATAGTTTATCTTGCTGCGTTCGTGTCTCTGTGCGAGTGTTTCTTAGGCTGTCGACCCCACTGGGGCCTCTTCAAGCATATCTTCACTTGCCGATCCCAGTCGGTTAAAAAGCTTAACCCGGACGGGGAGAGGACGCAGGTGATCTAGATGTGCGGGGGCCTCGGGATCCAGACGAGGGGTAAGAGTTGTTTTCCTCCCATGACACTCCCCGATTCCGTGCGTGGGTGGCAGTCGACTTGGTTCTACTGCAAGGACCAGCCGACTCCTGGACACTCGACCGGCCTTCCTCCTTTTACCTTGGACCGAGTGCAGAAACCCGCTTCTTTGAAAGTGGTTCCAGAGGAGAAGGCTCAGGTGAAGGTACTAGTCAGTCGAGTGGTTGAGTTGGTTCGGGAAGGCGTGACCGGCATGGACTTGCTCGAAGTCTTTCTCCAGCGACGAATCCAACCTCTCCAGGCTCGGGATCACTCGATGTGGTTGTATTCCGGGTCCGACGACTCCACTCGGATCCACCCGGAAGGGGTCGAGGCTTCTGTGCTGGAGAGCTGGCTGACCAGCATAACCGGGAATAAGGACAACCCCAGGGGTTCCAGGAGGATTGCTCCGCTTGATGGGATGATGGAGACAGACCAGGTACATTTTGCTTCTTCCGACTGAAATTTTCACTCCGTCTAGTAACCGGCTCGCGATAAGTCGACTGATCCTCGTTCCGACTGTTGTTTCGCAGGAGATCAACGACATGTACTCGATGCCGAATGGGAACCAGGAGCAAGTATCTGAAGGAGGAGGGAGTGGAGGCGAAGGGAGTGAGAATGAAGTTGAGGTCGAGGGTGAAGTCGAGGAGTGGGAATCTGACGACGACGTAGAGGGGGAGGCCGGCGACGACTCGGGTGACGAAGATGAAGAGGTGGAGGTCGACCTTCCTCGACGCGAGAGACGCTCCAAGAACGCTCAGGATCCCGCCGTGGAGCGCGGTCAGTCGAGTGCTCCGGCGGGCCAGTCATCCAAGCGCCCTCGGACCGCGTCGCCGGCCCCAACTGAGAAGGCGCCCAAGCAGCCTAGAGCCATCCCGACCAAGCCACCCAAGGCCTTGCCCAAGATCAGGGTCGCCATCCCGGTCATCTCTGGGTAAGTGACTGTTTTCACCTTTCTTGAGTCGACTAGAACGGATTCTTGGTCGATTCACTTTCAAATTATTTGCTTGGAATCGTGCAGCGCCGCTACTTCCGAAACTTCCATCCAGAATGCTGATGAGACGATGGAGGACGCCGTCACTTCCAACTTAGGTATAATCTTTGACATGATCCGACTGTTTAACTGCTGAGTCGATTGGATATTCATTTCTGAACTTTTGTAGCTCCGACCAACATCATTGACCTTCCGGATGACGAGGAGGAGGCGGAAGTGTCGCTCAGGCCTTTTGGGAGGAGAGGCCGGAGGGCCCCGGTCGATAAGGCTCCTCAGACCGCGTCGACTGCCGAGGCGGTGGCCCAAGGGGGTGACAATACCGCCCGGACTACTGTGACTTTTGCTGAGCCACTGACGACTGCCCGGCCTTCGTCGTCGACTGTCCCTCCACTGGTCGACCCGCCTTCGTTCTTCGCCGCCTACCAGACCCCGGAGGATCAAGTGAGTGCTGCCAAGGAGGCTATACGTCAGGCGGGGCTCGTGATGGAGCAGACCAAAGCGGCTCGGGATGCCAGTCAAGCGGCCTATGACATCAGCTCGGCGTTGCAGCAGAACGTCCAGGTTAGTTGATCTTCACTTGTGTTGTACACCCACTGGGTGCCGTTGGTCCGAAATTTCTCATTGGTGGGGGCACGCTGAGTGCACCCACTGGGTGTAGTCCCCGAGGCCACGGTCGACTGCTGGCAGTCGACTGTGGTCTTTATACTGCCTTTCTGTAGTTGTACTTCTCCACTCGGTAGGGTTTTCTGAGAACGTTTTGGTCAGGCCATGTCGGATGATACTGTATCTGGTCGACTGCTGGCAGTCCTTTTTTTTTTTTTGAAAACCAGTGGGGGCACGCTGAGTGCACCCACTGGGTGTAGTCCCCGAGGCTACTGTCGAATGTTTTGATTCGGCTGTAGTCTTAGAAGTGTTGTGTTCTTTCTTTCAGTCACTCGGGAGTAACTTATCTTTGATACCCTTTGTCGATTGACTCTTTGCAGAAGTCTTGTGAGCTTGTTGCTCAGCTCGCCGATCTGAAGAATAAGCAAATCCAGCTTAATCTTGATTTACAGTTTGCTCAGGAAAACGTGCAGAAGGCGAAGGATGAAGCAAAAGGTATGGCTGGTGAGGACTCGACGGCTGTCTCTGTCCTCCTGCCTGTTCTCAACTCTGTGCTCATTGTTGTTTCGCAGACGAACTGGAAAAGGCCCTGAAGAAGAAAGATCTTGACCTTGCGGAGGCACAAAAGGCGGCTGCGGAGAAGCTGAAGCTTGCTGAAGAGAAACTCGCTTCAGTCGACCAACTTGAGAGCGAGAACGCTAGGCTGAAGTCTGCTCTTGACTCGGCCAACAAGGAAGCGAGTCGACTGAAGACTGACAAGAGCACTCTGAACGACAAGCTCGGCCAGCTGGCGGGGAAGTACAAGGACTTGGGGGATTATCTTGGGGGTCTTGCCAAGAAGCTATACCTCATGCCTGAAGGTAACCCTCTTTGTGCGATTAACCTTGTTGTTGTCGACTCACCATTTGGTTACAGTTTTGACCTGTCGAAACTTCTTTAAGAATTCTGCCGGAACTTTGAGGAAGAGACCAGTCGAGTGGAGACCCGCTTGGACCCTATCAACTCTCCTGTGAAGGACGAAGTGGCCATGAATGTCTTCCGGTTGGAATCCCGTGCCGCTGGTGTGGTGGACTACCTGGCTCGACTGAAAGCTGCGGTGTCACGGATCGACTCCGCACTCTGGCCCAAGGAGACGCTTCAGAACGACCTTGAATCCTTGGTCACTCGACTAAGTGAGGTTCCAGGTCGAGTGCAAGAATGGAAGAAGTCTTCTGCCAGGTGCGGTGCTGACGTGGCTCTGTCACTGGTTCGCGTCCACTGCAAGGAGGCGCGCGAGGAGAAGCTGGCCGCTCTCCAGGTTGCTAATACCAGGAAGCATAACTTTCAGGACTTCATGGAGACCTTCATCGCTGCTGCCACTCGGATCTCTGAAGGGATCGACTTGGAAGAATTTGTTGCACCATCCAGTCCTCCGCCGGAGGAGTAAAAAACTGATGTTCTTTGCCTTAAATTTGCCTCGGAATGCCGAGTGGTTTATGTAACCGATAAACTCCGTCGAGCTTGTAGCTCGAGTACTTTTATTTGCGAACTAGGATCTTTTGGTTTTGTCCGAACTTGGCTCGACGTTGAATGTCTTCGTGACTTGATCCGCCGATCTACTATTCGTTGTTCCCTCAGAGGTTGTCTGGTTCGCACGATGCTTATCGCCGCGATGGTATCTGTCATCCTGGCTTAGGCGAGCATTAGGCTGCAGCTAAGCCCCCGAGTGGGAGGTTTGCTCTTCACTCGGTAGGAGTCCAATTACTTAGTCGAGTGCTTGGACTGCAGCTAAGCCCCCGAGTGGGAGGTTTGCTCTCCACTCGGTAGGATTTTTCAAACTTAGGCGAGTACATGGACTGCAGCTAAGCCCCCGGGTGGGAGGTTTGCTCCCACTCGGTAGGATTTTTTCAAACTTAGGCGAGTACTTGGACTGCAGCTAAGCCTCCGAGTGGGAGGTTTGCTCCCACTCGGTAGGATTTTTCAAACTTAGGCGAGTACATGGACTGCAGCTAAGCCTCCGGGTGGGAGGTTTGCTCCCACTCGGTAGGATTTTTTCAAACTTAGGCGAGTACTTGGACTGCAGCTAAGCCCCCGAGTGGGAGGTTTGCTCTCCACTCGGTAGGATTTTTTCAAACTTAGGCGAGTACTTGGACTGCAGCTAAGCCCCCGAGTGGGAGGTTTGCTCTCCACTCGGTAGGATTTTTTCAAACTTAGGCGAGTACTTGGACTGCAGCTAAGCCCCCGAGTGGGAGGTTTGCTCTCCACTCGGTAGGATTTTTCAAACTTAGGCGAGTACTTGGACTGCAGCTATGCCCCCGAGTGGGAGGTGCTCTCCACTCGGTAGGATTTTTTCAAACTTAGGCGAGTACTTGGACTGCAGCTAAGCCCCCGAGTGGGAGGTGCTCTCCACTCGGTAGGATTTTTTCAAACTTAGGCGAGTACTTGGACTGCAGCTAAGCCCCCGAGTGGGAGGTTTGCTCTCCACTCGGTAGGATTTTTTCAAACTTAGGCGAGTACTTGGACTGCAGCTAAGCCCCCGAGTGGGAGGTTTGCTCTCCACTCGGTAGGATTTTTTCAAACTTAGGCGAGTACTTGGACTGCAGCTAAGCCCCCGAGTGGGAGGTTTGCTCTCACTCGGTAGGATTTTTTCAAACTTAGGCGAAACGGATTCGCAGCTAAGCCCCCGAGTGGGAGGTTTGCTCTCCACTCGGTAGGATTTTTTCAAACTTAGGCGAAACGGATTCGCAGCTAAGCCCCCGAGTGGGAGGCTGGCTCTCCACTCGGTAGTAGGATTTTCTGAAAACTTAGGCGAAGCGGATTCGCAACTAAGTCACCCACTGGGGGAAATTTAGACAAACAGAAAAAGAAATAGCAGCCTTTTGCTTGAAACAAAAGAATTACAGAGGTACTTTTATTACATCTCAGTCGAGTGAGTTTTTAAGTGTAAAAAGGACGGAGCAGGTCCGCGTTCCATGCTCGAGGCTCGTCGATCCGTCGATCGATGTTGTAGAGGTGATACGCTCCGTTGTGCAAGACTTTGGTGATGATGAAGGGGCCTTCCCAGGTCGGGGCAAGTTTGTGAGGTTTTTGCTGATCCACGCGGAGGACCAAATCTCCTTCCTGAAAGTCTCGACCCTTCACATTTCTGGCGTAAAACCGACGCAACTCTTGCTGGTAGATGGTCGAGCGGATTAGAGCCATCTCTCTCTCCTCCTCTAAGAGGTCGACTGCGTCTTGCCGGGCCTGTTCTGCTTCTGCTTCGGAATATAACTCGACTTGAGGCGCGTTGTGGAGCAAGTCGCTTGGCAAAACCGCTTCGGCTCCATAGACCAGAAAGAATGGCGTTCTTCCAGTCGACCGGTTAGGGGTGGTCCTCAACCCCCATAGAACTGATGGAAGTTCGTCGACCCAGGCGCCTGCTGCGTGTTTGAGATCACGCATCAGTCGGGGTTTTAGTCCTTTGAGGATGAGGCCATTCGCGCGTTCGGCCTGTCCATTCGACTGAGGATGAGCAACTGAAGCGTAGTCGACTCGAGTGCCCTGAGAGGCGCAGAAGGCTTTGAATCTGTCATTATCAAAGTTTGATCTGTTATCTGTGATGATGCTGTGCGGAACTCCATATCTGAATATCAATCCCCTGATAAAACTGATGGCAGTGCTTGCGTCGAGGTCCTTTATGGGTTTGGCTTCTATCCACTTCGTGAACTTGTCGACTGCGACCAACAAGTGGGTGAAGCCACTCCTACCAGTTCTCAGTGGTCCGATCATATCTAGACCCCAGACAGCGAAAGGCCAGACGAGTGGAATGGTCTTCAAGGCGGAGGCGGGCTTGTGAGACATGTTGGAATAAAACTGGCACCCCTCGCACTTGTCGACTATATCCTTTGCCATTTCATTCGCCTTTGGCCAGTAGAAACCCGCTCGGTATGCTTTAGCCACGATGGTCCGAGAGGACGCGTGATGGCCGCAGGTCCCCGAGTGGATGTCCTCGAGAATTATCTGTCCTTCTTCAGGCGTGATGCACTTCTGACCAACTCCAGTCACGCTTTCTCTGTATAGCTGCCCTTTGATTACTGTAAAGGCTTTGGATCGACGGACGATCTGCCGAGCCTCTTCTTCATCTTCTGGGAGCTCTTTTCTTACGATGTACGCAATGTACGGCACTGTCCAATCGGGAGTGGTGGTCATAACTTCCATAATCAGGTCGACCACAGCTGGTATCTCCACTTCGGTCGAGTCAGAGGCGCTTTTTGGTTGTGGAGGCTCTTCTGTGAAAGGATCTTCTTGCACTGATGGTGTGTGAATGTGCTCTAAACACACATCTTTAGGGATGGCCTCCCTTTTGGACCCTATCTTCGCCAAATCATCTGCAGCTTGATTTTTCAGTCGGGGTATATGATGGAGCTCCAACCCCTCGAATCGTTTCTCCAGCTTTCTCACTGCGCTGCAATATCCCGTCATGGATGGGCTTCGGACGTCCCACTCCTTCATCACTTGATTAACAACCAGATCTGAGTCGCCGTAGACCATGGGGCGACAGACGCCTAGCGAAATGGCCATACGTAATCCGTATAGAAGCGCTTCATACTCTGCCTCATTGTTGGAGGAATCAAAGTGAATCTGGAGGACATACTTGAGCTTATCTCCTCGGGGGGAAACCAGTACAACCCCCGCACCGGATCCGTTCAGCGTCTTGGAGCCATCGAAAAACATAGTCCAGTGCTCCGAGTGAACTTGAGTCGGAAGCTCCTGTTCAGTCCACTCGGCGAGGAAATCAGCTATTGCCTGGGACTTAATAGCTTTCTTTGCCTCGAACTTGATATCGAGAGGAAGAAGTTCAATTGCCCATTTCGCCACTCGACCGGTTGCATCTCTGTTATGAAGAATCTCTGATAATGGAGCGTCGCTGACGACTGTGATAGAGTGATCGGAGAAATAATGAGCAACCTTCTTCGTGGTCATGTAAATCCCGTAAACGAGCTTCTGATAGTGGGGATATCTTTGCTTCGACGGGGTCAGAACTTCAGAGAGATAATACACTGGGCGTTGAACTTTGAAGGTCTTTCCTTCCTCTTCCCGCTCGACCGTAAGAACGGTACTAACGACTTGTCCCGTGGCTGCTATGTAAAGCAACAATGGCTCTTTGCTGACAGGAGCAGCAAGCACCGGCTGGGTGGAGAGCAGAGCTTTTAGTTCTGCGAATGCTGCATCAGCTTCTGGAGTCCATTCGAACGTGTCTGACTTCTTCATCAGTCGGTAAAGAGGCAGCGCCTTTTCACCGAGCCTGGAGATGAATCGACTTAGGGCGGCCAAGCATCCAGTAAGTTTCTGGACGTCGTGCACACGCACGGGGCGTTTCATCCGGAGTATGGTGCCAACTTTTTCAGGGTTAACGTCGATTCCTCGTTCGGAGACAAGGAAACCGAGTAACTTTCCTCCAGGGACTCCAAATGTGCACTTCGACGGATGAGCTTGATATCATAACTCCTGAGATTGGCGAAAGTTTCAGCTAGGTCAGTCAGCAGGTCGGAACCTTTCCGTGACTTGACCACTATGTCATCCATGTATGCTTCTACATTCCGACTGATTTGAGTGATTAAGCACTTCTGAATCATTCTCATGAATGTAGCTCCGGCGTTCTTGAGACCGAAAGGCATGGTAACATAGCAGAAACACCCAAAACGGGTGATGAAGGCTGTTTTTATTTCATCGGGTCCATACAGACGGATCTGATGGTATCCAGAGTAAGCATCTAAAAAAGATAACCTCTCGCATCCTGCAGTCGAGTCGACTATTTGGTTGATGCGAGGAAGAGGAAAATGATCTTTCGGGCAGGCCCGATTGATATGCTTGAAATCGATGCACATGCGCAACGATCTGTCCTTCTTAGGGACCATCACAACATTAGCGAGCCACTCGGAGTGGTAGATCTCGCGAATGAATTCTGCTGCTAGGAGTCGGGCCACTTCTTCGCCAATGGCCTTTCTCTTCTGAACGGCGGACCGTCGGAGATGCTCCTTGACCGGTTTGGCCTTTGGGTCGACTCGGAGGCGGTGCTCGGCCAGTCCCCTGGGCACACCTGGCATGTCAGCAGGCTTCCATGCAAAGATGTCCCAGTTCTCACGGAGGAACTGGACGAGCGCTTCTTCCTATTTGGAGTCAAGTGTAGTGGAGATGTTGGTTGGAGCCGCATTTGGATCGGTCGGGTGGATGTGGACTTGCTTGGTCTCACCGGTCGACTGAAATGCTGACTCCGTGGCGGGCTTCTTGGCTCGTAACAACTCACTCGGATCCGCAGTCTTTTGGTACTCTTGAATCTCTATCTTGGCCATCTGAGCGTCAGCAATTTTGGCGCCTTTCTGGAAGCACTCTTCTGCCTTCTTCCGATTGCCAACGATGGTGATTACACCTTTGGGGCCAGGCATCTTCATCTTGAGGTGTACGTAGCATGGTCAAGCCATGAAGCGAGCATAGGCTGGCCTCCCAAGAATGGCGTGGTACGCACTCTGAAAATCTACGACCTCAAAGGTTAATTTTTCTTTCCGGAAATTCTTCGAGTCACCAAAGACGACGTCGAGAGTGATTTGACCGAGTGACTCAGCTTTCTTCCCAGGAATGACTCCGTGGAAGCTCATGTTGCTGGGGCTGATCCGGGACATCGGAATGCCCATCCCCTTCAACGTCTCTGCATACAACAAGTTTAGCCCACTGCCGCCGTCCATCAGAACCTTGGTCAGTCGAGTGCCTTCAACAATTGGGTCGACCACCAACGCTTGCCTCCCTGGGGTGGCAATATGAGTCGGATGATCGGACTGGTCGAAGGTGATGGCGGTTTGGGACCACTTCAGGTAATGGGGTGTCACCGGAGCGACCATGTTTACTTCGCGATTGATGACCTTCAGTCGACTCTTACTTTCGACATCAGCGAAAATCATCAGAGTGGAATTGATTTGGGGGTACTCTTCACCGCTGTCTTCTCTGTCTTCAACTTTGTCTGACTCTTTCCCTTTGTCCTTGGCTTGCTTCCCTTGGAACTGTTGCATCAGGAGTCGACATTGTCGAGTGGTATGCTTAGGGTAAATGAGATTTCCCTCTTCATCTTTCTTCGTGTGGATGTGGCATGGTAAGTCCATCACATCGTTCCCGTCCTGGTCTTTCACTTTCTTGGGGTTCCAAGGACCCTTGGATTTCCCCTTAAACTTCCCTGGGGTCACAGCTAAGGCTTCCCCGGGGGCGACTGGCTCGGCCTTGCGTTTCTGTTTCCGACTGGAGTGTCCTCCGCCGGCCTCATTAGCGGCTACCTTATACTTGCCACTCCGGAGTCTATCTTCTTCTTCTCCGTTCGCGTACTTGGTGGCGATTTCCATCATTCGACTCAGGGTCATATCTCCGGTTCGACCAAACTTCAAAGTTAACTCCCTGTTTCTGACACCTTCCTTGAAGGCGCAAACTGCCTGATGATCGGATACATTCTCGACCGTGTGATTCAGAGTGATCCACCTCTGGATATAATCCCTCAGGGTTTCACTCGACTTCTGAACACATGACTGCAATTCTGTCAACCCCGCCGGTCGCTTGCAAGTCCCTTCGAATGTCCTGACAAACACCTGAGCTAGATCTTCCCAAGTATAAATACTGCTGGGAGCCAACTGATTCAACCACGCCCTGGCTGATCCTTCCAACATGAGGGGCAAATGCTTCATGGCCACCTCGTCATTGCCGCCTCTGATCTGAACAGCCACTCGGTAATCCTCGAGCCATGTGTCCGGCTTGGACTCTCCGGTGAACTTGCTGACTCCAGCCGCCAACCTGAAGTTGGGAGGAATCACTGCAGCTCTGATTGCTCTGCTGAAACACTCGGGACCGGAGATGCGAACTCTGCTACTGGACGGGGCGCCTCTGTCACGGTCTTCTCGGTGAGCTCTATTTCGGTCGACCAGACCTTGAACGATGATGGATCTCGCATCAAAGCCTGGTCCCCTGGGGTCGACTGGGACCTTTCGCCCAGTACTGAACTGGCGTCTGTCTTCTTGCCGTCGAGGAATGTACGACCCGGCTCTTGGGGGAGGAGAAGGCACTCGACGTTGGTCGTTGCGGTCGAATCGGTGCTCATATCGCTCGTGCCCTTGGTACTAATCCTCGTGCCGGCCTCTGTGTCCTTCACGCCTCGGGGGCGACCTCGGACTATGAGCCGACTGAATGGAATTCGCAGTGACAGATCGACTGTGAATCCTGTTGCGCGACTGAGACACGGCTGAATTCTGGTCACCCGCTGCACGAAGCAAATCTCTGATCTGCAACAGACCTCTCCCTGCCTCTGACTGTGAAGGCTGGATCGACTCCGCTATGCGAGCCGCAGCTGCCAAATTCTGAATCGGGGTACGGTATACCTGGGTCGGCGGCTGGAAGACGCGACGACGACTGGACTCGGGAGCGGGCGGTCGTGCGCGCTCGTCGAGTGCTCTCTGGAGATTCTCCAATCGGGTACGTTCAGCCAAATTGGCCAAGCGCGCCTCCTCCAGGGCTCGCGCCTCAGGGGTTTCTCCAACGATAGGAGTGTGAAGGGCGTCCATGTTCCGGCGACGGAGTTCCTCCCTCTGCACTGAGGTAAGGGGCTCGGGCCTGTACTCTTCGTGACCCCGCGCCGGAATCCCCCCTGCGGCAACCTCTTCGGTATGGGGGAATCCGGGGGGGCTACGTGGTCCGTCGACCATTAGCACTTCCGCCGCTGGGTCACTGCTGTCGCACTCGGACACAGTCTCTACGGAGCCAGTCGACAGGTCGAACAGGCCGTAGAGTGACTCGTCGGGCTCGATTGCCGCGACTTGGGGGATGGCTGACTGGCGGGCCAGTGCGTGCTTCACCCACCGCTGGAGTCTCGACCGACCGGTGCTCTTGCGCCGGTGGGAAGCTGATGACGATGATGACGATGACGGCGCAACGAATGCCGACCCGTACTGGTTCGACGGTTGCCGCAGGAGGACGCCGCGGACGCATGCGCGAAAATGCGTGGCTCCGCGGGCGGGAAGCGCGTCCACGTCGAGTGGAGCCTCCTGTAGCCAAGCAGAGTTGTCAGCGACGAAGGAGAGAGCGCCGAGACGGATCTCGCGGCTCTCGACCATGACTCCGCTCGAAAACATGATGTGGGTTGAAAGAATCCCAACTCCTCCAACAAATCGCTAGAACACCTGCCCCACGGTGGGCGCCAACTGTCGTGGTTCTAAGTCTGACAGTGAGAATGGGGGGTAAGTATGGAGAGGCAAGATCCTAGCTATGGAGTAGTTGTATGCGCAAGGAGTTTTACGAGTTCGGGCCCTTCTCGGAGGAAGTAACAGCCCTACGTCTCGGAGCCCGGAGGCAGTCGACTGGATTATATGTGTGTGTGTGTTACAAAGTTCCGAACCCCTGTCCTAGTGGAGGGGGGTGGCTTATATAGAGTTCGCCAGGACCCCAGCCAGCCCACGTTACAAGGAGTTTTATGTACATAAAGAGAGGGGGTTACTGGTAACGCCTGTAATAAAGGACCATGAAGGCCATAAAAGCTACTTATGAGGTGACCGTTTGTAGGCAGTGCCTTTAGGTCTTCTTATGGTCGAGTGGTTGCCTTCATGGTCGACTGCTTGTACTTCTGGTCGAGTACGCTTGTGTCCGTCGACTGGGCTGACCAGGTCGACTGACTTGTCGATACTTCTCAGAATGTCTTTCATTGTAGGAGTCATGTCCTTGATTGGGTACCTCAGGTATGATAAGTTACCCTACCCTAGGTACGTATCCTCGTCAGGCACCACACTGGAATTGCTGCAATGGAAGGCAGAGAATGGTGTATCTGACAAGGGATTTGGAAAGTTGCTGGTAATGATAAAGGATATGCTTCCAAAGGACAACGAATTGCCCGAGAGTACGTACGAAGCAAAGAAGGTTGTCTGCCCTCTAGGGTTATAGGTGCAGAAGATACATGCATGCCCTAATGATTGCATCCTCTACTGCCGTGAGTACGAGGATTTGAGCGCTTAGCCGGTATGTGGTGCATTGCGCTATAAGATCAGCCGCGATGACCCTGGTGATGTCGAGGGCGAGCGCCCCAGGAAGAAGATTCCTGCCAAGGTGATGTGGTATGCTCCTATAATACCACGGTTCAAACGTTTGTTCCAAAACAAAGAGCATGCCAAAGCGATGCGATGGCACAGAGAAGACCGTAAGAAAGACGGAAAGTTGAGAGTACCCACTGACGGGTCGCAGTGGAGAGAAATCGAAAGAAAGTACGGGAAGGAGTTTGCAGATGATGCAAGGAGCGTATGTTTTGGTCTAAGCGCAGATGACATTAATCCTTTTGGGGAGCAGAGCAGCAACCATAGCACCTGGCCTGTGACTCTATGTTTGTATAACCTTCCTCCTTGGTTGTGCATGAAGCGGAAGTTCATTATGATGCCAGTGCTCATCCAAGGCCCTAAGCAACCCGTCAACGACATTGATGTGTACCTAAGGCCATTAGTTGAAGAACTCTTACAACTGTGGAATGGAACAGGTGTACGTGCGTGGGATGAGCACATGGGGGAAGAATTTGACCTAAAGGCGTTGCTGTTCATGACCATCAATGATTGGCCTGCTCTCAGTAACCTTTCAGGACAGACAAACAAGGGATACCGCGCATGCACGCACTGCTTGGACGATACCGACGCTATATATTTGGCTAATTGTAAGAAGAATGTGTACCTGGGACATCGTCGATTTCTTCCGAGCAGGCATCCCGTAAGAAAGAAAGGCAAGCATTTCAAAGGTGAGGTGGATCACGGGACGAAGCCTGACCACCGTACTGGTGCTGATGTACATGATATGGTCAAGGATTTGAAGGTGGTCTTTGAAAAGGGTCCTGGTGGACAACCTGTTCCGAATGACGCTGACGGACGCGCACCCATGTGGAAGAAGAAATCTATATTTTGGGACCTGCCCTATTGGAAACACCTAGAGGTCCGCTCCGCAATCGATGTGATGCATGTGACGAAGAATCTTTGTGTGACCCTGCTTGGCTTCTTGGGCGTGTATGGGAAGACAAAAGATACACCTGAGGCACGGGAGGACCAGCAACATATGCACGGAAAAGACGGCATACATCAGGGTCATGCAAGCTACGCTCTTACCAAAGAAGAGAAGGAAATCTTTTTTGAATGCCTGCTCAGTATTAAGGTACCGTCTGGCTTCTCGTCGAATATAAAGGGAATAATAAACATGGCAGAGAAAAAGTTCCGCGTCCTCGTCGCGTCGTCCCCGTCGACTCCGCGGTGCCCCCGTCGCCGGCCTGTCCCGGTCACCGCACCGGCCCGTCGTCGTCGCCGTCGCCTTTGGATCGACCTCGCCTCGCCGTCGCCGTCGCCTCGACCTTGCCCGCGCGCGCTGTGAGCCCCTCCCCCGGCCCCTCTCCTCCCTCCAATCGATCAAAGCCACACCGCGCGCGCCGGCGCCGACCATAGCGCACACACACGCGCGCGCACACACACACTACACACACACACACACACACACACACACACACACACACACACACACACACTACACACACACACACTACACGCGCACACACACAATTTTTCTGTTTTTAGATTTTATTTTTTTCTGTTTTTCATACAAAGTTTTAGATTAATTAATTAATTAGATTAGATTAATTAATGTCAAATAGTATATAGAAATGTTAGTTATAATATATATAATGTCAAATGTTATAGAAATGTTAGTTATATAGAAATGTTAGAATTTTTGGAAATGTTAGTTTTAGCTAGCTAGATGAATTAGATAAATGAAATCACAATCCATCATTTAAAAAATGTTACTTTACTTTTGCGGCATATAGTATTTTTGTCGACGATGCCCGGCCCGCATCCTCGCCTCGACACGTCCGCGACGACGTTCGGCTGACCCATGTCCGGGACTGGGCTCTACCGGGCTGGCACTGGGAGGTGCTGCCTGGAGGGGCGCGCCGCTTGATGAGGAACCCGGTCCCGGGTCCCGTCGTCGACCCTGATCTCGTTTGGTGGCGTTCGCGTGGGCCAGTTTCGGTGCGGAGGGAGCCGGCCCCGCCGGAGGTGGTACGTCGCCGTGTCAGGGAGGAGGACGAGCACGTCCATCGCTACATGGTTGCTTTAGAGGGCGGCAGGTTCTCCAATACCTGACAGTTTCTTCCGGGATCTCACTTCAGCTATGATCCTGTGAGGGTTCCTTCTCTTTGGGTGTCCACCGCCCGCGCCGCAGGAACCGCGAGTGTCCTAGATTCTTCTGTAGTATTCGATCTTTAATTAGCTACCTAGCCAGTGATGTACTATTCAATATTATATATTATTCGAGACGATGTATTCGAGATTAAATCTATTATTCGTGACGATGTATTCGAGATTATATCTATTATTCGAGACGATGTATTCGAGATTATATCTATTATTCGAGACGATGTAATTTGAATACTAAATTGTTTTATATTTCTTTTGGCATAGTTAAATAAAAGCTATGGCGGACAATACCGACAGAGAGAAAGAACATACCATGTTCGATATGATACGCGGGCCAGATGATGATCAGAATGAAGAAGATTATGACGGCTCCGAATTTCTAAAGAACACCGGAGAGGGTGACATGATATTCGATCGCGACGACCGAATTGATGAAGTCATGAACTACGATTATGACGATGACGAAGAACATGTTGATCCTGAAACAACAAACACCGGCGAGGTATATATATTTATATAAGCAGGAATTTGGTGATCATCACATGTTTTAAATGAGTTGAAGATATATTAACGAATCGATCTTTCTTCTTTCAGCCATCCGGATCGACCAAATCTTCAGGCAAAAGGATGAAACGAGGCCCGAACAAAAAGTTAAAGGAGGGCGTAAAGTACAATATCGAGGCAATCAGACCTAATGGCGAACCATTAGCGCCTAAGAAGATTGCGGACAAGTTCGTTCGTCAGTGCGGAGTTCTTGTGAAGGACCAACTCCCGATCTCCCTTCAAGAATGGAGAGAGCCAGCAAAGCCACGTCCAAATGTTACTTTTGTCGACGACAGACAAAAAAAACTGCTTTGGGATACTCTCATGGAACATTTCACCCTACCAGATCATTTCACAGATGCAGATGTGGAGAAAGTCAAGGACGCCGCTCTTAGGAAGATAGCGGTTGCATTCTATAACCAGAAGAATCGTGTATGGGACAAGTACATCAAGGGTGGAAGGAAGACTCCAGTATTCGAGGGGACACTAGAGAATCAAAGTGCTCATTGGGACGATTTCGTGAAATTCAAGGATTAAGAATTAGCTAAGGAACGCTCGAGAATAAACAAGAAGAATGCCAAAAAAAGGATAAGTTCCATAAGCTGGGGCCAGGTGGCTACGCGGTGGCAATGCCTAAGTGGGATAAATCTGAGAAAGAGATGGAGGATGCAGGTGTCACTCCGGTTACTAAGAGCTGGCCCCCCAGGTGCAGGAGTTGGTTCTATGCGCATGGGGGGGGAGTTGGACCCGAAGACAGGCAAAGTTTCGACGAAGGCATGTCTGAACAGAGCCAACGATAACATACTTGTTGCAATAGAAGAGGCTCGAACGGGGGTGTTCCAGCCGAACAGAGAGAACGACGAGCTTATGCGTGCCCTGGGAAATCCTGAACACCCAGGAAGAACACGAGGCAAGGGTGCTATTCCGTGGTATGAGGGGTTTTCGGACTGGAACGCCGACTACAGAACCCGTGCGAGAAGGAAGATTGCGGAGGAAAAGCAAAGGAAGATGGAGGAGGAGAAGAGGAAGCTGGACTATGAACGCCTTCAAGGCCTAGAATCAAAGCACGCGGACTTGGCAGACAAATTCCAGCGGCAGCAGGAGCAGATCGACTCACTTAGCCAGCAAAGGGGGTCTCAGCAGCTGCAACAGCTAGCGGATGATCCAGCATTGGATACCACCGCCCCATCCATGCCGAGAAGCAGCGTGGGTTCCGCCCCGTTTGATGCAATGTTGGATAGATACCCCGTGGATGACATCATGGAGAACACTAACTGCGAGCTACACTTCAAAATGAAGAACATATCCATGAAGGTGGCGGACGCCGTTGCTTATACAAATCCCCCCGATGCAACCTTCCATTGTAACCCGATTCCAGCAGGCTATGCTCCTGTCGTGGTTGATGAGGTGGTGGACCAATATTCGGGGCTAGAGCTTGACATTCCTAGAGGTGACGAGGAGCACACACTCGGAGAGGCCAAACATCGTATCATCCTATGGAGAAAGGATTGCATCATCTTTCGAAGGCCACCGACACCGCGTCACCTGACTCCTCGTCGAAGTCCACCACCGATTCAGCAGACTCCCGCTCCTCCAAGTCCACCAACGCGTGAGGCCACTCCTCCTCCTCCAAGTCTGGCAAAGTGTCAGGCCACTCCTCCTCCAAGTCCGACACAGCGTCAGACATCCACTCCTCCTCCAAGTCCGGCACAACCTCAGGCCACTCCTCCTCCAAGTCCGGCACAACTTCAGGCCACTCCTCCTCGTCCAACTCAGCCCCGTCAGCCGTCTCCGCCGCCTCAGCAATCGCAAAAGAGACACCCCGTAGCTATGGTGCGTAGCGGTACGAGTCGAGGTCATAGTACAGGAAGTACAGGCGGAGGCAAGCGATATAAATATGGTCAAAACCTCAATACTCCTCTTCCTGAGAGGGCTTACGACAGGACCCAGGAGCAAACCAATGCCATAGTGCGGGCAGAACTCGACGCCCATTTTGGACCGAAACCGCCACCGCCGCCAAGGGAGAAAGTGCATGTGGAAGTTATTGACCACTTCATTCGTATGGCTGAACCACCAGCTCCTAAGCATGTTGACACAGACTATGAGCGCCACATCAAGAAGTTACATCGACAACGTCTACAGAAGGAGGCCAGCTCGAGCTCGAGCAAACAACAAGCAGCTGTCAAAAAATGCGGGAAAACCGTTGCCCAGCTGGGAGAATAGTGGGCGCAATCGATCCCCCGCTTGTTGTGCCGCCAACAACACGTGACAGTACGGGTGGCCAGTATTATTGTGGGCAAACAGTTTACGTTCCCCAGGTGGGCGATGTGGTAATAACCCAGTAGCATATAACGCAGGCTGAAGAACTCAAGATCACTGTTGGACAACTCCTCGAGATCGAGGACATGCCTGTGCTTACAGAGGAGGAAATAAAATGGAAATATGTCCGGGGCCAACCTTTGGTCAAGCCAGAAGATGTCAAGAAGCTCCCAACGAGAATGTATGAATTGCATCAATGGTACATGGACATTACCAAGAGATCCGACCGACAGTCCCTCATGGTGGAAGTCAAGAAGGATCATTACTACCATGAGAAACCTGTGACCATTGAGTATTCTGAACTGTTTCAGTTATACAATCAAGACGCACACGACAAATCTATCGTCAGTTGCTATTGTCTGTAAGTGATTTCTTTCTGTAATTTAAGTCTCAAGCTTGCTGTAGTGATCCTTTTGATCAATCATTACCTGTAATTATCCTCACTATATTTTTTCCTGTGGTATTAAGCAGGATGAAGATGTATGAAATAACAAAAGGTGGACGCTATGGCATTGGGTTCATTGACCCAAACACCGTTAATGAATACACATGGAAAATAAGCAAGCATTATCAAAAGCAGGTAGAGGACAACATGTTCGAGTTCTTGAAGCGCCTCAAATGCAATGAAGATATACTACTTCCTTACAACTTCCAGTGAGTCACACTTTCTTGTACTACAAATTCTCTGTTTTTGCCTACTAGCTAGCTAGCTACATGTTTTTGCTTACATATGCCCGCTTAATTAAGACATGCAAACGTGTGTGCATGCAGATTTCACTGGATCTTGTGTATCATTAAAGTTGACGAAGGAACAGTTGAAATACTGGACTCACTACTCAAAGAAAATAGTGACTATAACATCTTGTTTGGGATAGTCAACAGGTAATTTCAATCATTATTAACTATATATCTCGGGCTATTTAGTTCGTCATTTCATGATATGAACTATTTAATAACCCCTTTATTCATTTTCTTTGTCGGTGGGCAGGGCTTGGGCAAGGTTCATCAACAAAACGGATGGCGAATGGAAACAACAGCTGAGATGGCTCCGACCCAAGGTAAGTAATTAAGTAGTGCTAGCTAGCTGCCATCTCTTTAATATTATCATGCTTGATTAATTATTATCTGATCAAATTAAATTCCATTCTTGTAAAGGCCATAAAGCAGGCGCAGGGGACTGATCTGTGTGCATACTGCGTTTGCAAGAACATTCGCATGATGGCGTCCGAAAGGAGCAGATCTCAAAGACAGGAATGGGTACCCTTGTCAGAACACTATTCACAATTTGTGCACCATTATCGATATCTAGTCACACAACTAATACACATGCATATTGATCTCCTTCTTAACAGTTCACAGAGGTGCGGGACAAGCTCCTAGAAACGGAGCGCGTACAAGCACTTCAAGAGGAAATAGCGGGATTTTTGCTCGACCAGGTCATAAATCCGAAGGGAGAATACTATTACCCGCTACCGCCCCCATCGACCAGGTCATGAACCACTTCCAATTTGTCCTCGTGCTCCGAAGGCACCAATTAGGCTAATGCAACTGGCTCCGAAGGCAACATGCATATGTAGGAGAAATTGTATATAGCTATATACATGTGTGTATGTGTGAATTTGTGAATTAATATGGTGGTTTGTGAGACATTGATGATCTATATATATGATTGGTTCTACTAGGTACCATATATATGCATAACGTGTACAATGTGTAGTATCGTAAAATACCAACAAACGAAAAAGAATTAAAATGGAAAACACAAAATTAAATGAAAAAGAAATCATAAAACCAAACCCCCCCCCCAAACATTTTAGTACCGGTTGGTGTTACCAACCGGTACTAAAGGGCTCCCGGCCCCCGGAGCTGGCTCGTGCCACGTGGTTGCCCTTTAGCACCGGTTCGTGCTGAACCGGTACTAAAGGGGAAGGGCCTTTAGTGCCCACACTTTAGTGCCGGTTATGGAACCGGCACTAAAGGGCCTTACGAACCGGTGCTATTGCCCGGTTCTGCACTAGTGTCCAAGCCTTTGTTTAAACCTCTAACAGTGGTAGTACAAAGAGTATCATGCATTGTCAACTAAGAAATATGAGGTGACACTATAATTAATGATGTGAGATAAGGTTCTAGTCTCATGTTATACTCCCCCCCTTTTATTTACTCTGCATATTAGTTTCGATATAAGTCAAACTTCATAAAGTTTAATCAAAATTATAGAAAACAATCTAAACATTCACAATAACAAATACATATGATGTGAAAATACATTCAATGATGATTCTAGTGATATTGATTTGGTATTTACGATGTTAATAATTTTTTGTATAAACCTAGTCAAAGTTTAGAAAGTTTGACTTAAAGACAAATCTAATATGTGAAGTTAATGAAAATGGAGGGAGCATGATACAATATCTTAGCAAGTCAAACAAGATAAATTAATTAGAAATAAATCCTAACCACAACTTATTAAGATTCTGAAAATAAATAGATAAAGTGGCAATGTGATACTAGTCTACGATATTATGCATTGGGTAGTTAGCAAGCATTGTAGTTCGCTTTAGAAAGATGGGTCATTGCCGGACCGGAAACTTCATCCTAAATTTACTCCAAAATTGGTTCGAGAGCTTCCATTTAAAAGTGTGTTTCCAAAAATCTTTGGTAGTCAAATATGTGGTCAAACTTTGACCAAAAATACAATGGAGACAAACAAACCCGGACGGAGATAGCATGATTTAGAAAGTGTGGCCAATTGCCACACACCATGACTTGACTGACGCATTACAATGTATAAACCATGCATGACCAAGTATCATACGGAGTATGGTGTAGTAGCATACATTACTCTATCATATATGTAGGATGATTAATAAACCAAAAAAACAGAGCACACCATGTCGGAGAGCATAACCAGTGCATTCTCTTAGACAGTTGGGTCGACCTAAAAAGGAAAACATGTCGGAGAACATATCCAGTGCACTCTCCTAGACAGTTGGGTTGACCTAAAACCACCTAATCCCTGACAAAACGATGTTGAATCGATGTGATCCATGGTGTTGGAGAACACTAGTAAGGCCCAGTTCTCTTCAAATTTTGATTCTCTAGAATCTGATTATGGTAAACTGTCCACAGAATCAGGCTTCCCCCAGAATCGGCTATCGAGTTCTTTTCCGAGATTGCAGTATGACATTATGGGGTGAGTTGTATGTTCAATTGTCTGAAATGTCGCTGAACTGAAACTGTGTGCTGATTGATAAGACTTAGTTAGTTGTTTCGATGCACCATCCATCCATCTAGCAAATCTCTAGCAACATTCATCCATCTATCCATTAGCAATGCATCCATGCACCATTCATCCAACCATCATACAGAGGAACGCATCCATCCATGATATACAGAGGATAATAGATAAGACAGAGAGATGAGGATGTAGAGAAGCTCACTAGCAAGATGCGGTGAGGAAGGGACAGCCTCGGGCTACGCCGTCCAGCGGCGAGGCATTAGTAGAAAACAGGGCTTTGGTTGAGGCCAGGATAAGGGCATTAATCCCGGTTCACTCATGAACAGGGACCAACGGGGGCATCAGCCCCGGTTCGTGAGGCCAGGGCGCCGGCCGGGCCTCGGGGGCCATTGGTCCTGGTTCGTCTGACACCTTTGGTCCCGGTTCCAGACACGAATCGGGACCAATGGGCCTCGCTCCTAGCCCAGCATCTTTAGTCCTGGTTTGTGGCTGGAACCAGGACCAAAGGTTGTCCTTTAGTCCCGGTTTTAGCGACAAACCGGGACTAAAGAGAAGCCTATATATACCCTTGCCCGCTCACTGCTCTGTTCTTTCACTGCTCTGTTTTTTTGGCCGGCCGTGGGAGAGGTGTGTGTTGCTCTAGCTCACCTCATATGCACTTGAGGTGTTCGATGAAATGCCCAAGCCACACTTAAGATTTATCCTCTCCAAGCTCCTTGTCCAAACTCCATTTTCCTCAAGATTTGTCTAGGTTTGCCGGTCCGTCCTGTCCCATCCCCGTCCTCAGCGCCGTCGATTGCCCGCGCCGATCTCGTCGTCGGTACCACCGTGGTGAGCCTCTTGTTCTTATCTTCTTTCTAAAAGAAAAAAAATATTCTTACTTATATGATTTAGATAGATACTTGCACTAGTAGAAAACAGGCCTATTGTCCCGGTTCGTAAGGGCCTTTAGTCCCGGTTCCTGAACTGGGACTAAAGGGTCGTTACTAATACCCTCACCCTTTAGTCCCGGTTCAAACCAGAACCGGGACAGATGGGCCTCCACGTGGCCTGTGCGCCGAGCCCAGGCAGGAGGGCCTTTGGTCCCAGTTGGTAGCACCAACCGGGGCCAATAGGCATCCACGCGTCAGCATTTCTGTGGCTGGGGTTTTTGGTTTTTTTTGAAAGGGGGGAGGGGGTTTGGGGATTTTGGGGGGTTAATTTAGGTATTTCATATATTGTGTTAGCTAGATAGCTAATTAATAGAGAGAAGTGTCCTCTCTTATGTCCGTGCTTGGTCGACGTTACGTACTAAACATACGTATAGAGAAGACTAGGCATATGCTAGCTAGTAAGCAAACGAAGGAAACAGAAGATCGTCATGAACATATATGCATACAGAGAGAAGTGATATCGACCACATCTCCTTCTCCGAGAGATTGGTCGAACAACAAGTTCTCGTATATCTATCGTCCGACACTACCGGCTACATATATACAATAATTATCTTTTACAAATATAATCTCTTAAATTACGGACGCATGGTCCACATAGTATTCTCCGTCTTCAGCGATCACGTGGTCAAGAAAGAATGCCGCCAATTCCTCTTGAATTGTTTGCATGCGATCTGGTCCTAGGAGTTCATTCCGCTGCCGAAACATCTAATTTGAAGAAGGGGGTCAATACACACACACACACACACACACACACACACACACACACACACACACACACACACACACACACACACACACACACACACACACACACACACACATATATATATATATATATATATATATGAATGAATGAAACTCAACACAAATGATGGTAATGAACAAAAATTGTGAACATTATTTCTTACGCACTTCATATTGTTTCTCAGAGTACCCGCCCCGCTCACAGGTCGTGTGGCGGATGGACTCGCAGACGTAGTATCCACAGAAATCATTCCCTTGTTCCTGCCACAACCACTTTACAAGAAATAGAGGTCAATTAAACAAATAAGCAAGAATGCCAAATGGTATTGATGAAACTAGCGCTTGAATCAATAGCTAGGAGACGCGCGGAACATGGTACTATAGTACTTACTTTCGGGTATCTAAATTCCAGCTCCTTCGGGAGTCCCGGGGAATTTGTGCTGAATTTTCTCCAAACACTGCCAGACAAAAGAAAACAATTACTTGATATCAGGAAATGAACAAATTTGCTGATATGGTGGATAATGATCGATTTAACTTACTTCTTGAGGATTTCAGTCATGTCCGCATACTCCTGGGGATCTTTTCGTCTCGAGTCCAAGACAGCTACTACTCCCTTGTCCAGCCTAATCTCCAGGAGAATATAGTGGAAACTGCGCACGCATGCATAACTCATCAATTACATTACTATAACCTGGACTAATATATAAGGGAAACCGAATATGCACAAGACAACACTCACTTGAAGTTGTAAGGAAAGAGTATTACATTTTTGTGTTCACTTATTTTGAATGATCGTAGCAAGCTGGCCTCGGTATCTGCGGCATGATCTTTAACCTGAAATTCATCTATGAGATTTGTGTTAATGAACCCAATATCACCGATTTGTCTTTTCTTCAATTCGGCGATCTTCAATCTGCATAATATAGTGAGGATAATTATAAATACATGCAATGAAAGAGTTGAGCTATGTAGAGAGACTTAATGACAGAAGTAGTAGTACTTACAGACAGTAGCAGGTGACCGTTGCTTTATCGAGGGCCAATTGATTGAAAAACTGATAGAACTCCTCAAATGGAACATGTAACAGTTCAATTCCAACGAGGTCATGCTCCGGTTTAACTCTCATATACAAAGTATTCCTCCCCCCAGACTCTCTGCAGGTTTTCATGTACCAATCATGCAATCTTCGCATCATCGTTGTTAGAGATCTTTCATCTTTGACGAGAGGCTTCCCGTACTCGTATCTGTGTATCTGCACGTCCAGGAAACCATAATCTACATCGTCGGGCAGATAATCGTCAAGATTGGTATAACCAGGCGCCATCCTCGGATCGACGCTAGGCACCTTGAGCGGGGGGCACGATTGCTTTGCTTGTTCGCCGAGCTGGGCAATTTGTTTCCCAGCTCCTCATCGTTCTTTCAGCCTTTGATCACTGACTGTACTTCCCGACCGCGACGCTTCGGCCCATGTCTTTGCAATAATGCGCTCATAGTTGCCTTTCGGCGGAGACTTGGGTGGTTTTGCCAGGGCAGCCAGAGTGTGCTTCACTTTCACCGAATCTACCTTCTCCTTCGGAGGTGGATGTCTCTGTGCTTTCAACCCTTCAAACCAGTCATCCTTCTCGGTTCGCGCGATCCTCGCGTTCTCCTCCGGGCTCATCTCATATGGTAACTTCTCTGGAGATTTCAGAGAAGGACCGAATCTGTATTTGCTCCCGCCTCTGGTTGTACTGCTAGACGACGGCAGAGCAGACGGAGCGGCAGTCTTCTTTACTGCTTGCTTTTTGCGAGGCGGAGGAGAAGGACTACGACATGCCGGAGCAGCTGTCGGAGCAGCGGCGGGTCTCTTCCGCCCTTGCTGACGAGGCGGAGAAGGAGGAGGCTGGCTGCTCGGGCGCGCCGGCGCAGACGAAGGAGGCGGAGTGCCACCACGCGCCGGAGAAGGAGCCGGTCGAGGGCCCTAGTCGTCACTCGCCGGAGGAGGAGGCGGTGGAGGTGGCGGAGTGCACTGACTCGCCGGAGGAGGAGGAGGAGGCGGAGGCGTCCAGTTCGGAAGGTTGATGAGCTCCTTCCGCCATAGGCATGGAGTCTTCAGAGCATAACCCAGCCGAGTCTCCCCTTCTCCGGTAGGGTGGTCAAGCGAGAGGTCCTCAAATCCCTCCGTTATTTCATCCACCATCACCTTAGCATATCCTTCTGGAATCGGCCGGCAGTGAAAAGTTGCGCCGGGTTCATTAGGAAAAACAGAGCCAACAGCCGCCTTGACCTTCAAACTCATCCATTGCGTCATAAGGTGGCAAATTTGAGCCTCCGTGATAGCATCCACGGGATAGCTGGCAGGAGCCGTCAAGACAAGCTCCGGCTGAAGCAGCTCGGTGGAAGCCACACTGCTTCTCCGCTGAGATGGCGGCGTAGCTTCAGGGGAAGCTTGGGCAGTTCGGTTGCTATGATTTGCTTCTCGTTCCTCTATCCCGAGTACCCTTGCTTTAAGCGCCTGCAGTTCGGACTGTTGCAATTGCTTCCTCCTCTCCTGGCTTTTGTAACCGCCTGCGTCCGGAAACCCAACCTTCCACGGAATGGAGCCTGGCGTGCCTCGTGTCCGTCCAGGGTGCTCAGGATTCCCGAGGGCCTTTGTGAGCTCGTCGTTCTCTCTGTCTGGAAGGAACGTCCCTTCCTGCGCTGCTTTGATATAGTACCGAAGCTTCTTTAAGGGAATGTCACGTTGCTCGTCCGTCCAAATGCACTTCCCTGTTACAGGGTCCAAGGTTCCGCCAGCCCCGAAGAACCAAGTCCGGCAACGGTCTGGCCAGCTCATTGTCTCTGGTTCGATCCCTTTTTGAACCAGATCATTCTCAGCCTTGGCCCACTTAGGCCAGGCTACCAGGTAGCCACCTGACCCCATGCGATGGTGATGCTTCTTCTTCGCAGCATTTTTCTTGTTTGTCTCCGACATCTTCTTACTCTTTTCCGATGTCTTGTGGGCCACAAATGCAGGCCATTCATCTCTGATCTTCTCATATATGCCCTTGAATTCTGGTGTCTCTTTTTTCTCGACAAACCTATTCAGGTCTTTCTTCCACCTCCTGAATAGGTCTGCCATCCTCTTAAGAGCAAAAGACTTGATTAATTCCTCTTTAACTGGCTTCTCCGGATCATCCTCTGGCGGTAGGGTGAAATTTGTCTTCAGCTCAGTCCAAAGATCATTTTTCTGCATATCATTGACGTAAGACACCTCAGGGTCTTCAGTAGCCGGCTTGAACCATTGTTGGATGCTGATCGGGATCTTGTCCCTAACCAGAACCCCGCACTGAGCAACAAATGCCTTCTTTGTTCGGATGGGTTCAGTAGGTTGGCCGTCGGGCGCGATTGCTATGATCTCAAACCTTTCATCCGACCTCAACTTTCTCTTTGGGCCTCGTCTCTTTACCTCAGTTGTGCTCGATCCGGAGGGCTAGAAAAAAGAACAAAGACTTAATTAATATGTGTACATACCAAAACAATGAATGCATCAATTAGCTAGTCAGCACAGGCTTAACTAATATATATACCTGGCCGGACTCGGTTCGGTCACCAGACTCGTTTCGGTCACCGGAGCCGTCCTCACGTTCTTCTTCTTGCACCGGCATTACGTCACCAGAGCCATCTTCTTCACCCTCTCCTTCCAGAGTACCATCGGTGTCGTTGAGATACAACGAGACGGCATCACTTCCTTCTGCGATTATGTCCCTCAACATCGCTTCTCTTGCTTCGTCTCGGGCGATAGTGTCCATAGTTTCTACAAATATTTACAACATGGCAATTATTATTCAAACATGACAAATGGATATATTAGTGGCAAACGTAGAACTAGCTAGCTAATCATAGTAAGGAATCATATATATCGGAAACGAGGGTCGTCAAGGGTCGCCGAACGGTAGAGGAAACCCTAAATAGCAAGTATCGTGGGTGTGAGATACAAGTGGTCGTCGGTGTCGGACACTACATCCACGTCCCACAAGTGACGTGGGCGTCGAAGCCCGCGTCACTTGTGGGACGTGGATGTAGTGTCCGACACCGACGGCCACATGTATCTCACACCGACGATACTTGCTATTTAATTAGGGTTTCCTCTACCGCTCAGCGACCCTCGTTCACGATAAAAAAAGAGGAAGAAGAAGAAAAAAAAGAGGAGAAGAAAAAAAAAGAGGAGAAGAAAGAATAAAGGAGAAGAACTCCTCTATTCTTTCTTCTCCTCTTTTTTCTTCTTCTTCCTCTTCTTTTTTTATCGGAAACGAGGGTCGTCGAGGGTCGCCGAACGGTAGAGGAAACCCTAAATAGCAAGTATCATGGGTGTGAGATACAAGTGGCCGTCGGTGTCGGACACTACATCCACGTCCCACAAGTGACGTGGGCGTCGAAGCCCGCGTCACTTGTGGGAAGTGGATGTAGTGTCCGACACCGACGGCCACATGTATCTCACACTGACGATACTTGCTATTTAATTAGGGTTTCCTCTACCGCTCGGCGACCCTCGTTCCCGATAAAAAAAGAGGAAGAAGAAGAAAAAAAAGAGGAGAAGAAAAAAAAAGAGGAGAAGAAAGAATAGAGGAGAAGAACTCCTCTATTCTTTCTTCTCCTCTTTTTTTCTGCTTCTTCCTCTTCTTTTTTTATCCTCTTCTTCCTGTCATGTTCGACGACCCTCGTTCCCGATAAATATTAAGAAGAAGAAGAAAAAAAGGAGAAGAAAAAAAAAAGAGAAGAAGCTCCTCTATTCCTTCTTCTTCTCCTCTTTTTTTTTCTTCTTCTTCCTCTTCTTCCTCTCCTTGTCTTCTCCTTCTTTCTCTACTTATTTTCCTTTTCCTTATTTTACTTTTTCCTCTCCACTAACATAAAATGCACTAACCTAAAATGCAACAAACATAAAATGCACTAAATCGATCAACTAACCTAAAATCAGTGATAAAATGCACTAACCTAAAATCGATATCTACTAATAATCAATATCACCAAAAAAATCTATGAACAGAAAAAATAGTATTTTTCTGAAAATCTATCTTTTGCATATATACATCAACATATATATACACAGAGAACATATATATACATACATATATACATTTTTATAAAAATGCAAAAAACAAAAAATCTAAAAAAATCACATATAAACAGATATACACACATACATATACTCATACATATACATTTACAAGAAACATATATATATATTTGCAAAAAAAGGGGGAAGAGGGGGCGGTGCCAGCGCCCTGACCAAAGCGAGGAAGAGGCGACGGCGGCGCGAGGCAGCTGGGGCGCGGCGAGGTAGAGGCGGCGACGAGGCAGAGGCGGGGCGGCGACGGCGTCGGGGCACGACGCGGGGTGGCGACGGTGTCGGGGCGGCGCGGGGAGACCGCGACGGCGCGGGGTGGCGCGCGGCGACGGCGTCGGGGCGGCGCGGGGTGGCGACGGCGTCTGGGCGGCGCGGGACGGCGTCGGAGGCAGGGCGACGACGGCGACGGCGAGGCGCAGAGGGGCAGCCTGGCGGCGTCGTCGGGGCGGGATCGAAGAACTGAACGAAAATTTTCACAAGTGTTGTATATATAGACGGAGCATTGGTCCCGGTTCGTGGCACAAACCGGGACTAATGCCCTCATTTAGTCCCGGTTGGTGCCACCAACCGGGACCAAAGGCCTTCTGTTGCCCCGCGCCCAAAAGTTTAGTCCCACCTCGCTAGTTGAGAGGGCTCGGGAGTGGTTTATAAGCGCTGCTGCGCCCACCCTCTCGAGCTCCTCTCAACTGCAGGCTTTCGGGCCTAATCTATCACTATATGCCTGTGGGCCTACTGGGCCTCCTGCGGGCCTGAATCCTGGCCCATGGTAGGATTTCTAGTCGTATTCAGGCCGTGGTGGCCCAGTAGGTGGCATTTTTTTTCATTTTTGCTATTTATTTTTTCCTTTCTACTTAGAACTAAATACTTATAGTTTTTTAGTGATTTCTTTTTTCTTTTAGGTCACAAAAATTATAAACTTTCTGTTAGTGCCATTAGTTTTAAAATTTGAATAGTTTAAATTAGAATTTTTTAAAATTTGTGTGAATCACTAGTTTATGAATAACTTTACTATAAAAATTGATTTTTGAGTCATTCTTTTTCCTGCTATTTAATATTACTCTATTTTATCATTATACTCAATTTGGTAATCTTAGTTAGTCATAACAAATATTATAGGCATTTTTTTCCAGTTTTTTGTTTTGTTTTCTGCATTATTTATTTTCTTTTGTTTCTTGCTTTATTTTTTAATTCTTTTAGTTTTAGAAAAATTATAAACTTTCTGTTAGTGCCATTAGTTTTCAAATTTGAAAACACTTTTTTAGTTTCTTTGTTGCTTTATTTATTTTATTTTATTTTTGCTATATTTTTTAATTCTTTTTGCTTTTAGGTCAGCAAAATTATAAACTTTCTGTTAGTGCCATTAGTTTTCAAATTTGAATAGTTAAAATTTGAATTCTTTGAAATATGTGTGAATCACAAGTTTGTGATTAACTTTACTAAAAAAATGAACATAGATGCACCTACTCGTCTGTTTTCAAATGAACTCTGAAAAAGTTGGCATAGCATACTCGTCTGTTACAAATTTGGCATGGTATCATCATAATAGTTGCGGGAGAAAGTCTTCACTTTTTCTTCGCTTGTGTCATTTGCTTATTGCGCCGTAACCATGGATAATCTTCATCGTTTATCATGATGCTTGGGTCAGCCTTGACATTGAAGGGAGGAATTTCATGAAACCTTTCATAATCTTCGGACATGTCTGTCTTGCCCTCCACTCCCAGGATGTCCCTTTTTCCTGAAAGAACTATGTGGCGCTTTGTCTCATCGTATGATGTATTCGTTTCCTTATCTTTTCTTTTTCTCGGTCTGGTAGACATGTCCTTCACATAGATAACCTGTGCCACATCATTGGCTAGGACGAACGGTTCGTCAGTGTACCCAAGATTTTTCAGATCGACTGTTGTCATTCCGTACTGTGGGTCTACATGTACCCCGCCTCCTGACAGATTGACCCATTTGCACTTAAACAAAGGGACCTTAAAATCTTGTCCGTAGTCAAGTTCCCATATGTCCACTATGTAACCATAATATGTGTCCTTTCCCTTCTCGGTTGTTGCATCAAAGCGGACACCGCTGTTTTGGTTGGTGCTCTTTTGATCTTGGTCAATCGTGTAAAATGTATTCCCATTTATCTCGTATCCTTTGTAAATCAATACAGTCAAAGATGGTCCCCTGGACAACAAGTACAACTCATCACAAACAGTGTTGTCACCTCTGAGACGTGCTTCCAACCAACTGCTGAAAGTCCTGATGTGTTCACATGTAATCCAGTCGTCGCACTGCTCCGGGTGTTTGGAGCGCGGACTGTTCTTGTGTTCATCGACATACGGGGTCACCAAGGTAGAGTTCTGTAGAACTGTGTAGTGTGCTTGAGACCAAGAATGCACGTCCCTGCATATTATTGAGTCCGCTCCTAGCGTGCCTTTTCCAGTCAGTCTCCCCTCATACTGCGATTTAGGGAGACCTATCTTCTTAAGGCCAGGAATGAAGTCAACACAAAACCCGGTGACATCCTCTGTTTGATGGCCCATGGAGATGCTTCCTTCTGGCCTAGCGCGGTTACGGACATATTTCTTTAGGACTCCCATGAACCTCTCAAAGGGAAACATATTGTGTAGAAATACGGGCCCCAGAACGACAATCTCGTTGACTAGATGAACTAGGACATGCGTCATGATATTGAAGAAGGATGGTGGGAACACCAGCTCGAAACTGACAAGACATTGCGCTACATCACTCCTTAGCCTTGGTACCATTTCTGGATCGATCACCTTCTGAGAGATTGCATTGAGAAATGCACATAGCTTCACAATGGCTAATCGGACGTTTTTCGGTAGAAGCCCCCTCAATGCAACCGGAAGCAGTTGCGTCATAATCACGTGGCAGTCATGAGACTTTAGGTTCTGGAACTTTTTCTCTGGAATATTTATTATTCCCTTTATATTCGACGAGAAGCCAGTCGGGACCTTCATACTGAGCAGGCATTCAAAGAAGATTTCTTTCTCATCTTTCGTAAGAGCGTAGCTGGCAGGACCTTCATACTGCTTCGGAGGCATGCCGTCTTTTTGGTGCAAACGATGGAGGTCCTCCCGTGCCTTGGGTGTATCTTTTTTCTTTCCATACACGCCCAAGAAGCCTAGCAGGTTCACGCAAAGGTTCTTCGTCGCGTGCATCACGTCGATTGAAGAGCGGACCTCTAGGTCTTTCCAGTAGGGTAGGTCCCAAAATATAGATTTCTTCTTCCACATGGGTGCGTGTCCCTCAGCGTCATTCAGAACAGCTAGTGCGCCGGCACCCTTTCCAAAGATTACGTGTAAATCATTGACCATAGCAAGTACGTGACCACCGGTACGCATGGCGGGCTTCTTCTGGTGATCTGCCTCGCCTTTGAAATGCTTGCCTTTCTTTCGACATTGATGGTTGGTCGGAAGAAATCGACGATGGCCCAGGTACACATTCTTCCTGCATTTGAACAGGTATATACTTTCAGTGTCATGTAAACAGTCTGTGCATGCGTGGTATCCTTTGTTTGTGTGTCCTGAAAGGTTACTGAGAGCGGGCCAACCGTTGATGGTCACGAACAGCAACGCCTTTAGGTTAAATTCCTCATGTCTGTGCTCATCCCACGTACGTACACCATTTCCATTCCACAGCTGTAAAAGTTCTTCAACTAATGGCCTTAGGTACACATCAATGTCGTTGCCGGGTTGCTTAGGGCCTTGGATGAGAATTGGCATCATAATGAACTTCCGCTTCATGCACATCCAAGGAGGAAGGTTATACATACATAGAGTGACCGGCCAGGTGCTGTGATTGCTGCTCTGCTCCCCGAAAGGATTAATGCCATCCGCGCTTAAAGCAAACCATACGTTCCTTGGGTCCTTTGCAAACTCATCCCAGTACTTTCTCACGATTTTTCTCCACTGCGACCCGTCAGCGGGTGCTCTCAACTTCCCGTCTTTCTTACGGTCCTCACTGTGCCATCGCATCGACTTGGCATGCTCTCCGTTTCTGAACAGACGTTTCAACCGTGGTATTATAGGAGCATACCACATCACCTTCGCAGGAACCCTCTTCCTGCGGGGATCGCCGTGAACATCACCAGGGTCATCTCGTCTGATCTTATACCGCAATGCACCGCATACCGGGCATGCGTTCAGATACTTGTATGCACCGCGGTATAGGATGCAGTCATTAGGGCATGCATGTATCTTCTCCACCTCCAATCCTAGAGGGCATCCGACCTTCTTTGTTGCGTATGTACTGTCGGGCAATTCGTTATCCTTTGGAAGCTTCTTCTTCAATATTTTCAGTAGCTTCTCAAATCCTTTGTCAGGCACAGCATTCTCTACCTTCCACTGCAGCAATTCCAGTACGGTACCGAGCTTTGTGTTGCCATCTTCGCAATTGGGGTACAACCCTTTTTTGTGATCCTCTAACATGCGATCGAACTTCAGCTTCTCCTTTTGACTTTCACATTGTGTCCTTGCATCGACAATGACCCGGCGGAGATCACCATCATCGTGCACATCGTCTGGTTCCTCTTCATCTTCAGCACCTTCACCCGTTGCAGCATCATTGGGCACATCGTCTGGTTCCTCTTGATCTTCACCAGCTCCCCCCGTTGCAGCATCACGGTATTCAGGGGGCACGTAGTTGTCATCGTACTCTTCTTCTTCGTCGTCTTCCATCATAACCCCTATTTCTCCGTGCCTCGTCCAAACATTATAGTGTGGCATGAAACCCTTGTAAAGCAGGTGGGTGTGAAGGATTTTCTGGTCAGAGTAAGACTTCGTATTCCCACAATCAGGGCATGGACAACACATAAAACCATTCTGCTTGTTTGCCTGAGCCGCATCGAGAAACTCATGCACGCCCTTAATGTACTCGGAGGTGTGTCTGTCACCGTACATCCATTGCCGGTTCATCTGCGTGCATTATATATAATTAAGTGTCCAAATTAATGGAAGTTCATCATCACATGCATTAAAAGCAAAGTACATACATAGTTCTCATCTAACAACATATAGCTCTCCAGAGCATCTAATTAATTAAACCATACATTAATTAAAACAAAGGCGATCATAATCGCAACCAAGGTAACAATTGATCCAACGGCATAATGATACCAAGCCTCGGTATGAATGGCATATTTTCTAATCTTTCTAATCTTCAAGCGCATTGCATCCATCTTGATCTTGTGATCATCGACGACATCCGCAACATGCAACTCCAATATCATCTTCTCCTCCTCAATTTTTTTTATTTTTTCCTTCAAGAAATTTTTTTCTTCTTCAACTAAATTTAACCTCTCGACAATAGGGTCGGTTGGAATTTCCGGTTCACATACATCCTAGATAAATAAATTCTATGTCACGTTGGTCCGCATAATTATCATAAACAATAAATGAACCAATATTTATAAAGATTAATATATATACCACATCCGAATCATAGACAGGACGAGGGCCGACGGGGGCGGATACCAAAACCATCGCACTATATAAGATGCAATAATAAAAGTAAGAAAATGATACAAGTATCTATCTAAACATACAAGTAAGAATATTTTTCCTTTCAGAAAGAAGATAAGAGCAAGAGGCTCACCACGGTGGTGTCGGTGATGAGATCGGCGCGGGTGATCGACGGCGGTGAAGACAGGGGTGGGGTGTGACGGACCGCTAAATCTAGACAAATCTCGAGGAAAATGGAGCTTTGAGGTCGAGCTTCGAGAGGAGAAAGCTTAACTAGTGTGGCTCGGGCATTTCATCGAACACCTCATGTGCATAGGAGGTGAGCTAGAGCACCTAAAGCCCCTCCTCTCGCCGGCCCAGAAAAACAGAGCACTGAGTGCTCTGCTCCGGCGCGAGGGGTATATATAGGCTGCACCACTGGTCCCGGTTCGTGGCATGAACCGGGACTAAATGGGTACCTTCGGTCCCGGTCCATGCCACCAACCGGGACCAATGGTGGTGGGCCAGGAGCGAGGCCCATTGGTCCCGGTTCGTCCCACCAACCGGGACCAAAAGGTCCAGACGAACCGGGACCAATGGCCCACGTGGCCCGGCCGGCCCCCTGGGCTCACGAACCGGGTCCAATGCCCCCATTGGTCCCGGTTCTAGATTGAACCGGGACTAATGGGCTAACCCACCCTGGACCATTGCCCCCTTTTCTACTAGTGTTGTATAATTTTCTTACTTTCATTATTGTTTGTTATTACATAGTGCGATGGTTTTGGTATAAACCCCCGTCGGCCCTCGTCCTGTCTATGATTTAGATGCGGTATATTATCTTTTATAACTATTTGTTTCATTTAGTATTCATGACAATTATGACGACAAACGTGACATAGATATTTTTATCTAGGAGGTATGTGAACCGAAAATTACAACCGACCCTTTTGTCAAGAGGTTAAATTTAGTTGAAAAAGAAAACAATTACTTGAAGAAAAAAGTGAAAAGGATTGAGGAGGAGAAGTTGAAATTGGATTTGCATGTTGCGGATGTCGTCGATGATCACAAGATCAAGATGGATGAAATGCGCTTGAACATTTGAGAGATTAAAAAATATGCCATTCTTACTAAGGCTTGGTATCATTGGTATCATTATGTCGTTCAATTGTTACCTTAGTTGCAATTATGATCGCATTTGTTGTTGCATTTAGATGTTCTACATAGTTTCAATGTATGTTTAATTAGATGCTCTAGAGAGCTCTATGTTGTTCAATGAGAACTATGTATGAACTTTATGTATCTTTTTCAGTAATAACATTTGATCACTACTGTACTTTGGTTTTAATGTGATGATGAACATCTATTAATTTTGTCATTTCTCTATTCATGATGTTCTACAATGGTTTTTGACATACTTAATTATATATAATGCACGCAGATGAACAAACAATGGATGTACGGTGGCAGACGCACCTCCAAGTACATTAAGGGCGTGCATAATTTTCTCGAAATGGCTGAGACAATCAAGCAAAATGGTTTTATGTGTTGTCCATGCCCTATCTGTGGGAATACGAAGTCTTACTCTCACTCGAAAACCCTTCACATCCACCTGCTTGAGAAGGGTTTCATGCCACACTATAATGTCTGGACTAAGCACGGAGAAAGAGGGGTTATGATGGAAGTGTTGGGGAACGTAGTAATTTCAAAAAAAATCCTACGCACACGCAAGATCATGGTGATGCATAGCAACGAGAGGGGAGAGTGTTGTCTATGTACCCTCGTAGACCGAAGCGGAAGCGTTGACGCAACGTAGAGGAAGTAGTCGTACATCTTCCCGATCCGACCGATCCAAGCACCGTTACTCCGGCACCACCGAGTTCTTAGCACACGTCCAGCTCGATGACACTCCCCGGGCTCCGATCTAGCAAAGCTTCGGGGATGAGTTCCGTCAGCACGACGGCGTGATGACGATGATGATGTTCTACCGATGCAGGGCTTCGCGTAAGCACTGCAACGATATGACCGAGGTGGAATATGGTGGAGGGGGGCACCGCACACGGCTAAGGAACGATCACGAAGATCAACTTGTGTCTTCTAGGGTGCCCCCTGCCCCGTATATAAAGGAGGGGAGGGGGAGGCGCGGCCGGCCCCCAAGGGGTGCGCCAGGAGGAGTCCTACTCCCACCGGGAGTAGGACTCCTCTCCCTTTGCCTTGTAGGAGAAGGAAGGAGAGAGAGGGAAAGGAAAAAGGGGGGCGCCGCCCCCCCTTCCTTGTCCTATTCGGACTAGGGGGGAGGGGGCGCGCGGCCTGCCCTGGCCGCCCCTCCTCTTTTCCCTTAAGGCCCATATGGGACCATTAACCCCCGGGGGGGTTCCGGTAACCCCCCGGTACTCCAGTAAAATGCCGATTTCACTCGGAACTATTCCGATGTCCAAATATAGGCTTCCAATATATCAATCTTTATGTCTCGACCATTTCGAGACTCCTCGTCATGTCCGTGATCACATCCGGGACTTCGAACTGACTTCGGTACATCAAAATGCATAAACTCATAATAACCGTCATTGTAACTTTAAGCGTGCGGACCCTACGGTTCGAGAACAATGTAGACATGACCGAGATACGTCTCCGGTCAATAACCAATAGCGGGATCTGGATGCCCATATTGGCTCCTACATATTCTACGAAGATCTTTATCGGTCAGACCGCATAACAACATACGTTTGTTCCCTCTGTCATCGGTATGTTACTTGCCTGAGATTTGATCGTCGGTATCCAATACCTAGTTCAATCTCGTTGCCGGCAAGTCTCTTTACTCGTTCTGTAATACATCATCTCACAACTAACACATTAGTTGCAATGCTTGCAAGGCTTATGTGATGTGCATTACCGAGAGGGCCCAGAGATACCTCTCCGACTATCGGAGTGACAAATCCTAATCTCGAAATACGCTAACCCAACAAGTACTTTCGGAAACACCTATAGAGCACCTTTATAATCACCCAGTTACGTTGTGACGTTTGGTGGCACACAAAGTGTTTCTACGGTAAACGGGAGTTGCATAATCTCATAGTCATAGGAACATGTATAAGTCATGAAGAAAGCAATAGCAACATACTAAACGATCGGGTGCTAAGCTAATGGAATGGGTCATGTCAATCAGATCATTCAACTAATGATGTGACCTCGTTAATCAAATAACAACTCTTTGTTCATGGTTAGGAAACATAACCATCTTTGATTAACGAGCTAGTCAAGTAGAGGCATACTAGTGACAATCTGTTTGTTTATATGTTCACACATGTATTATGTTTCCGGCTAATACAATTCTAGCATGAATAATAAACATTTATCATGATATATGAGGAAATAAATAATAACTTTATTATTGCCTCTAGGGCATATTTCCTTCAGTCTCCCACTTGCACTAGAGTCAATAATCTAGATTACACAGTAATGATTCTAACACCCATGGAGTTTTGGTGCTGATCATGTTTTGCTCGTGGAAGAGGCTTAGTCAACGGGTCTGCTACATTCAAATCTCTATGTCTCCCACCTGGACTAGATCTCGGATGGAATTGAAGCGTCTCTTGATGTGCTTGGTTCTTTTGTGAAATTTGGATTCCTTTGCCAAGGCAATTGCACCAGTATTGTCACAAAAGATTTTCATTGGACCCGATGCACTAGGCATGACACCTAGATCGGATATGAACTCCTTCATCCATACTCCTTCATTTGCTGCTTCCGAAGCAGCTATGTACTCCGCTTCACATGTAGATCCCGCCACGACGCTTTGTTTAGAACTGCACCAACTGACAGCTCCACCGTTTAATGTAAACACGTATCCGGTTTGCGATTTAGAATCGTCCGGATCAGTGTCAAAGCTTGCATCAACGTAACCATTTACGATGAGCTCTTTGTCACCTCCATATATGAGAAACATATCCTTAGTCCTTTTCAGGTATTTCAGGATGTTCTTGACCGCTGTCCAGTGATCCAATCCTGGATTACTTCTGTAACGCCCTAGATGTATCTTGCCATATTTGTAATCCAACTCTTGCCATTTCCGGCTTTGTGTTATGATATTTCCTCCATGGTTGGGTTCTCTTCGTTTCGCTTTTTGGTCATGTCATGCATTTCATATCATGTCATCATGTGCATCGCATTCGCATACGTGTTCGTCTCATGAATCCGAGCATTTTTCCCGTTGTACGTTTTGCAATCCGGCCCTCCTATGTTCCCCGGCGTCCCCGTTTACATTTCTTCGTGAGCGGGTATTAAACTTTCTCGGATTGGACCGAGATTTGCCAAGCGGCCTCGGTATAGCACCAGTAGACCGCATGTCAAGTTTCGGGTCAATCGGAGTTCGTTTGGTACTCCAACGGTTAACCGGGTAACTGTGAAGGCCTCGTGTGTGTTGCAGCCCAACACCCCTTCAAAACAGCCCAATAACCCATCTAAGACACTCCCATGTCCTCCACCGTTCGATCACAATCGCGTGGCCGAAAACCGCTCTCCATTTGGAGCCTCCTAGCTCCTTCTAGCTATAAAACACCTCCCCCCTCCTCAAATCACGGGCAAAAACCACCCTAACCCTAGCCCCGTTCCTCCCCGCCGCCACCGGACACGTACGGCCGCAGCTGGACACGACCGCCGCCGCCGCCTGGCCAACCGGGGGCTGCCACGTGGCCTGCCCGCGCCGTCCCCGCCGGGGCCCGGACCGGGCCCTCCCGGCCCGCGCGCGCCGCGCCGTCCGCCCGGTCGCCCCACCTGCCCACGCCGCTGCCTGCGTCGCCGGAGTCGCGCCGCCTCGCCGTCGCCTCCTCGCCGCCGACGACCGCGCCGGCCAGCGCGCGCGCCCGCGGCCACCTCGCCGTCCCGCGCCGCCCCTCGCCGCTCCGGCCACCGCCGCCACCGCGTTCGTCGCCCGCGCCACCACGCCGTCGCCGTCGCCGTCGCCGGAGTCCACCTCGGCGTCCGCGCCGCGCCGGACCCGATCCAGATCCGGATCGCTAGGGTTGACTTTCCCCCCTCTTTTTTCGTCTAAGTCCCCAAGTTTTCATATCATCATCACATGTTCCTAATGCCGTAACATTGCATCCGTGGCTCCGTTTCGCGCGTATGATATGTTAAATTGTTCGCCTCGAAGAGTACATAATTTTGTTGAATTGCATCATTTTAATTTGAGGTCATATTGATGCCCGAAATGCTGTTAGAAGAGGGCTAGTTGATGTTAGTTGCTGGATCTTATCTGAACATGCACTTTTGTCATTTTTGCCATGATTGATGTGTACCTCCTATGAAGTTGAGTCCTACATGAGTTTTGTAATATGCCATGTTACCTTTCGAGAGAATTTTGCCATGTATTTTTTTCATCTATGTGGTGACTAGCACAAGCATGCAAACTAGGTCACTTGATGTTGCTGATTTCAGAGACTTGGTAATTTCACCAAGTCCCTGACTGCTGTTATTTTCATGCCATGTATTCATGTTGTTTCTGAGAGATCTATGCATAATTTGAGCATGATCAGTAAGGGTGTTTTAAACTTGAGTATTTGATCTATCCATCCATGCCTTTGTTGGTAATTATGGAGTGCCATAGCTTGAGTCAATCGAGCTCTACTTTTGCTACAAAATGTTGCTGGCTGATTGTTTACATGTTATTCGATTTTGCCAAGCTTGGTGTAGTTGATCCTTGCATGATATGATGTTATTCTTGCCATGTCTAGTTACTATGCCATGTCTTCTTGATGTATGTATGCTTAGTTTATCATGAAATGCTCTGTAGTGAGTGCACCGAGCTCACGAACATGCCTACTCGTTATTAGTTTTTGCCATGTCCAGTTTTCTGCTAAGTCTGAAACCTGTAATAAAAGTTGCTTATTTGACATGGGTGTAATCATATTTTTTGATCCTTTTTGGCTTATAGCCACTAAGGGACTTTTGTCAAGTGCTTTGAGTAGATTCTTGCCATGCCTTACTTTTCTATGTTCTGAACATGTAGAATGTTGTTTCATTGCTATGAACATGTCATCCTGATGTTAGTTTTCTGCTATGTTGTTAATTTCACTAAGTCTGAGAACCTGTTATCTTATGCACTTTTGCCATGCTTGTTTGGACCTGTTATGATGTGATTTAGCCGTAGCTCAGTGTTCATCTTTTATCGAGCATCTTGAGTAGTTTACTGTCATATGCTTTGTTGCCATGTTTGGGTGCAGTAGCTTAATTAATTATTGCTTGCTAAGTAGCATCATGCTGTTAATGGCAGATTCGTGTCATTCTTGTATTGCTCGTCATTTGCAAACCGTGCATCCGATTCCGGTGATCTTTATATCGATTTCAACCGAAATCACCTCATCTATCCAGTGGAATACTTGGTTTGCCAAGATTATGCCTTGTTCATCTCTTTCCTTCCGGAGCATGCATTTGCATTGCATATCACCTCTCGCATATCATGCCATGTTTTGCATCATGTTGCTTGCGCATTGCATCGTGGTTGATATTTGTTCCTTTTGCTTGTTCTTTTGTCTTGGGTAGAGCCGGGAGACGAGTATGTGAACGAGGAACCTGTTGAGAACGCGTTCGAGGACCAAGCTTTTGACAACTCTGAGAGCCTTGCAGGCAAGATGACCATACTCTCGAAATCACTTTTATCTTTGCTTGCTAGATTGCTCGCTCTTTTGCTATGCCCATGCTGCGATACCTACCACTTGCTATATCATGCCACCTATATTGCCATGTCAGCCCCTAACCATCCATGTCCTAGCAAACCGTTGATTGGCTATGTTACCGCTTTGCTCAGCCCCTCTTATAGCGTTGCTAGTTGCAGGTGAAGATGAAGTTTGTTCCTTGTTGGAACATGGTCTTGTTGTTCCTTTGTTGGAACATGCTTACTTGTTGGGATATCACAATACCTCTTATTTAATTAATGCATCTATATACTTGGTAAAGGGTGGAAGGCTCGGCCTTATGCCTGGGGTTTTGTTCCACTCTTGCCACCCTAGTTTCCGTCATACCGGTGTTATGTTCCTGGAGTTTTGCGTTCCTTACACGGTTGGGTGATTTATGGGACACCCTTGACAGTTCGCTTTGAATAAGACTTTTCCGGCAAGGCCCAACATTGGTTTTACCATTTGCCACCACCTACTCCTTTTTCCCCCGGGTTTTTGCGAGCCCGAGGGTCATCTTTATTTTAGCCCCCCCCCCCGGACCAGTGCTTCTCTAAGTGCTGGCCCGAACCGAGCAACCTGCGGGGCCACCTCGTGGCAACTCGAGGCCTGGTTTTACTCGTAGCTTGACTTATCCGGATGTGCCCTGAGACCGAGATATGTGCAGCTCCTATCAGGATTTGTCGGCACAATCGAGCGGCTTTGCTGGACTTCTTTTGTTGCTGTCGAAATGTCTTGTAGTCCGGGATTCCGAGAATGATCGGGTCTTCCCGGTAGAAGGAATATTCTTCGTTGACCGTGAGAGCTTATCATGGGCTAAGTTGGGACACCCCTGCAGGGTATTATCTTTCGAAAGCCGTGCACGCGGTTATGAGGCAGATGGGAATTTGTTGATGTCCGGTTGTAGAAAACCCGAAGTTGACCTTAACTAAAACACATCAACCGCGTGCGTAACCGTGATGGTCTCTTCTCGGCAGGGTCCGGGAAGTGAACACGGTTGTTGGAGTTATGCCTGACGTAGGTTGTTCTAGGATCACTTCTTGATCACTTCTAGTTTCACGACCGTGCTTTGCCTTCTCTTCTCGCTCTCTTTTGCGTTGTAGCCATCATATGCTAGTCGCTTGCTGCAGCTCCACCTCACAAACCCCTTTCCTACCTATAATCTTAAATAGTCTTGATCTCGCGGGTGTGAGATTGCTGAGTCCCCGTGACTCACAGATTCTATCACAATAGTTGCAGGTACCAACGATGTCAATGCAGATGACGCGACCGAGCTCACTTGGGAGTTCGACGAGGAACGTGGCCGTTACTATGTGTCTTTTCCAGATGATCAGTAGTGGAGCCCAGTTGGGGTGATCCGGGGATCTGTTTAGCATTTGGGGTAGTCTTCTTTCATTTTGGTACCGTAGTCGGACCTTGAGTGTAATCTGTATGATGGATGTTATTTATGTACTTGTGTGAAGTGGCGACTGTAAGCCAACTATGTATCTTTTCCCCTTATTTATTACATGGATTGTGTGAAGATTACCTCACTTGTGACATTGCTTTCAATGCGGTTATGCCTCTAAGTCGTGCCTCGACACGTGGGAGATATAGCCGCATCGAGGGCGTTACAAGTTGGTAATCAGAGCCTTTCCCCGACCTTAGGAGCCCCCACTGTTTGATCGTCTTTAGTGGCCGAGTTGTATCTAGAAAAAAAATGTTTTGAGTCATTTAGGAATTATATATCGGAGAGTTTAGGAATTCTTTTTACTTCCCAGTCCCTTCGACCTCCTGGTAAGGCATCCTTACGTAGAGTTTTGACTCTTCTCTTCTCAAATTTCACTAAAAAAATTTAGGATCACGCGGGTATCTTACAATCGTTCCGATGGTTTTATGATGACAACATTGTCTTGGTTGCCTCCCATCAGCAGGGGTTTTAGAAGAGGTGTCCCGGGGAGTTGAGCTCCGAGGTGTTGTCGTCATAATTTTATCGTTGCGGTTTTGGAATACCTGAGTTTAGTACGCCGACATCGAAAATCTCTTTTGTACAGTTGTTGGTGAGATAACCCTGATAGCCCAGTACTGAGGCGAGTGCGGGAGTATTGCCATGACTTGTATAACGGATGTTTTTTCGAAGGTTGAGGTAGATGATTTCCGAGAATTTCTTGGTTATGTGTTGAAGGATGGATACAGCTGGATCTAGGTATTGTTAGTTTGGGTGATATATTTTGTGTCCCCTGTATCCCCAACACCTGATTGCATAACCAGAAAGTTTCAGGAGTTTATAAGTGGGAATTCTTGTAGCTCTAGTATTTCTTCCGCAGATATTTGGTTTGTGATTGGGTAATCCTTACCAAGTATTTGTTCACATCCGTACCTTGTTGATTTTATTTCTTACCATGTTCTAAGTGGCTTCTCAGCTTATGGAAGTGTGATATTTTACATTGGAATTCATTCGTTCATTCTCGTTCGAATGTTAATTGTGAAGACTATATGTTGCAATTTCGTTCCTTTGATTCAGCTTCAATATATCTCTGTCAAGATGCTAATGGATGTCACCCTCTTCAGGATGGCTCCACCAACGCATCAGAATCCGGAACGCAATGAAGGGAATCAGGCTAACCCTCCGCCGCCACCTCCGCCTCCAGAAGCTTGGCAAGCCCTGATGACTGGCACAAATGCCAATGCTCAGATTCTGATTCAGCTCTTGCAAGATCACAACCAAGGGCAAGCTAATCAAGAGAATCAAGGCCAAGGGAACAATCAGCCGCATTTCGCTTCACTGAACCAGTTCCTTGCTAATCAGCCAAAGACCTTCAGTTACTGTGTCGAGGCCACAGACGCCGATGACTGGCTCGTGGACATCAGCAAGCATTTTGAGTGCAGCAATGTGAGACCTGAGGACTTTGTCAAGTTTGCCTCTTTTCAACTCAAAGATCAAGCTGCTGAGTGGTTCCAGCAATACAAAGATTCCAGAGGAGGTCGTGTGATCACCTGGGATGATTTCCGCCGTGATTTCAAAGCGCACCACATTCCAGAAAGTGTTGTTGAGCTTAAGCGTGAGGAATTCCGCAATCTCAAGCAAGGCAACATGTCTGTCTATCAATACAACACTCAGTTCTAGAAGCTCTCTCGCTTTGCAAGGCAAGACATCCCTGATGAGAAGAGTATGATCTACCAATTCAGGCGTGGTCTCAGAGAAGATCTGCAACTTTCTCTCGTGCTTTTCGAGCCATTAAAGTATGATGAATTCTACAACATGGCGCTGAAACAAGAAGCTGCTCAGCTCAAGTGTGAGGCATCTAAGAAGAGAGTCAGAGACGCAGTCCAGTCTTCTTCTTCTTCACTTGTGGCAGCTAAGCAACAGAAGTTCTGGTTGCCTCCTCCTCCGTTCCGTCAGCCTTATCAGCAGAAGAACTCAAGTGGTCGTGGATCCTCCCACCCACCCAACCCTGGCTATCAGAACAAGTCTCAGAATCAAGCTCCAAGGCCAAGTGCTCCTTACCACCGTCCGCTCTCAGAGGTGACTTGTAACAAATGCCAACAGAAGGGTCACTATGCGAACAAGTGCTTCAACCAAAGGCGCCTTCCGCCTCCTCCTCCTGTGAAATCTTCCAACAATGCAGTGGTCAAGCATAATCCTAAGCATGCCAAGGTGAACATGATGAATGCAGCTCAAGCGGAGGATTCTTCTGAAGTGATCATGGGTAATCTTCCTGTTAATGATATTCCTGCAAAAGTCTTATTTGATACTGGTGCATCGCATTGTTTCATTTCAAGACCATTTTTTGCCAAGCATGAGTTCACTTCTTCAAATTTGGATAGACCCATGCCTGTCATTTCTCCTGGTAAACGTTTGAGCTCTAGTTTGGTGGTTCCCAATGTTTCCATTAAGATGGGTGACTACAAATTCTTGTCTAAACCAATTGTTCTTGGTGACTCTGATATTGATCTTATTCTCGGGATGGACTGGCTTTCTAAGCACAAGGCTCGGCTTGAGTGTGCTGCCAGGGAAATCAAATTGACTCACTCTTCTAACGATGTGATCATCTATGCTTCTCGTGATGATACCATTCGGTTGTTTTCTCTCAATGAGAATGGTGAAATGGAGGCTATCTCTCAGATTCCAGTCGTTTGTGAGTACCAAGATGTTTTTCCAGAAGACCTTTCGGGTATGCCTCCCCGTCGGCCAGTTGAATTCGTTATCGATCTTGAGCCTGGCACGGAACCCGTTTGCAAGCGTCCTTACAAGCTTGGACCAGATGAGCTCAAGGAATTGAAGCTTCAACTTGATAAACAAGAGCGTATGGGTCTGATCAGACCGAGTTCCTCTCCTTGGGGTTGTGGTGTTCTTTTTGTCCGGAAGAAGGATGGCACGAACCGACTTTGCGTCGATTACCGTCCATTGAACAAGAAGACAATCAAGAACAAGTACCCACTTCCTAACATCAATGAGCTATTTGAGCAACTCAAAGGTGCTAAGGTGTTCTCCAAGCTGGACCTTCGTATGGGTTATCATCAGATTCGCATTCGCGAAGAAGATACTCCCAAGACAGCATTCAGAACAAGCTTTGGTTCTTATGAATACACTGTCATGTCTTTCGGCCTTGTAAATGCTCCTCCATATTTAACTTGCTTGATGAAATTCATCTTCAACCCCTACATCAACGAGTTTGTCTTGGTCTATCTCGATGATATTTTGGTCTTCTCCAAGAATGAAGAGGATCATGCCAAACATTTGCGATTGGTACTTGACAAGCTCAGAGAGTTCAAATTATATGCGAAGTTCTCCAAATGTGAATTCTGGCTTGATGAAGTTCTTTTTCTTGGTCATATCATCTCTGCCAAGGGCATCGCTGTTAATCCTGAGAAGGTGTCCGCAGTTGTGAATTGGGAACCGCCTCAGAATGTCAAGCAGCTTCGCAGTTTTCTTGGACTTGCAAGTTATTGCAGAAGATTCGTTGAGAATTTCTCCAAGATTGCCAAGCCTCTTTCCAACCTCCTCCAGAAGCATGTGAAGTATGTCTGGTCTCCTGAGTGTGACGTTGCTTTCAAGACTCTCAAAGAGAAACTCATCACTGCTCCAATTCTGACTCCTCCTGATGAATCCAAGCCTTATGAAGTATTCTGTGATGCTTCTCTTCAGGGCCTCGGTGCTGTCTTAATGCAAGAGAAGAAGGTTGTTGCCTATACCTCTCGCCAGTTGAAGCCCAATGAAAGGAACTACCCCACTCACGATCTTGAGTTGGCGGCAGTTGTCCACGCACTAATAACATGGGGACATCTCTTGTTGGGAAGGAAAGTGGACATTTTCACGGATCACAAGAGTCTCAAGTATATTTTCACTCAGCTTCACCTCAACCTCAGACAAACTCGATGGGTCGAAATGATTCAAGAGTATAATCCGAGTATTGAGTATACTCCAGGCAAGGCTAATGTGATTGCAGACGCTTTGAGCAGAAAGGCTTACTGCAACAGCTTAATCCTCAAGCCATTTCAACCGGATCTCTGTGAGGCTTTCCGCAAGTTGAATCTCCAAGTTGTCCCTCAAGGTGTTCTTGCCAACCTCATCGTCTCTCCTACTTTGGAAGATCATATTCGTGAGGCACAATTGTTGGATACCATGGTGAAGAAGGTGAAACGTGGTATTGAAAAGAGCATTTCCAAATACAAGTGCTATCCAGTTGATGACAGAGATACTCTTTTCTTCGAGGACCGGATCGTGGTTCCAAAGGGTGATCTTCGTAAAGTCATTATGAACGAAGCGCACAATTCTCTTCTGTCAATTCATCCTGGAAGTTCGAAGATGTACCATGACCTCAAGCAGTCGTATTGGTGGACTCGAATGAAGCGTGAGATCGCTCAATTCGTGAATGAGTGTGATGTCTGCAGAAGGGTGAAAGCAGAACACCAACGACTAGCTGGCCTTCTCCAACCTCTTGCTATTCCCAAATGGAAGTTCGATCATATCGAAATGGACTTCGTGACTGGATTTCCCAAGTCCAAGCGTGGAAATGATGCTATCTTGTCGTCATCGACAAGCTCACTAAAGTGGCTCATTTTCTTCCTATCAAAGAGTCTATCACAGCAGCGCAGCTGGCAGAGCTCTACACATCCAGAATTGTCTCCTTGCACGGCATTCCGCAATTGATCTCTTCAGACCGTGGCAGCATCTTTACCTCCAAGTTTTGGGATTCTTTTCAGAAGGCCATGGGCACCAACATCCGCTTCAGCACAGCTTTCCACCCTCAGACTAGTGGACAAGTCGAGCGTGTCAACCAAATTCTTGAAGATATGCTCAGAGCCTGTGTTATCTCTTTCGGCATGAAGTGGGAGGATTGCCTTCCTTATGCTGAATTCTCTTACAACAACAGTTTTCAAGCCAACTCGGGCAAAGCCCCATTCGAGATTCTCTATGGCAGAAAGTGTCGTACCCCTCTCAACTGGTCTGAAACCGGTGAACGTCAATTGCTCGGCAATGATTTGATCTCACAGGCTGAGACTATGTGCAAGGTGATTCGTGAGAACCTCAAAGCCGCGCAGTCGCGCCAGAAGAGCTATTACGATAGCAAACACCGAGATGTGGCATTCGAGATCGGAGACCATGTCTACCTTTGCGTCTCTCCAATGAAAGGGACTCGTCGCTTCGGTATCAAGGGGAAACTTGCTCCGCGATACGTGGGCCCCTTCAAGATCATCGGCAAACGAGGCGATCTCGCCTATCAACTTGAGCTTACCTCCAACTTTGCAAATGTGCACGATGTCTTCCATGTGTCACAGCTTCGCAAGTGCTTCAAGACGCCTGAGTGCACCATCAACTTCGAAGAGATTGATCTTCAAGAAGATTTGTCCTATCATGAGCACCCAGTTGCTATTCTTGAAACAACTGAGCGCAAGACTCGCAACAAGTCAATCAAATTCCTCAAAGTGAAATGTTCACATCATTCAGACCGAGAGGCCACCTGGGAGCGTGAAGACCACCTATGTTCCGAGTACCCGGAGTTCTTTCAGTCCTAGATCTCGGGACGAGATCCTCTCGTAGTGGTGGAGTGTTGTAACGCCCCAGATGTAACTTGCCATATTTGTAATCCAACTCTTGCCATTTCCGGCTTTGTGTTATGATATTTCCTCCGTGGTTGGGTTCTCTTCGTTTCGCTTTTTGGTCATGTCATGCATTTCATATCATGTCATCATGTGCATCGCATTCGCATACGTGTTCGTCTCATGAATCCGAGCATTTTTCCCGTTGTCCGTTTTGCAATCCGGCGCTCCTATGTTCCCCGGCGTCCCCGTTTACATTTCTTCGTGAGCGGGTATTAAACTTTCTCGGATTGGACCTAGGTTTGCCAAGCGGCCTCGGTATAGCACCGGTAGACCGCCTGTCAAGTTTCGGGTCAATCGGAGTTCGTTTGGTACTCCAACGGTTAACCGGGTAACCGTGAAGGCCTCGTGTGTGTTGCAGCCCAACACCCCTTCAAAACAGCCCAATAACCCATCTAAGACACTCCCATGTCCTCCGCCGTTCGATCACGATCGCGTGGCCGAAAACCGCTCTCCATTTAGAGCCTCCTAGCTCCTTCTAGCTATAAAACACCTCCCCCCTCCTCAAATCACGGGCAAAAACCACCCTAACCCTAGCCCCGTTCCTCCCCACCGCCACCGGACACGTCCAGCCGCAGCCGGACACGTCCGCCGCCGCCGCCCGGCCAACCGGGGGCTGCCGCGTGGCCTGCCCGCGCCGTCCCCGCCGCCAGCCCGCCGGGGCCCGGACCGGGCCCTCCCGGCCCACGCGCGCCGCGCCGCCCGCCCGGTCGCCCCGCCTGCCCGCGCCGCCGCCTGCCGCCTGCGTCGCCGGAGTCGCGCCGCCTCGCCGTCGCCTCCTCGCCGCCGACGACCGCGCCGGCCAGCGCGCGCGCCCGCGGCCACCTCGCCGTCCCGCGCCGCCCCTCGCCGCTCCGGCCACCGCCGCCACCGCGCCGCCACCACGTTCGTCGCCCGCGCCACCGCGCCGTCGCCGGAGTCCACCTCGGCGTCCGCGCCGCGCCGGACCCGATCCAGATCCGGATCGCTAGGGTTGACTTTCCCCCCTCTTTTTTCGTCCAAGTCCCCAAGTTTTCATATCATCATCACATGTTCCTAATGCCGTAACTTTGCATCCTTGGCTCCGTTTCGCACGTATAATATGCCAAATTGTTCGCCTCGAAGAGTACATAATTTTGTTCCATTGCATCATTTTCATTTGAGGTCATATTGATGCCCGAAATGCTGTTAGACGAGGGCTAGTTGATGTTAGTTGCTGGATCTTATCTGAACATGCACTTTTGTCATTTTTGCCATGATTGATGTGTACCTCCTATGAAGTTGAGTCCTACATGAGTATTGTAATATGCCATGTTACCTTTCGAGAGAATTTTGCCATGTATTTTTTTCATCTATGTGGTGACTAGCACAAGCATGCAAACTAGGTCACTTGATGTTGCTGATTTCAGAGACTTGGTAATTTCACCAAGTCCCTGACTGCTGTTATTTTCATGCCATGTATTCATGTTGTTTCTGAGAGATCTATGCATAACTTGAGCATGATCAGTAAGGGTGTTTTGAACTTGAGTATTTGATCTATCCATCCATGCCTTTGTTGGTAATTATGGAGTGCCATAGCTTGAGTCAATCGAGCTCTACTTTTGCTACAAAATGTTGCTGGCTGATTGTTTACATGTTATTCGATTTTGCCAAGCTTGGTGTAGTTGATAGTTGCATGATATGATGTTATTCTTGCCATGTATAGTTACTATGCCATGTCTTCTTGATGTGTGTATGCTTAGTTTATCATGCAATGCTCTTTAGTGAGTGCGTCGAGCTCACGAACATGCCTACACGTTATTAGTTTTTGCCATGTCCAGTTTTCTGCTAAGTCTGAAACCTGTAATATAAGTTGCTTATTTGACATGGGTGTAATCATATTTTCTGATCCTTTTTGGCTTATGGTCAGTAAGGGACTTTTGTCAAGTGCTTTGAGTATATTATTGCCATGGCTTACCTTGCTATGTTCTGAACATGTAGCATGTTGTTTCATTGCTCTGAACATGTCATCCTGATGTTAGTTTTCTGCTATGTTGTTAATTTCACCAAGTCTGAGAACCTGTTATCTTATGCACTTTTGCCATGCTTGTTTGGACCTATTATGTTATGATTTAGCCGTAGCTCAGTGTTCATCTTTTATCGAGCATCTTGATTAGTTTACTGTCATATGCTTTGTTGCCATGTTTGGGTGCAGTAGCTTAATTAATTATTGCTTGCTAAGTACCATCATGCTGTTAATGGCAGATTCATGTCATTCTTGTATTGCTCGTCATTTGCAAACCGTGCATCCGATTCCGGTGATCTTTATATCGATTTCAACCGAAATCACCTCATCTATCCAGTGGTATACTTGGTTTGCCAAGATCATGCTTTGTTCATCTCTTTCCTTCCGGAGCATGCATTTGCATTGCATATCACCTCTCGCATATCATGCCATGTTTTGCATCATGTTGCTTGCGCATTGCATCGTGGTTGATATTTGTTCCTTTTGCTTGTTCTCTTGTCTTGGGTAGAGCCGGGAGATGAGTACGTGAACGAGGAACCTGCTGAGAACGCGTTCGAGGACCAAGCTTTCGACAACTCTGAGAGCCTTGCAGGCAAGATGACCATACCCTCGAAATCACTTCTATCTTTGCTTGCTAGATTGCTCGCTCTTTTGCTATGCCCATGCTGCGATACCTACCACTTGCTATATCATGCCACCTATATTGCCATGTCAGCCCCTAACCATCCATGTCCTAGCAAACCGTTGATTGGCTATGTTACCGCTTTGCTCAGCCCCTCTTATAGCGTTGCTAGTTGCAGGTGAAGATGAAGTTTGTTCCTTGTTGGAACATGGTCTTGTTGTTCCTTTGTTGGAACATGCTTACTTGTTGGGATATCACAATACCTCTTATTTAATTAATGCATCTATATACTTGGTAAAGGGTGGAAGGCTCGGCCTTATGCCTGGGGTTTTGTTCCACTCTTGCCACCCTAGTTTCCGTCATACCGGTGTTATGTTCCTGGAGTTTTGCGTTCCTTACACGGTTGGGTGATTTATGGGACCCCCTTGACAGTTCGCTTTGAATAAGACTTTTCCGGCAAGGCCCAACATTGGTTTTACCATTTGCCACCACCTACTCCTTTTTCCCCGGGTTTTCGCGAGCCCGAGGGTCATCTTTATTTTAGCCCCCCCCCCCCCCGGACCAGTGCTTCTCTAAGTGCTGGCCCGAACCGAGCAACCTGCGGGGCCACCTCGTGGCAACTCGAGGCCTGGTTTTACTCGTAGCTTGACTTATCCGGATGTGCCCTAAGACCGAGATATGTGCAGCTCCTATCAGGATTTTTCGGCACAATCGGGCGGCTTTGCTGGACTTGTTTTGTTGCTGTCGAAATGTCTTGTAGTCCGGGATTCCGAGACTGATCGGGTCTTCCCAGTAGAAGGAATATCCTTCATTGACCGTGAGAGCTTATCATAGGCTAAGTTGGGACACCCCTGCAGGGTATTATCTTTCGAAAGCCGTGCCCGCGGTTATGAGGCAGGTGGGAATTTGTTGATGTCCGGTTGTAGAAAACCCGAAGTTGACCTTAACTAAAACACATCAACCGCATGCGTAACCGTGATGGTCTCTTCTCGGCGGGGTCCGGGAAGTGAACACGGTTGTTGGATTTATGCCTGACGTAGGTTGTTCTAGGATCACTTCTTGATCACTTCTAGTTTCACGACCGTGCTTTGCCTTCTCTTCTCGCTCTCTTTTGCGTTGTAGCCATCATATGCTAGTCGCTTGCTGCAGCTCCACCTCACAAACCCCTTTCCTACCTATAAGCTTAAATAGTCTTGATCTCGCGGGTGTGAGATTGCTGAGTCCCCGTGACTCACAGATTCTATCACAATAGTTGCAGGTACCAACGATGTCAATGCAGATGACGCGACCGAGCTCACTTGGGAGTTCGACGAGGAACGTGGCCGTTACTATGTGTCTTTTCCAGATGATCAGTAGTGGAGCCCAGTTGGGGTGATCCGGGGATCTGTTTAGCATTTGGGGTAGTCTTCTTCCATTTTGGTACCGTAGTCGGACCTTGAGTGTAATCTGTATGATGGATGTTATTTATGTACTTGTGTGAAGTGGCGACTGTAAGCCAACTTTGTATCTTTTCCCCTTATTTATTACATGGATTGTGTGAAGATTACCTCACTTGCGACATTGCTTTCAATGCGGTTATGCCTCTAAGTCGTGCCTCGACACGTTGGAGATATAGCCGCATCGAGGGCGTTACAACTTTGGTACCTCCCTGCTAGACTTATAGCAAGACACACATCAGGTCTGGTACACAGCATTGCATACATGATAGAGCCTATGGCTGAAGCATAGGCAACATCTTTCATTTTCTCTCTATCTTCTGCAGTGGTCGGGCATTGAGTCTTACTCAACTTCACACCTTGTAACACAGGCAAGAACCCTTTCTTTGCTTCATCCATTTTGAACTTTTTCAAAACTTTGTCAAGGTATGTCCTTTGTGAAAGTCCAATTAAGCGTCTTGATCTATCTCTATAGATCTTAATGCCCAATATGTAAGCAGCTTCACCGAGGTCTTTCATTGAAAAACTCTTATTCAAGTATCCCTTTATGCTATCCAGAAATTCTATATCATTTCCGATTAGTAATATGTCATCTACATATAATATTAGAAATGCTACAGAGCTCCCACTCACTTTCTTGTAAATACAGGCTTCTCCAAAAGTCTGTACAAACCCAAATGCTTTGATCACACTATCAAAGCGTTTATTCCAACTCCGAGAGGCTTGCACCAGTCCATAAATGGATCGTTGGAGCTTGCACACTTTGTTAGCTCCTTTTGGATCGACAAAACCTTCAGGTTGCATCATATGCAACTCTTCTTCCAGAAATCCATTCAGGAATGCAGTTTTTACATCCATCTGCCAAATTTCATAATCATAAAATGCGGCAATTGCTAACATGATTCGGACAGACTTAAGCATCGCTACGGGTGAGAAGGTATCATCGTAGTCAATTCCTTGAACTTGTCGAAAACCTTTTGCGACAAGTCGAGCTTTGTAGACAGTAACATTACCGTCAGCGTCAGTCTTCTTCTTGAAGATCCATTTATTCTCTATTGCTTGCCGACCATCGGGCAAGTCAACCAAAGTCCATACTTTGTTGTCATACATGGATCCCATCTCAGATTTCATGGCTTCTAGCCATTTTGCGGAATCTGGGCTCACCATCGCTTCTTCATAGTTCGTAGGTTCATCATGATCTAGTACCATGACTTCCAGAACAGGATTGCCGTACCACTCTGGTGCGGATCTTACTCTGGTTGATCTACGAGGTTCAGTAGTAACTTGATCTGAAGTTTGATGATTATTATCATTAGCTTCCTCACTAATTGGTGTAGGTGCCATAGAAACAGATTTCTGTGATGCACTACTTTCCAATAAGGGAGCAGGTACAGTTACCTCATCAAGTTCTACTTTCCTCCCACTCACTTCTTTCAAGAGAAACTCCTTCTCTAGAAAGGATCCATTCTTAGCAACAAATATCTTGCCTTCGGATCTGTGATAGAAGGTGTACCCAACAGTCTCCTTTGGGTATCCTATGAAGACACATTTCTCCGATTTGGGTTCGAGCTTATCAGGTTGAAGTTTTTTCACATAAGCATTGCAGCCCCAAACTTTAAGAAATGACAACTTTGGTTTCTTGCCAAACCATAGTTCGTAAGGCGTCGTCTCAACGGATTTTGATGGTGCTCTATTTAACGTGAATGCGGCCGTCTCTAAAGCATAACCCCAAAACGATAGCGGTAAATCTGTAAGAGACATCATAGATCGCACCATATCAAGTAAAGTACGATTACGACGTTCAGACACACCATTACGTTGTGGTGTTCCGGGTGGCGTGAGTTGCGAAACTATTCCGCATTGTTTCAAATATAGACCAAACTCGTAACTCAAATATTCTCCTCCACAATCAGATCATAGAAACTTTATTTTCTTGTTACGATGATTTTCAACTTCACTCTGAAATTCTTTGAACTTTTCAAATGTTTTAGACTTGTGTTTCATTAAGTAGATATACCCATATCTGCTTAAATCATCTGTGAAGGTGAGAAAATAATGATATCCGCCACGAGCTTCAATATTCATCGGACCACATACATCTGTATGTATGATTTCCAACAAATCTGTTGCTCTCTCCATAGTACCGGAGAACGGTGTTTTAGTCATCTTACTCATGAGGCACGGTTCGCAAGTACCAAGTGATTCATAATCAAGTGGTTCCAAAAGTCCATCAGTATGGAGTTTCTTCATGCGCTTTACACCGATATGACCTAAACGGCAGTGCCACAAATAAGTTGCACTATCATTATCAACTCTGCATCTTTTGGCTTCAACATTATGAATATGTGTATCACTACTATCTAGATTCATCAAAAATAGACCACTCTTCAAGGGTGCATGACCATAAAAGATATTACTCATATAAATAGAATAACCATTATTCTCTAATTTAAATGAATAACCGTCTCGCATCAAACAAGATACAGATATAATGTTCATGCTCAACGCTGGCACCAAATAACAATTATTTAGGTCTAATACTAATCCCGAAGGTAGATGTAGAGGTAGCGTGCCGACCGCGATCACATCGACTTTGGAACCATTTCCCACGCGCATCGTCACCTCGTCCTTTGCCAGTGTTCGCTTAATCCGTAGTCCCTGTTTCGAGTTGCAAATATTATCAATAGAACCAGTATCAAATACCAGGTGCTACTGCGAGCTCTAGTAAGGTACACATCAATAACATGTATATCACATATACCTTTGTTCACCTTGCCATCCTTCTTATCTGCCAAATATTTGGGGCAGTTCCGCTTCCAGTGACTAGTCTGCTTGCAGTAGAAACACTCAGTTTCAGGCTTGGGTCCAGACTTGGGTTTCTTCTCTTGAGCAGCAACTTGTTTGCTGTTCTTCTTGAAGTTCCCCTTCTTCTTCCCTTTGCCCTTTTTCTTGAAACTAGTGGTTTTGTTAACCATCAACACTTGATGCTCCTTCTTGATTTCTACCTCCGCAGCCTTTAGCATTGCGAAGAGCTCGGGAATCGTCTTATCCATCCCTTGCATATTATAGTTCATCACGAAGCCTTTGTAGCTTGGTGGAAGTGATTGGAGAATTCTGTCAATGACGCAATCATCTGGAAGATTAACCCCCAGTTGAATCAAGTGATTATAATACCCAGACATTTTGAGTATATGCTCACTGACAGAACTATTCTCCTCCATCTTGCAGCTATAGAACTTATTGGAGACTTCATATCTCTCAATCCGGGCATTCTGTTGGAATATTAACTTCAACTCTTGGAACATCTCATATGCCCCATGATGTTCAAAACGTCGTTGAAGTCCCGGTTCTAAGCCGTAAAGCATGGCACATTGAACTATCGAGTAGTCATCAGCTTTGCTCTGCCAGACGTTCTTAACATCGTCAGTTGCATCAGCAGCAAGCCTGGCACCCAGCGGTGCTTCCAGGACGTAACTATTCTGTGCAGCAATGAGGATAATCCTCAAGTTACGGACCCAGTCCGTGTAATTGCTACCATCATCTTTCAACTTTGCTTTCTCAAGGAACGCATTAAAATTCAACGGAACAACAGCATGGGCCATCTATCTACACTCAACATAAACAAGCAAGATACTATCAGGGACTAAGTTCATGATAAATTTAAGTTCAATTAATCATATTACTTAAGAACTCCCACTTAGATAGACATCCCTCCAATCTTCTAAGTGATCACGTGATCCAAATCAAACTAAACCATAACCGATCGTCACGTGAAATGGATTAGTTCTCAATGGTGAACATCATTATGTTGAACATATCTACTATATGATTCACACTTGACCTTTCGGTCTCCGTGTTCCGAGGCCATATCTGCATATGCTAGGCTCGCCAAGTATAACCCGAGTATTCTGCGTGTGCAAAACTGGCTTGCACCCGTTGTAGATGGACGTAGAGCTTATCACACCCGATCATCACGTGGTGTCTGGGCATGACGAACTTTGGCAATGGTGCATACTCGGGGAGAACACTTCTTGATAATTTTAGTGAGAGGTCATCTTATAATGCTACCGTCAATCAAAGCAAGATAAGATGCATAAAAAGATAAATATCACATGCAATCAATATAAGTGATATGATATGGCCATCATCATCTTGTGCTTGTGATCTCCATCTTTGCAGCACCGTCATGATCACCATCGTCACCGGCGCGACACCTTGATCTCCATCGTAGCATCGTTGTCGTCTCGCCAATCTTATGCTTCTACGACTATTGCTACCGCTTAGTGATAAAGTAAAGCATTACAGGGCGATTGGATTGCATACAATAAAGCGACAACCATATGGCTCCGGCCGGTTGCCGATAACTCGGTTACAAAACATGATCATCTCATACAATAAAATTTAGCATCATGTGTTGACCATATCACATCACAACATGCCCTGCAAAAACAAGTTAGACGTCCTCTACTTTGTTTGTTGCAAGTTTTACATGGCTGCTATGGGCTTAAGCAAGAACCAATCTCACCTACGCATCAAAACCACAATGATAGTTTGTCAAGTTGATGCCGTTTTAACCTTCGCAAGGACCGGGCGTAGCCACACTCGGTTCAACTAAAGTTGGAGAAACTGACACCCGCCAGCCACCTGTGTGCAAAGCACGGCGGTAGAACCAGTCTCGCGTAAGCATACGCGTAATGTCGGTCCGGGCCGCTTCATCCAACAATACCGCCGAACCAAAGTACGACATGCTGGTAGGCAGTATGACTTATATCGCCCACAACTCACTTGTGTTCTACTCGTGCATAACATCAAACCATAAAAACCTAGGCTCGGATGCCACTGTTGGGGAACGTAGTAATTTCAAAAAAATTCCTACGCACACGCAAGATCATGGTGATGCATAGCAACGAGAGGGGAGAGTGTTGTCTACGTACCCTCGTAGACCGAAGCGGAAGCGTTGACGCAACGTAGAGGAAGTAGTCGTACGTCTTCCCGATCTGACCGATCCAAGCACCATTACTCCGGCACCTCCGAGTTCTTAGCACACGTCCAGCTCGATGACGCTCCCCGGGCTCCGATCCAGCAAAGCTTCGGGGATGAGTTCCGTCAACACGACGGCGTGATGACGATGATGATGTTCTACCGACACAGGGCTTCGCCTAAGCACTGCAACGATATGACCGAGGTGGAATATGGTGGAGGGGGCACTGCACACGGCTAAGGAACGATCACGAAGATCAACTTGTGTCTTCTAGGGTGCCCCCCTGCCCCCGTATATAAAGGAGGGGAGGGGGAGGCGCGGCCGGCCCCCAAGGGGTGCGCCAGGAGGAGTCCTACTCCCACCGGGAGTAGGACTCCTCTCCCTTGCCTTGTAGGAGAAGGAAGGAGAGAGGGGGAATGGAAAAAGGGGGGCGCCGCCCCCCTGTTGTCTACACACGCTTCTACTCTTGTGGACTATGTTGGGCCTCCAAGCGCAGAGGTTTGTAGGACAGTGGCAATTTCCCTCAAGTGGATGACCTAAGGTTTATCGAACTCAGGGAAGTAGAGGTTGAAGATGGTCTATCTCAAGCAACCCTGCAACTAAGATACAAGAAGTCTCTTGTGTCCCCAACACACCTAATACACTTGTCAGATGTATAGGTGCACTAGTTCGGCGAAGAGATGTTAAATGGCAAGTGATATGGATGGCAAAACAAAGTAATATAAATCTGTAATAAAAAGTGCAGCAAGCAAACAAGTGGTAAACGTGAGCACAAATGGTATTGCAATGGTTGAAACAAGGCCTAGGGATCATACTTTCACTAGTGGCAACTCCCAACAACATTAACATAATCGAATCACATGATATTTCCCATAAAACATGCAAAGGAGACGCACCCGGAGGTCATTCCTTCGTGGTCAAGAGAGGACGAGAATTATGTAGGGCTACAAAAGCACACCTCAAAGTTCATAGTTGTCATCTAAGGATTTCCCAATGTCACCGCGGCCATCCAAAGAGAGTCCCACAATCACCACAACATATCTAAAGGATAGTCAAAGACAAGCACCAAGAGACTCTCAATCTTCAATCAACGCACAAGAGAGGAAATTACTCATGAAAATACTTTTCTAATCCATGTCCAATAGACCGCTGTCACCTTGGTCTCCGGGATTATACTAGATAAAGACAAGTGAGTACATCAATCCAATACATAGAGGAAGGGGAAATATCATGGGATCACCCTAGATTAACATAGCCTATGATCACAACGAAGATCACATCATGGGAGAGAGAATTAACCACATAGCTACTGGTAGAAACCTCAGCCCCGAGGAGGAACTACTCCCGCGTCATGGAGGGAGGAAGCAACGTCGATGGAGATGAATCCGGGGGCACTTCCCCGTCCCGGCAGGGTGCCGGCACAGGAATTCTGGTCCCCCGGAGCTTGATGGCGATGGCGACGAAGATCGGAATCGCGTCTGGAGAAAAGGGGTCCGGAATCAGGGTTTCCTCGACGGGTGTTAAATATATGCCAAAGGGGGTCACCAGAGGAGGTCAGGGGGGCCCAGGCGCCCCCCCGGCGCGGCCAAGGGGGGGGCCACGCGGGCAGGCCGCTTGGAGCCCCTGTGGGCCCCCTCCGGCCCTACTTTGGCCGCATGGAAGCTTCCGGAATGCTGATTTTTTATATAATTTTTCCGGAATTTTTCTGGCAGTTTACGTGACGGGAAAAACTGAAATACAAAAACAGCAGAAAACAGAAACTGGCACTGGGGTGCACTGAGTTAATAGGTTAGTCCAAATATGATCAAAAGTGTATGGAAGTGTATAAATATCATAGCAATATCACCCAAAAGAGGCATGGAACAAGCAGAAATTATAGATACGTTTTGGACGTATCAACATCCCCAAGCTTAATTCCTGCTCTTCCTCGAGTAGGTAAATGATAAAAAGAATAATTTCTGTGGTGACATGCTATTAACCATATAAGGACTTTTCATAGTCACATGACAAAAGCTTACTGAGACAATGAGTCTGTAGTAATTTTGCTACCTCACGAGAAAATCACAAAGAACTAAAAGTTCTACAACATGATATTGAAGCATCAAAAAGATTTGTAATGAGCATGGTGTGCAATAAGATAAAGTGATATCTCGCTTGCCCCCTTTAGTGAAGCAAAACATAAATGCAGGGGCACCTTCGAGGTTTAAGTGATGACTAGATACAATAATTTCAGAACAACGATACCACAATCATGCAAAAGACAATGCTACTTTGGGACTATGCACATTACACTCAGAATGGCAATCATGCTCTCAATAGTTGGTGCTTTTAAAAGAAGGTGGTGACTCTCGAACCGTGGCTTTTGTTGGCAAGGTTGAAAACCCGTAGTCGGAAACAAAAACAAAGCATGTACCAGAGCTCTTGGTTTTAAAAAGAGAGTAATAATTATTTTTTTAGAATATGCATATTTCGTCAACGAATGCTAGCAGATAACTCAATCGCTTTTTAAGTCGGACAAGTTTTGAGGAACGGCTCCCGAATGAGGATCATAACATCCTCTTAATCTCCTTTGTTTATCACTGCCAAAGTTTTCTGATTTCTCATAGACAAAGCATGAAGGAGGGTTCGTTTGTTGTATTATCTTTTATGAGCCGGGTGCACTCTATGCCAGTTCCTTCTCATATTAAGGGCTTGCACATTATACATGCAATCCAGGGGTAAAACTTATCCAACTTAAAAAGATCATGAATTAACTACTACTTCCTCATGAGCTAAAACAGAGGCACAAAAAGAGAAATGCTTTTTGAATAATTTCGAGATGGTACATGAAAGTCTTCGTTAGGAATGGCAGGTAAATACCATGTATAGGAAGGTATGGTGGACTCATATGGCATAACTGGTTTAAAGGATTTTGGATGCACAAGCAGTCAGTCCGCTTAGTACAGGCGAAGGTTAGCAAAAGACTGGGAGCGACCAACTAAGAGAGCAATGACGGCCATAATCATGCAGAGCGACAAAGCAACATTGAATCAGGCATGGTAGTTATATCGCTACTCAGAAACAAAAGATCATCAAGGCTTGACAGACTTTCTTTACAGTCTTAAATATGCGTGAGCATACGCCAAGTCAATCAAAATAAATTCTCGAAGGAAGATATTACTAAACCATACCACATCATAGGCAAACAAATCATGTTGGTACTCCAATAACATATTGGAAACCTCCCAGCTATTTGAGATTAACCATAAGAAAACATGAACTACTAAGCACCATTATGCACGTAGCATTTTTATCATAGACATATCAACCAATCCAACAGAAGCAAACTCTCTTAATAAGATAAGCATGATAACTAAAAAGAATTCAAGCAACCAAATAAACAAAAGCTCTTTAAAAAGATAAGCATGAAAACTAAGGGCTAAGCATGATAGTAGCTATTGAAAGATAAAGAACACACATAGCAAAGATAGTCATGAAAATTCTACGTTATGTTCTCAGTTGAAGTGGAACGTGTTTCTCTCCCACACAAAGAAAGCTGAGTTCCGACTCGTTATTAAAAGCTAAATAAAACTAAAAAGGAAACTAAAAACAAGACGCTCCAAGCATAGCACATAACACATGAAGTGATAAAAATATAGTGGAACGAAAGACGAACTGATAATGTTGATGGAGAAGGGGATGCACGGGGGGCATCCCCAAGCTTAGACGCTTGAGTCTTCTTGAATATTTCTTGGGGGTGCACGGGGTCATCCCCAAGCTTGAGCGTTTGACACTCCTGAATCTTTTTATCATCTTCCCTCGCACACCTGAAAACTCCCTTCATACACAACTCATCATAATCTGATTAGCGAGGTTAGTACCCTTAATAAAATATTTGTTCCTTGCTGGAAATAAGGATATTCTTGAAGGTCTACTGTTTCTCAAGATTGCCAAAAGGTTTTTGCAAATAAAAAGCAAGCTCAAGGTTCGCAAAATGAAGGAAAGGCAAAACAGGACAGAATCTGTGAAAAACAGACCAGCAGGCAGTAAATGATTTTTTCGGGGCACTTCTGCAACTCCAATCAAAAAACTCAGAACAGACGCCTGAAATACAATTGTATAGAGCACGCTGTGGAAAAAATTCAGACCAAAAAGATGATCTGGTGATTTTATACGAATTTTTCTGTACGAGGACAGAATCTGTTTCCTGGACAGCACGTCACAACTCTTGCTCTTTCCTGCAGTCAGAGGCTACACTTGGCACAAAGTTGAAAAGTAAAGATACAATGATGTTGCTACAGTAGTAACAAACATCAAGACCACTAAAACTGAAAGAACAAACTGAAAGCAAAGATAACAAGGGTTGTCTCCCTAGAGCTCTTTCTTTATAGCCATAAAGATAGGCTTAAGACTTTAATGATGCTCTCGTAGGAATAAGAGTTTAAGAACAAAAGAGAGCATCAAGAAGCATATATAAAACATATTTAAGTCTAACATACTTCCTATGCATGGGAGTCTTGTAAGAAAATAAATTATTGAAGCATAAAGCAACTAGCATAGGAAGGCAGAACAAGCATAAATTCAAAATGTTCACCATAAAGAGAGGGAACTTGATATTATTGAAATATCTATAAGCATATGTTCCCTTCTCATAATAATTTTCAGTGGGATCACGAATAAACTCAACAATATAAGCATCACATAAAGCATTGATACCATGATCCACAAGCAAAAAGGTACTCTTACTCTCCACATAAGCATAATCTTTCTCATTGGTAATAGTGGGAGTAGGACTATCATAAACAACTTGAACACTGTAGATTAATTGTGTATTAGGAAGATGGTGTTCAACAAGGGAGTAATTCCCTCCATGATTGTGACAAGTTTCATAAGGATAATTTCTCCTTATGTCATAGGTACCTTTATAATCACTATAGATTGGAGTTATAACATCATCATAGTAGAGAAGAGCATTATCATTGCTAGCAACTATATTTGTAAACATGTTGTCTTTATTCTTACTAGCAAAAGAATTATCAATTGTCACATTACTAGTGGGTAAAGGATTTGCAATCCTATCATCCCAAAGCTTAGAGCTTTCCATATCATCACTTTCAGAGTTGGCACCAAAAAGATTTTCAAGATCATAAGTGGCATTATCATCATTTTCCCAATCACAATAGGTAACATGCATATCATAATCAAAATCATCTTCAATAGTACCTACGGACGTATCATCAAGATGATAATTAAGGCAATAAACTTCACCTTCTTCTTTAGACTTACAATCGTTAGGATAAAAGTTGATGGGAGGAATATGCTCAGGCCAGGTTGATACCCATTCTTCTTCCTTCTTGCTCCTCTTCCTCCTCCTCTTCTTTTTCTTCTTCTTCATCTTAGGAGGGAGTGGTTGGAGATGAAGCTTATCCACATGTCCTGGTTTATCATTAGAAACAATAGGGGAAACTTGGGAGAAACTCTCCTTTTTATTAGCAAAAATATAGGAGACATTTTTATAGTTTGGTAAAGTCCCCTCCTTTCTAATCTTACTTATGTAATCATTTTCATGGCAATTAACAACACAATAGAGATGACAATTTTGCAAAGTGTTTTTTATTCCTATGGCATCAACATCTAGCCAAGAAGTCTTTTCTGATAACTCCTCACACATCAAAAATAACATAAGCTCATCATAAAGATCAGAAGTGATCATGTTATCACACAACTGGTTAACAGTTATGTTTTGAAAGTTCATGCATTGAAAATTAAAGTGATGCTCTATACAGCAAAGTTCACAAGTAAAAGGATAAAGGTCACACAATTCTCTAGCAATTTCATTTAAATCTCTGACCCAAGTGATTGTTCTTTCATGCTTATGTTGCTTACAATACTTCTCTTCTTCAATCATAGGCCTTTCACAAGGTCTATCCACTCCACAAAAATTAACATGCTTATATAAAACTTCATTTTTAGGAATTGGATCATGCATGTTGCAATCATCATGAACAATTTCATTTTCTTTTCAAGTCTCTTTAAAAGGTTTATGATACTTGATCCAATCCTCCTTAGGCATATTAAGATGTGAAGCAAAAGATTTGAGGAAATCAACAAGGAGTTGAGAATCAAGCCCAAACTTAGCACTAAACTTATTAAAACTTGTAGTTTCAACAAAGGACTTAATGCAATCATACTCATAAATTATACCTGACTCTTTACCTTTGTCGATCTCCCAATCTTCAGTGTTGCGTTGAATTCTTTCAAGGAGTTCCCATTTAGCATCAATCTTTTTGTTTGTGAAAGAACCCATAGAGGAAGCATCGAGCAAATCTTTATCCTGTCGAGAGAGCCTCGCATAGAAGTTAGTAATAATAATATCTTTGGGGAGCCCATGGTTAGGACATTTTAGCATTAACGTTTTCAGTCTCCCCCAAGCTTGAGCTATGCTCTCTCCGTCATGAGGATAAAAATTATAAACATAATTCCTATTCTCATGGACTTCATGAAGAGGATAAAACTTGGAGTAAAAGAGAGACTGGATCTCTTCCCAATCCAGCAGGTGAGAGTCATCTAGTAGCATATACCATTCCAATGCTTTTCCTTTCAGGGACAAGGCAAATAATTTCCTCATGACTCCATCTCTTGTCAAACCTGAAATCTTAAACAACTCACAAAGTTCTGTAAGTTTCAACAAATGAATACTAGGATTGACTGTCCCATCATAACAATCATTCATAATTATTTCAATTATCCTAAGTGGTATTTTGAACGGGATACATTCAGTAGGTGGAGGAGACTTCTCTACCACGGGTGTGGTAAAGCGGCCTTCCCCAAGCAGCGAATTAAGAGCGTGGTTTTCCATAAACATAACTAGTGAAACAAGAAACAAAAAGATTTAATTGCAAGATCTAAAGATATACCATCAAGCACTCACCTCCCCGGCAACGGCGCCAGAAATAGCTTGTTGTCTACACACGCTTCTACTCTTGTGGACTATGTTGGGCCTCCAAGCGCAGAGGTTTGTAGGACAGTGGCAATTTCCCTCAAGTGGATGACATAAGGTTTATCGAACTCAGGGAAGTAGAGGTTGAAGATGGTCTCTCTCAAGCAACCCTGCAACTAAGATACAAGAAGTCTCTTGTGTCCCCAACACACCTAATACACTTTTCAGATGTATAGGTGCACTAGTTCGGCGAAGAGATGTTAAATGGCAAGTGATATGGATGGCAAAACAAAGTAATATAAATCTGTAATAAAAAGTGCAGCAAGCAAACAAGTGGTAAACGTGAGCACAAATGGTATTGCAATGGTGGAAACAAGGCCTAGGGATCATACTTTCACTAGTGGCAACTCCCAACAACATTAACATAATCGAATCACATGATATTTCCCATAAAACATGCAAAGGAGACGCACCCGGAGGTCATTCCTTCGTGGTCAAGAGAGGACGAAAATTATGTAGGGCTACAAAAGCACACCTCAAAGTTCATAGTTGTCATCTAAGGATTTCCCAATGTCACCGCGGCCATCCAAAGAGAGTCCCACAATCACCACAACATATCTAAAGGATAGTCAAAGACAAGCACCAAGAGACTCTCAATCTTCAATCAACGCACAAGAGAGGAAATTACTCATGAAAATACTTTTCTAATCCATGTCCAATAGACCGCTGTCACCTTGGTCTCGGGGATTATACTAGATAAAGACAAGTGAGTACATCAATCCAATACATAGAGGAAGGGGAAATATCATGGGATCACCCTAGATTAACATAGCCTATGATCACAACGAAGATCACATCATGGGAGAGAGAATTAACCACATAGCTACTGGTAGAAACCTCAGCCCCGAGGAGGAACTACTCCCGAGTCATGGAAGGAGGAAGCAATATCGATGGAGATGAATCCGGGGGCACTTCCCCGTCCCGGCAGGGTGCCGGCACAGGAATTCTGGTCCCCCGAAGCTTGATGGCGATGGCGGCGGAGATCGGAATCGCGTCTGGAGAAAAGGGGTCCGGAATCAGGGTTTCCTCGACGGGTGTTAAATATATGCCAAAGGGGGTCACCAGAGGAGGTCAGGGGGGCCCAGGCGCCCCCCCGGCGCGGCCAAGGGGGGGGCGCGTGGGCAGGCCGCCTAGAGCCCCTGTGGGCCCCCTCCGGCCCTACTTTGGCCGCATTGAAGCTTCCGGAACGCTGATTTTTTATATAATTTTTCCGGAATTTTTCTGGCAGTTTACGTGACGGGAAAAACTGAAATACAAAAACAGCAGAAAACAGAAACTGGCACTGGGGTGCACTGAGTTAATAGGTTAGTCCAAATATGATCAAAAGTGTATGGAAGTGTATAAATATCATAGCAATATCACCCAAAAGAGGCATGGAACAAGCAGAAATTATAGATACGTTTTGGACGTATCACCCCCCCCCCTTCCTTGTCCTATTCGGACTAGGGGGAGGGGGCGCGCGGCCTGCCCTGGCCGCCCTCCTCTTTTCCCTTAAGGCCCATATGGGCCCATTAACCCCCGGGGGGGTTCCGGTAACCCCCCGGTACTCCAGTAAAATGCCGATTTCACTCGGAACCATTCCGATGTCCAAATATAGGCTTCCAATATATCAATCTTTATGTATCGACCATTTCGAGGTTCCTCGTCATGTCCGTGATCACATCCGGGACTCCGAACTGACTTCGGTACATCAAAATGCATAAACTCATAATAACTGTCATCGTAACTTTAAGCGTGCGGACCCTACGGTTCGAGAACAATGTAGACATGACCGAGATACGTCTCCGGTCAATAACCAATAGCGGGATCTGGATGCCCATATTGGCTCCTACATATTCTACGAAGATCTTTATCGGTCAGACCGCATAACAACATACGTTTGTTCCCTTTGTCATCGGTATGTTACTTGCCTGAGATTCGATCATCGGTATCCAATACCTAGTTTAATCTCGTTGCCGGCAAGTCTCTTTACTCGTTCTGTAATATATCATCTCACAACTAACACATTAGTTGCAATGCTTGCAAGGCTTATGTGATGTGCATTACCGAGAGGGCCTAGAGATACCTCTCCGACTATCGGAGTGACAAATCCTAATCTCGAAATACGCCAACCCAACAAGTACTTTCGGAAACACCTGTAGAGCACCTTTATAATCACCTAGTTACGTTGTGACGTTTGGTGGCACACAAAGTGTTCCTACGGTAAACGGGAGTTGCATAATCTCATAGTCATAGGAACATGTATAAGTCATGAAGAAAGCAATAGCAACATACTAAACGATCGGGTGCTACGCTAATGGAATGGGTCATGTCAATCAGATCATTCAACTAATGATGTGACCTCGTTAATCAAATAACAACTCTTTGTTCCTGGTTAGGAAACATAACCATCTTTGATTAACGAGCTAGTCAAGTAGAGGCATACTAGTGACAATCTGTTTGTTTATATATTCACACATGTATTATGTTTCCGGCTAATACAATTCTAGCATGAATAATAAACATTTATCATGATATATGAGGAAACAAATAATAACTTTATTATTGCCTCTAGGGCATATTTCCTTCAGGAAGACAACGAAGAAGAAGAGGATGATGACAACTATCCGCCCCTGAATATGGTGATGCCGCAACAGGGGAAACTGAAGATCAAGATGCACCAGACGATGTGCCCGATGAAGATCTTCGTCGGGTCATTGTTATTGCAAAGAGACAGACAATGCCAAAGTGAAAGGGAGAAGTTGAAGTTCGATCGCATGTTAAAGGATCACAAAAAAGAGTTGTATCCAAATTGCGAAGATGGTAACACAAAGCTCGGTACCACATTGGAATAGCTGCAGTGGAAGGCAGACAATGGTGTATCTGACAACAGATCTAAGAAGCTACTGAAAATATTAAAGAAGAAGCCCGACAGTACGTACGGAGCAATGAAAGTTCTATGCCCTCTGGGATTGGAGGTGCAGAAGATACATGCATGCCCTAATGTCTGCATCCTCTATCGCGGTGCGTACAAGGATTTGAACACATGCCCGGTATGCGGTGCATTGCGGTATAAAATCAGACGAGATGACCCTGGTGATGTTGAGGGCGAGCACCCAAGGAAGAGGGTGCTAGCTCTCGAGCATTGCTTTGGTTTTCCCTTCAAGAGGAAAGGGTGATGCAGCAAAGTAGCGTAAGTATTTCCCTCAGTTTTTGAGAACCAAGGTATCAATCCAGTAGGAGGCCACACGCAAGTCCCTCGTACCTACACAAACAAACCAGAACCTTGCAACCAACGTGATAAAGGGGTTGTCAATCCCTTCACGGCCACTTGCAAAAGTGAGATCTGATAGAGATGATAAGATAATATTTTTGGTATTTTTATGATAAAGATAAAAAGTAAAGATTGCAAAATAAAAATAGATTGGAAACTTATATAATGGAAAATAGACCCGGGGGCCATAGGTTTCACTAGTGGCTTCTCTCAAGATAGCATAAGTATTACGATGGGTGAACAAATTACTGTCGAGCAATTGATAGAATTGAGCATAGTTATGAGAATATCTAGGTATGATCATGTATGTAGGCATCGTCCGTTACAAGGCATCTACTACTATTACTCCACACATCGACCGCTATCCAGCATGCATCTAGAGTATTAAGTTCATAAGAACGGAGTAACGCTTTAAGCAAGATGACATGATGTAGAGGGATAAACTCATGCAATATCATATAAACCCCATCTATTTATCCTCGATGGCAACAATACAATACGTGTCATTTCCCCTACTGTCACTGGGATCGAGCACCACAAGATTGAACCCAAAGCTAAGCACTTCTCCCATTGCAAGAAAGATCAATCTGGTAGGCCAAACCAAACTGATAATTCGAAGAGACTTGCAAAGATAACCAATCATACATAAAAGAATTTAGAGAATATTCAAGTATTGTTCATAGATAATCTTGATCATAAACCCACAATTCATCGGATCTCGACAAACACACCGCAAAAGAAGATTACATCGAATAGATATCCAAGAGAATCCAGGAGAACTTTGTATTGAGATCCAAAGAGAGAGAAGAAGCCATCTAGCTAATAACTATGGACCCGAAGGTGTGAGGTAAACTACTCACACATCATCAGAGAGGCTATGGTGTTGATGTAGAAGCCCTCCATGATCAATGCTCCCTCCGGCGGAGCGCCAGAAAAGGCTCCAAGATGGGATCTCACGGGTACAAAAGGTTGCGGCAGTGGAAATAGGGTTTTGGCTCCTCTGCTGATGGTTTGGGGGTGCGTAGGTATATATAGGAGGAAGAAGTAGGTCGGTGGAGCCACGTGAAGGAAATATGCCCTAGAGGCAATAATAAAGTTATTATTTTATTTCCTTATATCATGATGAATATTTATTATTCATGCTAGAATTGTATTAACCGGAAACATAATACTTGTGTGAATACATAGACAAACTAAATGTCACTAGTATGCCTCTACTTGACTAGCTCGTTAATCGAAGATGGTCATGTTTCCTAACCATGGACATGTGTTGTCATTTGATTAACAGGATCACATCATTAGGAGAATAATGTGATTGACATGACCCATTTCATTAGCTTAGCACCCGATCGTTTAGTATGTTGCTATTGCTTTCTTCATGACTTATACATGTTCCTATGACTATGAGATTATGCAACTCCCGTTTACCGGAGGAACACTTTGTGTGCTACCAAACGTCACAACGTAACTGGGTGATTATAAAGGTGATCTACAGGTGTCTCCAAGGGTACATGTTGGGTTGGCGTATTTCCAGATTAGGATTTGTCACTCCGATTGTCGGAGAAGTATCTCTGGGCCCTCTCGGTAAGCACATCCCATAGGCCTTGCAAGCATTGCAACTAATGAGTTAGTTGCGATATGATGTATTACAAAACGAGTAAAGAGACTTGCCGGTAACGAGATTGAACTAGGTATTGAGATACCGTTGATCGAATCTCGGGCAAGTAACATACCGATGACAAAGGGAACAACATATGTTGTTATGCGGTCTGATTGATAAAGATCTTCGTAGAATATGTAGGAGCCAATATGAGCATCCAGGTTCCGCTATTGGTTATTGACCAGAGACATGTCTCGGTCATGTCTACATTGTTCTCGAACCGTAGGGTCCGCACGCTTAACGTTACGATGACAGTTTCATTATGAGTTTATATATTTTAATGTACCGAAGTTTGTTCCGAGTCCCGGATGTGATCACGGACATGACGAGGAGTCTCAAAATGGTCGAGACATAAAGATTGATATATTGGACGACTATATTCGGACATCAGAAGTGTTCCGGAGAAGTTTCGGATAAAACCGGAGTACCAGGGGGTTACTGGAACCCCCCCGGGGGTTAATGGGCCTTATGGGCCTAAAGTGGAGAAGGGGAGGGGCGTCCAGGGCAGGCCGCGCGCCCCCTCCCCCTCTAGTCCGAATTGGACAAGGAGGGGGGGCGGCACCCCCCCCCCCTTTCCTTCCTGTCCTCTCTCCCTTCCTTCCCCCTCTCCTACTTGGACAAGGAAAAGGAGGGAGTCCTACTCCCGGTAGGAGTAGGACTCCTCCCTGGCGCGCCCCTCCTGGCCGGCTGCCCCTCCCCCTTGCTCCTTTATATACGGGGGCAGGGGCACCTCTAGACACACAAGTTGATCTTCGTGATCGTTCTCTTAGCCGTGTGCGGTGCCCCCCTCCACCATAATCCTCGATAATATTGTAGCGGTGCTTAGGCGAAGCCCTGCGACGGTAGAACATCAAGATCGTCACCACGCCGTCGTGCTGACGGAACTCATCCCCGACACTTTGCTGGATCGGAGTCCGGGGATCGTCATCGAGCTGAACGTGTGCCAAGAACTCGGAGGTGCCGTAGTTTCGGTGCTTGGATCGGTCGGATCGTGAAGACGTACGACTACATCAACCGCGTTGATATAACGCTTCTGCTTTTGGTCTACGAGGGTACGTGGACAACACTCTCCCCTCTCGTTGCTATGCATCACCATGATCTTGCGTGTGCGTAGGAATTTTTTTTGAAATTACTACGTTCCCCAACAGTGGCATCTGAGCCTAGGTTTTATGTGTTGATATTATTTGCACGAGTAGAACACAAGTGAGTTGTGGGCGATATAAGTCATACTTCTTACCAGCATGTCATACTTTGGTTCGGCGGTATTGTTGGATGAAGCAGCCCGGACCGACATTACGTGTACGCTTACGCGAGACTGGTTCTACCGACGTGCTTTGCACACAGGTGGCCGGCGGGTGTCAGTTTCTCCAACTTTAGTTGAACCGAGTGCGGCTACGCCCGGTCCTTGCGAAGGTTAAAACAGCACCAACTTGACAAACTATCATTGTGGTTTTGATGCGTAGGTAAGATTGGTTCTTGCTTAATCCCGTAGAAGCCACGTAAAACTTGCAACAAACAAAGTAGAGGACGTCTAACTTGTTTTTGCAGGGCATGTTGTGATGTGATATGGTCAAGGCATGATGCTAAATTTATTGTATGAGATGATCAGGTTTTGTAACCGAGTTATCGGCAACTGGCAAGAGCCATATGGTTGTCGCTTTATTGTATGCAATGCAATCACCCTGTAATGCTTTACTTTAACACTAAGCGGTAGCGATAGTCGTAGAAGCATAAGATTGGCGAGACGACAATGATGCTACGATGGAGATCAAGGTGTCGCGCTGGTGACGATGGTGATCATGACAATGCTTCGGAGATGGAGATCACAAGCACAAGATGATGATGGCCATATCATATCACTTATATTCATTGCATGTGATGTTTATCTTTTATGCATCTTATCTTGCTTTGATTGACGGTAGCATTATAAGATGATCTCTCACTAAATTTCAAGATAAAAGTGTTCTCCCTGAGTATGCACCGTTGCCAAAGTTCATCGTGCCCAAACACCACGTGATGATCAGGTGTGATAAGCTCTACGTCCATCTACAACGGGTGCAAGCCAGTTTTGCACACGCAGAATACTCAGCTTAAACTTGACGAGCCTAGCATATGCAGATATGGCCTCAGAACACTAAGACAAAAAGGTCGAGCGTGAATCATATAGTAGATATGATCAACATAGCGATGTTCACCATTGAAAACTACTCCATTTCATGTGATGATCGGTTATGGTTTAGTTGATTTGGATCACGTGATCACTTAGAAGATTAGAGGGATGTCTTTCTAAGTGGGAGTTCTTAAGAAATATGATTAATTGAACCTAAATTTCTCATGAACTTAGTACCTGATAGTATCTTGCTTATTTATGTTTGATTGTAGATAGATGGCCCATGCTGTTGTTCCGTTTAATTTTAATGCGTTCCTTGAGAAAGCAAAGTTGAAAGATGATGGTAGCAATTACACGGACTGTGTCCGTAACTTGAGGATTATCCTCATTGCTGCATAGAAGAGTTACGTCCTGGAAGCACCGCTAGATGCCAGGCCTGCTACTGATGCAATTGACGATGTTAAGAACGTCTGGCGGAGCAAAGTGTATGACTACTCGATAGTTCAATGTGCCATGCTTTACGGCTTAGAATCGGGACTTCAACGACGCTTTGAACGTCATGGAGCATATGAGATGTTCCAGGAGTTGAAGTTAATATTTCAAGCAAATGCCCGGATTGTGAGATATGAAGCCTCCAATAAATTCTATAGCTGCAAGATGGAGGAGAACAGTTATGTCAGTGAGCATATACTCAAAATGTCTGGGTATAATAATCACTTGATTCAACTGGAAGTTAATCTTCCGGATGATTGCCTCATTGACAGAATTCTCCAATCACTTCCACCTAGCTACAAGAGCTTCGTGATGAACTATAATATGCAAGGGATGGATAAGACAGTTCCCGAGCTCTTCGCAATGCTAAAAGCTACGGAGGTACAAATCAAGAAGGAGCATCAAGTGTTGATGGTCAACAAGACCACTGGTTTCAAGAAAAGGGGCAAAGGGAAGAAGAAAGGGAACTTCAAGAAGAACAACAAGCAAGTTGCTGCTCAGGAGAAGAAACCCAAATCTGGACCTAAGCCTGAAACTGAGTGCTTCTACTGCAAGCAGACTGGTCACTGGAAGCGGAACTGCCCCAAATATTTGGCGCATAAGAAGGATGGCAAGGTGAACAAAGGTATATGTGATATACATGTTATTTGATGTGTACCTTACTAGAGCTCGCAGTAGCACCTGGGTATTTGATACTGGTTCTGTTGCTAATATTTGCAACTCGAAACAGGGACTGCGGATTAAGCGAACACTGGCGAAGGACGAGGTGACGATGCGCGTGGGAAATGGTTCCAAAGTCGATGTGATCGCGGTCGGCACGCTACCTCTACATCTACCATCGGGATTAGTATTAGACCTAAATAATTATTATTTGGTGTCAGTGTTGAGCATGAACATTATATCTGGATCTTGTTTGATGCGAGACGGTTATTCATTTAAATCAGAGAATAATGGTTGTTCTATTTATATGAGTAATATCTTTTATGGTCATGCACCCTTGAAGAGTGGTCTATTTTTGATGAATCTCGATAGTAGTGATACACATATTCATAATGTTGAAGCCAAAAGATGCAAAGTTGATAATGATAGTGCAACTTATTTGTGGCACTGCTATTTAGGTCATATCGGTGTAAAACGCATGAAGAAACTCCATACTGATGGACTTTTGGAACCACTTGATTATGAATCACTTGGTACTTGCGAACCGTGCCTCATGGGCACGATGACTAAAACGCCATTCTCCGGTACTATGGAGAGAGAAACATATTTGTTGGAAATCATTCCTACAGATGTATGTGGTCCGATGAATGTTGAGGCTCATGGCGGATATCGTTATTTTCTCACCTTCACAGATGGTTTAAGAAGATATGGGTATATCTACTTAATGAAACATAAATCTGAAACATTTGAAAAGTTCAAAGAATTTCAGAGTGAAGTTGAAAATCATCGTAACAAGAAAATAAAGTTTCTAAGATCTGATCGTGGAGGAGAATATTTGAGTTACGAGTTTGGTCTACATTTGAAACAATGCAGAATAGTTTCGCAGCTCACGCCACCCGGAACACCATAGTGTAATGGTGTGTCCGAATATCGTAATCATACTTTACTTGATATGGTGCAATCTATGATGTCTCTTACAGATTTACCGCTATCGTTTGGGGGTTATGCTTTAGAGACGGCCGCATTCACGTTAAATAGGGCACCATCAAAATCCGTTGAGACGACACCTTATGAACTGTGGTTTGGCAATAAACCAAAGTTGTCGTTTCTGAAAGTTTGGGGCTGCGATGCTTATGTGAAAAAACTTCAACCTGATAAGCTTGAACCCAAATCGGAGAAATGTGTCTTCATAGGATACCCAAAGGAAACTGTTGGGTACACCTTCTATCACAGATCCGAAGGCAAGACATTTGTCGCCAAGAATGGATCCTTTCTAGAGAAGGAGTTTCTCTCCAAAGAAGTGAGTGGGAGGAAAGTAGAACTTGATGAGGTAACTGTACCTGCTCCCTTATTGGAAAGTAGTACATCACAGAAACCGGTTTCTGTGACACCTACACCGATTAGTGAGGAAGCTAATGATAATGATCATGAAGCTTCAGAACAAGTTACTACTGAACCTCGTAGATCAACCAGAGTAAGATCCGCACCAGAGTGGTACGGTAATCCTGTTCTGGAAGTCATGCTGCTAGATCATGATGAACCTAAGAACTATGAAGAAGCGATGGTGAGCCCAGATTCCGCAAAATGGCTTGAAGCCATGAAATCTGAGATGGGATCCATGTATGAGAACAAAGTGTGGACTTTGGTTGACTTGCCCAATGATCGGCAAGCAATTGAGAATAAATGGATCTTTAAGAAGAAGACTGACGCTGACGGTAATGTTACTGTCTACAAAGCTCGACTTGTTGCAAAAGGTTTTCAACAAGTTCAAGGGATTGACTACGATGAGACCTTCTCACCCGTAGCGATGCTTAAGTCTGTCCGAATCATGTTAGCAATTGCCGCATTTTATGATTATGAAATTTAGCAGATGGACGTCAAAACTGCATTCCTGAATGGATTTCTGGAACAAGAATTGTATATGATGCAACCAGAAGGTTTTGTCGATCCAAAGGGAGCTAACAAAGTGTGCAAGCTCCAGCGATCCATTTATGGACTGGTGCAAGCCTCTCGGAGTTGAAATAAATGCTTTGATAGTGTGATCAAAGCATTTGGGTTTGTACAGACTTTTGGAGAAGCCTGTATTTACAAGAAAGTGAGTGGGAGCTCTGTAGCATTTCTGATATTATATGTGGATGACATATTACTAATCGGAAATGATATAGAATTTCTCGATAGCATAAAGGGTTACTTGAATAAGAGTTTTTCAATGAAAGACCTCGGTGAAGCTACTTACATATTGGGCATTAAGATCTATAGAGATAGATCAAGACGCTTAATTGGACTTTCACAAAGTACATACCTTGACAAAGTTTTGAAGAAATTCAAAATGGATCAGGCTAAGAAAATGAAAGATGTTCCCTATGCTTCAGCCATAGGCTCTATCATTGCATACATGATAGAGCCTATGGCTGAAGCATTGGGAACATCTTTCATTTTCTCTCTATCTTCTGCAGTGGTCGGGCATTGAGTCTTACTCAACTTCACACCTTGTAACACAGGCAAGAACCCTTTCTTTGCTTGATCCATTTTGAACTTTTTCAAAACTTTGTCAAGGTATGTGCTTTGTGAAAGTCCAATTAAGCGTCTTGACCTATCTCTATAGATCTTAATGCCCAATATGTAAGCAGCTTCACCGAGGTATTTCATTGAAAAACTCTTATTCAAGTATCCCTTTATGCTATCCAGAAATACTATATCATTTCCGATTAGTAATATGTCATCTACATATAATATCAGAAATGCTACAGAGCTCCCACTCACTTTCTTGTAAATACAGGCTTCTCCAAAAGTCTATACAAACCCAAATGCTTTGATCACACTATCAAAGCGTTTATTCCAACTCCGAGAGGCTTGCACCAGTCCATAAATGGATCGTTGGAGCTTGCACACTTTGTTAGCTCCTTTTGGATTGACAAAACCTTCAGGTTGCATCATATACAACTCTTCTTCCAGAAATCCATTCAGGAATGCAGTTTTTACATCCATCTGCCAAATTTCATAATCATAAAATGCGGCAATTGCTAACATGATTCGGACAGACTTAAGCATCGCTACGGGTGAGAAGGTATCATCGTAGTCAATTCCTTGAACTTGTCGAAAACCTTTTGCGACAAGTCGAGCTTTGTAGACAGTAACATTACCATCAGCGTCAGTCTTCTTCTTGAAGATCCATTTATTCTCTATTACTTGCCGACCATCGGGCAAGTCAACCAAAGTCCATACTTTGTTGTCATACATGGATCCCATCTCAGATTTCATGGCTTCTAGCCATTTTGCGGAATCTGGGCTCACCATCGCTTCTTCATAGTTCGTAGGTTCATCATGATCTAGTACCATGACTTCCAGAACAGGATTGCCGTACCACTCTGGTGCGGATCTTACTCTGGTTGATCTACGAGGTTCAGTAGTAACTTGATCTGAAGTTTCATGATTATTATCATTAGCTTCCTCACTAATTGGTGTAGGTGCCATAGAAACAGATTTCTGTGATGCACTACTTTCTAATAAGGGAGCAGGTACAGTTACCTCATCAAGTTCTACTTTCCTCCCACTCACTTCTTTCGAGAGAAACTCCTTCTCTAGAAAGGATCCATTCTTAGCAACAAATATCTTGCCTTCGGATCTGTGATAGAAGGTGTACCCAACAGTCTCCTTTGGGTATCCTATGAAGACACATTTCTCCGATTTGGGTTCGAGCTTATCAGGTTGAAGTTTTTTCACATAAGCATCGCAGCCCCAAACTTTAAGAAACGACAACTTTGGTTTCTTGCCAAACCATAGTTCGTAAGGCGTCGTCTCAACGGATTTTAATGGTGCTCTATTTAACATGAATGCGGCCGTCTCTAAAGCATAACCCCAAAACGATAGCGGTAAATCTGTAAGAGACATCATAGATCGCACCATATCAAGTAAAGTACGATTACTACGTTCAGACACACCATTACGTTGTGGTGTTCCGGGTGGTGTGAGTTGCGAAACTATTCCGCATTGTTTCAAATGTAGACCAAACTCGTAACTCAAATATTCTCCTCCACGATCAGATCGTAGAAACTTTATTTTCTTGTTACGATGATTTTCAACTTCACTCTGAAATTCTTTGAACTTTTCAAATGTTTTAGACTTGTGTTTCATTAAGTAGATATACCCATATCTGCTTAAATCATCTGTGAAGGTGAGAAAATAATGATATCCGCCACGAGCTTCAATATTCATCGGACCACATACATCTGTATGTATGATTTCCAACAAATCTGTTGCTCTCTCCATAGTACCGGAGAACGGTGTTTTAGTCATCTTACCCATGAGGCACGGTTCGCAAGTACCAAGTGATTCATAATCAAGTGGTTCCAAAAGTCCATCAGTATGGAGTTTCTTCATGCGCTTTACACCGATATCACCTAAACGACAGTGCCACAAATAAGTTGCACTATCATTATCAACTCTGCATCTTTTGGCTTCAACATTATGAATATGTGTATCACTACTATCGAGATTCATCAAAAATAGACCACTCTTCAAGGGTGCATGACCATAAAAGATATTACTCATATAAATAGAACAACCATTATTCTCTAATTTAAATGAATAACCGTCTCGCATCAAACAAGATCCAGATATAATGTTCATGCTCAACGCTGGCACCAAATAATAATTATTTAGGTCTAATACTAATCCCGAAGGTAGATGTAGAGGTAGCGTGCTGACCGCGATCACATCGACTTTGGAACCATTTCCCACGCGCATCGTCACCTCGTCCTTTGCCAGTGTTCGCTTAATCCGTAGTCCCTGTTTCGAGTTGCAAATATTAGCAACAGAACCAGTATCAAATACCTAGGTGCTACTGCGAGCTCTAGTAAGGTACACATCAATAACATGTATATCACATATACCTTTGTTCACCTTGCCATCCTTCTTATCCGCCAAATATTTGGGGCAGTTCCGCTTCCAGTGACCAGTCTGCTTGCAGTAGAAGCACTCAGTTTCAGGCTTGGGTCCAGACTTGGGTTTCTTCTCTTGAGCAGCAACTTGTTTGCTGTTCTTCTTGAAGTTCCCCTTCTTCTTCCCTTTGCCCTTTTTCTTGAAACTAGTGGTTTTGTTAACCATCAACACTTGATGCTCCTTCTTGATTTCTACCTCCGCAGCCTTTAGCATTGCGAAGAGCTCGGGAATCGTCTTATCCATCCCTTGCATATTATAGTTCATCACGAAGCCTTTGTAGCTTGGTGGAAGTGATTGGAGAATACTGTCAATGACGCAATCATCTGGAAGATTAACCCCCAGTTGAATCAAGTGATTATAATACCCAGACATTTTGAGTGTATGCTCACTGACAGAACTATTCTCCTCCATCTTGCAGCTATAGAACTTATTGGAGACTTCATATCTCTCAATCCGGGCATTCTGTTGGAATATTAACTTCAACTCTTGGAACATCTCATATGCCCCATGATGTTCAAAACGTCGTTGAAGTCCCGGTTCTAAGCCGTAAAGCATGGCACATTGAACTATCGAGTAGTCATCAGCTTTGCTCTGCCAGACGTTCTTAACGTCGTCAGTTGCATCAGCAGCAGGCCTGGCACCCAGCGGTGCTTCCAGGACGTAACTATTCTGTGCAGCAATGAGGATAATCCTCAAGTTACGGACCCAGTCCGTGTAATTGCTACCATCATCTTTCAACTTTGCTTTCTCAAGGAACGCATTAAAATTCAACGGAACAACAGCATGGGCCATCTATCTACACTCAACATAAACAAGCAAGATACTATCAGGGACTAAGTTCATGATAAATTTAAGTTCAATTAATCATATTACTTAAGAACTCCCACTTAGATAGACATCCCTCCAATCTTCTAAGTGATCACGTGATCCAAATCAAACTAAACCATAACCGACCGTCACGTGAAATGGATTAGTTCTCAATGGTGAACATCATTATGTTGAACATATCTACTATATGATTCACACTTGACCTTTCGGTCTCCGTGTTCCGAGGCCATATCTGCATATGCTAGGCTCGCCAAGTATATCCCGAGTATTCTGCGTGTGCAAAACTGGCTTGCACCCATTGTAGATGGACGTAGAGCTTATCACACCCGATCATCACGTGGTGTCTGGGCATGACGAACTTTGGCAACGGTGCATACTTGGGGAGAACACTTCTTGATAATTTTAGTGAGAGGTCATCTTATAATGCTACCGTCAATCAAAGCAAGATAAGATGCATAAAAAGATAAACATCACATGCAATCAATATAAGTGATATGATATGGCCATCATCATCTTGTGCTTGTGATCTCCATCTTTGCAGCACCGTCATGATCACCATCGTCACCGGCGCGACACCTTGATCTCCATCGTAGCATCGTTGTCGTCTCGCCAATCTTATGCTTCTACGGCTATCGCTACCGCTTAGTGATAAAGTAAAGCATTACAGGGCGATTGCATTGCATACAATAAAGCGACAACCATATGGCTCCTGCCGGTTGCCGATAACTCGGTTACAAAACATGATCATCTCATACAATAAAATTTAGCATCATGTCTTGACCATATCACATCACAACATGCCCTGCAAAAACAAGTTAGACGTCCTCTACTTTGTTTGTTGCAAGTTTTACGTGGCTGCTACGGGCTTAAGCAAGAACCAATCTCACCTACGCATCAAAACCACAACGATAGTTTGTCAAGTTGATGCCGTTTTAACCTTCGCAAGGACCGGGCGTAGCCACACTCGGTTCAACTAAAGTTGGAGAAACTGACACCCGCCAGCCACCTGTGTGCAAAGCACGGCGGTAGAACCAGTCTCGCGTAAGCGTACGCGTAATGTCAGTCCGGGCCGCTTCATCCAACAATACCGCCGAACCAAAGTACGACATGCTGGTAGGCAGTATGACTTATATCGCCCACAACTCACTTGTGTTCTACTCGTGCATAACATCAAACCATAAAAACCTAGGCTCGGATGCCACTGTTGGGGAACGTAGTAATTTCAAAAAAATTCCTACGCACACGCAAGATCATGGTGATGCATAGCAACGAGAGGGGAGAGTGTTGTCTACGTACCCTCGTAGACCGAAGCGGAAGCGTTGACGCAACGTAGAGGAAGTAGTCGTACGTCTTCCCGATCCGACCGATCCAAGCACCATTACTCCGGCACCTCCGAGTTCTTAGCACACGTCCAGCTCGATGACGCTCCCCGGGCTCCGATCTAGCAAAGCTTCGGGGATGAGTTCCGTCAGCACGACGGCGTGATGACGATGATGATGTTCTACCGACACAGGGCTATGCCTAGGCACTGCAACGATATGACCGAGGTGGAATATGGTGGAGGGGGGCACCGCACACGGCTAAGGAACGATCACGAAGATCAACTTGTGTCTTCTAGGGTGCCCCCCTGCCCCCGTATATAAAGGAGGGGAGGAGGAGGCGCGGCCGGCCCCCAAGGGGTGCGCCAGGAGGAGTCCTACTCCCACCGGGAGTAGGACTCCTCTCACTTGCCTTGTAGGAGAAGGAAGGAGAGAGGGGGAAAGGAAAAAGGGGGGCGCCGCCCCCCTGTTGTCTACACACGCTTCTACTCTTGTGGACTATGTTGGGCCTCCAAGCGCAGAGGTTTGTAGGACAGTGGCAATTTCCCTCAAGTGGATGACCTAAGGTTTATCGAACTCAGGGAAGTAGAGGTTTAAGATGGTCTCTCTCAAGCAACCCTGCAGCTAAGATACAAGAAGTCTCTTGTGTCCCCAACACACCAAATACACTTGTCAGATGTATAGGTGCACTAGTTCGGCGAAGAGATGTTAAATGGCAAGTGATATGGATGGCAAAACAAAGTAATAAAAATCTGTAATAAAAAGTGCAGCAAGCAAACAAGTGGTAAACGTGAGCACAAATGGTATTGCAATGGTGGAAACAAGGCCTAGGGATCATACTTTCACTAGTGGCAACTCCCAACAACATTAACATAATCGAATCACATGATATTTCCCATAAAACATGCAAAGGAGACGCACCCGGAGGTCATTCCTTCGTGGTCAAGAGAGGACGAGAATTATGTAGGGCTACAAAAGCACACCTCAAAGTTCATAGTTGTCATCTAAGGATTTCCCAATGTCACCGCGGCCATCCAAAGAGAGTCCCACAATCACCACAACATATCTAAAGGATAGTCAAAGACAAGCACCAAGAGACTCTCAATCTTCAATCAACGCACAAGAGAGGAAATTACTCATGAAAATACTTTTCTAATCCATGTCCAATAGACCGCTGTCACCTTGGTCTCGGGGATTATACTAGATAAAGACAAGTGAGTACATCAATCCAATACACAGAGGAAGGGGAAATATCATGGGATCACCCTAGATTAACATAGCCTATGATCACAACGAAGATCACATCATGGGAGAGAGAATTAACCACATAGCTACTGGTAGAAACCTCAGCCCCGAGGATGAACTACTCCCGCGTCATGGAGGGAGGAAGCAACGTCGATGGAGATGAATCCGGGGGCACTTCCCCGTCCCGGCAGGGTGCCGGCACAGGAATTCTGGTCCCCCGAAGCTTGATGGCGATGGCGGCGGAGATCGGAATCGCGTCTGGAGAAAAGGGGTCCGGAATCAGGGTTTCCTCGACGGGTGTTAAATATATGCCAAAGGGGGTCACCATAGGAGGTCAGGGGGGGCCAGGCGCCCCCCCGGCGCGGCCAAGGGGGGGGGCGCGCGGGCAGGCCGCCTGGAGCCCCTGTGGGCCCCCTCCGGCCCTACTTTGGCCGCATGGAAGCTTCCGGAACGCTGATTTTTTATATAATTTTTCCGGAATTTTTCTGGCAGTTTACGTGACGGGAAAAACTGAAATACAAAAACAGCAGAAAACAGAAACTGGCACTGGGGTGCACTGAGTTAATAGGTTAGTCCAAATATGATCAAAAGTGTATGGAAGTGTATAAATATCATAGCAATATCACCCAAAAGAGGCATGGAACAAGCAGAAATTATAGATACGTTTTGGACGTATCAACATCCCCAAGCTTAATTCCTTCTCGTCCTCAAGTAGGTAAATGATAAAAAGAATAATTTCTGTGGTGACATGCTATTAACCATATAAGGACTTTTCATAGTCACATGACAAAAGCTTACTGAGACAATGATTCTGTAGTAATTTTGCTACCTCACGAGAAAATCACAAAGAACTAAAAGTTCTACAACATGATATTGAAGCATCAAAAAGATTTGTAATGAGCATGGTGTGCAATAAGATAAAGTGATATCTCGCTTGCCCCCTTTAGTGAAGCAAAACATAAATGCAGGGGCACCTTCGAGGTTTAAGTGATGACTAGATACAATAATTTCAGAACAACGATACCACAATCATGCAAAAGACAATGCTACTTTGGGACTATGCACATTACACTCAGAATGGCAATCATGCTCTCAATAGTTGGTGCTTTTAAAAGAAGGTGGTGACTCTTGAACCGTGGCTTTTGTTGGCAAGGTTGAAAGCCCGTAGTCGAAAACAAAAACAAAGCATGTACCAGAGCTCTTGGTTTTAAAAAGAGAGTAATAATTATTTTTTTAGAATATGCATATTTCGTCAACGAATGCTAGCAGATAACTCAATCGCTTTTTAAGTCGGACAAGTTTTGAGGAACGGCTCCCGAATGAGGATCATAACATCCTCTTAATCTCCTTTGTTTATCACTGCCAAAGTTTTCTGATTTCTCATAGACAAAGCGTGAAGGAGGGTTCGTTTGTTGTATTATCTTTTATGAGCTGGTTGCACTCTATGCCAGTTCCTTCTCATATTAAGGGCTTGCACATTATACATGCAATCCAGGGGTAAAACTTATCCAACTTAAAAAGATCATGAATTAACTACTACTTCCTCATGAGCTAAAACAGAGGCACAAAAAGAGAAATCCTTTTTGAATAATTTCGAGATGGTACATGAAAGTCTTCGTTAGGAATGGCAGGTAAATACCATGTATAGGAAGGTATGGTGGACTCATATGGCATAACTGGTTTAAAGGATTTTGGATGCACAAGCAGTCAGTCCGCTTAGTACAGGCGAAGGTTAGCAAAAGACTGGGAGTGACCAACTAAGAGAGCAATGACGGCCATAATAATGCAGAGCGACAAAGCAACATTGAATCAGGCATGGTAGTTATATCGCTACTCAGAAACAAAAGATCATCAAGGCTTGACAGACTTTCTTTACAGTCTTAAATATGCGTGAACATACGCCAAGTCAATCAAAATAAATTCTCGAAGGAAGATATTACTAAACCATACCACATCATAGGCAAACAAATCATGTTGGTACTCCAATAACATATTGGAAACCTCCCAGCTATTTGAGATTAACCATAAGAAAACATGAACTACTAAGCACCATTATGCACGTAGCATTTTTATCATAAACATATCAACCAATCCAACAGAAGCAAACTCTCTTAATAAGATAAGCATGATAACTAAAAAGAGTTCAAGCAACCAACTAAACAAAAGCTCTTTAAAAAGATAAGCATGAAAACTAAGAGCTAAGCATGATAGTAGCTATTGAAAGATAAAGAACACACATAGCAAAGATAGTCATGAAAATTCTACGTTATGTTTTCAGTTGAAGTGGAGCGTGTTTCTCTCCCACACAAAGAAAGCTGAGTTCCGACTCGTTATTAAAAGCTAAATAAAACTAAAAAGGAAACTAAAAACAAGACGCTCCAAGCATAGCACATAACACATGAAGTGATAAAAATATAGTGGAACGAAAGACGAACTGATAATGTTGATGGAGAAGGGGATGCATGGGGGGCATCCCCAAGCTTAGACGCTTGAGTCTTCTTGAATATTTCTTGGGGGTGCACGGGGTCATCCCCAAGCTTGAGCGTTTGACACTCCTGAATCTTTTTATCATCTTCCCTCGCACACCTGAAAACTCCCTTCATACACAACTCATCATAATCTGATTAGCGAGGTTAGTACCCTTAATAAAATATTTGTTCCTTGCTGGAAATAAGGATATTCTTGAAGGTCTACTGTTTCTCAAGATTGCCAAAAGGTTTTTGCAAATAAAAAGCAAGCTCAAGGTTCGCAAAATGAAGGAAAGGCAAAACAGGACAGAATCTGTGAAAAACAGACCAGCAGGCAGTAAATGATTTTTTCGGGGCACTTCTGCAACTCCAATCAAAAAACTCAGAACAGACGCCTGAAAGACAATTGTATAGAGCACGCTGTGGAAAAAATTCAGACCAAAAAGATGATCTGGTGATTTTATACGAATTTTTCTGTGCGAGGACAGAATCTGTTTCCTGGACAGCACGTCACAACTCTTGATCTTTCTTGCAGTCAGAGGCTACACTTGGCACAAAGTTGAAAAGTAAAGATACAATGATGTTGCTACAGTAGTAAAAAACATCAAGACCACTAAAACTGAAAGAACAAACTGAAAGCAAAGATAACAAGGGTTGTCTCCCTAGAGCTCTTTCTTTATAGCCATAAAGATAGGCTTAAGACTTTAATGATGCTCTCGTAGGAATAAGAGTTGAAGAACAAAAGAGAGCATCAAGAAGCATATATAAAACATATTTAAGTCTAACATACTTCCTATGCATGGGAGTCTTGTAAGAAAATAAATTATTGAAGCATAAAGCAACTAGCATAGGAAGGCAGAACCAGCATAACTTCAAAATGTTCACCATAAAGAGAGGGAACTTGATATTATTGAAATATCTATAAGCATATGTTCCCTTCTCATAATAATTTTCAGTGGGATCACGAATAAACTCAACAATATAAGCATCACATAAAGCATTGATACCATGATCCACATGCAAAAAGGTACTCTTACTCTCCACATAAGCATAATCTTTCTCATTGGTAATAGTGGGAGTAGGACTATCATAAACAACTTGAACACTGTAGATTAATTGATTATTATGAAGATGGTGTTCAACAAGGGAGTAATTCCCTCCATGATTGTGACAAGTTTCATAAGGATAATTTCTCCTTATGTCATAGGTACCTTTATAATCACTATAGATTGGAGTTATAACATCATCATAGTAGAGAAGAGCATTATCATTGCTAGCAACTATATTTGTAAACATGTTGTCTTTATTCTTACTAGCAAAAGAATTATCAATTGTCACATTACTAGTGGGTAAAGGATTTGCAATCCTATCATCCCCAAGCTTAGAGCTTTCCATATCATCACTTTCAGAGTTGGCACCAAAAAGATTTTCAAGATCATAAGTGGCATTATCATCATTTTCCCAATCACAATAGGTAACATGCATATCATAATCAAAATCATCTTCAATAGTACCTACGGACGTATCATCAAGATGATAATTAAGGCAATAAACTTCACCTTCTTCTTTAGACTTACAATCGTTAGGATAAAAGTTGATGGGAGGAATATGCTCAAGCCAGGTTGATACCCATTCTTCTTCCTTCTTGCTCCTCTTCCTCCTCCTCTTCTTTTTCTTCTTCTTCATCTTAGGAGGGAGTGGTTGGAGATGAAGCTTATACACATGTCCTGGTTTATCATTAGAAACAATAGGGGAAACTTGGGAGAAACTCTCCTTTTTATTAGCAAAAATATAGGAGACATTTTTATACTTTGGTAAAGTCCCCTCCTTTCTAATCTTACTTATGTAATCATTTTCATGGCAATTAACAACACAATAGAGATGACAATTTTGCAAAGTGTTTTTTATTCCTATGGCATCAACATCTAGCCAAGAAGTCTTTTCTGATAACTCCTCACACATCAAAAATAACATAAGCTCATCATAAAGATCAGAAGTGATCATGTTATCACACAACTGGTTAACAGTTATGTTTTGAAAGTTCATGCATTAAAAATTAAAGTGACGCTCTATACAGCAAAGTTCACAAGTAAAAGGATAAAGGTCACACAATTCTCTAGCAATTTCATTTAAATCTCTGACCCAAGTGATTGTTCTTTCATGCTTATGTTGCTTACAATACTTCTCTTCTTCAATCATAGGCCTTTCACAAGGTCTATCCACTCCACAAAAATTAACATGCTTATATAAAACTTCATTTTTAGGAATTGGATCATGCATGTTGCAATCATCATGAACAATTTCATTTTCTTTTCAAGTCTCTTTAAAAGGTTTATGATACTTGATCCAATCCTCCTTAGGCATATTAAGATGTGAAGCAAAAGATTTGAGGAAATCAACAAGGAGTTGAGAATCAAGCCCAAACTTAGCACTAAACTTATTAAAACTTGTAGTTTCAACAAAGGACTTAATGCAATCATACTCATAAATTATACCTGACTCTTTACCTTTGTCGATCTCCCAATCTTCAGTGTTGCGTTGAATTCTTTCAAGGAGTTCCCATTTAGCATCAATCTTTTTGTTTGTGAAAGAACCCATAGAGGAAGCATCGAGCAAATCTTTATCCTGTCGAGAGAGCCTCGCATAGAAGTTAGTAATAATAATATCTTTGGGGAGCCCATGGTTAGGACATTTTAGCATTAACGTTTTCAGTCTCCCCCAAGCTTGAGCTATGCTCTCTCCGTCATGAGGATAAAAATTATAAACATAATTCCTATTCTCATGGACTTCATGAAGAGGATAAAACTTGGAGTAAAAGAGAGACTGGATCTCTTCCCAATCCAGCAGGTGAGAGTCATCTAGTAGCATATACCATTCCAATGCTTTTCCTTTCAGGGACAAGGCAAATAATTTCCTCATGACTCCATCTCTTGTCAAACCTGAAATCTTAAACAACTCACAAAGTTCTGTAAGTTTCAACAAATGAATACTAGGATTGACTGTCCCATCATAACGATCATTCATAATTATTTCAATTATCCTAAGTGGTATTTTGAACGGGATACATTCAGTAGGTGGAGGAGACTTCTCTACCACGGGTGTGGTAAAGCGGCCTTCCCCAAGCAGCGAATTAAGAGCGTGGTTTTCCATAAACATAACTAGTGAAACAAGAAACAAAAAGATTTAATTGCAAGATCTAAAGATATACCATCAAGCACTCACCTCCCCGGCAACGGCGCCAGAAATAGCTTGTTGTCCACACACGCTTCTACTCTTGTGGACTATGTTGGGCCTCCAAGCGCAGAGGTTTGTAGGATAGTGGCAATTTCCCTCAAGTGGATGACCTAAGGTTTATCGAACTCAGGGAAGTAGAGGTGGAAGATGGTCTCTCTCAAGCAACCCTGCGACTAAGATACAAGAAGTCTCTTGTGTCCCCAACACACCTAATACACTTGTCAGATGTATAGGTGCACTAGTTCGGCGAAGAGATGTTAAATGGCAAGTGATATGGATGGCAAAACAAAGTAATATAAATCTGTAATAAAAAGTGCAGCAAGCAAACAAGTGGTAAACATGAGCACAAATGGTATTGCAATGGTGGAAACAAGGCCTAGGGATCATACTTTCACTAGTGGCAACTCCCAACAACATTAACATAATCGAATCACATGATATTTCCCATAAAAAATGCAAAGGAGACGCACCCGGAGGTCATTCCTTCGTGGTCAAGAGAGGACGAAAATTATGTAGGGCTACAAAAGCACACCTCAAAGTTCATAGTTCTCATCTAAGGATTTCCCAATGTCACCGCGGCCATCCAAAGAGAGTCCCACAGTCACCACAACATATCTAAAGGATAGTCAAAGACAAGCACCAAGAGACTCTCAATCTTCAATCAACGCACAAGAGAGGAAATTACTCATGAAAATACTTTTCTAATCCATGTCCAATAGACCGCTGTCACCTTGGTCTCGGGGATTATACTAGATAAAGACAAGTGAGTACATCAATCCAATACATAGAGGAAGGGGAAATATCATGGGATCACCCTAGATTAACAAAGCCTATGATCACAACGAAGATCACATCATGGGAGAGAGAATTAACCACATAGCTACTGGTAGAAACCTCAGCCCCGAGGAGGAACTACTCCCGAGTCATGGAGGGAGGAAGCAATATCGATGGAGATGAATCCGGGGGCACTTCCCCGTCCCGGCAGGGTGCCGGCACAGGAATTCTGGTCCCCCGAAGCTTGATGGCGATGGCGGCGGAGATCGGAATCGCGTCTGGAGAAAAGGGGTCCGGAATCAGGGTTTCCTTGACGGGTGTTAAATATATGCCAAAGGGGGTCACCAGAGGAGGTCAGGGGGGCCCAGGCGCCCCCCCGGCGCGGCCAAGGGGGGGCGCGGGCAGGCCGCCTGGAGCCCCTGTGGGCCCCCTCCGGCCCTACTTTGGCCGCATGGAAGCTTCCAGAACGCTGATTTTTTATATAATTTTTCCGGAATTTTTCTGGCAGTTTACGTGACGGGAAAAACTGAAATACAAAAACAGCAGAAAACAGAAACTGGCACTGGGGTGCACTGAGTTAATAGGTTAGTCCAAATATGATCAAAAGTGTATGGAAGTGTATAAATATCATAGCAATATCACCCAAAAGAGGCATGAAACAAGCAGAAATTATAGATACGTTTTGGACGTATCACCCCCCCCCCTTCCTTGTCCTATTCGGACTAGGGGGAGGGGGCGCGCGGCCTACCCTGGCCGCCCCCTCTTTTCCCTTAAGGCCCATATGGGCCCATTAACCCCCGGGGGGGTTCCGGTAACCCCCCGGTACTCCAGTAAAATGCCGATTTCACTCGGAACCATTCCGATGTCCAAATATAGGCTTCCAATATATCAATCTTTATGTCTCAACCATTTCGAGACTCCTCGTCATGTCCATGATCACATCCGGGACTCCGAACTGACTTCGGTACATCAAAATGCATAAACTCATAATAACTGTCATCGTAACTTTAAGCGTGCGGACCCTACGGTTCGAGAACAATGTAGACATGACCGAGATACGTCTCCGGTCAATAACCAATAGCGGGACCTGGATGCCCATATTGGCTCCTACATATTCTACGAAGGTCTTTATCGGTCAGACCGCATAACAACATACGTTTGTTCCCTTTGTCATCGATATGTTACTTGCCTGAGATTCGATCATCGGTATCCAATACCTAGTTCAATCTCGTTGCCGGCAAGTCTCTTTACTCGTTCTGTAATACATCATCTCACAACTAACACATTAGTTGCAATGCTTGCAAGGCTTATGTGATGTGCATTACCGAGAGGGCCCAGAGATACCTCTCCGACTATCGGAGTGACAAATCCTAATCTCGAAATACGCCAACCCAACAAGTACTTTCGGAAACACCTGTAGAGCACCTTTATAATCACCCAGTTACGTTGTGACGTTTGGTGGCACACAAAGTGTTCCTACGGTAAACGGGAGTTGCATAATCTCATAGTCATAGGAACATGTATAAGTCATGAAGAAAGCAATAGCAACATACTAAACGATCGGGTGCTAAGCTAATGGAATGGGTCATGTCAATTAGATCATTCAACTAATGATGTGACCTCGTTAATCAAATAACAACTCTTTGTTCCTGGTTAGGAAACATAACCATCTTTGATTAACGAGCTAGTCAAGTAGAGGCATACTAGTGACAATCTGTTTGTTTATATATTCACACATGTATTATGTTTCCGGCTAATACAATTCTAGCATGAATAATAAACATTTATCATGATATATGAGGAAATAAATAATAACTTTATTATTGCCTCTAGGGCATATTTCCTTCAGGAAGACAACGAAGAAGAAGAGGATGATGACAACTATCCGCCCCTGAATATGGTGATGCCGCAACAGGGGAAGCTGAAGATCAAGATGAACCAGACGATGTGCCCGATGAAGATCTTCGTCGGGTCATTGTTATTGCAAAGAGATAGACAATGCCAAAGTGAAAGGGAGAAGTTGAAGTTCGATCGCATGTTAAAGGATCACAAAAAAGAGTTGTATCCAAATTGCGAAGATGGTAACACAAAGCTCGGTACCACATTGGAATAGCTGCAGTGGAAGGCAGACAATGGTGTATCTGACAACAGATCTAAGAAGCTACTGAAAATATTAAAGAAGAAGCCCGACAGTACGTACGGAGCAATGAAAGTTCTATGCCCTCTGGGATTGGAGGTGCAGAAGCTACATGCATGCCCTAATGTCTGCATCCTCTATCGCGGTGCGTACGAGGATTTGAACACATGCCCGGTATGCGGTGCATTGCGGTATAAAATCAGACGAGATGACCCTGGTGATGTTGAGGGCGAGCACCCAAGGAAGAGGGTGCTAGCTCTCGAGCATTGCTTTGGTTTTCCCTTCAAGAGGAAAGGGTGATGCAGCAAAGTAGCGTAAGTATTTCCCTCAGTTTTTGAGAACCAAGGTATCAATCCAGTAGGAGGCCACACGCAAGTCCCTCGTACCTACACAAACAAACCAGAACCTTGCAACCAACGTGATAAAGGGGTTGTCAATCCCTTCACGGCCACTTGCAAAAGTGAGATCTGATAGAGATGATAAGATAATATTTTTGGTATTTTTATGATAAAGATAAAAAGTAAAGATTGCAAAATAAAAATAGATTGGAAACTTATATGATGGAAAATAGACCCGGGGGCCATAGGTTTCACTAGTGGCTTCTCTCAAGATAGCATAAGTATTACGATGGGTGAACAAATTACTGTCGAGCAATTGATAGAATTGAGCATAGTTATGAGAATATCTAGGTATGATCATGTATGTAGGCAGCGTCCGTTACAAGGCATCTACTACTATTACTCCACACATCGACCGCTATCCAGCATGCATCTAGAGTATTAAGTTCATAAGAACGGAGTAACGCTTTAAGAAAGATGACATGATGTAGAGGGATAAACTCATGCAATATCATATAAACCCCATCTATTTATCCTCGATGGCAACAATACAATACGTGTCGTTTCCCCTACTGTCACTGGGATCGAGCACCACAAGATTGAACCCAAAGCTAAGCACTTCTCCCATTGCAAGAAAGATCAATCTGGTAGGCCAAACCAAACTGATAATTCGAAGAGACTTGCAAAGATAACCAATCATACATAAAAGAATTTAGAGAAGATTCAAGTATTGTTCATAGATAATCTTGATCATAAACCCACAATTCATCGGATCTCGACAAACACACCGCAAAAGAAGATTACATCGAATAGATATCCAAGAGAATCCAGGAGAACTTTGTATTGAGATCCAAAGAGAGAGAAGAAGCCATCTAGCTAATAACTATGGACCCGAAGGTCTGAGGTAAACTACTCACACATCATCAGAGAGGCTATGGTGTTGATGTAGAAGCCCTCCATGATCAATGCTCCCTCCGGCGGAGCGCTAGAAAAGGCTCCAAGATGGGATCTCATGGGTACAAAAGGTTGCGGCAGTGGAAATAGGGTTTTGGCTCCTCTGCTGATGGTTTGGGGGTGCGTAGGTATATATAGGAGGAAGAAGTAGGTCGGTGGAGCCACGTGAAGGAAATATGCCCTAGAGGCAATAATAAAGTTATTATTTTATTTCCTTATATCATGATGAATATTTATTATTCATGCTAGAATTGTATTAACCGGAAACATAATACTTGTGTGAATACATAGACAAACTAATTGTCACTAGTATGCCTCTACTTGACTAGCTCGTTAATCGAAGATGGTCATGTTTCCTAACCATGGACATGTGTTGTCATTTGATTAACAGGATCACATCATTAGGAGAATAATGTGATTGACATGACCCATTTCATTAGCTTAGCACCCGATCGTTTAGTATGTTTCTATTGCTTTCTTCATGACTTATACATGTTCCTATGACTATGAGATTATGCAACTCCCGTTCACCGGAGGAACACTTTGTGTGCTACCAAACGTCACAACGTAACTGGGTGATTATAAAGGTGATCTACAGGTGTCTCCAAGGGTACATGTTGGGTTGGCGTATTTCGAGATTAGGATTTGTCACTCTGATTGTCGGAGAAGTATCTCTGGGCCCTCTCGGTAAGCACATCACATAAGCCTTGCAAGCATTGCAACTAATGAGTTAGTTGCGAGATGATGTATTACAAAACGAGTAAAGAGACTTTCCGGTAACGAGATTGAACTAGGTATTGAGATACCGTTGATCGAATCTCGGGCAAGTAACATACCGATGACAAAGGGAACAACATATGTTGTTATGCGGTCTGATTGATAAAGATCTTCGTAGAATATGTAGGAGCCAATATGAGCATCCAGGTTCCGCTATTGGTTATTGACCAGAGACATGTCTCGGTCATGTCTACATTGTTCTCGAACCGTAGGGTCCGCACGCTTAACGTTACGATGACAGTTTCATTATGAGTTTATATATTTTAATGTACCGAAGTTTGTTCCGAGTCCCGGATGTGATCACAGACATGACGAGGAGTCTCGAAATGGTCGAGACATAAAGATTGATATATTGGACGACTATATTCGGACACCGAAAGTGTTCCGGAGAAGTTTCGGATAAAACCGGAGTACCAGGGGGTTACTGGAACCCCCCGGGGGTTAATGGGCCTTATGGGCCTAAAGTGGAGAAGGGGAGGGGCGTCCAGGGCAGGCCGCGCGCCCCCTCCCCCTCTAGTCCGAATTGGACAAGGAGAGGGGGCGGCGCCCCCCCCCCCCTTTCCTTCCTCTCCTCTCTCCCTTCCTTCCCCCTCTCCTACTTGGACAAGGAAAAGGAGGGAGTCCTACTCCCGGTAGGAGTAGGACTCCTCCCTGGTGCGCCCATCCTGGCCGGCTGCCCCTCCACCTTGCTCCTTTATATACGGGGGCAGGGGGCACCTCCAGACACACAAGTTGATCTTCGTGATCGTTCTCTTAGCCGTGTGCGGTGCCCCCCTCCACCATAATCCTCGATAATATTGTAGCGGTGCTTAGGCGAAGCCCTGCGACGGTAGAACATCAAGATCGTCGCCACGCCGTCATGCTGACGGAACTCATCCCCGACACTTTGCTGGATCGGAGTCCGGGGATCGTCATCGAGCTGAACGTGTGCCAAGAACTCGGAGGTGCCGTAGTTTCGGTGCTTGGATCGGTCGGATCGTGAAGACGTACAACTACATCAACCGCGTTGATATAACGCTTCTGCTTTCGGTCTACGAGGGTACGTGGACAACACTCTCCCCTCTCGTTGCTATGCATCACCATGATCTTGCGTGTGCGTAGGAATTTTTTTTGAAATTACTACGTTCCCCAACAGTGGCATCCGAGCCTAGGTTTTATTTGTTGATATTATATGCACGAGTAGAACACAAGTGAGTTGTGGGCGATATAAGTCATACTTCTTACCAGCATGTCATACTTTGGTTCGGCGGTATTGTTGGATGAAGCGGCCCGGACCGACATTACGTGTACGCTTACGCGAGACTGGTTCTACCGACGTGCTTTGCACACAGGTGGCTGGCGGGTGTCAGTTTCTCCAACTTTAGTTGAACCGAGTGCGGCTACGCCCGGTCCTTGCGAAGGTTAAAACAGCACCAACTTGACAAACTATCGTTGTGGTTTTGATGCGTAGGTAAGATTGGTTCTTGCTTAATCCCGTAGAAGCCACGTAAAACTTGCAACAAACAAAGTAGAGGACGTCTAACTTGTTTTTGCAGGGCATGTTGTGATGTGATATGGTCAAGGCATGATGCTAAATTTATTGTATGAGATGATCAGGTTTTGTAACCGAGTTATCGGCAACTGGCAAGAGCCATATGGTTGTCGCTTTATTGTATGCAATGCAATCACCCTGTAATGCTTTACTTTAACACTAAGCGGTAGCGATAGTCGTAGAAGCATAAGATTGGCGAGACGACAACGATGCTACGATGGAGATCAAGGTGTCGCGCTGGTGACGATGGTGATCATGACAATGCTTCGGAGATGGAGATCACAAGCACAAGATGATGATGGCCATATCATATCACTTATATTGATTGCATGTGATGTTTATCTTTTATGCATCTTATATTGCTTTGATTGACGGTAGCATTATAAGATGATCTCTCACTAAATTTCAAGATAAAAGTGTTCTCCCTGAGTATGCATCGTTGCCAAAGTTCATCGTGCCCAGACACCACGTGATGATCAGGTGTGATAAGCTCTACGTCCATCTACAACGGGTGCAAGCCAGTTTTGCACACGCAGAATACTCAGGTTAAACTTGACGGGCCTAGCATATGCAGATATGGCCTCGGAACACTAAGACCGAAAGGTCGAGCGTGAATCATATAGTAGATATGATCAACATAGCGATGTTCACCATTGAAAACTACTCCATTTCACGTGATGATCGGTTATGGTTTAGTTGATTTGGATCACGTGATCACTTAGAAGATTAGAGGGATGTCTTTCTAAGTGGGAGTTCTTAAGTAATATGATTAATTGAACTTAAATTTATCATGAACTTAGTACCTGATAGTATCTTGCTTATTTATGTTTGATTGTAGATAGATGGCCCATGCTGTTGTTCCATTGAATTTTAATGCGTTCCTTGAGAAAGCAAAGTTGAAAGATGATGGTAGCAATTACACGGACTGGGTCCGTAACTTGAGGATTATCCTCATTGCTGCATAGAATAGTTGCGTCCTGGAAGCACCGCTAGATGCCAGGCCTGCTACTGATGCAACTGACGATGTTAAGAACGTCTGGCAGAGCAAAGCTGATGACTACTCGATAGTTCAATGTGCCATGCTTTACGGCTTAGAATCGGGACTTCAACGACGTTTTGAACGTCATGGAGCATATGAGATGTTCCAGGAGTTGAAGTTAATATTTCAAGCAAATGCCCGGATTGTGAGATATGAAGCCTCCAATAAATTCTATAGCTACAAGATGGAGGAGAACAGTTATGTCAGTGAGCATATACTCAAAATGTCTGGGTATAATAATCACTTGATTCAACTGGAAGTTAATCTTCCGGATGATTGCCTCATTGACAGAATTCTCCAATCACTTACACCTAGCTACAAGAGCTTCGTGATGAACTATAATATGCAAGGGATGGATAAGACAGTTCCCGAGCTCTTCGCAATGCTAAAAGCTGCGGAGGTACAAATCAAGAAGGAGCATCAAGTGTTGATGGTCAACAAGACCACTGGTTTCAAGAAAAGGGGCAAAGGGAAGAAGAAAGGGAACTTCAAGAAGAACAACAAGCAAGTTGCTGCTCAGGAGAAGAAACCCAAATCTGGACCTAAGCCTGAAACTGAGTGCTTCTACTGCAAGCAGACTGGTCACTGGAAGCGGAACTGCCCGAAATATTTGGCGGATAAGAAGGATGGCAAGGTGAACAAAGGTATATGTGATATACATGTTATTTGATGTGTACCTTACTAGAGCTCGCAGTAGCACCTGGGTATTTGATACTGGTTCTGTTGCTAATATTTGCAACTCGAAACAGGGATTACGGATTAAGCGAACACTGGCGAAGGACGAGGTGACGATGCGCGTGGGAAATGGTTCCAAAGTCGATGTGATCGCGGTCGGCACGCTACCTCTACATCTACCATCGGGATTAGTATTAGACCTAAATAATTGTTATTTGGTGTCAGCGTTGAGCATGAACATTATATCTGGATCTTGTTTGATGCGAGACGGTTATTCATTTAAATCAGAGAATAATGGTTGTTCTATTTATATGAGTAATATCTTTTATGGTCATGCACCCTTGAAGAGTGGTCTATTTTTGATGAATCTCGATAGTAGTGATACACATATTCATAATGTTGAAGCCAAAATATGCAAAGTTGATAATGATAGTGCAACTTATTTGTGGCACTGCTGTTTAGGTCATATCGGTGTAAAACGCATGAAGAAACTCCATACTGATGGACTTTTGGAACCACTTGATTATGAATCACTTGGTACTTGCGAACCGTGCCTCATGGGCAAGATGACTAAAACGCCATTCTCCGGTACTATGGAGAGAGAAACATATTTGTTGGAAATCATTCCTACAGATGTATGTGGTCCGATGAATGTTGAGGCTCGTGGCGGATATCGTTATTTTCTCACCTTCACAGATGGTTTAAGAAGATATGGGTATATCTACTTAATGAAACATAAATCTGAAACATTTGAAAAGTTCAAAGAATTTCAGAGTGAAGTTGAAAATCATCGTAACAAGAAAATAAAGTTTCTAAGATCTGATCGTGGAGGAGAATATTTGAGTTACGAGTTTGGTCTACATTTGAAACAATGCAGAATAGTTTCGCAGATCACGCCACCCGGAACACCATAGTGTAATGGTGTGTCCGAATATCGTAATCGTACTTTACTTGATATGGTGCAATCTATGATGTCTCTTACAGATTTACCGCTATCGTTTGGGGGTTATGCTGTCACGACCCTAGACTTTGCTTGTATTAGTTGCAATTGAGAGCATCCATGCATCATGTTTAAATTTCATGAAACTTGAAATGGGGATGACAAACCCTAGCACCAAATGGAATGCAATTAGGATCAAATAAAAATATTTTCAATAATCCCAAATGCCCTTTAGAAAAGCTCATGATTTTGGTTAAAGGTGAAAACCTCTGCCAAAAGGCATGCACATATTTCTAGGCCATTCTGGATTTTTGAATTAAATCATATACTATTTGAATTTGGGCATTTAAATGCTATAAAATATTTTAAATGCTCAGATAATCATGAACTAAAATCTTTACTGTTGGAAATATTCCAAACAGTAGCTTGAAGCAGTTTCATGATTTATGGGTTAGTTTTAGTATTTTAATAAAAGCCTAAAGACTACAGAATAATAGAAAACAGAATTAAAAGAGAGAGAGAGGAACTTACCTGGGAAGCCCACCTGGCCTGGCACTGTAGCCGCCCAGCTGGGCAAAGCCAGCCCAGCCCATCTCCACCTCCCCTGTCGTCTTCCTCCTCTTGCCAGGAGGACGAAGGGCGCGTGGCCACCGCTCGCGAGCACGCGCCTCGCCAGCTCCTGCTTGCCGCCGACGCCCTGGACGCGCTGTACGACGCCATGCACACCCCCCGACCCCCTCGTCCTCTCCCCTCTCTCCCTGGATCTCTTTCCCCTCCCCTGCTCTCTCTCTCGCGGCGCCACCGAACAGAGAGCCGCCGTCACTCGCCACCACCGCGGCCATTGCCTCCCCCTCGCCTCCCTGACCAGCCCAGAGGCTCCGCCTCGACCCCCTCCTCGTCCACGCCGAGCCAAACGACCGGGGGAGCACTGCATCGCCGTCGTCATCGTCTTCTTCAACCTCGGGTCACCGAGATCGCCGGTGACCTCCCGTCGTCACCAGCCCCTCCCCGAGCTCGCCGATGCCCCCGTTGCAACCGCTGTGAGCTCCTGCCCCTAACCCCCCTCCTCCCCGCATCGATTGCACCGTGTAGCCGTCGATTTCACCGGAGCCGAGACCACCTCGCCGCCGGCCATGGCACCGTCGCGGCTACAGGCGCCGTAGCTTGAACCTGAGCATGTAATCGTGCTCGGGTTGCTCCTAGGAGACGGCCCCGACCACCAGATGGTCCTGCCGTGCACCAGAACACTAAACCCGCGCGTGTCCGAACTCCGTCCGCCGCGGATGACCTCGCCGCGGTCATCTCCGGCCACCCCAGCTCCTGCTGTCTGCTCTGTTAGCTGCGCGCGAGCCGCAGCTCTTCATAGAGCCTCTCCACGCCCAAAACCATCGCCTGTGGGCATTTTCCGAAGCCCTCCGCCGCGCCTTTCGTCGCCGGCGTCGAGTCGCCGGTGGGTTTGACCCCGCCGGCCTGGGGTTGACCCCGCTGACCAAGTTGACTCCGGCTGGGCCCAGTTGACCCCTCTGGCTCAATGACAGGTGGGGCCCGGCCCTGCTAATTAATTAAGATTAGTATTAACTGTTTTAGTTAAACTAATTACACTGACACGCGGGACCCACTGGTCAGGGTTGACCTGGACCACGCCCCGTTGACTCGCTTACGTCATGCTGATGCAGTGCTGACGCAATATTTCATTTTCTGGAATTAGTTAATTCTAAATATTTGAAAATTTCAGAAAATACCCCAAACTTCAAAAATTCATAGAAATTCAACCGTAGCTCCAAATCAAATAATTTATATATGAAAAATGATCAGAAAAATCCAATCTATCCATCTGTACTAGTTTCATGCATGTTAGAACACTTTAACATTGCTGTTTAGGTGAAACAAGTTAGTACACTAATATGACTTCATGAAATGGGTTAGCATTTGAATCTTTGGTTCAAATGGACTCATTCCAATCTGTTCTAGCTTGCATTAGCCCAAAACACACTCATATTGCCATGTCATGATCATGCATCATATTGTGCATTACATTGATTGTGTTCTTTCTCAGTTGCCGGTGTTTGTCCCCTTTCGATAGACGTGGTTCCGACGATGTGATCGATGACACCGATGAAGAGCTATACTATCTTCAGAAGTGCCAGGCAAGCAAAACCCCCTTGTTCATTCCGATACAATCCCACTCTCTCACTCCTGCTCTCGTTTACTGCATTAGGACAACAACGATTCATGTGTTACTTGCTGCGGTAGCTGAACCCCTTTATCCTTTGCATGACCTGTCATTCCACAGTAAATAGATGAAACCCACTAGCATGAGTAGGAGTTGTTTGAGCCCATGTTGTGCCTACTCATTCATGCTTGCTTGTCATGCCTGCTACTGCTTAGAGTTGAGTCGGGTCTGATTCATCGGGAATGAATTGGAATGGTGATGAACATGTCCTACTGTGTGTGAGCTAAGTGTGTGAATACGATTTGGTAAAGGTATTGGTGAGAGGCCATGTAGGAGTACATGGTGGGTTGTCTCATTGAAGCCGTCCTCAGGAACTGAGTTCTGTGTTTGTGATCCATGAAACAGCTACTACCATGCATTGGGCCCTGAAATATGACCCCGCTCGACTTCTTAATCACCCTTGTCCTCTGTCCAGGAGTTGCAAGTAGTTTCTGGTGTTTGTAGTATGCTGGGGGCCGCACGCAGCGCTGACCGTAGGGGTGGGCTGTGTTGCGGTAGGCACGTGGCCGGGCAGCCGGGCGCCCGTTTGGTGTCTCGGACCCTGTACACATCGTTCGGGGCCGTTAGTGGAAACCTCGGCCGGACTCCCTGCGGATGGAACCCGAATAGGCGATAAACCTGGACTAGAGACTTGAGTGTTTAGGTAGGTCGTGGTCTACACCCACGTCGGCTTTCGCTTGAAGTCTGCCGAGCACATGTCGTGTGCAGACGCTAAGTGGTGGAAACATGTATGAAGAAGTACACCCCTGCAGGGTTAACATCATCTATTCGAATAGCCGTGTCCGCGGTAATGGACTTCTGGGTTGCCTATATCAGTTCATAGACAAGTGAAAGTGGATACTCTAAAATGCGCAAGATAAGCGTGAGTGCTATGGATGGCCTTCTCGTAGGGAGACGGAAGTGGATCCATAGTGGTGTATTGATATGGTGAATATGTGGACTCGTGTGCGCCACCTCAAAGAGTTACTTGCAGTCGTAGTTCAGGATAGCCACCGAGTCAAAGCTGGCTTGCTGCAGTTAAACTCCACCACCCCTTTATTGATACTGATGCATATGTAGTTAGTTCTGATGTAAGTCTTGCTGAGTACAATTGTACTCACGTTTGCCTATTTTATGTTTTTGCAGAGAGACTTCAGTCTCGCTAGTAGTACCGCTTGGACTTCGACGTTTAGCTTGATACCTCAGCTACGATCTTGTGCCCTCGGCGGGATCTGGTAGATAGTCAGGCTTCTCAAGCCCTTTTCATTTGTAGATGTCTGTACTCAGACATGATAAGCTTCCGCATGTGCTTGTTGTTTGTATGCTCTGAATGTTGGGTCATGAGACCCATGTTTGTAATATCTGGCTCTTCCGAGCCTAATGAATAAATACTTTGAGTCGTAGAGTTATGTTGTGATGCCATGTTGTATTTACTCATATCGGGCATATTGTGTGTATGATTGAAATGCTTGGTATGAGTGGGATCCGACTATCTAGTTGTTTATCCTTGGCAGCCTATCATATGAGGAAATGTAAGTCTAGTGCTTCTGAGCGATAGTAGTCCGCTACAGCCCGGTTCACCGGAGTCCTGCTAGCCCAGCACTACTGCCTGGAACACTTGACTGGCCGGCATGTGATTCACGTCGTTCCTGTGTCTGTCCCTTCAGGGAAATGTCACGCGGTGTTATCCGGAGTCCTGCCTAGCCAGTGCTACAGCCCGGATTTATACGTTGTTGACCGACATGCTCGATGTGATTCACGTATGCCTGTCCTCATAGGTTAGTACCGCCTTGGGTTCACGACTAGCCATGTCGGCCCGGGTTCTTTGTCATATGGATGCTAGCGACACTATCATATACGTGAGCCAAAAGGCGCAAACGGTCCCGGGCCAGGTAAGGTGGCACCCGTGGGAATACCGTGCGTGAGGCCGCAAAGTGATATGATGTGTTACATGCTGGATCGGTGTGACTTAGGATCGGGGTCCTGACATATGCTTTAGAGACGGACGCATTCACGTTAAATAGGGCACCATCAAAATCCGTTGAGACGACACCTTATGAACTGTGGTTTGGCAAGAAACCAAAGTTGTCATTTCTGAAAGTTTGGGGCTGCGATGCTTATGTGAAAAAACTTCAACCTGATAAGCTTGAACCCAAATCGGAGAAATGTGTCTTCATAGGATACCCAAAGGAAACTGTTGGGTACACCTTCTATCACAGATCCGAAGGCAAGACATTTGTCGCCAAGAATGGATCCTTTCTAGAGAAGGAGTTTCTCTCCAAAGAAGTGAGTGGGAGGAAAGTAGAACTTGATGAGGTAACTGTACCTGCTCCCTTATTGGAAAGTAGTACATCACAGAAACCGGTTTCTGTGACACCTACACCGATTAGTGAGGAACCTAATGATAATGATCATGAAGCTTCAGAACAAGTTACTACTGAACCTCGTAGATCAACCAGAGTAAGATCCGCACCAGAGTGGTACGGTAATCCTGTTCTGGAAGTCATGCTGCTAGATCATGATGAACCTAAGAACTATGAAGAAGCGATGGTGAGCCCAGATTCCGCAAAATGGCTTGAAGCCATGAAATCTGAGATGGGATCCATGTATGAGAACAAAGTGTGGACTTTGGTTGACTTGCCCAATGATCGGCAAGCAATTGAGAATAAATGGATCTTTAAGAAGAAGACTGACGCTGACGGTAATGTTACTGTCTACAAAGCTCGACTTGTTGCAAAAGGTTTTCAACAAGTTCAAGGGATTGACTACGATGAGACCTTCTCACCCGTAGCGATGCTTAAGTCTGTCCGAATCATGTTAGCAATTGCCGCATTTTATGATTATGAAATTTAGCAGATGGACGTCAAAAATGCATTCCTGAATGGATTTCTGGAACAAGAATTGTATATGATGCAACCAGAAGGTTTTGTCGATCCAAAGGGAGCTAACAAAGTGTGCAAGCTCCAGCGATCCATTTATGGACTGGTGCAAGCCTCTCGGAGTTGAAATAAATGCTTTGATAGTGTGATCAAAGCATTTGGGTTTGTACAGACTTTTGGAGAAGCCTGTATTTACAAGAAAGTGAGTGGGAGCTCTGTAGCATTTCTGATATTATATGTGGATGACATATTACTAATCGGAAATGATATAGAATTTCTCGATAGCATAAAGGGTTACTTGAAAAAGAGTTTTTCAATGAAAGACCTCGGTGAAGCTACTTACATATTGGGCATTAAGATCTATAGAGATAGATCAAGACGCTTAATTGGACTTTCACAAAGTACATACCTTGACAAAGTTTTGAAGAAATTCAAAATGGATCAGGCTAAGAAAGGATTCTTGCCTGTGTTACAAGGTGTGAAGTTGAGTAAGACTCAATGCCCGACCACTTCAGAAGATAGAGAGAAAATGAAAGATGTTCCCTATGCTTCAGCCATAGGCTCTATCATGTATGCAATGTTGTGTACCAGACCTGATGTGTGTCTTGCTATAAGTCTAGCAGGGAGGTACCAAAGTAATCCAGGAGTGGATCACTGGACAGCGGTCAAGAACATCCTGAAATACCTGAAAAGGACTAAGGATATGTTTCTCGTATATGGAGGTGACAAAGAGCTCATCGTAAATGGTTACGTTGATGCAAGCTTTGACATTGATCCGGACGATTCTAAATCGCAAACCGGATACGTGTTTACATTAAACGGCGGTGCTGTCAGTTGGTGCAGTTCTAAACAAAGTGTTGTGGCGGGATCTACGGGTGAAGCGGAGTACATAGCTGCTTCAGAAGCAGCAAACGAAGGAGTCTGGATGAAGGAGTTCATATCCGATCTAGGTGTCATACCTAGTGCATCGAGTCCAATGAAAATCTTTTGTGACAATACTGGTGCAATTGCCTTGGCAAAGGAATCCAGATATCACAAGAGAACCAAGCACATCAAGAGACGCTTCAATTCCATCCGGGATCTAGTCCAGGTGGGAGACATAGAGATTTGCAAGATACATACGGATCTGAATGTTGCAGACCCATTGACTAAGCCTCTTCCACGAGCAAAACATGATCAGCACCAAAGCTCCATGGGTGTCAGAATCATTATTGTGTAATATAGATTATTGACTCTAGTGCAAGTGGGAGACTGAAGGAAATATGCCCTAGAGGCAATAATAAAGTTATTATTTTATTTCCTTATCTCATGATAAATGTTTATTATTCATGCTACAATTGTATTAACCGGAAACGTAATACTTGTGTGAATACATAGACAAACTAAATGTCACTAGTATGCCTCTACTTGCCTAGCTCGTTAATCGAAGATGGTTATGTTTCCTAACCATAGACATGTGTTGTCATTTGATTAACAGGATCACATCATTAGGAGAATAATGTGATTGACATCACCCATTTCATTAGCTTAGCACCCGATCGTTTAGTATGTTGCTATTGCTTTCTTCATGACTTATACATGTTCCTATGACTATGAGATTATGCAACTCCCGTTTACCGGAGGAACACTTTGTGTGCTACCAAACGTCACAACGTAACTGGGTGATTATAAAGGTGCTCTACAGGTGTCTCCAAGGGTACATATTGGGTTGGCGTATTTCGAGATTAGGATTTGTCACTCCGATTGTCGGAGAGGTATCTCTGGGCCTTCTCGGTAATGCACATCACATAAGCCTTGCAAGCATTGCAACTAATAAGTTAGTTGCGAGATGACGTATTACAAAACGAGTAAAGAGACTTGCCGGTAACAAGATTGAACTAGGTATTGAGATATCGATGATCGAATCTCGGGCAAGTAACATACCGATGACAGAGGGAACAACGTATGGTGTTATGCGGTCTGACCGATAAAGATCTTCGTAGAATATGTAGGAGACAATATGAGCATCCAGGTTCCGCTATTGGTTATTGACCGGAGGCATGTCTCTGTCATGTCTACATTGTTCTCGAACCGTAGGGTCCGCACGCTTAACGTTACGATGACAGTTTCATTATGACTTTATATATTTTGATGTACCGAAGTTTGTTCGGAGTCCCGGATGTGATCCCGGACATGACGAGGAGTCTTGAAATGGTCGAGACATAAAGATTGATATATTGGACGACTATATTCGGACACCGGAAGTGTTCCGGAGAAGTTTCGGATAAAACCGGAGTACCGGGGGATTACCGGAACCCCCCCCCCCGGGGGGGTTAATGGGCCTTATGGGCCTAAAGTGGAGAAGAGGAGGGGCGGCCAGGGCAGGCCGCGCACCCCCTCCCCCTCTAGTCCGATTTGGACAAGGGGGGGCGGCGCCCCCCTTTCCTTTCTCTCCTCTCTCCCTTCCTTCCCCCTCTCCTACTTGGACAAGGAAAAGGAGGGAGTCCTACTCCCGGTAGGAGTAGGACTCCTCCCTGGCGCGCCCCTCCTGGCCGGTCGCCCCTCCCCCTTGCTCCTTTATATACGGGGGCAGGGGGGCACCTCTAGACACACAAGTTGATCTTCGTGATCGTTCTCTTAGCCGTGTGCGGTGCCCCCTTCCACCATAATCCTCGATAATATTGTAGCGGTGCTTAGGCGAAGCCCTGCGACGGTAGAACATCAAGATCGTCGCCACGCTGTCGTGCTGACGGAACTCATCCCCGACACTTTGCTGGATCGGAGTCCGGGGATCGTCATCGAGCTGAACGTGTGCCAAGAACTCGAAGGTGCCGTAGTTTCGGTGCTTGGATTGGTCGGATCGTGAAGACGTACGACTACATCAACCGCGTAGATATAACGCTTCTGCTTTCGGTCTACGAGGGTACGTGGACAACACTTTCCCCTCTCGTTGCTATGCATCACCATGATCTTGCGTGTGCGTAGGAATTTTTTTGAAATTACTACGTTCCCCAACACCACAAGGGGCCCACGAGGGTGGAAGGCGCGCCCCCCTGCCTCGTGGCTTCATTGTTGGTTGTTTGACGTCCACTCCAAGTCCTCTGGATCATGTTTGTTCCGAAAATCACGTTCCCGAAGGTTTCATTCCGTTTGGACTCAGTTTGATATTCTTTTTCTGCAGAACACTGAAATAGGCAAAAAAAACAGCAATTTGGGTTGGGCCTCCGGTTAATAGGTTAGTCCCAAAAATAATATAAAAGTGTATAATAAAGCCCATTAAACATCCAAACAGAATATATAATAGCATGGAACAATCAAAAATTATAGATACATTGGAGACGTATCAGAGAGTTCCTGCCAAGGTGATATGGTATGCTCCTATAATACGACGGTTGAAACGTCTGTTCAGAAACAAAGAGCATGCCAAGTTGGTGCGATGGCACAAAGAGGACCGTAAGAAAGACGAGAAGTTGAGAGCACCCGCTGACGGGTCGCAGTGGAGAAAAATTGAGAGAACGTGGGAGGACTTTGCAGGTGACGCAAGGAACGTATGGTTTGGTTTAAGCGCGGATGGAATTAATCCTTTTGGCGAGCAGAGCAGTAGTCATAGCACCTGGCCCATGACTCTGTGTATCTATAACCTTCCTCCTTGGTTGTGCATGAAGCAGAAGTTCATTATGATGCCAGTGCTCATCCAAGGCCATAAGCAACCTGGCAACGACATTGATGTGTACCTAAGGCCATTAGTTGAAGAACTTTTACAGTTGTGGAATGGAAAAGGTGTACATGTGTGGGATGAGCACGACCAGAAGGAATTTGACCTACATGCGTTGCTGTTTGTAACCATTAATGATTGGCCTGCTCTCAGCAACCTTTCATGACAGACAAACAAGGGATACCACACATGCATGCAATGTTTAGTCGACACCGAAAGTATATATTTGGACAAATGTAGGAAGAATGTGTACCTGAGACATCATCGATTTCTTCTGACCAACCATCAATGTCTAAAGAAAGGCAAGCATTTCAAAGGTGAGGCAGAATACCAGAAGAAGCCCGCCATCCATACTAGTGATCACATACTTGATATGGTCAATGATTTACAAGTAATCTTTGGAAAGGGTCCCGGCGGACTATCTGTTCCGAATGAGGCTGAGGGACGCGCACCCATGTGGAAGAAGAAATCTATACTTTGGGACCTACCCTATTGGAAAGACCTAGAGGTCCGCTCTGCAATCAACATGATGCACGTGATGAATTTTTTGTGTGTGAACCTGCTAGGCTTCTTGGTCGTCTATGGGAGGACAAAAGATACACCGGAGGCACGGGAGGACCAGCAACGTGTGCACGAAAAAGACGGCATGCATCCAAAGCAGTATGAAGGTCCTGCCAGCTAAGCTCTTACCAAAGAAGAGAAGGAAATCTTCTTTGAATGCTTGCTCAGTATGAAGGTCCCGTATGGCTTCTCATCCAATATAATGGGAATATAAATATGGCAGAGAAAAAGTTGTTTGAGCCTCCAGAGGATAATTGTGTATCTCTGGATGAGTCTAGGATTGAGGATGCTCCTCAACTTGCTACTGATGAGAATGATATTTTGACTGCCCCTTTTTCCAAGAAAGAGGTGTTTGAGGCCATTTCATATATGAAAAACAATAAGGCTCCAGGACAGGATGGATTTCCGGAGGAGTTCTATAAAAAATGTTGGCATATTATTAAGGGGGATTTGTTACCGATGTTTCATGATTTATTCTCGGGACAGCTTCAATTATTTCACCTGAATTTTGGAAAGATAACCCTTCTTCCTAAGAAAACAGAGGCTGTGAGAATAAAGCAGTTCAGACCCATCTGTCTTCTTAATGTTAGTTTCAAAAATTTGACCAAGGTTGGGACTAATTGGCTCACGCAGATTGCGCATTCTGTGGTGCAGCATTCCCAAACTGCTTTCATACCGGACAGAAACATCCTAGAAGGGGTTGTGGTCCTTCATGAAATGCTCCACGAGATTCACACGAAAAAACTAGATGGAGTTGTTTTCAAGGTGGATTTCGAGAAAGCGTACGATAAAGTCAAATGGCCTTTCCTTCAACAGGCCTTACGTATGAAAGGTTTTGATGAAGCCTGGCGACGCCAGGTAGAATCTTTCACGCAAAAAAGGGAGTGTTGGAATTAAAGTGAATGACAACATAGGTCATTATTTCCAGAAACATAAGGGCCTGAGACAAGGTGATCCGATGTCTCCTATTTTGTTTAACATTGTGGTTGATATGTTGGCAATTCTAATAGGAAGGGTAAGGAGGCTGGTCAGGTGGGTGGCTTTGGTGCCTCATCTATTTGATGGAGGTGTGTCTATCCTATAGTACGCTGATGATACGATCATCTTTATGGAGCACGACTTGGCAAAAGCGAGAAATATGAAGCTGGTGTTATGCTTATTTGAACAATTGACCGGGTTAAAGATTAACTTCCATAAAAGTGAATTGTTCTATTTTGGTAGAGCCAATGAGGAACAAGAGACTTATAGGCAATTCTTTGGGTGCGAATTGGGGACTTTACCTTTTACGTACTTAGGTATACCCATTCACCATCGTAAGCTGAGAAACAGAGAACAAAAGTGCATCGAGGATCGCTTTGAGAAGAAACTGAGTTGCTGGAAGGGCAAGCTCATGTCATACGGAGGCCGCTTAATTCTCATTAATTCGATGCTCACAAGTATGCCTATGTTTCTCTTGTCTTTCTTCGAAGTCCTAGTTAGAGTTAGGAAAAGGCTGGACTTATATCGATCTCGATTCTTCTGGCAGAGCGATGAACTAAAAAGAAAATACAGACTCGCCAAATGGGATATTATTTGTCGACCAAAATACCAATGGGGTCTTGGCATTGAAAATCTTGACATCAAGAACAGATGTCTTCTCAGCAAGTGGTTGTCCAAGTTATCTGTTGAGACTGATGCCACATGGATGCAGATTCTCCGTAGTAAGTATCCACGGTCCAAAACTTTGTCACAGGTGAGAGTGAGACCGACGGACTCGCCTTTTTGGAAGGGGCTCATGAGACTCAAATCAGCCTTTTTCAATAGGACAAAATTTATAATCGGTAATGGAACTACCACGCGTTTTTTGGAGGATACCTGGCTAGGAGAGACGCCACTCGCGCTTCAGTACCCGTCCCTTTATAGTATTGTTCAATGACGTGATGCTTATGTTGCAATGATACGTCACTCCATCCCCCTTAATATTCATTTTAGGAGGACGCTTGCCGGCAATCGTTGGGAAGCGTGGCTTCATTTAGTGAGTAGACTGATGAAGGTTCAGCTATCTCAACAGCCCGATCAGTTGCGCTGGAAGCTCACTAGGTCTGGAGAGTTCACAGTTAAATGGACGTATCTCGATGTTATCAACTATAACGCCATTCCTAGTTCCAAATATGTTTGGAAAGTCAAAGTTCCTTTGAAAATTAAAGTGTTTATATGGTTTGTACATAAACAAGTCATATTAACTAAGGATAACTTGGCAAAGCGCAACTGGACAGGATCTACTAGGTGTAGTTTTTGTGATCGGGATGAAACTATCAAACACCTTTTTCTTGAGTGCCCGTTGGCCAAAATTTTGTGGCGGACAGTGCACATAGCCTTTAACATTACTCCTCCGAATTCTGTCAGCACGTTATTTGGAACGTGGCTTAATGGATAGAGTCCGAAACAGCTAGACACATTCGCGTAGGAATATGTGCTTTATTGTGGGCAATTTGGAACTGCAGAGATGATTTGGTTTTTAACAGAACAACAAATATTCATTTTTTGCAGGTTATCTTGCAAGCCACTGCGCTGATCCATGTGAGGTCGCTACTCACTCCGACGGAGGCCAGGGAGCTTTTGGTTACTGGATCTATCCGGTGGGAGATGGTAGCACGGGATATCTTCAACCGGTTTGGATGGCGGTCATGTAATAGGATAGGCAATTAGTTTTCCTATCTTTCTTACTAGATGGAAATTGCGGCTTGACGGACCCCACACCCATGCCGGGTGCGGTCATATCCAGCAGGTAACAAAGGTATCAGATCAAATTTGTAAGAACAACATCAGAATTCAACAATCCAATGGACATTTTCATCAGAATTAAAACAACTCAAAGCAGTCCAACCTTATGTCCCACAACTTTATTAGCCATTAAGCAATCAACTGTTATATCCATAACTGCAATGAAGGTGGTACAAAAAGATATAGAGGTAGAGTGGCGGCAAACAGATACAAAAGGGAACACTGAGACCACTAATCCAACATTAGGATTTCTCAAAGACACGTGAGGAAGACAACACTTGTAACCCGGTAGGAACCGCCTTGGTGCATGGTGACTGTCTAAGTCAATGATCCAGCGTCTGTTGTTTCTCAGCGAAGCATTAGTTTGGTACAAAGAATCAAATCCATTACAAATTTAAATATGGTTCAATAGAAAACATTAACTTTAGTACAAAGAGCATATGGTCCACTAAAATGATGATGGATATTTCACTCACACAAAGGGTGACATACATATATACTTTTTTACAAAGGGGGATTGCCTAACCCATACTAAAATAGCTATGTGCATGATTTGGGGAAATCAGCAAGAGAAGGTAAGTATCAGCAACGGTATGAACCGAGCGCATCGAGTATCCATACGTAAACATATGCAAAAGGATCACACGACAAACTGATACATCTTATAGACTATTACATCATTCACTTAGTTTTACTAACCTACCAAACTACCTATGTCGTCAAAGGAAACCTGAGCAATTGTATTTCTGATCACATGACCTGGTTCTGTTTAGTTTTACGTTCGCCAATAGCTGATCCGAACAAAGGAAAGATGAAATTTAGATATGAAAGAACTGCTACATACTACTACGCTATACCATTGTGTTTACCTATTGTGTTGGTCCTCTCGGAAAGCCATGGTTGACTGCATAGAGTCTTAACCACTGGACGTCTACCTGAATAACTAAACCAATCAGCATGTCAATTACAAAATTATCAATACAATTCATAGAGTAGAACCAAGAGGAGCCTTGGTAAATGTCAAATTTAAACCAAGAGGATTGCTGTTAGCATGTACCTAGTATTCATAGAGTAGAACCAAGAGGAGCCTTGGTAAATGTCAAATTTAAACCAAGAGCATTGTTGCTAGCATGTATCTAGTAAGATATGTTATAGTATAAACCTTAAGCAACCACATTGGTAATCTAAACCAGAAGGTACAGTAGAACCAAACTTGCACATTTTCACCACATCTTAATATACTCGTACGGATGGTAATTTCTCTGTATTCATATGTGTATCAATCAGCAGGAAATTAATACTGGCAAGCCGATTATCTTCCAAATCAAGCACGGCAGCATATAATAGATTGTATTTGGACTGGTTTCCATCTACTATTTGCTCATCTGAGTCATGGTCATTCAGACAGAAATTTAGCAAGGAAAGGAAGTGAAAGATAGACAGACAGATAAACAAAGAGTGGGAGGGGTAGGAGATAGGTGCAAGAAACAAATCAGAATGGATGGCGAACACACCCCGCGTGTTTCCCATGGTTCTTTAAAGTTTTAGTAACAATGGATAAAAGAAAGCAGGGGAAAGCGCTGGAGCGAGCAGGAGAAATAGGGAGAGGCATGAGGGATGAGGGTCTACCAAGATTCGTCAACTGAGTTCCATGAGTAGGGTAAGTTAAGGCTAGGCAGAGATGGATACATGTTTCAGTCTCTTCATGCTATTAAATGTAACGCAGTACAATCAGATATTTCGACTATTAGAAAAGTCAGGCTGAAAAAAATGTAGCAGCAATTGGTGATGTATGAAGGTAGAGCCGAAAAATGCTTAATCCATGCTTTCTTTTCAATCCAACTTTATAGTAACCACAATTTTTCATCTTACTTTTGCAACTTTAAAATCAGATATCAATTGGAAGCTTTCCACCCAAGATACCGAATGCCGACCATGGTAGGTTAGATTTTAAATCAAGAATCAGACAGTTAACAGACACCACACAGCATTTCTACTCCGCATGGTAGCAAGCTTGTTTATGTAATCTGCAACTATAATATATCGTACCAAGAAACAAATAACATCCACATGTTAATGTAAGTTGTTAAATACAAAACTATATACCACAGAAGAGTCAAGTAAATCTTTGATGCATGTTTTGAAATGGAAATTAGCACGGGAGATAGATGATAGATTTTGTTGCCCGTAGAGAACTCACAATTAATTCCGAAATGGAAATTAGCTCCATGGATGTCAGGTGGGATGGCCTTCAGTTACTTTCACAGGAGAGGAAGAGGTGCCTTGTCGTGCCATGGTGGGAGAGGATCAGGGTAGTAGCTGGTGGCGTAGGAAATCTTCGGCGAGAAAACTTTATGATCTAGTCAAGCCCACTGCATGAAAGTGGAGACATGGTAGTAGGGTTTAGGTTCCCACAATGAACTCTGTTGAAATCCTTTAAAGAATCCAGTTGCTGAAATAGATAAAAGGGAAAATAGCCTAATTAGCTTACCCGCCGACCCAAAAGAAGAAACGAAGAAACAAATACGATTAGCTATTGACTGATCATGAAAAATGATGAGATCGCAAACAGTGATAATAGCTTCTTGAATTCATCTATAATAGATAAAGAATATATAACTACTGCATTAATAGTTAAGAATATATAGGGGTCCTGTAATCATGTAAATACTCTGAATTATTATACCTATGATATGAGAAAATTATAAACATCTTTATATCGTCATAAAAGGAAGATGCACATGTACATGGTCAAAAGTTAGGATGCCAGTTTAAGAATAACAGCGGAGTCAGAACTTATTTTGCCAATTGTGTTAAGAGTACAAGAATTGTAATATGGAGAACTTTTAGGAAATGATTTACTTGATATGATGAATTGAACCCTTTTTCTCTTAGCTGATGGATGGAATCATTTTGCTCCAATCAGTCAATAGAAAGCAATCACCATCACATCATAGAAAGCAATCTGAAACTCTCTGCGCTACAGAAAGCAAGCTAAACCACGCCGGAACATTTGCAGCTACTAAATAGTCAGCCAGGGTGTCCAGATGCTAGCAGTTATAGGGGCAGTAACCTGCCATAACATTATGGAAATTCCTATGCAGCATAAAAGGAGACATGATGGCCTAGCTAGGTACCCACAACGACCCAGACGTGCACACATCCAGACACAAGCAGGGTTCGAGCGGCACCAATGCAATGCGGAAGCACAGGGCGAACCAACTAAACATGTAGCAGGTTGCAAGCACTCTTAGAATCTGAACATTACAAAGTTTTACACATCTCAACTTACAAAAAATTCAGAGAGAGAGAGAGAGAGGGAGCAGCAAGGGTTCAGGTCCAGAGACTGCAAAATAGGTTCTCTACGGGCCAGTTTGTTGTATGTAGACGCCTATTTTACACATAGCAGGTCCCTCATGTAGACAAACATCAGAAGGACAGAAAGGATTGATAGCACAAATATTTTAAACCGGCAAATTCAACTCCTTATATAATGCGCAGACCTATGCTAGAGTCTAAAATGAATATATATTCATAAAAGGGTTACTATTACCTACACTGTACAGAGGAAGAACTAATTAAGGATATATATTTTGGCCCCTAACATTAAAAAATCAAGGAATGCACATCAAGGATATTCTGATTTACATGGAATATTATAACACATACAAGTCATAACAAATTATAGCAAGAACACAATCTGCAATTACGCATCAATATGGTATAGCTTGCAATAAACTTCCCAAATGACTGGTTTATGGAAAAAGATTAAATGACACCAGGTTTACATCATCAAGTTACATGAACTAATGATCAGGGAGAAATGGCATGCATTTCAAATAAATAAATTCAATTTCCACCGTTTTCTTGATAGAATTTGAGAAGATCATAGTGTAAGAATTTTAAAAGCAAGATGAACTGATCAATCAACAGAACAGGACATACCTTGTTTTTGTTTACTGGTGGTGCCATGGACCCAAAAGCTTGTGCGCTTGTCGCCGGAGTAGCGGAGAAAAGCTTCCTCCGTGCGAGTGAATCCATCACGCGTCAAGACACCACGCGTCATGAAAATAAGACGGCAACGCTGCATCAAATTGACAGGTACACATCAGATCAGCAAGATGGGTACGATGGCGAAAGAAGAGAAAAGAAAGGAGCCAACTACCAACACAGTACACCAACAAGAATACAGGAAAGCTATAAATGAGTCAGTAGAATACAAAGAATGTAGGATAACATATATTCTTTCTTCTTGCAAGAACCCTTCACTTCGCCAGCACGCTGTTCAGTTGCCTTCAACTCTTCTTCAGTTCCAAAAAGGGCAACATTATTGTCATCATCATTACCAGCTGCAGGAGCCTGGAAAATACAGAATTCACGATGTTATACTTGTGATAATAAAATATAAAAAAACAAAAATGCCCAATAACAACAAGGCACGTGAATCAGTTCAGCAGTTGGCACACTTATGCAAAAGAAATTGTAAGATATATCCAAAGCAAGAGGGTCATGGCTGTAACCTAAGGGCCATGCGCTCAAAATCATAAATTAGAAGAAAGCACATATATCTCAAGGGAACATAGTCGGTGAGCTTATTTTTGATGCTGACAGTGACAGGTGTTTGTTCAACCAATACCTTTAATTGATGGTATTTCTGCGTGAAACCTTGATAGCAAAGAATAAAATTGTCTGACTAATGTACCCCAACCCCCTATTGGAATAGTCCTGCTATCTTAGGGAATATGATGGCTACAGTACAATGTTTATCAGAGGCATCCTAGTTATTTTGTTCCAAGCCTGTCACTGGGTGCATCCAGAAGAAGAAGCCACCAGCTTTAGGAGTCCAGCAAAGCACGACCATATCCAACATTAGCACTACAATTTCATTAAAGGAGGTGGGTTGATTGTCTCCAAAATTGTGCAATGGAAACAACCTGAAGGTACAAACAAACACCGACTACTACAGAAATACTTGGATCATATGTGTCGGCAAGCATGTCTTTATTATCTGTTTTCTACATAGTAATCAAGGACAAAATACTATTCTTGAAACAAACTTAATTAAGCACTTTGTCTGCAAAATAAAATATTTGTAGCCTGATAATTAAGCTACATAATCTAAAAAGGAATTATTTAATCTAAATAAATACTTGTAACTATATGATAACATATTTGAAGAAATTTAGAAGGTTACCTTCTCTGCCCATGAATCCATGTGTTGCAGGGCTTGGTAATGCAGTAATCTGAATCATCCATAACATATAGGCCAATCAGCACTATCGAACGTACTCTCGACTGCCCTGAATAGAAAGTGGTGATTTCTTGCCTCAAACGTATGCAACATTTGACAAAAGTAAACAGATCGTAAGGATGATGATGGAATCATAACTAAAATATCAACCCACTCTTCACTCACATCGACAGTATGTCTGTAAGACAAATTGAGATTTTAACATCCACTTCATTCAAAGCTAAACCAAAGTCCAAAATCAAACCTGTCAAGGTAGTACTTGGTTCATTACCAAAAATGTAATCACTTCAACTACCAAAGTCTTGAGGGTTTTTCTCTTTCTCAAAATGCAAAGCTAAACCAAAAACGAGCATGGAATAAGACCTGATCTTAGAGTCTAATCACTCTCCACTTCATATAGGAATTAGTATGTCTTGAGAGTTCAGTTCGGTCAGAATAGGTGCTCCGGCCACTCCTTTTGTATTTACAGTAGCAACACTTGTATTTCCATAACAGAAACAAATATGTGCTCTGGCCACTCCTTTCTAATGGGAGATTGGATAATATGCCCCTCTTTACTTGGGCAGTTGATAATTTACCCCTCTTTACTTTCGGTTGGATGATTTGCCCTGCTTTTCTTTTTCCAGTAGATAATATGCCCTTTTTAATTACGGTAATCATTTCTCAATTTTAATCCCAATTATCACCATGCGAAATGACTCGCTTGCCCTTGTGGCAAATTGCAATTACGTCCTAATCTCCTTCCCTCTTTACGTTGGTATACACAACGGAACCAACTGATCAAGAATCGTAGATTGATCCCCATAAAAAAAAGAATCATAGATTGATTCTATTACTTTGCGTCATCATGCCCGTGCCCAGCGGACAGGCGGATGCACCGCCGGCCGCCAGGCCGTCAACTCCGGCGGCCCCTGGACAGCCGGCCACCAAGCCATCAACTCTGGCAACCCCTGGACAGCGAGGGTTCACACCAGCAGCCGGCGAGGTGATTCCACAGAGTGCCGGACGAGGCAACTCCTGTTTCCATGGATCGCCCCAGGATGCTCCAGATTGGTAAGCATTTGGTCCTCCCTTCCGCCTCACACCCTCCCTCCCAGATAGTGTTGATGAACCTGCATAAAAAGTACAGTATACTCAGATGAAGCCTGAAAAAATACTTCAGATCTAGCATAGTTTTTATTTTTGGATGTAATAATTTGTATGTAATTGTATGATGTCCTTATGTTAAAATGTTTATTTCTTCTCCAAGTAGGCGAACGACGGTTGCTAGCAATGATACATACGTATCATCAACAACAACAGAAGGAGGCATTGATTGGTCTCAGATTGAGATAGCACCAATGAATGATGACGAAATTGATGTTCCTATAACAGAAGAAAATATGTGCTCGGTGCTTGGAATCAACGACGAACCTGTGCAACGAAAATGTGTATCTGAAGCAGCCATCAAAGCCTCGATTGCAAATGTTGATGCATGTGTAGCTGATATTAATGAGGACTTACTTGCTGATGCGGCTCTTCCAGTGCCTGACCATATGCCTGAAGATGATCACTTTTGGTATGATAAGGAACATCCTGTGATAGAGGAAGGTTCTTTATTTCGTTCGATGAAAGAGTTTAGGATGCTTATGAGAACATTTGCTATTAGAGGTAAGTTTGACATTAAGACCAAGGATAGTGACACTACTAGGTATGTGGGTCACTGTAAAGGAATTGGATGTCCTTGGCGTATAATTGCTAGAACGATAGAAGATGGCAAAACAGTCAGGGTACAAACTTATCTAACATTAATCATTTTTTATGTTGAAACAATTTTTATAAATTACTTGCACCTAATGGTTGGTATTGTGCAGGTTAACAAGATAGTAAAGCCTCATAAGTGTTCATCAACCGCTAAAGTGATTACAAGCATGGCAGATCAAGCATGGGTGGCAGAAAAGGCAATTGGGTATCTTCAAACTGAACCAAACATTGGTGGAATGGAGCTCCTAAAAAAGCTACAAGCAGAGTACAAATGTACTATTGGGTATGATACAGTACACAGGGGAAAAGAAAGGGCCGCAGATATGTTATATGGAACCTGGGGAAAATGCTTTCAGAATTTATTCAACTTCAAAGCTGAGATTGATAAGAGATCTCCAGGTAGCATTGTTGAGGTTGATGTCAAGAGGGAAAAAGGTGGAGTGTATTTCCGGAGATTTTTTATGGCACTTAAGCCATGCATTGATGGCTTTTTGGCTGGTTGTAGACCATATCTCAGTATAGACTCCACACATTTGACTGGAAAGTGGAATGGTCAATTGGCGGCATGTACAGCACTAGACGGACAAAACTGGATGTTTCCTTTAGCATTTGGTTTCTTTGGTACGGAGACTGAGGAGAACTGGGTTTGGTTTATGCAACAACTACATAAGGCAATAGGACATCTTCAAACTCTAGCTATTTGTACTGATGCATGCAAAGGGTTAGAGAATGCAGTTAAAATTGTTTTTCCTCAAGCTGAGCAAAGGGAATGCTTTAGGCATCTAATGGCAAACTTCAAAAAGAAGTTTCGTGGAGATGTTTTTGGTCGCATGTGGCCAGCTGCCAAGGCTTACCGTCTAGAAACATTTAACTACCATATGGGCAAGATTTTCGAAGCTGAACCTACGGTGAGTACCTACTTGTGTACTTATCATAATTTGAAGTGGATGAGATGCGACTTCAACACAGAAATAAAATGTGATTACATTCACAATAATCTAGCTGAGTGCTTCAATAGTTGGATCAAAGAAACAAAGGATCTGCCCATGGATGAGCTAGCAGACAAAATAAGAGAGAAAATTATGATACTTGTTGAGAGGAGGAGAAGGATTGGGGAAATGCTCCGGGGAGAGACGCTGCCTGCCATCATTCAACAAATAAATAATAGAACTAGACAACTTGACCATTTGGTTGTTGGAAGATCAACCGGAGAAAGTTGTGAGGTCAAGGACACCAGCAAGAAAAATCTTAGGCACGTTGTCAAAATAGGTACCTATGAGTGCACTTGCCTAGAATGGCAGCACACTGGAAAGCCCTATGAGCATGCACTTGCATTTCTTATAGAGAGAGCAGATGTGAACTTTCAACCATATGTGCATGACTACTACTCTGTGAGTAGGTTCCGGGCTGCCTATGCAGGAGAGATTGAACCAATCACAGACAAGTCTCAATGGCCTCAGGTTACTCTAGATTTTGAGATGATACCACCAGATTTAAAAAGCTCTGTTGGGAGAAGGAGGAAGCAGAGGATCAAAAGTTGCCTTGAAGACGGTGGTGGTGGTGGCAAACGGAAGAAAAAAGATGATGATGGCAAACGAAATGAGCAAGAAGGTGGTGCCAAACAGAAGGAAAAAGAAAAGAAGAGATTTGGCACCAAAAACAGGTGCAAACAATGTGGAATCTTGGGGCACAGAAAAGCAACTTGTAAAACGAAGGAAGCTAATGAGAGGTAAGCCATGTACTAGTACTACTACTACTACTATATATCATCTACATTAGTATGAAATTAGTATTAGTATACCATTTCTAATGTCATGTGTGATTGAACTTTCTAGCGACGTGTCTGCTCACGAGCTCGCTCCAGCTATTGTTGCGACACCCACACGCACAACAACAATCACAGTGCCTCCCAGCCTTCATAACAGCCCTGGGCCTATTACAAGGAGGTAACTGTTTATATTTCCATATGCACATTTGATTCATGCAAAAGAAATCCTGCTTTTGTAACTGATGTGTAAACATGCAGGAGACTTGCTATGGCCATAGCCGAAGGCGATGCATCACAACCATCTGGAACAATGAATGTTTCTATACCATGGCCTACTTCTCACATCCCTTCAAGCTCTACGACATGCAAGAAAAAAATGACCCCAAGGCGGAAGAAGATGTAATTTTTTTTGCGGGGAAGAAGATATAATTTCCGAGACACGAACTCAGAATTATTGTTAATTTGCTTGATGTAAACTCAGATTAAACTGTTATGCCATTTGAACCGAGCAGTACTTTTTATGACATCGAATTCCATGTACTAAGTGGATACTTTTTGTCAGTTTAATTTTTTTATCTATGAAGTTGTTATATGATGCCAAGTTCTACCGAAGTGCATATGTAAGGATGCATAGCATCATATATAGATGCCTGGCCTGACAATTGGAGCATGCCCAGCTGCTAATTACTACCAACAATGTCGTTCAGGCTTGCTATTAGTACCGTAGTAGCAACAAGCTCACACAAACATTTATACAAATGCATCAAGCACCGATGGATTTTTTACCTGAGCGACAACGGCTGCCGATGTGGTCTTGCGGGATGGTCTTGCTGGAGCCTCCCTTGCTGAGTGCCGGTGCAGGCGGACCAGACGTCACCTACGGCAGGTAGTGGCAGCTGCAACAAAGAGGATTTTCCTCGCCGAAACGAGCAACGATGGCGCCATCCGCCTATTCCACAGCTCCAAGCTGCAGCGGAGCTACCGGGCCGCCGAGATGCAGAGGAGCTACAACGCCTCCGACCCGCAGGAGCCAGCCCGCGTCTCCGACTCCGAGTTTAACGGCGCCCCCCCCCCCCCCCCCCCCCCCCCGCCGAACTGCAGTGGGCCGCCGCCAAGATGGGGTCCAAGGTGCCCTCGTGGAAGAAAGGGGATCTCACTTCAGTACATGTACAGTGGGGAGAGAGAGGAACGAGAGAAAGGGGATGAACTGGGGAGATGGACTGTTCAGTGGAAGCAAAGACCAACAGTCCGACACGGGGAAGGAGACTAGGACATAATTGCAATTTGCCACAAGGGCAGTCGGGTCATTTTGCATGGTGATAATTGGAATAAAAACTGAGAAATGATTACAGTAATTAAAAAGGGCATATTATCTATTGGAAAAAGAAAAGCAGGGCAAATCATCCAACCAAAAGTAAAGGGGGGCAAATTATCAACTGCCCAAGTAAAGAGGGGCATATTATCCAATCTCCCCCTTTCTAATATACTATGTTAAAGCTTTCAAAGTAAAACAAAAATACTTCTTTTATCATCAAAGCTCTTCACAAAGGATTACACGCTGCATCTCATACACTTTGCTGTGTCCATCACGATTGCATTCAAATAAAATTGCAAACTATCGAAGTGCTTGTCTTAATCAGTGGACATACACACAATTTTTTTGGCAAGCTGATAATTTTAATATTGGTTTATAATTTGCAGGGATATATGAATCAGAGATTCCATCATTCGAGAAGGTTCATAGAAGAAAAATCGATCTGCCTGCTGTTGTTACTATTGGGGGAGGGAGGGGAACCAAGACCTGGCTGTTGTTTCTCCCTGAAGATGCAATTGGGGGAGGGAGGGGAACCAAGACCTGCCTGTTGCAGTTGTTGTTGTAGACGAGGAGGGGACACCTTACCGTCGGAGCAGCCGGACCTGGTGAAGAGAGAAGAAATAGGACGGTCAGAGAGAGAGAGAGAGAGAGAGAGAGATAGATAAGATAGAGAGAGAGAGAGGGAGAGAGAGAGAGGAAGAAGAACCTGGAACAGCTGCCTCTCTTGGCTTGGCGATGGAGAAGAAGGAGAAGCAACGGGGGAGCATCGAGCGCCTATTTCTGCCTCCGCTGTGACGTCTCCTACGGCGCAGCCGGTGGCGATGGCGCACTCCGCCCGGCTTCCTCCCGTCGACAGCGCGACGACCCAATGCTTCGGTGGCTTCGGTGGCTCGTGCTCCTCCTCGTCGTGTCTCCTCCGCGTGCGGCGCCGACGGACTCCGGCCGCATCTAGGTCAGATGACGACAGAGACAGCAGCGTAGCAGGGGAGGACGGGCGGCGGCAGCGCAGAGGAGAGGAGCACTAGTAGAAAAAGGGTCTTTTGTTCGGGCCTGGCCAGCCCATTAGTCCCGGTTCTTATACGAACCGGGACCAATGGGTGTATTCATCCCGATTTGTGAGCCCAGGTGGCCGGCCGAGGCCGCGTGGACTTTGGTCCCAGTTCGTCTGGATCCATTTGTCCCGCTTCTAGGAACGAACCGAGACCAATGGGCCTCGCTCCTGGCCCACATCTATTGGTCCCGGTTCCTGCCGCAAACCGGGACAAATGAGTTGCCTATATATAGCCCATCGCCGGCGAGCAAAGCACTCCACACTGCTCTGTTTTTTGCTGGCCGACGAGGGGAGGGAATTTGGGTGCTCTAGCTCACCTCCTATGCACATGAGGTGTTCGATGAAATGTCCGAGCCACACTAGTTAATATTTCTTCTCTCGAAACTCGACCTCCGAGCACCATTTTCCCCGAGATTTTTCTAGGTTTAGCGGTCCGTCACGTCCCGTCCTTGTCTTCACCGCCGTCGATCGCCCGCGCCGATCTCGTCGCCGGCACCATCGTGGTGAGCCTCTTGTTCTTATCTTCTTTCTGAAAGAAAAAATATTCTTACTTGAGATAGATACTTGTCTAATTTTCTTACTTTTATTATTCCTTGTTATTATATAGCTAGTGCGATGGTTCTGGTATCTGCCCCCTTGGCCCTCGTCCTGTTTATGATTTAGATGTGGTATATATTATATTTTTATAACTATTTGGTTCATTTATTGTTTATGACAATTATGCCGACCAACGTGACGTAGATTTTATTTATGTAGGAGGTGGTTGAACCGAAAATTCCATCCGACCGTATTGTCGAGAGATTAAATTTAGTTGAAGAAGAAAACAATTACTTGAAGGAAAAAAATTGAGGAGGAGAAGATGATATTGGAGTTGCATGTTGCGGATGTCTTCGATGATCACAAGATCAAGATGGATGCAATGCGGTTGAAGATTAGAAAGATTAGAAAATATGCCATTCATACCGAGGCTTGGTATCATTATGCCGTTGGATCAATTGTTACCTTAGTTGTGATTATGATCGCATTTGTTGTTGCATTCAAAGGTTTTACATAATTTCAATGTATGGTTTAACTAGATGCTCTGGAGAACTATATGTTGTTTAATTTGAACTATGTATGTAATTTGGTTTTAATGTGATGATGAACTACTATTAATTTGGTCACTTATCTATCCATGTTCATTTGTAGTGCTTTTCAATTTCAGGGTCTTATAGTTGAAAAAACATAACAAATGAAGTCAGAAAAGGGTTGAAAATTGATGATGTGGCTTTGAATGGTGCATTTTGAACACAGAAAAACTATGGAGTTCAAATAAGTTCAAAAAAATGAAATCCCTTTGTAACAGACGAGTTTTCGTATGAAACCCTAATATTTCGAAAGAGATTGTCCGTTTTGTACAAGAAGTGCATCAAGTTTTTGCCGTAAGCCTCTCTACTTTCTTGCACTTGCTATGTGGGTGAAATGATGATACCATGCCAACTTTCAACCTTTTTCAGAGTTCATTTGTAGTGCTTTTCAATTTCAGGGACTTATAGCTGGAAAAAAATCAATAAATACACGAAAAATAGCAAATGAAGTCAGAAAGGGTTGAAAATTGATGATGTGGCTTTGAATGGTGCATTTTGAACACAGAAAAACTATGGAGTTCAAATAAGTTCAAAAAAAGGAAATCCCAAACTATGGTGAATTATCAAAGTATTTTCTATTCAAAATCATTAAAAGCAAAATGAATTTTCATAAACAACTTTTTTGTTACAAACATTAATAGCAAAAAGAATTATCATAAAATAAAATAAATAAGTAATTAGAAACAAGATAATATAAACTACAATAAAATATATAAGTAGAAAAAAATAAAAAAAAACTTTAATAACATAAATGAAATTTATGAAACTAAAATTATCAAAGTATTTTTTGTTCAAAACATTATAAGCAACCTCTACTAAAATTATATAAAATTCATGCAACTAAAATTATCAAAGTATTTTCTATCCAAAATCATTAAAAGCAAATAGAATTTTCATAAAGAACTTTTTTTGTTAAAAACTTTAATAGCAAAAAGAATTAACATAAAATAAAATAAATAAGTAATTAGAAATAAAATAAAATAAAATAAATAAGTATTTTGTTGTAAGTAGAAACAAAACAAAAAAAGCAAAAAAGAAAACAAAAAAATAGGAAAAAACATTACCACCTACTAGGCCACCACGGCCTGAATACGACTAGAAACCCATCAATGGGCGAGGATTCAGGCCCGCAGAAGGCCCAGTAGGCCCATCTGGCATAGCAGTGACAAGGCTGAGAATGACCTCATTGATAAAGGGATCGAACCAGAGACGCGACACTGGCCAGACCGTTGCAGAACTTGGTTCTTTGGGGTTGGGGGGAAATTGGACCCTGTAACAGGGAAGTGCGTTTGGACCAACGAGCAGCTGAACACACCCATCGAGAAGGTTCAGGAGTATATCGAAAAAGCGCGGCAAGGGACGTTCGTTCCAGACAGAGAGAACGACGAGCTCACAGAGACCCTCGGGAATCCTGAGCACCCCGGACAAGCACGAGGCACACTAGGCTCCCTTTCGTGGAAGGCTGGATTTCCCGATGCAGGCGGTTACAAACGCCGGGAGAGGAAGAAGAAAAAGGAGTTGACCAAACTACAGAAGCTGCATGCAAGGGTACAAGTGCTAGAGGAACGAGACGCAGTTCGCAGCACGCGACCTACCGAAGCTATACCCGAAGCTACCCCGCCATCTCAGCGTTGAAGCAGCGTGGCTTCCACAGAGCTTCTTCAGGAGCATGTCTTCACGGCTCCTGCTAGCTACCCCGTGGATGCTATCACGGAGTCTCAGCATTGCCACCTTATGAGGCAGTGGACGGAACTGAAAGTCAAGGTGGCTGTTGGCTCTATTGCACCTTCTGAACCTGGCGAAACTTTTCACTGCCGACCGATTCCAGAAGGATATGCTAGGGTGATGGTGGATGAAATCACAGAAGGATTTGTGGACCTCCAGCTTGACCACCCTACGGGTGACGGGGAGACTCGGTTGGGTTCTTGTCTGAAGACTCCATGCCTATGGCGGAAGGAGCTCATCAACCTTCCGAACTGGACACCTCCGCCTCCTCCTCCTCCGGCGAGTCAGAGCACTCCGCCTCCTCCTCGACCTCCTCCTCCGGCGAGTGATCAGGGCACTCAGCCTCCTTCTCCGGCACGTGGCGGCACTCCGCCTCCTTCTCCGCCTGCACCGGCGTGCCCTAGCAGCCCGCCTCCTCCTTCTCCGCCTCGACAGCAAGGGCGGAAGAGACCCGTCGCCGCTCCAGCAGCTCCGGCGCGTCGTAGTCCTTCTCCTCCGCCTCGTAAGGAAGCATGACAAAAGACAGCCGCAGCCGCTCCGTCTGCTCCGGCGTCTAGCAGTACAGCCAGAGGCGGGAGGCAATACAGATACGGTCCACCTCTCAAGCCTCTAGAGAAGTTACCGTACGAGAGGACCGAGAAGGAAAACACAAAGATCTATTAAGCTCAAGTGAAGGACTTCTTTGAAGGGGTGAAAGCAAAGAGACATCCACCTCCGGAGGAGAAGGTAGATCCGGTGAAAGCAAAGCGCACTATCGATGCCCTGAGGAAACCACCAAAGTCTCCGCCGAAAACCAACTACGAGCGCATTACTGAAAAGGCATATATCGAAGCAGAGCGGTCGGGAAGTACTAGAAGTGATGAAAGGTTAAAAGAACGAGCAGCTGGGAAAAAATTGCCCAGCTCGGCGAACAAGCGAACCAATCGTGCCCCCCGCTCAATGTTTCTAGCGACATCGTCGCTAATGATCCGCGGATGGTGCCCGGTTATAACAATCTTGGAGATTACCTGCCCAACGATGTACATTATGATTTCTTGGAGGTGGACGAACACAGATACGAGTACGGGAAGCCTCTCGTCAAAGATGAAAAATCTCTAACAACGATGATGCGAAGACTCCATGATTGGTACATGAAAACCTGCAGAGAGTCTGGGGGGACGTCCGTTTTGTATCTGGGAGTTAAAGAGGAGCACGGCCTCGTTGGAATTGATGTGTTGTTTGTTCCATTTGAGGAGTTCTTCCAATTCTTCAATCAAAAGGCCCTCGGTAAATTAACGGTCACTTGCTACTGTCTGTAAGTACTACTTCTGTCATTAAGTCTCTATATATAGCTCAGCTCTTTCATTGCATGTATTTATAATTATCCTCACTATATTATGCAGATTGAAGATCGTCGAGTGCAGAAAAGCAGAAATGTATGATATTGGGTTCATTAACACAAATCTCATAGATGAATTTCAGGTTAAAAAGAGCGCCAAAGATGCCGAGGCCAACTTGCTCAAATCATTGCTAATAAATCAAAACAAAGATTTAATACTCCTTCCTTACAACTTCAATTGAGTGTTACTCTCGTGTGCATATTCGGTTTCCCTTATTACTTGAGCGAGGTTATAGTAATGTAATTGATGAGTTATGCATGCGTGCGCAGCTTCCACTATATTCTCCTGGAGATTAAGCTTGAGCAGGAACTAGTAAACGTCTTAGACTCGAGACGAAAAGATCCCGAGACCTATGCGGACATGACTAAAATCTCAACAAGTAAGTTCAATTGATCATTATCGCACCATATCGGCAACTTTTTGTTCATTTCCTGATATCTCAAGTAGTAATTATTTTCTTTGTCTTGCAGGGTTTGGAAAAGTTCACCGCAGAAGTTCTGGTTCTACCGAAGGAGCTGCAATATAAATAACTGAAAGTAAGTACTACTAGCTAGCTAGTTCCGCGCATCTCCCGCTGATTCTAGCTACTTTCATCAATGCCATTTATAATGCTTCATTATCAGTTTGATTGACCTCTATTTCTCGTAAAGTGCTTGTGGAAGGAACAAGGGAATGATTACTGTGGATACTCCGTGTGCGAGTTCATCTACAACGCGACTCGCAAAGATAAGCGGGGCTACTCTAAAAGACAATATGAGGTGCGTAAGCAATAATATTCACAATTTCATTTTATTACACCATCATTTCTGTTGAGTTTCATTCATATATATGTACTGACCCCGTTCTTCAAATTAGTTGTGGCAGATGCGGAATGAACTCCTACCACAAGATCGCATGAAAGCAATTCAAGAGGAATTGGCGGGATTCTTTCTTGACCATGTCATCAGTAAAGCCGGAGAATACCATGTGGAACTTGAGTTCAAATGATAGGGGATTGTAAGAGATCTTACATATTGTATATGTACGTAGCCAGTAGCGTCAGATAGATAATATGAAAACTTGTTGTTCGACCAATCTCTCGGAGAAGGAGAGGTCGATCACTTCTATCGGTATGCATGACGAACTTCTGTACTTAATGCTTTCCTTCATTTTCTTACTAGCCAGCGTGTCGAGGGCCTCTCTATACGTATAGTACGTAGCGTCGACCAAGCACGGAGATAAGAGAGGACACTTCTCTCTATTAATTAATTAGCTACCTAACACAATATATGAAACACCTTAATTAACCATACAAAACCCCCAAATCTACCCCCCCCCCCCTTCAGAAAAAAAAACAAAAAACCTAGCCCCAGAAGAGCAGACGCGTGGATGCCTATTGGTCCTGGTTGGTGCCACCAACCGGGACTAAAGGGCCTCCTGCCTAGGCTCGCAGCACCGGCCACGTGGAGGCCCATCTGTCCCGGTTGGTATAAGAACCGGGACTAAAGGCCTAGGGCATTAGTAATGACCCTTTAGTCCTGGTTCCCCAACCGGGACAGATGGGCCTTATGAACCGGGACAAATGACCCTTTTGCTACTAGTGGAGGAGGACGGGCGGCGGCGGCTCAGAGGAGAGGAGGAGGAGGTAGGGTTACGGGAGAGGAGCCGCGAGGGGAGGACGGAGCGAGGTGACGGCTAGGTTTTGGCTCGCTGCACTTATACGCCACCAGCCAAAATGACGAAAGTGCCCTTGGCAGGCCATCAAATTTACAGGCGGTGGCATGGCGACCCCGAGCACTATCCATTGTAGCAGTGCCGTGGTCGATTGGACGGCCAGGGTCGCTGCCGGGCTCGATCGGACGGCCAGGGTCGGTCCACCCGGAGATCCGACGGCCAGGACGCGCTCGGGAAGACGATCGGACGGCTGCGAGGGCACATGGCCTGAGGAGGCTTCATTTTGGTTCAGACTCTGACAATGGGATGCCAGTCGGTTGTGGCCTTTTGGCTTTTGTGTTTTTGGCCCTTTGGCTCTTTGTGAGCTTGCCTTTACTTTTGTTTCAGACTTTAAGTCCTTGTTGAACCTATTTGCTTATTTATAAAGTTGGCCGTATGCATCGTTCAGATGCAGAGGCGGGGGAGTCCCCCCTTTTCGAAAAGAAAAACTTGTTAGTTGCTAGTTCAGAACATGGAGGCAGCTTTAGATGAATATCTTGTCTGCGATTGTTTTGTATATTTTGTTGTCAGTTAGTACAACATAGAGATGTTGTTCTTGATCTTGGCCTGTTGATGGTAAGAACTAAAGCTACTCTTCATTTCCTTCAATTCTTTACTGATTCAACTAAGGGTCACATAGCGTATGTTGCTCACTTGCAGATGTTGAACTATTTGTTTTTTTTATAGAACCTATGCCGTCGTGGAGTCAAGTAGGATTGGACGAGCCTCTGCCGTCGTGTGGTCCGAGTTCATGAAATGAACTTTAGCATCTTCAACGAAGAAGCCCTGCGCCACCATCTGAAGAAGCAGCCCGCACATTCTCATCGAGCTGTGCCGCCACTCGAGCCCCTCATCGACGGTGGCACCACGATAACCACTGTCAAGCATGTGTCGACCTGCTTCCCGGGCATGTCAAGTAACAGCAATTCAAGGCTGGAGTTGAGTCCAAACTCTGAATCTTGATATGAAAGTAGTGTGCTTCTAGTCAAGTCTGGTGGTGATTATTAATACGACGATATATATAACTTTGGTTCTTAGGATTTGGTTACGTGTGTGTTCATATTACAGTTCTAAATAGGACACCACGATATGTAATTTAGCACGTGAACGCTTCGGCCACTATTTAAAACTTCTTACCCCATGCGGAGTATTGAACACAGTAGCATCCACAAGGATACCATCTTCTACTTACATACAGGACAGTGCAGTTCCTTCTTTTTTGGGGGCTCTGAACAAAGTTAAGGTGAAGCTATTCCACAGAAACTGCTGGTGACCTTCCTGCTGAATCGAGAATATAAATAAATTCACTGAAGCAGAAGCCTCTGATGCCAGACCATATTTTGTAAATCTATAAAACATTAGTGGCCACCTGTGGCCTGAATTTTCTCAGGTTGGTTAATAGGATGAAATGAAGGGGACCATACAAGTTCAGAAATACCATCAGAAAAAGCTTGAGAAACCAATTCTGAAGCGTCTGGATTCTGAAAATTGGGGTAGCCAGGACAAGATCCATGCGCACCGTTTTCAGGATTGCCAACATAAAACCATGCACATTGCCAAAGCCAGAACCGTCACTTGTCTTCATTTATGGGTTATTCTTATTCCACAGAAACAGCATGTAGTGACTGTTGCTGCTGACGTCATAATATAAATAAATTCATTCTAGCGGAAGACCATCATGCCATGCCAGATTTTGCCAGTATAATTTTGTTTAGGGAATTTTGCCAATATAATCAAGACACTAGTAGTATAAGCCTTTCGATAACTTGCGGCCTGATTATTTTGCTTAGTAGACCGAAATCATGTGACCACCAAAAGAAGCTTCAGAAAGCAATCCTGAAGCGTCTGAATCCTGAAAATTGAGAGTAGCCTGGCGTTGGCCTGGCTGACATTGACTTCCTTGAGGAACAAAAGGCCGTTAACTATTACAAGGTTTCATTTCATTTGTTGCATTGACTTGTCGTCCATGTTGAGCAACTAGTAACCGTAGCAAGCAGAGCAGGAAGAGAAGCAGAGGAGCTGCTGCTGGTTGAAACCAGACAAAGAGAGCCAAACATAATACTTGAGAGCAGACAAAGAGAACTCAAACATCCAGTTCACTGACATACATATATATAGCACACTGAATAAATCATAGCAGTCATAAAATCTAACAGTATACAAACTAAACAGTATATAATTCTAATAGGAGATACGGCACTGCATAAGCGAGGGAGCTACGTACCAACTGCAGAAATATCCGCACATGCTCTCAAGTCTCAACTAGCCGACTCCCTCATGCTGAATAGTACGTAGTAGATTTTACTGAATTGAACAACAAATCACATGGATGTGCACCTTCCTGCTGGCTTCACACTCCATTCACCGTCTTGCTCAGGCCTAAAGCGCTTGAGAGCCAAGGGATGGGCCTTCCTGTGGGGGCTTGAGTGCTGAACAAACATTAAGCAGAGTTAGCAACCAACTGTAATAAATAATTACGGAAGAAAAACAAGGCAGCAAAGGGGATTACAGGCTTACAAGCATGGATCAAAAAATTTCTTGGGGATGTGCTTTATCTTGTGCCAGTTTGGGTCTCCTTCTGTTTGACAACCCTTCATCAGCTCATCATCGCAGGAAGAAATTCTCAACTCCTTGAGAGACTGGGGCAGTGTTGGAAACGACCGGATATTCTTGCATCTCTTGATCTGTAGTCTCTCGAGCGATGCGAGGTGCTCCATTTTGCCTGGTAAGGTGTCCCAGCTGCAGCCCACAAGCTTGAGCACACGAAGATGAGGGAAAGCCTCAAGTTGAGGACCAGGTCCCAGTTGGCCGCAACACCAGAACGCAAGTCTTTGCAGGTCCTTTGGGCCACCCGTCAGCCTATCCACCATCCAATCTGGGTACCTTGAGCCGCTGTAGCCCCAGATATACAGTGCTTGAAGCCCCACGGGAGGGCACAAGCCCTCAAGCACCTCTGCTGCAACTTCCGCATTGCCATTGCCCCGTGTATTGAAAGACAAAAAGGATAGTGCCAGTTCCATGAGCCTTTCCTTGGCAGCTAGATTGCCTTCAAGAGCTTCCTCCTTGCTTTTAACATGTCCAAGGCCATTGATCAACACCTTGCCACGAATCTTGTTTAGGTCCCTAAGCTGCTTCATCTCATAACCCTCTTCATTCCTTACTCTGAAGAGTGGTACTGTTTGAAGTGAGCTCAGCCTGCCTATGTTAGGAAAGCTCACGCACGAGCAGAATATGTGCCGCAAGTTGGTAAGGTCAGAAAATGTAAATTCCGAAATTTTGCCATCACCAAAATCTAGCAGCTGGAGATGGACAAGTTTAGCTAGTGTGCATGGTAAAATAACCTTGCATTGGCCACTTTTCGCGAAAGCTAGATAGCGGAGGTGCTTTAACTGAATAATGGATTCTGGGACCAACAACTTAATACCATTGGGATTGGTGAGTAGAAATCCCCGGCCCAAATCAATGGCCAGTGCGGCTCCCTCTCCCGAGTGCGCGGCGCCGCCTCCTCGGCGGCGACCTCAGATGGGGACAGCGAGTGAGATCCCTGCGCCTGCGCCCGAGACGCTCCCCTCGGCGGCCTCCTACTTGGAGGCTTTAGGTGTGCCGGGTGGGGTTGGTGTGCCTTCTAGACCGGGGCACACAGAGGGGAACCCAAGGGGGACATCGACGACGGGATCGGCGGAGGAGGGGCGTGTTGTGGGTGGAGAGCGGGATAGGCTGCGGTCTCTGGTCGTGGCGCCATCACGCGCTGCTGGCGAGGAGCATTCAAGGGCGGGCATGCTGCCGGGCCGCATTGAAGACGGTGGTTGGAAGACGGTGGGGAGGGGCAGGAGACAGCCCGGGTACCAGCGTCCTCCCCCGCGGCACGGCTCCACTGTCTCCCGCATTAAAGAGCTGCTGTACAAGAAGGCATGGGGGAAGTGCTTCCGATGTCTTGAGCCTGGCCACAAGATTGCAGAGTGTACCAACCGTGCCAAGTGCCTGATCTGTGGCGAGGGAGGGCATAGGGCGAGGTGGTGTCCTGGTCCGGCTTCAAGAGGAAGAGGAGCAAGCCGAGCGGAAGAGGGGGAAGCTGCAAGAGGGAGAGGAGGAGGCAAGGAAGCGTCGGCGGTCGTGCTTCCACCACCACCGCCAGGCACGCCCCCAAGTGCTGCAGTTCGTGCGCCCATGGAAGCCCCGGCGGCTGACCCCTCGGCTAGACGGGGGTTGGTCGTGGGGACTGCACACCGGACGGCGGCGCTGGCTGAAGCGGAGAGGCGGCTGTCAAGGTGCGCGGTGGTGGCGGTGGTGGTGGGATCGCCACTGCCTTTCGAGCTGGTGGATGTCAAGAGGGCGGTGTCGATGCGCTTCCGCATCAACGAGGACGCGGTCAAGGTGTCGCTCCGGGCGACAGGGGAGCTGCTGCTCGTCTTTGACGAGGCGGCAGTCCGTGATGAGCTGTTGCGAGGTCAGGGGCCTCTGGTTCTGGGAAGGGTGGCCTTCATGGTGGCGCCGTGGTCGCGGTTCCGTCGGGCGTCACCGGCAAAGCTGCTGTACAAGGTGCGGGTATGCCTGGAAGGAGTGCCGGAGCATGCCTGGGACGTGGATTCAGTGGCACCCTTGTTTGACCCCTCCATGCTCATCGATGGGGCGGACAGCGAGGTGAAGAGGGAGGAGGAGACAGGCTGCTTCCGACTGTGGGTCTGGACGGATGATGTCGAGAAGATCAAAACCAGAGGTGTGTTGCAGCTGGAGGAGCCGAGGGAGAGCGGATCTCCTGGAATGCACTTCCCGGAGCTCAACATCTTCGAGGAGGCGCCGCCGCGCTGGGGTCAAGTGGCGATGCTAGGTCACCCTGTGTTGATTCACCTCGACCATGTGATCGACTTCACCCGGCCGCCAGAGACCAGCGCGGGCAGCATGAGCAGCGATGACAGTGGGATCAGCGGGATGTCGTCGGATGATGGGAGAGTGCCGTCTTGGCCAAGCCGGTGGGGGTACAGATGGTACCTCAGCTACGAAGACGGAGACTTTCCGCCGCCGCGGCAAAGAGCTCTGGTGCATGCCCGGTTGCGCTTTCCTGATGCGGGCAGCGGTGGAGGTGCAGGGGGGCGGAGGACATATGGATCGGGTGCCGGACTGCGCCTTGCCGGAGCGGGGACACAGCAGGATGATGGCAGGCAGCTGCATGGTGGGGGAGGTAGCCGTCAGGGTGGTGCAAACGGCGGTGGCCGGAGACATGGTGGTGCAAACGGCGGTGGCCGGAGACATGATGGTGCAAACGGCGGTCAACCGAAAGAATCGCAGGAGGGACCACCGCTCATCGATGCAGCAGTGTTACAGGAGGGGGGGATGGGCATGGACCCATTCACGAGCGTGGACGGAGCGCTGGTTCTCTCTGACCGGTGGGAGGAGGAGCGTGCTGACGCGATTGGGACCGCAACCCAAAATTGCAAAGGGGCAGTGCTGCAGCCAAGTTCGGAGGAGGGGCAGCACGTCCCTCTTCGTGAAAATCTGCAAGACCTGGCATTGGCAACTCTGAAGGGCTCGGGGAGGCAGGGAGAGGAAAGGAGCGACCGGGAGGGGAAGGGGAGGACGACATCCAGCGAGAGGGAGGACGACGTGCATGGCCTTTTTCATGCAAGGTCGTCTGAGGGGCCAGATGATAAGTGCATGGAGGCGGGATTGGAGGATGGTGGCGTGGTGGGGCCGGACGCGTTGGCGGGCCTGACGCGGGACGAGCAAGGGGCATCTCAGGAGAAGGAGCTCAGTTTTGGGCCGCACTCACCAAGGAGCAGCCCAGGAGGCATGGGCCAGGCATGGGCCGTATCATCTCTCGAGGTCCCGGATGCGGCCCAGTGCGGGGATGCGGGATCTGTTAGGAGCGAGGAGGGCCAGGATGCGTCGGATCCACTCCAGGCCTTCCTCATCTCCTGCTCCTCCCCCACACCCGCTGCTCTGCTTCCAGCCCCGGCAGCCAGCAGCGGCCTGGTGACCGAGCCGGCCGGTGTGCTGGCTAAAAGGAGCAGCGGCCGCCTGGCCGCGAAGCCGACGGCGGGTCTATCCACGATGGATAAGGTCAGGATGGTGCTGCTGAAGAAAAGTGAGGTCTGGGACGGGGCGGGGCCGTCCGTCGCCGCATCAGCCGAGGATATGCAGAGGTACAGGGAGATCTACAAGAAGCCGATGACAGACAGTTACATCTCGGCGGTGGAGGAGCTGTTGGGGGTCAACGGAAAGTAGGTGTGCCCCGGTAGGTTGGGTCGGGCCGCTTGCGCCTGATAGATAAGGTGATGTCCTGCAGTTTCAGATGTGTGTTTCAGTAGTTCCTATGTTAGTGTCCCTATGTTCCTATTGGGTTGGCCCTGCTATTGCGAGGATGTGTGAGGCGTCTGGCTGGGGTAGTGTTGCGTTTGTCAAAGTTTGTCGTGAAATTGGAAGGCTGTCTGTGGCATCATCGTCACTGCGTGTGTTGCTGTATGAAGAGTCTATGTTTGTTTATGGATTGCTCAATATTAAGCTGGAATGTTAGAGGTTTGAACAACCCTGCGAAACGGCGAGCGGTACAGATGTTTATGGCTGATGCCAAGTGCAACATTGTGTGTCTACAAGAGACCAAGATTGAGGTTATGACCAGGCCTTTGGTGATGGAGACTTTGGGGCCACGATTTGCTGATAATTTCCTGGCGCTACCAGCTCTAGGCTCCAGAGGTGGCATTTTGTTAGCCTGCATGGAAGGTTTGGAGATCTCTGAAAATATGTTGGCGGCGGGGGACTACTCTCTTTCGGGCACCATTAGGAGCAGAGCTGATGGAACCACATGGTCGATTACGGGAGTTTACAGGCCGCAGGCTGAGGGAGACAAGGCGCTGTTCATGGAAGGGTTACGAAGGATTAAGCAACACATGCTGCCAAGATGGATGATTCTGGGGGATTTCAACATGATCTACAAAGCATGTGAGAAGAACAATAACAACATTAACTTGAGGCTGATGGGCAGGTTCAGAGCCATGATTGAGGATCTCGAGTTGATCGATCTTCCGCTATTGGGAAGAAGGTTTACATGGTCCAATGAGCGACAGACCACCACCCTTACCAAAATTGACAGGGTATTGGTTACCAATGATTGGGAAGCCGCTTTCCCACATTATCAGCTGTCCCCTGCTTCTACAAATGTCTCTGATCACTGCCCCTTGATCCTCAAGAAAATGGAGACAGCTCACTACAAGGCCTTTCGCTTTGAGAACCACTGGCTGAAATGCCCGGAGTTTGAAGATATTGTAACCCAAGCTTGGTCTAAAGAAGTCAAATCTGGTGACTCGATCAGGGTGCTGCACACGAAGCTTTCTAGGACTGCTCGAGCGTTGAAAGAGTGGAACAAGCACAAAAAGAGGGACATGGTCTTTCTTTCGGGGGTGGCAAACGAGGTCATCTTTATGCTGGACTTGGCGCAGGAGGAAAGAGAGCTTTCTGAGGGGGAGAGGAGTTTACGGGCTATGCTAAAGGCGAAACTGTTGGGTTTTGCCGCAGTTGACAGAGCGCGGTGGAGGCAGAAATCGCGTCTGACAGAGATCAAGGAGGGGGATGCTAGCACGCGATTTTTCCATCTCAAAGCTACTGGAAGAAGGCGCAAAAATTACATCCCAGCTTTAAAGGGGCGCGACGGGCTGGTATCTGATCATGCAAGCAAGGCGAGACTGCTGTTAGACAGATTCCGGGAACTCATGGGATCGCACCATGGGCGATCGGCGGGGCTGAATTGGGAGGAACTGGGGCTGCCTAGAGACAACCTGGAGCAGTTGGAGGTTGCTTTCATCGAGCAAGAACTGTTGGAAATATGCCCTAGAGGCAATAATAAAAGCATTATTATTATATTTCCTTATTCATGATAATTGTCTTTATTCGTGCTATAATTGTGTTAACCGGAAATCGTAATACATGTGTGAATAACAGACAACAACATGTCCCTAGTGAGCCTCTAGTTGACTAGCTCGTTGATCGACAGATAGTCATGGTTTCCTGTCTATGGACATTGGATGTCATTGATAACGGGATCACATCATTAGGAGAATGATGTGATGGACAAGACCCAATCCTAAACATAGCATAAGATCGCATAGTTCGTTTGCTAGAGTTTTCCAATGTCAAGTATCCTTTCCTTAGACCATGAGATCGTGTAACTCCCGGATACCGTAGGAGTGCTTTGGGTATGCCAAACGTCACAACGTAACTGGGTGACTATAAAGGTATGCTACGGGTATCTCTGAAAGTGTCTGTTGGGTTGACATGGATCGAGACTGGGATTTGTCACTCCGCTTGACGGAGAGGTATCACCGGGCCCTCTCGGTAATGCATCATCACAATGAGCTCAAGGTGATCAAAGTGTTTGAGCACGGGATCATGCTTTACGGAACGAGAAAAGTGACTTACCTCTCCGACTATCGGAGTGACAAATCCTAATCTCGAAATACGCCAACCCAACAAGTACTTTCGGAAACACCTGTAGAGCACCTTTATAATCACCCAGTTACGTTGTGACGTTTGGTGGCACACAAAGTGTTCCTACGGTAAACGGGAGTTGCATAATCTCATAGTCATAGGAACATGTATAAGTCATGAAGAAAGCAATAGCAACATACTAAACGATCGGGTGCTAAGCTAATGGAATGGGTCATGTCAATTAGATCATTCAACTAATGATGTGACCTCGTTAATCAAATAACAACTCTTTGTTCCTGGTTAGGAAACATAACCATCTTTGATTAACGAGCTAGTCAAGTAGAGGCATACTAGTGACAATCTGTTTGTTTATATATTCACACATGTATTATGTTTCCGGCTAATACAATTCTAGCATGAATAATAAACATTTATCATGATATATGAGGAAATAAATAATAACTTTATTATTGCCTCTAGGGCATATTTCCTTCAGGAAGACAACGAAGAAGAAGAGGATGATGACAACTATCCGCCCCTGAATATGGTGATGCCGCAACAGGGGAAGCTGAAGATCAAGATGAACCAGACGATGTGCCCGATGAAGATCTTCGTCGGGTCATTGTTATTGCAAAGAGATAGACAATGCCAAAGTGAAAGGGAGAAGTTGAAGTTCGATCGCATGTTAAAGGATCACAAAAAAGAGTTGTATCCAAATTGCGAAGATGGTAACACAAAGCTCGGTACCACATTGGAATAGCTGCAGTGGAAGGCAGACAATGGTGTATCTGACAACAGATCTAAGAAGCTACTGAAAATATTAAAGAAGAAGCCCGACAGTACGTACGGAGCAATGAAAGTTCTATGCCCTCTGGGATTGGAGGTGCAGAAGATACATGCATGCCCTAATGTCTGCATCCTCTATCGCGGTGCGTACGAGGATTTGAACACATGCCCGGTATGCGGTGCATTGCGGTATAAAATCAGACGAGATGACCCTGGTGATGTTGAGGGCGAGCACCCAAGGAAGAGGGTGCTAGCTCTCGAGCATTGCTTTGGTTTTCCCTTCAAGAGGAAAGGGTGATGCAGCAAAGTAGCGTAAGTATTTCCCTCAGTTTTTGAGAACCAAGGTATCAATCCAGTAGGAGGCCACACGCAAGTCCCTCGTACCTACACAAACAAACCAGAACCTTGCAACCAACGTGATAAAGGGGTTGTCAATCCCTTCACGGCCACTTGCAAAAGTGAGATCTGATAGAGATGATAAGATAATATTTTTGGTATTTTTATGATAAAGATAAAAAGTAAAGATTGCAAAATAAAAATAGATTGGAAACTTATATGATGGAAAATAGACCCGGGGGCCATAGGTTTCACTAGTGGCTTCTCTCAAGATAGCATAAGTATTACGATGGGTGAACAAATTACTGTCGAGCAATTGATAGAATTGAGCATAGTTATGAGAATATCTAGGTATGATCATGTATGTAGGCATCGTCCGTTACAAGGCATCTACTACTATTACTCCACACATCGACCGCTATCCAGCATGCATCTAGAGTATTAAGTTCATAAGAACGGAGTAACGCTTTAAGCAAGATGACATGATGTAGAGGGATAAACTCATGCAATATCATATAAACCCCATCTATTTATCCTCGATGGCAACAATACAATACGTGTCGTTTCCCCTACTGTCACTGGGATCGAGCACCACAAGATTGAACCCAAAGCTAAGCACTTCTCCCATTGCAAGAAAGATCAATCTGGTAGGCCAAACCAAACTGATAATTCGAAGAGACTTGCAAAGATAACCAATCATACATAAAAGAATTTAGAGAAGATTCAAGTATTGTTCATAGATAATCTTGATCATAAACCCACAATTCATCGGATCTCGACAAACACACCGCAAAAGAAGATTACATCGAATAGATATCCAAGAGAATCCAGGAGAACTTTGTATTGAGATCCAAAGAGAGAGAAGAAGCCATCTAGCTAATAACTATGGACCCGAAGGTCTGAGGTAAACTACTCACACATCATCAGAGAGGCTATGGTGTTGATGTAGAAGCCCTCCATGATCAATGCTCCCTCCGGCGGAGCGCTAGAAAAGGCTCCAAGATGGGATCTCATGGGTACAAAAGGTTGCGGCAGTGGAAATAGGGTTTTGGCTCCTCTGCTGATGGTTTGGGGGTGCGTAGGTATATATAGGAGGAAGAAGTAGGTCGGTGGAGCCACGTGAAGGAAATATGCCCTAGAGGCAATAATAAAGTTATTATTTTATTTCCTTATATCATGATGAATATTTATTATTCATGCTAGAATTGTATTAACCGGAAACATAATACTTGTGTGAATACATAGACAAACTAAATGTCACTAGTATGCCTCTACTTGACTAGCTCGTTAATCGAAGATGGTCATGTTTCCTAACCATGGACATGTGTTGTCATTTGATTAACAGGATCACATCATTAGGAGAATAATGTGATTGACATGACCCATTTCATTAGCTTAGCACCCGATCGTTTAGTATGTTTCTATTGCTTTCTTCATGACTTATACATGTTCCTATGACTATGAGATTATGCAACTCCCGTTCACCGGAGGAACACTTTGTGTGCTACCAAACGTCACAACGTAACTGGGTGATTATAAAGGTGATCTACAGGTGTCTCCAAGGGTACATGTTGGGTTGGCGTATTTCGAGATTAGGATTTGTCACTCTGATTGTCGGAGAAGTATCTCTGGGCCCTCTCGGTAAGCACATCACATAAGCCTTGCAAGCATTGCAACTAATGAGTTAGTTGCGAGATGATGTATTACAAAACGAGTAAAGAGACTTTCCGGTAACGAGATTGAACTAGGTATTGAGATACCGTTGATCGAATCTCGGGCAAGTAACATACCGATGACAAAGGGAACAACATATGTTGTTATGCGGTCTGATTGATAAAGATCTTCGTAGAATATGTAGGAGCCAATATGAGCATCCAGGTTCCGCTATTGGTTATTGACCAGAGACATGTCTCGGTCATGTCTACATTGTTCTCGAACCGTAGGGTCCGCACGCTTAACGTTACGATGACAGTTTCATTATGAGTTTATATATTTTAATGTACCGAAGTTTGTTCCGAGTCCCGGATGTGATCACAGACATGACGAGGAGTCTCGAAATGGTCGAGACATAAAGATTGATATATTGGACGACTATATTCGGACACCGAAAGTGTTCCGGAGAAGTTTCGGATAAAACCGGAGTACCAGGGGGTTACTGGAACCCCCCGGGGGTTAATGGGCCTTATGGGCCTAAAGTGGAGAAGGGGAGGGGCGTCCAGGGCAGGCCGCGCGCCCCCTCCCCCTCTAGTCCGAATTGGACAAGGAGAGGGGGCGGCGCCCCCCCCCCCCCCCTTTCCTTCCTCTCCTCTCTCCCTTCCTTCCCCCTCTCCTACTTGGACAAGGAAAAGGAGGGAGTCCTACTCCCGGTAGGAGTAGGACTCCTCCCTGGTGCGCCCATCCTGGCCGGCTGCCCCTCCACCTTGCTCCTTTATATACGGGGGCAGGGGGCACCTCTAGACACACAAGTTGATCTTCGTGATCGTTCTCTTAGCCGTGTGCGGTGCCCCCCTCCACCATAATCCTCGATAATATTGTAGCGGTGCTTAGGCGAAGCCCTGCGACGGTAGAACATCAAGATCGTCGCCACGCCGTCGTGCTGACGGAACTCATCCCCGACACTTTGCTGGATCGGAGTCCGGGGATCGTCATCGAGCTGAACGTGTGCCAAGAACTCGGAGGTGCCGTAGTTTCGGTGCTTGGATCAGTCGGATCGTGAAGACGTACAACTACATCAACCGCGTTGATATAACGCTTCTGCTTTCGGTCTACGAGGGTACGTGGACAACACTCTCCCCTCTCGTTGCTATGCATCACCATGATCTTGCGTGTGCGTAGGAATTTTTTTTGAAATTACTACGTTCCCCAACAGTGGCATCCGAGCCTAGGTTTTATTTGTTGATATTATATGCACGAGTAGAACACAAGTGAGTTGTGGGCGATATAAGTCATACTTCTTACCAGCATGTCATACTTTGGTTCGGCGGTATTGTTGGATGAAGCGGCCCGGACCGACATTACGTGTACGCTTACGCGAGACTGGTTCTACCGACGTGCTTTGCACACAGGTGGCTGGCGGGTGTCAGTTTCTCCAACTTTAGTTGAACCGAGTGCGGCTACGCCCGGTCCTTGCGAAGGTTAAAACAGCACCAACTTGACAAACTATCGTTGTGGTTTTGATGCGTAGGTAAGATTGGTTCTTGCTTAATCCCGTAGAAGCCACGTAAAACTTGCAACAAACAAAGTAGAGGACGTCTAACTTGTTTTTGCAGGGCATGTTGTGATGTGATATGGTCAAGGCATGATGCTAAATTTATTGTATGAGATGATCAGGTTTTGTAACCGAGTTATCGGCAACTGGCAAGAGCCATATGGTTGTCGCTTTATTGTATGCAATGCAATCACCCTGTAATGCTTTACTTTAACACTAAGCGGTAGCGATAGTCGTAGAAGCATAAGATTGGCGAGACGACAACGATGCTACGATGGAGATCAAGGTGTCGCGCTGGTGACGATGGTGATCATGACAATGCTTCGGAGATGGAGATCACAAGCACAAGATGATGATGGCCATATCATATCACTTATATTGATTGCATGTGATGTTTATCTTTTATGCATCTTATATTGCTTTGATTGACGGTAGCATTATAAGATGATCTCTCACTAAATTTCAAGATAAAAGTGTTCTCCCTGAGTATGCATCGTTGCCAAAGTTCATCGTGCCCAGACACCACGTGATGATCAGGTGTGATAAGCTCTACGTCCATCTACAACGGGTGCAAGCCAGTTTTGTACACGCAGAATACTCAGGTTAAACTTGACGGGCCTAGCATATGCAGATATGGCCTCGGAACACTAAGACCGAAAGGTCGAGCGTGAATCATATAGTAGATATGATCAACATAGCGATGTTCACCATTGAAAACTACTCCATTTCACGTGATGATCGGTTATGGTTTAGTTGATTTGGATCACGTGATCACTTAGAAGATTAGAGGGATGTCTTTCTAAGTGGGAGTTCTTAAGTAATATGATTAATTGAACTTAAATTTATCATGAACTTAGTACCTGATAGTATCTTGCTTATTTATGTTTGATTGTAGATAGATGGCCCATGCTGTTGTTCCATTGAATTTTAATGCGTTCCTTGAGAAAGCAAAGTTGAAAGATGATGGTAGCAATTACACGGACTGGGTCCGTAACTTGAGGATTATCCTCATTGCTGCATAGAAGAGTTGCGTCCTGGAAGCACCGCTAGATGCCAGGCCTGCTACTGATGCAACTGACGATGTTAAGAACGTCTGGCAGAGCAAAGCTGATGACTACTCGATAGTTCAATGTGCCATGCTTTACGGCTTAGAATCGGGACTTCAACGACGTTTTGAACGTCATGGAGCATATGAGATGTTCCAGGAGTTGAAGTTAATATTTCAAGCAAATGCCCGGATTGTGAGATATGAAGCCTCCAATAAATTCTATAGCTACAAGATGGAGGAGAACAGTTATGTCAGTGAGCATATACTCAAAATGTCTGGGTATAATAATCACTTGATTCAACTGGAAGTTAATCTTCCGGATGATTGCCTCATTGACAGAATTCTCCAATCACTTACACCTAGCTACAAGAGCTTCGTGATGAACTATAATATGCAAGGGATGGATAAGACAGTTCCCGAGCTCTTCGCAATGCTAAAAGCTGCGGAGGTACAAATCAAGAAGGAGCATCAAGTGTTGATGGTCAACAAGACCACTGGTTTCAAGAAAAGGGGCAAAGGGAAGAAGAAAGGGAACTTCAAGAAGAACAACAAGCAAGTTGCTGCTCAGGAGAAGAAACCCAAATCTGGACCTAAGCCTGAAACTGAGTGCTTCTACTGCAAGCAGACTGGTCACTGGAAGCGGAACTGCCCGAAATATTTGGCGGATAAGAAGGATGGCAAGGTGAACAAAGGTATATGTGATATACATGTTATTTGATGTGTACCTTACTAGAGCTCGCAGTAGCACCTGGGTATTTGATACTGGTTCTGTTGCTAATATTTGCAACTCGAAACAGGGATTACGGATTAAGCGAACACTGGCGAAGGACGAGGTGACGATGCGCGTGGGAAATGGTTCCAAAGTCGATGTGATCGCGGTCGGCACGCTACCTCTACATCTACCATCGGGATTAGTATTAGACCTAAATAATTGTTATTTGGTGTCAGCGTTGAGCATGAACATTATATCTGGATCTTGTTTGATGCGAGACGGTTATTCATTTAAATCAGAGAATAATGGTTGTTCTATTTATATGAGTAATATCTTTTATGGTCATGCACCCTTGAAGAGTGGTCTATTTTTGATGAATCTCGATAGTAGTGATACACATATTCATAATGTTGAAGCCAAAATATGCAAAGTTGATAATGATAGTGCAACTTATTTGTGGCACTGCTGTTTAGGTCATATCGGTGTAAAACGCATGAAGAAACTCCATACTGATGGACTTTTGGAACCACTTGATTATGAATCACTTGGTACTTGCGAACCGTGCCTCATGGGCAAGATGACTAAAACGCCATTCTCCGGTACTATGGAGAGAGAAACATATTTGTTGGAAATCATTCCTACAGATGTATGTGGTCCGATGAATGTTGAGGCTCGTGGCGGATATCGTTATTTTCTCACCTTCACAGATGGTTTAAGAAGATATGGGTATATCTACTTAATGAAACATAAATCTGAAACATTTGAAAAGTTCAAAGAATTTCAGAGTGAAGTTGAAAATCATCGTAACAAGAAAATAAAGTTTCTAAGATCTGATCGTGGAGGAGAATATTTGAGTTACGAGTTTGGTCTACATTTGAAACAATGCAGAATAGTTTCGCAGATCACGCCACCCGGAACACCATAGTGTAATGGTGTGTCCGAATATCGTAATCGTACTTTACTTGATATGGTGCAATCTATGATGTCTCTTACAGATTTACCGCTATCGTTTGGGGGTTATGCTGTCACGACCCTAGACTTTGCTTGTATTAGTTGCAATTGAGAGCATCCATGCATCATGTTTAAATTTCATGAAACTTGAAATGGGGATGACAAACCCTAGCACCAAATGGAATGCAATTAGGATCAAATAAAAATATTTTCAATAATCCCAAATGCCCTTTAGAAAAGCTCATGATTTTGGTTAAAGGTGAAAACCTCTGCCAAAAGGCATGCACATATTTCTAGGCCATTCTGGATTTTTGAATTAAATCATATACTATTTGAATTTGGGCATTTAAATGCTATAAAATATTTTAAATGCTCAGATAATCATGAACTAAAATCTTTACTGTTGGAAATATTCCAAACAGTAGCTTGAAGCAGTTTCATGATTTATGGGTTAGTTTTAGTATTTTAATAAAAGCCTAAAGACTACAGAATAATAGAAAACAGAATTAAAAGAGAGAGAGAGGAACTTACCTGGGAAGCCCACCTGGCCTGGCACTGTAGCCGCCCAGCTGGGCAAAGCCAGCCCAGCCCATCTCCACCTCCCCTGTCGTCTTCCTCCTCTTGCCAGGAGGACGAAGGGCGCGTGGCCACCGCTCGCGAGCACGCGCCTCGCCAGCTCCTGCTTGCCGCCGACGCCCTGGACGCGCTGTACGACGCCATGCACACCCCCCGACCCCCTCGTCCTCTCCCCTCTCTCCCTGGATCTCTTTCCCCTCCCCTGCTCTCTCTCTCGCGGCGCCACCGAACAGAGAGCCGCCGTCACTCGCCACCACCGCGGCCATTGCCTCCCCCTCGCCTCCCTGACCAGCCCAGAGGCTCCGCCTCGACCCCCTCCTCGTCCACGCCGAGCCAAACGACCGGGGGAGCACTGCATCGCCGTCGTCATCGTCTTCTTCAACCTCGGGTCACCGAGATCGCCGGTGACCTCCCGTCGTCACCAGCCCCTCCCCGAGCTCGCCGATGCCCCCGTTGCAACCGCTGTGAGCTCCTGCCCCTAACCCCCCTCCTCCCCGCATCGATTGCACCGTGTAGCCGTCGATTTCACCGGAGCCGAGACCACCTCGCCGCCGGCCATGGCACCGTCGCGGCTACAGGCGCCGTAGCTTGAACCTGAGCATGTAATCGTGCTCGGGTTGCTCCTAGGAGACGGCCCCGACCACCAGATGGTCCTGCCGTGCACCAGAACACTAAACCCGCGCGTGTCCGAACTCCGTCCGCCGCGGATGACCTCGCCGCGGTCATCTCCGTCCACCCCAGCTCCTGCTGTCTGCTCTGTTAGCTGCGCGCGAGCCGCAGCTCTTCATAGAGCCTCTCCACGCCCAAAACCATCGCCTGTGGGCATTTTCCGAAGCCCTCCGCCGCGCCTTTCGTCGCCGGCGTCGAGTCGCCGGTGGGTTTGACCCCGCCGGCCTGGGGTTGACCCCGCTGACCAAGTTGACTCCGGCTGGGCCCAGTTGACCCCTCTGGCTCAATGACAGGTGGGGCCCGGCCCTGCTAATTAATTAAGATTAGTATTAACTGTTTTAGTTAAACTAATTACACTGACACGCGGGACCCACTGGTCAGGGTTGACCTGGACCACGCCCCGTTGACTCGCTTACGTCATGCTGATGCAGTGCTGACGCAATATTTCATTTTCTGGAATTAGTTAATTCTAAATATTTGAAAATTTCAGAAAATACCCAAACTTCAAAAATTCATAGAAATTCAACCGTAGCTCCAAATCAAATAATTTATATATGAAAAATGATCAGAAAAATCCAATCTATCCATCTGTACTAGTTTCATGCATGTTAGAACACTTTAACATTGCTGTTTAGGTGAAACAAGTTAGTACACTAATATGACTTCATGAAATGGGTTAGCATTTGAATCTTTGGTTCAAATGGACTCATTCCAATCTGTTCTAGCTTGCATTAGCCCAAAACACACTCATATTGCCATGTCATGATCATGCATCATATTGTGCATTACATTGATTGTGTTCTTTCTCAGTTGCCGGTGTTTGTCCCCTTTCGATAGACGTGGTTCCGACGATGTGATCGATGACACCGATGAAGAGCTATACTATCTTCAGAAGTGCCAGGCAAGCAAAACCCCCTTGTTCATTCCGATACAATCCCACTCTCTCACTCCTGCTCTCGTTTACTGCATTAGGACAACAACGATTCATGTGTTACTTGCTGCGGTAGCTGAACCCCTTTATCCTTTGCATGACCTGTCATTCCACAGTAAATAGATGAAACCCACTAGCATGAGTAGGAGTTGTTTGAGCCCATGTTGTGCCTACTCATTCATGCTTGCTTGTCATGCCTGCTACTGCTTAGAGTTGAGTCGGGTCTGATTCATCGGGAATGAATTGGAATGGTGATGAACATGTCCTACTGTGTGTGAGCTAAGTGTGTGAATACGATTTGGTAAAGGTATTGGTGAGAGGCCATGTAGGAGTACATGGTGGGTTGTCTCATTGAAGCCGTCCTCAGGAACTGAGTTCTGTGTTTGTGATCCATGAAACAGCTACTACCATGCATTGGGCCCTGAAATATGACCCCGCTCGACTTCTTAATCACCCTTGTCCTCTGTCCAGGAGTTGCAAGTAGTTTCTGGTGTTTGTAGTATGCTGGGGGCCGCACGCAGCGCTGACCGTAGGGGTAGGCTGTGTTGCGGTAGGCACGTGGCCGGGCAGCCGGGCGCCCGTTTGGTGTCTCGGACCCTGTACACATCGTTCGGGGCCGTTAGTGGAAACCTCGGCCGGACTCCCTGCGGATGGAACCCGAATAGGCGATAAACCTGGACTAGAGACTTGAGTGTTTAGGTAGGTCGTGGTCTACACCCACGTCGGCTTTCGCTTGAAGTCTGCCGAGCACATGTCGTGTGCAGACGCTAAGTGGTGGAAACATGTATGAAGAAGTACACCCCTGCAGGGTTAACATCATCTATTCGAATAGCCGTGTCCGCGGTAATGGACTTCTGGGTTGCCTATATCAGTTCATAGACAAGTGAAAGTGGATACTCTAAAATGCGCAAGATAAGCGTGAGTGCTATGGATGGCCTTCTCGTAGGGAGACGGAAGTGGATCCATAGTGGTGTATTGATATGGTGAATATGTGGACTCGTGTGCGCCACCTCAAAGAGTTACTTGCAGTCGTAGTTCAGGATAGCCACCGAGTCAAAGCTGGCTTGCTGCAGTTAAACTCCACCACCCCTTTATTGATACTGATGCATATGTAGTTAGTTCTGATGTAAGTCTTGCTGAGTACAATTGTACTCACGTTTGCCTATTTTATGTTTTTGCAGAGAGACTTCAGTCTCGCTAGTAGTACCGCTTGGACTTCGACGTTTAGCTTGATACCTCAGCTACGATCTTGTGCCCTCGGCGGGATCTGGTAGATAGTCAGGCTTCTCAAGCCCTTTTCATTTGTAGATGTCTGTACTCAGACATGATAAGCTTCCGCATGTGCTTGTTGTTTGTATGCTCTGAATGTTGGGTCATGAGACCCATGTTTGTAATATCTGGCTCTTCCGAGCCTAATGAATAAATACTTTGAGTCGTAGAGTTATGTTGTGATGCCATGTTGTATTTACTCATATCGGGCATATTGTGTGTATGATTGAAATGCTTGGTATGAGTGGGATCCGACTATCTAGTTGTTTATCCTTGGCAGCCTATCATATGAGGAAATGTAAGTCTAGTGCTTCTGAGTGATAGTAGTCCGCTACAGCCCGGTTCACCGGAGTCCTGCTAGCCCAGCACTACTGCCTGGAACACTTGACTGGCCGGCATGTGATTCACGTCGTTCCTGTGTCTGTCCCTTCAGGGAAATGTCACGCGGTGTTATCCGGAGTCCTGCCTAGCCAGTGCTACAGCCCGGATTTATACGTTGTTGACCGACATGCTCGATGTGATTCACGTATGCCTGTCCTCATAGGTTAGTACCGCCTTGGGTTCACGACTAGCCATGTCGGCCCGGGTTCTTTGTCATATGGATGCTAGCGACACTATCATATACGTGAGCCAAAAGGCGCAAACGGTCCCGGGCCAGGTAAGGTGGCACCCGTGGGAATACCGTGCGTGAGGCCGCAAAGTGATATGATGTGTTACATGCTGGATCGGTGTGACTTAGGATCGGGGTCCTGACATATGCTTTAGAGACGGACGCATTCACGTTAAATAGGGCACCATCAAAATCCGTTGAGACGACACCTTATGAACTGTGGTTTGGCAAGAAACCAAAGTTGTCATTTCTGAAAGTTTGGGGCTGCGATGCTTATGTGAAAAAACTTCAACCTGATAAGCTTGAACCCAAATCGGAGAAATGTGTCTTCATAGGATACCCAAAGGAAACTGTTGGGTACACCTTCTATCACAGATCCGAAGGCAAGACATTTGTCGCCAAGAATGGATCCTTTCTAGAGAAGGAGTTTCTCTCCAAAGAAGTGAGTGGGAGGAAAGTAGAACTTGATGAGGTAACTGTACCTGCTCCCTTATTGGAAAGTAGTACATCACAGAAACCGGTTTCTGTGACACCTACACCGATTAGTGAGGAAGCTAATGATAATGATCATGAAGCTTCAGAACAAGTTACTACTGAACCTCGTAGATCAACCAGAGTAAGATCCGCACCAGAGTGGTACGGTAATCCTGTTCTGGAAGTCATGCTGCTAGATCATGATGAACCTAAGAACTATGAAGAAGCGATGGTGAGCCCAGATTCCGCAAAATGGCTTGAAGCCATGAAATCTGAGATGGGATCCATGTATGAGAACAAAGTGTGGACTTTGGTTGACTTGCCCAATGATCGGCAAGCAATTGAGAATAAATGGATCTTTAAGAAGAAGACTGACGCTGACGGTAATGTTACTGTCTACAAAGCTCGACTTGTTGCAAAAGGTTTTCAACAAGTTCAAGGGATTGACTACGATGAGACCTTCTCACCCGTAGCGATGCTTAAGTCTGTCCGAATCATGTTAGCAATTGCCGCATTTTATGATTATGAAATTTAGCAGATGGACGTCAAAAATGCATTCCTGAATGGATTTCTGGAACAAGAATTGTATATGATGCAACCAGAAGGTTTTGTCGATCCAAAGGGAGCTAACAAAGTGTGCAAGCTCCAGCGATCCATTTATGGACTGGTGCAAGCCTCTCGGAGTTGAAATAAATGCTTTGATAGTGTGATCAAAGCATTTGGGTTTGTACAGACTTTTGGAGAAGCCTGTATTTACAAGAAAGTGAGTGGGAGCTCTGTAGCATTTCTGATATTATATGTGGATGACATATTACTAATCGGAAATGATATAGAATTTCTCGATAGCATAAAGGGTTATTTGAAAAAGAGTTTTTCAATGAAAGACCTCGGTGAAGCTACTTACATATTGGGCATTAAGATCTATAGAGATAGATCAAGACGCTTAATTGGACTTTCACAAAGTACATACCTTGACAAAGTTTTGAAGAAATTCAAAATGGATCAGGCTAAGAAAGGATTCTTGCCTGTGTTACAAGGTGTGAAGTTGAGTAAGACTCAATGCCCGACCACTTCAGAAGATAGAGAGAAAATGAAAGATGTTCCCTATGCTTCAGCCATAGGCTCTATCATGTATGCAATGTTGTGTACCAGACCTGATGTGTGTCTTGCTATAAGTCTAGCAGGGAGGTACCAAAGTAATCCAGGAGTGGATCACTGGACAGCGGTCAAGAACATCCTGAAATACCTGAAAAGGACTAAGGATATGTTTCTCGTATATGGAGGTGACAAAGAGCTCATCGTAAATGGTTACGTTGATGCAAGCTTTGACATTGATCCGGACGATTCTAAATCGCAAACCGGATACGTGTTTACATTAAACGGCGGTGCTGTCAGTTGGTGCAGTTCTAAACAAAGTGTTGTGGCGGGATCTACGGGTGAAGCGGAGTACATAGCTGCTTCAGAAGCAGCAAACGAAGGAGTCTGGATGAAGGAGTTCATATCCGATCTAGGTGTCATACCTAGTGCATCGAGTCCAATGAAAATCTTTTGTGACAATACTGGTGCAATTGCCTTGGCAAAGGAATCCAGATATCACAAGAGAACCAAGCACATCAAGAGACGCTTCAATTCCATCCGGGATCTAGTCCAGGTGGGAGACATAGAGATTTGCAAGATACATACGGATCTGAATGTTGCAGACCCATTGACTAAGCCTCTTCCACGAGCAAAACATGATCAGCACCAAAGCTCCATGGGTGTCAGAATCATTATTGTGTAATATAGATTATTGACTCTAGTGCAAGTGGGAGACTGAAGGAAATATGCCCTAGAGGCAATAATAAAGTTATTATTTTATTTCCTTATCTCATGATAAATGTTTATTATTCATGCTACAATTGTATTAACCGGAAACGTAATACTTGTGTGAATACATAGACAAACTAAATTTCACTAGTATGCCTCTACTTGCCTAGCTCGTTAATCGAAGATGGTTATGTTTCCTAACCATAGACATGTGTTGTCATTTGATTAACAGGATCACATCATTAGGAGAATAATGTGATTGACATCACCCATTTCATTAGCTTAGCACCCGATCGTTTAGTATGTTGCTATTGCTTTCTTCATGACTTATACATGTTCCTATGACTATGAGATTATGCAACTCCCGTTTACCGGAGGAACACTTTGTGTGCTACCAAACGTCACAACGTAACTGGGTGATTATAAAGGTGCTCTACAGGTGTCTCCAAGGGTACATATTGGGTTGGCGTATTTCGAGATTAGGATTTGTCACTCCGATTGTCGGAGAGGTATCTCTGGGCCTTCTCGGTAATGCACATCACATAAGCCTTGCAAGCATTGCAACTAATAAGTTAGTTGCGAGATGACGTATTACAGAACGAGTAAAGAGACTTGCCGGTAACAAGATTGAACTAGGTATTGAGATATCGATGATCGAATCTCGGGCAAGTAACATACCGATGACAGAGGGAACAACGTATGTTGTTATGCGGTCTGACCGATAAAGATCTTCGTAGAATATGTAGGAGACAATATGAGCATCCAGGTTCCGCTATTGGTTATTGACCGGAGACATGTCTCTGTCATGTCTACATTGTTCTCGAACCGTAGGGTCCGCACGCTTAACGTTACGATGACAGTTTCATTATGACTTTATATATTTTGATGTACCGAAGTTTGTTCGGAGTCCCGGATGTGATCCCGGACATGACGAGGAGTCTTGAAATGGTCGAGACATAAAGATTGATATATTGGAAAACTATATTCGGACACCGGAAGTGTTCCGGAGAAGTTTCGGATAAAACCGGAGTACCGGGGGATTACCGGACCCCCCCCCCCCCGGGGGGGGTTAATGGGCCTTATGGGCCTAAAGTGGAGAAGAGGAGGGGCGGCCAGGGCAGGCCGCGCACCCCCTCCCCCTCTAGTCCGATTTGGACAAGGGGGGGCGGCGCCCCCCTTTCCTTTCTCTCCTCTCTCCCTTCCTTCCCCCTCTCCTACTTGGACAAGGAAAAGGAGGGAGTCCTACTCCCGGTAGGAGTAGGACTCCTCCCTGGCGCGCCCCTCCTGGCCGGTCGCCCCTCCCCCTTGCTCCTTTATATACGGGGGCAGGGGGGCACCTCTAGACACACAAGTTGATCTTCGTGATCGTTCTCTTAGCCGTGTGCGGTGCCCCCTTCCACCATAATCCTCGATAATATTGTAGCGGTGCTTAGGCGAAGCCCTGCGACGGTAGAACATCAAGATCGTCGCCACGCTGTCGTGCTGACGGAACTCATCCCCGACACTTTGCTGGATCGGAGTCCGGGGATCGTCATCGAGCTGAACGTGTGCCAAGAACTCGAAGGTGCCGTAGTTTCGGTGCTTGGATTGGTCGGATCGTGAAGACGTACGACTACATCAACCGCGTAGATATAACGCTTCTGCTTTCGGTCTACGAGGGTACGTGGACAACACTTTCCCCTCTCGTTGCTATGCATCACCATGATCTTGCGTGTGCGTAGGAATTTTTTTGAAATTACTACGTTCCCCAACACCACAAGGGGCCCACGAGGGTGGAAGGCGCGCCCCCCTGCCTCGTGGCTTCATTGTTGGTTGTTTGACGTCCACTCCAAGTCCTCTGGATCATGTTTGTTCCGAAAATCACGTTCCCGAAGGTTTCATTCCGTTTGGACTCAGTTTGATATTCTTTTTCTGCAGAACACTGAAATAGGCAAAAAAACAGCAATTTGGGTTGGGCCTCCGGTTAATAGGTTAGTCCCAAAAATAATATAAAAGTGTATAATAAAGCCCATTAAACATCCAAACAGAATATATAATAGCATGGAACAATCAAAAATTATAGATACATTGGAGACGTATCAGAGAGTTCCTGCCAAGGTGATATGGTATGCTCCTATAATACGACGGTTGAAACGTCTGTTCAGAAACAAAGAGCATGCCAAGTTGGTGCGATGGCACAAAGAGGACCGTAAGAAAGACGAGAAGTTGAGAGCACCCGCTGACGGGTCGCAGTGGAGAAAAATTGAGAGAACGTGGGAGGACTTTGCAGGTGACGCAAGGAACGTATGGTTTGGTTTAAGCGCGGATGGAATTAATCCTTTTGGCGAGCAGAGCAGTAGTCATAGCACCTGGCCCATGACTCTGTGTATCTATAACCTTCCTCCTTGGTTGTGCATGAAGCAGAAGTTCATTATGATGCCAGTGCTCATCCAAGGCCATAAGCAACCTGGCAACGACATTGATGTGTACCTAAGGCCATTAGTTGAAGAACTTTTACAGTTGTGGAATGGAAAAGGTGTACATGTGTGGGATGAGCACGACCAGAAGGAATTTGACCTACATGCGTTGCTGTTTGTAACCATTAATGATTGGCCTGCTCTCAGCAACCTTTCATGACAGACAAACAAGGGATACCACACATGCATGCAATGTTTAGTCGACACCGAAAGTATATATTTGGACAAATGTAGGAAGAATGTGTACCTGAGACATCATCGATTTCTTCTGACCAACCATCAATGTCTAAAGAAAGGCAAGCATTTCAAAGGTGAGGCAGAATACCAGAAGAAGCCCGCCATCCATACTAGTGATCACATACTTGATATGGTCAATGATTTACAAGTAATCTTTGGAAAGGGTCCCGGCGGACTATCTGTTCCGAATGAGGCTGAGGGACGCGCACCCATGTGGAAGAAGAAATCTATACTTTGGGACCTACCCTATTGGAAAGACCTAGAGGTCCGCTCTGCAATCAACATGATGCACGTGATGAATTTTTTGTGTGTGAACCTGCTAGGCTTCTTGGTCGTCTATGGGAGGACAAAAGATACACCGGAGGCACGGGAGGACCAGCAACGTGTGCACGAAAAAGACGGCATGCATCCAAAGCAGTATGAAGGTCCTGCCAGCTAAGCTCTTACCAAAGAAGAGAAGGAAATCTTCTTTGAATGCTTGCTCAGTATGAAGGTCCCGTATGGCTTCTCATCCAATATAATGGGAATATAAATATGGCAGAGAAAAAGTTGTTTGAGCCTCCAGAGGATAATTGTGTATCTCTGGATGAGTCTAGGATTGAGGATGCTCCTCAACTTGCTACTGATGAGAATGATATTTTGACTGCCCCTTTTTCCAAGAAAGAGGTGTTTGAGGCCATTTCATATATGAAAAACAATAAGGCTCCAGGACAGGATGGATTTCCGGAGGAGTTCTATAAAAAATGTTGGCATATTATTAAGGGGGATTTGTTACCGATGTTTCATGATTTATTCTCGGGACAGCTTCAATTATTTCACCTGAATTTTGGAAAGATAACCCTTCTTCCTAAGAAAACAGAGGCTGTGAGAATAAAGCAGTTCAGACCCATCTGTCTTCTTAATGTTAGTTTCAAAAATTTGACCAAGGTTGGGACTAATTGGCTCACGCAGATTGCGCATTCTGTGGTGCAGCATTCCCAAACTGCTTTCATACCGGACAGAAACATCCTAGAAGGGGTTATGGTCCTTCATGAAATGCTCCACGAGATTCACACGAAAAAACTAGATGGAGTTGTTTTCAAGGTGGATTTCGAGAAAGCGTACGATAAAGTCAAATGGCCTTTCCTTCAACAGGCCTTACGTATGAAAGGTTTTGATGAAGCCTGGCGACGCCAGGTAGAATCTTTCACGCAAAAAAGGGAGTGTTGGAATTAAAGTGAATGACAACATAGGTCATTATTTCCAGAAACATAAGGGCCTGAGACAAGGTGATCCGATGTCTCCTATTTTGTTTAACATTGTGGTTGATATGTTGGCAATTCTAATAGGAAGGGTAAGGAGGCTGGTCAGGTGGGTGGCTTTGGTGCCTCATCTATTTGATGGAGGTGTGTCTATCCTATAGTACGCTGATGATACGATCATCTTTATGGAGCACGACTTGGCAAAAGCGAGAAATATGAAGCTGGTGTTATGCTTATTTGAACAATTGACCGGGTTAAAGATTAACTTCCATAAAAGTGAATTGTTCTATTTTGGTAGAGCCAATGAGGAACAAGAGACTTATAGGCAATTCTTTGGGTGCGAATTGGGGACTTTACCTTTTACGTACTTAGGTATACCCATTCACCATCGTAAGCTGAGAAACAGAGAACAAAAGTGCATCGAGGATCGCTTTGAGAAGAAACTGAGTTGCTGGAAGGGCAAGCTCATGTCATACGGAGGCCGCTTAATTCTCATTAATTCGATGCTCACAAGTATGCCTATGTTTCTCTTGTCTTTCTTCGAAGTCCTAGTTAGAGTTAGGAAAAGGCTGGACTTATATCGATCTCGATTCTTCTGGCAGAGCGATGAACTAAAAAGAAAATACAGACTCGCCAAATGGGATATTATTTGTCGACCAAAATACCAATGGGGTCTTGGCATTGAAAATCTTGACATCAAGAACAGATGTCTTCTCAGCAAGTGGTTGTCCAAGTTATCTGTTGAGACTGATGCCACATGGATGCAGATTCTCCGTAGTAAGTATCCACGGTCCAAAACTTTGTCACAGGTGAGAGTGAGACCGACGGACTCGCCTTTTTGGAAGGGGCTCATGAGACTCAAATCAGCCTTTTTCAATAGGACAAAATTTATAATCGGTAATGGAACTACCACGCGTTTTTTGGAGGATACCTGGCTAGGAGAGACGCCACTCGCGCTTCAGTACCCGTCCCTTTATAGTATTGTTCAATGACGTGATGCTTATGTTGCAATGATACGTCACTCCATCCCCCTTAATATTCATTTTAGGAGGACGCTTGCCGGCAATCGTTGGGAAGCGTGGCTTCATTTAGTGAGTAGACTGATGAAGGTTCAGCTATCTCAACAGCCCGATCAGTTGCGCTGGAAGCTCACTAGGTCTGGAGAGTTCACAGTTAAATGGACGTATCTCGATGTTATCAACTATAACGCCATTCCTAGTTCCAAATATGTTTGGAAAGTCAAAGTTCCTTTGAAAATTAAAGTGTTTATATGGTTTGTACATAAACAAGTCATATTAACTAAGGATAACTTGGCAAAGCGCAACTGGACAGGATCTACTAGGTGTAGTTTTTGTGATCGGGATGAAACTATCAAACACCTTTTTCTTGAGTGCCCGTTGGCCAAAATTTTGTGGCGGACAGTGCACATAGCCTTTAACATTACTCCTCCGAATTCTGTCAGCACGTTATTTGGAACGTGGCTTAATGGATAGAGTCCGAAACAGCTAGACACATTCGCGTAGGAATATGTGCTTTATTGTGGGCAATTTGGAACTGCAGAGATGATTTGGTTTTTAACAGAACAACAAATATTCATTTTTTGCAGGTTATCTTGCAAGCCACTGCGCTGATCCATGTGAGGTCGCTACTCACTCCGACGGAGGCCAGGGAGCTTTTGGTTACTGGATCTATCCGGTGGGAGATGGTAGCACGGGATATCTTCAACCGGTTTGGATGGCGGTCATGTAATAGGATAGGCAATTAGTTTTCCTATCTTTCTTACTAGATGGAAATTGCGGCTTGACGGACCCCACACCCATGCCGGGTGCGGTCATATCCAGCAGGTAACAAAGGTATCAGATCAAATTTGTAAGAACAACATCAGAATTCAACAATCCAATGGACATTTTCATCAGAATTAAAACAACTCAAAGCAGTCCAACCTTATGTCCCACAACTTTATTAGCCATTAAGCAATCAACTGTTATATCCATAACTGCAATGAAGGTGGTACAAAAAGATATAGAGGTAGAGTGGCGGCAAACAGATACAAAAGGGAACACTGAGACCACTAATCCAACATTAGGATTTCTCAAAGACACGTGAGGAAGACAACACTTGTAACCCGGTAGGAACCGCCTTGGTGCATGGTGACTGTCTAAGTCAATGATCCAGCGTCTGTTGTTTCTCAGCGAAGCATTAGTTTGGTACAAAGAATCAAATCCATTACAAATTTAAATATGGTTCAATAGAAAACATTAACTTTAGTACAAAGAGCATATGGTCCACTAAAATGATGATGGATATTTCACTCACACAAAGGGTGACATACATATATACTTTTTTACAAAGGGGGATTGCCTAACCCATACTAAAATAGCTATGTGCATGATTTGGGGAAATCAGCAAGAGAAGGTAAGTATCAGCAACGGTATGAACCGAGCGCATCGAGTATCCATACGTAAACATATGCAAAAGGATCACACGACAAACTGATACATCTTATAGACTATTACATCATTCACTTAGTTTTACTAACCTACCAAACTACCTATGTCGTCAAAGGAAACCTGAGCAATTGTATTTCTGATCACATGACCTGGTTCTGTTTAGTTTTACGTTCGCCAATAGCTGATCCGAACAAAGGAAAGATGAAATTTAGATATGAAAGAACTGCTACATACTACTACGCTATACCATTGTGTTTACCTATTGTGTTGGTCCTCTCGGAAAGCCATGGTTGACTGCATAGAGTCTTAACCACTGGACGTCTACCTGAATAACTAAACCAATCAGCATGTCAATTACAAAATTATCAATACAATTCATAGAGTAGAACCAAGAGGAGCCTTGGTAAATGTCAAATTTAAACCAAGAGGATTGCTGTTAGCATGTACCTAGTATTCATAGAGTAGAACCAAGAGGAGCCTTGGTAAATGTCAAATTTAAACCAAGAGCATTGTTGCTAGCATGTATCTAGTAAGATATGTTATAGTATAAACCTTAAGCAACCACATTGGTAATCTAAACCAGAAGGTACAGTAGAACCAAACTTGCACATTTTCACCACATCTTAATATACTCGTACGGATGGTAATTTCTCTGTATTCATATGTGTATCAATCAGCAGGAAATTAATACTGGCAAGCCGATTATCTTCCAAATCAAGCACGGCAGCATATAATAGATTGTATTTGGACTGGTTTCCATCTACTATTTGCTCATCTGAGTCATGGTCATTCAGACAGAAATTTAGCAAGGAAAGGAAGTGAAAGATAGACAGACAGATAAACAAAGAGTGGGAGGGGTAGGAGATAGGTGCAAGAAACAAATCAGAATGGATGGCGAACACACCCCGCGTGTTTCCCATGGTTCTTTAAAGTTTTAGTAACAATGGATAAAAGAAAGCAGGGGAAAGCGCTGGAGCGAGCAGGAGAAATAGGGAGAGGCATGAGGGATGAGGGTCTACCAAGATTCGTCAACTGAGTTCCATGAGTAGGGTAAGTTAAGGCTAGGCAGAGATGGATACATGTTTCAGTCTCTTCATGCTATTAAATGTAACGCAGTACAATCAGATATTTCGACTATTAGAAAAGTCAGGCTGAAAAAAATGTAGCAGCAATTGGTGATGTATGAAGGTAGAGCCGAAAAATGCTTAATCCATGCTTTCTTTTCAATCCAACTTTATAGTAACCACAATTTTTCATCTTACTTTTGCAACTTTAAAATCAGATATCAATTGGAAGCTTTCCACCCAAGATACCGAATGCCGACCATGGTAGGTTAGATTTTAAATCAAGAATCAGACAGTTAACAGACACCACACAGCATTTCTACTCCGCATGGTAGCAAGCTTGTTTATGTAATCTGCAACTATAATATATCGTACCAAGAAACAAATAACATCCACATGTTAATGTAAGTTGTTAAATACAAAACTATATACCACAGAAGAGTCAAGTAAATCTTTGATGCATGTTTTGAAATGGAAATTAGCACGGGAGATAGATGATAGATTTTGTTGCCCGTAGAGAACTCACAATTAATTCCGAAATGGAAATTAGCTCCATGGATGTCAGGTGGGATGGCCTTCAGTTACTTTCACAGGAGAGGAAGAGGTGCCTTGTCGTGCCATGGTGGGAGAGGATCAGGGTAGTAGCTGGTGGCGTAGGAAATCTTCGGCGAGAAAACTTTATGATCTAGTCAAGCCCACTGCATGAAAGTGGAGACATGGTAGTAGGGTTTAGGTTCCCACAATGAACTCTGTTGAAATCCTTTAAAGAATCCAGTTGCTGAAATAGATAAAAGGGAAAATAGCCTAATTAGCTTACCCGCCGACCCAAAAGAAGAAACGAAGAAACAAATACGATTAGCTATTGACTGATCATGAAAAATGATGAGATCGCAAACAGTGATAATAGCTTCTTGAATTCATCTATAATAGATAAAGAATATATAACTACTGCATTAATAGTTAAGAATATATAGGGGTCCTGTAATCATGTAAATACTCTGAATTATTATACCTATGATATGAGAAAATTATAAACATCTTTATATCGTCATAAAAGGAAGATGCACATGTACATGGTCAAAAGTTAGGATGCCAGTTTAAGAATAACAGCGGAGTCAGAACTTATTTTGCCAATTGTGTTAAGAGTACAAGAATTGTAATATGGAGAACTTTTAGGAAATGATTTACTTGATATGATGAATTGAACCCTTTTTCTCTTAGCTGATGGATGGAATCATTTTGCTCCAATCAGTCAATAGAAAGCAATCACCATCACATCATAGAAAGCAATCTGAAACTCTCTGCGCTACAGAAAGCAAGCTAAACCACGCCGGAACATTTGCAGCTACTAAATAGTCAGCCAGGGTGTCCAGATGCTAGCAGTTATAGGGGCAGTAACCTGCCATAACATTATGGAAATTCCTATGCAGCATAAAAGGAGACATGATGGCCTAGCTAGGTACCCACAACGACCCAGACGTGCACACATCCAGACACAAGCAGGGTTCGAGCGGCACCAATGCAATGCGGAAGCACAGGGCGAACCAACTAAACATGTAGCAGGTTGCAAGCACTCTTAGAATCTGAACATTACAAAGTTTTACACATCTCAACTTACAAAAAATTCAGAGAGAGAGAGAGAGAGGGAGCAGCAAGGGTTCAGGTCCAGAGACTGCAAAATAGGTTCTCTACGGGCCAGTTTGTTGTATGTAGACGCCTATTTTACACATAGCAGGTCCCTCATGTAGACAAACATCAGAAGGACAGAAAGGATTGATAGCACAAATATTTTAAACCGGCAAATTCAACTCCTTATATAATGCGCAGACCTATGCTAGAGTCTAAAATGAATATATATTCATAAAAGGGTTACTATTACCTACACTGTACAGAGGAAGAACTAATTAAGGATATATATTTTGGCCCCTAACATTAAAAAATCAAGGAATGCACATCAAGGATATTCTGATTTACATGGAATATTATAACACATACAAGTCATAACAAATTATAGCAAGAACACAATCTGCAATTACGCATCAATATGGTATAGCTTGCAATAAACTTCCCAAATGACTGGTTTATGGAAAAAGATTAAATGACACCAGGTTTACATCATCAAGTTACATGAACTAATGATCAGGGAGAAATGGCATGCATTTCAAATAAATAAATTCAATTTCCACCGTTTTCTTGATAGAATTTGAGAAGATCATAGTGTAAGAATTTTAAAAGCAAGATGAACTGATCAATCAACAGAACAGGACATACCTTGTTTTTGTTTACTGGTGGTGCCATGGACCCAAAAGCTTGTGCGCTTGTCGCCGGAGTAGCGGAGAAAAGCTTCCTCCGTGCGAGTGAATCCATCACGCGTCAAGACACCACGCGTCATGAAAATAAGACGGCAACGCTGCATCAAATTGACAGGTACACATCAGATCAGCAAGATGGGTACGATGGCGAAAGAAGAGAAAAGAAAGGAGCCAACTACCAACACAGTACACCAACAAGAATACAGGAAAGCTATAAATGAGTCAGTAGAATACAAAGAATGTAGGATAACATATATTCTTTCTTCTTGCAAGAACCCTTCACTTCGCCAGCACGCTGTTCAGTTGCCTTCAACTCTTCTTCAGTTCCAAAAAGGGCAACATTATTGTCATCATCATTACCAGCTGCAGGAGCCTGGAAAATACAGAATTCACGATGTTATACTTGTGATAATAAAATATAAAAAAACAAAAATGCCCAATAACAACAAGGCACGTGAATCAGTTCAGCAGTTGGCACACTTATGCAAAAGAAATTGTAAGATATATCCAAAGCAAGAGGGTCATGGCTGTAACCTAAGGGCCATGCGCTCAAAATCATAAATTAGAAGAAAGCACATATATCTCAAGGGAACATAGTCGGTGAGCTTATTTTTGATGCTGACAGTGACAGGTGTTTGTTCAACCAATACCTTTAATTGATGGTATTTCTGCGTGAAACCTTGATAGCAAAGAATAAAATTGTCTGACTAATGTACCCCAACCCCCTATTGGAATAGTCCTGCTATCTTAGGGAATATGATGGCTACAGTACAATGTTTATCAGAGGCATCCTAGTTATTTTGTTCCAAGCCTGTCACTGGGTGCATCCAGAAGAAGAAGCCACCAGCTTTAGGAGTCCAGCAAAGCACGACCATATCCAACATTAGCACTACAATTTCATTAAAGGAGGTGGGTTGATTGTCTCCAAAATTGTGCAATGGAAACAACCTGAAGGTACAAACAAACACCGACTACTACAGAAATACTTGGATCATATGTGTCGGCAAGCATGTCTTTATTATCTGTTTTCTACATAGTAATCAAGGACAAAATACTATTCTTGAAACAAACTTAATTAAGCACTTTGTCTGCAAAATAAAATATTTGTAGCCTGATAATTAAGCTACATAATCTAAAAAGGAATTATTTAATCTAAATAAATACTTGTAACTATATGATAACATATTTGAAGAAATTTAGAAGGTTACCTTCTCTGCCCATGAATCCATGTGTTGCAGGGCTTGGTAATGCAGTAATCTGAATCATCCATAACATATAGGCCAATCAGCACTATCGAACGTACTCTCGACTGCCCTGAATAGAAAGTGGTGATTTCTTGCCTCAAACGTATGCAACATTTGACAAAAGTAAACAGATCGTAAGGATGATGATGGAATCATAACTAAAATATCAACCCACTCTTCACTCACATCGACAGTATGTCTGTAAGACAAATTGAGATTTTAACATCCACTTCATTCAAAGCTAAACCAAAGTCCAAAATCAAACCTGTCAAGGTAGTACTTGGTTCATTACCAAAAATGTAATCACTTCAACTACCAAAGTCTTGAGGGTTTTTCTCTTTCTCAAAATGCAAAGCTAAACCAAAAACGAGCATGGAATAAGACCTGATCTTAGAGTCTAATCACTCTCCACTTCATATAGGAATTAGTATGTCTTGAGAGTTCAGTTCGGTCAGAATAGGTGCTCCGGCCACTCCTTTTGTATTTACAGTAGCAACACTTGTATTTCCATAACAGAAACAAATATGTGCTCTGGCCACTCCTTTCTAATGGGAGATTGGATAATATGCCCCTCTTTACTTGGGCAGTTGATAATTTACCCCTCTTTACTTTCGGTTGGATGATTTGCCCTGCTTTTCTTTTTCCAGTAGATAATATGCCCTTTTTAATTACGGTAATCATTTCTCAATTTTAATCCCAATTATCACCATGCGAAATGACTCGCTTGCCCTTGTGGCAAATTGCAATTACGTCCTAATCTCCTTCCCTCTTTACGTTGGTATACACAACGGAACCAACTGATCAAGAATCGTAGATTGATCCCCATAAAAAAAAGAATCATAGATTGATTCTATTACTTTGCGTCATCATGCCCGTGCCCAGCGGACAGGCGGATGCACCGCCGGCCGCCAGGCCGTCAACTCCGGCGGCCCCTGGACAGCCGGCCACCAAGCCATCAACTCTGGCAACCCCTGGACAGCGAGGGTTCACACCAGCAGCCGGCGAGGTGATTCCACAGAGTGCCGGACGAGGCAACTCCTGTTTCCATGGATCGCCCCAGGATGCTCCAGATTGGTAAGCATTTGGTCCTCCCTTCCGCCTCACACCCTCCCTCCCAGATAGTGTTGATGAACCTGCATAAAAAGTACAGTATACTCAGATGAAGCCTGAAAAAATACTTCAGATCTAGCATAGTTTTTATTTTTGGATGTAATAATTTGTATGTAATTGTATGATGTCCTTATGTTAAAATGTTTATTTCTTCTCCAAGTAGGCGAACGACGGTTGCTAGCAATGATACATACGTATCATCAACAACAACAGAAGGAGGCATTGATTGGTCTCAGATTGAGATAGCACCAATGAATGATGACGAAATTGATGTTCCTATAACAGAAGAAAATATGTGCTCGGTGCTTGGAATCAACGACGAACCTGTGCAACGAAAATGTGTATCTGAAGCAGCCATCAAAGCCTCGATTGCAAATGTTGATGCATGTGTAGCTGATATTAATGAGGACTTACTTGCTGATGCGGCTCTTCCAGTGCCTGACCATATGCCTGAAGATGATCACTTTTGGTATGATAAGGAACATCCTGTGATAGAGGAAGGTTCTTTATTTCGTTCGATGAAAGAGTTTAGGATGCTTATGAGAACATTTGCTATTAGAGGTAAGTTTGACATTAAGACCAAGGATAGTGACACTACTAGGTATGTGGGTCACTGTAAAGGAATTGGATGTCCTTGGCGTATAATTGCTAGAACGATAGAAGATGGCAAAACAGTCAGGGTACAAACTTATCTAACATTAATCATTTTTTATGTTGAAACAATTTTTATAAATTACTTGCACCTAATGGTTGGTATTGTGCAGGTTAACAAGATAGTAAAGCCTCATAAGTGTTCATCAACCGCTAAAGTGATTACAAGCATGGCAGATCAAGCATGGGTGGCAGAAAAGGCAATTGGGTATCTTCAAACTGAACCAAACATTGGTGGAATGGAGCTCCTAAAAAAGCTACAAGCAGAGTACAAATGTACTATTGGGTATGATACAGTACACAGGGGAAAAGAAAGGGCCGCAGATATGTTATATGGAACCTGGGGAAAATGCTTTCAGAATTTATTCAACTTCAAAGCTGAGATTGATAAGAGATCTCCAGGTAGCATTGTTGAGGTTGATGTCAAGAGGGGAAAAGGTGGAGTGTATTTCCGGAGATTTTTTATGGCACTTAAGCCATGCATTGATGGCTTTTTGGCTGGTTGTAGACCATATCTCAGTATAGACTCCACACATTTGACTGGAAAGTGGAATGGTCAATTGGCGGCATGTACAGCACTAGACGGACAAAACTGGATGTTTCCTTTAGCATTTGGTTTCTTTGGTACGGAGACTGAGGAGAACTGGGTTTGGTTTATGCAACAACTACATAAGGCAATAGGACATCTTCAAACTCTAGCTATTTGTACTGATGCATGCAAAGGGTTAGAGAATGCAGTTAAAATTGTTTTTCCTCAAGCTGAGCAAAGGGAATGCTTTAGGCATCTAATGGCAAACTTCAAAAATAAGTTTCATGGAGATGTTTTTGGTCGCATGTGGCCAGCTGCCAAGGCTTACCGTCTAGAAACATTTAACTACCATATGGGCAAGATTTTCGAAGCTGAACCTACGGTGAGTACCTACTTGTGTACTTATCATAATTTGAAGTGGATGAGATGCGACTTCAACACAGAAATAAAATGTGATTACATTCACAATAATCTAGCTGAGTGCTTCAATAGTTGGATCAAAGAAACAAAGGATCTGCCCATGGATGAGCTAGCAGACAAAATAAGAGAGAAAATTATGATACTTGTTGAGAGGAGGAGAAGGATTGGGGAAATGCTCCGGGGAGAGACGCTGCCTGCCATCATTCAACAAATAAATAATAGAACTAGACAACTTGACCATTTGGTTGTTGGAAGATCAACCGGAGAAAGTTGTGAGGTCAAGGACACCAGCAAGAAAAATCTTAGGCACGTTGTCAAAATAGGTACCTATGAGTGCACTTGCCTAGAATGGCAGCACACTGGAAAGCCCTATGAGCATGCACTTGCATTTCTTATAGAGAGAGCAGATGTGAACTTTCAACCATATGTGCATGACTACTACTCTGTGAGTAGGTTCCGGGCTGCCTATGCAGGAGAGATTGAACCAATCACAGACAAGTCTCAATGGCCTCAGGTTACTCTAGATTTTGAGATGATACCACCAGATTTAAAAAGCTCTGTTGGGAGAAGGAGGAAGCAGAGGATCAAAAGTTGCCTTGAAGACGGTGGTGGTGGTGGCAAACGGAAGAAAAAAGATGATGATGGCAAACGAAATGAGCAAGAAGGTGGTGCCAAACAGAAGGAAAAAGAAAAGAAGAGATTTGGCACCAAAAACAGGTGCAAACAATGTGGAATCTTGGGGCACAGAAAAGCAACTTGTAAAACGAAGGAAGCTAATGAGAGGTAAGCCATGTACTAGTACTACTACTACTACTATATATCATCTACATTAGTATGAAATTAGTATTAGTATACCATTTCTAATGTCATGTGTGATTGAACTTTCTAGCGACGTGTCTGCTCACGAGCTCGCTCCAGCTATTGTTGCGACACCCACACGCACAACAACAATCACAGTGCCTCCCAGCCTTCATAACAGCCCTGGGCCTATTACAAGGAGGTAACTGTTTATATTTCCATATGCACATTTGATTCATGCAAAAGAAATCCTGCTTTTGTAACTGATGTGTAAACATGCAGGAGACTTGCTATGGCCATAGCCGAAGGCGATGCATCACAACCATCTGGAACAATGAATGTTTCTATACCATGGCCTACTTCTCACATCCCTTCAAGCTCTACGACATGCAAGAAAAAAATGACCCCAAGGCGGAAGAAGATGTAATTTTTTTTGCGGGGAAGAAGATATAATTTCCGAGACACGAACTCAGAATTATTGTTAATTTGCTTGATGTAAACTCAGATTAAACTGTTATGCCATTTGAACCGAGCAGTACTTTTTATGACATCGAATTCCATGTACTAAGTGGATACTTTTTGTCAGTTTAATTTTTTTATCTATGAAGTTGTTATATGATGCCAAGTTCTACCGAAGTGCATATGTAAGGATGCATAGCATCATATATAGATGCCTGGCCTGACAATTGGAGCATGCCCAGCTGCTAATTACTACCAACAATGTCGTTCAGGCTTGCTATTAGTACCGTAGTAGCAACAAGCTCACACAAACATTTATACAAATGCATCAAGCACCGATGGATTTTTTACCTGAGCGACAACGGCTGCCGATGTGGTCTTGCGGGATGGTCTTGCTGGAGCCTCCCTTGCTGAGTGCCGGTGCAGGCGGACCAGACGTCACCTACGGCAGGTAGTGGCAGCTGCAACAAAGAGGATTTTCCTCGCCGAAACGAGCAACGATGGCGCCATCCGCCTATTCCACAGCTCCAAGCTGCAGCGGAGCTACCGGGCCGCCGAGATGCAGAGGAGCTACAACGCCTCCGACCCGCAGGAGCCAGCCCGCGTCTCCGACTCCGAGTTTAACGGCGCCCCCCCCCCCCCCCCCCCCCCCCCCCGCCGAACTGCAGTGGGCCGCCGCCAAGATGGGGTCCAAGGTGCCCTCGTGGAAGAAAGGGGATCTCACTTCAGTACATGTACAGTGGGGAGAGAGAGGAACGAGAGAAAGGGGATGAACTGGGGAGATGGACTGTTCAGTGGAAGCAAAGACCAACAGTCCGACACGGGGAAGGAGACTAGGACATAATTGCAATTTGCCACAAGGGCAGTCGGGTCATTTTGCATGGTGATAATTGGAATAAAAACTGAGAAATGATTACAGTAATTAAAAAGGGCATATTATCTATTGGAAAAAGAAAAGCAGGGCAAATCATCCAACCAAAAGTAAAGGGGGGCAAATTATCAACTGCCCAAGTAAAGAGGGGCATATTATCCAATCTCCCCCTTTCTAATATACTATGTTAAAGCTTTCAAAGTAAAACAAAAATACTTCTTTTATCATCAAAGCTCTTCACAAAGGATTACACGCTGCATCTCATACACTTTGCTGTGTCCATCACGATTGCATTCAAATAAAATTGCAAACTATCGAAGTGCTTGTCTTAATCAGTGGACATACACACAATTTTTTTGGCAAGCTGATAATTTTAATATTGGTTTATAATTTGCAGGGATATATGAATCAGAGATTCCATCATTCGAGAAGGTTCATAGAAGAAAAATCGATCTGCCTGCTGTTGTTACTATTGGGGGAGGGAGGGGAACCAAGACCTGGCTGTTGTTTCTCCCTGAAGATGCAATTGGGGGAGGGAGGGGAACCAAGACCTGCCTGTTGCAGTTGTTGTTGTAGACGAGGAGGGGACACCTTACCGTCGGAGCAGCCGGACCTGGTGAAGAGAGAAGAAATAGGACGGTCAGAGAGAGAGAGAGAGAGAGAGAGAGATAGATAAGATAGAGAGAGAGAGAGGGAGAGAGAGAGAGGAAGAAGAACCTGGAACAGCTGCCTCTCTTGGCTTGGCGATGGAGAAGAAGGAGAAGCAACGGGGGAGCATCGAGCGCCTATTTCTGCCTCCGCTGTGACGTCTCCTACGGCGCAGCCGGTGGCGATGGCGCACTCCGCCCGGCTTCCTCCCGTCGACAGCGCGACGACCCAATGCTTCGGTGGCTTCGGTGGCTCGTGCTCCTCCTCGTCGTGTCTCCTCCGCGTGCGGCGCCGACGGACTCCGGCCGCATCTAGGTCAGATGACGACAGAGACAGCAGCGTAGCAGGGGAGGACGGGCGGCGGCAGCGCAGAGGAGAGGAGCACTAGTAGAAAAAGGGTCTTTTGTTCGGGCCTGGCCAGCCCATTAGTCCCGGTTCTTATACGAACCGGGACCAATGGGTGTATTCATCCCGATTTGTGAGCCCAGGTGGCCGGCCGAGGCCGCGTGGACTTTGGTCCCAGTTCGTCTGGATCCATTTGTCCCGCTTCTAGGAACGAACCGAGACCAATGGGCCTCGCTCCTGGCCCACATCTATTGGTCCCGGTTCCTGCCGCAAACCGGGACAAATGAGTTGCCTATATATAGCCCATCGCCGGCGAGCAAAGCACTCCACACTGCTCTGTTTTTTGCTGGCCGACGAGGGGAGGGAATTTGGGTGCTCTAGCTCACCTCCTATGCACATGAGGTGTTCGATGAAATGTCCGAGCCACACTAGTTAATATTTCTTCTCTCGAAACTCGACCTCCGAGCACCATTTTCCCCGAGATTTTTCTAGGTTTAGCGGTCCGTCACGTCCCGTCCTTGTCTTCACCGCCGTCGATCGCCCGCGCCGATCTCGTCGCCGGCACCATCGTGGTGAGCCTCTTGTTCTTATCTTCTTTCTGAAAGAAAAAATATTCTTACTTGAGATAGATACTTGTCTAATTTTCTTACTTTTATTATTCCTTGTTATTATATAGCTAGTGCGATGGTTCTGGTATCTGCCCCCTTGGCCCTCGTCCTGTTTATGATTTAGATGTGGTATATATTATATTTTTATAACTATTTGGTTCATTTATTGTTTATGACAATTATGCCGACCAACGTGACGTAGATTTTATTTATGTAGGAGGTGGTTGAACCGAAAATTCCATCCGACCGTATTGTCGAGAGATTAAATTTAGTTGAAGAAGAAAACAATTACTTGAAGGAAAAAAATTGAGGAGGAGAAGATGATATTGGAGTTGCATGTTGCGGATGTCTTCGATGATCACAAGATCAAGATGGATGCAATGCGGTTGAAGATTAGAAAGATTAGAAAATATGCCATTCATACCGAGGCTTGGTATCATTATGCCGTTGGATCAATTGTTACCTTAGTTGTGATTATGATCGCATTTGTTGTTGCATTCAAAGGTTTTACATAATTTCAATGTATGGTTTAACTAGATGCTCTGGAGAACTATATGTTGTTTAATTTGAACTATGTATGTAATTTGGTTTTAATGTGATGATGAACTACTATTAATTTGGTCACTTATCTATCCATGTTCATTTGTAGTGCTTTTCAATTTCAGGGTCTTATAGTTGAAAAAACATAACAAATGAAGTCAGAAAAGGGTTGAAAATTGATGATGTGGCTTTGAATGGTGCATTTTGAACACAGAAAAACTATGGAGTTCAAATAAGTTCAAAAAAATGAAATCCCTTTGTAACAGACGAGTTTTCGTATGAAACCCTAATATTTCGAAAGAGATTGTCCGTTTTGTACAAGAAGTGCATCAAGTTTTTGCCGTAAGCCTCTCTACTTTCTTGCACTTGCTATGTGGGTGAAATGATGATACCATGCCAACTTTCAACCTTTTTCAGAGTTCATTTGTAGTGCTTTTCAATTTCAGGGACTTATAGCTGGAAAAAAATCAATAAATGCACGAAAAATAGCAAATGAAGTCAGAAAGGGTTGAAAATTGATGATGTGGCTTTGAATGGTGCATTTTGAACACAGAAAAACTATGGAGTTCAAATAAGTTCAAAAAAAGGAAATCCCAAACTATGGTGAATTATCAAAGTATTTTCTATTCAAAATCATTAAAAGCAAAATGAATTTTCATAAACAACTTTTTTGTTACAAACATTAATAGCAAAAAGAATTATCATAAAATAAAATAAATAAGTAATTAGAAACAAGATAATATAAACTACAATAAAATATATAAGTAGAAAAAAATAAAAAAAAACTTTAATAACATAAATGAAATTTATGAAACTAAAATTATCAAAGTATTTTTTGTTCAAAACATTATAAGCAACCTCTACTAAAATTATATAAAATTCATGCAACTAAAATTATCAAAGTATTTTCTATCCAAAATCATTAAAAGCAAATAGAATTTTCATAAAGAACTTTTTTTGTTAAAAACTTTAATAGCAAAAAGAATTAACATAAAATAAAATAAATAAGTAATTAGAAATAAAATAAAATAAAATAAATAAGTATTTTGTTGTAAGTAGAAACAAAACAAAAAAAGCAAAAAAGAAAACAAAAAAATAGGAAAAAACATTACCACCTACTAGGCCACCACGGCCTGAATACGACTAGAAACCCATCAATGGGCGAGGATTCAGGCCCGCAGAAGGCCCAGTAGGCCCATCTGGCATAGCAGTGACAATTAGGCCCATAAGCCTGCAATAGAGAGGAGCTCGAGAGGGGTGCGGCAGTGGGGCTTATAAACCACTGCGCGCCCGTCTCAACTAGCGAGGTGGGACTAAACTCCCACCACCACGCCGATGTGCGCGGCCTTTGGTCCCGGTTGGTGGCACAAACCGGGACTAAAGGTGGGCATTGGTACCGGTTCGTGCCACCAACCGGTACCGATGCCCCCCCCCCCTTAGTCCCGGTTGGTGCCACCAACCGGGACCAAAGGTTGGCAACAACCGGTACTAAAGGGGGCATTAGTCCCAGTTAACGCCACCAACCGGGACTAATGCTAGGACTATATAACAAACACTTGTGAAAATTTTCAGTTTTCATCGCCAGTTACCTCCCCCCCCCCCGGCGCCGACGACGCCGAGCTCATCGACGTCGTCAGGCTGCTCCACCTTGCCGTCTACGCCGCCACCGCCAATGTTGTCGCCTCCCCGAGCCCGCGCCGTCCTCGTCGCCGGCATCCCCGAGCCCGCCGTCCTCGTCGTCCCCGTCGCCGCGTGCCTCCCCGAGCCCACCCTCCTCGTCCCTGTCGCCGCATGCCGTCCCGAGACCGCCGTCCCTGTCACCGCGTGCCGCCCCAAGCCCGCCGTCCTCGTCGCCGGACTCCTGCCATCGGCGCCCCCCTCGAAGTGAGCCCCCCTTTCCCATGGTCCCGATCGAGCGCCGCTCTTGCGCCCGAGTGCCCCTTGCTCTCTGCCCCTGCTCCATGGTCGCCACCAGCCCCGACGCATTGAAGAGCAGAAGGAGAGGAGAAGGAGAGGAGAGGAGAAGGAATGGAGCAGTAGCAACACGTCGTCCAATTTTCTGAAATTTTAGATTTTTTTTACAGATATGAACAGTGCATATAGAGGGTGTTTGATCAAATGCTAGATGGCTTTGAGCATTTTTAGAATTTATGATATTTTTGTGGTGAGGTACTGATGCAAGACAAAGGTGATGGCAAAATTTCAGAATTTTTGGATTGGTTTAGAATAGGTTTTCAGCAAGGAATTTGAATCTGGTTCAAATTTCATTTGAATCAAATTTGAAAATTTTGAACTATGGATCAGAAGGTTTTTGGTGAAATGGAGTGTGGGTACTGTCATGAAGTTGGAGTAATTTTGTGGTTGTAAAAGAGTTAGGAAATTTTAGAATTTGCTAAATATGTCAAAATGTTTTTTGTTCATAGAAAGTTTTTTGTTCATATACAAAAGTTTTTATATATGACTATGGATATATGAGCAATGATGATCCATGGATGTATGCATTGATATATATGAGAAACGATGTTCATAGAATATTTACCAAGTATATATGTATTTTTGTTCATAGCATTTTTTTCCATCTATATATGTATGTGGATATAGATGGATATATATGAGAAATGATGATCCATCGGAAAGTTTTATATATGCAAAAGTTACATTTTTAGAAAAGTTTTATATATCTAGCTAGGAAAGGAAGAAGAAGAAAAACAAGGAGAGGAAAAACGAAAATAAGAAGAGGAAGAAAGGAGAAGAAGAGGAGAAATAAATAAGAAGAGGAAAAAAGAAGAAAAAGAAGAGGAGAAGAAGAAAGGAATAGAGGAGAAGAAGATTTCTATTTTTTATTCTTCTCCTCTTTTTTTCTTCTTTTTTTCTTCGATCTTCTCCTCTATTCCTTTCTTCTTCTCCTCTTTTTATTTCTTCTTCGTCTTCTTATTTTTTTATCGGGTATGTCGTTGTCCATATACCCCCTCCCCAATAACATTATTTTTTAGCACACCCAAACCCTAGAAAAAACGATGTCGGTCTCCTACCCCCTCCCGCCACGCCCATACCCGATCGACAGACTCTCTTGAGGCCACCCAAATTTACCAAGTTAAAAGAGTGTTGTCGTCGAGGCCACCCCGAACCCCTTGAAGCGTTGTTGAGGCCACCCCAAACCCTTGAAGCGTTGCCGAGGCCACCCCAAACCCTAGAGAAGCATCGAGGCCATGCCACTAATATGATTCCTTATTGTGCTTAGCTAGCTAGTTCAACGTTTGCCACAAATATATCCATCTGTCATGTTTGAATAATAATTTCCATGTTGTAAATATTTGCAGAAACTATGGATCCACACCCCCGAGACGAAGCAAAAGAAGCGGTGTCGGGGGAGATAATCACACACGGAAGTGATGTCGTCTTGTTCTCAACGACACATGCACCGATGGTCTGGAAAGACAGGATGAAGAAGCAGGCTACGACGATGATCAAACAATGGAGGAAGGACACCGTGATGACGGTTCCGGTGACCGAATGGAGGGGGAAGGACACCGTGATGACGGCTTTGGTGACCGAATGGAGGGGGAAGGACACCGTGATGACGGCTCCGGTGACCGAACGGAGTCCGGCCAAGTATATATATTAATTAATTAAGCATGTGCTAACTATATAGCTAATTGATGCATTAATTGTTTTTGGGTATGTACACATATTAACTCTCTTCTTTTTCTTCTTTTCTAGCCCCTCCGGATCGAGCAACACTTCGGTAACGAGACGAGGCCCGAAGAGAAAGTTGCGCACAGATGAAAGGTACATGATCATCGAAATTGATCGCGCTGGCCAACCAATTGAACCCTTCCGGACCAAGCAAAAATTTAATGCTCGGTGCGAGGTTCTAGTTAGGGACATGATCCCGATCAGCATCGAGCAATGGTTGAAACCTAAGGACATAGACTCTCAGGTGTCTTATGTCAGCGATAGGCAGAAAGCTGATCTTTGGACTGCGCTACAGGAAAAATTCACCTTCCCGCCAGAGGAAGATCCGGAGAATCCAGTTAAAAAGCCAATGCTCAAGGCTTATGATCTTAGGAAGATGGCTGGGATATTCAGGAGGTGGAAGAATGAGATGAAATCATCGTTTGTCGACCAAGACAAGACTCCAGAATTCATCAGCCGATTTGAGAAGATCAAAGATTAGTGGCCTGCATTTGTCACCAAAAAGAAATCTGAGAGAGCAGCGAAGATGTCAGCGACAAACAAGAAAAATGCTGCAAAGAAGAAGCATCACCATCGCACAGGGTCAGGTGGCTACCTGAAAGCCCGGCCGTTGTGGGACAAGGCTGAGAATGACCTCATTGATAAAGGGATCGAACCAGAGACGCGACACTGGCCAGACCGTTGCAGAACTTGGTTCTTTGGGGTTGGGGGGAAATTGGACCCTGTAACAGGGAAGTGCGTTTGGACCAACGAGCAGCTGAACACACCCATCGAGAAGGTTCAGGAGTATATCGAAAAAGCGCAGCAAGGGACGTTCGTTCCAGACAGAGAGAACGACGAGCTCACAGAGACCCTCGGGAATCCTGAGCACCCCGGACAAGCACGAGGCACACTAGGCTCCCTTTCGTGGAAGGCTGGATTTCCCGATGCAGGCGGTTACAAACGCCGGGAGAGGAAGAAGAAAAAGGAGTTGACCAAACTACAGAAGCTGCATGCAAGGGTACAAGTGCTAGAGGAACGAGACGCAGTTCGCAGCACGCGACCTACCGAAGCTATACCCGAAGCTACCCCGCCATCTCAGCGTTGAAGCAGCGTGGCTTCCACAGAGCTTCTTCAGGAGCATGTCTTCACGGCTCCTGCTAGCTACCCCGTGGATGCTATCACGGAGTCTCAGCATTGCCACCTTATGAGGCAGTGGACGGAACTGAAAGTCAAGGTGGCTGTTGGCTCTATTGCACCTTCTGAACCTGGCGAAACTTTTCACTGCCGACCGATTCCAGAAGGATATGCTAGGGTGATGGTGGATGAAATCACAGAAGGATTTGTGGACCTCCAGCTTGACCACCCTACGGGTGACGGGGAGACTCGGTTGGGTTCTTGTCTGAAGACTCCATGCCTATGGCGGAAGGAGCTCATCAACCTTCCGAACTGGACACCTCCGCCTCCTCCTCCTCCGGCGAGTCAGAGCACTCCGCCTCCTCCTCGACCTCCTCCTCCGGCGAGTGATCAGGGCACTCAGCCTCCTTCTCCGGCACGTGGCGGCACTCCGCCTCCTTCTCCGCCTGCACCGGCGTGCCCTAGCAGCCCGCCTCCTCCTTCTCCGCCTCGACAGCAAGGGCGGAAGAGACCCGTCGCCGCTCCAGCAGCTCCGGCGCGTCGTAGTCCTTCTCCTCCGCCTCGTAAGGAAGCATGACAAAAGACAGCCGCAGCCGCTCCGTCTGCTCCGGCGTCTAGCAGTACAGCCAGAGGCGGGAGGCAATACAGATACGGTCCACCTCTCAAGCCTCTAGAGAAGTTACCGTACGAGAGGACCGAGAAGGAAAACACAAAGATCTATTAAGCTCAAGTGAAGGACTTCTTTGAAGGGGTGAAAGCAAAGAGACATCCACCTCCGGAGGAGAAGGTAGATCCGGTGAAAGCAAAGCGCACTATCGATGCCCTGAGGAAACCACCAAAGTCTCCGCCGAAAACCAACTACGAGCGCATTACTGAAAAGGCATATATCGAAGCAGAGCGGTCGGGAAGTACTAGAAGTGATGAAAGGTTAAAAGAACGAGCAGCTGGGAAAAAATTGCCCAGCTCGGCGAACAAGCGAACCAATCGTGCCCCCCGCTCAATGTTTCTAGCGACATCGTCGCTAATGATCCGCGGATGGTGCCCGGTTATAACAATCTTGGAGATTACCTGCCCAACGATGTACATTATGATTTCTTGGAGGTGGACGAACACAGATACGAGTACGGGAAGCCTCTCGTCAAAGATGAAAAATCTCTAACAACGATGATGCGAAGACTCCATGATTGGTACATGAAAACCTGCAGAGAGTCTGGGGGGACGTCCGTTTTGTATCTGGGAGTTAAAGAGGAGCACGGCCTCGTTGGAATTGATGTGTTGTTTGTTCCATTTGAGGAGTTCTTCCAATTCTTCAATCAAAAGGCCCTCGGTAAATTAACGGTCACTTGCTACTGTCTGTAAGTACTACTTCTGTCATTAAGTCTCTATATATAGCTCAGCTCTTTCATTGCATGTATTTATAATTATCCTCACTATATTATGCAGATTGAAGATCGTCGAGTGCAGAAAAGCAGAAATGTATGATATTGGGTTCATTAACACAAATCTCATAGATGAATTTCAGGTTAAAAAGAGCGCCAAAGATGCCGAGGCCAACTTGCTCAAATCATTGCTAATAAATCAAAACAAAGATTTAATACTCCTTCCTTACAACTTCAATTGAGTGTTACTCTCGTGTGCATATTCGGTTTCCCTTATTACTTGAGCGAGGTTATAGTAATGTAATTGATGAGTTATGCATGCGTGCGCAGCTTCCACTATATTCTCCTGGAGATTAAGCTTGAGCAGGAACTAGTAAACGTCTTAGACTCGAGACGAAAAGATCCCGAGACCTATGCGGACATGACTAAAATCTCAACAAGTAAGTTCAATTGATCATTATCGCACCATATCGGCAACTTTTTGTTCATTTCCTGATATCTCAAGTAGTAATTATTTTCTTTGTCTTGCAGGGTTTGGAAAAGTTCACCGCAGAAGTTCTGGTTCTACCGAAGGAGCTGCAATATAAATAACTGAAAGTAAGTACTACTAGCTAGCTAGTTCCGCGCATCTCCCGCTGATTCTAGCTACTTTCATCAATGCCATTTATAATGCTTCATTATCAGTTTGATTGACCTCTATTTCTCGTAAAGTGCTTGTGGAAGGAACAAGGGAATGATTACTGTGGATACTCCGTGTGCGAGTTCATCTACAACGCGACTCGCAAAGATAAGCGGGGCTACTCTAAAAGACAATATGAGGTGCGTAAGCAATAATATTCACAATTTCATTTTATTACACCATCATTTCTGTTGAGTTTCATTCATATATATGTACTGACCCCGTTCTTCAAATTAGTTGTGGCAGATGCGGAATGAACTCCTACCACAAGATCGCATGAAAGCAATTCAAGAGGAATTGGCGGGATTCTTTCTTGACCATGTCATCAGTAAAGCCGGAGAATACCATGTGGAACTTGAGTTCAAATGATAGGGGATTGTAAGAGATCTTACATATTGTATATGTACGTAGCCAGTAGCGTCAGATAGATAATATGAAAACTTGTTGTTCGACCAATCTCTCGGAGAAGGAGAGGTCGATCACTTCTATCGGTATGCATGACGAACTTCTGTACTTAATGCTTTCCTTCATTTTCTTACTAGCCAGCGTGTCGAGGGCCTCTCTATACGTATAGTACGTAGCGTCGACCAAGCACGGAGATAAGAGAGGACACTTCTCTCTATTAATTAATTAGCTACCTAACACAATATATGAAACACCTTAATTAACCATACAAAACCCCCAAATCTACCCCCCCCCTTCAGAAAAAAAAACAAAAAACCTAGCCCCAGAAGAGCAGACGCGTGGATGCCTATTGGTCCTGGTTGGTGCCACCAACCGGGACTAAAGGGCCTCCTGCCTAGGCTCGCAGCACCGGCCACGTGGAGGCCCATCTGTCCCGGTTGGTATAAGAACCGGGACTAAAGGCCTAGGGCATTAGTAATGACCCTTTAGTCCTGGTTCCCCAACCGGGACAGATGGGCCTTATGAACCGGGACAAATGACCCTTTTGCTACTAGTGGAGGAGGACGGGCGGCGGCGGCTCAGAGGAGAGGAGGAGGAGGTAGGGTTACGGGAGAGGAGCCGCGAGGGGAGGACGGAGCGAGGTGACGGCTAGGTTTTGGCTCGCTGCACTTATACGCCACCAGCCAAAATGACGAAAGTGCCCTTGGCAGGCCATCAAATTTACAGGCGGTGGCATGGCGACCCCGAGCACTATCCATTGTAGCAGTGCCGTGGTCGATTGGACGGCCAGGGTCGCTGCCGGGCTCGATCGGACGGCCAGGGTCGGTCCACCCGGAGATCCGACGGCCAGGACGCGCTCGGGAAGACGATCGGACGGCTGCGAGGGCACATGGCCTGAGGAGGCTTCATTTTGGTTCAGACTCTGACAATGGGATGCCAGTCGGTTGTGGCCTTTTGGCTTTTGTGTTTTTGGCCCTTTGGCTCTTTGTGAGCTTGCCTTTACTTTTGTTTCAGACTTTAAGTCCTTGTTGAACCTATTTGCTTATTTATAAAGTTGGCCGTATGCATCGTTCAGATGCAGAGGCGGGGGAGTCCCCCCTTTTCGAAAAGAAAAACTTGTTAGTTGCTAGTTCAGAACATGGAGGCAGCTTTAGATGAATATCTTGTCTGCGATTGTTTTGTATATTTTGTTGTCAGTTAGTACAACATAGAGATGTTGTTCTTGATCTTGGCCTGTTGATGGTAAGAACTAAAGCTACTCTTCATTTCCTTCAATTCTTTACTGATTCAACTAAGGGTCACATAGCGTATGTTGCTCACTTGCAGATGTTGAACTATTTGTTTTTTTTATAGAACCTATGCCGTCGTGGAGTCAAGTAGGATTGGACGAGCCTCTGCCGTCGTGTGGTCCGAGTTCATGAAATGAACTTTAGCATCTTCAACGAAGAAGCCCTGCGCCACCATCTGAAGAAGCAGCCCGCACATTCTCATCGAGCTGTGCCGCCACTCGAGCCCCTCATCGACGGTGGCACCACGATAACCACTGTCAAGCATGTGTCGACCTGCTTCCCGGGCATGTCAAGTAACAGCAATTCAAGGCTGGAGTTGAGTCCAAACTCTGAATCTTGATATGAAAGTAGTGTGCTTCTAGTCAAGTCTGGTGGTGATTATTAATACGACGATATATATAACTTTGGTTCTTAGGATTTGGTTACGTGTGTGTTCATATTACAGTTCTAAATAGGACACCACGATATGTAATTTAGCACGTGAACGCTTCGGCCACTATTTAAAACTTCTTACCCCATGCGGAGTATTGAACACAGTAGCATCCACAAGGATACCATCTTCTACTTACATACAGGACAGTGCAGTTCCTTCTTTTTTGGGGGCTCTGAACAAAGTTAAGGTGAAGCTATTCCACAGAAACTGCTGGTGACCTTCCTGCTGAATCGAGAATATAAATAAATTCACTGAAGCAGAAGCCTCTGATGCCAGACCATATTTTGTAAATCTATAAAACATTAGTGGCCACCTGTGGCCTGAATTTTCTCAGGTTGGTTAATAGGATGAAATGAAGGGGACCATACAAGTTCAGAAATACCATCAGAAAAAGCTTGAGAAACCAATTCTGAAGCGTCTGGATTCTGAAAATTGGGGTAGCCAGGACAAGATCCATGCGCACCGTTTTCAGGATTGCCAACATAAAACCATGCACATTGCCAAAGCCAGAACCGTCACTTGTCTTCATTTATGGGTTATTCTTATTCCACAGAAACAGCATGTAGTGACTGTTGCTGCTGACGTCATAATATAAATAAATTCATTCTAGCGGAAGACCATCATGCCATGCCAGATTTTGCCAGTATAATTTTGTTTAGGGAATTTTGCCAATATAATCAAGACACTAGTAGTATAAGCCTTTCGATAACTTGCGGCCTGATTATTTTGCTTAGTAGACCGAAATCATGTGACCACCAAAAGAAGCTTCAGAAAGCAATCCTGAAGCGTCTGAATCCTGAAAATTGAGAGTAGCCTGGCGTTGGCCTGGCTGACATTGACTTCCTTGAGGAACAAAAGGCCGTTAACTATTACAAGGTTTCATTTCATTTGTTGCATTGACTTGTCGTCCATGTTGAGCAACTAGTAACCGTAGCAAGCAGAGCAGGAAGAGAAGCAGAGGAGCTGCTGCTGGTTGAAACCAGACAAAGAGAGCCAAACATAATACTTGAGAGCAGACAAAGAGAACTCAAACATCCAGTTCACTGACATACATATATATAGCACACTGAATAAATCATAGCAGTCATAAAATCTAACAGTATACAAACTAAACAGTATATAATTCTAATAGGAGATACGGCACTGCATAAGCGAGGGAGCTACGTACCAACTGCAGAAATATCCGCACATGCTCTCAAGTCTCAACTAGCCGACTCCCTCATGCTGAATAGTACGTAGTAGATTTTACTGAATTGAACAACAAATCACATGGATGTGCACCTTCCTGCTGGCTTCACACTCCATTCACCGTCTTGCTCAGGCCTAAAGCGCTTGAGAGCCAAGGGATGGGCCTTCCTGTGGGGGCTTGAGTGCTGAACAAACATTAAGCAGAGTTAGCAACCAACTGTAATAAATAATTACGGAAGAAAAACAAGGCAGCAAAGGGGATTACAGGCTTACAAGCATGGATCAAAAAATTTCTTGGGGATGTGCTTTATCTTGTGCCAGTTTGGGTCTCCTTCTGTTTGACAACCCTTCATCAGCTCATCATCGCAGGAAGAAATTCTCAACTCCTTGAGAGACTGGGGCAGTGTTGGAAACGACCGGATATTCTTGCATCTCTTGATCTGTAGTCTCTCGAGCGATGCGAGGTGCTCCATTTTGCCTGGTAAGGTGTCCCAGCTGCAGCCCACAAGCTTGAGCACACGAAGATGAGGGAAAGCCTCAAGTTGAGGACCAGGTCCCAGTTGGCCGCAACACCAGAACGCAAGTCTTTGCAGGTCCTTTGGGCCACCCGTCAGCCTATCCACCATCCAATCTGGGTACCTTGAGCCGCTGTAGCCCCAGATATACAGTGCTTGAAGCCCCACGGGAGGGCACAAGCCCTCAAGCACCTCTGCTGCAACTTCCGCATTGCCATTGCCCCGTGTATTGAAAGACAAAAAGGATAGTGCCAGTTCCATGAGCCTTTCCTTGGCAGCTAGATTGCCTTCAAGAGCTTCCTCCTTGCTTTTAACATGTCCAAGGCCATTGATCAACACCTTGCCACGAATCTTGTTTAGGTCCCTAAGCTGCTTCATCTCATAACCCTCTTCATTCCTTACTCTGAAGAGTGGTACTGTTTGAAGTGAGCTCAGCCTGCCTATGTTAGGAAAGCTCACGCACGAGCAGAATATGTGCCGCAAGTTGGTAAGGTCAGAAAATGTAAATTCCGAAATTTTGCCATCACCAAAATCTAGCAGCTGGAGATGGACAAGTTTAGCTAGTGTGCATGGTAAAATAACCTTGCATTGGCCACTTTTCGCGAAAGCTAGATAGCGGAGGTGCTTTAACTGAATAATGGATTCTGGGACCAACAACTTAATACCATTGGGATTGGTGAGTAGAAATCCCCGGCCCAAATCAATGGCCAGTGCGGCTCCCTCTCCCGAGTGCGCGGCGCCGCCTCCTCGGCGGCGACCTCAGATGGGGACAGCGAGTGAGATCCCTGCGCCTGCGCCCGAGACGCTCCCCTCGGCGGCCTCCTACTTGGAGGCTTTAGGTGTGCCGGGTGGGGTTGGTGTGCCTTCTAGACCGGGGCACACAGAGGGGAACCCAAGGGGGACATCGACGACGGGATCGGCGGAGGAGGGGCGTGTTGTGGGTGGAGAGCGGGATAGGCTGCGGTCTCTGGTCGTGGCGCCATCACGCGCTGCTGGCGAGGAGCATTCAAGGGCGGGCATGCTGCCGGGCCGCATTGAAGACGGTGGTTGGAAGACGGTGGGGAGGGGCAGGAGACAGCCCGGGTACCAGCGTCCTCCCCCGCGGCACGGCTCCACTGTCTCCCGCATTAAAGAGCTGCTGTACAAGAAGGCATGGGGGAAGTGCTTCCGATGTCTTGAGCCTGGCCACAAGATTGCAGAGTGTACCAACCGTGCCAAGTGCCTGATCTGTGGCGAGGGAGGGCATAGGGCGAGGTGGTGTCCTGGTCCGGCTTCAAGAGGAAGAGGAGCAAGCCGAGCGGAAGAGGGGGAAGCTGCAAGAGGGAGAGGAGGAGGCAAGGAAGCGTCGGCGGTCGTGCTTCCACCACCACCGCCAGGCACGCCCCCAAGTGCTGCAGTTCGTGCGCCCATGGAAGCCCCGGCGGCTGACCCCTCGGCTAGACGGGGGTTGGTCGTGGGGACTGCACACCGGACGGCGGCGCTGGCTGAAGCGGAGAGGCGGCTGTCAAGGTGCGCGGTGGTGGCGGTGGTGGTGGGATCGCCACTGCCTTTCGAGCTGGTGGATGTCAAGAGGGCGGTGTCGATGCGCTTCCGCATCAACGAGGACGCGGTCAAGGTGTCGCTCCGGGCGACAGGGGAGCTGCTGCTCGTCTTTGACGAGGCGGCAGTCCGTGATGAGCTGTTGCGAGGTCAGGGGCCTCTGGTTCTGGGAAGGGTGGCCTTCATGGTGGCGCCGTGGTCGCGGTTCCGTCGGGCGTCACCGGCAAAGCTGCTGTACAAGGTGCGGGTATGCCTGGAAGGAGTGCCGGAGCATGCCTGGGACGTGGATTCAGTGGCACCCTTGTTTGACCCCTCCATGCTCATCGATGGGGCGGACAGCGAGGTGAAGAGGGAGGAGGAGACAGGCTGCTTCCGACTGTGGGTCTGGACGGATGATGTCGAGAAGATCAAAACCAGAGGTGTGTTGCAGCTGGAGGAGCCGAGGGAGAGCGGATCTCCTGGAATGCACTTCCCGGAGCTCAACATCTTCGAGGAGGCGCCGCCGCGCTGGGGTCAAGTGGCGATGCTAGGTCACCCTGTGTTGATTCACCTCGACCATGTGATCGACTTCACCCGGCCGCCAGAGACCAGCGCGGGCAGCATGAGCAGCGATGACAGTGGGATCAGCGGGATGTCGTCGGATGATGGGAGAGTGCCGTCTTGGCCAAGCCGGTGGGGGTACAGATGGTACCTCAGCTACGAAGACGGAGACTTTCCGCCGCCGCGGCAAAGAGCTCTGGTGCATGCCCGGTTGCGCTTTCCTGATGCGGGCAGCGGTGGAGGTGCAGGGGGGCGGAGGACATATGGATCGGGTGCCGGACTGCGCCTTGCCGGAGCGGGGACACAGCAGGATGATGGCAGGCAGCTGCATGGTGGGGGAGGTAGCCGTCAGGGTGGTGCAAACGGCGGTGGCCGGAGACATGGTGGTGCAAACGGCGGTGGCCGGAGACATGATGGTGCAAACGGCGGTCAACCGAAAGAATCGCAGGAGGGACCACCGCTCATCGATGCAGCAGTGTTACAGGAGGGGGGGATGGGCATGGACCCATTCACGAGCGTGGACGGAGCGCTGGTTCTCTCTGACCGGTGGGAGGAGGAGCGTGCTGACGCGATTGGGACCGCAACCCAAAATTGCAAAGGGGCAGTGCTGCAGCCAAGTTCGGAGGAGGGGCAGCACGTCCCTCTTCGTGAAAATCTGCAAGACCTGGCGTTGGCAACTCTGAAGGGCTCGGGGAGGCAGGGAGAGGAAAGGAGCGACCGGGAGGGGAAGGGGAGGACGACATCCAGCGAGAGGGAGGACGACGTGCATGGCCTTTTTCATGCAAGGTCGTCTGAGGGGCCAGATGATAAGTGCATGGAGGCGGGATTGGAGGATGGTGGCGTGGTGGGGCCGGACGCGTTGGCGGGCCTGACGCGGGACGAGCAAGGGGCATCTCAGGAGAAGGAGCTCAGTTTTGGGCCGCACTCACCAAGGAGCAGCCCAGGAGGCCTGGGCCAGGCATGGGCCGTATCATCTCTCGAGGTCCCGGATGCGGCCCAGTGCGGGGATGCGGGATCTGTTAGGAGCGAGGAGGGCCAGGATGCGTCGGATCCACTCCAGGCCTTCCTCATCTCCTGCTCCTCCCCCACACCCGCTGCTCTGCTTCCAGCCCCGGCAGCCAGCAGCGGCCTGGTGACCGAGCCGGCCGGTGTGCTGGCTAAAAGGAGCAGCGGCCGCCTGGCCGCGAAGCCGACGGCGGGTCTATCCACGATGGATAAGGTCAGGATGGTGCTGCTGAAGAAAAGTGAGGTCTGGGACGGGGCGGGGCCGTCCGTCGCCGCATCAGCCGAGGATATGCAGAGGTACAGGGAGATCTACAAGAAGCCGATGACAGACAGTTACATCTCGGCGGTGGAGGAGCTGTTGGGGGTCAACGGAAAGTAGGTGTGCCCCGGTAGGTTGGGTCGGGCCGCTTGCGCCTGATAGATAAGGTGATGTCCTGCAGTTTCAGATGTGTGTTTCAGTAGTTCCTATGTTAGTGTCCCTATGTTCCTATTGGGTTGGCCCTGCTATTGCGAGGATGTGTGAGGCGTCTGGCTGGGGTAGTGTTGCGTTTGTCAAAGTTTGTCGTGAAATTGGAAGGCTGTCTGTGGCATCATCGTCACTGCGTGTGTTGCTGTATGAAGAGTCTATGTTTTTTTATGGATTGCTCAATATTAAGCTGGAATGTTAGAGGTTTGAACAACCCTGCGAAACGGCGAGCGGTACAGATGTTTATGGCTGATGCCAAGTGCAACATTGTGTGTCTACAAGAGACCAAGATTGAGGTTATGACCAGGCCTTTGGTGATGGAGACTTTGGGGCCACGATTTGCTGATAATTTCCTGGCGCTACCAGCTCTAGGCTCCAGAGGTGGCATTTTGTTAGCCTGCATGGAAGGTTTGGAGATCTCTGAAAATATGTTGGCGGCGGGGGACTACTCTCTTTCGGGCACCATTAGGAGCAGAGCTGATGGAACCACATGGTCGATTACGGGAGTTTACGGGCCGCAGGCTGAGGGAGACAAGGCGCTGTTCATGGAAGGGTTACGAAGGATTAAGCAACACATGCTGCCAAGATGGATGATTCTGGGGGATTTCAACATGATCTACAAAGCATGTGAGAAGAACAATAACAACATTAACTTGAGGCTGATGGGCAGGTTCAGAGCCATGATTGAGGATCTCGAGTTGATCGATCTTCCGCTATTGGGAAGAAGGTTTACATGGTCCAATGAGCGACAGACCACCACCCTTACCAAAATTGACAGGGTATTGGTTACCAATGATTGGGAAGCCGCTTTCCCACATTATCAGCTGTCCCCTGCTTCTACAAATGTCTCTGATCACTGCCCCTTGATCCTCAAGAAAATGGAGACAGCTCACTACAAGGCCTTTCGCTTTGAGAACCACTGGCTGAAATGCCCGGAGTTTGAAGATATTGTAACCCAAGCTTGGTCTAAAGAAGTCAAATCTGGTGACTCGATCAGGGTGCTGCACACGAAGCTTTCTAGGACTGCTCGAGCGTTGAAAGAGTGGAACAAGCACAAAAAGAGGGACATGGTCTTTCTTTCGGGGGTGGCAAACGAGGTCATCTTTATGCTGGACTTGGCGCAGGAGGAAAGAGAGCTTTCTGAGGGGGAGAGGAGTTTACGGGCTATGCTAAAGGCGAAACTGTTGGGTTTTGCCGCAGTTGACAGAGCGCGGTGGAGGCAGAAATCGCGTCTGACAGAGATCAAGGAGGGGGATGCTAGCACGCGATTTTTCCATCTCAAAGCTACTGGAAGAAGGCGCAAAAATTACATCCCAGCTTTAAAGGGGCGCGACGGGCTGGTATCTGATCATGCAAGCAAGGCGAGACTGCTGTTAGACAGATTCCGGGAACTCATGGGATCGCACCATGGGCGATCGGCGGGGCTGAATTGGGAGGAACTGGGGCTGCCTAGAGACAACCTGGAGCAGTTGGAGGTTGCTTTCATCGAGCAAGAACTGTTGGAAATATGCCCTAGAGGCAATAATAAAAGCATTATTATTATATTTCCTTATTCATGATAATTGTCTTTATTCGTGCTATAATTGTGTTAACCGGAAATCGTAATACATGTGTGAATAACAGACAACAACATGTCCCTAGTGAGCCTCTAGTTGACTAGCTCGTTGATCGACAGATAGTCATGGTTTCCTGTCTATGGACATTGGATGTCATTGATAACGGGATCACATCATTAGGAGAATGATGTGATGGACAAGACCCAATCCTAAACATAGCATAAGATCGCATAGTTCGTTTGCTAGAGTTTTCCAATGTCAAGTATCCTTTCCTTAGACCATGAGATCGTGTAACTCCCGGATACCGTAGGAGTGCTTTGGGTATGCCAAACGTCACAACGTAACTGGGTGACTATAAAGGTATGCTACGGGTATCTCTGAAAGTGTCTGTTGGGTTGACATGGATCGAGACTGGGATTTGTCACTCCGCTTGACGGAGAGGTATCACCGGGCCCTCTCGGTAATGCATCATCACAATGAGCTCAAGGTGATCAAAGTGTTTGATCACGGGATCATGCTTTACGGAACGAGAAAAGTGACTTGCCGATAACGAGATTGAACGAGGTATTGGGATACCGACGATCGAATCTCGGGCAAGTAAAATACCGATTGACAAAGGGAATCGTATACGGGATTAATTGAATCCTCGACATCGTGGTTCATCCGATGAGATCATCGTGGAGCATGTGGGAGCCAACATGGGTATCCAGATCCCGCTGTTGGTTATTGCCCGAGAGCCGTCTCGGTCATGTCTGCATGTCTCCCGAACCCGTAGGGTCTACACACTTAAGGTTCGGTGACGCTAGGGTTGTGAAGATATGTATGTGCAGTAACCCGAATGTTGTTCGGAGTCCCGGATGAGATCCCGGACGTCACGAGGAGTTCTGGAATGGTCCGGAGGTAAAGAATTATATATAGGAAGTGCTATTTTGGCCATCGGGACAAGTTTCGGTGTTATCGGTATTGTACCGGGACCACCGGATGGGTCCCGGGGGTCCACCAGGTGGGGCCACCTGCTTTGGTGGGCCACATGGGCCTTAGGGGTGCGCCTTGGCCTGCTTGGGCCAAGGGGAACCAGCCCCAAGGGTCCATGCGCCAAGAGAGAAAAAAAAGGGGGAGAGTCCTACAAGGGGAAGGCACCTCCGAGGTGCCTTGGGGAGGATGGACTCCTCCCCACCCTTGGCCGCACCCTTCCTTGGAGGAAGGGGCAAGGGCTGCGCCTCCCCCTCTCCCTTGGCCCTATATATAGTGGGGAAAAAGGAGGAGCAAACTAACCCTATGCCCTGGCTCCTCCCTCCTCCCTGCAACACCTCCTCCTCCTCCCGTAGTTGCTTAGCGAAGCCCTGCCGGAGTTCTGCTGCATCCACCACCACACCGTCGTGCTGGATCTTCCTCAACCTCTCCTTCCCCCTTGCTGGATCAAGAAGGAGGAGACGTCTCCCGTCCCGTACGTGTGTTGAACGCGGAGGTGCCGTACGTTCGGCACTAGATCATCGGTGAATTGGATCACGGCAAGTACGACTACCTCATCCACGTTCACTCGAACGCTTCCGTTGCGATCTACAAAGTGGTATGTAGATGCTATCTAATCTGAATACTCGTTGCTAGATGAACTCATAGATGGATCTTGGTGAAACCGTAGAAAAAATTTTAATTTTCTGCAACGTTCCCCAACAAGAACTGCACACGGCAATCAACGATTCGCATGGGGAAAAAGCACCCGGCCCGGATGGATTTACGGGAGCTTTTTTCAAACACTGCTGGCCCACTATCAAGGGTGATATACTAGCTGTGGTTAACTGTGTGCAAAGTCTGAGAGGGCAGAATTGGAATATATTGAATACAGCTAATGTGGTGCTGCTCCCGAAGAGAGATGGGGCACAGGAGGTGACTGATTTCAGACCCATCTGTTTGATACATAGCATCCCAAAGTTGGTGAGCAAGATGCTTGCGTCCAGATTAGCACCAGTGATCCACAAGCTGGTGATGCACAATCAGAGCGCATTCATACGAGGTCGATCCATCCAGGATAACTTTCTCTATGTTCGGAATGTGATCAAGGCCGCACACACTGCCAAATCTCCCATGGCGTTCCTGAAATTGGATATAGCGAAAGCTTTCAATTCGGTGTGTTGGGCTTTTCTTCTGGAGGTGATGGAAGCAATGGGCTTTGGGCAGAGGTGGCGGGATATGATATCACTGATGCTCTCAACATCCTCTTCACGTATACTGCTCAACGGCGTGCCTGGAATGCCGTTTCGTCATCGGTGTGGTTTAAGGCAAGGGGACTCTTTGTCACCATTGCTGTTCATCTTGGCAATGGAGCCGCTGCAGAGATTGCTTCAGTTGGCAACAGAGAGAAACATTTTATCGCGACTACGACCGAGAGTAGCCCGCTTCCGATCTAGCTTCTACGCCGATGACGCAGCCTTGTTCATCAACCCGGTGGCAGATGATTTTAAAGCTGTACAGGCCATCCTTACCCTGTTTGGGGATGCCTCTGGATTAAGAACAAACGTGACCAAATCAGTGGCCTACCCAATAGCCTGTGCAAATATAGATATGCAGCCTCTGTTCGCAATCTTTGGAGGGGAACCAGGAGCCTTCCCATGTCAGTACCTAGGACTCCCACTCGGGACCCGGAAGCCAAGGAGGGTTGAACTGCAGCCATTGATTGACAAGATCGCTGGAAGACTATCTAACAGAAGGGGGAGGATGATGAACCGTATGGGAAGGCTGGTATACATTAACTCTGTGGTCACAGCCACGGCCACCTATTACCTAACGGCTTTCCAGCCGGACAAGTGGCTGATCAAGAAAGTGGACAAACTTAGGAAGAATTTCCTTTGGGATGCGGATGACAAAAACATTGGGGGGGAAAGCTTGGTTAACTGGAGACAAGTTTGCACGCCAAAGAAATATGGTGGCCTTGGGGTGAAGAGCATCGATTGTTTTGGCCGGGCATTGCGGCTTCGATGGGAGTGGTTTAGATGGGGAGAGGAGGACAGGCCATGGAAGGGCTCGGACACGCCTTGCGATTACACGGATAAGCAACTCTTCGCCAGCTGCACCAAAATTCAGTTAGGGGATGGAGACACGGCATTATTTTGGACGGACAGATGGCTCAATGGCGAGGCACTATCTGTCTCTGCACCCGAGCTGTTCAAGTTGGCAAGGTCCAAAAAACTGACGGTCAAGCAGGGGTTGCACAACAGCAAATGGATGACAGGGCTGCATACTATGAATAGTGAGGAGCAGTTGACAAAATTCTTTCAGATATGGGACAAGGTACAAGAGGTCACACTGGAGCCGCGGAAGGACAAAGTTGTGTGGAACCTGACGGCAAACGGAGTTTATTCATGTGCCTCTGCTTACGAGGCACAATTCTTCGCTCGGATCCACAAACCAGAGCTAGCACGAGTATGGACAGGCATGGTGGAGGGGAAAGTAAGATTCTACCTATGGCTGCTGTTGCAAAACAGGAACTGGACGGCCGACAGATTGCAGACGCGAGGGTGGCCACACAACGCGCTTTGCAGCCTATGTGATCAGGAGTTGGAAACAGCGAATCACCTTTCATTGCAATGCTCCTTCGCCAAGGTAATATGGGACCTGTTCCGGAGATCAACAGACGATCTATGTACTGCGGCTGCCACGGCGACGTCCATATCTGAATGGTGGGAGCACACCGGGCGTGGTAGAGGATCGAAGGACCGAAACAAAGAGGAAATGGCGCTGGCAGCTTACATAGTGTGGAATTTATGGAAGGAGAGAAACAGAAGGATCTTCGAGCACAAAGAAATGGGTCCGCTAGAGTTGGCCGCATCAATTTCTGATGAGGTAAACATGGTCAAATTAGCCATGAGTAGGGGACAGCACGTTGAGAGACGCTAGAGTGACAATAGGCTGACGATTTTTACCTACATGAGATGGCCAGTTGGTCAGGGATGTAATGAGTAATGTGTAACAACTCTTTTCTACTATAATGCAAAGGCAGAGCTCCTGCCATTCACGTCAAAAAAAATCAATGGCCAGTACCCGCAACTTCGGCAGCCTCATGCATAATCAAGGACCTTTTCCTCAACTGGTGTATCCCATGCAACAACATTGATGATGAGAGTGCGTAAATTTTCCAATCCAAGGATCTTATTGGTAATTAATTCCCAATCATAATTTTGAACGAAAAGATGGCGGACATGTCGAGGGACTTCTCCTCTATGGCCCCTTTCATTCTTGACTCTGAAGTAATCACTTCCAGCGACCTTGTTTACTAAATCATGCAGCAGATCATGAATTGTAAAGCAATCAGTATTAGAACCCTCCATCAGCGACCTTGTTCCTTCTGGTTGCAGAAATGAGCATGACACTAACTCTTGAATGTAGCCCTCGGCTACATCTTCCATCTCCTCTGTTGCATAACTGGTCTTTACAAACCCTTGTGCTATCCAGAGGCGGACTAATTGGTCTTTTTCGAGTTTGAATCTTCTGGGGAAAATATTGCAGAATTCAAAGCATCGCCTTATGTCTGGATTAAGCTGCTTATAGCTCCACCAAAGAGCATCCATGGTGTCATTCAACATGTCAAGCTTTGCAACATTTTTCCAAAAACTGATATTTGGGTTTGCCCCAAGCCGTCCTGCAACTGTTACTGCTGCAATAGGTGATCGGTGTAGTTTTTTGGCAATCTCTCTCCCAACTTGTTCAAATTCTTTAAGGGCAACTCTTGTATCACTTAGCGCATAATGCATAAACATCGCCAAGTACTGATCCTCATCCAAATCAGGCATTTCAATAAGTTTATCGGCACACAGAGCTCCAGCTGCTTCTTTTGTTCGAGCCGTCACCAGGATTTTGCTCCCTTTCAGCCCAACATTGAGTGGAGAGATTAGTTCCTCCAGTTGTTGGTCATTCTTGTTCTTCACCCACAGATCATCCAATATCAACAAGAAGCGTTTGCCACGCAATGCTTCCTTCAGCTTTTTGTTTAGTCCCCTATGATCTGAAATACCAGAGAGACTATCTTGGCTAATATCCTTCAGCATTTCTTGAAATATATCCTCCACACTGAAAGTCTCTGACACATGAATACACATGATGGTGTCAAAAAGTTTCTCCTCCTTGCATTCCTCCTTTATGTAATCTCGAATATATCCTGCAAATGTAGTCTTCCCGGACCCTGCAACGCCATATATGCCAATCACAGAGTAACATGGACTATAGCTTGGTGCATCACCCTGTGGTGTCTCACGCAGCCTTGCCATGATATCATCACGCAGCACCTCTCGACCGAATACCTCCCGCTTGCTAGCAGCTCCAAGTTCTCTCCTGTTTTTGTTGGCAATGTCTTTTGGTGTGCTGTTGCCTGCCACACCCAAGAGTGGCGACTTGTTCACTTCACTGACGGTGTTTTCCACCTGCTGTATCCTTTTCTTCAATTTCAATCTTGACATAGCAGTAAAGAATACATCTAACATATCAAATAAGGAGGCATTCTCCTGGAAGTAGCAAAATATTAGACGAGTATGTCAGTCACATAAATATTGGACAGTCGTCCTTGAGCTTTTACATGTACATAGAATGCATATGAAATGAAGAGCCGATGGAGTTGGGTGTACCTGACATTTTTTTATGCTAACCACTTGGTATGACCAGTCTCTGTAAAAGCAGGCAGCCTCAAACACATGAGCTAACCAGCTGTATAGTGATGTACCACAGTTCTTGAACAAGTCAAACGAGGTGCACAAGCTAGAGAGCCACCGCACATTGCCGGAGGCCTCAGCATTGGCAAGGACCCTGGGCAGGAGCAAGGTGATGACGGGCGAGAGCAGCCAGCCAAGCACGGCCACGATCTCGGCAGCTTTCCATTCCAAATCAGCGGCCATGGAAACGGAGTGCTTTTGCTGCGGACGAAGAGTGAACAGTATGAAATTGGGGAATTTTCTAGCGGTGAGAGCAGCGGTTTGTAAAGAGAGGCGATGTTCGGTCAATAATGTCGCCGTCCGCCGGCCTGGAGGTGGAGGGTGTCCGGTGGAGGTCTAGGGTTCGGGAGGATAAGCCTTTACCTAGTACATGGTTGAGGAGGAAGGCGTCCGCCGTACGGGCGCGGTGGATGGCGGCATGGGGGGTCGCCGGCGGGTTTAGAGCTGGGGGAGGGGGCTGAGGTTCTTGGCGTGGGAAGAGAGGAATGCGGGTGGAGGGTGGCGACTGGACCTGCACGGAGGCTTTTTCTTTGCCTTTTTCATTTTCAAAGCTTTTCTAGGGCATCTCGATGCCGCGCCATCTAATCATAGTTGTATACTTTTAAAAAAAATCAACAATCAGATGAAAATCGTGCAAACAAGGCGGACTTTATATAAACATGACAAATTTCAAACATTCAATCCTCACAACTTGTTGAATTTGGGGGATGCACGATTTAGGGGGGAAAGAATCTATAGGTGCGTCTCCATGACCGCGTCTCCCTCCTCTCCACCCTATCTCTCCACCAACCACCACCGTCTTCGGGCGAAATACGGTGCCGGCGAGATCTCAGAGGCGAGGAGTGTGAGGCTCCGCTCACTCGACCGCTCGGGCCCTGGGATCGGGTTGGGGATCGCTCTAAATAGCGATTCCAATCAGATTCGGGATGAGCGGGATACCGAGGGAGCGGAGGTCGTCAACGGAAGACCTAGAAGCGCTTCTGAAGACGGCGAACAGGCTGGAGAAGGCGGCGGAGCGGGCGGCGGAGAAGGCGAGGGAAGCGAAGTTGGCCCTCGTCGAGCGGATTATGGCAAGGACGACGGAGGAGGAAACAGAGAGGTTGTTCCGCTTGGGCTCAGCGCTAGAGCCGGATCAGGTGCTGGATTGGGCGGCGGAGGAAGCGTCATTAACATCGAGGATTCAGCGGGCGCGGTGGCGTCCATTCCGGCGAGATCCCTGGTAAGCACAAGGCAGCCGAAGGAGGTGATGATTGGGGAGGTCTCGGTCTCACCGGGGCGAAACGAGCCGCCCACAGGCAATCCCCAATTTCCTTCCCCTTTTCGCGCAACGCCGGCGAGGATTTCTCGCCGTCGGCCTGTGTCGGTGAGTGGTCAAGTTGGAGAGGCTGACCGATGGGCCTGGAGAAACAACCCGAAGGCGCAAAAAGCAGGTGGTGACAAATGTTTTCATCAGCGGAAAGCGAGTTCCAGGAAACCGCCTTCTCAAGACGAGGAGGAGCTGGTGGAGATATTTGGTCAGCTCTGGTCGGTACCGTCCCCAAGCAAAGTTAGGGTTCCTCCGGCAACAGGGGGGCTGGTCTGGATCCGCAAAGATCTCTTCCTCTCCAAAAAATTCACTCCAGCAGATTGCTACCCGGCGAGGGGGAGTGGGAAGCAGGTTGGTGTGAAGAAGATCAGCTTCTGGAGAGACTTGTGGCGTGGTGGTACAGATCGGGCGACCTACGCGCAAGTGGTCAAAGTAATGGCTAGCAGCAGGGGAGGAGGGCGCCGAGGTGGGGGAGTGGTGCTGGTCGCGGAGAGCTTCGCCCGGCCGGCCAGACACACCCCCAGGCCTTTGGGCAGCTCCCGATCCAGGCTGGGGACATGAACCCACAAGGGATGCCGCCAATGCAGCAGATGCTCCCAGGTAATTTCCAGAATCTGCATCAATTTGGGGGGGCGGGTAATTTGCCAGGGTTGCCGCCTTGGCAGGGGATGCAGTTTCCCCAATACAACCAGTGTCCGCAGCAATATCTGCCCAATATGCCTGTAGTGCAACAACAGCAGCAACAGATGCCTCTTATACATCAACAGCAGCAACTTATGCAGTATGGGCACCCTCTGCGCATAATCACACTGGCAATCAGACACAAGGTTTTGGGGAAGGGCAATCCAGCACCCAGCAACAGAATTCTCAAAACCAGCAAAGAAGGAAAAACAAGAGCTTCAACTCCCAGAAAGTGCAGCAAGGGAAGTCTGGAAGTGAATAGGCTGACAGTTCTCAGAGCAGAAATGAAGAAGTTGTGATCAATTATGATACAAAACTGAGATGTGTCATTTGTTACAACTGTGGAGAGCCATCTCACTTTGTGGGGACTTGTCCAGTGCCCAAAAAGTGTTTCATATGTCACAAAGCAGGGCATCATATGGACAACTGCCTGGAGTGGTGCAAGCCACAAGCTACTGCACAGTATTATGGCAGTGCTAATGCAGGGTTAGGCTTCTTCCACATAGAATCTGATGACAAGGAGGCTGTGAATTGGCTGAACATGGCTAATGTGCGTTTTGCTGTTATTGAGGAAGGTTCTATCACATCACAAGAACTAAAAACCAATTTCTCTGACATCTGGAAGACTAATTGGCCCTGGCAAGTGAGGCAGTTGACTGAGAAAAGGTTCCTAGTCAGGTTTCCTCCCCACAAGAAGGTGAAAGTTTTGGTTGAGCTTCCCTCCATCAACCTCAAGAAGAAAGGTGCTATTGTCTCCTTTGATAAATGGGATGGTGAGGAGGAAGCATATGCTGAATTGCAAGAGGTGTGGGTGACCATGATTGGGATTCCTGTCAACAAGCTGACTTGGAAGGTGATTTCGCAAATTACCTATATCCTGGGCATTCTAGTAAATGTTGATTGACATGAAATATTTAGGAGCTTCTATGAAAAAAGTTAAGGTCCAGGTGACTGTGAGGGACATCTCTAAGATCCCAACAGAAAGGCTGGTGGAAATTGACAAGGAATTATTTCTTATTTCATTCCTTGTTGACACTGCTCCAATCTCTGGCAATGGAAACCAAAGCACTAGTGGTTGTGAAAAGTCAGATGATGATCTGCTGGAAGGTAATCCTGAAAAAGATATGCATATGCAAGACCCAAAGGATGTGGGAGCTGACAAAGACAAAAACAACAAAACCAATTTGGGAGGACCAGTTCAGAACACTCAGAAAGCCCCTGCTAGGTCCAGAACACCTTTGGAGCTAGTGCATTCACTGGAAGAAAAGGTGCAAAGTGCTATACTTGGACTAAAAGCTGAGCCTAGCAAGAAGATAGAATTGAAGAAGAAGAAACTTGAAGATAACATTGTTGTTCAGCTGCTGGAGCAATTTGATGAGGAATCTGATGGAGATGGTACCACCTTGGAGGGGCCAAGACCACAAAAATCCAAATGGGGGCCTGTGGTGGCACCCAGGGTAAGCAACATGATAAAAAAGATGGGAGAAATGCTATACAGAAAGCTGAGGACCTTAGAAGACTCAAATATTTGGAGGTCCCTAAAGGTAATAAGAATTTTAATTCCTTTTCTACTTTTAATGATGAAGATTTACTTCTGAAAGCTAGAAAAGCATGTTTGAAATTAGGTGAGAATGATATTGTTATTTCTCAAAACATACAAGTCATGAAGCAAGTGGAGGAAGGCAGGCTATCTGCATTTAAAGACACTCACCCTGAGTGTTTCCTCCCTGTTAATCTAGACTTGCAACCTGATGATTTTGGAGTAGATTTGGTAGAGAGTTCAGCCCCAGGTTGTGGTCAGATTAGTGAGCACCCTGTAGACGCCCCTACTTGGGCAGAGGTTGTCTCTGGTAGGAAGAGTAGCTGTAGAAAACTAGATTTCAATAATGGTATTAAGTCTATTTTGGAATGCTAGAGGTTTGAATAAACATGAGAAACTCAAGGCAGTGGGTAAGCTCATTAGAGACACCCATGCAGACTTGATTGATTTTTCTGAAACCAAGAAAGAGTCCTTTAATGACTTTCAAATTACCTGTTTAGATCCACAGAGCAAATACTCTTGGCAATGGTTGCCTGCTGAGGGCACTGCTGGGGGGTACTTGTGGGGATCAACACAGACAATTTTGAGGTGGTCTCCACAGATATTTTAGATTTCTCTATTTCATGCATCCTTAAAGATAAAAAGAATAAGGTGGAATGGAGATTTATTTCTGTTTATGGGCCAGCTTATGACAGGCTCAAGCTGTTGGGGAACGTTGCAGAAAATTAAAATTTTTCCTACGGTTTCACCAAGATCCATCTATGAGTTCATCTAAGCAACGAGTCATGGGAGAGAGATTGCATCTACATACCACTTTGTAGATTGCGAGCGGAAGCGTTCAACGAACGGGGATGAGGTAGTCGTACACGACGTGATCCAAATCACCGGAGATCCTAGCACCGAAAGGACGGCACCTCCGCGTTCAACACACGTACGGTCAGCGTAACGTCTCCTTCTTCTTGATCCAGCAAGGCAAAGGAGAGGTTGAGGAAGATGGCTCCAGCAGCAGCACGACGGCGTGGTGATGGTGGAGCTACAGTACTCCGGCAGGGCTTCGCCGAGCTCTACGGAGGAGGAGGAGATGTTGGAGAGGGAGAGGGAGGCGCCAGGGCAAGGGATGCGGCTGCCCCCCTCCCCTCCCCCCTTTATATAGGCCCCCTGGGGGGCGCCGGCCCTGGGAGATTGAATCTCCCAAGGGGGCGGCGGCCAAGGGGGGTGGAGTGCCCCCTAAGGCATGTGGGCGCCGCCCCCCCCCCCACCCTAGGGTTCCAACCCTAGGCACAGGGGGTGGGCCTTGGGGGGCGCACCAGCCCACTAAGGGCTGGTCCCCCCTTCCCACTTCAGCCCATGGGGCCCTCCGGGATGGGTGGCCCCACCCGGTGGACCCCCGGGACCCATCTGGTGGTCCTGGTGCAATACCGGTGACCCCCAGATCATTCCCGATGGCCGAAACTGCACTTCCTATATATAATTCTTCACCTCCGGACCAATCCGGAACTCCTCGTGATGTCCGGGATCTCATCTGGGACTCCGAACAACATTCGGGTTACTGCATATACATATCTTCACAACCCTAGCGTCATCGAACCTTAAGTGTGTAGACCCTACGGGTTCGGGAGACATGCAGACATGACCGAGACGGCTCTCGGGCAATAACCAACAGTGGGATATGGATACCCATGTTGGATCCCACATGCTCCACGATGATCTCATCGGATGAACCACGATGTCGAGGATTCAATTAATCCCGTATACGATTCCCTTTGTCAGTCGGTATTTTACTTGCCCGAGATTCGATCGTCGGTATCCCTGTACCTCGTTCAATCTCGTTACCGGCAAGTCACTTTACTCGTACCATAATGCATGATCTCGTGATCAAACACTTTGATCACATTGAGCTCATTATGATGATGCATTACCGAGAGGGCCCGGTGATACCTCTCCGTCAAGTGGAGTGACAAATCCCAGTCTTGATCCGTGTCAACCCAACAGACACTTTCGGAGATACCCGTAGTATACCTTTATAGTCACCTAGTTACGTTGTGACGTTTGGTACACCCAAAGCACTCCTACGGTGTCCGGGAGTTACACGATCTCATGGTCTAAGGAAAGGATACTTGACATTGGAAAACTCTAGCAAACGAACTAAGCGATCTTATGCTATGTTTAGGATTGGGTCTCGTCCATCACATCATTCTCCTAATGATGTGATCTCGTTATCAATGACATCCAATGTCCATAGTCAGGAAACCATGACTATCTATCGATCAACGAGCTAGTCAACTAGAGGCTTACTAGGGACATGTTGTTGTCTGTTATTCACACATGTATTACGATTTCCGGATAACACAATTATAGCACGAATAAAGACAATTATCATGAACAAGGAAATATAATAATAATGCTTTTATTATTGCCTCTAGGGCATATTTCCAACACAAGCTAGAGTTCTTAAATGAGTTACATAATATTCTTGACACATGGTTGGGACCCACAATTATAGGGGGTGACTTTAACCTGGTCAGAAGTAGTGATGAGAAAAGTACTGGTGTTGTTAACATGCATTGGGTGACCTTGTTCAATGACTGGGTTAACAAATATGGCTTGATTGAGCTTAAGAAATCTAGTAGGAAATTTACCTTGGCTAATAACCAGGATAATCTGGTTATGGCCAACATTGATAAAGTTTTCATATCCACAAGCTGGGAATCTTTCTTCCCAGCTGTTCAACTTAAAGCTCTTCCTAGAGTGGGTAGTGATCACACCCCCCTAGTGGTGGACACTGGGGCTATCCAACCACCTAAAAACAAACAATTTAGGTTTGAAAAATGGTGGTTAGGGGCAGAAGGTTTTGATGACATGGTGAAGAAATGTTGGAATTCCCCATGCTTCATCAAGGACCCTATCTATAGGTGGCAGTATAAAATTAGATTGCTTAGGAAAGTTTGTAAAGGCTGGAATGCTAATTATGAGGCTGCTCAGAACAGAGAGAAACAGCAGCTGGTTGCTGAATATAATATTCTAGATATAGAATCTGAGAGTAAAATCCTCTCCCCTCCTTCTAAAAGTAAGATGGACAAGATTGCCTCTGATCTCCAAAAAATATGGAGACTAGAGGAAATCAAGTCCAGATAGAGATCCAAGGATAGAAACATTTTAGAGGGAGGAAGAAACTGTTGGAAATATGCCCTAGAGGCAATAATAAATAGGTTATTATTATATTTCCTTGTTCATGATAATCGTTTATTATCCATGCTAGAATTGTATTGATAGGAAACTCAGATACATGTGTGGATACATAGACAACACCATGTCCCTAGTAAGCCTCTAGTTGACTAGCTCGTTGATCAATAGATGGTTACGGTTTCCTGACCATGGACATTGGATGTCATTGATAACGGGATCACATCATTAGAAGAATGATGTGATGGACAAGACCCAATCCTAAGCCTAGCACAAGATCATGTAGTTCGTATGCTAAAGCTTTTCTAATGTCAAGTATCATTTCCTTAGACCATGAGATTGTGCAACTCCCGGATACCGTAGGAATACTTTGGGTGTGCCAAACGTCACAACGTAACCGGGTGACTATAAAGGTACACTACAGGTATCTCCGAAAGTGTCTGTTGGGTTGGCACGAATCGAGACTGGGATTTGTCACTCCGTGTGACGGAGAGGTATCTCTGGGCCCACTCGGTAGGACATCATCATAATGTGCACAATGTGATCAAGGAGTTGATTACGGGATGATGTGTTACGGAACGAGTAAAGAGACTTGCCGGTAACGAGATTGAACAAGGTATCGCGATACCGACGATCGAATCTCGGGCAAGTACAATACCGCTAGACAAAGGGAATTGTATACGGGGTTGATTGAATCCTTGACATCGTGGTTCATCCGATGAGATCATCATGGAACATGTGGGAGCCAATATGGGTATCCAGATCCCGCTATTGGTTATTGGCCGGAGAGGTGTCTCGGTCATGTCTGCATGGTTCCCGAACCCGTAGGGTCTACACACTTAAGGTTCGGTGATGCTAGAGTTGTTATGGGAAATAGTATGTGGTTACCGACGGTAGTTCGAAGTCCCGGATGAGATCCCGGACGTCATGAGGAGTTCCGGAATGGTCCGGCGGTGAAGATCGATATATTGGACGAAGGGTATTGGAGTCCGGACGTGTTCCGGAGGTACCAGTCTATGGCCAGCATGACCGAAAGGTGTTTCGGGAGCCCCGGCAAGTGTTGGAGGGCCTCATGGGCCAAAGGGGAAGGGGCAAACCAGCCCACTAAGGGTTGGTGCGCCCCCCCCCCACACCCTTTCCCACATTACTTGGGGAGGTGGGGCGCCTCCACCTGGCTTGGGATGCAAGCCTCCACCTGCTTGGCTTGGGGGGCAAGTCTCCCTAGGATTTTCCCTAGGGAGATCCAATTTGCCTAGCCGCCGCCCCCTAGGGGAAACCCTAGGGTGCCTCCCCCTCTCCCCTTGCCCCTATATATAGTGGAGGGGTGGGAGGGCAGCCGTGACCTCTTCCCTGGCGCAGCCCTCCCTCCTCCTACCTTCTCCTCCTCCTCCATGGTGCTTTGCGAAGCCCTGCCGGAGAACCACGAGCTCCACCACCACCACGCCGTCGTGCTGACGGAGCTCTCCCTCAACTTCGCCTCTCCCCTTGCTGGATCAAGAAGGAGGATACGTCCCCGGGCTGTACGTGTGTTGAACGCGGAGGTGGCGTCCGTTCGGCACTAGGATCATCGGTGATTTGGATCACGATGAGTATGACTCCATCAACCCCGTTCACTTGAACGCTTCCGCTTAGCGATCTACAAGGGTATGTAGATGCACTCTCCTTCCCCTCGTTGCTGGTTTCTCCATAGATAGATCTTGGTGATACGTAGGAAAATTTTGAATTTCTGCTATGTTCCCCAACAGTGGCATCATGAGCTAGGTCTATTGCGTAGATTCTTTGCACGAGTAGAACACAAAGTAGTTGTGGGCGTTGATTTTGTTCAATATGCTTACCGTTACTAGTCAATCTTGATTCGGCGGCATTGTGGGATGAAGTGGCCCGGACCGACCTTACACGTACACTTACGTGAGACAGGTTCCACCGACTGACATGCACTAGTTGCATAAGGTGGCTAGCGGGTGCCAGTCTCTCCCACTTTAGTCGGATCGGATTCGATGAAAAGGGTCCTTATGAAGGGTAAATAGCAATTGACATATCACGTTGTGGTTTTGCGTAGGTAAGAAACGTTCTTGCTAGAAACCCATAGCAGCCACGTAAAACATGCAAACAACAATTAGAGGACATCTAACTTGTTTTTGCAGGGTATGCCATGTGATGTGATATGGCCAAAGGATGTGATGTATGATATATGTGATGTATGAGATGATCATGTTCTTGTAATAGGAATCACGACTTGCATATCGATGAGTATGACAACCGGCAGGAGCCATAGGAGTTGTCTTTAATTTATTTATGACCTGCGTGTCAACATAAACGTCATGTAATTACTTTACTTTATTGCTAAAGCGTTAGCCATAGTAGTAGAAGTAATAGTTGACATGACAACTTCATGAAGACACGATGATGGAGATCATGATGATGGAGATCATGGTGTCATGCCGGTGACGACGATGATCATGGAGCCCCGAAGATGGAAAGGAGCAAAGTGATGATGGCCATATCATGTCACTATTTGATTGCATGTGATGTTTATCATGTTTTTGCATCTTATTTGCTTAGAACGACGGTAGTAAATAAGATGATCCCTCATTAAATTTTCAAGAAAGTGTTCCCCCTAACTGTGCACCGTTGCGAAAGTTCGTCGTTTCGAAGCACCACGTGATGATCGGGTGTGATAGATTCTTACATTCGAATACAACGGGTGTTGACGAGCCTAGCATGTACAGACATGGCCTCGGAACACATGCAAACACTTAGGTTGACTTGACGAGCCTAGCATGTACAGACATGGCCTCGGAACACAGAAGACCGAAAGGTCGAGCATGAGTCGTATGGTAGATACGATCAACATGAAGATGTTCACCGACGTTGACTAGTCCGTCTCACGTGATGATCGGACACGGCCTAGTTGACTCGGATCATGTAATCACTTGGATGACTAGAGGGATGTCTATCTGAGTGGGAGTTCATAAGATGAACTTAATTATCCTGAACTTAGTCAAAAGATCTTTGCAAATTATGTCGTAAGCTCGCGCTTTAGTTCTACTGTTTTAGATATGTTCCTAGAGAAAATATAGCTGAAAGTTGATAGTAGCAATTATGCGGACAGTAGAAGGCTTGTGTCCTTAATGCACCGCTCGGTGTGCTGGACCTCGAACGTGGTCTGTGGATGTTGCGAACATCTGACATACACGTTTTGATGACTACATGATAGTTCGGTAATGATAAATGGTTTAGAATTGAGGCACCGAAAACATTTTTGAAATGTCACGGAACATGTGAGATGTTTCGAGGGCTGAAATTGGGATTTCAGGCTCGTGCCCACGTCAAGAGGTATAAGACCTCCGACAATTTTCTTGGCCTGCAAACTAAGGGAGAAAAGCTCAATCGTTGAGCTTGTGCTCAGATTGTCTGAGTACAACAATCACTTGAATCGAGTGGGAGTTTATCTTCCAGATAAGATAGTGATGTTTCACCAAAGTCATTGCCACCAAGCTGCTAGAGCTTCGTAATGAACTATAACATATCAGGGATAGATAAAATGATCCTTGAAATATTCGCGATGTTTGACACCACGAAAGTAGAAATCAAGAAGGAGCATCAATTGTTGATGGTTAGTGAAACCACTAGTTTCAAGAAGGGCAAGGGCAAGAAGGGATACTTCATGAAACGGCAAATCAGCTGCTGCTCTAGTGGATAAACCCAAGGTTGAACCCAAACCCTAGACTGAGTGCTTCTGTAATAAGGGGAACAGCCACCGGAGCAGAATTACCCTAGATACTTGGTAGATGAGAAGGCTGTCGATAGAAGTATATTGGATATACATTATGTGAATGTGTACTTTACTAGTACTCCTAGTAGCGTCAGGGTATTAGATACCGGTTCGATTGCTAAGTGTTAGTAACTCGAAATAAAAGCTACGGAATAAACGGAGACTGGCTAAAGGTGAGCTGACGAGATGTGTTGGAAGTGCTTCCAAGGTTGATATGATCAAGCATCGCACGCTCCCTCTAACTTCGAGATTGGTGTTAAACCTAAATAATTGTTATTTGGTGTTTGCGTTAAACGTAGACATGATTGGATTATGTCTATCACAATACGGTTATTCATTTAAGGAGAATAATGGTTACTCTATTTATTTGAATAATACCTTCAATGGTCTTGCACCTAAAATGAATGGTTTATTGAATCTCGATCATAGTGATACACATGTTCATGCCAAAAGATATAAGATAGTAATGATAGTACCACCTACTTGTGGCACTGCCATGTAAGTCATATTGGTATAAAACACATGAAGAAGCTCCATGTTGATGGATCTTTGGACTCACTCATTTTTTTAAAGGATTGAGACATGTGAACCATGTCTATTGGTATATACGCATGAAGAAACTCCATGCAGATGGACCGTTTGGACTCACTTGATTTTGAATCGCTTGAGACATGCAGATCATACCACATGGGCAAGATGACTGAAAGCTTCGGTTTCAGTAAAATGGAACAAGAAAGCAACTTGTTGGAAGTAACACATTTTGATGTGTGTAGTCCAATGAGTGCTGAGGCACGCAGTGGATATCGTTATGCTCTTACTTCACAGATGATTTGAGTAGATACTGAGCATATTTACTTGATGAAACACAAGTCTGAATTATTGAATGGTTCAAGTAATTTCAGAATGAAGTTGAATATCGTCGTGACAAGAGGATAAAATATCTATGATATGATCATAGAGATGAATATCTGAGTTGCGAGTTTGGTACACAATTGAGACATTGTGGAAATTGTTTCACAACTAATACCGCCTGGAACACCATAGTGTGATGGTGTGTCCGAACATCATAGTTGCACCCTATTGGATATGGTGCGTACCATGATGTCTCTTATCGAATTACCACTATCGTTCATGGGTTAGGCATTGGAGACAACCGCACTCACTTTAAATAGGGCACCACGTAATTCCGATGAGATGACACCGTATGAACTATGGTTTAGAGAAACCTAAGCTGTCATTTCTTAAAAGTTTGGGGCTGCGACGCTTATATGAAAAAGTTTCAGGCTGATAAGCTCGAGCCCAAAACGGATAAAAGCATCTTCATAGGACACCCAAAACAGTTGGGTATACCTCCTGTCTCAGATCCGAAAGCAATAGGGATTGTTTCTGAAATCGGGTCCTTTCTCGAGGAAAAGTTTCTCTCGAAAGAATTGAGTGGGAGGATGGTGGAGACTTGATGAGGTTGTTGAACCGTCACTTCAACTAGTGTGTAGCAGGGCACAGGAAGTTGTTCCTGTGGCACCTACACCAATTGAAGTAGAAGCTTATGATAGTGATCATGAAACTTCGGATCAAGTCACTACCAAACCTCGTAGGACGACAAGGATGCGTGCTATTTCAAAGTGGCACGTAATCCTGTCTTGGAAGTCATGTTGCTAGACAACAATGAACCTACGAGCTATGGAGAAGCGATGGTGGGCCCGAATTCCGATGAATGGCTCGAGGCCATAAAGTCCGAGAGAGGATCCATGTATGAAAACAAAGTGTAGACTTTGACAGAACGGCTCGATGGTCGTAAGGCTGTTGAGTACAGATGGATTTTAAAAGGAAGACGGACAATGATGGTAAATGTCACCATTAAGAAAGCTCGACTTGTCATTAAGATGTTTTCCGACAAGTTCAAGGAGTTGACTGCGATGAGGCTTTCTCACTCATAGCGATGCTAAGAGTCTGTTGGAATTATGTTAGCGATTACTGCATTATTTATGAAATTGTGCAGATAGGATGTCAAAACATTGTTTCCTCGACGATTTTCTTGAGGGAAGGTTGTATGTGATACAACCAGAAGATTTTTGTCAATCCTGAAAGATGCTAACAAGTATGCAAAGCTCCAGCAATCCTTCTAAGGACTGGAGTAAGCATCTCGGAATTGGAATGTACGCTTTGATGAGATGATCAAAGATTTTAGGTTTATACAAAGTTCATGAGAAACTTGTATTTCCAAAGAAGTGAGTGGGAGCACTATAGAATTTCTGATGAGTATATGTTGTTGACATATTGTTTATCGGAAATGATGTAGAATTTCTGGAAAGCATATAGGGTTGTTTGAAAAGTGTTTTTCAATGGAAAACCTGGATTAAGCTACTTGAACATTGAGCATCAAGATCTATAAGGATAGATCAGAATCGCTTAATAAGTACTTTCAAACGAACACATACCATGACAAGATTTTGAAGGAGTTCAAAATAGATCAGCAAAGAAGGAGTTCTCGGCTGTGTTACAAGGTGTGAGTATTGAGCAAGACTCAAGACATGACCACGGCAGAATAGAGAGAAAGGACGAAGGTCGTCCCCTATGCTTTAGTCGTAGGCTCTAAAGTATCTTATGTTGTGTACCGCACCTGAAGTGTGCCAAACCATGAGTCAGTCAAGGGGTACAAGTGTGATCTAGAAATGGATCATAGGACAACGGTCAAGGTTATCCTTAGTAACTAGTGGACTAAGGAATTTTCTCGATTATGGAGGTGGTAAAAGAGTTCGTCGTAAAAGGTTACGCCGATGAAAACTTTGGCACTAATCCAGATTATTCTGAGTAGTAAATTGGATTCGTATAGTAGAACAGTTATTTGGAATAGCTCCAAATAGAGCGTGGTAACTGCATCTAGGAGATGACATAGATACTTGTAAAGCACACACGGATCTGAAAGGTTTAGACCCGTTGACTATAACATCTCTCACAAGAATAACATGATCAAACCTTGTGAGTGTTAATCACATGGCGATGTGAACTAGATTATTGACTCTAGTGCAAGTGGGAGACTGTTGGAAATATGCCCTAGAGGCAATAATAAATAGGTTATTATTATATTTCCTTGTTCATGATAATCGTTTATTATCCATGCTAGAATTGTATTGATAGGAAACTCAAATACATGTGTGGATACATAGACAACACCATGTCCCTAGTAAGCCTCTAGTTGACTAGCTCGTTGATCAATAGATGGTTACGGTTTCCTGACCATGGACATTGGATGTCATTGATAACGGGATCACATCATTAGAAGAATGATGTGATGGACAAGACCCAATCCTAAGCCTAGCACAAGATCATGTAGTTCGTATGCTAAAGCTTTTCTAATGTCAAGTATCATTTCCTTAGACCATGAGATTGTGCAACTCCCGGATACCGTAGGAATACTTTGGGTGTGCCAAACGTCACAACGTAATTGGGTGACTATAAAGGTACACTACAGGTATCTCCGAAAGTGTCTGTTGGGTTGGCACGAATCGAGACTGGGATTTGTCACTCCGTGTGACGGAGAGGTATCTCTGGGCCCACTCGGTAGGACATCATCATAATGTGCACAATGTGATCAAGGAGTTGATTACGGGATGATGTGTTACGGAACGAGTAAAGAGACTTGCCGGTAACGAGATTGAACAAGGTATCGCGATACCGACGATCGAATCTCGGGCAAGTACAATACCGCTAGACAAAGGGAATTGTATACGGGGTTGATTGAATCCTTGACATCGTGGTTCATCCGATGAGATCATCGTGGAACATGTGGGAGCCAATATGGGTATCCAGATCCCGCTATTGGTTATTGGCCGGAGAGGTGTCTCGGTCATGTCTGCATGGTTCCCGAACCCGTAGGGTCTACACACTTAAGGTTCGGTGACGCTAGAGTTGTTATGGGAAATAGTATGTGGTTACCGAAGGTAGTTCGAAGTCCCGGATGAGATCCCGGACGTCATGAGGAGTTCCGGAATGGTCCGGCGGTGAAGATCGATATATTGGACGAAGGGTATTGGAGTCCGGACGTGTTCCGAAGGTACCAGGCTATGGCCAGCATGACCGAAAGGTGTTTCGGGAGCCCGGCAAGTGTTGGAGGGCCTCATGGGCCAAAGGGGAAGGGGCAAACCAGCCCACTAAGGGTTGGTGCGCCCCCCACACCCTTTCCCACGTTACTTGGGGAGGTGGGGCGCCTCCACCTGGCTTGGGATGCAAGCCTCCACCTGCTTGGCTTGGGGGGCAAGTCTCCCTAGGATTTTCCCTAGGGAGATCCAATCTGCCTAGCCGCCGCCCCCTAGGGGAAACCCTAGGGCGCCTCCCCCTCTCCCCTTGCCCCTATATATAGTGGAGGGGTGGGAGGGCAGCCGTGACCTCTTCCCTGGCGCAGCCCTCCCTCCTCCTACCTTCTCCTCCTCCTCCATGGTGCTTTGCGAAGCCCTGCCGGAGAACCACGAGCTCCACCACCACCACGCCGTCGTGCTGACGGAGCTCTCCCTCAACTTCTCATCTCCCCTTGCTGGATCAAGAAGGAGGAGACGTCCCCGGGCTGTACGTGTGTTGAACGCGGAGGTGCCGTCCGTTCGACACTAGGATCATCGGTGATTTGGATCACGACGAGTACGACTCCAACAACCCCGTTCACTTGAACGCTTCCGCTTAGCGATCTACAATGGTATGTAGATGCACTCTCCTTCCCCTCGTTGCTGGTTTCTCCATAGATAGATCTTGGTGATACGTAGGAAAATTTTGAATTTCTGCTACGTTCCCCAACAAAAACACTGCTTACTTTCATGCTATTGCTAACCATAGGAGGAGGAAGAAGCAGATAGACCTGCTTGTGGGACCAGATGGCCCTGTAGAATCAACTAGTGATATGATGGATATTGCTATTGATTACTACAAGACCCTATTTGGCAAGGAATATACCCTAGATATTTCTTTGGATGAAGATTTTTGGGACCCTTCTGAAAGAGTTTCTGAGGATCAAAATAAGATCCTGGAAACTGATATCACTGAAGAAGATGTGAGGAAGGCAGTTTTTGGGTCTTATGCTGAAGGGGCTCTAGGCCCTGATGGTTTTCCTTTCCTTTTCTACCAACATTTCTGGTCAACCATTAAGGATGACCTTATGTTGTTAGTGGAGGCTTGGAATCAGGGGTCTTTAGATTTATATAGATTGAATTTTTCTTTGTTAACTCTCATCCCAAGGGAACCTGGGGCTGACACCATTCAAAAATTTAGACCAATTGCTTTGTCCAATTGTAGCTTCAAATTTTTTGCTAAGTGTTTGGCCAATCAACTAGGGGACATTGGTGATCACAAAACCAAACTGCTTTTATTAAAGGCAGGTATATTGTTGAAAGTGTGGTGACAGCTCATGAAATTATTCATGATGCTGTGACACATGACAAAGAAGGGTTTGTCTTTAAGTTAGACTATGGGAAGGCATATGATAGAGTTAGTAAAGAGTTCCTATTGAGAGTTATGTATCAAAGGGGTTTTAGCCCCAAGTGGATGAGGAAAGTTGAATCCATTTTATAAAAAGGTTCAGTGGGAGTTAGGATTAATGATTGTAACAGTGAGTTTTTTGAGACTTTTAAAGGTGTGAGACAGGGTGACCCTGCCTCCCCTCTGCACTTTAACCTAGTAGCAGATGTGTTTAGTAGGATGCTTAATAAAGCAGCAAAAAGTAACATGTTGACTGGGTTGATGACCAATCTATTTCCACAGGGGGTAACAAGTCTGCAATATGCAGATGATACCCTCCTCTTTATTGATAACAACCTGGTGTCAGCTAGAAATTTAAAATGGCTCCTATCCTGCTTTGAACATATGTCTGGGCTTAGAATAAACTTTCATAAATGTGATCTAATCCCTATTAATGTACAAGAGGAGGAAGCCCATAAGGTAGCTCAAGCCCTGTCCTGTGGTTTGGGGTCCTTTCCTCTCAAATATTTGGGTTTTCCCCTTCATTACACCAAATTGAGGAGGGAAGATCTACAACCAGTAGTTGATAAGGTGTTGAAGAGGGCTGCTGGTTGGAGAGGTAGACTATTAGGTTATGAGAAGAAGTTGGTTCTAGTTCAATCTTGTTTAGCTAGTATTCCCACCTATCTGATGAGCATGATTAAATTCCCCAAATGGGATGTCAATTTGATCAACTCACAGATGGCCCACTGCTTTTGGGACAATTATGAGGGTCACCATAAGTACCATCTTGCCAACTGGGGCTTGGTGACCCAGAAAAAACAATATGAAGGCTTAGGGATTCCTAATATTGCTGAGATGAATTTAAGTCTACTAGCCTCCTGGGTTTATAAATTTCATAATGGTGATAACAAGATGTGGAAGTAGATTGTTGGCTTTAAATATAGAGCTAACAATCCCAATATATTCTCTTGCCCTGACTCTAACTCTTCCCCTTTTTGGAAAGGGGTGTTATGGGCTGCTAAAGCAGCCAAGCAAGGGTATCAATGGAAGGTGGGCAATGGGAAGAGAGTTAAATTTTGGGAAGACCATTGGTTTGGGTCCTATAGCTTAGCTATTCAGTTTTGGGAATTGTATAGTATTGCTAATGAGCATAATCAAGCTATTGCTGACCTTTGGGATGGTAGTAACCTTAAGATCACTTTTAGGAGGTGTATTGACAACAGATTGCTTCTCCTGTGGTATGACCTGCTGAATATTGTGCAATCTGTTACTTTCAATGATGATGAGGATGCATTAATCTGGAAGCTAGAGGTTGGTGGTGTTTATTCTGTTAGATCTATGTATGCTATGGTCAATTTTAGGGGCATTAGCCCAGTTCATATTCCTGACATTTGGAAAATTCATGTCCCTCCCAATATCCACATTTTTTATGGCTGCTTGCTCATAATAAAATTTTGGTTAGGGAGAACCTTGCTAAGAGACAAAACTTAAATGATTTGACTTGCTTGTTCTGCTCTGATGGTGAGAATATAAATCACATATTCTTTGAATGTGTGGTAGCCATGGAAATTTGGAGAAATATCCATTCCATTTTAGGTTACTCACATATGCCTGCCCTTAATAAAGTGGCAGAAATGTGGAGTAGACATAATAACTTGCAAGCTGAAAATCTGGTTATTTCAGCTACTCTCTGGGCTATCTGGAGATGCAGAAATGACTTGTGTTTTAATAACACAATTTGGATGGGTGTGCAGGTGGTTCTGAGAAAGATTGCAGGATACTGCAGCATCTGGAAGATCCTGTGCAAAGAGGTGGCAAGAGAGCGCGTGGAGGAGATTACTGTAGCTATCTGGGAGGCTGCAAGAAAACCAGCGCTGCTGCTCTGGCCAGAGCCAGGCTGAAGAGGAACGAATTGTGGCTGGAATACTCCATGCAGAAGATGGGAGGCTGGATGGACATGGGTTTTTAAACCTGGTGTCCCTACTGTGGTTGGAGAGTGGCCAGTCCGTTTTTCTTCTGTTAATGAACCTTTTCTTGCCTGGTAGTTTCAACTATCTTAGTGTTTTCATAAATTCTCGGGATGTTTGTGCCGGAGAGATGCTTCAATCTCCTCCCACGGTCTGTAACTGATTTTGCACTCCGTGGTTTCGTTTTCTTAATGGAAATGGAGCCGGGGCAAGAGCCCTTTTCATCTAAAAAATTTCAAGCATTCACTTCTTCCTAGGCGCTTAAAAAGAGTACAAGGTCGTCATCTCTCCTCTTACCTAGCTATTAATGGTGCCCTGAACCAGGAAGTACCCACCAAAATAAATCAGCAGGGCCGGCCCAAGGACCCCCAAATTAAACCAGTTTGGCAGAACCTTGCGCCGCTAACGTCGTCGCTCATCTCGGTGAGGCTGCTCACCAGCATACGAATGAGAGCCCGTTTTTCCTATGTTCCTGGCCCGGTTCGATGTGTTTGGTAAGCCCAACACATTTTCATTATAGCTTTACATTTCAGCCCTTGATTGCAACGCATCAATACAAGTACACCAATCCCTAAAAACACAAAACACACCAGGAAAAAAGAACGTTCCCTGAAAAAGAGGAAAAAAACATATGTGGAAGACAAAGGAAAAAAATTAAGACCCTTTTATACATTGAAGAAAGAAAAACACACTAATCGGTATACAATGGTTAAACTTCTTATATACTCCCTCCGTTCCGAATTACTTGTCGCAGGTATGAATGTATCTAGATGTATTTAGTTCTAGATACATCCATTTCTTCGACAAGTAATTTGAAATGGAGGGAGTACAACTTTTGTTAAGAACATAACATAGCTTAAGCAACCTGATAAAAAGTTTCAAACAAAAAGATAACACCATCATAGTGAACGGCAGGAGAGACAACTCAGTCCTCACTTAGTTGTCTCTCCACTATCCCCTTCTCCTGGACCGCATGCCATGAACTCCACGTCAGTGGTGATTTGAATTTGGGAGATTTTGAGTCGAGAGGTATGGTTACGGAGAGCATGGTTGTGGCAAATGAGGATGACTTCTTTTCGTAGGTTGGTCCTTCAGCTCAAGAACACGCCCCTCAACTGATGAGTTGGAACAATAAGCGCATGGAATATGTGAGGATGCAACTTACAATGGCTGGTGAGCTCATTTTCAACTCAATGTGATCACGAAATTGCGGTAGCTATCGGAGTGCGATCGTAGGTCCCATGCCACGCATAACCAGATGTATATAGGACTATCTTTGATGGGGTGTATGATAGCATGATAGGCGGTAACGATGGAAAACTGTTTGGTTGAGTGAGAGCGACGATAATCTTTAATCTGCCTAGTGGTTAACGGTGCGATGGGGCTCGACCATGTTAGCAACCCTCCACACGGGGGGCCTTGGGCCGGCATGGGAGGGGCGGGCCTAGCGAACAAGCCTAGGAAGACCACTACAAGTACTCGGAGGAGGGCTCTAATTCCGCGCTCTCTATTTCTTGTTCTCATGTCCAGCAACACAAATCCTTGTATCTATGAAGCCATGGTCGAGGCCGCCTTCGACTACTATAATCTGCTCCTCGGTACAGGCGAGCGTTGCGAGTTTTGGACCTAGATCTTCTAGGCTCACGCTTGGAAGCTTTGACCATCTTAGGCAATATTTAATTGCTATTTTCCTTTTAAATTGGGTATTGATTCACTCCATCGTTCCAAAAGGCAACCATTAACTAATTAGATGAGAAGAAAAAACACCGCGGATGCGTCGGGTCCGGCCCGGCTGGAATCCATCGACGAATTAATCTCGGCGATATTGAATCCTGAGAAAATGAAGGGAATCCAATGTCACACAAAACTAATAATAAACACTATACAAAACAAATATCTTTTCCTTTGGCAGAAATGGTTATGGCAATATTTGGCAGCAATTCATTTCATTGTTGGTAAAGGCAACCATTTACTACTTATGAAATAAGAAAAATCACACCTAATAATAAAGAGGTAAAAAAAACAGTGGGGATGCGGCGGACCCGGCCCGAACCCACGGATCGATCGCACTCGGAAGGAATGCCGGCGCCGGCGCAGGCTCCGTCCGCCGCCGCCGCCGGCGGCGCGGCGTGGCGCCACCTGCTCCTTCTCCTGACCACCCTCCCGCTCGCGCTCGCCCTCCTCGCGTTCGCGCTCCAGTGGCGCGGCGGCGGCGTGGACGACGCCGGCTCCCGCTGGCCCGCTCGCCTCGTCGTGCCGGCCCCGTCGAGGCTGCAGTCCCTCCACTCCTCCGCTGCCTCCTGCGTCGAGGTGCTCGCCGCCTCCGCCGGCCCCGCCTTCCCCTACCTCCGCGGCTGGTCCTTCCACTTCGACGCGCCGGACACCCACCACCCCAAGGTACCGCCTTTCCCAATCTCACCTCCTCCGTCCTCCCCCTCGCCGGCCGCCGGCCGATGTGCCTGACCCTCTGATCTTTCGCCGTCGTGTCTGTCTGCCAGGTGTGCGTGCAGACGAGCACCTCCGCCGGCCTGGACCAGATCCTGCCGTGGCTCTTCTACCACAAGGTCGTCGGCGTCGCGCACTTCCTGCTCTTCGTCGAGGGCAAGGCCGCCAAGCCCAGCGTCGCCGGCGTCCTCGAGTCCATCCCCGTGCGCTCCTCGCCTGAGATTTTCAACAAATTTGACTCTGCTTGTTTGGTCTTCTGAGTCTGAATCTCCTGAATCTCTGTCTCTGTTCCTCTTTCAGGGGGTGAAGGTGGTGTACAGGACCAAGGAGCTTGAGGAGCAGCAGGCCCGGAGGTCCGAAGCAATCTTCGCCGCGCGCGTGCCTCGTCGGCCTATACACAAATTATAAATTTCGATACCCATTCTGATGATGCATATGTTTCACCTGCTGCAGCCGCATCTGGGACGAAACCTGGCTATCAGGATTCTTCTACAAACCCTGCAACTACGAACTGTTTGTGAAGCAGTCGCTCAACATGGAGATGGCCATTGTGATGGCCCGGGTGCGTATGTTTGTTTTCGGCTTATCACAAGTATTACGGAGTAGTATTCAGTTAGTGTATTGTATTGTATTTATTATAAACAAAAAATATATATTATTTCTTCATGGTAGGAATCTGGCATGGACTGGATAATGCATCTAGACACCGATGAGTTGCTGTATCCCGGTGGAGCTTCCGAGTATTCCATCAGACGCCTGTTAGCCGACGTCCCCGAGGATGTTGACATGGTTATCTTCCCTAACTATGTAAGTATGCTGCTGCTCCTAATTATGCCTGCCACACTTCTTATGCATACAGTAGTAATTAACTTGCATGTCTGCACTCTGCAGGAAAGCAGCGTCGAACGTGATGATATAAAAGATCCATTCAGTGAGGTAAACCTTATCTGTCTTTAAGAACATAATAATATCCACAAGTTCCGTTAGATATAATGTTGGCTGATGAGAACAACTTATGTCTAAATACTCTGATATGAATTCTATTGTTCGGTTACATCTGAAGTATGATACTGTGGTATGTTTTATGTGTGTCTAATACTCTAATATGGCTGTTTACATTTGCTTGAAAAACTAGTTTCCAGTTCCCCTGTTATCTGGTGGCTTGTCAGATTTCTATTTAGCCTAGCATCCCAGAATAAGTTCTTCATGCTTTTCTAGTGTAGACTGGACATGGACCTAGCCAGTTTAGCAGATTACTCCAAAATAAAAAGAGAAGCAAATGAAAGAATCTCAGGCTTTTCACACGTGCAACAAGTCAATGAGTACACGCACCAGCTAACCCGACAGCAGATTCAGCAACTTGGTTGAGTTTTGACATTTTGTTATCTATGTTAAGTTAAGTTAAGAGCGCCACAGCTAGCTGTATGTAGCCTTGTTTTTTTAAACTCTAATATCTTGCAAACTTTAGTAAGAAAACAATACTCTCATATACAACCAGAGACCAAACATGGTTGTTATGTGGATCTTCACCAATTACCATTGCGTGTTCCAAACACCTAATCTCATACCGATTAATATTTTACCAGGTGTCTATGTTCAAGAAGAATTATGATCATCTCCCCAAAGATACTTACTTTGGCATGTATAAGGAAGCAACAAGAGGCAATCCTAACTATTTCATCACTTATGGGAATGGAAAATCTGCTGCACGAATTCAAGATCATCTCCGGCCAAATGGTGCACACAGATGGCATAACTACGCAAAGAGCCCAAAGTAAGGACCTTTGCCTATAGCATCCGTTTTTTTCAGAACGTAACTGACAGTGAGATCAAGCCGAAATTGATTCTTATAATATTGTTGTCATGTAACTGACAGTGAGATCAAGCTGGATGAGGCTGCCGTTCTGCACTACACATACACCAAATTTTCAGACTTAACATCCAGACGTGATCGCTGTGGATGCAAGCCCACGAAGGAAGATGTTAAAAGATGTTTCATGTTGGATTTTGACAGAGCAGTAAGTAAAGCTACTCAATTCTCTTGCAAGCTACTAGCAGATGTTTGTTTGGTCGTTTATTTTTTTCCATTGCAGTAGTCCTTTTCCCCTTCAGGATCATTTGCATTTTGCATTCTTATACTAGTGGCAGTGCTTCCTCTTACATGATTTAGTTTGGTACTGTTTCTGCCACTATCTGATTTCAGCATTTACTATGCAGGCTTTTATAATTGCATCAACAGCTAGTGAAGAGGACATGCTTCGCTGGTAATTCTCATCGTTCCCACAGCATCATAATTTTCTAGCTTGACTGAATTAACCTAAGACGTCAAACGAAAATATTTTCTAGCATGTACAATGAATAACACTCTGATCGCAAATACATTTTGGTTTGGACATTTACCCAATCTCAAGTTTTCACCCTGACGCTCATATCTATCATGATCACAACCATATATGATGAAATCATATTTTGTACTGAATTTGGTGATACAAATTTCATATGGCCAATTTAGTATATGAAACCAAATCAGGAAAAGATAGCTAAATGACAGGAATGGTGATGGAACTTTTTATTTTCTTTTGGCTAGATAGGTCATGATATATTTGACCATGTTATCATAGATTCAACTGAAAACATGACCTATATCAGGATAAACCAAGAAATCAAATTGCCACGACTTGTTCTCCAGCACTCGGATGTCTGAAATGATTCCCTGTAGATTTAGAATACTAGCTGAAGTCAACGAGTCCCTGTAATGGTTTTAGACATTGGGGACCTGGTATGCCTGTTGGCTGATTGCTCTTCTGTTAGGTACAACGAACGCGTCGTGTGGAACGATAAGCAGCTCAATCTGAAGCTTCTGCGAAAAGGAGTGTTAACTCGCATCTATGCCCCAATGGTACACACTAAATAACCATAGCCACACCATCAAAATGCCAGTCATATGTAATACAGTAATATTCATATACTTGACATGTGTGCCTTGTTCTGTCAGGCGATCGTGCAAGGCCTGCGGGAGTCTGGCGTCTTCACCTCCGTCATTGCAGCAGCCGTGGACAATGCTAAAGTTCGACTGAAGGAAAACGTTGACAGAAACAGCACCGATCCTGACCATGAAGATGGACCTAGGACATTCGTCGCAGCTAACAATGCTAGGAAGATCCTGAACGTCGTCGAGCCCGCCCCTGCCTACAGGGATGGCGGCGGTGCATCCGCCGCTGTTCCCCCTTTGTCGCCCCCGGGTTTAGATGACGCACGAGGGGAGGGGCTGGCTAGGTGGTGATTTGGATCGGGATGAAAGAATTCTTTCTGCCCATATAGGTTGACAAGAAGATGATCGTGGATGGATGGGCAATCTAGCAGTGACATGATTTTGGTGATCGAAGGACATATGTTATATCGAGAATATATATATGTTTTCATGGTTGGTCAATATATAGAGTGATTTAGGGCAGGACATATATGCTAGTATGTGCACCCATCTATTTTTGTTAGCTAACTAAATGCTAGTGAAAAAAAAGATGATTATACATATTTACAGAAATATAAGGTGTACATAGCTGATTCGTGATGAATCAGCGCTCCCTCTTTCGCAACGAAGTGGGTTTAATTGATATGTAGGTTCGCTGTAATTATCTCTTTTTTAAAGAAAATCAAAATATATTTAGAAGTTTCAAAAAATGTCAATGTTTTTTCTACAAATGCATATGCATATTCTTCAAGTATGTATAAGATTGCATCAACCAATTTGATTGTTTGCATGCTACACAAAAAAAAAGACAAATACATGGCCCAGATACAACAAAGTAAAAGCCCATCTTAATATGTGTATTTGTCTTTTTGTGTACATGATATATGAATATATATGTTCATGAAATTTTACACATGTATACTACAAACATATGTCCACATGTATACTTTTCAGATTTTTTCTGGGATATGGAAAAAGTATTTTCATTGGAAAAAATAAAGAGCTCAATGGAGCTCGGCCTCTGCAGGCACTTTTCGAGTGGGAACCTGCCCACCCACCGGTAAGCTCATTCACGCAACGGAAGTCGTCAAGATGGTTGAGTTTCATGCTGCCCATCTTGCTCATTTTTAGTAGTACAATACAAATTAAAGGACCAGATAAGGTGAGTGAGTGAGTAAACTGCTGAAATTGCAGGTCCCTTGGCCCATATACATATTTGCCAACTGCTGAAAGATGAAGCAAAACCATCTCTAGGTTCGCCATACGTGCGCGCTAAGTTATTGAATCATCGTGCCATAAAGAGCATGTACAATTTCAATTTTTTTCTTGCTACACTGCATTTTCAGTCAGAGGAAGAGGCATATACAATTTTTTTTGCGAGAAAAGAGGCATATACATTTGTCCGTATGTAAAAGGAGTTTGATTCAGTTTTCGGCGTACAAAAACATAAACCAATGTGCATGACATTCAGGAAAATTTGCAGGCATGACGAGCAACGGGGATCGATATTCGTCAAAACACATCTTGGTAGCATGTGTCATGGTCCTGATGTTCCGGAATCAATTTGGAATTAGTTCGAGAGCATTCCAACAAAGCGAAGAACTTACAATGCCGGAATTCTTGAGTTATTTTTTCTCATTAGCTTTCTGTACCTGCTTGCTAGTTGGCTCCTTGTAGGGCAAGCAATGATGTTTTCTATCTGAATCTGGGACGTGTATATTGATTAGAGCCCCTAAGTTGATGTTAACAAACAAGGGGGAAAAGTCCATGGTATGCTACGTATATTTAATAGAAATATAAAGTAATATACAGAGATGTTTGATGAAATAACTCTCCCATTTTTCGCGACAAAGGGGATTCTTTTTATTATCATTAGGGGATTTATTACTTGAGATAAGAGTGGTGTGCATACTTCAGAAAGAGCTCCCTCGATATTCTGAAACTCCACCTCGATAGGTTCTCCAGATACACCGCATTGTCAACGAAGTAATCCTTCATCAGCTTCGCATGGCCCTCTGTCCTACTGCGCCAAATGTACCATGGCCTTGCCGAGAACAAGCTCTAGTTCTTCTTCTTCATCCATCTATCGTGACCAGCTTGTTTTTGATCGGCTCGGCAAGCGCCGACAACGAGGATAGCAAAGAAAAAAGTCCTCCCGCCCGAATTTCGTAAATTGGGACCTTTTTGGTGAGAACGTTTTGCCACTACTGCACTCAGGGAATTTGCCGTATGTCATTTATTTGCCGTCTGCTAACGGACAGCAAACAAGGTCTTTGGCGTCTGCTTACAGAAAACGGACGGCAAAGAAATGGATATTTACAGTCAGCCATTCATTTACCGTCAGCTAGCAGACGGCAAAGAATCTTGTCCCCCACCTCTTTGTCGTCTGCTAACTGACGGCAAAGAGAACGGTAGCTAACGGCTACGGCCCACCCCCTGCACCCCACCTCCCACTCTCCATCTCTCTTTCTCTCTCACTCCAGCGCGCCGCCCCTGACCACAACCGCTGCCGCCGCCCCCGACCCCCACCGCCCTCACCGGCCCTGACCCTCGCCGCGCCGCCGCGCCACCCGCCGCCCCACGGTCTGCTGCGCCCCCGTGGCCCGGCGCCCCGCCGCCCCGCGACAGAGCCTCCCGTTAGCCACCTAACGTGACTAACACCTGTTCTTTGATGTCCATGTACTTTGCCGTCTGCCATCGACGACAAAGGGTCTTTGCTGTCCGCTGTGGGAAAGCAGACGACAAAGAAGTTGTTTACCGTAGCTTACTGCGCTGGACAGGTTTGCCGTCAGCTTTCTGGTCCTTTGCCGTCTACCATGGCAAACAACAAAGAAGCTAATTCCTTTAGTGTGTCGAATCTTTTCTTTAATTTTGGTTCAGTACAATTTTTAATCTCCGAGGAGACATAAAACCAAAGGAAGAAGAAAGTATAATAAATTTATTTATTACTGATCGTTGTGTTACGAGTTGTCTTTTTTTGGCAGGGTAAATATTTCATTTCTCACATGCTAGCAATGTCATTTACAGTCAAAGAAGAAATGAAATCAGGCAGGTCAACTTCCCAAACAGAAGAATTCTTCAACATATATGCTTGTTTAGCCAAAGCATCTGCTACACCATTTGCTTCGCGGTTGCATAAAGAAGATTTCACCTGTCCGATGTCATAGGAGAGTTGAGCGCATCCAACAATCATGGCTGCTTGGGAACAATTGAATGTATAAGGATCTTTTACTTCATCAATCACAAGTGCACAATCTGACTCGGCTTCTATCCTGGAGCATCCCACATGAGATGAGAAATTAATACCATTCCTAAGAGCAATTGCTTCAGCAGAAGCCGCATCGGAAACATGTGGAACGAACCTGTCTTTATTATACTAACTACTGTTTTCTTCAATATATATCTATACCTAATAATAAATGGGCTATTGCTTCTGGCGGTATATCACCAAAATTACCCCAAAGTTCTAAAATATTACCAACCGATGCCATAAGTGATAAAAAACTTTTCACACAGGGGAATCTCTGCCTAGATCGGCCCATGCAGTAGGAACCTTCTGGCTGAGAGGCTTGTTTTTTAATTTTTTATTTCCTTTTCCTTCTTCATTTTTTTCTACTTTAAATAAATTGGGACTACAAAAAATTTCGTAAAATCAAAAGAATGAGAATGTTGAAATAAAATGTTTAATAATTCATAAATGTTTTAAAAAAACATTTGCATATTCGAAAAATCTGTGCAATTTCAAAAACAAATGTTTGAGATATCAAAAAATGTTCATGTATTACAAAATCTTAATGAAATTGATCTAAATTTCGTCAATTCAAAAATTGTTCACGAATTGAAAAATATCCTAAAAATTCACAAACTGTTCATGACTTACAAAATAGTTTATTGATTCATAAAATGTTTGCTGATTCAAAAAATGTTTGTGAAGTCAAAAAAATGTTCATGTGTTTTAAAAGTTGTTGCACCGATTTCCTAAAAATGATCGTCTATTCTAGAAATGTTCGCCTATTCAAGAAAAATGTGTTAAAAAATGTTCACAATTTTGAGAAAATGCTTGTAAATAATATAAAATGTTCATGAATTCAAACACTGTTCATTAAATCAAAAAATATTCATGCATTTCAAAAGTTGCTCCACCAATTTCGTCAAAATGATCGTCGATTCTAGAAATGTTCGCCTATTCAAGAATTTTTTTTATTTTTTCACAATTTTAAAAAATGCTTGTAAATAATATAAAATTGTAATGAATTCAAAAAAGTTCATGATTTTAGAAAGTGTTCAAAAATCAGTAAAAATGTTCACTAATTTGAAAAATGTGCATGATTTTGAAAAATTGTTCACGATTTCACGAAAATGAGAGTGATAGCGTATCTCGGTGAGGCAGCAAAAATATGGTCATGGCCATCGGAGATTATGATTTTTTTCTCCGGTTGCAAAGCACGGGCTGTTTTGCTAGTAATAATTATCAAGTTAACTTTTGATGTTTTTATTTGAAAAAAAATTGCTGATCAAAATGTGAACAAGATTTGTTCAGAAATATAAACCAGATTTTTTAATTAAGAAAGGGGAAAAAGGAATGCGGCCTGAACCCCACAGTTTAGATTACATTAGTGAAATAAAGTTAATCAAGACTGATGCCTATGCTTATGCAATATTTGAAGTTCTCCCTCAAAGTCTGGGATCACTTCATCATTTGTTTGTGCACTATGTAATACATTTAAACAGTTCACGAATGTAAAAAATCATTTTCATGAATTTTAAAAACATACATGAAATTTGAGAAATATTTGTCAATATGGAAAGTTTATGAATTGAAATAAATGTTCGTGCATTTGAAATGGTCACGGATTTGAAAAATTATTTGCCAATATAGAAAATGGTCATGAATTCAATTTTGTTTGCAGATTAAAAAATGCTCATGAATTTAACAAAGAAATCGTGATTCAAAAATTGTTAGTACCTCCAAAACGTTTCTTAATAGGGAAAAATGTTCACAAATTCCTCTTAAGCCCCATAAAATGTCTCAATCCCATCTTCTCTCCATTTCCCTGGTTGGATCCCATCACATGCAATCGGTGTTGGTCAGCATGGTGGCTCCCAAGGGCTCCCCTAAGTACATCGCTGAACCCAACTGAGTAAAGCAACGGACTACGATTGTGGGACTTGATATTTCAAAACTCGATCTCTCGCTTCATCCAAAATTCATGTAGTATACAAGAAGAATTTAGTTCCTTTGTCTCTTTTAATTTAATTTAGTTTTCCTGTAGTTTATTTTGTCCTTCCGAACATCGTCTACTCCATCCAAACACCTCCAACAAACCAACCCCTTTATTTAAGTTTTTCCAGTTTATTTTGCTTTTCTTCAGCTTAGAAATGTTTCCAACCAAATCCTTCTAAGAAAGCAGCCGGCTCGGCTTGATTACATTTAATTAGTTCATAGCTTTTTGTTCTCCTCAGTTTGTTATGTACTTATGTTATTTATGGCATATAGGTGAACTAGATGACTGGATTCTGGTGGGCAGGGATAGGATGAAGGCAACAGTGCAGAAGTTGCACAATGAAGATTTGGTCATTATCTTTTTTGAACACACACAGGAGGCGTTGATGTCTATATAGTTGTGCAAAAATTATAATTTGTATATATCCACTATAAGACAATACACAAAATACATGAGCTATACATATGGATCTTACACACATAGTTTGTGGAAGAAAAGAAAAAGGAGATAAACAATAGACATTTATTTGGGTACCATTTTGCCCAAAGAAACAGTTTGGTAAGGAGGTCCCTGTAGGATTACACTTACGTAGGAGCATGCCGAGCCCTTAACCCCGACATTGTGATTCTCAAGCGCTTGATTTGGTTTGGTTTGGGATCCCCAAACTTGGTCGATTAGATGATCATGAACTTGTGAAAACGAACAAAACCACCCCCAGGTGACGTCGTTGCTGATAACGGGAACCTCATGTTGGATGTTATAGGGTGGCCCAGAGATAATCCATATCTTCTGGTCCTGGGTGATGATCTTCGTTCATGTCCACCAATCTGCAAGCAACTAGTACGTGTGGTATTTTTTGGGCCACTGGAATCCTTCATGGCCACCCCATAACCAAATACGTCCACGTAGGGCCTGGTAGGCACCCCCAGAATGGGCTGGATGGCAGAGGAGGAAGTCTGGTCCTTACCTTGGCATGCATGCAGATGCAGCTCGTGCCGCTCCGGCGGAAAAGCGGCCGGCAACGGCAATGCCGGGCGCTGGTTTATGAACTGCGTGATACTCTCCATGAGTGCCTTGCTGGTCGCACGCATGGGGTTGTAGAGGTGGAAGCCATGGTCTTCGGCCTCCGACTCCACCAATGTCACCGCGTTTTGATCGTCGGCCCACATGAGGTTGCGCATGGAAGCCGCCAACCGGCGCCCACGTCCAGACAAGCTGTCCTTCTCAGCGACGGCGACCAGCACACGCCGGCACATCAGCGAGGCAATGTCCCCGTCCAGAGGGTTTATCCATGGATCGTCGTTGTCAAGCTGGCCAGCCGTGACGTACGGCCAGAGCTTGTCCACAAAGTCGGGCGTAAACATGGCGACGCCGTCCCAGACGGTCTCAGAGCTTGACAGACGATCCACCCCCCAGAAGTAGGGGTGAACGATGACAAGCCCCTCGATGTCGACGATGTTCGTACCGCGGCCAGCCGCACGCACCGCCGTGTTGTAGACGATGTTGCCGCCGGCGCTGTCGCCCGCTAGGAAGGTGCGCTCCGGGTCAGCGTAGCTAGACAGCCAGGGGTCTGAGAGGGACGCCACCCACTGGAGCGCGGCCCATGCATCTTCGTAGGCCGCAGGCACGGGATGCTCCGGTGCAAGACGGTACTCCACAGACACGACGAGAGCCCCAGTCCGTGCGGCGAGGGACCTGACATAGTTATTGTATGTGCGGCCAAATGCGCTCTCTGTGCAGAACGATCCACCGTGCACGTACATGATGACCGGAAGCCTCTCGCCGGCGGCTGCAGCATCGGAAGGCAGAAAGAGGCGTGCTGACACGCCGGTGCGGTTGTCGATGATGACGTCCCTCGTCGCCACTCCACGGTTGGCTGCCGGGTCCTCCGTCGCTGCCACGAATGGGCTGCGCAGAAAGCGCTCGACACGGCCGCCCTTGTACTCGCGAATGAATGGATAGAGGTCGACGGTGATGTCCTCACCGCCGTCCTTGTCATTTCTTGGAGGCATAGTGGTCGAGCTAGCAGTTGTACCCTTGCACGTGTGTCGATCGTAGTATCTAGTGTGGGTGCGGCCAACAATGCATGCAGCTCAATCTATCTGTGTGGTACGTTCTGGTGGCTCCTCCTCGGTTTTTATAGCTAGAATTTGATTCCACTCTAACATGGGCATGCATATATGATGTGTGTGTGTGTGTGTGTGTGTGTGTGTGTGTGTGTGTGTGTGTGTGTGTGTGCGCGCGCGCGCAACTACTCAATAACGGTTGAATTGAGCCGATCATCTGAGTGATGGAAAACGTGTCCATTCAGGTATCTTCACTTGTACAAGTATATACCCTAGGTAGCTGCTAGATTTTCTGAACATGCATTTTTTACATCTTCATTGCCTTTCAATACGCTAAGGATAATACAACATGCCCGTTGGAGTTGAAGGACCATTATCTGACACAAGAACACAAAATGTTCTCATTTAACCAGGGAAAATAAATTATACTTAATTACAATGTTGTCACATTAATTGTGCACAATAATCCTTTTTATAGTTAACACCAACATGATACCAATTACATCCAGCCTTTGTAATAATCAATATCATGACCAAATCAAGATATCAAGAATGCACAAAGAAATAAAAGTGGAAGAGGAAGGAAAAATGAAAAGAATCAAAGAAACCACCGACTTAATTTCTTCTACATCCCCATGTCCCCACTTGGTGTGGCGGCATGGGGATGTCAAAAGGAAAGAGATGGAGTTGAGGCTCTTTGTCGGCGCGCAGTTGAGGACGTAGATGGCGCACATGACCGCCTTCCCTCAGAACTCAACCGGCATTGACATGCCCTTTCGCATGGACTAGTCCATATCCACTAGCATCTAGTTACGGTGCTCGTCGACGCCATTTTGTTGGGGAGAGTATGGTGCAGTGGTGAGGTGGTCGATGCCGCCCTTCTCGCAGTACATGTTGAACCTACCGGAGTTGAATTCGTTACCCGATCAGAGCGTAACACGCGCAACCGGCAACTCTGCTTTGTACCTGGATCATCTTGAAGCGCGAAAAGGCCTCATCCTTTGTTATGAGAACCTCTAGCCACATGTATCTGACATAGTCATGAACTACTAACAGAAAGTACTAGTTACCACCTGATGTCACCGGCTTGATCGGACCGGCTGTAGACGAGGTCGAGGGTGCGCACGGAGCGGTATGAACTAGCACACGTGACGGATAGCCGGTGCTACTTGCTGATCATTCAGCCGTCACAAATCTTATCGATGAGCTCGAGTTGTTGCCTGAACATTCAGACAACCAGGTGCTCTTGATGCGTGATCTGATCGCACCCGCCTCATACACGACAAGTCTGCCATACCCATGTGACATGGCGTACGTCGAAACAACATGTATTCCAGACGGTGCTACAATTGGAAGAACACTATTTATGTTGCAAAATTACTTGATAGTGTAAATGAATGAATGTGTGTATATGATCATTTTGATCTGATAATGCAAGCTTCTCCAACCACATGCATTTGTCTGATATTGGTTGTAACTGTGTCCTATGTGCGTTAATGAGCTCCTGACAGACCACACTATTACATCCCGAAACAACTCAGATACATATACCAACTAATTATATAACCAACATATATTGGATTACTAAATACTTCTGGTAAACTTGTCCACTAAGTCGCTCAGAACAATTTTTTTGCCTAGTTAATATCTATAAGATATGTTCAAATGCCCACGTATCATTTCTCTCCAACATGATATGTAGATGCAAGAAAATTTGTATTAATTATTTGTGTGTGCATGTTACGTTCTTGTCGGCATATGCCTTGTCAAACAGAAAGAGCATCTTGGTGAGCAGCGTGGGTGAAGATTCGAATTGGTGGACAAAAATTAGTCAATGAATAGGACAAAAATTGTAGATGATTGATTCCTGATAATCAAGGGTAGCTAATAAGCTCCTTATGATGAACATAATTAGCACAGTCAAGTCTACGTATATAGTACAATCCCGAGCAAAAAAAAGGAGCAGCTGCACAACATAGTACACTGTCAAGTTCTTTTATTTCAAAAGTAGTACATTTTTAAATTCATGTACATATGTTACAATGCTTATTCTAAACCATGAGCTGAAGTGTTTCTCAAAAGAAAAAAAAGTGCCCTCACATACTTCTACTATTGATCCATAATGTGGATAGTTTTCAATCTCTACGTTGGTTGCCCCATGGATAGGAAGTTCTTTTCTTCTTTAAGTGGAGCATGTTTTACAGATTTCTGGGAACTATCAGACCAACCCAATCAACAAACAGTGGCGTGCAACTAGGTAATGCTGTGAAACTTCCTCCCTATATATTCGACTTTTTTCCCAACAGAATCTCAAACCTACTCCTAACCCAAACATGGTCCACAAAAGTTCGGCCAGGTGTGAAGTATATCCAAAATGCATGCACTTGCGATGTTGTTGTCAAACAAATAATGGTCATTCCTGATGGTGGTCAGACTGGGTTCTGTGGGTCAAAGAATACGGCAAACACTGTACATAATTGATTCCTTAATAATCAAGCTACGGCGGCTAATAAGCTCCTTATTGACTAAACAAAATTAGTTTAGACGTATCTCATCTCGTACTGTGTAAAAAAAGGTAGTTGCATGATGCAGCACATTGTCAAATTGGCACATATAGTACAATGTATATTCAGCACCATGTGATTGAAGTTTTCCTCAACAATAGAAAAAAGAAGCAGCAGCATGCATGTGCATAAGATTCTAGCTGCAAACTGTGCACGTATGGTGCAATGACGTATTATGAAATGACGTAGGGTGCCATTAGATTGTGAGCTTGTGAAGTTAATCATTTATTTATACAGTAGGATCCAGGAAAGGAACACTGGAGATTGTAACACTAGTACAATCACATTCGGAGGAACTTCCTATCTTAAATAGGTTTAGTACACACACGCACATCTACTCCCTCCGTTCCAAAATAGATGACTCAACTTTGTATTAACTTTAGTACAAAGTTAGTGGAACAGAGGGAGTAATAGCTAATGTAACAAGACTAATGCAACTCTTAAGGGATTTTAACTGTTACAGGAACTCTAGGGATAATTACGGAAAATGGTTGACATGAAATCTAAAAAAGGCCCATGAATCAGTGATTTAGGTTAGTGCTCTGAAATGAACCTACACATCTGCAATACATGTTCCATAGGCTACACCGACTATGTTTTGTGAACATAGTACCCTGATGTATCTCTAGTTGGTTTGGAAAACTCACCGGCCGCAATAGTACAAGTATACCGACTGGTTTCGAAAAACAGTGGGCTATTTTCGCCAAAAAAAAATGAAAGCAGTGGACGGAGATAATAATTCCATGCATGGGCTGTTTTCGCTAAAAAAAATGAAAGCAGTGGACGGAGATAATAATTCCATGCATCTCAGGGTATCAACAATTAGTACTCCCACTGATTAACGTGATGCATGCATGTGTTAGAGACAGAGTGGAGCATCTACTGGACGGTGCATGCATGGATATCTATTCCTTGCTCCACTCCCGTCCTTATAAATACTTGCCACTTTCTTTGCTCAGTCATTCACATCTCGGAGAGCAAACAAACTTGAAGAAGCTCCTCCATCGCATTGTGTGCATCAAGCAGGTTCCCTCCACTTTGGTATCTCATCGTTTGCTTTTGCTTACATTGTGTCTATCTTTTTCATTCCATTCTTAAACAAGCAGGGTTAGTGAGAACATAGTTGCGCTTCGATAAAATTATTGAGCATTAACTATATTAGCTTTTTCAACAAGACACGACCGTTGGTATTAGTTTTTGCAGCTTGCCGTCTGTCATGTCATATTGTTCTTTCTAATCTTGTGTGTGTTGTTTCCATTTTGGTCATGACATCATTTTTCCTCCTTCATATGCTATAGCTCACACACATATTATTGAAATTGACCTGGCCACTATTCTTGCTGTGTATGATGCATCAATCCCACCTATTTGGATACATGGATATTTGTGTACTCAATAAAATATACAAATACATTGCCGTTTTTAGCTAGCAGCTCTATTGCATAACATCTACCTGAAAATAATTAAAGCAGCTACATCACATAACATGTAATGTATATTAATTAATCCATTTTAATTATTTGTATTTCATTGGACATTTCCGTTTTGAGTTTAGTTTTATAAATGAAGCAAACGGTAGTTCTTATATCCTCTGAAATATAGCTACTTAATAGAGTTTGCAGCTTGCATGTAAATAAATCGATTTTTTAATTTTATTTTCATAGTTAAAGTAGACATGCAATGTGTACCTATCGACTCAAAATTGATTGCAAAGGAACGCAGAGTTGCACCATAGGTAAGGCGTTGACATATGTGTAACTGATGACCTTCAGTCTCTCATCTCATCCTCATGGTTAGGGTTGTTATTGTGGGATTGGTGCTGCCCATTTCATTTTGTCGATGCATGCGTTCTCATTTAGGGGTTCCATTACTTTGCATTGTAGAAGTGTTGATGGTTGTGGTTGTGATGTGTTGGGTGTGTTGGGCGGGTTGCCTATGAATAGCCCGCTCATTTTTTATTTTATTTTATAAGGACGAGTAATCCACTTATGGTATATGAATAAGGCGAGTCTTATGCGCCGGTCTTAAAAATATCGATTGTACCTTAGCATTCATCAAAGGCTAACCTGATTAATTTGCAACGTACACAAAACATACGAGGCATAGTAGTTTATCATGAGTATGATGCCATGACATGCATTGCACTACAACTCATACAAAGGGGTCTCACTTTTTTAATACCTGTACGTAGACTAATATAATGAGCAAGCATATATATGGGCGGACTCCACCCTCCATGACGATTGTGCATATATATATAATTTTCAGATTGGTCATGTGTTTTGTGTGAGCACAAGTTGATTTTCTATCTTATGTAGACGTTCGAGAACATGGCCACCTTACTGTCGACGGTGCGGGAGATCCGTCGTTCGCAGCGTGCGGAGGGGGCGGCGGCCGTCCTCGCCATGGGCACAGCTAACCCGGCCAACTGCGTGTCCCAGGAGGAGTACCCGGATTACTATTTCCGGGTCACCAAGAGCCAGCACCTCACCGACCTCAAGCAAAAATTCAAGGCCATGTGTAAGCAGGCAGATGAGCACATGCATAAATACAGTGGTCAAGTTGCTTGATCGTCTGATTATATGTTAGCTGCCTGTACGATCGATCTTAATACAACAATGATCAAGTTAACATCGCCTACGTGTTTTGTTGTTTCCAGGCCAGATGACACCAACGGACAAGCGTTACTTCCACCACACGGAGGAGCTCCTGGACGCCCACCCCGACTTGCTCTGCCGTGGCAAGCCGTCCCTGGACGCCCGCCTAGCCATCGCGGCCGTCGCTGCGCCAGAGCTCGCGGCGTCAGCTGCAGCCAAAGCCATAGCCGAGTGGGGCCGTCCGGCCACCGACATCACACACCTCGTGGTGAGCACCAACTCAGGCGCGCACTCCCCTGGCGCCGACCTCCGCCTTGCCTGTCTGCTCGGCCTCCGCGCCTCCGTACGTCGGACCATGCTCTACCTCAACGGCTGCTCCGCCGGTGCCGCATCGCTGCGCCTTGCCAAGGACCTGGCAGAGAACAACCGTGGCGCGCGTGTGCTGGTGGTCTGCGTTGAGCTCACCATCATCTCCTTCCGTGGCCCAGAGGATGCAGATGCCCACCCACACACTCTCATCAGCCAGGCGTTCTTCGGAGACGGTGCTGGCGCGGTCATCGTCGGCGCCGACGTCATGCACCCTGACGAGCGCCCAATCTTCGAGATGGTGTCCGCCTCGCAGACCATGATAGCAGGGACCGGCCGTGTGCTCACCATGCAGCTGACAGAGGCCGGCCTCGATGGCCACATCTTCACCAAGGAGCTGGTTCCTATAGCGGCGCAACACATCGACCAGTGTCTCACGGATGCGTTCCAGCCGCTTGGAGTAATGAGCGACGGCGCCACCCTCTGGAATGATCTCTTCTTTGTGGTGCACCCCGGCATCCGAGGAATGCTGGATCACATCGAGGGGGCACTCCAGCTGGAGTCGGGGAAGCTCGCGGCAAGTCGGACGGTGCTCAGAGAGTATGGGAACATGCTCGGCGCCACTGTGATCTTCGTGCTCGATGAGCAACGGCGCAGGATGGAGGAGGACAGAGGGACCAAGGGTGAGTGGGGTGTGATGATGGGATTTGGACCTGGGTTCACTATCGAGACAATGGTGCTGCATTCGGTGGCCAGCAACCCGCACAACAAAAATTGATATACTTTTTGTATCGATATTGATCTTGAAGCTGTCTCTATCATTTACAGTTTGCAATGAAAATAAAATCTACTACTATTGCATGCGATAAGATTGTACAACTTGCTTGCTAGCTATGGCATCATAGTATATTGGTTATCGTGTTTTCTTCTATTTTCTTGTCGTGTTTTCCAAGGGTAGCGTCTTTTAATCGTACGTTATATTTGTTGAAATTTTAAATGAAGTGACATTACATAAATTTACAACGGGCTCACAATTTTTGCTAGTTCTTTATTATTATTATTTATATCAAATAAATAATGGTCAAAATCAATTCAGTCTCAACTCAACTACTAATACTTGCAAATATTTTTTGCCTCTCCTTGTGTCGGATCAATAAATTTGGATTGAATACTCTACCTCGAAAACTGTTGCGATCCCTATACTTGTGGGTTATCACGGCTTAGGCGGATCCCAATAACGGCCGCTCACACACCTAAGCTCTAGCACAGGAGGCCGCAACAGGGCACGACAACATCCAACGTTCGAGCAGACGCATTGGATGCCGACGCTTAATGGGCAAGCTGACGAGAACGGGCCAAGTTTGTACAACTGGTCGACCCCCCCCCCCCCCCCCCGCTGCTAAGCACGGTCGCTGTCCCGAGCCACCCTGATGGGACAGAACCCCGTCACTCCAGAGGCTGGGACCCCCAATCCATGGCGTCTGATCGATTAGTGCCAGAAGACCTGTCCGAGGAGTTGCGACCCGCATCCACCGCCCGGGAAGCTCGAGGCCGAGAGTTACCAGAGGGGTCCTGCCGGTCTACCTACACCTGTGAGCGTTCTCCCACATGCCCAGACAAAAGCGAGGGGAGTCCTAGAGGAGGCCGAGACTCGAGTTCCCGTTGCAGGGCAGCCTCATGCTCCTCTTCTACAGCCCTCCGACGAGCATATTCCTTACGGCGGCGGTGGCCTAGGGACCCCTGCATCGCACGGGTCACGAGTCGGGTCCCGCGGAGGTGGGGAGGGGCGGCAGGAGCTAGGTTCCCAAGGTTTAACACTTATGTGTCTTTAATTATAAAGACCGAACATTCTTTTAGTAGGAAGCGGTGTTTCGTCGATAGCGAAACGTAGTTCTTTTTTTTTAATATGAATATATCTATACCTACTAATAAAGCAAGGTGCGTTTCTCTAATTTTTTCATCCGTTCACCGCTAAAAAATATTTTTTCTATCCGAGGTGGTACTAAACTTTTGTACGTGCATCTGTTACCAAGGAAAAACGATATGTCCAGAATTTCATACGTGGGCCGCGTGTACTACGGCCCAGTAAGGTCAGCCCATTTTTTCCTACCATGCAGCAACAAAATATCCTATTTCCCGCACTGTGGGGCAAATAGTTCAAGCTACGCACAGGAGGCCCAAGACTGGGCCGCTCATTTTTTTTCGTGTTATGTTTATGTTTATATTTTCCTTTTTCTGTTTCCTTCTCTTTTTATTTCGTATTTATTTTTTATTTTTCACATTACAAGTCTATTTTTTCCTTTCTTCTCTGAAATTCGAAATTAAAAAAATGTTTGGAATTTTAGTTTTTGATCAATTTCTATAAAAAGTAACGAACTCTAAAAATGTTTTCCTATTTTAAAAATTCTTTGGAATTTTACTTGTTGTCTCTCCAGAATATGTTCCACATTTTATAAAATTTACAATTATTGTTCAAGATTTTAAAAAAATGTTCCAAATTCGAAAACTATTCTTGTTCTAGCGATACGTTCAAAAGTTGAAAATAATATTTACATTAAAGAAATACGTTTTCGAAAGTTCTTCTGAATTTTGAAAAAAAATTCCCATTTTAAAAATTGTTAACAACTTCAAAATTATACGTATTTTAATAAATAAATAATGTGAATTTCGAGGAATGTCCCATTCAAATTTTTGTTCTTGCTATTCCCAAAAATGCATTGAATTTTCAAAAAAATATTCGTAATTTGGAAAGAAAATCATGTTGCCAAGTATATTTGGTAGTTCATGTTACGAATTCTAAAATTGTGGTCCTATTTAAAAAATGCTTGCAATTTTAAATATTTTATCGTTCTGATATTTTTTTGAAATTTTAAAAAATATTCCCATTTTTTTTAAATGGTTGGCTTTTTCCATATTTTTTCAAGATATTAACCATGCATTTAAAAAATGTTACAAATTTCAAAAATATTCTTGTTTTAGCGATATGTTCAAAAATTGTAAATAATTTTTGCATTAAAAATACATTTTCTAAATTTCTTCTAAATGTTCCCATTTCAAAAAATGTTCACAAATTTGAAAAGTTTTTTTATATTTATAAAAGGTTCATGCTTTTAAGAAATGTTTGTGAATTTCAAAAAATGTTCCGTTCAACTTTTTGTTGTTGTTTTTAATATATGGAATTTTTTAAAAACTGTTTGTAATTTGGAAGGTTGTTCGCATTGCCAAGTATATTTTGTAGTTCATCATTATGATTTTTTGGAAAGTTCAAAAAAGGAAGAAATGTTTCGAATCTGATGTTTTACTATACTCTTAAATATTCACATTGAGCATTGGTTAGCAGGACGTGTTTGTTTTAGTGGCTAGCAACATGTGATCGGGTGTTTGAGGTCATGAGTTTGATTACTCACATACTGGGCTTGCTCCACATCCGGACATCGAGCTAAGTCGGATTGTTCAGAACAAGGGACATCATAAATTATTGACGGTGGTAGCTTTCATGTGCCAATAAAAAAGAATATGATGGTTAATTACAATTGAAAGAAATCGTGGGCACGTGCCGATAAAAGAGAATATATTGGTTTGGCTCTAATTAAAGGGCGCCATGTTGAACTAGAGAATACGGACATGTAGGGGTCTTGATCCATTCTTATATTGAGCTAGAGGCATGTAACTTTATTATCCCGTTGCATCTCACGGGCATGTGCGCTAGTATTACAGTAACGGTGTAAGTATATCTTTCCACACCATGCATATCCCTTGTGATTAATAAGCATAAACAGGTGATTAAGAGGTCAAGGTTGATCTGGTTCATGCATGCATGCACGTTAAGTAATTAATTACTCCCTCCGTTTCTAAATAATTGTCTTTCTAGAGATTTCAATAGGTGACTACATACGGAGCAAAATGAGTGAACCTACACTCTAAAACATGTCTACATACATCTGTATGTTGTAGTTCATTTGAGATGGCTAGAAAGACAATTATTTGGGAACGGAGGGAGTACATAGAAGTACAAGCATGAGGACAAAGGAAGACGAGCCTGCGCTGCGTGCTGGTCGACCACGGGAGTCTTCGCTGTGGGCGCGAGGGGCCTAATGAATATGTATCTGGTCTTACCTGTTAGAATATTCTCTAACTCAATTAGCATGCATAAAAAAGCAAATATGTTTCATTGGCTTGAGGCTTGAACAATTCATCAATACCATCACTACACTAGGAAACATTTCCAATTCACTAGTAATAATATAAGCTGCTTACACTAAGCAACATTTTCAACATTGATATTCCAAATATACGTGCATATATGTATGTGTTTAAGCATAATTAATTACCTGATAATAGAAGTTAAGCCTTCTTCCAATTACATGTACGTCAGAGTGGAAATTAGGTGATCCATGTGCCTTCATGTACACAAGGTCAGAACAGAAGTCAAGATATGTCATAAAAAATCAAGTTTACTTGTATGCAAACATGGCATTGCATAAAAAAGGCATGGCATTGCACTTTATACATACAAAAGCAAGAATAAAGATGCAAGATAGCAGGATCTAAGAACAATTATACCGGTGAGCTCCCTGGAGAGTTCGTCCACCTGATACATAGTACTCATGTCCATGAAGCCACCACTCACCTGGTCTCTCATCGTTCAGGGTGCGTCTCTCAACATAAAGTAGCCACTGGCTTCTTGGTGAGGAGGATCTGTGAGGGGATGGTGCTGGATCTACTAGAGGAGAGGGGAGGGGAGGAGCCAGCGTTTTCCTCGCTGCTTACCGATGGTGGTGACGATGTGAGGAGGGCGCGCTCGGGCTCGCGGTGAGGCCGCGCGTAGGCATCTAGGAGCACAAGGCGTGGGCCGCTTGACCGGCGAGAGGATAGAGAAGGTACAAGAATCGAGGGTGGATACGTCGCTAGAATGGAGCAGCAGAGTGGGACGACGAAGGCGGCGACCGATGCGGCTGTTGCTGCGGCGGCGGCGGGGGCGAGGGTTCGGTCTAGCAGCGGCGAGATGGGGTGAAGATGAGGGCCGGGGCTTTTTTTTTAGAACTGTAAACCTTTATTAAGCGATGTTCATAGGAATACAGATAATATCGGGCAAAACAGAAAGCCACACCTGGCGCCCAGTAGGAAGAGAAGCAGCTGCCTTTGCTAGAGAATGCGCTTCTCCTTGTGTTCTCGCCTTTCATGGATTACCTAAAGTGCCCGGAAAGGTTTCCGCCGGTGACTTATCTCTCGTAGGATAGCAGCGTAGCGACAGGGAGAAAAGTACCTGATGTTTGCCACCACTTCAGAGGAGTCGGAAGCAATACAAATGGAATCAACACGAAGGTCCGTCGCGAGGGATAGTGCCTCGTTGCATGCGTGAGGTTCCAATGTCGCCGGGTCGACGAGCCATTCTTGTCTCTGCAGATGGCCGCAACTGCACCACGGGCTGCACTTTTGGCCACGCCGCCGTCGACATTGATTTTAAAATCATAGCCCACCGGTGGCAACCACTTTTGGGCTCGCTCGGAAAGTCGGAAGTCGAGTGCAAGACCCCAGAATTCACATGCACAGTTGCATGCATATCCCCCGTTGTGGCATGCAAAACTCTGGACGCACTAGTGTTACGTACGGGAACATCCTCCAGGTCTTGTAGGAATTTGTTTACAACACAAAAGGTGCTCATGGGACTCTGGAATTGCTCGTCGTGTATGGCTCGTCTCCTTGCCTACCATATCGCCCACATTATGACCAAGGCACGCGTGAGATCTGCCGGAGGGAGTGTGTCCACTAACCAGAATATCCATGTCTTCGCGTCTTCCGATTGGTCCGAGATGACCACCTCGGTGAGTTGCTCATCTGCCAAAGCCCAAACACATCTAGCCATCTTGCAGTCAAAGAGCGAATGTCTTCATGAATCATAGCCCGCATTACACAGGGAGCAAGCCGTCGATTCCGTCATCTTTCTATGCACACGCACATCCCCCATGGGGAGGGATATTAGCGCAAGCCGCCAAGCAAAGACTCTGATCTTTGAAGGCACTTGCAAGCTCCAAATCTTTCCCCATGATTTCTTATCAGCCTCAATGTTGGAGTGGCCAGGAATGTTTTCTAGCCAGTCCATCCGCTGCCGCTTGGTAGAGGCCAAAAGTCTGCATGCAGACCTCACTCTGAACTACCCCTTATTTTCATAATGCCATGACCAAATGTCCTCTTGTACTCGCAAACTTATTGGGATATTCATGATGGCCTCCTTGTCCATATCAATAAAATGTTCCTCAAGCTTTACCACGTCCCAAGAAGCTGTACTATGGTCGATCAAGTCAGAAACTTTCATCGGTGGGTTTGCCGACTTAGAACATATTGGCCGCAACTTAAAATCCTTGGGATCCAATTATCAAGCCAGATATCAGTGCTCTCTCCATTACCAATCCTCTTTATAAGGCCTAGCTTCAGGGTATCTCTACCTTCCACAATCGATCGCCATACCTGCGAGGGGTGGCTCCCCAACTCCGCCTCAAGAAAAGAACTTGATGAATAATAGACGGCCTTGAGTATACGGGCACTCAAAGAGGTAGGGTCCTGCAGTAGGCGCCAAGCTTGGCGGGTAAGCAGCGCCAAATTAAAAAGTTCAACGTCACGGAACCCCATACCCCACATAAATTTGGGTTGTGTCATGACCTCCCTTGAAACCCGAGCTGTTTTTCGCTCGCCCTTCTTCGACCCCAACCAAAGTTTTCGAAGGTGTCCATTACTATGCTGGCAAAGACCCCTTGGAAGTTTGAAGCAAGCCATCAAGTATGTCGGAATAGCTTGAGCTACAGATTTTATAAGAACTTCCTTGCCCCCCACGGAAAGTGCCTTTTCCATCCAACCCTGCACTTGCTTCCAAATTCTATCCTTCAATTAGTTAAACGAGCCCTCCTTAGCTCTTCCCACATCCGATGGGAGCCCCAAATACTTTTCTGACAATGTTTCATTTTGGACATCCAGGACTTGCTTAACTTCTTGCCTCAAGCTTTCAAAGCACCCCTTACTAAAAAAATATGGACGACTTCTCCTTATTTATCAGCTGCCCCGAAGCATCACAATACTTCTGCAATAAAGAATCCACTCGCTTGGCCATGTCAGGAGTAGCATAAAAAAATAGTAGACTATCGCCAGCAAAAAGGAGGTGGTTCACATGTGGTGCATCCGGAGCCACCTTAATTCCCTGTATCATCTCATCTGGTAAAGAAGACTTGAGCAAACAATAAAGACCCTCTGCGGCCAGCAAGAATAGGTAGGGTGAGATGGGGTCACCCTGCCAAATTCCCCTGGTTCGTTTCAAATCCTCCAGCTTACCCACATTAACCAATACCGGGAACGAGGCGGAAGTGACACAACGCATGACAGCATCCATAAAATGTGGGTTGATCCCAAGCTTCAACATGATCGCCTTCAAGTAAGGCCATTCAAGTTTATCGTATGCCTTCATCATATCTAGCTTCAATGCACAAAATTTGTTTCCCTTGAGCTTCCTTGTTTTCATATAGCGCAAACACTCATAGGCGGAGATGAAATTACCAGTAATAAGGCGGCCAGGTACGAATGCAAATTGTTCTTCAAAAAAGATACAGGGGAGAATGAGCTTGAGTCGGTTAACCAACACCTTAGATGCAATCTTAAAGATCATATTGCAGAGACTGATCGGTCGAAACTGTCCTAAATTCTTTGGACTTGCAATCTTGGGAATTAATACGATGAACGTCTTATTTATCTCCTCCGGGGAGTCATCTCCGCTAAGAACACGGAGCACCATAGCAGTCACCTCATCACCACATAGATCCCAGTGCCTTTGAAAAAAGTGCGCCGGGGAGCCGTCTGGGCCAGGCCAGGAGCCTTCGTGGGAAACATCTGGAACAAGGATGTCTTCACCTCGTCCTTGCTATATGTTGCATTCAACTTACTGTTCATAAATCTATCTACTTTCGCAGGTATATGCGAGAGGACCTCCTCCATGCCAATTGTACTCTCACGGAAGCATAGCTCCATGATCCGAGATTCAACCATTTTTTCTTCTGCATTCGGGGCCACCCTAGCCGGCGCTGCTCGTAGTTCTTCCAGCCAGGGACGAAGCTAGAAAAAATTGGCACTAGTGTCATGTTTTGTCCACTCTAATGCAAATATAGCAGCGCAACATACATAATGTTGGAGTGCGGCATATAGAGAGAAAATATACAATGATTCAATATTATTAGTACATTAAAAAAGGCATACCGAGTACAGGCTGAGCGAAGTCATAAAGCCAAAGGTTAACTTAGAGCACTTCAATTGTTACTTTCTGAAAAGGATGAACAGAAGAACATATTATATTCACAACAATGTTACGAAAAAATACAAAAAATAAATATCATTAAGCAAAAAATATAAAGTGACATGAGGCTCACATTTTATAACTTCCTTTCTCAATCTTCCATCTTCTTAAATAGATCAATTACATCATCATTTGTAATTATTCAAAATATACCGTTCCCCACATAGCAAATCAAGCACTCATTCATGAACTCGTCACTCATTTTGTTGCATAAAACACTCTTGGCAGTATTCATTGCTGAAAAGCATCTCTCCACTGACGTTGTAGCAACCGTCAAAATTTGCACCAACTTTAGAAGTTGATACACCAAAGCAAAGACAAGATGCTTCCTAGTGCCCACCAACACTTTAGCAAGATCATCAATGCCATCCAAAGTGACAAATCTTTGGTCCGCTCGGACATTGTCAATGCAACTCCAAAGTTCATGGCCAAGATAAATCAATTGTGTTGAACTGAAATCATCAGGATACAACTCAGCTAACTTCAGTAAACTCTTCAAGTCAAAAACAGCAGTTTTTGGGTTGAAAAAAGCCATGTGAATAAGCAATGAATAATTTACTTCGTGCAATCTTTCATGAACTCCCTAAGTTGCCGATCAATAACAGAATTAAGACACACTATTTGGTAATGATGGAGGTTTGTTATATTGGGTCTTTTTTGTGGTGTACATTGGTTCTTGCAGCCTATAAGGTCCTCTAGTTAAATATCTCCGTCTGATCTCGTGTTACTTCTTAGGATTATTAGTGTACTGTGATATTCTTTTTTCGATCATCTGGATCAGGAGGAATATCATCCAAATTTATTTCTGTTGGAATAGTAGTACTAACGCTTGATACATGAGTATGATCTTGTTTAAATCTAAGTGATCTTGAAGTCCCTGCTGCAACTACTAATAGTGGCCGTTTCCTCAAAAATCTGTCCATAACCTCCTAGTGGTACATGAATCAAGGAAGAGAACAGCAAAATTTCTAATTAGTTCAGTTACGAAATTTAGTCTAAAGGCTAAAGGTAATACACACATGCGTGTCACGAGGCATACCTGGGAAGAGTCGATCTAGGCTTTGGATTAGCACCAGATTATGCCGCAACAATCGGCCGACCGGCATCCACAGATTAGATCAAAACCCCTCTGATTCATCGGCTCGTCTCTCTGTAATTCCACCAGGCGGCGATTGGGGATTTTTTTTTTTGAGCATGGCGATTGGGGAATTTTTTTTTTTTGAGCATGGCGATTGGGGAATTAGGGATTGAGAGGAGGCGATGAGACGAAGAGAGAGAAACACGTGCGCATACAACAGCGTATCCGCGTATAGGAAATTAAGTTTTTTTTTTGAGGGATGGAAATTAAGTTATTAGGAACGTGTGCTTTTGGGCTGTGTGGAACGACCACATATCTTTTTAATGATTGTGGGCTCTACGGCTGGGCTGGAATTAGGCTGCGCTTTGGGCTTCTCCGGCCGGGCTGGGGTCAATCATTTTTTTGGGCTGGGGTCAAAGACAAATCGTATTAACAAGATTACTTCATGTTACGATCGGCAATGGTGTCAATTGACACCAGCCCTTACACGGGAGCTCCGTCCCTGCTTCCAGCCTGCGACGCAATTCCGTTCTGACCGAGCCAAAGGTAGCTCGGCCCCAGCCTGCTAGCAATATTAGATAGCTTCTCTGCAAACTGTGTCACTGATTCTGCTTCAAAAAAAAAATGTGTCACTGATTCTGCATGACCACTAGCATTCCATGCATATCCTCCGCTACCTTTTCAAACCCACATGCATTCATACCGCCAAACTGACTTAAGGTGCGGCTCCATGGAAGCATGCCGCCAAACACCAGTTGCATATACGTTGTAATCGAAGATATTATCCTAGAGAGCTGGGTAGGATATAGACACACGCGTGGGTGGGGCCAAAGAGGGTCTGAGCGGCTGTCCGGTGCAAAAGGTAACACTGAAGGCTGTTTGTGAGCCATATTGTTCTTCTATATGCAAATTAACCAATCTCAGCTTAAGATGATGCATATTTAATTATGTGACATTTCTTTGTTATTTTCTTGTCTTATCAATAATGGCTTGTTGGTGCTATTCATTACCTGACATCCAATCAAACCAAGAATGAAAGTGAGGACTTCTTTTCTCCTACGTGTACATATTTCTTAATTATTTTCACTGGACTGTTCTAAGAAAACTATTTGTTTAGGTCATGTACTGTAGGGATGGCACTTTGTCGGAAATACTATCGATGGATGTGCATCCAACGAAGCCTTGGTGAGTTTATGCTTCCAGCAGTATTCATTGCAAGGATCACACCATACGAATTATAAATCACTTCCACCAACTTATATAAAGTCATTGGAACTCACCGTAATTAATTAATTATCCTCTTAAAAAAATTATTATTATTTTTCTACTTGTAACTATACTCTTGTATCACGACAGGATTTTGGCAGCTCATGGAAGTGGGCATGTATCCACGGAATTTTCTGCTTCTATTTTTATTAATAGTGCAATATCACCTAAATTTACCAGATCTGGTGTTGTTCTTCTCCCGTACTTCCTATCGCTACATTGGACTGTGATGGTGGGCTGATATGTGTTGATTATTTTTCCCCCGGTGGCGATCGACAATATGTGGTTACTGGATCCGATAATGGGGTTGCGCAGGTATGGCATTTTTATTATTGGACAATTACATTTAGTTACATAAACTATATTAATGTATTACATACGCTTCATTTTTTGGGGGCACTAGATTTGGGATTTGCGGACAAAGAAATGTATCCAAGAACTCGAGGGACTCCAACATATGTCTGGCGTCAATGTCGGTGTGATCGATGGCATGCAAGGGCATCCTGTTTTAATAACATCTTCATATGAATATGCTATTTCTTTGCGCAACTACAACACCTATGGGTAACGCTTCTGATATTGTAACGATAAAATGGTCGGTAGATCTAGCCACTTTAGCCTCCCACAAAAGCTACCAATGACTCTTACATCCCTAGCTAGCATCACCTTGAAAACATACCTCAACTTTGAGGTTGCTATCAGCCATCCAATTATTTACCCTACATAAAACACACTGTAAAATAACAGTGGACTTCACAAATTTGCAGGTATGAGAGCACGATGGACTTTAAGCTCGATAGGGTTCGTGGTGGTTTTGCTTTCATTAAGGCCATAAAAAGGTAATAACCAACCTTTTACTCTTGTAACTTTTATATATCCCAGTCCATCTTCTTTTTCTATAACCTTTTTTCTAGAAAACTAGGTAATGCTCATGATCGAATAGATAGTAACCAGAACATCACATTCTTATGCAGCCTGGTGATTGGATTTGATGACGGATTTGCAATAGTGGAAATGAATTAGTTTGGCACTAAAGATCATGATACTGTTGAAAGAAAAATAGTGGCTGAATAAAAGTGGTGCCATGGATGATATGGCAACAACGGGAAACTCAAGAAATTGGTGCAGAGTCTATGCATGTTGTGTGTGCGCTGGACTGTTATGCATCTCTATCAAAGACTTTATATTTTTGTTTCTACAAAAAATGCTCCCTTTATTTGTACTGTACTGCCAGTCTGTGTTGTGTGCTTTGTGCTTTGTGCTTTGTGACGGTCATGACATTCTCTGTTAGCAGCGAGCTAGAAGATATGAAAAGCAAGCAGTGTTACTAGTACACCATGGTTGGTATGCGGCAATATTTTGTTGTAATCAAACATTATGTGCTATAATTAAATAGGTTTGGTATTGCTGTTTGTTTCACAAAATAAATAAAGTATGGTGGACATTCCAAAATTCTGGCTACCTGCAAACACATGGTCACTTTCTCGGTGAACACCAACAAAATTGGTAGTGTTGTGTCTGGCTACTATCCAAAAGGGCCCTTAATTTGATGCATGACTTGCTCCTTCCTAAAATACCCTTATACTTGGTGATAATTACAAAAGGTGCCACCATACCATGGTTCTCTCCCTTGATCTTTCCCATTTCTATCCAGTAGAGGGGGGAAAGAATTGACTAGATGTACTCTCCCTTGAGCCATGGTACCACAATTGACGAATTGACGAGATGTCCACCCAACAATTCGTCGAGCTTATAATATAAAATGTTTTTTTTTCTTGAGATCAACTATTAAATCTTGCCATAATTTTTTTTAAATGAGTGTTTCTATAATATAAACTGGTGGGTCCATAGAAATTTGAGGGATAAAGTCCATGCTACATCAACATATCCGTTGGAGTCGTATACCCGACAAGTAAGAAGCTGCATAGAAATAGGAAAACGCTTACCTTCGGCCGTCCGATCGCGTGCGAGCGTCCGCCATCTCCGTGTCCGTCAGATTGACTCTTGATGAGACGATCGAGAGCAATCCCTCCATATCCACGTTCCTGCAACTCCGGCTTTGTTTCAGAAAAGAGTTTGCAACTGTCTAGACAGATCCCATGGCTGGGCGGAGACTTGTGCGGCTTGGAGGGCAACGCCGGCGAGGATTCCAGCTGGATCTGGAAATATTATAGTGGTTTTCTTACATGTAGGTGGGTTCCTCGATGCATCTAAAAAGAGAGAACAAGAGTTGTTGCCAGTCCAAACCCTCCAGCTCCGGTTCCCCTTTGAGATGAACAAGCTTTGTTTCGGTTTTCAGAAGCCCCTCCGTTTATGAAAAGCTTCCAGAAACTTCCCAACCAGTTTTTATGTTTTCTGTTTTATAATGGTTTTGACTTGGTTTTAGTCCCGTTTTTTCTTTTATTTTGTTGTTTTCTTTTTGTTTTATGAAACTCGTAGACTTTTTCAAATTTAACTTTTCCAAACTTTGTGAAATTTTTCCCTATTTTTTTGTGAACTTTTTTTAAATTCGTGAACTTTCTACAAATAATTTCACTTTTCCAAGTCTTGAAATTTCTCAAAATCTGCGAGCTTTCTCCACAATTTACGAACTTTTTAAGATATTCAAATTTCTTTAAAAACAAACTTTCATGAACTTTATTGGATTCATGAACTTTTTTTAGCACATGATTTTTTTTTCAAATTCATGGACTTTTAGAACTTTCACTAACTTTTTCGAAATTCCAGAACTTTTTGAGTTCGTGTTTTTTCAAAATCATGAATTTTATTCAAATTCACAAACTTTTTTCAAACTCACAAGTTTTTTCCAAATTAATGAACCTTTTTCAAATTCACAAACTTTTTTCGAGTTCACTACTTTTTCAAATCATGATTTTTCTAAATAAATCGCCAACAATCTTAAAAGTCATGATTTTTTTACAAATTATAAAAATTTTCTACAAACTAATGATTGGTAAAAAATGAAAATTCATTTTCAATAGAAAATGACCGAAATAAAAAATAAGTCGACCCATACCCGTGTAGAAATCGCAACGGTCAAAGCTAGCTGTATAGGTGGAGAATTGGTATTGCTAGCAATCAAAGATTTAGGCCCGTGGCCCGTCTAGATATTGTTTGGGAGCGAGCCTGACGAACCCTCTTGCGTCGAGATGCTACAGTATTGGGCCAGCCAACCAACGCTTATTTTCGGGGAAAATAAAGACTAAAGAGTCTGTGCGCGCAAGGGATCTCCTCGTTGGGAGGCAATGCTGCTAGCCACTGCACAAGCATTGAGTTCTTGTCCGATATGTAGGACGCGACATACTTGAACAAAACAAAAGCCGTTCTTCATACTGCTCTGTTCTTTTTCCTGTTTTCTTTATTTATTTATTTTTACTGCACCACTGGCGTCATCGGGGTTTTCTATCTCTGTCGTTTATTTGAGTAGGTAGTTTGCTTTTTCTGTTTTTCGTTTTCCCCTTTTTATTTTCTTTCTCCATATTCTTATGCGTTATTCGGGTTTTCATCCCTTTTTTCGTTTTTTATTCTTTTTTTATTCTCTGCTTTTTGTTTTTCGCATTCCATGAACTTTCTCAAAATTTGCGAGCTTTTTTCAAATTTGTGAGCTTTGTCCAAAATTTACGAACTTTTTTCAAATATTCAAATTTCTTTAAAAAGAAACTTTCATGAACTTTCTTGAATTTGTGAACTTCTTTGAGCACATGCATTTTTTTCAAATTCATCAACTTTTTCAAATTTCACTAACTTTTTCGAAACTCGTGAACTTTTTGAGTTCATGTTTTTCAAAATCATGAATTTTACTCAAATTCACAAAAAATCAAACTTAAAAGTTTTTTCCAAATTCACAAACTTTTTTCGAGTTCACCATTTTTTTCAAATCATGATTTTTCTTAAAATAAATCGCAAACAATCTTAAAAGTCATGATTTTCTTTACAAATTATAAAAAGTTCCTACAAATTAACGATTTGTAAAAAAAATGAAAATTCATTTTCTTTTTTTTTTGCGGAAAAAATGAAAATTCATTTTCAATAAAAAATGACCGAAATAAAAAAATAAGTCGACCCATACCCGTGTAGAAATCGCGAACAGTCAAAGCTAGCTGTAGGTGGAGAACTAGCGATCAAAGATTTAGGCTCTGGCCCGTGTAGATATTGTGCAAGCGCTAGTCTGTTCGGGAGGGCAGATCCTATTTGACGCTCGTTAGCGTCAAAAGGTTGTCCCTTCGCTGAAGCGAACCTCTGGTTTGGGCCGGCCCAGGTACGTGTTTCGTTTGTTCGTTGTTGGCTGTCTCTTCCTTCGCTGTTTCCTACCGGGTTTTTTTTCGTTTTTCTTTTGTGGTTTTTTGCTTCCGTTTTTTCAATGTTTTGTCCGGTTTTCTGTGGTTTTGTTCTGTTTTTTTAGTTCCATTTTCCTTTGGTTTTTATTTTTCGTTTATTTTCTTTTATCCTTTTATCCTTTTTTGTGTGTTATATAAAAAGTTCACCGCTTATTACAAAAAATGTTCATTGTATATTAAGAAAATCTTCACCGTATTTATGAAAAAGTCACCAGGCATTAGAAAATGTTCATTGTGTATTACAAAAAAGTTCATCATATATTTAACAAAATGTTCACCATATACTAAGGAATTGTTCAACGCATTTTAAAAAATGTTCATTGCATACTTAAAAAATGTTCAGCGTATATAATGAAAATGTTCAATGTGTATTGAAAAATTATTCATCGTATATCACAAAAATGTTCACTGTGTATTTAAAACTATTCAGCGCATATAACAAAAAATTCAATTGTATTTTTATGATGACACCGAATGGGCCGGCCTATTAAGGTCGCTCGTCCTGCGCGAAACGTCGTCGATTTGACGCTAACGAGCGTCAGCTAGGAGGTCTCGGGAGGGAGCGAGCCGGACGAACCCTCTCGCATCGAGATGCTATAGTATTGGGCCAGCCAACCAGCCCTTATTTTTGGGAAAAATAAAGACTAAAGAGTGGGCGCGGCATGCTTGAACAAAAGAAAAGCCGTTCTTCATACTGCTCTGTTCTCTTTCCTGTTTTCTTTATTTATTTATTTTTACTGCACCACTCGCGTCATTGGGGTTTTCTGTTTCTGCAGGTTGTTTGAGTAGGCAGTTTGATTTTTCTGTTTTTCCTTTCCCCCCTTTTTTATTGTCCTTCTTCATATTCTTCTGTGTTATTCGGGCTTTCATCCCTTTTTCGTTTTTTATTCTTTTTCTTTTTTCTTCTCTGCTTTCTGTTTTTCTCATTCTTTTCTTGTTTGTTTCTTCGGTTTTCAATGCTTTTTTGTTTTCTTTTCTTTTTTTGTACATCTCAAAATCATTTTTTGTAACAAGTGATCAACACTTTTTGTATACATGTTCAACATTGTTTGAACGCTATTTCAACAATTTTCAAATATTGTTGACCATTTTAATAGATATTCAACATTTTCCTAAGTACTAGTCATTTTTAATACTTATTCAACATTTTCAAATACTTATTCAATATTTTTCATATACTAGTTCAAAAAAATTAATAGCTATTCAACATTTTTCAAATACTTGCTCAACATTTTTAATACTTGTTCAACATTTTTCAAATTCTTGTTCAACATTTTTCATATATGCGTGCAACATTTTCTAATACCTATTCAACATTTTTCAAATACTTATTCAACATTTTCAAATACTTACTCAATATTTTTCATATACTAGTTCAAAAAAATTAATAGCTATTCAACATTTTTCAAATACTTGCTCAACATTTTTAATACTTGTTCAACATTTTTCAAATTCTTGTTCAACATTTTTCATATATGCGTGCAACTTTTTCTAATACCTATTCAACATTTTTCAAATACTTATTCAACATTTTCAAATACTTATTCAATATTTTTCATATACTAGTTCAAAAAAATTAATAGCTATTCAACATTTTTCAAATACTTGCTCAACATTTTTAATACTTGTTCAACATTTTTCAAATTCTTGTTCAACATTTTTCATATATGCGTGCAACATTTTCTAATACCTATTCAACATTTTTCAAATACTTATTCAACATTTTCAAATACTTATTCAATATTTTTCATATACTAGTTCAAAAAAATTAATAGCTATTCAACATTTTTCAAATACTTGCTCAACATTTTTAATACTTGTTCAACATTTTTCAAATTCTTGTTCAACATTTTTCATATATGCGTGCAACATTTTCTAATACCTATTCAACATTTTTCAAATACTTATTCAACATTTTCAAATACTTATTCAATATTTTTCATATACTAGTTCAAAAAAATTAATAGCTATTCAACATTTTTCAAATACTTGCTCAACATTTTTAATACTTGTTCAACATTTTTCAAATTCTTGTTCAACATTTTTCATATATGCGTGCAACATTTTCTAATACCTATTCAACATTTTTCAAATACTTTTTCAACATTTTTAATTCTTATTCAACATTTTTAGAACACTTGTTCAACATCTTTTACAGTATTTTTCAACATTTTTTAATACTTATTTGAAAAAACTTCAAATGTGCTTCTGAAGAGTGTTTTTTATAATATATATATATATATGTACAATATTTTAAAGTATAAAGAAAATAGAGTGTGCTTTTTTACAATCTCTGTTTGTTTTCCCACGTTAGTGTTCGGCCCAATCCTACATGTACATTCGGATCCGACCGATTATCGGCAGTATCCCATGGTCGGACGGCCCAGATCAGCGCCGGCCTTCGGTGTTTTTGTTGCATGCTCACTTAAAGAAGCACATGTGAAAAGAAACACCACGACCACACGGATGATATCACACACACACTCTCTGTTTGTTTTCCCACGTTAATATTCGTCCCAATCCTACATGTACATTCGGATCCGACCAGTTATTCACAGTATCTCATGATCGGACGACCCAGATCAGCGATGGCCTTCAGTGTATTTGTTGCCTGCTCACTTGAAGAAAAAAACACCGCGGTCATACTGACTGTATCACACACACACTTTCTGTTTGTTTTCCCACATTAGTTTTCGGCCCAATCCTACATGTACATTCGAATCTGACCGGTTATCTGCAGTATCCTATGATCGGACAGCCCAGATCAGCGGCGGCCTTCGGTGTTTTTCTTGCCTGCTCACTTGGAGAAGCACACATGAGAAAGAAACTCCGCGGGCACACGAATGTTATTACACACACATTGTTTGCTTTCCAACGTTAGTATTCGGCCCAATCCTAAATGTACATTCGGATCTGACCGATTATCCGCAGTATCTCATAATCGGACGACACAAATCAACGGCAGCCTTTGGTGTTTTTGTTGTCTGCTCACTTAAAGAAGCACACATGAGTAAGAAACACCGTATCCACACGATGGTATCACACACACACAGACACACACACACTCTTTGTTTGTTTTCTCACGTTGGTATTCGGCCCAATCCTACATATACATTCAGATCCGACCGATTATCCGCAGTATCCCATCATCGGACGACCCATATCAGCGGCGGCCTTTGGTGTTTATGTTGCCTACTCGCTTGGAGAAGCACACATGAGAAAGAAACACCGCGGCCACACAGATGGTATCACACACACACACACACACTCTCTCTCTCTCTCTCTCTCTCTTTGTTTTCCCACGTTAGTATTGGGCTCAATCCTAGATGTACATTCGGATCCGGCCAGTTATCCGCAGTATCTCATGATCGGACGGCCCAGATCTACGGCGGCCTTCGGTGTTTTTGTTGCCTTTTCACTTGGAGAAGCGCATATGAGAAAGAAACACCACGACCACACAGATGGTATCACACACACACACTCACACACACACACACACACACACACTATGTTTGATTTCCCACGTTAGTATTCGGCCCAATCCTACATTACATTCGGATCGGACCGGTTATCTGTAGTATCTCATGATCGTACGACCCAGATCAGTGCCGACCTTCGGTGTTTTTGTTGCCTGCTCACTTGGAGAATCACACATGAGAAAAAAATACCGCGGCCACACGGATGGTATCACACACTCTCTCTATTTGTTTTCTCATGTTAGTATTCGACATAATCCTACATGTACATTTGGATCCGACCGGTTATCCGCAGTATCCCATGATCGGACAACCCAGATCAGTGGCGGCCTTCGGTGTTTTTGTTGCCTGCTCACTTGGAGAAGCACACATGAGAAAGAAACACCACGGCCACACGGATGATATCACACACACATACTCTGTTTGTTTTCTAACGTTAGTATTCGGCCCCAATCCTACATTACATTCGGATCCGACCGGTTATCCGCAGTATCTCATGATCGGACGACCCAGATCAGCGGTGAACTTCGGTGTTTTTGTTGGCTGCTCACTTGGAGAAGCACACATGAGAAAGAAACACCGCGGCCACACGGATGGTATCACACACTCTCTCTCTACTTGTTTTTCCATGTTAGTATTCGGTATAATCCTACATGTCTATTCAAATCTGACCGATTATCCGCGGTATCCCAATGATCGGACGGCCCAGAATATCGGCGTCCTCCGACGTGTTTTGTTGCTTGCTCACTTGCAGAAGCACACAAGAAAGAAACACCGCGACCACGGATGGTATCACACACACAGTGGTTTCCCATCGCCTCGCCAGGTTTGGTTCGTATTTACTCCTTCCTCTATGAAATACTCGCCGATTGCATGACTCACATCGGCGACGGTGGGGTAGTGTCGGTCCGCCGCCCCACCATGTCCGAACCCGACGTAACCCCGCACATACATCTAGATCCAACCGCTTATCCATCTCATCCCTGGCCGAACGGCTTAGATCATCGGCGGTGGCGGGTGCTTTGGTTGCATGCCTGGAGAAGCATGAGAAGACGCACGCCACAACCATAGATGGTATCGTAGCGCGCGCGCACACACACACACACATCGTGTTGTGTTCTCCCACGTTGATATCCGACCTAATCTCACATGTACATCTGAATCCGACCGCTTATCCGTTGCATCCCACGATCCGGCGGCCCAGATCAGCAGCGGCCTCCGGTGTGTTTGCTTGCCTACTCATCACTTGGGGAAGCACACAAGAGAAAGAGAAAGAAACACAGTGGCCACACGGATGGTATCACAAACACACACACTCTTTGTTTTCCCATCGGCCGCGGTGGGTTTGGTTCGTATTTCCTTTTTTTTTGCGGGGGTAAAGGGATTTTTATTACATATGAATAGAGTTACAGTCGAGGGGCCAAATGTCCTCGATACATGGTGGAGCCGAACCAAGCCACACAGCCGTAGCTCGTTCGGAACGGCTATATTTCGCGAGACGATCGGCAACTCTATTTTGAAGTCTACTAATCTTTTGTGGAAAAAACTCCCTACTACCAAGCAGATCTTTGATTTCCAGAACTATATGACCGTATCTCGAGTGAACCAACGCACCATTAGTCAAGCTAGACAGGGCTTCCGAGGAGTCCGTTTGCACAACCACTGGAAGATCGAATGCTGCATGGCCAAGGCCATACCCTGCATGATCGCATGTAGCTCAGCTTCGAGTGGATCGTTGCAATGAAAGATATATCGATACGCAGCCATCAGAATCTCCCCTTTCTTGTTCATAAGCACCATCCCTGCTGCAGCAGAGCCATCCTCTTGGAGAAACGAACCATCAACCGAGAGCGCCACGGTGCCCTACGCCGGGGCTGGCCATGGAGCTGCAGGACGCTCCATCGTGTGCCTCGGCCTTTCCATATCCACAGTGGTCATCTTCCCCTTTAGGATATCTTCAGTAGAATAGCGGCCAACTAACTTGATCGATTTGTAGTAGCTATCCAGGTACTCGACGGTAGACGGCACCGGGAGGGCTGCCTTCCCATGGGTCATATCATTCCGCAACTGCCAAATCCTCCAAACAAGCAGGATGAGCAAATCACGGACATCTTCAGAGCACCTGGCCAGCAAGGAAACCAGCCATTCTTTTCCATCAGAGATGATAAACTCGTCCCCAGGTAGTGGCTATCTTCGTCTCATATTTATCCATAAAATTCTTGTATGGGTGCAGGTTACTAATGCATGGAAGGAGTCCTCCACCTCAACACCACACAGCGGGCAGGTGGACGTCGTAGACAGGTGTCTATAGGATTTACATAGCTGTGTAGCTAGTGTACCTGTTCGTATTTCCTGCCTTCCCTGTTTCCCAACCCCACACATACATCCGGATCCAACCGCTTATCCGTCTCATCCCCGGCCGAACGGTTCAGATCATCAGCGGTGGTGGATGTCTGGCCTGCACGCTTGGAGAAGCACGAGAAGACGCATGCTGCAGCCACAGATGGCATCGCAGCACACACACACACACACACACCGTGTTATGTTCTCCACGTCGATATCCGACCTAATCTCACATGTACATCCGGATCCGACCGCTTATCCGCTGTATCCCACGATCGGACGGCCCAGATTAGCCGCGACCTCCGGTGTGTTTGCTTGCCTACTCATCACTTGAGGGAGCACACAAAAGAAAGAAAGAGAAAGAAACACCGCGGTCACACGGATGGTATCACAAACACAACACACGCTCTCTGCTGCGTTTTCCCATCCGCCGCGGTGGGTTTGGTTCGTATTTCCTTCCTGCCCAGTTTTGTTTGGCAACCCATTCGCTCATCTCATCTGTGTATCGTCTCGCGCTCCCCTCCTCCGCTCCGCTGCCTATCTAGGGTTTGCGCCGAGCAGATCCGGCCGGCGGCGCCGCCGCCGGACGAGCTGACCGGCCCCGCCGTCCGTCCGTCCGTCCCCGCACGGGGCCGCGGCCCGACCGCCCCGACACCGGCAGCGATCCGATCCGTGAGCGCCTCCCGTCCTTTCCATTTCCCCAAACTTCCTTCCCTCCCCGATCTAATCTAATCCATCCTCCGTCGCCGAATCCAGCGGGAAGGGATGTCTCCGCCGCCGGCGTCGCCCGCGCTGTCGGCGCAGAAGCTGACCACCAACGACGCGCTCGCCTACCTCAAGGCCGTCAAGGACAAGTTCCACGACAACCGCGCCAAGTACGACGAGTTCCTCGAGGTCATGCGCGACTTCAAGAGCGCCAGGTCTGTACCCCGCATCTCAATCGCTCCATTCCGGCGGGGATTCGGGGTTCACCCGCCGGGACGGGGAACCCGAAGGAAATCCATTCCGATTCATGTGCGTTTTTCCCCTTCGATGGATGGCCGCAGGATCGACACGGCGGGCGTCATCATCCGGGTGAAGACGCTCTTCAGCGGCTACCCGGAGCTCATCCTCGGCTTCAACGCCTTCCTGCCCAAGGGCTTCGCCATCAAGCTGCAGGACATCGACGGCGCCGCCGCCGGCGACAAGAAGCAGCCCGTCGACTTCATGGAGGCCATCAACTTCGTCAACAAGATCAAGGCCAGGTTCCAGGCCCAGGACCACGTCTACAAGGCATTCCTCGCCATCCTCAACATGTACCGCATGCACAACAAGTCCATACAGGACGTCTACCAGGAGGTCTGCCTTCTTCTTCTTCTTCTTCTTCTTCTTCTTCTTCTTCTTCTTCTTCTTCTTCTTCTTCTTCTTCTTCTTCTTCTTCTTCTACCTGTTTAAGAATGATTCATCCACACATATGGATATGTGGTGCTAACATGGATGGGATCGATCCAGGTTGCTACGCTGTTCCACGACCACCCCGACCTGCTCGAGGAGTTCAAGCATTTCTTGCCTGATACGTCCAACGCTCCGCAAGTCCTGGCTGCTCCTAAAGCTGTTTCAGCCAAACAGGAGGCGCCGGCAGTGCCTTCTGCCAGTGCCAGGAATGTGCAGAGCATCAAGGTAAATATGGACATTGACCACTGGTATGGTTATCTGTCTTCATTTCTGTATTTTGTTAGTTACCGCATAGCAGGGACAATTTCCTTTCCTTATATGTGAACCAGCAACAGTTACTCTATTGAAATGAATGAAATGTACCGATGATGGAGTTGAGTTCTTACATTGGCTTTTGGATCACTGTATATTAGTTGGCATTGGCTCCTCCATGGCTTGACTTGACAGTTGTAGATGTAAAATAATCCGGCATATACATTTGGACTTAAATGCTGTAATACTCCCTCCCTCCGTCCTAAAATAAGTGTCTCAACTTTGTAGTAAAGTTTGAGACACTTTTTTTGGGGGGACGGAAGGAGTATTTCACTGGCCACAGAACTTCTATGCTGACTTGTTTTCTCCATCTCCAGAGAGAGAGGCCTCAGCCATTAACTGCTGAGCGTGACAGCAGTGTTGATCGCCCTGATCTCGAGCATGACTCCGACAGAAAGCGTGTCGACAAGGAAAAGGACCGTAAGATCGACCGGGACAGAAAAGATCATGACAAGGATGCTGAGTACGAGAGCAAAGATTTGGACGGAGGGCTACGCAAGCGCAAAGCTTTCTCAAAGAAGCTGGAGGGTGACACACACCAAGGGGCGGCAAGCATCTCTGCTTCGTCGTACAATGATAACGATGCACTGAAAAGTGAGTCCCTGACCATGTTGATAATAGGACTGAGATGTAGTTTCGTGTGGATGCTTGTGCAGTATGGCATCATCAGTGCCTTGTAGATCTCCAGTTTCTATTAATTTTAGAATTTGTCAGTGACTTGCTTACGGCCCTGTTAGCTTTAGAATTTTTCTTGTGCTTTTTATTCAGCTTAGCATACAGCCTCGATATCCACTTTAATAATGCCCTACACAGTCCTTCCTCTTGGATTTATAGATTCATTTCTATCATTCAAAATCAGGTACGTACACACAAGAGTTCCTTTTCTGTGAGAAAGTCAAGGAGAAGCTAGAGCCTGAAGCTTACCAGGAGTTTTTGAAATGCCTTCACATATACAGCCAGGAAATAATTACAAGAAGTGAATTGAAAAATCTGGTAAGTTAGACTGATTTGTTATAAAGACGAATTATGAATCTTAGCTAATGATGTCTATAAGAGTTTGTGAGATACCGTACCCAACCACTGGATGAACCTACTGTTGCGATTCTGAACATGGATAGCCTTGCTTATTTTCAGGTACATGACATACTTCAGCGCTACCCAGAGCTTATGACTGGATTTAGCGAGTTCTTGGAACATTGTGAAAACATAGGTAGACCACATATATTCGTTCACTTGTGAATTTATGTTTGCTGAATGCACTTTCTGTTTTATTATTATGTTCTCCCCCATTTCTAAAGAGTTCCTTTACTCTGTAGATGGTTTTCTGGATGGAGTCATCAATAAAAGTAAGCGATCCCTTACCCTGAAGTTTAAAGTTTCATTGCTTCGACTATTTTCTTTATAGGGATTCTTTATAGTAGTTCTTTTTTTTAAATGAAGGGCAAACATCACGAACAGTCAAGGCATTGGAAAAAGAGAGAGACAAAGGGCGTGCAGGGGAGGACAGGGAAAGAGATGCTGAAAAACTGAGCGAAAAGGAACGAGAAAGGCTTGATAAAGTGTCTGCGCTCAATTCTAAGGAAGCCACTACACACAAAGCTACTGCGTTCTCTGCCAAAGAGAAGTACCTATGCAAGCCAATATCAGAGCTTGACCTCTCAAACTGTCAGCGGTGCACTCCCAGTTACCGACTTTTGCCTAAAAATGTAAGCTGGTTCAACTCAATGTAGTATCGTCTTTTTTTACTACCTGTCATTTCTGTCTGATAATTCTTTCTACAATATCTCACACTTCCTTTCTTTTTTCAGTACCCTTTGCCTGCTTCAAGTTGCAGAACTGACCTTGGAATCTCTGTGCTCAATGATCACTGGGTATCAGTTACCTCTGGAAGCGAAGATTATTCATTTAAACACATGCGGAAGAATCAGTATGAAGAAAGCTTGTTTAGATGCGAAGATGACAGGTTCTGGAATATGTTTCATACTTTGATTTTATCTTACTGTTGGCACCAGCAAAGCATACAATAGTACATATTAGCAAAGCGCCCAATTTATAGTTTCACAGTCCATTTGTTTTCTTCTATAGCAACATGCTTCTCGTTTCATTAGGAAAATCAAAGTGGCACTGCAACAACGTAACTCTGCAATAAATGAAAATAACTCACACTGGTGCCCTTCTTAGCCCTTGACACACTAGGACCATAACCTTAGACTGGGCACAATCTTGTCCAAAATGAGAATCATAACATGACATGGAAAGTAGACACATCAGTTCAATGCATCTTCATTTCCTTACCAAGCATCCAACATTAACTGTTGCTGCACCATCATGATGCTTGGAACCGAATTGAAGAATTCGGTTCTGTTTTTTTTTCCATGTTAGCCCAAAGGTTAATCTAGTGATGCACGACTACAACTGTCAACTCTCTGGGATCATGATGCACTTAACTTTGAAAACAGGCATTAATAACAGCAGCAACAACAAAGCCTTTCTGTCCCAAACAAGTTGGGTAGGATATAGTTGAAAACAGGCATTAATCCTTTCTGAATTGTTATGCATCCACAATTCTTAGGAAAATGAAAAGCAACTGACTACAAAAACAGAGTCCATCACAGTAGGAAGTTAGAAAGTACAATTGTCCACAGCCCAAATATCTATAGCCGTAGAACACTGAAGAAATAACTGATCGACAGGAACCATAAAGCAAGAGAACACGTAAAAACACTCTACCATAATTTGTATGCTTTAGAGATTTAATTTCAATCATAAATAGGATGCTTTTGCTTAACCAGAACCTGTTCTTAATCATAAATAATATGTCCATAACAGTTATATCACACTTTGTGTTTCTTTTTCTGCATTGTGACTCATTAACCAGAGCAACATTACTTCACTGCTTATCTTGCCATTTAAGTTGCCCGTGGATGATAACTAATTAGTTACTCTTTGTGAAATGCACTTTTCAGGTTTGAGTTGGACATGCTGTTGGAATCAGTTAATGTGGCGATTAAGCGTGTTGAGGAGTTGATAGAAAAAATGCAAGAAAATTCAATCAAACCAGACAGCCCTATACGCATCGATGAACATTTGACCTGTAAGTATATGCCAGCATGCCCTGGGCATGTATGGTACTTTGCTGCCTGGCTTTTGAGTGCTCTTCTATGGTTGAAAAGAACATGCATATCATTTAACTCTTTGTGCTTTTGACAGCTCTGAATTTGAGGTGCATAGAGCGGTTATATGGTGACCATGGCCTTGATGTCATGGATGTTCTTCGTAAAAATGCGAGTGTGGCATTACCAGTTATTTTAACTAGGCTTAAGCAAAAGCAGGAGGAATGGTCAAGGTGCCGGTCAGATTTTAATAAAGTCTGGGCTGAAATATATGCCAAGAATTATCACAAGTCCCTTGACCATCGCAGTTTCTATTTCAAACAACAAGATACGAAGAATCTGAGCACAAGAGGTATGCATTTATGATACTGCAACTGAAATCATCAGGATGGTCACAGTGGGAGTACCATAGATAGTATCATCCATGCCAACTAGGCATTTTAGCTTATGTGGCACACAATTAAATGAGGAAGGAGAGGGTTGAGTTACCATACTATGATACCGTATCATGTTAAATGATGTACTAGTGTGTGTCTTGCATGGCAATAAATGAGACTGCTATGAACCAAGTTATGATACTATGATACCAAGTTATGATACTATGATACCAAGTTATGATACTATGATATCAAGTCTTGCGTGGCAATAAATGAGACTACTATGATACCAAGTTATGATACTATGTATTGTGGAGGTAGTATCATACAGTAGTATCATATGCATGATGCTAGCATATGATACTTCCCATTGCTTCAAAGCTGTATTTTTTAAACTACCCCCCTCCCCCCCTGTGCAGCTCTATTGTCTGAGATCAAAGAAATTAATGAGAAGAAAAGGAAGGAGGATGATGTGCTTCTTGCTATTGCTGCTGGGAATAGGCGGCCAATAGTTCCCAATATGTCATTTGAGTATGTAGATTCAGAAATTCATGAAGATGTTTATCAGATCATCAAGTACTCTTGTGGAGAAGTATGCAGCTCTCCAGATCAAGTTGACAAAGTGATGAGAACCTGGACAACATTTGTGGAACCTATTTTGGGAGTTCAACCCCGAACTCTTGCCGTTGAAGATGCAGGTGTGGTAAAATCAAAGAGCCGAACCCCTACGACTGGTCTTACAAGTGTAGGGGAAAGTAATAATGTAATACCAAACGGTGCAGTCACTGTTAAGAAAGCCAATGGAGATGAAAGCATTCCGAAGGAACAAGCACAATCTTCTCGTGGTTTATTGGCGAATGGAGTTTCAGAAGATGCTCAAAATGGTTTCCATGATGCTGATCGAACTGTCCGCAGAGGTGAGGGGCCATCTAACACTTCATTACATCAGACTGAACAGAATCAGCGGAGAACAAATATGGAGCTTACATCAGGTTTGTGCTGTCCTCTGTTAAATATGTGAGGATGCCTTTTAAGTTACATTTTAGCGTAGCTAATTTATTACGACTGTCTTAGCCAATTCTCATTGGTTTAATTTGCCTTTCAGGTACTAATTCTTCTAGAGGTAATTTCTCCGGAAGTGAGGCTGTTGTTGAAGCTATGGGTGGCAATGAAACAATTCCATCTATAGGGGTATGATCATTCTTAAACTGGGTTTACTTACTAGTAATTGTTATGCTTGTGTGTTCGCTTTCATGCCTTTGGTTACATTGTGTCTTTTAGTTTATTCTTATTGGTGGCAATGTTGTTGATGCCAAGTGTAATCGTACATGGTTGAATAAAAACCATGAAATTAGTAAGAACCTGTCTAGTTTTACATGTGCGATGTGATTGAGCACAACCTCGAACAGCCGCTGATTTGTCTTGATCTTTTATGATGCAACGTCCTCCTCTGAAGTCCACCGTTAAAATCTCCCAATTATGTGAGCAGTACACGTAACCTGCAGATGGGGAACGACAACCAACAAGAAATCCCTCGACCTATGTTTTTAAGGTGTCCTGCCTCAGACGATTAGGTGACACTTAGGCGATAAGGCGCCCTGGCAGCGCCTTACAAATATGCCCGCCTTAGGCGCTTAGGCGTCCGCCTTAGTCGCTTAGGCGCCACCTAGGCGCTAGAGCGGGTGGTGCTCGCCTTAGGTCTGCCTTATAAACAATGCCCTCGATACACGAGGCAACCCGTTGGTGATGGACCTCGATCCAATAGCTACAAACCTCTTGATGTACGCATGAGAATCATCTTCCCAAAGTAAAATCTTCAATTAGAAAGTTCCACAAAGATAGATAAAACGGACACCCAGAGGGCCGCTTCATTGTGGATGTCTAAAGCTCAAAATTCAATCTAACTATAGCCAGCCCGTTTTATAGGCGACACTCCCGGTCGTTCCAAACTGAGTCACGAATCACAAGCAAACAGGTAAACAAACCTGATACAGACTCCTATTCAAACTAACAAAAGATTTTCCTAACAAATTATGCGGCTACCTTGATCACTAGCAACCGAATTGGACTTGGTACGTGACAAAAGACTATCGAACAATGCAAAGGAAGAAAACATAACGTAGCTAGCTTTCCTTATTTCTTGCCATGGATTGGAACACAACCTCTTTGGGGGAGTCCTGAATTTTGGTCTGATCTCCTTTTGTGGTGGAGGCATTTGGAGCAACATAGAACCAACTAAAACCAATGTTCAAAAAAGCAGAGCAATGAGCGCTTTAACGCAGCTTAACTGCGCTTAAGTGCTTTTTGAAATTGGCTAGAATTTGACAGATTTTGAATAATACACACAGGAAAATAGGAAAATGGCACATGGGTAATTGAGTAGCATCTAAAATACAGTTCACACCATAGCGAATACACATCAGGTTCACATGGCAAGCAAAGGGCAGCCTGGTGCATATAGCTCCCGCTTGCGCAGGGTCCGGGGTAGGGTCCGACCACTTTGGGTCTATTGTACGCAGCCTTTCCCTACATTTCTGCAAGAGGCTGTTTCCAGGACTCGAACCCGTGACCTCTAGGTCACAAGGCAACAGCTTTACCGCTGCGCCAAGGCTCCCCTTCCTCACATGGCAAGCAAAATAACAACTAAAATGCAGTTTAGTTCAAATAGTCATAACCTAATAGAGATCATGTGGCCAGTATTTTGCCAGAATATGAAGGAAGTTCCCATACAGAGCCTAATAATAAGATAAATGGCATATTGCCATAATTGCGCGCTTTCTTGAACAGACTAAAACTTGTCGGATTAAATTACCGATGTCCAAGTACCTTTCCTTTTGTGTAGCACATGAAATAGCTTTGGCACCGATGGTCACGAGGGTTGCTATGTCGCACATTTGTTCTACCACGCGCTGAGTGTTGTTTCCCCTTTTGGCAAATCAGAACGAGAGAGCCTCACTGGTCCCCACCGGGTAAATTCAGGGGGGGAGGGGGAGGGGGGGAGGGGGAGATTAGGAGGAGGTGGTGGGCCTGTGTTACATGCGGTAAATTAACAGGGAGGGATTGAGAATAGTGGAGGTGGTGGGCCCATGAGTTTGCATGCGAGCGCAAGGGGTAAAAGCTAGTGGGGCCAGGTGGTACATGGGACAGCAAGCCTCCCGTGCATGCCTCCTGGCGTTTACTAGCGGTCACGCGGTGGGCCTCTCCCACGAAAGGAAACTGAAAGGAGACAGGGCGCTCCGGGCGCTGTCCGAGCCGGCGTTGCAACGCCCACGTGTGAAGGAGCAATTTCGGATGGTCACATCACCATGCATATACCCCTTATCCTAAAATAGATTTCAAGAAACTTATGCTTTGCTTATGTTAATTTGTATTCTTTTTTCACAGAGAGGAGAAGCTGGGAGGCCAGGATCTGTGTCTCAGAAGAATTCAAAGGTTGAAAGAGAAGAGGGAGAATTATCTCCTAATGGGGATTTTGAAGAGGATAATTTTGGGCCTCTAGGAAATGCAGCTGTAGACGGAGCTTCGAAGCCGAAGGAAGTTTCCGCTGGTAGAACTAGAGCAGCTGAGTTTGCTGGAGCGAATGATGCTGATGCAGATGATGAAGGTGACGAAAGTGCCCAGAGATCTACAGAAAGTGAAAATGCATCTGAGGCTGGCGAGGACGCTTCTGGTAGTGAATCTGGTGACGGCGAGGAGTGTTCTCGGGAAGACAATGAGGATGAGGAGGATGCTGATCATGATGATCCTGATGCTAAGGTTGAAAGTGAGGGTGAGGCAGAGGGAAACGCAGAGGCACATGATGCCGACGGAGGGATGTCACTACCGTTTTCAGAGCGTTTGCATAATACAGTTAGACCACTCGCCAAGCATGTCCCCACAGCATTGCAGGATCATGGTGGGAAGTTTTCACGCATATTTTATGGAAATGATTCATTTTATGTTCTGTTCAGGCTACACCAGGTTAGTTGTTTGAATACATTCATGCATGGACATGTTCTTTGCCTATATGGTCAACACCGCTTGGCTAACTTGCACTGATCTGCAGATCTTATACGAGAGGCTACTATCAGCCAAGACAAACTCTTCTACGGCTGAAAAGAAGTGGAGAACTTCCAAGGATACGAGCTCCCCACACCAATACTCAAAGTAACATTGCATAGCTACTCTGCTCCATTGGGATGTTTCACCGTGATGGATAACTAATGTGCTGTTATTGCAGGTTTATGGGCGCACTTTATAACTTGATTGATGGCTCTTCTGACAACACCAAATTCGAGGATGACTGCCGTTCAATCATCGGGACTCAGTCCTATGTTCTTTTTACATTAGATAAGCTGATATACAAAGTTGTGAAGCAGGCAAGTTACCTTAATGGTTGGCTCTATTATATTGCAAACATAGTTCTGGTATATTAGGAAGTGCTTACAATATCATTTTCATGTCTGTCTTCAGCTTCAAGCAATAGCAGCTGATGAAATGGATAACAAGCTCCTCCAGCTTTATATATATGAGAAGTCCAGGTCTCCTGGAAGGTTCTTTGATCTGGTTTACCATGAAAATGCTCGGGTTCTTCTCCATGACGAGAGCATATATCGATTTGAACGGGTTAGTTTCTTTACAACACATACATGTTTCAGTGATTTGTGTAGTTACTTTCATTTTGCTATGCCTTGTTATTACCAGGCAATGTTTCTCTTAAGAAACCTCCTTTCTATATAAACTTGCTCACTAATCAGCCGGATAATTCCCCCGAAAATTCGAGTAACACCTTGAGAGGGGCAGGGGCTTCCTGCATTTCATATAGCAGAAGAGAGTTGCCTAGTTAATTGGGAAAAACCGGGTAAAAACCAGATAATTCCCAATTTGTGGGAGAGGCTGTGACACTTTTCAGACACCTCATGTTCAGCCCCTTGATAATAAATCATGTCAACTGTTAGATGCTTGTTTATATAATGAAGTTTCCCATGGTCAACATATAGAGGGATACATCTGCAGAGGATTATTCGTGTTGTACCAAACCACTCACTCACTCTTCCTGCTGTAATTTGCAGCGCTCAAATCCTACGAGATTATCTGTTCAGCTCATGGAGTATGGGCATGAAAAGCCTGAAGTAACTGCAGTCTCAATTGATCCAAACTTTTCGTCATATCTTCATGACGAGTACTTGTCGAGTGTTTCGGATTCAAAGGTGTCTGAAGATGTGTTCCTTGAGAGGTGAGTATTTTTCTGGCATCGCACTGTGGCTCTCATGATCTTCATCTTGTTCTGTTCATGGGTTAACCTCATCTCATTTTTCCCAGGAATAAGCGGAAACGCGGGAGCAGCAATGGTCCTCAAGCTTCCTTGGCGGTCATGGATGGTTTCAAGGTCGCGAATGGCCTTGAATGCAAGATAACCTGCAAATCCTCAAAGGTACGTATATGTGTATATCTTGGTGGGAAGAAGCATTCTGCCTGTCAGTACCCTAGTGATGTAACACTGAATCTACTCTGTTTATGCTACTGGAACTGTTGGCTGATGGTGACGCCGCTTTGGCCATTGGCTACATTTTACTACTATTTTCTTGTGTGGAGTAATTAATTGGTGAAGTATGGGGGTCACATTTGCAGGTTTCATATGTCCTTGATACAGAAGACTTTTTATTCCGTATGAGGAACAGGAGGAGAATCTCATCTGGTGCAACCGCCGCCGCACCTGGCAAGGCCGATTTTGTCAAGGCAGCTGATGTTGTGAAAGCACAGCGGTTTCATAAATTTCTTCTTTCTAGGTCCTAAGGCCATGCTGGCAGATTCTGGTGATTTCTTTAGCTTACAGTGACATATGCATTGTTAAACACGCGCAACTAGATTATCATCTATGTAATCCGGATCCGTTGATGCTTACTCTCTTGTTTGCAGCCATGGTATCGTCTAATCCCGAGACGAGGCCGGCGTGCTTTGAACAAATGCGGTGGGAAGCTGATTTCCAACTTTTTGGTACAGCCTTTTTGGAAGAAGATGAGGTGGTGCCGAGTAGGTGGGACCGCTGCTGGAGGTGGTAAATACCAAGCAACCAAAGCATGTAGGCAGTCTTGTTGTTAAGTTGTTACCCGATGGGATGCGATGCGATGCCGCCGCTGCTGCTGGGAATGTGTATATTATTAATGTTATGTATGCCCAGAAGAGGATGTGACGTCGTGTTATCCATGAGGGAGGGAGGGAGGGAGGGAGGGAGGGGAGGTTATTGTTATTAATCTTACCGGTGGTCTGGTCCGATCAACTGATCGTTGTTAGTTGTTACTGTCCATATGTTTTTTGTTTGTTGTTGTCCTGTCTCGGGTGTTACATTTGCCGCTTTCGTGGCGAAGCAAATGCAGACTTGATTTAAATCTGGACATTGCTATATTTGTTAGTGATGCCAGCCATCTGCATTAATTGGATTGTGCTAATGATGATGAGTAGTAGGTCTGGATCATCATATATGATTAATTTTGCTACAACTTTGGTCTTGCATGGTAGCAGTTGGGGTATAATATAAGCATGAGGCTGGTATATATGACTTTGTTGAAAGCATGCGGCATAACTGTAGAAATTCCCAATCAGTAGATACACGAAATTAACCCGCAATAGACCATCCAAGACAGATATATCTGTCTTATCTATGCAGCAATCTGCTTCCAAGGGAACAATTTCCGAGTCAGTTCCAGTGGAAAATGCCATTAATTCATACTTGCTGACAGATGGCAACTTTTGTCCCCAGCGCATGGAAGCGTGGAGTAATGTATGACTCTTTTTTTGAGATTGTGTTTTTTTTTTGAGTGAAATGTGCATACCATCAATCAACATTTAGAATACATGTACAAACATACGAGTCAACAACTAAAAAACTAGGAGCTGACAGATGACCTGAAAACTAACAGCCAAGTGGAGTAGATTGACCATAGAGCGTGTTTGGTTTGGGGGAGTTGGGAGTAGGGAATGGGAGTTTGAGATTAGTGAGACTAAAAATCCGTTGATTGGTTCAGGGGTTTGGAAATTAGCAAGGGAAGGGGAAGGCGAATTAGGAGGGCCAACTCCCATCGATCTCTACCCGGGGGGACCCTGGTAATTCAGCGGAGGAATGGGAATTCGACGTCTAAAAACATATCGTTACATATTTGGTGGCCCACCTACCGCAACAAATTTCCTCCAAACTAACCGGCCAGTGCAAACTACTCCCTGATCTGCAGATGCAATGCCAAATAGGAGCACATCTCACGTAACCTACCCTTCCTTTTCTTTGTTCATGGAAATTATTCCCATAAATAATCTCACCCCGTACCAAACGTGGGACTGGGACTAACATGCCACTTCCCAAGCCTAATCCCTGAGCCAACTCCCTCTCATAAATTCCCAATCCCTTTCCCTTAAATTACCAAACACGCTGATAGTCTAATCTCTCCAGCACACCAGGCCAACGTAGCAGGAGTAGTGACTAGTACAAGTGGAATTTGATTACCATGAAAAGTTGGATGAAAAAAAACCCCAACCCCTCCTGCATCACCCCCGCCCCCCATCCTCTTCTCCCATCCTGCTAAGCCACCGCTAGAGGGCATGGCCAGGCGAAACCCGACCGGCAGCGGCGGGGACCTGGCATTCTTTCACACAGCTAGAAGCGGAAGCAGTGCCTTCTACTCGTCCTGCCGAGGTTGGTGTGACGTGAGGTGGTTGTGTGGTGGTGTCTTGGGGCAGGGATGCCGGGACGCCAACCCCGGACAATGGTCCACACGGTTGGCTCTTCGACCGACATCATGGCTGCAAAGGTGGATTACCCTCTTGGCTGTGTGAGTGGTGAGGGGTGTAGCGGCTGGTGGCTCGAGTGTGTTCTATGTCATTGGCAGAGGCTACACCCAGATCTGGATCTGGGGGGGTCTGAGCTCCTGGAGACCTCGTGGCAGCACGGGTGATCTGCTGAGCGAAAGCTCCGCGAGTTGGTGCCGCCGCCACCGCTCACGGGCGTCGCTCTCTCCTTGAAGACCTCGTTGTGGTTCTCCTCAGCACACCCCTTCTTGGTGAACATACAAGGTCAAAGGCTACGGAAGCCTTGCGCCAGGCCACGATGGCCACCCACCTGTGGCTCGAGAAGGATAAGGTAAACCTGAGAATCAAGGCACAGTTCCATGCTAACTCCTTTTCATTAGTGCCAACATTCATATATGATAAAGTTCTTTACTACAATGGTAACAAAACTAACTAACGACGCTTTCTCAAAGTTTGGCGGCTATGAAACACCTGCCTCATCTTCCTCCATAACAGCAGTGTGTTTGTCAGAACTTGCGATTGTACCTATACTTATGTGATATGTGATTGACATGTGATATGTATGCTGGATATGGGATGTCATGAGATACTTATGAATTGCTATGTACTCCCCCCGTTCCTTTATATAAGGTGTATTTGTTTTTTGATAAAACTACACAATGTAAGGTGCATTTGTTCTAATTCCTTGTAATTCCGATCTTGGCCCTCCAGAAAAAGGAAAGTATCTCTCCCCTGATTGCATGTATATCTCCTTGTAGAGAAAGAAAAGGAAACTATCTCTCTCCCGATTGTGTGTATCTCTTTCTTTCCTAGCCTAAATGATTTACTTGCTGCTAATCTACTAATTAGACAAAGGTAATTTCATCCTAAATAGTCCATAATTATGTGCCTTGGTTAACATGCTAAAAATAATACACCTTAGATAAAGAAACGAAGGGAGTATATGTGGTATATGCACTTGTGGTGGATATGTGGATGTCATGTGAATTCATGACTTGCTCCAATTAAAAACTAGAATAAAAAGTTTGCCGAGCTCCGTACTCGGCAAAGGTACCATGTGGCTCTTAGCTTTCTCAAGTTAAAAAATAAAATAAAAAGTTTGCCAAGCTCTGAACCCGGCATAAGGGGTCACGCTGGTGATTTTTACGGAAAATGTTTGTGGAGCTCCTCCGTGCAACACTGTAAATTTGATCACATGGCGCCCTCGGGTGGCCTTTGACTTCCCCCATTTTAAAAAGGAAAATGATAAATGTTTGCCGAGTTTCCGTCGGTGGAGACTCGACAAAGGCGGCCCCCGCCGTTTCCAGGCTGTGTGGGACCGCTCTGGTCAATTCTTTGCCGAGTTTTGCCTGTTCACCGAGTTGCTTTTTTTGGGCACCGGGGAAAGTCGTTTATTTGCGGAGTTTTGCGCCATTACCGAGTTGGTTTAGATCGGTTTTTGGTAAAGGGCTGGCATTGCCGAGCAGCCGATAAAATAGAAAGCACTCGGATCTTATCTCGGTTGATTCCAGTAGTGCTGCCAACGAAGCATGCCGCGATCTTCCGCGATGGTGGCTGGCTGGCGTCCATGTCTATGCCGTGATGGCGATGCGTAGGATGTCTACTTTCCCTTGCCGCCGTCGTCTGCATCGCCATCTACAAGTAAATACTACAACAGCTAGATTAGTTTTTTTTTAGACGACCTCGCGAAGTTCAGGTCCATATCATACCCGGCCCGCGTTGCGTCGGGTACGGGCGCTAGCTAGCTACCAACTTATTTTTTTTGGGTCCCAAATACTATATATACTAGTTGTACCAAAGACAGCTTGGATTACCAGTCCACCAAAATCCAATCGAGTTAGCCAGGGAGTGAGTGAACTCTGCTCGAGTACGGTGGTGCAACCCTATGGAACACCAAGAAGACAGCTTCCAAGTTAACTCTGGGAGCGGAGAGCATCCAAACACGCTCTTAGTGTACACATGAAGCATTATTTCATACACGTTGAACGTTTTTAAAATACATGCTGTACATATTTCTTTTAATACATGTTTTGAACACATTTTTAAATACATGGTCAACATTTGCTGAAATACACCTTGAATTATTTTATAGTAATAAACATTTTTTAAACTACAAGAACATTTTTTCGCATATTACAAACATTTTTATAAATGTCACGAATATTGTTTGAAACAGTAGAATATTTATTTATAACGTCACATGCATTTTTTTAATGGTAAGAAATATTTTTTATATTACGCAATTTTTTTAATTTGTATAAACATTTTTTTTCAAATACAACTCTTTGAAATGCAGGTACATTTTTCATTATCACAAATATTTTCTTAAAGCTATGAACATTTTTTAGTTGCTCTAACGTTTTTATGCTCTGTTAAAAAAATTAAATTCATGGTTTTATTTTGTAAATAAATTTATGCTTTCTAACTATTCATTAAAAATATAAATAAAAAGAAGAAAAATCTAAATTAGTGTGACATTAGCTAGCATCAGCGTGACATTTGCCGAGCTCCGAACTTGGCAAAGGCACCACCTGGTGGCTCCTGGCTTTCTTAAGTTTAAAAATAAAACAAAAGTTTGCCAAGGTTTGGACTCGGCATAAGGGGTCACGATTGGTCATTTCTGCAGAAATGTTTGTCGAGCTCCTCAACACTTTGCAAAGGTGGGCACGTGTCGCCCTCTGACTTTGCTAATTTTTTCTTTGAAAGTATCAGATCTATTATAAAGATTCATCGAAAGTACAAAGCACCCCAAAGTGATCCTAATCAATATGTATTTTAGCCAGTGATTATTTTGCTTATGTTAAGGAACAAATTGCAATCGTAAGGAAAGTGATCACTCAATCGGATGAGGTTGGCGCCCTTGCCAAAATAAACCTCTAAAGACCCACGTGGGAGATAAAATATATACTATGTAACCTAAGATATATACAAGTTACATAGTAGCTTAATGGTTATTGATTGTTTGTTCTGCCCTAAGGTGGCAGGTTCAAGTCCGTTACAACGCAGGCTTTTAAATTATTTAGACTGGATCAGGTCGGCTTGTGACAGACTATATACTATGTAACCCAATTTAATTATGAACAAATCACTTAATAGCATTGTGGTTATTGACTTTTGGTTTTGCCCTTAGATCATGGGTTCAAGTCTCACAGGACATGAGGATTTTTAAACCTTTTCGTACATCAGATTAGGTTGGCATTGTTACGGAAACCCAAATAACAAGTGCCACACATGTGGCACGAAGTAATGCAGCTCTGACGTTTTTACAACTAAAATTGTCATCCGAAAAAAAATGAGATAAAAAAACTAAAACTTGCCGTCCAAAAAGAAAGTTGCCATCACCTTTGAAGGCGCCAGGACCTGATGGGTTTCTAGCCAGATTCTTCCAGATGAACTGGGGTTTGTAAAGGAAGATATCGTTCGTGCCGTCCAGCAATTTTTTCTTTCAGGAAATATGCCTGAAGGGATTAATGATACTACCATTGTTCTTATACCTAAAGTGAAGAATCCCCCAATCGATGAAGGATTTTTGACCAATTAGCCTATGGAACGTCATATATAAAATTATTTCCAAGTGCCTCGTAAATAGAATGAGACCCCTCTTGGATGGTATGATTTCTCCTACATAAAGTGCCTTCATTCCTGGAAGATTAATCTCAGATAATGCTCTCATCGCTTTTGAATGTATGCATTCGTTGAATACTTTGAAAGATAGTCGTGGTGAATATTGTGCATATAAGATGGATCTTGCTAAAGCTTATGATCGCGTGGACTGAAAGTTTCTGGAAAATATGCTTAGAGCGTATGGCTTTGCACCAACTTGGATAAAGTGGATTATGGCGTGTGTTACATCAGTAAAATTTTCAATGCAACTTAATGGGCAGTTACTGGAGTCCTTTCATCCGTCGCGGCAACTAGTCTAGTGTGGTCCGCCGACGCCGCAGAAACGCTAGTGCTCGTCGGCCGATCGTCTATCCGATCTGACTCCGAAGGACTGGTAGGAGGCGCCAGCCGCGGCGGAGGAGATGGGGCACGAGCGGCGCGGCGCGGGGGCGTCATCCGCGGCTGCACACGACGCTGCAGGGGAAGCGCTGTGAGTCGCCGCAACCCTTGGGTCAAGTATAGCTAAGACGCTCGCTCTAATCATGCTTGTGGCGGAGGAATTCGATGAGATCCGCTCCCCGTAATCGCGTCCCTGATCTGATCTTGTAGCCTCTCTTCGAGGGTGGAATCGTATCATAATTTTCTGAAAATCGTGGAGAGCAACCTGCCTCTGCTCTGCTGCATGTTTGGCATATGGTTTTCGAAGCTCTGAATTCGGTCAGTGTGATTGGGGAGGAACTGAGGGCAGTTCGTGTGTAAAATGCTGTGTCATCATTTGGATACAAGCTTATACTGCCTTTTCAGTGGAACTATATACTGTGATTCTAGTCTAGAAATTAAATGCATCTAATTTTTTTGTCCTACCATATATTTTGATTGGTTGTGTGCAAATCACAGTTGTTGGAGTTTGGGACAAGACACTGTATCTATATGTAGAAGCAGCTTTCGTCTCTTTCTTCGTTAATTGCCTTTCATCTCAGATTCATTTCTACTCCCTCCGTTTCTAAATATAAGTCCTCTTAGAGATTTCAATATGGACTACATACGGATGTATATAGACATATTTTAGAGTGTAGATTCACTCATTTTAGAACTTTAGATACAGCTGATGGTGGAGATTTGGGCCCCACTCTGCTGAAGACCAAGGCAACTGCTGGACGAGGTCCTCGGCCAAGTCCTAAGAAGAAGCAAGTCGCCTTCCACGTGCCGTCTGAAGAAGACGAGGCTGATGATGAAGAACTTGCTGGTATCATCAGAGACAGACAAGAAAGGGCCGCTAGAGCCAAAGGCACACCTGTGCCACTGCTTTTGGATCCAAGGGCGATCCTCGATTACATTGATCTCTGGCACAAGGACCCAAATACTCCTATGCCAGATTTCAAGTTGACCCCTGGCCAAAGTCACATGCTTACTCATTTCATCCAAGAGGAGAAATGGAAATATGAGCAGGCCAGGCAGATCAAGAAGGCCCAGTACAAGAAGGAAAAGTATCTAAAGACCAACGTTGTCAAAATGACAACTGATGAACTCATCAAGATTCAGTCTGAAATCAAAACCCTCAGCGACAACTTCAACGCCTACTATGTTGATTGGCAAGGAGCCAAAGTCAGGTTTGTGAAACTGACTGAGAAGTTCACCAATGTTGCAGCTCCATCGCAACAAGAAGTTCCTCAGGCTGAAGCTTCTGCTCAGCCAACTGAAGAACATGCCAGCACCGCTGATGACTTTCAGGCTACTGAAGAAAATGCTAGTCCCAGGGCTGATGACTCCATTCCAGCCGCTGAAGAAATTGCCAGGGCATCCACTAGTGGTGCGCCTGAAGAAACTGAAGAAGTCAGGGCAACTACATCAGCTGCGCCTGAAGAAATTCAAACAGATTCCTCAGCTCCTCCCGCGCCTACACCAACTCCTATCCTTCCATCTGCATCAGATGTGAAGAAGACCAAGGCTGCAGAGCGAGTTGTAGTGAAGAAAAGGAAAGCATCAAGTGCTTCAGAATCTTCAGCTCCGAAGAAAATGAAGCCTATGACCAGCTCGTTTGAAAATCCGGTTGATGCTGTTCCGATTTCTACCATGCCATCAAAGGACCTTGTTCCTTTTGGCGAAGACTATGAGATCCCCAGCGGATCTGATGAAGAAACTCAATCTGTAGCTTCGTCGGAGTAGATTGATGAAGAAATTGAAGTGGATGCGATCCCTTCTACACCTGTTGTATCCTCACCAATGCCTCAGTTCACTGCTGAAGAGGCTGGTGTTGAAGAATTGGAAGATGAAGACGTAGATATTGGAAGTACAACGCCAGTAATGAATGATGACTTTTGGGAAAGTCAGCACCCCAATTCTCCACTCTTCACCCCGCTACAACAAATTCCTTAGTCCCCTGCACCAACAGTTCAAATGGGCTCTGAAGAAACTCATCCCACCTCGTCTGTACATGAAGGTATTCCAGCCACTAGTGCTGAAGAAACTGTTGCTGCTGATCATATGACAACGCAGACTGCAACTGAAGAGGAACCAGAAATTCCTCAGCCTGATGAACCTGAGATCGCTATTCTTGAGGTCGTGATGCAACTCACTGGCACTCCTCTGCCAAAGCCAAAGGATCCGTTCTCAAGGAAGCAGAAGTTCAAGGCTGAAGACTTCTTTGGCGAGCATGTGTTCTTCACTGACTACAACCCTTATGATTCTGCTCGCATAAGGAAGATGCGTTTCTGGACTGCTAGTCAAGCCAATTTCTATTCCTCAGTGCTGTTCAACAAAGACAAAGTCTTCGATCATGCACATATTCCTCACGTGGACATGGAGTCTCTGCCGTGCATCGAGCCAGTCCTCAGTGTTCTTCACGACGTTGGGCTGCTCAACTTCTGCACTGACATCTGTGATTGGAATGAAGAACTCATTCTTCAATTCTATGCAACGCTGCACATCACAGGAGATTCTGAAGATGTGAACTCATGGGTGTTGGACTGGATGACGGAAAATACTCATTACAAGGCACCATCAACTGAATTGCTTCGTGCCCTACCACTCAGTCCTCCCCTTGAAGGTGCACGTTGTGTCTACAGTGACCCTGAGCTTACTGATCACTACATGCAAGTTTTGATGAAGCCTTTGAAGCCAGGACAGGCCCCTCGAACCAAATTCCTCGTCAAGGAACTACTGTATGTGCCTCAGATTGTCTATCGCATTCTGTCGAAGACAATGAGTCCTATCAAAGGCCACGACTCAAATGATGAAGAAGTCGTTGGCATCATGAATAATCTGCTTTCAACATCATTCATGGTGTTCCCGTCAACTTCCATGATTTCTTCATGAGGACTCTGGCAAATATTGCCATGTCACCATTTGAGCTGAAGCCTTATGCGCCGTGGATTATGATCATCATGACAAGGTCTTCACTCAATTACAAGGCTGACACTCTGAACCACTGCAGCTACTTGCCTCCGATTTAAGTCCTCAAACGGACATTTTCCTCAGCTGATGACAAAGGCAAGGCAGCTGCTGTGATAGATGAAGGCATTCGTTCATTGGATGATCAATTTTGCAAGGCTGCATCCTATTCCACCAATGATGACTCTGCCACACATGACTCTGCCGCCAACAACTCAGCCAAGCAAAATCCTCAAGCCACAGCACCCAGGGTGATGACTGATCGTGAGTTACTCCTCAGTCTTCATCAGAAAGTTGATCGCAACCATAAATGGGTCAAGCGTCAGTTTGGTTTAATTCTTCAGAACATGACCTCAACACACAATGCAGTGAAGAAAAACCAATACTACCTCCATGAAACCTTCAACCTTACCTGGGCTGTTCTGTCTCATGTCTACAGCGCTGAAGATCTGAAGAAAATGGGTCTCAATGAAGACTTTGACTGGTCTGCACCTCCTCCGAAGAAATACAAGAAGTTCAAGGTTCCTTCCTTGGTGGCCAGCTCCTATTCTTCATCGCGTGACACTGATGAACATGCAGACTTGGACGACACAGCGGCATGCCCTACTACAACAACCGACCCCGACAACGCTGGCGCTCCTTCATCAACCTGATTATCTTCAGGGGCGTTAGTCCCCAGTTTCGATCCTTTTGGTCATTCGATGACAAAGGGGGAGAAATTTGAGTTAGTCTTCAAGCGGGTCTACTATATGGGTGTTTTTTTTGCTAAGTTACAACTCTCGTTCTTCTGAAACTTTTATTGGATCGAGTTGTAAACTTAAACCCGATGGTGGTCTGATACTTCTGCTACGTTATTCTGCATGCTTATTCCTCGTTAATATTATTGCACGCATGCTGAATTACATCAATCACCATATTTCATCATGCATTTCAAATTCTACGCGTGTATGAATTACAAGATATAGGGGGAGATCTCCATGATTCTACTCTTCAAGTGTGCATTGCTTCAAAAGCAAATTCCTCACTATGCACATCTTTAGGGGGAGTTCTTTTATATCTTGCAATCAAATTCCTCAATATCAGTATTTACACTTCATATGTTTATCCCCATTGAAAACTTAACCTATATTGTCATCAATCACCAAAAAGGGGGAGATTGTAAGTGCATCTAGTGCCCCTTAGTGATTTTGGTGTATTGAAGACTTATAGGTTAAGGATCTAATGTGTTTATGAGTGTACACAGGTCTATAAGTCTATGAGGAGTTTGATATTTATAGAGAAAGTCGACCCCTAAAAATGAAGTTCTTCGACTGAAGATTTTGGTTATGAAGACTTTCTGAAGACTTTGAAAGTGAAGAATTTGGTGTGACCTTGAAGACTTGGTATTCATTCGAGGAACATGAAGCGTGAAGACTTTTGTTTTTGTAGTTTCATTTTCTCTTTCTTGAGTCATAGGAAACACCGTACTGTTAAAGGGGGTCGAGGAAATACTAAGGAAAAATTTCCATGTGATGCTCAACTCAAATCCTACACCTACCAATCCCTTCGAGTGAAGCCATTGGAAATCTCATACAGTTCAGTCAATTTCTTCACTGACAGAGACGCAGTTCTTCTGGTCGTTGAGGAATTTATTCTGACTGAGGAGTTAGGAATTCGCCAGTGCGGATTGCCTACACTGTGAGGAACATGATAGCCCTAAGGAATTTGAACCACATATTTCCGACCGTTGCTGTGCTACGCGCCAGCTGTCCCAAAATATCTTATCCATCTAACGGTCATATCATTGAAGGGAATTTATGTCTTATCATGTCGGGCTGCTCCCTAGGCTATAAATAGCCGCCCCCTACAACCACTAGCTGGTTGGCTGCTCCCCGAGAAACTAACACTTGTCATTTGAGAGCATCCCATCCTCCAAGGACTTTGAGCGAAAATAATCGAGTGAGGAAAACCCAAACCCAAATACCTACAAACCCAAAGTGATTGAGCATCACTGAAGAGATCGATCCTGCATGGATCCGACGCTTATTACCTTTGAAGACTGTGCTTCTTCCAGACGGTTAGGCGTCATGGTCTAGAGCATCCAAGAGGAATTGTGGATCGCCGAGTGACCGAGTTTGTGAAGATTCGGAAGTCACCTGAAGACTTACCACGAGTGATTGAGCGAGGACTGTGTGACCTTAGATCAAGGAGAATACGGTGAGGACTGTGTGTCCGGGACTGTGTGTCCTCAGGTTTGAATACCTAGCCGCTCCAACCAGATGTACAACTAAGACATCAGTTGGAACTGGTCTACCAAATCATTGTCTTCACCAAGCCAACTGGTTCTATTTCCTCAACTCTTCCATTTCCTCATTACTGTGTTGTGTGCTTGTCATATCTGTGTTTGAAGACTTTGACTGAAGACTTTCTCAATTTCCTCAGTTCAATTTCTTCAGTCTGTTTGTCTTCATCTAGTGTTATCTTGTGACTACGCTTTCTGTACTCTGTGCTTGTTTTTGTTTCATCATGATGACTATGCTTGTCTTCTGTTATGTTTACTTCTGAGTACTTATTCCGCTGCAAGTAATTCTTCGCTAAGGAATTTCCTCACTAAAAAATTCCTCAGTGAAGAATTCATAAAAATCGCCTATTCACCCCCCCTTAGTCGATATAACGCACTTTCAAGGGGCGATCCAAGATTTTCAGTTGAACAGATATGCTCCAGGTATCTCTCATTTATTATTTGCTGACGACAACCTTCTGTTTTTTAAGGGTTCTGTGGATCAAGTTTTGGCCGTCAAATGTATTTTGACAACTTATGAGGAGGGTACATGTCAATTGTTAAGCCCAGAAAAATGTTCCATTTTGTTTGGGAAAAAAGTTGCTTTGGAAGATCAGCTGTCCATTTTGGTTATACTCCAGATCTCAAGTGAAGGATTTGATGATAAATTTCTTGGTTTACCAGTGCGAGAAGGTCGTATGAAGGCGGGCAAATTTCAATCTACCAAAGATAAAGCTATTAAGCGAGGGGCAGACTGGGTTGAAAAATATGCTTCCATCAGGATCAAAGAAATACAAATCAATTTTGTTATTCAGGCCATTTCGGTCTATGCCATGAGTATTTTTAAATTTCCCGTGTCCCTCTGTGATGATTTATCACAGATTATTCAGAATTTTTGCTGGGGTGATGAGGAGAATAGAAGGAGAACTCATTGGTTGGCTTGAGATAAGATGACAAGACCAAAAGGTGAAGGGGGTATGGGCTTTCATGATCTCAGGCTATTTAATCAAGCACTTCTGGCCAAACAAGCATGGCTTTTATTGGCTTTTCTAGAGTCTTTGTGTGCTAAGGTGATGAAATCAAAATATTATCCGCATGGACATCTTATTGATATTGTATGCCCGCAATCGTCATCGCTTCCGTGGCAAGGTATTATGCATGGCCTCGAATTATTGAAACATGGTGTAATCTGCAGAGTTGTTGATGGGACCAGTATAAACATATGGAGAGACAATTGGATTCCTAGGGAGTCTGGCTTGAAGATTACTGCCAAGAAAAACAGAACAAGGATCAAATGGGTGTCTGAGTTATTCAAGTCAGATACTAGGAGGTGGGATGAGAATCTGACCAGACACCTATTTCACCCTCATGATGCAAAAGAAATTTTAAAGTTGCGCACGCTGAATTTGGGTGAGGGAGATTTTATTGCCTGGCATCATGAGAAAAGTGGCATGTTTTCAGTTAAGAGTGCGTATAGGCTTGCTCAGAACCTCATGGAATCGAAGGTTAATTTGGGAAATTCTAGTGTAGCAGTAAATGAGGAAAGGAGGATCTGAAATATTATCTCGAAAGCTAATGTCCCTCAGAAGATTAGAATATTTGCTTGGCGGGTGGCTTCTAATAGTTTGGCGGTTCAAGTTAACAGGGTTAAGCACCATCAAGCTATCCTGAGAACGTGCACAATTTTTGGTGTCGAAGATGAATGCACTTTTCATGCATTGGTGAGTTGCCCAAAGACGTGCTGAGAAAGGTGTGGAATTTGCCCGCTGAAGTGCTTTTTAAAAATACTGGGCCAGATTGGTTTCTTATTTTACTGGATCAATTAAGTCCGACAGCGCGTGAGCAAACTATATTCACGTTATGGAGAGCTTGGCACTTGAGAAGTGATTTGATTTTTGCTAAAGGTAAAGAGTCCATCTCAGCCTCTATGAATTTTGTACATAATTATTGGGCTTCCTTTTCGTTTTGTCACACAAAAACGTAGGGAGTGATAAGTTACAAAGGCAAGGAATTGGGGGAGGGCATTCAGGATTCGAATAATGTGGAGAGGAAGGATGTTAGTTGGCACCCTCCCAATGCGGAGTTTTTCAAAATTAACGTCAATGCAAGTTTTGTGGAGGCAATCAACGTCGCGAGTGTGGGGGTGGTTGTCAGAAATCATACTGGAGAAGTAATCATTTCCTCTTGGGATTATATTGGAGCCTGCTATAGCGTTGAAAAGCGGAACTTAGAGCGACAAGCTCCGGATTGTATATCGGTATCAACCTTCACAAACCCATCATTTTAGAAACTGACTGTTCTTTTATGGCTGGTGTTCTAGAAAATGACAGGTTTGACAGATCTCCAATTGTTGACCTAAAGAAGGAAGCATTCAGTATTTCTAAGATGCCGGCGAATGTGAAGATCTCCAAGATTAGCAGGAAAGCTAATAAGGTGGCGCACGAGATAGCTAAGTTTAGTTTTAATAATAGGTCTGACGGTGTTCTTATTAATAGCGTTCCGGCCTGTGTGCTAGATGTAAGACATACGATTTGGGAACTGCTCGACACCTCAAGGGGGTGCGGCTATCTCATTATATATAAGTACCAAAGGGTATAATATACAAGGTGTATATACAAGTCTAGTATAAACAAGTATATGTATACATATACAGTCTAACACCCTCCCTCAATCTTAACTGTGGCCTGAAGTACAAACTAAGTTAAGATTGCGCCTGCAGCCTACATATTGTGGTTGTGGAAGAGGCTTCGTGAAGATGTCAACAAGTTGATCCTTTGATGAGATGAACTTGATGCTAAGTAGCTTCTGTGCAACACGTTCTCGAACGATGTGATAGTCAACCTCAATGTGTTTCGTCCGAGCATGAAACAATGGATTAGATGACAAATGTGTAGCACCAATGTTATCACACCAAAGTACCGGAGGATGAGCTGAAGAGACTCTCAACTCTCTCAACAAGGGCTGAACCCAAATGTTCTCAGCCGTCGCATCAGCCACTGCTTTGTACTCAGTTTTCGTACTGCTACAAGACACCGTAGCCTGCTTGCGAGCATTCCAAGCAATCAAGTTAGAACCAAGAAACACTACATACCCCCTTGTGGATCGCCGGTCATCAGGACTACCAGCCCAGTCTACATCTGAAAAGGCTGAGATCTCATGAGACGGCGTAGGTTGGAGGAGCAAACCATAAGAAGCAGTGAAAAAGATATAACGCAGGATACGCTTCACAGCTGACCAATGAGATGTCCTGGGTGCATGGAGAAACTGACAGACACGGTTGACTGCATAAGACACATCTGGTCTGGTGATAGCAAGATACTGTAGACCTCCAACAAGACTGCAGTACTCAGTAGCATCATCAGGTGAAAGAGGGTCTCGATCAAGAGCAGACAACCGATCAGTGGCAGACATCGGAGTACTGGCAGGTTCACACTTCAGCATGCCGGCACGACGCAACAAGTCTAGAGAATACTTCTTCTGAGTAAGAGTTAACCCAGCAGAAGACCGTGAAACCTCTAGTCCAAGGAGGAAGTGCAGAGCACCTAGATCCTTGACAGCAAAATCACCACTCAAAGCAGCCACGAGACGGTCTGCAGCAGCATCTGAGGAACTGATGAGTATGATATCGTCAATATAGACCAGTAAATACATCGTAACCTCAGGTCGCTGAAGAAGAAACAGTGATGTGTCAGCAGTGGAGGGAATAAACCCAAGCGCCCGCAGAACAGAGCCAAGACGTGCATGCCATGCACGGGGAGCCTGCTTGAGCCCATAGAGCACCTTAACAAGACGATAGAGATGGCGAGGACATGCAGGATCCACAAACCCTGGCAGCTGACGCATATAAACCTCCTCCTCCAGGACTCCATGCAAGAAAGCATTCTGCACATCAAATACTTTCGGAGTGACATTCGGAGTGACAAATCCTAATCTCGAAATACGCCAACCCAACAAATACTTTCGGAGACACTTGTAGAGCACCTTTATAATCACCCAGTTACGTTGTGACGTTTGGTAGCACACAAAGTGTTCCTACGGTAAACGGGAGTTGCATAATCTCATAGTCATGGGAACATGTATAAGTCATGAACAAAGCTATAGCAACATACTAAACGATCGGGTGCTAAGCTAATGGAATGGGTCATGTCAATCAGATCATTCAACTAATGACGTGACCTTGTTAATCAAATGACAACTCCTTTGTCTATGGTTAGGAAACTTAACCATCTTTCATTAACAAGCTAGTCAAGTAGAGGCATACTAGTGACACTCTGTTTGTCTATGTATCCACACATGTATTATGTTTCTGGTTAATACAATTCTAGCATGAATAATAAACATTTATCATGATATACAAGGAAATAAATAATAACTTTATTATTGCCTCTAGGGCATATTTCCTTCAGAAACGTCTGGCAGAGGAGTGATAGAGTTGTTCGGAAGTGCATGAAAGGGGAACACATTCTCATTAAATACAACGTCACGAGAAATGTAGACGCGATTGGTGGGAACATGTAGACATTTGTACCCTTTGTGAAGGGAACTATACCTAAGGAAAACACACTTTTTCGACCGAAACTCTAGCTTATGTTTGTTATACGGATGCAAATGAGGCCAACATGCACACCCGAAGACTTTGAGAAAGGTGTAGTCTGGGATTTCATTGAGCAGGAGTTCAAGTAGAGTTTTCATATTCAGTAGTCGTGAGGGCAGCCTATTGTTTAAAAAACAGGAAGTGGAGAAAGCATCACTCCAGAACCTAAAAGGAACGGAGGCATGAGCTAGTAAAGTAATGCCCGTTTCTACAAGATGACGATGCTTACGTTCAGCGACCCCATTCTGCTGATGTGTATGAGGACAAGACACACGATGTGTGATCCCAAGTTTGTTAAAAAAACGAGTTGAGGTTGTGATATTCACCCCCTAGTCGGTTTGAACATGAATAATTTTCTGGCTAAGGAGATGCTCAACGTGTGCTTGAAAATGTATAAAAACATCAAACACATCAGACTTTTTCTTAATAAGATAAAGCCAAGTAAACCGACTATAAGCATCAATGAAACTGACATAATAATTGTGGCCACTGACAGATGTTTGGGCATGGCCCCATACATCAGAAAACACAAGCTCAAGAGGATGTTTCACAACACGACTAGACTCTGAAAACGGAAGTTGATGACTCTTGCCCTACTGACAGGCATCACAAATAGTTTCAGCAGTTTTATTTGACACAACAGGTAGTTCATGGCGATGCAACACATGACGAACTATAGGAGCAGTAGGATGACCAAGGCGCGCATGCCAATGTGTAGATGACACACGAACACCGCTGAACGCCTGAGGAGAAAACTGCATAGGAGGTGCGGTTGGCGCGTCAAGTGCGTACAAGCCACCGCGAAGACGACCGCTAAGCAGAACGGCCCTCGTGTCCCGATCCTTGATAAAGAAACGAAAAGGGTGAAACTCAGCAAGGACATTATTATCACAAGTAAGTTGTGGAACAGACAACAAACTACGCGAAGCAGTTGGAATACGAAGAACATTAGAAAGATGCAGTTTTCAGGAATTGTGTGCAAGAAGTGATGCCTGACCAACATGGGAGATGCGCATACCTGCTCCATTGGCGGTGTGCACCTGATCATGGCCACTGTATGGCTCCTGAGTGGAGAGCTTGCCCATGTCGTTGGTGAGGTGGTTCGTAGCTCCCGTGTCCACGTACCATATAGGATCAATAAGACGGAGTGCAGCCATGATCATGACTCGTCACCGCGGCGGCGGCCTACTTGTCGTTCCCTTTGCCATTGTTGCCGAGGCCCAGAAAGTCTTGCTTGTAGCGACGATGACAGCGAGAGGCAATGTGGCGCTCAATGCCACACAGCTGGCAGGCCTGCGGAGCACCGCAAGAAGAACAACACGCCACCGGCCGGTTACCGCCCGTGATGGTCGGGCATTGCCCCGCGAGGCCGGTTGTGAAGACGGCGCCGATCTGCCACCTGAAGATGAGGACCGCGGGGTTTTTTTTGCCACGAGTCGCGGCATTAGCGGAGGCGAAACCAGGGGAGACGCGGCACGCCTTAATGCGTTGTTCACGACCAAGGAGTCATGCATAGAGCTCATGAGCTGGGAGCAGATCATCACGGCCATGGACATTCTCAACAAGGTTGTCATAATCATCATCAAGCCCGTTAAGCATGAAGGTGGTGAACTCCTCATCCTGCAGCCACTGGCCAACTGAGGCCAACGTGTCGCCGAGACCCCGCATCTTGTTGAAGTAGTCCGTGATGTTGAGGTCACCAAGCTTAGTCTCACCCATCTCGGTGCGTATAGAGTGAGCACGCGCCTGAGACTGAGAGGCGAAACTGGTGTGAAGCGCCGCCCACGCCTCTCGGGACGTAGCGGCGAAGATGACCAACGACGAGATGCTCGGGGTGAGCGAGGACTGGATGGCGGAGAGGATGGCCTGATCCTGGGCCACCCATGTGTGATACGCCGGGTGATGAGGGGGCGGACACGGGATGGATCCGACAACGTAGCCCTCCAGATAGCGGCTCCGCAGAAGAGGCAGCACCTGGGCATGCCAAGACAAGTAGTTGTCCGACGCGAGCTTCACCGGCAGCAGATGCGAGAAGTAAAACGGCGACAGCACCACCGTCGGATCAGCGTGAGCGTGCGGCGGCGCATAAAGACCCATCGACGAGCCCGCCCCGGGATGCGCAGCAGGCACCGAGTAGGGCGGGTAGGATCCAGGGGAACCAGCCACCAAGGCGCCGTAGGATGCTGCGACCGGAGCCCCATACAGCGAGGCAGCCGCAACCCCTTGTGCCTGTTGAGATGGCGCCGGGTAGGGTTGGGGCGGCACTGAGTAGGGGTTCGGCGGAGGCACCAGGTAGGGTTGGGGTGGCGCCGGGTAGGGATTCGTCGGGGGCGGCAGCCAGGACGATGATTGCGGCGGCGGCGCACCGTAGTGGTGCGGCGGAGGCGCACCGTAGGGTTGAGGCGGCGGGGCATAGTAGGGTTGCTGTGGGGGCGGCGCACCGTAGTGCGGCGCCAGCCAGGACGACCATGGCGGCGGCCCACCATAGACCGGCGCAGAGACGCCGCCCGCAGGAAGATCAGCGCCAGAGGGCACCGCAACCCTCGGCGAGGTAGCGTGATCGCCTTGGACACCCGATCCGATCGGGGACCCGGGCGACGGAGGAGCACCGTAGGCCATCGTAAGAGGCCGCGAGGCGAGGAACGGTGACACAGGAGCAAGGGCCGGCACCGCGGTGGCGGGAGCGGCGACAGAGGTCGGCGCGACGGCGGCGGTGGCGGCAGCGGCAGCGGAAGATATCGTAACCTAATCTGATACCATGTAAGACATACGATTTGGGAACTGCTCGACACCTCAAGGGGGTGCGGTTATCTCATTATATATAAGTACCAAAGGATACAATATACAAGGTGTATATACAAGTCTACGTATAAACAAGTCTACATATACATATATAGTCTAACAGTAGATGTTGTAATGAATGATTGTACTAACATTGTAAGTTAATTAATATATGGGTGAGGTTTAAAAAAGAAGTTGCTATAAAAAAGTCAGGAAGGAATTGCTTCCTGCCACACGTGTGGCACTTAGCAGGGTCTAAAAAAAGCTCTTGTAAAAATCAGACGAAAAAAGCTGACATGGCAGCCACGTGGCTGGTTTTCTTCATTTCGGATCGATTTCGAATTATTATTGCTTTTTTTTAGAAGATTCGGGATTTACCGGCCGGCGTGTCCCCATCGCCATCTATTATATATAGATCATACATGCCCGGCCCGCATTCCGTCGGGTCCGGGTACAGATGAAGGAGGCTTAGGGTTTAAATAAGGCGGGGTGGGTGGGGTTTGCTTTCTTCCTCGCTGCAACAACCGATCCAATCCAATCCACTTTCTTCCCCGTTGCTAAGCAGAGTTCTTGCCCCCAACGCCTCCCAAAATCCACTTTCTTCTTCGTACCAAAATCCAATCCAATCCTGTTAGCAACGCCTCCCAAACATCTGAGCTCTGCTTTTGAATCGGTGGTGCAATGGAACACCAAGAAGACAGCTTCGATGTTGATAATTTGGTTTGCACCCCCACCGACCCGGGGCTCCCCATGTCCCTCACCCATCTTCCTCTTCCTCTTCCTCTCCCACCCAGCAGCAGCCATATGATTATGTACGACGAAGATCTGGCGGCTCAATCATCGGCCCAAGCAGTAGCAGGGAAGACACTAGAGCAAGAATTCGAGCTCCCTGGCTTCACTTCCACCCCCACCGATGTGGAGCTGGTGCTGGACTACCTCCGCCCAGCAATCAACCGCATGCCGAGGAAACGCTCCCTTTTCGATCTGTACAGTGGTCCTGCGGTTGTTAACGGTGACCTCCCTACCATGGACCCGTGGGAACTCCCTGGTACGCACGCACGCACGCACTTGTCTAATTCAGATTTGGCAGATTAATTGGGTGTCTCTGGCATAAGCGCATATATTTTTTCACACACACATATATATGGTCTCTCTCTCTCTCTGTACGAATGAGTTGGATGAATTTTCAGGGACGATTGCGCGCAACAACAAGGGGGGGATGAGAGACAAGTACTACCTCACGGATCATCGTGCTCTGAGTTTGATTGTCACTACCCCTGATGAACTCCATACACCAAATGGGTTTTGGAAAAAACAGGTAAGCATCACATCGATCAGGGCAGGACACAACGGAATTGTCGGGATCAAGAGGACTATGCAGTTCCAACCAAACCAGAGATATGCATTATCAGGCACCAAGACCAACTGGATCATGAACATCTACTCTTCGTTGGCCGAGAAATTTTTTGCCGAGGTATGTAAAATGCGGGTCGAATTCAAGCATGTACCACTTGACTAACCGGCGCTTGTCATGCGTGCAATTCCCTTTAATTTTCATAATTAATAATATATACTCACATGCTATTTGTATTGTACGAACATATAATGTTTAATGCTGCATGTACGTCGCTTAATCCATGTAGAACGATTTAGTCCTGTGCCATGTATTCGAGGCAGACTCACCCGACTACAAGGACAGCCGCAAATGCCTCGGATGCCATCCAGAAGGATGCAATGGTAACTACTACTATACGATATTATATTTTTTTCTTGTCATGTAAATAATACTACAATTCAGCACGTTCTAAAAATCCCGCGGGCTATTTATAATCCTGTTTGTGATGCAGGAAACCACTATGATCAAGCATACGGAGCTCCAAGCAACGCTTCATCCAATACGAACAATGACTCGGACATAGCCTCTTACCTTGAACTTTTTGAGAACGTCTTGCTCGGTGACCCTGATCTGGACAACTCCGCGGGTAAGCTCAAGCTAGTTTGCTAGTACTTCACATTTATTGTATTTACCTTGAACGTAGATCAATCAATTGAGAAACCTAGAAAAAGAAAAACACTTCAAGAATATTACTGTATCTTACTAGGCTGCCTCATATGGCTGCTCCTACAATCGAAGCTGGTGGAAGTAATAACATATCTTTCTTTTCCTTTCTCATTGGGATCGCTAGATACTGGAACTGGAAACTCTAGATCAGGAAGAGGCGTCCCTCCAACGGCTGGCCATGGGCAGTCCAAAAAGCGCAAGAAGAGCTCAGATGTTTGGGATTACTTCACCAAGATATTTGCGCGCGACATTGATGGGAATGTGTTGACATTTGCGGCTTGCAACCACTGCTGCAATATACTATCAGGCAGTTCCAAGAATGGCACCTCGCAACTCGCAAGGCACGTGTGCCCGTGCAAGTTCAAGCCAGTAGTAGCTGGCAGAAATGCCAAGGATTCCAGTCACAACGTCGATGTCCTGTCATCCTAACTTCTTCATCTGGTCATTTCTTTAGGAATGCTTCTAGTATTATAAGATTTTTCTTCCTGGTGTTCTAGTATTATAAGTTGAGGGTACTTCTAAAGTTTGAAACTTCTGAAGAATTATTGGCGGCTTCCGTTGAAGTAGACGATGTTTATATCCCCCTGATGTACATTATGAGCCAATTAAAAACGCTATTTTATCAAAAAGAGAAATAAGATTTACCAGAGGGTATCAATGTTGTAGTTAATCTAATAAGCAATAAAATAGGTTACAATTCAGTTATTTTATCAGCCAAAACAGCCTATGGCATAAAGTGAAATAAAAATAAAAGCTTGGAGTGTAATATCTTGTTAGAAAGGTGTACACTACATTTGAGCAGAATTTCACAAACAAATAATTAACCTTGTTGGAAACCAGGATCAACTCCGCCAACCTCAATATTGTACATTAGTGCCTATCTTCATAGGTCTGTTCAAAACCATGAGAACGTCAACATTAAAATACGTAAAATTATTTCAGCATAAATGAAACACCCAAATTTTAACATATACAACATATATGCTATTTATTTGTGCGGACATTGTCAAGGTATGTATGTATATGTAAAATGGTGCTCGCGGCGCATATGTATTCCCTTTTAACCAACTACTATAAGAAGAAAGAAGAATATATGCTATTTATTTGTGCGGACATACTCCCTCCGTTCCTTCAAAATAAGTGTCGTGGTTTTAGTTCAAAAGTATATGTTTAATGCTGCTGCATGTACGTTGTCGCTTGCTTAATTGATGTAGGACGATTTAGTCCTGTGCCATGTATTCGAGGCAGACTCACACGACTACAACCACGCTCGCAAATGCAAAGGTAACTAAATAACTTTATCTCTGTGTGTATGGGGTAGCAAGTACAGTACTACAATTCAGCACTAGGGCACCTTCGTGAATGAAATATGTGGAGTTGTTAATCTGCTCTGCATTTCCGTCTGCATGCCATATATGTGTAGCTTCTTCACTTCTAAAAATCGTGCGTGCTATTTACAATCCTGTTTGTGATGCAGGAAACCACTGCCATCAAGCAGCATTCGGAGCTCCAAGCAACGCTTCATTCCATTCAACACAGCCAGGATCGAGTCCAACGCACCGCCGCTACCCAGACCGCCGTCCCGACCCAATGTTATTAAACTCTTGCATTGCACATCTTGAGAACGTCTTGCTTGGTGACCCTGATCCTATTCCTGACAACTCCCCAGGTAAGCTCAAGCTAGTCTCGTACGTAGATCATTTGAGATACCTAGCTAGTAAAACACTACAAGAATAGTACTGAATCTGACTAGGCTGGCTCATAACCCTTAAAATTTTTTTTAGCTGTGTGCATCACAATGATGCAGAGTTCGGGGCCATCCCCTTTTCTAAGAAAAAATGGTTCGTGATGGCTACTCCTACGGTGGACAAGTAATAACAGATCTTTCTTTTCCTTTCTCATTGGGATCCCTAGACACTGGAAACTCTAGTGCAAGAAGAGGAGACCCTCCAACGGCTGACCACAGGCAGTCGAAAAAGCGCAAAAAGAGCTCAGATGTTTGGGATTACTTCACCAAGATATTTGCGCGCGACATCGAAGGGAATCTTTTGACTTTTGCGGCTTGCAACCATTGCTGCAAGGCACTTCCAAGGGTGGCACTACACACCTTGCAAGGCACACGTGCCCCTGCAAGTTCAAGCCAGTAGCAGCTGGCAGAAGTGCCAAGGACTCCGGCGGCGACGCCAATGTCCTATCGTCCTAAGTTCTTGATCTGGTCATTTCCTTAGGAATGCTTCTAATACTATAAGTCGAGAGTACTTCTAACGGTGTTGGCCAACGAACGGTGGCACTGCACCTTCGCATAGGAATAAGAACCTCCCTGCAGACAAAATAAACAACAAAAAAGCAAAGGAGAACGAGCCCCTAACAGTTGAATGCTAAAAAACAAAGCCCAACTCGCGGGTCTTCCTATTTAATTAGCGCGTACAGCGCTGGGTGTCCCAAAGCGCACCTGCAGCCCCCCGTGGCGCTCCTCTGGCATGGCCCATATAGGACTTACCCAACTCTTTTGACAACATACGGCTCATGTGGCCTAAACAAAATTAACCTAAAGCACATACACTAAAAAACCATACTCCCTCCGTCCCAATATAAGTGCTGCTGACTTAGTATAACTTTGCATTATAAAATGTTCGCAAATTCGAAGAAAAACCAGGTATTTGAAAACCTTTCGTGAATTCAAATATATATATGAACTTGAAAAAGATGTTCGTGAATTGAAAATATGTTCAGAAATTTAAAAACTGTTAGCAATTTCCAAAAAAAAATTGCAAAACTTTGTAAACCGCTAATTCACAAAATGTTCATGAATTTGAAAAAATGGTCACGAATTTGCGGAGCTCCTGTGTGCAGCACCCACTATGGACACGCGGCGCCCTCTGGTGACCCCTGACATTCATCATCATCTTAAAAAGGAAAATGATGCTCCCTCCTTCCATCTATGTAGGGCCTAATGCGTTTTTCAAGGCTAATTTTGACAAGTGTTATAGCAATAATATGTGCCAAGCAAGTTACACAAAGCATATCGTCAAAATTCATAAGTGAATGGAGCTTCCGACGATATAATTTTTACATTATACATCTCATGTATTATTAATTTTATCAATAGTCAAAGGCGATCCTGAAAAAGACATTAGACCCTATATAGATATAGATGGAAGTAAGGAGTAAATGTTTGCCGAGTCTCCGTGAAAGGCAGCCACCGTTGTTACGCAGCTGTCGCCTGGCCTGTGTGGGGCCCCTCTGTCATTTCTTTGCCGAGCTCGTCTTGGTTGGTACTCGATCGGCAAACGCAACCCTTTCCCGAGTTTTGCCTGATTGCCAAATTGCTTTTCGCGGCACCGGGGAAACTTGTTCATTTAGGTCGGTTTTGGCAAACGGGCATTGTGGAGCTGCAGTGTGCAGATAAAAAGCAGTCGGCAAACCCCAGTGATTAGCTAGGCATCTTGGCCGAATCCAGTAGTGCAACCACGGAAGTCTTCCGGGACGGCTGGCTGTCGATGCATAGGATCTCTATTTTTAATGGACGAATTGGTTGAATAGTCCCCTCACTTTCAACCGGTTTATTTTCAACCGGTTTTTCTTCGTCCCGCCTCCCACCGGTTTTTCTCTTTTCTCGTCTGACCGGCAACACCCAACGTATTTATGGTAATCAATCATAATTAATCCACGTATAGTAATAAATCAATCCAGGTATGGTAAGGTCATAACTCAGGAAATTTTGGATATGGTAATTATATGGTAATAAATTTAAATTACCCCAAAGGCTATCAATCCAGGTATGGTAAGGCCATAACTCGGGAAATATCGAATCTGGTAATAAATTTAAATTAGCACCAGGTATGGTAAGGCTATCGATCCAGGTATGGCACGCCCTCACCTGATCACCTATCACAATCTCCAGCCCCACGCACGCACCAAAAAACCCACCCGGCACCAAACGCAGCTCCTCTCGATCCCCTCGAGTAAACGCCGCCACCGTCGTGCGATCTTCCTGACACAGACGCCGTCGCCGCCTCCTTCCCACCTACGGCGTCCCCCACGTCCATGGTGACGGCGCTCGCGTCCTACACTGACCCTCCGCCTCATATAGGTTGGGATGTGCCGCTGCGGTTTGGGGAGGCGCAAGCACGATCTGGTTGGGATCTCAGTGTGGACTCGTTCTCTGCGATGAAGGATGGCGCTGCCTCCCTGGCAAATGGGATCGGAGGAAGGGGCTCTACGTCGTGAATGTCGGCGAGGCAGCGGGCGGCCGAAGGCGAGCCCGACGGTGAGCACGGGTGTTCGTCCCATGAAATAGGCGGCCACGGAGGGCGGATCTGAGGCCACCCCAATCGCCGGTGGCCCTTCCTCCCATCGCTCAGCGCCTCCATTCTCTCTCTCCTCTAAATCTTTGTCGCCCCTGCCTGATTCTGGCCGACGTCATCCGGCTCTCACATCGACCACCACCAGCACGGCTGCGGATGAGGCGCAACCGCAGACGCCGCCGCTGCCATCCTCGTCCACCTCCTCCACCATCCTTCCCAGCCGTCGTCGGGGGCACCCGCCATCTGCGCTCTAGCCCACCCGCTCCCTCCTATCCCCTCCCCCTGCCTGCCAGCCCCGTGATCCATCGCACAGATGGCAGGTACTACAACGACCTCCTCCCCAGCGGATCCGGCCTCCTCCGATGGAGATCCATCCTGGGCACCGCCTTATTCTCATGCGTGCACGTCTATATCAACGTCTCATTCCACCTCACCTGAGCCTTTACCTTCCCACCTCTGCTTCAGATCCACATCACTTTGCAAGGTATGTGCTTGATTGTTCCGAACTGGATCGATGGATTGTGCAAGGTACTTTAGGTGTCGTCATTGACGACAATTGTCACGCCATGCTACCATCGGAGGGGTCCCTCATCGATGATTAGGGTCTTTCGAACTGCACGAGCTCCATTGAGATGGTGAATTTTGAAGAGTAAGAATAAAGAATTGGTGGGGATGGACAAAATACATGTATGACCTAATAAGAGCATCTACAACCAGAAGTACAAAATGTGAGCCCCTATACGTCTGCGGACGCGCCCGCGGATAGCGCCAGGTATGTCCCCGTTTGCCTGCATGCACAACCGCACTCCCCATATCCCAATACCAACATGATCCTCGACTCCTCCACCTCTCTCGCAAGCCTCAACTTTTCTCTCTCGAGCTCAAGTCCTTGCATTGTCATCGTTTGTTCAAGCTACCATTTTGCAACCTTCTCTTACCTCTCCAATTCAACTTTGTTCTTCTCCAAGATCAACCTCTCCCGGCCGAACTCCATATTCTCCCTTTGCGCATCGATGACTATCTTGTACCTTTCCTCCTTCTTATCCTCCTTGGCGACAAATGCCGGTCCAAGTGGCAGACATTTTGCTTGCCGCGCCTTCACGCGCCACCTTGTCCTTCTCCCACTTGTTCCCCATCACCTGCCGGTTTCTCTTCGGCATGGTTGCTTGAATATCCGCCCCATTATTTACTTCTTCTTCCTCATCCAATCCAATGGATTAAGCGGAGCTATACCCATTATTTTTCTTCATCTTCTTCGTGGCGTTTTCAATATCCTTGAGGACGGTCTGCCACTTGGCTTTCCTATTCAATTTCATCTAACAATGTGAAAAAGTGAGACTCTTCTTCTCCACTTGATGATATAATGCCGCTGCCAAAGTTGCATGGTTTTGAACTCCGATGCCGCTTTCGTTTCGGCCAATAACTTGTTTAAGATAACCAACAAATTTGCTCATGACCTCTTGAATGAGTGACCATCTATGTTGGAGAGAAGTTGGGACTCGGTTGCTAATGATTGGGTGTGGCTTCACATGGTGTATTTGCTCATGTTAAAGTTTGTGTTTTTCTCAATATTTCTCGCCTTTTTGCATGGTTCCACATATTGGTTCCATGCCCGTGTTACACCAACTTTCACACAACAAAACATTTTCAAATTATGTGAATATCAGACCTCTAGCCTTCACTACTTTCAGACCAACTTTCTTCTTTGCTTTAGTGCATGATGATTGCCCAAATTCAAACACCGAGGAATTGGTATCCTCCATGGTAAATTACAAACACTCTTAACCATCATTTATCATGTCATGCACTATTTGTTCCTACAATATGCCTCGCAATTTAACTATCATCCTACAAGTTTGATCTGATAGTATGTGCAACAAAAGAATTATGAACGCAAGTAGGAAAGGAGCAAAGGTTGTACAGAGTCTTGGTCATGCATTCGGCCGAACAACGTGTGGGCATGCATAGACATGGCATTACCAGACGTCGCACGATGCATTTGAAGTTGCGGCGAGTCGACTATCGTGGATGCGTGAGGGAACACTTGCGAGAAGCTCAAATCCGGATGTCCATCCCCTATGAGGGCCAAACGGATTCGGGCTCAGCCGTAACCTCCGGATTGGTAGTTGTCATGGCAAAGTCCATGTCCTCAGCAGCAGGCACAAACGACACTTCAGAACTGGCCGCCTTCATATCAGCATACACTGCCGCCTCACGTTGGTGTTGCCTCCGGCAGTGCTCCTTCCGGCAAGGTTCTACCCCTTACAAGGAAGCGCCAGGCCGGGGAGCCCAAATGATTCCGCTGAGGCATCATCCGTGGCCATGCTGGCGGACAAGATTGTCGGCGACTGATCCTGTCCATGATGGCTCCCAGACATATGGGCCATCGCAAAAAATGTCCACGAAATTTTAAAATGTTCGCAAAATTAAAAAAGTTCTAGATTTCAAAAAAAAGATCGTGAATTCAAAAATATTGAGAATTTGGAAAAATATTCATGATGTCAAAACAAAATGAGAATTTAAAATTTTCCTTGAATTCAAAAAATATTTGCAGAAATGAAAAAATGTTCAAAATACAAAAAATCTAAAAAAATATTTGCAAATATGAGGAATTGTTCGTGAAATTTAAAAATGTTCATAATTTTTATAAAAATCCCAAATTCAAAAAATGTTCACGAATTCAGAAAATGTCCGCAGAACTAAAACGGTATTTCAGAATACAAAATAATAAAAAAATGGCAAATGTGAGAAATTGTTCAAGAAGTTGAAAAATATTCATGATTTTGAAAAAAGAATCCCAAATTCAAAATATGTTCATGAATTCAAAAAAATCACCAAATTCAAAAGGTATTGACGAATTTGAAAATGAAAACAAGGGAAGAAAAGAAAAAATGAAAATGAAAAAATATACTAAACTAAAATAACGAAAGAAAACACCGAAAAAGTAAAACCAATGGTAAGGTAGTAGAACTTTCCCAAAACGGAAAAGCGAGTCTCGCTATTTGGGCTGGCCGGATCTTACCTAGTATAGTAGCGAACTAAAAGGGGGTATGCTTTACTGAACTGTTTTTCCTTTTTTGTAGCAACCAAATATGTATGGATCGCCGCCAACCCACGTCAAGATAAACGGGTTGCACCCGCATCGTTCTACAAATCTTGCGACAACACCAACACGAATGAAATATATGACAAAAGGCCCATAACAGTGGCATAGGCCTTCTGTAGTTTACTGGTAAGTAAGTGCACCCTCTGTTTCTGAATATATAAGACATTTTTGCAGCTTAAGGCCGCATTTGAATGCGGTGTAATCAAATACAGATGTATTTAGTTTACACACGTATCTTACCTACCGGCCAGTGGCGTAGGCAGCCAGATGTGAAGGTAGCAGACAGATGGAGCCAAGGTAGCAGGAGTAGTGGTGATTAGCATGCATGCACAAGTGGAAGGATTTGATTAGAAACATCGTTATACTATATGGGAAGCTGCCTTGCTCCTTGAGTTAGTGGAAATAAACTACATCAGTGATACGTCGTCAGTCAAGGTCAAAAGTGCTTGCAATAAGTGGAGGCTGCGATTGCGATTGGCAATGCAACATCTGGGAATGCCAAGCCAGCCTCGAGGGTACTACTCCATCTGTCCAGGTGTATAAGTCATTTTAGGTTGTACGCCGTGAATAAGACGATGGGAAAACGAGGGAACTTAATGTTCATTTACTAATTAATAGTATTGCATGCATTGAACTGATGACTGCATGTCATGTTTGATAGTCTCAAGTCATTGAAAGCATACATCCCTTACATCTCTTATTGGTTGATTCCTTTATTTATGTCAAAAAACAAGAAACGAGGTGGGAGCTAATGCATCGTGCCTAAGTGTTTTAGGATTATTTGATTTTCGTAAGATGACTTATACACCTAGGCGGAGGAAGTACGTTAGGTTAGGCCAACCAACTCAACAACACCATTGACTTCAATTAATACTTACCGTTTACACCAAACCAAACAACCCATAGAAAGAGCATATTGACAAATATAACCATAATTTCCCTCAAAAAAATAACCATAAACATCGGTATATACATTATTTCAGATAAATAAACTAGTACTACTAACAAGTTTTAGGCAGCCGGTTGCATGCAAAATCAAACTTTGTCGCTGCCCCCAATCGATCTGAATAAAACGGGTCGGTCATTAGCAGATTCTCCTTGCAGCTCACGTCACGGGAGACAAATCTAATGCTACAAAATTATCCAGCCAGCCGTCAGCATACAATTTTATAAAAAAAAATTAATGTTAGAAACATTTTTTCAAACATGACAGTATTTATTTATAAAGTCACATATAATTTTTAATGGTTAGAAGTATTTTGTTATATTACGCAATTTTGGTTTGCATTGTATACATATTTTTGAAAAAAAAATCACATTTAATTCTTTGAAATGCAGGAAAAAATTTCATTGTCATAAACATTTGTTTTTAAAGATATCAACATTTGTTTAGTTGCTCTAGCATTTTTTATACTGTGTTAATATTTCTAAAATTCATGATTTTATTTTTTAGTAAATTTAATTTCTTTTCAAAAATATTCATTTAAAGTATAAATAAAAAGAAAAAAAGATAAATTAGTGCGACGTCACCTAGCATTAGCATGACATCGGCGTGGCAAACCCACATTCCTACTGGTCCGGCCCAGCACCGTCTCCCTGTAGGCGAGGCTGCCTTCCACCTTGCTGTAGGCGAGGCATAGGCGCTCTACGTGCTAATTAGGAGATCCCGCACCGAGAGTGGACGATCTGCACATGGGGGCATCTACACCCGTTTTTCAAAAATGTACTTTTTACGCGTTTTGTAATGTTTAAAAAAAATTAAAAAAAATTATGCATACATGTTGGCAAAGGTATGCCCATGGCACAAAGTTTTGTGTAAAAAAGTATTTTTGTTTTGTCTCAGTAAAAAGACAAATTTTACTACTTCTAAATAACGTTTCACGGCACAAAAATTTGTCTTTTTTGCACAGGCTAAAAAAAATGTTGTTTTTCTGTGAAACTTTCTGCACACACATAGAATGTGGAGATGTCCGCGCGCACCTTTTTTCAGAATTTTTTAACACTGCAAAATGTGTTTTTCAAAGTGGGTTCATATGTATCCAGGTTCATCCATGCACTTCTCATCCCGCGCCCTACAAATCATGCGACAGCACCAACATGATACCAACACCACCCCTGTAAATATTTCCATTGAGCAATAAAATCTAGCGTGTTGCCCTAAAAAAGGTGAAAATTAAAAAAAAAATTGTCTTCTGTAGTTTATTGATGGTAGGTAGTTATAGTACAATAACACCTCAAAAAAAGTTATGGTACTTCCTTCGTTCGGTAATACTTGTCCTAAAAATAAATAAAATGAATGTATCTATAACTAAAGGACGCGACTAACCACCAGGCGACTGATGGATAGCGACAGATCCGCACGACCTCCCTCCCCGCGCGTGACCCGATTCGGCATATCCACCCTCCGCGCGAACCTTCTCTCGCGAAGCCCACCTCCCCCCTCCTGCGTCCCTCCACGCGCAACGCATCGAGGCCCAAGGGAAATTAACACAGCCCATTTGGCCCACCTACCCCTCCTGCACGTGAGTTACCAACCCCAACCCTAGTTTCTTACCTCCATCGCAAGAAAGAGCCACCTGCCCCGATTAGTTCTCCCCTCTCTCCCCGACGCGCCTCCATCGCCGGCAACCTCTGCCCCCAGATCTTATCCACCAAAAAAAGAGAAAACCACGAAAAAAACACCACCAAAATCACAAGGATTTGAGGGAGGGCCCCGGTTTACCACAAGAGCATCACATGGGTTATCATCAAATCGTCTAATTTTCGTCATAATCAGGCACAAAAGAAAGGAGGTAAGTGATTCAACCTCTATGCACATGCTGCATTTGCATCTCATACCAATAAGAATCAAGGGGAAATGGCATGGGGGAAAAACAACAAGAACATGTATGAATTTCATCTTTTTAAGCATGCAAAAAAAAAGGTAGTACTTTTAGTACATGTGTGTAATTCCTCTGTTGAAAAATTGAGTTACCACTCAAATTCAGTCAGGTTACCAACAAAAATAAAGTTGACTAAATTTCATATTTTTCAAGCAAGTTAGAAAAAACATGTATGAATTTTCTCATTAAAACTGACATACCATCTCGATTGAAAATAGATTACCAGAGTGTATGCATTTAGTAATCAGCATCCTGTAAGGCTTATTGAACATAGAAAAAAGATCATTTTCTTCGTTTATATATTGAACGCACCCATGTCAGAACAAGTTATCATGCTAATTCATTACAAATTACCAGGGAGACTGAGAACCAAAGGTCCTAAAAACACTACAAGTATACCATGTGTTGATTTACATTGTTGCCACCATTCTTTTTTGATAAAAAAATGAAGTTCATGAAATGAGGTTGATAGAAACTGTCGCTGTCATACTCCCATATGCTGGTTACTGCCAAAACGATACCTGTTATAAAAAAGAAGTAATCAGTGCAGTAAAAGGAAGAAAAAATATAGTTATTGTGAAAAAATAATCGTGATTGCTTCTAATTGTGGAAAATTAATTGGTGCAATCATGTGTGCTAGCAGGTGCTGCAACAAAAGAAAAATGGCGCATGGCAACGGGGGTAATGTGGATGTCATAATGAGTGGTGTGGGAACAAACCAACAGTGTGGATATGCACACACGACAAGTTTTGGTTCTGCCAAAACAGATGAAGGTAAAACATTTACCATGCTACCACATTTTTGTGCGCAAACTTGTTACCGTCGAACTTGAATTGCAACTACCACCCCTAGGTTACCATGAATTTAGGTACAGTTACCACACTTACTGCATACAAATTATCATGCAATCTGTATTGCAAACATTAGAATTACATGCTTTCACTGGTTACCATGAATTTAGGTACAGTATCCACACTTACTGCATACAAATTATCATGCAATCTGTATTGCAACATTAGAATTACATGTTTTCATAGTTACCATGAATTTAGGTACAGTTACCACACTTTCTGCATACGAATTATCGTGCAATCTGTATTGCAACATTGGAATCACATTCTTTCACTTTGCAGCTAAACAAAACATCTTAATGCATGCAAACTTACCCAAGCAACTGGAGTACAAGTTACCACTGCAGGAAATATATCACAAACTAACAACTTTCAAAAACATTACAGGTGCTACTTCTAGAAGCAACACGATGGTTCGCGAGACAAGCAAAGAACCGACTACTAGCAGCATAGGGGGAAGAGAAAGCTTCTTTGATCATTCAGTTAGCGAGCCAGCAAGTCCAGAAATAGGGGGAGAGAATGCTGAACAGGGAGACAGAAATACCGAGGCATACTCCACACCAAAACCTCCTGACGAAACGATGAAGTTTGATACTTTTGAGGACGCTTATGAACACTACAGGCAATATGCACTGAGACATGGGTTTGGAATGAGATTGGAATACAGAAAAACAATCAAAGACAATACTGTAAGCAGAGTCCTCTTGGTTTGTGGGAAATACGGCAAGCCAAAAACAAACAAGGAGGAGACAGAGGATGTGCAGGACCCAAAAGGCATCGTGAAGAAGAGGAAAAGAGGGAAGGTTGTGAGGTCGGGATGTCCGGCCCACCTTTACATCACCCACACGGATGCGTGGTGGAGAGTCAAACGGTTCAACGACGACCACAACCACCCTCTAATAAGAAAGCCGTCCTTGACAAAGTTCCTATCAACACATAGGAACATTCCAAAAGATGAGCAGGACTTCTTGAAGATATTGCACGGATGCAACATAGAGACATCAAGACAGATGCAACTAATGGAATGGTTTTATGGGAGTCCTAAAGATGTACCATACACAACAAAGGACATCGCAAACCAGCGAGCTAAATTCCGGATGGAGTACCGCCATGCTGATGTGGGGAGCACAATCTCGTACTTCCAAGATATGAAGGCACAAGATCCAGATTTCTATTGGAGAATAAAGCTTGATGATGAGGACAGAGTGGAGAATTTATTCTGGATAGATGGTGCGTCGCGTAGGGCATATGCTAGATACAATGATGTCATCTCATTTGACACAACATACATGACAAACATGTACAAAATGCCATGTGCACCCTTCATTGGCATTAATAACCATGGACAGTCGATCCAATTTGGTTGTGGGTTTGTTCGAAACGAACTATCTGGTAACTTTGTGTGGCTGTTTAATGCATTCTTGCATGCAATGGGTGGAATTGCGCCAAAGAACATAATAACAGATCAAGATTTTGCAATGAGGAGTGCTATTGATGAGGTGTTCATCGGGATAGTACACAGGAATTGCCGCTGGCATATAATGAAAAAAGCACAGGAGAAGATTGGGAAGCTGATGGCTGACAATGAACCACTAAACAATGCATTCAAGGATTGTGTTGACAACAGCCTGACTGGTATTTACTTCCCACACCTCACTAGCTTAAAACACAGGAAAAATGGGCACATGGAATATGGGTTTAGATGCATGATAACAACAGTTACCATCTAGCAAATTGACAAGTTACCAGAGGATTATAACAAAATTACCTACATTAGTTGCTTTATGTACTACCCCCTATAATGTCCATGTTTGATGTACACATTTCAGTTGTTTTTATTAGATATGAATATCTTTGTGTTGCTAGTTAAAAAATGTTGCTTGTACTACACACACAGAGTGTTATTCGCTCTGGGAAAAAGAATACTTATCCTGCATGCAAAGTACTTACCATCATGCTTCAACTAAAGTAACCATGTGTGTGTGACAGAATTATCAACAGCAATGCTGTTCCTAGTTACCACATATGTTTGAACGAGATGTTACCGTCCTTCAGTACTTGATGTTACCATGTTTACATTATGAATGCAGTTGAGGAGTATGAGCACAAGTGGTGGGTGATGATGGAAGCGTATGGCCAGACTGACAACGAGCATTTCCAATGGCTGTGGGAGAACAGGAAGTGTTGGGTCCCGGTATACTATATGCACGATTTTTTCCCGTTCTTGCAGACCACCGCAAGAAGCGAGGGATTTAACTCTGTGCTCAAGAAGTATGTCAACCCAAACAACTCACTGGTCGAATTCGCACAACAGTACACTGCCATACAGGATAAGGTGATGGCTAGCGTGTCAAAAGAGCAGCTGGAAACAGTGTACAAAGAAACCGAAATGTACTCGATGAATCCGCTGGAGATGCAGGTGCGGGGGCTATACACAAATAACTTGTTTTGCAAGTTCCAGGTGGAGATGAAGGTGAAATCAGCATACAGATGCGACGCATTGGATGATGGTACTTTCAAGGTCAGCTCAGTGCGGGGGATAATACCAAAATATGGAGATAGGGACTACCATGTGCAGGCAAACATGGTTGAAGAGACATACTCGTGTAGTTGCTGCAAGTTTGATCGTGATGGGCTACTGTGCGCGCACGTACTACGAGTTATGGACCAAATTGGGGTATACGAGATACCTGAAAAGTACATCCTAAAGAGGTGGACCTGGGATCCAGAAGAGGATCTTATTCAACCTGATTTCGAACAGCCGACAGTTAAGAAGTCGATGCCAGAGGAGGGAAAAAGCGTCATGCGATACACATCAATTCTTAAAGAATTTAAGGCATCGGCCAAAGACGCTTGCCTAACAGATGACGGGACAAGATTGGCAAGAAAACACCTGTATAATTTCAAGGAGGAGCTTGAAATACTGAAGAACAATCAACTTAAAAAAGCAAGAAAGGAAAAGGAAGAAGCAAAAGGATCGTTTCAAGGACAGCCGGATCCCTGCTCGATACCAGTGGGGCGCATGAGTGAAGACAACCCTGTCACACATCACCAAAACGCCCCCGATGCAGGTCATCCGGAGAACCAAGCCACACGGCAAACAAGTGCAACTAATGTGAATCGACAGGAGAACACCGCCACACAACAAGAAAGTGCTACTCATGTGCAGCGACATGGTAACCCTGCCACACAGCAAGAAAGTGTGCAGGTGACGATACATGCTAGCAAAAACAATCACGCTTTTGTCATCCAGCCCCCACATCCTGATGCAGCTCCGTCCTCGAACACAAAGTTGATACTAGACCCTCCCAAGACCATAACAAAGGGGCGGCCAAGGTCAAAAAGAAAGCAATCAAGTTTTGAGATTGCAAAACCAAAGACAAAAAGGAAATGTGGTGTGTGCGGGAGTCTGGAACATGACAAACGCACGTGCAAATCTCCCCTAGCAAGATAAATGATGAAGGTGCTATTAAAATGGAAGATGGTGCCTGCATTTTTTTTCATGGACCATTATGTGCAAGCTACAAGCCCCATAACATTCCAGTTATCATCATTGTATCGTAGATGTTATCGTGGCTTTGTAATGCAAAACAAGTGAATCTCTATAATTTAAGTAAGCTATCAGTACCCTGTTATGCCAGTTACCAGCAAATGTTTGATGGGATTGACATGGATTTGTAAATCCAAAATTTTTATATCTTAATCAAGCTATCGGTACACTATTATGCCAGTTACCAGCAATGTATGATGAAATTGACAAGGATTTGTAAAAGCCAATATTTGTATATCTACATTTTTTGAAGGATACCGGCAATGCATTGTATTACTTATGAACAAAAAATTAGTCCTGCTTGCACTTCTAAAAAATTGCTTATGAACAAATTACAATCACAGTAGCGAATTATATCGTATAGAAAGTGACTTTGGACTGTGTATACTATAGTAAAACAGCATGTCAACACTTTGCTTCATGGCATTGTCGTGACAGATTCATATAAAAAAGTTATCATGCCAGTTTGGTGGAAGTTATCACACTGTAGTAGAAAAAATATCACCTCATCAACCGCTGCCGAACAGATGATGGCGCCACTGTTTGCATTTGTTTTGATAATGATCTAACCACCTCAATGTCATAATTTTCCGGAGAGCTGGAATTTGTTCATGAGTTAAGGCTGGAACATTTTTGCCATCCCACACCTCGAGGAACGTGCAGGCAAAAAATCCACAATCAATGCTGAAACATTTGTGATGAAAAAAATAACACAACATCAGTTTAATTGGGGTTTCGGACTGGGTCAACAAACAGGGATGAGAAACATGCAGTGGGATGTTAAAAAAAGAGTGAATAATCAACAACTAACCCGTTACCCTGTTTCAACACATCAATGTACACAAGTTCGTAGTCCTTGATCTGCTTATGCGAGTCCTTGTAATTTATCAACCAGGCCTTCTTTATTGCATTCATGTATCTTGTCGCATGCTCGAGAAGGGAAGGACTATCTTGGTCACGCAATGAATCTAGAACTTCAAACCGCTTCGCCCTAAGATTTAGTGACAACACATACCAATGCCCGTCATCTGGACCGCGGCCCAACCTTTGCAGAGCAGGGAATAGCAGCTGCAAAAATTTCAAAGGCATTAAGCATAAAACTAGTTGGAAAAAGAAACAAAACTACAAAGATAACAAATGGTCATGAAATTCACATGTGAGGCAACTATAAAAAAGTAATTTATCAGGGCAGAAAGGTCAAAAGTTACCAGTGTGCATGAATCAGGTTATCATGACATGAAGAGCACACAATATCCGCAAATAACAGGAAGTTACATGATAATAACAGGGAGTTACCAAGACACTAACTGCACAGTTACCAGGTCCAGCAAACATAACATACCTGATCCTGGTGACTAAGAATGTAAAACTTGTCCCGTCGAAAATACTTCAGTAAACACTTGGATTTGAAGTCTCCTAACAACAGATACACATAGAGCACCCAAGGGAATATGAGCCTGTTTGGCGTTTCCTTATACTGGAGAATGCGAACATGTAACTCGGCAATGCTGGTTGATAGTTGCCCGACTCCCTTCACACAATTGGCAAGCTCACCAAGGGTGACCCACCTACCATCGATGTCGATGACCCTAACGCTACAAAAAAAAAGATTTAAAAAATACATTTCAAAAAAGGCACACAAAAACAAAGATTTGTGTTGAGAAAGGTGAAAAAAAGGATGGAAACATACTCTTTAATCTTAGAGTTAGAATCAGTAGTATGCTTGATAACTTCGTTGTAAACATACTCTTCCTCCTTGCTCGGTGTGAGGTTTGCAAAAGGCGGAAGCAGGTATTTTGACGGGTGGGTGACCCGAACTTTCCGAATAAAGGATTTAGGTGTTGAACTGCGTACCAAATGCTCTGTGCAAGGTGGTAACTCTGATGTCACAAATGTTGGACTTTGGGGGCTGTCTGGTAGAAACAGAAAAAAAGGGAAAACCATGATTTATCATCAGATGGGAGAGAGAATTATCAGGTGATGGGACAAAACATATCAACTGCCACATGTTTTGATTATCAAGTGCTAATCCATGATTGGAAAACAAAGAAAGTGGTTTGTGCAAGGGTTGCAATGTTCATGGAGCAGAAAAAAAATCACCTATTTGAACGTTAGATTTTCCTTTTAATGCTGTATTGCCATGTTCAAATTCTTCCCACCACATGAGAACCTCATCATCATCAATCTCAACATCATACACTTGCACACGATCAGCTTCCGGTGTTACTTAAAATAAAAAAAGAGCGATGAGGACATGAACAGTAGAGATAAACAACAAAAATTGTTGCAAAAATAAAACAAATCAGGTATTAAAAATTGAGACAACATACAGAGAAGTTATCAGGAACAGGATATGGAAGATACCAGGTAAAGTAAATGTGGATTACCAGCACACATGTATGGGCCTTTTAAGGGTCAAATTAGATAACACTGGTGCATAATGAGGAACAGCTGTGATATAAAACTAATCATCATAACATGTTACAAATAAGACCAAAAAGAATTGTATGGCCCAGAATTCGTAAAGAGTGCATATGGCTGGGGTTATGGTGTCAATGTATCATAAATTGACAGGATTTGAACATTTGAGTTACCAAGTTATGTCATATGGAGTTATCAGGGTAATTGTAAAAAACTATGAGATAACTATGAGATAAAGAAAATAATTAGGCAATGATAGGAGACGTACGTATCACACGCTTACTAAAAGTCAGTAACGGATGACACCGGCTTTCAAAACTAACAAAGTTACCATGGAGGGGGGGGAGGGATGGACTTATCGTCTATGCTAACATCATACAAAAAATTGTAGCGTACACAACCGAAATATATATTACGGGTACTGAAAGCACATATGTTCATTTACATCACACAAAGCATGGAAGTAGTATTACATTCATCCATACACACGGAATGATAGAAAAAGTTCCAAACACATAAATAAAAAGCAGCACACCAAGGCACACCAAGGCACAAAAACAAATACGATGAATACCGACATATCTCAATCCATCACCCTCGCGGCATAAAAGCGAAGACACAAGGTCTTCACTTACCAGAGTTGTTGGGTGGCGGAGCCCAAGCAACCGGTTGAGCCTTGGTAACTCTCATCAATGCCATGCCATTCGGGTCAGCAACGACAGGAGCAGTGAGCCCTAGAACGGCGTCAGGGCCAGTAACTGGTGCTGCAGGTGGTACTTGAGCACATGGCGCCGCCGCAGGTGCTTCTGGTGCTGCAGGTGGTACTTGAGCACATGGCGCCGCCGCAGGTGCTTCTGGTGCTGCAGGTGGTACTTGAGCAGATGACGCCGCCGCAGGTGCTTCTGGTGCTGCAGGTGGTACTTGAGCCAATGTTGGTGCAGCTTGAGCCGTTGCAATTGCTTCAGTAGATGGCACTTGTGCACTCGCACCAAAGATGGCATCCAGCCCAAGAGAGCAGCTGGGTGGCGTAAAATTACCATTATAGTCTCCAGCTCCAGGGGTGCTCAACTCCAATGCAGGGTCAGCTACTGCTTAAAAAACATCACAAGTAACACACAAAATAAGGAAAAAAGCATCAGGAAAACATGTATTGAGTTATCATGGATTGGACAGACAAGTTATCAACATAAGAAAACTAAGTTACCAACCTGAGACATCAGGATTATCAGCATCATTCTTTTCACCCCCATCTGTAGCCGTATCAGTAGGCATCCTGTCTCTAGTACTTCCCACAACTTTCCCAGCTACAAGCGGAAAAAATAGTAAACACATCATCAACAAAAAACATCATAAAAATACAAGAAACAAAAAACAAATGTGATGGCGAACAAAACTACCTTCACTTCCATCATGCACTACATTCGGGACGACTTCATTTTCCCATTCAGTAGCTACAGCCACGCTGGCGATATCCTCAACAGCAGCAGTACCAGTTGCCGCTGCAGCTAGCTGAAAAACAGCATCATCAGAAACACGAGCCGATGTCGCCGCAACAGCATCAGATGCACCCTCGCTAGATGCTCCTGCTTTTTCAGACAGAAATGTCGCCACGGGAGATTCATCAAGATGGATAACTTCTGTTGTCTCCGATGACGTTGTCTGCGACAATGCTGCCCTTAGTCGTGGAGAGGATCTAGTCTTGGCGAATTTCACCTTTTTCACAGCAGTTTTATCTTTTGAACGACTGAAAAAATCGGTACACAAAGGTAGTAGTGAGATTACACATGTTGTTAAACCTGAGTTACCACATGCTTCAATTAAAAAGGATGTAACATAAAAATTATCAAAACATATGAACAAAAAAACCAACAATTATGATTGAATAAATGCGAACTATATAGGTATGTGAACACCTTTTTCCTGATGCAACTATCAAGGTTGGTAAATCTAAATTACCAGGGAGGCAAAGTTGAGTTATCAATGTTCATCAACATGAGTTATCAGATAACAAGAACAAAAATAACTGCTGATCATAAACAGAAGCAACGAAATTGAATACCTTTTCACTGGTGCAATCTCTGGATCCTTAGCAGCAACAGATTGTTTACCGGGGGGCCTGCACATGAAAAAATGAGCAAGTTGATCAACAGCATGAAATTACCAAAACTACCATACTCAAACAACTGTATTTAACATGTTGTTTCAGACACATGATTGATAAGAAGGGCATTGGAAAATAACAATTCACCTGCGTGGGGCCTCCTTCCGCAAGGTGGACCGTGGGACGGATGAACCGGTTCCCTTTTCAGCCACAGGTATACCAAGCTCCTGGACCACAACTTTCTTCACAGCTTCATCAATCTCAGATGCTGACAATTCAATTGGTGAAGATGGCCTTTCCGATGGGCTGGCAGGCACAACTGGTGAAGTTGGACAAGGGGGTGATGGCACAGTTGGTGAAGCTGGACGGGGGGGTGATGGTAGCCTCAGCTTCTTGCGCCTCTGGTAAGCCAAATTTTTCAAGAGCTGAGCACCGCACCGCTTGACATAAGAGTCGGTGGCCGCCTCAGCTTGCGTGTCTGTCATACCTTGCTGGCTAAGCCCTCCATCACCTGATTCAACTGATGCTGCATGAGATGTCCCAGTGAGTAAGATCTGAGACTCAATAAGGTTATCATCGGAAGGGCGGACAGGGGTGTCTTCGGACGACAAAATCATTTTTAGGGCCATGTCTACATCCTTGGTACCACTGCCTGAAGCAACAAAATCATTTTTAGGGCGACGACGAACAACTCGATAGTCATCATCATCATCGGAGTCAGCATCAGAATCAGAATGATCGCCTCCGTGAAAATCGTCATCGCTGTCAGAATCTTCAGCCACATTCTTTCCAGCACTTTCTGTCCGCCTGCCTTGCGATGATCGCGTAGTCCTTGACGTTGTACGGGCGGCGGAGGAGATAACATTCAATCCAGCATCTAGCTGACGGGATGCATGTGCATGTCCCTCATCATCTAAAGCGGTGAATGATTCCACAAGATTGCCTAGTATGCCAGCCATGGCGGACGTGAATCGAGCGACTATCTGAGTTGATTTCGCAAATCTCTGTTCCACGTAAGAAAATGAAAAAAAGAATGGAAATAGATAGTAAGTTATCACCAGAATGCAACAAAAGTTATCGAGTATATTAAGTTATCACAGGAGTGCTACAATAAGCATAAATAAATGCAACCAAAAAATTTATCATGATATCAAGTTATCACATGAATTATACAAAGTTATCAAGTCATTGTAATAATAATTATCACATGGTTCATGATACCAAGTTATCACATGAATGCTACAAAGTTATCAAGGCATTACATTAATAATTATCACATTGTTGCATCATAATTATTATTTTATATAGAGGATGTGCCACAGTGGAAATCATCCAGATTAGCAAAAGAGTGACTTGTTGGCATCAAAACAGGGTAACCACAAATGGGTGCAAAAATTAATTTATCAACCAATGAAAGAACATAAAGTAGCAAAAATAATAATAAATAAGAAACTAGGTTACGTGCTCACCTCTTCACTGCAGCTTGGGGCAGTATGAACACGCATAAATTTGTCAAGACCTTCAAGACCACCAAACAGACAGAAATTCATGCCAAACTCAGGCTTCAACTGCAGAAAAAATGTAGCCATCGCAGATAAGTAACAACAAAAAAAACAATGAAAATAAAATGCAATTGCAAAGCAGACTGTGAACTGAAAAACAAAGATATCTACTGAAAAACATAGATATAAATTACCGGGAGTTTCCCGAACGAAACTTTGTCAGCCTGAACATCCTTGTTGAGGACAAGAGTTATCAGCTTCTTTGTCCATACATTGATGGGAAAGGGACCATCAGGCAGTTCGATGCCATGTCCAGAGAGATCAAGCGCATGAATGTACAATAGCTGATAAGAAAAACACAAGCGCCATGGTGAACACTTACAAAAAATAGCAACAAAATGACAAATATAATGACAAATGACAAAAGAGAAAAGGTAAAGAGGAAAGCATCGTCACTTACATTGTAGAAAAGAAGGCAACCCCTGGTAGGCTTGCGTTTCAATAGCGCCTTGTGCAGTTCGTCAGCAATAAATTTGCACCAATTGAGATGTTTAACACCATTGATGTCACGCTGCAATATAAAAAACACCAAGAAACTAAAGTTCAGCGAATGCACCACAAAAAAATATAGAAGTTATCACACTGACATATAGTAGAGTTATCAGGCACAGAAGAAAGAAATGACATGTTTACAAAAAAACTTACCAGCACAGCATACCAACGGGGGCTAACTTTGTTGGAGGTGGTGGGGGCAATGACTGTATTCCCCGCGAGCAGAAGCCACATACGCTTGAAAGTGTCATCAGAATTTTCAGAACCCTTTATGAGATCCACAAGATCAGTCATTTTAGGGGCATATCCGAGCTCGCCAAACAACTCAAGCCCTAACTCAATGTCAGCTTCAGATGGGAGGTTGTAAGGGACATCATTCCCTCCACGCGGCACGCCCATAACCCGGTGCACGTACTCCTCATTGACCGGAAGCCTGCCTCGGCCTGGCACAACCACCTCACGCGAACTGGGGTCGTAGAGATCAGCAAGCCACACACTGAGATTGTTGAATAGATGATCACACTGGATATTCCGAAGGCTTGTGAAATCCATATCATCAATGACAGCCTTCCTGTCATCATTCATGTCCTTGCATGCTAGAAGAAGCGAACTGGGTGAGGCTCTGTTCCGCGGAGGAGGGCGCTTCGCTTTTTTCGAAGGAACATCACCGATTCCATCACCATCTCCCCTACGCTTCCTCGGCATTGTCTCTCCTGACACGTACGAAAAAAAGGAACACATTGTTTATAAAACCGGTGTTTGACAAGGCAATAATACATCTGATAAAAAGGCAACAAGCAAACTGCAATTTGTCGATTTGTCATACCCTAAAAAAAAGTAAAGCAGATGGCACATGTATATAAAAAGCATGTGAAACTGATAACTGAAGCACAATGCAGTTGGTAAATTTCAACCAAAAATATCAATGATAAGAAATAGCATACACACATGCTCATTAATAGCCCAGCCAACACAAAATGAATAAGAAATAAGCTTTGTGCTGCATATAGTTAGTCTAAAAAAAAATATGGTAACTACGGTAAGATGACAGTGGTAGGTGTAAAACATTCACCATGATAATTCAAGCATGAAACAAGACAACACTGATAAAAATAACAGAGTTTAAGGCATCTGGTAATTTGAGTGAAATATAGTCGGTAAGTTCAATATAGACAACATGATAACTGAACAGAACAAGACATAACAAGCAAATCAAACATTCTAAACAAGCATAATCAGTGGACAAACCCCCAAAAATAAACTGCGAAGCATGATGGCGGAGCAACGATAAATACAGATCGGGGCGGGTGGATGGGTGGGGGAATGGGGAATGCGCTGCTCAACGTCGACTCGGAAACTAGAAGCCAGTCCTAATCTACCCTAATGGGAACGATATTCTACCAGATTCGACGCCTCCAACAAAAAACAATGGCGGACACGGCGTGGAAGCAAACAGAGGAAGGAAAACAGGGGCGGGGAATGCGTTTCTCACCGCGGATTCAGAGGCCGACCGCCGCGAACCGGAACGCGCCGCCAGCAGCAACCGTCGCGCGCGAGGGGGAGGAGAGCGAGAGGAGAATCGAGCGAACTGCAGGATGCAGAGGGGGCGAGAGGGGGCGAGTGGGGATCGTGGGATTGGGCGACGTGGGCGGTTCCAGCGGGCCCACCAGCCAGCGACACATATCAGGTGTAACGGCTACCGCCACCCGCGCTGCGCGCACCAGCCGCGACGCGCGCCGTTGGATCCGGATCGGACGGCCATCGATGTGTGCGGATTTGTTGCAAAAGAACAGTCGACTGTTCATTAGATTTGTCGATAACTAAAATAAGTCTAGATACAACTATTTTTAGAACAAGTATTTCCGAACGGAAGAAATACGATTTAGCGCGTGCGTGGCAATGCGTGGTTGGGTTAAGACAAGGAGAAACCTTGTTCCGCGTACGTACCAGAATTCAGGCAGATTTCCATGCACGTACGGAACTAGTCGTCGAATCAATTCAGACTTCTGGTGGAAACAATGGAATTTCTCCGTCCGTTCCGTTACGTTCCGTTGTACTGTACACACCTGCACCTGCACCTGCAATTCTGCATGATTGCACGCGTGCGTCAGTGCGTCCACTCTGTCTGTCTTGTCCTTTTGTACCGCGTGCGTGTGATAATAGTAGCAAAATGAATCATAGGCCTGAATAATAGCATCTTCAGCCGGACGCCCTAAACCCGTTCAAACCCCCGGGCAAATGGCCCGCTCAGTGACCGGTCACACAATAGTGATCCAGACGGACTTCTCGAACGGGACTCAAACGCCCTGACCGGCACCCCTCATATCCAGCCCAAATCTGAGGCGGACATGAGGCGTTCTGACATGCCACGTCGGCCTGGCCCGCTATCGCCCGCAACAATCCCACTCCAGCCCCCACAAATATCAGACGTCGAACGTTGAGCAAACCCTTGTCAAACTCAGTTTGTACTCACTCGACCTCTTCGCTTCTCCCCAACTCCACTTCGTTTTTCCCCGCCCGCCGTGTCCGATAGTGAATCTGACCCCCCGGAGTGGCTGAAGGCCGCCGTGGACTCCGATGGCTTGTCGGCACCCGACAAGGACGAGCTAGTGCTCCGCGTCGCCCTCCACCGGTCGCTGATGGACATGGGCGATAGCTCCTCTTCCGTGGCGTCGGCGACGGTCCAGGAGGGCAACTGCAGCTCAGCGGTGCCCCGTGCTCGTCCGACGCGGTCCCTGCCGCCCCTTGCCAGGCGCCACCAAGCACCGCTTGTACCTACCCTTCCGAGGCGCCGCTGGGTGTTGTTGCCTGCTGAACCGCAGGCGGAGTCCATGGGCCGTGCATATCGCCTTGCAAAGAAGAGGGGGCGGAGGCAGCTACCAGCCGCTCCAACAGCGGATTGAGCAGGTCCGCGCCAGAGCCACTTCCCCGACGACGAAGCCCTCCGCACCGCCATCCGCCGCTCGTACACATCCGCGGAGATGGACGCCCGCCATCGTCACAGCAAAGATGCAAAAGCGCTCTGTGTGGCATTGGAGGAGTTGGAGGGGTTGGCGATGCAGCGGGCGACGGCGGCGGAGAGAACCGCACGGCTCCAGGAAAAGAAAAACTGCGAAGCCTGACGCATGGCGGGCAGCATCTCGTCTTCGTCCTCCTCCGCTTCGGACAGCGACAACGACGAGGATGCGCCCGGAGCAGCTGACGTTTACGCCGAGTCCAGACACCGAGACCCCAAGAGGAAGAGACCAGCATGGAGGAAGCAGCGAATTCCCCCCTTCCCGGTTTTAGTTGCTTTTTAGTAGTGTTAAGTGATGAACTCGGACGGCACTTTTGTATCACGTTGTGTTTATCTTTGTCGGATTGCTATGTTGTATGTTGATCTACGTAGGAACAACGTTTGCATGGTTTTGTATGGATATGGGGTAGGACATATGAGGATGCGGCTATGGAACGCGAGAAATGAGATCTGTTTGGTCATCTTCTGCGGACGATGCGTCCGCAAACGTAGGGTGCCAAATTAGGTGACCGCGGTTGTAGATGCTCTAAGAAAAGTACGACACTTTTGGTTGTGAAAGGTACGTAAGCATGAGAAGATGTATTATTGTACTCCTAGCAGTACCAGCAAAGTGGAGGAGATTAACCCTACCCTACCTCAAGTTTAATAGTGAATCTCACCAAGGTAGGGGAGCAGACAGATGAAGCCAAGGAAGCAGGAGTGAGTGGTGATTAGCATGCATGCACAAGTGGAAGGATATGTTTAGTAACATCGTTATATATATATATATGATGAGAAGTTGCCTTGCTCCTTGAGCTAATTAGTAGAAATATACTCCCTCCGTTTTTTTTACTCCGCATATAAGATTTGGTCAAAGTCAACCTACACAAAATTTGACCAAATTTATATAAAAAAATATGAACATCTACAATATTAAAACTATATAGTATGAAAATACATTTCGTGGTGCATCTGATAATGTTGATTTCATATTGTCAATGTTTATATTTTTTAATATAAAATTAATCAAACTTTACAGAGCTTGACTTTGACCAAACCTTATATACAGATTAAAAAGAAACGGAGGGAGTACATCAGTGATACGTCAGTCAAGGTCAAAGGTGCTTGCAATGCAATGAGTGGAGGCTGCGATTACGATTGCCGATGCAACATCTGGGACTGGGAATGCCAAGCCAACCCCAAGTGTACGTTAGGGTAGAGACCAACCAACTCTCAACTAGTACACCATTGACTTCAATTAATACTTATTACCGTTTACACAAAGACCAAACAAGTTATTAAACAAAAACACAAGAATAAAAACTATTTCAAATAAATAGACTAACAAGTTTTAGGCAGCCGGTTGCATGCAAAATCGAAATTGGTCGCCGCCCATGGATTTGAATAAAACGGGTCGGTCGTTACCAGATTCTCCTTGCAGCTCAAGTCACGGGAGAAAAATCTAATGCTACAAAATTATCCAGCCAGTCGTTACCATACAATTTTATAAACATTTTTTTAATGTTATAAATTTCTTTTGAAACACGACAGTATTTATAATGTCACATACAATTTTTAATGGTTAGAAGTATTTTGTTATATTACGCAATTTTGGTTTACATTGTATACACATTTTTGAAAAATTTCACATAGAGTTCTTTGAAATGCAGGAACTTCTTTCATTGTCATAAACATTTTTTTTGAGATATCAACATTTGTTTAGTTGCTCTAGCATTTTTATACTGTGTTAACATTTCTAAAATTCATGGTTTAATTTTAAGTTTTCAAAAATATTCATTTAAAATATAAATAAAAAGGAAAAAAAATCTAAATTAGCGTGACATCACCTAGCGTCAGCATGACATCGCATGGCATACCCACATTCTACTGGGCCGGCCCAGCACCAGCTCCTTGTAGGCGAGGCTGCCTTCCACCTTTGCTATAAGCGAGGCATATGCGCTCCCCCCAAAGCTCTACGTGAGGGAGGTGCAGCGATGGGCGGCCCCGGAGCCAGGTTGGGTAAAAGCTAATGCTGATGGAGTTGTGTCTAGACTTGGAGGAAAGCGCGGTGGCGGGGTCATCCTCAGAGGTGACCAAGGCGACTTCCGTGCGGCGGCATGTACTTTCATCGACGGTCGCGTGGACGCCAAGACGGCGGAGCTCATGGCGTGCAGAAGGGTGGTCCAACTAGCAGGTGAGATTAATGCTCAGAAATTACACCTCGAGACGGACAGCATGGGGGTGGCGAGCATGATTGCAGACCCGAACAAGAACCTCTCGGCCTCAGGTCCATGTGTCGAGGAGATCAAGCAGATGATGCGTGGATTCAGCGAGAGGAAGGTTTCGTGGGTACGACGGTCGGCAAACTCTACTGCTCATAAACTAGCTAAGGTAGGAGTAGGAGATGAACTCTGTAAAATTCGGCTTATGGTGCCACCAGACTTTGTGTTAGATGTGGTCTCCGAGGAGATCCCAGACTTTCATTAGATAAATAAAGCCGCGAGAGTTATCCTAAAAAAAATAGTAGGAGATGCCACGCTCGCGTCGCTCTACAAATCATGCGACAACACCAACATGAAAATAAATAAAGAAAAACCAAAAAAGGCTCATAACAATGACATAGGCCCTTAACCAGACAACCAGTGAAAACACGGATGAACGGGCCGCACCTCCGTCGCTCTATATGTAGACAGACTTGGTTGGGTCAGCCCCATGATACCAACACCATCTCTGTAAATATTTGATTCTCGAAAAGCAAAATCTCTATAAATATTTCCACTGAGCAATAAAATCTAGCGTGTTGCCCTTAAAAAAGGTGAAAATTAAAAAACAAACATTGCCTTCTGTAGTTTATTGTTGGCATGTAAGGAACTAGTCGTCGTAGTACTCCTACAAGAAGAAGAAGAATCATAGGGGTGGGGTGTGCGTGTGTGCGTTCATAGGGGTGAGTGTATGCGTTCATAGGGGTGAGTGTATGCGCGTGTATATGAGCGCTTGTGTCTGTACTGATGCTCAAAAAAAAAAAAAGAAGAAGAATCAATTCAGACTTGAGGTGGAAACAATGGAAGTTCTCCGTCCGTTCCGTTCCGTTGTACTGTCCACACCTGCGCCTGCAATTCTGCATGATTCCATGCGTGCGTCAGTGCGTCCACTCTGTCTGTCCGGTCCTTTGTACCGCGTGCGTGTAATCATAGTAGCAGAGGAAAATGAATCGTAGGCCTGACTAACAGGGACAAAATTTCTGCTTTGACCTTTTAAGCAAAGATTAACACGATTTGACCCTGCTTCGCAAGTATTTTCTCATCTGACCTTTTTCGGTCACGCCAACGTGCCTGGCGTTTCGGTTGCACCGGAGACGCCACGGTCTGGCGTTTGGCCTCTGCGCCACATCCGTGTTGGCCGGCTGACGTGGCTCCGCCAAACGCCAAGGTGGCTGGCGTTTGCATGGAACTTTGGCGTCTGCATTCAGGAGCAGCAAGATATGACGAGTATGGGTGATGGGTGCAACCAAATATATATTTCGTTTTAAAATTTAACCAGGAGCACCCAAGTCTAAGCAAGATCGATAAGAAGCTTTGATGACCACGAGCAGACAAGGGCATCCGCGGCAGCAACCGTACGAGCTGACAGTATCTGCATCGGCTCCTACTAAAGCTCAAGGTCACGCGCCACAATAAAAGAAGAAAAAACACTTCATTTCAAGCATATGTCTATGCGCCGGGAACCTGCAAAGCTGCATTCGTACATGCTTAAGTGCATCTCCAAACGCTGGCTTATAGCAGACGGTGACCTCATATGCATGGCCACCTTGCCAAGCCGCACCGCCGGCGTCGTCAATTTCGTCATCGTCATCGTCCGAAGTAGTTCTTCCAGCAGCGGAAAGGCACAGGTCCACGGCAGTCTTGCCCGGCCGCCGCCTGACGCTCACGGAGGAGCCACTCCGCTTCCTCCTGCACTGTGCGGAGGACCACCATGGCCAATGCAGACCCCAGTCGCGATGCCCTAGCGGCAGTCATGCCCGAGCTGACAATTGTGAAGGTGTCGTTTAGCGACCATTCGTCACCGATATTGGCGAGTTTCCCGTTGAGACAGTGGCTCCGACGAGCGACCATCTTTGCGGCTGTGACGGACCGGCTGAGGGACCAGGCCACCGCCAGGTCTGGGTCATTGCAGATTCAGGCCGCTGCCTCATCCGACTTGGCGAACACGGGGCGGCACGCCGCATTGCGCCGCTCGTGCCGCGTCGCTGGCCTCGCTGCACTGTTCTAGGCCAATACGATGGCCCGCGACACGAAGAGCCGTCGCCACCGCCACGGCCACCGAGATAGTGGAGGATGCGCCACCATGCCTTTGCGTTCTGCTTTGGGAAAAATGTCGGGTCTTAAGATTAACTTCCATAAAGGTGAATTGTTCTGCTTTGAAGAAGTCGTTGAGGCGGCGGCCAATTATGCCGACCTTAAAACTAAACCCTAAGCTATCCTATATTTAACGGTAACCTTGTAGGCCATACCGGGCTGGCCGGCGGCTCCTCCTCCGTCATCGATGCCTGGTCCAGTGTCAGAGTCGAAGTCATCGTTGGGCTTCGCGCAGCGGAAGGTGGCGGCGAAGCGGCAGGGCTTCCTGGCAGCCGCCCGTCGCTCGCAGATGATCCTCGCTGCTTCCTACTGCGCCGTGCGCAATGCAGCTGCGGCCAGCTACGACGTGGGCTAGAGGAGAGGACGGGGGCCGTTAGAGGAGGCGGCGTCCATGTGGCGAGGGAGCTTTCCTCGCGGTACCTGACCATCTCAACGTTGAGGCGGTGGAGACAACGCTTGGCCATCTCCGGCGTTGTGACGGAGCGGTCCAGGATCCAGGCGTATAGGTCCGGGTCCGCCACAATGTGTGGCGGTGGGACGTCCGAGTCCACGTACTTGGACCGGGGCGCTGCTCCCGCTCGGCGTACTCCTACGTCATCATGACGCTGTCGGAGTTGGTTTCTCGGGAACCTGCATCCGCATTGAAGCGGCGGTTGCCGAGAGATCGCGTCGGTCAACGCCGCCCTCCCTCCCTCCGGTCACATAGCGGCATCGATGACGGTCTATGCATGCATCGAAAGGAAAGCACGGGTGGGGCGGGGTGACGGATTTTTGGTGGGCTACGGCAGACAAAAGCGGGCGTGGGATCGGTTCGAACTCCCGCAAACCTCTCCTACGTCCGTCTCTGGTTTGCGGGAGAAATCGCGTCCGGACCGCCCTGCGGATCACATATTGGATGACTTCTGCGATCCGGACAACGCGATCCGGACGGTTACGAGAAGTTTAAGGGTCCGTCTTGAAGATGTCCTAAATGAATGACTTAAGTTAAATTGGTGTCTTGTTTATCTGAAAAAACTAGTAAAGTTTTTGCCAGGAGCTTCAGGGCACAAATAAAGTAGTGTGCAACTAGAGAATCGTACGAGCAACTAAAAACCGAAGCTGAGGAAACATAAGATCTAGTAGAGGAATCGTGACTACTAGTGAACGCCAAACGCCAAACATCATGGCGTTTCGTCTAGCCATGCAAACGCCAGCCACCTTGGCGTTTGGCAGAGCCACGTCAGCCAGCCCGCACGGATGTGGCGCAGAGGCCAAACGCTAGAGACAGTGGCGTCTCCCGTGCAACCGAAACGCCAGGCACGTTGGCGTGACCGAAAAAGGTCAGATGAGAAAATACTTGCGAAGCAGGGTCAAATCCTGCTAATTTTTGCCTAAAAAGTTAAAACAGTGATTTCGTCCGACTAACAGCATCTACAGCAAACCCCCGTGTGGATGATTCGGTCAGTGACCGGTCACAAAAAATGACTCGTACGGGCTTCTCAAGCGGGACTTAATCATCCTAACCGACATCTCTCATATCTAGTCCAAATCTGATACGGATATTAGGCGTTTGGACTCGCCACGTCGGCCTGACCCACTATGGCCTGTAACGACCCCACTCCAGCCCCCACAAATATCAGCCGACCGTCGAGCAAACCCTAGTCAAACTCAGTCAATACTCACTCGACCTCTCTGCTTCTCCCCAAATCCACTTTGTTTTTCCCCGCCCGTCATGTCCGACAGTGAATCCGCCATCCCGGAGTGGCTGAAGGTTGCCGCAGATTCCGATGGCTCGTCGGCGCCCAATGAGTCTGCCGGCCGCTGCTGGACAGGGGCGGCAGCTCCTCTTACGGGGCCATGCCGGCCCCTGCCAAGCGCCATCCAGCACTGCCTGCACCCGCCCCTCCAGGGCACCACTGGGTGCTATTGCCGACCGAACTGCAGGTGGAGTCCATGGGCCGCGCGTATCGCCTTACAAAGAAGCGTGAGCGGAGGTGGCTACCAACCTCACCAAGAGTGGATTGAGCAGATCCGCGCCAGGACAACTTCTCCCTGCCAGCGACAACAACGAGGCCTCCGCACCGCCATCCGCCAATCATACACGTCCGCGGAGACGGACTCCCGCCGCCGTCGCCGCAAAGATGCGAAGGCGCTTCGCGTGGCTCTGAAGGAGTCGGAGCGGTTGGCGATGCCGCGGGCGACGACGGCAGAGAGAGCCGCACGGCTCCGGGAGAAGCAAACCCGCAAAGCCTGGCGCTTGGTGGGCATGATCTCGTCCTCCTCCTCCTCCGCTTCGGACAGCGACGATGATAACGATGGCGCGGCTGGAGTTGTCGAGACCTCAAGGGGAAGAGACCGACATGGAGGAAGCGGTGAAATCCCCCTTTCCCGGTTTTAGTTGCTTTTTAGTAGTGTTAAGTGATGAACTCGGACGGCACTTTTGTATCGCACTATGTTTATCTATGCGGGATTGCTTTTTTCGAAAAGGATCTAAGTAGGAACAACATTTGCATGGTTTTGTATAGGTACGGGGTAGGACATATGAGGGATGCAGCTATGAAACGCGAGAAATGAGGTCCGCCCGGTCATCTTCAACGGAAGACGCGTTCGCGGGCTTATAGCCGTAGGGGGTGCCAAATTATGTGAGGGCGGCTGTAGATGCTCTAAGAAAGATGTGACCTTTTTTGTTGTGAAACGTACGTAAGCATGAGAAGATGTATTATTGTACTCCTACCAATACCAGCAAAGTGGAGGAGATTCACCCTAACCCTAGCTAGTTTAATAATGAATGTCACCAAGGTAGGGTAGCAGACAGATGGAGCCAAGGTAGCAGGAGGGGTGGTGATTAGCATGCATGCACAAGTGGAAGGATTTGATTAGTAACATCCTTATTATTGTACTCCTTGAGCTAATTAGTGGAAATATACATCAGTGGTACGTCAGTCAAGGTCAAAGGTGCTTGCATTGCAACCAGTGGAGGCTGCGATTGCGATTGCCAATGCCCTCTAATCTGGGACTGGGAATGCCAAGCAAGCCAACCCCACGGGTACGTTACGTTAGGTTAGACCATCCAACTCTCAACAACACCATTGACTTCAATTAATCCTCACAGTTCACACAAAACCAAACAAGCCATCAAAAAGAGCATATTGATTAGCATAACAAGTTGTTTTTTAGGGAGCATAACTAGTTATTAACCATGAACACAAGTATATAAACTATTTCATTCATGAAATATTAAAGTAATTTTAAAAAATGTTCATATATTTAAATAAATTCTCATATAATTTCAAAATTTCCACATTTTTAATAAACTATTTATGTGGTATATCAATGTGTTCATGCCTTAACAAAAAAACTGTGTTGTTTTTAAAAGTTTATATAGCATATAGGTTTGTGTGGTTTCTAAAAATGTATATACAAGCCTAGTGCGCCATTAGACTGCGGATCCTCATTTGAATAATACTTGAATCATATAAACATTTGAATCATTCATAAATATTTTCAATTTTATGAATATGTTTTAAAATAACATGTGAATTCTTTCTAAACCAACATGAAGATTTTTGCATTCTTTTGAAATTATGTTTGTTATACAGTCATAATAAAGAGTACTTGTACTTTTTATCCATGAAAACTCATTGGTTGGAGTGGCATCCGTGCCTGGTCTACAAGCTTTTGTCCGATGTTCGGGTCACAGGTCGGTGCTGTTTTTCCTGGATTATTGAATTCTCTTTATTTATTTGGTTCGGCCAAATGTTTATAAAGGTTATGAATCACTAAATATCAGCAAATGTGAAGTTGTCGAGTGGCTAGCCGCATGCACTCGATCGACTGGTACGCCACTGGTTCGATCCAGCACACCAGTTTTAGTTTCTATCTTATAGTTATACTCCTAGTTTTTATTTTATAATTGGCCAGTTTCTCCTGAGGGCCTTATTGTAAGAAAATAATTTCGGAGGTTTTCCGCAAAAAAAAAACAGGCCACACACCCTTGTTACTGACAGCGGGCCCCATGGCATGCTAGCGCGCCTCCTCAGCTTCACGGGCTAAAGTGCACATCCATGAAAGGTTATGGAACCAGTTCAATGTACTAAAGTGCACATCCATGAAAAGTTCAAGCACCACTGGTGTATTTACCCTTTTTTTAGGCAAACTAGGAAGCTTTATTAAGATGTTACAATGTTTACAGGAGGCTTGACAGGGCTACCCTGTGCAGCCCACTTACTTCCTTGCTTGGCTGCCGTGGACCCAACCGAAGCCTAATGGGCCACACTCCCCTGAATGCCTCTTGTATTTCTCTCCGGTGTAGATTTGCACACACTCCAATCATAAATACTCTAATCTAAAAATAAAAAAAGTACTCCCAAATTCTCTCTTCCTAGGGAAAAAAGTATTAATGCTCTGTGCTGAACTTTCAACTCGTATGACATTTTTGGGCTGCGAGATTTTTTAAGAGCGAATTTCAGAGGATTCCAGCCACTGTGAAAGAAAGAGAAAAGATTGCCGAACTTCAAGAAATATTTCCTGTATGATTCATAGGTTTTGCATTATTTTTTTATCCTCAAGATTGTTTTTTATGAGTGTTCTTTGACTCATAGGATTTATTTAGAACTCGCTCATTCCTGTGGAATGTATTATTGCTGTTGGTTATAATGGCAATTCATTCTCTGTGGATGGTCAATGTTGCAATAAATAAATAAATAAATAAATATTTGACACCTACACCAGTGCCTAACATCACCGGTTTTCGCCACGTGTACGATGTTAGACACTGACATCTTGTTCCTTCGGTGATGGCGTACCAAAATTCTTCATGGATGACTTTTTTTTGGCGAATGGCACACATGGCTTCTTCTAGAAGCATAGACCATTGAAAGGAGAAGAGGACCATGACCTCACCTCATGTGTGTGTAGTGCATGAGAGCCGTGCAGAAAGGGGAAAAGATCTTGTTTATATCCCTGCCCGGTTGCTTTCAGTTTCAGGTTAGTCGTCAGGCTAATAATTTGACCGTTTCTTCATGACTTGCTGTCGATGTTAGGCCATCTATGTAGTGTATAGTCGACCAGTCTTCTCCATCACACGTGATTCATGAGATTCTCTTCCTTCTACTAGTCATCATTATTATGTAGATAAGATCTTGTGTCAGACATGTGATTCATAATTGAAAGTCATATGTGTTTATAAATTTTATCCTGGATCTTTGCAATATTACGAATTTATTAGGTTTATCGATATGTTATGTAAAAACATGTAAAAAACAATGATTTTTTCAAAGAGTGGATGACTATGAATTAATCATCAATTCCATGATTTTTGTACTTGGGTCCTTTTTAACTTCTAGTATATATATATATATATATATATGTTAATTAACCATGATTTCCCTGCTCTTCTTTTATAGTTAGGCTGAAAATCAGGGCCCCTTTGGAACACCATCATTCTTTTCCCACTTGCTAAGTAATGTCGCAACAAAAGAAGGCGGAAACATACGCGATATCAGCACCAAAAGAGCATCCATTCTTTCAATGACAGCAAAAATAGAATACAGGCTTTATTCATATTATCATTCCCCGAAGGATATATTCTTAACTTAGGAACAAAGGAACAAAAGAAACAAGGGAAAAATTATCCCCAAATAATAATGAGGGGAACAACAAAGCTAAGTATCCATCCATCCATCTCCTACACTTACATCCCTCCACTCCACTCCAATGTACATCAACTGTCCTCATCACTCCTCCCTTCCTCCCTTTTGCAGCTACTGTCTACAAACAAAATCAATAATCCTCATCATGTACAGTTAAACCCTAATTCGACCGGCGTAACCCGCTCATCTCTAACACCTGACCAGGTTAGCAACACTCTGAGAAGCAGCACGCAAACAACAGGCAGAAGCTTATTTCTGCCAAGCTCAAGCTGCTGCTCATCATCATATTTACAGGGGAGCTGCTGCTGCTGATATCTAGGGTGTGTGTGTGTGCGCGCGCGCGCTAAGTCAGCTCAACGGTGGCTTGTGATTGCGACGTCGAGTCCAAGTGGAAGGCCTTGCTGTTGGTGCGGACGAGCTTGGCGTCGCGGCGCGCCGACACGCCCACCCCGGTGGACCTCACCGAGAACTGGCGCAGGACGACGCCCAGCTCCTCCTCGGGGTCCGCGTGCTTGGCCGCGTGCTGCAGCCACTGGATCTTGTTGTGGTAGTCCGGGAAGAACCACGTCTTCACCACCGCCAGGGTGAAGTAGGGGATGAGCGCCGCGACGGCCACCAGCAGGGTCACCACCCAGTAGGCCGGCGCGCCCCCCAGCGCCTCCGAGAACACCATGAAGAATGTGGTCGAGAAGGACGGCGTGATCGCGCCGTAGATTATGAGGAACAGGTACCTGCAAGGCAGCACAATGAGTAGTATTGTCAGTTAATTTGGTCAGAAAAATAGTGAGTGTGTGAGTTGCTCTGGTTAACTTAGTTTGTCGTTGCTAGATAGTACTACGTACCATAGGAAGATGCCGCTCCAGATGCAGATGTGCTGGATGAGGGTGAAGTAGTTCACCGTGATCGCCATCTGCATGTTGACAGCCCACACAACGCACGTGTAGGCGGTCGCGCCGAGGATCGAGAGGTCTATGACCTCACCGTCTTTGCGGAACGCTTGGTGCTTGAGCGACGCGATGGTGAGAAAGAAGATGATCACGGCGCTGCCGACGCCGTGCAGCATCCACCCCAGGAGCCTTGACCACCGGAAGAGCAGGTTCTGAGGACCCTCCTGGTAGAGCATCGGGTACTGCATTGCATTTTCCAGAGACGGTGAGCAATTCCTTTTCTTTTTTATCTAGCATTCTCAGAAATTTTCAGAAACCGGTGTGAGTGCGAACGTACCTTGAGACAGAACCGAGCGGAAACATCTTGGTCGAACACGCCCATGGCGATCACAGGTAGTGACGTGAAAAGGACATTGTAGAGCGACATGGACCAGTCGTTGTACAAAGTTTGGCCAGAAAATGTTGACAGGGACTCGTACAGGAACAGGGTCACACCAAACGTGATGTTCTTATATAAGAAGTAGCACACCTGTTGATCCAACACAAAAACAAGGGAGACGCTCACTCAGCAAAACCGCCGCCACATGCTTCATACTAAATCATAAGCAGAAGAAGAGTAATTCACATGCCAATAATTATTGCATTGTTTACCATTGACGAGATCCTGCTATAACACCAATGCCCATGGACAAGCAGCAGACGCTCAAGGAAGCGGAACTGCGCAATGGAAACATCACTCGCCATGACAGCCTGCATCCCTTCGGCGCCACTGATTCCTACCCCGATATCTGCCTCCTGAATCATGCCTACATCATTCGCACCATCACCAATTGCCAAGGTAACTTTACCGGTGCCGGTTTTGACTAGCCTCGTGACCTGAATCACAAATGCAGATAAGACAGTTAAGAATCCACTCTCATTTCCTGGGATGGAAGAACACAACAATTCTGAGGTGAAGTTTGAGCAGCTTACAAGAGCCTTCTGCTTTGGGGAAGAACGGCAGCAAATGACTGACCCACAGGCAATCGCGAGATCAAGGAACGCGGCCTTGGTATCGTCTTTGAGCGCATATGTAAGTGACTTCCCGTCAATGATCAAAGCAAATGATTCATTGCCAGATGCATTTATGAGTTTCTTTCCTTCATTGATTTGCTGCACCACGCTAACCTTTGATGCCTGCAATATATCAGAAAAAAATGGTTTTATTATTATCGTAAAACAGACAGGTCTTTGATCAATATGCAGGCGGTTACGTAGTTAATTTGTCACCAAACGTAATGCACAATAGAACCGATAGATAGTAGTATAAACTGCAAAAGAATTGGTCCGTGTACTAGATAGAGGACTATAATCAGCAATACTTTTATGTTTATCTACCTTATTAATGGCTCCTTTGTCACCACCTTTCTCCAAGGCAATGATATCTGGTGTATCCAGTGTGATGGTTATTTGTTTCATCCCTTGTCTGAGTAGACTGCACGCATATCTGTGAAAAAGAGCATCATCGGATTTTAGTAAGTTCATAAAATTGGCCAAATATCGCTATAAGCATCGAAACATCCAGGAGAGATGCTATACCCGATGTTGATGGCGGTCTCCATCTTGTCGCCCGTCAGCACCCATATCTTGATGCCAGCCTTAGCAAGTTTGTCGATGCAGTCAGGTACCTAGAGAAAGGGAAATTAGCATGCGCAAACCAAAGAGAAAAAGTGGTGAACTGTTCCATTTTACAGCACGAAAGAAGGTAAGATTTACTCACCCCCTTTTGCAGCTTGTCCTCAACGGCGGTGGCACCAAGAAGAATCAAATCCCTCTCTATCAAATCTGCAGCCTCGTCGATGAGCTCATCTCGATCAGCGCTGACAGAGTTCTTAGCTGCAGTGAACTTCCTTTCGAATTTAGCGTATTCGATCTCCTCAAGTTGACGGTATGCAAGAACCAGTGTTCTGAGGCCAGCATCAGCGTAATCATTTATGTGCTTCTGCGTCGCTTCAGCATACGTACTCTCAGAGGTTGACAGCCTCTCGTACATTATACTGCACAAGTTGAGAACAAGTCAAGATATGGCCATCAAACAAATACAGAGAGCAGGAGTAGATGCATCAGATTATTGAAGATAGTACTAACCTGTCGGCACCTTTACTGAAGATAAATGTTTTCCCCTCCTCGTCCTTAACTATCACCGACATCCGCCTCCGAGCACTGCTGAACTCAAGGACATGCAAGACCTTATAAAATCTGGCAGAAAATAAAAAATAAAGGGGGTTGAGGTTAGTGCTATAGCTAGATCACTCCTGAATTTTGTTTACATGAGAAAAAAAAGCTGACTGAAGTTGAAACACATATATATATACCTGTCAACTTGTTCTCCAGACGTGGGATCCAACTCATGCAGATAAACACCCGCCTGCGTCCTTTGGTAAAATGTGAAACCAAGTTCATGTGCCGCGACAACAAAGGCAGCCTCATCGGGAGACTCTGCTTCGTACGAGATCTTCCCTGTCACTTCGTCGACCTCCGGTATGCACGTGTGGCAGATGGCCAGCAACCGGAAGAACATCTCGATCACACCGGAGTGTTGTTGGTGAACCCAGTTACCATCCATGACACGCTCGTCTCTGAAGTTAAATCCTTTGATCGCAGATCTTCCCTCGGACTGATGGAAGTCTTCGACGCCGAGCTCAAAGTCAGAGATCACCGGGGAACCGTTTCTCTTTGCCATAGCCCTCTCGACCTCAGTGATTCCACGCCCATACGCTGTGCCCGCGATAGAGCATTTGATGAACTCCATGGAGTTGCAAGTCAAGGTCCCGGTCTTATCGGTGAGAATGGTGTAGACCTGGCCGAGCTCCTCGTTCAAGTTGGAGGTCCTGGCATGAGCCGGCGTGTCGCTCTCCTCATGGTACATATGGATGTCGCTGTTGATGAAGAGGGCCTGCAGCAGCTTGACAAGCTCGATGGAGACGTAGAGGGAGATTGGGATGAAGTAGCCGTAAAGGATCATGGCCGTGAAGAAATGCAGCGCCGCGGACACGGCCGGGTTGTTGGGATCGTAGATGTTGTCGGGGTTATCCGGCCTGAGGTACCACCTTTTCATCCTGCCATCCACCAAATCATGCTTGGTGGCGAGGCCGAAGACAACCGAGCCGATGACCGAAATGAGGACGAGGATGGACATAAGGACGTAAATGGCCCCATCCATCTTCTTCTCAATCTTGCTCCTCTTGGAGGGGGCGCTGGTGGCATTCTGCATCACCTTTGTGTCGTGGCCAGTGAAAACCACCACGCCGTACACGTACTCGGTGTTGCGGAGCTTGGAGTCCCTGAGCAGGAGCTGCTGGGGCGACAGAGGGTACTGCTGCTGCTGCTCTTCGATTTCTATGTTGCCGACAAACGAGTAGAGGTTTGCATTCGGGTCTTCGCACCTTATGACAGCCCCAAAGCCACTGAAGCTGTCGTCGTCCTGCAGGCGCGAGGTGACGTCGAGGGACTGCTTGAGCTTGAGGTTGGTCTCGCCGTCGAGGTTCATGGTCTCGACGTAGCAGATGGCGTCGTCGTAGCTGGAGGAGAGGAGGACGAGGTCGGCGGGGAAGAACTCGTCCTTCTCGACCTTGACGACGTCGCCGACCCGGAGCTTGGTCCACTTGGTGTGCCGGAACGCGCCGTCCTGGAACACCTTTGTCTTCCTGTTGTTCACCTCAATGTCCTGGATGCACCAAGAGAAGAAACAAACATTCATTCATCCACTGTTTTTTTTCAGCAAAAATATATTGGTACTACTAACAAGAGCAGGAGAAAGTACTGGCAAGCAAGAAGCATAGTTATGAATCTGTTGTTTTTAGCAAAGGACTTGAGGTTGCTAATGGTAATTGGACCACATCTCCTCTAAGCAACATCATACTAGTACTAGAAGAAATGGAATGAAGGAGTGAGTGGCTATAACTGCTCCACCAACCCACCCCTGCCTCCCCTCCCTATTTTTGTGTAAATTCTGCTGAAATTATGGGGAGTAGATGGATTTGGTCCCATCCCATGCGTATACTAGTAGTAGATTGAATGATGTCATTGCTGAATGGAATGGGATTGGGATTGGATTGAATTCTTGAATAAAAAATTGCAGCGCAGATGCAGAAGAAGAAGAAAAATGGAGATGCAGATGCAGATCCAGGAGGAAGAAGAAGAAACCAGACCTGCTGCTTGCGGCGCCAGTCCTCGATGGCCTCCTTGACCATGGTGACGAGGAGGACGAGGACGAGCGGCCCGACGGCGGTGGCGCCCCGGAAGGGCGCGATGGGGGTGTAGGAGAGGCAGGCGACGACGAGGAAGTAGATGTTGGCCACCCGCCGGAACTGCTCGAACAGCGACTTGGGGATGAAGGTCACCGCGCTGTACTTGGTGGTGGACACGTAGTTGGACCGGTACCCGCCCGCCGCCGCGGCGTCGGCGGCGGCGGCGGCGTCGTTGGCGTGGACCACCCGCGAGAATCCCGGGCCGCCGATCCGGGACCCCTCGTCGTCCACGGCGCTGGGCCGGCGCGCGCAGGCCGCGAAGGTGTAGAGCTTGCTGAGAAGCACCTTGCGGCGCCGCCGCCGGCCCCGGCGCCGGTCCTCCGTCTCGCCGCCGCCGCCCCCGCCCGTGGAGGAGGCCATTAGAGGCTGCGGGGAGCGCGCCGGGGAGTGGAAAGACGCAATCTTTGCTTGCCTTGTGTGTCCTGGAGTAGTTGTAGTTGTAGTGGCTGGCGGCAGAGCTTAGGTAGAGCGAAGCTGGTGCTGGTGGCGGTACGGCTACAGTGGTATTTGCAGGATTGGGGGGCGGCAATGGCGGGCGATTGGAACAAGGGGGAGGAGGACAGATGGCGAGCAGAAGATCCAATGGAAATCGCCGGCGAGATGTGGGAGTATATATGTATATCTGGCAAGTATTAATTTGGGGGGCAGCCCGGCCAAGAAAGAGGACCTGATCTTCTTCTTCTCCTCCAAATCAAAATCAAAGCAAGCAGCCAAGAAGCAAATAAAAAAGGGAAGGGCTGGCTGCTTTGTAAGCTCCGCAGGCTTACAAAGACTTGATCTTCTCCGTGTCCTCTGGTCTTTGTCTTGGCTGGTGTGTGTGTGTGTGTGTGTGAAGGGGAGAGGATGGGAGTTGGAGGAAGACGAAGAAGAAGAGGAAGGAGAGGAGAAAGTGCTGGTGCTGGTGCTGGTGCTGGTGTTGGTGTGGTGGTGGTGGGCTTGTCTTCCTTCCTTTTGGCCTCCTTTTGGCTTGGCCTCTCTCTAACAAATACAAATACGAATGCAAATGCATTCTCTTCTCTACTCACTAAATTTCTGCTAATTTTAACCTGTCAGGGCAGGGCAGGGCAGGGGCTGATTTGGCACATGCCACGAAAGAGACGCCACTCTTCTCTTCTCTGGTCATGCAGTCACCATGGTTGACTTTTTCATCCATTCATCTTCCCTCGTGGTGGTGATGGTGACTTTTATTGGGCCTGCATGGAAATTTGTGACAAACCAGAGTATATTACGAGTGTGAACAAAAAAAAAAGAAAACATTACTAGTATTGCTAGAAGCTTCGTCCTCTTTGCTTATTGGATTTTTTTTTTTGGAATTGTTTGGGTTGCTTACCATATGTGTCACATGGTTTTGCTTATTGGATTTAGTGTGCGTGCGTGTGGAAAAACTTGTTTTTTGGAATTCTGGCATAAATACATACATTTCTGCCCACCTTGTTGACTTGTCTCCGTACCCGCATTCAAACACCTCCTAATCGTATTCATGATTAATTGCTGATGTGGCGGAGAAAGAGAATGCATTTTATTTTTTTTCTTTCTTTCTTATTAAGCGTCTCCGAAGATCCAGCGACAGAACGCGGCTCGACAACGACAGTAGAAAAAAGAACCAGAAATTTCATATGTGGATTTTCGTCCATCCCTCATCGCTTAAAATCCCATCATTGCGATTTCAAAACTAGCGGAAGCTTCCTTCTCCTATTGGGATTTGGAAGTACGTGTCTTGCCCTGCCTTGTTGACGCGGGATAACTACTGCCGCGGGGGAGAATGCATTTACTTACCATCATTTTTAAAAATCAGAGTCCCGCAAATAGATTCAGCACCAACAAAGGGAAAACCGCACAATCTTTTTTTTTACCATTCCTTCAGCTTGAAATCCTAACATCGGAGCACCAAAACCGTACGCGGTTCAACAACGGCCGAGCGAGACTTTTATATTCCTGCCTACCTTGTTGACTTGTCTCCGTGGTCACATTCAAACACCTCGTAATCGTGTATCTATAAACATAATTGCCTTGCGTGAATATTCGCTGATGTATATATATATATAGGAGAAAAGAAGAGAAGAGAAGAGGACCCACTTAATTTAATCTTAATTCATAGAGCGTTTCCCGAATATCAGGGCGACCAGACGCGGCTGGACAGTGACGAAACCAAAAGCTTCATATATGGTGAGTTTTCGTACCCCCTCCACTTGAAATTCTAAATCGGATGACAGAAGACGCGGTTCGACAGCGGCGAGGCCAAGCGAGACTTTCTACGGGGTTGAATTTTTCCTCCCACTCCAAGCCTCCACTTTGAAATTCCAAATGGAGGGGCGGCGTGGCCAGCAGGTTATTACATGTTACCAGCAGGGCTACTTATATTTCTTCTTCTTTTCTGAATGAGTGGTAGCTATGTATATATTCCTTCTGGAAGGCAGCCAGTTGGGCATCTTCTCTGGATGCATTACCACCTAATCTTCTTCTTCTTCTTCTCTTGGCCAGCTGCTTGATTAGCAGTCCAGTCAAATTAGCTGCTTGATTTGCGGTTAACATGGACAAGAATCTCTGGGTTTAGCTTGGCCCAACCAAATTGACTAATCTTCTACCATCAACTGGCGCAACTGGATCATCATTTGTTTATTACTATAATTATTTGTTTACTTCTACTAATGACAAACAAATCAAATCAATCTGAGGGGATCGACGTTGACATATGCAATCACGTGATTGGTTGGTTGGTGCCATTGCATTGCTTCTCTCAGAATTGAAGCTGCCGGCCTTCACATGGCCTTGTTGGACCTTTCCTTCCCTTTTGCTAGCCCCCGTCTCATCACTTTCATCTTCACCCTCTTTTTTTTTTCCTTTTTGCAAAAGATCTCAATGCCTTTTACACTTTAAACTGTTGCACAGACACCACCAGGTAGATTGATTGATAGATAGATATATCACCATTTTTGGGCTGATGAGTGCTTGCTTTCCATTTACTTCCTGATTAAGGCATACCATTCATGCAATTTTATTTGCTTTCATATACTACAGGGGAGGGAAACGTCGTTATACGTCTTCCGCGTTAAGTAATCCTGGTACGAGTATATTTTGGAAATGTGGAATCATAGTTGAAACTCATTATACAGATATTTTAAATGTGGAACTATGTAGTATTTCATACGAGACTACGTATTCCGCATACATGAGGAGGGAAACGCTCCACATGGCCCTGGAATGGTGTGAAACTTTTGGTCGGGTTAAAAAGACACTCTTTCCGTCTTATAATATAAAAACGTTTTTCGAGCTAACATAGTTTTTCTTATATTATAAGACGGAGGGAGTACTTTGAAGCTACCTTGCAGCTGTTGAATAGTAGCTGTATTTTGGGATTACAGTGTGAAGTTTTGAATAGTCTTAATCATAGTCAGCTGGAATGGAGGAAGACGACCGGGCCAGGTCAATTGCTTCCCATCTTGCATCACTCCAAATTAGCCAAATAAGGTAATTGATTGGTTGGGAAGGCAATGAGAGCTTAGGGTCACACGCTTTCTTTTCTTAAAAAAAGGATATTTACATTTATGCCCCTATGCCCCTAATTTGCGCCCACCCTCAGATTTACCCTTAACAAATCATGTGCCTAAATTTGCCCCTCTTCCGTTAAGTGCGCTTACAGAAATGCCCTTCCGTACATTCTTCGTCCAGTCAAAGGCCTTTGGCCGTTTAACGAAAAAGGGCAAATTTGAGCACATGATTTTTTAGGGGTAAATCTGAGTAGGTGGTTCGAGTTAGGGGCTGAAATGCAAATGGCCCCAAAAAAGATATAGTTTCCAAGATAATTCATAAAAAGTTGCTCATACAAGCGACTTGGTATTTATGAGCAGGCCTTAAGTTTCGTCCAAAGTCTTCGCTCATCATTATTGTTTATCATGCAAACTAGTAAAAAATAACACTTCTCCACGAAATCGGTTTTGAGTTATTATTACCATCATTAAAATTTTGAATTTTGTGGAGTCGTTCTTTAGACTTTTATTATTATAAAATAAAGAGAGTACAAAAATCTACATCCGTAACACGTGAACCATGTAAGGAATCATAGACTAAGAAATTTACATTTACAAAGTTTTAAAAGAAGAAAAAAGATTTGAATTTTTCATTAATTAAGATGATGTTTTGGACCAAAAACAACAATGGCGGTACTAAGATCGACTGATCTCCGGTAGGGGGACCCGAGCTGTGGATCTGGGAGCGATGGGTAACAAAGACAAGGGAGACGATGTTTGCCCAAGTTCAGGCCCTCTCGGAGAGGTAAAACCCTATGTCCTGCTTTCTTTGTATTGATGTGATGGAGTATCGAGTATAAGATGATCTACCTCGAGATCGTATGTTGTGTTCTAAACCCTAAGGCGGGTAATTATGCCATTATGGACTAAACACCTCATCTTATATAGGCACCGGGGGTATCTACGGTTACATATGGTCGGTTGCCAACTAGGAATAAACACGCCGACTATTAGAATTGTCCTTGAAGTATACGCCCAGTCTTCGGCGCTGTCCATCTCGATCACGCCATGATTCGTAGCCTCTGGAGTCCTTCCTTATAGAAATCGGTGGGCCATAAGTTCGGCCCATGGACTGCATGGCGGATAGGTTGGTACCCCTAGTCCAGGACACCTCAACAAGCTACATATTATATCTTTTCGCGGTATTTTCTCGTATGGTCAGTTTTCAGTTTTCTTTTCAACAAACTACTAGAACAAGCTACATATTGTCTCTTCGGGGCATTTTAAAAGGTGATGTAAGAAAATATATAATATTGCAATAAATATTATTAAAATATGTAAATTTAGGAATAGAGAATAAAAAGTTTGGAACTTTTCTGGATTTATTGGTTTTCCAAAAATTCATAAAATCCATTGTTACGATAATACTTTTATTTTTATATGTATTTCTAGATTCCTGGAATATTTAATAACTTCTATTGAAATATTTATGCTTTCTGCTAATTTCGTCAATCTATATGGTTTTGGACTAAAAAGACCAGAATTTTCATTATCCGGGTTGAAGCATCAAACTTAGGCTTTTAAAATAGTGTGGGAACCAAAATTGTATTTCTTTTTCCATTTCTAAATTATGGACCCATAGTTGAAGTTTTAACGTACAAATGACTTTTGAATTAAGCAATCAGAGCAGGAGTATATTTAAAACAATGTGGGATCATCGCTGACGCTCGTTGTATATGTTATGTACATGTTCTATCTACCAACACGGGGAAAACAATAATTTTCAATTGAACGGTTCCATGTCAAGATTTGCATGGAAAATGTGTGATACTCTTGTTTGAATTAAGATACCCTAGATTAGCTTTGAAGCTATGTGGTAGTACGTAATTTGCAGTAGCTGTTGAATAATACTAGTACTTTCAGGATTAATATACTGTGAAACTTTTGGTTTTGAATAGTCCTAGTCATAGTCAGCTGGAGTGGAGGGAGACGACCCGGCCAGGTCAATTGCTTTCCATTCTGCATAGCACGAAACTAGCCAAATAAGGTAATTGATTCCCTCTACACGTTTTCTTTAAAGTTGCCCCCTACACGTTTTGGTTGTGAAGGCAAAGAGAGCTCCTGAGCACACGCTTTCTTTTTTCTCAAAGGAAAAAAAAACTTCCAAGAAATCGGTAAAATTTAATTATACAAGCTACTATGAATTATGCTCATATCTTAAGTAATAAAACAAGCCAAAGTTTCATCAAATCTATTGTTACCATAATACCTTTACTGCTATGTACTAGTTTAAGATTCCTATCAAAATATTTAGTAACTTTCTTGAAATATTTATGCTCGGTGCTTAGTTTGTGATGTTTCTGTTTTCCTTTTTTTGCATTAACTGGGTAATTGGGTTCTCACATGTGTGAACCTACCGCCGCACTAAAATCGAACCCGCATTGAATGGAGCCTCAACCTAGATGCATTTGACACTCAAAAGACCAAGAATTTCCTGTATTGGGTTTGAAGCACCAAACTTAGGTTTTCAAAATAGCGTAGGAGCCAAAATTTGTATTCCTTTCTACTTTTAAAATTATAGAACCATAGTTGAAGTTCTTTATATATGTTCTATCTACAAATGCAAATAAGTGTAGCTATCGGCTACACCCGCAAAAAAAAAGTGTAGCTATCGGTTGAATAGTTTCATATCAGATTTTACATGTACGGGATTGGTGACGATACTCTAAGACTTGAAGCTGGTAGGTAAGACTTTTGGGATAAACAAAGGAAGGAGGGAAGCAATAATAGGCCTTGCTAGTGATTTGAGTAAGAACTAAAATGTCTTCTCCCGACGATCATTTGGGCCTGAGAAAATCATAGCTTGGGCCGACCTTCGGGCGGCCCTCCCACCGATGCTTCTGGTCTATCCGGATGTCATAACTTGGCGCTTGGCTCTGTCGGGGCTCTTCTCTGTCGGCTCGGCATACCACGCTCTATGTCGTGCGCTGACTATTGCATGGACCACACCTTTGTGGAATGCACCCCTCCTTTTGAAGATTAAGATCTTCGTGTGGCACTTGCTCTCTAGATAGCGGTACCGAGATCGGTTATACGGCATGACGGTTGCTTTATTATATAAAGTGGGGAGAAAGCCCTGTTTGAGAATGATTTGAGTAATTGTGAACAGTCCAAGTCAACTCAACATGGAATGAAGAGGGTCAGCTGCTTCCGATCTTGCATCGCACGGAACCCTGACTAAAGAATTAGTAAATAGAGAACACACGTAAATTTTAGAGAAAAACGGAAATCATGCGTGAGAAGCTTAGATTTTCATTTTGTTTCAAATGTCACCGAGTTCAGGGCACACGCCTGCAAGTACTCAGAGGACACCTAGTGAAGACCGAAGTCGGTAATTTTATAATTAAAGGGGTCACAAAACTTATTTATTTATTATAAGGGGTTGGAGTCACAACAGTTAATTTAGGAGCAGCTGTCCCAAAATTTTCTTTTATGATGAAACAGGATAACTGCATCTTTATGTATTTTTTGTTCGTAGATCAACTTAATTTAGGATGGATGATTGTAGCTAAGTTGTCAAGTTATTAGTGTAGGATCCAGACGATGACGCATACGACTTGTTGCAGATAATGTCTGTATAGTACGTGGCTTAGTTAGCTGCTCCACTCCACATGGATACACCCACCTAAGCGCTGACGAGTGGCCGGATAATTTTCTAGTAGCATTAGATTTTTCTCCCGGCCGTGACTTGAGCTGCAAGGAGAATCTGCTAACGACCCGTTTTATTCAAATCCAAATCCATGGGCGGCGACCAATTTCGATTTTGCATGCAACCGGCTGGCCGCCTGAAACTTGTTACTACTAGTTTATTTATTTGAAATACTAGTTTTTATACTTGTGTTTATGGTTAAGACAACTTGCCGTGCTAATTAATATGCTCTTTTTGATGGGTTGTTTGGTTTTGTGTAAACTGTGAGGATTAATTGAAGTCAATGGTGTTGTTGAGAGTTGGATGGTCTAACCTAACGTAACGTACCCGTGGGGTTGGCTTGCTTGGCATTCCCAGTCCCATATGAGCATTGGCAATCGCAATCGCAGCCTCCACTGGTTGCAATGCAAGCACCTTTGACCTTGACTGACGTACCACTGATGTATATTTCCACTAATTAGCTCAAGGAGTACAATAATAAGGATGTTACTAAACAAATCCTTCCACTTGCGCATGCATGCTAATCACCACTCACTCCTGCTACCTTGGCTTCATCTATCTGCTACCCTACCTTGGTGAGATCATTATTAAACTTGAGGTAGGGTAGGGTTAATCTCCTCCACTTTGCTGGTACTGCTAGGAGTACAATAATACATCTTCTCATGCTTACGTACCTTTCACAACCAAAAGGGTTATACCTTTCTTAGAGCATCTACAACCACGGTCACCTAATTTGGTACCCTACACCTGCGGACCCATCGTCCCCTGGAGGTGACCAGGCGGACCTTAGAGCATCTACAGCCGGACCTTAAAAACCCGCCTCATACGCCCGCGCGGGCCGCCCGGTCATAATTTTTTGATCTAGACGGCCCCCTCAAACGCTCGGGCTAACCAGCACCTTCCATCCAATCCAAAATATGGGGCAGATATGGGGACGCCCGAGCATGCCCGCCACGTCGGTCTGACGGAGGGGTCCCGCGCGGAAATGCCCGGAAACCCGGCGGTCCGACGGACGTCGCGTTCGTCGCCACGCTGTGAACGTCGCGTGGCGCCGCTCCGGCTCGCCGCCCAAGACCAAATCCGGCTATTTAAGCCGGCCAGCGTCCCGCAACCCTAACCCACCCCCCTCCATCCTCTCCGCGCTGCTAGTCCGAGCCCACGGTCAGACGCTTCGCCCACGCTCCGACACTCCGCCATGGTCTGGAGCAAGATCACCTACTAGGCCATGCTGACGTCGGAGCACCGCTACGAGATCCAACAAGAGATCCGGGCGAGGCAAGCCGTGCGCGCCGCCCGCGTCGCTGCCGAACTGCCTCCAAACTCGCCAGAGCCGGAGGAGGAGGAGGAGGAGGAGGAGGAGGAGGAGGAGGAGGAGTCGGGGAAAGAGGAAGAGGAGGAGATGTCTCCGATGGAGGTGGAGGAGCCAGAGGAGCCAGGCCAGCAGGTGCTGACCTTCAACTTGGAGCAGGTGGAGGTGGAGGAGCCAGAGGAGCCAGCCCAGCGGGTGCCGACCTTCAACTTGGAGCAGGCGGAGGTGGAGGAGCCAGAGGAGTTGGACCAGCGGGTGCCGGCCTTCAGCGGGAAACAGCACCCAACGGTGCTGGATGGAGCCTGGCAGGGGCCGACAGGGACCATGTCAGGCGAGCGTGGGGCGGCGCGGAGCTGTAGCTGCCCACTCGGTCCGTAGCTGACTCCTGGAAGGGGAGTTGTTGTCCCGGTCCATCAGCGGCCAGCGGAGGGCGATGAGGAGCGCTAGCTCATCCTTGTCGGCCACCGACGAGCCATCGGAATCCGTGGCGGCCTTCAGCCACTCTGGGAGGTCGGATTCACTGTTAGACACGATGGGCGAGGAAAAACGAAGTGGATTTGGGGAGAAGCGGAGAGGTCGAGTGAGTACTGGCAGTTTTTCTTTTCCTGGAGCCGTGCGGTTCTCTCCGCCGCCGTCGCCCGCTGCATCGCCAACCCTCCAACTCCTCCAATGCCACACAGAGCGCTTTTGCATCTTTGCTGTGACGATGGCGGGCGTCCATCTCCGCGGATGTGTATGAGCGGCGGATGGCGGTGCGGAGGGCTTCGTCGTCGGGGAAGTGGCTCTGGCGCGGACCTGCTCAATCCGCTGTTGGAGCGGCTGGTAGCCGCCTCCGCCCCCTCTTCTTTGCAAGGCGATATGCACGGCCCATGGACTCCGCCTGCGGTTCAGCAGGCAACAACACCCAGCGGCGCCTTGGAAGGGTAGGTACAAGCGGTGCTTGGTGGCGCCTGGCAAGGGGCGGCAGGGACCGCGTCGGACGAGCACGGGGCACCGCTGAGCTGCAGTTGCCCTCCTGGCCCGTCGCCGACGCCACGGAAGAGGAGCTATCGCCCATGTCCATCAGCGACCGGTGGAGGGCGATGCGGAGCACTAGCTCGTCCTTGTCGGGTGCCGACAAGCCATCGGAGTCCACGGCGGCCTTCAGCCACTCCGGGGGGTCAGATTCATTATCGGACACGGCGGGCGGGGAAAAACGAAGTGGAGTTGGGGAGAAGCGAAGAGGTCGAGTGAGTACAAACTGAGTTTGACTAGGGTTTGCTCAACGTTCGACGTCTGATATTTGTGGGGGCTGGAGTGGGATTGTTGCGGGCGATAGCGGGCCAGGCCGACGTGGCATGTCAGAACGCCTCATGTCCGCCTCAGATTTGGGCTGGATATGAAGGGTGCCGGTCAGGGCGTTTGAGTCCCGTTCGAGAAGTCCGTCTGGATCACTATTGTGTGACCGGTCACTGAGCGGGCCATTTGCCCGGGGGTTTGAACGGGTTTAGGGCGTCCGGCTGAAGATGCTATTACTCAGGCCTATGATTCATTTTGCTACTATTATTACACGCACGCGGTACAAAAGGACAAGACAGACAGAGTGGACGCACTGACGCACGCGTGCAATCATGCAGAATTGCAGGTGCAGGTGCAGGTGTGCACAGTACAACGGAACGGACGGAGAAATTCCATTGTTTCCACCAGAAGTCTGCATTGATTCGACGACTAGTTCCGTACGTGCATGGAAATCTGCCTGAATTCTGGTACGTACGTATGTACGTACGCGGAACAAGGTTTCTCCTTGTCTGAAGCGCGCGAAACACGCATTGCCACGCGCGCTCTAATTCCTGTCCATAACCAACTCCACGCGGGCTACTCTAATTTGTACTTCCTTCGTCCTAAGTCTCAACTTTGTACTAGTTTTAGTACAAAGTGGTAAAAAACTGAGACACCTAATTTGAGACGGAGGGAGTACGACCTACAGTAATACAGTAACGGCAATGTTTTGCTTTTTCTGAATTTTAACCTTTTCTTTAGGGCAACGCGCTATATTTTATTGCTCAGAGCATCTCCAGTCGATCAGCCCACCAGGGCACCGAAAAAGAGCATCTCCAGATTTTATTATGTGTATTTTTGTTAAATTATTGCATAGGTAATTATGAAATTATATGAACTTTTTAAGGTAATTTGTTTTAAATATATGTATATTGTTTGTAACGCGATAATAATTTATGTTTTTTTTTAAAATGAAATGAAAAAGAACAAACCCGTTGAAAACTCAGCCACACTGTGGTCCGTTTTAGCCACACAGACTCGTTATGTTGTAAACCTAGCTAAATCTACCATTTTAACATTCGATGTCGTTGGTTGGAGTGGTAGGTGAGGTCATGGTCCATGGTCTATCTTCTCCTTTTAATGGTCTATGCTTCTAGAAGAAGGCATGCATGCCATTCGCCAAAAAAAAAGTCATCCATGAAGGATTTTGGTACTAGGCAGTTAGGATGTCATCAGCGGCTAACATCGTACACGTGGCATGGCGCTGCTCGACGTCAACGTCGACCACCGCGCGTCGGTCTTCTCTTGCGCCCCTTCGCCGGAACAGTGGCCGGCTCCTTCTCGTCGTCCTCCTCCTGCTCCTGCTCCTCCTGCTCGTCCTCGCCGTTCATGCCACCACTGAGATCCACCGTCTCGTCCTGGGTGACGAACCCGGGAGACGCGGCGGCCGCGGCCGAACCTGCCGCGATGATGTCGTCCATGTCGCCCTTGGTCCCGTTAGCGTAGCTCGGCGAGGGCGATCCCCATGGTTGCGGCGACGGAGAGCCGACGCTTTCCTGGCCCCAGGGAGCGTACTGGGGCGTGACTGCCGCGTGGATTCATCATCCCCGCGCGATCCGCCTCGGCCTCGGCTTGGTCCGCCGAAGCGGCAGTGGCAGCCGCGCGCGCCGCGTTGTCACGGGCCTTCTTGGCGATGGCCCTGTTCCGCCGGTCGGCGGTGACAGCCTCCCGTCACTGAACTTTCGCCCTCCACTCGGCGTTTGGCATGCCCGGTGGCTTGGACGGCGGCGCCCTCGGCTTCCTCTGCTTCGGCTGGGCGACGGAGGCAGTCGCGGTTGCCGCCGCGCGGGGGACGACGTACTTCTTCGGTGGCATGGCGGCCGGCTGGGAAGCGAGCGGGAGGGAGATTGGCGGGAGGAAAGGAGGAAATGGGAGGGAAGTGGGGGAAAAGCGGGAAGAAACGGCGGGAATAGGCGCTGGACTCGCCGACAGGGCGGACCCGCGCGCCCTTTTCGCTTGTGTCGGCGCCCGGCGCCCTGGGGGGCGCCGGGTTCTGCCTGGGGACGCGGGCACCAGTTTCGGCCCGAGCCGGCGAAAAACGGGCTTCTGGAGGGGCGATTGGGCCGTTTTTTCGGCGCCGGCGCGGCAAAAATGCCTGAGAAGGGCCTGTTGGGGGCGCGGCTAGAGATGCTCACAATGAAAAGATTTTACAGGGATGGTGTTGGTACCATGGGCCTACAGGGAGCGGGTGCTGGTCCGGCCCAGTAGGAATGTGGGCTTGCCACGCCGATGTCACGGTGGCTCATCACAAACAAGGTGGAGCAGCTGCAGTTGTGTGCCGCGACCACAATGGTGTTTTCCAGGGATCTTGGGCAGTGGTATACCGAATAACTGACCCAATGGTGCTAGAAGCATATGCCTTGTAGAGAAGCGTTGGCACTAGCACAAGACCTGAATGCTCAGGACTGGAGGTGCCCTTTCAGCAATCATTCATGAAATATCAGATTCCATTAGTAGTTTTCGTTCTTGTATTTTCAGTTTTGAGCTTAGGAACCATAATTTTGAGGGTCATAATCTTGCCAAGTTTGCTTGTAAGCTAGGTATAGGTAGGCATGTGTGGTTGGGTAATCCCCATGACTCAACTCTGTGTACCTTTGAACATCCTGTTTAATGAATAAAGAAGGCAAGATTATCTAAAAAACTTACCTTTTTTCTTTTTCTTTATATTTTAACGATTATTTTTTTTAAATAATTTATTTAGAAAATAAAACCATGAATTTAGAAAAATGTTAACACAGTATAATAAATGTTAGAGCAACTGCAAAAAATTTGCTTTTCAAAAAATGTTCGTGACAATGAAAAATGTTCCTGCATTTCAAGTAACCGTATATGAAATTTTTCCAAAATTTGTATACAATGTAAACAAAAATTGCGTAATATAACAGAACATTTCTTACCATTAAAAATTGTATGTGATGTCAAAAATAAATATACTCGTGTTTCAAAAAAATGTTTGTGACATTTAAACTAATGTATATACAATCTGAAAAAATGTTCTTGTAGTTTAAAAAAATGTTTATGACCATAAAATAGTGCAAGGTGTATTTCAGCAAATGTTGACCATGTATTTAAAAATGTGTTCAAAACATGTATTAAAAGAAATATGTACGCCGTGCATTTCAAAAACGTTCAGGATGTATTAAAAAATGTTTCACGTGTACGCAAAAAATGTATATTAGGTACTTTAAAGGTAGACATGTGTTGAACTAACGTACCCGTGGGGTTGGCTTCGCATTCCCAGATGTGGCATTGTCAATTGCAATCGCAGCCTCCACTGATTGCAAGCGCTTTTGACCTTGACTGACGTACCGCTGATATATATTTCCACTAGCTCATGGAGCAAGGCAGCTTCTCATATATACTATAGCGATGTTTCTAATCAAATCCCTCCACTTGTGCATGCTAATCACCACTCACGGTGCAGAGATTACTCTATTAAACTAGCTAGGGTTGGGGACTTAGGTGAATCTCCTCCACTTTGCTGGTAATACAATACATCTTGTCATGCTTACGTACATTTCACATCTTTCTTAGTCAGTCCTACGCTTCATTTTCATCTGCTAGTTCGGGGTACTAGTTTAGGAGCCCTGCTCCGGTGCTCCCCCTAACCTAATTTCGGAGGTGTATTTTTGTCCCAGCGAATTTGTTTTTTTCTTGGCCCGCCGCAGCCCAGATCCAAGCCCTGTATGACCCAGATCGTATACGTACATTACCCTGGTCCGAAAAAAAAACATCACACGACCCCACGTCCACATAAGACGTGCCGAATCCAATCATTCACGCGAGCAGCTCCATCAATCTCGCGAGCATTGACACAGCTCCATAAGTCACGTAGTAGATCTCCACCGGCGGCTATCTCGTCGCCGGTGATCTCGTCAGACAGCGGGCGCGACAACGTCGTGAATCTCCAACGATCGCGCACAGGTACCGCATCCCGCGTCCCCCCTCTAGTCTCGCTCGCGGAAACATCGGACGAACTGCCGCCGCGCCCGTGGCAGTGGTTAACCTAGCGGAGCGGGTAACCTAGCTACCCGGCGGCGCATGCGATCATGGATCTTGTTCCGGTAGTGCTGCTCCTCGTGATTTGGGTTCACGTAGCGTCGGTTGCCGTTGGCTGTGCGCACCATGGGGATCGTTATTTGATGTGGCGGCTAACCTAGGTATCCGGCAGCAGAGGTAATCACAGATCTAGCTAGGTTTTAAGATCGTGCAGTTCCTCACGATTGAAAGTGATCACAACGGGTGCCGTGGCCATCTTCCTTACTAAGTTTGGCAGATCTGAACGGCCTCGGTTGCGGTTGTTTACATAACATCCGTGATCGTGTGCTATGTGTTTTATATTTCATCATTGATAATGTTTGCACATGTGATGATACATATTGTTGGTTGTAGGAAATGGCGGACGAGGAGTTAACTGATATCATGGTAGACATGGAGTTTGGAGAACTGATCAAAGACTGGATAGAAGATTGGTCAGATGATGAAAATTCAGATCGTGAAGATCGGTCAGAGAATGGGAACGAATGGGACGATCTTAATGTGAGTGGCATTGTCATGTTGTAATTTTTTGGTGGCATCGGACAACATTAAATCTTTGTGTTGAAAATTTATAGATCGATGAGCTTGATGATGATCAGGAAAACAACTCTGAGCTCTCGAATGAAGATTACATTAGTCAGGTATGTAAGTGAAAAATTTTGTTGTCATGCAAATTGAATTTCTTCTAGAATATTATATGATAAGTAATTATGTATTTGTGTTGTATTTTTCAGTTCATTTCTGAATGTCATAATGCGTACGACTATTACGGTGAATCCGACGCGGAGACATGCCTTAACGACAAATCATTAGATGCACCTGGTTCTGGGGAGTCCGAGTCGTCGGTCATCATGAGTGAGGTATGTGTGTAATCAATGTTCTATGGAAGTAAGTAATGTTAAACCATAGAAATCTGTTTTTATGGCTGTGGTTTGATTGTGTAGGTGACACAAGATGATGGGGCAAAGAATGTCCAAGATACTGCCAGTGCAGATGATAAGAGGGATATGTTCATGCAGATAATGGAAATGACCTTTACGTCTCACGATGCCGCGTATGATTTCTACAACAGCTATGCTAGAGATAATGGTTTCAGCATTAGAAAGAATAAGGTCAGGTATAGCAAAACAGAGTCACGTCATATGCGTTATAGGAGGTTTGTTTGTTCAAGACAAGGGAAACGTGACAGCAAGTTGCTAACCGAGGAAGGACACTGCCGTAGGCTCAGAGCCGAGACACGCTGCTTTTGCGATGCGCACCTGACCGTCAAGCATGACCAAAAGCGTGGGGTGTGGTATGTTGAAAGTTTTGAGGACAAGCATAGCCATATGTTGGCAGGACCAGACGAGGTACCTTTTCTTTGGTCCCACAGAAAAATCAATGAGTACCAGAAGCATGAGATAATGTCCATGGGAGCTACAGGGATTAGAATTCACGACATGATGGATTGCTTCATCAGCAAACATGTATGGTACGACGGTGTTGGTTTTACCAGGCGTGAAATATACAACCTTTGCGCCAAGGAGAAGAGGAAGCTGCTTTCAAAAGGTGATGCTGCCACAACCATAGGCATCATGGCCAGTAGGAAACAGAGGGAACCTAGCTTCTTTTTCGAGTACAAGCTAGATAAGGAAGGACATTTGAATAGGATGTTCTGGTGCGAATTCCAGTCTCGTCATGACTATGAGGACTTCGGCGACGTGCTTGTATTTGACAGCACGTACAAGATAAACCGCTATGGTGTGCCATTCATACCTTTTTTTGGTCTTAACAATCACCGGAAGACCACTGTTTTTGGTTGTGCCATAGTTTCGGACGAGACCGAGGAGACATACGTGTGGCTTCTGCAGACTTTTTTGAGGTCCATGTGTCAAAAGATGCCTAAGAGTGTTATCACAGACGTCGACGCTGCGATGATCAAGGCAATTCGCGAAGTCTTGCCAGACGTGTGGTACCGTATATCTACGTGGCACATAGAGAAAAATACGAAGATTCACCTCAGTCACAAGTCCTTGAAGGAGTTCCGAACTCTTCTGTACTACAGCACGTCCACGGCAACGTTTGAGGAGAGATGGCACGCATTTTCCAAAAGATGGCAGTCGGAAAAAACTGTAACATGGTTGAGGCGGATGTATAATAAGAGGAGACTATGGGCCACGACATATCTAACAGAGGGGTTTTGGCTTGGCATGAAAAGCAACCAGCGGAGTGAAAGCCTGAACTCATGCCTTCACCTCCACCTAGACGGTGAAATGACCCTGGTGGATATGATTTTGCACTATGAGAACGCCGTTGTGCGTATCCGTGAAAACGAGGCGCGAGATGACTGCACGGCCTCACAGAGTTTACCAGTGCCAGTTACTAGCTCGAGGGAACTTGAGATAGCTACTTCTCATGTCTTCACTCCAGCAAACTTCTATATGTTGCAAGATGATCTTAGAAAAATTGACGGCATGGAGAATGTAGAAACTAAGCTGGGAGACGGATCACAGCAGTACATCGTGGCCTAGAAGAATAACCGGAAGTGTCGTTTTTGGGTGGAGTATACACCAGTAAGTTCCGCATAAACTATAAGGTGCAGCTGCAGAAGAATGATTCGAAAGGGTCTACCTTGCAAGCACATATTCCATGTACTGAAGCACTTGAACATATCTGAAATACCAACGTGTTTAGTTCTTATTTGGTTCACAAAAGAAGCAAGGTTGGGACTGCCCGCGAGGCGCACAAGCGATCTGTTGGGATTTGGTTGGACTGGGGCCGGGGAAAGAATGAAATATAGCCAGGTCAGTGTGTTAGCGTCTGAAGCTATGCATGCGGCATGCAAACACCCTGTTTTGTGGGATCAGTTACACGAGAGTTTGAAGGCTGTGATAGCTAAGAGTCATGAGTATGATCTGCTACAGGAAAATTTGTTGAAGCAAACAACTGACATCAGTAAGTGTGCAGTTGAATATGTGGATGATGGTGAAGGCAACATGATTGAGGTTAAAGATCCTATGAAAGTGTCAAGCAAAGGTGCAACAAAGGTAGATGAGAGCTGCCCTGTCTCAAAAAATGGTAGACCACTCTCTTTTGATGAGTTGAAAACCCGGTGCGGCGCTTGCAAATTGGTAGGACACACTAGACGTAGCAAGAAATGCAAACTAAAATAGAAGTAAATGTTTGTATGCATTGTGGATTATTAAATTTTGTATCATTCACTAACTTAGCTTGTCTTCTATCATGTGCAGAAAAGTGGAGAAGGAACAAGAGTAGAACACTTGCTTCAATTATTTACTGTGTGAATCGGCCGGCTCATACTTTGGCTAAGGTAGCTGTAGGCGCTTGTATTTCTTTGGTTTGGCCCTGATTGTATCCTTAGTGTATTAGCAGACGAGCTCCTAGTCTTTGTTTAAATAAAGTAAGATGTTTCCCTCTAAACAAAAATCAAAAAAATTCTTTACTGTGTAATGACCGGGGCGGGAGGTAGAAAGAATATTGTACATTTCCCCTGCCCACGTCCTAAATGCCATTAAATAAGTAACTGTACCACTCTCCTCCCCACCACACACTCACCCACCTCCCACGGGCGCCGGTTCGAACTCCCCTCTTATCCCCACCTACAGTAGATCGAGAATACCCTCGCCGGTGACCGCTGCAGCCGCCTCCATGGAGAGAAGCCTCGGCTGGCAGAGAGCGATGATGGACCTCGCCGACGATGACGAGGGGTGGCGCGCGCAGTTGACGGAGGTGTGCGGCTGGTTTGTTGGGGAACGTTGCAAAAAATTAAAAATTTTCCTACGGTTTCACCAAGATCCATCTATGAGTTCATCTAAGCAACGAGTCATGGGAGAGAGATTGCATCTACATACCACTTTGTAGATCGCGAGCGGAAGCGTTCAATGAACGGGGATGAGGTAGTCGTACACACCGTGATCCAAATCACCGGAGATCCTAGCACCGAAAGCACGGCACCTCCGTGTTCAACACATGTACGGTCAGCGTGACGTCTCCTTCTTCTTGATCCAGCAAGGCAAAGGAGAGGTTGGGGAAGAAGACTCCAGCAGCAGCACGATGGCGTGGTGATGGTGGAGCCGCAGTACTCCGACAGGGCTTCGCCGAGCTCTACGGAGGAGGAGGAGGTGTTGGAGAGGGAGAGGAAGGCGCCAGGAGCAAGGGTGCACAGCCCCCCTCCCCTCCCCCCTTTATATAGCCCCTTGGGGGGCGCCGGCCCTAGGAGATGGAATCTCCTAGGGGGGCGGCGGCCAAGGGTGGGGCTTGCCCCCCAAGCAAGGGGGCGCCCCCTCTTTAGGGTCCCCCCCCTTTAGGCGCATGGGCCTCTAGGGGCTGGTTCCCCTTGGCCCATGCAGGCCAAGGCGCACCCCTAGAGCCCATGTGCCCCCCCGAGGCAGGTGGCCCCACCTGGTGGACCCCCCGGGACCCTCCGGTGGTCCCGTACAATACCGATAACCCCGAACTTTGTCCCGATGGCCAAAACAACACTTTCTATATATAATTCTTTACCTCCGGACCATTCCGAAACTCCTTGTGACGTCCGGGATCTCATCCGGGACTCCGAAAAACATTCGGGTTACTGCATATACATATCTTCACAACCCTAGCGTCACCGAACCTTAAGTGTGTAGACCCTACGGGTTCGGGAGACATGCAGACATGACCGAGACGACTCTCGGGCAATAACCAACAGCGGGATCTGGATACCCATGTTGGCTCCCACATGTTCCACGATGATCTCATCGGATGAACCACGATGTCGAGGATTCAATTAATCCCGTATACGATTCCCTTTGTCAATCGGTATTTTACTTGCCCGAGATTCGATCGTCGGTATCCCATTACCTCGTTCAATCTCGTTACCGGCAAGTCACTTTTCTCGTACCGTAATGCATGATCCCGTGATCAAACACTTTGATCACATTGAGCTCATTATGATGATGCATTACCGAGAGGGCCCGGTGATACCTCTCCGTCAAGCGGAGTGACAAATCCCAGTCTTGATCCGTGTCAACCCAACATATACTTTCGGAGATACCCGTAGTATACCTTTATAGTCACCCAGTTACGTTGTGACGTTTGGCACACCCAAAGCACTCCTACGGTATCCGGGAGTTACACGATCTCATGGTCTAAGGAAAGGATACTTGACATTGGAAAACTCTAGCAAACGAACTATGCGATCTTATGCTATGTTTAGGATTGGGTCTCGTCCATCACATCATTCTCCTAATGATGTGATCTCGTTACCAATGACATCCAATGTCCATAGTCAGGAAACCATGACTATCTGTCGATCAACGAGCTAATCAACTAGAGGCTCACTAGGGACATATTGTTGTCTGTTATTCACACATGTATTATGATTTCCGGATAACACAATTATAGCACGAATAAAGACAATTATCATGAACAAGGAAATATAATAATAATGCTTTTATTATTGCCTCTAGGGCATATTTCCAACAGTCTCCCACTTGCACTAGAGTCAATAATCTAGTTACATTGTGATGAATCGAACACCCATAGAGTTCTGGTGCTGATCATGTTTTGCCTTAGGGAGAGGTTTAGTCAATGGATCTGCGACATTCAGATCCGTGTGCACTTTACAAATTTCTATGTCTCCATCTTGAACATTTTCACGAATGGAGTTGAAGCGGCGCTTGATGTGCCTGGTCTTCTTGTGAAACCTGGGCTCCTTGGCAAGTGCAATAGTTCCAGTGTTGTCACAGAAGAGTTTGATTGGCCCCGGCGCATTGGGTATGACTCCGAGGTCGTTGATGAACTCCTTCACCCAAATTGCTTCATGTGCTGCCTCCGAGGCTGCCATGTACTCCGCTTCACATGTAGATCCCGCCACAACGCTCTGCTTGCAACTGCACCAGCTTACTGCCCTACCATTCAAAATATACATGTATCCTGTTTGTGACTTAGAGTCATCCAGATCTGTGTCGAAGCTAGCGTCGACGTAACCCTTTACGACGAGCTCTTTGTCACCTCCATAAACGAGAAACATTTCCTTAGTCCTTTTTAGGTACTTCAGGATATTTTTGACCGCTGTCCAGTGTTCCTTGCCGGGATTACTTTGGTACCTTCCTACCAAACTTACGGCAAGGTTTACATCAGGTCTGGTACACAGCATGGCATACATAATAGAACCTATGGCTGAGGCATAGGGGATGACACTCATCTCTTCTATATCTTCTGCCGTGGTCGGACATTGAGCTGAGCTCAATTTCACACCTTGTAACACAGGTAAGAACCCTTTCTTAGATTGATCCATATTGAACTTCTTCAATATTTTATCAAGGTATGTGCTTTGTGAAAGACCTATAAGGCGTCTCGATCTATCTCTATAGATCTTGATGCCTAATATATAAGCAACTTCTCCAAGGTCCTTCATTGAAAAACTCTTATTCAAGTAGGCCTTAATGCTGTCCAAGAGTTCTATATCATTTCCCATCAAAAGTATGTCGTCTACATATAATATGAGAAATGCTACAACGCTCCCACTCACTTTCTTGTAAACGCAGGCTTCTCCATAAGTCTGCGTAAACCCAAACGCTTTGATCATCTCATCAAAGAGAATGTTCCAACTCCGAGATGCTTGCACCAGCCCATAAATCGAGCGTTGGAGCTTGCACACCTTGTCAGCATTCTTAGAATCGACAAAACCTTCCGGCTGCATCATATACAATTCTTCCTTAAGGAAACCATTAAGGAATGTCGTTTTGACGTCCATTTGCCATATTTCATAATCATAGAATGCGGCAATTGCTAACATGATTCGGACGGACTTCAGCTTCGCTACCGGTGAGAAAGTCTCATCGTAGTCAATTCCTTGAACTTGTCGATAACCCTTAGCGACAAGCCGAGCTTTATAGATGGTCACATTACCATCCGCGTCTGTCTTCTTCTTAAAGATCCATTTATTTTCTATGGCTCGCCGCTCAACGAGCAAGTCAGTCAAAGTCCATACTTCGTTTTCATACATGGATCCTATCTCGGATTTCATGGCTTCCAGCCATTTGTCGGAATCCGGGCCCGCCATCGCTTCTTCATAGTTCGAAGGTTCACCGTTGTCTAACAACATGATTTCCAAGACAGGGTTGCCGTACCACTCTGGTGCGGAACGTGTCCTTGTGGACCTTCGAATTGCAGTAAGAGCTTGATTAGAAGTATCTTGATCATCATCATTAATTTCCTCTCTAGTCGGTGCAGGCACCTCAGGAACCTTTTCTTGAGTTTCGCCATTTTCCGGTTCAAGAGGTAACACTTCATCAAGTTCTACTTTCCTCCCACTTACTTCTTTCGCGAGAAACTCTTTCTCTAGAAAGGATCCATTCTTGGCAACAAAGATCTTGCCTTCGGATCTGAGGTAGAAGGTATACCCAACAGTTTCTTTAGGGTATCCTATGAAGACGCATTTTTCCGACTTGGGTTCGAGCTTTTCTGGTTGAAGTTTCTTGACATAAGCATCGCATCCCCAAACTTTTAGAAACGACAGCTTAGGTTTCTTCCCAAACCATAATTCATACGGTGTCGTCTCAACGGATTTCGACGGAGCCCTATTTAAAGTGAATGCGGCAGTCTCTAAAGCATAGCCCCAAAAAGATAGCGGTAAATCGGTAAGAGACATCATAGATCGCACCATATCTAATAGAGTGCGATTACGACGTTCGGACACACCATTACACTGAGGTGTTCCAGGCGGCGTGAGTTGTGAAACTTTTCCACATTTTCTTAAGTGTGTGCCAAATTCGTGACTCAAGTATTCTCCTCCACGATCTGATCGTAGAAACTTGATCTTTCTATCACGTTGATTTTCAACCTCACTCTAAAATTCCTTGAACTTTTCAAAGGTCTCAGACTTGTGTTTCATCAAGTAGACATACCCATATCTACTCAAGTCATCAGTGAGGGTGAGAACATAACGATAGCCACCGCGAGCCTCAACACTCATTGGACCGCACACATCGGTATGTATGATTTCCAACAAGTTGGTTGCTCGCTCCATTGTTCCTGAGAACGGAGTCTTGGTCATTTTACCCATGAGGCATGGTTCGCACGTGTCAAATGATTCATAATCAAGAGACTCTAAAAGTCCATCTGCATGGAGCTTCTTCATGCGTTTGACACCTATGTGACCAAGGCGGCAGTGCCACAAATATGTGGGACTATTGTTATCAACTTTAATTCTTTTGGTATTCACACTATGAATATGTGTATCATCACGTACGAGATTCATTAAGAATAAACCATTAACCATCGGAGCATGACCATAAAACATATCTCTCATATAAATAGAACAACCATTATTCTCGGATTTAAATGTGTAGCCATCTCGAATTAAACGAGATCCAGATACAATGTTCATGCTCAAACTTGGCACTAAATAACAATTATTGAGGTTTAAAACTAATCCCGTAGGTAAATGTAGAGGTAACGTGCCGACGGCGATCACATCGACCTTGGAACCATTCCCGACGCGCATCGTCACCTCGTCCTTCGCCAGTCTCCATTTATTCCGCAGCTCCTGCTTTGAGTTACAAATGTGAGCAACTGCACCGGTATCAAATACCCAAGAGCTACTACGAGTACTGGTAAGGTACACATCAATTACATGTATATCACATATACCTTTTGTTTTGCCGGCCTTCTTGTCCGCTAAGTATTTGGGGCAGTTCCGCTTCCAGTGACCACTTCCCTTGCAATAAAAGCACTCAGTCTCGGGCTTGGGTCCATTCTTTGACTTCTTCCCGGCAACTTGCTTACCGGGCGCGGCAACTTCCTTGCCGTCCTTCTTGAAGTTCTTTTTACCCTTGCCCTTCTTGAACTTAGTGGTTTTATTCACCATCAACACTTGATGTTCCTTCTTGATTTCTACTTCTGCTGATTTCAGCATAGCATATACTTCAGGAATGGTCTTTACCATCCCCTGCATATTGTAGTTCATCACAAAGCTCTTGTAGCTAGGTGGAAGCGACTGGAGGATTCTGTCAATGACCGCTTCATCCGGGAGATTAACTTCCAGTTGAGTCAAGCGGTTGTGCAACCCAGACATCTTGAGTATGTGTTCACTGACAGAGCTATTTTCCTCCATCTTACAGCTAAAGAATTTGTCGGAGACTTCATATCTATTGACCCGGGCATGAGCTTGGAAAACCAATTTCAGCTCTTCGAACATCTCATATGCTCCATGTCTCTCAAAACGCTTTTGGAGCCCCGGCTCTAAGCTGTAAAGCATACCGCACTGAACGAGGGAGTAATCATCGGAACGTGACTGCCAAGCGTTCATAACGTCTTGTTCTACAGGGAGAATAGGTGCGTCACCCAGCGGTGCTCGTAGGACATAATCTTTCTTGGCAGTTATGAGGATGATCCTCAGGTTCCGAACCCAGTCCGTATAGTTGCTGCCATCGTCTTTCAGCTTGGTTTTCTCTAGGAACGCGTTGAAGTTGAGGACTACGTTGGCCATTTGATCTACAAGACATATTGTAAATAATTTAGACTAAGTTCATGATAATAAAGTTCATTTAATCAAATTATTTAATGAACTCCCACTCAGATAGACATCCCTCTTCTAGTCATCTAAGTATTACATGATCCGAGTCAACTAGGCCGTGTCCGATCATCACGTGAGACGGACTAGTCAACGTCGGTGAACATCTTCATGTTGATCGTATCTTTTATACGACTCATGCTCGACCTTTCGGTCTTCTGTGTTCCAAGGCCATGTCTGTACATGCTAGGCTCGTCAAGTCAACCTAAGTGTTTTGCGTGTGTAAATCTGTCTTACACCCGTTGTATGTGAACGTTAGAATCTATCACACCCGATCATCACGTGGTGCTTCGAAACAACAAACTGTCGCAACGGTGCACAGTTAGGGGGAACACTTCTTGAAATTATTATGAGGGATCATCTTATTTACTACCGTCGATCTAAGTAAACAAGATGCAAAACATGATAAACATCACATGCAATCAAATAATAAACGTGACATGATATGGCCAATATCACATAGCTCCTTTGATCTCCATCTTGGGGCTCCATGATCATCTTGTCACCGGCTTGACACCATGATCTCCATCATCGTGTCTCCATGAAGTTGCTCGCCAACTATTACTTCTACTACTATGGCTAACGCGTTTAGCAACAAAGTAAAGTAATTTACATGGCGTTTCTCAATGACACGCAGGTCATACAAAAAATAAAGACAACTCCTATGGCTTCTGCCGGTTGTCATACTCATCGACATGCAAGTCGTGATTCCTATTACAATAGCATGAACATCTCATACATCACATATAGATCATTCATCATTCATCACAACTTTGGCCATATCATATCACAAAGCACTTGCTGCAAAAACAAGTTAGACGTCCTCTAATTGTTGTTGCAAGTTTTACGTGGCTGAATTAGGGTTCTAGCAAGAACGTTTTCTTACCTATGTGAAAGCCACAACGTGATTTGTCAACTTCTATTTACCCTTCATAAGGACCCTTTTCATCGAATCCGCTCCAACTAAAGTGGGAGAGACAGACACCCACCAGCCACCTTATACAACTAGTGCATGTTAGTCGGTGGAATCGGTCTCACGTAAGAGTACGTGTAAGGTTGGTCCGGGCCGCTTCATCCCACAATACCGTCGAAGCAAGATAAGACTAGTAGCGGCAAGAAAGTTGACAACATCTACGCCCACAACAAATTGTGTTCTACTCGTGCAATAGAGAACTACGCATAGACCTAGCTCATGATGCCACTGTTGAGGAACGTTGCAGAAAATTAAATTTTTTCCTACGGTTTCACCAAGATCCATCTATGAGTTCATCTAAGTAACGAGTCATGGGAGAGAGATTGCATCTACATACCACTTTGTAGATCGCGAGCGGAAGCATTCAATGAACGGGGATGAGGTAGTCGTACACACCGTGATCCAAATCACCGGAGATCCTAGCACCGAAAGCACGGCACCTCCGCGTTCAACACACATACGGTCAGCGTGACGTCTCCTTCTTCTTGATCTAGCAAGGCAAAGGAGAGGTTGGGGAAGAAGACTCCAGTAGCAGCACGACGGCTTGGTGATGGTGGAGCCGCAGTACTTCGACAGGGCTTCGCCGAGCTCTACGGAGGAGGAGGAGGTGTTGGAGAGGGAGAGGGAGGCGCCAGGAGCAAGGGTGCGCAGCCCCCTCCCCTCCCTCCTTTATATAGCCCCTTGGGGGGGCGCCGGCCCTAGGAGATGGAATCTCCTAGGGGGCGGCGGCCAAGGGTGAGGCTTGCCCCCCAAGCAAGGGGGCGCCCCCTCTTTAGGGTTCCCCCCTTTAGGCGCATGGGCCTCTAGGGGCTGGTTCCCCTTGGCCCATGCAGGCCAAGGCGCACCCCTAGAGCCCATGTGGCCCCCCGAGGCAGGTGGCCCCACCTGGTGGACCCCCCGGGACCCTCCGGTGGTCCCGGTACAATACCAATAACCCCGAACTTTGTCCCGATGGCCAAAACAACACTTTCTATATATAATTCTTTACCTCCGGACCATTCTGAAACTCCTCGTGACGTCCGGGATCTCATCCGAGACTCCGAAAAACATTCGGGTTACTGCATACACATATCTTCACAACCCTAGCGTCACCGAACCTTAAGTGTGTAGACCCTACGGGTTCGGGAGAGATGCAGACATGACCGAGACGACTCTCGGGCAATAACCAACAGCGGGATCTGGATACCCACGTTGGCTCCCACATGTTCCACGATGATCTCATCGGATGAACCACGATGTCGAGGATTCAATTAATCCCGTATACGATTCCCTTTGTCAATCGGTATTTTACTTGCCCGAGATTCGATCGTCGGTATCCCAGTACCTCGTTCAATCTCGTTACCGGCAAGTCACTTTTCTCGTACCGTAATGCATGATCCCGTGATCAAACACTTTGATCACATTGAGCTCATTATGATGATGCATTACCGAGAGGGCCCGGTGATACCTCTCCGTCAAGCGGAGTGACAAATCCCAGTCTTGATCCGTGTCAACCCAACATATACTTTCGGAGATACCCGTAGTATACCTTTATAGTCACCCAGTTACGTTGTGACGTTTGGCACACCCAAAGCACTCCTACGGTATCCGGAGTTACACGATCTCATGGTCTAAGGAAAGGATACTTGACATTGGAAAACTCTAGCAAACAAACTATGCGATCTTATGCTATGTTTAGGATTGGGTCTCGTCCATCACATCATTCTCCTAATGATGTGATCTCGTTATCAATGACATCCAATGTCCATAGTCAGGAAACCATGACTATCTGTCGATCAACGAGCTAGTCAACTAGAGTCTCACTAGGGACATATTGTTGTCTGTTATTCACACATGTATTACGATTTCCGGATAACACAATTATAGCACGAATAAAGACAATTATCATGAACAAGGAAATATAATAATAATGCTTTTATTATTGCCTCTAGGGCATATTTCCAACATGGTTCCCCAGCACGGAGATGTTGGTCAACCACGCATGTGGCCTCGTCAAAGTCCTCTCCGATGCTGAGAGGAAGCACGCCTTCCCCTACGGCCGCGGCGTCCCGCCGGCTGTCCTACTCGTGTGGGCAATGCGAGAGGCCACGCTGAGTGACTCCCCTGTTCAGCGCGCAAGGTGGTGGATGTACCGCTCCACCACCATGACGCTGCGGCCAGATTCAGCATGCGTCGCGTCGAGGGCAGACCGCGTCGACGTCGAGCTCACTCTCCCTGCACCCGTCTGCCCAGACTACCAGGTCCGTCATGTGTCGAAGCCAGTGCTGCCGTTGGGCTCTGACGTCGTGGAGGACGACATGGAGGAGGTACTGGTCATCCCTGATGATCATGAGGAGGGCGAGGAGGACGCTGTGCAGATGGTAGCGCCGGTCGCCGTCGAGGGTGGCAAGACAATGCCCATCGACGTCGAGCTCCTTCCCCTCCTCCCTGACATATTGAAGGTGGAAGAAGAGGAGGTGGCTCAGGATCAGGTGGCGCAGCTGTCGAACAGAACGGGGGTCAAGAAGAAGGCTTCTCCGTGTGTGGTGCACCGCTCACGCCGCCTCAAATTTCTGAAGAAGTGAAGATGGGCACAATTGCTGAAGGAGGAGGAAGCTGCTGGTTATCTTAAGTTAGGTATTCTGTTAGATGTTTCATCATATAAGTTAACATTATTTTGGGTTTGATCTTGGTTAGGTATGCTTTTATATGTAAGCATATAAGTTATGCAATCGGTACGGTTTGATCGGGTTCTTTGTGGCTGAAGAACTGAATATCTACTGCTCACCCTAAGTGCCAAGGTCAGTTAAATTTCTGAATATTGAATATGTACGGTTGCTTTGCTTCAGTGTTGCATGGAAGCTGCTAGATGTTGCTCCTATGTTGCAACAAGACAATGAACTGGGCTGCTGCATAAATCAGTAGTGTTGCTAGGTGATGTGCCCATGTGCATCACATACCAAACATAGAACATGCCAAAAGTGCATTGTCTGTCAAATATAGGACATGCCAAAAGTGCATTGTCTGCCAAATATAGAACATGCCAAAAGTGCATTGTCTACCAATCATGATGGCCCCATGTTATTTATGCTGCAATCTCTATTACACTTTGCCCATAAACTGAATAGCAAATAATTCAGCATCATTTCATCATGTCAATTACAATGATGTCAATAACTTTATGAACAATCTACTTGCTAACTATGACAGCAATCATAATGGAAAGCAGGCCAAGATACAGAAGACCTCCAAATCCTAAAATCCTATCCCTATAGAGCAATATCTCCTTGTGCATCTTAACCATTGCCCTCTTTTCTTTCTCATTCCTTTTAGTTCCAGCTTCATATTCTGTAATCTTAGTCTCCAATTTCTTGTTCTTCATGGCAAGATACTTAATGACTGACTTTGCTTTGCTATCCCACTCCCCGTCAACCCATTCAACATACTCAGAAGTGATATCATCCTAAGTAAATCATGAGCAATTCAAGTCATTTTATAATTGAACTTGTCGCTGCAAGCGTTAAACACTGAACTTTTTTGCAGCTTGACCGCAATAGCAGTACTAGTTTGAAGATCATGCTTAGTAGACTAACCTCAAACACACATCCCCCGAGTGAGCTGCCAAAATTGTCTGCATCTATGCAGACACGGCCACTAGGCGTTTCCTGATGACCACATAGATGGAGCTTGTCATGGCCACATGTGATGAATTATGGGCGATAATGCTGGGATGTAAAGAACAACGGTAAATAACTTACCTTTTTGCCACCAAAGTGTAGCACTGAAGAAACCCTAGCCGTGGGTTCTCCCGGCCCGCCGCCGCCCACGAAACCCCCATCCCCTGTTCCACTAGATCTGCCACCGCTGCCTCCTGTGCCACTGAATCCGCCCCACCTGCTTGCAGGACCCAGGGTTCGACCTAACTTGCGGTCACCACCGCTCTTCTCGCTGCAGCCGCCGCCGCCCGACGCCCAGCTCGCTGTCATGCTTTCGCCGTCGAGATTTGGAGGCGCAAATAGAGAGGGAGCGCTAGGGATTTGGAAAGGGAAACGAGAAAAGGGGAAAGATCGATGTGAACCTGGCAAAATGGGCTGGTGTAGCGCTGCCGGGAAGATAGCCCGCCTGTGGGGCCCCTCACGTGGTTAGATGGGTCGTGCCTGGCATTATGGTGAGTACAGAAAAAGTTAATTATACATATAATAAAAATGATGGGTTTGTAAAACAAAATAGAAAAACATGATGCCTGATAACACGCGATAGGGCCAACGAGCTGACATGACTAATTTTGATCAGTGTAATATTACATTTTGGCTCGATATATTTACTTATCTACCATGACTACTTTTCATAATCATGTGATGAGGGGGAATTACTAGGAGATTATGCATGATGATGACATGCAGATAGCTAAGGCAGAATGCTAAGCTTGGTAGAGTTTTAAAATAAGTTAAGATTGTGAAAATTTTAATATGAAACTTACGAGAGCAGTTGAAGAGAAAAATAGACTATTATAAAAAATGGGAGAACGAGAAAAATATTAAGCAAGAACACTTGATAAGTGAATCCATGAAAAATACAATTATAAAAAATTGGAGAACGAGAAAAATGTTAAGCAAGAACAATTGATATGTGAAGCCAAAACTTTATTGGTACGACCAAATTGTCTTCTCCGAGCGAATTTTATGACCGAATTGTCTTGTACGAGCGAATTGTCTGACACACACATACACATGCATGTGCCCTGCTTATTACATAAAAATGATAGAACCCCTAAGATAATCATGCCGTCGAAACCTTCGACCGGACTAAATCCAAACCACTAAAACTTCAATCTTGCATGCTGCATGAATTCTTCATGTGCGCCTTTTCCTTGCGATTTCGCGAATTTTGTTCTTCACACACTCCATCGAGTTCGAAGGTGACATAATCAACTCTGCGACGAAACGTCTTCTCCTTGCGTCAACGGTGGCCTGCAAAAAATGACATAAAGGTTATATGAACCGAAGTTGCTACACCACCATAGTAGCTAGTCTACAAACGTAAATAACAACATACCTGTGTAAAATCGTGGGTGATTCGGTCCCCGTCCCAATGTTCTAGACAATCTGTGACAAAAAGGCCACAAGAGTTCCTGGTACATATGCAAACATTAGCGGTGGGCAATACGAACATGTGTGTTGTTGTTTGATTGTGCATGATGTCCTATTAACTCACCCATCCTCTTGCTAGGGTATGTCATACTCTTTGATAGGCCACTTACGTCTGGATATTTCCCTGGTGTAATAAGATTTGCCTGACGCATATCGTGTGCTATAGCCATTCGCTATAAAGAGGATAGTGTTAAAGAACAATCATAAACAATATGTAAGAGCAATGGTACAAATGTTGGTTACATTACCAGTGCTTTAACAGTCCTCTCGGTCAGGTCCAGAGGATAGAGCGAATCGAGAGCTTGGAATTCTTTCTTGATCATGTGCATCACCACGGTCATCCAGTGGCTATTGTCGATATTCAACGCGATGGACGTCTACAGTGCAAAACACAATTATGGATCAAAAGAAATACTTGATGAACTATCATGTAGTGATGAATCACAAACATTACGTACCTTATCACGCACATTATACTCTTTCGTGACTCTATTAACTGCTCCAGCTTTGGTCAGAGCACTACCCATGTTGCAGCTCGATGGCAATGGATCGTCATGTGCGATAGCACGATCTACAAGGAATTTGGACCTCCACGCTGTACAGAGGTAACGATCATGACCAACACGCAGCTCCAAATGTCCCATATAAGCATCAATAACCTGCATAGAATATCATCGCATTACATGTTGAAAGTTGAGACATAGATTATTGAGCATTTTAAAAATAGGACATGCAAGTACTACTTACATCGTCCGACATCCATCTATGAGCTAGTACCGGTAGAATCCTTTCGGAAGTCAGAGTTATGCCACGCCCTTCACTGTAGTAAATTTTTTTGTTCTTGTTCTTCTTAGTGCTAGTAGCTAACTCGACAAATGAAACAACTACATCAATTATTTCCGGCGTCAACTCATCTGCCACAACCTCCGGCACATTATTGTTCAAAAATAGTGCTGCATGAAATAATATGAACGTCAACAATGGTGATCATATGCATTGGTAGTAAATAAAAAAATTAAGAATGTTAGTTACGATACCTCTAGTAGCAGTACTAGTACCAGAGGTTCTCTGACCACGGCTGGTACGCCTGCCGGGCTTGTCAAGTGTGTAGGGGGATTCAAATTTCTTGGGAACGGTCCGCTTCCGCTTACCGGACATAACCTCCTCATCCTTATTGATTTTCGCACCCTTTTTTCCATTCGCCTTAGCCATGAACTTGCTGACAGAAGATGGACAAATGTCTATGTCCGATGAAGGTGCTAGAGTAGAAGTACCAACCACCCAAGGGTTTTCCGATGTACCCCCACATACATCATTACGCTTAACAGGTGAAGCTTCCTTGTGTCCATTCATCTTCGGTGGGGTTTTCTGTTTGGCAAACTAAATCGTGTGAACATTTCTGGACGTAAAAAAATTAAATGAGAAAATTATAGACAGAAAGATAAATATATAGTACCTTAGGTACGGTTTTATGGTTGGGAAGCACTATATCAGGCTGCGTCATGTCAATGATCGGTTGTCCATCACTGTCCATGTCTTCCTTGTACACGAATTCCTTCTTTTCATATGGACCATTCTCGAACGAATCCACTTCGTCCGGATCATTCTCCGCGGATGGCATGGCAACAACCGGCTTGTACATGACACCTGCTTTGTTCAACTTCTCCAACAACCTCTGCAATAGAAATATAAACTTAGTAATGGTAGCATGGTTTAAAACAGCAAACATACTGTAAACTATAAAGTTTGGGTGTGATACCTCAGCAACTTGATCAGAGATTTGCCTCATCTGGGTGTGTATGAAGTCCATGCACCGCTTCATTAGAAGCTCCATCAAATCTTCCGACAATGCGGCTGTCGTCAACTTCTTTGCATTTACAGTTGCAGGCTTGGTTTTTGGCTTCATGGTAGGCGCATTATTTGGGATGTTGGGCTCCTGAGCCCTATACTCCCGGGTGATATTATTTTTGATCTGCATGCGATATTGAAGTACATGTGATGAATAAAAAATAAAGAGTATTAAGTTACAAAACATTTAAGAAAGACGAAACACAATGACTTACCCTGACGTTACCACGGCCGCGCCCATTGTCATAGTCGAACCTATCTCTCCTAGTGGCTGCACCTTCTGTCCAGTTCCTCATAAGAGGTTGTATGGACAAGTTGGGATTATAGGCGCATTCGCCTTCGACCGGTTGCACCTTCTCCCAGTACAAGTACTACACAAAAATATAAGGATTTAGAGTTAGTAAAATACATCACATAAAATTGCAATGATATGATAATTGACATTATGCAACAGATCTCATATGTGTACCTGCAAGAGAGCCAAATTGCCTTTCGGCCATTGGCGGAGGTGTTTGCCTTTCTTCACTATGCGAAGGCAATCAAGGAGAACACGCATGGTGAAGGCATTCCAGTTAATCTTTGAAATACGTTTCACATCTTCGACCAAAGCGTAGTACTGCTTTGGCACAATCTTGCTCGACATGGGAGCAATAATTGTTCCTAACAGGACAAGGACTACTTTGCGAAGGAAATCGTCGTCGGTGGCTTTACTTTTAATTATGTCCTCAATGAGATTATCTATCACTATGTTTTCTGATGTCTTACTGAGAAATTGTGGCGGCACCCACTCCTTCATGTCCTCGCCTTCTTCAGTCAGAATGTCCGAAGCGGACATTCCTTGGTTCTCGAGGTTAAAGATGCACTCGACGTCGACCGCACCGAGAGTCACCTCCCCAACCTGCTCTTGTATAATGAATCTGCCCGTGCTGGCCTGAAAATTCTCAATCATATACCTAATCAGTAGGGTACGCATCTTAATAGATGGTATCTGCAGCATGCTGTGCAATGTTGTATCAGCCACTCTAGCGCGTTGACCGCTCGATAGATCTGCAACAAGCTTGCACCATTTCTCAATGGCGCATACTATTTCTCCATTCAGCTCGTCCATCCTGTTGAAAGAAAATATATAACTTTGTGACATTAGCTAACACTAAAGCAAAAATAACAATAGACATGCAAAAATATAAAACTTTCTGGCAGTAGCTAACACTAATGCAAAAATAACACTAATGCAAATACAAAACTATCACCATGTATACTGCAACATGCAGCCAAGTGTGTGCTGACATGAGGCAATAAAAAAATAACTACAATTGGTAATTGAATTTACTTGCATCTGATCAAGTTCTTTGAGTATTAGATAAATTATATAATCAATAAATATAATATGGTAAACTGTTACTAATTCGTCTAGTTGTCTTATTAACAGGGTTACAAATTGTTCAGCTATAAATAAACTAGAGTCTATAGCAATGGTACCTATTTGAGGTTCATCAACATCTAATGCTAATAACTCTTTAATGTTCTATGTGCACAACAATATAATTGGATCATGTGACAAAAATATAATTGGATCTTGTGACAAAAAATGTATTGCATCATGCTTCTCGAGAAACAACATCTTATTCTACCATGCTATGAAAGAACCAAAGTTTGTTTTCATCTACGCCATCTGGTTAGAACGCATCTAGTCAAGTTCATACTAGTTGAAAATATGTGGTAAACCTAAGTCCATCAAAGCAACGAGATGGAGGAAGTAGCTTGCTATGAAGGCGCGAGGGAAGGAGGACAATTTACTTGATCGGTCGATGAAGATGAAAGAAGTCGGCGATGCGTTCTCTTCGTAGTTCGTCGAGGTCGGCCTGCACGTGCGGACGACCTTGATCTTCTCGGGGTTTTTGTGGCGTGTGGGATGCAGCGGACGGAGCTGTCGACGCCTTGCCGACAGGAGTCGATCTAGTCGACGACATGTGCGAGGAGGAGGAGATTATATACGAGGTCGACGCCTAGGTCGTCGTAACTTCTCTGTGGCCAATCTCGCGATCTATATTTTCCTCCGTTGAAGCAAGGTTGAACGTGCTCCTCAATCGTAGGGATTAGGAACATATGGATTAGCACGATCCCAGAATTGTGTAACAGAACGGCAACTACTCCCGTGATCGACGTGCGTGTGATCGACGTGCATGGAAAGCGCAGCGTTGCGGGCCCCACAATATGGATTCAACACTTATTTGCGGTCTGGGCCGGCCCACCTACCTGCACCGTTTCTTCCGTCAAAATAAATATCATTGGTTCATCCCTAAAAAGCCTCTTTTTGACACCTATTAATTATTATATACTTGTATATGTTCAACAATATTTATAGTATCTCTATCATTTCTACAATATTATAGATGCATCGAGTGTCGGAAATGAACGATACTTGTCATGCATGCATGCCATGGTCATCGTAGGTTACGGATAAAGTTTGGGATCATTTCGTGAGATCGTAGGTTACGCATAAACCACTTTCAGACCTGCCCTCCGGCAGACCCGAATGGTCCTGCTTGTACATGGTGCGTGTGGAAGCATGCATGAGATGACCCCAACTTTTGGGACCATGTGGGCTTGGCCAATGTGGTCCCCCAGGCAAGGTGTGCATGAATTAGGACACCAAACGCACGTTGCGTCACGTGGGGGCAGTGTTGTAGGGTTTTGTCGCCGGAAAACCCTAGAAAATGCATCGAGTGTCGCAAATGAACGATACTTGTCACGCATGCATGCCATGGTCATCGTAGGGTATGCATGAAGTTTGGGATCATTTGGTGGGACCGTCAAGCAAAACCAATTTCAGACCTGACCTCCAGCAGACCCGAATGGTCCTGCTTGTACATAGTGCATGTGAAGCATGCATGAGATGACCCCAACTATTGGGACCATGTGGGCTTGGCCAATGTGGTCCCCCTGGCAAGGTGTGCACGAATTTGGATACAAAACGCACGTTGCGTCATGTGGGGGCAGTGTTGTAGGGTTCTGTCGCCGGAAAAACCCTAGAAATTGCATCGAGTGTCGCAAATGAACGATACTTGTCACGCATGCATGCCATGGTCATCGTAGGGTATGCACGAAGTTTGGGATCATTTGGTGGGACCGTCAAGGAAAACCAATTTCAGACCTGACCTCCGGCAGACCCGAATGGTCCTACTTGTACATAGTGCATGTGGAAGCATGCATGAGATGACCCCAACTATTGGGACCATGTGGGCTTGGCCAATGTGGCCCCCCAGGCAAGGTGTGCACGAATTCGGACACAAAACGCACGTTGCGTCATGTGGGGGCAGTGTTGTAGGGTTTTGTCGTCGGAAAAACCCTAGAAAAATGCATCAAGTTTTGGAAATGAACGATACTCGTCATGCATGCTTGCCATGGTCATCCTAGGGTGTGCATACAGTTTGATCTGAATTGGTGAGACCGAGAAGATAAACCTGCTTCTAGTACATGGTGCATGTGGAGGTATGCATGCGACTGTCCCAACTAGATTTGATTTAATAATATTTCAAGTATCAAACAGAAAATAAAATTTATAATTAGGAATGAAGAATTGAAATAAAACAGAACATTTTATGAGAATGAAGAAGTGCAATAGAACATAACATATTATCTTACATTTTGGAAATATTTCAAATATAAAGAAGAGAACAAATATTAGAATGAAGAAGTGAAATAAAACAAAACATTTTATCTTACAAACTAAAAATATTTCAAAAATAATAAAGATAAAAAATATTAGAATGAACAATTAAAACAAAACACACCATTTTAGTTTATATTTTGTAAATATTATCAATATACAAAAGAGAACGAACAAATGAAATAAATCACAATAGAATTTGGCATATTTTTTTAATTTTAGTAAACACTTTTAGAAATAATATAGAAAAAAGAGATTTGATTTTAAATATTAGATATATAAACAAGAAAATAAACAAAGAAAATATAAAACATATCAGCGCGCGGGTAAGGCTACCCTGGGCCAGCCCGCCCGAATTGGGCCCAAGGCGGAGCCGCGCAGGGCACATCGCAGCGCACAGCCGTTGGGTGGTGGGAGTTTAGTCCCACCTCGCCAAGCGAGAGAGCGCCGCACCGGTTTATATACCCAGCTGCGACTCCCCTCACAAGCTCTTATCAATTCCAGGCAGTACATTGCCTAACTCTCGTCCCCTCTGCCCTGTGGGGCCTACTAGCAGTAGAGATATTCTGCACCACGGGCCTGCATCCTGGCCCATGCACGGCAGGGTTCCTAGTCGTATGCAGGCCGTGGAGTATGAATTCTCCTGCTCTGGTAGGTGGGCACTTTTTTTTGGCATATTGCCATGTGTATTGATATTCAAATCACACACTAAATTATACACATGCTCACTTGCATTCAATACACATTTTTTTGCATATATGACAAGTTAATGTTTTGACCTTCAAGTCATCTTTTTTGGCATATTGCCATGTGTATTGATCTTCAAATCACACACTAAATTATACACATGCTCACTTGCATTCAATACATATTTTTTTGCATGTATGACAAGTTAATGTTTTGACCTTCAAGTCATCTAATAAATTTTACACATGCTCACTTACATGTAATACACATGGATATTAATTGGATTTCAACAAAAATGAGTCCGTGGTGTATGAATTCTACTACCACATGCATGCCATGGTCATGGTACGGTGTGCAAAAAGTTTGGGATCATTTGGTGGGACCGTCAAGGAAAAACCTCTTCCAAACTTGCCGTCCGGCAGACCCGAATGGTCCGACTTGTACATGGTGCATGTGAGGGCATGCATGAGATGACCCAAACTTTTGGGAGCATGTGAGCATGGCCAATGTGCCCCCCAGGCAAGGTGTGCACGAGTTCGGACACAAAACACACGTTGCGTCACGCCGCGGCAGTGTTCTAGGGTTTTATCACCGCAAAACGCCTACAAAATGCATAGAGTGTTGGAAATGAACGGTAGTTGCCAGGCATGCTTGCTATGGTCATCGTAGGGTGTGCATTAAAGTTTGCTATCAATTGGTGAGACCGAGAAGAAGAACCTGCTTGTAGTACTTGGTGCAAGTGGAGGCATACATGCGATTGTCCCAACTATATTTGATTTAATAATATTTCAAGTCTGAAACAGAAAATAAAATTTATAATTAGGAAAGACAACCATGAAAAGTGAAATATGAGACAACATTATATCATACATTATTTAAATTTATAACTGTCAGAACAAAGAAAAGAGGAGAATATAGAAAACAGAAGAACAAATTTGAATGAATAAGTGCAATAAAAGACAACATATTATCTTACATTTTGGAAATATTTCAAATATAAAGAAGAGAACAAATATTATAATGAAGAAGTGAAATAAAAGATAACATAATATCTTACATTTTGGAAATATTTCAAATATAAAGAAGAGAACAAATATTAGAATGAAGAAGTGAAATAAAACAGAACATTTTATCTTACAAACTAAAAATATTTGAAAAATAATAAAGATAAGAAATTTTGGACTGAAAAATTGAAATAAAACACAACATTTTAGTTCATATTTCGTAAATATTATCAATATACAAAAGAGTACGAACAAATGGAATAAAACACAACAGAATTTGGCATATTTTTTAATTTTAGTAAACACTGTTAGAAATAATATAGAAAAAAAAGAGATTTGATTTTAAATATTATAAATATAAACAAGAAAAGAAACAAAGAAAATATAAAAAATATCAGCGAGCGGGTAAGGCTGCCCTGGGCCAGCCCGCCCGAATTGGGCCCAAGGCGGAGCCGCGCAGGGCACATCGCAGCGCATAGCCGTTGGGTGGTGGGAGTTTAGTCCCACCTGGCCAAGCGAGAGAGCGTCCAAGGTTTTATATCTTTTTGAATTTTTTATTAATTTATAATGCCCTCTAGACTGACTCCTCAAAACATCGGCCTATACCTCAGGGGGGCATTGTAAAATATTCTTTTTCCAAATTTTCTTTCATAGGCATGATGGGAGCATGTGGGTCACCATGTTCAAGAAAGTTTGTGTGATTTGGAGGTGGTGGAAAAAATCACATTTGTTCAAAAACTGGCTTAGGTTAGAACAAATGGCCCTCCCGAATGCATTCATTTTTTCGACCACCTCCAAATGACCTCAACTTTGGCACACATGATCTATTGCACAAACAAAGGAGGGTTTCCAAGGTTTTATATTTTTTTTGAATTTTTTATTAATTTATAATGCCCTCTAGACTGACCGGTCAAAACATCGGTCTATACCTCAGGGGGCATTGTAAAATATTATTTTTCCAAATTTTCTTTCATAGGCATCATTGGAACATATGGGTCACCATGTTCAAGAAAGTTTGTGTGATTTGGAGGTAGTGGGAAAAATCACATTTGTTCAAAAACTGGCTTAAGTTAGACCGAATGGACCCTCCGGAATGCCGTCATCTTTTCGACCACCTCCAAATGACCTCAAGTTTGGCACACATGATCTATTGCACAAACAAAGGTGGGTTTCCAAGGTTTTATATTTTTTTGAATCTTTTATTAATTTATAATGCCCTCTAGACTGACTGGTCAAAACATGGGTCTTTACCTCAGGGGGGCATTGTAAAATATTCTTTTTCCAAATTTTCTTTCATAGGCATGACGGGAGCATGTGGGTCACCATGTTCAAGAAAGTTTGTGTGATTTGGAAGTGGTGGGAAAAATCACATTTGTTCAAAAACTGGCTTAAGTTAGACCAAATGGCCCCTCCGAAATGCGGTCATTTTTTCGACCACCTCCAAATGACCTCAACTCTGGCACACATGATCTATTGCACAAACAAAGGTGGGTTTCCAAGGTTTTATATCTTTTTGAATTTTTTATTAATTTATAATGCCCTCTAGACTGACTGGTCAAAACATCGGTCTATACCTCAGGGGGCATTGTAAAATATTCTTTTTCCAAATTTTCTTTCATAGGCATGATGGGAGCATGTGGGTCACCATGTTCAAGAAAGTTTGTGTGATTTGGAGGTGGTGGGAAAAATCACATTTGTTCAAAAACTGGCTTAAGTTAGACCAAATGGCCCCTCCGGAATGCGGTCATTTTTCGACCACCTCCAAATGACCTCAACTTTGGCACACATAATCTATTGCACAAACAAAGGTGGGTTTCCAAGGTTTTATATTTTTTTTGAATTTTTTATTAATTTATAATGCCCTGTAGACTGACTGGTCAAAACATCGGTCTATACCTCAGGGGGCATTGTAAAATATTATTTTTCCTAATTTTCTTTCATAGGCATCATTGGAACATGTTGGTCATCATGTTCAAGAAAGTTTGTGTGATTTGGAGGAGGTGGGAAAAATCATATTTGTTCAAAAACTAGCTTAAGTCAGACAAAATGGCCCCTCCGGAATACCTCAGGGGGCATTGTAAAATGTTATTTTTCCAAATTTTCTTTCATAGGCATGGCGGAAGAATGTGGGTCACCATGTTCAAGAAAGTTCGTGTGATTTGGTGGTTGTGGGAAAACTGACATTTGTTCAAAAACTGGCTTTAGTTAGACCAAATGGTCCCTTCGAATGCGGTCATTTTTTCGACGACCTCCAAGTGACCTCAACTTTGGCACACATGATCTATTGCACAAACAAAGGTGGGTTTCCAAGGTTTTATATTTTTTGAATTTTTTATTAATTTGTAATGCCCTCTAGACTGACTGGTCAAAACAACGGTCTTTACCTCAGGGGGGCATCGTAAAATATTATTTTTCCAAATTTTCTTTCATAGGCATGATGGGGGCATGTGGGTCACCATGTTCAAGAAAGTTTGTGTGATTTCGAGGTGGTGGGAAAAATCACATTTGTTCAAAAACTGGCTTAAGTTAGACCAAATGGCCCCTCCGGTATACGTTCATTTTTTCGACCACCTCCAAATGACCTCAACTTTGGCACACATGATCTATTGCACAAACAAACGTGGGTTTCCAAGGTTTTATATTTTTTTAATTTTTTAATAATTTATAATGCCCTCTAGACTGACTGGTCAAAACATCGGTCTTTACCTCATGGGGGCATTGTAAAATATTCTTTTTCCAAATTTTCTTTCATAGGCATGACGGGAGCATGTGGGTGACCATGTTCAAGAAAGTTTGTGTGATTTGGAGGTGGTGCGAGAAATCACATTTGTTCAAAGACTGGCTTAAGTTGGACCAAATGGCCGCTCCGGAATGCGGTCATTTTTTCGACCACCTCCAAATGACCACAACTTTCGCACAAATCATCTATTGCACAAAGAAAGGTGTGTTTCCAAGGTTTTATTTTTTTTGAATTTTTTATTAGTTTATAATGCCCTATAGACTGACTGGTCAAAACATCGGTCTATACCTCAGAGGGGCATTGTAAAATATTCTTTTTCCAAATTTTCTTTCATAGGCATGATTGGCACATGTGGGTCACCATGTTCAAGTAAGTTTCTGTGATTTGGAGGTGGTGGGAAAAATCACAGTTGTTCAAAAACTGTCTTAAGTTAGACCAAATGGCCCCTCCGGAATGCGATTATTTTTTCGACCACCTCCAAATGACCTCAACTTTAGCACACATGATCTATTGCACAAACAAAGGTGGGTTTCCAAGGTTTTATATTTTTTTTTGAATATTCTATTAATTTATAATGCCCTCTAGACTGACTGGTCAAAACATCGGTCTATACCTCAGGGGGGCATTGTAAAATATTCTTTTTCCAAATTTTCTTTCATAGGCATGATGCGAGCATGTGGGTCATCATGTTCAAGAAAGTTTCTGTGATTTGGAGGTGGTGGGAGAAATCACATTTGTTCAAAAACTGGCTTAAGTTAGACCAAATGGCCCCTCCGGAATGCAGTCATTTTTTCGACCACCTCCAAATGACCTCAACTTTGGCACACATGGTCTATTGCACAAAAAAGGTGGGTTTCCAAAGTTTTATATTTGTTTGAATTTTTTATTAATTTATAATGCCCTCTAGACTGACTGGTCAAAACATCTATCTATACCTCAAGGGGGCATTGTAAAATATTCTTTTTCCAATTTTTCTTTCATAGACATGATTGGCACATGTGGGACCATGTTCAAGAATGTTTGTGAGATTTGGAGGTGGTGGGAAAAATCACATTTGTTCAAAAACTAGCTTAAGTTAGACCAAATGGCCGCTCCAGAATGCGGTCATTTTTTCGACCACCTCCAAACGACCTCAACTTTGGCACACATGATCTATTGCACAAAAAAGGTGGGTTTCCAAGGTTTTATATGTTTTTTGAATTTTTTATTAATTTATAATGCCGTCTAGACTGACTGGTCAAAACATCGGTCTATACCTCAGGGGGGCATTGTAAAATATTCTTTTTCCAAATTTTCTTTCATAGGCATGATGGGAGCATGTGGGTAACCATGTTCAAGAAAGTTTGTGTGATTTTGAGGTGGTGGGAGAAATCACATTTGTTCAAAAACCGGCTTAAGTTAGACCAAATGGCCCCTCCAGAATTTGGTCATTTTTCGACCACCTCCAAATGACCTCAACTTTGGCACACATGATCTATTGCACAAACAAAGGTGGGTTTCCAAGGTTTTATATTTTTTTTGAATTTTTTTATTAATTTGTAATGCCCTCTAGACTAACTGGTCAAAACATCGGTCTATACCTTAGGGGGCAGTGTAAAATATTATTTTTCCAAATTTTCTTTCATAGGCATCATTGGAACATGTGGCTCACCATGTTCAAGAAAGTTTGTGTGATTAGGAGGTGGTGGGAAAAATCACATTTGTTCAAAAACTAGCTTAAGTTAAGACCAAATGGGCCCTCCGGAATGCGGTCATTTTTTCGACCACCTCCAAATGAACTCAACTTTGGCACACATGATCTATTCCACAAACAAAGGTTGGTTTCCAAGGTTTTATATTTTTTTGATTTTTTTATTAATTTATAATGCCCTCTAGACAGACTGGTCAGAACATCGGTCTATACCTCAGGGGGGCATTGTAAAATATTCTTTTTCCAATTTTTCTTTCATAGTTATGATTGGCACATGTGGGTCACCATGTTCAAGAAAGTTTGTATGATTTGGAGGTGGTGGGAAATATCACATTTGTTCAAAAACTGGCTTAAGTTAGACCAAATGGCCCCTCCGGAATGCGGTCATTTTTCGACCACCTCCAAATGACCTCAACTTTGGCACACATGATCTATTGCACAAACAAAGGTGGGTTTCCAAGGTTTTATATTTTTTTAAATTTTTTTATTAATTTATAATGCCCTGTAGACTGACTGGTCAAAACATCGGTCTATACCTCAGGGGGCATTGTAAAATATTATTTTTCCAAATTTTCTTTCATAGGCATCATTGGAACATGTGGGTCACCATGTTCAAGAAAGTTTGTGTGATTTGGAGGAGGTGGGAAAAATCATATTTGTTCAAAAACTAGCTTAAGTCAGACCAAATGGCCCCTCCGGAATGCAGTCATTTTTTCGACCACCTCCAAATGACCTCAACTTTGGCACACATGATCTATTGCACAAACAAAGGTGGGATTCCAAGGTTTTATATTTTTTTTTGAATTTTTTAGATAATTTATAATGCCCTCTAGACTGACTGGTCAAAACATCGGTCTATACCTCAGGGGGCATTGTAAAATATTCTTTTTCCAAATTTTCTTTCATAGGCATGATGGGAGCATGTGGCTCACCATGTTCAAGAAAGTTTGTGTGATTTGGAGCTGGTGGGAAAAATCACATTTGTTCAAAAACTGGCTTAAGTTAGACCAAATGGCCCCTGCGGAATGCGGTCATTTTTTCGACCACCTCCAAATGACCTCAACTTTGGCACACATGATCTATTGCACAAACAAAGGTGGGTTTCCAAGGTTTTATATTTGTTTGAATTTTTTATTAGTTTATAATGCCCTCTAGACTGACTGGTCAAAACATTGGTCTATACCTCAGGGGGCATTGTAAAATATTCTTTTTCCAATTTTTCTTTCATAGGCATGATTGGCACATGTGGGTCACCATGTTCAAGAAAGTTTGTGAGATTTGGAGGTGGTGGGAAAAATCACATTTGTTCAAAAGCTGGCTTAAGTTAGACCAAATGGCCGCTCCGGAATGCTGTCATTTTTTCGACCACCTCCAAATGACCTCAACTTAGGTACACATGATATATTGCACAAAAAATGTGGGTTTCCAAGGTTTTATAATTTTTTTGAATTTTTTATTAATTTATAATGCCCTCTAGACTGACTGGTCAAAACATCGGTCTATACCTCAGGGGGGCATTGTAAAATATTCTTTTTCCAATTTTTCTTTCATAGTTATGATTGGCACATGTGGGTCACCATGTTCAAGAAAGTTTGTGTGATTTGGAGGTGTTGGGATAAATCACATTTGTTCAAAAACTGGCTTAAGTTAGACCAAATGGCCCCTCCGGAATGCGGTCATTTTTTCGACCACCTCCAAATGACCTCAACTTTGGCACACATGATCTATTGCACAAACAAAGGTGGGTTTCCAAGGTTTTATTTTTTTTAATTTTTTATTAATTTATAATGCCCTCTAGACTGACTGGTCAAAACATCGGTCTATACCTCAGGGGGGCATTGTAAAATATTCTTTTTCCAATTTTTCTTTCATAGGCATGATTGGCACATGTGGGTCACCATGTTCAAGAAAGTTTGTGAGATTTGGAGGAGGTGGGAAAAATCACATTAGTTCAAAAATTGGCTTAAGTTAGACCAAATGGCCGCTCCGGAATGCGGTCATTTTTTCGACCACCTCCAAATGACCCAACTTTGGCACACATGATCTATTGCACAAACATAGGTGGGTTTCCAAGGTTTTATATTTTTTGAATTTTTTTATTAATTTAAAATGCCCTCTAGACTGACTGGTCAAAACATCAGTCTTTACCTCAGGGGGGCATTGTAAAATATTCTTTTTTCCAAATTTTCTTTCATAGGCATGATGGGAGCATGTGGGTCACCATGTTCAAGAAAGTTTGTGTGATTTGGAGGTGGTGGGAGAACTCACATTTGTTCAAAAACTGGCTTAAGATAGACCAAATGGCCCCTCCGGAATTCAGTCATTTTTTCGACCACCTCCAAATGACCTCAACTTTGGCACACATGATCTATTACACAAACAAAGGTGGGTTTCCCAGGTTTTATATCTTTTTTGAATTTTCTATTAATTTATAATACCCTCTAGACTAACTGGTCAAAACATCGGTCTATACCTCAAGGGGCAGTGTAAAATATTTTTTTTCCAAATTTTCTTTCATAGGCATCATTGGAACATGTGGGTCACCGTGTTCAAGAAAGTTTGTGTGATTTAGAGGTGGTGGGAAAAATCGCATTTCTTAAAAAACTAGCTTAAGTTAAGACCAAATGGCCCCTCCGGAATGCGGTCATTTTTTCGACCACCTCCAAATGACCTCAACTTTGGCACACATGATCTATTGCACAAACAAATGTGGTTTTCCAAGGTTTTATATATTTTGAATTTTGTATTAATTTATAATGCCCTCTAGACTGACTGGTCAAAACATCGGTCTTTACCTCAGGGGGCATTGTAAAATATCATTTTTCCAAATTTTCTTTCATAGGCATGATGGGAGCATGTGGGTCACCATTTTCAAGAAAGTTTGCGTGATTTGGAGGTTGTGGGAAAAATCACATTTGTTCAAAAACTGGCTTAAGTTAGACCAAATGGCCCCTCCGGAATGCGGTCATTTTTTCGACCACCTCCAAATGACCTCAACTTTGGCACACATGATCTATTGCACAAACAAAGGTGGGTTTCTAAGGTTTTATATTTTTTTGAATTTTTTATTAATTTATAATGCCCTCTAGACTAACTGGTCAAAACATCGGTCTATACCTCAGGGGGCATTGTAAAATATTATTTTTCCAAATTTTCTTTCATAGGCATCATTGGGACATGTGGGTCACCATGTTCAAGAAAGTTTGTGTGATTTGGAGGTGGTGGGAAAAATCACATTTGTTCAAAAACTAGCTTAAGTTAGACCAAATGGCCCCTCCGGAATACGGTCATTTTTTCGACCACCTCCAAATGACCTAAATTTTGGCACACATGATTTATTGCACAAAAAAAGGTGGGTTTTCAAGGTTTTATATTTTTTTGAATTTTTTATTAATTTATAATGCCCTCTAGACTGACTGGTCAAAACATCGGTCTATACCTCAAGGGGGCATTGTAAAATATTCTTTTTACAATTTTTCTTTCATAGGCATGATTGGCACATGTGGGTCACCATGTTTAAGAAAGTTTGTGTGATTTGGAGGTGGTGGGAAAAATCACATTTGTTCAAAAACTGGCTTAAGTTAGACCACATGGCCGTTCCGGAATGCGGTCATTTTTTCGACCACCTCCAAATGACCTCAACTTTGGCACACATGATCTATTGCACAAAAAAGGTGGGTTTCCAAGGTTTTATATTTTTTTGAATTTTTTATTAATTTATAATGCTCTCTAGACTGACTCATCAAAACATCGGTCTATACCTGAGGGGGCATTGTAAAATATTCTTTTTCCAATTTTTCTTTCATAGGCATGATGCGAGCATGTGGGTCACCATGTTCAAGAAAGTTTGTGTGATTTGGAGGTGGTCGGAAAAATCACATTTGTTCAAAAACTGGCTTAAGTTAGACCAAATGGCCCCTCCGGAATGCGGTCATTTTTTCGACCACCTCCAAATGACCTCAACTTTGGCACACATGATCTATTGCACAAACAAAGGTGGGTTTCTAAGGTTTTATATTTTTTTAAATTTTTATTAATTTATAATGCCCTCTACACTGACTCGTCAAAACATCGGTCTATACCTCAGGGGGGCATTGTAAAATGTTATTTTTCCAAATTTTCTTTCATAGGCATCATTGGGACATGTGGGTCACCATGTTGAAGAAAGTTTGTGTGATTTGGAGGTGGTGGGAAAAATCACATTTGTTCAAAAACTAGCTTAAGTTAGACCGAATGGCCCCTCTGTAATGCGGTCATCTTTTCGACCACCTCCAAATGACCTCAACTTTGGCAGACATGATCTATTGCACAAACAAAGGTGGGTTTCCAAGGTTTTATATTTTTTTAATTTTTTATTAATTTATAATGCCCTCTAGACTGACTAGTCAAAACATCGGTCTATACCTCAGGGGGGCATTGTAAAATATTTTTTTCCAAATTTTATTTCATAGGCATGATTGGCACGTGTGTGTCACCATGTTCAATAAAGTTTGTGTGATTTGGAGGTGGTGGGAAAATCACATTTGTTCAAAAACTGGCTTAAGTTAGACCAAATGGCCCCTCCGGAATACGGTCATTTTTTCGACCACCTCCAAATGACCTCAACTTTGGCACACATGATCTATTGCACAAACAAAGGTGGGTTTCCAAGGTTTTATATTTTTTTGAATTTTTTATTAATTTATAATGCCCTCTAGACTGACTAGTCAAAACATCGGTCTATACCTCAGGGGGGCATTGTAAAATATATTTTTCCAAATTCTATTTCATAGGCATGATTGGCACATGTGTGTCACCATGTTCAAGAAAGTTTGTGTGATTTGGAGGTGGTGGGAAAAATCTTATTTGTTCAAAAACTCGCTTAAGTTAGACCAAATGGCCCCTCCGTAATGCGGTCATTTTTTCGACCACCTCCAAATGACCTCAACTTTGGCACACATGATCTACAAACAAAGGTGGGTTTCCAAGGTTTTATATTTTTTTGAATTTTTTATTAATTCATAATGCCCTCTAGACAGACTGGTCAAAACATCGGTCTATACCTCACGGGGGCATTGTAAAATATCATTTTTCCGAATTTTCGTTCATAGGCATGATGGGAGTATGTGGGTCACCATGTTGAAGAAAGTTTGTGTGATTTGGAGGTGGTGGGAAAATCACATTTGTTCAGAAACTGGATTAGAACAAATGGCCCCTCCGGAATGCGGTCATTTTTTTGACCACCTCCAAATGACCTCAACTTTGGCACAATTGATCTATTGCACAAACAAAGGTGGGTTTCCAAGGTTTTATATTTTTTTGAATTTTTTATTAATTTATAATGCCCTCTAGACTAACTGGTCAAAACATCGGTCTATACCTCAGGGGGGCATTGTAAAATATTATTTTTCCAAATTTTATTTCATAGGAATGATTGGCACATGTGGGTCACCATGTTCAAGAAAGTTTGTGTGATTTGGAGGTGGTGGGAAAATCACATTTGTTCAAAAACTGGCTTAAGTTAGACCAAATGGCCCCTCCGGAATACGGTCATTTTTTTGACCACCTCCAAATGACCTCAACTTTGGCACACATGATCTATTGCACAAACAAAGGTGGGTTTCCAAGGTTTTATATTTTTTGAATTTTTTATTAATTTATAGTGCCCTCTAGACTGACTGGTCAAAACATCGGTCTATACCTCAGGGGGGCATTGTAAAATATTCTTTTTCCAATTTTTCTTTCATAGGCATGATTGGCACATGTGGGTCACCATGTTCAATAAAGTTTGTGTGATTTGGAGGTGGTGGGAAAAATCACATTTGTTCAAAAACTGGCTTAAGTTAGACCAAATGGCCCCTCCGGAATGCGGTCATCTTTTCGACCACCTCCAAATGACCTCAACTTTGGCACACATGATCTATTGCACAAACAATGGCGGGTTTCCAAGGTTTTATATTTTTTGAATTTTTTATTAATTTATAATGCCCTCTAGACTGACTGGTCAAAACATCGGTCTATACCTCAGGGGGGCATTGGAAAATATTCTTTGTCCAAATTTTCTTTCATAGGCATGATTGGCACATGTGGGTCACCATGTTGAAGAAAGTTTGTGTGATTTGGAGGTGGTGGGAAAAATCACATTTGTTCAAAAACTGGCTTAAGTTAAGACCAAATGGCCCCTCCGGAATGCGGTCATTTTTTCGACCACCTCCAAATGACCTCAACTTTGGCACACATGATCTATTGCACAAACAAAGGTGGGTTTCCAAGGTTTTATATTTTTTAGTTTTTTATTAATTCATAATGCCCTCTAGACTGACTGGTCAAAACATCGGTCTATACCTCAGGGGGGCATTGTAAAACATCATTTTTCCAATTTTTCTTTCATAGTTATGATTGGCACATGTGGCTCACCATGTTCAAGAAAGTTTGTGTGATTTGGAGGTGGTGGGAAAATCACATTTGTTCAAAAACTGGCTTAAGTTAGACCAAATGGCCCCTCCGGAATGCGGTCATTTTTTCGACCACCTCCAAATGACCTCAACTTTGGCACACATCATCTATTGCACAAACAAAGGTGGGTTTCCAAGGTTTTATATTTTTTTTTGAATTTTTTATTAATTTATAATGCCCTCTAGACTGACTCGTCAAAACATCGGTCTATACCTCAGGGGCATTGTAAAATATTCTTTTTCCAAATTTTATTTCATAGGCATGATTGGCACATGTGGGTCACCATGTTCAAGAAAGTTTGTGTGATTTGGAGGTGGTGGGAAAATCACATTTGTTCAAAAACTGGCTTAAGTTACACCAAATGGCCCCTCCGGAATACGGACATTTTTTTGACCACCTCCAAATGACCTCAACTTTGGCACACATGATCTATCGCACAAACAAAGGTGGGCTTCCAAGGTTTTATATTTTTTGAATTTTTTATTAATTTATAATGCCCTCTAGACTGACTGGTCAAAACATCGGTCTATACCTCAGTGGGGCATTGGAAAATATTCTTTTTCCAAATTTTCTTTCATAGGCATGATTGGCACATGTGGGTCACCATGTTGAAGAAAGTTTGTGTGATTTGGAGGTGGTGGGAAAAATCACATTTGTTCAAAAACTGGCTTAAATTAGACCAAATGGCCCCTCCGGAATACGGTCATTTTTTCGACCACCTCCAAATGACCTCAACTTTGGCACACATGATCTATTGCAGAAACAAAGGTGGGTTTCCAGGGTTTTATATTTTTTTGAATTTTTTATTAATTTTTAATGCCATCTAGACTGACTAGTCAAAACATCGGTCTATACCTCAGGGGGGCATTGTAAAATATTCTCTTTCCAAATTTTATTTCATAGGCATGATTGGCACATGTGGGTCACCATGTTCAAGAAAGTTTGTGTGATTTGGAGGTGGTGGGAAAAATCACATTTGTCCAAAAACTGGCTTAAATTAGACCAGATGGCCCCTCTGTAATGCGGTCATCTTTTCGACCACCTCCAAATGACCTCAACTTTGGCAGACATGATCTATTGCACAAACAAAGGTGGGTTTCCAAGGTTTTATATTTTTTAAATTTTTTATTAATTTATAATGCCCTCTAGACTGAGTAGTCAAAACATCGGTCTATACCTCAAGGGGGCATTGTAAAATATTTTTTTCCAAATTTTATTTCATAGGCATGATTGGCACGTGTGTGTCACCATGTTCAATAAAGTTTGTGTGATTTGGAGGTGGTGGGAAAATCACATTTGTTCAAAAACTGGCTTAAGTTAGACCAAATGGCCCCTCCGGAATACGGTCATTTTTTCGACCACCTCCAAATGACCTCAACTTTGGCACACATGATCTATTGCACAAACAAAGGTGGGTTTCCAAGGTTTTATATTTTTTTTGAATTTTTTATTAATTTATAATGCCCTCTAGACTGACTAGTCAAAACATCGGTCTATACCTCAGGGGGGCATTGTAAAATATATTTTTCCAAATTCTATTTCATAGGCATGATTGGCACATGTGTGTCACCATGTTCAAGAAAGTTTGTGTGATTTGGAGGTGGTGGGAAAAATCTTATTTGTTCAAAAACTCGCTTAAGTTAGACCAAATGGCCCCTCCGTAATGCGGTCATTTTTTCGACCACCTCCAAATGACCTCAACTTTGGCACACATGATCTACAAACAAAGGTGGGTTTCCAAGGTTTTATATTTTTTTGAATTTTTTATTAATTCATAATGCCCTCTAGACAGACTGGTCAAAACATCGGTCTATACCTCACGGGGGCATTGTAAAATATCATTTTTCCGAATTTTCGTTCATAGGCATGATGGGAGTATGTGGGTCACCATGTTGAAGAAAGTTTGTGTGATTTGGAGGTGGTGGGAAAATCACATTTGTTCAGAAACTGGATTAGAACAAATGGCCCCTCCGGAATGCGGTCATTTTTTTGACCACCTCCAAATGACCTCAACTTTGGCACAATTGATCTATTGCACAAACAAAGGTGGGTTTCCAAGGTTTTATATTTTTTTGAATTTTTTATTAATTTATAATGCCCTCTAGACTAACTGGTCAAAACATCGGTCTATACCTCAGGGGGGCATTGTAAAATATTATTTTTCCAAATTTTATTTCATAGGAATGATTGGCACATGTGGGTCACCATGTTCAAGAAAGTTTGTGTGATTTGGAGGTGGTGGGAAAATCACATTTGTTCAAAAACTGGCTTAAGTTAGACCAAATGGCCCCTCCGGAATACGGTCATTTTTTTGACCACCTCCAAATGACCTCAACTTTGGCACACATGATCTATTGCACAAACAAAGGTGGGTTTCCAAGGTTTTATATTTTTTGAATTTTTTATTAATTTATAGTGCCCTCTAGACTGACTGGTCAAAACATCGGTCTATACCTCAGGGGGGCATTGTAAAATATTCTTTTTCCAATTTTTCTTTCATAGGCATGATTGGCACATGTGGGTCACCATGTTCAATAAAGTTTGTGTGATTTGGAGGTGGTGGGAAAAATCACATTTGTTCAAAAACTGGCTTAAGTTAGACCAAATGGCCCCTCCGGAATGCGGTCATCTTTTCGACCACCTCCAAATGACCTCAACTTTGGCACACATGATCTATTGCACAAACAATGGCGGGTTTCCAAGGTTTTATATTTTTTGAATTTTTTATTAATTTATAATGCCCTCTAGACTGACTGGTCAAAACATCGGTCTATACCTCAGGGGGGCATTGGAAAATATTCTTTGTCCAAATTTTCTTTCATAGGCATGATTGGCACATGTGGGTCACCATGTTGAAGAAAGTTTGTGTGATTTGGAGGTGGTGGGAAAAATCACATTTGTTCAAAAACTGGCTTAAGTTAAGACCAAATGGCCCCTCCGGAATGCGGTCATTTTTTCGACCACCTCCAAATGACCTCAACTTTGGCACACATGATCTATTGCACAAACAAAGGTGGGTTTCCAAGGTTTTATATTTTTTAGTTTTTTATTAATTCATAATGCCCTCTAGACTGACTGGTCAAAACATCGGTCTATACCTCAGGGGGGCATTGTAAAACATCATTTTTCCAATTTTTCTTTCATAGTTATGATTGGCACATGTGGCTCACCATGTTCAAGAAAGTTTGTGTGATTTGGAGGTGGTGGGAAAATCACATTTGTTCAAAAACTGGCTTAAGTTAGACCAAATGGCCCCTCCGGAATGCGGTCATTTTTTCGACCACCTCCAAATGACCTCAACTTTGGCACACATCATCTATTGCACAAACAAAGGTGGGTTTCCAAGGTTTTATATTTTTTTTTGAATTTTTTATTAATTTATAATGCCCTCTAGACTGACTCGTCAAAACATCGGTCTATACCTCAGGGGCATTGTAAAATATTCTTTTTCCAAATTTTATTTCATAGGCATGATTGGCACATGTGGGTCACCATGTTCAAGAAAGTTTGTGTGATTTGGAGGTGGTGGGAAAATCACATTTGTTCAAAAACTGGCTTAAGTTACACCAAATGGCCCCTCCGGAATACGGACATTTTTTTGACCACCTCCAAATGACCTCAACTTTGGCACACATGATCTATCGCACAAACAAAGGTGGGCTTCCAAGGTTTTATATTTTTTGAATTTTTTTATTAATTTATAATGCCCTCTAGACTGACTGGTCAAAACATCGGTCTATACCTCAGTGGGGCATTGGAAAATATTCTTTTTCCAAATTTTCTTTCATAGGCATGATTGGCACATGTGGGTCACCATGTTGAAGAAAGTTTGTGTGATTTGGAGGTGGTGGGAAAAATCACATTTGTTCAAAAACTGGCTTAAATTAGACCAAATGGCCCCTCCGGAATACGGTCATTTTTTCGACCACCTCCAAATGACCTCAACTTTGGCACACATGATCTATTGCAGAAACAAAGGTGGGTTTCCAGGGTTTTATATTTTTTTGAATTTTTTATTAATTTTTAATGCCATCTAGACTGACTAGTCAAAACATCGGTCTATACCTCAGGGGGGCATTGTAAAATATTCTCTTTCCAAATTTTATTTCATAGGCATGATTGGCACATGTGGGTCACCATGTTCAAGAAAGTTTGTGTGATTTGGAGGTGGTGGGAAAAATCACATTTGTCCAAAAACTGGCTTAAATTAGACCAGATGGCCCCTCTGTAATGCGGTCATCTTTTCGACCACCTCCAAATGACCTCAACTTTGGCAGACATGATCTATTGCACAAACAAAGGTGGGTTTCCAAGGTTTTATATTTTTTAAATTTTTTATTAATTTATAATGCCCTCTAGACTGAGTAGTCAAAACATCGGTCTATACCTCAAGGGGGCATTGTAAAATATTTTTTTCCAAATTTTATTTCATAGGCATGATTGGCACGTGTGTGTCACCATGTTGAATAAAGTTTGTGTGATTTGGAGGTGGTGGGAAAATCACATTTGTTCAAAAACTGGCTTAAGTTAGACCAAATGGCCCCTCCGGAATACGGTCATTTTTTCGACCACCTCCAAATGACCTCAACTTTGGCACACATGATCTATTGCACAAACAAAGGTGGGTTTCCAAGGTTTTATATTTTTTTTGAATTTTTTATTAATTTATAATGCCCTCTAGACTGACTAGTCAAAACATCGGTCTATACCTCAGGGGGGCATTGTAAAATATATTTTTCCAAATTTTATTTCATAGGCATGATTGGCACATGTGTGTCACCATGTTCAAGAAAGTTTGTGTGATTTGGAGGTGGTGGGAAAAATCTTATTTGTTCAAAAACTCGCTTAAGTTAGACCAAATGGCCCCTCCGTAATGCGGTCATTTTTTCGACCACCTCCAAATGACCTCAACTTTGGCACACATGATCTACAAACAAAGGTGGGTTTCCAAGGTTTTATATTTTTTGAATTTTTTATTAATTCATAATGCCCTCTAGACAGACTGGTCAAAACATCGGTCTATACCTCACGGGGGCATTGTAAAATATCATTTTTCCGAATTTTCGTTCATAGGCATGATGGGAGTATGTGGGTCACCATGTTGAAGAAAGTTTGTGTGATTTGGAGGTGGTGGGAAAATCACATTTGTTCAGAAACTGGATTAGAACAAATGGCCCCTCCGGAATGCGGTCATTTTTTTGACCACCTCCAAATGACCTCAACTTTGGCACAATTGATCTATTGCACAAACAAAGGTGGGTTTCCAAGGTTTTATATTTTTTTGAATTTTTTATTAATTTATAATGCCCTCTAGACTGACTGGTTAAAACATCGGTCTATACCTCAGGGGGGCATTGTAAAATATTATTTTTCCAAATTTTATTTCATAGGAATGATTGGCACATGTGGGTCACCATGTTCAAGAAAGTTTGTGTGATTTGGAGGTGGTGGGAAAATCACATTTGTTCAAAAACTGGCTTAAGTTAGACCAAATGGCCCCTCCGGAATACGGTCATTTTTTTGACCACCTCCAAATGACCTCAACTTTGGCACACATGATCTATTGCACAAACAAAGGTGGGTTTCCAAGGTTTTATATTTTTTGAATTTTTTATTAATTTATAGTGCCCTCTAGACTGACTGGTCAAAACATCGGTCTATACCTCAGGGGGGCATTGTAAAATATTCTTTTTCCAATTTTTCTTTCATAGGCATGATTGGCACATGTGGGTCACCATGTTCAATAAAGTTTGTGTGATTTGGAGGTGGTGGGAAAAATCACATTTGTTCAAAAACTGGCTTAAGTTAGACCAAATGGCCCCTCCGGAATGCGGTCATCTTTTCGACCACCTCCAAATGACCTCAACTTTGGCACACATGATCTATTGCACAAACAATGGCGGGTTTCCAAGGTTTTATATTTTTTGAATTTTTTATTAATTTATAATGCCCTCTAGACTGACTGGTCAAAACATCGGTCTATACCTCAGGGGGGCATTGGAAAATATTCTTTGTCCAAATTTTCTTTCATAGGCATGATTGGCACATGTGGGTCACCATGTTGAAGAAAGTTTGTGTGATTTGGAGGTGGTGGGAAAAATCACATTTGTTCAAAAACTGGCTTAAGTTAAAAGACCAAATGGCCCCTCCGGAATGCGGTCATTTTTTCGACCACCTCCAAATGACCTCAACTTTGGCACACATGATCTATTGCACAAACAAAGGTGGGTTTCCAAGGTTTTATATTTTTTAGTTTTTTATTAATTCATAATGCCCTCTAGACTGACTGGTCAAAACATCGGTCTATACCTCAGGGGGGCATTGTAAAACATGATTTTTCCAATTTTTCTTTCATAGTTATGATTGGCACATGTGGCTCACCATGTTCAAGAAAGTTTGTGTGATTTGGAGGTGGTGGGAAAATCACATTTGTTCAAAAACTGGCTTAAGTTAGACCAAATGGCCCCTCCGGAATGCGGTCATTTTTTCGACCACCTCCAAATGACCTCAACTTTGGCACACATCATCTATTGCACAAACAAAGGTGGGTTTCCAAGGTTTTATATTTTTTTTTGAATTTTTTATTAATTTATAATGCCCTCTAGACTGACTCGTCAAAACATCGGTCTATACCTCAGGGGCATTGTAAAATATTCTTTTTCCAAATTTTATTTCATAGGCATGATTGGCACATGTGGGTCACCATGTTCAAGAAAGTTTGTGTGATTTGGAGGTGGTGGGAAAATCACATTTGTTCAAAAACTGGCTTAAGTTACACCAAATGGCCCCTCCGGAATACGGACATTTTTTTGACCACCTCCAAATGACCTCAACTTTGGCACACATGATCTATCGCACAAACAAAGGTGGGCTTCCAAGGTTTTATATTTTTTGAATTTTTTATTAATTTATAATGCCCTCTAGACTGACTGGTCAAAACATCGGTCTATACCTCAGTGGGGCATTGGAAAATATTCTTTTTCCAAATTTTCTTTCATAGGCATGATTGGCACATGTGGGTCACCATGTTGAAGAAAGTTTGTGTGATTTGGAGGTGGTGGGAAAAATCACATTTGTTCAAAAACTGGCTTAAATTAGACCAAATGGCCCCTCCGGAATACGGTCATTTTTTCGACCACCTCCAAATGACCTCAACTTTGGCACACATGATCTATTGCAGAAACAAAGGTGGGTTTCCAGGGTTTTATATTTTTTTGAATTTTTTATTAATTTTTAATGCCATCTAGACTGACTAGTCAAAACATCGGTCTATACCTCAGGGGGGCATTGTAAAATATTCTCTTTCCAAATTTTATTTCATAGGCATGATTGGCACATGTGGGTCACCATGTTCAAGAAAGTTTGTGTGATTTGGAGGTGGTGGGAAAAATCACATTTGTCCAAAAACTGGCTTAAATTAGACCAGATGGCCCCTCTGTAATGCGGTCATCTTTTCGACCACCTCCAAATGACCTCAACTTTGGCAGACATGATCTATTGCACAAACAAAGGTGGGTTTCCAAGGTTTTATATTTTTTAAATTTTTTTATTAATTTATAATGCCCTCTAGACTGAGTAGTCAAAACATCGGTCTATACCTCAAGGGGGCATTGTAAAATATTTTTTTCCAAATTTTATTTCATAGGCATGATTGGCACGTGTGTGTCACCATGTTCAATAAAGTTTGTGTGATTTGGAGGTGGTGGGAAAATCACATTTGTTCAAAAACTGGCTTAAGTTAGACCAAATGGCCCCTCCGGAATACGGTCATTTTTTCGACCACCTCCAAATGACCTCAACTTTGGCACACATGATCTATTGCACAAACAAAGGTGGGTTTCCAAGGTTTTATATTTTTTTTGAATTTTTTATTAATTTATAATGCCCTCTAGACTGACTAGTCAAAACATCGGTCTATACCTCAGGGGGGCATTGTAAAATATATTTTTCCAAATTTTATTTCATAGGCATGATTGGCACATGTGTGTCACCATGTTCAAGAAAGTTTGTGTGATTTGGAGGTGGTGGGAAAAATCTTATTTGTTCAAAAACTCGCTTAAGTTAGACCAAATGGCCCCTCCGTAATGCGGTCATTTTTTCGACCACCTCCAAATGACCTCAACTTTGGCACACATGATCTACAAACAAAGGTGGGTTTCCAAGGTTTTATATTTTTTGAATTTTTTATTAATTCATAATGCCCTCTAGACAGACTGGTCAAAACATCGGTCTATACCTCACGGGGGCATTGTAAAATATCATTTTTCCGAATTTTCGTTCATAGGCATGATGGGAGTATGTGGGTCACCATGTTGAAGAAAGTTTGTGTGATTTGGAGGTGGTGGGAAAATCACATTTGTTCAGAAACTGGATTAGAACAAATGGCCCCTCCGGAATGCGGTCATTTTTTTGACCACCTCCAAATGACCTCAACTTTGGCACAATTGATCTATTGCACAAACAAAGGTGGGTTTCCAAGGTTTTATATTTTTTTGAATTTTTTATTAATTTATAATGCCCTCTAGACTGACTGGTTAAAACATCGGTCTATACCTCAGGGGGGCATTGTAAAATATTATTTTTCCAAATTTTATTTCATAGGAATGATTGGCACATGTGGGTCACCATGTTCAAGAAAGTTTGTGTGATTTGGAGGTGGTGGGAAAATCACATTTGTTCAAAAACTGGCTTAAGTTAGACCAAATGGCCCCTCCGGAATACGGTCATTTTTTTGACCACCTCCAAATGACCTCAACTTTGGCACACATGATCTATTGCACAAACAAAGGTGGGTTTCCAAGGTTTTATATTTTTTGAATTTTTTATTAATTTATAGTGCCCTCTAGACTGACTGGTCAAAACATCGGTCTATACCTCAGGGGGGCATTGTAAAATATTCTTTTTCCAATTTTTCTTTCATAGGCATGATTGGCACATGTGGGTCACCATGTTCAATAAAGTTTGTGTGATTTGGAGGTGGTGGGAAAAATCACATTTGTTCAAAAACTGGCTTAAGTTAGACCAAATGGCCCCTCCGGAATGCGGTCATCTTTTCGACCACCTCCAAATGACCTCAACTTTGGCACACATGATCTATTGCACAAACAATGGCGGGTTTCCAAGGTTTTATATTTTTTGAATTTTTTATTAATTTATAATGCCCTCTAGACTGACTGGTCAAAACATCGGTCTATACCTCAGGGGGGCATTGGAAAATATTCTTTGTCCAAATTTTCTTTCATAGGCATGATTGGCACATGTGGGTCACCATGTTGAAGAAAGTTTGTGTGATTTGGAGGTGGTGGGAAAAATCACATTTGTTCAAAAACTGGCTTAAGTTAAAAGACCAAATGGCCCCTCCGGAATGCGGTCATTTTTTCGACCACCTCCAAATGACCTCAACTTTGGCACACATGATCTATTGCACAAACAAAGGTGGGTTTCCAAGGTTTTATATTTTTTAGTTTTTTATTAATTCATAATGCCCTCTAGACTGACTGGTCAAAACATCGGTCTATACCTCAGGGGGGCATTGTAAAACATGATTTTTCCAATTTTTCTTTCATAGTTATGATTGGCACATGTGGCTCACCATGTTCAAGAAAGTTTGTGTGATTTGGAGGTGGTGGGAAAATCACATTTGTTCAAAAACTGGCTTAAGTTAGACCAAATGGCCCCTCCGGAATGCGGTCATTTTTTCGACCACCTCCAAATGACCTCAACTTTGGCACACATCATCTATTGCACAAACAAAGGTGGGTTTCCAAGGTTTTATATATATTTTTTTGAATTTTTTATTAATTTATAATGCCCTCTAGACTGACTCGTCAAAACATCGGTCTATACCTCAGGGGCATTGTAAAATATTCTTTTTCCAAATTTTATTTCATAGGCATGATTGGCACATGTGGGTCACCATGTTCAAGAAAGTTTGTGTGATTTGGAGGTGGTGGGAAAATCACATTTGTTCAAAAACTGGCTTAAGTTACACCAAATGGCCCCTCCGGAATACGGACATTTTTTTGACCACCTCCAAATGACCTCAACTTTGGCACACATGATCTATCGCACAAACAAAGGCGGGCTTCCAAGGTTTTATATTTTTTGAATTTTTTATTAATTTATAATGCCCTCTAGACTGACTGGTCAAAACATCGGTCTATACCTCAGGGGGGCATTGGAAAATATTCTTTTTCCAAATTTTCTTTCATAGGCATGATTGGAACATGTGGGTCACCATGTTGAAGAAAGTTTGTGTGATTTGGAGGTGGTGGGAAAAATCACATTTGTTCAAAAACTAGCTTAAGTTAGACCGAATGGCCCCTCTGTAATGCGGTCATCTTTTCGACCACCTCCAAATGACCTCAACTTTGGCAGACATGATCTATTGCACAAACAAAGGTGGGTTTCCAAGGTTTTATATTTTTTAAATTTTTTATTAATTTATAATGCCCTCTAGATTGAGTAGTCAAAACATCGGTCTATACCTCAAGGGGGCATTGTAAAATATTTTTTTCCAAATTTTATTTCATAGGCATGATTGGCACGTGTGTGTCACCATGTTCAATAAAGTTTGTGTGATTTGGAGGTGGTGGGAAAATCACATTTGTTCAAAAACTGGCTTAAGTTAGACCAAATGGCCCCTCCGGAATACGGTCATTTTTTCGACCACCTCCAAATGACCTCAACTTTGGCACACATGATCTATTGCACAAACAAAGGTGGGTTTCCAAGGTTTTATATTTTTTTGAATTTTTTATTAATTTATAATGCCCTCTAGACTGACTAGTCAAAACATCGGTCTATACCTCAGGGGGGCATTGTAAAATATATTTTTCCAAATTTTATTTCATAGGCATGATTGGCACATGTGTGTCACCATGTTCAAGAAAGTTTGTGTGATTTGGAGGTGGTGGGAAAAATCTTATTTGTTCAAAAACTCGCTTAAGTTAGACCAAATGGCCCCTCCGGAATGCGGTCATCTTTTCGACCACCTCCAAATGACCTCAACTTTGGCACACATGATCTATTGCACAAACAATGGCGGGTTTCCAAGGTTTTATATTTTTTGAATTTTTTATTAATTTATAATGCCCTCTAGACTGACTGGTCAAAACATCGGTCTATACCTCAGGGGGGCATTGGAAAATATTCTTTGTCCAAATTTTCTTTCATAGGCATGATTGGCACATGTGGGTCACCATGTTGAAGAAAGTTTGTGTGATTTGGAGGTGGTGGGAAAAATCACATTTGTTCAAAAACTGGCTTAAGTTAAGACCAAATGGCCCCTCCGTAATGCGGTCATTTTTTCGACCACCTCCAAATGACCTCAACTTTGGCACACATGATCTACAAACAAAGGTGGGTTTCCAAGGTTTTATATTTTTTTGAATTTTTTATTAATTCATAATGCCCTCTAGACAGACTGGTCAAAACATCGGTCTATACCTCACGGGGGCATTGTAAAATATCATTTTTCTGAATTTTCGTTCATAGGCATGATGGGAGTATGTGGGTCACCATGTTGAAGAAAGTTTGTGTGATTTGGAGGTGGTGGGAAAATCACATTTGTTCAGAAACTGGATTAGAACAAATGGCCCCTCCGGAATGCGGTCATTTTTTTGACCACCTCCAAATGACCTCAACTTTGGCACAATTGATCTATTGCACAAACAAAGGTGGGTTTCCAAGGTTTTATATTTTTTTGAATTTTTTATTAATTTATAATGCCCTCTAGACTGACTGGTCAAAACATCGGTCTATACCTCAGGGGGGCATTGTAAAATATTATTTTTCCAAATTTTATTTCATAGGAATGATTGGCACATGTGGGTCACCATGTTCAAGAAAGTTTGTGTGATTTGGAGGTGGTGGGAAAATCACATTTGTTCAAAAACTGGCTTAAGATAGACCAAATGGCCCCTCCAGAATACGGTCATTTTTTTGACCACCTCCAAATGACCTCTACTTTGGCACACATGATCTATTGCACAAACAAAGGTGGGTTTCCAAGGTTTTATATTTTTGAATTTTTTATTAATTTATAGTGCCCTCTAGACTGACTGGTCAAAACATCGGTCTATACCTCAGGGGGGCATTGTAAAATATTCTTTTTCCAATTTTTCTTTCATAGGCATGATTGGCACATGTGGGTCACCATGTTCAATAAAGTTTGTGTGATTTGGAGGTGGTGGGAAAAATCACATTTGTTCAAAAACTGGCTTAAGTTAGACCAAATGGCCCCTCCGGAATGCAGTCATTTTTTCGACCACCTCCAACTCACCTCAACTTTGGCACACATGATCTATTGCACAAACAAAGGTGGGTTTCCAAGGTTTTATATTTTTTTGAATTTTTTATTAATTTATAATGCCCTCTACACTGACTCGTCAAAACATCGGTCTATATCTTACGGGGGCATTGTAAAGTATTCTTTTTCCAATTTTTCTTTCATAGGCATGATGGGAGCATGTGGGTCACCATGTTCAAGAAAGTTTGTGTGATTTGGAGGTGGTGGGAAAATCACATTTGTTCAAAAACTGGCTTAAATTAGACCAAATGGCCCCTCCGGAATGCGGTCATCTTTCGACCACCTCCAAATGACCTCAACTTTGGCAGACATGATCTATTGCACAAACAAAGGTGGGTTTCCAAGGTTTTATATTTTTTTTAATTTTTTATTAATTTATAATGCCCTCTAGACTGAGTAGTCAAAACATCGGTCAATACCTCAGGGGGGCATTGTAAAAAAAAATTTCCAAATTTTATTTCATAGGCATGATTGGCACGTGTGTGTCACCATGTTCAATAAAGTTTGTGTGATTTGGAGGTGGTGGGAAAATCACGTTTGTTCAAAAACTGGCTTAAGTTAGACCAAATGGCCCCTCCGGAATACGGTCATTTTTTCGACCACCTCCAAATGACCTCAACTTTGGCACACATGATCTATTGCACAAACAAAGGTGGGTTTCCAAGGTTTTATATTTTTTTGAATTTTTTATTAATTTATAATGCCATCTAGACTGACTAGTCAAAACATCGGTCTATACCTCAGGGGGGCATTGTAAAATATATTTTTCCAAATTTTATTTCATAGGCATGATTGGCACATGTGTGTCACCATGTTCAAGAAAGTTTGTGTGATTTGGAGGTGGTGGGAAAAATCTTATTTGTTCAAAAACTCGCTTAAGTTAGACCAAATGGCCCCTTCGTAATGCGGTCATTTTTTCGACCACCTCCAAATGACCTCAACTTTGGCACACATGATCTACAAACAAAGGTGGGTTTCCAAGGTTTTATATTTTTTTGAATTTTTTATTAATTCATAATGCCCTCTAGACAGACTGGTCAAAACATCGGTCTATACCTCACGGGGGCATTGTAAAATATCATTTTTCTGAATTTTCGTTCATAGGCATGATGGGAGTATGTGGGTCACCATGTTGAAGAAAGTTTGTGTGATTTGGAGGTGGTGGGAAAATCACATTTGTTCAGAAACTGGATTAGAACAAATGGCCCCTCCGGAATGCGGTCATTTTTTTGACCACCTCCAAATGACCTCAACTTTGGCACAATTGATCTATTGCACAAACAAAGGTGGGTTTCCAAGGTTTTATATTTTTTTGAATTTTTTATTAATTCATAATGCCCTCTAGACTGACTGGTCAAAACATCGGTCAATACCTCAGGGGGGCATTGTAAAATATTATTTTTCCAAATTTTATTTCATAGGAATGATTGGCACATGTGGGTCACCATGTTCAAGAAAGTTTGTGTGATTTGGAGGTGGTGGGAAAATCACATTTGTTCAAAAACTGGCTTAAGTTAGACCAAATGGCCCCTCCGGAATACGGTCATTTTTTTTGAGCACCTCCAAATGACCTCAACTTTGGCACACATGATCTATTGCACAAACAAAGGTGGGTTTCCAAGGTTTTATATTTTTTGAATTTTTTATTAATTTATAGTGCCCTCTAGACTGACTGGTCAAAACATCGGTCTATACCTCAGGGGGGCATTGTAAAATATTCTTTTTCCAATTTTTCTTTCATAGGCATGATTGGCACATGTGGGTCACCATGTTCAATAAAGTTTGTGTGATTTGGAGGTGGTGGGAAAAATCACATTTGTTCAAAAACTGGCTTAAGTTAGACCAAATGGCCCCTCCGGAATGCGGTCATCTTTTCGACCACCTCCAAATGACCTCAACTTTGGCACACATGATCTATTGCACAAACAATGGCGGGTTTCCAAGGTTTTATATTTTTTGAATTTTTATTAATTTATAATGCCCTCTAGACTGACTGGTCAAAACATCGGTCTATACCTCAGGGGGGCATTGGAAAATATTCTTTGTCCAAATTTTCTTTCATAGGCATGATTGGCACATGTGGGTCACCATGTTGAAGAAAGTTTGTGTGATTTGGAGGTGGTGGGAAAAATCAAATTTGTTCAAAAACTGGCTTAAGTTAGACCAAATGGCCCCTGTGTAATGCGGTCATCTTTTCGACCACCTCCAAATGAGCTCAACTTTGGCACACATGATCTATTGCACAAACAAAGGTGGGTTTCCAAGGTTTTATATTTTTTAATTTTTTATTAATTTATAATGCCCTCTAGACTGAGTAGTCAAAACATCGGTCTATACCTCAGGGGGGCATTGTAAAATATATTTTTTCCAAATTTTATTTCATAGGCATGATTGGCACATGTGTGTCACCATGTTCAAGAAAGTTTGTGTGATTTGGAGGTGGTGGGAAAAATCACATTTGTTCAAAAACTGGCTTAAGTTAGACCAAATGGCCCCTCCGGAATGCGGTCATTTTTTCGACCACCTCCAAATGACCTCAACTTTGGCACACATGATCTATTGCACAAACAAAGGTGGGTTTCCAAGGTTTTATATTTTTCTGAATTTTTTATTAATTTATAATGCCCTCTAGACTGACTAGTCAAAACATCGGTCTATACCTCAGGGGGGCATTGTAAAATATTTTTTTCCAAATTTTATTTCATAGGCATGATTGGCACATGTGTGTCACCATGTTCAAGAAAGTTTGTGTGATTTGGAGGTGGTGGGAAAAATCTTATTTGTTCAAAAACTCGCTTAAGTTAGACCAAATGGCCCCTCCGAAATGCGGTCATTTTTTCGACCACCTCCAAATGACCTCAACTTTGGCACACATGATCTTCAAACAAAGGTGGGTTTCCAAGGTTTTATATTTTTTGAATTTTTTATTAATTTATAATGCCCTCTAGACTGACTGGTCAAAACATCGGTCTATACCTCAGGGGGGCATTGTAAAATATTCCTTTTCCAATTTTTCTTTCATAGGCATGATGGGAGCATGTGGGTCACCATTTTCAAGAAAGTTTGTGTGATTTGGAGGTGGTGGGAAAAGTCACATTTGTTCAAAAACTGGCTTAAGTTAGACCAAATGGCCCCTCCGGAATGCGGTCATCTTTTCGACCACCTCCAAATGACTTCAACTTTGGCACACATGATCAATTGCACAAACAAAGGTGGGTTTCCAAGGTTTTATATTTTTCTTTAATTTTTTATTAATTTATAATGCCCTCTAGACTGACTCGTCAAAACATCGGTCTATACCTCAGGGGGGCATTGTAAAATATTCTTTTTCCAAATTTTATTTCATAGGCATGATTGGCACATGTGTGTCACCTGTTCAAGAAAGTTTCTGTGATTTGGAGGTGGTGGGAAAAATCACATTTGTTCAAAAACTGGCTTAAGTTAGACCAAATGGCCCCTCCGGAATACGGTCATTTTTTCGACCACCTCCAAATGACCTCAACTTTGGCACACATGATCTATTGCACAAACAAGGGTGGGTTTCCAAGGTTTTTTTTGAATTTTTTATTAATTTATAATGCCCTCTAGACTGACTAGTCAAAACATCGGTCTATACCTCTGGGGGGCATTGTAAAATATTCTTTTTCCAATTTTTCTTTCATAGGCATGATGGGAGCATGTGGGTCACCATGTTCAAGAAAGTTTGTGTGATTTGGAGGTGGTGGGAAAAATCACATTTGTTCAAAAACTGGCTTAAGTTAGACCAAATAGCCCATCCGGAATACGGTCATTTTTTCAACCACCTCCAAATGACCTCAACTTTGGCACACATGATCTATTGCACAAACAAAGGTGGGTTGCCAAGGTTCTATATTTTTTTGAATTTTTTATTAATTTATAATTCACTCTAGACTGACTCGTCAAAACATCGGTCTATACCTCGGGGGGGCATCGTAAAATATTCTTTTTCCAATTTTTTTTTCATAGGCATGATGGGAGCATGTGGGTCACCATGTTCAAGAAAGTTTGTGTGATTTGGAGGTGGTGGGAAAAATCACATTTGCTCAAAAACTGGCTTAAGTTAGACCAAATGCCCCTCCGGAATGCGGTCATCTTTTCGACCACCTCCAAATGACCTCAACTTTAGCACACATGATCTATTGCACAAACAAATGCGGGTTTCCAAGGTTTTATATTTTTTGAATTTTTTATTAATTTATAATGCCCTCTAGACTGACTGATCAAAACATCGGTCTATTCCTCAGGGGGGCATTGTAAAATATTCTTTTTCCAAATTTTCATTCATAGTTATGATTGGCACATGTGGCTCACCATGTTCATAGGCATGATGGGAGCATGTAGGTCACCACGTTCAAGAAAGTTTGTGTGATTTGGAGGTGGTGGGAGAAATCACATTTGTTCAAAAACTGGCTTAAATTAGACCAAATGGCCCCTCCGGAATGCGGTCATCTTTTCGACCACCTCCAAATGACCTCAACTTTGGCACACATGATCTATTGCACAAACAAAGGTGGGTTTCCAAGGTTTTATATTTTTTGAATTTTTTATTAATTTATAATGCCCTCTAGACTGACTGGTCAAAACATCGGTCTATACCACAAGGGGGCATTGTAAAATATTCTTTTTCCAGTTTTTCTTTCATAGGCATGATTGGCACATGTGGGTCACCATGTTCAAGAAAGTTTGTGTGATTTGGAGGTGGTGGGAAAAATCACATTTGTTCAAAAACTGGCTTCAATTAGGCCAAATGGCCCCTCCGGAATGCGGTCATTTTTTCGACCACCTCCAAATGACCTCAACTTTGGCACACATGATCTATTGCACAAACAAAGGTGGGTTTCCAAGGTTTTATATTTTTTTGAATTTTTTTATTAATTTATACTGCCCTCTAGACTAACAGGTCAAAACATCGGTCTATACCTCAGGGGGGCATTGTAAAATATTCTTTTTCCAAATTTTATTTCATAGGCATCATTGTCACATGCGGGTCACCATGTTCAAGAAAGTTTGTGTGATTTGGAGGTGGTGGGAAAAATCACATTTGTTCAAAAACAGGCTTAAGTTAGACCAAATGGCCCCTCCGGAATACGGTCATTTTTTCGACCACCTCCAAATGACCTCAACTTTGGCACACATGATCTATTGCAGAAACAAAGGTGGGTTTCCAGGGTTTTATATTTTTTTGAATTTTTTATTAATTTTTAATGCCATCTAGACTGACTAGTCAAAACATCGGTCTATACCTCAGGGGGGCATTGTAAAATATTCTCTTTCCAAATTTTATTTCATAGGCATGATTGGCACATGTGGGTCACCATGTTCAAGAAAGTTTGTGTGATTTGGAGGTGGTGGGAAAAATCACATTTGTCCAAAAACTGGCTTAAATTAGACCAAATGGCCCCTCCGGAATGCGGTCATCTTTTCGACCACCTACAAATAACCTCAACTTTGGCACACATGATCTATTGCACAAACAAAGGTGGGTTTCCAAGGTTTTATATTTTTTGAATTTTCTATTAATTTATAATGCCCTCTAGACTGACTGGTCAAAACATCGGTCTATACCTCAGGGGGGGCTTTGTAAAATATTCTTTTTCCAAATTTTCTTTCATAGGCATGATTGGCACATGTGGGTCACCATGTTCCAGAAAGTTTGGGTGATTTGGAGGTGGTGGGAAAAATCACATTTGTTCAAAAACTGGCTTAAGTTAGACCAAATGGCCCCTCCGAAATGCGGTCATTTTTTCGACCACCTCCAAATGACCTCAACTTTGGCACACATGATCTACAAACAAAGGTGGGTTTCCAAGGTTTTATATTTTTTTTGAATTTTTTATTAATTCATAATGCCCTCTAGACTGACTGGTCAAAACATCGGTCTATACCTCACAGGGGCATTGTAAAATATCATTTTTCCAAATTTTCTTTCATAGGCATGATGGGAGCATGTGGGTCACCATGTTCAAGAAAGTTTGTGTGATTTGGAAAAATGACATTTGTTCAAAAACTGGCTTAGAACAAATGGCCCCTCCGGAATGCGGTCATTTTTTCGACCACCTCCAAATGACCTCAACTTTTGCACAATTGATCTATTGCACAAACAAAGGTGGGTTTCCAAGGTTTCATATTTTTAGAATTTTTTATTAATTTATAATGCCCTCTAGACTGACTAGTCAAAACATTGGTCTATACCTCAGGGGGGCGTTGTAAAATATTTTTTTCCTAATTTCATTTCATAGGCATGATTGGCACATGTGGGTCACCATGTTCAAGAAAGTTTGTGTGATTTGGAGGTGGTGGGGAAAATCACATTTGCTCAATAACTGGCTTAAGTTAGACCAAATGGCCCCTCCGGAATGCGGTCATCTTTTCGACTACCTCCAAATGACCTCAACTTTAGCACACATGATCTATTGCACAAACAAATGCGGGTTTCCAAGGTTTTATATTTTTTGAATTTTTTATTAATTTATAATGCCCACTAGACTGACTGATCAACACATCGGTCTATACCTCAGGGGGCATTGTAAAATATTCTTTTTCCAAATTTTCATTCATAGTTATGATTGGCACATGTGGGTCACCATGTTCATAGACATGATGGGAGCATGTAGGTCACCACGTTCAAGAAAGTTTGTGTGATTTGGAGGTGGTGGGAGAAATCACATTTGTTCAAAAACTGGCTTAAATTAGACCAAATGGCACCTCCGGAATGCGGTCATCTTTTCGACCACCTCCAAATGACCTCAACTTTGGCACACATGATCTATTGCAGAAACAAAGGTGGGTTTCCAAGGTTTTATATTTTTTGAATTTTTTATTAATTTATAATGCCCTCTAGACTGACTGATCAACACATCGGTCTATACCTCAGGGGGCATTGTAAAATATTCTTTTTCCAAATTTTCATTCATAGTTATGATTGGCACATGTGGGTCACCATGTTCATAGACATGATGGGAGCATGTAGGTCACCACGTTCAAGAAAGTTTGTGTGATTTGGAGGTGGTGGGAGAAATCACATTTGTTCAAAAACTGGCTTAAATTAGACCAAATGGCCCCTCCGGAATGCGGTCATCTTTTCGACCACCTCCAAATGACCTCAACTTTGGCACACATGATCTATTGCAGAAACAAAGGTGGGTTTCCAAGGTTTTATATTTTTTGATTTTTTTATTAATTTATAATGCCCTCTAGACTGACTGGTCAAAACATCGGTCTATACCTCAAGGGGGCATTGTAAAATATTCTTTTTCCAATTTTTCTTTCATAGGCATGATTGGCACATGTGGGTCACCATGTTCAAGAAAGTTTGTGTGATTTGGAGGTGGTGGGAAAAATCACATTTGTTCAAAAACTGGCTTCAGTTAGGCCAAATGGCCCCTCCGGAATGCGGTCATTTTTTCGACCACCTCCAAATGACCTCAACTTTGGCACACATGATCTATTGCACAAACAAAGGTGGGTTTACAAGGTTTTATATTTTTTTGAATTTTTTATTAATTTATAATGCCCTCTAGACTGACTTGTCAAAACATCGGTCTATACCTCAGGGGGGCATTGTAAAATATTCTTTTTCCAAATTTTATTTTATAGGCATGATTGGCACATGTGGGTCACCATGTTCAAGAAAGTTTGTGTGATTTGGAGGTGGTGGGAAAAATCACATTTCTTCAAAAACTGGCTTAAGTTAGACCAAATGGCCCCTCTGGAATACGGTCATTTTTTCGACCACCTCCAACTGACCTCAACTTTGGCACACATGATCTATTGCACAAACAAAGGTGGGTTTCCAAGGTTTTATATTTTTTTTGAATTTTTTATTAATTTATAATGCCCTCTACATTGACTCGTCAAAACATCGGTCTATACCTTAGGGGGGCATTGTAAAATATTCTTTTTCCAATTTTTCTTTCATAGGCATGATGGGAGCATGTGGGTCACCATGTTCAAGAAAGTTTGTGTGATTTGGAGGTGGTGGGAAAATCACATTTGTTCAAAAACTGGCTTAAATTAGACCAAATGGCCCCTCCGGAATGCGGTCATCTTTCGACCACCTCCAAATAACCTCAAATTTGGCACACATGATCTATTGCACAAACAAATGTGGGTTTCCAAGGTTTTATATTTTTTTGAATTTTTTGTTAATTTATAATGCCCTCTAGACTGACTGGTCAAAACATCGGTCAATACCTCACGGGGGCATTGTAAAATATTCTTTTTCCAAATTTTCTTTCATAGGCATGATTGGCACATGTGGGTCACCATGTTCAAGAAAGTTTGTGTGATTTGGAGGTGGTGGGAAAAATCACATTTGTTCAAAAACTGGCTTAAGTTAAGACCAAATGGCCCCTCCGGAATGCGGTCATTTTTTCGACCACCTCCAAATGACCTCAACTTTGGCACACATGATCTATTGCACAAACAAAGGTGGGTTTCCAAGGTTTTATATTTTTCAGAATTTTTTATTAATTTATAATGCCCTCTAGACTGACTAGTCAAAACATCGGTCTATACCTCAGGGGGGCATTGTAAAATATTTTTTTCCAAATTTTATTTCATAGGCATGATTGGCACATGTGTGTCACCATGTTCAAGAAAGTTTGTGTGATTTGGAGGTGGTGGGAAAAATCTTATTTGTTCAAAAACTCGCTTAAGTTAGACCAAATGGCCCCTCCGAAATGCGGTCATTTTTTCGACCACCTCCAAATGACCTCAACTTTGGCACACATGATCTACAAACAAAGGTGGGTTTCCAAGGTTTTATATTTTTTGAATTTTTTATTAATTTATAATGCCCTCTAGACTGACTGGTCAAAACATCGGTCTATACCTCAGGGGGGCATTGTAAAATATTCCTTTTCCAATTTTTCTTTCATAGGCATGATGGGAGCATGTGGGTCACCATTTTCAAGAAAGTTTGTGTGATTTGGAGGTGGTGGGAAAAGTCACATTTGTTCAAAAACTAGCTTAAGTTAGACCAAATGGCCCCTCCGGAATGCGGTCATCTTTTCGACCACCTCCAAATGACCTCAACTTTGGCACACATGATCTATTGCAGAAAAAAGGAGGGTTTCCAAGGTTTTATATTTTTTGAATTTTTTATTAATTTATAATGCCCTCTAGACTGACTGGTCAAAACATCGGTCTATACCACAAGGGGGCATTGTAAAATATTCTTTTTCCAATTTTTCTTTCATAGGCATGATTGGCACATGTGGGTCACCATGTTCAAGAAAGTTTGTGTGATTTGGAGCTGGTGGGAAAAATCACATTTGTTCAAAAACTGGCTTCAATTAGGCCAAATGGCCCCTCCGGAATGCGGTCATTTTTTCGACCACCTCCAAATGACCTCAACTTTGGCACACATGATCTATTGCACAAACAAAGGTGGGTTTCCAAGGTTTTATATTTTTTTTGAATTTTTTTTATTAATTTATACTGCCCTCTAGACTACCAGGTCAAAACATCGGTCTATACCTCAGGGGGGCATTGTAAAATATTCTTTTTCCAAATTTTATTTCATAGGCATCATTGTCACATGCGGGTCACCATGTTCAAAAAAGTTTGTGTGATTTGGAGGTGGTGGGAAAAATCACATTTGTTCAAAAACTGGCTTAAGTTAGACCAAATGGCCCCTCCGGAATGCGGTCATCTTTTCGACCACCTCCAAATGACCTCAACTTTGGCACACATGATCTATTGCAGAAACAAAGGTGGGTTTCCAAGGTTTTATATTTTTTTGAATTTTTTATTAATTTATAATGCCCTCTACACTGACTCGTCAAAACATCGGTCTATACCTTAGGGGGGCATTGTAAAATATTCCTTTTCCAATTTTTCTTTCATAGGCATGATGGGAGCATGTGGGTCACCATGTTCAAGAAAGGTTGTGTGATTTGGAGGTGGTGGGAAAATCACATTTGTTCAAAAACTGGCTTAAATTAGACCAAATGGCCCCTCCGGAATGCGGTCATCTTTCGACCACCTCCAAATAACCTCAAATTTGGCACACATGATCTATTGCACAAACAAATGTGGGTTTCCAAGGTTTTATATTTTTTTGAATTTTTTGTTAATTTATAATGCCCTCTAGACTGACTGGTCAAAACATCGGTCAATACCTCACGGGGGCATTGTAAAATATTCTTTTTCCAAATTTTCTTTCATAGGCATGATTGGCACATGTGGGTCACCATGTTCAAGAAAGTTTGTGTGATTTGGAGGTGGTGGGAAAAATCACATTTGTTCAAAAACTGGCTTAAGTTAAGACCAAATGGCCCCTCCGGAATGCGGTCATTTTTTCGACCACCTCCAAATGACCTCAACTTTGGCACACATGATCTATTGCACAAACAAAGGTGGGTTTCCAAGGTTTTATATTTTTCTGAATTTTTTATTAATTTATAATGCCCTCTAGACTGACTAGTCAAAACATCGGTCTATTCCTCAGGGGGGCATTGTAAAATATTTTTTTCCAAATTTTATTTCATAGGCATGATTGGCACATGTGTGTCACCATGTTCAAGAAAGTTTGTGTGATTTGGAGGTGGTGGGAAAAATCTTATTTGTTCAAAAACTCGCTTAAGTTAGACCAAATGGCCCCTCCGAAATGCGGTCATTTTTTCGACCACCTCCAAATGACCTCAACTTTGGCACACATGATCTACAAACAAAGGTGGGTTTCCAAGGTTTTATATTTTTTGAATTTTTTATTAATTTATAATGCCCTCTAGACTGACTGGTCAAAACATCGGTCTATACCTCAGGGGGGCATTGTAAAATATTCCTTTTCCAATTTTTCTTTCATAGGCATGATGGGAGCATGTGGGTCACCATTTTCAAGAAAGTTTGTGTGATTTGGAGGTGGTGGGAAAAGTCACATTTGTTCAAAAACTGGCTTAAGTTAGACCAAATGGCCCCTCCGGAATGCGGTCATCTTTTCGACCACCTCCAAATGACTTCAACTTTGGCACACATGATCAATTGCACAAACAAAGGTGGGTTTCCAAGGTTTTATATTTTTCTTTAATTTTTTATTAATTTATAATGCCCTCTAGACTGACTCGTCAAAACATCGGTCTATACCTCAGGGGGGCATTGTAAAATATTCTTTTTCCAAATTTTATTTCATAGGCATGATTGGCACATGTGTGTCACCTGTTCAAGAAAGTTTCTGTGATTTGGAGGTGGTGGGAAAAATCACATTTGTTCAAAAACTGGCTTAAGTTAGACCAAATGGCCCCTCCGGAATACGGTCATTTTTTCGACCACCTCCAAATGACCTCAACTTTGGCACACATGATCTATTGCACAAACAAGGGTGGGTTTCCAAGGTTTTATTTTTTTTAATTTTTTATTAATTTATAATGCCCTCTAGACTGACTAGTCAAAACATCGGTCTATACCTCAGGGGGGCATTGTAAAATATTCTTTTTCCAATTTTTCTTTCATAGGCATGATGGGAGCATGTGGGTCACCATGTTCAAGAAAGTTTGTGTGATTTGGAGGTGGTGGGAAAAATCACATTTGTTCAAAAACTGGCTTAAGTTAGACCAAATCGCCCATCCGGAATACGGTCATTTTTTCAACCACCTCCAAATGACCTCAACTTTGGCACACATGATCTATTGCACAAACAAAGGTGGGTTGCCAATGTTCTATATTTTTTTGAATTTTTTATTAGTTTATAATTCACTCTAGACTGACTCGTCAAAACATCGGTCTATACCTCGGGGGGGCATTGTAAAATATTCTTTTTCCAATTTTTCTTTCATAGGCATGATGGGAGCATGTGGGTCACCATGTTCAAGAAAGTTTGTGTGATTTGGAGGTGGTGGGAAAAATCACATTTGCTCAAAAACTGGCTTAAGTTAGACCAAATGGCCCCTCCGGAATGCGGTCATCTTTTCGACCACCTCCAAATGACCTCAACTTTAGCACACATGATCTATTGCACAAACAAATGCGAGTTTTCAAGGTTTTATATTTTCTGAATTTTTTATTAATTTATAATGCCCTCTAGACTGACTTATCAAAACATCGGTCTATACCTCAGGGGGGCATTGTAAAATATTCTTTTTCCAAATTTTCATTCATAGTTATGATTGGCACATGTGGGTCACTATGTTCATAGGCATGATGGGAGCATGTAGGTCACCACGTTCAAGAAAGTTTGTGTGATTTGGAGGTGGTGGGAGAAATCACATTTGTTCAAAAACTGGCTTAAGTTAGACCAAATGGCCCCTCCGGAATGCGGTCATCTTTTCGACCACCTCCAAATGACCTCAACTTTGGCACACATGATCTATTGCAGAAACAAAGGTGGGTTTCCAAGGTTTTATATTTTTTGAATTTTTTATTAATTTATAATGCCCTCTAGACTGACTGGTCAAAACATCGGTCTATACCACAAGGGGGCATTGTAAAATATTCTTTTTCCAATTTTTCTTTCATAGGCATGATTGGCACATGTGGGTCACCATGTTCAAGAAAGTTTGTGTGATTTGGAGCTGGTGGGAAAAATCACATTTGTTCAAAAACTGGCTTCAATTAGGCCAAATGGCCCCTCCGGAATGCGGTCATTTTTTCGACCACCTCCAAATGACCTCAACTTTGGCACACATGATCTATTGCACAAACAAAGGTGGGTTTCCAAGGTTTTATATTTTTTTTGAATTTTTTTTATTAATTTATACTGCCCTCTAGACTACCAGGTCAAAACATCGGTCTATACCTCACGGGGGCATTGTAAAATATTCTTTTTCCAAATTTTATTTCATAGGCATCATTGTCACATGCGGGTCACCATGTTCAAGAAAGTTTGTGTGATTTGGAGGTGGTGGGAAAAATCACATTTGTTCAAAAACTGGCTTAAGTTAGACCAAATGGCCCCTCCGGAATGCGGTCATCTTTTCGACCACCTCCAAATGACCTCAACTTTGGCACACATAATCTATTGCACAAAAAAGGTGGGTGTCCAAGGTTTTATATTTTTTTTTGAATTTTTTATTAATTTATAATGCCCTCTAGACTGACTAGTCAAAACATTGGTCTATACCTTAGGGGGGGCATAGTAAAATATATTTTTTTCCAAATTTTATTTCATAGGCATGATTGGCACATGTGGGTCACCATGTTCAAGAAAGTTTGTGTGATTTGGAGGTGGTGCGAAAAATCACATTTGTTCAAAAATAGGCTTAAGCTAGACCAAATGGCCCCTCCGGAATACGGTCATTTTTTCGACCACCTCCAAATGACCTCAACTTTGGCACACATGATCTATTGCACAAACAAAGGTGGGTTTCCAAGGTTTTATATTTTTTGAATTTTTTATTAATTTATAATGCCCTCTAGACTGACTGGTCAAAACATCGGTCTATACCTCAGGGGGGGCTTTGTAAAATATTCTTTTTCCAAATTTTATTTCATAGGCATGATTGGCACATGTGGGTCACCATGTTCCAGAAAGTTTGGGTGATTTGGAGGTGGTGGGAAAAATCACATTTGTTCAAAAACTGGCTTAAGTTAGACCAAATGGCCCCTCCGAAATGCGGTCATTTTTTCGACCACCTCCAAATGACCTCAACTTTGGCACACATGATCTACAAACAAAGGTGGGTTTCCAAGGTTTTATATTTTTTTTGAATTTTTTATTAATTCATAATGCCCTCTAGACTGACTGGTCAAAACATCGGTCTATACCTCACGGGGGCATTGTAAAATATCATTTTTCCAAATTTTCTTTCATAGGCATGATGGGAGCATGTCGGTCACCATGTTCAAGAAAGTTTGTGTGATTTGGAAAAATGACATTTGTTCAAAAACTGGCTTAGAACAAATGGCCCCTCCGGAATGCGGTCATTTTTTCGACCACCTCCAAATGACCTCAACTTTTGCACAATTGATCTATTGCACAAACAAAGGTGGGTTTCCAAGGTTTCATATTTTTAGAATTTTTTATTCATTTATAATGCCCTCTAGACTGACTAGTCAAAACATTGGTCTATACCTCAGGGGGGCATTGTAAAATATTTTTTTCCAAATTTTATTTCATAGGCATGATTGGCACATGTGGGTCACCATGTTCAAGAAAGTTTGTGTGATTTGGAGGTGGTGGAAAAAATCACATTTGCTCAATATCTGGCTTAAGTTAGACCAAATGGCCCCTCCGGAATGCGGTCATCTTTTCGACCACCTCCAAATGACCTCAACTTTAGCACACATGATCTATTGCACAAACAAATGCGGGTTTCCAAGGTTTTATATTTCTTGAATTTTTTATTAATTTATAATGCCCTCTAGACTGACTGATCAAAACATCGGTCTATACCTCAAGGGGGCATTGTAAAATATTCTTTTTCCAAATTTTCATTCATAGTTATGATTGGCACATGTGGGTCACCATGTTCATAGGCATGGTGGGAGCATGTAGGTCACCACGTTCAAGAAAGTTTGTGTGATTTGGAGGTGGTGGGAGAAATCACATTTGTTAAAAAACTGGCTTAAATTAGACCAAATGGCCCCTCCGGAATGCGGTCATCTTTTCGACCACCTCCAAATGACCTCAACTTTGGCACACATGATCTATTACAGAAACAAAGGTGGGTTTCCAAGGTTTTATATTTTTTGAATTTTTTATTAATTTATAATGCCCTCTAGACTGACTGGTCAAAACATCGGTCTATACCTCAAGGGGGCATTGTAAAATCTTCTTTTTCCAATTTTTCTTTCATAGGCATGATTGGCACATGTGGGTCACCATGTTCAAGAAAGTTTGTGTGATTTGGAGGTGGTGGGAAAAATCACATTTGTTCAAAAACTGGCTTCAGTTAGGCCAAATGGCCCCTCCGGAATGCGGTTATTTTTTCGACCACCTCCAAATGACCTCAACTTTGGCACACATGATCTATTGCACAAACAAAGGTGGGTTTCCAAGGTTTTATATTTTTTGAATTTTTTATTAATTTATAATGCCCTCTAGACTGACTTGTCAAAACATCGGTCTATACCTCAGGGGGGCATTGTAAAATATTCTTTTTCCAAATTTTATTTCATAGGCATGATTGGCACATGTGGGTCACCATGTTCAAGAAAGTTTGTGTGATTTGGAGGTGGTGGGAAAAATCACATTTCTTCAAAAACTGGCTTAAGTTAGACCAAATGGCCCCTCCGGAATACGGTTATTTTTTCGACCACCTCCAACTGACCTCAACTTTGGCACACATGATCTATTGCACAAACAAAGGTGGGTTTCCAAGGTTTTATATTTTTTTGAATTTTTTATTAATTTATAATGCCCTCTACACTGACTCGTCAAAACATCGGTCTATACCTTGGGGGGGCATTGTAAAATATTCTTTTTCCAATTTTTCTTTCATAGGCATGATGGGAGCATGTGGGTCACCATGTTCAATAAAGTTTGTGTGATTTGGAGGTGGTGGGAAAATCACATTTGTTCAAAAACTGGCTTAAATTAGACCAAATGGCCCCTCCGGAATGCGGTCATCTTTCGACCACCTCCAAATAACCTCAAATTTGGCACACATGATCTATTGCACAAACAAATGTGGGTTTCCAAGGTTTTATATTTTTTTGAATTTTTTGTTAATTTATAATGCCCTCTAGACTGACTGGTCAAAACATCGGTCAATACCTCAGGGGGGCATTGTAAAATATTCTTTTTCCAAATTTTCTTTCATAGGCATGATTGGCACATGTGGGTCACGATGTTCAAGAAAGTTTGTGTGATTTGGAGGTGGTGGGAAAAATCACATTTGTTCAAAAACTGGCTTAAGTTAAGACCAAATGGCCCCTCCGGAATGCGGTCATTTTTTCGACCACCTCCAAATGACCTCAACTTTGGCACACATGATCTATTGCACAAACAAAGGTGGGTTTCCAAGGTTTTATATTTTTTAGTTTTTTATTAATTCATAATGCCCTCTAGACTGACTGGTCAAAACATCGGTCTATACCTCAGGGGGGCATTGTAAAACATCATTTTTCCAATTTTTCTTTCATAGTTATGATTGGCACATGTGGCTCACCATGTTCAAGAAAGTTTGTGTGATTTGGAGGTGGTGGGAAAATCACATTTGTTCAAAAACTGGCTTAAGTTAGACCAAATGGCCCCTCCGGAATGCGGTCATTTTTTCGACCACCTCCAAATGACCTCAACTTTGGCACACATCATCTATTGCACAAACAAAGGTGGGTTTCCAAGGTTTTATATATTTTTTTTTGAATTTTTTATTAATTTATAATGCCCTCTAGACTGACTCGTCAAAACATCGGTCTATACCTCAGGGGCATTGTAAAATATTCTTTTTCCAAATTTTATTTCATAGGCATGATTGGCACATGTGGGTCACCATGCTCAAGAAAGTTTGTGTGATTTGGAGGTGTTGGGAAAAAACACATTTGTTCAAAAACTAGCTTAAGTTAGAGCAAATGGCCCCTCCGAAATACGGTCATTTTTTCGACGACCTCCAAATGACCTCAACTTTGGCACACATGATCTATTGCACAAACAAAGGTGGGTTTCCAAGGTTTTTTTTTTTGAATTTTTTATTAATTTATAATGCCCTCTAGACTGACTCGTCAAAACATCGGTCTATACCTCAGGGGGGCATTGTAAAATATTCTTTATTTAAATGAATAACCGTCTCACATCAAACAAGATCCAGATATAATGTTCATGCTCAACGCTGGCACCAAATAACAATTATTTAGGTCTAATACTAATCCCAAAGGTAGATGTAGAGGTAGTGTGCCGACCGCGATCACATCGACTTTGGAACCATTTCCCACGCGCATCGTCACCTCACCCTTAGCCAATCTTCGCTTAATCTGTAGCCCCTGTTTCGAGTTGCAAATATTAGCAACAGAACCAGTATCAAATACCCAGGTGCTACTACAAGCATTAGTAAGTTACACATCAATAACATGTATATCACATATACCTTTGTTCACCTTGCCATCCTTCTTATCTGCCAAATACTTGGGGCAGTTCCGCTTCCAGTGACCAGTCTGCTTGCAATAGAAGCACTCAGTTTCAGGCTTAGGTCCAGGCTTGCGTTTCTTCTCCTGAGCAGCAACTTGCTTGTTGTTCTTCTTGAAGTTCCCCTTCCTCTTTCCTTTGCCCTTTTTCTTGAAACTAGTGGTCTTGTTGACCATCAACACTTGATGCTCCTTCTTGATTTCTACCTCCGCAGCCTTTAGCATTGCGAAGAGCTCGGGAATTGTCTTATCCATCCCTTGCATATTATAGTTCATCACAAAGCTCTTGTAGCTAGGTGGAAGTGATTGGAGAATTCTGTCAATGACGCTATCATCCGGAAGATTAACTCCCAGCTGAATCAAGTGATTACAATACCCAGACATCTTGAGTATATGCTCACTGACAGAACTATTCTCCTCCATCTTGCAGCTATAGAACTTATTGGAGATTTCATATCTCTCAATCCGGGCGTTCTTCTGGAATATTAACTTCAACTCCTGGAACATCTCATATGCTCCATGACGTTCAAAACGTCGTTGAAGTCCCGGTTCTAAGCCGTAAAGCATGGCACATTGAACTATCGAGTAGTCATCAGCTTTGCGCCGCCCCCCTCTTCCTTGTCCTATTCAGACTAGGGGGGAGGGGGCGCGCGGCCTGCCCTGGCCGGCCCTCCTCTTCTCCCTTAAGGCCCATGTAGGCCCAATAACCCCCGGGGGGGTCCGGTAACCCCCGGTACTCCGGTAAATCCCGATTTCACCCGGAACGATTCCGATGTCCAAGTATAGGCTTCCAATATATCGATCTTTATGTCTCGACCATTTCGAGACTCCTCGTCATGTCCGTGATCACATCCGGGACTCTGAACAACCTTCGGTACATCAAAATACATAAACTCATAATGAAACTGTCATCGTAACGTTAAGCGTGCGGACCCTACGGTTCGAGAACAATGTAGACATGACCGAGACACGTCTCCGGTCAATAACCAATAGCGGAACCTGGATGCTCATATTGGTTCCTACATATTCTACGAAGATCTTTATCGGTCAGACCGCATAACAACATACGTTGTTCCCTTTGTCATCGGTATGTTACTTGCCCGAGATTTGATCGTCGGTATCCTATACCTAGTTCAATCTCGTTACTGGCAAGTCTCTTTACTCGTTCCGTAATACATCATCCCGCAACTAACTCATTAGTTGCAATGCTTGCAAGGCTTAAGTGATGTGCATTACCGAGAGGGCCCAGAGATACCTCTCCGACATTCGGAGTGACAAATCCTAACCTCGAAATACGCCAACCCAACAAGTACCCTCGGAGACACCTGTAGAGCACCTTTATAATCACCCAGTTACATTGTGACGTTTGGTAGCACACAAAATGTTCCTCCGATAAACGGGAGTTGCATAATCTCATAGTCATAGGAACATGTATAAGTCATGAAGAAAGCAATAGCAACAAACTAAACGATCAAGTGCTAAGCTAACGGAATGGGTCAAGTCAATCAGATCATTCATCTAATGATGTGATCCCATTAATCAAATAACAACTCTTTGTCTATGGTTAGGAAACATGACCATCTTTGATTAATGAGCTAGTCAAGTAGAGGCATACTAGTGACACTCTTGTTTGTCTATGTATTCACACATGTATTATGTTTCCGGTTAATACAGTTCTAGCATGAATAATAAACATTTATCATGAAATAAGGAAATAAATAATAACTTTATTATTGCCTCTAGGGCATATTTCCTTCAACCACGTGGTTGCCCTTTAGCACCGGTTTGTGTTGAACCGGTACTAAAGGGGGGGCCTTTAGTACCCACACTTTAGTGTCGGTTACAGAACCGGCACTAAAGGGCCTCACGAACCGGTGCTATTGCCCGGTTCTGCACTAGTGCATATATACACTAGTTAAGGCACACGCGACGAAAACATATATGCACGTTCAATAAAGCTATAATAGAGGAAATTGCATCTAGCCTTGAACTGAGGCTCAACAGACTAAACAAAACAAAAAGTTAGAATATCTATATGTCAAGTACTTCCAATTAGCACACACGGTAGAAGCATGCATGTTTGAACGCCGGACAAGATATACCATATTTTTAGTTTTTGGTGTCGGTAACACAAAATAAGCATTGTGTACGATATTTTTATTATCAATATGTTAATCTAAAGATAACGTTGTTCATCCCATTAGTTGACTAGGATATCTCAAGTTTCAAATTAGCACCCCAAGGAATCCTATTGTTAATTGATCATTATTTTTGGTATCAGCAAACTTATCCTCTACTTATCCACCCTTGTTAATGATAATTGGCGTTTTCTTTGCAATGAAGTTGTAACTTTTTTTTCTTTCGTTGCAACACAGAGGCATGTGTCTAGTTATAGCTAAAGTGTATGTTGATGCTCCATTAAGTATACAAGCATGACATTAATTAGTGTTGCTTACGTACAAAGAAGTGCTCATTCGCAACAACAAAAGAAAACACCGTGCCATGAACGGAGCAGACGAGATCAATGGAATTGGTCCTATGAGACCTTAGCACGACGATATTTCGACTGTCTACTACAACAAGTTTTGACCGGCTTCGACGAGGGAGAAACGATGACAGCGGTCCGCCTTCAGCTCGCTACGATGCTTGTAGTCGTTTCTAGGTGGTCTACGGGTCTGGATGTAATTTTTATTATTTCTAGTGTTCGTTGAACTACCATGATTAAAGATGAATAGATTGGAAGTTTCTCGCAAAATAAAATGGAAGTCCGTGTCATAGGCCCCACAAACCTGATGGAAAACATGTCATGGGCCCCACAAACCCCATGGATAACATGTGTTTTCATGCCTCAGAAAAGGTGACAAGGACTTGAGGAAATCCCATCCCCTTGCCCCTTGGGCTGCAGGTGTTAGAGCATCTGCAGCCGCGCCCCCAGGAATGCCTCCCCAGGCGATTTTTTCGCACCGGCGCCGAAAAAACAGTCCAGTCGCATCCCCAGAAGCCTGATTTTCGCCGGTCTTGGCCGAAATCAGCGTCGGCGGACCCAGGCCGAAACCGGGGCGCCCGGGGGCACCGGGGCGAGCGGTTTTGGCGCGAAATAGCCGCGGGCCAGCCGCGTCAGTGACACCGCACCTCGTCTTCCCCCAACGCCTCGGTTTCCCGCGGGGAATCAATGGCAAGGTTGTCGCCGGTCAGCCTTGCCATTGATTCCTCACGGGCGGCGCCCCGACGCCTCCCCTCCCTCGCACGTGTACACACGGGCGCGGCGCGGCTATATAAGCCGGTGGCCTCGCTCGCCTCTAGCCACACCAGCCCCGCCCTAGCCGCCAAGTTCTACCTCTCTCGAGCGCCGCCGTCGAGCCCTCTCTCTCCCGATGGTCGAGCGTTTCCCCAAAGACAAGGTGGCAGCCAACGGCTTCGGCCGCCGCACGCTCCGCGAATAGGAGTCGTGGCTCCTGTTCCAGGCAAACATCCCGGCGTCGCCGGACATGCGCGCCGGGCCGACGGGGTGGAGGCTCAGCAACGGGGGACTGCCCATTCCCTCGTTGCCCGACGCCGTGGCGCACCCCTCCTACTTCACCGACGAGGTGGAGATCGTGCGCGCCTCCCTCACCGACGCCCAGCTCACCCTCCCCCAGTACGCCGCCGACAACCACACGGCTTGGGCGACGTACTTCGAGCGTCGTCAGCAGCAGCGGCTTGCGTCCACCAACGGCGCGACGGTGGTCGGCGGCCTGAAGAACAGCGAGGGGCACTACCTGTGGTGGGGCGTCCCCGGCCGCACACTCGAGGGCGTGCTGACGCACCTCGAGGGCGGCAACAACCCGCCCTTGGCGTACCCCCCGGCGAGGGCGGCCGCACCGGCGCACCACCGATGCGACGAGCAATGGGCGCCAAGGAGGTTCGGCTCCTCCTCTTCTTCCTCCTCATGCTCTTCCTCCCACTCCTCCGGCACTCCGACGCTGCTCGGCGTCAAGGCCGAGCCCGCGGCGGAGACGCCGCTCGGCCGGCGCACTCGCAGCGCCGGCATCATCATCAACGAGGGCGCCGGCGCGCCTCCTCGTCGGCTCCTCCTCCGCACTTTGTCAAGCCAAAGACGGAGCCGAGGCTCGCGCCGGTGAAGACGGAGCCGGGCCTCCCCGCCGTGAAGACGGAGCAAGGTGAGGTCGAGCTCGACGACGACGCGACCCTTGAATGGGCACGCCAGGACTCCCAGAAGATGGCGAGGGAGCGCCAGTGCGCCGCCCTGCGGCGCTTCGCGTAGCGCCGCCGGGGCCGCAACGAAGGAGGAGTCGTCATCGACGGCAGCGACGACGACGACGCATCGCCGCCGCCACCAGTCCGCCATGGCGACGCCGAGGAGGGGTCCAGCAGGGGATCCCGCGCCCGCGTCAAGGAGGAGAACGCCGACGATGACGACGGCGGCGACGACGGCGACTGCTCGGTGTTCAGCCAGTTTCTTTTTTAGATTAGTTATATATTTGCTATGTAATGAAAATCCACGAACATGTCAAATATATGCCCAAATTTGCCGAAATTTAGTAGTCAAGGGATTTCAAAGAAGCACTCGAAATAAGGCTGCCTGGGTGGAATTCTGATATATCTAAATGGCATCGTTTATTTCCGACCGGTGTTCCAATGAGTATAGACGGGTAATGAATTCATAACAAGAATATTTACTTTTGTTATCATTATATTATTTACATTATTAATTGAAAGTTTTTCAGGAATGTGTCTGGCTATTTTGTTTTTCATTTTATGCTCTGGTGAAACGGTAAAGAATTAGTCAAGCCGGTTTGCGCGGTGAGTACTGTGCGTTACATGTTTTAAGACCTTCGGCGTGAAATTTTCATACTAACTACATTTATTTTTTCTGCGAAATGGGTATGAATTGAGGAAGCATTTTTTATTATACTTGCTAAAACATCGTGGGAATGAAGCTAGAGGAAACTTTCCTGATATTGTGAAAGAATTTCTTAAGCGCATCATCTAGATATTAATATTTTTGTAATAGATGTTAAGTTGTAACATCACTCAGTTTGATACATTGCAATAATGGACTTCAGTTTGTGTTATCTTGTTTGTATGTGTGGATTTTAACATGTAACTCTGGTAAACTATTTCAAGAGCCCGTGGCAACGCACGGGCACTCTACTAGTATTATTAACCATGCTGTAAGTGCTCACTCGCAGCAAAAAAAAAGATTCTGAGACACGTGCTCTAAGACAAGATCAATGGAAGTCCATGTCATAGGCCCCACAAACCCATGGATAACATGTTTTTCATCCCCTTGGCTGCAGCTCCGGTCTTAGATAGATAGATAATCACAACGTCCCTGCTGTCATTGGAGCTTGAGCATGGCGACGAGCGTGATGGGATCTCTTCATCCACAGGAGGCGCTGTACGCGGCGGCGGTCGCGGCCATGGCGTGGTGCGTCGTGTGGGCGCTGGAGTGGGCGTGGCTGAGGCCCCGGCGGCTGGGCCTGGCGCTGCGGTCGCAGGGCCTCCGCGGCACGGCGTACCGTCCCGTGGCCGGCGACTCGCCGCTGATGCAGCGGCTCAACAGGGAGGCCAGGTCCCGGGCCATGGCGCTGGGGGTGGGGTGCCACGACGTGGTGCCGCGGGCAATGCCGCTCTTCCACCGGGCCATGCAGGAGCACGGTACGTAGCCTAGCTGCTCCATCCACCCTGCTTTCTGCACCGGTTCATTACTTTTGAAATTTCTCTCTTTTCTTATGAAAACATGCTCTCTTTCTTTGAGAAAACTTTATATATTTTGAATGGGTGGAGTATCATATTAAAACAATCAGAGACCCAGGAAGCTATCCAAGTATATAAAGATTTCTGGGAAGAGTATATATTAACGGAAAAAGAGGGTTAATTTGACAAAGGCCACTCAAATTCTGGCGACTCCGAGAAAGGCCCCTACAATTTTCAAACTTTGAAAAATGCCATTTTCGGTGGCATTTTTCACAGTCTGTTGTGGCGTTTTTAAAAGTTTGTAAAATTTGCAGTGGCATTTCTGAAAGTTTGAAAATTGCAGTGGCGTTTTCGGAATCGTAAGAATCCAAGTGGCATTTATCCAATTAACCAAAAAAATTACTAACAAGAAAATTCCATGCTGCATGATTGCATCCAGGGCCTTGTTCCTATTGCCTACTCTACTCAATAGTCAAGGAAAGCTACCCACATTGCACTAATGTGATGATGACGCAACTCTAGACTTTAGATCCCACCCTTCTTATTTTAGTGGATGCATATTTAGCATGTGCCGATTCCTACCGGTTGCGGGTTCCGGTCGAGCATGCGTCAGGTTTGGAGTAACCAACCGTTCATTTATCATGCATGGAAAACAATCTAACTATTATATATACTAAAACCCTAATACAGGTTCTCCTCAAGGTACTACACTAATCCACATCACTAAATTATATCGACCGTCGGATCTTTAAATTCTGGCTAGTATTTAGCAAGAGATAAGGAATCATTATTGGTGTGTCTTTGTCAAATAAGTATGTTCATTGCAAAATGTGTAGTCATGTCAAAGAAAATAATCCTTATTTTGTTTATCAGTGGGTCACAACCGATGGGTCTTTATAGATGTACCTAAACAAGTTCAAAAGACAAATGTAAATGTCAATGGTATGAACAATTGTTTCGTTTAAGACTTTTCATTTGTAATTTGAAAAGGTGATAGAGATATTAAGTCATTGCCCGTCCATTGTAATTTGTAGAAGTGATAGATATTATGTCACTGCCCGCGCATATGTCATTGTCATAGTGGTTGTGCGGGTCACTGTGCCGGTTAACAAAACGAACATACTATGTACGTACTATATTCCTAGCAAGCTAACAACTACTCCACTTAGATAAATAGACTAACTGAAAATGGAAACGGGAACACATAAAACTATAAAGAAACACCGCTAACAAGAAGCTTGCTCGTGCATGATGGTTTGGCAGGTAAGATGTCAATCACTTGGTTTGGACCTGTACCCAGAGTGACCATTACCAAGCCTGAACTGGTGCGAGAAGTTCTGTCCAACAAGTTCGGCCACTTTGAGAAGCTCAAGTTTGGCCGGCTCCAGAGGATGCTGCACAACGGCGTGGGTAGCCACGAGGGCGAGAAATGGGCCAGGCACAGGAGGATCATCAACCCTGCCTTCCATCTCGAGAAGCTCAAGGTGATACCATACACTTACTATTTCTGTTGTCACATTGACATAGGCCAGGGAGTGACAAAAGGAACTTGTGTTGGATCAATTTTCAGCGGATGTTGCCGGCATTCGCAGCATGTTGCACCGAGCTGGTGCAGAGATGGGAGGGTCTAGCCCTAGCCATGGGCGACGCACCATGCGAGGTGGATGTTTGGCCTGACATGCAGAACCTGACAGGGGATGTCATCTCTCGCGCTGCGTTTGGCAGCAGCTACCTGGAGGGCAGGAGGGTCTTCCAGCTTCAGGGGGAGCAGCTTGAGCTCGTCCTGCTCGCCATGAGCAAGATGCACATCCCTGGTTATTTCTTGTTGCCAACAAGAGCCAACCGAAGGATGAAGCAGATCGCCGCCGAGATCGAGAGGGTCCTCAAGGGCATCGTCGCCAAGAGAGAGAACGCCATGAGAGCCGGCGAGGCCACGAGCGACGACCTTCTCGGGCTGCTGCTTGAGTCCAACATGGCGCACTGCGGACGTGATTCGAAGGGCGCCGGCGGCATGGGCATCACGACCGACGACGTGATCGGGGAGTGCAAGCTGTTCTACTTCGCCGGCGCGGAGACCACGTCGGTGCTGCTCACGTGGACCATGATCCTGCTCTGCATGCACCCGGAGTGGCAGGACCGCGCCAGGGAGGAGGTCCTGCGCGTCCTCGGCGCCGCCGGCACGCCGGATTACGACGGGCTAGGCCGCCTGAGGGTGGTGACCATGGTGCTGTACGAGGCGCTGCGGCTGTACACGCCGGTGACGGCCATCCACCGGGAGACGTACAAGCCCATGGAGCTCGGCGGGGTCAGGTACCCGGCGGGCGTGGTGCTCATGCTGCCGCTGCTCTGCGTCCACCACGACAAGGAGGTGTGGGGCGCCGACGCCGACGAGTTCAGGCCGGAGAGGTTCGCCGAGGGGATCTCCAATGCATCCATGGCGGGCGCGCCGGCGTTCTTCCCCTTTGGGTGGGGCCCGCGGGTGTGCGTCGGCCAGAACTTCGCGCTGCTCGAGGCCAAGATGGGGCTCGCCATCATCCTGCGCAGCTTCTCCTTCCGGCTCTCGCCGGCCTACACGCACGCGCCGTTCCCCGCCGGCCTGCTGCAGCCGCAGCACGGGGCCCAACTCAGGCTCAAGACCCTAATTCAGTAAGAATATATCACAAAATGGGTTCCATCCATCTGCATGTACATCACTCAACATGCAGGAATATATGGCTGTGTATTTTTTTTGACTTCCAATATGCAAATTGCTTGTATCATGTAACGACCCAAGTTTCTCTACTAGTGCTTGCTAAAGAAAAGCGTCAGATGGTGGTTCTTCTGCAGCTAGGTTGGGTGCCATTTTGCTCACCTTGATGTCAATGCAATCTAACTCTGTTATTGTTCTCTGAGTGTTAGTATGTGTATATATACACTCCTATTTGGTAGTTAGAGATTGCACTGGTTGATGCAGACTGGATGATGGAGGCCATGGAGCGGATTCGCATGATTCAGATTGAAGCCCGTCGCTAAGTCCTCGCTCATGACGCTTTTGGACTGGCCGCCTCGTTCCTCTATTTTGCCTTCTTTACTATCAGGCTGAGGCCGGTTGCATGTTCCGTACTTTGGGCTGTTGGCCCTTTTTTTATTTCTATTGAACTTTCTGTTCCCTTGTTGGATACTGCCTGTGGTGGGCTTTATTAATTTAAAGCCGGACGCATCGTGCGTCTTCGTTCTAAAAAAGAGATTGCACTGGATTAGAGATAGCAGAATTAGATAGAAATTATTTCCATCGTATCTCTAGGAGGCTTCTCGCCCTTCAAGTTCTGTACCTGCGCGTCTCATGCATTGGCACGACATGTCGACATCCGCTTATGCTTGTGCTGGCCTGTCGACCCTGTCGTGACGCTGCAGTCGACTACCCTACCCTTGATATGTGATGCATAGGCTTAATAATTCTATTGAAAATTGTGAATTTCGCGAACCAACATGTGATTGAATGGTTAGGAGGATAGTGGTATCCCTATCCCATCAGGATTCAAGTCCTGATGCTCGCATTTTCTTGGATATATTTCAGGATCATAATATGCCGGTCCAGTCTCTCAGAGGTGCTCATAGAGGTAGTTTGTGTGTGTTTATAGGGTAAGAAAAATTATGAATTCCATAGTTAGACTCGTGATGGTTCAAAGTGCTTCAAGGTAAAATCTCTCCCCGACCCCCGCGTCCCTCTCTCGAGGTGACACGGGGGAAACCTACAGTGCCGCCGGCGGCCTCCCCCATCCTTCCCCTCCTCCTCGCCGCCGTCGAGGGCCGCTGCCGGGCAAAGCCCGGGCAGTGCCGGTGGCGGCGGGGATTCTCCCGGCGCGGCTCCCTCCTCTCTGGCCATGGCGCGGGGTTTCCGGCGAGTTCCCTTGGCGGCGAGGTGCTGCGTAGGTTCGGCGAAGGCTCGTCATGGTGGCCGTGGTGGTGGTGTGTGCCTCATCCGGTGAGGTTGCCTGTGGCTGCGGCGACCTGGGCTTGGTCCCGTCCCAGTCCGATCCGATCTGGATCTGGATTTGGCCGGCCTGGCTTTGGTTGCTGCTGCCGGCAGGCCTGGTGGCGTCGTGCCTCCATGGCCGTTGGGCACCGCGGTGGTGCAGACGGCTGGTGGGGGTGTGGCTGTGGCGTGGTGCGGAGCGCTGCACGGCGGGGGAGGCATGGTGGAGAGCGGAAGATTTGGCAAGGGCAGGCAGTGGTGGGACGGTGCGGACTGGCGTGGCAGCGTGCTCTGGAGGCGACGACGCGAGCTGCTGGCCAGGTGGGCGGCGGCACTGTGATGGCTTGGCCAGGATGGAGTTCTTGGCGAGCAGCGAGTGACCGGCCTCTTCCTGGGCTATGCAGCGAGCGGTGGTGCTTTCCCGGTCGTGCCTGCGGGGGAGATGTCCGTGGCTAGGTGTTGGGTCGTCACAAGGCTGTCCCTTGGTGCGGGTGACAGCCATCGCGGGCGGTCCTAGCCCTTTATGGAGTTGTTGGTGTCTGTTGTTCCTCGTCCAGGTTGTTGAGGTTTGGGCCATTTTTCTCTCCGCCGTGCGGTTCGTCGCAGTCCTCGGCTGGTGCAACAATGGCATGGTGCTGCGGTGGCAGCGGTGTGAGGGCAAATGGACATTGCCAGCCAATTCCTGCGAGGTGTGGAGGTGTGCGAAGCATGGATGAAAATCTTGCACGGCTTTTGCTGTGCAGGCGGCGATGGCGCCCGTGGGTGTCATATCCCTCCTTGGAGGCGTCGCCGAGGTGATTTCGACATTTTTCTCCCTCGGTTGGAGTTGGTGGTTGTCTCCAGGCGAAAGCCTTGATTCGGTGTTGGATCGGCACGATGGTGGCGTCCTTGGCGTCGTTCCTCTATTGGGTGCATCGTGTTTGGAGGCACGGCTTGGTTCCTCGTTGCTCTCCTCCGGTGTTCATCGTCGTCCTCTATTGATCCTCAGTGGCGCAATGTACGGCCGTCGTCGGTGTGTCCAAGATGTTGTCTTCCTCGGATCTGATCAAGTCATACCATCCACTTGCCACCTCCTCTCAGGCATTCAAGGTAGATGGTGCGTCGACCACGAGCGAAGTTCGGTGGGAGCTGGTGGTCTTTGGATGTGTCCTGCATTGGTCGAGACGCGGTGTTAGGTTCAGTTAGGACAAGCACTTTTGCTCTGTTGTTGTTGTTGACTGTCTTCGGACTTGCCCGGGTGTGGTGTTGTGTGGTGTTGTGCTACGCTCGTTGTTCGCATCGAGTGATAGTGTTCTTGTACTTATATTTCTGCCTTCTATAAAGCTATGGTACGCCTAGGCGTACTCTCAAAAAAAAATAGTTAGACTCGTGCAAAAAACTAAGGTTTGGCACTGTTGGCCGTAGGATCTTCAACCTTTTAGTTTCGTTTGATGTTTTTACCTTTTCTGCTATGTTTTTCTTTTTACTTTTTCTTTGTGGACAAAGACGTGAATTTTTTTCCCAAAGTATATGTACATACATTCACACGTGTATGAGCAATTTTAAAAAATCCACGAACTTTAAACATATGAACTTACATGATTATATATTTTTTACTCCCTCCTGTCCAAATTACTTTTTTTTTGTACTCCCTCCATTTCAGATTACTGGAAGTTCTAGCTTTGTCCTAAGTCAAACTTCTTTAATTTGTCCTACTTATAGAAAACATATATTAACACCTACGAAAGTTGAAAAGTTGTCGTTTTAAAATAAACGGGGCCATGTGTAATACAAGATCTTATGCATGACTAGTGGAAGAGAATCTCATGAATAATCACGTTCACGTGTGATGGAGATGCATATGCATGAATTGACCAATACTTAGCTGACTGGTCGACTATAGATGGCCCAAACATTGACGTGTGGTGGAAGAAAGAAACGGTCAAATTATTAGCCAGATGATGAATATATTGAAAACTTTTACCGCTAATAATCACGTTCGACGTCTAATATATTGTTTTACTTTTTATAAACTATTTTTAAAACTTTTACCGCTAATAAATAGCTAGCACAATCAAAAATTACAAAAGAAAACAATGTTGTTGATATCGTAATAAGGGTTAGATACCCCTACCCTAAGATTCGTATGAATATCTCACAATCCAAAGAGGCCCTCCTAGGAGTTCAAAGTTGAGAGAGCATCTAAAAGTTTTTTTTTGTTTTTTGAAGTAGGTAAAATTTAGGATTGGAGTGTGCTGCAATGCAAGCCCACACTGGACAGAAAAACAAGAGGCGTTCAGGGAGTGCGGCCCATTGGGCTTTGGATGGGTCTGCGGCAGACAAGTGAAGTGGGCTGCGCGGTCTCTTCTCTCACAGACAGAGTCAGAGACCACCATGACTCCCGACCACGCTGCTGCTATCGCCTCCCTACCCTACCTCGCCGCCGCCGCCTCCGCCTCCGGCTCGCTCCGGCGACCCCGCCCCTGCTGCTCCTTCCCTCTCCGACGCCCTCCGCCCATATACCTCACCTGCGCCGCCTTCCCCTACACCCCTCCTCCGTGCGCCACGGCCCCCGCCGGCGATGGTACCTTCTGCTCCTCCTCTTTGCCTGTCCACCGATACATGGTTGCTTGCTATGCTAACTTCGCAGTGGATTTTACCGCTTACTTTGTCAATTCAGCTGGGCTTTGTCAAATGATATGCTTTCTTTTGTTTGATATAATCTCCAAAATTAGCAGACCATATGCTTTGATTTCCTGCAGCCATTTGCTACAACTGTGCCCTGAAATTCTCATGTACACTTGTTCAGAATTTAGTGGGTTAAGGTGGTTAATCAGGTTATGGCACCTGCCCCCCCTTTTGTCCCCTCTGGAAACGGCAAAAGGCTAAAACTTTGTCTGTAAATTGACCCAATCCCACCTAAGCCAAGTTCAGAACAAAGTCGTCGACGCTTGACCCCCTCCATATCAGTTTGTTAGGCGGTTGGCAGTGGAATGTAAAACGTAAACCATGGCTTACTAACGTCTGTCCGGTCATATCTGTGCACTATACAGTATTTGTGTCCCTCTTGAGCTACTTTTGAAATATTACAACACCTTTTACGGAACGGTAACTAACATTCCTGCCGTTTCTCCTCATCTCAGGACAACACCTGTTCCGTGGCCTTCCCCAGCCACGATGCTCCAACGTGGAAGCGGTTGGCGACGTGGCAGCAGCAGTGCCCGATGAGTACACGGACAACACGCCATCGAGCAGTGGATATGTGAATGGTCATGCATCTGCTCCATCGCACGAAGACCATCCTGAAGGAAGCACGGACAAGGCAAATAATAAGTCTGTCGGCAGCATCAACCAAAAAATGGTCAAGATATCTGACAAGCTGATTGGCGTGTTCATGGTCGATAAGCCCACGCCGACGGATTGGAGGAAATTGCTCGCCTTCAGCAGGGAGTGGGACAACATAAGGCCGCACTTCTTCAAGCGCTGCCAGGAGAGAGCGGACGCGGAAACAAATCCTGAGATGAAGCACGGCCTTCTCAGGCTGGCTAGAAAACTGAAAGAGGTGGTGTGGACTTTCTTATCTACAGGATACACTTGACGCTTCAGTTTATGATTTAACTTGCCACTTGCTAAGGCACAATGAAGCGTGCCTTAATTTAGTTTTCCCTCCCTGTGCTTTTTCAGGTAGACGAGGACGTACAAAGGCACAATGAACTATTTGAATTAGTGAAGTCCACGCCATCTGGCAAAATTGGTGATGTTGTTGCTAAGCGCCGTAAAGATTTCACGGTGGAGTTCTTCAACCACCTTTATTATGTCGCAGAGTCGTACAAGGATGACCCTGCTAAGCAAAAGGGTGAGACGCTTGAGAATTTGATCATCATTTTTCTGCAAATTTGACTATACATATATCATTTTTTGCTTGCCTTTGATGGTTTATTCTCTTCCTGATGTCATGTAACAGAGAAACGTAAAAAGTGTCGGTTAGGACAGTCGTTTGCTACCTTGCTGAGTCCTTATTACAGATCATTGTTTCCCTAGTTCATCATTTTTCTCATTCATTGGTTTGCTTGCAGAGTTGGCAACACTTGGAAATGATTGTGTGGATGCTCTACAAGCTCATGATGACATGTCTGGCAGTCTTCAAGCGCTGAATGTTGCGGAACTAAAGCTAAAGGACATACTCAATTCACCTTCAGTGGACGCTGCATGCCGAAAGATCGATGACTTGGCCGAGAAGAAAGAACTAGACTCCGCGTTGGTGTTGATGCTTTCAAAAGCTTGGTCAGCTGCAAAGGGCACCGACATCACAAAATCTGACGTAAGGATCTAGCGCTGCAAATACTCTCATTCTTCTTTCCTATATTTGTCTCATTTACAGATTCATAAGTTTAATCGGGATCTACCAACATTCTGCAGGCAAAAGACATAATGTTCCATCTATACATGACTGCTGTGGCCAATCTCCAGAGACAGATGCCAAAGGACATCAGGATACTGAAGCATCTTATAATGATCGAGGATCCTGCAGAACGTCTGAGTGCGTTGAATGACGCTTTTACTCCTGGTCCTGAACTTCAAGGCGAAAACGTCGACACATTATTCACGTAAGTGTTGTTACTTTTTCACAAAAAAGATTGTTTCCTGTAATCTCCAAGCCGATTTGGCATAACCTGGTGGATTGCAGGAGTCCTGAGGTGTTGCACACTTGGGCAAGCGCTATAATCGATGCGTATTACAGCAGCAGGGAAGGCACTCTCCTTGGGCAGGCAAGGGACCTGATGAACCCTAAAATTATAAAGAGGGTTGAAGAGCTTGTGAAGACGATCAAGGATCAGTACCTCTGACTCTGAATCTCGGTCATCAGAAAGATGGTGGTCTCACCCTCCTAGTGATTCGCGACAAATACTATGATCTGAGCAACAGGATGGCCTTGCATGCTCGCAGCGGTAGTGGAGTTGCAGTCAATGGCTGCTGGGAATGAAGAATGCAATACTTCACACGGATTAAATCCGGACTGTACGGTGCATAAGTGATTGTAGCATGTGATGTATGGATGTAGGTTTCACTTAGATTGTATGTCTTACTCCCTCAACCTCCCCATAGATAATTAGATAGTGTATGCACTGGTCAGACAGAAATATGAAGAGGACACTGAGAGAATAGCATTTTATTGTGATGCGATAGACATAAAAGATCTAATATTTTTCTGCAGATTTTCTGTGCAAACTTGAACTGTCACTGGTCAGTGACATGAAAGTGAATTTGAAGGTAATTTTGTGTATCACTGCTAGTTATCAACAGTATATCGTTTGTGGAAAGGTGAACTTCAGGTTCCGAATTCTGCCTGAAAATCATGGCAGGAGAGCGAAAAAACCACATCTTAATTATGTACCTTTTGAAAACCTTTTCCTTTGTTAGTTATATGTTAGCTGCTGATGCATGTAAAGTAGTGTTACCATATATAGTAGCTGTTGTTGATTTGAAACCATCATCAAAAAAATATTTCAGCTTGAGAAGTCATAAAGAATTATTTCTATATTTGCTTGGTCTGAGAATGTAACAACCTTCCCAGACTTCAATGTGTCTAGAAGATGAATGAATCATCTTAGGGTTGGCGAAACATCGACGTCGCCTTGACCATGCAAATCATACAATACATATGCTGATAATATATTGGAAGAAAGCAAGACTATATTGTCAGTCAAACAGATTTCCACAAGTCAGCAGTATCCTTTTTCTTTTCTCCCTTAGATGTGGCCTCAACATCATTGTCAAGCCAACAACACAAAAAGAAAGATTCTGTTTTAAAAAAAAGACTACACAAGTTCAAACATTGTGCTCTTCAGTTAGGCAACAGCAACAAGAGCAGGCAGCCTAACAAGTTAGCCAACAACCACAACAACAGCTAGCTTAATTTGTCAAACAAGAGTACATCCTCCTCGTGTGATCTACACACGAGCAATCATCGTAACAAGGCAAGAATTACACCAGACTTTTTCCGATGGTCGATACAGCCCGGCCGAATCAGTGGGTCGAGAAGAATAGCTACGTACACGTGGAGCACAGAAACAACGATGATCACAAGATCCTGGAGTTTGAGGAGGTTGCCTCGGCGTCGGCCCTACTGCGACTGATCCAACTATACTGGCTGAAGGCGGAACTGTCGTCCTGGTTGCCCTGCACCATCTGCTGGAACATCCTGATATCCGCGGTGTTTGCCACGTTGAAGAGCTCGCTTTGCCCTGGCTGAACGCCGTTCGTTAGGTCAATATCCGCTAAGCTATCGAGGACCCGCACCACCTGAAAGGAGCGTGAGGTAAATGACAAGTTGTTAATCCTCTGACCAAATCAAAATAAAATAAAATAAAATGGTGTGAATTTCCTTCTACAAAAGATTAGGAAGCAAAGTTGGCATACAATTTTGTCTGTGTGCCTTGGATGTGGTGCAGGATTCACCACAAGGCTCGGAAGTTAAGATGTCGGTGTTTTTCGCTAACGAGGACAATTTATTCTTGATGGCACAGGGATTTGACAAGGACAGGACCACCTAAATCAACCTTGTTTATCAAACAGTGGTTGGTGCCTCCAACCAAAGCATGCATATCATTTGATTGGCTCTAGGAATGTCCACATGATATAGTAATGTAAGGTGGTCAGATAGACAATGGCCATGCGTACCTGGCTCATTCTGGGCCTCTTTGATGACGAGTGCCGAATGCAGGCTGCTGCAGATTCAATCATACGGAACATCTCGACCTCATTGAAGTTCCTCTCAAGCCTGGGGTCGACCAACCCTTCCAGCTTTCCCGTCTCAAGAGCTCGACTAAGCAACGGTCTAGCCTGCAAATAATGTCAGTTTGCGAAGTTTTTTTTAACAAGAACAGACCAACTAAATGAAGGAACATGTGGGGGGAACTGCATGTTCATTTCAATAGAGAACAAATAAGCACCCAAATTCATGTTGTGAGGAAAAAATGCAAGAATGTTTCTATACAAGATAAATCATGATGCTGCATGATAATTGCATAGCAAGTAGCCATAGATCAACATGCAGCAGACCTAGGCTTCCAGCAACTATGATGTGCCACAGGCACAGACACCGCAACTCCATACCCTAAGAATGAAGAGTGATGTTTCCAACAAATATACCTGTATGGCTGGTGAGTTGTCACACAAAATACGGGAACCCGGCATTTAAAGTGAAATTTGAACTTATAACCTCTAGAACCACTAACAAATGCGATGAAGTAAGTCTGTACTGCATGACTATTCTAGTCAACGACAAAAAAACAGGAACAATTTCTTTAGGCAATAAGTACAGTGCTACAGTATAACTTACCCACTCAACAAGGCTCTCATCACCCAATGGTCTTGATGAATCAACAGGCTTTCGACCAGTCATAAGCTCTAAAAGAACAACACCAAAAGAGAACACATCGGATTTCTCGGTCAGTTTGCCACTTGATGCATACTCTGGAGCCATGTATCTGCAAGAAAGAAAGAAAAAGAGAACATTTTTAGTCATCAATTCTATAAAAAGACAGCAGACGCCTCTGAATTTGCCCATACTTTTTACTCACCCAAATGTCCCCATAACCCGTGTAGTGACATGTGTTACAGCATCCAAAGCCAGTCTAGCAAGACCGAAATCAGCCACCTAAGTTCAAGAGTAGCATCTAATCAGTAAATGACCTAAATCATGAGATATTCTCAGGCTCGTTTAGGGAATGCAATTACCAGTGCGTCAAAGTTATTATCCAACAAAATGTTTGAGGATTTGATGTCTCGGTGGATAATCCTTGGATGGCCTGCAAAAGGGCAAAGAAAAGAGACGTGTCAATACAAAACCGGAATAATATGGGAAAGATGATGAGAATGCAAGAAAGAGCATTACAATCTTCATGTAGGTATGCTATTCCACGAGCAGCACCGGCAGCGATTTTAACCCTAGCCGGCCACTCTAAAACAGGCCTTCCCTGTCCTGCGGTCGCATACATTTCAGAACCACCTCAGTTTGTACACCCAGAATATATACATGGCAATGGTCTTTGCACAAATATAACAAAATGTTAAAAAAGGCATACCGTGAAGATGATAATGCAGGGTGTCATTCGACACGAAATCGTAGACGAGCAACCTCTGGCTATTGGCAATGCAGTACCCCACAAGAGACACCAAATGCCGGTGATGCACGCGACTGATGATCTCCACCTCAGCCTGGAATTCGCGCTCCCCTTGCCCACTACCATCCCTCAGCTGCTTGACGGCCACGTCTTTCCCTTCGGGCAGGCGGCCCTTGTACACGGACCCGAACCCTCCTTCGCCGAGCAAATTGCGCGGCGAGAAGCCGTCGGTGATCTGGTACATTTCTTGGTACGTGAAGAAGCGTGAGTTGCCGACGCTCATGTCGGACAAGCACGCTTTCAGCCTCGGGCTGCCGGCGCTGTAGTTGGTGTGCACGGAGGGGTCGGCCGACGACGACATTGCCGCGTTCGCCGAGCCGCCACCCGAAGGAACTGCGAAAAATGTATACTATGTATAAGAATCACTGACTGAATGAGTGAGTTAGTGAGTGTGAATGTAACCCACATTCAGCACCAGGTTGAAGTATTACCTGAACCTGAGGGTGGTAGCTCTGAAGAGTAGGGCGGCGACCTGAACCCGGGGCGGTAGTCGTCCCGCCCCCTCCGGCGCTTCTTGGTGTAGAGAACGGCGGCGGCTATGAGGGTGACGACCAGGAAGGCGAGCACGGCGCCGACGGCGATGACGACGCCGTTGCTGGCCCCGCCGTTGTTGCTGCCCGGCGGGGTGGAGCCCTTGCCGCCCCGCTCCCCGGCGGACTGGGTGGAGGACTTGTTGGGGCTCCTGCCGTGCTGGTTGGCCGGGTCGACGGCGGTGGCCGGCGTCGGCAGCTGCGGGTGGTGGCCGGCCGCCGAGGGAGGGGGCGAAGGCTTGGCGTGCGGCGCGGCGTGGGCGGGGGGCGAGGCCGCCGGGGAGTGGGAGGTCGGCGCGGTTCTTGGAGCGGGAGCGGCCGGCGTGGGTCTTGGCGCGGGAGCCGTCGGCGTTGGGGGCGGTGCTGCGGCGGGGGAGCGCTTGGGAGGCGGAGCAGGTGGGCTTGTGGTGGTTGGAGGCGGCGTGGAAGTGGAAGGCGCGGGCTTTGGAGGGGGGAGTGGTGCAGGCGGCGTCGGTGGCGGCGAGGCGGGCGGTGGGGAGGCGGCGGGCTTTGGAGGTGGGGCGGGCGGCGGGGAGGATGGCGGAGGGGAGGTGGAGGGCGCGGCGGCGTCTGCTGCGGGAGTGGCATTGGGGCGCCTGGAGGTGGCCGGCGCGGGCGCGGAGGCGGAGGCGAGGGCCCGGGAGCGCGCGGAAGGGGCCGGCGCGGAGGCCGCCATGGGAGGGGGAGGGAGCAGAGCTGTCCGTGTATCTATCTAAAGTTGGGGGATTTGAGAGGCTGGACTGGAGGCATGGCGCGTCGCCCCGCCGGAAGGTTCAAATCGGAGCTGACCTCTGCTCTGAGGTGGGGAAGAGGGAACAGATCCGGCGGGCAGCATCCAATCAGTGCGCCATGGAATGGAAAGGATAGGGATGGAATCAGAGAGAGGGAGAGGAAGATGAATCCAATCCTATTCTTTTGCTGCTGCTGCTTTATTATTTACAGACGCACTCCTTTCCTTTCTTTCCCCTACCTACGCTATGCTACGTTAAGCTAACGAGAAGAAATTAGGTAAGTTGATGGAAGTGAGAGAATGAATCAACTCATCATCATCATCGGGTAATCTCGAGACCAAAAGCAAGCAAAGGTGGAATTTTTATTTATTTTGGTGGATGGATGGATGGATGGATGCTGATGATACAGAATGTGGGTGCTCCGTGTCGGCACAAGACATAAAGAAGCAAGTGAACAAAGATGAACGACGAAGGAGGAGCGTGCGTGTAGGCAAGGCACAAGAAAGAAAATGACCTCACCCGTCTACAACTAGAAGGGAGATGGAAGAATAAGTGGCTCCCTTCCCTTCGCTTTCCCCCTCCCTCCCACCTTACCGCTTTCATACTCCTTTTTGTTTCCTTTTTCTTCTTTTACATTTAATTAACAAACAAACAAACACACGCCGGTCAACCGCTGAATTTATCAATCATATATAATCAAGACTTTTTTTTACTCCAAACTAAGTAATCATGCCTTTTCTTTATTAGTGTGCTTTGCTAAAAGGGTAAAGCATCCGCTACTGGATTTCACAACATGATTTCTTTTCGATCCATCCCCCTCTCCTTTCTCGAATCACATGTAAATACTTAGTGGCGCAACACCAGCAAGGCACGCGCCATGCATAGAGGCGTGCCCCAGCAAACAAAAACCTAAATGGCATATGACGTCGCAAGGCATGGATGCGGAACCCGGCACCCAGTCCGCAACAAACACAACCCAAACTTGACTGCGATGACGGCAACTTCAACGAAGCACAAGCGTCGCGGGGACACTGCAAGAATAAACCGCAAGCATGAGCGCGGGGGGAAGGGAACTGCAAGGATAAACCGCTCACTCGCTTCCTTCGCTTTCCCCTTCCCACCTTCCTGCTTTCATACTCCTTTCTTCTTTACTTTTCTTCTTTTTATAATTAACAAACACCAGTCAACTGCTGCAAGTTTTAAGAGTTTTTCATTCCGAAAAGGTAAGTAATCCTTCCTTTTTTGTGTGCTTTGCTAAAAGGGCCATCGTTTGGAGTTCAAGACAAAACAAAAATAGCCTGCACATCTCAAGTAATCATTCCATTTTATGTGTGCTTTGCTAATAAGTAAAAGGCAAAGGAGCCATTCTTTGGCTTAAGAGTGATAAGAATTGGCCCTTTTTTTTTCGGAACCAGGCAGAAGATCTAACTGCACGTGAATTCAATAACAACCCCTAAAAAAATGTGATTTCGTTAAGAAAGAATGATGCTACAACACGGAGAAGGCATGACCCATACCACGTCATAGAGGCACTGCCAGGTAGAGCACCTAGGAATGGAACTGAAATTCTTTACACTACGAAAGTTGAAGCCCGACCCACAACAACACGACCCAAGCTCACCTGCCATGAGCAAAAGTTGAACAGCCATGATTAAAAGCCTCGGTTAACCCATGACAAAACCTATTTGTATTGTAGATCCCTTATTTGTATTTGTATTGTATAACCCATGATTATAAGCTTTTTCGGACGGAGGGAGTATGTATGTATGGTGAGCAATATATTGATTTGAGCATAATTTTGGGTTGAAATGCCACATGTCACAACAATGATTACATGTGTAAAAGGAAAATACACATAGCAATTTGGAATTTATCTCAAATACTAGTAAAAAAGGAACTTACTCAGGGTTCATAGTTTTTTTTAACTTACATTTGCATGTTGGCATGCGCAACAAATCTAGTCTACTAGATATCATGGGTATAAGTATCTTAAAATCATCACATGTAGGCTACACGAAGACAACTATGGTCCGGCAAAACGAAATTATATTTTCATCATTACTATTTTGGATTATCAGAAAATTGTAGTTATATGTGCATATATTACCGCCGTTTCTTTCTCTTTCTGTCCAAAAAATGGCCTAAATGGAGGGCTCGTCGTAGCTCAGTAAACAAAAACTATATTATTAGTCATTAGAGCATCTCTAGCAGATCCCGCATAAGGCCGGCGACCTATGCTTTTTCGGCCGTTATACGGGACGACCCAAATAATCGGCCCGAGCAGATACCCAAAAAAAGTCCCGGCCCATGAAAAGCCCCCCAATCCGGTATATATGCCGGCTTCCGACCGATTTAGGGTATCCGCCCTCCATTTCCTCTAGCCCTCTCCGCCGCATTTCGTGTACTCCAGCGAGAAATCGAGCGCGCTCCGACAGCCTTTTGCGGCCTCTTCTCCGCCGGATCGAAGCTACCATGGCGTCCGCCGGTGCGGGGCGTGGCGGCGGAAGGGGGTTCGGCGATCGCGGTGGCTTCGGGTGTCGCGGTGGAGGCGGTGCGCGCGGCGGCTTCTTCGCCCGCAAGTGCCAGAACGACGACGAGGCCGGTGACTCTGGCCTCCGCTCTCTGGTGTCGAAGAAGCAACGGGAGGCGGCGTGCACGCATGGCGCCAAGTCCCGCAGCGCTGGATCGAGGTCGCGTGCGTGGAAGACCTTCCGGCGCTGCGGCCGGCTCTTCGACTCGGTGATCCAATGCCAGTGGGAGGCCGAGTGGGTGTGGTTTGAGGCGAGTACCGCCGCCGATGCAGGAGATGCGGCTGCGGCTGTGCGGCTGCTGACGCTCTGGGATGAGTACCAACTCCAAACCCGGATCTACTGCGACCTCATCTACGACACCATTCATGGAGGGAAGCCGCTGCCCGCCGAGGTCATCTCCAGCGACGACAATGACGAGGGCGACGACTCTGACTCCGACGAGTAGAACCCCGGTGAAGTAGACCCCTGCCCACCCCCTCCGGCGACTAGTAGATCCCCTATGCTATGTTTCGGTGCCCCTATGCTATGTATAATTATTATGGTTTGTAAAAACTCCCGTATGCTATGCATGGTGAACTATGGTATGTTGGGTTTGATGAACTCTGGCGGAATGTTTCTAGCGTGAAGTACTTTGTTTAAATTTCTATCATATGTGGGATTGCTATACTCCTTTCTTCTTTTGATTAACAAACACAAGTCAATTGCTGGAATTTTTAAGAGTTTTCCATCCCATAAAAGTAAGTAACCCTGCCATTACAACACAAATGGAAGAATAAACACATCCTTCGCTTTCCCCTTCCACCTTACTGCTTTCATACTCCTTTTTCTTGTTTCCTTTTTCTTCTTTTATGTATACTAATACTAATATAATTAACAAACAAACACACACCGGTCAACTGCTGACATTATATCAATCATATATAATCAAGACTATTGTCACTCCAAAGTAAGTAAACACATGCCTTTTTCATTAGTGTGCTACTATGCTAAAAGGGTAAAAAGGCACGCCCCCTATCACGCCACAGGGGCGTGCCTCGCCGAAAAACTCTAAACAACATGACATCGCAAGGCATGGATGCGAAAACCCAGCAACCAATCCGCAACAAACCCAACCCAAACTTGACTACGATGAACTATGGTATGCTTGCATGGTGAACTATGGTATGTTGGGTTGATGAACTTCGGCGGGATGTTTTTAGCGCGAAGTACTCTGTTTAAATTCCTGTCATATATGGGATCGCTATACTCCTTTCTTCTTTTGATTAACAAACACCAGTCAACAGCTGGAATTTTTAAGAGTTTTCCATCCCATAAACGTAAGTAACCCTGGCTTTTTGTGTGCTTTGCTAAAAGGGTAAATTACCCATCTTTTGGAGTTCAAGGATAACACAACCAGCCTGCTCATTCCAAGCAAATCAATCATGCCTTTTTTTATGTGTGCTTTGCTAGTACCTAGTAGTAATTAAAAGGCAAAGAAGCCATATTCTTTCGGTTAAGAAATTACCCATTTTTTGGGGTTCAAGGAAAAAACAACCAGCCTGCTCATTCCAAGTAAATCAACCATGCCTTTTTTTTATGTGTGCTTCGCTAGTGCCTAGTAGTAATTAAAAGGCAAAGAAGCCATATTCTTTCGGTTAAGAAAATTACCCATTTTTTGGGGTTCAAGGAAAAAACAACCAGCCTGCTCATTCCAAGTAAATCAACCATGCCTTTTTTATGTGTGATTTGCTAGTAGTGATTAAAAGGCAAAGAAGCCATATTCTTTCGGTTAAGAAATTACCCATTTTTTTGGAGTTCAAGGAAAGAACAACCAGCCTGCTCATTCCAAGTAATCAATCATGCCTTTTTTATGTGTGATTTGCTAGTAGTGATTAAAAGGCAAAGAAGCCATATTCGTTGGGTTAACAATGAAAAAACAATCGGCCCATTCTTTTTTCTTTTTATTTCCAGAACCATGCGGAAGATCTACCTGAATTCATTAAGAAAGAATGATGCTACAACGCCCACAAGGCATGACCCATACAACGCCATAGAGGTTCGACTAGACATAGCACCCTAAATGACCTAATTTTTGTTCCCGGGGAACTTAATGACTTAACATTACATGGAATGTATTGGGAAACTTAGTATAGAAAACAAAGCAAAAAAAGAAGTCCTACAAACCAAACCCAGAACACTATAAAGATGCATATGATATTATATTGGATCTTTACAAACTAGAGTTGCAGCGGAGGAAGAGCTCATGGGTTTATAGTTTTTATAAAAGAATCACATGTAGGCTACACGAAGACAAATATGGTTTGGCAAAATAAAATTATATCTCATCATTACTGTTTGGATTTATAGAAAATTGTAGTTGTATGTGCATATATTACCGCCGTTTCTTTCTTTTTCTGTCCAAAAAATGGCCTAAATGGAGGGCTCGCCGTAGCTCAGCAAACAAAAGCTATATCATCACCACTGATTTTTTTTGGTGCACTGCACAAAACACCGTGGTACCGCCCACCGCGGCATTTTGGGTCACCTTGTTGTCACTTTAGTACATTATCCACGCCCAACAAGATAAATCAAGATGATGATGATGTGGGTGGGCCAATCACAAGCACAACACATTACAATTATTACCAGCTAGCAAGACAGCACAACATTTGCAACCACTGCAACAACAGACAGCCACCATTGCATGCTTCTCTCTTCTTTGACTGGCCCATAATGCACAAGAACAAAGACCAGACCAGAACACAAGATAGTGGTGTTGTGTCCTGAGGTGGCCCCTGCCTAGTGTCCACCCCCCCCCCCCCCCACCCACCCACCCAGCAAAAAGGTGATTGTGCCAACTGACACCCATCCACTCTGCCTGCCTGCTAATCCCATCACCTTAACAAGACATCAACATTGCACTACAAAATCATAATCATCATCATGATGATCAGTTAGCACTCAACATTCAGGCAAGCAAAACATCACTTCACTCACCAAGGCAACAAGCAGCTCATAGATATGGAGCGCTGCTACACGGACGACAGTTGCCAACCGAAAGACGCACGGCATGTCATATCGTACCATCCATGGGCAAGCCATCGTGCGCATGTCGTTCAGCAAAATGTCGTCCGTGAAGGACTTCCCATAGATATATGTCACCAGTGCTTAACATATTTAGTTAATTGATATACCGGGTCTAACACAAAGAGATGGCAGGACTCACTCACAACAATCTGGATGCAACTCCTCACAAACATATATGGTATGCTAACAACAATTGATCCAAAGGTAGCAGGACTAGCAAAACTTCCAGCAAATAAAGAGTAAACAAGAGAGAGGGGGTAGGGGGTGAAGAACATGAGCCATGATTGTGGCTGGTTTATTGCTTTTTGCTCAGCCTAACAGATGCTGAGCATCCTCTGCCTCCTCCTCATAGGCGAGGAGGAGGAGGAGCTTTCTTCAATCACTACTGCATCACGGTGATGAGCTCAAACTCGACCAAGGACACGTTGTTGTCCTCCTTCACCTTGAAGTCCGCGGGGCTCTCGGCGGCCTTGAGCGTCCCCCACTTGTCCACCGCCAGGCGCATCGACCCCTTGTACATGTCCACCCTCGCCTTCCTCGCCTCCACGACTGCCCCGGGCTTCATGATGTCCACTGGAGCAAGAAAACGCAAGACATATTCCCGTCAGGGCAGTTGACCAAGAGAGTAATAATCAAGTTAAGCCAGCAAGCAATGAGGGGACATAGATAGGATGTTTGGACTGAAACATATATGCAGCAGAGTATCATGATTTCAACTTAAGATGATTCCACAAGTGTCAGGCGTTGATTGTAGCACGCACCCATGAATGATGATCGCATACTGCGAGTTAGTTTAAATGCTGGGCGTGCCAGAACTAGTAGAATGTCTAACATGATAGATGGAGACCAGCACAGATCTACTCCCTCCGTTCTTAAATATAGGTCTTTCTAGAGATTTCAACAAATGACTACATACGGAGCAAAATAAGTGAATCTACACTCTAAAATATGTCTATATACATCCGTATGTTGTAGTCCATTTGAAATCTCTAAAAAGACTTATATTTAGGAATGGAGGGAGTATATTAATAAGGTAAAGAAAAACATATTTATTGTAAACCAGACAGGCAAGTCAGTGGAAAACGGCCTGCGTCTAGTAAAATTTGCAAATCCAGAAAGTTAAATCTAGGCTACATCATCAAGCCAAGCGATGAATGCACTATAAATACAGGGATGGCAGCTATGATCTGAAGGAGGTTAATTCTGCACAGCCTGAAAGTTAGCTACACCCTGATCACAAGGGGTCAAATCGTCAGTGGATCATGCGACGCAGGCGAAAGAAGAGACACTGTAATTAAGTTAATATAAGCCAGCAATGAATGAACATGAGCAGCAGGCTATTTGGGCTGAAACATGTATGCAGCAGCAGCAGCCGAGCATCACGATTTCAACATTAGCCAGTGTGTCATTATAGCACCGACGAGCACCGATCTCATTAGCCAGTGTGTTTAAATGCTCTGCCTTAACTAGTAGGATTTCTGACAGATAAGATGCCAATTATGTATGTATAGCAATCAATCAATCAGGCGAAAGAAGACGCATACAGTAGTGAATTTCTTCAAAGTGAATCAATCAATCAGGCAGAAGAAGAAGAAGGAAAGGGAGGTGAACGAATGGATCTGGGAGACTACCTTGCTCGTTGCGGGCGGTGAATACGACGACGCCGGTGTCGTCGCCGACGATGCACTCGGCGATGCGCATGTTGCCGCCGGCCCTGCCGCCCTGCGGCCTGTGGAGGACGACGGGCTTGGCGCTGAGCACCCGGAGCTGCAGGTTGTGGCCGAAGGTGCCCGGCCGGAGCTCCTCCACCTTGTCGAACGTCATCGCTGCCCTTTGCCTTGCCTGGACACAGCCGATGGACGGGATCGTGATCAGAGGAATCGGGTATCGAACGAATTCGTCGGCGGCGGCGCGTGGTGTGTGGATCCAGGGCGGTGGGGATCGGGATCTTGGAGAAAGAAAGAAGTAAAGAAACAAGATCCGATCCAATCTGAGCTCCGAGTCTGGATCGATCTTCCGGGGTGCGGACGTACCTGGTTTGGTTGTGGACGGTGGAGCTTGGATGGGAGCGCGTCTCCTCTCTTGCTTGCGCTGCTTGGATGTGAAGATGAGATCCGCCCAAGAGGAGGAGAAGGAAGAAGAAGAAGAAGGAGAGGAGGAGGAGAGGTTTGTCTCTTGGTTGGTTTGTTTGGTTTTGTCCGAGACGAAGGTGGAAACCGGGATGCAAGTTGTGATATGAATACAAAACCAATCCTCTCCTCTTTGTTTGTTTGCTTCTCCTCCCCCCCCCCCCTCCCTCGTCTCGTGTGTGCCACCACTCGCCGACACCAAAAAACTTGCTTCAATTCTAACCCGGTGTGAAATTCACCAGCCGACAATCTTCAATTCTCCTCAAAATTTATTTTCACCGCTGCCTGTATATGCTCGATGATGCGCTCTCTCTCTCTCTGGTGTGCCTAATTCAGAGTGGTCGAGGCGAGGAGGCGGCGGCAGAGGCAATCGACCGCCGGCGGCCGTAGTGGTCGGCGGCATGGAATTCTCGTGGGGGGAAGGCTTGGAGAACTCATGCTAGTCCAAGGAAGGCGGGGTGAAGCAACTCGGGGTGGTCGAGGCAGCGACCAAGGCAATTAACCGCCTTCCTTGAACTTGAAATACTTGAACGTGATCAAGTGGACAAACGCTATAGCATTGCAACATTTTGCAGGGCCTATAACCATACCATCATGCCATATAAAGATGAGATAGAGTAGGAAAAGATGAATGGTCCACTAGCTAAAACCCCACCCAAAAAAGTATATGACAAAAAGGAAAGACATCAGAAGAACAGAAGGGACCTTCATGGTTGTGATAATTACGTGTTCATACTGTGGTGAAGATGGCTATAACAAAGGTGGACTTCCGATTAAAAAGGCTCAACTTCCCCCTACCTATGTTGCATGAGAGGACAACTTCAAGAGCCATACTTGTTGATTCATCAAATGATGAAAGTGGCAGCTAATGAGCATCAGGATTTCATCTAATGATGTTTCTGAGGAAGAATAGGAGACAATTATCACTTAGGTTTGCCCCTAATTATATACACGAACTAACAGTGGCAAGCCATCATTTACATGTGGAAAAAGAATTGAAAAATAGTGACCACAACATCAACTAATAACCGGAAGTGTTGATAAGATCAGTAGCGGATCCAGGACCCAGGTCGGGGGCTGGGTCTGGAGCGTGCACAATGCTTTCTTCGGCCAATGTAGCATTTTGGGCCCTGTAGACACATTGTAGCTTACTATTGCAGGCCTAGGGCCCTTGCGTGGCCCAGTCCTGGCTCCGCTCCTGGATAAGATACAACAGTTCTTTCCACAAGATCAACTAATTGTCATTAACATGTGACACTTATAAGGTACTGCTGATAACTAACACCACTTATGAGAGACAAAACCAACAAGCAGAAACAACACCAATACAAAGATCATTAGGATCCATCACGTCTTGATAACTAGATATCTTTGCCATCTTGTGATTAATCTCCATCATCTTCAGCTTCAAAGTGTCAATTCTATGTAAAATGACACTGCTCATGTTGCCAACTTCTTCGACGCTCATGTTGCCCCTTCTTCAATTATCCTCCCGTGAGAGCATGTTCCATGGCCAAATCCTTAGATTGTTCTCGGCAGACACCCATTGTTACTCCATGTGCGTTAGCGTGCATACAGTTCTTCGAAATAAAATGTATGCAATGACTTAATCCATTGCACACAGTCAGTTTTGAGAGGTCGTGGGCTAAACTTGGTTGGGGTCGAGTTATGAAATTGTGCATGATGATAACAACAAGTCACATAGAACTTCAGTAGTTACTCTGCATGTAATACAATTCACACAATTATTAGAAAGCAATTGTGTGTGATGTTTGAAGTTTCACAAACATCTATTTTGCAGAGAACGTCTATACAGATCATGCCACCTCATGTGTTTTTTAGCCCAAATCACAAATAGTTAGCTCTTTGAAAACATGCATGATTGACATCAGTGTAAATATATTCTCAGAATAGGTAGTTTTACTAAAAAAATGAGACATTGAGTAGGTAAATAAGATAGAAATTCATCAATAATACTCCACAATCCAGTTCATTACATAATATATATCATCACACACATATAGGTGATGATAATTGTTGTACTATAAATATATTAAATTTAAAGACAAGTAATAAATTAACTAAAAATCAATAGTCCCTTCTGAGGGCCCTTTCCCTGCGTCTGGCCACGGACTCCCTGGTGCGCACCGGCTTCCCGGCGCGGAGGGAGCTGGCCTCCTCCTCCGCCTCGCACTCCGCAACATGCGCAGCGGCGGCTTCCCAACGAGCGTAGGCCTCCGCCCTAGCCATTGTAGACGGCGCGTAGGTGAGCTCTTCATCAATGGCCTTCTCGACGCGATCCGCCCACCTCCATGCAGCGAGGAGGCGCGAAGCGCCTCTGGCCCTCTTGGCGTTGAAGCAGCCGTCTTCATCTACCTCCTGCGCGTGCCAACGCGCCTCCCGCCAAAGCTCCAGTTCCTCCACCTTCTGGGCGGCCTTAACCGCCTCTTCCTCCTCGCGCTTCTTCTCGTCTGCCTTCATGACCGCCACACGCCTGGCCTTTTCAGCCGGCGGCAATGTCTTCCACAAAGTGAGGTCGAACTGACTCCAAAACCACTCCTCGGTGGGGGGATCAGGCGCGACCAAGTCCGGTGGCGCGTAGGGGTCCTCGTCGTCGCTGCTTGGCGCGAGGTCGTCGTTGCGGAGCGGCACCTTCTCCTCAGCGCGTTGGCTCACCGTCGGCGCCATTGGCGATGATGCAGAGATAGAGGGAGAGAAATTGAGAGGGCAAAAGAAAGAGAATGCGCAGACAAGGATACGGGTGGGACGAGCGGCGCGGTATATATAACGAGAAACTGTTGGCCGTACACAGTTTATAGGTTGCTAAAAAAATTCAGTAGCCATCCGTTAAGATCTACCAAAAAAAGACAAAATTCATCCATACCTATATTTGTTCCTTCCTTTACACAGAAAGGCAAACTGACATATGATAGATAGATAGATAGATAGATAGATAGATATAGTACATATAAACTGCAACAACATAAATATAATACATCATTCACAGGAATGAGAACCCAGATACTATATAGCTAGTTAGCCACCTACTAGTGCTACTACATACCTAATCCTCCTTCATTCTCTTTCTTTCTACAACCAATAATAATAATAATCGCTCTACGACCGCATCCAAATGAATGAATAGCTACAATGGAGGAAATAAAGCAACACCGCATCCAAATGAATGAATAGCTACAATGGAGGAAACAAAGCAGCACGAGCCATCTACTCGACTCCGCTCTACCCTACTTGAAGAAGATGCCCTTCTTCCTCCCTTTGCTCTTCTCGACGGCCTGCACACAAACACAACGCGTCAACATCTTCATTTCAGTTCCATCACATGCCACACACACACACACACACACACACACACACAAAAGCACATGCCAGCTTTAACTTCAAGTGCGCCTCGACTCGGTGTATCAAACACAAACCAAAGCGCGTTCAAGAGACAAAACAAAAATGCCCGCACCTTCATTCTGAAGAGCCGTAGTATCAGCACGATGCTATCCCGTGACCTGCAGGGTGTATCTCTCTCATCAGTTGAACATCAACACAGATGTAAGATATAAGATAGCGGTGACTTGGTTTCAAACTCAAAACGCACGGCGAGTTTTCTCCAGGCTTGAGGTTGTATTCGGCACCATCGGCAGACTGGATCGAAAACTCGGTTGGATGTCCATACGGGATATTGATCTGCAAATAAATGTAGTACAAGATTGGTTATCAAATCTGCATACTGAAAGGCAGCGCAATCGAAAATTAATTATTATCATTAGACATGTATAAAATCACACCACTGCCAAATTTGACCAGTCTCTTTCATTAAATTTCAGGAAACCTACTAAATGTATAAAATCACACCACTGCCAAATTTGACCGGTCTCTTTCATTAAATTTCGGGAAACCTACTAAATGTATAAAATCACACCACTACCAAAGTACTTTTTGTGAAAAGAATGATAATTCCAATTCCATGTAGGCAATGCAAAAATACTTGGTTATTTATAAAGATTCTGGTACTGATATCTTAAAAGATTTTATCACAGAAAAAAACATCATGCTTTCTTGTCAGTGGGCAGAGTATACTCAGAAGCTAGAACAGAGTAATTTCAAGGGAAATGATTTTCTAGAGCCATACCGCCGTAGCTTGCTGGAATTTCTCTGTGATAACAACGCCACGCTGTCCATTACACTTGATGCTGTAGCCTTCCCTCTTTATTGCCAATACCGCAGGTTCCCACATATCTATAAATCTAACCTGCAGAATTAAAAATTTCAATGGTTATATGACATGAAGAAACAGGTGCGGCAAGAATGCTTTGAGGAAGAAAGGGGGCATACAGGTAGTAGAACTTCATACGACACATGTCCAGCGGAAAGAATTTTCTTGATGAGCTCCTTCATTTCAGGATCTGCACAGATAATGATTCTGTACTCAGCCATATGGTTCTTGTAATATTTTCTGTTGTTGTGCTTAAAAACCAGCACAGAACTAGAATTATTTTAGAAATTCTCAGGGGGGATACTGAGCTCAGATGCTTCACCAATTAGATCATGACAAGCGTGCATAAGTTTACACTATCTACCAAAAATACAAATATTTTCTCAGCAAACTCACCACAGGTAATTTTTTTCTGCTCGTTAGCGTAAACCTTCACGATCTCCCCCTACAAAACAAAAAACATAAGAAGAAATGCTTCAGATATAATTAAAGATTACGAGTGTCATACTGAAAGCTCCAATGGTCTACACTTTCATAGTTTCCAAACATCCAACTATGTCCAGGTGTCTCACTAATTTACTAATGCATACTGAGACAAATCAAAATCAAGGGCATATGGTATATGATTCTCAACCTATAGAATCTGCTCTGTGAACAGAACTAGACCAAGCTATTGGTTCCCCACTTATGAATATGAGATGAGAGGATTTACCTTTCTTTTCCGGTCATCTAGAGGCTGGACCTCTATGGCTAGTAAAGCGTCCACGTCATCAGCAGTAACTAAATATGTGGGCTGCTTTGCACCTACATCAGGCAAAGGCAATGTTTGTTTCTATTTTGTCATAGTACACCAGGCAACCATAATGTTTGTTTCTATTTTTTTTCATAGTATACCACAATAAAATACAACTAAAGCCTCAAAGCAGCAGGCGAAAACATAATACCTTCTATGTAATTTACTGATCCATCTTCCAAATGGCGTACCCACTGCATGCACAATTTGTTTTTGCAAACATTTAAATTTTAGTGAACTAACAAGAAGCTCAAAAAGACAGGAATTTGATAGGATATCAGAGCATGTTGAACCACAACTATAAACCGGACCTCAAAATTACAACTCGTGGTCCCGTTGATGGAATACCCACTTGCTTGAAGTTCTTTTCCAGGAAAAGCTTCACCTGTGATTCTTAGCCCATCTATGGCTGGCAGTGGGTCATCCTCTGCAACTGCATATTTATGAAAAAAATGTTTACCATCAGAACTGAAGATATAAGGAGAACGAAATTGCATAAATCAAAATTATGCAGCACCTTCAGAGAAAGAAGTACTAGGCTCCTCGAGGACAGTTGGAAGATAAGGGTAAGGCAAGTTTCCATCATCGGGGCCAGATGCCGAGCTAGGTGCGCCTTCAGAACCCCACTCCGCAGGAGGTTCTTGTGAAGCTTGGGTTTCAGTTCCCTCTAGATTTTCTGATACATCACTCCTAACAAGGTCTGTGAATGATGGGTTTTGATCCTCGGATTCAAGGTTAAATCGTACAGCACGAGAATCACGCTCAGTCCCTTGCGCTGAAACATCCTTGGTAGCTTGGTTGCTGCATAAACAAGAGAAGACAGAGCCAGTAAGACAACCAACTTTGCCATGCTCTGTAGTTGAAGAATACAAACTAACAAAAGGTAATCATAAAGGATAGATGATAGATAAGCAAAAAGAGAGCATGAATTACAGACGATACAGACAAAAAAGGTTATAAGAAACTAAAGAAGTTGTCATGCTGAGCTCTTAATAGAACGGTAATAACCTGTTTGGAGGAGAGGCCCTTCCAGCATTGCCATGCTCTGTATTTGTCGCATCAGCCTCGGCTGGGGTGACCTGTCGGTTGTCATTTGCCAGTAAATCCCAATCCCGTCTAGCTCGAAGGGGGGAAGAAATTGGAGATTGTACATGAGAATATGGTTGCTGGGGCACAATGTCAAGGCTTGGTTGGCTCTGGAAACGTGGGAAGTTAGAAGAATATCCATGCATCCAAAGAGTAAAGGACAAAACAGTGTAGAGTCGTACAGAAGCCACCAATGCATTTCCAGGAGGAGGTGACTGCGCAGGACCACTTGTATTATTTGAAGACTCGGCACGCCAAGGAGTAATCTGGTACTGTGATTCCTTCAGTTTCTCCTGCACCATCCAAGTTTGCACACAAGAAAACTTCAAAGTTCTGTGAGAGCAAATCGTCGCTAAGCTCTGAAGCATAGCAAGCTCACTACTGGCCAGGACGTAGGTCCATATTAGCTACTGTTCACAATAGCAAACTCCAACCAAAGCTCATTGTGACTTACCTCAGAAATAATGAGTTTCTCTTGCAAATGTGTAAACAAAACCTACAAAAAAAATGCAGTCTTAATAAAAAGTTATGTAATACAGGCCCAGGTTCAACAAAGCAAGGAGCAAAAGGAGCCATATATAGTGGCAATAAACAAAAGAAAATGTAAAGTAAAGTTAGCCTTATACTCCCTCCGGTCTCTGGACCGGTTTACAGGGCCGGGGAAAAATATCGTGTAGACCGATATATAAGGCCAGCAAAGTAAATCCCTTCCCTGCCTGGCCGTCCCGCATTTACCCTTGTAGACACACACACGCACAAGAGTGAAGTCCGGAGGCGGAAAGAATTCACAGCCAATGGATGGTATGCATGTCCGAGGTGGAACATCATTAAGGATCTTAAATTGATGTGGTGCGCTCTGCCTTGGTTACCAGAGATTTTTTAGCTGGCCCTCTAAACCGGCCTGGAGAAAGTGTTCCGTTAAGAGGTTTGGTTGGAGCAGCTGTCCTTTTTTTTTCTTAAGCCAAGCATAAACCTCTAAGTTAGAAATCGTAGGTGTTTGTTGTCTGTTAAATAATCTGTGTAGTCTACATCACCTCAAATAGAATTCCTATTGAGAAGACAGTTAGCTCTCTCCTAGTACACCTAAATTGCATAACTATCTTCCTGATCCATGGCTCCACGTTGTACAAGCTTATTTGGTGAAACTTGGAGTTTAATCAGTTCGAAACAATGTAAGCACACATATGGAAACTGAAAAGGGGTACATACCTTGAGATTGCCAACAATTGATTGAGCATCATGAACAGAAGGCTGCAGATTATATTCCGACAGAATAGGCAACAAAGAAGATACGAAAGTTGATCTCTCTTGATGTGCTGCCTACGGATTACAAAAGGTACATGTCAGCATTACATCACCAAACTAGACAAAGAACAACAGAAGAAGACAAGGGGACTCATAACACCATATAAAATAAGCTTCTAATAGAAATGACTAATAGAGTAAGAGACTAATACCCCACTTCTCCTATTCTCTGGGTGGTTCCAGTATTACTTTGTATATACACAGAGGTTATAAAAGTCACCTACACTTGTTTGAATGCTTTGTGGAGCAGAGATGAAGTTAAGTTTTATAAATGCTTCATTTCACGCAAGAAAACTAGCTATACTAGAAACAAATGGTTCCCAGACGTACAGTAAAGTTGAATCAAGCACATCAGTGCAACATCAGTTCAGTATTGAAATGTTAACTGCCTCTCTGAATTTTAACAGAAAGTATAACAGCGAAGAAAGTTACCTGCAATGCATATGTCAGACGGATGTTCTCTTCGATGATGTCTTGTCTATAGGATAAAGCTTTTGATGCAGCATCAACCAAATCCTGTTGCTGCTGATCAAATGCCTGAAAACAATGTGTTATAGGATTATTAGTCTGGTGTATTCCAAGATGGTATTTCTAACCTGATAAGATGAAGATACTTACCATTCGCATATATGCAATGCGCTTTTCCAGAACATGTTTCTCATTAAGTATTTTGGCTTCCTACCAAGAAACACAGGACGCCAGACCAAAGACAGTCCAGTTAGGTTTTGTGGATGCATACCGAAAAGCAAAGACAGAGGTCGTGGAAGGGGGTAAAGAAAAGGTAAGGTAATATTTCGTATGCAGTACGCATGATACCTTCACTGAGTAGTCAGCAAGATGTCTTCTTAAATGTGCAATCTCTTCTTCATGTTCTTTAACCTTAACAAGAAGATCCTGTGCGAGTAAATATCTTTTATCAGGAACATGAGATCCCATATGCGCGCCAGTACAGAGCAAGTGAACTGTACATACCTGCTTCCAGATGATGTTTGAGCTCATCTCCATGCCTTGCCCAGCTAAAGTGAGCCTAGAATCGTACTCTCCTTCCTTGCGGTTCCTGGAATGAAATGCTCTTTATTTTCTGTATCACAGCTCTTCAGGCAAAAGACGCATAGAGTGATGAAAAAAAAACATGCGATGGAGGTACCTAGTGGGTGAGAGGGATCGAGACGACGGGGTAGAGAAGTGAGAACGCGCACCGGCCTCGGCAGCGATGTGCTCCCCCGATGGCTTTCTGGACACTCCACCGGGCTGGTCGCTGTCCAGATACCTTTGTTGCATCACGGCATCGTGCAACGTCTGCTCCCCACGTTCGGCAGCCCCATTGTGGTGACCAGGCAGGGTGGCTTGAGAGCTCGGCGGTGAAGAAGAGGTACCGAGCAATCTTTGGTGCTCTGCTGTGTTATTTCCAACGGAGTTTCTGTAGGGGTCGACGGCCCGGTCCTGATCCAGAAGACCACCTGAAGAGGTTTGGTTTGTGGCCTCTGACCTCTGGTAGCAGATATCGAAAGTAACAAAATTACTATTTCTGTATCTGAACATGAGAAGAACATATAGTAACATGTCGATGCGGTTGCTTGGCATGGATGTGGTAACTTAATAATGTCTATTCTAGTTTTGATTTGCGAAAAAAGAGAGGAGGAAAACCATGATATGAGCAGCGTTAACTGACTGACTGACAGTGTGGCAATACAGAGTGGAACTTGCACGCGATGTATCAAACAAGTGCAAGGCATTATACAGCATTACTACTACTACTACTACTACTACTACATAATACGCAGAGTAATGCAACTTAATGATGTCTGTTCCAGTTTTGATTTGCAAACAAAGGAGGAAAAGCATGGATACGAGCAGCGTTGAATGACTGACTGACTGGGTGGCAATACATACAGAGTGAGGTCTGCACTGGATGTATCAACCAAGTGCAAGACATTATATATACTATATGGTATAATCCGCAGAGTAATGTCAGGAGCACGATAGATAGATTCGGTGGGGGCGAGATAGATGGATAGATTGGGTGGATTTGATTTGGGGAAACAATGAAAGTGAGGAGCGATGGATGGGCTTACGATTCTGTCGAGCTCCCGGGTCTTGCGCATCAGCTCCTCCTTGAGCCGGCTGTTCTCCTCCAGCTGCGTTGGCGTGGGAGGGAGAGAGTGAGTGAGTGATAATGGCCGGCTAATGGAGTGGGGAGAAACAGAAATGGACGAGGGAGAGAGATGGACCTGGTGTCGGATGGTGGCCTCCGCGTCCTCCACGGCGCGCATCACCTGGAAGAGGTTGCTGGTGCCGGCGGCGTCCTGGTCGGCGTCGGCCATTCCGCCGGCGATGGCGATGCGGCTGGGTACGGGGACGAGATGGGAGCGCGGCGAGGGAGGCGAAACCCTAGGAGGAGGCTGGCTGCTGGGTGGAGACGAGAGTGGGGAAGGAAGGGGATGGATTCGCTCGCTCTCTCTCTCTCTCTCTGTCCAGAGGTGGTGATGCGGATGCGAGGACAAGAATGCCAACTGAACCGAGAGAGAAGAATGATGCGATGCGATGCCACACTTCTTCCCGTTGTTAATTTCATCCGATCCAACAAAGATCTACAACAGTCGCGTATATTCCACGCCTGCTTTTTTCAAACATTTACCAAATTATTACTCTACATGTTATTATTATTACTACTACACGGTTACAATCCCCGACTGCATTTGCATGCAAGCATAACAACCAGCGCGCGGCTGTTCAAAGGATATCCATCCGTCTGTCCACCTTCGTCTCCCGCGCCATCGATGCGCCCAAGCTTCTTCTCTTTAAGACCCAAAAAACCCCGCATTCCTCTCTCAGGCCCGTGGGTCGAAGCCTCCTTAAACCTGAACCCCTTCACGCGTGGTCCGATGCCTCTTGACCCTCACGCTCCTCTCTCACGCCCTTTGGGTTAGGGACGCCTCTCAAATGCTGAACACCCGTCTTCCTCCCTCACGCTCGTCGATTAGAAGCCTCCTAAAGACTTCCAACTCTCGCCTTCCTCTCCAACACCCACGCTGTCGAAGGCTCTTCGGACGATCTGAGACCGTCATCGACCCTTCACTCCATGGCGACATGGAGAAGGCTCTCTCTCGGGGGTGTCATAACCATAGTGACAAATCTAAGCAAGAGGAAGTTTCGCATGCAAGCTCCTGGTTGTTCTACCCCTCCGCTATGTTTCTGTCTACCTCGGCATTTGCAATGGAAGATCACACGTAAAAAGAAAGTTTTAGTGTTAAGATGAGATAAGTTTGAGGTGTGCCTAAAGCAGATGGTTTCCTATAACAATGAAATATCGGGTTTGCTTATTTAAGGAAACAAATTGCATTAGAAGGCAACTCATTATGATGGGCTAATTAGTTTCCTTAAAATCAGGGGCAGCTTCACATGACCATTATTCGGTTTCCTAAAATCTTGAGATCGGTTTTCTTATATCTCGTGGTACGTTATCCTTGTGGGGCGCATATCGAAGGGTCACGCAAACATGAAAGGATCAGGTCAATTCTTATATGTACGACATTGCTTAACTCGATGACAGATACCCTGAATTGCGTAGAGGAGGCTAATTAAACCTTACACAACTAGCTAGATAAAACTTATTTCTTCCTTCTTAGGGTTTTAGTTCTAATCCATACTATGAACTAAATGTTGGGATATCATCCTCGCGTGGGTTGAGGAGATGTCAATTTGAGACCTTTAGGCGGCCCAAACATGTGGCAAGACCCACCACCCATTAAAGTTATGACCTATGGTCATTTTGATATTCATGGGTGAGGGAAGGGGATGTCTAGCCCACTGTTCAAGAATTCGTTCGACTAGTCAGTTAACGGGTCAGTTAATCGGCACTCATAGGGTAGTCGAATCGAACAATACCTGTTCATCGTGTTAACTTGTCAGGCCGATTATTTGGCCTGTTAGACCGATTAATCGTTTGTTGGGTCGATTAATCGTTGTTAACCCATTAACATGTGGACCAACAAAGGCCAAAAAAAAATTCCCTTAACTCCTCCTACCCCCTTCTCGCTTCTCAATAGCTACGGTTCGACCAAGCAGTAGCATATTGTGGTATATTACATAACTGAGAGAATGAGATTATGGTATAATACATACAAAAAACTAGATATATGTTGGCAAGTTCCTGTTTAATCTACCGATTAATCGCTACTCCCAGACCGACCGAGAAGCTACCAGTTACTGATTTCTTGAACAATGGTCTAGCCCTCCATCCAGCAAACACCAACACTAGCTAGTGACAACAACAAGGTTAGCCTCCATTGTAGAAGAAGAAGAAGAGAAAACCGAGAAAGAATTGTTAAGAGAGGAAGATTGAATGAAGAGCTTCCAGGCAATCAAAGGGTGATCATCCTCAAGGTTGTGAAGTCCAAATTCACTACATTGTCTCCTTCAAGCCGCGGTTCCATGACATTTGATGAGATTGTTCTAGTCCCTAGCCATTGTGCCCTGAATATTATTGTTGCCATCCAAGGCCGAGGGATATTGAAGTATGAGAGCCTCTAGGTCCATGCAGAGAATAACATGTTGGGGTGGCTCGGCCCGTGGATTTTACCCAAACCCGAGGGTTTCCACGTAAACATACCGGTGTTCATTTATGTTGAATTTCTACTATTTTCGGGCACCAAACATCCCTGAGATGGATATCTAAGGTGAAGGGTTCACTTGGGGGTGCCCCTTCAAGGCTCAAAATATTGCCATCCTCTCCTTACACTCGTGTGGTTGAAAGACTACTAGAGACTTAAACTCATGCCTCTCTCTCACACACACATTTGCACTGGCGGAAGGCTCTTGAAACCAACCGTCGATAGATGATAAGTGCCACAACGGCGGCCATACAAATAAATAAAAATGTCTGGGGGATTCTCCTGTGTCGGCGTATTGATAAGATGATTTCCTTGTGGGCATGCGGGGCCGTTGATGTTAGCGCTTCTTCCATCGGACGCTGCGTGTTTCTCTTAGGCATCTCCTACCTACCGGCTTAGCCGCACCTCTACGCCTCACCGCCCTAAAACCCCGATCACCTGTGTTTGACGCCTCATGAATCTCCTTGTATCGATTCGAGATACGGGCTAGATATGAGGGGAGCCCACACGGATATGACCGGTTTGATGGACCAGTTGAGTGATGCCAAGTCACGGATCGGACCGTCCACCGGGGCATTTTGGGGCTATGTGTAGAAGATGCCTTGACATACATACACTGCCGTAGTAGTGTCCCTTCCGTCCGTCCGTACGAGCCCCATCACTGACTGTTGCCACCGTGGGCCGTAACATCATCAATCACGCGAGCACGCACGTACACATGATCTACTCACATGCCACCGACGGATGGGGCCCATGCCGTCCTGCCCCACGTGGCAGGGGGAGGAGGAGGCGTGGCGGCCGGGGCAGGGGTAGCGGGTAGGTAGGAGTAGCCGAGCGTCGTCAGTTCATCTTCCTCCGTCGTGCGGTTACTGTCCGTCACTGTCCCAATCGATTCCGTTCCGTTCCGTTTGGCCGCTCCCGTCTGTCCCCGCATCCACCCCACCCACCGCCGGAGCCCCAAACCCTCGACGCGGAGGCGACGGATGCGGGCGCCGCCGCCCCGGCCGCCGGAGCGCTCCGACCACCGTGAGCTCCAGATCTGACCAAACGGAATGGCGATGCGGGGCGTGGATTTCAAGTGGTACGTGCGCCCCTCCCCCCTCTAACCCTCGCTGGGTTCCTCTATCCACTCCCTCTCGATCCCCACTCTTTCTTTTTTTCTTCTTCTTATTACTGACTGATGGAAATGTATATGTATATGAATCTGCTTGCTCTGCTGCAGGTACGACGGCTTCTTCCTCTCCATGCTCGCCACCAGCGTGTACGTCTTTGTGATTCGACTTTGCTTCTTCAATTTGTATCTATGTATCTATTTATGTCTGTATGTATGCCCTAAGTGTTTGCTTGCTTTGGTCTTACAGAATCATCGTGTCCATCAACTGGAGGAGGTACCGCCTCTGCGCCCACCCGCTCCACATTTGGATCGTCGTCGACTACACCACCGTCTTCGTCTTCCGCCTCCTCATGTTCCTCGACAACGGACTCGCCGCGGGGATGGGACTGTAAGATACTACATGTTCCTCGACTCCTCATGTATATCAATTGCACATTCTCTTTCACATGCCTCTGCCCAGTCCAAATGCACAATCCTGAATGAACTCATACTTCCTGAGCTAGCAACTTTTTAGGTTTCTTAAGATTCATGTACCAACTACCAGGACAACAGGGGTCACATTACCGATTTGTTCCTTTCCAAAATCTTCCGACTCGCTGCATATTCTACTACTAGTGCATTTCCTCGAAATGCCTAAATGATAGTGCCACATGTATTACACACGCTCAAACCTCCATGAGTGGTGACTCGAGTGAATGTTCAGTTTTGGATTCAATGATATGCTCTGCTTGGGCGAAATAACGCAAAGCCTCTAGTGTTATTGCAATACTCGAGTGGATGTTCAGTCTTGGATTCAGTTTTATGCGCCACTTAGGCAACATAATTTAAAGCCTGTAAATCTACTCTTCACACATAAATTTGGACAAGTAAAACTGCTATCAGCCCCAACTCAAGGAAAAATGCCAGCCAAAAAAATGAGCTACTAGTTGCACATATTATGCACCCCCCCGACTTATTGGCATGTTCATTACTTAAACATGGTCATAACCCTCTGAAATAGTCTGCCAGTTTTGGAGGAACCCACAGTGCATAGTTTATGGTGACAATGACATAATTTATAACAGCTCGTATTGTCAGCGTCTTCGAGCCTTGTACACATTATTTTGGCCTAGTTACTGCCTTATTTTCCTTGCGTCACCACAGGGCAACACCGGCGTTTCCCATAATCTGATTTTTTGGGTACCTTATAACTTTTTTTTATTCAAGCACAAGTTGGGCTTTAAACATTTTTGAAGATAATTAGAGTTTGCTGCGAGAGTGTTATGGTTTTGTAATTAGAGTTACACTGCGCGGTAGAATTCTGTGACAGTACTAACAATATATATATGGAATAAAATAGGACATAATTACACATAGGCATTCTTGTGGATTTGTGAGTTCATACTACATGAGCTAGGTACTTAGGCTAAGATTCATGTACTAACAACTAGATTAAGGGACGCAGCAACAATTTATGGTGGCATCATTTACCAGAGATAGTAATGTTAGTGTCTTTGAGCATTTGACACATTTATTTTCAAACACAATAGCGCAACGCCAGTGTTTTGCATAATCTAGTTTCGGGGGTACCTTAATTTTGATTCAAACAGAACTATATCTCCAAATATTTCTGAAGAAAATAAGAGTTAGCTGTGGGCTGTGGGAGTTTATGGTTCTGTAATTAGAGTTGGGCTGTGGGAGTTTATGGTTCTGTAATTAGAGTTAGGCTGTGCGGTAGAATTCTATGGCAATAGTAACAATATGAAATAAAACAGGACATGGTGATTTCTTTTGACGCATTGGCAGTCTTTAAGACAAACAATTTTCTACAACAGCAGATGGTACTCTGCCTATTGTTGGGGGTCTTATGTATGTGTTTTAAGATTCCTACCTCTCTTATCTCTCTCTTTTTTTCTGAGAGAACCGGATTAACTTGTAAACCTCGTTGTACATCAATGACATTTTTCTGTTACAAATTGCAGGGATCTTGGATGGCAACAGAGATATACTCGTTTCTGTGGGAGGATAGTTGTTCTGTCAGTCCTTGTTCTTCTTCTGTACCCCTTCCTGTGGGTTTGGACTGTGATAGGAACATTGTGGTTTAACAGTGCAAGGAGCTGCGTAAGTTCTTTATTGTGGAAGCAAATTTTAGTATCACCATATATGGAGAGAATTGCCACTCACTGTACATTCACTACATGTAAAGTTGCCAGAGGAAGGACAAAAATGGGGCTTCCTGATATGGCTGCTTTTCAGTTACTGTGGGCTCGCCTGTATTGCATGCGTGGCGGTTGGAAAGGTACTGCTCCGTAATTTTTCCATTACAAAATCTAAGCTTGAATGGTTTCAAGATATTATTGAAGTGCTGCTTATACATGATTATTGTACAAAAGGTGTCAATATTTAGCTTTAGGAAGGTTCATGTCAATGAAAATCTACTGATGTAGCATATGCTCTTCAATCTTCATAGACTATTTTAGTTAGTTTAACCTGCTTGTGGCTGCAGTGACATTCATGTCTATTGCCGTTTGAATTGAAGGTATTAAACTTCTGTTTGATGCGTGTACTGAGTTGCCAATTCGACATTGGAGTGTTCAAATTTGATTTGCATCAGTTAGTATCATATCCAGTTACTAAAAAACATGACGAACCTGTTGAGTGTTCTTTGTATTTGCACAGGACAAACTGATGCGTAGACACCAGTGGCCATGATTGTGGTGGGCTAAACTTTCTGTTATGATTATCAGAGGAATTTCACATTTTCCATGTTCTTATTTCCGTGGCAGTGGCTAAACCGAAGGCATGCGCTCCAACTGAGGGCACAGCAGGGGATTCCGGTCTCTGAATATGGGGTAATGCTTCCGATTTATTTCTGTACTGACGTTGGATGTAGGAAGTGATCTGTCAACATTAGAAGCTTAAATGTATCAGATCAAATTATCACAGATCTTTATCGGTACTACTTCTGTTCAGTGTGTCCAAAGCAGTCAGGATTACCTATTATGCCTCGGTACACAAGTTTCAAATTCGTATCTACACTAACACTAGAGCTTGCTAGCTACCTTATTTCTAGCAGTAGGAAGGTAATATGGCGGCGATGGCGTAATTAACGTTATGTTGATGTGTGCAGGTTTTGGTTGACATGATTCGTGTGCCTGACTGGGCATTTGAGGCGGTCGGCTTGGAACTGAGAGGAATGGGCCAGGACACCGCATACCATCCTGGCCTTTATCTGACAGCAGCCCAGGTGAGTCGCTTAGCTTACTGAGAGGCAGGGTAATTCACCAGATGGATGAGAAGAAGAAAGAACGCTTCCACTGTGCTAAATGCGATATGTTTGTTGTGCTTCATTCAGAGAGAGGCGGTGGAGGCTCTGATCCAGGAGCTCCCCAAGTTCATGCTGAAAGCCGTCCCAACAGACTGCAGCGAGTGCCCGATCTGCCTGGAGGAGTTCAAGGTGGGCAACGAGGTGCGGGGGCTCCCCTGCGCGCACAACTTCCACGTGGAGTGCATCGATCAGTGGCTGCGGCTGAACGTCAAGTGCCCGCGCTGCCGCTGCTCCGTGTTCCCCAACCTGGACCTGAGCGCGCTCAACGGCATCCGCTCCAGCAGCGAGATGCTGCAGCAGGACCGCCCGTCGGGCAGCAGCGGTGGAGATGCGGTGGTGAGCCGGTACGTGGGGCCACAGCCGGCGCAGGGGCATAGCTACCTGGTGCGGCTGCAGGGCCTGCTGCTCCGGCCCGTGGTGGGGCATCATGACGGCGGTGATGACGCCGAGGGCGGGCAAGCGGTGGCGGCTGATGGGGCTGAGGTCGCGAGCGGTGTGGTGGTGGTGGTTGATGATGGGCATGAGCTGCGGGATCGCTGAGAGGGAGAGAGGGGTGGGAAACATGTGTGTGGTTTTGGCGTGTAGATTACATATGTATGTATGTATGGTTGTTACAAAGACAGGTAGACTCGTTGAAAGATTTGTTGCTATAGTAAGTAAATGGAGAGGTTATATGTATGTGTGTGTAGGCTCCTGCATTCTCTTTGTACTAGGTTGTGTGTTGGAAGTAGGTGTGTTGGAAGTAGGGAGAGTATCTGATATGGGCTTCTGGGTCGTCGGATTCTCAGATCAGACATATGGGAGCTGTTGGATCTACTAGACCTATGTGCAATTTTTGGACTCCTAGGAGGCCTTTTTATAAATGGGAGCCGTCTGATATGAGCATCCGACAGCCTAGGAGCCCGTATTACGGTACCACTTGAGCCTTGGTAACACTAGATATTTTCAATACGGTCCAAAAAAAAACACTAGATGTTTTCCATGTTGAAGTAAGTGTAGGATAGGCGGCGGCCGCCGCTGCTTGTTGATTTGTTTGTGATGGATGAGAAATATGTGTTTCAAGGAGTTTTATTCATTTTAGAGGTGTCATGAATAAAAAGGAGAAAATAGGGGCAACTCCAAAGCTGCCCCCTATCCATCTTGGATGGGGGGGGGGGCAAACATCCGGCCCATTTTAAAAGCATCTTTCACAAAAACAGACGACTTGCGTCCTCTTCGGAGACCACCACCCCCTCCTTAATTGTGGGTGTCGACGTAGCGGAGGGTGCTAACGGGCTTGAAGACTGCCGGTAGGGGCATCGTGATCTGACGACCCCGGGGATTCACTTGCTAGTGCTGAGAACCACCGGAGCCGTCGGGCGACCCTGACCTGTCCATCTTCGTGGCATGTGGAGGATGGGAGAGGAGAGGTGGCGGTGTGCGGGGTGTAGATAATGTTTGCTGGCTAGGCCGACTTGTTTAAATAGCTGGCCAGGCGAACCGGCGCCACTTCAATGAAGGTGCGGTGGCCGGAGTAGGCTCCTCGATTGCCGCTTTCGCATTGAAGCGGCTCTAGTGACCTGTCCGGTCACGTTAGTCGGACCTGCTGCGCCGGAGTAGGCTTCTCGGTCATCGCATTTGCATTGAAGCGGCTCTGGTGAGCCGTCCGTCCGATCACATTTGCACTGAGTTGCAGTGAATGCGCCACAAGGCTTCTGAAGCGGATGGGCGGCGAGGGATTGGATGGGACCGCTCAGTCGGGTGCCTAAATGGGGGACATCCAGACGCCCGCAAACCCCTTGCCGCTTTTGCTGCAGGTTTGTTGCGTTTGATTCTCCGTGTTGGATAGCAAAAAAGTGTCCGAACCATGTAGTCCGAACATTTAGTGGCGCCTTGATGCACGGCGATGGAGTTGCCCTAGTAAAGAAAAGTACAAGAAGAGGAAGTAGTTTCGCAAAAAAAAAGAAAAAAGAAAAGGGAACACACAAATTTTTTGGTAATTTTGGGTGGAAGGCAAAGAAAGAAGGGAGAGGAGAGGAGAGGAGAGAAGAGAAGAGGATAATCCAACCCAACTGCTTGTCAAACGGTTGTTGCTGCTGCTGATGTAGAGGCGGCGCCGTGTGCATCGCCTCCTCAACTCATCAATCGGAAAAAAGATCTCTTCTTGACCACCTTGCTGGGGTGGGTTGACGCCCACACAGATCTCGAGCTCAGGGGGCGACTCTCGTCTCATCTCAAGCTTGGGCAGGCCCAGGGAGGGGAGGGGGATGGACTCCAATCTTTGTATGGTTGTTACAAAGGGAGGGAGACTAGTTGAAAGATTTGTTGCTATAGTAAGTAAATGGAGAGGTTATATGTATGTGTAGGCTCCTGCATTCTCTTTGTACTAGGTTGTGTGTTGAAGTAGGGAGAGTATCTTGTGCTACCGAGGCTCAAGTGATATGGGCTTCTGGTTCGTCTGATTCTCAGATCGGACGACATATGGGAGCTGTTGGATCAACTAGACCTATGTGCAATTTTTGGACTCCTAGGAGGCCTTTTTACAAATGGGAGTTGTCCGCTATGAGAATCCGACGGGCTCCGCCTAGGAGCCCGTATCACGGTAGCATTTGAGCCTTGGTAAAACTGGATATTTTTCCTGTTGAAGTAAGTGTAGGATAGGTGGCGGCTGCTGCTGTTTGTTGATTTGTTTGTGATGGATGAGAAATATGTGTTTCAAGGAGTTTTATTCATTTTAGAGGTGTCATGAATGAAAAGGAGAAAATAGGGGCAACTCCAAAGCCGCTCCCCATCCAAGGACCCCTATCCATCTCCTTGGATGGGGGGCGGCCATCCAACCAGATGCAGCAAACATCCGTTTCATTTTGAAAGCATCTTTCACGAAAACAGATGGATGGCGTCCTCTTCTTCGGAGACCATCACCCCTCCTTAAATTGTGGGCATTGACGAAGCGGAGGGTGCTAACGAGCCCGAACATCGTCGGCGGGGGCGTCGTGATCTGATGACCTCGGGGATTTCACCTGCCAGTGCTGAAACCACCGGAGCTGTCGGGCGACCCTGACTTGTCCATCTCTGTGGCGTGTAAAGGATGGGAGAGGAGAGGTGGCGGCCCGCGGAGTGGAGATGAGGTTTGCTGGCTAGGCCGGCCTGCTTAAATAGCTGGCCAGGCGAACTAGCGCCACTTTAATGAGGGCGCGGTAGCCGGAGTAGGCTCCTCGATTGCCGCTTTCGCATTGAAGCGGCTCTGGTGGGCCGTCCGATCACGTCAGTCGAACCTGCTGCGCCGGAGTAGGCTTCTCGGTCATCGCATTTGCATTGAAGCGGCTCTCATGAGCCGTCCATCCGGCCGCATTTGCTCCGAGTTGCAGCGAATGCACGGCAAGGCTTCTGAAGCGAAATGGGCGACGAGGGATCGGGTGGGACCGCTCAGTCGGGTGCCTACATGGCGGACATCGAGACGCCCGCAAACCTCCTACTGCTTAGCTGCAGGTTTGTTGCGTTTGATTCTCCGTGTTGGATAGAAAAAAAAGTGTCCGAACCATGCGGTCCGAGCATTTAGCGGCGCCTTGATGAACGGCGATGGAGTCGCCCTAATAAAAAAAAGTACAAGAAGAAGTAGTAGTTTCGCAAAGAAAAAAAAAGGAACACACAAAAAAATTTGTAATTTTGGGTGGAAGGCAAAGAAAGAAGGCAGAGGAGAGGATAGAAGAGAAGAGAAGAAGATAATCCAACTCAACTGCTTCTCAACCTGCTGCTGCTGTAGAGGGAAGGCGGCGCCGTGTGCATCGCCTCCTCAACTCATCATCATCAATCCAAAAAGAAAAAAAGATCTCTTCTTGACCGCCTTGCTGGGGGAGGTGGGTTGACGCCCACACAGATCTCAAGCTCAGCTCAGGGGAGACCCCCGTCTCATCTCATCTCATCTCATCTCATCTCATCGGGGCAGGGGATGGACTCCAATCCGCCGTCGCAGCCGCCGGCGCCGCCGCAAGGTCCGTCATCTGCTTCTTTCTCTATCTCTCTGCCCCCCTCGATTCCCCAACTCGATCCGACTGCTGACCGAGCCAATCAATTCTGCCCGGAACCAGCAGCAGACGCCGGCGCCGGCGAGAAGCAGCTGGCTTTCGAGGCGCCGCCGCAGCCGGTGAGGGAGGAGTACGTGCAGAACGCCGTCAAGTTCCTCTCCCACCCCAAGGTCAGGGGCTCCGCCGTCGTCTACCGCCGCTCCTTCCTCCAGAACAAGGGCCTCACCGCCGACGAGATCGACGAGGCCTTCCGACGAGTCCCCGTACAAGCCTCTACTCTACTCGCTCTTCCAATTCCCCATCTGCTACTCCTGCTTGCTCCAGCAGCTAACCTGCTCTGCTCTGCTGCAGGACCCGCCGCCCACCACCGCGTCCCCTCCCACCCAGACCCCCGCCGCAGCCGCGCCTCCGCAAGCTTACGCGCAGCCAGCGGCGGGGCCCATCGTCGTCGCGGCGCCGCAGCCCAGGCTCACCTGGTACCGCGCCTTTGTCGCCGCAGGGCTCCTGCTCGGCTTCGGAGCCAGCGCCGCAGTCTTTGTCAAGGTAGTACACTACACCTCTCCTCCTATCTTCTCTGCAGGTTTTGTTTAGGCTTTGTTGCAACTGAACCATTGACGACCATGTTTGTTCCCTGTTTGTTGCGCAGAAGCTGCTCCTTCCCAGGCTCAAGTCCTGGATCCGCAGGGTCGTCGCCGAGGGCGATGAGGCGACCGAGCTCAAGGCCAAGATCGACGAGGAGACCAGGGAGGCCGTCAAGGCCTCCGCGACGGCCGTTTCCGCCATCGCCCAGACCAACCGGGAGTTGCTCGCTTCCAAGGACGAAGGTATAATATGCGTTGCTTCTTCAAATTTATAGTTCATTTCATTACGGATGCAACTTTCTCTTCGTTTCAGATTGATTCCATAGTTTTGGTTTAGCTTGTATAATGTTCATTCTTCTTTTTTCTTGGCAGAGAAGAAGATACTTGTGACTTTAACACAAGCCCTCGATTCCCAAGCAAAGGTGTTAAAATCATTGAGCGAGTCGTTGAGCCATAGCAGGGACTCCGTAAATATTACCAGGGAGGATAGGTTTTCGCACTACCGCCCATTGGAAGAGCATGCCCCCTCTGCCGCAAGGAATGGTTAGTATCAGATAAATATGTGTAGCATTTTGTACATCAGTATTTCTCTCTTTGCATTGGAATGGTCAGTGTCAAACTCATCCGTGTATCACTTTGTACATCACAATTTCTCTCTTTGCATCGAACCCGTACCGCAAAACTAGTCTAGTTAAGAGTAGGATATCCACCTTTAACCTGCACTGGAAGATATCGAACCCGTACCGCAAAACTCATCTGTCTCTTTTAATTTTGCCGTTCAACTTCCCATCGGTCAATGCTAATTTCGTTCTTTAACCTGCACTGGAAAATATCCACCTTATGTTATCAATCCATCTGTAGCGGTTAACGCTTCATGATTCTTTCTTTTGCATCAGACACGCTGCAGAGCTAGTCTAGTTACAGAAGGAGCCATGCTAAAGACCATAGGCTCTATCTTTCCCATAATTTACGTGGTCTTTTGTTTGCCGTTCAACATCCCATCCACCCTGTATCTAAAAGGGCCTAACTTATGTTGTGACAATGTTGTATCAAGCCATGTACATGCATGACCTAGATTGTAAAGATTTTTTAATATGATTGATGACGCATATAACTATGAGGATCTGACCAAATTATTGTTTGTTTGACCACAATGTTCAGGGCCTGTTAACACTCCATGGAGACCGCCTCAGGTGAGCACTTGTTTTGTTCATCCTGTTGTACCACTTGCAATAATAATATAATATGCTCATGCTTTGGATAACCGTCCTATTACTGAACTGCTTTTCCTTTTTGTAGCAACCTAATATGTATGGTGCCCCAAACAGTGACTTCGGCTCAGGTCAGCATCTCTTGCTGAGCTCCATTGGGTGCTTCCATCTTTCTTGCTACTTCTTACCATTGGGCGTTTGTTGAGCAGGGAGGCCTTCGTTCGCGCCAGCGCCTGCTGAACCTACATCTGGGTCATATTCGAGATCGTATGTTGAGGTAAGAAACCAATCAGGTTGTATAATTAATACATCTTGCTTTTGCTGAAATAGTGAATATGAGCTGGATTGACTCTTGAACGCACAGTTTGGTGTTGTATGATGCACATTATATTGGGCAGATTATGTCATTTGTTGTAGCAAAGCCTTCAGTCTAGCTTTGGATAATTTCTAGTGGATGATGTACTCAAGTAAATTATGTATCGAATTTTACATATTGTCTGACCTGTCTTTGCATGACATTCCGACTTTCAGCAGACGGTACAGCGAGGGGATAATAGATCTTCTGGGACCAAGGTATGATATGATGACCCTGAGCCTCATCTTTGCTGCAAACAAGAGTAATAACTAACAGAGTCCTATCTCTACCGCTAGACGCAGCAGGCATTGGAGATGCTGCAACATGCAGAGCAAAAGCTTGCTTATAGATCCAACGCCTACTTGAGCGAGGATGGATCATACCCTCAAGCTCAGGACAACTATGCCCCCTCGTACCACCAGAACGGGAAGGCCCCTGATTTCCATGCAGAGGAGCCGAGGCCGCTGGCATACGGCAGCGGTGTTGTGGAAAGGCCGCCGCCTCAGCGCCAGTGGGTGCCCCCTCAGCCTCCAGGTGTCGCCATGCCGGAAGCGGCGGCCGCCATCCGTCAACAGAAGTCCCTCACAAAACAATCTTCAAGCGACACGTCCGAGGCAGCTGGTGAGGTGCAGGTGAACGGCGCCGCGAGCTCGCCTTCCGTCGCCGCCGCTGAGGTGCCGGTTAATGGGAGCGCCGCAAGCGATGCTGGACGCAGCGAGATTGAAGAGCAGGCGGAAGCTGCTACCTAGACAGCTGGACCGCAACACAATCTAAAATCTCTGAGCAAGATCCTGGTAAATGATATGGCAGTTTGTGAACAATGTTTGGATTGCCGCTGCAGCCACAGCCACGGGGTGGCTAGAGATTGGAATAAAAGAATAAGCCAGACTTAAAATCTAGCCATATGTGATGATTCTGAGTTTAGATAATGTATACTATCTGCTGTACACTGAAAAACAACAAGAAGAAAAGATTGTTATGGTTGTGCCTTTTGTACAAATCTGTTTGTGGATTGTTTGATTATCTTGATGTGGGTCAGATATCATATGCTTGTGAGCTATAATTCTTTCTTGTGATGCTGATATTGTTGGCATGCATCATTGAGGGCTTTTGGTATTGTGTTGTGCATGCATCACCCAAGATGCCAAATTCAGTTGGATCTTGAATCATGTGGTGACTGCTGATGCAGATCCAGCCAGCCAGCACCCTGACAACTGATGTCAGTTTCAGCAAACATCAATTTTTTTGCTTGCTTGGTTTTATCATCATCAGCTTTTCTTTTTTGTGCTGTTTGCTATCTCAGGTTGAAATGAAGATGGCAACCACATCAACTCACTCCAGGATTGCAGTTTCTTTCTGGCCTATCAACCACAGATGAAAGGTAATTACAATGAAACCAACTGCATTTTATCATCATCATCATCATCATCATCATCATCATCATCATCATCATGCCAAGGGGAGGGATCAAGCACACCATAGCTTACTTCATTGGTAGCAGGTAGATATATATTACACATGGGCATTAGAAGCTCGATCACCGCTAGATCGTCGCTGCAGCCAGTATGGATCGACACCGAAACATACCGAGTGAGAAGTAGCAGCAACGATGATTCGAGCAGTAGCAGTACCTAGCAGGACTAGGGTTCATAATAATATACAAGAAGACCAACTGGATCACTGACTAAACTAACTATACTAGGAGGTAGGAGGAGCTTATCTCCATCTAGCAGAGCAGACCAGAGCATGGCTGGGCTGAGCTGAGCTTGAGATCAATGGTGATGAGCAGCAGCTAAGGTGGAACTAGACTAGAGCTAGTAATATACAAGAGCACCTGGATCACTAGCTAACCATACTAGGAGGTAGGGAGAGCTTATCTCCATCCAGCAGACCAGAGCAGAGCATAGCTGATCCAAGCTGAGAGATCAATGGCGATGAGCAGCAACTGAGGTGGACGGCCCTGCCCCGCCGGCATTCAGCGCCCGGTCGACCTTGACCAGAAGGTGCTGCATCTCTCCGGCGAGGCTCCACGCGCTGTCCTCCTTGCCGAGCAGTGTTGGACTGGTGAGGGACGCGATCATCCTCTCGAGGTTCTTCCGGACGTCCGTCAGCGGGATCTTTGGAGGGGGCGGCGGCGGGCGCAGGTACTGCAGCCGCGCCGCGGCGAAGTCGCCGAGCGTGTGCACGCAGCTGTAGGCGGCCTCGGCCGCGGCGCTGCTCTGGAACACGACGCGTGCCTGCTTCTTGGTGATCTCGGTGCTGGGCTCGATCAGGGGCCCGAACCCGCGGAGTGTGGAGTGGAGCTGCTCCTTGGAAGGGAGCTGATCGGCGGCGGTGCCCGGGGCGAATTGCAGGATGAGGGCCACCGGCTTGCTGAAATGCTGCTGCCCGTTGACAGCTTTCTTGTTCTTGGCCGGCTTCTTGGGTGCGGAACCTGCGCTGCCGATGCTGCTGCTGTGGGTGGCAGCACCGGGTTGAGCGGGGCAGTCGGCGCCGGAGGAGGCACCAGGCGCGCCGAGTGCGAATGTCACCTTGTTGTTCCTCCTCTTGTTGGGTCCAGGCCCCCTTGGTGCTGCATCTGCATTTGATGGTCCGGTGTGGTTGGCTTGTGCGTATGCAGGATAAGCCATGGCAGTAGCCCCGGCGCCATGGGTGGGGGGTTGAGCAGAGCAGCCGGCGGCAGTAGGCGCGCCCAGCGCGAATGCCACCTTCTTGTTCCTCCTCCTCCTCTTGCTGGGTCCGGCTCCTCCTCCTCCTGGTGCTGCTGCTGCATTCGCTGGTCCAACTCCAGCGTGGTGGTGGGCTTGTGCATATGCGGCGTGGCCAATGGCAATGCCACCGGCCTGTTCCTCCTTGCCGGCAGATCCGCCCCCGACGGCCATGGCCTGGCATGGATTCGGGCGAGCGGCAGAAGCGTCATTGGAGCGATGCTGACCTGTGCTGACCAGGGCAGCGTCCTTGCCGGCGCGGTGGGTGGCGGCCACGGCCACGGAGACGGAGGCGGAGGCGGAGGCTTCCCTGTGGAGGGCGAAGAAGGCGAGGAGCGCGCCGGCGTCGACGTTGCCCACCAGGGGGTCGTAGTCGTAGGGGGATGCGGCGCAGCGGTGGAGCGCGGCGAGCAGGTCGGGCGCCTGGAGCCGGAGGAGCAGCTCGCTCGCCGCCCCCTTTCTTGGAGGCGGAGCGACGATGCAGTCGTCGTGGTCGCCGTCGCCGTGGAGGCCGTTGAGGATGGTGGGGATTTCGTAGTCGTCGAGGTACCTGCTCCGCTTGCGCGCGCGCTTGGCCGTGGCCTTGTCCTCCACGGCCACGCTGCAGGCCGCGGCCGCTGCCACCGCGAGCGCGAGGGTTCCGGGCGCCGCCGCCGCGGGCGGGGTCTCCTCCATGAGCATGAGGCCGCCGGCGGAGACGGAGGGTGGGAAGGGCGTCGGCGACGGCGATCTGTGGATCCGGTAGCTCCGGGGTGGGAGTGGGGTGCGGTTAATGCTGGCTGGCGGAGAAGAAGGGAGGGGAAGTGGGGAGCGGACAGTGGCAGTGGCTGCCTCCACTCCACGTGTGAGTAGCTCCTCACTCGTACCGTCGTACGTGCGTGCAACTCTTTTGGTGCTCCTCCTCACTCACAACACTTTTTTCTCCTTGGTTGGTCTTGTGTGGGTTAAACCATCAATGTGGTTTTCTTTACTCCTTTCCACAACACCTCGATCAATGTGCTTGTGCTGTCCTGGTTCAGCAAATGCAGGCCATGTATTGTTTGGTTTCTATATATTGTTTGGTTGCCTGCATTGTTTGGTTTCTATATATTGTTTCTATATATTGTTTGGCCGACGATGCTAGGTGAAATAGAAGCACTAAAGTGGGTTGGAATACGACGTCGGCGGGAGCACCGTAGTTGGCGAGAGAGGCGGGGAGCCCGGGGACGTGAGGTTCTCGTGGGATCGACCATGCATCGGTGCCTGAACCAGCTACAGACCAAGCTGGCAGGCCGATGTGTCAGTTGCCGAGGCGACCATCCACCGTTGTCTCCATCGCCCACATAAGGGATGCTAGTGCACGACTTCCATCTCAATGAGCATACCGAGGACGGCATTGTGTGGAAGCACGCGGCTAATGGGCACTACTCGGTGGTCTCCGCCTATAAGGCACAATCCCTAGGCATTATTCTCTCTCCCAAGGAACAAATGGTTTGGAAAGTTTGGGCTCTACCGAAAGTCACGTTCGTCGCTTGGTTAGCACTACAAGACCGAATTTGGACTGCCGATAGATTGGACAAGCGAGAGTGACCAAATTGCGGACTTTGTCCTCTTCGCAAAAAGGAAACAAGAATCTTGGACACATCTCTTCTTCAAGTGCCGCTTCATCATTAGGCTTCGGAACTTGGTCATCGAAAATATCAACCCTTGTGCAGGGAAGAACTACTTTGCTCTTGAGCAATACACTCCTTTTCCCCCCAAAAAGGAATAAACAAGGGACGTTTTTAGTACATAGGCATATCTGATCACATGGCGTGGACATAGTTCAAGGTGATGGCGCCGGAGCAGTACGGCCGCCTCCTGGGGTAGAGGCGAGCGCGACGATGGGGCTCCGCACGACATGCCTCTCCGACGCCCAGCTCAGGCTTCCCTCCACCGCAAACTCTCCGGTGGAGCCGTGGTAGCTCACGGACACGCTGAAGGTCTTCTTCTCTCCCGTCCGGGAGAATGCCAGCGTCTCAGGGGAGACGCGCACCGTCAGCGACCTCGGCGCGTCCACCTTCGCCGTGAATGTGGAGTTTGCTGGCCCGACGTTCGTCACGGTCCGGTTCACGGTGAACGGCGTCGATGTCGACAGTGGCACGGTTATCGTCGGGTAGTTGAGCTGCACGTCCTGGACCTTGGGCAGCTTCCCGCAGGTCAAGCTCGAGTTGTGCACGATGGTTGCCAGGCCTCTGTCGCCGAGGAGCCAGCAGATGTAGCCGGCGTAGTCGGCGACGCCGAGGTCGTACACCAGTCCAGGGTCGGCGGCTCTCCTGGGGTTCACGTGCCCGGCGCCGGTGTCGTACGCACCGGCCTTCCCGTGCTGCTCGTTCAGGATCGAGCCGCCGGTGCCGTTGACGATGTCCGACGTTGTCAGGATGGCGGACTTGATGGCGGCCGGCGACCAGCCGGGATGGACGCTTTTGACGAGCGCCGCGACGCCGCTCACGTGCGGCGTCGCCATGGACGTGCCTGATTCGACGTTGAAAGGGCCCCGTCCGGTGCTCGTGCTCGGCGGCCATGCGGCGAGGATGTTGAGCCCCGGCGCCAATATGTCCGGCTTGAGTATGCGAGGGGCGACGGGGCTCGGGCCCCGAGAAGAGAAGGACGCCACGACGGGGGCCGGGCGGACGCCGAACAGCGTGCCGTCGTACGTGAAAGCGGCCGCCGAGGCGCTCTCCGATGTAGCGTAAGCTACGAGGGCGTCGCCGTCGGCCGCGGTGACCTGCACAACAACGCTGGAGTTGTAGTCCCGGACAGCGGTGGTGTAGCCGCTGACTCCGTCGTTGAACAGCAGCACGCCCGCCGCGCCGGCGCCCGCTATGCTGCGGAAGCTGGACTGTTTGGTCCTGGACGACGTCCCGCCCTCGCACACCACGATTTTACCGGCGACAACGCTGGAGTTGTCGCCCTCGTACTCGCAGTGCCGCCGCTCTTCGGAGTTCGGAGTAGAGGAGAGGGTGCGGCTTTGAGCTGCTTGGGCTCGCCTTCTTCTGGGCGAGCGCTTCTCCGTCGATGATCTTGCCGTCGCCGAGATGAACCCCGACACGGAAGCTCCGGTCCACGGAGCCGGCGGCGACGGTGAGCAGCCATGGCGCGTCGTTGGTGACCGAGCCTTGAGTCGGGCCGTCGTTGCCCGCGGCGCACACCACGACGACGCCCTTGGACACGGCGTGGAATGCGCCGATGGAGACGGGGTCGTGGTCGAAGCTGCCGATGCCGCTGCCGCCGAGGGAAATCGAGAGCACGTCCACCCCATCCTTGACGGCCGCGTCTAGGCCGGCCAGTATCGCGGATTGCTGACAGCCCCTGTAGTTGCATACCTTGTACATGGCGATGTGAGCGGCAGGAGCGACTCCGGCCGCGGTGCCCGTGCCCGCGCAGTGCTTCGACGCGCCGGCGACGAAGTTCCCGGCGGCCGTCGACGAGGTGTGCGTCCCGTGCCCTTCTTGGTCGCTACAGTCGTGGCCCTGGATAAGTGACGTGGCACCAATGAGCTTGTTGTTGCACCGGCCCGCGTTGCACGAGCCCTTCCACCTTGCCGGGGGTGGCGGAACGCCGTCGTCGTTGAAGGAAGGGTGCGCCGAATGGACAGCGGTGTCGAGCAGCCCGATGATGACTCCTTTCCCGTAGCCGGCCTCGCCCCATAATCCGGTGCCGTTCCTTAGCCCAAGGAACTCCGGCGTGTGCGTGGTCATTAGCTGCAGCGTCCGGTCCGGGAATGCGCGCACGAACCCCGGTTTCTTGGCCACCGTGTCGAGCTCGGCGTCGGTGAGCCTCGCGGCGAAGCCGCTGAACACTTGAGTGTACGAGTGGAGAAGGCGTGACTCGCTTGCCAAGGAGGTCGGCAAGAAAGACTCGTGCCACTGCCGGTGGGCGTCTTCGTCGGCATTCGAGGACGGTGGCTCGACGAGCACGATGTAAGAACCATGGTAAGAAGAGTTTTTCGTGGCATTTTGTTGTACCCTCGTGGCAGATGGGCTGAGATAGCATAGTGTAAGCGTAGGAAAGAGGGCGGCGAGCAAGAGAAGTGGCGGTAAGAGATTCGTAATCGACGCCATTCCTCAAGCCACACTCGGCTACACGATGAAGATGATTTGGGGGGAAGGGTAGGAATAGCATCAATCACCAGGAGATCTTTATACATAACGAATGATCAATATTATTTTGTGTCTTATTTTTGGCATATGTTGGTGAGTTCATAAATCCAGCGCATGGAGTAACACATAAGTGACTTCAATTTGTGTTAAATCTGGATGATATGACGATGTTGCGTGGGATCGCGGGGACATGGGTAATGTATCTACCCGGGTTAACGGTGCGGGGTGTGTGTGGGGGGTAAAAGCACGTAATCTTTTTCGATTTTTTCTCGATGATGTTGAATTCATATGCTGCAGTATCGTTTAATATTTTGAAGGATTACTCAATTATAATGATTCCAAATTAACAGCTGCGGATTTTGCTTCCTCCTACGATGTGTTATCAACAGATTGTTGAACGGAAATACTATCTATTTTATGTACTACTACTAAAGGTAGAATTAGCGTAATAAACTGGAAAATCGCTCAAAATTTGGAGACATGCAGATCCCCATTGATTCTCTGCAGCTTCGTTGTCTTTTTGCCGAAGCTGAACCAATAACCATACGAAGAAATCCTTTTTTCCACATCAATTTGGGAGCAAAAACCAATTGCAATGGACTAGCAGTACTAAGTATGATGCTTAGCATTAATTAACTGACAAAATTGGCAGCCTCTTTCTTAATTCATGTTCAGCCCAGAGTAGGCTGATGCATTTCTCAGGTTGGGGTTCGAAGGAAGGAAGCAGCTAGGATACTCCACAGCTGAACTGAACCAAACATCATTCTCCCTCCGATCCAAACAAGAAAATTGAACTAGAACCACGACACATTTTTTGGATTGGAGGGAGTAACAATTTCTTCCCTCATAAACCACTCTCTGCTCTTTACTGCATCAAATTTGGTTTCTAGCCTTTTCTCCACATCTGAACCAAGAATCATAAAACATCCTTCCCTGATCAATCATAAAACATCAGTTTGGTCTGCAGCTGAAAGGCACAAACCAACTGCGCAACTACATATACATAGTGATCGACGATGATCCGGTATGATGCTTAACATTAACTCATCAAGGAAAATGGGCATTTATAAGGTTACTTACACCAATCACAGTAGGAAGGAACCGATGACAAAAGGGAAGAAAGAAAAGCTCAACAACAACCTTCTTTGCATACTAGAACATTACACTGAACTGAGATGGATGTTGTGAGGAAATCAAGAAGATGTTGTTGCTAGGAGGCCTTAACTATGGCTCGTCGATCATTTCATTTCTTGTTGAGGTCGACCCCGGCCTTCTTGGCGACGGCGTCTAGGCCGTGCTTCTCGATGGTCTTGAGGGCCTTGGTGGAGAGCCTGAGCTTGACGTAGCGCTTGCCGGCCTCCCACCACAGCTTCTTGTACTGCAGGTTCACAAACTGCTGCTTCTTGGTCTTGTGGTTGGAGAAGGACACCTTGTTGGCCCGGTTGGTCTTCTTCTCCAAGAAGGGGCAGATCCGGCCTGAACCCACATCAGATTCAGATCATTCGTTCATTCATCAATGCCTCTTTCTTTCTTTCTTTCTTTCTTTCTTTCTTTCTTTCTTTCTTTCTTTGTTAACCACTGAATTAATCATTCTTTTTGAGGGAAGATAATAATGCATGTATGTAAATAAATAATAATGCATGTATGTAAATAAATGTCGAAACAGAAGCGATTCATATATATATTTAGTCGAAACAGAAGCAATTTTTGAGAGTATCTGCAACAATTTTTGACAGACAGTCTCCAGTTTTTTTGCGGCTGAACTGAATCAGACCTCCATCTCATCTCCAGTTAGGTACAATACATACCCAATCCGATTAGGTATGTTAGGCTGAACTGAAGAGAAGAAGAAAAGCAGAGCAATGCAACCCAAATGAAATGTACACCACCGAGATCCGGCCGAGGGAGGACCAAAGTGAGGAATTAAAATTGCCAGGCCAAGGCCAGGGGAACAAAGGGAGGGAGGGGAGGGACGTACGCGCGACGATGGTGTTCTTGGTGGGGAGGGAGACCGCGGTGGCGGTGGCCGTGGAGGTGAGGCCGAGGCTGAGGCCGGCCAGCTGCGAGGTGGCGAACCCGAGCGAGGCGTTGGCGCGGCGGAGCGGAGCCCTAGCGGCGGCGGGCATGGAGACGGTGTAGGAGCACATCATGGAGATGGACGCCATGGACAGACTGAGACTGATGCTCGCTCACGGCGGAACAAGAAAGAGGATAAGAAGAGGAGGAGGATAAGAAGAAACAAGGCCGCCAGTGACTCCGGCCCACTCCCACTCTGCGCAGCCCAACACTTGCGACCAAGGGTTTCCCCGATCCCAAGAGCCCCACCGTTCAATCACCACCCACCACCCGGATCCGGCGAGCAAGGCCACACCGAAGCCCAGATCGAGCGGGATAAGGTGAAGGATGTGAAGCTGGCGCAGGTCGATCCAGATCTGGCGGCCGGCCGACGGAAATCACGGCCGACATGAGCTCCCACCACCGGGTCGTCGCCGCCCACGCAAGCCGAAGAAGACCGGCCACAAACCCGCAACCATCCTCCATCGCAGGAAGGCGCCGCCCACCTTGACCGGGTGTCAGGACCCCGATCCTAAGCCACATCGATCCAGCGTGTAACACACCATATCACTTTGCGGCCTCACGCACGGTACTCCCACGGGTGCCACCTTACCTGGCCCGGGACCGTTTGCGCCTTTTGGCTCACGTATATGATAGTGTCGCTAGCATCCATATGACAGAGAACCCGGGCCGACATGGCTAGTCGTGAACCCAAAGCGGCGCTAGCCTATGAGGACAGACATACATGAATCACATCGAACATGTCGGTCATCAACGTATCTACTCGGGCTGTAGCACTGGGCTAACAGGACTCCGGTAACCCGGGCTGTAGCAGGCTAGGCAGGACTCCGAATATCAGCGCGTGACATTTCCCCGAAGGGACAGACATAGGATCGACGCGAAACACATGCCGGCCAGTCAAGTGTCCAAGCAGTAGTGCTGGGCTAGCAGGACTCCGGTGAACCGGGCTGTAGCGGACTACTATCACTCAGAAGCACAAGACTTACATTTCCCCATATGAAAGGCTGCCAAGGATAAACAACTAGATAGTCGGATCCCACTCATACCAAGCATTTCAATCATACACACAATATGCCGATATGAGTAAATACAACATGGCATCACAACAGTACTCTACGACTCAAGTACTTTATTTAGAAGGCTCCGAGGAGCCATACATATCATCCATACAGATAGGGGTCACATGACCCAACACTCAAGTCATACAAACATACAAGCACATGCGGAAGCAAAGTAGGTCTGAGTACAGACACTAGAAAGAAAGAAGGCTTGACGAAGCCTGTCTATCTACAACGACCCTTCACAAGTCTTGGATCACCACCTGGGTGATAAGTCACTCGTCAACGTCGAGGTCTACATAGAACCCATCAGAGGGGTTGGTGCAGTCGTCTGAAAAACATGATTAAAGCAACATGAGTACGGAAGTACTCAGCAAGTCTTACAACAGGAACCTATTATACATGCACATTCTCAAGAAGGTAGTGGGGTTATTGCAGCAAGCCAGCTTGACTCTTGGCTAAGCTATCCTACGATAGACACCACTTGTAAATCATTTGTCGCACACGAGTCCACTAACACCAACACAATACTCCACCGTGGATCCTCTCTCGCCATCCTACGAGAGGGCCATCCGCGGTATTCACACTTATCTTGAGATTTTTAGTAGTATCCATTTAACTTGTCTATGAACTGATATAGGCAACCCAGAAGTCCATTACCGCGGACACGGCTATTCGAATAGATCATTTATAACCCTGCAGGGGTGTACTTCTTCACACATGTTTCCACCACTTAGCGTCTGCACACGACATGTGCTCGGCAGACTTCAAGCGAAAGCCGACGTGGGTGTAGACCACGACCTACCTAAACACTCAAGTCCCTAGTCCAGGTTTATCGCCTATTCGGGTTCCATCCGCAGGGAGTCCGGCCGAGGTTTCCACTAACGGCCCCGAACGATGTGAACAGGGTTCCCGAGACACCAAACGGGCGAGTCGGTACACCGTGCCACGTGCCTACCGCAACACAGCCCACCCCGATGGTCAGCGCCGCGTGCGGCCCCCAGCATACTACAAACACCAGAAACTACTTGCAACTCCTGGACAGAGAACAGGGGTGATCAAGAAGCCGAGAGAGTCAATTAAGGATCCCAATGTGTGGTAGTAACTGTATCATGGATCACAAACACAGAACTCAGTTCCTAAGGACGGCCTCAATGAAACAACCCACCATGTACTCCTACATGGCCTCTCATCGATTCCTTTACCAAATCGTGTTCAACACTTCACTCTTGTCACCGACACAACCTTTCACTCCAGTTCATCATCCCGATGAGCCAGACCTGACACAACTCTAAGCATAGCAAGCATAGCATGGTAGGAACACACACACATGTAATGGCTCAATCAACTCCTACACATGCTAGTGGGTTTCATCTAGTTACTGTGGCAATGACAGGTCATGCAAAGGAAGTGGGTTCAACTACCGCAACACACAGCAGTTGAAACGCGTTGTCTTAATGCAGTAAACAAGGGCAGAAGCGAGAACATGGGTTTGTATCGGAATGATCAATGAGTTGCTTGCCTGATGGAGTGGTCGTGGGATACTGCCCTTCAGTTGGATACTCGGAGATATCCTCGGAGGCAGAACCTACCACGAATGACACATTGCAACACAATCAATACATGACGATATGCAACAATATGATGCATGCAATGACATGGCAACATGAATGTGTCCTGGTCTTGTGCAAGTTAAACCAGAAGGAAATGACCCCATTTGAACCAAAGATTCAAATGGTAGTGCATTTATAAGATCATATTAGTGCAATATCTTACAATGCCTAAACAGTGGGTTTAACTTGTTTTAACATGCATGAAACCAGTTCCATTGGATAGATTGGATTTTTCTGATAGATTTTCATATATAGAACTTTGCATTTGGAGTTACAGATAATTTTCTATGAATTTTTGAAGTTTGAACTATTTTCTGGATTTTCTGTATAAAAATAAATCCAGCAAAATAGATTACTGCGTCAGCATGAGGTCATGCTGACCTCAGCAAGTCAACAGCCGGTCCAGGTCAACTGACCAGTGGGCCCAGGGGGTTAGTGATTAATTAAACCTGTTTAATTAGTTTAAAACTAATCCAGTGATTAACAGAAAAAGGGCCCCACCTGTCATTGACTCATCAGAGTCAACCAGGGCCCACAAGTCAACGGTTAGGGTCAACTCGTCGGCGTCTAGCCGCCGGCGAGGTCAGACGCGGCGGAGCAAAGTGTTTTTGCTCGTTTTGGCCACCAAACAAGGCGCGGAGACCATCTACGGGGAGCTGAGATCCTTCCGCGGCGTTCGGTGGCAACAGCTGGGCTCGGGGTGGCCGGAAACATCGCCGGCGACGACTTTGGCGGTCGCCGGAGTCGGGTGAAAGTGCGCCCGAGGCTACGGGGCACGGCGAGGTGCGTGGAGTGAAGCGTTGGCCTCCTGGTGATGCAGCGAAGTGGGTGGACACAGTGGCGTGGCCGGAGTTAGGCCGGGAGCACGTCGGCGACGAGCTCCGCGGCGGTGCGTGCGGGTGAGCTTCATGCGCTCGCTGTGGTGCACGAGGAAGAGAAAGGAGAGTTGGGGAGGTGGCCAAGCTCACAGAGATCTCGTAGAGCCAAGCAGCACGGCCGGAGACGAGCTGGTGCGGCGGCGACGGCGAAAGGGATCTCCGGCGGTGGCGGAGTCGGGCGAGGTCGGTGCAGCGGCTTCAGGGCAGGCGAGCGCTCGGGGCTCGGCCTGCTCGACGGAGTCGACGGCGGCGAAGCTCTTGGGCAAGGTCTCGTGGCGCGAGGAGGGCGGTGGCTATGGCTACGACGGCGGAGCGGCGACGGGTGCTGCGGCCATGGCGCTGGAGAGCGAGAGAGAGGGCCAGGGGGAGAATGGACGTGTCCAGGGCGTCGGGGGCACGACGTGGAGCTCGTCCAGCGCGTCGGGCGGCGGGGGAGGTGAAGCAAGGAGGCAGGGCGCTGCGTGGCGAGCTCCTGCTCCGGCGTCGAGCACCTGCCTGCCTGGCTGGCGAGGCGAAGCAGCTCGCTGGCGCGGCTGGTGGGCTGGGCCGGCCAGGTGGGCAGCCAGGTAAGGTAGTTTGTATTTTTATTTTTTTTTGTTTTTGTTTTTCCTTTTCTATTTCTTCTGCAACTTTGTGGAGTTATTTAAATTACCTAAACCACTCCAAAAATCACCAAACTGCACATGCTTGCTATTTAAAATATAGACAACATGAAACATTTCTGTTTGAGAATATTTGAACATTTAAAATATTTTTATAAATTTTAAATGCCCAAATTCAAATACTTATGTGTTAATTCAACAACCTTCTGTTGACCTAGAAAAATGTGCACTATTATTGCCAGGGGGTTTAATCCAAGACAAAGAGGGTGAACATTTTAGAAGGGCATTTTAGGTTCATTGAAAAAGATTTTAGTAAACCCTAGTTGATTTCAGGAGGGGTGCTGGGGGTTCTGCCTTCCCCATTTCAACTTTCTGTCAAAAGTAAACATGATGCACACTCTAATGCATGAACTAGGTGGGATGTGACACCGGGGCCGCCACCCCGGCACACCAAGCTCTCTGCGCGAGGCAGCAGTAGCCAGCCCCGCCGCCACCTTCCTCGCCGCGCGGGCTTGCCGGCGGCTATCTCTGGTGGCGGCAAGATCTGGAGGGAGGGGGAAGGGGACATGCGGCGCTCTAGGGTTGGGGCAGCCCGAGTCGCCCCAATAACCATGACTTAAGGCTCTGATAGATTCATGTCCTTTTTGTTAACAATAGTCCCACATACTTGTGGCATCCCATCAGTGTTTGTGTTTTTTTGCTTATCCTCATTCCCACCCTCGCGAACGGTGGCCACGGTGCTCATGCACTCACAACGCATAAGAATGCAGCCAATCCTAAGACGTCTCTGTCGGTGTCAAAACCGGCGGATCTCGGGTAGGGGGTCCCGAACTGTGCGTCTAAGGCGAATGGTAACAGGAGGCAGGGGACATGATGTTTACCCAGGTTCGGGCCCTCTCGATGGAGGTAATACCCTAGTTTCTGCTTGATTGATCTTGATGATATGAGTATTACAAGAGTTGATCTACCACGAGATCGTAGAGGCTAAACCCTAGAAGCTAGCCTATGGTATATTGTTGTATATCTGATCAATCGAATAGCCTGGCCCTGGTTTATATAATGCACCAGAGGCCTAGGATAACAAGAGTCCTAGCCGAATACGCCGGTGGGGGAGGAGTCCTTGTCTTGATCACCAAGTCTTGTGGAATCTTCCTTGTATGCGGCAGCTGTCCGGACTGGCCCATGAGTATACGGCCATGGAGGTCCTCGGCCCAATCTAACAGATCGGGAGATGACGTGGTGAGTACCCCCTAGTCCAGGACACCGTCAGTAGCCCCTTGAACCGGTCTTCAAGTTAGGAACGCTCCTCGATTCTTCCGAACTGTTTTCAATCTTCGGTCGTCGGTCTTGAAAACTGGTTCAACAAATCTTCTCATCTTCGATCTTGAGGATCACCGAAGTGCATCCTAAGAGTTTACATGTCGGGCATCCGAGGAGCCCCTCTAAGTTTCCGACCTTTATCAATGCCTTGTTATTTTTATGCCACACCTCGGGTTTGAAGTTGTTACCAGGAGGCAGTGTCCTCTTGCGTTCGAGCTCTAACGTCGGACTGCACTCGAGGTGTATTTTGCAGCCGAACACCAATGCCGGACTGCTTCCAAGCTCCAACGCCGAAATGTATCCGAGCTCCAACGCCGGACTGTGTCCAAGCTCCAACGCCGGACTATATCCAAGAAGTCATAGATCATCTTGGTCCAAAAAAGTTGAAGGAGTTTAGCCGAGCTTAATGCCGGAAATGCCCTCTATGGAGCCAGCTGCTAGCGCCCGAGCTTTATGCCGGACTGCTTCCAAGGTGGTAAACCACCCCGACCGCGGGCTGATTTTTTGTGAATATTTTTAACTGGTGCAGTTTATTCTCTACCGATGTATATCCAGTAGCCCTCAAGGTGTGTATTAGTCTAAAACCCGAGATGCACCTGAAGGCAAGCATAAAAACCGTTGTTCCCAGTAGCCCCTGAGACTCATGTCGATGGACGAAATCGGCCTGAGGATCAATTCCAAGCTCGGCAGCATACATAGGAATAAAAACGCAGTGTAATATATTAGAGATAATAGTGATCGGCGAACAGGTCCCCGAGAGAGGGTCGTGAGAAGTTGCCGTGATATATAGCTTGATGCCAGATAGGTCCAGATGGTACTTATTGTTGTCCTAAGATGCGCTTTCCCATAGTTCGATCAAGCCAAACACTGAGCCCTTTGAATTTTCTGCATTGAATAGGCAATGCAGTAGCCCCCGAGACAATGGTCGGGTGACAACACTAGATCAGGGGATCGATGTGCCCCTTTGATATTTGTAAATAATGAGCGCAAAGCCCAGTAGCCCCCGAGCCTTAATGTGGGCACGGGTGGCCGAATTAAGGATCGATCTCCAGTGTAAAATCACAGATTATGTGTAATGATTATATGTATCCAAGTACTTTACATCATTATTTTGACTCCATTGTGACCGTTTATTAGTTGAAAGTGGCCCATCGTCGGCTTCTACCCCTTGGTAGATACTACATAGGGTGTTTCCACAATAACAAAGCAAGCCTTAGCCGACATCTTGGTGCCCGAAGGCGGTTGTGTTAGCGGAAACGAGGCAATCGGATATGCGGGCTTTAAAACATTCACTTAGTCATAGGAGCTTTATACTGGGGAAGCTAGCTATGAGCCCTCGGTTAGTGTTCGGCGACAGCCGAGGTCAAGCCGTAAACACTTCGGCCAATGTTATGAATGGCCCGTTATTTAACATAGTCATCGGATTGCTGACCAGTTTACGCCTATTGTGACAGTCAGTTTTCAGCTTTCTCCACTGAGGTGCTTGACCATGCGAGCTGGAAGCACAATCGCAGTGGTTCTCCCTTTGCACACCTAGCCGAACAAAGCGGAACGTAGGAGGCAAGCACAGGAGCCGGGCAACCCAACTATTGACCGAAGACACAATTCGAAACCGATGCATATATAGCAATATCCGAGAATGTTTTTGCCGAATCCCTGAAGGTGTCCGGCGTTGCACTGCGAGACTAATGCTGGAAACGCACAAATAGTTTAAAAGTGCCATAGGCTCGAAAAGCCAAAAAACTTATTCAAAAGTTTAATGTCCGAACTAGATCAAGTGTTCGGTGCCAATCCGAAAATTGGACTTTAGAAAAAAGTGCTTCTGCCGTGCTTTAACATGACACATCCTATCTCAAGACTTCAAGCGGGTCAGCCTACGGCTTCAATCTCCTATCCCGAAGGCGGAGTACTTCTCATTAGGACAGTTTAGCAAACTAAACTCTAGCGGTTTTGAGAGAGAAATTAGGCTCCTCAGCTAGCGACCACATACTTGTGTCGAAAAAAGGAATGATAAATAATAACAATAAAAACTTTGCAACGACTAAGAAGAAGAACACTTATTATAAAACGGCTCATATAAATTTAAGAGCCCCCAAGTGACTTGGGTAAAAGAATTTTATGTATAATGATTGTATGTACCAAAGTACTTATATCATATCTGTGTTCACCCAAACTTTAAACGCGTCTTAACCGACCGTCGGCTTCTCCATCTTCGGTCAAGGACCAAAAAGTGTTATGTACTCCACCTGTCGAAAATATCGACGGTGTTTCTGATAATTAGGCAATCAGGCCATAAGGCTGTAACAGATAAAGCACGCTCAGGAAACTTATGCTATATTACAGACGAAGTGTAAGAAGCATCTTCGAAGAAAATAGTACCACCACCGATACCTTTCTTCGGTGCTCATTATTACTATGAGACTTGTGCAATATATTTTTTGTACTCATGAGTTACGTTGTGTGCCGACTATGATTGAAAACAATAAGAGCGCTAGCTTTCGGCTTCACCCAGTCTGAGGTCAGAGCTCGGATGACCCGGTCATGACAATCGCAGAGGTGCTCCCTTTACTCCCTAGCCGAACAATCGCGAATGTAGGGGTAAGCACAAGAGCCAGGCAACCCAGCTTGCAAATCACTTAAGTCAATATGATGCATATTGTGGCGTAATACACGAACAAGGAACGAAGCCGTACAAGTATAATCATATGCAAGAGGAAAGGCTTCATGAAGGAAGCCCCCAAGTGAGCTGGGTATTTGAATTTGTCCGTCACAAACAAAGTTTGGACAAGGAAATTTTTTACAAGCAACTTTTTTCCAAAAAAGTATAATGCTTGGTCGAACCAAACACAAGTTAAAAATTTAAAACTTTGAGCATGAAGGCAACTTAGCTGGTTAATGTGTTTGGTATTGATGACGCGGTCCGAGCTTGATGCGGGACAAGGTTCCATCCCCAAGCCGGTCCCGAGGTGGCGGAGCAAAGAGCTCGACACTCTGAAGTGGTGACATAGCACGGTCAATGCAGGCCGACAGAGTGATGCCGAAGTCCCTGGCATGGGGTAATGAAGTGTTGATGAAGCCCCCCGTCCAGCCGAGGTGACGTGGTATGTCAGTACGCCGAGTTGACGATACTGCCCAATCCGGATCATTTTCCTGTGCACAAAAAATAGTGCAAACCGGAGATAATAGTAATGATAATAATAAAAAAATCGTTGCATAATTAATAATTTATGCAAAGTGAGTAATAAAAGAAATATGGCCTGGCCCCGAAGTCAATGTCGATGCAGGGCGTCGGTGTGATGCGGTAAAGGCGTGGCAAAGCCTGAATTCACAGGTCGGTCCGAGTTCCGGATGCGGCGTTCGCCAGACTATGTACGGAAACTGACCGAACCACCATGCGACCGCCGTTAACGCGGCCAGCATTTGATAGACCTGTGTACGTAATGGACAAACCAGAGTAATAATTCCTTGGGAAAAATAAACCCAAACAAGCAAAAGATACTAGGATTGATAGCACCTGGTTTATTTGTTGTAGCAATCCGAAGGAAGGTGATGCTGGCAAAGGTTGGCTTGCCGAGGCAAAGCCCTCGGTCCAGCTAATTGTGACGAACCTGGTCGGCTGGTGACGCCAAAGTCACCGGAGTAGGTTGATGAAGAGATGATGAATCCCTCGGTCCAGCCGAGATGTCGAAGCCTCGATGTCAGCCGATGAGTCGAAGTAGGTCGGCGTGATGGACACCGGCTTGAAGGAGCAATAGTGCGGACCTGCCGATGCAGGTCGTGACGTGGTCAATGCCGGCTTGATGAAGTGACCGTGCGGCGATGCCGGTGTGCCCGCTCCGTGTAATCCATGGGGTGGCGATGTTGGTGATGATTTATCCTTTTGATGCCGAACTCTTGTTCGGCTTGCCGAGATGATGATCTGAAGAAGTTGAGCTCGGCTCAACAAAGTGACGATGTGTCTAGCGCAGGTCGGCAGCCGTGGAGCAATATTGCCGGACTGGTTTGACACCAGCATGATGTTGAAGATCATGTTCAAAAGATTTTAAAGTTAGTGGGATGTGTTCGGGAACGAAACACAATACCCCATACAAAGCTTTCTTAAAAAAGGATGTCCGAAATCCCGTTCATAAAAAAGACAAACTCTGGTCGGATTCGTTTTCGCGTAGAAAACATATCCGAAAAGTGATGCACTAATCGGAAGGTTCCCGGAGTTTGGACGGTCGGATCGAGCTGAAAGTTTGAGGGGTGGTAGATATAGGAATTCCGCAGCCGATCAATAGTTGGATCTTCCAAAGGACGTCCAAGCTAGAAGCTGGACACCACGCACTAAACTCATCCAGATTCTCGTCCAGATTTGACAGGGCTCCGGTATATCACGGATTGCCTCCATCAGAACTCGACAAAATTTTCCAGGGTTGTTTTAGACTCAATTCTGCACAATTCCACCGAAGCAATCGTTAAAACGACACTTGAGGAGGCGGTGGCGGCAGACACAAGTTCGTTGTCCAGAAAAACAGCCCGGTCGCCCGAGGGCAATGTTGATGTTGAGCCCCCGGGCTCCCTGGATGATTCCTCCACGATCTTGATAGAGATCGGAGTTGATGTTGATGAAGGCCCCCATGCGAACATGACGATTGAAGGTAGGGCGCAGTCCTTGGTTGAACCAAGGTGACCAGTCGAGCTGGTGACGAAGATGCCGAAGTCGCAGTTGATCTGCAGGCGAGCTATCGACCTTTTGCCGAACACACAGCGGAGCTCTTAATGAAAGCACCAATGTCGGTGTCAAAACCGGCGGATCTCGGATGATAATAGGAGGCAGGGGACACAATGTTTACCCAGGTTCGGGCCCTCTGGATGGAGGTAATACCCTACTTCCTGCTTGATTGATCTTGATGATATGAGTATTACAAGAGTTGATCTACCACGAGATCGTAGAGGCTAAACCCTAGAAGCTAGCCTATGGTATGATTGTTGTATATCTGATCTATCGACTAGCCTGGCCTTGGTTAATATAATGCACCAGAGGCCTAGGATAACAAGAGTCCTAGCCGAATACGCCGGTGGGGGAGGAGTCATTGTCTTGATCACCAAGTCTTGTGGAATCTTCCTTGGATGCGGCAACTCTCCGGACTGGCCCATGAGTATACGACCATGGGGGTCCTCGGCCCAATCTAACAGATCGGGAGATGACATGGTGAGTACCCCCTAGTCCAGGACACCGTTAGTCTCTCTCGACATAACATGAGCGATTGGCTTTTTTTCTGCGAGTGTTGGGGATATAACTATTGAGTATAAACCGCCCAGGAGGGGCTGGGTTATACTCATGGCGATTTATCAGTATTGAAGCCCATGAAGACACAGAAGATGGCGACTTATGCAGCAGAGTTACTAAGAAGGCCCATAGCCCAAAGGCGGGTTATGGCCCATATATGTAAACCGCCATATGCGTGTATGACTTGTAATATAAGGCAATTGTAATTAAGTCATCGAGCCGGATACGTTTATAAACCGACCGGGACTCTGTAAGCCACCGGGCGTCAACCTCTGTATATAAAGGGACGACTCGGCGGCGAGGGATAACAGACAACAACTCGAGAACTAGGTCAAGCGTATTCGCTCCCTGGTAATCGAACCCTAGAAATACCACCTCAAACTGGATTAGGCTTTTCCCTCACCGCAAGGGGCCGAACCAGTATAAACTCCTAGTGTCCTTTGTCCCGTTTAACCCCTTTAAGCTAACCTCGTTGCAATGGCTCCACAACTAAGTCCTTCCATGAGGACATCCGTCGTGACAAGTCCTCGACAGTTGGCGCCCACGATGGTTTCGAGTTCTTAAAGGGCAACTTCGAAGGGATCAAGGGGTACGCCGTGGGCCGGATGACGAAGAGTCGTCGCAGCAAGCTCTACATCGACGACGCAGGCTGGGGTCCCGAGGCCGGCTCAATCGAGTATGGGTACCGGGTCCCCTTCGGTGGAATCCACGTCTTCATCGGCAAGATCGGCGAACCGGGCCCTAAGCTAGACATCTGCACCGACATCATCGAGACGACTCAGCATGCGAGACCCGCCCGAGTTCAGCCCGCCGTGAAGCGTGCCTTCCTGGAGCGGAATCTGAGGATGTTTACGTGTCGGTCATCAACACCCGTAGTTTTGGCCGATTCTGGCCCGTTTCATGAACTATTATTCACTGTTTTGGGGACCTGGACTAATTCCCACGATTGACGAACCCCGGGGTGCGTTTATGTGTTGGTCATAAACACTTGCAGTTTTGGCCGATTCTGGCCCGTTTCATGGACAATTTACTCACTGTTTCGGGGTCCCGGACTTATTTCCACGATTGATGAACCCCGGAGCGCATTTACGTGTCGGTCATAAATACTCGTAGTTTTGGCCGATTCTGGCTAGTTTCATGGACTATTACTCACTGTTTTGGGGCCGCGGAGTGATTTCCACGATTGACGAACCCCGGGGTGCGTTTACGTGTCGGTCAGCAACACTCGCAGTTTTGGCCGATTCTGGCCTGTTTCATGGACTATTACTGATTGTTTTGGTGTCCCGGACTGATTTCCACGATTGACGAACCCCGGGGTGCGTTTACGTGTCGATCATAAACACTCGCAGTTTTGGTCGATTATGGCCAGTTTCATGGACTATTACTCACTGTTTTGGGGTCCGTGAGTGATTTCCATGATTGACGAATCCCGGGGTGCGTTTACGTGTCGGTCATCAACACCCGTAGTTTTGGCCGATTCTGGCTCGTTTCATGGACTATTATTCATTGTTTTTGGGTCCCGGAGTGATTTCCACGATTGACGAACCCCGAGGTGCGTTTACGTGTTCGTCGTCAACACTCACAACTCTGGCCAATTCTGACCCGTTTCGTGGACTATTACTCACCGTTTTGGGGTCCCGAAGCGATTTCCATAGTTCTTGAACCCCAAGGTGCAATTACATGTCGGTCATCAACACCCGTAGTTTTGGCCGATTCTGGCCCGTTTCATGAACTATTACTCACTGTTTTGGGGACCCGGACTAATTCCCACGATTGACGAACCCCGGGGTGCGTTTATGTGTCGGTCATAAACACTTGCAGTTTTGGCCGATTCTGGCCCCTTTCATGGACAATTTACTCACTGTTTCGGGGTCCCGGACTTATTTCCACGATTGATGAACCCCGGAGCGCATTTACGTGTCGGTCATAAATACTCGTAGTTTTGGCCGATTCTGGCTAGTTTCATGGACTATTACTCACTGTTTTGGGGCCGCGGAGTGATTTCCACGATTGACGAACCCCGGGGTGCGTTTACGTGTCGGTCAGCAACACCCGCAGTTTTGGCCGATTCTGGCCTGTTTCATGGACTATTACTGATTGTTTTGGTGTCCCGGACTGATTTCCACGATTGACGAACCCCGGGGTGCGTTTACGTGTCGATCATAAACACTCGCAGTTTTGGTCGATTATGGCCAGTTTCATGGACTATTACTCACTGTTTTGGGGTCCGTGAGTGATTTCCATGATTGACGAATCCCGGGGTGCGTTTACTTGTCGGTCATCAACACCCGTAGTTTTGGCCGATTCTGGCTCGTTTCATGGACTATTATTCACTGTTTTTGGGTCCCGGAGTGATTTCCACGATTGACGAACCCCGAGGTGCGTTTACGTGTCCGTCGTCAACACTCACAACTCTGGCCAATTCTGACCCGTTTCGTGGACTATTACTCACCGTTTTGGGGTCCCGGACTTATTTCCACGATTGATGAACCCCGGAGCGCGTTTACGTGTCGGTCATAAATACTCGCAGTTTTGGCCGATTCTGGCCAGTTTCTTGGACTATTACTCACTGTTTTGGGGTCCCGAAGTGATTTCCACGATTGACGAACCCTGGGGTGCGTTTATGTGTTGGTCATAAACACTCGCAGTTATTGCGGATTCTGCCTCATTTCGTGGACTATTATTCACTGTTTTTGGGTCCCGGAGTGATTTCCATAATTGACGAACCCCGAGGTGCGTTTACATGTCCGTCGTCAACACTCACAACTTTGGCCAATTCTGACCCGTTTCGTGGACTATTACTCACCATTTTGGGGTCCCGAAGCGATTTCCATAGTTCTTGAACCCCAAGGTGCAATTACATGTCGGTCATCAACACCCGTAGTTTTGGCCGATTCTGGCCCGTTTCATGAACTATTACTCACTGTTTTGGGGACCCGGACTAATTCCCACGATTGACGAACCCCGGGGTGCGTTTATGTGTCGGTCATAAACACTTGCAGTTTTGGCCGATTCTGGCCCGTTTCGTGGACAATTACTCACTGTTTCGGGGTCCCAGACTTATTTCCACGATTGATGAACCCCGGAGCGCATTTACGTGTCGGTCATAAATACAAATAGTTTTGACCGATTCTGGCTAGTTTCATGGACTATTACTCACTGTTTTGGGGCCGCGGAGTGATTTCCACGATTGACGAACCCCGGGGTGCGTTTACGTGTCGGTCGTCAACACTCGCAGTTTTGGCCGTTTTTGGCCTGTTTCATGGACTATTACTGATTGTTTTGGTGTCCCGGACTGATTTCCACGATTGACGAACCCCGGGGTGCGTTTACGTGTCGATCATAAACACTCGCAGTTTTGGCCGATTATGGCCAGTTTCATGGACTATTACTCACTGTTTTGGGATCCATGAGTGATTTCCATGACTGACGAATCCCGGGGTGCGTTTACGTGTCGGTCATCAACACCCGCAGTTTTGGCCGATTCTGGCTCGTTTCGTGGACTATTATTCACTGTTTTTGGGTCCCGGAGTGATTTCCATGATTGACGAACCCCGAGGTGCGTTTACATGTCCGTCGTCAACACTCACAACTCTGGCCAATTCTGACCCGTTTCGTGGACTATTACTCACCGTTTTGGGGTCCCGAACTTATTTCCACGATTGATGAACCCCGGAGCGCGTTTACGTGTCGGTCATAAATACTCGCAGTGTTGGCCGATTCTGGCCAGTTTCTTGGACTATTACTCACTGTTTTGGGGGTCCCGAAGTGATTTCCACGATTGACGAACCCCGGGGTGCGTTTACGTGTCGGTCATCAACACCCGTAGTTTTGGCCGATTCTGGCTCGTTTCATGGACTATTATTCACTGTTTTTGGGTCCCGGAGTGATTTCCATAATTGACGAACCCCGAGGTGCGTTTACATGTTCGTCGTCAACACTCACAACTTTGGCCAATTCTGACCCGTTTCGTGGACTATTACTCACCATTTTGGGGTCCCGAAGCGATTTCCATAGTTCTTGAACCCCAAGGTGCAATTACATGTCGGTCATCAACACCCGTAGTTTTGGCCGATTCTGGCCCGTTTCATGAACTATTACTCACTGTTTTGGGGACCCGGACTAATTCCCACGATTGACGAACCCCGGGGTGCGTTTATGTGTCGGTCATAAACACTTGCAGTTTTGGCCGATTCTGGCCCGTTTCATGGACAATTTACTCACTGTTTCGGGGTCCCGGACTTATTTCCACGATTGATGAACCCCGGAGCGCATTTACGTGTCGGTCATAAATACTCGTAGTTTTGGCCGATTCTGGCTAGTTTCATGGACTATTACTCACTGTTTTGGGGCCGCGGAGTGATTTCCACGATTGACGAACCCCGGGGTGCGTTTACGTGTCGGTCAGCAACACCCGCAGTTTTGGCCGATTCTGGCCTGTTTCATGGACTATTACTGATTGTTTTGGTGTCCCGGACTGATTTCCACGATTGACGAACCCCGGGGTGCGTTTACGTGTCGATCATAAACACTCGCAGTTTTGGTCGATTATGGCCAGTTTCATGGACTATTACTCACTGTTTTGGGGTCCGTGAGTGATTTCCATGATTGACGAATCCCGGGGTGCGTTTACTTGTCGGTCATCAACACCCGTAGTTTTGGCCGATTCTGGCTCGTTTCATGGACTATTATTCACTGTTTTTGGGTCCCGGAGTGATTTCCACGATTGACGAACCCCGAGGTGCGTTTACGTGTCCGTCGTCAACACTCACAACTCTGGCCAATTCTGACCCGTTTCGTGGACTATTACTCACCGTTTTGGGGTCCCGGACTTATTTCCACGATTGATGAACCCCGGAGCGCGTTTACGTGTCGGTCATAAATACTCGCAGTTTTGGCCGATTCTGGCCAGTTTCTTGGACTATTACTCACTGTTTTGGGGTCCCGAAGTGATTTCCACGATTGACGAACCCTGGGGTGCGTTTATGTGTTGGTCATAAACACTCGCAGTTATTGCGGATTCTGCCTCATTTCGTGGACTATTATTCACTGTTTTTGGGTCCCGGAGTGATTTCCATAATTGACGAACCCCGAGGTGCGTTTACATGTCCGTCGTCAACACTCACAACTTTGGCCAATTCTGACCCGTTTCGTGGACTATTACTCACCATTTTGGGGTCCCGAAGCGATTTCCATAGTTCTTGAACCCCAAGGTGCAATTACATGTCGGTCATCAACACCCGTAGTTTTGGCCGATTCTGGCCCGTTTCATGAACTATTACTCACTGTTTTGGGGACCCGGACTAATTCCCACGATTGACGAACCCCGGGGTGCGTTTATGTGTCGGTCATAAACACTTGCAGTTTTGGCCGATTCTGGCCCGTTTCGTGGACAATTACTCACTGTTTCGGGGTCCCAGACTTATTTCCACGATTGATGAACCCCGGAGCGCATTTACGTGTCGGTCATAAATACAAATAGTTTTGACCGATTCTGGCTAGTTTCATGGACTATTACTCACTGTTTTGGGGCCGCGGAGTGATTTCCACGATTGACGAACCCCGGGGTGCGTTTACGTGTCGGTCATCAACACTCGCAGTTTTGGCCGTTTTTGGCCTGTTTCATGGACTATTACTGATTGTTTTGGTGTCCCGGACTGATTTCCACGATTGACGAACCCCGGGGTGCGTTTACGTGTCGATCATAAACACTCGCAGTTTTGGCCGATTATGGCCAGTTTCATGGACTATTACTCACTGTTTTGGGATCCATGAGTGATTTCCATGACTGACGAATCCCGGGGTGCGTTTACGTGTCGGTCATCAACACCCGCAGTTTTGGCCGATTCTGGCTCGTTTCGTGGACTATTATTCACTGTTTTTGGGTCCCGGAGTGATTTCCATGATTGACGAACCCCGAGGTGCGTTTACATGTCCGTCGTCAACACTCACAACTCTGGCCAATTCTGACCCGTTTCGTGGACTATTACTCACCGTTTTGGGGTCCCGAACTTATTTCCACGATTGATGAACCCCGGAGCGCGTTTACGTGTCGGTCATAAATACTCGCAGTGTTGGCCGATTCTGGCCAGTTTCTTGGACTATTACTCACTGTTTTGGGGGTCCCGAAGTGATTTCCACGATTGACGAACCCCGGGGTGCGTTTATGTGTTGGTCATAAACACTCGCAGTTATTGCGGATTCTGCCTCATTTCGTGGACTATTATTCACTGTTTTTGGGTCCCGGAGTGATTTCCATAATTGACGAACCCCGAGGTGCGTTTACATGTCCGTCGTCAACACTCACAACTTTGGCCAATTCTGACCCGTTTCGTGGACTATTACTCACCATTTTGGGGTCCCGAAGCGATTTCCATAGTTCTTGAACCCCAAGGTGCAATTACATGTCGGTCATCAACACCCGTAGTTTTGGCCGATTCTGGCCCGTTTCATGAACTATTACTCACTGTTTTGGGGACCCGGACTAATTCCCACGATTGACGAACCCCGGGGTGCGTTTATGTGTCGGTCATAAACACTTGCAGTTTTGGCCGATTCTGGCCCGTTTCATGGACAATTTACTCACTGTTTCGGGGTCCCGGACTTATTTCCACGATTGATGAACCCCGGAGCGCATTTACGTGTCGGTCATAAATACTCGTAGTTTTGGCCGATTCTGGCTAGTTTCATGGACTATTACTCACTGTTTTGGGGCCGCGGAGTGATTTCCACGATTGACGAACCCCGGGGTGCGTTTACGTGTCGGTCAGCAACACCCGCAGTTTTGGCCGATTCTGGCCTGTTTCATGGACTATTACTGATTGTTTTGGTGTCCCGGGCTGATTTCCACGATTGACGAACCCCGGGGTGCGTTTACGTGTCGATCATAAACACTCGCAGTTTTGGTCGATTATGGCCAGTTCATGGACTATTACTCACTGTTTTGGGGTCCGTGAGTGATTTCCATGATTGACGAATCCCGGGGTGCGTTTACTTGTCGGTCATCAACACCCGTAGTTTTGGCCGATTCTGGCTCGTTTCATGGACTATTATTCACTGTTTTTGGGTCCCGGAGTGATTTCCACGATTGACGAACCCCGAGGTGCGTTTACGTGTCCGTCGTCAACACTCACAACTCTGGCCAATTCTGACCCGTTTCGTGGACTATTACTCACCGTTTTGGGGTCCCGGACTTATTTCCACGATTGATGAACCCCGGAGCGCGTTTACGTGTCGGTCATAAATACTCGCAGTTTTGGCCGATTCTGGCCAGTTTCTTGGACTATTACTCACTGTTTTGGGGTCCCGAAGTGATTTCCACGATTGACGAACCCTGGGGTGCGTTTATGTGTTGGTCATAAACACTCGCAGTTATTGCGGATTCTGCCTCATTTCGTGGACTATTATTCACTGTTTTTGGGTCCCGGAGTGATTTCCATAATTGACGAACCCCGAGGTGCGTTTACATGTCCGTCGTCAACACTCACAACTTTGGCCAATTCTGACCCGTTTCGTGGACTATTACTCACCATTTTGGGGTCCCGAAGCGATTTCCATAGTTCTTGAACCCCAAGGTGCAATTACATGTCGGTCATCAACACCCGTAGTTTTGGCCGATTCTGGCCCGTTTCATGAACTATTACTCACTGTTTTGGGGACCCGGACTAATTCCCACGATTGACGAACCCCGGGGTGCGTTTATGTGTCGGTCATAAACACTTGCAGTTTTGGCCGATTCTGGCCCGTTTCGTGGACAATTACTCACTGTTTCGGGGTCCCAGACTTATTTCCACGATTGATGAACCCCGGAGCGCATTTACGTGTCGGTCATAAATACAAATAGTTTTGACCGATTCTGGCTAGTTTCATGGACTATTACTCACTGTTTTGGGGCCGCGGAGTGATTTCCACGATTGACGAACCCCGGGGTGCGTTTACGTGTCGGTCATCAACACTCGCAGTTTTGGCCGTTTTTGGCCTGTTTCATGGACTATTACTGATTGTTTTGGTGTCCCGGACTGATTTCCACGATTGACGAACCCCGGGGTGCGTTTACGTGTCGATCATAAACACTCGCAGTTTTGGCCGATTATGGCCAGTTTCATGGACTATTACTCACTGTTTTGGGATCCATGAGTGATTTCCATGACTGACGAATCCCGGGGTGCGTTTACGTGTCGGTCATCAACACCCGCAGTTTTGGCCGATTCTGGCTCGTTTCGTGGACTATTATTCACTGTTTTTGGGTCCCGGAGTGATTTCCATGATTGACGAACCCCGAGGTGCGTTTACATGTCCGTCGTCAACACTCACAACTCTGGCCAATTCTGACCCGTTTCGTGGACTATTACTCACCGTTTTGGGGTCCCGAACTTATTTCCACGATTGATGAACCCCGGAGCGCGTTTACGTGTCGGTCATAAATACTCGCAGTGTTGGCCGATTCTGGCCAGTTTCTTGGACTATTACTCACTGTTTTGGGGGTCCCGAAGTGATTTCCACGATTGACGAACCCCGGGGTGCGTTTATGTGTTGGTCATAAACACTCGCAGTTATTGCGGATTCTGCCTCATTTCGTGGACTATTATTCACTGTTTTTGGGTCCCGGAGTGATTTCCATAATTGACGAACCCCGAGGTGCGTTTACATGTCCGTCGTCAACACTCACAACTTTGGCCAATTCTGACCCGTTTCGTGGACTATTACTCACCATTTTGGGGTCCCGAAGCGATTTCCATAGTTCTTGAACCCCAAGGTGCAATTACATGTCGGTCATCAACACCCGTAGTTTTGGCCGATTCTGGCCCGTTTCATGAACTATTACTCACTGTTTTGGGGACCCGGACTAATTCCCACGATTGACGAACCCCGGGGTGCGTTTATGTGTCGGTCATAAACACTTGCAGTTTTGGCCGATTCTGGCCCGTTTCATGGACAATTTACTCACTGTTTCGGGGTCCCGGACTTATTTCCACGATTGATGAACCCCGGAGCGCATTTACGTGTCGGTCATAAATACTCGTAGTTTTGGCCGATTCTGGCTAGTTTCATGGACTATTACTCACTGTTTTGGGGCCGCGGAGTGATTTCCACGATTGACGAGCCCCGGGGTGCGTTTACGTGTCGGTCAGCAACACCCGCAGTTTTGGCCGATTCTGGCCTGTTTCATGGACTATTACTGATTGTTTTGGTGTCCCGGACTGATTTCCACGATTGACGAACCCCGGGGTGCGTTTACGTGTCGATCATAAACACTCGCAGTTTTGGTCGATTATGGCCAGTTCATGGACTATTACTCACTGTTTTGGGGTCCGTGAGTGATTTCCATGATTGACGAATCCCGGGGTGCGTTTACTTGTCGGTCATCAACACCCGTAGTTTTGGCCGATTCTGGCTCGTTTCATGGACTATTATTCACTGTTTTTGGGTCCCGGAGTGATTTCCACGATTGACGAACCCCGAGGTGCGTTTACGTGTCCGTCGTCAACACTCACAACTCTGGCCAATTCTGACCCGTTTCGTGGACTATTACTCACCGTTTTGGGGTCCCGGACTTATTTCCACGATTGATGAACCCCGGAGCGCGTTTACGTGTCGGTCATAAATACTCGCAGTTTTGGCCGATTCTGGCCAGTTTCTTGGACTATTACTCACTGTTTTGGGGTCCCGAAGTGATTTCCACGATTGACGAACCCTGGGGTGCGTTTATGTGTTGGTCATAAACACTCGCAGTTATTGCGGATTCTGCCTCATTTCGTGGACTATTATTCACTGTTTTTGGGTCCCGGAGTGATTTCCATAATTGACGAACCCCGAGGTGCGTTTACATGTCCGTCGTCAACACTCACAACTTTGGCCAATTCTGACCCGTTTCGTGGACTATTACTCACCATTTTGGGGTCCCGAAGCGATTTCCATAGTTCTTGAACCCCAAGGTGCAATTACATGTCGGTCATCAACACCCGTAGTTTTGGCCGATTCTGGCCCGTTTCATGAACTATTACTCACTGTTTTGGGGACCCGGACTAATTCCCACGATTGACGAACCCCGGGGTGCGTTTATGTGTCGGTCATAAACACTTGCAGTTTTGGCCGATTCTGGCCCGTTTCGTGGACAATTACTCACTGTTTCGGGGTCCCGGACTTATTTCCACGATTGATGAACCCCGGAGCGCATTTACGTGTCGGTCATAAATACAAATAGTTTTGGCCGATTCTGGCTAGTTTCATGGACTATTACTCACTGTTTTGGGGCCGCGGAGTGATTTCCACGATTGAAGAACCCCGGGGTGCGTTTACGTGTCGGTCAGCAACACTCGCAGTTTTGGCCGATTCTGGCCTGTTTCATGGACTATTACTGATTGTTTTGGTGTCCCGGACTGATTTCCACGATTGACGAACCCCGGGGTGCGTTTACGTGTCGATCATAAACACTCGCAGTTTTGGTCGATTATGGCCAGTTTCATGGACTATTACTCACCGTTTTGGGGTCCCGAAGCGATTTCCATAGTTCTTGAACCCCAAGGTGCAATTACATGTCGGTCATCAACACCCGTAGTTTTGGCCGATTCTGGCCTGTTTCATGAACTATTACTCACTGTTTTGGGGACCCGGACTAATTCCCACGATTGACGAACCCCGGGGTGCGTTTATGTGTCGGTCATAAACACTTGCAGTTTTGGCCGATTCTGGCCCGTTTCATGGACAATTACTCACTGTTTCGGGGTCCCGGACTTATTTTCACGATTGATGTACCTCGGAGCGCATTTACGTGTCGGTCATAAATACTCGTAGTTTTGGCCGATTCTGGCTAGTTTCATGGACTATTACTCACTCTTTTGGGTTCGCGGAGTGATTTCCACGATTGATGAACCCCGGGGTGCGTTTACGTGTCGGTCATAAATACTCGCAGTTTTGGCCGATTCTGGCCAGTTTCTTGGACTATTACTCACTGTTTTGGGGTCCCGAAGTGATTTCCACGATTGACGAACCCCGGCGTGCGTTTACGTGTCGGTCATCAACACCCGCAGTTTTGGCCGATTCTGCCTCGTTTCGTGGACTATTATTCACTGTTTTTGGGTCCCGGAGTGATTTCCACAATTGACGAACCCCGAGGTGCGTTTACATGTCCGTCGTCAACACTCACAACTTTGGCCAATTCTGACCCGTTTCATGGACTATTACTCACCGTTTTGGGGTCCCGAAGCGATTTCCATAGTTCTTGAACCCCAAGGTGCAATTACATGTCGGTCATCAACACCCGTAGTTTTGGCCGATTCTGGCCCGTTTCATGAACTATTTCTCACTGTTTTGGGGACCCGGAGTAATTCCCACGATTGACGAACCCCGGGGTGCGTTTATGTGTCGGTCATAAACACTTGCAGTTTTGGCCGATTCTGGCCCGTTTCATGGACTATTACTCACTGTTTTGGGGCCGCGGAGTGATTTCCACGATTGACGAACCCCGGGGTGGGTTTACGTGTCGGTCATCAACACTCGCAGTTTTGGCCGATTCTGGCCTGTTTCATGGACTATTACTGATTGTTTTGGTGTCCCGGACTGATTTCCACGATTGACGAACCCCGGGGTGCGTTTACGTGTCGATCATAAACACTTGCAGTTTTGGCCGATTCTGGCCCGTTTCGTGGACAATTACTCACTGTTTCGGGGTCCCGGACTTATTTCCACGATTGAGGAACCCTGGAGCGCATTTACGTGTCGGTCATAAACACCCGCAGTTTTGGCCGATTCTGCCTCGTTTCGTGGACTATTATTCACTGTTTTTGGGTCCCGGAGTGATTTCCACAATTGACGAACCCCGAGGTGCGTTTACATGTCCGTCGTCAACACTCACAACTTTGGCCAATTCTGACCCGTTTCATGGACTATTACTCACCGTTTTGGGGTCCCGAAGCGATTTCCATAGTTCTTGAACCCCAAGGTGCAATTACATGTCGGTCATCAACACCCGTAGTTTTGGCCGATTCTGGCCCGTTTCATGAACTATTTCTCACTGTTTTGGGGACCCGGAGTAATTCCCACGATTGACGAACCCCGGGGTGCGTTTATGTGTCGGTCATAAACACTTGCAGTTTTGGCCGATTCTGGCCCGTTTCATGGACTATTACTCACTGTTTTGGGGCCGCGGAGTGATTTCCACGATTGACGAACCCCGGGGTGGGTTTACGTGTCGGTCATCAACACTCGCAGTTTTGGCCGATTCTGGCCTGTTTCATGGACTATTACTGATTGTTTTGGTGTCCCGGACTGATTTCCACGATTGACGAACCCCGGGGTGCGTTTACGTGTCGATCATAAACACTTGCAGTTTTGGCCGATTCTGGCCCGTTTCGTGGACAATTACTCACTGTTTCGGGGTCCCGGACTTATTTCCATGATTGAGGAACCCTGGAGCGCATTTACGTGTCGGTCATAAACACTCGCAGTTTTGGCCGATTCTGCCTCGTTTCGTGGACTATTATTCACTGTTTTTGGGTCCCGGAGTGATTTCCACAATTGACGAACCCCGAGGTGCGTTTACATGTCCGTCGTCAACACTCACAACTTTGGCCAATTCTGACCCGTTTCATGGACTATTACTCACCGTTTTGGGGTCCCGAAGCGATTTCCATAGTTCTTGAACCCCAAGGTGCAATTACATGTCGGTCATCAACACCCGTAGTTTTGGCCGATTCTGGCCCGTTTCATGAACTATTTCTCACTGTTTTGGGGACCCGGAGTAATTCCCACGATTGACGAACCCCAGGGTGCGTTTATGTGTCGGTCATAAATACTCGTAGTTTTGGCCGATTCTGGCTAGTTTCATGGACTATTACTCACTGTTTTGGGGCCGCGGAGTGATTTCCACGATTGACGAACCCCGGGGTGGGTTTACGTGTCGGTCATCAACACTCGCAGTTTTGGCCGATTCTGGCCTGTTTCATGGACTATTACTGATTGTTTTGGTGTCCCGGACTGATTTCCACGATTGACGAACCCCGGGGTGCGTTTACGTGTCGATCATAAACACTTGCAGTTTTGGCCGATTCTGGCCCGTTTCGTGGACAATTACTCACTGTTTCGGGGTCCCGGACTTATTTCCACGATTGAGGAACCCTGGAGCGCATTTACGTGTCGGTCATAAACACCCGCAGTTTTGGCCGATTCTGCCTCGTTTCGTGGACTATTATTCACTGTTTTTGGGTCCCGGAGTGATTTCCACAATTGACGAACCCCGAGGTGCGTTTACATGTCCGTCGTCAACACTCACAACTTTGGCCAATTCTGACCCGTTTCATGGACTATTACTCACCGTTTTGGGGTCCCGAAGCGATTTCCATAGTTCTTGAACCCCAAGGTGCAATTACATGTCGGTCATCAACACCCGTAGTTTTGGCCGATTCTGGCCCGTTTCATGAACTATTTCTCACTGTTTTGGGGACCCGGAGTAATTCCCACGATTGACGAACCCCGGGGTGCGTTTATGTGTCGGTCATAAACACTTGCAGTTTTGGCCGATTCTGGCCCGTTTCATGGACTATTACTCACTGTTTTGGGGCCGCGGAGTGATTTCCACGATTGACGAACCCCGGGGTGGGTTTACGTGTCGGTCATCAACACTCGCAGTTTTGGCCGATTCTGGCCTGTTTCATGGACTATTACTGATTGTTTTGGTGTCCCGGACTGATTTCCACGATTGACGAACCCCGGGGTGCGTTTACGTGTCGATCATAAACACTTGCAGTTTTGGCCGATTCTGGCCCGTTTCGTGGACAATTACTCACTGTTTCGGGGTCCCGGACTTATTTCCACGATTGAGGAACCCTGGAGCGCATTTACGTGTCGGTCATAAACACTCGCAGTTTTGGCCGATTCTGCCTCGTTTCGTGGACTATTATTCACTGTTTTTGGGTCCCGGAGTGATTTCCACAATTGACGAACCCCGAGGTGCGTTTACATGTCCGTCGTCAACACTCACAACTTTGGCCAATTCTGACCCGTTTCATGGACTATTACTCACCGTTTTGGGGTCCCGAAGCGATTTCCATAGTTCTTGAACCCCAAGGTGCAATTACATGTCGGTCATCAACACCCGTAGTTTTGGCCGATTCTGGCCCGTTTCATGAACTATTTCTCACTGTTTTGGGGACCCGGAGTAATTCCCACGATTGACGAACCCCGGGGTGCGTTTATGTGTCGGTCATAAATACTCGTAGTTTTGGCCGATTCTGGCTAGTTTCATGGACTATTACTCACTGTTTTGGGGCCGCGGAGTGATTTCCACGATTGACGAACCCCGGGGTGGGTTTACGTGTCGGTCATCAACACTCGCAGTTTTGGCCGATTCTGGCCTGTTTCATGGACTATTACTGATTGTTTTGGTGTCCCGGACTGATTTCCATGATTGACGAACCCCGGGGTGCGTTTACGTGTCGATCATAAACACTCGCAGTTTTGGCCGATTATGACAAGTTTCATGGACTATTACTCACTGTTTTGGGGTCCGTGAGTGATTTCCATGATTGACCAATCCTGGGGTGCGTTTACGTGTCGGTCATCAACACCCGCAGTTTTGGCCGATTCTGGCTCGTTTCGTGGACTATTATTCACTGTTTTTGGGTCCCGGAGTGATTTCCACGATTGACGAACCCCGAGGTGCGTTTACATGTCCGTCATCAACACTCACAACTCTGGCAAATTCTGACCCGTTTCGTGGACTATTACTCACCGTTTTAGGGTCCCGGACTTATTTGCACGATTGATGAACCCTGGAGCGCGTTTACGTGTCGGTCATAAATACTCGCAGTTTTGGCCGATTCTGGCCAGTTTCTTGGACTATTACTCACTGTTTTGGGGTCCCGAAGTGATTTCCACGATTGACGAACCCCGGCGTGCGTTTACGTGTCGGTCATCAACACCCGCAGTTTTGGCCGATTCTGCCTCATTTCGTGGACTATTATTCACTGTTTTTGGGTCCCGGAGTGATTTCCACAATTGACGAACCCCGAGGTGCGTTTACATGTCCGTCGTCAACACTCACAACTTTGGCCAATTCTGACCCGTTTCGTGGACTATTACTCACCGTTTTGGGGTCCCGAAGCGATTTCCATAGTTCTTGAACCCCAATGTGCAATTAGATGTCGGTCATAAACACCCATAGTTTTGGCCGATTCTGGGCCGTTTCATGAACTATTACTCACTGTTTTGGGGACCCGCACTAATTCCCATGATTGACGAACCCCGGGGTGCATTTATGTGTCGGTCATAAACACTTGCAGTTTTGGCCGATTCTGGCCCGTTTCGTGGACAATTACTCACTGTTTCGGGGTCCCGGACTTATTTCCACGATTGATGAACCCTGGAGCGCATTTACGTGTCGGTCATAAATACTCATAGTTTTGGCCAATTCTGGCTAGTTTCATGGACTATTACTCACTGTTTTGGGGTCGTGGAGTGATTTCCACGATTGATGAACCCCGGGGTGCGTTTACGTGTCGGTCATAAATACTCGCAGTTTTGGCCGATTCTGGCCAGTTTCTTGGACTATTACTCACTGTTTTGGGGTCCCGAAGTGATTTCCACGATTGACGAATCCCGGGGTGCGTTTATGTGTTGGTCATAAACACTCGCAGTTATTGCGGATTCTGCCTCCTTTCATGGACTATTATTCACTGTTTTTGGGTCCCGGAGTGATTTCCACAATTGACGAACCCCGAGGTGCGTTTACATGTCCGTCGTCAACACTCACAACTTTGGCCAATTCTGACCCGTTTCGTGGACTATTACTCACCGTTTTGGGGTCCCGAAGCGATTTCCATAGTTCTTGAACCCCAAGGTGCAATTACATGTCGGTCATCAACACCCGTAGTTTTGGCCGATTCTGGGCCGTTTCATGAACTATTACTCACTGTTTTGGGGACCCGGACTAATTCCCACGATTGACGAACCCCGGGGTGCGTTTATGTGTCGGTCATAAACACTTGCAGTTTTGGCCGATTCTGGCCCGTTTCGTGGACAATTACTCACTGTTTCGGGGTCCCGGACTTATTTCCTCGATTGATGAACCCTGGAGCGCATTTACGTGTCGGTCATAAATAATCATAGTTTTGGCCAATTCTGGCTAGTTTCATGGACTATTACTCACTGTTTTGGGGTCGTGGAGTGATTTCCACGATTGATGAACCCCGGGGTGCGTTTACGTGTCGGTCATAAATACTCGCAGTTTTGGCCGATTCTGGCCAGTTTCTTGGACTATTACTCACTGTTTTGGGGTCCCGAAGTGATTTCCACGATTGACGAATCCCGGGGTGTGTTTATGTGTTGGTCATAAACACTCGCAGTTATTGCGGATTCTGCCTCATTTCATGGACTATTATTCACTGTTTTTGGGTCCCGGAGTGATTTCCACAATTGACGAACCCCGAGGTGCGTTTACATGTCTGTCGTCAACACTCACAAGTTTGGCCAATTCTGACCCGTTTCGTGGACTATTACTCACCGTTTTGGGGTCCCGAAGCGATTTCCATAGTTCTTGAACCCCAAGGTGCAATTACATGTCGGTCATCAACACCCGTAGTTTTGGCCGATTCTGGCCTGTTTCATGAACTATTACTCACTGTTTTGGGGACCCGGACTAATTCCCACGATTGACGAACCCCGGGGCGCGTTTATGTGTCGGTCATAAACACTTGCAGTTTTGGCCGATTCTGGCCCGTTTCGTGGACAATTACTCACTGTTTCGGGGTCCCGGACTTATTTTCACGATTGATGTACCCCGGAGCGCATTTACGTGTCGGTCATAAATACTCGTAGTTTTGGCTGATTCTGGCTAGTTTCATGGACTATTACTCACTGTTTTGGGGTCGCGGAGTGATTTCCACGATTGATGAACCCCGGGGTGCGTTTACATGTCGGTCATAAATACTCGCAGTTTTGGCCGATTCTGGCCAGTTTCTTGGACTATTACTCACTGTTTTGGGGTCCCGAAGTGATTTCCACGATTGACGAACCCCGGCGTGCGTTTACGTGTCGGTCATCAACACCCGCAGTTTTGGCCGATTCTGCCTCGTTTCGTGGACTATTATTCACTGTTTTTGGGTCCCGGAGTGATTTCCACAATTGACGAACCCCGAGGTGCGTTTACATGTCCGTCGTCAACACTCACAACTTTGGCCAATTCTGACCCGTTTCATGGACTATTACTCACCGTTTTGGGGTCCCGAAGCGATTTCCATAGTTCTTGAACCCCAAGGTGCAATTACATGTCGGTCATCAACACCCGTAGTTTTGGCCGATTCTGGCCCGTTTCATGAACTCTTACTCACTGTTATGGGGACCCGGAGTAATTCCCACGATTGACGAACCCCGGGGTGCGTTTATGTGTCGGTCATAAACACATGCAGTTTTGGCCGATTCTGGCCCGTTTCGTGGACAATTACTCACTGTTTCGGGGTCCCGGACTTATTTCCACGATTGATGAACCCCGGAGCGCATTTACGTGTCGGTCATAAATACTCATAGTTTTGGCCGATTCTGGCTAGTTTCATGGACTATTACTCACTGTTTTGGTGTCGCGGAGTGATTTCCACGATTGACGAACCCCGGGGTGCGTTTACCCGTTGGTCATAAACACTCGCAGTTATTGCGGATTCTGCCTCATTTCATGGACTATTATTCACTGTTTTTGGGTCCCGGAGTGATTTCCACAATTGACGAACCCCGAGGTGCGTTTACATGTCCGTCGTCAACACTCACAACTTTGGCCGATTCTGACCCGTTTCGTGGACTATTACTCACCGTTTTGGGGTCCCGAAGCGATTTCCATAGTTCTTGAACCCCAAAGTGCAATCACATGTCGGTCATCAACACCCATAGTTTTGGCCGATTCTGGCCCGTTTCATGAACTATTACTCACTGTTTTGGGGACCCGCACTAATTCCCACGATTGACGAACCCCAGGGTGCGTTTATGTGTCGGTCATAAACACTTGCAGTTTTGGCCGATTCTGGCCCGTTTCGTGGACAATTACTCACTGTTTTGGGGTCTCGGACTTATTTCCACGATTGATGAACCCCGGAGCGCATTTACGTGTCGGTCATAAATACTCGTAGTTTTGGCCGATTCTGGCTAGTTTCATGGACTATTACTCACTGTTTTGGGGCCGCGGAGTGATTTCCACGATTGACGAACCACGGGGTGCGTTTACGTGTCGGTCATCAACACTCGCAGTTTTGGCCGATTCTGGCCTGTTTCATGGACTATTACTGATTGTTTTGGTGTCCCGGACTGATTTCCACGATTGACGAACCCCGGGGTGCGTTTACGTGTCGATCATAAACACTCGCAGTTTTGGCCGATTATGACAAGTTTCATGGACTATTACTCACTATTTTGGGGTCCGTGAGTGATTTCCATGATTGACCAATCCTGGGGTGCGTTTACATGTCGGTCATCAACACCCGCAGTTTTGGCCGATTCTGGCTCGTTTCATGGACTATTATTCACTGTTTTTGGGTCCCGGAGTGATTTCCACGATTGACGAACCCCGAGGTGCGTTTACATGTCCGTCATCAGCACTCACAACTCTGGCAAATTCTGACCCGTTTCGTGGACTATTACTCACCGTTTTAGGGTCCCGGACTTATTTGCACGATTGATGAACCCTGGAGCGCGTTTACGTGTCGGTCATAAATACTCGCAGTTTTGGCCGATTCTGGCCAGTTTCTTGGACTATTACTCACTGTTTTGGGGTCCCGAAGTGATTTCCACGATTGACGAACCCCGGGGTGCGTTTACGTGTTGGTCATAAACACTCGCAGTTATTGCGGATTCTGCCTCATTTCATGGACTATTATTCACTGTTTTGGGTCCCGGAGTGATTTCCACAATTGACGAACCCCGAGGTGCGTTTACATGTCCGTCGTCAACACTCACAACTTTGGCCAATTCTGACCCGTTTCGTGGACTATTACTCACCGTTTTGGGGTCCTGAAGCGATTTCCATAGTTCTTGAACCCCAAGGTGCAATTACATGTCGGTCATCAACACCCGTAGTTTTGGCCGATTCTGGGCCGTTTCATGAACTATTACTCACCGTTTTGGGGACCCGGACTAATTCCCACGATTGACGAACCCCGGGGTGCGTTTATGTGTCGGTCATAAACACTTGCAGTTTTGGCCGATTCTGGTCCGTTTCGTGGACAATTACTCACTGTTTCGGGGTCCCGGACTTATTTCCACGATTGATGAACCCCGGAGCGCATTTACGTGTCGGTCATAAATACTCATAGTTTTGGCCAATTCTGGCTAGTTTCATGGACTATTACTCACTGTTTTGGGGTCGTGGAGTGATTTCCACGATTGATGAACCCCGGGGTGCGTTTACGTGTCGGTCATAAATACTCGCAGTTTTGGCCGATTCTGGCCAGTTTCTTGGACTATTACTCACTGTTTTGGGGTCCCGAAGTGATTTCCACGATTGACGAATCCCGGGGTGCGTTTATGTGTTGGTCATAAGCACTCGCAGTTATTGCGGATTCTGCCTCATTTCATGGACTATTATTCACTGTTTTTGGGTCCCGGAGTGATTTCCACAATTGACGAACCCCGAGGTGCGTTTACATGTCTGTCGTCAACACTCACAAGTTTGGCCAATTCTGACCCGTTTCGTGGACTATTACTCACCGTTTTGGGGTCCCGAAGCGATTTCCATAGTTCTTGAACCCCAAGGTGCAATTACATGTCGGTCATCAACACCCGTAGTTTTGGCCGATTCTGGCCTGTTTCATGAACTATTACTCACTGTTTTGGGGACCCGGACTAATTCCCACGATTGACGAACCCCGGGGTGCGTTTATGTGTCGGTCATAAACACTTGCAGTTTTGGCCGATTCTGGCCCGTTTCGTGGACAATTACTCACTGTTTTGGGGTCCCGGACTTATTTTCACGATTGATGTACCCCGGAGCGCATTTACGTGTCGGTCATAAATACTCGTAGTTTTGGCCGATTCTGGCTAGTTTCATGGACTATTACTCACTGTTTTGGGGCCGCGGAGTGATTTCCACGATTGACGAACCCCGGGGTGCGTTTACGTGTCGGTCATCAACACTCGCAGTTTTGGCCGATTCTGGCCTGTTTCATGGACTATTACTCACTGTTTTGGGGTCCCGAAGTGATTTCCACGATTGACGAATCCCGGGGTGCGTTTATGTGTTGGTCATAAACACTCGCAGTTATTGCGGATTCTGCCTCATTTCATGGACTATTATTCACTGTTTTTGGGTCCCGGAGTGATTTCCACAATTGACGAACCCCGAGGTGCGTTTACGTGTCTGTCGTCAACACTCACAAGTTTGGCCAATTCTGACCCGTTTCGTGGACTATTACTCACCGTTTTGGGGTCCCGAAGCGATTTCCATAGTTCTTGAACCCCAAGGTGCAATTACATGTCGGTCATCAACACCCGTAGTTTTGGCCGATTCTGGCGTGTTTCATGAACTATTACTCACTGTTTTGGGGACCCGGACTAATTCCCACGATTGACGAACCCCGGGGTGCGTTTATGTGTCGGTCATAAACACTTGCAGTTTTGGCCGATTCTGGCCCGTTTCGTGGACAATTACTCACTGTTTCGGGGTCCCGGACTTATTTTCACGATTGATGTACCCCGGAGCGCATTTACGTGTCGGTCATAAATACTCGTAGTTTTGGCTGATTCTGGCTAGTTTCATGGACTATTACTCACTGTTTTGGGGTCGCGGAGTGATTTCCACGATTGATGAACCCCGGGGTGCGTTTACGTGTCGGTCATAAATACTCGCAGTTTTGGCCGATTCTGGCCAGTTTCTTGGACTATTACTCACTGTTTTGGGGTCCCGAAGTGATTTCCACGATTGGCGAACCCCGGCGTGCGTTTACGTGTCGGTCATCAACACCCGCAGTTTTGGCCGATTCTGCCTCGTTTCGTGGACTATTATTCACTGTTTTTGGGTCCCGGAGTGGTTTCCACAATTGACGAACCCCGAGGTGCGTTTACATGTCCGTCGTCAACACTCACAACTTTGGCCAATTCTGACCCGTTTCATGGACTATTACTCACCGTTTTGGGGTCCCGAAGCGATTTCCATAGTTCTTGAACCCCAAGGTGCAATTACATGTCTGTCATCAACACCCGTAGTTTTGGCCGATTCTGGCCCGTTTCATGAACTATTACTCACTGTTATGGGGACCCGGAGTAATTCCCACGATTAACGAACCCCGGGGTGCGTTTATCTGTCGGTCATAAACACATGCAGTTTTGGCCGATTCTGGCCCGTTTCGTGGACAATTACTCACTGTTTCGGGGTCCCGGACTTATTTCCACGATTGATGAACCCCGGAGCGCATTTACGTGTCGGTCATAAATACTCATAGTTTTGGCCGATTCTGGCTAGTTTCATGGACTATTACTCACTGTTTTGGTGTCGCGGAGTGATTTCCACGATTGACGAACCCCGGGGTGCGTTTACCCGTTGGTCATAAACACTCGCAGTTATTGCGGATTCTGCCTCCTTTCATGGACTATTATTCACTGTTTTTGGGTCCCGGAGTGATTTCCACAATTGACGAACCCCGAGGTGCGTTTACATGTCCGTCGTCAACACTCACAACTTTGGCCGATTCTGACCCGTTTCGTGGACTATTACTCACCGTTTTGGGGTCCCGAAGCGATTTCCATAGTTCTTGAACCCCAAAGTGCAATCACATGTCGGTCATCAACACCCATAGTTTTGGCCGATTCTGGCCCGTTTCATGAACTATTACTCACTGTTTTGGGGACCCGCACTAATTCCCACGATTGACGAACCCCAGGGTGCGTTTATGTGTCGGTCATAAACACTTGCAGTTTTGGCCGATTCTGGCCCGTTTCGTGGACAATTACTCACTGTTTTGGGGTCTCGGACTTATTTCCACGATTGATGAACCCCGGAGCGCATTTACGTGTCGGTCATAAATACTCGTAGTTTTGGCCGATTCTGGCTAGTTTCATGGACTATTACTCACTGTTTTGGGGCCGCGGAGTGATTTCCACGATTGACGAACCCCGGGGTGCGTTTACGTGTCGGTCATCAACACTCGCAGTTTTGGCCGATTCTGGCCTGTTTCATGGACTATTACTGATTGTTTTGGTGTCCCGGACTGATTTCCACGATTGACGAACCCCGGGGTGCGTTTACGTGTCGATCATAAACACTCGCAGTTTTGGCCGATTATGACAAGTTTCATGGACTATTACTCACTGTTTTGGGGTCCGTGAGTGATTTCCATGATTGACCAATCCTGGTGTGCGTTTACATGTCGGTCATCAACACCCGCAGTTTTGGCCGATTCTGGCTCGTTTCATGGACTATTATTCACTGTTTTTGGGTCCCGGAGTGATTTCCACGATTGACGAACCCCGAGGTGCGTTTACATGTCCGTCATCAGCACTCACAACTCTGGCAAATTCTGACCCGTTTCGTGGACTATTACTCACCGTTTTAGGGTCCCGGACTTATTTGCACGATTGATGAACCCTGGAGCGCGTTTACGTGTCGGTCATAAATACTCGCAGTTTTGGCCGATTCTGGCCAGTTTCTTGGACTATTACTCACTGTTTTGGGGTCCCGAAGTGATTTCCACGATTGACGAACCCCGGGGTGCGTTTACGTGTTGGTCATAAACACTCGCAGTTATTGCGGATTCTGCCTCATTTCATGGACTATTATTCACTGTTTTGGGTCCCGGAGTGATTTCCACAATTGACGAACCCCGAGGTGCGTTTACATGTCCGTCGTCAACACTCACAACTTTGGCCAATTCTGACCCGTTTCGTGGACTATTACTCACCGTTTTGGGGTCCCGAAGCGATTTCCATAGTTCTTGAACCACAAGGTGCAATTACATGTCGGTCATCAACACCCGTAGTTTTGGCCGATTCTGGGCCGTTTCATGAACTATTACTCACTGTTTTGGGGACCCGGACTAATTCCCACGATTGACGAACCCCGGGGTGCGTTTATGTGTCGGTCATAAACACCCACAGTTTTGGCCGATTCTGGCTCGTTTCATGGACTATTATTCACTGTTTTTCGGTCCCGGAGTGATTTCCACGATTGACGAACCCCGAGGTGCGTTTACATGTCCGTCATCAGCACTCACAACTCTGGCAAATTCTGACCCGTTTCGTGGACTATTACTCACCGTTTTAGGGTCCCGGACTTATTTGCACGATTGATGAACCCTGGAGCGCGTTTACGTGTCGGTCATAAATACTCGCAGTTTTGGCCGATTCTGGCCAGTTTCTTGGACTATTACTCACTGTTTTGGGGTCCCGAAGTGATTTCCACGATTGACGAATCCCGCGGTGCGTTTATGTGTTGGTCATAAACACTCGCAGTTATTGCGGATTCTGCCTCATTTCATGGACTATTATTCACTGTTTTTGGGTCCCGGAGTGATTTCCACAATTGACGAACCCCGAGGTGCGTTTACGTGTCTGTCGTCAACACTCACAAGTTTGGCCAATTCTGACCCGTTTCGTGGACTATTACTCACCGTTTTGGGGTCCCGAAGCGATTTCCATAGTTCTTGAACCCCAAGGTGCAATTACATGTCGGTCATCAACACCCTTAGTTTTAGCCGATTCTGGCCTGTTTCATGAACTATTACTCACTGTTTTGGGGACCCGGACTAATTCCCACGATTGACGAACCCCGGGGTGCGTTTATGTGTCGGTCATAAACACTTGCAGTTTTGGCCGATTCTGGCGCGTTTCGTGGACAATTACTCACTGTTTCGGGGTCCCGGACTTATTTTCACGATTGATGTACCCCGGAGCGCATTTACGTGTCGGTCATAAATACTCGTAGTTTTGGCTGATTCTGGCTAGTTTCATGGACTATTACTCACTGTTTTGGGGTCGCGGAGTGATTTCCACGATTGATGAACCCCGGGGTGCGTTTACGTGTCGGTCATAAATACTCGCAGTTTTGGCCGATTCTGGCCAGTTTCTTGGACTATTACTCACTGTTTTGGGGTCCCGAAGTGATTTCCATGATTGGCGAACCCCGGCGTGCGTTTACGTGTCGGTCATCAACACCCGCAGTTTTGGCCGATTCTGCCTCGTTTCGTGGACTATTATTCACTGTTTTTGGGTCCCGGAGTGATTTCCACAATTGACGAACGCCGAGGTGCGTTGACAGGTCCGTCGTCAACACTCACAACTTTGGCCAATTCTGACCCGTTTCATGGACTATTACTCACCGTTTTGGGGTCCCGAAGCGATTTCCATAGTTCTTGAACCCCAAGGTGCAATTACATGTCGGTCATCAACACCCGTAGTTTTGGCCGATTCTGGCCCGTTTCATGAACTATTACTCACTGTTATGGGGACCCGGAGTAATTCCCACGATTGACGAACCCCGGGGTGCGTTTATGTGTCGGTCATAAACACATGCAGTTTTGGCCGATTCTGGCCCGTTTCGTGGACAATTACTCACTGTTTCGGGGTCCCGGACTTATTTCCACGATTGATGAACCCCGGAGCGCATTTACGTGTCGGTCATAAATACTCATAGTTTTGGCCGATTCTGGCTAGTTTCATGGACTATTACTCACTGTTTTGGTGTCGCGGAGTGATTTCCACGATTGACGAACCCCGGGGTGCGTTTACCCGTTGGTCATAAACACTCGCAGTTATTGCGGATTCTGCCTCATTTCATGGACTATTATTCACTGTTTTTGGGTCCCGGAGTGATTTCCACAATTGACGAACCCCGAGGTGCGTTTACATGTCCGTCGTCAACACTCACAACTTTGGCCGATTCTGACCCGTTTCGTGGACTATTACTCACCGTTTTGGGGTCCCGAAGCGATTTCCATAGTTCTTGAACCCCAAAGTGCAATCACATGTCGGTCATCAACACCCATAGTTTTGGCCGATTCTGGCCCGTTTCATGAACTATTACTCACTGTTTTGGGGACCCGCACTAATTCCCACGATTGACGAACCCCAGGGTGCGTTTATGTGTCGGTCATAAACTCTTGCAGTTTTGGCCGATTCTGGCCCGTTTCGTGGACAATTACTCACTGTTTTGGGGTCTCGGACTTATTTCCACGATTGATGAACCCCGGAGCGCATTTACGTGTCGGTCATAAATACTCGTAGTTTTGGCCGATTCTGGCTAGTTTCATGGACTATTACTCACTGTTTTGGGGCCGCGGAGTGATTTCCACGATTGACGAACCCCGGTATGCGTTTACGTGTCGGTCATCAACACTCGCAGTTTTGGCCGATTCTGGCCTGTTTCATGGACTATTACTGATTGTTTTGGTGTCCCGGACTAATTTCCACGATTGACGAACCCCGGGGTGCGTTTACGTGTCGATCATAAACACTCGCAGTTTTGGCCGATTATGACAAGTTTCATGGACTATTACTCACTGTTTTGGGGTCCGTGAGTGATTTCCATGATTGACCAATCCTGGGGTGCGTTTACATGTCGGTCATCAACACCCGCAGTTTTGGCCGATTCTGGCTCGTTTCATGGACTATTATTCACTGTTTTTGGGTCCCGGAGTGATTTCCACGATTGACGAACCCCGAGGTGCGTTTACATGTCCGTCATCAGCACTCACAACTCTGGCAAATTCTGACCCGTTTCGTGGACTATTACTCACCGTTTTAGGGTCCCGGACTTATTTGCACGATTGATGAACCCTGGAGCGCGTTTACGTGTCGGTCATAAATACTCGCAGTTTTGGCCGATTCTGGCCAGTTTCTTGGACTATTACTCACTGTTTTGGGGTCCCGAAGTGATTTCCACGATTAACGAACCCCGGGGTGCGTTTACGTGTTGGTCATAAACACTCGCAGTTATTGCGGATTCTGCCTCATTTCATGGACTATTATTCACTGTTTTTGGGTCCCGGAGTGATTTCCACAATTGACAAACCCCGAGGTGCGTTTACATGTCCGTCGTCAACACTCACAACTTTGGCCAATTCTGACCCGTTTCGTGGACTATTACTCACCGTTTTGGGGTCCCGAAGCGATTTCCATAGTTCTTGAACCACAAGGTGCAATTACATGTCGGTCATCAACACCCGTAGTTTTGGCCGATTCTGGGCCGTTTCATGAACTATTACTCACTATTTTGGGGACCCGGACTAATTCCCACGATTGACGAACCCCGGGGTGCGTTTATGTGTCGGTCATAAACACCCGCAGCTTTGGCCGATTCTGGCTCGTTTCATGGACTATTATTCACTGTTTTTGGGTCCCGGAGTGATTTCCACGATTGACGAACCCCGAGGTGCGTTTACATGTCCGTCATCAGCACTCACAACTCTGGCAAATTCTGACCCGTTTCGTGGACTATTACTCACCGTTTTAGGGTCCCGGACTTATTTGCACGATTGATGAACCCTGGAGCGCGTTTACGTGTCGGTCATAAATACTCGCAGTTTTGGCCGATTCTGGCCAGTTTCTTGGACTATTACTCACTGTTTTGGGGTCCCGAAGTGATTTCCACGATTGACGAATCCCGGGGTGCGTTTATGTGTTGGTCATAAACACTCGCAGTTATTGCGGATTCTGCCTCATTTCATGGACTATTATTCACTGTTTTTGGGTCCCGGAGTGATTTCCACAATTGACGAACCCCGAGGTGCGTTTACATGTTTGTCGTCAACACTCACAAGTTTGGCCAATTCTGACCCGTTTCCTGGACTATTACTCACCGTTTTGGGGTCCCGAAGCGATTTCCATAGTTCTTGAACCCCAAGGTGCAATTACATGTCGGTCATCAACACCCGTAGTTTTGGCCGATTCTGGCCTGTTTCATAAACTATTACTCACTGTTTTGGGGACCCGGACTAATTCCCACGATTGACGAACCCCGGGGTGCGTTTATGTGTCGGTCATAAACACTTGCAGTTTTGGCCGATTCTGGCCCGTTTCGTGGACAATTACTCACTGTTTCGGGGTCCCGGACTTATTTTCACGATTGATGTACCCCGGAGCGCATTTATGTGTCGGTCATAAATACTCGTAGTTTTGGCTGATTCTGGCTAGTTTCATGGACTATTACTCACTGTTTTGGGGTCGTGGAGTGATTTCCACGATTGATGAACCCCGGGGTGCGTTTACGTGTCGGTCATAAATACTCGCAGTTTTGGCCGATTCTGGCCAGTTTCTTGGACTATTACTCACTGTTTTGGGGTCCCGAAGTGATTTCCACGATTGACGAATCCCAGGGTGCGTTTATGTGTTGGTCATAAACACTCGCAGTTATTGCGGATTCTGCCTCATTTCATGGACTATTATTCACTGTTTTTGGGTCCCGGAGTGATTTCCACAATTGACGAACCCCGAGGTGCGTTTACATGTCTGTCGTCAACACTCACAAGTTTGGCCAATTCTGACCCGTTTCGTGGACTATTACTCACCGTTTTGGGGTCCCGAAGCGATTTCCATAGTTCTTGAACCCCAAGGTGCAATTACATGTCGGTCATCAACACCCGTAGTTTTGGCCGATTCTGGCCTGTTTCATGAACTATTACTCACTGTTTTGGGGACCCGGACTAATTCCCATGATTGACGAACCCCGGGGTGCGTTTATGTGTCGGTCATAAACACTTGCAGTTTTGGCCGATTCTGGCCCGTTTCGTGGACAATTACTCACTGTTTTGGGGTCTCGGACTTATTTCCACGATTGATGAACCCCGGAGCGCATTTACGTGTCGGTCATAAATACTCGTAGTTTTGGCCGATTCTGGCTAGTTTCATGGACTATTACTCACTGTTTTGGGGCCGCGGAGTGATTTCCACGATTGACGAACCCCGGGGTGCGTTTACGTGTCGGTCATCAACACTCGCAGTTTTGGCCGATTCTGGCCTGTTTCATGGACTATTACTGATTGTTTTGGTGTCCCGGACTAATTTCCACGATTGACGAACCCCGGGGTGCGTTTACGTGTCGATCATAAACACTCGCAGTTTTGGCCGATTATGACAAGTTTCATGGACTATTACTCACTGTTTTGGGGTCCGTGAGTGATTTCCATGATTGACCAATCCTGGGGTGCGTTTACATGTCGGTCATCAACACCCGCAGTTTTGGCCGATTCTGGCTCGTTTCATGGACTATTATTCACTGTTTTTGGGTCCCGGAGTGATTTCCACGATTGACGAACCCCGAGGTGCGTTTACATGTCCGTCATCAGCACTCACAACTCTGGCAAATTCTGACCCGTTTCGTGGACTATTACTCACCGTTTTAGGGTCCCGGACTTATTTGCACGATTGATGAACCCTGGAGCGCGTTTACGTGTCGGTCATAAATACTCGCAGTTTTGGCCGATTCTGGCCAGTTTCTTGGACTATTACTCACTGTTTTGGGGTCCCGAAGTGATTTCCACGATTAACGAACCCCGGGGTGCGTTTACGTGTTGGTCATAAACACTCGCAGTTATTGCGGATTCTGCCTCATTTCATGGACTATTATTCACTGTTTTTGGGTCCCGGAGTGATTTCCACAATTGACAAACCCCGAGGTGCGTTTACATGTCCGTCGTCAACACTCACAACTTTGGCCAATTCTGACCCGTTTCGTGGACTATTACTCACCGTTTTGGGGTCCCGAAGCGATTTCCATAGTTCTTGAACCACAAGGTGCAATTACATGTCGGTCATCAACACCCGTAGTTTTGGCCGATTCTGGGCCGTTTCATGAACTATTACTCACTATTTTGGGGACCCGGACTAATTCCCACGATTGACGAACCCCGGGGTGCGTTTATGTGTCGGTCATAAACACCCGCAGTTTTGGCCGATTCTGGCTCGTTTCATGGACTATTATTCACTGTTTTTGGGTCCCGGAGTGATTTCCACGATTGACGAACCCCGAGGTGCGTTTACATGTCCGTCATCAGCACTCACAACTCTGGCAAATTCTGACCCGTTTCGTGGACTATTACTCACCGTTTTAGGGTCCCGGACTTATTTGCACGATTGATGAACCCTGGAGCGCGTTTACGTGTCGGTCATAAATACTCGCAGTTTTGGCCGATTCTGGCCAGTTTCTTGGACTATTACTCACTGTTTTGGGGTCCCGAAGTGATTTCCACGATTGACGAATCCCGGGGTGCGTTTATGTGTTGGTCATAAACACTCGCAGTTATTGCGGATTCTGCCTCATTTCATGGACTATTATTCACTGTTTTTGGGTCCCGGAGTGATTTCCACAATTGACGAACCCCGAGGTGCGTTTACATGTTTGTCGTCAACACTCACAAGTTTGGCCAATTCTGACCCGTTTCCTGGACTATTACTCACCGTTTTGGGGTCCCGAAGCGATTTCCATAGTTCTTGAACCCCAAGGTGCAATTACATGTCGGTCATCAACACCCGTAGTTTTGGCCGATTCTGGCCTGTTTCATAAACTATTACTCACTGTTTTGGGGACCCGGACTAATTCCCACGATTGACGAACCCCGGGGTGCGTTTATGTGTCGGTCATAAACACTTGCAGTTTTGGCCGATTCTGGCCCGTTTCGTGGACAATTACTCACTGTTTCGGGGTCCCGGACTTATTTTCACGATTGATGTACCCCGGAGCGCATTTATGTGTCGGTCATAAATACTCGTAGTTTTGGCTGATTCTGGCTAGTTTCATGGACTATTACTCACTGTTTTGGGGTCGTGGAGTGATTTCCACGATTGATGAACCCCGGGGTGCGTTTACGTGTCGGTCATAAATACTCGCAGTTTTGGCCGATTCTGGCCAGTTTCTTGGACTATTACTCACTGTTTTGGGGTCCCGAAGTGATTTCCACGATTGACGAATCCCAGGGTGCGTTTATGTGTTGGTCATAAACACTCGCAGTTATTGCGGATTCTGCCTCATTTCATGGACTATTATTCACTGTTTTTGGGTCCCGGAGTGATTTCCACAATTGACGAACCCCGAGGTGCGTTTACATGTCTGTCGTCAACACTCACAAGTTTGGCCAATTCTGACCCGTTTCGTGGACTATTACTCACCGTTTTGGGGTCCCGAAGCGATTTCCATAGTTCTTGAACCCCAAGGTGCAATTACATGTCGGTCATCAACACCCGTAGTTTTGGCCGATTCTGGCCTGTTTCATGAACTATTACTCACTGTTTTGGGGACCCGGACTAATTCCCATGATTGACGAACCCCGGGGTGCGTTTATGTGTCGGTCATAAACACTTGCAGTTTTGGCCGATTCTGGCCCGTTTCGTGGACAATTACTCACTGTTTTGGGGTCTCGGACTTATTTCCACGATTGATGAACCCCGGAGCGCATTTACGTGTCGGTCATAAATACTCGTAGTTTTGGCCGATTCTGGCTAGTTTCATGGACTATTACTCACTGTTTTGGGGCCGCGGAGTGATTTCCACGATTGACGAACCCCGGGGTGCGTTTACGTGTCGGTCATCAACACTCGCAGTTTTGGCCGATTCTGGCCTGTTTCATGGACTATTACTGATTGTTTTGGTGTCCCGGACTAATTTCCACGATTGACGAACCCCGGGGTGCGTTTACGTGTCGATCATAAACACTCGCAGTTTTGGCCGATTATGACAAGTTTCATGGACTATTACTCACTGTTTTGGGGTCCGTGAGTGATTTCCATGATTGACCAATCCTGGGGTGCGTTTACATGTCGGTCATCAACACCCGCACTTTTGGCCGATTCTGGCTCGTTTCATGGACTATTATTCACTGTTTTTGGGTCCCGGAGTGATTTCCACGATTGACGAACCCCGAGGTGCGTTTACATGTCCGTCATCAGCACTCACAACTCTGGCAAATTCTGACCCGTTTCGTGGACTATTACTCACCGTTTTAGGGTCCCGGACTTATTTGCACGATTGATGAACCCTGGAGCGCGTTTACGTGTCGGTCATAAATACTCGCAGTTTTGGCCGATTCTGGCCAGTTTCTTGGACTATTACTCACTGTTTTGGGGTCCCGAAGTGATTTCCACGATTGACGAACCCCGGGGTGCGTTTACGTGTTGGTCATAAACACTCGCAGTTATTGCGGATTCTGCCTCATTTCATGGACTATTATTCACTGTTTTTGGGTCCCGGAGTGATTTCCACAATTGACAAACCCCGAGGTGCGTTTACATGTCCGTCGTCAACACTCACAACTTTGGCCAATTCTGACCCGTTTCGTGGACTATTACTCACCGTTTTGGGGTCCCGAAGCGATTTCCATAGTTCTTGAACCACAAGGTGCAATTACATGTCGGTCATCAACACCCGTAGTTTTGGCCGATTCTGGGCCGTTTCATGAACTATTACTCACTGTTTTGGGGACCCGAACTAATTCCCACGATTGACGAACCCCGGGGTGCGTTTATGTGTCGGTCATAAACACCCGCAGTTTTGGCCGATTCTGGCTCGTTTCATGGACTATTATTCACTGTTTTTGGGTCCCGGAGTGATTTCCACGATTGACCAACCCCGAGGTGCGTTTACATGTCCGTCATCAGCACTCACAACTCTGGCAAATTCTGACCCGTTTCGTGGACTATTACTCACCGTTTTAGGGTCCCGGACTTATTTGCACGATTGATGAACCCTGGAGCGCGTTTACGTGTCGGTCATAAATACTCGCAGTTTTGGCCGATTCTGGCCAGTTTCTTGGACTATTACTCACTGTTTTGGGGTCCCGAAGTGATTTCCACGATTGACGAATCCCGGGGTGCGTTTATGTGTTGGTCATAAAGACTCGCAGTTATTGCGGATTCTGCCTCATTTCATGGACTATTATTCACTGTTTTTGGGTCCCGGAGTGATTTCCACAATTGACGAACCCCGAGGTGCGTTTACATGTCTGTCGTCAACACTCACAAGTTTGGCCAATTCTGACCCGTTTCGTGGACTATTACTCACCGTTTTGGGGTCCCGAAGCGATTTCCATAGTTCTTGAACCCCAAGGTGCAATTACATGTCGGTCATCAACACCCGTAGTTTTGGCCGATTCTGGCCTGTTTCATGAACTATTACTCACTGTTTTGGGGACCCGGACTAATTCCCACGATTGACGAACCCCGGGGTGCGTTTATGTGTCGGTCATAAACACTTGCAGTTTTGGCCGATTCTGGCCCGTTTCGTGGACAATTACTCACTGTTTCGGGGTCCCGGACTTATTTTCACGATTGATGTACCCCGGAGCGCATTTACGTGTGGGTCATAAATACTCGTAGTTTTGGCTGATTCTGGCTAGTTTCATGGACTATTACTCACTGTTTTGGGGTCGCGGAGTGATTTCCACGATTGATGAACCCCGGGGTGCGTTTACGTGTCGGTCATAAATACTCGCAGTTTTGGCCGATTCTGGCCAGTTTCTTGGACTATTACTCACTGTTTTGGGGTCCCGAAGTGATTTCCACGATTGACGAATCCCGGGGTGCGTTTATGTGTTGGTCATAAACACTCGCAGTTATTGCGGATTCTGCCTCATTTCATGGACTATTATTCACTGTTTTTGGGTCCCGGAGTGATTTCCACAATTGACGAACCCCGAGGTGCGTTTACATGTCTGTCGTCAACACTCACAAGTTTGGCCAATTCTGACCCGTTTCGTGGACTATTACTCACCGTTTTGGGGTCCCGAAGCGATTTCCATAGTTCTTGAACCCCAAGGTGCAATTACATGTCGGTCATCAACACCCGTAGTTTTGGCCGATTCTGGCCTGTTTCATGAACTATTACTCACTGTTTTGGGGACCCGGACTAATTCCCACGATTGACGAACCCCGGGGTGCGTTTATGTGTCGGTCATAAACACTTGCAGTTTTGGCCGATTCTGGCCCGTTTCGTGGACAATTACTCACTGTTTCGGGGTCCCGGACTTATTTTCACGATTGATGTACCCCGGAGCGCATTTACGTGTCGGTCATAAATACTCGTAGTTTTGGCTGATTCTGGCTAGTTTCATGGACTATTACTCACTGTTTTGGGGTCGCGGAGTGATTTCCACGATTGATGAACCCCGGGGTGCGTTTACGTGTCAGTCATAAATACTCGCAGTTTTGGCCGATTCTGGCCAGTTTCTTGGACTATTACTCACTGTTTTGGGGTCCCGAAGTGATTTCCACGATTGACGAATCCCGGGGTGCGTTTATGTGTTGGTCATAAACACTCGCAGTTATTGCGGATTCTGCCTCATTTCATGGACTATTATTCACTGTTTTTGGGTCCCGGAGTGATTTCCACAATTGACGAACCCCGAGGTGCGTTTACATGTCTGTCGTCAACACTCACAAGTTTGGCCAATTCTGACCCGTTTCGTGGACTATTACTCACCGTTTTGGGGTCCCGAAGCGATTTCCATAGTTCTTGAACCCCAAGGTGCAATTACATGTCGGTCATCAACACCCGTAGTTTTGGCCGATTCTGGCCTGTTTCATGAACTATTACTCACTGTTTTGGGGACCCGGACTAATTCCCACGATTGACGAACCCCGGGGTGCGTTTATGTGTCGGTCATAAACACTTGCAGTTTTGGCCGATTCTGGCCCGTTTCGTGGACAATTACTCACTGTTTCGGGGTCCCGGACTTATTTTCACGATTGATGTACCCCGGAGCGCATTTACGTGTCGGTCATAAATACTCGTAGTTTTGGCTGATTCTGGCTAGTTTCATGGACTATTACTCACTGTTTTGGGGTCGCGGAGTGATTTCCACGATTGATGAACCCCGGGGTGCGTTTACGTGTCGGTCATAAATACTCGCAGTTTTGGCCGATTCTGGCCAGTTTCTTGGACTATTACTCACTGTTTTGGGGTCCCGAAGTGATTTCCACGATTGACGAATCCCGGGGTGCGTTTATGTGTTGGTCATAAACACTCGCAGTTATTGCGGATTCTGCCTCATTTCATGGACTATTATTCACTGTTTTTGGGTCCCGGAGTGATTTCCACAATTGACGAACCCCGAGGTGCGTTTACATGTCTGTCGTCAACACTCACAAGTTTGGCCAATTCTGACCCGTTTCGTGGACTATTACTCACCGTTTTGGGGTCCCGAAGCGATTTCCATAGTTCTTGAACCCCAAGGTGCAATTACATGTCGGTCATCAACACCCGTAGTTTTGGCCGATTCTGGCCTGTTTCATGAACTATTACTCACTGTTTTGGGGACCCGGACTAATTCCCACGATTGACGAACCCCGGGGTGCGTTTATGTGTCGGTCATAAACACTTGCAGTTTTGGCCGATTCTGGCCCGTTTCGTGGACAATTACTCACTGTTTCGGGGTCCCGGACTTATTTTCACGATTGATGTACCCCGGAGCGCATTTACGTGTCGGTCATAAATACTCGTAGTTTTGGCTGATTCTGGCTAGTTTCATGGACTATTACTCACTGTTTTGGGGTCGCGGAGTGATTTCCACGACTGATGAACCCCGGGGTGCGTTTACGTGTCGGTCATAAATACTCGCAGTTTTGGCCGATTCTGGCCAGTTTCTTGGACTATTACTCACTGTTTTGGGGTCCCGAAGTGATTTCCACGATTGACGAATCCCGGGGTGCGTTTATGTGTTGGTCATAAACACTCGCAGTTATTGCGGATTCTGCCTCATTTCATGGACTATTATTCACTGTTTTTGGGTCCCGGAGTGATTTCCACAATTGACGAACCCCGAGGTGCGTTTACATGTCTGTCGTCAACACTCACAAGTTTGGCCAATTCTGACCCGTTTCGTGGACTATTACTCACCGTTTTGGGGTCCCGAAGCGATTTCCATAGTTCTTGAACCCCAAGGTGCAATTACATGTCGGTCATCAACACCCGTAGTTTTGGCCGATTCTGGCCTGTTTCATGAACTATTACTCACTGTTTTGGGGAACCGGACTAATTCCCACGATTGACGAACCCCGGGGTGCGTTTATGTGTCGGTCATAAACACTTGCAGTTTTGGCCGATTCTGGCCCGTTTCGTGGACAATTACTCACTGTTTCGGGGTCCCGGACTTATTTTCACGATTGATGTACCCCGGAGCGCATTTACGTGTCGGTCATAAATACTCGTAGTTTTGGCTGATTCTGGCTAGTTTCATGGACTATTACTCACTGTTTTGGGGTCGCGGAGTGATTTCCACGATTGATGAACCCCGGGGTGCGTTTACGTGTCGGTCATAAATACTCGCAGTTTTGGCCGATTCTGGCCAGTTTCTTGGACTATTACTCACTGTTTTGGGGTCCCGAAGTGATTTCCACGATTGACGAATCCCGGGGTGCGTTTATGTGTTGGTCATAAACACTCGCAGTTATTGCGGATTCTGCCTCATTTCATGGACTATTATTCACTGTTTTTGGGTCCCGGAGTGATTTCCACAATTGACGAACCCCGAGGTGCGTTTACATGTCTGTCGTCAACACTCACAAGTTTGGCCAATTCTGACCCGTTTCGTGGACTATTACTCACCGTTTTGGGGTCCCGAAGCGATTTCCATAGTTCTTGAACCCCAAGGTGCAATTACATGTCGGTCATCAACACCCGTAGTTTTGGCCGATTCTGGCCTGTTTCATGAACTATTACTCACTGTTTTGGGGAACCGGACTAATTCCCACGATTGACAAACCCCGGGGTGCGTTTATGTGTCGGTCATAAACACTTGCAGTTTTGGCCGATTCTGGCCCGTTTCGTGGACAATTACTCACTGTTTCGGGGTCCCGGACTTATTTTCACGATTGATGTACCCCGGAGCGCATTTACGTGTCGGTCATAAATACTCGTAGTTTTGGCTGATTCTGGCTAGTTTCATGGACTATTACTCACTGTTTTGGGGTCGCGGAGTGATTTCCACGATTGATGAACCCCGGGGTGCGTTTACGTGTCGGTCATAAATACTCGCAGTTTTGGCCGATTCTGGCCAGTTTCTTGGACTATTACTCACTGTTTTGGGGTCCCGAAGTGATTTCCACGATTGACGAATCCCGGGGTGCGTTTATGTGTTGGTCATAAACACTCGCAGTTATTGCGGATTCTGCCTCATTTCATGGACTATTATTCACTGTTTTTGGGTCCCGGAGTGATTTCCACAATTGACGAACCCCGAGGTGCGTTTACATGTCTGTCGTCAACACTCACAAGTTTGGCCAATTCTGACCCGTTTCGTGGACTATTACTCACCGTTTTGGGGTCCCGAAGCGATTTCCATAGTTCTTGAACCCCAAGGTGCAATTACATGTCGGTCATCAACACCCGTAGTTTTGGCCGATTCTGGCCTGTTTCATGAACTATTACTCACTGTTTTGGGGACCCGGACTAATTCCCACGATTGACGAACCCCGGGGTGCGTTTATGTGTCGGTCATAAACACTTGCAGTTTTGGCCGATTCTGGCCCGTTTCGTGGACAATTACTCACTGTTTCGGGGTCCCGGACTTATTTTCACGATTGATGTACCCCGGAGCGCATTTACGTGTCGGTCATAAATACTCGTAGTTTTGGCTGATTCTGGCTAGTTTCATGGACTATTACTCACTGTTTTGGGGTCGCGGAGTGATTTCCACGACTGATGAACCCCGGGGTGCGTTTACGTGTCGGTCATAAATACTCGCAGTTTTGGCCGATTCTGGCCAGTTTATTGGACTATTACTCACTGTTTTGGGGTCCCGAAGTGATTTCCACGATTGACGAATCCCGGGGTGCGTTTATGTGTTGGTCATAAACACTCGCAGTTATTGCGGATTCTGCCTCATTTCATGGACTATTATTCACTGTTTTTGGGTCCCGGAGTGATTTCCACAATTGACGAACCCCGAGGTGCGTTTACATGTCTGTCGTCAACACTCACAAGTTTGGCCAATTCTGACCCGTTTCGTGGACTATTACTCACCGTTTTGGGGTCCCGAAGCGATTTCCATAGTTCTTAAACCCCAAGGTGCAATTACATGTCGGTCATCAACACCCGTAGTTTTGGCCGATTCTGGCCTGTTTCATGAACTATTACTCACTGTTTTGGGGACCCGGACTAATTCCCACGATTGACGAACCCCGGGGTGCGTTTATGTGTCGGTCATAAACACTTGCAGTTTTGGCCGATTCTGGCCCGTTTCATGGACAATTACTCACTGTTTCGGGGTCCCGGACTTATTTTCACGATTGATGTACCCCGGAGCGCATTTACGTGTCGGTCATAAATACTCGTAGTTTTGGCTGATTCTGGCTAGTTTCATGGACTATTACTCACTGTTTTGGGGTCGCGGAGTGATTTCCACGATTGATGAACCCCGGGGTGCGTTTACGTGTCGGTCATAAATACTCGCAGTTTTGGCCGATTCTGGCCAGTTTCTTGGACTATTACTCACTGTTTTGGGGTCCCGAAGTGATTTCCACGATTGACGAATCCCGGGGTGCGTTTATGTGTTGGTCATAAACACTCGCAGTTATTGCGGATTCTGCCTCATTTCATGGACTATTATTCACTGTTTTTGGGTCCCGGAGTGATTTCCACAATTGACGAACCCCGAGGTGCGTTTACATGTCTGTCGTCAACACTCACAAGTTTGGCCAATTCTGACCCGTTTCGTGGACTATTACTCACCGTTTTGGGGTCCCGAAGCGATTTCCATAGTTCTTGAACCCCAAGGTGCAATTACATGTCGGTCATCAACACCCGTAGTTTTGGCCGATTCTGGCCTGTTTCATGAACTATTACTCACTGTTTTGGGGAACCGGACTAATTCCCACGATTGACGAACCCCGGGGTGCGTTTATGTGTCGGTCATAAACACTTGCAGTTTTGGCCGATTCTGGCCCGTTTCGTGGACAATTACTCACTGTTTCGGGGTCCCGGACTTATTTTCACGATTGATGTACCCCGGAGCGCATTTACGTGTCGGTCATAAATACTCGTAGTTTTGGCTGATTCTGGCTAGTTTCATGGACTATTACTCACTGTTTTGGGGTCGCGGAGTGATTTCCACGATTGATGAACCCCGGGGTGCGTTTACGTGTCGGTCATAAATACTCGCAGTTTTGGCCGATTCTGGCCAGTTTCTTGGACTATTACTCACTGTTTTGGGGTCCCGAAGTGATTTCCACGATTGACGAATCCCGGGGTGCGTTTATGTGTTGGTCATAAACACTCGCAGTTATTGCGGATTCTGCCTCATTTCATGGACTATTATTCACTGTTTTTGGGTCCCGGAGTGATTTCCACAATTGACGAACCCCGAGGTGCGTTTACATGTCTGTCGTCAACACTCACAAGTTTGGCCAATTCTGACCCGTTTCGTGGACTATTACTCACCGTTTTGGGGTCCCGAAGCGATTTCCATAGTTCTTGAACCCAAAGGTGCAATTACATGTCGGTCATCAACACCCGTAGTTTTGGCCGATTCTGGCCTGTTTCATGAACTATTACTCACTGTTTTGGGGACCCGGACTAATTCCCACGATTGACGAACCCCGGGGTGCGTTTATGTGTCGGTCATAAACACTTGCAGTTTTGGCCGATTCTGGCCCGTTTCATGGACAATTACTCACTGTTTCGGGGTCCCGGACTTATTTTCACGATTGATGTACCCCGGAGCGCATTTACGTGTCGGTCATAAATACTCGTAGTTTTGGCTGATTCTGGCTAGTTTCATGGACTATTACTCACTGTTTTGGGGTCGCGGAGTGATTTCCACGATTGATGAACCCCGGGGTGCGTTTACGTGTCGGTCATAAATACTCGCAGTTTTGGCCGATTCTGGCCAGTTTCTTGGACTATTACTCACTGTTTTGGGGTCCCGAAGTGATTTCCACGATTGACGAATCCCGGGGTGCGTTTATGTGTTGGTCATAAACACTCGCAGTTATTGCGGATTCTGCCTCATTTCATGGACTATTATTCACTGTTTTTGGGTCCCGGAGTGATTTCCACAATTGACGAACCCCGAGGTGCGTTTACATGTCTGTCGTCAACACTCACAAGTTTGGCCAATTCTGACCCGTTTCGTGGACTATTACTCACCGTTTTGGGGTCCCGAAGCGATTTCCATAGTTCTTGAACCCCAAGGTGCAATTACATGTCGGTCATCAACACCCGTAGTTTTGGCCGATTCTGGCCTGTTTCATGAACTATTACTCACTGTTTTGGGGAACCGGACTAATTCCCATGATTGACGAACCCCGGGGTGCGTTTATGTGTCGGTCATAAACACTTGCAGTTTTGGCCGATTCTGGCCCGTTTCGTGGACAATTACTCACTGTTTCGGGGTCCCGGACTTATTTTCACGATTGATGTACCCCGGAGCGCATTTACGTGTCGGTCATAAATACTCGTAGTTTTGGCTGATTCTGGCTAGTTTCATGGACTATTACTCACTGTTTTGGGGTCGCGGAGTGATTTCCACGATTGATGAACCCCGGGGTGCGTTTACGTGTCGGTCATAAATACTCGCAGTTTTGGCCGATTCTGGCCAGTTTCTTGGACTATTACTCACTGTTTTGGGGTCCCGAAGTGATTTCCACGATTGACGAATCCCGGGGTGCGTTTATGTGTTGGTCATAAACACTCGCAGTTATTGCGGATTCTGCCTCATTTCATGGACTATTATTCACTGTTTTTGGGTCCCGGAGTGATTTCCACAATTGACGAACCCCGAGGTGCGTTTACATGTCTGTCGTCAACACTCACAAGTTTGGCCAATTCTGACCCGTTTCGTGGACTATTACTCACCGTTTTGGGGTCCCGAAGCGATTTCCATAGTTCTTGAACCCAAAGGTGCAATTACATGTCGGTCATCAACACCCGTAGTTTTGGCCGATTCTGGCCTGTTTCATGAACTATTACTCACTGTTTTGGGGACCCGGACTAATTCCCATGATTGACGAACCCCGGGGTGCGTTTATGTGTCGGTCATAAACACTTGCAGTTTTGGCCGATTCTGGCCCGTTTCGTGGACAATTACTCACTGTTTCGGGGTCCCGGACTTATTTTCACGATTGATGTACCCCGGAGCGCATTTACGTGTCGGTCATAAATACTCGTAGTTTTGGCTGATTCTGGCTAGTTTCATGGACTATTACTCACTGTTTTGGGGTCGCGGAGTGATTTCCACGATTGATGAACCCCGGGGTGCGTTTACGTGTCGGTCATAAATACTCGCAGTTTTGGCCGATTCTGGCCAGTTTCTTGGACTATTACTCACTGTTTTGGGGTCCCGAAGTGATTTCCACGATTGACGAATCCCGGGGTGCGTTTATGTGTTGGTCATAAACACTCGCAGTTATTGCGGATTCTGCCTCATTTCATGGACTATTATTCACTGTTTTTGGGTCCCGGAGTGATTTCCACAATTGACGAACCCCGAGGTGCGTTTACATGTCTGTCGTCAACACTCACAAGTTTGGCCAATTCTGACCCGTTTCGTGGACTATTACTCACCGTTTTGGGGTCCCGAAGCGATTTCCATAGTTCTTGAACCCCAAGGTGCAATTACATGTCGGTCATCAACACCCGTAGTTTTGGCCGATTCTGGCCTGTTTCATGAACTATTACTCACTGTTTTGGGGAACCGGACTAATTCCCATGATTGACGAACCCCGGGGTGCGTTTATGTGTCGGTCATAAACACTTGCAGTTTTGGCCGATTCTGGCCCGTTTCGTGGACAATTACTCACTGTTTCGGGGTCCCGGACTTATTTTCACGATTGATGTACCCCGGAGCGCATTTACGTGTCGGTCATAAATACTTGTAGTTTTGGCTGATTCTGGCTAGTTTCATGGACTATTACTCACTGTTTTGGGGTCGCGGAGTGATTTCCACGATTGATGAACCCCGGGGTGCGTTTACGTGTCGGTCATAAATACTCGCAGTTTTGGCCGATTCTGGCCAGTTTCTTGGACTATTACTCACTGTTTTGGGGTCCCGAAGTGATTTCCACGATTGACGAATCCCGGGGTGCGTTTATGTGTTGGTCATAAACACTCGCAGTTATTGCGGATTCTGCCTCATTTCATGGACTATTATTCACTGTTTTTGGGTCCCGGAGTGATTTCCACAATTGACGAACCCCGAGGTGCGTTTACATGTCTGTCGTCAACACTCACAAGTTTGGCCAATTCTGACCCGTTTCGTGGACTATTACTCACCGTTTTGGGGTCCCGAAGCGATTTCCATAGTTCTTGAACCCAAAGGTGCAATTACATGTCGGTCATCAACACCCGTAGTTTTGGCCGATTCTGGCCTGTTTCATGAACTATTACTCACTGTTTTGGGGACCCGGACTAATTCCCATGATTGACGAACCCCGGGGTGCGTTTATGTGTCGGTCATAAACACTTGCAGTTTTGGCCGATTCTGGCCCGTTTCGTGGACAATTACTCACTGTTTCGGGGTCCCGGACTTATTTTCACGATTGATGTACCCCGGAGCGCATTTACGTGTCGGTCATAAATACTCGTAGTTTTGGCTGATTCTGGCTAGTTTCATGGACTATTACTCACTGTTTTGGGGTCGCGGAGTGATTTCCACGATTGATGAACCCCGGGGTGCGTTTACGTGTCGGTCATAAATACTCGCAGTTTTGGCCGATTCTGGCCAGTTTCTTGGACTATTACTCACTGTTTTGGGGTCCCGAAGTGATTTCCACGATTGACGAATCCCGGGGTGCGTTTATGTGTTGGTCATAAACACTCGCAGTTATTGCGGATTCTGCCTCATTTCATGGACTATTATTCACTGTTTTTGGGTCCCGGAGTGATTTCCACAATTGACGAACCCCGAGGTGCGTTTACATGTCTGTCGTCAACACTCACAAGTTTGGCCAATTCTGACCCGTTTCGTGGACTATTACTCACCGTTTTGGGGTCCCGAAGCGATTTCCATAGTTCTTGAACCCCAAGGTGCAATTACATGTCGGTCATCAACACCCGTAGTTTTGGCCGATTCTGGCCTGTTTCATGAACTATTACTCACTGTTTTGGGGAACCGGACTAATTCCCACGATTGACGAACCCCGGGGTGCGTTTATGTGTCGGTCATAAACACTTGCAGTTTTGGCCGATTCTGGCCCGTTTCGTGGACAATTACTCACTGTTTCGGGGTCCCGGACTTATTTTCATGATTGATGTACCCCGGAGCGCATTTACGTGTCGGTCATAAATACTCGTAGTTTTGGCTGATTCTGGCTAGTTTCATGGACTATTACTCACTGTTTTGGGGTCGCGGAGTGATTTCCACGATTGATGAACCCCGGGGTGCGTTTACGTGTCGGTCATAAATACTCGCAGTTTTGGCCGATTCTGGCCAGTTTCTTGGACTATTACTCACTGTTTTGGGGTCCCGAAGTGATTTCCACGATTGACGAATCCCGGGGTGCGTTTATGTGTTGGTCATAAACACTCGCAGTTATTGCGGATTCTGCCTCATTTCATGGACTATTATTCACTGTTTTTGGGTCCCGGAGTGATTTCCACAATTGACGAACCCCGAGGTGCGTTTACATGTCTGTCGTCAACACTCACAAGTTTGGCCAATTCTGACCCGTTTCGTGGACTATTACTCACCGTTTTGGGGTCCCGAAGCGATTTCCATAGTTCTTGAACCCAAAGGTGCAATTACATGTCGGTCATCAACACCCGTAGTTTTGGCCGATTCTGGCCTGTTTCATGAACTATTACTCACTGTTTTGGGGACCCGGACTAATTCCCACGATTGACGAACCCCGGGGTGCGTTTATGTGTCGGTCATAAACACTTGCAGTTTTGGCTGATTCTGGCCCGTTTCGTGGTCAATTACTCACTGTTTCGGGGTCCCGGACTTATTTTCACGATTGATGTACCCCGGAGCGCATTTACGTGTCGGTCATAAATACTCGTAGTTTTGGCTGATTCTGGCTAGTTTCATGGACTATTACTCACTGTTTTGGGGTCGCGGAGTGATTTCCACGACTGATGAACCCCGGGGTGCGTTTACGTGTCGGTCATAAATACTCGCAGTTTTGGCCGATTCTGGCCAGTTTCTTGGACTATTACTCACTGTTTTGGGGTCCCGAAGTGATTTCCACGATTGACGAATCCCGGGGTGCGTTTATGTGTTGGTCATAAACACTCGCAGTTATTGCGGATTCTGCCTCATTTCATGGACTATTATTCACTGTTTTTGGGTCCCGGAGTGATTTCCACAATTGACGAACCCCGAGGTGCGTTTACATGTCTGTCGTCAACACTCACAAGTTTGGCCAATTCTGACCCGTTTCGTGGACTATTACTCACCGTTTTGGGGTCCCGAAGCGATTTCCATAGTTCTTAAACCCCAAGGTGCAATTACATGTCGGTCATCAACACCCGTAGTTTTGGCCGATTCTGGCCTGTTTCATGAACTATTACTCACTGTTTTGGGGACCCGGACTAATTCCCACGATTGACGAACCCCGGGGTGCGTTTATGTGTCGGTCATAAACACTTGCAGTTTTGGCCGATTCTGGCCCGTTTCGTGGACAATTACTCACTGTTTCGGGGTCCCGGACTTATTTTCACGATTGATGTACCCCGGAGCGCATTTACGTGTCGGTCATAAATACTCGTAGTTTTGGCTGATTCTGGCTAGTTTCATGGACTATTACTCACTGTTTTGGGGTCGCGGAGTGATTTCCACGATTGATGAACCCCGGGGTGCGTTTACGTGTCGGTCATAAATACTCGCAGTTTTGGCCGATTCTGGCCAGTTTCTTGGACTATTACTCACTGTTTTGGGGTCCCGAAGTGATTTCCACGATTGACGAATCCCGGGGTGCGTTTATGTGTTGGTCATAAACACTCGCAGTTATTGCGGATTCTGCCTCATTTCATGGACTATTATTCACTGTTTTTGGGTCCCGGAGTGATTTCCACAATTGACGAACCCCGAGGTGCGTTTACATGTCTGTCGTCAACACTCACAAGTTTGGCCAATTCTGACCCGTTTCGTGGACTATTACTCACCGTTTTGGGGTCCCGAAGCGATTTCCATAGTTCTTAAACCCCAAGGTGCAATTACATGTCGGTCATCAACACCCGTAGTTTTGGCCGATTCTGGCCTGTTTCATGAACTATTACTCACTGTTTTGGGGACCCGGACTAATTCCCACGATTGACGAACCCCGGGGTGCGTTTATGTGTCGGTCATAAACACTTGCAGTTTTGGCCGATTCTGGCCCGTTTCGTGGACAATTACTCACTGTTTCGGGGTCCCGGACTTATTTTCACGATTGATGTACCCCGGAGCGCATTTACGTGTCGGTCATAAATACTCGTAGTTTTGGCTGATTCTGGCTAGTTTCATGGACTATTACTCACTGTTTTGGGGTCGCGGAGTGATTTCCACGATTGATGAACCCCGGGGTGCGTTTACGTGTCGGTCATAAATACTCGCAGTTTTGGCCGATTCTGGCCAGTTTCTTGGACTATTACTCACTGTTTTGGGGTCCCGAAGTGATTTCCACGATTGACGAATCCCGGGGTGCGTTTATGTGTTGGTCATAAACACTCGCAGTTATTGCGGATTCTGCCTCATTTCATGGACTATTATTCACTGTTTTTGGGTCCCGGAGTGATTTCCACAATTGACGAACCCCGAGGTGCGTTTACATGTCTGTCGTCAACACTCACAAGTTTGGCCAATTCTGACCCGTTTCGTGGACTATTACTCACCGTTTTGGGGTCCCGAAGCGATTTCCATAGTTCTTGAACCCAAAGGTGCAATTACATGTCGGTCATCAACACCCGTAGTTTTGGCCGATTCTGGCCTGTTTCATGAACTATTACTCACTGTTTTGGGGACCCGGACTAATTCCCACGATTGACGAACCCCGGGGTGCGTTTATGTGTCGGTCACAAACACTTGCAGTTTTGGCCGATTCTGGCCCGTTTCGTGGACAATTACTCACTGTTTCGGGGTCCCGGACTTATTTTCACGATTGATGTACCCCGGAGCGCATTTACGTGTCGGTCATAAATACTCGTAGTTTTGGCTGATTCTGGCTAGTTTCATGGACTATTACTCACTGTTTTGGGGTCGCGGAGTGATTTCCACGACTGATGAACCCCGGGGTGCGTTTACGTGTCGGTCATAAATACTCGCAGTTTTGGCCGATTCTGGCCAGTTTCTTGGACTATTACTCACTGTTTTGGGGTCCCGAAGTGATTTCCACGATTGACGAATCCCGGGGTGTGTTTATGTGTTGGTCATAAACACTCGCAGTTATTGCGGATTCTGCCTCATTTCATGGACTATTATTCACTGTTTTTGGGTCCCGGAGTGATTTCCACAATTGACGAACCCCGAGGTGCGTTTACATGTCTGTCGTCAACACTCACAAGTTTGGCCAATTCTGACCCGTTTCGTGGACTATTACTCACCGTTTTGGGGTCCCGAAGCGATTTCCATAGTTCTTAAACCCCAAGGTGCAATTACATGTCGGTCATCAACACCCGTAGTTTTGGCCGATTCTGGCCTGTTTCATGAACTATTACTCACTGTTTTGGGGACCCGGACTAATTCCCACGATTGACGAACCCCGGGGTGCGTTTATGTGTCGGTCATAAACACTTGCAGTTTTGGCCGATTCTGGCCCGTTTCGTGGACAATTACTCACTGTTTCGGGGTCCCGGACTTATTTTCACGATTGATGTACCCCGGAGCGCATTTACGTGTCGGTCATAAATACTCGTAGTTTTGGCTGATTCTGGCTAGTTTCATGGACTATTACTCACTGTTTTGGGGTCGCGGAGTGATTTCCACGATTGATGAACCCCGGGGTGCGTTTACGTGTCGGTCATAAATACTCGCAGTTTTGGCCGATTCTGGCCAGTTTCTTGGACTATTACTCACTGTTTTGGGGTCCCGAAGTGATTTCCACGATTGACGAATCCCGGGGTGCGTTTATGTGTTGGTCATAAACACTCGCAGTTATTGCGGATTCTGCCTCATTTCATGGACTATTATTCACTGTTTTTGGGTCCCGGAGTGATTTCCACAATTGACGAACCCCGAGGTGCGTTTACATGTCTGTCGTCAACACTCACAAGTTTGGCCAATTCTGACCCGTTTCGTGGACTATTACTCACCGTTTTGGGGTCCCGAAGCGATTTCCATAGTTCTTGAACCCAAAGGTGCAATTACATGTCGGTCATCAACACCCGTAGTTTTGGCCGATTCTGGCCTGTTTCATGAACTATTACTCACTGTTTTGGGGACCCGGACTAATTCCCACGATTGACGAACCCCGGGGTGCGTTTATGTGTCGGTCATAAACACTTGCAGTTTTGGCCGATTCTGGCCCGTTTCGTGGACAATTACTCACTGTTTCGGGGTCCCGGACTTATTTTCACGATTGATGTACCCCGGAGCGCATTTACGTGTCGGTCATAAATACTCGTAGTTTTCGCTGATTCTGGCTAGTTTCATGGACTATTACTCACTGTTTTGGGGTCGCGGAGTGATTTCCACGATTGATGAACCCCGGGGTGCGTTTACGTGTCGGTCATAAATACTCGCAGTTTTGGCCGATTCTGGCCAGTTTCTTGGACTATTACTCACTGTTTTGGGGTCCCGAAGTGATTTCCACGATTGACGAACCCCGGGGTGCGTTTACGTGTTGGTCATAAACACTCGCAGTTATTGCGGATTCTGCCTCATTTCATGGACTATTATTCACTGTTTTTGGGTCCCGGAGTGATTTCCACAATTGACAAACCCCGAGGTGCGTTTACATGTCCGTCGTCAACACTCACAACTTTGGCCAATTCTGACCCGTTTCGTGGACTATTACTCACCGTTTTGGGGTCCCGAAGCGATTTCCATAGTTCTTGAACCACAAGGTGCAATTACATGTCGGTCATCAACACCCGTAGTTTTGGCCGATTCTGGGCCGTTTCATGAACTATTACTCACTGTTTTGGGGACCCGGACTAATTCCCACGATTGACGAACCCCGGGGTGCGTTTATGTGTCGGTCATAAACACCCGCAGTTTTGGCCGATTCTGGCTCGTTTCATGGACTATTATTCACTGTTTTTGGGTCCCGGAGTGATTTCCACGATTGACGAACCCCGAGGTGCGTTTACATGTCCGTCATCAGCACTCACAACTCTGGCAAATTCTGACCCGTTTCGTGGACTATTACTCACCGTTTTAGGGTCCCGGACTTATTTGCACGATTGATGAACCCTGGAGCGCGTTTACGTGTCGGTCATAAATACTCGCAGTTTTGGCCGATTCTGGCCAGTTTCTTGGACTATTACTCACTGTTTTGGGGTCCCGAAGTGATTTCCACGATTGACGAATCCCGGGGTGCGTTTATGTGTTGGTCATAAACACTCGCAGTTATTGCGGATTCTGCCTCATTTCATGGACTATTATTCACTGTTTTTGGGTCCCGGAGTGATTTCCACAATTGACGAACCCCGAGGTGCGTTTACATGTCTGTCGTCAACACTCACAAGTTTGGCCAATTCTGACCCGTTTCGTGGACTATTACTCACCGTTTTGGGGTCCCGAAGCGATTTCCATAGTTCTTAAACCCCAAGGTGCAATTACATGTCGGTCATCAACACCCGTAGTTTTGGCCGATTCTGGCCTGTTTCATGAACTATTACTCACTGTTTTGGGGACCCGGACTAATTCCCACGATTGACGAACCCCGGGGTGCGTTTATGTGTCGGTCATAAACACTTGCAGTTTTGGCCGATTCTGGCCCGTTTCGTGGACAATTACTCACTGTTTCGGGGTCCCGGACTTATTTTCACGATTGATGTACCCCGGAGCGCATTTACGTGTCGGTCATAAATACTCGTAGTTTTCGCTGATTCTGGCTAGTTTCATGGACTATTACTCACTGTTTTGGGGTCGCGGAGTGATTTCCACGATTGATGAACCCCGGGGTGCGTTTACGTGTCGGTCATAAATACTCGCAGTTTTGGCCGATTCTGGCCAGTTTCTTGGACTATTACTCACTGTTTTGGGGTCCCGAAGTGATTTCCACGATTGACGAACCCCGGGGTGCACACTCGCAGTTATTGCGGATTCTGCCTCATTTCATGGACTATTATTCACTGTTTTTGGGTCCCGGAGTGATTTCCACAATTGACAAACCCCGAGGTGCGTTTACATGTCCGTCGTCAACACTCACAACTTTGGCCAATTCTGACCCGTTTCGTGGACTATTACTCACCGTTTTGGGGTCCCGAAGCGATTTCCATAGTTCTTGAACCACAAGGTGCAATTACATGTCGGTCATCAACACCCGTAGTTTTGGCCGATTCTGGGCCGTTTCATGAACTATTACTCACTGTTTTGGGGACCCGGACTAATTCCCACGATTGACGAACCCCGGGGTGCGTTTATGTGTCGGTCATAAACACCCGCAGTTTTGGCCGATTCTGGCTCGTTTCATGGACTATTATTCACTGTTTTTGGGTCCCGGAGTGATTTCCACGATTGACGAACCCCGAGGTGCGTTTACATGTCCGTCATCAGCACTCACAACTCTGGCAAATTCTGACCCGTTTCGTGGACTATTACTCACCGTTTTAGGGTCCCGGACTTATTTGCACGATTGATGAACCCTGGAGCGCGTTTACGTGTCGGTCATAAATACTCGCAGTTTTGGCCGATTCTGGCCAGTTTCTTGGACTATTACTCACTGTTTTGGGGTCCCGAAGTGATTTCCACGATTGACGAATCCCGGGGTGCGTTTATGTGTTGGTCATAAACACTCGCAGTTATTGCGGATTCTGCCTCATTTCATGGACTATTATTCACTGTTTTTGGGTCCCGGAGTGATTTCCACAATTGACGAACCCCGAGGTGCGTTTACATGTCTGTCGTCAACACTCACAAGTTTGGCCAATTCTGACCCGTTTCGTGGACTATTACTCACCGTTTTGGGGTCCCGAAGCGATTTCCATAGTTCTTGAACCCAAAGGTGCAATTACATGTCGGTCATCAACACCCGTAGTTTTGGCCGATTCTGGCCTGTTTCATGAACTATTACTCACTCTTTTGGGGACCCGGACTAATTCCCACGATTGACGAACCCCGGGGTGCGTTTATGTGTCGGTCATAAACACTTGCAGTTTTGGCCGATTCTGGCCCGTTTCGTGGACAATTACTCACTGTTTCGGGGTCCCGGACTTATTTTCACGATTGATGTACCCCGGAGCGCATTTACGTGGCGGTCATAAATACTCGTAGTTTTGGCTGATTCTGGCTAGTTTCATGGACTATTACTCACTGTTTTGGGGTCGCGGAGTGATTTCCACGATTGATGAACCCCGGGGTGCGTTTACGTGTCGGTCATAAATACTCGCAGTTTTGGCCGATTCTGGCCAGTTTCTTGGACTATTACTCACTGTTTTGGGGTCCCGAAGTGATTTCCACGATTGACGAATCCCGGGGTGCGTTTATGTGTTGGTCATAAACACTCGCAGTTATTGCGGATTCTGCCTCATTTCACGGACTATTATTCACTGTTTTTGGGTCCCGGAGTGATTTCCACAATTGACGAACCCCGAGGTGCGTTTACATGTCTGTCGTCAACACTCACAAGTTTGGCCAATTCTGACCCGTTTCGTGGACTATTACTCACCGTTTTGGGGTCCCGAAGCGATTTCCATAGTTCTTGAACCCCAAGGTGCAATTACATGTCGGTCATCAACACCCGTAGTTTTGGCCGATTCTGGCCTGTTTCATGAACTATTACTCACTGTTTTGGGGACCCGGACTAATTCCCACGATTGACGAACCCCGGGGTGCGTTTATGTGTCGGTCATAAACACTTGCAGTTTTGGCCGATTCTGGCCCGTTTCGTGGACAATTACTCACTGTTTCGGGGTCCCGGACTTATTTTCACGATTGATGTACCCCGGAGCGCATTTACGTGTCGGTCATAAATACTCGTAGTTTTGGCTGATTCTGGCTAGTTTCATGGACTATTACTCACTGTTTTGGGGTCGCGGAGTGATTTCCACGATTGATGAACCCCGGGGTGCGTTTACGTGTCGGTCATAAATACTCGCAGTTTTGGCCGATTCTGGCCAGTTTCTTGGACTATTACTCACTGTTTTGGGGTCCCGAAGTGATTTCCACGATTGACGAATCCCGGGGTGCGTTTATGTGTTGGTCATAAACACTCGCAGTTATTGCGGATTCTGCCTCAATTCACGGACTATTATTCACTGTTTTTGGGTCCCGGAGTGATTTCCACAATTGACGAACCCCGAGGTGCGTTTACATGTCTGTCGTCAACACTCACAAGTTTGGCCAATTCTGACCCGTTTCGTGGACTATTACTCACCGTTTTGGGGTCCCGAAGCGATTTCCATAGTTCTTGAACCCAAAGGTGCAATTACATGTCGGTCATCAACACCCGTAGTTTTGGCCGATTCTGGCCTGTTTCATGAACTATTACTCACTGTTTTGGGGACCCGGACTAATTCCCACGATTGACGAACCCCGGGGTGCGTTTATGTGTCGGTCATAAACACTTGCAGTTTTGGCCGATTCTGGCCCGTTTCGTGGACAATTACTCACTGTTTCGGGGTCCCGGACTTATTTTCACGATTGATGTACCCCGGAGCGCATTTACGTGTCGGTCATAAATACTCGTAGTTTTGGCTGATTCTGGCTAGTTTCATGGACTATTACTCACTGTTTTGGGGTCGCGGAGTGATTTCCACGATTGATGAACCCCGGGGTGCGTTTACGTGTCGGTCATAAATACTCGCAGTTTTGGCCGATTCTGGCCAGTTTCTTGGACTATTACTCACTGTTTTGGGGTCCCGAAGTGATTTCCACGATTGACGAATCCCGGGGTGCGTTTATGTGTTGGTCATAAACACTCGCAGTTATTGCGGATTCTGCCTCATTTCACGGACTATTATTCACTGTTTTTGGGTCCCGGAGTGATTTCCACAATTGACGAACCCCGAGGTGCGTTTACATGTCTGTCGTCAACACTCACAAGTTTGGCCAATTCTGACCCGTTTCGTGGACTATTACTCACCGTTTTGGGGTCCCGAAGCGATTTCCATAGTTCTTGAACCCCAAGGTGCAATTACATGTCGGTCATCAACACCCGTAGTTTTGGCCGATTCTGGCCTGTTTCATGAACTATTACTCACTGTTTTGGGGACCCGGACTAATTCCCACGATTGACGAACCCCGGGGTGCGTTTATGTGTCGGTCATAAACACTTGCAGTTTTGGCCGATTCTGGCCCGTTTCGTGGACAATTACTCACTGTTTCGGGGTCCCGGACTTATTTTCACGATTGATGTACCCCGGAGCGCATTTACGTGTCGGTCATAAATACTCGTAGTTTTGGCTGATTCTGGCTAGTTTCATGGACTATTACTCACTGTTTTGGGGTCGCGGAGTGATTTCCACGATTGATGAACCCCGGGGTGCGTTTACGTGTCGGTCATAAATACTCGCAGTTTTGGCCGATTCTGGCCAGTTTCTTGGACTATTACTCACTGTTTTGGGGTCCCGAAGTGATTTCCACGATTGACGAATCCCGGGGTGCGTTTATGTGTTGGTCATAAACACTCGCAGTTATTGCGGATTCTGCCTCATTTCACGGACTATTATTCACTGTTTTTGGGTCCCGGAGTGATTTCCACAATTGACGAACCCCGAGGTGCGTTTACATGTCTGTCGTCAACACTCACAAGTTTGGCCAATTCTGACCCGTTTCGTGGACTATTACTCACCGTTTTGGGGTCCCGAAGCGATTTCCATAGTTCTTGAACCCCAAGGTGCAATTACATGTCGGTCATCAACACCCGTAGTTTTGGCCGATTCTGGCTTGTTTCATGAACTATTACTCACTGTTTTGGGGACCCGGACTAATTCCCACGATTGACGAACCCCGGGGTGCGTTTATGTGTCGGTCATAAACACTTGCAGTTTTGGCCGATTCTGGCCCGTTTCGTGGACAATTACTCACTGTTTCGGGGTCCCGGACTTATTTTCACGATTGATGTACCCCGGAGCGCATTTACGTGTCGGTCATAAATACTCGTAGTTTTGGCTGATTCTGGCTAGTTTCATGGACTATTACTCACTGTTTTGGGGTCGCGGAGTGATTTCCACGATTGATGAACCCCGGGGTGCGTTTACGTGTCGGTCATAAATACTCGCAGTTTTGGCCGATTCTGGCCAGTTTCTTGGACTATTACTCACTGTTTTGGGGTCCCGAAGTGATTTCCACGATTGACGAATCCCGGGGTGCGTTTATGTGTTGGTCATAAACACTCGCAGTTATTGCGGATTCTGCCTCATTTCATGGACTATTATTCACTGTTTTTGGGTCCCGGAGTGATTTCCACAATTGACGAACCCCGAGGTGCGTTTACATGTCTGTCGTCAACACTCACAAGTTTGGCCAATTCTGACCCGTTTCGTGGACTATTACTCACCGTTTTGGGGTCCCGAAGCGATTTCCATAGTTCTTGAACCCCAAGGTGCAATTACATGTCGGTCATCAACACCCGTAGTTTTGGCCGATTCTGGCCTGTTTCATGAACTATTACTCACTGTTTTGGGGACCCGGACTAATTCCCACGATTGACGAACCCCGGGGTGCGTTTATGTGTCGGTCATAAACACTTGCAGTTTTGGCCGATTCTGGCCCGTTTCGTGGACAATTACTCACTGTTTCGGGGTCCCGGACTTATTTTCACGATTGATGTACCCCGGAGCGCATTTACGTGTCGGTCATAAATACTCGTAGTTTTGGCTGATTCTGGCTAGTTTCATGGACTATTACTCACTGTTTTGGGGTCGCGGAGTGATTTCCACGATTGATGAACCCCGGGGTGCGTTTACGTGTCGGTCATAAATACTCGCAGTTTTGGCCGATTCTGGCCAGTTTCTTGGACTATTACTCACTGTTTTGGGGTCCCGAAGTGATTTCCACGATTGACGAATCCCGGGGTGCGTTTATGTGTTGGTCATAAACACTCGCAGTTATTGCGGATTCTGCCTCATTTCATGGACTATTATTCACTGTTTTTGGGTCCCGGAGTGATTTCCACAATTGACGAACCCCGAGGTGCGTTTACATGTCTGTCGTCAACACTCACAAGTTTGGCCAATTCTGACCCGTTTCGTGGACTATTACTCACCGTTTTGGGGTCCCGAAGCGATTTCCATAGTTCTTGAACCCCAAGGTGCAATTACATGTCGGTCATCAACACCCGTAGTTTTGGCCGATTCTGGCCTGTTTCATGAACTATTACTCACTGTTTTGGGGACCCGGACTAATTCCCACGATTGACGAACCCCGGGGTGCGTTTATGTGTCGGTCATAAACACTTGCAGTTTTGGCCGATTCTGGCCCGTTTCGTGGACAATTACTCACTGTTTCGGGGTCCCGGACTTATTTTCACGATTGATGTACCCCGGAGCGCATTTACGTGTCGGTCATAAATACTCGTAGTTTTGGCTGATTCTGGCTAGTTTCATGGACTATTACTCACTGTTTTGGGGTCGCGGAGTGATTTGCACGATTGATGAACCCCGGGGTGCGTTTACGTGTCGGTCATAAATACTCGCAGTTTTGGCCGATTCTGGCCAGTTTCTTGGACTATTACTCACTGTTTTGGGGTCCCGAAGTGATTTCCACGATTGACGAATCCCGGGGTGCGTTTATGTGTTGGTCATAAACACTCGCAGTTATTGCGGATTCTGCCTCATTTCATGGACTATTATTCACTGTTTTTGGGTCCCGGAGTGATTTCCACAATTGACGAACCCCGAGGTGCGTTTACATGTCTGTCGTCAACACTCACAAGTTTGGCCAATTCTGACCCGTTTCGTGGACTATTACTCACCGTTTTGGGGTCCCGAAGCGATTTCCATAGTTCTTGAACCCCAAGGTGCAATTACATGTCGGTCATCAACACCCGTAGTTTTGGCCGATTCTGGCCTGTTTCATGAACTATTACTCACTGTTTTGGGGACCCGGACTAATTCCCACGATTGACGAACCCCGGGGTGCGTTTATGTGTCGGTCATAAACACTTGCAGTTTTGGCCGATTCTGGCCCGTTTCGTGGACAATTACTCACTGTTTCGGGGTCCCGGACTTATTTTCACGATTGATGTACCCCGGAGCGCATTTACGTGTCGGTCATAAATACTCGTAGTTTTGGCTGATTCTGGCTAGTTTCATGGACTATTACTCACTGTTTTGGGGTCGCGGAGTGATTTGCACGATTGATGAACCCCGGGGTGCGTTTACGTGTCGGTCATAAATACTCGCAGTTTTGGCCGATTCTGGCCAGTTTCTTGGACTATTACTCACTGTTTTGGGGTCCCGAAGTGATTTCCACGATTGACGAATCCCGGGGTGCGTTTATGTGTTGGTCATAAACACTCGCAGTTATTGCGGATTCTGCCTCATTTCACGGACTATTATTCACTGTTTTTGGGTCCCGGAGTGATTTCCACAATTGACGAACCCCGAGGTGCGTTTACATGTCTGTCGTCAACACTCACAAGTTTGGCCAATTCTGACCCGTTTCGTGGACTATTACTCACCGTTTTGGGGTCCCGAAGCGATTTCCATAGTTCTTGAACCCCAAGGTGCAATTACATGTCGGTCATCAACACCCGTAGTTTTGGCCGATTCTGGCTTGTTTCATGAACTATTACTCACTGTTTTGGGGACCCGGACTAATTCCCACGATTGACGAACCCCGGGGTGCGTTTATGTGTCGGTCATAAACACTTGCAGTTTTGGCCGATTCTGGCCCGTTTCGTGGACAATTACTCACTGTTTCGGGGTCCCGGACTTATTTTCACGATTGATGTACCCCGGAGCGCATTTACGTGTCGGTCATAAATACTCGTAGTTTTGGCTGATTCTGGCTAGTTTCATGGACTATTACTCACTGTTTTGGGGTCGCGGAGTGATTTCCACGATTGATGAACCCCGGGGTGCGTTTACGTGTCGGTCATAAATACTCGCAGTTTTGGCCGATTCTGGCCAGTTTCTTGGACTATTACTCACTGTTTTGGGGTCCCGAAGTGATTTCCACGATTGACGAATCCCGGGGTGCGTTTATGTGTTGGTCATAAACACTCGCAGTTATTGCGGATTCTGCCTCATTTCACGGACTATTATTCACTGTTTTTGGGTCCCGGAGTGATTTCCACAATTGACGAACCCCGAGGTGCGTTTACATGTCTGTCGTCAACACTCACAAGTTTGGCCAATTCTGACCCGTTTCGTGGACTATTACTCACCGTTTTGGGGTCCCGAAGCGATTTCCATAGTTCTTGAACCCCAAGGTGCAATTACATGTCGGTCATCAACACCCGTAGTTTTGGCCGATTCTGGCTTGTTTCATGAACTATTACTCACTGTTTTGGGGACCCGGACTAATTCCCACGATTGACGAACCCCGGGGTGCGTTTATGTGTCGGTCATAAACACTTGCAGTTTTGGCCGATTCTGGCCCGTTTCGTGGACAATTACTCACTGTTTCGGGGTCCCGGACTTATTTTCACGATTGATGTACCCCGGAGCGCATTTACGTGTCGGTCATAAATACTCGTAGTTTTGGCTGATTCTGGCTAGTTTCATGGACTATTACTCACTGTTTTGGGGTCGCGGAGTGATTTCCACGATTGATGAACCCCGGGGTGCGTTTACGTGTCGGTCATAAATACTCGCAGTTTTGGCCGATTCTGGCCAGTTTCTTGGACTATTACTCACTGTTTTGGGGTCCCGAAGTGATTTCCACGATTGACGAATCCCGGGGTGCGTTTATGTGTTGGTCATAAACACTCGCAGTTATTGCGGATTCTGCCTCATTTCATGGACTATTATTCACTGTTTTTGGGTCCCGGAGTGATTTCCACAATTGACGAACCCCGAGGTGCGTTTACATGTCTGTCGTCAACACTCACAAGTTTGGCCAATTCTGACCCGTTTCGTGGACTATTACTCACCGTTTTGGGGTCCCGAAGCGATTTCCATAGTTCTTGAACCCCAAGGTGCAATTACATGTCGGTCATCAACACCCGTAGTTTTGGCCGATTCTGGCCTGTTTCATGAACTATTACTCACTGTTTTGGGGACCCGGACTAATTCCCACGATTGACGAACCCCGGGGTGCGTTTATGTGTCGGTCATAAACACTTGCAGTTTTGGCCGATTCTGGCCCGTTTCGTGGACAATTACTCACTGTTTCGGGGTCCCGGACTTATTTTCACGATTGATGTACCCCGGAGCGCATTTACGTGTCGGTCATAAATACTCGTAGTTTTGGCTGATTCTGGCTAGTTTCATGGACTATTACTCACTGTTTTGGGGTCGCGGAGTGATTTGCACGATTGATGAACCCCGGGGTGCGTTTACGTGTCGGTCATAAATACTCGCAGTTTTGGCCGATTCTGGCCAGTTTCTTGGACTATTACTCACTGTTTTGGGGTCCCGAAGTGATTTCCACGATTGACGAATCCCGGGGTGCGTTTATGTGTTGGTCATAAACACTCGCAGTTATTGCGGATTCTGCCTCATTTCACGGACTATTATTCACTGTTTTTGGGTCCCGGAGTGATTTCCACAATTGACGAACCCCGAGGTGCGTTTACATGTCTGTCGTCAACACTCACAAGTTTGGCCAATTCTGACCCGTTTCGTGGACTATTACTCACCGTTTTGGGGTCCCGAAGCGATTTCCATAGTTCTTGAACCCCAAGGTGCAATTACATGTCGGTCATCAACACCCGTAGTTTTGGCCGATTCTGGCTTGTTTCATGAACTATTACTCACTGTTTTGGGGACCCGGACTAATTCCCACGATTGACGAACCCCGGGGTGCGTTTATGTGTCGGTCATAAACACTTGCAGTTTTGGCCGATTCTGGCCCGTTTCGTGGACAATTACTCACTGTTTCGGGGTCCCGGACTTATTTTCACGATTGATGTACCCCGGAGCGCATTTACGTGTTGGTCATAAATACTCGTAGTTTTGGCTGATTCTGGCTAGTTTCATGGACTATTACTCACTGTTTTGGGGTCGCGGAGTGATTTCCACGATTGATGAACCCCGGGGTGCGTTTACGTGTCGGTCATAAATACTCGCAGTTTTGGCCGATTCTGGCCAGTTTCTTGGACTATTACTCACTGTTTTGGGGTCCCGAAGTGATTTCCACGATTGACGAATCCCGGGGTGCGTTTATGTGTTGGTCATAAACACTCGCAGTTATTGCGGATTCTGCCTCATTTCATGGACTATTATTCACTGTTTTTGGGTCCCGGAGTGATTTCCACAATTGACGAACCCCGAGGTGCGTTTACATGTCTGTCGTCAACACTCACAAGTTTGGCCAATTCTGACCCGTTTCGTGGACTATTACTCACCGTTTTGGGGTCCCGAAGCGATTTCCATAGTTCTTGAACCCCAAGGTGCAATTACATGTCGGTCATCAACACCCGTAGTTTTGGCCGATTCTGGCCTGTTTCATGAACTATTACTCACTGTTTTGGGGACCCGGACTAATTCCCACGATTGACGAACCCCGGGGTGCGTTTATGTGTCGGTCATAAACACTTGCAGTTTTGGCCGATTCTGGCCCGTTTCGTGGACAATTACTCACTGTTTCGGGGTCCCGGACTTATTTTCACGATTGATGTACCCCGGAGCGCATTTACGTGTTGGTCATAAATACTCGTAGTTTTGGCTGATTCTGGCTAGTTTCATGGACTATTACTCACTGTTTTGGGGTCGCGGAGTGATTTCCACGATTGATGAACCCCGGGGTGCGTTTACGTGTCGGTCATAAATACTCGCAGTTTTGGCCGATTCTGGCCAGTTTCTTGGACTATTACTCACTGTTTTGGGGTCCCGAAGTGATTTCCACGATTGACGAATCCCGGGGTGCGTTTATGTGTTGGTCATAAACACTCGCAGTTATTGCGGATTCTGCCTCATTTCATGGACTATTATTCACTGTTTTTGGGTCCCGGAGTGATTTCCACAATTGACGAACCCCGAGGTGCGTTTACATGTCTGTCGTCAACACTCACAAGTTTGGCCAATTCTGACCCGTTTCGTGGACTATTACTCACCGTTTTGGGGTCCCGAAGCGATTTCCATAGTTCTTGAACCCCAAGGTGCAATTACATGTCGGTCATCAACACCCGTAGTTTTGGCCGATTCTGGCCTGTTTCATGAACTATTACTCACTGTTTTGGGGACCCGGACTAATTCCCACGATTGACGAACCCCGGGGTGCGTTTATGTGTCGGTCATAAACACTTGCAGTTTTGGCCGATTCTGGCCCGTTTCGTGGACAATTACTCACTGTTTCGGGGTCCCGGACTTATTTTCACGATTGATGTACCCCGGAGCGCATTTACGTGTCGGTCATAAATACTCGTAGTTTTGGCTGATTCTGGCTAGTTTCATGGACTATTACTCACTGTTTTGGGGTCGCGGAGTGATTTGCACGATTGATGAACCCCGGGGTGCGTTTACGTGTCGGTCATAAATACTCGCAGTTTTGGCCGATTCTGGCCAGTTTCTTGGACTATTACTCACTGTTTTGGGGTCCCGAAGTGATTTCCACGATTGACGAATCCCGGGGTGCGTTTATGTGTTGGTCATAAACACTCGCAGTTATTGCGGATTCTGCCTCATTTCATGGACTATTATTCACTGTTTTTGGGTCCCGGAGTGATTTCCACAATTGACGAACCCCGAGGTGCGTTTACATGTCTGTCGTCAACACTCACAAGTTTGGCCAATTCTGACCCGTTTCGTGGACTATTACTCACCGTTTTGGGGTCCCGAAGCGATTTCCATAGTTCTTGAACCCCAAGGTGCAATTACATGTCGGTCATCAACACCCGTAGTTTTGGCCGATTCTGGCCTGTTTCATGAACTATTACTCACTGTTTTGGGGACCCGGACTAATTCCCACGATTGACGAACCCCGGGGTGCGTTTATGTGTCGGTCATAAACACTTGCAGTTTTGGCCGATTCTGGCCCGTTTCGTGGACAATTACTCACTGTTTCGGGGTCCCGGACTTATTTTCACGATTGATGTACCCCGGAGCGCATTTACGTGTCGGTCATAAATACTCGTAGTTTTGGCTGATTCTGGCTAGTTTCATGGACTATTACTCACTGTTTTGGGGTCGCGGAGTGATTTGCACGATTGATGAACCCCGGGGTGCGTTTACGTGTCGGTCATAAATACTCGCAGTTTTGGCCGATTCTGGCCAGTTTCTTGGACTATTACTCACTGTTTTGGGGTCCCGAAGTGATTTCCACGATTGACGAATCCCGGGGTGCGTTTATGTGTTGGTCATAAACACTCGCAGTTATTGCGGATTCTGCCTCATTTCACGGACTATTATTCACTGTTTTTGGGTCCCGGAGTGATTTCCACAATTGACGAACCCCGAGGTGCGTTTACATGTCTGTCGTCAACACTCACAAGTTTGGCCAATTCTGACCCGTTTCGTGGACTATTACTCACCGTTTTGGGGTCCCGAAGCGATTTCCATAGTTCTTGAACCCCAAGGTGCAATTACATGTCGGTCATCAACACCCGTAGTTTTGGCCGATTCTGGCTTGTTTCATGAACTATTACTCACTGTTTTGGGGACCCGGACTAATTCCCACGATTGACGAACCCCGGGGTGCGTTTATGTGTCGGTCATAAACACTTGCAGTTTTGGCCGATTCTGGCCCGTTTCGTGGACAATTACTCACTGTTTCGGGGTCCCGGACTTATTTTCACGATTGATGTACCCCGGAGCGCATTTACGTGTCGGTCATAAATACTCGTAGTTTTGGCTGATTCTGGCTAGTTTCATGGACTATTACTCACTGTTTTGGGGTCGCGGAGTGATTTGCACGATTGATGAACCCCGGGGTGCGTTTACGTGTCGGTCATAAATACTCGCAGTTTTGGCCGATTCTGGCCAGTTTCTTGGACTATTACTCACTGTTTTGGGGTCCCGAAGTGATTTCCACGATTGACGAATCCCGGGGTGCGTTTATGTGTTGGTCATAAACACTCGCAGTTATTGCGGATTCTGCCTCATTTCACGGACTATTATTCACTGTTTTTGGGTCCCGGAGTGATTTCCACAATTGACGAACCCCGAGGTGCGTTTACATGTCTGTCGTCAACACTCACAAGTTTGGCCAATTCTGACCCGTTTCGTGGACTATTACTCACCGTTTTGGGGTCCCGAAGCGATTTCCATAGTTCTTGAACCCAAAGGTGCAATTACATGTCGGTCATCAACACCCGTAGTTTTGGCCGATTCTGGCCTGTTTCATGAACTATTACTCACTGTTTTGGGGACCCGGACTAATTCCCACGATTGACGAACCCCGGGGTGCGTTTATGTGTCGGTCATAAACACTTGCAGTTTTGGCCGATTCTGGCCCGTTTCGTGGACAATTACTCACTGTTTCGGGGTCCCGGACTTATTTTCACGATTGATGTACCCCGGAGCGCATTTACGTGTCGGTCATAAATACTCGTAGTTTTGGCTGATTCTGGCTAGTTTCATGGACTATTACTCACTGTTTTGGGGTCGCGGAGTGATTTCCACGATTGATGAACCCCGGGGTGCGTTTACGTGTCGGTCATAAATACTCGCAGTTTTGGCCGATTCTGGCCAGTTTCTTGGACTATTACTCACTGTTTTGGGGTCCCGAAGTGATTTCCACGATTGACGAATCCCGGGGTGCGTTTATGTGTTGGTCATAAACACTCGCAGTTATTGCGGATTCTGCCTCATTTCATGGACTATTATTCACTGTTTTTGGGTCCCGGAGTGATTTCCACAATTGACGAACCCCGAGGTGCGTTTACATGTCTGTCGTCAACACTCACAAGTTTGGCCAATTCTGACCCGTTTCGTGGACTATTACTCACCGTTTTGGGGTCCCGAAGCGATTTCCATAGTTCTTGAACCCAAAGGTGCAATTACATGTCGGTCATCAACACCCGTAGTTTTGGCCGATTCTGGCCTGTTTCATGAACTATTACTCACTGTTTTGGGGACCCGGACTAATTCCCACGATTGACGAACCCCGGGGTGCGTTTATGTGTCGGTCATAAACACTTGCAGTTTTGGCCGATTCTGGCCCGTTTCGTGGACAATTACTCACTGTTTCGGGGTCCCGGACTTATTTTCACGATTGATGTACCCCGGAGCGCATTTACGTGTCGGTCATAAATACTCGTAGTTTTGGCTGATTCTGGCTAGTTTCATGGACTATTACTCACTGTTTTGGGGTCGCGGAGTGATTTCCACGATTGATGAACCCCGGGGTGCGTTTACGTGTCGGTCATAAATACTCGCAGTTTTGGCCGATTCTGGCCAGTTTCTTGGACTATTACTCACTGTTTTGGGGTCCCGAAGTGATTTCCACGATTGACGAATCCCGGGGTGCGTTTATGTGTTGGTCATAAACACTCGCAGTTATTGCGGATTCTGCCTCATTTCATGGACTATTATTCACTGTTTTTGGGTCCCGGAGTGATTTCCACAATTGACGAACCCCGAGGTGCGTTTACATGTCTGTCGTCAACACTCACAAGTTTGGCCAATTCTGACCCGTTTCGTGGACTATTACTCACCGTTTTGGGGTCCCGAAGCGATTTCCATAGTTCTTGAACCCCAAGGTGCAATTACATGTCGGTCATCAACACCCGTAGTTTTGGCCGATTCTGGCCTGTTTCATGAACTATTACTCACTGTTTTGGGGACCCGGACTAATTCCCACGATTGACGAACCCCGGGGTGCGTTTATGTGTCGGTCATAAACACTTGCAGTTTTGGCCGATTCTGGCCCGTTTCGTGGACAATTACTCACTGTTTCGGGGTCCCGGACTTATTTTCACGATTGATGTACCCCGGAGCGCATTTACGTGTCGGTCATAAATACTCGTAGTTTTGGCTGATTCTGGCTAGTTTCATGGACTATTACTCACTGTTTTGGGCTCGCGGAGTGATTTGCACGATTGATGAACCCCGGGGTGCGTTTACGTGTCGGTCATAAATACTCGCAGTTTTGGCCGATTCTGGCCAGTTTCTTGGACTATTACTCACTGTTTTGGGGTCCCGAAGTGATTTCCACGATTGACGAATCCCGGGGTGCGTTTATGTGTTGGTCATAAACACTCGCAGTTATTGCGGATTCTGCCTCATTTCATGGACTATTATTCACTGTTTTTGGGTCCCGGAGTGATTTCCACAATTGACGAACCCCGAGGTGCGTTTACATGTCTGTCGTCAACACTCACAAGTTTGGCCAATTCTGACCCGTTTCGTGGACTATTACTCACCGTTTTGGGGTCCCGAAGCGATTTCCATAGTTCTTGAACCCCAAGGTGCAATTACATGTCGGTCATCAACACCCGTAGTTTTGGCCGATTCTGGCCTGTTTCATGAACTATTACTCACTGTTTTGGGGACCCGGACTAATTCCCACGATTGACGAACCCCGGGGTGCGTTTATGTGTCGGTCATAAACACTTGCAGTTTTGGCCGATTCTGGCCCGTTTCGTGGACAATTACTCACTGTTTCGGGGTCCCGGACTTATTTTCACGATTGATGTACCCCGGAGCGCATTTACGTGTCGGTCATAAATACTCGTAGTTTTGGCTGATTCTGGCTAGTTTCATGGACTATTACTCACTGTTTTGGGGTCGCGGAGTGATTTGCACGATTGATGAACCCCGGGGTGCGTTTACGTGTCGGTCATAAATACTCGCAGTTTTGGCCGATTCTGGCCAGTTTCTTGGACTATTACTCACTGTTTTGGGGTCCCGAAGTGATTTCCACGATTGACGAATCCCGGGGTGCGTTTATGTGTTGGTCATAAACACTCGCAGTTATTGCGGATTCTGCCTCATTTCATGGACTATTATTCACTGTTTTTGGGTCCCGGAGTGATTTCCACAATTGACGAACCCCGAGGTGCGTTTACATGTCTGTCGTCAACACTCACAAGTTTGGCCAATTCTGACCCGTTTCGTGGACTATTACTCACCGTTTTGGGGTCCCGAAGCGATTTCCATAGTTCTTGAACCCAAAGGTGCAATTACATGTCGGTCATCAACACCCGTAGTTTTGGCCGATTCTGGCCTGTTTCATGAACTATTACTCACTGTTTTGGGGACCCGGACTAATTCCCACGATTGACGAACCCCGGGGTGCGTTTATGTGTCGGTCATAAACACTTGCAGTTTTGGCCGATTCTGGCCCGTTTCGTGGACAATTACTCACTGTTTCGGGGTCCCGGACTTATTTTCACGATTGATGTACCCCGGAGCGCATTTACGTGTCGGTCATAAATACTCGTAGTTTTGGCTGATTCTGGCTAGTTTCATGGACTATTACTCACTGTTTTGGGGTCGCGGAGTGATTTCCACGATTGATGAACCCCGGGGTGCGTTTACGTGTCGGTCATAAATACTCGCAGTTTTGGCCGATTCTGGCCAGTTTCTTGGACTATTACTCACTGTTTTGGGGTCCCGAAGTGATTTCCACGATTGACGAATCCCGGGGTGCGTTTATGTGTTGGTCATAAACACTCGCAGTTATTGCGGATTCTGCCTCATTTCATGGACTATTATTCACTGTTTTTGGGTCCCGGAGTGATTTCCACAATTGACGAACCCCGAGGTGCGTTTACATGTCTGTCGTCAACACTCACAAGTTTGGCCAATTCTGACCCGTTTCGTGGACTATTACTCACCGTTTTGGGGTCCCGAAGCGATTTCCATAGTTCTTGAACCCCAAGGTGCAATTACATGTCGGTCATCAACACCCGTAGTTTTGGCCGATTCTGGCCTGTTTCATGAACTATTACTCACTGTTTTGGGGACCCGGACTAATTCCCACGATTGACGAACCCCGGGGTGCGTTTATGTGTCGGTCATAAACACTTGCAGTTTTGGCCGATTCTGGCCCGTTTCGTGGACAATTACTCACTGTTTCGGGGTCCCGGACTTATTTTCACGATTGATGTACCCCGGAGCGCATTTACGTGTCGGTCATAAATACTCGTAGTTTTGGCTGATTCTGGCTAGTTTCATGGACTATTACTCACTGTTTTGGGGTCGCGGAGTGATTTGCACGATTGATGAACCCCGGGGTGCGTTTACGTGTCGGTCATAAATACTCGCAGTTTTGGCCGATTCTGGCCAGTTTCTTGGACTATTACTCACTGTTTTGGGGTCCCGAAGTGATTTCCACGATTGACGAATCCCGGGGTGCGTTTATGTGTTGGTCATAAACACTCGCAGTTATTGCGGATTCTGCCTCATTTCATGGACTATTATTCACTGTTTTTGGGTCCCGGAGTGATTTCCACAATTGACGAACCCCGAGGTGCGTTTACATGTCTGTCGTCAACACTCACAAGTTTGGCCAATTCTGACCCGTTTCGTGGACTATTACTCACCGTTTTGGGGTCCCGAAGCGATTTCCATAGTTCTTGAACCCAAAGGTGCAATTACATGTCGGTCATCAACACCCGTAGTTTTGGCCGATTCTGGCCTGTTTCATGAACTATTACTCACTGTTTTGGGGACCCGGACTAATTCCCACGATTGACGAACCCCGGGGTGCGTTTATGTGTCGGTCATAAACACTTGCAGTTTTGGCCGATTCTGGCCCGTTTCATGGACAATTACTCACTGTTTCGGGGTCCCGGACTTATTTTCACGATTGATGTACCCCGGAGCGCATTTACGTGTCGGTCATAAATACTCGTAGTTTTGGCTGATTCTGGCTAGTTTCATGGACTATTACTCACTGTTTTGGGGTCGCGGAGTGATTTCCACGATTGATGAACCCCGGGGTGCGTTTACGTGTCGGTCATAAATACTCGCAGTTTTGGCCGATTCTGGCCAGTTTCTTGGACTATTACTCACTGTTTTGGGGTCCCGAAGTGATTTCCACGATTGACGAATCCCGGGGTGCGTTTATGTGTTGGTCATAAACACTCGCAGTTATTGCGGATTCTGCCTCATTTCATGGACTATTATTCACTGTTTTTGGGTCCCGGAGTGATTTCCACAATTGACGAACCCCGAGGTGCGTTTACATGTCTGTCGTCAACACTCACAAGTTTGGCCAATTCTGACCCGTTTCGTGGACTATTACTCACCGTTTTGGGGTCCCGAAGCGATTTCCATAGTTCTTGAACCCCAAGGTGCAATTACATGTCGGTCATCAACACCCGTAGTTTTGGCCGATTCTGGCCTGTTTCATGAACTATTACTCACTGTTTTGGGGACCCGGACTAATTCCCACGATTGACGAACCCCGGGGTGCGTTTATGTGTCGGTCATAAACACTTGCAGTTTTGGCCGATTCTGGCCCGTTTCGTGGACAATTACTCACTGTTTCGGGGTCCCGGACTTATTTTCACGATTGATGTACCCCGGAGCGCATTTACGTGTCGGTCATAAATACTCGTAGTTTTGGCTGATTCTGGCTAGTTTCATGGACTATTACTCACTGTTTTGGGGTCGCGGAGTGATTTCCACGATTGATGAACCCCGGGGTGCGTTTACGTGTCGGTCATAAATACTCGCAGTTTTGGCCGATTCTGGCCAGTTTCTTGGACTATTACTCACTGTTTTGGGGTCCCGAAGTGATTTCCACGATTGACGAATCCCGGGGTGCGTTTATGTGTTGGTCATAAACACTCGCAGTTATTGCGGATTCTGCCTCAATTCACGGACTATTATTCACTGTTTTTGGGTCCCGGAGTGATTTCCACAATTGACGAACCCCGAGGTGCGTTTACATGTCTGTCGTCAACACTCACAAGTTTGGCCAATTCTGACCCGTTTCGTGGACTATTACTCACCGTTTTGGGGTCCCGAAGCGATTTCCATAGTTCTTGAACCCAAAGGTGCAATTACATGTCGGTCATCAACACCCGTAGTTTTGGCCGATTCTGGCCTGTTTCATGAACTATTACTCACTGTTTTGGGGACCCGGACTAATTCCCACGATTGACGAACCCCGGGGTGCGTTTATGTGTCGGTCATAAACACTTGCAGTTTTGGCCGATTCTGGCCCGTTTCGTGGACAATTACTCACTGTTTCGGGGTCCCGGACTTATTTTCACGATTGATGTACCCCGGAGCGCATTTACGTGTCGGTCATAAATACTCGTAGTTTTGGCTGATTCTGGCTAGTTTCATGGACTATTACTCACTGTTTTGGGGTCGCGGAGTGATTTCCACGATTGATGAACCCCGGGGTGCGTTTACGTGTCGGTCATAAATACTCGCAGTTTTGGCCGATTCTGGCCAGTTTCTTGGACTATTACTCACTGTTTTGGGGTCCCGAAGTGATTTCCACGATTGACGAATCCCGGGGTGCGTTTATGTGTTGGTCATAAACACTCGCAGTTATTGCGGATTCTGCCTCATTTCACGGACTATTATTCACTGTTTTTGGGTCCCGGAGTGATTTCCACAATTGACGAACCCCGAGGTGCGTTTACATGTCTGTCGTCAACACTCACAAGTTTGGCCAATTCTGACCCGTTTCGTGGACTATTACTCACCGTTTTGGGGTCCCGAAGCGATTTCCATAGTTCTTGAACCCCAAGGTGCAATTACATGTCGGTCATCAACACCCGTAGTTTTGGCCGATTCTGGCCTGTTTCATGAACTATTACTCACTGTTTTGGGGACCCGGACTAATTCCCACGATTGACGAACCCCGGGGTGCGTTTATGTGTCGGTCATAAACACTTGCAGTTTTGGCCGATTCTGGCCCGTTTCGTGGACAATTACTCACTGTTTCGGGGTCCCGGACTTATTTTCACGATTGATGTACCCCGGAGCGCATTTACGTGTCGGTCATAAATACTCGTAGTTTTGGCTGATTCTGGCTAGTTTCATGGACTATTACTCACTGTTTTGGGGTCGCGGAGTGATTTCCACGATTGATGAACCCCGGGGTGCGTTTACGTGTCGGTCATAAATACTCGCAGTTTTGGCCGATTCTGGCCAGTTTCTTGGACTATTACTCACTGTTTTGGGGTCCCGAAGTGATTTCCACGATTGACGAATCCCGGGGTGCGTTTATGTGTTGGTCATAAACACTCGCAGTTATTGCGGATTCTGCCTCATTTCACGGACTATTATTCACTGTTTTTGGGTCCCGGAGTGATTTCCACAATTGACGAACCCCGAGGTGCGTTTACATGTCTGTCGTCAACACTCACAAGTTTGGCCAATTCTGACCCGTTTCGTGGACTATTACTCACCGTTTTGGGGTCCCGAAGCGATTTCCATAGTTCTTGAACCCCAAGGTGCAATTACATGTCGGTCATCAACACCCGTAGTTTTGGCCGATTCTGGCTTGTTTCATGAACTATTACTCACTGTTTTGGGGACCCGGACTAATTCCCACGATTGACGAACCCCGGGGTGCGTTTATGTGTCGGTCATAAACACTTGCAGTTTTGGCCGATTCTGGCCCGTTTCGTGGACAATTACTCACTGTTTCGGGGTCCCGGACTTATTTTCACGATTGATGTACCCCGGAGCGCATTTACGTGTCGGTCATAAATACTCGTAGTTTTGGCTGATTCTGGCTAGTTTCATGGACTATTACTCACTGTTTTGGGGTCGCGGAGTGATTTCCACGATTGATGAACCCCGGGGTGCGTTTACGTGTCGGTCATAAATACTCGCAGTTTTGGCCGATTCTGGCCAGTTTCTTGGACTATTACTCACTGTTTTGGGGTCCCGAAGTGATTTCCACGATTGACGAATCCCGGGGTGCGTTTATGTGTTGGTCATAAACACTCGCAGTTATTGCGGATTCTGCCTCATTTCATGGACTATTATTCACTGTTTTTGGGTCCCGGAGTGATTTCCACAATTGACGAACCCCGAGGTGCGTTTACATGTCTGTCGTCAACACTCACAAGTTTGGCCAATTCTGACCCGTTTCGTGGACTATTACTCACCGTTTTGGGGTCCCGAAGCGATTTCCATAGTTCTTGAACCCCAAGGTGCAATTACATGTCGGTCATCAACACCCGTAGTTTTGGCCGATTCTGGCCTGTTTCATGAACTATTACTCACTGTTTTGGGGACCCGGACTAATTCCCACGATTGACGAACCCCGGGGTGCGTTTATGTGTCGGTCATAAACACTTGCAGTTTTGGCCGATTCTGGCCCGTTTCGTGGACAATTACTCACTGTTTCGGGGTCCCGGACTTATTTTCACGATTGATGTACCCCGGAGCGCATTTACGTGTCGGTCATAAATACTCGTAGTTTTGGCTGATTCTGGCTAGTTTCATGGACTATTACTCACTGTTTTGGGGTCGCGGAGTGATTTCCACGATTGATGAACCCCGGGGTGCGTTTACGTGTCGGTCATAAATACTCGCAGTTTTGGCCGATTCTGGCCAGTTTCTTGGACTATTACTCACTGTTTTGGGGTCCCGAAGTGATTTCCACGATTGACGAATCCCGGGGTGCGTTTATGTGTTGGTCATAAACACTCGCAGTTATTGCGGATTCTGCCTCATTTCATGGACTATTATTCACTGTTTTTGGGTCCCGGAGTGATTTCCACAATTGACGAACCCCGAGGTGCGTTTACATGTCTGTCGTCAACACTCACAAGTTTGGCCAATTCTGACCCGTTTCGTGGACTATTACTCACCGTTTTGGGGTCCCGAAGCGATTTCCATAGTTCTTGAACCCCAAGGTGCAATTACATGTCGGTCATCAACACCCGTAGTTTTGGCCGATTCTGGCCTGTTTCATGAACTATTACTCACTGTTTTGGGGACCCGGACTAATTCCCACGATTGACGAACCCCGGGGTGCGTTTATGTGTCGGTCATAAACACTTGCAGTTTTGGCCGATTCTGGCCCGTTTCGTGGACAATTACTCACTGTTTCGGGGTCCCGGACTTATTTTCACGATTGATGTACCCCGGAGCGCATTTACGTGTCGGTCATAAATACTCGTAGTTTTGGCTGATTCTGGCTAGTTTCATGGACTATTACTCACTGTTTTGGGGTCGCGGAGTGATTTGCACGATTGATGAACCCCGGGGTGCGTTTACGTGTCGGTCATAAATACTCGCAGTTTTGGCCGATTCTGGCCAGTTTCTTGGACTATTACTCACTGTTTTGGGGTCCCGAAGTGATTTCCACGATTGACGAATCCCGGGGTGCGTTTATGTGTTGGTCATAAACACTCGCAGTTATTGCGGATTCTGCCTCATTTCATGGACTATTATTCACTGTTTTTGGGTCCCGGAGTGATTTCCACAATTGACGAACCCCGAGGTGCGTTTACATGTCTGTCGTCAACACTCACAAGTTTGGCCAATTCTGACCCGTTTCGTGGACTATTACTCACCGTTTTGGGGTCCCGAAGCGATTTCCATAGTTCTTGAACCCCAAGGTGCAATTACATGTCGGTCATCAACACCCGTAGTTTTGGCCGATTCTGGCCTGTTTCATGAACTATTACTCACTGTTTTGGGGACCCGGACTAATTCCCACGATTGACGAACCCCGGGGTGCGTTTATGTGTCGGTCATAAACACTTGCAGTTTTGGCCGATTCTGGCCCGTTTCGTGGACAATTACTCACTGTTTCGGGGTCCCGGACTTATTTTCACGATTGATGTACCCCGGAGCGCATTTACGTGTCGGTCATAAATACTCGTAGTTTTGGCTGATTCTGGCTAGTTTCATGGACTATTACTCACTGTTTTGGGGTCGCGGAGTGATTTGCACGATTGATGAACCCCGGGGTGCGTTTACGTGTCGGTCATAAATACTCGCAGTTTTGGCCGATTCTGGCCAGTTTCTTGGACTATTACTCACTGTTTTGGGGTCCCGAAGTGATTTCCACGATTGACGAATCCCGGGGTGCGTTTATGTGTTGGTCATAAACACTCGCAGTTATTGCGGATTCTGCCTCATTTCATGGACTATTATTCACTGTTTTTGGGTCCCGGAGTGATTTCCACAATTGACGAACCCCGAGGTGCGTTTACATGTCTGTCGTCAACACTCACAAGTTTGGCCAATTCTGACCCGTTTCGTGGACTATTACTCACCGTTTTGGGGTCCCGAAGCGATTTCCATAGTTCTTGAACCCCAAGGTGCAATTACATGTCGGTCATCAACACCCGTAGTTTTGGCCGATTCTGGCCTGTTTCATGAACTATTACTCACTGTTTTGGGGACCCGGACTAATTCCCACGATTGACGAACCCCGGGGTGCGTTTATGTGTCGGTCATAAACACTTGCAGTTTTGGCCGATTCTGGCCCGTTTCGTGGACAATTACTCACTGTTTCGGGGTCCCGGACTTATTTTCACGATTGATGTACCCCGGAGCGCATTTACGTGTCGGTCATAAATACTCGTAGTTTTGGCTGATTCTGGCTAGTTTCATGGACTATTACTCACTGTTTTGGGGTCGCGGAGTGATTTCCACGATTGATGAACCCCGGGGTGCGTTTACGTGTCGGTCATAAATACTCGCAGTTTTGGCCGATTCTGGCCAGTTTCTTGGACTATTACTCACTGTTTTGGGGTCCCGAAGTGATTTCCACGATTGACGAATCCCGGGGTGCGTTTATGTGTTGGTCATAAACACTCGCAGTTATTGCGGATTCTGCCTCATTTCACGGACTATTATTCACTGTTTTTGGGTCCCGGAGTGATTTCCACAATTGACGAACCCCGAGGTGCGTTTACATGTCTGTCGTCAACACTCACAAGTTTGGCCAATTCTGACCCGTTTCGTGGACTATTACTCACCGTTTTGGGGTCCCGAAGCGATTTCCATAGTTCTTGAACCCCAAGGTGCAATTACATGTCGGTCATCAACACCCGTAGTTTTGGCCGATTCTGGCTTGTTTCATGAACTATTACTCACTGTTTTGGGGACCCGGACTAATTCCCACGATTGACGAACCCCGGGGTGCGTTTATGTGTCGGTCATAAACACTTGCAGTTTTGGCCGATTCTGGCCCGTTTCGTGGACAATTACTCACTGTTTCGGGGTCCCGGACTTATTTTCACGATTGATGTACCCCGGAGCGCATTTACGTGTCGGTCATAAATACTCGTAGTTTTGGCTGATTCTGGCTAGTTTCATGGACTATTACTCACTGTTTTGGGGTCGCGGAGTGATTTCCACGATTGATGAACCCCGGGGTGCGTTTACGTGTCGGTCATAAATACTCGCAGTTTTGGCCGATTCTGGCCAGTTTCTTGGACTATTACTCACTGTTTTGGGGTCCCGAAGTGATTTCCACGATTGACGAATCCCGGGGTGCGTTTATGTGTTGGTCATAAACACTCGCAGTTATTGCGGATTCTGCCTCATTTCATGGACTATTATTCACTGTTTTTGGGTCCCGGAGTGATTTCCACAATTGACGAACCCCGAGGTGCGTTTACATGTCTGTCGTCAACACTCACAAGTTTGGCCAATTCTGACCCGTTTCGTGGACTATTACTCACCGTTTTGGGGTCCCGAAGCGATTTCCATAGTTCTTGAACCCCAAGGTGCAATTACATGTCGGTCATCAACACCCGTAGTTTTGGCCGATTCTGGCCTGTTTCATGAACTATTACTCACTGTTTTGGGGACCCGGACTAATTCCCACGATTGACGAACCCCGGGGTGCGTTTATGTGTCGGTCATAAACACTTGCAGTTTTGGCCGATTCTGGCCCGTTTCGTGGACAATTACTCACTGTTTCGGGGTCCCGGACTTATTTTCACGATTGATGTACCCCGGAGCGCATTTACGTGTCGGTCATAAATACTCGTAGTTTTGGCTGATTCTGGCTAGTTTCATGGACTATTACTCACTGTTTTGGGGTCGCGGAGTGATTTGCACGATTGATGAACCCCGGGGTGCGTTTACGTGTCGGTCATAAATACTCGCAGTTTTGGCCGATTCTGGCCAGTTTCTTGGACTATTACTCACTGTTTTGGGGTCCCGAAGTGATTTCCACGATTGACGAATCCCGGGGTGCGTTTATGTGTTGGTCATAAACACTCGCAGTTATTGCGGATTCTGCCTCATTTCACGGACTATTATTCACTGTTTTTGGGTCCCGGAGTGATTTCCACAATTGACGAACCCCGAGGTGCGTTTACATGTCTGTCGTCAACACTCACAAGTTTGGCCAATTCTGACCCGTTTCGTGGACTATTACTCACCGTTTTGGGGTCCCGAAGCGATTTCCATAGTTCTTGAACCCCAAGGTGCAATTACATGTCGGTCATCAACACCCGTAGTTTTGGCCGATTCTGGCTTGTTTCATGAACTATTACTCACTGTTTTGGGGACCCGGACTAATTCCCACGATTGACGAACCCCGGGGTGCGTTTATGTGTCGGTCATAAACACTTGCAGTTTTGGCCGATTCTGGCCCGTTTCGTGGACAATTACTCACTGTTTCGGGGTCCCGGACTTATTTTCACGATTGATGTACCCCGGAGCGCATTTACGTGTTGGTCATAAATACTCGTAGTTTTGGCTGATTCTGGCTAGTTTCATGGACTATTACTCACTGTTTTGGGGTCGCGGAGTGATTTCCACGATTGATGAACCCCGGGGTGCGTTTACGTGTCGGTCATAAATACTCGCAGTTTTGGCCGATTCTGGCCAGTTTCTTGGACTATTACTCACTGTTTTGGGGTCCCGAAGTGATTTCCACGATTGACGAATCCCGGGGTGCGTTTATGTGTTGGTCATAAACACTCGCAGTTATTGCGGATTCTGCCTCATTTCATGGACTATTATTCACTGTTTTTGGGTCCCGGAGTGATTTCCACAATTGACGAACCCCGAGGTGCGTTTACATGTCTGTCGTCAACACTCACAAGTTTGGCCAATTCTGACCCGTTTCGTGGACTATTACTCACCGTTTTGGGGTCCCGAAGCGATTTCCATAGTTCTTGAACCCCAAGGTGCAATTACATGTCGGTCATCAACACCCGTAGTTTTGGCCGATTCTGGCCTGTTTCATGAACTATTACTCACTGTTTTGGGGACCCGGACTAATTCCCACGATTGACGAACCCCGGGGTGCGTTTATGTGTCGGTCATAAACACTTGCAGTTTTGGCCGATTCTGGCCCGTTTCGTGGACAATTACTCACTGTTTCGGGGTCCCGGACTTATTTTCACGATTGATGTACCCCGGAGCGCATTTACGTGTTGGTCATAAATACTCGTAGTTTTGGCTGATTCTGGCTAGTTTCATGGACTATTACTCACTGTTTTGGGGTCGCGGAGTGATTTCCACGATTGATGAACCCCGGGGTGCGTTTACGTGTCGGTCATAAATACTCGCAGTTTTGGCCGATTCTGGCCAGTTTCTTGGACTATTACTCACTGTTTTGGGGTCCCGAAGTGATTTCCACGATTGACGAATCCCGGGGTGCGTTTATGTGTTGGTCATAAACACTCGCAGTTATTGCGGATTCTGCCTCATTTCATGGACTATTATTCACTGTTTTTGGGTCCCGGAGTGATTTCCACAATTGACGAACCCCGAGGTGCGTTTACATGTCTGTCGTCAACACTCACAAGTTTGGCCAATTCTGACCCGTTTCGTGGACTATTACTCACCGTTTTGGGGTCCCGAAGCGATTTCCATAGTTCTTGAACCCCAAGGTGCAATTACATGTCGGTCATCAACACCCGTAGTTTTGGCCGATTCTGGCCTGTTTCATGAACTATTACTCACTGTTTTGGGGACCCGGACTAATTCCCACGATTGACGAACCCCGGGGTGCGTTTATGTGTCGGTCATAAACACTTGCAGTTTTGGCCGATTCTGGCCCGTTTCGTGGACAATTACTCACTGTTTCGGGGTCCCGGACTTATTTTCACGATTGATGTACCCCGGAGCGCATTTACGTGTCGGTCATAAATACTCGTAGTTTTGGCTGATTCTGGCTAGTTTCATGGACTATTACTCACTGTTTTGGGGTCGCGGAGTGATTTGCACGATTGATGAACCCCGGGGTGCGTTTACGTGTCGGTCATAAATACTCGCAGTTTTGGCCGATTCTGGCCAGTTTCTTGGACTATTACTCACTGTTTTGGGGTCCCGAAGTGATTTCCACGATTGACGAATCCCGGGGTGCGTTTATGTGTTGGTCATAAACACTCGCAGTTATTGCGGATTCTGCCTCATTTCATGGACTATTATTCACTGTTTTTGGGTCCCGGAGTGATTTCCACAATTGACGAACCCCGAGGTGCGTTTACATGTCTGTCGTCAACACTCACAAGTTTGGCCAATTCTGACCCGTTTCGTGGACTATTACTCACCGTTTTGGGGTCCCGAAGCGATTTCCATAGTTCTTGAACCCCAAGGTGCAATTACATGTCGGTCATCAACACCCGTAGTTTTGGCCGATTCTGGCCTGTTTCATGAACTATTACTCACTGTTTTGGGGACCCGGACTAATTCCCACGATTGACGAACCCCGGGGTGCGTTTATGTGTCGGTCATAAACACTTGCAGTTTTGGCCGATTCTGGCCCGTTTCGTGGACAATTACTCACTGTTTCGGGGTCCCGGACTTATTTTCACGATTGATGTACCCCGGAGCGCATTTACGTGTCGGTCATAAATACTCGTAGTTTTGGCTGATTCTGGCTAGTTTCATGGACTATTACTCACTGTTTTGGGGTCGCGGAGTGATTTGCACGATTGATGAACCCCGGGGTGCGTTTACGTGTCGGTCATAAATACTCGCAGTTTTGGCCGATTCTGGCCAGTTTCTTGGACTATTACTCACTGTTTTGGGGTCCCGAAGTGATTTCCACGATTGACGAATCCCGGGGTGCGTTTATGTGTTGGTCATAAACACTCGCAGTTATTGCGGATTCTGCCTCATTTCACGGACTATTATTCACTGTTTTTGGGTCCCGGAGTGATTTCCACAATTGACGAACCCCGAGGTGCGTTTACATGTCTGTCGTCAACACTCACAAGTTTGGCCAATTCTGACCCGTTTCGTGGACTATTACTCACCGTTTTGGGGTCCCGAAGCGATTTCCATAGTTCTTGAACCCCAAGGTGCAATTACATGTCGGTCATCAACACCCGTAGTTTTGGCCGATTCTGGCTTGTTTCATGAACTATTACTCACTGTTTTGGGGACCCGGACTAATTCCCACGATTGACGAACCCCGGGGTGCGTTTATGTGTCGGTCATAAACACTTGCAGTTTTGGCCGATTCTGGCCCGTTTCGTGGACAATTACTCACTGTTTCGGGGTCCCGGACTTATTTTCACGATTGATGTACCCCGGAGCGCATTTACGTGTCGGTCATAAATACTCGTAGTTTTGGCTGATTCTGGCTAGTTTCATGGACTATTACTCACTGTTTTGGGGTCGCGGAGTGATTTGCACGATTGATGAACCCCGGGGTGCGTTTACGTGTCGGTCATAAATACTCGCAGTTTTGGCCGATTCTGGCCAGTTTCTTGGACTATTACTCACTGTTTTGGGGTCCCGAAGTGATTTCCACGATTGACGAATCCCGGGGTGCGTTTATGTGTTGGTCATAAACACTCGCAGTTATTGCGGATTCTGCCTCATTTCACGGACTATTATTCACTGTTTTTGGGTCCCGGAGTGATTTCCACAATTGACGAACCCCGAGGTGCGTTTACATGTCTGTCGTCAACACTCACAAGTTTGGCCAATTCTGACCCGTTTCGTGGACTATTACTCACCGTTTTGGGGTCCCGAAGCGATTTCCATAGTTCTTGAACCCAAAGGTGCAATTACATGTCGGTCATCAACACCCGTAGTTTTGGCCGATTCTGGCCTGTTTCATGAACTATTACTCACTGTTTTGGGGACCCGGACTAATTCCCACGATTGACGAACCCCGGGGTGCGTTTATGTGTCGGTCATAAACACTTGCAGTTTTGGCCGATTCTGGCCCGTTTCGTGGACAATTACTCACTGTTTCGGGGTCCCGGACTTATTTTCACGATTGATGTACCCCGGAGCGCATTTACGTGTCGGTCATAAATACTCGTAGTTTTGGCTGATTCTGGCTAGTTTCATGGACTATTACTCACTGTTTTGGGGTCGCGGAGTGATTTCCACGATTGATGAACCCCGGGGTGCGTTTACGTGTCGGTCATAAATACTCGCAGTTTTGGCCGATTCTGGCCAGTTTCTTGGACTATTACTCACTGTTTTGGGGTCCCGAAGTGATTTCCACGATTGACGAATCCCGGGGTGCGTTTATGTGTTGGTCATAAACACTCGCAGTTATTGCGGATTCTGCCTCATTTCATGGACTATTATTCACTGTTTTTGGGTCCCGGAGTGATTTCCACAATTGACGAACCCCGAGGTGCGTTTACATGTCTGTCGTCAACACTCACAAGTTTGGCCAATTCTGACCCGTTTCGTGGACTATTACTCACCGTTTTGGGGTCCCGAAGCGATTTCCATAGTTCTTGAACCCAAAGGTGCAATTACATGTCGGTCATCAACACCCGTAGTTTTGGCCGATTCTGGCCTGTTTCATGAACTATTACTCACTGTTTTGGGGACCCGGACTAATTCCCACGATTGACGAACCCCGGGGTGCGTTTATGTGTCGGTCATAAACACTTGCAGTTTTGGCCGATTCTGGCCCGTTTCGTGGACAATTACTCACTGTTTCGGGGTCCCGGACTTATTTTCACGATTGATGTACCCCGGAGCGCATTTACGTGTCGGTCATAAATACTCGTAGTTTTGGCTGATTCTGGCTAGTTTCATGGACTATTACTCACTGTTTTGGGGTCGCGGAGTGATTTCCACGATTGATGAACCCCGGGGTGCGTTTACGTGTCGGTCATAAATACTCGCAGTTTTGGCCGATTCTGGCCAGTTTCTTGGACTATTACTCACTGTTTTGGGGTCCCGAAGTGATTTCCACGATTGACGAATCCCGGGGTGCGTTTATGTGTTGGTCATAAACACTCGCAGTTATTGCGGATTCTGCCTCATTTCATGGACTATTATTCACTGTTTTTGGGTCCCGGAGTGATTTCCACAATTGACGAACCCCGAGGTGCGTTTACATGTCTGTCGTCAACACTCACAAGTTTGGCCAATTCTGACCCGTTTCGTGGACTATTACTCACCGTTTTGGGGTCCCGAAGCGATTTCCATAGTTCTTGAACCCCAAGGTGCAATTACATGTCGGTCATCAACACCCGTAGTTTTGGCCGATTCTGGCCTGTTTCATGAACTATTACTCACTGTTTTGGGGACCCGGACTAATTCCCACGATTGACGAACCCCGGGGTGCGTTTATGTGTCGGTCATAAACACTTGCAGTTTTGGCCGATTCTGGCCCGTTTCGTGGACAATTACTCACTGTTTCGGGGTCCCGGACTTATTTTCACGATTGATGTACCCCGGAGCGCATTTACGTGTCGGTCATAAATACTCGTAGTTTTGGCTGATTCTGGCTAGTTTCATGGACTATTACTCACTGTTTTGGGCTCGCGGAGTGATTTGCACGATTGATGAACCCCGGGGTGCGTTTACGTGTCGGTCATAAATACTCGCAGTTTTGGCCGATTCTGGCCAGTTTCTTGGACTATTACTCACTGTTTTGGGGTCCCGAAGTGATTTCCACGATTGACGAATCCCGGGGTGCGTTTATGTGTTGGTCATAAACACTCGCAGTTATTGCGGATTCTGCCTCATTTCATGGACTATTATTCACTGTTTTTGGGTCCCGGAGTGATTTCCACAATTGACGAACCCCGAGGTGCGTTTACATGTCTGTCGTCAACACTCACAAGTTTGGCCAATTCTGACCCGTTTCGTGGACTATTACTCACCGTTTTGGGGTCCCGAAGCGATTTCCATAGTTCTTGAACCCCAAGGTGCAATTACATGTCGGTCATCAACACCCGTAGTTTTGGCCGATTCTGGCCTGTTTCATGAACTATTACTCACTGTTTTGGGGACCCGGACTAATTCCCACGATTGACGAACCCCGGGGTGCGTTTATGTGTCGGTCATAAACACTTGCAGTTTTGGCCGATTCTGGCCCGTTTCGTGGACAATTACTCACTGTTTCGGGGTCCCGGACTTATTTTCACGATTGATGTACCCCGGAGCGCATTTACGTGTCGGTCATAAATACTCGTAGTTTTGGCTGATTCTGGCTAGTTTCATGGACTATTACTCACTGTTTTGGGGTCGCGGAGTGATTTGCACGATTGATGAACCCCGGGGTGCGTTTACGTGTCGGTCATAAATACTCGCAGTTTTGGCCGATTCTGGCCAGTTTCTTGGACTATTACTCACTGTTTTGGGGTCCCGAAGTGATTTCCACGATTGACGAATCCCGGGGTGCGTTTATGTGTTGGTCATAAACACTCGCAGTTATTGCGGATTCTGCCTCATTTCATGGACTATTATTCACTGTTTTTGGGTCCCGGAGTGATTTCCACAATTGACGAACCCCGAGGTGCGTTTACATGTCTGTCGTCAACACTCACAAGTTTGGCCAATTCTGACCCGTTTCGTGGACTATTACTCACCGTTTTGGGGTCCCGAAGCGATTTCCATAGTTCTTGAACCCAAAGGTGCAATTACATGTCGGTCATCAACACCCGTAGTTTTGGCCGATTCTGGCCTGTTTCATGAACTATTACTCACTGTTTTGGGGACCCGGACTAATTCCCACGATTGACGAACCCCGGGGTGCGTTTATGTGTCGGTCATAAACACTTGCAGTTTTGGCCGATTCTGGCCCGTTTCGTGGACAATTACTCACTGTTTCGGGGTCCCGGACTTATTTTCACGATTGATGTACCCCGGAGCGCATTTACGTGTCGGTCATAAATACTCGTAGTTTTGGCTGATTCTGGCTAGTTTCATGGACTATTACTCACTGTTTTGGGGTCGCGGAGTGATTTCCACGATTGATGAACCCCGGGGTGCGTTTACGTGTCGGTCATAAATACTCGCAGTTTTGGCCGATTCTGGCCAGTTTCTTGGACTATTACTCACTGTTTTGGGGTCCCGAAGTGATTTCCACGATTGACGAATCCCGGGGTGCGTTTATGTGTTGGTCATAAACACTCGCAGTTATTGCGGATTCTGCCTCATTTCATGGACTATTATTCACTGTTTTTGGGTCCCGGAGTGATTTCCACAATTGACGAACCCCGAGGTGCGTTTACATGTCTGTCGTCAACACTCACAAGTTTGGCCAATTCTGACCCGTTTCGTGGACTATTACTCACCGTTTTGGGGTCCCGAAGCGATTTCCATAGTTCTTGAACCCCAAGGTGCAATTACATGTCGGTCATCAACACCCGTAGTTTTGGCCGATTCTGGCCTGTTTCATGAACTATTACTCACTGTTTTGGGGACCCGGACTAATTCCCACGATTGACGAACCCCGGGGTGCGTTTATGTGTCGGTCATAAACACTTGCAGTTTTGGCCGATTCTGGCCCGTTTCGTGGACAATTACTCACTGTTTCGGGGTCCCGGACTTATTTTCACGATTGATGTACCCCGGAGCGCATTTACGTGTCGGTCATAAATACTCGTAGTTTTGGCTGATTCTGGCTAGTTTCATGGACTATTACTCACTGTTTTGGGGTCGCGGAGTGATTTGCACGATTGATGAACCCCGGGGTGCGTTTACGTGTCGGTCATAAATACTCGCAGTTTTGGCCGATTCTGGCCAGTTTCTTGGACTATTACTCACTGTTTTGGGGTCCCGAAGTGATTTCCACGATTGACGAATCCCGGGGTGCGTTTATGTGTTGGTCATAAACACTCGCAGTTATTGCGGATTCTGCCTCATTTCATGGACTATTATTCACTGTTTTTGGGTCCCGGAGTGATTTCCACAATTGACGAACCCCGAGGTGCGTTTACATGTCTGTCGTCAACACTCACAAGTTTGGCCAATTCTGACCCGTTTCGTGGACTATTACTCACCGTTTTGGGGTCCCGAAGCGATTTCCATAGTTCTTGAACCCAAAGGTGCAATTACATGTCGGTCATCAACACCCGTAGTTTTGGCCGATTCTGGCCTGTTTCATGAACTATTACTCACTGTTTTGGGGACCCGGACTAATTCCCACGATTGACGAACCCCGGGGTGCGTTTATGTGTCGGTCATAAACACTTGCAGTTTTGGCCGATTCTGGCCCGTTTCATGGACAATTACTCACTGTTTCGGGGTCCCGGACTTATTTTCACGATTGATGTACCCCGGAGCGCATTTACGTGTCGGTCATAAATACTCGTAGTTTTGGCTGATTCTGGCTAGTTTCATGGACTATTACTCACTGTTTTGGGGTCGCGGAGTGATTTCCACGATTGATGAACCCCGGGGTGCGTTTACGTGTCGGTCATAAATACTCGCAGTTTTGGCCGATTCTGGCCAGTTTCTTGGACTATTACTCACTGTTTTGGGGTCCCGAAGTGATTTCCACGATTGACGAATCCCGGGGTGCGTTTATGTGTTGGTCATAAACACTCGCAGTTATTGCGGATTCTGCCTCATTTCATGGACTATTATTCACTGTTTTTGGGTCCCGGAGTGATTTCCACAATTGACGAACCCCGAGGTGCGTTTACATGTCTGTCGTCAACACTCACAAGTTTGGCCAATTCTGACCCGTTTCGTGGACTATTACTCACCGTTTTGGGGTCCCGAAGCGATTTCCATAGTTCTTGAACCCAAAGGTGCAATTACATGTCGGTCATCAACACCCGTAGTTTTGGCCGATTCTGGCCTGTTTCATGAACTATTACTCACTGTTTTGGGGACCCGGACTAATTCCCACGATTGACGAACCCCGGGGTGCGTTTATGTGTCGGTCATAAACACTTGCAGTTTTGGCCGATTCTGGCCCGTTTCGTGGACAATTACTCACTGTTTCGGGGTCCCGGACTTATTTTCACGATTGATGTACCCCGGAGCGCATTTACGTGTCGGTCATAAATACTCGTAGTTTTGGCTGATTCTGGCTAGTTTCATGGACTATTACTCACTGTTTTGGGGTCGCGGAGTGATTTCCACGATTGATGAACCCCGGGGTGCGTTTACGTGTCGGTCATAAATACTCGCAGTTTTGGCCGATTCTGGCCAGTTTCTTGGACTATTACTCACTGTTTTGGGGTCCCGAAGTGATTTCCACGATTGACGAATCCCGGGGTGCGTTTATGTGTTGGTCATAAACACTCGCAGTTATTGCGGATTCTGCCTCATTTCATGGACTATTATTCACTGTTTTTGGGTCCCGGAGTGATTTCCACAATTGACGAACCCCGAGGTGCGTTTACATGTCTGTCGTCAACACTCACAAGTTTGGCCAATTCTGACCCGTTTCGTGGACTATTACTCACCGTTTTGGGGTCCCGAAGCGATTTCCATAGTTCTTGAACCCCAAGGTGCAATTACATGTCGGTCATCAACACCCGTAGTTTTGGCCGATTCTGGCCTGTTTCATGAACTATTACTCACTGTTTTGGGGACCCGGACTAATTCCCACGATTGACGAACCCCGGGGTGCGTTTATGTGTCGGTCATAAACACTTGCAGTTTTGGCCGATTCTGGCCCGTTTCGTGGACAATTACTCACTGTTTCGGGGTCCCGGACTTATTTTCACGATTGATGTACCCCGGAGCGCATTTACGTGTCGGTCATAAATACTCGTAGTTTTGGCTGATTCTGGCTAGTTTCATGGACTATTACTCACTGTTTTGGGGTCGCGGAGTGATTTGCACGATTGATGAACCCCGGGGTGCGTTTACGTGTCGGTCATAAATACTCGCAGTTTTGGCCGATTCTGGCCAGTTTCTTGGACTATTACTCACTGTTTTGGGGTCCCGAAGTGATTTCCACGATTGACGAATCCCGGGGTGCGTTTATGTGTTGGTCATAAACACTCGCAGTTATTGCGGATTCTGCCTCATTTCATGGACTATTATTCACTGTTTTTGGGTCCCGGAGTGATTTCCACAATTGACGAACCCCGAGGTGCGTTTACATGTCTGTCGTCAACACTCACAAGTTTGGCCAATTCTGACCCGTTTCGTGGACTATTACTCACCGTTTTGGGGTCCCGAAGCGATTTCCATAGTTCTTGAACCCAAAGGTGCAATTACATGTCGGTCATCAACACCCGTAGTTTTGGCCGATTCTGGCCTGTTTCATGAACTATTACTCACTGTTTTGGGGACCCGGACTAATTCCCACGATTGACGAACCCCGGGGTGCGTTTATGTGTCGGTCATAAACACTTGCAGTTTTGGCCGATTCTGGCCCGTTTCATGGACAATTACTCACTGTTTCGGGGTCCCGGACTTATTTTCACGATTGATGTACCCCGGAGCGCATTTACGTGTCGGTCATAAATACTCGTAGTTTTGGCTGATTCTGGCTAGTTTCATGGACTATTACTCACTGTTTTGGGGTCGCGGAGTGATTTCCACGATTGATGAACCCCGGGGTGCGTTTACGTGTCGGTCATAAATACTCGCAGTTTTGGCCGATTCTGGCCAGTTTCTTGGACTATTACTCACTGTTTTGGGGTCCCGAAGTGATTTCCACGATTGACGAATCCCGGGGTGCGTTTATGTGTTGGTCATAAACACTCGCAGTTATTGCGGATTCTGCCTCATTTCATGGACTATTATTCACTGTTTTTGGGTCCCGGAGTGATTTCCACAATTGACGAACCCCGAGGTGCGTTTACATGTCTGTCGTCAACACTCACAAGTTTGGCCAATTCTGACCCGTTTCGTGGACTATTACTCACCGTTTTGGGGTCCCGAAGCGATTTCCATAGTTCTTGAACCCCAAGGTGCAATTACATGTCGGTCATCAACACCCGTAGTTTTGGCCGATTCTGGCCTGTTTCATGAACTATTACTCACTGTTTTGGGGACCCGGACTAATTCCCACGATTGACGAACCCCGGGGTGCGTTTATGTGTCGGTCATAAACACTTGCAGTTTTGGCCGATTCTGGCCCGTTTCGTGGACAATTACTCACTGTTTCGGGGTCCCGGACTTATTTTCACGATTGATGTACCCCGGAGCGCATTTACGTGTCGGTCATAAATACTCGTAGTTTTGGCTGATTCTGGCTAGTTTCATGGACTATTACTCACTGTTTTGGGGTCGCGGAGTGATTTGCACGATTGATGAACCCCGGGGTGCGTTTACGTGTCGGTCATAAATACTCGCAGTTTTGGCCGATTCTGGCCAGTTTCTTGGACTATTACTCACTGTTTTGGGGTCCCGAAGTGATTTCCACGATTGACGAATCCCGGGGTGCGTTTATGTGTTGGTCATAAACACTCGCAGTTATTGCGGATTCTGCCTCATTTCATGGACTATTATTCACTGTTTTTGGGTCCCGGAGTGATTTCCACAATTGACGAACCCCGAGGTGCGTTTACATGTCTGTCGTCAACACTCACAAGTTTGGCCAATTCTGACCCGTTTCGTGGACTATTACTCACCGTTTTGGGGTCCCGAAGCGATTTCCATAGTTCTTGAACCCAAAGGTGCAATTACATGTCGGTCATCAACACCCGTAGTTTTGGCCGATTCTGGCCTGTTTCATGAACTATTACTCACTGTTTTGGGGACCCGGACTAATTCCCACGATTGACGAACCCCGGGGTGCGTTTATGTGTCGGTCATAAACACTTGCAGTTTTGGCCGATTCTGGCCCGTTTCGTGGACAATTACTCACTGTTTCGGGGTCCCGGACTTATTTTCACGATTGATGTACCCCGGAGCGCATTTACGTGTCGGTCATAAATACTCGTAGTTTTGGCTGATTCTGGCTAGTTTCATGGACTATTACTCACTGTTTTGGGGTCGCGGAGTGATTTCCACGATTGATGAACCCCGGGGTGCGTTTACGTGTCGGTCATAAATACTCGCAGTTTTGGCCGATTCTGGCCAGTTTCTTGGACTATTACTCACTGTTTTGGGGTCCCGAAGTGATTTCCACGATTGACGAATCCCGGGGTGCGTTTATGTGTTGGTCATAAACACTCGCAGTTATTGCGGATTCTGCCTCATTTCACGGACTATTATTCACTGTTTTTGGGTCCCGGAGTGATTTCCACAATTGACGAACCCCGAGGTGCGTTTACATGTCTGTCATCAACACTCACAAGTTTGGCCAATTCTGACCCGTTTCGTGGACTATTACTCACCGTTTTGGGGTCCCGAAGCGATTTCCATAGTTCTTGAACCCAAAGGTGCAATTACATGTCGGTCATCAACACCCGTAGTTTTGGCCGATTCTGGCCTGTTTCATGAACTATTACTCACTGTTTTGGGGACCCGGACTAATTCCCACGATTGACGAACCCCGGGGTGCGTTTATGTGTCGGTCATAAACACTTGCAGTTTTGGCCGATTCTGGCCCGTTTCGTGGACAATTACTCACTGTTTCGGGGTCCCGGACTTATTTTCACGATTGATGTACCCCGGAGCGCATTTACGTGTCGGTCATAAATACTCGTAGTTTTGGCTGATTCTGGCTAGTTTCATGGACTATTACTCACTGTTTTGGGGCCGCGGAGTGATTTCCACGATTGACGAACCCCGGGGTGCGTTTACGTGTCGGTCATCAACACTCGCAGTTTTGGCCGATTCTGGCCTGTTTCATGGACTATTACTCACTGTTTTGGGGTCCCGAAGTGATTTCCACGATTGACGAATCCCGGGGTGCGTTTATGTGTTGGTCATAAACACTCGCAGTTATTGCGGATTCTGCCTCATTTCATGGACTATTATTCACTGTTTTTGGGTCCCGGAGTGATTTCCACAATTGACGAACCCCGAGGTGCGTTTACGTGTCTGTCGTCAACACTCACAAGTTTGGCCAATTCTGACCCGTTTCGTGGACTATTACTCACCGTTTTGGGGTCCCGAAGCGATTTCCATAGTTCTTGAACCCCAAGGTGCAATTACATGTCGGTCATCAACACCCGTAGTTTTGGCCGATTCTGGCGTGTTTCATGAACTATTACTCACTGTTTTGGGGACCCGGACTAATTCCCACGATTGACGAACCCCGGGGTGCGTTTATGTGTCGGTCATAAACACTTGCAGTTTTGGCCGATTCTGGCCCGTTTCGTGGACAATTACTCACTGTTTCGGGGTCCCGGACTTATTTTCACGATTGATGTACCCCGGAGCGCATTTACGTGTCGGTCATAAATACTCGTAGTTTTGGCTGATTCTGGCTAGTTTCATGGACTATTACTCACTGTTTTGGGGTCGCGGAGTGATTTCCACGATTGATGAACCCCGGGGTGCGTTTACGTGTCGGTCATAAATACTCGCAGTTTTGGCCGATTCTGGCCAGTTTCTTGGACTATTACTCACTGTTTTGGGGTCCCGAAGTGATTTCCACGATTGGCGAACCCCGGCGTGCGTTTACGTGTCGGTCATCAACACCCGCAGTTTTGGCCGATTCTGCCTCGTTTCGTGGACTATTATTCACTGTTTTTGGGTCCCGGAGTGGTTTCCACAATTGACGAACCCCGAGGTGCGTTTACATGTCCGTCGTCAACACTCACAACTTTGGCCAATTCTGACCCGTTTCATGGACTATTACTCACCGTTTTGGGGTCCCGAAGCGATTTCCATAGTTCTTGAACCCCAAGGTGCAATTACATGTCGGTCATCAACACCCGTAGTTTTGGCCGATTCTGGCCCGTTTCATGAACTATTACTCACTGTTATGGGGACCCGGAGTAATTCCCACGATTGACGAACCCCGGGGTGCGTTTATGTGTCGGTCATAAACACATGCAGTTTTGGCCGATTCTGGCCCGTTTCGTGGACAATTACTCACTGTTTCGGGGTCCCGGACTTATTTCCACGATTGATGAACCCCGGAGCGCATTTACGTGTCGGTCATAAATACTCATAGTTTTGGCCGATTCTGGCTAGTTTCATGGACTATTACTCACTGTTTTGGTGTCGCGGAGTGATTTCCACGATTGACGAACCCCGGGGTGCGTTTACCCGTTGGTCATAAACACTCGCAGTTATTGCGGATTCTGCCTCATTTCATGGACTATTATTCACTGTTTTTGGGTCCCGGAGTGATTTCCACAATTGACGAACCCCGAGGTGCGTTTACATGTCCGTCGTCAACACTCACAACTTTGGCCGATTCTGACCCGTTTCGTGGACTATTACTCACCGTTTTGGGGTCCCGAAGCGATTTCCATAGTTCTTGAACCCCAAAGTGCAATCACATGTCGGTCATCAACACCCATAGTTTTGGCCGATTCTGGCCCGTTTCATGAACTATTACTCACTGTTTTGGGGACCCGCACTAATTCCCACGATTGACGAACCCCAGGGTGCGTTTATGTGTCGGTCATAAACACTTGCAGTTTTGGCCGATTCTGGCCCGTTTCGTGGACAATTACTCACTGTTTTGGGGTCTCGGACTTATTTCCACGATTGATGAACCCCGGAGCGCATTTACGTGTCGGTCATAAATACTCGTAGTTTTGGCCGATTCTGGCTAGTTTCATGGACTATTACTCACTGTTTTGGGGCCGCGGAGTGATTTCCACGATTGACGAACCCCGGGGTGCGTTTACGTGTCGGTCGTCAACACTCGCAGTTTTGGCCGATTCTGGCCTGTTTCATGGACTATTACTGATTGTTTTGGTGTCCCGGACTGATTTCCACGATTGACGAACCCCGGGGTGCGTTTACGTGTCGATCATAAACACTCGCAGTTTTGGCCGATTATGACAAGTTTCATGGACTATTACTCACTGTTTTGGGGTCCGTGAGTGATTTCCATGATTGACCAATCCTGGGGTGCGTTTACATGTCGGTCATCAACACCCGCAGTTTTGGCCGATTCTGGCTCGTTTCATGGACTATTATTCACTGTTTTTGGGTCCCGGAGTGATTTCCACGATTGACGAACCCCGAGGTGCGTTTACATGTCCGTCATCAGCACTCACAACTCTGGCAAATTCTGACCCGTTTCGTGGACTATTACTCACCGTTTTAGGGTCCCGGACTTATTTGCACGATTGATGAACCCTGGAGCGCGTTTACGTGTCGGTCATAAATACTCGCAGTTTTGGCCGATTCTGGCCAGTTTCTTGGACTATTACTCACTGTTTTGGGGTCCCGAAGTGATTTCCACGATTGACGAACCCCGGGGTGCGTTTACGTGTTGGTCATAAACACTCGCAGTTATTGCGGATTCTGCCTCATTTCATGGACTATTATTCACTGTTTTGGGTCCCGGAGTGATTTCCACAATTGACGAACCCCGAGGTGCGTTTACATGTCCGTCGTCAACACTCACAACTTTGGCCAATTCTGACCCGTTTCGTGGACTATTACTCACCGTTTTGGGGTCCCGAAGCGATTTCCATAGTTCTTGAACCACAAGGTGCAATTACATGTCGGTCATCAACACCCGTAGTTTTGGCCGATTCTGGGCCGTTTCATGAACTATTACTCACTGTTTTGGGGACCCGGACTAATTCCCACGATTGACGAACCCCGGGGTGCGTTTATGTGTCGGTCATAAACACCCACAGTTTTGGCCGATTCTGGCTCGTTTCATGGACTATTATTCACTGTTTTTGGGTCCCGGAGTGATTTCCACGATTGACGAACCCCGAGGTGCGTTTACATGTCCGTCATCAGCACTCACAACTCTGGCAAATTCTGACCCGTTTCGTGGACTATTACTCACCGTTTTAGGGTCCCGGACTTATTTGCACGATTGATGAACCCTGGAGCGCGTTTACGTGTCGGTCATAAATACTCGCAGTTTTGGCCGATTCTGGCCAGTTTCTTGGACTATTACTCACTGTTTTGGGGTCCCGAAGTGATTTCCACGATTGACGAATCCCGCGGTGCGTTTATGTGTTGGTCATAAACACTCGCAGTTATTGCGGATTCTGCCTCATTTCATGGACTATTATTCACTGTTTTTGGGTCCCGGAGTGATTTCCACAATTGACGAACCCCGAGGTGCGTTTACGTGTCTGTCGTCAACACTCACAAGTTTGGCCAATTCTGACCCGTTTCATGGACTATTACTCACCGTTTTGGGGTCCCGAAGCGATTTCCATAGTTCTTGAACCCCAAGGTGCAATTACATGTCGGTCATCAACACCCTTAGTTTTGGCCGATTCTGGCCTGTTTCATGAACTATTACTCACTGTTTTGGGGACCCGGACTAATTCCCACGATTGACGAACCCCGGGGTGCGTTTATGTGTCGGTCATAAACACTTGCAGTTTTGGCCGATTCTGGCGCGTTTCGTGGACAATTACTCACTGTTTCGGGGTCCCGGACTTACTTTCACGATTGATGTACCCCGGAGCGCATTTACGTGTCGGTCATAAATACTCGTAGTTTTGGCTGATTCTGGCTAGTTTCATGGACTATTACTCACTGTTTTGGGGTCGCGGAGTGATTTCCACGATTGATGAACCCCGGGGTGCGTTTACGTGTCGGTCATAAATACTCGCAGTTTTGGCCGATTCTAGCCAGTTTCTTGGACTATTACTCACTGTTTTGGGGTCCCGAAGTGATTTCCATGATTGGCGAACCCCGGCGTGCGTTTACGTGTCGGTCATCAACACCCGCAGTTTTGGCCGATTCTGCCTCGTTTCGTGGACTATTATTCACTGTTTTTGGGTCCCGGAGTGATTTCCACAATTGACGAACCCCGAGGTGCGTTGACAGGTCCGTCGTCAACACTCACAACTTTGGCCAATTCTGACCCGTTTCATGGACTATTACTCACCGTTTTGGGGTCCCGAAGCGATTTCCATAGTTCTTGAACCCCAAGGTGCAATTACATGTCGGTCATCAACACCCGTAGTTTTGGCCGATTCTGGCCCGTTTCATGAACTATTACTCACTGTTATGGGGACCCGGAGTAATTCCCACGATTGACGAACCCCGGGGTGCGTTTATGTGTCGGTCATAAACACATGCAGTTTTGGCCGATTCTGGCCCGTTTCGTGGACAATTACTCACTGTTTCGGGGTCCCGGACTTATTTCCACGATTGATGAACCCCGGAGCGCATTTACGTGTCGGTCATAAATACTCATAGTTTTGGCCGATTCTGGCTAGTTTCATGGACTATTACTCACTGTTTTGGTGTCGCGGAGTGATTTCCACGATTGACGAACCCCGGGGTGCGTTTACCCGTTGGTCATAAACACTCGCAGTTATTGCGGATTCTGCCTCATTTCATGGACTATTATTCACTGTTTTTGGGTCCCGGAGTGATTTCCACAATTGACGAACCCCGAGGTGCGTTTACATGTCCGTCGTCAACACTCACAACTTTGGCCGATTCTGACCCGTTTCGTGGACTATTACTCACCGTTTTGGGGTCCCGAAGCGATTTCCATAGTTCTTGAACCCCAAAGTGCAATCACATGTCGGTCATCAACACCCATAGTTTTGGCCGATTCTGGCCCGTTTCATGAACTATTACTCACTGTTTTGGGGACCCGCACTAATTCCCACGATTGACGAACCCCAGGGTGCGTTTATGTGTCGGTCATAAACTCTTGCAGTTTTGGCCGATTCTGGCCCGTTTCGTGGACAATTACTCACTGTTTTGGGGTCTCGGACTTATTTCCACGATTGATGAACCCCGGAGCGCATTTACGTGTCGGTCATAAATACTCGTAGTTTTGGCCGATTCTGGCTAGTTTCATGGACTATTACTCACTGTTTTGGGGCCGCGGAGTGATTTCCACGATTGACGAACCCCGGGGTGCGTTTACGTGTCGGTCGTCAACACTCGCAGTTTTGGCCGATTCTGGCCTGTTTCATGGACTATTACTGATTGTTTTGGTGTCCCGGACTGATTTCCACGATTGACGAACCCCGGGGTGCGTTTACGTGTCGATCATAAACACTCGCAGTTTTGGCCGATTATGACAAGTTTCATGGACTATTACTCACTGTTTTGGGGTCCGTGAGTGATTTCCATGATTGACCAATCCTGGGGTGCGTTTACATGTCGGTCATCAACACCCGCAGTTTTGGCCGATTCTGGCTCGTTTCATGGACTATTATTCACTGTTTTTGGGTCCCGGAGTGATTTCCACGATTGACGAACCCCGAGGTGCGTTTACATGTCCGTCATCAGCACTCACAACTCTGGCAAATTCTGACCCGTTTCGTGGACTATTACTCACCGTTTTAGGGTCCCGGACTTATTTGCACGATTGATGAACCCTGGAGCGCGTTTACGTGTCGGTCATAAATACTCGCAGTTTTGGCCGATTCTGGCCAGTTTCTTGGACTATTACTCACTGTTTTGGGGTCCCGAAGTGATTTCCACGATTGACGAACCCCGGGGTGCGTTTACGTGTTGGTCATAAACACTCGCAGTTATTGCGGATTCTGCCTCATTTCATGGACTATTATTCACTGTTTTGGGTCCCGGAGTGATTTCCACAATTGACGAACCCCGAGGTGCGTTTACATGTCCGTCGTCAACACTCACAACTTTGGCCAATTCTGACCCGTTTCGTGGACTATTACTCACCGTTTTGGGGTCCCGAAGCGATTTCCATAGTTCTTGAACCACAAGGTGCAATTACATGTCGGTCATCAACACCCGTAGTTTTGGCCGATTCTGGGCCGTTTCATGAACTATTACTCACTGTTTTGGGGACCCGGACTAATTCCCACGATTGACGAACCCCGGGGTGCGTTTATGTGTCGGTCATAAACACCCACAGTTTTGGCCGATTCTGGCTCGTTTCATGGACTATTATTCACTGTTTTTGGGTCCCGGAGTGATTTCCACGATTGACGAACCCCGAGGTGCGTTTACATGTCCGTCATCAGCACTCACAACTCTGGCAAATTCTGACCCGTTTCGTGGACTATTACTCACCGTTTTAGGGTCCCGGACTTATTTGCACGATTGATGAACCCTGGAGCGCGTTTACGTGTCGGTCATAAATACTCGCAGTTTTGGCCGATTCTGGCCAGTTTCTTGGACTATTACTCACTGTTTTGGGGTCCCGAAGTGATTTCCACGATTGACGAATCCCGCGGTGCGTTTATGTGTTGGTCATAAACACTCGCAGTTATTGCGGATTCTGCCTCATTTCATGGACTATTATTCACTGTTTTTGGGTCCCGGAGTGATTTCCACAATTGACGAACCCCGAGGTGCGTTTACGTGTCTGTCGTCAACACTCACAAGTTTGGCCAATTCTGACCCGTTTCATGGACTATTACTCACCGTTTTGGGGTCCCGAAGCGATTTCCATAGTTCTTGAACCCCAAGGTGCAATTACATGTCGGTCATCAACACCCTTAGTTTTGGCCGATTCTGGCCTGTTTCATGAACTATTACTCACTGTTTTGGGGACCCGGACTAATTCCCACGATTGACGAACCCCGGGGTGCGTTTATGTGTCGGTCATAAACACTTGCAGTTTTGGCCGATTCTGGCGCGTTTCGTGGACAATTACTCACTGTTTCGGGGTCCCGGACTTACTTTCACGATTGATGTACCCCGGAGCGCATTTACGTGTCGGTCATAAATACTCGTAGTTTTGGCTGATTCTGGCTAGTTTCATGGACTATTACTCACTGTTTTGGGGTCGCGGAGTGATTTCCACGATTGATGAACCCCGGGGTGCGTTTACGTGTCGGTCATAAATACTCGCAGTTTTGGCCGATTCTAGCCAGTTTCTTGGACTATTACTCACTGTTTTGGGGTCCCGAAGTGATTTCCATGATTGGCGAACCCCGGCGTGCGTTTACGTGTCGGTCATCAACACCCGCAGTTTTGGCCGATTCTGCCTCGTTTCGTGGACTATTATTCACTGTTTTTGGGTCCCGGAGTGATTTCCACAATTGACGAACCCCGAGGTGCGTTGACAGGTCCGTCGTCAACACTCACAACTTTGGCCAATTCTGACCCGTTTCATGGACTATTACTCACCGTTTTGGGGTCCCGAAGCGATTTCCATAGTTCTTGAACCCCAAGGTGCAATTACATGTCGGTCATCAACACCCGTAGTTTTGGCCGATTCTGGCCCGTTTCATGAACTATTACTCACTGTTATGGGGACCCGGAGTAATTCCCACGATTGACGAACCCCGGGGTGCGTTTATGTGTCGGTCATAAACACATGCAGTTTTGGCCGATTCTGGCCCGTTTCGTGGACAATTACTCACTGTTTCGGGGTCCCGGACTTATTTCCACGATTGATGAACCCCGGAGCGCATTTACGTGTCGGTCATAAATACTCATAGTTTTGGCCGATTCTGGCTAGTTTCATGGACTATTACTCACTGTTTTGGTGTCGCGGAGTGATTTCCACGATTGACGAACCCCGGGGTGCGTTTACCCGTTGGTCATAAACACTCGCAGTTATTGCGGATTCTGCCTCATTTCATGGACTATTATTCACTGTTTTTGGGTCCCGGAGTGATTTCCACAATTGACGAACCCCGAGGTGCGTTTACATGTCCGTCGTCAACACTCACAACTTTGGCCGATTCTGACCCGTTTCGTGGACTATTACTCACCGTTTTGGGGTCCCGAAGCGATTTCCATAGTTCTTGAACCCCAAAGTGCAATCACATGTCGGTCATCAACACCCATAGTTTTGGCCGATTCTGGCCCGTTTCATGAACTATTACTCACTGTTTTGGGGACCCGCACTAATTCCCACGATTGACGAACCCCAGGGTGCGTTTATGTGTCGGTCATAAACTCTTGCAGTTTTGGCCGATTCTGGCCCGTTTCGTGGACAATTACTCACTGTTTTGGGGTCTCGGACTTATTTCCACGATTGATGAACCCCGGAGCGCATTTACGTGTCGGTCATAAATACTCGTAGTTTTGGCCGATTCTGGCTAGTTTCATGGACTATTACTCACTGTTTTGGGGCCGCGGAGTGATTTCCACGATTGACGAACCCCGGTATGCGTTTACGTGTCGGTCATCAACACTCGCAGTTTTGGCCGATTCTGGCCTGTTTCATGGACTATTACTGATTGTTTTGGTGTCCCGGACTAATTTCCACGATTGACGAACCCCGGGGTGCGTTTACGTGTCGATCATAAACACTCGCAGTTTTGGCCGATTATGACAAGTTTCATGGACTATTACTCACTGTTTTGGGGTCCGTGAGTGATTTCCATGATTGACCAATCCTGGGGTGCGTTTACATGTCGGTCATCAACACCCGCAGTTTTGGCCGATTCTGGCTCGTTTCATGGACTATTATTCACTGTTTTTGGGTCCCGGAGTGATTTCCACGATTGACGAACCCCGAGGTGCGTTTACATGTCCGTCATCAGCACTCACAACTCTGGCAAATTCTGACCCGTTTCGTGGACTATTACTCACCGTTTTAGGGTCCCGGACTTATTTGCACGATTGATGAACCCTGGAGCGCGTTTACGTGTCGGTCATAAATACTCGCAGTTTTGGCCGATTCTGGCCAGTTTCTTGGACTATTACTCACTGTTTTGGGGTCCCGAAGTGATTTCCACGATTGACGAACCCCGGGGTGCGTTTACGTGTTGGTCATAAACACTCGCAGTTATTGCGGATTCTGCCTCATTTCATGGACTATTATTCACTGTTTTTGGGTCCCGGAGTGATTTCCACAATTGACAAACCCCGAGGTGCGTTTACATGTCCGTCGTCAACACTCACAACTTTGGCCAATTCTGACCCGTTTCGTGGACTATTACTCACCGTTTTGGGGTCCCGAAGCGATTTCCATAGTTCTTGAACCACAAGGTGCAATTACATGTCGGTCATCAACACCCGTAGTTTTGGCCGATTCTGGGCCGTTTCATGAACTATTACTCACTATTTTGGGGACCCGGACTAATTCCCACGATTGACGAACCCCGGGGTGCGTTTATGTGTCGGTCATAAACACCCGCAGTTTTGGCCGATTCTGGCTCGTTTCATGGACTATTATTCACTGTTTTTGGGTCCCGGAGTGATTTCCACGATTGACGAACCCCGAGGTGCGTTTACATGTCCGTCATCAGCACTCACAACTCTGGCAAATTCTGACCCGTTTCGTGGACTATTACTCACCGTTTTAGGGTCCCGGACTTATTTGCACGATTGATGAACCCTGGAGCGCGTTTACGTGTCGGTCATAAATACTCGCAGTTTTGGCCGATTCTGGCCAGTTTCTTGGACTATTACTCACTGTTTTGGGGTCCCGAAGTGATTTCCACGATTGACGAATCCCGGGGTGCGTTTATGTGTTGGTCATAAACACTCGCAGTTATTGCGGATTCTGCCTCATTTCATGGACTATTATTCACTGTTTTTGGGTCCCGGAGTGATTTCCACAATTGACGAACCCCGAGGTGCGTTTACATGTTTGTCGTCAACACTCACAAGTTTGGCCAATTCTGACCCGTTTCCTGGACTATTACTCACCGTTTTGGGGTCCCGAAGCGATTTCCATAGTTCTTGAACCCCAAGGTGCAATTACATGTCGGTCATCAACACCCGTAGTTTTGGCCGATTCTGGCCTGTTTCATAAACTATTACTCACTGTTTTGGGGACCCGGACTAATTCCCACGATTGACGAACCCCGGGGTGCGTTTATGTGTCGGTCATAAACACTTGCAGTTTTGGCCGATTCTGGCCCGTTTCGTGGACAATTACTCACTGTTTCGGGGTCCCGGACTTATTTTCACGATTGATGTACCCCGGAGCGCATTTATGTGTCGGTCATAAATACTCGTAGTTTTGGCTGATTCTGGCTAGTTTCATGGACTATTACTCACTGTTTTGGGGTCGTGGAGTGATTTCCACGATTGATGAACCCCGGGGTGCGTTTACGTGTCGGTCATAAATACTCGCAGTTTTGGCCGATTCTGGCCAGTTTCTTGGACTATTACTCACTGTTTTGGGGTCCCGAAGTGATTTCCACGATTGACGAATCCCAGGGTGCGTTTATGTGTTGGTCATAAACACTCGCAGTTATTGCGGATTCTGCCTCATTTCATGGACTATTATTCACTGTTTTTGGGTCCCGGAGTGATTTCCACAATTGACGAACCCCGAGGTGCGTTTACATGTCTGTCGTCAACACTCACAAGTTTGGCCAATTCTGACCCGTTTCGTGGACTATTACTCACCGTTTTGGGGTCCCGAAGCGATTTCCATAGTTCTTGAACCCCAAGGTGCAATTACATGTCGGTCATCAACACCCGTAGTTTTGGCCGATTCTGGCCTGTTTCATGAACTATTACTCACTGTTTTGGGGACCCGGACTAATTCCCATGATTGACGAACCCCGGGGTGCGTTTATGTGTCGGTCATAAACACTTGCAGTTTTGGCCGATTCTGGCCCGTTTCGTGGACAATTACTCACTGTTTTGGGGTCTCGGACTTATTTCCACGATTGATGAACCCCGGAGCGCATTTACGTGTCGGTCATAAATACTCGTAGTTTTGGCCGATTCTGGCTAGTTTCATGGACTATTACTCACTGTTTTGGGGCCGCGGAGTGATTTCCACGATTGACGAACCCCGGGGTGCGTTTACGTGTCGGTCATCAACACTCGCAGTTTTGGCCGATTCTGGCCTGTTTCATGGACTATTACTGATAGTTTTGGTGTCCCGGACTAATTTCCACGATTGACGAACCCCGGGGTGCGTTTACGTGTCGATCATAAACACTCGCAGTTTTGGCCGATTATGACAAGTTTCATGGACTATTACTCACTGTTTTGGGGTCCGTGAGTGATTTCCATGATTGACCAATCCTGGGGTGCGTTTACATGTCGGTCATCAACACCCGCACTTTTGGCCGATTCTGGCTCGTTTCATGGACTATTATTCACTGTTTTTGGGTCCCGGAGTGATTTCCACGATTGACGAACCCCGAGGTGCGTTTACATGTCCGTCATCAGCACTCACAACTCTGGCAAATTCTGACCCGTTTCGTGGACTATTACTCACCGTTTTAGGGTCCCGGACTTATTTGCACGATTGATGAACCCTGGAGCGCGTTTACGTGTCGGTCATAAATACTCGCAGTTTTGGCCGATTCTGGCCAGTTTCTTGGACTATTACTCACTGTTTTGGGGTCCCGAAGTGATTTCCACGATTGACGAACCCCGGGGTGCGTTTACGTGTTGGTCATAAACACTCGCAGTTATTGCGGATTCTGCCTCATTTCATGGACTATTATTCACTGTTTTTGGGTCCCGGAGTGATTTCCACAATTGACAAACCCCGAGGTGCGTTTACATGTCCGTCGTCAACACTCACAACTTTGGCCAATTCTGACCCGTTTCGTGGACTATTACTCACCGTTTTGGGGTCCCGAAGCGATTTCCATAGTTCTTGAACCACAAGGTGCAATTACATGTCGGTCATCAACACCCGTAGTTTTGGCCGATTCTGGGCCGTTTCATGAACTATTACTCACTGTTTTGGGGACCCGAACTAATTCCCACGATTGACGAACCCCGGGGTGCGTTTATGTGTCGGTCATAAACACCCGCAGTTTTGGCCGATTCTGGCTCGTTTCATGGACTATTATTCACTGTTTTTGGGTCCCGGAGTGATTTCCACGATTGACGAACCCCGAGGTGCGTTTACATGTCCGTCATCAGCACTCACAACTCTGGCAAATTCTGACCCGTTTCGTGGACTATTACTCACCGTTTTAGGGTCCCGGACTTATTTGCACGATTGATGAACCCTGGAGCGCGTTTACGTGTCGGTCATAAATACTCGCAGTTTTGGCCGATTCTGGCCAGTTTCTTGGACTATTACTCACTGTTTTGGGGTCCCGAAGTGATTTCCACGATTGACGAATCCCGGGGTGCGTTTATGTGTTGGTCATAAAGACTCGCAGTTATTGCGGATTCTGCCTCATTTCATGGACTATTATTCACTGTTTTTGGGTCCCGGAGTGATTTCCACAATTGACGAACCCCGAGGTGCGTTTACATGTCTGTCGTCAACACTCACAAGTTTGGCCAATTCTGACCCGTTTCGTGGACTATTACTCACCGTTTTGGGGTCCCGAAGCGATTTCCATAGTTCTTGAACCCCAAGGTGCAATTACATGTCGGTCATCAACACCCGTAGTTTTGGCCGATTCTGGCCTGTTTCATGAACTATTACTCACTGTTTTGGGGACCCGGACTAATTCCCACGATTGACGAACCCCGGGGTGCGTTTATGTGTCGGTCATAAACACTTGCAGTTTTGGCCGATTCTGGCCCGTTTCGTGGACAATTACTCACTGTTTCGGGGTCCCGGACTTATTTTCACGATTGATGTACCCCGGAGCGCATTTACGTGTGGGTCATAAATACTCGTAGTTTTGGCTGATTCTGGCTAGTTTCATGGACTATTACTCACTGTTTTGGGGTCGCGGAGTGATTTCCACGATTGATGAACCCCGGGGTGCGTTTACGTGTCGGTCATAAATACTCGCAGTTTTGGCCGATTCTGGCCAGTTTCTTGGACTATTACTCACTGTTTTGGGGTCCCGAAGTGATTTCCACGATTGACGAATCCCGGGGTGCGTTTATGTGTTGGTCATAAACACTCGCAGTTATTGCGGATTCTGCCTCATTTCATGGACTATTATTCAATGTTTTTGGGTCCCGGAGTGATTTCCACAATTGACGAACCCCGAGGTGCGTTTACATGTCTGTCGTCAACACTCACAAGTTTGGCCAATTCTGACCCGTTTCGTGGACTATTACTCACCGTTTTGGGGTCCCGAAGCGATTTCCATAGTTCTTGAACCCCAAGGTGCAATTACATGTCGGTCATCAACACCCGTAGTTTTGGCCGATTCTGGCCTGTTTCATGAACTATTACTCACTGTTTTGGGGACCCGGACTAATTCCCACGATTGACGAACCCCGGGGTGCGTTTATGTGTCGGTCATAAACACTTGCAGTTTTGGCCGATTCTGGCCCGTTTCGTGGACAATTACTCACTGTTTCGGGGTCCCGGACTTATTTTCACGATTGATGTACCCCGGAGCGCATTTACGTGTCGGTCATAAATACTCGTAGTTTTGGCTGATTCTGGCTAGTTTCATGGACTATTACTCACTGTTTTGGGGTCGCGGAGTGATTTCCACGATTGATGAACCCCGGGGTGCGTTTACGTGTCGGTCATAAATACTCGCAGTTTTGGCCGATTCTGGCCAGTTTCTTGGACTATTACTCACTGTTTTGGGGTCCCGAAGTGATTTCCACGATTGACGAATCCCGGGGTGCGTTTATGTGTTGGTCATAAACACTCGCAGTTATTGCGGATTCTGCCTCATTTCATGGACTATTATTCACTGTTTTTGGGTCCCGGAGTGATTTCCACAATTGACGAACCCCGAGGTGCGTTTACATGTCTGTCGTCAACACTCACAAGTTTGGCCAATTCTGACCCGTTTCGTGGACTATTACTCACCGTTTTGGGGTCCCGAAGCGATTTCCATAGTTCTTGAACCCCAAGGTGCAATTACATGTCGGTCATCAACACCCGTAGTTTTGGCCGATTCTGGCCTGTTTCATGAACTATTACTCACTGTTTTGGGGACCCGGACTAATTCCCACGATTGACGAACCCCGGGTGCGTTTATGTGTCGGTCATAAACACTTGCAGTTTTGGCCGATTCTGGCCCGTTTCGTGGACAATTACTCACTGTTTCGGGGTCCCGGACTTATTTTCACGATTGATGTACCCCGGAGCGCATTTACGTGTCGGTCATAAATACTCGTAGTTTTGGCTGATTCTGGCTAGTTTCATGGACTATTACTCACTGTTTTGGGGTCGCGGAGTGATTTCCACGATTGATGAACCCCGGGGTGCGTTTACGTGTCGGTCATAAATACTCGCAGTTTTGGCCGATTCTGGCCAGTTTCTTGGACTATTACTCACTGTTTTGGGGTCCCGAAGTGATTTCCACGATTGACGAATCCCGGGGTGCGTTTATGTGTTGGTCATAAACACTCGCAGTTATTGCGGATTCTGCCTCATTTCATGGACTATTATTCACTGTTTTTGGGTCCCGGAGTGATTTCCACAATTGACGAACCCCGAGGTGCGTTTACATGTCTGTCGTCAACACTCACAAGTTTGGCCAATTCTGACCCGTTTCGTGGACTATTACTCACCGTTTTGGGGTCCCGAAGCGATTTCCATAGTTCTTGAACCCCAAGGTGCAATTACATGTCGGTCATCAACACCCGTAGTTTTGGCCGATTCTGGCCTGTTTCATGAACTATTACTCACTGTTTTGGGGAACCGGACTAATTCCCACGATTGACGAACCCCGGGGTGCGTTTATGTGTCGGTCATAATCACTTGCAGTTTTGGCCGATTCTGGCCCGTTTCGTGGACAATTACTCACTGTTTCGGGGTCCCGGACTTATTTTCACGATTGATGTACCCCGGAGCGCATTTACGTGTCGGTCATAAATACTCGTAGTTTTGGCTGATTCTGGCTAGTTTCATGGACTATTACTCACTGTTTTGGGGTCGCGGAGTGATTTCCACGATTGATGAACCCCGGGGTGCGTTTACGTGTCGGTCATAAATACTCGCAGTTTTGGCCGATTCTGGCCAGTTTCTTGGACTATTACTCACTGTTTTGGGGTCCCGAAGTGATTTCCACGATTGACGAATCCCGGGGTGCGTTTATGTGTTGGTCATAAACACTCGCAGTTATTGCGGATTCTGCCTCATTTCATGGACTATTATTCACTGTTTTTGGGTCCCGGAGTGATTTCCACAATTGACGAACCCCGAGGTGCGTTTACATGTCTGTCGTCAACACTCACAAGTTTGGCCAATTCTGACCCGTTTCGTGGACTATTACTCACCGTTTTGGGGTCCCGAAGCGATTTCCATAGTTCTTGAACCCCAAGGTGCAATTACATGTCGGTCATCAACACCCGTAGTTTTGGCCGATTCTGGCCTGTTTCATGAACTATTACTCACTGTTTTGGGGAACCGGACTAATTCCCACGATTGACGAACCCCGGGGTGCGTTTATGTGTCGGTCATAAACACTTGCAGTTTTGGCCGATTCTGGCCCGTTTCGTGGACAATTACTCACTGTTTCGGGGTCCCGGACTTATTTTCACGATTGATGTACCCCGGAGCGCATTTACGTGTCGGTCATAAATACTCGTAGTTTTGGCTGATTCTGGCTAGTTTCATGGACTATTACTCACTGTTTTGGGGTCGCGGAGTGATTTCCACGATTGATGAACCCCGGGGTGCGTTTACGTGTCGGTCATAAATACTCGCAGTTTTGGCCGATTCTGGCCAGTTTCTTGGACTATTACTCACTGTTATGGGGTCCCGAAGTGATTTCCACGATTGACGAATCCCGGGGTGCGTTTATGTGTTGGTCATAAACACTCGCAGTTATTGCGGATTCTGCCTCATTTCATGGACTATTATTCACTGTTTTTGGGTCCCGGAGTGATTTCCACAATTGACGAACCCCGAGGTGCGTTTACATGTCTGTCGTCAACACTCACAAGTTTGGCCAATTCTGACCCGTTTCGTGGACTATTACTCACCGTTTTGGGGTCCCGAAGCGATTTCCATAGTTCTTGAACCCAAAGGTGCAATTACATGTCGGTCATCAACACCCGTAGTTTTGGCCGATTCTGGCCTGTTTCATGAACTATTACTCACTGTTTTGGGGACCCGGACTAATTCCCACGATTGACGAACCCCGGGGTGCGTTTATGTGTCGGTCATAAACACTTGCAGTTTTGGCCGATTCTGGCCCGTTTCGTGGACAATTACTCACTGTTTCGGGGTCCCGGACTTATTTTCACGATTGATGTACCCCGGAGCGCATTTACGTGTCGGTCATAAATACTCGTAGTTTTGGCTGATTCTGGCTAGTTTCATGGACTATTACTCACTGTTTTGGGGTCGCGGAGTGATTTCCACGACTGATGAACCCTGGGGTGCGTTTACGTGTCGGTCATAAATACTCGCAGTTTTGGCCGATTCTGGCCAGTTTATTGGACTATTACTCACTGTTTTGGGGTCCCGAAGTGATTTCCACGATTGACGAATCCCGGGGTGCGTTTATGTGTTGGTCATAAACACTCGCAGTTATTGCGGATTCTGCCTCATTTCATGGACTATTATTCACTGTTTTTGGGTCCCGGAGTGATTTCCACAATTGACGAACCCCGAGGTGCGTTTACATGTCTGTCGTCAACACTCACAAGTTTGGCCAATTCTGACCCGTTTCGTGGACTATTACTCACCGTTTTGGGGTCCCGAAGCGATTTCCATAGTTCTTAAACCCCAAGGTGCAATTACATGTCGGTCATCAACACCCGTAGTTTTGGCCGATTCTGGCCTGTTTCATGAACTATTACTCACTGTTTTGGGGACCCGGACTAATTCCCACGATTGACGAACCCCGGGGTGCGTTTATGTGTCGGTCATAAACACTTGCAGTTTTGGCCGATTCTGGCCCGTTTCATGGACAATTACTCACTGTTTCGGGGTCCCGGACTTATTTTCACGATTGATGTACCCCGGAGCGCATTTACGTGTCGGTCATAAATACTCGTAGTTTTGGCTGATTCTGGCTAGTTTCATGGACTATTACTCACTGTTTTGGGGTCGCGGAGTGATTTCCACGATTGATGAACCCCGGGGTGCGTTTACGTGTCGGTCATAAATACTCGCAGTTTTGGCCGATTCTGGCCAGTTTCTTGGACTATTACTCACTGTTTTGGGGTCCCGAAGTGATTTCCACGATTGACGAATCCCGGGGTGCGTTTATGTGTTGGTCATAAACACTCGCAGTTATTGCGGATTCTGCCTCATTTCATGGACTATTATTCACTGTTTTTGGGTCCCGGAGTGATTTCCACAATTGACGAACCCCGAGGTGCGTTTACATGTCTGTCGTCAACACTCACAAGTTTGGCCAATTCTGACCCGTTTCGTGGACTATTACTCACCGTTTTGGGGTCCCGAAGCGATTTCCATAGTTCTTGAACCCCAAGGTGCAATTACATGTCGGTCATCAACACCCGTAGTTTTGGCCGATTCTGGCCTGTTTCATGAACTATTACTCACTGTTTTGGGGAACCGGACTAATTCCCACGATTGACGAACCCCGGGGTGCGTTTATGTGTCGGTCATAAACACTTGCAGTTTTGGCCGATTCTGGCCCGTTTCGTGGACAATTACTCACTGTTTCGGGGTCCCGGACTTATTTTCACGATTGATGTACCCCGGAGCGCATTTACGTGTCGGTCATAAATACTCGTAGTTTTGGCTGATTCTGGCTAGTTTCATGGACTATTACTCACTGTTTTGGGGTCGCGGAGTGATTTCCACGACTGATGAACCCCGGGGTGCGTTTACGTGTCGGTCATAAATACTCGCAGTTTTGGCCGATTCTGGCCAGTTTCTTGGACTATTACTCACTGTTTTGGGGTCCCGAAGTGATTTCCACGATTGACGAATCCCGGGGTGCGTTTATGTGTTGGTCATAAACACTCGCAGTTATTGCGGATTCTGCCTCATTTCATGGACTATTATTCACTGTTTTTGGGTCCCGGAGTGATTTCCACAATTGACGAACCCCGAGGTGCGTTTACATGTCTGTCGTCAACACTCACAAGTTTGGCCAATTCTGACCCGTTTCGTGGACTATTACTCACCGTTTTGGGGTCCCGAAGCGATTTCCATAGTTCTTGAACCCAAAGGTGCAATTACATGTCGGTCATCAACACCCGTAGTTTTGGCCGATTCTGGCCTGTTTCATGAACTATTACTCACTGTTTTGGGGACCCGGACTAATTCCCACGATTGACGAACCCCGGGGTGCGTTTATGTGTCGGTCATAAACACTTGCAGTTTTGGCCGATTCTGGCCCGTTTCGTGGACAATTACTCACTGTTTCGGGGTCCCGGACTTATTTTCACGATTGATGTACCCCGGAGCGCATTTACGTGTCGGTCATAAATACTCGTAGTTTTGGCTGATTCTGGCTAGTTTCATGGACTATTACTCACTGTTTTGGGGTCGCGGAGTGATTTCCACGACTGATGAACCCCGGGGTGCGTTTACGTGTCGGTCATAAATACTCGCAGTTTTGGCCGATTCTGGCCAGTTTCTTGGACTATTACTCACTGTTTTGGGGTCCCGAAGTGATTTCCACGATTGACGAATCCCGGGGTGCGTTTATGTGTTGGTCATAAACACTCGCAGTTATTGCGGATTCTGCCTCATTTCATGGACTATTATTCACTGTTTTTGGGTCCCGGAGTGATTTCCACAATTGACGAACCCCGAGGTGCGTTTACATGTCTGTCGTCAACACTCACAAGTTTGGCCAATTCTGACCCGTTTCGTGGACTATTACTCACCGTTTTGGGGTCCCGAAGCGATTTCCATAGTTCTTGAACCCCAAGGTGCAATTACATGTCGGTCATCAACACCCGTAGTTTTGGCCGATTCTGGCCTGTTTCATGAACTATTACTCACTGTTTTGGGGAACCGGACTAATTCCCATGATTGACGAACCCCGGGGTGCGTTTATGTGTCGGTCATAAACACTTGTAGTTTTGGCCGATTCTGGCCCGTTTCGTGGACAATTACTCACTGTTTCGGGGTCCCGGACTTATTTTCACGATTGATGTACCCCGGAGCGCATTTACGTGTCGGTCATAAATACTCGTAGTTTTGGCTGATTCTGGCTAGTTTCATGGACTATTACTCACTGTTTTGGGGTCGCGGAGTGATTTCCACGATTGATGAACCCCGGGGTGCGTTTACGTGTCGGTCATAAATACTCGCAGTTTTGGCCGATTCTGGCCAGTTTCTTGGACTATTACTCACTGTTTTGGGGTCCCGAAGTGATTTCCACGATTGACGAATCCCGGGGTGCGTTTATGTGTTGGTCATAAACACTCGCAGTTATTGCGGATTCTGCCTCATTTCATGGACTATTATTCACTGTTTTTGGGTCCCGGAGTGATTTCCACAATTGACGAACCCCGAGGTGCGTTTACATGTCTGTCGTCAACACTCACAAGTTTGGCCAATTCTGACCCGTTTCGTGGACTATTACTCACCGTTTTGGGGTCCCGAAGCGATTTCCATAGTTCTTGAACCCAAAGGTGCAATTACATGTCGGTCATCAACACCCGTAGTTTTGGCCGATTCTGGCCTGTTTCATGAACTATTACTCACTGTTTTGGGGACCCGGACTAATTCCCACGATTGACGAACCCCGGGGTGCGTTTATGTGTCGGTCATAAACACTTGCAGTTTTGGCCGATTCTGGCCCGTTTCGTGGACAATTACTCACTGTTTCGGGGTCCCGGACTTATTTTCACGATTGATGTACCCCGGAGCGCATTTACGTGTCGGTCATAAATACTCGTAGTTTTGGCTGATTCTGGCTAGTTTCATGGACTATTACTCACTGTTTTGGGGTCGCGGAGTGATTTCCACGATTGATGAACCCCGGGGTGCGTTTACGTGTCGGTCATAAATACTCGCAGTTTTGGCCGATTCTGGCCAGTTTCTTGGACTATTACTCACTGTTTTGGGGTCCCGAAGTGATTTCCACGATTGACGAATCCCGGGGTGCGTTTATGTGTTGGTCATAAACACTCGCAGTTATTGCGGATTCTGCCTCATTTCATGGACTATTATTCACTGTTTTTGGGTCCCGGAGTGATTTCCACAATTGACGAACCCCGAGGTGCGTTTACATGTCTGTCGTCAACACTCACAAGTTTGGCCAATTCTGACCCGTTTCGTGGACTATTACTCACCGTTTTGGGGTCCCGAAGCGATTTCCATAGTTCTTGAACCCAAAGGTGCAATTACATGTCGGTCATCAACACCCGTAGTTTTGGCCGATTCTGGCCTGTTTCATGAACTATTACTCACTGTTTTGGGGACCCGGACTAATTCCCACGATTGACGAACCCCGGGGTGCGTTTATGTGTCGGTCATAAACACTTGCAGTTTTGGCCGATTCTGGCCCGTTTCGTGGACAATTACTCACTGTTTCGGGGTCCCGGACTTATTTTCACGATTGATGTACCCCGGAGCGCATTTACGTGTCGGTCATAAATACTCGTAGTTTTGGCTGATTCTGGCTAGTTTCATGGACTATTACTCACTGTTTTGGGGTCGCGGAGTGATTTCCACGATTGATGAACCCCGGGGTGCGTTTACGTGTCGGTCATAAATACTCGCAGTTTTGGCCGATTCTGGCCAGTTTCTTGGACTATTACTCACTGTTTTGGGGTCCCGAAGTGATTTCCACGATTGACGAATCCCGGGGTGCGTTTATGTGTTGGTCATAAACACTCGCAGTTATTGCGGATTCTGCCTCATTTCATGGACTATTATTCACTGTTTTTGGGTCCCGGAGTGATTTCCACAATTGACGAACCCCGAGGTGCGTTTACATGTCTGTCGTCAACACTCACAAGTTTGGCCAATTCTGACCCGTTTCGTGGACTATTACTCACCGTTTTGGGGTCCCGAAGCGATTTCCATAGTTCTTGAACCCAAAGGTGCAATTACATGTCGGTCATCAACACCCGTAGTTTTGGCCGATTCTGGCCTGTTTCATGAACTATTACTCACTGTTTTGGGGACCCGGACTAATTCCCACGATTGACGAACCCCGGGGTGCGTTTATGTGTCGGTCATAAACACTTGCAGTTTTGGCCGATTCTGGCCCGTTTCGTGGACAATTACTCACTGTTTCGGGGTCCCGGACTTATTTTCACGATTGATGTACCCCGGAGCGCATTTACGTGTCGGTCATAAATACTCGTAGTTTTGGCTGATTCTGGCTAGTTTCATGGACTATTACTCACTGTTTTGGGGTCGCGGAGTGATTTCCACGACTGATGAACCCCGGGGTGCGTTTACGTGTCGGTCATAAATACTCGCAGTTTTGGCCGATTCTGGCCAGTTTCTTGGACTATTACTCACTGTTTTGGGGTCCCGAAGTGATTTCCACGATTGACGAATCCCGGGGTGTGTTTATGTGTTGGTCATAAACACTCGCAGTTATTGCGGATTCTGCCTCATTTCATGGACTATTATTCACTGTTTTTGGGTCCCGGAGTGATTTCCACAATTGACGAACCCCGAGGTGCGTTTACATGTCTGTCGTCAACACTCACAAGTTTGGCCAATTCTGACCCGTTTCGTGGACTATTACTCACCGTTTTGGGGTCCCGAAGCGATTTCCATAGTTCTTAAACCCCAAGGTGCAATTACATGTCGGTCATCAACACCCGTAGTTTTGGCCGATTCTGGCCTGTTTCATGAACTATTACTCACTGTTTTGGGGACCCGGACTAATTCCCACGATTGACGAACCCCGGGGTGCGTTTATGTGTCGGTCATAAACACTTGCAGTTTTGGCCGATTCTGGCCCGTTTCGTGGACAATTACTCACTGTTTCGGGGTCCCGGACTTATTTTCACGATTGATGTACCCCGGAGCGCATTTACGTGTCGGTCATAAATACTCGTAGTTTTGGCTGATTCTGGCTAGTTTCATGGACTATTACTCACTGTTTTGGGGTCGCGGAGTGATTTCCACGATTGATGAACCCCGGGGTGCGTTTACGTGTCGGTCATAAATACTCGCAGTTTTGGCCGATTCTGGCCAGTTTCTTGGACTATTACTCACTGTTTTGGGGTCCCGAAGTGATTTCCACGATTGACGAATCCCGGGGTGCGTTTATGTGTTGGTCATAAACACTCGCAGTTATTGCGGATTCTGCCTCATTTCATGGACTATTATTCACTGTTTTTGGGTCCCGGAGTGATTTCCACAATTGACGAACCCCGAGGTGCGTTTACATGTCTGTCGTCAACACTCACAAGTTTGGCCAATTCTGACCCGTTTCGTGGACTATTACTCACCGTTTTGGGGTCCCGAAGCGATTTCCATAGTTCTTAAACCCCAAGGTGCAATTACATGTCGGTCATCAACACCCGTAGTTTTGGCCGATTCTGGCCTGTTTCATGAACTATTACTCACTGTTTTGGGGACCCGGACTAATTCCCACGATTGACGAACCCCGGGGTGCGTTTATGTGTCGGTCATAAACACTTGCAGTTTTGGCCGATTCTGGCCCGTTTCGTGGACAATTACTCACTGTTTCGGGGTCCCGGACTTATTTTCACGATTGATGTACCCCGGAGCGCATTTACGTGTCGGTCATAAATACTCGTAGTTTTGGCTGATTCTGGCTAGTTTCATGGACTATTACTCACTGTTTTGGGGTCGCGGAGTGATTTCCACGATTGATGAACCCCGGGGTGCGTTTACGTGTCGGTCATAAATACTCGCAGTTTTGGCCGATTCTGGCCAGTTTCTTGGACTATTACTCACTGTTTTGGGGTCCCGAAGTGATTTCCACGATTGACGAATCCCGGGGTGCGTTTATGTGTTGGTCATAAACACTCGCAGTTATTGCGGATTCTGCCTCATTTCATGGACTATTATTCACTGTTTTTGGGTCCCGGAGTGATTTCCACAATTGACGAACCCCGAGGTGCGTTTACATGTCTGTCGTCAACACTCACAAGTTTGGCCAATTCTGACCCGTTTCGTGGACTATTACTCACCGTTTTGGGGTCCCGAAGCGATTTCCATAGTTCTTGAACCCAAAGGTGCAATTACATGTCGGTCATCAACACCCGTAGTTTTGGCCGATTCTGGCCTGTTTCATGAACTATTACTCACTGTTTTGGGGACCCGGACTAATTCCCACGATTGACGAACCCCGGGGTGCATTTATGTGTCGGTCATAAACACTTGCAGTTTTGGCCGATTCTGGCCCGTTTCGTGGACAATTACTCACTGTTTCGGGGTCCCGGACTTATTTTCACGATTGATGTACCCCGGAGCGCATTTACGTGTCGGTCATAAATACTCGTAGTTTTGGCTGATTCTGGCTAGTTTCATGGACTATTACTCACTGTTTTGGGGTCGCGGAGTGATTTCCACGACTGATGAACCCCGGGGTGCGTTTACGTGTCGGTCATAAATACTCGCAGTTTTGGCCGATTCTGGCCAGTTTCTTGGACTATTACTCACTGTTTTGGGGTCCCGAAGTGATTTCCACGATTGACGAATCCCGGGGTGTGTTTATGTGTTGGTCATAAACACTCGCAGTTATTGCGGATTCTGCCTCATTTCATGGACTATTATTCACTGTTTTTGGGTCCCGGAGTGATTTCCACAATTGACGAACCCCGAGGTGCGTTTACATGTCTGTCGTCAACACTCACAAGTTTGGCCAATTCTGACCCGTTTCGTGGACTATTACTCACCGTTTTGGGGTCCCGAAGCGATTTCCATAGTTCTTAAACCCCAAGGTGCAATTACATGTCGGTCATCAACACCCGTAGTTTTGGCCGATTCTGGCCTGTTTCATGAACTATTACTCACTGTTTTGGGGACCCGGACTAATTCCCACGATTGACGAACCCCGGGGTGCGTTTATGTGTCGGTCATAAACACTTGCAGTTTTGGCCGATTCTGGCCCGTTTCGTGGACAATTACTCACTGTTTCGGGGTCCCGGACTTATTTTCACGATTGATGTACCCCGGAGCGCATTTACGTGTCGGTCATAAATACTCGTAGTTTTGGCTGATTCTGGCTAGTTTCATGGACTATTACTCACTGTTTTGGGGTCGCGGAGTGATTTCCACGATTGATGAACCCCGGGGTGCGTTTACGTGTCGGTCATAAATACTCGCAGTTTTGGCCGATTCTGGCCAGTTTCTTGGACTATTACTCACTGTTTTGGGGTCCCGAAGTGATTTCCACGATTGACGAATCCCGGGGTGCGTTTATGTGTTGGTCATAAACACTCGCAGTTATTGCGGATTCTGCCTCATTTCATGGACTATTATTCACTGTTTTTGGGTCCCGGAGTGATTTCCACAATTGACGAACCCCGAGGTGCGTTTACATGTCTGTCGTCAACACTCACAAGTTTGGCCAATTCTGACCCGTTTCGTGGACTATTACTCACCGTTTTGGGGTCCCGAAGCGATTTCCATAGTTCTTGAACCCAAAGGTGCAATTACATGTCGGTCATCAACACCCGTAGTTTTGGCCGATTCTGGCCTGTTTCATGAACTATTACTCACTGTTTTGGGGACCCGGACTAATTCCCACGATTGACGAACCCCGGGGTGCGTTTATGTGTCGGTCATAAACACTTGCAGTTTTGGCCGATTCTGGCCCGTTTCGTGGACAATTACTCACTGTTTCGGGGTCCCGGACTTATTTTCACGATTGATGTACCCCGGAGCGCATTTACGTGTCGGTCATAAATACTCGTAGTTTTGGCTGATTCTGGCTAGTTTCATGGACTATTACTCACTGTTTTGGGGTCGCGGAGTGATTTCCACGATTGATGAACCCCGGGGTGCGTTTACGTGTCGGTCATAAATACTCGCAGTTTTGGCCGATTCTGGCCAGTTTCTTGGACTATTACTCACTGTTTTGGGGTCCCGAAGTGATTTCCACGATTGACGAATCCCGGGGTGCGTTTATGTGTTGGTCATAAACACTCGCAGTTATTGCGGATTCTGCCTCATTTCATGGACTATTATTCACTGTTTTTGGGTCCCGGAGTGATTTCCACAATTGACGAACCCCGAGGTGCGTTTACATGTCTGTCGTCAACACTCACAAGTTTGGCCAATTCTGACCCGTTTCGTGGACTATTACTCACCGTTTTGGGGTCCCGAAGCGATTTCCATAGTTCTTGAACCCAAAGGTGCAATTACATGTCGGTCATCAACACCCGTAGTTTTGGCCGATTCTGGCCTGTTTCATGAACTATTACTCACTGTTTTGGGGACCCGGACTAATTCCCACGATTGACGAACCCCGGGGTGCGTTTATGTGTCGGTCATAAACACTTGCAGTTTTGGCCGATTCTGGCCCGTTTCGTGGACAATTACTCACTGTTTCGGGGTCCCGGACTTATTTTCACGATTGATGTACCCCGGAGCGCATTTACGTGTCGGTCATAAATACTCGTAGTTTTGGCTGATTCTGGCTAGTTTCATGGACTATTACTCACTGTTTTGGGGTCGCGGAGTGATTTCCACGATTGATGAACCCCGGGGTGCGTTTACGTGTCGGTCATAAATACTCGCAGTTTTGGCCGATTCTGGCCAGTTTCTTGGACTATTACTCACTGTTTTGGGGTCCCGAAGTGATTTCCACGATTGACGAATCCCGGGGTGCGTTTATGTGTTGGTCATAAACACTCGCAGTTATTGCGGATTCTGCCTCATTTCATGGACTATTATTCACTGTTTTTGGGTCCCGGAGTGATTTCCACAATTGACGAACCCCGAGGTGCGTTTACATGTCTGTCGTCAACACTCACAAGTTTGGCCAATTCTGACCCGTTTCGTGGACTATTACTCACCGTTTTGGGGTCCCGAAGCGATTTCCATAGTTCTTGAACCCAAAGGTGCAATTACATGTCGGTCATCAACACCCGTAGTTTTGGCCGATTCTGGCCTGTTTCATGAACTATTACTCACTGTTTTGGGGACCCGGACTAATTCCCACGATTGACGAACCCCGGGGTGCGTTTATGTGTCGGTCATAAACACTTGCAGTTTTGGCCGATTCTGGCCCGTTTCGTGGACAATTACTCACTGTTTCGGGGTCCCGGACTTATTTTCACGATTGATGTACCCCGGAGCGCATTTACGTGTCGGTCATAAATACTCGTAGTTTTCGCTGATTCTGGCTAGTTTCATGGACTATTACTCACTGTTTTGGGGTCGCGGAGTGATTTCCACGATTGATGAACCCCGGGGTGCGTTTACGTGTCGGTCATAAATACTCGCAGTTTTGGCCGATTCTGGCCAGTTTCTTGGACTATTACTCACTGTTTTGGGGTCCCGAAGTGATTTCCACGATTGACGAACCCCGGGGTGCGTTTACATGTTGGTCATAAACACTCGCAGTTATTGCGGATTCTGCCTCATTTCATGGACTATTATTCACTGTTTTTGGGTCCCGGAGTGATTTCCACAATTGACGAACCCCGAGGTGCGTTTACATGTCCGTCATCAGCACTCACAACTCTGGCAAATTCTGACCCGTTTCGTGGACTATTACTCACCGTTTTAGGGTCCCGGACTTATTTGCACGATTGATGAACCCTGGAGCGCGTTTACGTGTCGGTCATAAATACTCGCAGTTTTGGCCGATTCTGGCCAGTTTCTTGGACTATTACTCACTGTTTTGGGGTCCCGAAGTGATTTCCACGATTGACGAATCCCGGGGTGCGTTTATGTGTTGGTCATAAACACTCGCAGTTATTGCGGATTCTGCCTCATTTCATGGACTATTATTCACTGTTTTTGGGTCCCGGAGTGATTTCCACAATTGACGAACCCCGAGGTGCGTTTACATGTCTGTCGTCAACACTCACAAGTTTGGCCAATTCTGACCCGTTTCGTGGACTATTACTCACCGTTTTGGGGTCCCGAAGCGATTTCCATAGTTCTTAAACCCCAAGGTGCAATTACATGTCGATCATCAACACCCGTAGTTTTGGCCGATTCTGGCCTGTTTCATGAACTATTACTCACTGTTTTGGGGACCCGGACTAATTCCCACGATTGACGAACCCCGGGGTGCGTTTATGTGTCGGTCATAAACACTTGCAGTTTTGGCCGATTCTGGCCCGTTTCGTGGACAATTACTCACTGTTTCGGGGTCCCGGACTTATTTTCACGATTGATGTACCCCGGAGCGCATTTACGTGTCGGTCATAAATACTCGTAGTTTTCGCTGATTCTGGCTAGTTTCATGGACTATTACTCACTGTTTTGGGGTCGCGGAGTGATTTCCACGATTGATGAACCCCGGGGTGCGTTTACGTGTCGGTCATAAATACTCGCAGTTTTGGCCGATTCTGGCCAGTTTCTTGGACTATTACTCACTGTTTTGGGGTCCCGAAGTGATTTCCACGATTGACGAACCCCGGGGTGCACACTCGCAGTTATTGCGGATTCTGCCTCATTTCATGGACTATTATTCACTGTTTTTGGGTCCCGGAGTGATTTCCACAATTGACAAACCCCGAGGTGCGTTTACATGTCCGTCGTCAACACTCACAACTTTGGCCAATTCTGACCCGTTTCGTGGACTATTACTCACCGTTTTGGGGTCCCGAAGCGATTTCCATAGTTCTTGAACCACAAGGTGCAATTACATGTCGGTCATCAACACCCGTAGTTTTGGCCGATTCTGGGCCGTTTCATGAACTATTACTCACTGTTTTGGGGACCCGGACTAATTCCCACGATTGACGAACCCCGGGGTGCGTTTATGTGTCGGTCATAAACACCCGCAGTTTTGGCCGATTCTGGCTCGTTTCATGGACTATTATTCACTGTTTTTGGGTCCCGGAGTGATTTCCACGATTGACGAACCCCGAGGTGCGTTTACATGTCCGTCATCAGCACTCACAACTCTGGCAAATTCTGACCCGTTTCGTGGACTATTACTCACCGTTTTAGGGTCCCGGACTTATTTGCACGATTGATGAACCCTGGAGCGCGTTTACTTTTCGGTCATAAATACTCGCAGTTTTGGCCGATTCTGGCCAGTTTCTTGGACTATTACTCACTGTTTTGGGGTCCCGAAGTGATTTCCACGATTGACGAATCCCGGGGTGCGTTTATGTGTTGGTCATAAACACTCGCAGTTATTGCGGATTCTGCCTCATTTCATGGACTATTATTCACTGTTTTTGGGTCCCGGAGTGATTTCCACAATTGACGAACCCCGAGGTGCGTTTACATGTCTGTCGTCAACACTCACAAGTTTGGCCAATTCTGACCCGTTTCGTGGACTATTACTCACCGTTTTGGGGTCCCGAAGCGATTTCCATAGTTCTTGAACCCAAAGGTGCAATTACATGTCGGTCATCAACACCCGTAGTTTTGGCCGATTCTGGCCTGTTTCATGAACTATTACTCACTCTTTTGGGGACCCGGACTAATTCCCACGATTGACGAACCCCGGGGTGCGTTTATGTGTCGGTCATAAACACTTGCAGTTTTGGCCGATTCTGGCCCGTTTCGTGGACAATTACTCACTGTTTCGGGGTCCCGGACTTATTTTCACGATTGATGTACCCCGGAGCGCATTTACGTGTCGGTCATAAATACTCGTAGTTTTGGCTGATTCTGGCTAGTTTCATGGACTATTACTCACTGTTTTGGGGTCGCGGAGTGATTTCCACGAGTGATGAACCCCGGGGTGCGTTTACGTGTCGGTCATAAATACTCGCAGTTTTGGCCGATTCTGGCCAGTTTCTTGGACTATTACTCACTGTTTTGGGGTCCCGAAGTGATTTCCACGATTGACGAATCCCGGGGTGCGTTTATGTGTTGGTCATAAACACTCGCAGTTATTGCGGATTCTGCCTCATTTCACGGACTATTATTCACTGTTTTTGGGTCCCGGAGTGATTTCCACAATTGACGAACCCCGAGGTGCGTTTACATGTCTGTCGTCAACACTCACAAGTTTGGCCAATTCTGACCCGTTTCGTGGACTATTACTCACCGTTTTGGGGTCCCGAAGCGATTTCCATAGTTCTTGAACCCCAAGGTGCAATTACATGTCGGTCATCAACACCCGTAGTTTTGGCCGATTCTGGCCTGTTTCATGAACTATTACTCACTGTTTTGGGGACCCGGACTAATTCCCACGATTGACGAACCCCGGGGTGCGTTTATGTGTCGGTCATAAACACTTGCAGTTTTGGCCGATTCTGGCCCGTTTCGTGGACAATTACTCACTGTTTCGGGGTCCCGGACTTATTTTCACGATTGATGTACCCCGGAGCGCATTTACGTGTCGGTCATAAATACTCGTAGTTTTGGCTGATTCTGGCTAGTTTCATGGACTATTACTCACTGTTTTGGGGTCGCGGAGTGATTTCCACGATTGATGAACCCCGGGGTGCGTTTACGTGTCGGTCATAAATACTCGCAGTTTTGGCCGATTCTGGCCAGTTTCTTGGACTATTACTCACTGTTTTGGGGTCCCGAAGTGATTTCCACGATTGACGAATCCCGGGGTGCGTTTATGTGTTGGTCATAAACACTCGCAGTTATTGCGGATTCTGCCTCAATTCACGGACTATTATTCACTGTTTTTGGGTCCCGGAGTGATTTCCACAATTGACGAACCCCGAGGTGCGTTTACATGTCTGTCGTCAACACTCACAAGTTTGGCCAATTCTGACCCGTTTCGTGGACTATTACTCACCGTTTTGGGGTCCCGAAGCGATTTCCATAGTTCTTGAACCCAAAGGTGCAATTACATGTCGGTCATCAACACCCGTAGTTTTGGCCGATTCTGGCCTGTTTCATGAACTATTACTCACTGTTTTGGGGACCCGGACTAATTCCCACGATTGACGAACCCCGGGGTGCGTTTATGTGTCGGTCATAAACACTTGCAGTTTTGGCCGATTCTGGCCCGTTTCGTGGACAATTACTCACTGTTTCGGGGTCCCGGACTTATTTTCACGATTGATGTACCCCGGAGCGCATTTACGTGTCGGTCATAAATACTCGTAGTTTTGGCTGATTCTGGCTAGTTTCATGGACTATTACTCACTGTTTTGGGGTCGCGGAGTGATTTCCACGATTGATGAACCCCGGGGTGCGTTTACGTGTCGGTCATAAATACTCGCAGTTTTGGCCGATTCTGGCCAGTTTCTTGGACTATTACTCACTGTTTTGGGGTCCCGAAGTGATTTCCACGATTGACGAATCCCGGGGTGCGTTTATGTGTTGGTCATAAACACTCGCAGTTATTGCGGATTCTGCCTCATTTCACGGACTATTATTCACTGTTTTTGGGTCCCGGAGTGATTTCCACAATTGACGAACCCCGAGGTGCGTTTACATGTCTGTCGTCAACACTCACAAGTTTGGCCAATTCTGACCCGTTTCGTGGACTATTACTCACCGTTTTGGGGTCCCGAAGCGATTTCCATAGTTCTTGAACCCAAAGGTGCAATTACATGTCGGTCATCAACACCCGTAGTTTTGGCCGATTCTGGCCTGTTTCATGAACTATTACTCACTGTTTTGGGGACCCGGACTAATTCCCACGATTGACGAACCCCGGGGTGCGTTTATGTGTCGGTCATAAACACTTGCAGTTTTGGCCGATTCTGGCCCGTTTCGTGGACAATTACTCACTGTTTCGGGGTCCCGGACTTATTTTCACGATTGATGTACCCCGGAGCGCATTTACGTGTCGGTCATAAATACTCGTAGTTTTGGCTGATTCTGGCTAGTTTCATGGACTATTACTCACTGTTTTGGGGTCGCGGAGTGATTTCCACGATTGATGAACCCCGGGGTGCGTTTACGTGTCGGTCATAAATACTCGCAGTTTTGGCCGATTCTGGCCAGTTTCTTGGACTATTACTCACTGTTTTGGGGTCCCGAAGTGATTTCCACGATTGACGAATCCCGGGGTGCGTTTATGTGTTGGTCATAAACACTCGCAGTTATTGCGGATTCTGCCTCATTTCATGGACTATTATTCACTGTTTTTGGGTCCCGGAGTGATTTCCACAATTGACGAACCCCGAGGTGCGTTTACATGTCTGTCGTCAACACTCACAAGTTTGGCCAATTCTGACCCGTTTCGTGGACTATTACTCACCGTTTTGGGGTCCCGAAGCGATTTCCATAGTTCTTGAACCCCAAGGTGCAATTACATGTCGGTCATCAACACCCGTAGTTTTGGCCGATTCTGGCCTGTTTCATGAACTATTACTCACTGTTTTGGGGACCCGGACTAATTCCCACGATTGACGAACCCCGGGGTTCGTTTATGTGTCGGTCATAAACACTTGCAGTTTTGGCCGATTCTGGCCCGTTTCGTGGACAATTACTCACTGTTTCGGGGTCCCGGACTTATTTTCACGATTGATGTACCCCGGAGCGCATTTACGTGTCGGTCATAAATACTCGTAGTTTTGGCTGATTCTGGCTAGTTTCATGGACTATTACTCACTGTTTTGGGGTCGCGGAGTGATTTGCACGATTGATGAACCCCGGGGTGCGTTTACGTGTCGGTCATAAATACTCGCAGTTTTGGCCGATTCTGGCCAGTTTCTTGGACTATTACTCACTGTTTTGGGGTCCCGAAGTGATTTCCACGATTGACGAATCCCGGGGTGCGTTTATGTGTTGGTCATAAACACTCGCAGTTATTGCGGATTCTGCCTCATTTCATGGACTATTATTCACTGTTTTTGGGTCCCGGAGTGATTTCCACAATTGACGAACCCCGAGGTGCGTTTACATGTCTGTCGTCAACACTCACAAGTTTGGCCAATTCTGACCCGTTTCGTGGACTATTACTCACCGTTTTGGGGTCCCGAAGCGATTTCCATAGTTCTTGAACCCCAAGGTGCAATTACATGTCGGTCATCAACACCCGTAGTTTTGGCCGATTCTGGCCTGTTTCATGAACTATTACTCACTGTTTTGGGGACCCGGACTAATTCCCACGATTGACGAACCCCGGGGTGCGTTTATGTGTCGGTCATAAACACTTGCAGTTTTGGCCGATTCTGGCCCGTTTCGTGGACAATTACTCACTGTTTCGGGGTCCCGGACTTATTTTCACGATTGATGTACCCCGGAGCGCATTTACGTGTCGGTCATAAATACTCGTAGTTTTGGCTGATTCTGGCTAGTTTCATGGACTATTACTCACTGTTTTGGGGTCGCGGAGTGATTTGCACGATTGATGAACCCCGGGGTGCGTTTACGTGTCGGTCATAAATACTCGCAGTTTTGGCCGATTCTGGCCAGTTTCTTGGACTATTACTCACTGTTTTGGGGTCCCGAAGTGATTTCCACGATTGACGAATCCCGGGGTGCGTTTATGTGTTGGTCATAAACACTCGCAGTTATTGCGGATTCTGCCTCATTTCACGGACTATTATTCACTGTTTTTGGGTCCCGGAGTGATTTCCACAATTGACGAACCCCGAGGTGCGTTTACATGTCTGTCGTCAACACTCACAAGTTTGGCCAATTCTGACCCGTTTCGTGGACTATTACTCACCGTTTTGGGGTCCCGAAGCGATTTCCATAGTTCTTGAACCCCAAGGTGCAATTACATGTCGGTCATCAACACCCGTAGTTTTGGCCGATTCTGGCTTGTTTCATGAACTATTACTCACTGTTTTGGGGACCCGGACTAATTCCCACGATTGACGAACCCCGGGGTGCGTTTATGTGTCGGTCATAAACACTTGCAGTTTTGGCCGATTCTGGCCCGTTTCGTGGACAATTACTCACTGTTTCGGGGTCCCGGACTTATTTTCACGATTGATGTACCCCGGAGCGCATTTACGTGTCGGTCATAAATACTCGTAGTTTTGGCTGATTCTGGCTAGTTTCATGGACTATTACTCACTGTTTTGGGGTCGCGGAGTGATTTGCACGATTGATGAACCCCGGGGTGCGTTTACGTGTCGGTCATAAATACTCGCAGTTTTGGCCGATTCTGGCCAGTTTCTTGGACTATTACTCACTGTTTTGGGGTCCCGAAGTGATTTCCACGATTGACGAATCCCGGGGTGCGTTTATGTGTTGGTCATAAACACTCGCAGTTATTGCGGATTCTGCCTCATTTCATGGACTATTATTCACTGTTTTTGGGTCCCGGAGTGATTTCCACAATTGACGAACCCCGAGGTGCGTTTACATGTCTGTCGTCAACACTCACAAGTTTGGCCAATTCTGACCCGTTTCGTGGACTATTACTCACCGTTTTGGGGTCCCGAAGCGATTTCCATAGTTCTTGAACCCCAAGGTGCAATTACATGTCGGTCATCAACACCCGTAGTTTTGGCCGATTCTGGCTTGTTTCATGAACTATTACTCACTGTTTTGGGGACCCGGACTAATTCCCACGATTGACGAACCCCGGGGTGCGTTTATGTGTCGGTCATAAACACTTGCAGTTTTGGCCGATTCTGGCCCGTTTCGTGGACAATTACTCACTGTTTCGGGGTCCCGGACTTATTTTCACGATTGATGTACCCCGGAGCGCATTTACGTGTCGGTCATAAATACTCGTAGTTTTGGCTGATTCTGGCTAGTTTCATGGACTATTACTCACTGTTTTGGGGTCGCGGAGTGATTTGCACGATTGATGAACCCCGGGGTGCGTTTACGTGTCGGTCATAAATACTCGCAGTTTTGGCCGATTCTGGCCAGTTTCTTGGACTATTACTCACTGTTTTGGGGTCCCGAAGTGATTTCCACGATTGACGAATCCCGGGGTGCGTTTATGTGTTGGTCATAAACACTCGCAGTTATTGCGGATTCTGCCTCATTTCATGGACTATTATTCACTGTTTTTGGGTCCCGGAGTGATTTCCACAATTGACGAACCCCGAGGTGCGTTTACATGTCTGTCGTCAACACTCACAAGTTTGGCCAATTCTGACCCGTTTCGTGGACTATTACTCACCGTTTTGGGGTCCCGAAGCGATTTCCATAGTTCTTGAACCCCAAGGTGCAATTACATGTCGGTCATCAACACCCGTAGTTTTGGCCGATTCTGGCCTGTTTCATGAACTATTACTCACTGTTTTGGGGACCCGGACTAATTCCCACGATTGACGAACCCCGGGGTGCGTTTATGTGTCGGTCATAAACACTTGCAGTTTTGGCCGATTCTGGCCCGTTTCGTGGACAATTACTCACTGTTTCGGGGTCCCGGACTTATTTTCACGATTGATGTACCCCGGAGCGCATTTACGTGTCGGTCATAAATACTCGTAGTTTTGGCTGATTCTGGCTAGTTTCATGGACTATTACTCACTGTTTTGGGGTCGCGGAGTGATTTGCACGATTGATGAACCCCGGGGTGCGTTTACGTGTCGGTCATAAATACTCGCAGTTTTGGCCGATTCTGGCCAGTTTCTTGGACTATTACTCACTGTTTTGGGGTCCCGAAGTGATTTCCACGATTGACGAATCCCGGGGTGCGTTTATGTGTTGGTCATAAACACTCGCAGTTATTGCGGATTCTGCCTCATTTCACGGACTATTATTCACTGTTTTTGGGTCCCGGAGTGATTTCCACAATTGACGAACCCCGAGGTGCGTTTACATGTCTGTCGTCAACACTCACAAGTTTGGCCAATTCTGACCCGTTTCGTGGACTATTACTCACCGTTTTGGGGTCCCGAAGCGATTTCCATAGTTCTTGAACCCCAAGGTGCAATTACATGTCGGTCATCAACACCCGTAGTTTTGGCCGATTCTGGCTTGTTTCATGAACTATTACTCACTGTTTTGGGGACCCGGACTAATTCCCACGATTGACGAACCCCGGGGTGCGTTTATGTGTCGGTCATAAACACTTGCAGTTTTGGCCGATTCTGGCCCGTTTCGTGGACAATTACTCACTGTTTCGGGGTCCCGGACTTATTTTCACGATTGATGTACCCCGGAGCGCATTTACGTGTCGGTCATAAATACTCGTAGTTTTGGCTGATTCTGGCTAGTTTCATGGACTATTACTCACTGTTTTGGGGTCGCGGAGTGATTTCCACGATTGATGAACCCCGGGGTGCGTTTACGTGTCGGTCATAAATACTCGCAGTTTTGGCCGATTCTGGCCAGTTTCTTGGACTATTACTCACTGTTTTGGGGTCCCGAAGTGATTTCCACGATTGACGAATCCCGGGGTGCGTTTATGTGTTGGTCATAAACACTCGCAGTTATTGCGGATTCTGCCTCATTTCATGGACTATTATTCACTGTTTTTGGGTCCCGGAGTGATTTCCACAATTGACGAACCCCGAGGTGCGTTTACATGTCTGTCGTCAACACTCACAAGTTTGGCCAATTCTGACCCGTTTCGTGGACTATTACTCACCGTTTTGGGGTCCCGAAGCGATTTCCATAGTTCTTGAACCCCAAGGTGCAATTACATGTCGGTCATCAACACCCGTAGTTTTGGCCGATTCTGGCCTGTTTCATGAACTATTACTCACTGTTTTGGGGACCCGGACTAATTCCCACGATTGACGAACCCCGGGGTGCGTTTATGTGTCGGTCATAAACACTTGCAGTTTTGGCCGATTCTGGCCCGTTTCGTGGACAATTACTCACTGTTTCGGGGTCCCGGACTTATTTTCACGATTGATGTACCCCGGAGCGCATTTACGTGTCGGTCATAAATACTCGTAGTTTTGGCTGATTCTGGCTAGTTTCATGGACTATTACTCACTGTTTTGGGGTCGCGGAGTGATTTGCACGATTGATGAACCCCGGGGTGCGTTTACGTGTCGGTCATAAATACTCGCAGTTTTGGCCGATTCTGGCCAGTTTCTTGGACTATTACTCACTGTTTTGGGGTCCCGAAGTGATTTCCACGATTGACGAATCCCGGGGTGCGTTTATGTGTTGGTCATAAACACTCGCAGTTATTGCGGATTCTGCCTCATTTCACGGACTATTATTCACTGTTTTTGGGTCCCGGAGTGATTTCCACAATTGACGAACCCCGAGGTGCGTTTACATGTCTGTCGTCAACACTCACAAGTTTGGCCAATTCTGACCCGTTTCGTGGACTATTACTCACCGTTTTGGGGTCCCGAAGCGATTTCCATAGTTCTTGAACCCCAAGGTGCAATTACATGTCGGTCATCAACACCCGTAGTTTTGGCCGATTCTGGCTTGTTTCATGAACTATTACTCACTGTTTTGGGGACCCGGACTAATTCCCACGATTGACGAACCCCGGGGTGCGTTTATGTGTCGGTCATAAACACTTGCAGTTTTGGCCGATTCTGGCCCGTTTCGTGGACAATTACTCACTGTTTCGGGGTCCCGGACTTATTTTCACGATTGATGTACCCCGGAGCGCATTTACGTGTCGGTCATAAATACTCGTAGTTTTGGCTGATTCTGGCTAGTTTCATGGACTATTACTCACTGTTTTGGGGTCGCGGAGTGATTTCCACGATTGATGAACCCCGGGGTGCGTTTACGTGTCGGTCATAAATACTCGCAGTTTTGGCCGATTCTGGCCAGTTTCTTGGACTATTACTCACTGTTTTGGGGTCCCGAAGTGATTTCCACGATTGACGAATCCCGGGGTGCGTTTATGTGTTGGTCATAAACACTCGCAGTTATTGCGGATTCTGCCTCATTTCATGGACTATTATTCACTGTTTTTGGGTCCCGGAGTGATTTCCACAATTGACGAACCCCGAGGTGCGTTTACATGTCTGTCGTCAACACTCACAAGTTTGGCCAATTCTGACCCGTTTCGTGGACTATTACTCACCGTTTTGGGGTCCCGAAGCGATTTCCATAGTTCTTGAACCCAAAGGTGCAATTACATGTCGGTCATCAACACCCGTAGTTTTGGCCGATTCTGGCCTGTTTCATGAACTATTACTCACTGTTTTGGGGACCCGGACTAATTCCCACGATTGACGAACCCCGGGGTGCGTTTATGTGTCGGTCATAAACACTTGCAGTTTTGGCCGATTCTGGCCCGTTTCGTGGACAATTACTCACTGTTTCGGGGTCCCGGACTTATTTTCACGATTGATGTACCCCGGAGCGCATTTACGTGTCGGTCATAAATACTCGTAGTTTTGGCTGATTCTGGCTAGTTTCATGGACTATTACTCACTGTTTTGGGGTCGCGGAGTGATTTCCACGATTGATGAACCCCGGGGTGCGTTTACGTGTCGGTCATAAATACTCGCAGTTTTGGCCGATTCTGGCCAGTTTCTTGGACTATTACTCACTGTTTTGGGGTCCCGAAGTGATTTCCACGATTGACGAATCCCGGGGTGCGTTTATGTGTTGGTCATAAACACTCGCAGTTATTGCGGATTCTGCCTCATTTCATGGACTATTATTCACTGTTTTTGGGTCCCGGAGTGATTTCCACAATTGACGAACCCCGAGGTGCGTTTACATGTCTGTCGTCAACACTCACAAGTTTGGCCAATTCTGACCCGTTTCGTGGACTATTACTCACCGTTTTGGGGTCCCGAAGCGATTTCCATAGTTCTTGAACCCCAAGGTGCAATTACATGTCGGTCATCAACACCCGTAGTTTTGGCCGATTCTGGCCTGTTTCATGAACTATTACTCATTGTTTTGGGGACCCGGACTAATTCCCACGATTGACGAACCCCGGGGTGCGTTTATGTGTCGGTCATAAACACTTGCAGTTTTGGCCGATTCTGGCCCGTTTCGTGGACAATTACTCACTGTTTCGGGGTCCCGGACTTATTTTCACGATTGATGTACCCCGGAGCGCATTTACGTGTCGGTCATAAATACTCGTAGTTTTGGCTGATTCTGGCTAGTTTCATGGACTATTACTCACTGTTTTGGGGTCGCGGAGTGATTTGCACGATTGATGAACCCCGGGGTGCGTTTACGTGTCGGTCATAAATACTCGCAGTTTTGGCCGATTCTGGCCAGTTTCTTGGACTATTACTCACTGTTTTGGGGTCCCGAAGTGATTTCCACGATTGACGAATCCCGGGGTGCGTTTATGTGTTGGTCATAAACACTCGCAGTTATTGCGGATTCTGCCTCATTTCATGGACTATTATTCACTGTTTTTGGGTCCCGGAGTGATTTCCACAATTGACGAACCCCGAGGTGCGTTTACATGTCTGTCGTCAACACTCACAAGTTTGGCCAATTCTGACCCGTTTCGTGGACTATTACTCACCGTTTTGGGGTCCCGAAGCGATTTCCATAGTTCTTGAACCCCAAGGTGCAATTACATGTCGGTCATCAACACCCGTAGTTTTGGCCGATTCTGGCCTGTTTCATGAACTATTACTCACTGTTTTGGGGACCCGGACTAATTCCCACGATTGACGAACCCCGGGGTGCGTTTATGTGTCGGTCATAAACACTTGCAGTTTTGGCCGATTCTGGCCCGTTTCGTGGACAATTACTCACTGTTTCGGGGTCCCGGACTTATTTTCACGATTGATGTACCCCGGAGCGCATTTACGTGTCGGTCATAAATACTCGTAGTTTTGGCTGATTCTGGCTAGTTTCATGGACTATTACTCACTGTTTTGGGGTCGCGGAGTGATTTGCACGATTGATGAACCCCGGGGTGCGTTTACGTGTCGGTCATAAATACTCGCAGTTTTGGCCGATTCTGGCCAGTTTCTTGGACTATTACTCACTGTTTTGGGGTCCCGAAGTGATTTCCACGATTGACGAATCCCGGGGTGCGTTTATGTGTTGGTCATAAACACTCGCAGTTATTGCGGATTCTGCCTCATTTCATGGACTATTATTCACTGTTTTTGGGTCCCGGAGTGATTTCCACAATTGACGAACCCCGAGGTGCGTTTACATGTCTGTCGTCAACACTCACAAGTTTGGCCAATTCTGACCCGTTTCGTGGACTATTACTCACCGTTTTGGGGTCCCGAAGCGATTTCCATAGTTCTTGAACCCCAAGGTGCAATTACATGTCGGTCATCAACACCCGTAGTTTTGGCCGATTCTGGCCTGTTTCATGAACTATTACTCACTGTTTTGGGGACCCGGACTAATTCCCACGATTGACGAACCCCGGGGTGCGTTTATGTGTCGGTCATAAACACTTGCAGTTTTGGCCGATTCTGGCCCGTTTCGTGGACAATTACTCACTGTTTCGGGGTCCCGGACTTATTTTCACGATTGATGTACCCCGGAGCGCATTTACGTGTCGGTCATAAATACTCGTAGTTTTGGCTGATTCTGGCTAGTTTCATGGACTATTACTCACTGTTTTGGGGTCGCGGAGTGATTTGCACGATTGATGAACCCCGGGGTGCGTTTACGTGTCGGTCATAAATACTCGCAGTTTTGGCCGATTCTGGCCAGTTTCTTGGACTATTACTCACTGTTTTGGGGTCCCGAAGTGATTTCCACGATTGACGAATCCCGGGGTGCGTTTATGTGTTGGTCATAAACACTCGCAGTTATTGCGGATTCTGCCTCATTTCATGGACTATTATTCACTGTTTTTGGGTCCCGGAGTGATTTCCACAATTGACGAACCCCGAGGTGCGTTTACATGTCTGTCGTCAACACTCACAAGTTTGGCCAATTCTGACCCGTTTCGTGGACTATTACTCACCGTTTTGGGGTCCCGAAGCGATTTCCATAGTTCTTGAACCCCAAGGTGCAATTACATGTCGGTCATCAACACCCGTAGTTTTGGCCGATTCTGGCCTGTTTCATGAACTATTACTCACTGTTTTGGGGACCCGGACTAATTCCCACGATTGACGAACCCCGGGGTGCGTTTATGTGTCGGTCATAAACACTTGCAGTTTTGGCCGATTCTGGCCCGTTTCGTGGACAATTACTCACTGTTTCGGGGTCCCGGACTTATTTTCACGATTGATGTACCCCGGAGCGCATTTACGTGTCGGTCATAAATACTCGTAGTTTTGGCTGATTCTGGCTAGTTTCATGGACTATTACTCACTGTTTTGGGGTCGCGGAGTGATTTGCACGATTGATGAACCCCGGGGTGCGTTTACGTGTCGGTCATAAATACTCGCAGTTTTGGCCGATTCTGGCCAGTTTCTTGGACTATTACTCACTGTTTTGGGGTCCCGAAGTGATTTCCACGATTGACGAATCCCGGGGTGCGTTTATGTGTTGGTCATAAACACTCGCAGTTATTGCGGATTCTGCCTCATTTCATGGACTATTATTCACTGTTTTTGGGTCCCGGAGTGATTTCCACAATTGACGAACCCCGAGGTGCGTTTACATGTCTGTCGTCAACACTCACAAGTTTGGCCAATTCTGACCCGTTTCGTGGACTATTACTCACCGTTTTGGGGTCCCGAAGCGATTTCCATAGTTCTTGAACCCCAAGGTGCAATTACATGTCGGTCATCAACACCCGTAGTTTTGGCCGATTCTGGCCTGTTTCATGAACTATTACTCACTGTTTTGGGGACCCGGACTAATTCCCACGATTGACGAACCCCGGGGTGCGTTTATGTGTCGGTCATAAACACTTGCAGTTTTGGCCGATTCTGGCCCGTTTCGTGGACAATTACTCACTGTTTCGGGGTCCCGGACTTATTTTCACGATTGATGTACCCCGGAGCGCATTTACGTGTCGGTCATAAATACTCGTAGTTTTGGCTGATTCTGGCTAGTTTCATGGACTATTACTCACTGTTTTGGGGTCGCGGAGTGATTTGCACGATTGATGAACCCCGGGGTGCGTTTACGTGTCGGTCATAAATACTCGCAGTTTTGGCCGATTCTGGCCAGTTTCTTGGACTATTACTCACTGTTTTGGGGTCCCGAAGTGATTTCCACGATTGACGAATCCCGGGGTGCGTTTATGTGTTGGTCATAAACACTCGCAGTTATTGCGGATTCTGCCTCATTTCATGGACTATTATTCACTGTTTTTGGGTCCCGGAGTGATTTCCACAATTGACGAACCCCGAGGTGCGTTTACATGTCTGTCGTCAACACTCACAAGTTTGGCCAATTCTGACCCGTTTCGTGGACTATTACTCACCGTTTTGGGGTCCCGAAGCGATTTCCATAGTTCTTGAACCCCAAGGTGCAATTACATGTCGGTCATCAACACCCGTAGTTTTGGCCGATTCTGGCCTGTTTCATGAACTATTACTCACTGTTTTGGGGACCCGGACTAATTCCCACGATTGACGAACCCCGGGGTGCGTTTATGTGTCGGTCATAAACACTTGCAGTTTTGGCCGATTCTGGCCCGTTTCATGGACAATTACTCACTGTTTCGGGGTCCCGGACTTATTTTCACGATTGATGTACCCCGGAGCGCATTTACGTGTCGGTCATAAATACTCGTAGTTTTGGCTGATTCTGGCTAGTTTCATGGACTATTACTCACTGTTTTGGGGTCGCGGAGTGATTTGCACGATTGATGAACCCCGGGGTGCGTTTACGTGTCGGTCATAAATACTCGCAGTTTTGGCCGATTCTGGCCAGTTTCTTGGACTATTACTCACTGTTTTGGGGTCCCGAAGTGATTTCCACGATTGACGAATCCCGGGGTGCGTTTATGTGTTGGTCATAAACACTCGCAGTTATTGCGGATTCTGCCTCATTTCATGGACTATTATTCACTGTTTTTGGGTCCCGGAGTGATTTCCACAATTGACGAACCCCGAGGTGCGTTTACATGTCTGTCGTCAACACTCACAAGTTTGGCCAATTCTGACCCGTTTCGTGGACTATTACTCACCGTTTTGGGGTCCCGAAGCGATTTCCATAGTTCTTGAACCCCAAGGTGCAATTACATGTCGGTCATCAACACCCGTAGTTTTGGCCGATTCTGGCCTGTTTCATGAACTATTACTCACTGTTTTGGGGACCCGGACTAATTCCCACGATTGACGAACCCCGGGGTGCGTTTATGTGTCGGTCATAAACACTTGCAGTTTTGGCCGATTCTGGCCCGTTTCGTGGACAATTACTCACTGTTTCGGGGTCCCGGACTTATTTTCACGATTGATGTACCCCGGAGCGCATTTACGTGTCGGTCATAAATACTCGTAGTTTTGGCTGATTCTGGCTAGTTTCATGGACTATTACTCACTGTTTTGGGGTCGCGGAGTGATTTGCACGATTGATGAACCCCGGGGTGCGTTTACGTGTCGGTCATAAATACTCGCAGTTTTGGCCGATTCTGGCCAGTTTCTTGGACTATTACTCACTGTTTTGGGGTCCCGAAGTGATTTCCACGATTGACGAATCCCGGGGTGCGTTTATGTGTTGGTCATAAACACTCGCAGTTATTGCGGATTCTGCCTCATTTCATGGACTATTATTCACTGTTTTTGGGTCCCGGAGTGATTTCCACAATTGACGAACCCCGAGGTGCGTTTACATGTCTGTCGTCAACACTCACAAGTTTGGCCAATTCTGACCCGTTTCGTGGACTATTACTCACCGTTTTGGGGTCCCGAAGCGATTTCCATAGTTCTTGAACCCCAAGGTGCAATTACATGTCGGTCATCAACACCCGTAGTTTTGGCCGATTCTGGCCTGTTTCATGAACTATTACTCACTGTTTTGGGGACCCGGACTAATTCCCACGATTGACGAACCCCGGGGTGCGTTTATGTGTCGGTCATAAACACTTGCAGTTTTGGCCGATTCTGGCCCGTTTCGTGGACAATTACTCACTGTTTCGGGGTCCCGGACTTATTTTCACGATTGATGTACCCCGGAGCGCATTTACGTGTCGGTCATAAATACTCGTAGTTTTGGCTGATTCTGGCTAGTTTCATGGACTATTACTCACTGTTTTGGGGTCGCGGAGTGATTTGCACGATTGATGAACCCCGGGGTGCGTTTACGTGTCGGTCATAAATACTCGCAGTTTTGGCCGATTCTGGCCAGTTTCTTGGACTATTACTCACTGTTTTGGGGTCCCGAAGTGATTTCCACGATTGACGAATCCCGGGGTGCGTTTATGTGTTGGTCATAAACACTCGCAGTTATTGCGGATTCTGCCTCATTTCATGGACTATTATTCACTGTTTTTGGGTCCCGGAGTGATTTCCACAATTGACGAACCCCGAGGTGCGTTTACATGTCTGTCGTCAACACTCACAAGTTTGGCCAATTCTGACCCGTTTCGTGGACTATTACTCACCGTTTTGGGGTCCCGAAGCGATTTCCATAGTTCTTGAACCCCAAGGTGCAATTACATGTCGGTCATCAACACCCGTAGTTTTGGCCGATTCTGGCCTGTTTCATGAACTATTACTCACTGTTTTGGGGACCCGGACTAATTCCCACGATTGACGAACCCCGGGGTGCGTTTATGTGTCGGTCATAAACACTTGCAGTTTTGGCCGATTCTGGCCCGTTTCGTGGACAATTACTCACTGTTTCGGGGTCCCGGACTTATTTTCACGATTGATGTACCCCGGAGCGCATTTACGTGTCGGTCATAAATACTCGTAGTTTTGGCTGATTCTGGCTAGTTTCATGGACTATTACTCACTGTTTTGGGGTCGCGGAGTGATTTGCACGATTGATGAACCCCGGGGTGCGTTTACGTGTCGGTCATAAATACTCGCAGTTTTGGCCGATTCTGGCCAGTTTCTTGGACTATTACTCACTGTTTTGGGGTCCCGAAGTGATTTCCACGATTGACGAATCCCGGGGTGCGTTTATGTGTTGGTCATAAACACTCGCAGTTATTGCGGATTCTGCCTCATTTCATGGACTATTATTCACTGTTTTTGGGTCCCGGAGTGATTTCCACAATTGACGAACCCCGAGGTGCGTTTACATGTCTGTCGTCAACACTCACAAGTTTGGCCAATTCTGACCCGTTTCGTGGACTATTACTCACCGTTTTGGGGTCCCGAAGCGATTTCCATAGTTCTTGAACCCAAAGGTGCAATTACATGTCGGTCATCAACACCCGTAGTTTTGGCCGATTCTGGCCTGTTTCATGAACTATTACTCACTGTTTTGGGGACCCGGACTAATTCCCACGATTGACGAACCCCGGGGTGCGTTTATGTGTCGGTCATAAACACTTGCAGTTTTGGCCGATTCTGGCCCGTTTCGTGGACAATTACTCACTGTTTCGGGGTCCCGGACTTATTTTCACGATTGATGTACCCCGGAGCGCATTTACGTGTCGGTCATAAATACTCGTAGTTTTGGCTGATTCTGGCTAGTTTCATGGACTATTACTCACTGTTTTGGGGTCGCGGAGTGATTTGCACGATTGATGAACCCCGGGGTGCGTTTACGTGTCGGTCATAAATACTCGCAGTTTTGGCCGATTCTGGCCAGTTTCTTGGACTATTACTCACTGTTTTGGGGTCCCGAAGTGATTTCCACGATTGACGAATCCCGGGGTGCGTTTATGTGTTGGTCATAAACACTCGCAGTTATTGCGGATTCTGCCTCATTTCATGGACTATTATTCACTGTTTTTGGGTCCCGGAGTGATTTCCACAATTGACGAACCCCGAGGTGCGTTTACATGTCTGTCGTCAACACTCACAAGTTTGGCCAATTCTGACCCGTTTCGTGGACTATTACTCACCGTTTTGGGGTCCCGAAGCGATTTCCATAGTTCTTGAACCCAAAGGTGCAATTACATGTCGGTCATCAACACCCGTAGTTTTGGCCGATTCTGGCCTGTTTCATGAACTATTACTCACTGTTTTGGGGACCCGGACTAATTCCCACGATTGACGAACCCCGGGGTGCGTTTATGTGTCGGTCATAAACACTTGCAGTTTTGGCCGATTCTGGCCCGTTTCGTGGACAATTACTCACTGTTTCGGGGTCCCGGACTTATTTTCACGATTGATGTACCCCGGAGCGCATTTACGTGTCGGTCATAAATACTCGTAGTTTTGGCTGATTCTGGCTAGTTTCATGGACTATTACTCACTGTTTTGGGGTCGCGGAGTGATTTCCACGATTGATGAACCCCGGGGTGCGTTTACGTGTCGGTCATAAATACTCGCAGTTTTGGCCGATTCTGGCCAGTTTCTTGGACTATTACTCACTGTTTTGGGGTCCCGAAGTGATTTCCACGATTGACGAATCCCGGGGTGCGTTTATGTGTTGGTCATAAACACTCGCAGTTATTGCGGATTCTGCCTCATTTCATGGACTATTATTCACTGTTTTTGGGTCCCGGAGTGATTTCCACAATTGACGAACCCCGAGGTGCGTTTACATGTCTGTCGTCAACACTCACAAGTTTGGCCAATTCTGACCCGTTTCGTGGACTATTACTCACCGTTTTGGGGTCCCGAAGCGATTTCCATAGTTCTTGAACCCAAAGGTGCAATTACATGTCGGTCATCAACACCCGTAGTTTTGGCCGATTCTGGCCTGTTTCATGAACTATTACTCACTGTTTTGGGGACCCGGACTAATTCCCACGATTGACGAACCCCGGGGTGCGTTTATGTGTCGGTCATAAACACTTGCAGTTTTGGCCGATTCTGGCCCGTTTCGTGGACAATTACTCACTGTTTCGGGGTCCCGGACTTATTTTCACGATTGATGTACCCCGGAGCGCATTTACGTGTCGGTCATAAATACTCGTAGTTTTGGCTGATTCTGGCTAGTTTCATGGACTATTACTCACTGTTTTGGGGTCGCGGAGTGATTTCCACGATTGATGAACCCCGGGGTGCGTTTACGTGTCGGTCATAAATACTCGCAGTTTTGGCCGATTCTGGCCAGTTTCTTGGACTATTACTCACTGTTTTGGGGTCCCGAAGTGATTTCCACGATTGACGAATCCCGGGGTGCGTTTATGTGTTGGTCATAAACACTCGCAGTTATTGCGGATTCTGCCTCATTTCATGGACTATTATTCACTGTTTTTGGGTCCCGGAGTGATTTCCACAATTGACGAACCCCGAGGTGCGTTTACATGTCTGTCGTCAACACTCACAAGTTTGGCCAATTCTGACCCGTTTCGTGGACTATTACTCACCGTTTTGGGGTCCCGAAGCGATTTCCATAGTTCTTGAACCCCAAGGTGCAATTACATGTCGGTCATCAACACCCGTAGTTTTGGCCGATTCTGGCCTGTTTCATGAACTATTACTCACTGTTTTGGGGACCCGGACTAATTCCCACGATTGACGAACCCCGGGGTGCGTTTATGTGTCGGTCATAAACACTTGCAGTTTTGGCCGATTCTGGCCCGTTTCGTGGACAATTACTCACTGTTTCGGGGTCCCGGACTTATTTTCACGATTGATGTACCCCGGAGCGCATTTACGTGTCGGTCATAAATACTCGTAGTTTTGGCTGATTCTGGCTAGTTTCATGGACTATTACTCACTGTTTTGGGGTCGCGGAGTGATTTGCACGATTGATGAACCCCGGGGTGCGTTTACGTGTCGGTCATAAATACTCGCAGTTTTGGCCGATTCTGGCCAGTTTCTTGGACTATTACTCACTGTTTTGGGGTCCCGAAGTGATTTCCACGATTGACGAATCCCGGGGTGCGTTTATGTGTTGGTCATAAACACTCGCAGTTATTGCGGATTCTGCCTCATTTCATGGACTATTATTCACTGTTTTTGGGTCCCGGAGTGATTTCCACAATTGACGAACCCCGAGGTGCGTTTACATGTCTGTCGTCAACACTCACAAGTTTGGCCAATTCTGACCCGTTTCGTGGACTATTACTCACCGTTTTGGGGTCCCGAAGCGATTTCCATAGTTCTTGAACCCAAAGGTGCAATTACATGTCGGTCATCAACACCCGTAGTTTTGGCCGATTCTGGCCTGTTTCATGAACTATTACTCACTGTTTTGGGGACCCGGACTAATTCCCACGATTGACGAACCCCGGGGTGCGTTTATGTGTCGGTCATAAACACTTGCAGTTTTGGCCGATTCTGGCCCGTTTCGTGGACAATTACTCACTGTTTCGGGGTCCCGGACTTATTTTCACGATTGATGTACCCCGGAGCGCATTTACGTGTCGGTCATAAATACTCGTAGTTTTGGCTGATTCTGGCTAGTTTCATGGACTATTACTCACTGTTTTGGGGTCGCGGAGTGATTTCCACGATTGATGAACCCCGGGGTGCGTTTACGTGTCGGTCATAAATACTCGCAGTTTTGGCCGATTCTGGCCAGTTTCTTGGACTATTACTCACTGTTTTGGGGTCCCGAAGTGATTTCCACGATTGACGAATCCCGGGGTGCGTTTATGTGTTGGTCATAAACACTCGCAGTTATTGCGGATTCTGCCTCATTTCATGGACTATTATTCACTGTTTTTGGGTCCCGGAGTGATTTCCACAATTGACGAACCCCGAGGTGCGTTTACATGTCTGTCGTCAACACTCACAAGTTTGGCCAATTCTGACCCGTTTCGTGGACTATTACTCACCGTTTTGGGGTCCCGAAGCGATTTCCATAGTTCTTGAACCCAAAGGTGCAATTACATGTCGGTCATCAACACCCGTAGTTTTGGCCGATTCTGGCCTGTTTCATGAACTATTACTCACTGTTTTGGGGACCCGGACTAATTCCCACGATTGACGAACCCCGGGGTGCGTTTATGTGTCGGTCATAAACACTTGCAGTTTTGGCCGATTCTGGCCCGTTTCGTGGACAATTACTCACTGTTTCGGGGTCCCGGACTTATTTTCACGATTGATGTACCCCGGAGCGCATTTACGTGTCGGTCATAAATACTCGTAGTTTTGGCTGATTCTGGCTAGTTTCATGGACTATTACTCACTGTTTTGGGGTCGCGGAGTGATTTCCACGATTGATGAACCCCGGGGTGCGTTTACGTGTCGGTCATAAATACTCGCAGTTTTGGCCGATTCTGGCCAGTTTCTTGGACTATTACTCACTGTTTTGGGGTCCCGAAGTGATTTCCACGATTGACGAATCCCGGGGTGCGTTTATGTGTTGGTCATAAACACTCGCAGTTATTGCGGATTCTGCCTCATTTCATGGACTATTATTCACTGTTTTTGGGTCCCGGAGTGATTTCCACAATTGACGAACCCCGAGGTGCGTTTACATGTCTGTCGTCAACACTCACAAGTTTGGCCAATTCTGACCCGTTTCGTGGACTATTACTCACCGTTTTGGGGTCCCGAAGCGATTTCCATAGTTCTTGAACCCCAAGGTGCAATTACATGTCGGTCATCAACACCCGTAGTTTTGGCCGATTCTGGCCTGTTTCATGAACTATTACTCACTGTTTTGGGGACCCGGACTAATTCCCACGATTGACGAACCCCGGGGTGCGTTTATGTGTCGGTCATAAACACTTGCAGTTTTGGCCGATTCTGGCCCGTTTCGTGGACAATTACTCACTGTTTCGGGGTCCCGGACTTATTTTCACGATTGATGTACCCCGGAGCGCATTTACGTGTCGGTCATAAATACTCGTAGTTTTGGCTGATTCTGGCTAGTTTCATGGACTATTACTCACTGTTTTGGGGTCGCGGAGTGATTTGCACGATTGATGAACCCCGGGGTGCGTTTACGTGTCGGTCATAAATACTCGCAGTTTTGGCCGATTCTGGCCAGTTTCTTGGACTATTACTCACTGTTTTGGGGTCCCGAAGTGATTTCCACGATTGACGAATCCCGGGGTGCGTTTATGTGTTGGTCATAAACACTCGCAGTTATTGCGGATTCTGCCTCATTTCATGGACTATTATTCACTGTTTTTGGGTCCCGGAGTGATTTCCACAATTGACGAACCCTGAGGTGCGTTTACATGTCTGTCGTCAACACTCACAAGTTTGGCCAATTCTGACCCGTTTCGTGGACTATTACTCACCGTTTTGGGGTCCCGAAGCGATTTCCATAGTTCTTGAACCCAAAGGTGCAATTACATGTCGGTCATCAACACCCGTAGTTTTGGCCGATTCTGGCCTGTTTCATGAACTATTACTCACTGTTTTGGGGACCCGGACTAATTCCCACGATTGACGAACCCCGGGGTGCGTTTATGTGTCGGTCATAAACACTTGCAGTTTTGGCCGATTCTGGCCCGTTTCGTGGACAATTACTCACTGTTTCGGGGTCCCGGACTTATTTTCACGATTGATGTACCCCGGAGCGCATTTACGTGTCGGTCATAAATACTCGTAGTTTTGGCTGATTCTGGCTAGTTTCATGGACTATTACTCACTGTTTTGGGGTCGCGGAGTGATTTCCACGATTGATGAACCCCGGGGTGCGTTTACGTGTCGGTCATAAATACTCGCAGTTTTGGCCGATTCTGGCCAGTTTCTTGGACTATTACTCACTGTTTTGGGGTCCCGAAGTGATTTCCACGATTGACGAATCCCGGGGTGCGTTTATGTGTTGGTCATAAACACTCGCAGTTATTGCGGATTCTGCCTCATTTCATGGACTATTATTCACTGTTTTTGGGTCCCGGAGTGATTTCCACAATTGACGAACCCCGAGGTGCGTTTACATGTCTGTCGTCAACACTCACAAGTTTGGCCAATTCTGACCCGTTTCGTGGACTATTACTCACCGTTTTGGGGTCCCGAAGCGATTTCCATAGTTCTTGAACCCAAAGGTGCAATTACATGTCGGTCATCAACACCCGTAGTTTTGGCCGATTCTGGCCTGTTTCATGAACTATTACTCACTGTTTTGGGGACCCGGACTAATTCCCACGATTGACGAACCCCGGGGTGCGTTTATGTGTCGGTCATAAACACTTGCAGTTTTGGCCGATTCTGGCCCGTTTCGTGGACAATTACTCACTGTTTCGGGGTCCCGGACTTATTTTCACGATTGATGTACCCCGGAGCGCATTTACGTGTCGGTCATAAATACTCGTAGTTTTGGCTGATTCTGGCTAGTTTCATGGACTATTACTCACTGTTTTGGGGTCGCGGAGTGATTTCCACGATTGATGAACCCCGGGGTGCGTTTACGTGTCGGTCATAAATACTCGCAGTTTTGGCCGATTCTGGCCAGTTTCTTGGACTATTACTCACTGTTTTGGGGTCCCGAAGTGATTTCCACGATTGACGAATCCCGGGGTGCGTTTATGTGTTGGTCATAAACACTCGCAGTTATTGCGGATTCTGCCTCATTTCATGGACTATTATTCACTGTTTTTGGGTCCCGGAGTGATTTCCACAATTGACGAACCCCGAGGTGCGTTTACATGTCTGTCGTCAACACTCACAAGTTTGGCCAATTCTGACCCGTTTCGTGGACTATTACTCACCGTTTTGGGGTCCCGAAGCGATTTCCATAGTTCTTGAACCCCAAGGTGCAATTACATGTCGGTCATCAACACCCGTAGTTTTGGCCGATTCTGGCCTGTTTCATGAACTATTACTCACTGTTTTGGGGACCCGGACTAATTCCCACGATTGACGAACCCCGGGGTGCGTTTATGTGTCGGTCATAAACACTTGCAGTTTTGGCCGATTCTGGCCCGTTTCGTGGACAATTACTCACTGTTTCGGGGTCCCGGACTTATTTTCACGATTGATGTACCCCGGAGCGCATTTACGTGTCGGTCATAAATACTCGTAGTTTTGGCTGATTCTGGCTAGTTTCATGGACTATTACTCACTGTTTTGGGGTCGCGGAGTGATTTGCACGATTGATGAACCCCGGGGTGCGTTTACGTGTCGGTCATAAATACTCGCAGTTTTGGCCGATTCTGGCCAGTTTCTTGGACTATTACTCACTGTTTTGGGGTCCCGAAGTGATTTCCACGATTGACGAATCCCGGGGTGCGTTTATGTGTTGGTCATAAACACTCGCAGTTATTGCGGATTCTGCCTCATTTCATGGACTATTATTCACTGTTTTTGGGTCCCGGAGTGATTTCCACAATTGACGAACCCCGAGGTGCGTTTACATGTCTGTCGTCAACACTCACAAGTTTGGCCAATTCTGACCCGTTTCGTGGACTATTACTCACCGTTTTGGGGTCCCGAAGCGATTTCCATAGTTCTTGAACCCAAAGGTGCAATTACATGTCGGTCATCAACACCCGTAGTTTTGGCCGATTCTGGCCTGTTTCATGAACTATTACTCACTGTTTTGGGGACCTGGACTAATTCCCACGATTGACGAACCCCGGGGTGCGTTTATGTGTCGGTCATAAACACTTGCAGTTTTGGCCGATTCTGGCCCGTTTCGTGGACAATTACTCACTGTTTCGGGGTCCCGGACTTATTTTCACGATTGATGTACCCCGGAGCGCATTTACGTGTCGGTCATAAATACTCGTAGTTTTGGCTGATTCTGGCTAGTTTCATGGACTATTACTCACTGTTTTGGGGTCGCGGAGTGATTTGCACGATTGATGAACCCCGGGGTGCGTTTACGTGTCGGTCATAAATACTCGCAGTTTTGGCCGATTCTGGCCAGTTTCTTGGACTATTACTCACTGTTTTGGGGTCCCGAAGTGATTTCCACGATTGACGAATCCCGGGGTGCGTTTATGTGTTGGTCATAAACACTCGCAGTTATTGCGGATTCTGCCTCATTTCATGGACTATTATTCACTGTTTTTGGGTCCCGGAGTGATTTCCACAATTGACGAACCCCGAGGTGCGTTTACATGTCTGTCGTCAACACTCACAAGTTTGGCCAATTCTGACCCGTTTCGTGGACTATTACTCACCGTTTTGGGGTCCCGAAGCGATTTCCATAGTTCTTGAACCCAAAGGTGCAATTACATGTCGGTCATCAACACCCGTAGTTTTGGCCGATTCTGGCCTGTTTCATGAACTATTACTCACTGTTTTGGGGACCTGGACTAATTCCCACGATTGACGAACCCCAGGGTGCGTTTATGTGTCGGTCATAAACACTTGCAGTTTTGGCCGATTCTGGCCCGTTTCGTGGACAATTACTCACTGTTTCGGGGTCCCGGACTTATTTTCACGATTGATGTACCCCGGAGCGCATTTACGTGTCGGTCATAAATACTCGTAGTTTTGGCTGATTCTGGCTAGTTTCATGGACTATTACTCACTGTTTTGGGGTCGCGGAGTGATTTCCACGATTGATGAACCCCGGGGTGCGTTTACGTGTCGGTCATAAATACTCGCAGTTTTGGCCGATTCTGGCCAGTTTCTTGGACTATTACTCACTGTTTTGGGGTCCCGAAGTGATTTCCACGATTGACGAATCCCGGGGTGCGTTTATGTGTTGGTCATAAACACTCGCAGTTATTGCGGATTCTGCCTCATTTCATGGACTATTATTCACTGTTTTTGGGTCCCGGAGTGATTTCCACAATTGACGAACCCCGAGGTGCGTTTACATGTCTGTCGTCAACACTCACAAGTTTGGCCAATTCTGACCCGTTTCGTGGACTATTACTCACCGTTTTGGGGTCCCGAAGCGATTTCCATAGTTCTTGAACCCCAAGGTGCAATTACATGTCGGTCATCAACACCCGTAGTTTTGGCCGATTCTGGCCTGTTTCATGAACTATTACTCACTGTTTTGGGGACCCGGACTAATTCCCACGATTGACGAACCCCGGGGTGCGTTTATGTGTCGGTCATAAACACTTGCAGTTTTGGCCGATTCTGGCCCGTTTCGTGGACAATTACTCACTGTTTCGGGGTCCCGGACTTATTTTCACGATTGATGTACCCCGGAGCGCATTTACGTGTCGGTCATAAATACTCGTAGTTTTGGCTGATTCTGGCTAGTTTCATGGACTATTACTCACTGTTTTGGGGTCGCGGAGTGATTTGCACGATTGATGAACCCCGGGGTGCGTTTACGTGTCGGTCATAAATACTCGCAGTTTTGGCCGATTCTGGCCAGTTTCTTGGACTATTACTCACTGTTTTGGGGTCCCGAAGTGATTTCCACGATTGACGAATCCCGGGGTGCGTTTATGTGTTGGTCATAAACACTCGCAGTTATTGCGGATTCTGCCTCATTTCATGGACTATTATTCACTGTTTTTGGGTCCCGGAGTGATTTCCACAATTGACGAACCCCGAGGTGCGTTTACATGTCTGTCGTCAACACTCACAAGTTTGGCCAATTCTGACCCGTTTCGTGGACTATTACTCACCGTTTTGGGGTCCCGAAGCGATTTCCATAGTTCTTGAACCCAAAGGTGCAATTACATGTCGGTCATCAACACCCGTAGTTTTGGCCGATTCTGGCCTGTTTCATGAACTATTACTCACTGTTTTGGGGACCCGGACTAATTCCCACGATTGACGAACCCCGGGGTGCGTTTATGTGTCGGTCATAAACACTTGCAGTTTTGGCCGATTCTGGCCCGTTTCGTGGACAATTACTCACTGTTTCGGGGTCCCGGACTTATTTTCACGATTGATGTACCCCGGAGCGCATTTACGTGTCGGTCATAAATACTCGTAGTTTTGGCTGATTCTGGCTAGTTTCATGGACTATTACTCACTGTTTTGGGGTCGCGGAGTGATTTCCACGATTGATGAACCCCGGGGTGCGTTTACGTGTCGGTCATAAATACTCGCAGTTTTGGCCGATTCTGGCCAGTTTCTTGGACTATTACTCACTGTTTTGGGGTCCCGAAGTGATTTCCACGATTGACGAATCCCGGGGTGCGTTTATGTGTTGGTCATAAACACTCGCAGTTATTGCGGATTCTGCCTCATTTCATGGACTATTATTCACTGTTTTTGGGTCCCGGAGTGATTTCCACAATTGACGAACCCCGAGGTGCGTTTACATGTCTGTCGTCAACACTCACAAGTTTGGCCAATTCTGACCCGTTTCGTGGACTATTACTCACCGTTTTGGGGTCCCGAAGCGATTTCCATAGTTCTTGAACCCAAAGGTGCAATTACATGTCGGTCATCAACACCCGTAGTTTTGGCCGATTCTGGCCTGTTTCATGAACTATTACTCACTGTTTTGGGGACCTGGACTAATTCCCACGATTGACGAACCCCAGGGTGCGTTTATGTGTCGGTCATAAACACTTGCAGTTTTGGCCGATTCTGGCCCGTTTCGTGGACAATTACTCACTGTTTCGGGGTCCCGGACTTATTTTCACGATTGATGTACCCCGGAGCGCATTTACGTGTCGGTCATAAATACTCGTAGTTTTGGCTGATTCTGGCTAGTTTCATGGACTATTACTCACTGTTTTGGGGTCGCGGAGTGATTTCCACGATTGATGAACCCCGGGGTGCGTTTACGTGTCGGTCATAAATACTCGCAGTTTTGGCCGATTCTGGCCAGTTTCTTGGACTATTACTCACTGTTTTGGGGTCCCGAAGTGATTTCCACGATTGACGAATCCCGGGGTGCGTTTATGTGTTGGTCATAAACACTCGCAGTTATTGCGGATTCTGCCTCATTTCATGGACTATTATTCACTGTTTTTGGGTCCCGGAGTGATTTCCACAATTGACGAACCCCGAGGTGCGTTTACATGTCTGTCGTCAACACTCACAAGTTTGGCCAATTCTGACCCGTTTCGTGGACTATTACTCACCGTTTTGGGGTCCCGAAGCGATTTCCATAGTTCTTGAACCCCAAGGTGCAATTACATGTCGGTCATCAACACCCGTAGTTTTGGCCGATTCTGGCCTGTTTCATGAACTATTACTCACTGTTTTGGGGACCCGGACTAATTCCCACGATTGACGAACCCCGGGGTGCGTTTATGTGTCGGTCATAAACACTTGCAGTTTTGGCCGATTCTGGCCCGTTTCGTGGACAATTACTCACTGTTTCGGGGTCCCGGACTTATTTTCACGATTGATGTACCCCGGAGCGCATTTACGTGTCGGTCATAAATACTCGTAGTTTTGGCTGATTCTGGCTAGTTTCATGGACTATTACTCACTGTTTTGGGGTCGCGGAGTGATTTGCACGATTGATGAACCCCGGGGTGCGTTTACGTGTCGGTCATAAATACTCGCAGTTTTGGCCGATTCTGGCCAGTTTCTTGGACTATTACTCACTGTTTTGGGGTCCCGAAGTGATTTCCACGATTGACGAATCCCGGGGTGCGTTTATGTGTTGGTCATAAACACTCGCAGTTATTGCGGATTCTGCCTCATTTCATGGACTATTATTCACTGTTTTTGGGTCCCGGAGTGATTTCCACAATTGACGAACCCCGAGGTGCGTTTACATGTCTGTCGTCAACACTCACAAGTTTGGCCAATTCTGACCCGTTTCGTGGACTATTACTCACCGTTTTGGGGTCCCGAAGCGATTTCCATAGTTCTTGAACCCAAAGGTGCAATTACATGTCGGTCATCAACACCCGTAGTTTTGGCCGATTCTGGCCTGTTTCATGAACTATTACTCACTGTTTTGGGGACCCGGACTAATTCCCACGATTGACGAACCCCGGGGTGCGTTTATGTGTCGGTCATAAACACTTGCAGTTTTGGCCGATTCTGGCCCGTTTCGTGGACAATTACTCACTGTTTCGGGGTCCCGGACTTATTTTCACGATTGATGTACCCCGGAGCGCATTTACGTGTCGGTCATAAATACTCGTAGTTTTGGCTGATTCTGGCTAGTTTCATGGACTATTACTCACTGTTTTGGGGTCGCGGAGTGATTTCCACGATTGATGAACCCCGGGGTGCGTTTACGTGTCGGTCATAAATACTCGCAGTTTTGGCCGATTCTGGCCAGTTTCTTGGACTATTACTCACTGTTTTGGGGTCCCGAAGTGATTTCCACGATTGACGAATCCCGGGGTGCGTTTATGTGTTGGTCATAAACACTCGCAGTTATTGCGGATTCTGCCTCATTTCACGGACTATTATTCACTGTTTTTGGGTCCCGGAGTGATTTCCACAATTGACGAACCCCGAGGTGCGTTTACATGTCTGTCGTCAACACTCACAAGTTTGGCCAATTCTGACCCGTTTCGTGGACTATTACTCACCATTTTGGGGTCCCGAAGCGATTTCCATAGTTCTTGAACCCAAAGGTGCAATTACATGTCGGTCATCAACACCCGTAGTTTTGGCCGATTCTGGCCTGTTTCATGAACTATTACTCACTGTTTTGGGGACCCGGACTAATTCCCACGATTGACGAACCCCGGGGTGCGTTTATGTGTCGGTCATAAACACTTGCAGTTTTGGCCGATTCTGGCCCGTTTCGTGGACAATTACTCACTGTTTCGGGGTCCCGGACTTATTTTCACGATTGATGTACCCCGGAGCGCATTTACGTGTCGGTCATAAATACTCGTAGTTTTGGCTGATTCTGGCTAGTTTCATGGACTATTACTCACTGTTTTGGGGTCGCGGAGTGATTTCCACGATTGATGAACCCCGGGGTGCGTTTACGTGTCGGTCATAAATACTCGCAGTTTTGGCCGATTCTGGCCAGTTTCTTGGACTATTACTCACTGTTTTGGGGTCCCGAAGTGATTTCCACGATTGACGAATCCCGGGGTGCGTTTATGTGTTGGTCATAAACACTCGCAGTTATTGCGGATTCTGCCTCATTTCACGGACTATTATTCACTGTTTTTGGGTCCCGGAGTGATTTCCACAATTGACGAACCCCGAGGTGCGTTTACATGTCTGTCGTCAACACTCACAAGTTTGGCCAATTCTGACCCGTTTCGTGGACTATTACTCACCGTTTTGGGGTCCCGAAGCGATTTCCATAGTTCTTGAACCCCAAGGTGCAATTACATGTCGGTCATCAACACCCGTAGTTTTGGCCGATTCTGGCCTGTTTCATGAACTATTACTCACTGTTTTGGGGACCCGGACTAATTCCCACGATTGACGAACCCCGGGGTGCGTTTATGTGTCGGTCATAAACACTTGCAGTTTTGGCCGATTCTGGCCCGTTTCGTGGACAATTACTCACTGTTTCGGGGTCCCGGACTTATTTTCACGATTGATGTACCCCGGAGCGCATTTACGTGTCGGTCATAAATACTCGTAGTTTTGGCTGATTCTGGCTAGTTTCATGGACTATTACTCACTGTTTTGGGGTCGCGGAGTGATTTCCACGATTGATGAACCCCGGGGTGCGTTTACGTGTCGGTCATAAATACTCGCAGTTTTGGCCGATTCTGGCCAGTTTCTTGGACTATTACTCACTGTTTTGGGGTCCCGAAGTGATTTCCACGATTGACGAATCCCGGGGTGCGTTTATGTGTTGGTCATAAACACTCGCAGTTATTGCGGATTCTGCCTCATTTCACGGACTATTATTCACTGTTTTTGGGTCCCGGAGTGATTTCCACAATTGGCGAACCCCGAGGTGCGTTTACATGTCTGTCGTCAACACTCACAAGTTTGGCCAATTCTGACCCGTTTCGTGGACTATTACTCACCGTTTTGGGGTCCCGAAGCGATTTCCATAGTTCTTGAACCCCAAGGTGCAATTACATGTCGGTCATCAACACCCGTAGTTTTGGCCGATTCTGGCCTGTTTCATGAACTATTACTCACTGTTTTGGGGACCCGGACTAATTCCCACGATTGACGAACCTCGGGGTGCGTTTATGTGTCGGTCATAAACACTTGCAGTTTTGGCCGATTCTGGCCCGTTTCGTGGACAATTACTCACTGTTTCGGGGTCCCGGACTTATTTTCACGATTGATGTACCCCGGAGCGCATTTACGTGTCGGTCATAAATACTCGTAGTTTTGGCTGATTCTGGCTAGTTTCATGGACTATTACTCACTGTTTTGGGGTCGCGGAGTGATTTCCACGATTGATGAACCCCGGGGTGCGTTTACGTGTCGGTCATAAATACTCGCAGTTTTGGCCGATTCTGGCCAGTTTCTTGGACTATTACTCACTGTTTTGGGGTCCCGAAGTGATTTCCACGATTGACGAATCCCGGGGTGCGTTTATGTGTTGGTCATAAACACTCGCAGTTATTGCGGATTCTGCCTCATTTCATGGACTATTATTCACTGTTTTTGGGTCCCGGAGTGATTTCCACAATTGACGAACCCCGAGGTGCGTTTACATGTCTGTCGTCAACACTCACAAGTTTGGCCAATTCTGACCCGTTTCGTGGACTATTACTCACCGTTTTGGGGTCCCGAAGCGATTTCCATAGTTCTTGAACCCCAAGGTGCAATTACATGTCGGTCATCAACACCCGTAGTTTTGGCCGATTCTGGCCTGTTTCATGAACTATTACTCACTGTTTTGGGGACCCGGACTAATTCCCACGATTGACGAACCCCGGGGTGCGTTTATGTGTCGGTCATAAACACTTGCAGTTTTGGCCGATTCTGGCCCGTTTCGTGGACAATTACTCACTGTTTCGGGGTCCCGGACTTATTTTCACGATTGATGTACCCCGGAGCGCATTTACGTGTCGGTCATAAATACTCGTAGTTTTGGCTGATTCTGGCTAGTTTCATGGACTATTACTCACTGTTTTGGGGTCGCGGAGTGATTTGCACGATTGATGAACCCCGGGGTGCGTTTACGTGTCGGTCATAAATACTCGCAGTTTTGGCCGATTCTGGCCAGTTTCTTGGACTATTACTCACTGTTTTGGGGTCCCGAAGTGATTTCCACGATTGACGAATCCCGGGGTGCGTTTATGTGTTGGTCATAAACACTCGCAGTTATTGCGGATTCTGCCTCATTTCATGGACTATTATTCACTGTTTTTGGGTCCCGGAGTGATTTCCACAATTGACGAACCCCGAGGTGCGTTTACATGTCTGTCGTCAACACTCACAAGTTTGGCCAATTCTGACCCGTTTCGTGGACTATTACTCACCGTTTTGGGGTCCCGAAGCGATTTCCATAGTTCTTGAACCCCAAGGTGCAATTACATGTCGGTCATCAACACCCGTAGTTTTGGCCGATTCTGGCCTGTTTCATGAACTATTACTCACTGTTTTGGGGACCCGGACTAATTCCCACGATTGACGAACCCCGGGGTGCGTTTATGTGTCGGTCATAAACACTTGCAGTTTTGGCCGATTCTGGCCCGTTTCGTGGACAATTACTCACTGTTTCGGGGTCCCGGACTTATTTTCACGATTGATGTACCCCGGAGCGCATTTACGTGTCGGTCATAAATACTCGTAGTTTTGGCTGATTCTGGCTAGTTTCATGGACTATTACTCACTGTTTTGGGGTCGCGGAGTGATTTCCACGATTGATGAACCCCGGGGTGCGTTTACGTGTCGGTCATAAATACTCGCAGTTTTGGCCGATTCTGGCCAGTTTCTTGGACTATTACTCACTGTTTTGGGGTCCCGAAGTGATTTCCACGATTGACGAATCCCGGGGTGCGTTTATGTGTTGGTCATAAACACTCGCAGTTATTGCGGATTCTGCCTCATTTCACGGACTATTATTCACTGTTTTTGGGTCCCGGAGTGATTTCCACAATTGGCGAACCCCGAGGTGCGTTTACATGTCTGTCGTCAACACTCACAAGTTTGGCCAATTCTGACCCGTTTCGTGGACTATTACTCACCGTTTTGGGGTCCCGAAGCGATTTCCATAGTTCTTGAACCCCAAGGTGCAATTACATGTCGGTCATCAACACCCGTAGTTTTGGCCGATTCTGGCCTGTTTCATGAACTATTACTCACTGTTTTGGGGACCCGGACTAATTCCCACGATTGACGAACCTCGGGGTGCGTTTATGTGTCGGTCATAAACACTTGCAGTTTTGGCCGATTCTGGCCCGTTTCGTGGACAATTACTCACTGTTTCGGGGTCCCGGACTTATTTTCACGATTGATGTACCCCGGAGCGCATTTACGTGTCGGTCATAAATACTCGTAGTTTTGGCTGATTCTGGCTAGTTTCATGGACTATTACTCACTGTTTTGGGGTCGCGGAGTGATTTCCACGATTGATGAACCCCGGGGTGCGTTTACGTGTCGGTCATAAATACTCGCAGTTTTGGCCGATTCTGGCCAGTTTCTTGGACTATTACTCACTGTTTTGGGGTCCCGAAGTGATTTCCACGATTGACGAATCCCGGGGTGCGTTTATGTGTTGGTCATAAACACTCGCAGTTATTGCGGATTCTGCCTCATTTCATGGACTATTATTCACTGTTTTTGGGTCCCGGAGTGATTTCCACAATTGACGAACCCCGAGGTGCGTTTACATGTCTGTCGTCAACACTCACAAGTTTGGCCAATTCTGACCCGTTTCGTGGACTATTACTCACCGTTTTGGGGTCCCGAAGCGATTTCCATAGTTCTTGAACCCCAAGGTGCAATTACATGTCGGTCATCAACACCCGTAGTTTTGGCCGATTCTGGCCTGTTTCATGAACTATTACTCACTGTTTTGGGGACCCGGACTAATTCCCACGATTGACGAACCCCGGGGTGCGTTTATGTGTCGGTCATAAACACTTGCAGTTTTGGCCGATTCTGGCCCGTTTCGTGGACAATTACTCACTGTTTCGGGGTCCCGGACTTATTTTCACGATTGATGTACCCCGGAGCGCATTTACGTGTCGGTCATAAATACTCGTAGTTTTGGCTGATTCTGGCTAGTTTCATGGACTATTACTCACTGTTTTGGGGTCGCGGAGTGATTTGCACGATTGATGAACCCCGGGGTGCGTTTACGTGTCGGTCATAAATACTCGCAGTTTTGGCCGATTCTGGCCAGTTTCTTGGACTATTACTCACTGTTTTGGGGTCCCGAAGTGATTTCCACGATTGACGAATCCCGGGGTGCGTTTATGTGTTGGTCATAAACACTCGCAGTTATTGCGGATTCTGCCTCATTTCATGGACTATTATTCACTGTTTTTGGGTCCCGGAGTGATTTCCACAATTGACGAACCCCGAGGTGCGTTTACATGTCTGTCGTCAACACTCACAAGTTTGGCCAATTCTGACCCGTTTCGTGGACTATTACTCACCGTTTTGGGGTCCCGAAGCGATTTCCATAGTTCTTGAACCCAAAGGTGCAATTACATGTCGGTCATCAACACCCGTAGTTTTGGCCGATTCTGGCCTGTTTCATGAACTATTACTCACTGTTTTGGGGACCCGGACTAATTCCCACGATTGACGAACCCCGGGGTGCGTTTATGTGTCGGTCATAAACACTTGCAGTTTTGGCCGATTCTGGCCCGTTTCGTGGACAATTACTCACTGTTTCGGGGTCCCGGACTTATTTTCACGATTGATGTACCCCGGAGCGCATTTACGTGTCGGTCATAAATACTCGTAGTTTTGGCTGATTCTGGCTAGTTTCATGGACTATTACTCACTGTTTTGGGGTCGCGGAGTGATTTCCACGATTGATGAACCCCGGGGTGCGTTTACGTGTCGGTCATAAATACTCGCAGTTTTGGCCGATTCTGGCCAGTTTCTTGGACTATTACTCACTGTTTTGGGGTCCCGAAGTGATTTCCACGATTGACGAATCCCGGGGTGCGTTTATGTGTTGGTCATAAACACTCGCAGTTATTGCGGATTCTGCCTCATTTCACGGACTATTATTCACTGTTTTTGGGTCCCGGAGTGATTTCCACAATTGACGAACCCCGAGGTGCGTTTACATGTCTGTCGTCAACACTCACAAGTTTGGCCAATTCTGACCCGTTTCGTGGACTATTACTCACCGTTTTGGGGTCCCGAAGCGATTTCCATAGTTCTTGAACCCAAAGGTGCAATTACATGTCGGTCATCAACACCCGTAGTTTTGGCCGATTCTGGCCTGTTTCATGAACTATTACTCACTGTTTTGGGGACCCGGACTAATTCCCACGATTGACGAACCCCGGGGTGCGTTTATGTGTCGGTCATAAACACTTGCAGTTTTGGCCGATTCTGGCCCGTTTCGTGGACAATTACTCACTGTTTCGGGGTCCCGGACTTATTTTCACGATTGATGTACCCCGGAGCGCATTTACGTGTCGGTCATAAATACTCGTAGTTTTGGCTGATTCTGGCTAGTTTCATGGACTATTACTCACTGTTTTGGGGTCGCGGAGTGATTTCCACGATTGATGAACCCCGGGGTGCGTTTACGTGTCGGTCATAAATACTCGCAGTTTTGGCCGATTCTGGCCAGTTTCTTGGACTATTACTCACTGTTTTGGGGTCCCGAAGTGATTTCCACGATTGACGAATCTCGGGGTGCGTTTATGTGTTGGTCATAAACACTCGCAGTTATTGCGGATTCTGCCTCATTTCACGGACTATTATTCACTGTTTTTGGGTCCCGGAGTGATTTCCACAATTGGCGAACCCCGAGGTGCGTTTACATGTCTGTCGTCAACACTCACAAGTTTGGCCAATTCTGACCCGTTTCGTGGACTATTACTCACCGTTTTGGGGTCCCGAAGCGATTTCCATAGTTCTTGAACCCCAAGGTGCAATTACATGTCGGTCATCAACACCCGTAGTTTTGGCCGATTCTGGCCTGTTTCATGAACTATTACTCACTGTTTTGGGGACCCGGACTAATTCCCACGATTGACGAACCCCGGGGTGCGTTTATGTGTCGGTCATAAACACTTGCAGTTTTGGCCGATTCTGGCCCGTTTCGTGGACAATTACTCACTGTTTCGGGGTCCCGGACTTATTTTCACGATTGATGTACCCCGGAGCGCATTTACGTGTCGGTCATAAATACTCGTAGTTTTGGCTGATTCTGGCTAGTTTCATGGACTATTACTCACTGTTTTGGGGTCGCGGAGTGATTTCCACGATTGATGAACCCCGGGGTGCGTTTACGTGTCGGTCATAAATACTCGCAGTTTTGGCCGATTCTGGCCAGTTTCTTGGACTATTACTCACTGTTTTGGGGTCCCGAAGTGATTTCCACGATTGACGAATCCCGGGGTGCGTTTATGTGTTGGTCATAAACACTCGCAGTTATTGCGGATTCTGCCTCATTTCATGGACTATTATTCACTGTTTTTGGGTCCCGGAGTGATTTCCACAATTGACGAACCCCGAGGTGCGTTTACATGTCTGTCGTCAACACTCACAAGTTTGGCCAATTCTGACCCGTTTCGTGGACTATTACTCACCGTTTTGGGGTCCCGAAGCGATTTCCATAGTTCTTGAACCCCAAGGTGCAATTACATGTCGGTCATCAACACCCGTAGTTTTGGCCGATTCTGGCCTGTTTCATGAACTATTACTCACTGTTTTGGGGACCCGGACTAATTCCCACGATTGACGAACCCCGGGGTGCGTTTATGTGTCGGTCATAAACACTTGCAGTTTTGGCCGATTCTGGCCCGTTTCGTGGACAATTACTCACTGTTTCGGGGTCCCGGACTTATTTTCACGATTGATGTACCCCGGAGCGCATTTACGTGTCGGTCATAAATACTCGTAGTTTTGGCTGATTCTGGCTAGTTTCATGGACTATTACTCACTGTTTTGGGGTCGCGGAGTGATTTGCACGATTGATGAACCCCGGGGTGCGTTTACGTGTCGGTCATAAATACTCGCAGTTTTGGCCGATTCTGGCCAGTTTCTTGGACTATTACTCACTGTTTTGGGGTCCCGAAGTGATTTCCACGATTGACGAATCCCGGGGTGCGTTTATGTGTTGGTCATAAACACTCGCAGTTATTGCGGATTCTGCCTCATTTCATGGACTATTATTCACTGTTTTTGGGTCCCGGAGTGATTTCCACAATTGACGAACCCCGAGGTGCGTTTACATGTCTGTCGTCAACACTCACAAGTTTGGCCAATTCTGACCCGTTTCGTGGACTATTACTCACCGTTTTGGGGTCCCGAAGCGATTTCCATAGTTCTTGAACCCAAAGGTGCAATTACATGTCGGTCATCAACACCCGTAGTTTTGGCCGATTCTGGCCTGTTTCATGAACTATTACTCACTGTTTTGGGGACCCGGACTAATTCCCACGATTGACGAACCCCGGGGTGCGTTTATGTGTCGGTCATAAACACTTGCAGTTTTGGCCGATTCTGGCCCGTTTCGTGGACAATTACTCACTGTTTCGGGGTCCCGGACTTATTTTCACGATTGATGTACCCCGGAGCGCATTTACGTGTCGGTCATAAATACTCGTAGTTTTGGCTGATTCTGGCTAGTTTCATGGACTATTACTCACTGTTTTGGGGTCGCGGAGTGATTTCCACGATTGATGAACCCCGGGGTGCGTTTACGTGTCGGTCATAAATACTCGCAGTTTTGGCCGATTCTGGCCAGTTTCTTGGACTATTACTCACTGTTTTGGGGTCCCGAAGTGATTTCCACGATTGACGAATCCCGGGGTGCGTTTATGTGTTGGTCATAAACACTCGCAGTTATTGCGGATTCTGCCTCATTTCACGGACTATTATTCACTGTTTTTGGGTCCCGGAGTGATTTCCACAATTGACGAACCCCGAGGTGCGTTTACATGTCTGTCGTCAACACTCACAAGTTTGGCCAATTCTGACCCGTTTCGTGGACTATTACTCACCGTTTTGGGGTCCCGAAGCGATTTCCATAGTTCTTGAACCCAAAGGTGCAATTACATGTCGGTCATCAACACCCGTAGTTTTGGCCGATTCTGGCCTGTTTCATGAACTATTACTCACTGTTTTGGGGACCCGGACTAATTCCCACGATTGACGAACCCCGGGGTGCGTTTATGTGTCGGTCATAAACACTTGCAGTTTTGGCCGATTCTGGCCCGTTTCGTGGACAATTACTCACTGTTTCGGGGTCCCGGACTTATTTTCACGATTGATGTACCCCGGAGCGCATTTACGTGTCGGTCATAAATACTCGTAGTTTTGGCTGATTCTGGCTAGTTTCATGGACTATTACTCACTGTTTTGGGGTCGCGGAGTGATTTCCACGATTGATGAACCCCGGGGTGCGTTTACGTGTCGGTCATAAATACTCGCAGTTTTGGCCGATTCTGGCCAGTTTCTTGGACTATTACTCACTGTTTTGGGGTCCCGAAGTGATTTCCACGATTGACGAATCCCGGGGTGCGTTTATGTGTTGGTCATAAACACTCGCAGTTATTGCGGATTCTGCCTCATTTCACGGACTATTATTCACTGTTTTTGGGTCCCGGAGTGATTTCCACAATTGACGAACCCCGAGGTGCGTTTACATGTCTGTCGTCAACACTCACAAGTTTGGCCAATTCTGACCCGTTTCGTGGACTATTACTCACCGTTTTGGGGTCCCGAAGCGATTTCCATAGTTCTTGAACCCCAAGGTGCAATTACATGTCGGTCATCAACACCCGTAGTTTTGGCCGATTCTGGCCTGTTTCATGAACTATTACTCACTGTTTTGGGGACCCGGACTAATTCCCACGATTGACGAACCCCGGGGTGCGTTTATGTGTCGGTCATAAACACTTGCAGTTTTGGCCGATTCTGGCCCGTTTCGTGGACAATTATTCACTGTTTCGGGGTCCCGGACTTATTTTCACGATTGATGTACCCCGGAGCGCATTTACGTGTCGGTCATAAATACTCGTAGTTTTGGCTGATTCTGGCTAGTTTCATGGACTATTACTCACTGTTTTGGGGTCGCGGAGTGATTTCCACGATTGATGAACCCCGGGGTGCGTTTACGTGTCGGTCATAAATACTCGCAGTTTTGGCCGATTCTGGCCAGTTTCTTGGACTATTACTCACTGTTTTGGGGTCCCGAAGTGATTTCCACGATTGACGAATCCCGGGGTGCGTTTATGTGTTGGTCATAAACACTCGCAGTTATTGCGGATTCTGCCTCATTTCATGGACTATTATTCACTGTTTTTGGGTCCCGGAGTGATTTCCACAATTGACGAACCCCGAGGTGCGTTTACATGTCTGTCGTCAACACTCACAAGTTTGGCCAATTCTGACCCGTTTCGTGGACTATTACTCACCGTTTTGGGGTCCCGAAGCGATTTCCATAGTTCTTGAACCCCAAGGTGCAATTACATGTCGGTCATCAACACCCGTAGTTTTGGCCGATTCTGGCCTGTTTCATGAACTATTACTCACTGTTTTGGGGACCTGGACTAATTCCCACGATTGACGAACCCCGGGGTGCGTTTATGTGTCGGTCATAAACACTTGCAGTTTTGGCCGATTCTGGCCCGTTTCGTGGACAATTACTCACTGTTTCGGGGTCCCGGACTTATTTTCACGATTGATGTACCCCGGAGCGCATTTACGTGTCGGTCATAAATACTCGTAGTTTTGGCTGATTCTGGCTAGTTTCATGGACTATTACTCACTGTTTTGGGGTCGCGGAGTGATTTCCACGATTGATGAACCCCGGGGTGCGTTTACGTGTCGGTCATAAATACTCGCAGTTTTGGCCGATTCTGGCCAGTTTCTTGGACTATTACTCACTGGTTTGGGGTCCCGAAGTGATTTCCACGATTGACGAATCCCGGGGTGCGTTTATGTGTTGGTCATAAACACTCGCAGTTATTGCGGATTCTGCCTCATTTCATGGACTATTATTCACTGTTTTTGGGTCCCGGAGTGATTTCCACAATTGACGAACCCCGAGGTGCGTTTACATGTCTGTCGTCAACACTCACAAGTTTGGCCAATTCTGACCCGTTTCGTGGACTATTACTCACCGTTTTGGGGTCCCGAAGCGATTTCCATAGTTCTTGAACCCAAAGGTGCAATTACATGTCGGTCATCAACACCCGTAGTTTTGGCCGATTCTGGCCTGTTTCATGAACTATTACTCACTGTTTTGGGGACCCGGACTAATTCCCACGATTGACGAACCCCGGGGTGCGTTTATGTGTCGGTCATAAACACTTGCAGTTTTGGCCAATTCTGGCCCATTTCGTGGACAATTACTCACTGTTTCGGGGTCCCGGACTTATTTTCACGATTGATGTACCCCGGAGCGCATTTACGTGTCGGTCATAAATACTCGTAGTTTTGGCTGATTCTGGCTAGTTTCATGGACTATTACTCACTGTTTTGGGGTCGCGGAGTGATTTCCACGATTGATGAACCCCGGGGTGCGTTTACGTGTCGGTCATAAATACTCGCAGTTTTGGCCGATTCTGGCCAGTTTCTTGGACTATTACTCACTGTTTTGGGGTCCCGAAGTGATTTCCACGATTGACGAATCCCGGGGTGCGTTTATGTGTTGGTCATAAACACTCGCAGTTATTGCGAATTCTGCCTCATTTCATGGACTATTATTCACTGTTTTTGGGTCCCGGAGTGATTTCCACAATTGACGAACCCCGAGGTGTGTTTACATGTCTGTCGTCAACACTCACAAGTTTGGCCAATTCTGACCCGTTTCGTGGACTATTACTCACCGTTTTGGGGTCCCGAAGCGATTTCCATAGTTCTTGAACCCAAAGGTGCAATTACATGTCGGTCATCAACACCCGTAGTTTTGGCCGATTCTGGCCTGTTTCATGAACTATTACTCACTGTTTTGGGGACCCGGACTAATTCCCACGATTGACGAACCCCGGGGTGCGTTTATGTGTCGGTCATAAACACTTGCAGTTTTGGCCGATTCTGGCCCGTTTCGTGGACAATTACTCACTGTTTCGGGGTCCCGGACTTATTTTCACGATTGATGTACCCCGGAGCGCATTTACGTGTCGGTCATAAATACTCGTAGTTTTGGCTGATTCTGGCTAGTTTCATGGACTATTACTCACTGTTTTGGGTCGCGGAGTGATTTCCACGATTGATGAACCCCGGGGTGCGTTTACGTGTCGGTCATAAATACTCGCAGTTTTGGCCGATTCTGGCCAGTTTCTTGGACTATTACTCACTGTTTTGGGGTCCCGAAGTGATTTCCACGATTGACGAATCCCGGGGTGCGTTTATGTGTTGGTCATAAACACTCGCAGTTATTGCGGATTCTGCCTCATTTCATGGACTATTATTCACTGTTTTTGGGTCCCGGAGTGATTTCCACAATTGACGAACCCCGAGGTGCGTTTACATGTCTGTCGTCAACACTCACAAGTTTGGCCAATTCTGACCCGTTTCGTGGACTATTACTCACCGTTTTGGGGTCCCGAAGCGATTTCCATAGTTCTTGAACCCCAAGGTGCAATTACATGTCGGTCATCAACACCCGTAGTTTTGGCCGATTCTGGCCTGTTTCATGAACTATTACTCACTGTTTTGGGGACCCGGACTAATTCCCACGATTGACGAACCCCGGGGTGCGTTTATGTGTCGGTCATAAACACTTGCAGTTTTGGCCGATTCTGGCCCGTTTCGTGGACAATTACTCACTGTTTCGGGGTCCCGGACTTATTTTCACGATTGATGTACCCCGGAGCGCATTTACGTGTCGGTCATAAATACTCGTAGTTTTGGCTGATTCTGGCTAGTTTCATGGACTATTACTCACTGTTTTGGGGTCGCGGAGTGATTTCCACGATTGATGAACCCCGGGGTGCATTTACGTGTCGGTCATAAATACTCGCAGTTTTGGCCGATTCTGGCCAGTTTCTTGGACTATTACTCACTGTTTTGGGGTCCCGAAGTGATTTCCACGATTGACGAATCCCGGGGTGCGTTTATGTGTTGGTCATAAACACTCGCAGTTATTGCGGATTCTGCCTCATTTCATGGACTATTATTCACTGTTTTTGGGTCCCGGAGTGATTTCCACAATTGACGAACCCCGAGGTGCGTTTACATGTCTGTCGTCAACACTCACAAGTTTGGCCAATTCTGACCCGTTTCGTGGACTATTACTCACCGTTTTGGGGTCCCGAAGCGATTTCCATAGTTCTTGAACCCCAAGGTGCAATTACATGTCGGTCATCAACACCCGTAGTTTTGGCCGATTCTGGCCTGTTTCATGAACTATTACTCACTGTTTTGGGGACCCGGACTAATTCCCACGATTGACGAACCCCGGGGTGCGTTTATGTGTCGGTCATAAACACTTGCAGTTTTGGCCGATTCTGGCCCGTTTCGTGGACAATTACTCACTGTTTCGGGGTCCCGGACTTATTTTCACGATTGATGTACCCCGGAGCGCATTTACGTGTCGGTCATAAATACTCGTAGTTTTGGCTGATTCTGGCTAGTTTCATGGACTATTACTCACTGTTTTGGGGTCGCGGAGTGATTTCCACGATTGATGAACCCCGGGGTGTGTTTACGTGTCGGTCATAAATACTCGCAGTTTTGGCCGATTCTGGCCAGTTTCTTGGACTATTACTCACTGTTTTGGGGTCCCGAAGTGATTTCCACGATTGACGAATCCCGGGGTGCGTTTATGTGTTGGTCATAAACACTCGCAGTTATTGCGGATTCTGCCTCATTTCATGGACTATTATTCACTGTTTTTGGGTCCCGGAGTGATTTCCACAATTGACGAACCCCGAGGTGCGTTTACATGTCTGTCGTCAACACTCACAAGTTTGGCCAATTCTGACCCGTTTCGTGGACTATTACTCACCGTTTTGGGGTCCCGAAGCGATTTCCATAGTTCTTGAACCCCAAGGTGCAATTACATGTCGGTCATCAACACCCGTAGTTTTGGCCGATTCTGGCCTGTTTCATGAACTATTACTCACTGTTTTGGGGACCCGGACTAATTCCCACGATTGACGAACCCCGGGGTGCGTTTATGTGTCGGTCATAAACACTTGCAGTTTTGGCCGATTCTGGCCCGTTTCGTGGACAATTACTCACTGTTTCGGGGTCCCGGACTTATTTTCACGATTGATGTACCCCGGAGCGCATTTACGTGTCGGTCATAAATACTCGTAGTTTTGGCTGATTCTGGCTAGTTTCATGGACTATTACTCACTGTTTTGGGGTCGCGGAGTGATTTCCACGATTGATGAACCCCGGGGTGCGTTTACGTGTCGGTCATAAATACTCGCAGTTTTGGCCGATTCTGGCCAGTTTCTTGGACTATTACTCACTGTTTTGGGGTCCCGAAGTGATTTCCACGATTGACGAATCCCGGGGTGCGTTTATGTGTTGGTCATAAACACTCGCAGTTATTGCGGATTCTGCCTCATTTCATGGACTATTATTCACTGTTTTTGGGTCCCGGAGTGATTTCCACAATTGACGAACCCCGAGGTGCGTTTACATGTCTGTCGTCAACACTCACAAGTTTGGCCAATTCTGACCCGTTTCGTGGACTATTACTCACCGTTTTGGGGTCCCGAAGCGATTTCCATAGTTCTTGAACCCCAAGGTGCAATTACATGTCGGTCATCAACACCCGTAGTTTTGGCCGATTCTGGCCTGTTTCATGAACTATTACTCACTGTTTTGGGGACCCGGACTAATTCCCACGATTGACGAACCCCGGGGTGCGTTTATGTGTCGGTCATAAACACTTGCAGTTTTGGCCGATTCTGGCCCGTTTCGTGGACAATTACTCACTGTTTCGGGGTCCCGGACTTATTTTCACGATTGATGTACCCCGGAGCGCATTTACGTGTCGGTCATAAATACTCGTAGTTTTGGCTGATTCTGGCTAGTTTCATGGACTATTACTCACTGTTTTGGGGTCGCGGAGTGATTTCCACGATTGATGAACCCCGGGGTGCGTTTACGTGTCGGTCATAAATACTCGCAGTTTTGGCCGATTCTGGCCAGTTTCTTGGACTATTACTCACTGTTTTGGGGTCCCGAAGTGATTTCCACGATTGACGAATCCCGGGGTGCGTTTATGTGTTGGTCATAAACACTCGCAGTTATTGCGGATTCTGCCTCATTTCATGGACTATTATTCACTGTTTTTGGGTCCCGGAGTGATTTCCACAATTGACGAACCCCGAGGTGCGTTTACATGTCTGTCGTCAACACTCACAAGTTTGGCCAATTCTGACCCGTTTCGTGGACTATTACTCACCGTTTTGGGGTCCCGAAGCGATTTCCATAGTTCTTGAACCCCAAGGTGCAATTACATGTCGGTCATCAACACCCGTAGTTTTGGCCGATTCTGGCCTGTTTCATGAACTATTACTCACTGTTTTGGGGACCCGGACTAATTCCCACGATTGACGAACCCCGGGGTGCGTTTATGTGTCGGTCATAAACACTTGCAGTTTTGGCCGATTCTGGCCCGTTTCGTGGACAATTACTCACTGTTTCGGGGTCCCGGACTTATTTTCACGATTGATGTACCCCGGAGCGCATTTACGTGTCGGTCATAAATACTCGTAGTTTTGGCTGATTCTGGCTAGTTTCATGGACTATTACTCACTGTTTTGGGGTCGCGGAGTGATTTCCACGATTGATGAACCCCGGGGTGTGTTTACGTGTCGGTCATAAATACTCGCAGTTTTGGCCGATTCTGGCCAGTTTCTTGGACTATTACTCACTGTTTTGGGGTCCCGAAGTGATTTCCACGATTGACGAATCCCGGGGTGCGTTTATGTGTTGGTCATAAACACTCGCAGTTATTGCGGATTCTGCCTCATTTCATGGACTATTATTCACTGTTTTTGGGTCCCGGAGTGATTTCCACAATTGACGAACCCCGAGGTGCGTTTACATGTCTGTCGTCAACACTCACAAGTTTGGCCAATTCTGACCCGTTTCGTGGACTATTACTCACCGTTTTGGGGTCCCGAAGCGATTTCCATAGTTCTTGAACCCCAAGGTGCAATTACATGTCGGTCATCAACACCCGTAGTTTTGGCCGATTCTGGCCTGTTTCATGAACTATTACTCACTGTTTTGGGGACCCGGACTAATTCCCACGATTGACGAACCCCGGGGTGCGTTTATGTGTCGGTCATAAACACTTGCAGTTTTGGCCGATTCTGGCCCGTTTCGTGGACAATTACTCACTGTTTCGGGGTCCCGGACTTATTTTCACGATTGATGTACCCCGGAGCGCATTTACGTGTCGGTCATAAATACTCGTAGTTTTGGCTGATTCTGGCTAGTTTCATGGACTATTACTCACTGTTTTGGGGTCGCGGAGTGATTTCCACGATTGATGAACCCCGGGGTGCGTTTACGTGTCGGTCATAAATACTCGCAGTTTTGGCCGATTCTGGCCAGTTTCTTGGACTATTACTCACTGTTTTGGGGTCCCGAAGTGATTTCCACGATTGACGAATCCCGGGGTGCGTTTATGTGTTGGTCATAAACACTCGCAGTTATTGCGGATTCTGCCTCATTTCATGGACTATTATTCACTGTTTTTGGGTCCCGGAGTGATTTCCACAATTGACGAACCCCGAGGTGCGTTTACATGTCTGTCGTCAACACTCACAAGTTTGGCCAATTATGACCCGTTTCGTGGACTATTACTCACCGTTTTGGGGTCCCGAAGCGATTTCCATAGTTCTTGAACCCCAAGGTGCAATTACATGTCGGTCATCAACACCCGTAGTTTTGGCCGATTCTGGCCTGTTTCATGAACTATTACTCACTGTTTTGGGGACCCGGACTAATTCCCACGATTGACGAACCCCGGGGTGCGTTTATGTGTCGGTCATAAACACTTGCAGTTTTGGCCGATTCTGGCCCGTTTCGTGGACAATTACTCACTGTTTCGGGGTCCCGGACTTATTTTCACGATTGATGTACCCCGGAGCGCATTTACGTGTCGGTCATAAATACTCGTAGTTTTGGCTGATTCTGGCTAGTTTCATGGACTATTACTCACTGTTTTGGGGTCGCGGAGTGATTTCCACGATTGATGAACCCCGGGGTGCGTTTATGTGTCGGTCATAAATACTCGCAGTTTTGGCCGATTCTGGCCAGTTTCTTGGACTATTACTCACTGTTTTGGGGTCCCGAAGTGATTTCCACGATTGACGAATCCCGGGTGCGTTTATGTGTTGGTCATAAACACTCGCAGTTATTGCGGATTCTGCCTCATTTCATGGACTATTATTCACTGTTTTTGGGTCCCGGAGTGATTTCCACAATTGACGAACCCCGAGGTGCGTTTACATGTCTGTCGTCAACACTCACAAGTTTGGCCAATTCTGACCCGTTTCGTGGACTATTACTCACCGTTTTGGGGTCCCGAAGCGATTTCCATAGTTCTTGAACCCCAAGGTGCAATTACATGTCGGTCATCAACACCCGTAGTTTTGGCCGATTCTGGCCTGTTTCATGAACTATTACTCACTGTTTTGGGGACCCGGACTAATTCCCACGATTGACGAACCCCGGGGTGCGTTTATGTGTCGGTCATAAACACTTGCAGTTTTGGCCGATTCTGGCCCGTTTCGTGGACAATTACTCACTGTTTCGGGGTCCCGGACTTATTTTCACGATTGATGTACCCCGGAGCGCATTTACGTGTCGGTCATAAATACTCATAGTTTTGGCTGATTCTGGCTAGTTTCATGGACTATTACTCACTGTTTTGGGGTCGCGGAGTGATTTCCACGATTGATGAACCCCGGGGTGCGTTTATGTGTCGGTCATAAATACTCGCAGTTTTGGCCGATTCTGGCCAGTTTCTTGGACTATTACTCACTGTTTTGGGGTCCCGAAGTGATTTCCACGATTGACGAATCCCGGGTGCGTTTATGTGTTGGTCATAAACACTCGCAGTTATTGCGGATTCTGCCTCATTTCATGGACTATTATTCACTGTTTTTGGGTCCCGGAGTGATTTCCACAATTGACGAACCCCGAGGTGCGTTTACATGTCTGTCGTCAACACTCACAAGTTTGGCCAATTCTGACCCGTTTCGTGGACTATTACTCACCGTTTTGGGGTCCCGAAGCGATTTCCATAGTTCTTGAACCCCAAGGTGCAATTACATGTCGGTCATCAACACCCGTAGTTTTGGCCGATTCTGGCCTGTTTCATGAACTATTACTCACTGTTTTGGGGACCCGTACTAATTCCCACGATTGACGAACCCCGGGGTGCGTTTATGTGTCGGTCATAAACACTTGCAGTTTTGGCCGATTCTGGCCCGTTTCGTGGACAATTACTCACTGTTTCGGGGTCCCGGACTTATTTTCACGATTGATGTACCCCGGAGCGCATTTACGTGTCGGTCATAAATACTCGTAGTTTTGGCTGATTCTGGCTAGTTTCATGGACTATTACTCACTGTTTTGGGGTCGCGGAGTGATTTCCACGATTGATGAACCCCGGGGTGCGTTTACGTGTCGGTCATAAATACTCGCAGTTTTGGCCGATTCTGGCCAGTTTCTTGGACTATTACTCACTGTTTTGGGGTCCCGAAGTGATTTCCACGATTGGCGAACCCCGGCGTGCGTTTACGTGTCGGTCATCAACACCCGCAGTTTTGGCCGATTCTGCCTCGTTTCGTGGACTATTATTCACTGTTTTTGGGTCCCGGAGTGATTTCCACAATTGACGAACCCCGAGGTGCGTTTACATGTCCGTCGTCAACACTCACAACTTTGGCCAATTCTGACCCGTTTCATGGACTATTACTCACCGTTTTGGGGTCCCGAAGCGATTTCCATAGTTCTTGAACCCCAAGGTGCAATTACATGTCGGTCATCAACACCCGTAGTTTTGGCCGATTCTGGCCTGTTTCATGAACTATTACTCACTGTTTTGGGGACCCGGACTAATTCCCACGATTGACGAACCCCGGGGTGCGTTTATGTGTCGGTCATAAACACTTGCAGTTTTGGCCGATTCTGGCCCGTTTCGTGGACAATTACTCACTGTTTCGGGGTCCCGGACTTATTTTCACGATTGATGTACCCCGGAGCGCATTTACGTGTCGGTCATAAATACTCGTAGTTTTGGCTGATTCTGGCTAGTTTCATGGACTATTACTCACTGTTTTGGGGTCGCGGAGTGATTTCCACGATTGATGAACCCCGGGGTGCGTTTATGTGTCGGTCATAAATACTCGCAGTTTTGGCCGATTCTGGCCAGTTTCTTGGACTATTACTCACTGTTTTGGGGTCCCGAAGTGATTTCCACGATTGACGAATCCCGGGTGCGTTTATGTGTTGGTCATAAACACTCGCAGTTATTGCGGATTCTGCCTCATTTCATGGACTATTATTCACTGTTTTTGGGTCCCGGAGTGATTTCCACAATTGACGAACCCCGAGGTGCGTTTACATGTCTGTCGTCAACACTCACAAGTTTGGCCAATTCTGACCCGTTTCGTGGACTATTACTCACCGTTTTGGGGTCCCGAAGCGATTTCCATAGTTCTTGAACCCCAAGGTGCAATTACATGTCGGTCATCAACACCCGTAGTTTTGGCCGATTCTGGCCTGTTTCATGAACTATTACTCACTGTTTTGGGGACCCGTACTAATTCCCACGATTGACGAACCCCGGGGTGCGTTTATGTGTCGGTCATAAACACTTGCAGTTTTGGCCGATTCTGGCCCGTTTCGTGGACAATTACTCACTGTTTCGGGGTCCCGGACTTATTTTCACGATTGATGTACCCCGGAGCGCATTTACGTGTCGGTCATAAATACTCGTAGTTTTGGCTGATTCTGGCTAGTTTCATGGACTATTACTCACTGTTTTGGGGTCGCGGAGTGATTTCCACGATTGATGAACCCCGGGGTGCGTTTATGTGTCGGTCATAAACACTTGCAGTTTTGGCCGATTCTGGCCCGTTTCGTGGACAATTACTCACTGTTTCGGGGTCCCGGACTTATTTTCACGATTGATGTACCCCGGAGCGCATTTACGTGTCGGTCATAAATACTCGTAGTTTTGGCTGATTCTGGCTAGTTTCATGGACTATTACTCACTGTTTTGGGGTCGCGGAGTGATTTCCACGATTGATGAACCCCGGGGTGCGTTTATGTGTCGGTCATAAATACTCGCAGTTTTGGCCGATTCTGGCCAGTTTCTTGGACTATTACTCACTGTTTTGGGGTCCCGAAGTGATTTCCACGATTGACGAATCCCGGGTGCGTTTATGTGTTGGTCATAAACACTCGCAGTTATTGCGGATTCTGCCTCATTTCATGGACTATTATTCACTGTTTTTGGGTCCCGGAGTGATTTCCACAATTGACGAACCCCGAGGTGCGTTTACATGTCTGTCGTCAACACTCACAAGTTTGGCCAATTCTGACCCGTTTCGTGGACTATTACTCACCGTTTTGGGGTCCCGAAGCGATTTCCATAGTTCTTGAACCCCAAGGTGCAATTACATGTCGGTCATCAACACCCGCAGTTTTGGCCGATTCTGCCTCGTTTCGTGGACTATTATTCACTGTTTTTGGGTCCCGGAGTGATTTCCACAATTGACGAACCCCGAGGTGCGTTTACATGTCCGTCGTCAACACTCACAACTTTGGCCAATTCTGACCCGTTTCATGGACTATTACTCACCGTTTTGGGGTCCCGAAGCGATTTCCACAGTTCTTGAACCCCAAGGTGCAATTACATGTCGGTCATCAACACCCGTAGTTTTGGCCGATTCTGGCCTGTTTCATGAACTATTACTCACTGTTTTGGGGACCCGGACTAATTCCCACGATTGACGAACCCCGGGGTGCGTTTATGTGTCGGTCATAAACACTTGCAGTTTTGGCCGATTCTGGCCCGTTTCGTGGACAATTACTCACTGTTTCGGGGTCCCGGACTTATTTTCACGATTGATGTACCCCGGAGCGCATTTACGTGTCGGTCATAAATACTCGTAGTTTTGGCTGATTCTGGCTAGTTTCATGGACTATTACTCACTGTTTTGGGGTCGCGGAGTGATTTCCACGATTGATGAACCCCGGGGTGCGTTTATGTGTCGGTCATAAATACTCGCAGTTTTGGCCGATTCTGGCCAGTTTCTTGGACTATTACTCACTGTTTTGGGGTCCCGAAGTGATTTCCACGATTGACGAATCCCGGGTGCGTTTATGTGTTGGTCATAAACACTCGCAGTTATTGCGGATTCTGCCTCATTTCATGGACTATTATTCACTGTTTTTGGGTCCCGGAGTGATTTCCACAATTGACGAACCCCGAGGTGCGTTTACATGTCTGTCGTCAACACTCACAAGTTTGGCCAATTCTGACCCGTTTCGTGGACTATTACTCACCGTTTTGGGGTCCCGAAGCGATTTCCATAGTTCTTGAACCCCAAGGTGCAATTACATGTCGGTCATCAACACCCGCAGTTTTGGCCGATTCTGCCTCGTTTCGTGGACTATTATTCACTGTTTTTGGGTCCCGGAGTGATTTCCACAATTGACGAACCCCGAGGTGCGTTTACATGTCCGTCGTCAACACTCACAACTTTGGCCAATTCTGACCCGTTTCATGGACTATTACTCACCGTTTTGGGGTCCCGAAGCGATTTCCATAGTTCTTGAACCCCAAGGTGCAATTACATGTCGGTCATCAACACCCGTAGTTTTGGCCGATTCTGGCCTGTTTCATGAACTATTACTCACTGTTTTGGGGACCCGGACTAATTCCCACGATTGACGAACCCCGGGGTGCGTTTATGTGTCGGTCATAAACACTTGCAGTTTTGGCCGATTCTGGCCCGTTTCGTGGACAATTACTCACTGTTTCGGGGTCCCGGACTTATTTTCACGATTGATGTACCCCGGAGCGCATTTACGTGTCGGTCATAAATACTCGTAGTTTTGGCTGATTCTGGCTAGTTTCATGGACTATTACTCACTGTTTTGGGGTCGCGGAGTGATTTCCACGATTGATGAACCCCGGGGTGCGTTTATGTGTCGGTCATAAATACTCGCAGTTTTGGCCGATTCTGGCCAGTTTCTTGGACTATTACTCACTGTTTTGGGGTCCCGAAGTGATTTCCACGATTGACGAATCCCGGGTGCGTTTATGTGTTGGTCATAAACACTCGCAGTTATTGCGGATTCTGCCTCATTTCATGGACTATTATTCACTGTTTTTGGGTCCCGGAGTGATTTCCACAATTGACGAACCCCGAGGTGCGTTTACATGTCTGTCGTCAACACTCACAAGTTTGGCCAATTCTGACCCGTTTCGTGGACTATTACTCACCGTTTTGGGGTCCCGAAGCGATTTCCATAGTTCTTGAACCCCAAGGTGCAATTACATGTCGGTCATCAACACCCGTAGTTTTGGCCGATTCTGGCCTGTTTCATGAACTATTACTCACTGTTTTGGGGACCCGTACTAATTCCCACGATTGACGAACCCCGGGGTGCGTTTATGTGTCGGTCATAAACACTTGCAGTTTTGGCCGATTCTGGCCCGTTTCGTGGACAATTACTCACTGTTTCGGGGTCCCGGACTTATTTTCACGATTGATGTACCCCGGAGCGCATTTACGTGTCGGTCATAAATACTCGTAGTTTTGGCTGATTCTGGCTAGTTTCATGGACTATTACTCACTGTTTTGGGGTCGCGGAGTGATTTCCACGATTGATGAACCCCGGGGTGCGTTTACGTGTCGGTCATAAATACTCGCAGTTTTGGCCGATTCTGGCCAGTTTCTTGGACTATTACTCACTGTTTTGGGGTCCCGAAGTGATTTCCACGATTGGCGAACCCCGGCGTGCGTTTACGTGTCGGTCATCAACACCCGCAGTTTTGGCCGATTCTGCCTCGTTTCGTGGACTATTATTCACTGTTTTTGGGTCCCGGAGTGATTTCCACAATTGACGAACCCCGAGGTGCGTTTACATGTCCGTCGTCAACACTCACAACTTTGGCCAATTCTGACCCGTTTCATGGACTATTACTCACCGTTTTGGGGTCCCGAAGCGATTTCCATAGTTCTTGAACCCCAAGGTGCAATTACATGTCGGTCATCAACACCCGTAGTTTTGGCCGATTCTGGCCCGTTTCATGAACTATTACTCACTATTATGGGGACCCGGAGTAATTCCCACGATTGACGAACCCCGGGGTGCGTTTATGTGTCGGTCATAAACACATGCAGTTTTGGCCGATTCTGGCCCGTTTCGTGGACAATTACTCACTGTTTCGGGGTCCCGGACTTATTTCCACGATTGATGAACCCCGGAGCGCATTTACGTGTCGGTCATAAATACTCATAGTTTTGGCCGATTCTGGCTAGTTTCATGGACTATTACTCACTGTTTTGGTGTCGCGGAGTGATTTCCACGATTGACGAACCCCGGGGTGCGTTTACCTGTTGGTCATAAACACTCGCAGTTATTGCGGATTCTGCCTCATTTCATGGACTATTATTCACTGTTTTTGGGTCCCGGAGTGATTTCCACAATTGACGAACCCCGAGGTGCGTTTACATGTCCGTCGTCAACACTCACAACTTTGGCCGATTCTGACCCGTTTCGTGGACTATTACTCACCGTTTTGGGGTCCCGAAGCGATTTCCATAGTTCTTGAACCCCAAAGTGCAATCACATGTCGGTCATCAACACCCATAGTTTTGGCCGATTCTGGCCCGTTTCATGAACTATTACTCACTGTTTTGGGGACCCGCACTAATTCCCACGATTGACGAACCCCAGGGTGCGTTTATGTGTCGGTCATAAACACTTGCAGTTTTGGCCGATTCTGGCCCGTTTCGTGGACAATTACTCACTGTTTTGGGGTCTCGGACTTATTTCCACGATTGATGAACCCCGGAGCGCATTTACGTGTCGGTCATAAATACTCGTAGTTTTGGCCGATTCTGGCTAGTTTCATGGACTATTACTCACTGTTTTGGGGCCGCGGAGTGATTTCCACGATTGACGAACCCCGGGGTGCGTTTACGTGTCGGTCATCAACACTCGTAGTTTTGGCCGATTCTGGCCTGTTTCATGGACTATTACTGATTGTTTTGGTGTCCCGGACTGATTTCCACGATTGACGAGCCCCGGGGTGCGTTTACGTGTCGATCATAAACACTCGCAGTTTTGGCCGATTATGACAAGTTTCATGGACTATTACTCACTGTTTTGGGGTCCGTGAGTGATTTCCATGATTGACCAATCCTGGGGTGCGTTTACATGTCGGTCATCAACACCCGCAGTTTTGGCCGATTCTGGCTCGTTTCATGGACTATTATTCACTGTTTTTGGGTCCCGGAGTGATTTCCACGATTGACGAACCCCGAGGTGCGTTTACATGTCCGTCATCAGCACTCACAACTCTGGCAAATTCTGACCCGTTTCGTGGACTATTACTCACCGTTTTAGGGTCCCGGACTTATTTGCACGATTGATGAACCCTGGAGCGCGTTTACGTGTCGGTCATAAATACTCGCAGTTTTGGCCGATTCTGGCCAGTTTCTTGGACTATTACTCATTGTTTTGGGGTCCCGAAGTGATTTCCACGATTGACGAACCCCGGGGTGCGTTTACGTGTTGGTCATAAACACTCGCAGTTATTGCGGATTCTGCCTCATTTCATGGACTATTATTCACTATTTTGGGTCCCGGAGTGATTTCCACAATTGACGAACCCCGAGGTGCGTTTACATGTCCGTTGTCAACACTCACAACTTTGGCCAATTCTGACCCGTTTCGTGGACTATTACTCACCGTTTTGGGGTCCCGAAGCGATTTCCATAGTTCTTGAACCACAAGGTGCAATTACATGTCGGTCATCAGCACCCGTAGTTTTGGACGATTCTGGGCCGTTTCATGAACTATTACTCACTGTTTTGGGGACCCGGACTAATTCCCACGATTGACGAACCCCGGGGTGCGTTTATGTGTCGGTCATAAACACTTGCAGTTTTGGCCGATTCTGGCCCGTTTCGTGGACAATTACTCACTGTTTCGGGGTCCCGGACTTATTTTCACGATTGATGTACCCCGGAGCGCATTTACGTGTCGGTCATAAATACTCGTAGTTTTGGCTGATTCTGGCTAGTTTCATGGACTATTACTCACTGTTTTGGGGTCGCGGAGTGATTTCCACGATTGATGAACCCCGGGGTGCGTTTACGTGTCGGTCATAAATACTCGCAGTTTTGGCCGATTCTGGCCAGTTTCTTGGACTATTACTCACTGTTTTGGGGTCCCGAAGTGATTTCCACGATTGGCGAACCCCGGCGAGCGTTTACGTGTCGGTCATCAACACCCGCAGTTTTGGCCGATTCTGCCTCGTTTCGTGGACTATTATTCACTGTTTTTGGGTCCCGGAGTGATTTCCACAATTGACGAACCCCGAGCTGCGTTTACATGTCCGTCGTCAACACTCACAACTTTGGCCAATTCTGACCCGTTTCATGGACTATTACTCACCGTTTTGGGGTCCCGAAGCGATTTCCATAGTTCTTGAACCCCAAGGTGCAATTACATGTCGGTCATCAACACCCGTAGTTTTGGCCGATTCTGGCCCGTTTCATGAACTATTACTCACTATTATGGGGACCCGGAGTAATTCCCACGATTGACGAACCCCGGGGTGCGTTTATGTGTCGGTCATAAACACATGCAGTTTTGGCCGATTCTGGCCCGTTTCGTGGACAATTACTCACTGTTTCGGGGTCCCGGACTTATTTCCACGATTGATGAACCCCGGAGCGCATTTACGTGTCGGTCATAAATACTCATAGTTTTGGCCGATTCTGGCTAGTTTCATGGACTATTACTCACTGTTTTGGTGTCGCGGAGTGATTTCCACGATTGACGAACCCCGGGGTGCGTTTACCTGTTGGTCATAAACACTCGCAGTTATTGCGGATTCTGCCTCATTTCATGGACTATTATTCACTGTTTTTGGGTCCCGGAGTGATTTCCACAATTGACGAACCCCGAGGTGCGTTTACATGTCCGTCGTCAACACTCACAACTTTGGCCGATTCTGACCCGTTTCGTGGACTATTACTCACCGTTTTGGGGTCCCGAAGCGATTTCCATAGTTCTTGAACCCCAAAGTGCAATCACATGTCGGTCATCAACACCCATAGTTTTGGCCGATTCTGGCCCGTTTCATGAACTATTACTCACTGTTTTGGGGACCCGCACTAATTCCCACGATTGACGAACCCCAGGGTGCGTTTATGTGTCGGTCATAAACACTTGCAGTTTTGGCCGATTCTGGCCCGTTTCGTGGACAATTACTCACTGTTTTGGGGTCTCGGACTTATTTCCACGATTGATGAACCCCGGAGCGCATTTACGTGTCGGTCATAAATACTCGTAGTTTTGGCCGATTCTGGCTAGTTTCATGGACTATTACTCACTGTTTTGGGGCCGCGGAGTGATTTCCACGATTGACGAACCCCGGGGTGCGTTTACGTGTCGGTCATCAACACTCGTAGTTTTGGCCGATTCTGGCCTGTTTCATGGACTATTACTGATTGTTTTGGTGTCCCGGACTGATTTCCACGATTGACGAGCCCCGGGGTGCGTTTACGTGTCGATCATAAACACTCGCAGTTTTGGCCGATTATGACAAGTTTCATGGACTATTACTCACTGTTTTGGGGTCCGTGAGTGATTTCCATGATTGACCAATCCTGGGGTGCGTTTACATGTCGGTCATCAACACCCGCAGTTTTGGCCGATTCTGGCTCGTTTCATGGACTATTATTCACTGTTTTTGGGTCCCGGAGTGATTTCCACGATTGACGAACCCCGAGGTGCGTTTACATGTCCGTCATCAGCACTCACAACTCTGGCAAATTCTGACCCGTTTCGTGGACTATTACTCACCGTTTTAGGGTCCCGGACTTATTTGCACGATTGATGAACCCTGGAGCGCGTTTACGTGTCGGTCATAAATACTCGCAGTTTTGGCCGATTCTGGCCAGTTTCTTGGACTATTACTCATTGTTTTGGGGTCCCGAAGTGATTTCCACGATTGACGAACCCCGGGGTGCGTTTACGTGTTGGTCATAAACACTCGCAGTTATTGCGGATTCTGCCTCATTTCATGGACTATTATTCACTATTTTGGGTCCCGGAGTGATTTCCACAATTGACGAACCCCGAGGTGCGTTTACATGTCCGTTGTCAACACTCACAACTTTGGCCAATTCTGACCCGTTTCGTGGACTATTACTCACCGTTTTGGGGTCCCGAAGCGATTTCCATAGTTCTTGAACCACAAGGTGCAATTACATGTCGGTCATCAGCACCCGTAGTTTTGGACGATTCTGGGCCGTTTCATGAACTATTACTCACTGTTTTGGGGACCCGGACTAATTCCCACGATTGACGAACCCCGGGGTGCGTTTATGTGTCGGTCATAAACACTTGCAGTTTTGGCCGATTCTGGCCCGTTTCGTGGACAATTACTCACTGTTTCGGGGTCCCGGACTTATTTTCACGATTGATGTACCCCGGAGCGCATTTACGTGTCGGTCATAAATACTCGTAGTTTTGGCTGATTCTGGCTAGTTTCATGGACTATTACTCACTGTTTTGGGGTCGCGGAGTGATTTCCACGATTGATGAACCCCGGGGTGCGTTTACGTGTCGGTCATAAATACTCGCAGTTTTGGCCGATTCTGGCCAGTTTCTTGGACTATTACTCACTGTTTTGGGGTCCCGAAGTGATTTCCACGATTGGCGAACCCCGGCGAGCGTTTACGTGTCGGTCATCAACACCCGCAGTTTTGGCCGATTCTGCCTCGTTTCGTGGACTATTATTCACTGTTTTTGGGTCCCGGAGTGATTTCCACAATTGACGAACCCCGAGCTGCGTTTACATGTCCGTCGTCAACACTCACAACTTTGGCCAATTCTGACCCGTTTCATGGACTATTACTCACCGTTTTGGGGTCCCGAAGCGATTTCCATAGTTCTTGAACCCCAAGGTGCAATTACATGTCGGTCATCAACACCCGTAGTTTTGGCCGATTCTGGCCCGTTTCATGAACTATTACTCACTATTATGGGGACCCGGAGTAATTCCCACGATTGACGAACCCCGGGGTGCGTTTATGTGTCGGTCATAAACACATGCAGTTTTGGCCGATTCTGGCCCGTTTCGTGGACAATTACTCACTGTTTCGGGGTCCCGGACTTATTTCCACGATTGATGAACCCCGGAGCGCATTTACGTGTCGGTCATAAATACTCATAGTTTTGGCCGATTCTGGCTAGTTTCATGGACTATTACTCACTGTTTTGGTGTCGCGGAGTGATTTCCACGATTGACGAACCCCGGGGTGCGTTTACCTGTTGGTCATAAACACTCGCAGTTATTGCGGATTCTGCCTCATTTCATGGACTATTATTCACTGTTTTTGGGTCCCGGAGTGATTTCCACAATTGACGAACCCCGAGGTGCGTTTACATGTCCGTCGTCAACACTCACAACTTTGGCCGATTCTGACCCGTTTCGTGGACTATTACTCACCGTTTTGGGGTCCCGAAGCGATTTCCATAGTTCTTGAACCCCAAAGTGCAATCACATGTCGGTCATCAACACCCATAGTTTTGGCCGATTCTGGCCCGTTTCATGAACTATTACTCACTGTTTTGGGGACCCGCACTAATTCCCACGATTGACGAACCCCAGGGTGCGTTTATGTGTCGGTCATAAACACTTGCAGTTTTGGCCGATTCTGGCCCGTTTCGTGGACAATTACTCACTGTTTTGGGGTCTCGGACTTATTTCCACGATTGATGAACCCCGGAGCGCATTTACGTGTCGGTCATAAATACTCGTAGTTTTGGCCGATTCTGGCTAGTTTCATGGACTATTACTCACTGTTTTGGGGCCGCGGAGTGATTTCCACGATTGACGAACCCCGGGGTGCGTTTACGTGTCGGTCATCAACACTCGTAGTTTTGGCCGATTCTGGCCTGTTTCATGGACTATTACTGATTGTTTTGGTGTCCCGGACTGATTTCCACGATTGACGAGCCCCGGGGTGCGTTTACGTGTCGATCATAAACACTCGCAGTTTTGGCCGATTATGACAAGTTTCATGGACTATTACTCACTGTTTTGGGGTCCGTGAGTGATTTCCATGATTGACCAATCCTGGGGTGCGTTTACATGTCGGTCATCAACACCCGCAGTTTTGGCCGATTCTGGCTCGTTTCATGGACTATTATTCACTGTTTTTGGGTCCCGGAGTGATTTCCACGATTGACGAACCCCGAGGTGCGTTTACATGTCCGTCATCAGCACTCACAACTCTGGCAAATTCTGACCCGTTTCGTGGACTATTACTCACCGTTTTAGGGTCCCGGACTTATTTGCACGATTGATGAACCCTGGAGCGCGTTTACGTGTCGGTCATAAATACTCGTAGTTTTGGCCGATTCTGGCTAGTTTCATGGACTATTACTCACTGTTTTGGGGCCGCGGAGTGATTTCCACGATTGACGAACCCCGGGGTGCGTTTACGTGTTGGTCATAAACACTCGCAGTTATTGCGGATTCTGCCTCATTTCATGGACTATTATTCACTATTTTGGGTCCCGGAGTGATTTCCACAATTGACGAACCCCGAGGTGCGTTTACATGTCCGTTGTCAACACTCACAACTTTGGCCAATTCTGACCCGTTTCGTGGACTATTACTCACCGTTTTGGGGTCCCGAAGCGATTTCCATAGTTCTTGAACCACAAGGTGCAATTACATGTCGGTCATCAGCACCCGTAGTTTTGGACGATTCTGGGCCGTTTCATGAACTATTACTCATTGTTTTGGGGACCCGGACTAATTCCCACGATTGACGAACCCCGGGGTGCGTTTATGTGTCGGTCATAAACACTTGCAGTTTTGTCCGATTCTGGCCCGTTTCGTGGACAATTACTCACTGTTTTGGGGTCTCGGACTTATTTCCACGATTGATGAACCCCGGAGCGCATTTACGTGTCGGTCATAAATACTCGTAGTTTTGGCCGATTCTGGCTAGTTTCATGGACTATTACTCACTGTTTTGGGGCCGCGGAGTGATTTCCACGATTGACGAACCCCGGGGTGCGTTTACGTGTCGGTCATCAACACTCGTAGTTTTGGCCGATTCTGGCCTGTTTCATGGACTATTACTGATTGTTTTGGTGTCCCGGACTGATTTCCACGATTGACGAGCCCCGGGGTGCGTTTACGTGTCGATCATAAACACTCGCAGTTTTGGCCGATTATGACAAGTTTCATGGACTATTACTCACTGTTTTGGGGTCCGTGAGTGATTTCCATGATTGACCAATCCTGGGGTGCGTTTACATGTCGGTCATCAACACCCGCAGTTTTGGCCGATTCTGGCTCGTTTCATGGACTATTATTCACTGTTTTTGGGTCCCGGAGTGATTTCCACGATTGACGAACCCCGAGGTGCGTTTACATGTCCGTCATCAGCACTCACAACTCTGGCAAATTCTGACCCGTTTCGTGGACTATTACTCACCGTTTTAGGGTCCCGGACTTATTTGCACGATTGATGAACCCTGGAGCGCGTTTACGTGTCGGTCATAAATACTCGCAGTTTTGGCCGATTCTGGCCAGTTTCTTGGACTATTACTCATTGTTTTGGGGTCCCGAAGTGATTTCCACGATTGACGAACCCCGGGGTGCGTTTACGTGTTGGTCATAAACACTCGCAGTTATTGCGGATTCTGCCTCATTTCATGGACTATTATTCACTATTTTGGGTCCCGGAGTGATTTCCACAATTGACGAACCCCGAGGTGCGTTTACATGTCCGTTGTCAACACTCACAACTTTGGCCAATTCTGACCCGTTTCGTGGACTATTACTCACCGTTTTGGGGTCCCGAAGCGATTTCCATAGTTCTTGAACCACAAGGTGCAATTACATGTCGGTCATCAGCACCCGTAGTTTTGGACGATTCTGGGCCGTTTCATGAACTATTACTCACTGTTTTGGGGACCCGGACTAATTCCCACGATTGACGAACCCCGGGGTGCGTTTATGTGTCGGTCATAAACACTTGCAGTTTTGGCCGATTCTGGCCCGTTTCGTGGACAATTACTCACTGTTTCGGGGTCCCGGACTTATTTTCACGATTGATGTACCCCGGAGCGCATTTACGTGTCGGTCATAAATACTCGTAGTTTTGGCTGATTCTGGCTAGTTTCATGGACTATTACTCACTGTTTTGGGGTCGCGGAGTGATTTCCACGATTGATGAACCCCGGGGTGCGTTTACGTGTCGGTCATAAATACTCGCAGTTTTGGCCGATTCTGGCCAGTTTCTTGGACTATTACTCACTGTTTTGGGGTCCCGAAGTGATTTCCACGATTGACGAATCCCGGGGTGCGTTTATGTGTTGGTCATAAACACTCGCAGTTATTGCGGATTCTGCCTCATTTCATGGACTATTATTCACTGTTTTTGGGTCCCGGAGTGATTTCCGCAATTGACGAACCCCGAGGTGCGTTTACATGTCTGTCGTCAACACTCACAAGTTTGGCCAATTCTGACCCGTTTCGTGGACTATTACTCACCGTTTTGGGGTCCCGAAGCGATTTCCATAGTTCTTGAACCCCAAGGTGCAATTACATGTCGGTCATCAACACCCGTAGTTTTGGCCGATTCTGGCCTGTTTCATGAACTATTACTCACTGTTTTGGGGACCCGGACTAATTCCCACGATTGACGAACCCCGGGGTGCGTTTATGTGTCGGTCATAAACACTTGCAGTTTTGGCCGATTCTGGCCCGTTTCGTGGACAATTACTCATTGTTTCGGGGTCCCGGACTTATTTTCACGATTGATGTACCCCGGAGCGCATTTATGTGTCGGTCATAAATACTCGTAGTTTTGGCTGATTCTGGCTAGTTTCATGGACTATTACTCACTGTTTTGGGGTCGTGGAGTGATTTCCACGATTGATGAACCCCGGGGTGCGTTTACGTGTCGGTCATAAATACTCGCAGTTTTGGCCGATTCTGGCCAGTTTCTTGGACTATTACTCACTGTTTTGGGGTCCCGAAGTGATTTCCACGATTGACGAATCCCGGGGTGCGTTTATGTGTTGGTCATAAACACTCGCAGTTATTGCGGATTCTGCCTCATTTCATGGACTATTATTCACTGTTTTTGGGTCCCGGAGTGATTTCCACAATTGACGAACCCCGAGGTGCGTTTACATGTCTGTCGTCAACACTCACAAGTTTGGCCAATTCTGACCCGTTTCGTGGACTATTACTCACCGTTTTGGGGTCCCGAAGCGATTTCCATAGTTCTTGAACCCCAAGGTGCAATTACATGTCGGTCATCAACACCCGTAGTTTTGGCCGATTCTGGCCTGTTTCATGAACTATTACTCACTGTTTTGGGGACCCGGACTAATTCCCACGATTGACGAACCCCGGGGTGCGTTTATGTGTCGGTCATAAACACTTGCAGTTTTGGCCGATTCTGGCCCGTTTCATGGACAATTACTCACTGTTTCGGGGTCCCGGACTTATTTTCACGATTGATGTACCCCGGAGCGCATTTACGTGTCGGTCATAAATACTCGTAGTTTTGGCTGATTCTGGCTAGTTTCATGGACTATTACTCACTGTTTTGGGGTCGCGGAGTGATTTCCACGATTGATGAACCCCGGGGTGCGTTTACATGTCGGTCATAAATACTCGTAGTTTTGGCCGATTCTGGCCAGTTTCTTGGACTATTACTCACTGTTTTGGGGTCCCGAAGTGATTTCCACGATTGACGAACCCCGGCGTGCGTTTACGTGTTGGTCATCAACACCCGCAGTTTTGGCCGATTCTGCCTCGTTTCGTGGACTATTATTCACTGTTTTTGGGTCCCGGAGTGATTTCCACAATTGACGAACCCCGAGGTGCGTTTACATGTCCGTCGTCAACACTCACAACTTTGGCCAATTCTGACCCGTTTCATGGACTATTACTCACCGTTTTGGGGTCCCGAAGCGATTTCCATAGTTCTTGAACCCCAAGGTGCAATTACATGTCGGTCATCAACACCCATAGTTTTGGCCGATTCTGACCCGTTTCATGAACTATTACTCACTGTTATGGGGACCCGGAGTAATTCCCACGATTGACGAACCCCGGGGTGCGTTTATGTGTCGGTCATAAACACATGCAGTTTTGGCCGATTCTGGCCCGTTTCGTGGACAATTACTCACTGTTTTGGGGTCTCGGACTTATTTCCACGATTGATGAACCCCGGAGCGCATTTACGTGTCGGTCATAAATACTCGTAGTTTTGGCCGATTCTGGCTAGTTTCATGGACTATTACTCACTGTTTTGGGGCCGCGGAGTGATTTCCACGATTGACGAACCCCGGGGTGCGTTTACGTGTCGGTCATCAACACTCGCAGTTTTGGCCGATTCTGGCCTGTTTCATGGACTATTACTGATTGTTTTGGTGTCCCGGACTGATTTCCACGATTGACGAACCCCGGGGTGCGTTTACGTGTCGATCATAAACACTCGCAGTTTTGGCCGATTATGACAAGTTTCATGGACTATTACTCACTGTTTTGGGGTCCGTGAGTGATTTCCATGATTGACCAATCCTGGGGTGCGTTTACATGTCGGTCATCAACACCCGCAGTTTTGGCCGATTCTGGCTCGTTTCATGGACTATTATTCACTGTTTTTGGGTCCCGGAGTGATTTCCACGATTGACGAACCCCGAGGTGCGTTTACATGTCCGTCATCAGCACTCACAACTCTGGCAAATTCTGACCCGTTTCGTGGACTATTACTCACAGTTTTAGGGTCCCGGACTTATTTGCACGATTGATGAACCCTGGAGCGCGTTTACGTGTCGGTCATAAATACTCGCAGTTTTGGCTGATTCTGGCCAGTTTCTTGGACTATTACTCACTGTTTTGGGGTCCCGAAGTGATTTCCACGATTGACGAACCCCGGGGTGCGTTTACGTGTTGGTCATAAACACTCGCAGTTATTGCGGATTCTGCCTCATTTCATGGACTATTATTCACTGTTTTGGGTCCCGTAGTGATTTCCACAATCGACGAACCCCGAGGTGCGTTTACATGTCCGTCGTCAACACTCACAACTTTGGCCAATTCTGACCCGTTTCGTGGACTATTACTCACCGTTTTGGGGTCCCGAAGCGATTTCCATAGTTCTTGAACCCCAATGTGCAATTAGATGTCGGTCATCAACACCCGTAGTTTTGGCCGATTCTGGGTCGTTTCATGAACTATTACTCACTGTTTTGGGGACCCGGACTAATTCCCACGATTGACGAACCCCGGGGTGCGTTTATGTGTCGGTCATAAACACTTGCAGTTTTGGCCGATTCTGGCCCGTTTCGTGGACAATTACTCACTGTTTCGGGGTCCCGGACTTATTTTCACGATTGATGTACCCCGGAGCGCATTTATGTGTCGGTCATAAATACTCGTAGTTTTGGCTGATTCTGGCTAGTTTCATGGACTATTACTCACTGTTTTGGGGTCGTGGAGTGATTTCCACGATTGATGAACCCCGGGGTGCGTTTACGTGTCGGTCATAAATACTCGCAGTTTTGGCCGATTCTGGCCAGTTTCTTGGACTATTACTCACTGTTTTGGGGTCCCGAAGTGATTTCCACGATTGACGAATCCCGGGGTGCGTTTATGTGTTGGTCATAAACACTCGCAGTTATTGCGGATTCTGCCTCATTTCATGGACTATTATTCACTGTTTTTGGGTCCCGGAGTGATTTCCACAATTGACGAACCCCGAGGTGCGTTTACATGTCTGTCGTCAACACTCACAAGTTTGGCCAATTCTGACCCGTTTCGTGGACTATTACTCACCGTTTTGGGGTCCCGAAGCGATTTCCATAGTTCTTGAACCCCAAGGTGCAATTACATGTCGGTCATCAACACCCGTAGTTTTGGCCGATTCTGGCCTGTTTCATGAACTATTACTCACTGTTTTGGGGACCCGGACTAATTCCCACGATTGACGAACCCCGGGGTGCGTTTATGTGTCGGTCATAAACACTTGCAGTTTTGGCCGATTCTGGCCCGTTTCATGGACAATTACTCACTGTTTCGGGGTCCCGGACTTATTTTCACGATTGATGTACCCCGGAGCGCATTTACGTGTCGGTCATAAATACTCGTAGTTTTGGCTGATTCTGGCTAGTTTCATGGACTATTACTCACTGTTTTGGGGTCGCGGAGTGATTTCCACGATTGATGAACCCCGGGGTGCGTTTACATGTCGGTCATAAATACTCGTAGTTTTGGCCGATTCTGGCCAGTTTCTTGGACTATTACTCACTGTTTTGGGGTCCCGAAGTGATTTCCACGATTGACGAACCCCGGCGTGCGTTTACGTGTTGGTCATCAACACCCGCAGTTTTGGCCGATTCTGCCTCGTTTCGTGGACTATTATTCACTGTTTTTGGGTCCCGGAGTGATTTCCACAATTGACGAACCCCGAGGTGCGTTTACATGTCCGTCGTCAACACTCACAACTTTGGCCAATTCTGACCCGTTTCATGGACTATTACTCACCGTTTTGGGGTCCCGAAGCGATTTCCATAGTTCTTGAACCCCAAGGTGCAATTACATGTCGGTCATCAACACCCATAGTTTTGGCCGATTCTGGCCCGTTTCATGAACTATTACTCACTGTTATGGGGACCCGGAGTAATTCCCACGATTGACGAACCCCGGGGTGCGTTTATGTGTCGGTCATAAACACATGCAGTTTTGGCCGATTCTGGCCCGTTTCGTGGACAATTACTCACTGTTTTGGGGTCTCGGACTTATTTCCACGATTGATGAACCCCGGAGCGCATTTACGTGTCGGTCATAAATACTCGTAGTTTTGGCCGATTCTGGCTAGTTTCATGGACTATTACTCACTGTTTTGGGGCCGCGGAGTGATTTCCACGATTGACGAACCCCGGGGTGCGTTTACGTGTCGGTCATCAACACTCGCAGTTTTGGCCGATTCTGGCCTGTTTCATGGACTATTACTGATTGTTTTGGTGTCCCGGACTGATTTCCACGATTGACGAACCCCGGGGTGCGTTTACGTGTCGATCATAAACACTCGCAGTTTTGGCCGATTATGACAAGTTTCATGGACTATTACTCACTGTTTTGGGGTCCGTGAGTGATTTCCATGATTGACCAATCCTGGGGTGCGTTTACATGTCGGTTATCAACACCCGCAGTTTTGGCCGATTCTGGCTCGTTTCATGGACTATTATTCACTGTTTTTGGGTCCCGGAGTGATTTCCACGATTGACGAACCCCGAGGTGCGTTTACATGTCCGTCATCAGCACTCACAACTCTGGCAAATTCTGACCCGTTTCGTGGACTATTACTCACAGTTTTAGGGTCCCGGACTTATTTGCACGATTGATGAACCCTGGAGCGCGTTTACGTGTCGGTCATAAATACTCGCAGTTTTGGCTGATTCTGGCCAGTTTCTTGGACTATTACTCACTGTTTTGGGGTCCCGAAGTGATTTCCACGATTGACGAACCCCGGGGTGCGTTTACGTGTTGGTCATAAACACTCGCAGTTATTGCGGATTCTGCCTCATTTCATGGACTATTATTCACTGTTTTGGGTCCCGGAGTGATTTCCACAATCGACGAACCCCGAGGTGCGTTTACATGTCCGTCGTCAACACTCACAACTTTGGCCAATTCTGACCCGTTTCGTGGACTATTACTCACCGTTTTGGGGTCCCGAAGCGATTTCCATAGTTCTTGAACCCCAATGTGCAATTAGATGTCGGTCATCAACACCCGTAGTTTTGGCCGATTCTGGGTCGTTTCATGAACTATTACTCACTGTTTTGGGGACCCGGACTAATTCCCACGATTGACGAACCCCGGGGTGCGTTTATGTGTCGGTCATAAACACTTGCAGTTTTGGCCGATTCTGGCCCGTTTCATGGACAATTACTCACTGTTTCGGGGTCCCGGACTTATTTCCACGATTGATGAACCCTGGAGCGCATTTACGTGTCGGTCATAAATACTCATAGTTTTGGCCGATTCTGGCTAGTTTCATGGACTATTACTCACTGTTTTGGGGTCGTGGAGTGATTTCCACGATTAATGAACCCCGGGGTGCGTTTACGTGTCGGTCATAAATACTCGCAGTTTTGGCCGATTCTGGCCAGTTTCTTGGACTATTACTCACTGTTTTGGGGTCCCGAAGTGATTTCCACGATTGACGAATCCCGGGGTGCGTTTATGTGTTGGTCATAAACACTCGCAGTTATTGCGGATTCTGCCTCATTTCATGGACTATTATTCACTGTTTTTGGGTCCCGGAGTGATTTCCACAATTGACGAACCCCGAGGTGCGTTTACATGTCTGTCGTCAACACTCACAAGTTTGGCCAATTCTGACCCGTTTCGTGGACTATTACTCACCGTTTTGGGGTCCCGAAGCGATTTCCATAGTTCTTGAACCCCAAGGTGCAATTACATGTCGGTCATCAACACCCGTAGTTTTGGCCGATTCTGGCCTGTTTCATGAACTATTACTCACTGTTTTGGGGACCCGGACTAATTCCCACGATTGACGAACCCCGGGGTGCGTTTATGTGTCGGTCATAAACACATGCAGTTTTGGCCGATTCTGGCCCGTTTCGTGGACAATTACTCACTGTTTCGGGGTCCCGGACTTATTTCCACGATTGATGAACCCCGGAGCGCATTTACGTGTCGGTCATAAATACTCATAGTTTTGGCCGATTCTGGCTAGTTTCATGGACTATTACTCACTGTTTTGGTGTCGCGGAGTGATTTCCACGATTGACGAACCCCGGGGTGCGTTTACCTGTTGGTCATAAACACTCGCAGTTATTGCGGATTCTGCCTCATTTCATGGACTATTATTCACTGTTTTTGGGTCCCGGAGTGATTTCCACAATTGACGAACCCCGAGGTGCGTTTACATGTCCGTCGTCAACACTCACAACTTTGGCCGATTCTGACCCGTTTCGTGGACTATTACTCACCGTTTTGGGGTCCCGAAGCGATTTCCATAGTTCTTGAACCCCAAAGTGCAATCACATGTCGGTCATCAACACCCATAGTTTTGGCCGATTCTGGCCCGTTTCATGAACTATTACTCACTGTTTTGGGGACCCGCACTAATTCCCACGATTGACGAACCCCAGGGTGCGTTTATCTGTCGGTCATAAACACTTGCAGTTTTGGCCGATTCTGGCCCGTTTCGTGGACAATTACTCACTGTTTTGGGGTCTCGGACTTATTTCCACGATTGATGAACCCCGGAGCGCATTTACGTGTCGGTCATAAATACTCGTAGTTTTGGCCGATTCTGGCTAGTTTCATGGACTATTACTCACTGTTTTGGGGCCGCGGAGTGATTTCCACGATTGACGAACCCCGGGGTGCGTTTACGTGTCGGTCATCAACACTCGCAGTTTTGGCCGATTCTGGCCTGTTTCATGGACTATTACTGATTGTTTTGGTGTCCCGGACTGATTTCCACGATTGACGAACCCCGGGGTGTGTTTACGTGTCGATCATAAACACTCGCAGTTTTGGCCGATTATGACAAGTTTCATGGACTATTACTCACTGTTTTGGGGTCCGTGAGTGATTTCCATGATTGACCAATCCTGGGGTGCGTTTACATGTCGGTCATCAACACCCGCAGTTTTGGCCGATTCTGGCTCGTTTCATGGACTATTATTCACTGTTTTTGGGTCCCGGAGTGATTTCCACGATTGACGAACCCCGAGGTGCGTTTACATGTCCGTCATCAGCACTCACAACTCTGGCAAATTCTGACCCGTTTTGTGGACTATTACTCACCGTTTTAGGGTCCCGGACTTATTTGCACGATTGATGAACCCTGGAGCGCGTTTACGTGTCGGTCATAAATACTCGCAGTTTTGGCCGATTCTGGCCAGTTTCTTGGACTATTACTCACTGTTTTGGGGTCCCGAAGTGATTTCCACGATTGACGAACCCCGGGGTGCGTTTACGTGTTGGTCATAAACACTCGCAGTTATTGCGGATTCTGCCTCATTTCATGGACTATTATTCACTGTTTTGGGTCCCGGAGTGATTTCCACAATTGACGAACCCCGAGGTGCGTTTACATGTCCGTTGTCAACACTCACAACTTTGGCCAATTCTGACCCGTTTCGTGGACTATTACTCACCGTTTTGGGGTCCCGAAGCGATTTCCATAGTTCTTGAACCACAAGGTGCAATTACATGTCGGTCATCAGCACCCGTAGTTTTGGCCGATTCTGGGCCGTTTCATGAACTATTACTCACTGTTTTGGGGACCCGGACTAATTCCCACGATTGACGAACCCCGGGGTGCGTTTATGTGTCGGTCATAAACACTTGCAGTTTTGGCCGATTCTGGCCCGTTTCGTGGACAATTACTCACTGTTTCGGGGTCCCGGACTTATTTCCACGATTGATGAACCCTGGAGCGCATTTACGTGTCGGTCATAAATACTCATAGTTTTGGCCAATTCTGGCTAGTTTCATGGACTATTACTCACTGTTTTGGGGTCGTGGAGTGATTTCCACGATTGATGAACCCCGGGGTGCGTTTACGTGTCGGTCATAAATACTCGCAGTTTTGGCCGATTCTGGCCAGTTTCTTGGACTATTACTCACTGTTTTGGGGTCCCGAAGTGATTTCCACGATTGACGAATCCCGGGGTGCGTTTATGTGTTGGTCATAAACACTCGCAGTTATTGCGGATTCTGCCTCATTTCATGGACTATTATTCACTGTTTTTGGGTCCCGGAGTGATTTCCACAATTGACGAACCCCGAGGTGCGTTTACATGTCTGTCGTCAACACTCACAAGTTTGGCCAATTCTGACCCATTTCGTGGACTATTACTCACCGTTTTGGGGTCCCGAAGCGATTTCCATAGTTCTTGAACCCCAAGGTGCAATTACATGTCGGTCATCAACACCCGTAGTTTTGGCCGATTCTGGCCTGTTTCATGAACTATTACTCACTGTTTTGGGGACCCGGACTAATTCCCACGATTGACGAACCCCGGGGTGCGCTTATGTGTCGGTCATAAACACTTGCAGTTTTGGCCGATTCTGGCCCGTTTCGTGGACAATTACTCACTGTTTCGGGGTCCCGGACTTATTTTCACGATTGATGTACCCCGGAGCGCATTTATGTGTCGGTCATAAATACTCGTAGTTTTGGCTGATTCTGGCTAGTTTCATGGACTATTACTCACTGTTTTGGGGTCGTGGAGTGATTTCCACGATTGATGAACCCCGGGGTGCGTTTACGTGTCGGTCATAAATACTCGCAGTTTTGGCCGATTCTGGCCAGTTTCTTGGACTATTACTCACTGTTTTGGGGTCCCGAAGTGATTTCCACGATTGACGAATCCCGGGGTGCGTTTATGTGTTGGTCATAAACACTCGCAGTTATTGCGGATTCTGCCTCATTTCATGGACTATTATTCACTGTTTTTGGGTCCCGGAGTGATTTCCACAATTGACGAACCCCGAGGTGCGTTTACATGTCTGTCGTCAACACTCACAAGTTTGGCCAATTCTGACCCGTTTCGTGGACTATTACTCACCGTTTTGGGGTCCCGAAGCGATTTCCATAGTTCTTGAACCCCAAGGTGCAATTACATGTCGGTCATCAACACCCGTAGTTTTGGCCGATTCTGGCCTGTTTCATGAACTATTACTCACTGTTTTGGGGACCCGGACTAATTCCCACGATTGACGAACCCCGGGGTGCGCTTATGTGTCGGTCATAAACACTTGCAGTTTTGGCCGATTCTGGCCCGTTTCGTGGACAATTACTCACTGTTTCGGGGTCCCGGACTTATTTTCACGATTGATGTACCCCGGAGCGCATTTATGTGTCGGTCATAAATACTCGTAGTTTTGGCTGATTCTGGCTAGTTTCATGGACTATTACTCACTGTTTTGGGGTCGTGGAGTGATTTCCACGATTGATGAACCCCGGGGTGCGTTTACGTGTCGGTCATAAATACTCGCAGTTTTGGCCGATTCTGGCCAGTTTCTTGGACTATTACTCACTGTTTTGGGGTCCCGAAGTGATTTCCACGATTGACGAATCCCGGGGTGCGTTTATGTGTTGGTCATAAACACTCGCAGTTATTGCGGATTCTGCCTCATTTCATGGACTATTATTCACTGTTTTTGGGTCCCGGAGTGATTTCCACAATTGACGAACCCTGAGGTGCGTTTACATGTCTGTCGTCAACACTCACAAGTTTGGCCAATTCTGACCCGTTTCGTGGACTATTACTCACCGTTTTGGGGTCCCGAAGCGATTTCCATAGTTCTTGAACCCCAAGGTGCAATTACATGTCGGTCATCAACACCCGTAGTTTTGGCCGATTCTGGCCTGTTTCATGAACTATTACTCACTGTTTTGGGGACCCGGACTAATTCCCACGATTGACGAACCCCGGGGTGCGTTTATGTGTCGGTCATAAACACTTGCAGTTTTGGCCGATTCTGGCCCGTTTCGTGGACAATTACTCACTGTTTCGGGGTCCCGGACTTATTTTCACGATTGATGTACCCCGGAGCGCATTTACGTGTCGGTCATAAATACTCGTAGTTTTGGCTGATTCTGGCTAGTTTCATGGACTATTACTCACTGTTTTGGGGTCGCGGAGTGATTTCCACGATTGATGAACCCCGGGGTGCGTTTACATGTCGGTCATAAATACTCGTAGTTTTGGCCGATTCTGGCCAGTTTCTTGGACTATTACTCACTGTTTTGGGGTCCCGAAGTGATTTCCACGATTGACGAACCCCGGCGTGCGTTTACGTGTAGGTCATCAACACCCGCAGTTTTGGCCGATTCTGCCTCGTTTCGTGGACTATTATTCACTGTTTTTGGGTCCCGGAGTGATTTCCACAATTGACGAACCCCGAGGTGCGTTTACATGTCCGTCGTCAACACTCACAACTTTGGCCAATTCTGACCCGTTTCATGGACTATTACTCACCGTTTTGGGGTCCCGAAGCGATTTCCATAGTTCTTGAACCCCAAGGTGCAATTACATGTCGGTCATCAACACCCGTAGTTTTGGCCGATTCTGGCCTGTTTCATGAACTATTACTCACTGTTTTGGGGACCCGGACTAATTCCCACGATTGACGAACCCCGGGGTGCGTTTATGTGTCGGTCATAAACACTTGCAGTTTTGGCCGATTCTGGCCCGTTTCGTGGACAATTACTCACTGTTTCGGGGTCCCGGACTTATTTTCACGATTGATGTACCCCGGAGCGCATTTACGTGTCGGTCATAAATACTCGTAGTTTTGGCTGATTCTGGCTAGTTTCATGGACTATTACTCACTGTTTTGGGGTCGCGGAGTGATTTCCACGATTGATGAACCCCGGGGTGCGTTTACATGTCGGTCATAAATACTCGTAGTTTTGGCCGATTCTGGCCAGTTTCTTGGACTATTACTCACTGTTTTGGGGTCCCGAAGTGATTTCCACGATTGACGAACCCCGGCGTGCGTTTACGTGTAGGTCATCAACACCCGCAGTTTTGGCCGATTCTGCCTCGTTTCGTGGACTATTATTCACTGTTTTTGGGTCCCGGAGTGATTTCCACAATTGACGAACCCCGAGGTGCGTTTACATGTCCGTCGTCAACACTCACAACTTTGGCCAATTCTGACCCGTTTCATGGACTATTACTCACCGTTTTGGGGTCCCGAAGCGATTTCCATAGTTCTTGAACCCCAAGGTGCAATTACATGTCGGTCATCAACACCCGTAGTTTTGGCCGATTCTGGCCTGTTTCATGAACTATTACTCACTGTTTTGGGGACCCGGACTAATTCCCACGATTGACGAACCCCGGGGTGCGTTTATGTGTCGGTCATAAACACTTGCAGTTTTGGCCGATTCTGGCCCGTTTCGTGGACAATTACTCACTGTTTCGGGGTCCCGGACTTATTTTCACGATTGATGTACCCCGGAGCGCATTTACGTGTCGGTCATAAATACTCGTAGTTTTGGCTGATTCTGGCTAGTTTCATGGACTATTACTCACTGTTTTGGGGTCGCGGAGTGATTTCCACGATTGATGAACCCCGGGGTGCGTTTACATGTCGGTCATAAATACTCGTAGTTTTGGCCGATTCTGGCCAGTTTCTTGGACTATTACTCACTGTTTTGGGGTCCCGAAGTGATTTCCACGATTGACGAACCCCGGCGTGCGTTTACGTGTAGGTCATCAACACCCGCAGTTTTGGCCGATTCTGCCTCGTTTCGTGGACTATTATTCACTGTTTTTGGGTCCCGGAGTGATTTCCACAATTGACGAACCCCGAGGTGCGTTTACATGTCCGTCGTCAACACTCACAACTTTGGCCAATTCTGACCCGTTTCATGGACTATTACTCACCGTTTTGGGGTCCCGAAGCGATTTCCATAGTTCTTGAACCCCAAGGTGCAATTACATGTCGGTCATCAACACCCGTAGTTTTGGCCGATTCTGGCCCGTTTCATGAACTATTACTCACTGTTATGGGGACCCGGAGTAATTCCCACGATTGACGAACCCCGGGGTGCGTTTATGTGTCGGTCATAAACACATGCAGTTTTGGCCGATTCTGGCCCGTTTCGTGGACAATTACTCACTGTTTTGGGGTCTCGGACTTATTTCCACGATTGATGAACCCCGGAGCGCATTTACGTGTCGGTCATAAATACTCGTAGTTTTGGCCGATTCTGGCTAGTTTCATGGACTATTACTCACTGTTTTGGGGCCGCGGAGTGATTTCCACGATTGACGAACCCCGGGGTGCGTTTACGTGTCGGTCATCAACACTCGCAGTTTTGGCCGATTCTGGCCTGTTTCATGGACTATTACTGATTGTTTTGGTGTCCCGGACTGATTTCCACGATTGACGAACCCCGGGGTGCGTTTACGTGTCGATCATAAACACTCGCAGTTTTGGCCGATTATGACAAGTTTCATGGACTATTACTCACTGTTTTGGGGTCCGTGAGTGATTTCCATGATTGACCAATCCTGGGGTGCGTTTACATGTCGGTCATCAACACCCGCAGTTTTGGCCGATTCTGGCTCGTTTCATGGACTATTATTCACTGTTTTTGGGTCCCGGAGTGATTTCCACGATTGACGAACCCCGAGGTGCGTTTACATGTCCGTCATCAGCACTCACAACTCTGGCAAATTCTGACCCGTTTCGTGGACTATTACTCACAGTTTTAGGGTCCCGGACTTATTTGCACGATTGATGAACCCTGGAGCGCGTTTACGTGTCGGTCATAAATACTCGCAGTTTTGGCTGATTCTGGCCAGTTTCTTGGACTATTACTCACTGTTTTGGGGTCCCGAAGTGATTTCCACGATTGACGAACCCCGGGGTGCGCTTACGTGTTGGTCATAAACACTCGCAGTTATTGCGGATTCTGCCTCATTTCATGGACTATTATTCACTGTTTTGGGTCCCGGAGTGATTTCCACAATCGACGAACCCCGAGGTGCGTTTACATGTCCGTCGTCAACACTCACAACTTTGGCCAATTCTGACCCGTTTCGTGGACTATTACTCACCGTTTTGGGGTCCCGAAGCGATTTCCATAGTTCTTGAACCCCAATGTGCAATTAGATGTCGGTCATCAACACCCGTAGTTTTGGCCGATTCTGGGTCGTTTCATGAACTATTACTCACTGTTTTGGGGACCCGGACTAATTCCCACGATTGACGAACCCCGGGGTGCGTTTATGTGTCTGTCATAAACACTTGCAGTTTTGGCCGATTCTGGCCCGTTTCGTGGACAATTACTCACTGTTTCGGGGTCCCGGACTTATTTCCACGATTGATGAACCCTGGAGCGCATTTACGTGTCGGTCATAAATACTCATAGTTTTGGCCGATTCTGGCTAGTTTCATGGACTATTACTCACTGTTTTGGGGTCGTGGAGTGATTTCCACGATTAATGAACCCCGGGGTGCGTTTACGTGTCGGTCATAAATACTCGCAGTTTTGGCCGATTCTGGCCAGTTTCTTGGACTATTACTCACTGTTTTGGGGTCCCGAAGTGATTTCCACGATTGACGAATCCCGGGGTGCGTTTATGTGTTGGCCATAAACACTCGCAGTTATTGCGGATTCTGCCTCATTTCATGGACTATTATTCACTGTTTTTGGGTCCCGGAGTGATTTCCACAATTGACGAACCCCGAGGTGCGTTTACATGTCTGTCGTCAACACTCACAAGTTTGGCCAATTCTGACCCGTTTCGTGGACTATTACTCACCGTTTTGGGGTCCCGAAGCGATTTCCATAGTTCTTGAACCCCAAGGTGCAATTACATGTCGGTCATCAACACCCGTAGTTTTGGCCGATTCTGGCCTGTTTCATGAACTATTACTCACTGTTTTGGGGACCCGGACTAATTCCCACGATTGACGAACCCCGGGGTGCGTTTATGTGTCGGTCATAAACACTTGCAGTTTTGGCCGATTCTGGCCCGTTTCGTGGACAATTACTCACTGTTTCGGGGTCCCGGACTTATTTTCACGATTGATGTACCCCGGAGCGCATTTATGTGTCGGTCATAAATACTCGTAGTTTTGGCTGATTCTGGCTAGTTTCATGGACTATTACTCACTGTTTTGGGGTCGTGGAGTAATTTCCACGATTGATGAACCCCGGGGTGCGTTTACGTGTCGGTCATAAATACTCGCAGTTTTGGCCAATTCTGGCCTGTTTCATGGACTATTACTGATTGTTTTGGTGTCCCGGACTGATTTCCACGATTGACGAACCCCGGGGTGCGTTTACGTGTCGATCATAAACACTCGCAGTTTTGGCCGATTATGACAAGTTTCATGGACTATTACTCACTGTTTTGGGGTCCGTGAGTGATTTCCATGATTGACCAATCCTGGGGTGCGTTTACATGTCGGTCATCAACACCCGCAGTTTTGGCCGATTCTGGCTCGTTTCATGGACTATTATTCACTGTTTTTGGGTCCCGGAGTGATTTCCACGATTGACGAACCCCGAGGTGCGTTTACATGTCCGTCATCAGCACTCACAACTCTGGCAAATTCTGACCCGTTTCGTGGACTATTACTCACCGTTTTAGGGTCCCGGACTTATTTGCACGATTGATGAACCCTGGAGCGCGTTTACGTGTCGGTCATAAATACTCGCAGTTTTGGCTGATTCTGGCCAGTTTCTTGGACTATTACTCACTGTTTTGGGGTCCCGAAGTGATTTCCACGATTGACGAACCCCGGGGTGCGTTTACGTGTTGGTCATAAACACTCGCAGTTATTGCGGATTCTGCCTCATTTCATGGACTATTATTCACTGTTTTGGGTCCCGGAGTGATTTCCACAATTGACGAACCCCGAGGTGCGTTTACATGTCCGTCGTCAACACTCACAACTTTGGCCAATTCTGACCCGTTTCGTGGACTATTACTCACCGTTTTGGGGTCCCGAAGCGATTTCCATAGTTCTTGAACCCCAATGTGCAATTAGATGTCGGTCATCAACACCCGTAGTTTTGGCCGATTCTGGGTCGTTTCATGAACTATTACTCACTGTTTTGGGGACCCGGACTAATTCCCACGATTGACGAACCCCGGGGTGCGTTTATGTGTCGGTCATAAACACTTGCAGTTTTGGCCGATTCTGGCCCGTTTCATGGACAATTACTCACTGTTTCGGGGTCCCGGACTTATTTCCACGATTGATGAACCCTGGAGCGCATTTACGTGTCGGTCATAAATACTCATAGTTTTGGCCGATTCTGGCTAGTTTCATGGACTATTACTCACTGTTTTGGGGTCGTGGAGTGATTTCCACGATTGATGAACCCCGGGGTGTGTTTACGTGTCGGTCATAAATACTCGCAGTTTTGGCCGATTCTGGCCAGTTTCTTGGACTATTACTCACTGTTTTGGGGTCCCGAAGTGATTTCCATGATTGACCAATCCCGGGGTGCGTTTATGTGTTGGTCATAAACACTCGCAGTTATTGCGGATTCTGCCTCATTTCATGGACTATTATTCACTGTTTTTGGGTCCCGGAGTGATTTCCACAATTGACGAACCCCGAGGTGCGTTTACATGTCTGTCGTCAACACTCACAAGTTTGGCCAATTCTGACCCGTTTCGTGGACTATTACTCACCGTTTTGGGGTCCCGAAGCGATTTCCATAGTTCTTGAACCCCAAGGTGCAATTACATGTCGGTCATCAACACCCGTAGTTTTGGCCGATTCTGGCCTGTTTCATGAACTATTACTCACTGTTTTGGGGACCCGGACTAATTCCCACGATTGACGAACCCCGGGGTGCGTTTATGTGTCGGTCATAAACACTTGCAGTTTTGGCCGTTTCTGGCCCGTTTCGTGGACAATTACTCACTGTTTCGGGGTCCCGGACTTATTTTCACGATTGATGTACCCCGGAGCGCATTTATGTGTCGGTCATAAATACTCGTAGTTTTGGCTGATTCTGGCTAGTTTCATGGACTATTACTCACTGTTTTGGGGTCGTGGAGTGATTTCCACGATTGATGAACCCCGGGGTGCGTTTACGTGTCGGTCATAAATACTCGCAGTTTTGGCCGATTCTGGCCAGTTTCTTGGACTATTACTCACTGTTTTGGGGTCCCGAAGTGATTTCCACGATTGACGAATCCCGGGGTGCGTTTATGTGTTGGTCATAAACACTCGCAGTTATTGCGGATTCTGCCTCATTTCATGGACTATTATTCACTGTTTTTGGGTCCCGGAGTGATTTCCACAATTGATGAACCCCGAGGTGCGTTTACATGTCTGTCGTCCACACTCACAAGTTTGACCAATTCTGACCCGTTTCATGGACTATTACTCACCGTTTTGGGGTCCCGAAGCGATTTCCATAGTTCTTGAACCCCAAGGTGCAATTACATGTCGGTCATCAACACCCGTAGTTTTGGCCGATTCTGGCCCGTTTCATGAACTATTACTCACTGTTATGGGGACCCGGAGTAATTCCCACGATTGACGAACCCCGGGGTGCGTTTATGTGTCGGTCATAAACACATGCAGTTTTGGCCGATTCTGGCCCGTTTCGTGGACAATTACTCACTGTTTCGGGGTCCCGGACTTATTTTCACGATTGATGTACCCCGGAGCGCATTTATGTGTCGGTCATAAATACTCGTAGTTTTGGCTGATTCTGGCTAGTTTCATGGACTATTACTCACTGTTTTGGGGTCGTGGAGTTATTTCCACGATTGATGAACCCCGGGGTGCGTTTACGTGTCGGTCATAAATACTCGCAGTTTTGGCCGATTCTGGCCAGTTTCTTGGACTATTACTCACTGTTTTGGGGTCCCGAAGTGATTTCCACGATTGACGAATCCCGGGGTGCGTTTATGTGTTGGTCATAAACACTCGCAGTTATTGCGGATTCTGCCTCATTTCATGGACTATTATTCACTGTTTTTGGGTCCCGGAGTGATTTCCACAATTGACGAACCCCGAGGTGCGTTTACATGTCTGTCGTCAACACTCACAAGTTTGACCAATTCTGACCCGTTTCATGGACTATTACTCACCGTTTTGGGGTCCCGAAGCGATTTCCATAGTTCTTGAACCCCAAGGTGCAATTACATGTCGGTCATCAACACCCGTAGTTTTGGCCGATTCTGGCCTGTTTCATGAACTATTACTCACTGTTTTGGGGACCCGGACTAATTCCCACGATTGACGAACCCCGGGGTGCGTTTATGTGTCGGTCATAAACACTTGCAGTTTTGGCCGATTCTGGCCCGTTTCGTGGACAATTACTCACTGTTTCGGGGTCCCGGACTTATTTTCACGATTGATGTACCCCGGAGCGCATTTATGTGTCGGTCATAAATACTCGTAGTTTTGGCTGATTCTGGCTAGTTTCATGGACTATTACTCACTGTTTTGGGGTCGTGGAGTGATTTCCACGATTGATGAACCCCGGGGTGCGTTTACGTGTCGGTCATAAATACTCGCAGTTTTGGCCGATTCTGGCCTGTTTCATGGACTATTACTGATTGTTTTGGTGTCCCGGACTGATTTCCACGATTGACGAACCCCGGGGTGCGTTTACGTGTCGATCATAAACACTCGCAGTTTTGGCCGATTATGACAAGTTTCATGGACTATTACTCACTGTTTTGGGGTCCGTGAGTGATTTCCATGATTGACCAATCCTGGGGTGCGTTTACATGTCGGTCATCAACACCCGCAGTTTTGGCCGATTCTGGCTCGTTTCATGGACTATTATTCACTGTTTTTGGGTCCCGGAGTGATTTCCACGATTGACGAACCCCGAGGTGCGTTTACATGTCCGTCATCAGCACTCACAACTCTGGAAAATTCTGACCCGTTTCGTGGACTATTACTCACCGTTTTAGGGTCCCGGACTTATTTGCACGATTGATGAACCCTGGAGCGCGTTTACGTGTCGGTCATAAATACTCGCAGTTTTGGCTGATTCTAGCCAGTTTCTTGGACTATTACTCACTGTTTTGGGGTCCCGAAGTGATTTCCACGATTGACGAACCCCGGGGTGCATTTACGTGTTGGTCATAAACACTCGCAGTTATTGCGGATTCTGCCTCATTTCATGGACTATTATTCACTGTTTTGGGTCCCGGAGTGATTTCCACAATTGACGAACCCCGAGGTGCGTTTACATGTCCGTCGTCAACACTCACAACTTTGGCCAATTCTGACCCGTTTCGTGGACTATTACTCACCGTTTTGGGGTCCCGAAGCGATTTCCATAGTTCTTGAACCCCAATGTGCAATTAGATGTCGGTCATCAACACCCGTAGTTTTGGCCGATTCTGGGTCGTTTCATGAACTATTACTCACTGTTTTGGGGACCCGGACTAATTCCCACGATTGACGAACCCCGGGGTGCGTTTATGTGTCGGTCATAAACACTTGCAGTTTTGGCCGATTCTGGCCCGTTTCGTGGACAATTACTCACTGTTTCGGGGTCCCGGACTTATTTCCACGATTGATGAACCCTGGAGCGCATTTACGTGTCGGTCATAAATACTCATAGTTTTGGCCGATTCTGGCTAGTTTCATGGACTATTACTCACTGTTTTGGGGTCGTGGAGTGATTTCCACGATTGATGAACGCCGGGGTGTGTTTACGTGTCGGTCATAAATACTCGCAGTTTTGGCCGATTCTGGCCAGTTTCTTGGACTATTACTCACTGTTTTGGGGTCCCGAAGTGATTTCCACGATTGACGAATCCCGGGGTGCGTTTATGTGTTGGTCATAAACACTCGCAGTTATTGCGGATTCTGCCTCATTTCATGGACTATTATTCAGTGTTTTTGGGTCCCGGAGTGATTTCCACAATTGACGAACCCCGAGGTGCGTTTACATGTCTGTCGTCAACACTCACAAGTTTGGCCAATTCTGACCCGTTTCGTGGACTATTACTCACCGTTTTGGGGTCCCGAAGCGATTTCCATAGTTCTTGAACCCCAAGGTGCAATTACATGTCGGTCATCAACACCCGTAGTTTTGGCCGATTCTGGCCTGTTTCATGAACTATTACTCACTGTTTTGGGGACCCGGACTAATTCCCACGATTGACGAACCCCGGGGTGCGTTTATGTGTCGGTCATAAACACTTGCAGTTTTGGCCGATTCTGGCCCGTTTCGTGGACAATTACTCACTGTTTCGGGGTCCCGGACTTATTTTCACGATTGATGTACCCCGGAGCGCATTTATGTGTCGGTCATAAATACTCGTAGTTTTGGCTGATTCTGGCTAGTTTCATGGACTATTACTCACTGTTTTGGGGTCGTGGAGTGATTTCCACGATTGATGAACCCCGGGGTGCGTTTACATGTCGGTCATAAATACTCGCAGTTTTGGCCGATTCTGGCCAGTTTCTTGGACTATTACTCACTGTTTTGGGGTCCCGAAGTGATTTCCACGATTGACGAATCCCGGGGTGCGTTTATGTGTTGGTCATAAACACTCGCAGTTATTGCGGATTCTGCCTCATTTCATGGACTATTATTCACTGTTTTTGGGTCCCGGAGTGATTTCCACAATTGACGAACCCCGAGGTGCGTTTACATGTCTGTCGTCAACACTCACAAGTTTGACCAATTCTGACCCGTTTCATGGACTATTACTCACCGTTTTGGGGTCCCGAAGCGATTTCCATAGTTCTTGAACCCCAAGGTGCAATTACATGTCGGTCATCAACACCCGTAGTTTTGGCCGATTCTGGCCCGTTTCATGAACTATTACTCACTGTTATGGGGACCCGGAGTAATTCCCACGATTGACGAACCCCGGGGTGCGTTTATGTGTCGGTCATAAACACATGCAGTTTTGGCCGATTCTGGCCCGTTTCGTGGACAATTACTCACTGTTTTGGGGTCTCGGACTTATTTCCACGATTGATGAACCCCGGAGCGCATTTACATGTCGGTCATAAATACTCGTAGTTTTGGCCGATTCTGGCTAGTTTCATGGACTATTACTCACTGTTTTGGGGCCGCGGAGTGATTTCCACGATTGACGAACCCCGGGGTGCGTTTACGTGTCGGTCATCAACACTCGCAGTTTTGGCCGATTCTGGCCTGTTTCATGGACTATTACTGATTGTTTTGGTGTCCCGGACTGATTTCCATGATTGACGAACCCCGGGGTGCGTTTACGTGTCGATCATAAACACTCGCAGTTTTGGCCGATTATGACAAGTATCATGGACTATTACTCACTATTTTGGGGTCCGTGAGTGATTTCCATGATTGACCAATCCTGGGGTGCGTTTACATGTCGGTCATCAACACCCGCAGTTTTGGCCGATTCTGGCTCGTTTCATGGACTATTATTCACTGTTTTTGGGTCCCGGAGTGATTTCCATGATTGACGAACCCCGAGGTGCGTTTACATGTCCGTCATCAGCACTCACAACTCTGGCAAATTCTGACCCGTTTCGTGGACTATTACTCACCGTTTTAGGGTCCCGGACTTATTTGCACGATTGATGAACCCTGGAGCGCGTTTACGTGTCGGTCATAAATACTCGCAGTTTTGGCTGATTCTGGCCAGTTTCTTGGACTATTACTCACTGTTTTGGGGTCCCGAAGTGATTTCCACGATTGACGAACCCCGGGGTGCGTTTACGTGTTGGTCATAAACACTCGCAGTTATTGCGGATTCTGCCTCATTTCATGGACTATTATTCACTGTTTTGGGTCCCGGAGTGATTTCCACAATTGACGAACCCCGAGGTGCGTTTACATGTCCGTCGTCAACACTCACAACTTTGGCCAATTCTGACCTGTTTCGTGGACTATTACTCACCGTTTTGGGGTCCCGAAGCGATTTCCATAGTTCTTGAACCCCAATGTGCAATTAGATGTCGGTCATCAACACCCGTAGTTTTGGCCGATTCTGGGTCATTTCATGAACTATTACTCACTGTTTTGGGGACCCGGACTAATTCCCACGATTGACGAACCCCGGGGTGCAATTACATGTCGGTCATCAACACCCGTAGTTTTGGCCGATTCTGGCCCGTTTCATGAACTATTACTCACTGTTATGGGGACCCGGAGTAATTCCCACGATTGACGAACCCCGGGGTGCGTTTATGTGTCGGTCATAGACACATGCAGTTTTGGCCGATTCTGGCCCGTTTCGTGGACAATTACTCACTGTTTCGGGGTCCCGGACTTATTTCCACGATTGATGAACCCCGGAGCGCATTTACGTGTCGGTCATAAATACTCATAGTTTTGGCCGATTCTGGCTAGTTTCATGGACTATTACTCACTGTTTTGGGGTCCCGAAGTGATTTCCACGATTGACGAATCCCGGGGTGCGTTTATGTGTTGGTCATAAACACTCGCAGTTATTGCGGATTCTGCCTCATTTCATGGACTATTATTCACTGTTTTTGGGTCCCGGAGTGATTTCCACAATTGACGAACCCCGAGGTGCGTTTACATGTCTGTCGTCAACACTCACAAGTTTGGCCAATTCTGACCCGTTTCATGGACTATTACTCACCGTTTTGGGGTCCCGAAGCGATTTCCATAGTTCTTGAACCCCAAGGTGCAATTACATGTCGGTCATCAACACCCGTAGTTTTGGCCGATTCTGGCCTATTTCATGAACTATTACTCACTGTTTTGGGGACCCGGACTAATTCCCACGATTGACGAACCCCGGGGTGCGTTTATGTGTCGGTCATAAACACTTGCAGTTTTGGCCGATTCTGGCCCGTTTCGTGGACAATTACTCACTGTTTCGGGGTCCCGGACTTATTTTCACGATTGATGTACCCCGGAGCGCATTTACGTGTCGGTCATAAATACTCGTAGTTTTAGCTGATTCTGGCTAGTTTCATGGACTATTACTCACTGTTTTGGGGTCGCGGAGTGATTTCCACGATTGATGAACCCCGGGGTGCGTTTACGTGTCGGTCATAAATACTCGCAGTTTTGGCCGATTCTGGCCAGTTTCTTGGACTATTACTCACTGTTTTGGGGTCCCGAAGTGATTTCCACGATTGACGAACCCCGGCGTGCGTTTACGTGTCGGTCATCAACACCCGCAGTTTTGGCCGATTCTGCCTCGTTTCGTGGACTATTATTCACTGTTTTTGGGTCCCGGAGTGATTTCCACAATTGACTAACCCCGAGGTGCGTTTACATGTCCGTCGTCAACACTCACAACTTTGGCCAATTCTGACCCGTTTCATGGACTATTACTCACCGTTTTGGGGTCCCGAAGCGATTTCCATAGTTCTTGAACCCCAAGGTGCAATTACATGTCGGTCATCAACACCCGTAGTTTTGGCCGATTCTGGCCCGTTTCATGAACTATTACTCACTGTTATGGGGACCCGGAGTAATTCCCACGATTGACGAACCCCGGGGTGCGTTTATGTGTCGGTCATAAACACATGCAGTTTTGGCCGATTCTGGCCCGTTTCGTGGACAATTACTCACTGTTTCGGGGTCCCGGACTTATTTTCACGATTGATGTACCCCGGAGCGCATTTATGTGTCGGTCATAAATACTCGTAGTTTTGGCTGATTCTGGCTAGTTTCATGGACTATTACTCACTGTTTTGGGGTCGTGGAGTGATTTCCACGATTGATGAACCCCGGGGTGCGTTTACATGTCGGTCATAAATACTCGCAGTTTTGGCCGATTCTGGCCAGTTTCTTGGACTATTACTCACTGTTTTGGGGTCCCGAAGTGATTTCCACGATTGACGAATCCCGGGGTGCGTTTATGTGTTGGTCATAAACACTCGCAGTTATTGCGGATTCTGCCTCATTTCATGGACTATTATTCACTGTTTTTGGGTCCCGGAGTGATTTCCACAATTGACGAACCCCGAGGTGCGTTTACATGTCTGTCGTCAACACTCACAAGTTTGACCAATTCTGACCCGTTTCATGGACTATTACTCACCGTTTTGGGGTCCCGAAGCGATTTCCATAGTTCTTGAACCCCAAGGTGCAATTACATGTCGGTCATCAACACCCGTAGTTTTGGCCGATTCTGGCCCGTTTCATGAACTATTACTCACTGTTATGGGGACCCGGAGTAATTCCCACGATTGACGAACCCCGGGGTGCGTTTATGTGTCGGTCATAAACACATGCAGTTTTGGCCGATTCTGGCCCGTTTCGTGGACAATTACTCACTGTTTTGGGGTCTCGGACTTATTTCCACGATTGATGAACCCCGGAGCGCATTTACATGTCGGTCATAAATACTCGTAGTTTTGGCCGATTCTGGCTAGTTTCATGGACTATTACTCACTGTTTTGGGGCCGCGGAGTGATTTCCACGATTGACGAACCCCGGGGTGCGTTTACGTGTCGGTCATCAACACTCGCAGTTTTGGCCGATTCTGGCCTGTTTCATGGACTATTACTGATTGTTTTGGTGTCCCGGACTGATTTCCATGATTGACGAACCCCGGGGTGCGTTTACGTGTCGATCATAAACACTCGCAGTTTTGGCCGATTATGACAAGTATCATGGACTATTACTCACTGTTTTGGGGTCCGTGAGTGATTTCCATGATTGACCAATCCTGGGGTGCGTTTACATGTCGGTCATCAACACCCGCAGTTTTGGCCGATTCTGGCTCGTTTCATGGACTATTATTCACTGTTTTTGGGTCCCGGAGTGATTTCCATGATTGACGAACCCCGAGGTGCGTTTACATGTCCGTCATCAGCACTCACAACTCTGGCAAATTCTGACCCGTTTCGTGGACTATTACTCACCGTTTTAGGGTCCCGGACTTATTTGCACGATTGATGAACCCTGGAGCGCGTTTACGTGTCGGTCATAAATACTCGCAGTTTTGGCTGATTCTGGCCAGTTTCTTGGACTATTACTCACTGTTTTGGGGTCCCGAAGTGATTTCCACGATTGACGAACCCCGGGGTGCGTTTACGTGATGGTCATAAACACTCGCAGTTATTGCGGATTCTGCCTCATTTCATGGACTATTATTCACTGTTTTGGGTCCCGGAGTGATTTCCACAATTGACGAACCCCGAGGTGCGTTTACATGTCCGTCGTCAACACTCACAACTTTGGCCAATTCTGACCTGTTTCGTGGACTATTACTCACCGTTTTGGGGTCCCGAAGCGATTTCCATAGTTCTTGAACCCCAATGTGCAATTAGATGTCGGTCATCAACACCCGTAGTTTTGGCCGATTCTGGGTCATTTCATGAACTATTACTCACTGTTTTGGGGACCCGGACTAATTCCCACGATTGACGAACCCCGGGGTGCAATTACATGTCGGTCATCAACACCCGTAGTTTTGGCCGATTCTGGCCCGTTTCATGAACTATTACTCACTGTTATGGGGACCCGGAGTAATTCCCACGATTGACGAACCCCGGGGTGCGTTTATGTGTCGGTCATAAACACATGCAGTTTTGGCCGATTCTGGCCCGTTTCGTGGACAATTACTCACTGTTTCGGGGTCCCGGACTTATTTCCACGATTGATGAACCCCGGAGCGCATTTACGTGTCGGTCATAAATACTCATAGTTTTGGCCGATTCTGGCTAGTTTCATGGACTATTACTCACTGTTTTGGGGTCCCAAAGTGATTTCCACGATTGACGAATCCCGGGGTGCGTTTATGTGTTGGTCATAAACACTCGCAGTTATTGCGGATTCTGCCTCATTTCATGGACTATTATTCACTGTTTTTGGGTCCCGGAGTGATTTCCACAATTGACGAACCCCGAGGTGCGTTTACATGTCTGTCGTCAACACTCACAAGTTTGGCCAATTCTGACCCGTTTCATGGACTATTACTCACCGTTTTGGGGTCCCGAAGCGATTTCCATAGTTCTTGAACCCCAAGGTGCAATTACATGTCGGTCATCAACACCCGTAGTTTTGGCCGATTCTGGCCTATTTCATGAACTATTACTCACTGTTTTGGGGACCCGGACTAATTCCCACGATTGACGAACCCCGGGGTGCGTTTATGTGTCGGTCATAAACACTTGCAGTTTTGGCCGATTCTGGCCCGTTTCGTGGACAATTACTCACTGTTTCGGGGTCCCGGACTTATTTTCACGATTGATGTACCCCGGAGCGCATTTACGTGTCGGTCATAAATACTCGTAGTTTTAGCTGATTCTGGCTAGTTTCATGGACTATTACTCACTGTTTTGGGGTCGCGGAGTGATTTCCACGATTGATGAACCCCGGGGTGCGTTTACGTGTCGGTCATAAATACTCGCAGTTTTGGCCGATTCTGGCCAGTTTCTTGGACTATTACTCACTGTTTTGGGGTCCCGAAGTGATTTCCACGATTGACGAACCCCGGCGTGCGTTTACGTGTCGGTCATCAACACCCGCAGTTTTGGCCGATTCTGCCTCGTTTCGTGGACTATTATTCACTGTTTTTGGGTCCCGGAGTGATTTCCACAATTGACTAACCCCGAGGTGCGTTTACATGTCCGTCGTCAACACTCACAACTTTGGCCAATTCTGACCCGTTTCATGGACTATTACTCACCGTTTTGGGGTCCCGAAGCGATTTCCATAGTTCTTGAACCCCAAGGTGCAATTACATGTCGGTCATCAACACCCGTAGTTTTGGCCGATTCTGGCCCGTTTCATGAACTATTACTCACTGTTATGGGGACCCGGAGTAATTCCCACGATTGACGAACCCCGGGGTGCGTTTATGTGTCGGTCATAAACACATGCAGTTTTGGCCGATTCTGGCCCGTTTCGTGGACAATTACTCACTGTTTCGGGGTCCCGGACTTATTTCCACGATTGATGAACCCCGGAGCGCATTTACATGTCGGTCATAAATACTCATAGTTTTGGCCGATTCTGGCTAGTTTCATGGACTATTACTCACTGTTTTGGTGTCGCGGAGTGATTTCCACGATTGACGAACCCCGGGGTGCGTTTACCTGTTGGTCATAAACACTCGCAGTTATTGCGGATTCTGCCTCATTTCATGGACTATTATTCACTGTTTTTGGGTCCCGGAGTGATTTCCACAATTGACGAACCCCGAGGTGCGTTTACATGTCCGTCGTCAACACTCACAACTTTGGCCGATTCTGACCCGTTTCGTGGACTATTACTCACCGTTTTGGGGTCCCGAAGCGATTTCCATAGTTCTTGAACCCCAAAGTGCAATCACATGTCGGTCATCAACACCCATAGTTTTGGCCGATTCTGGCCCGTTTCATGAACTATTACTCACTGTTTTGGGGACCCGCACTAATTCCCACGATTGACGAACCCCGGGGTGCGTTTAGGTGTCGGTCATAAACACTTGCAGTTTTGGCCGATTCTGGCCCGTTTCGTGGACAATTACTCACTGTTTCGGGGTCCCGGACTTATTTTCACGATTGATGTACCCCGGAGCGCATTTACGTGTCGGTCATAAATACTCGTAGTTTTAGCTGATTCTGGCTAGTTTCATGGACTATTACTCACTGTTTTGGGGTCGCGGAGTGATTTCCACGATTGATGAACCCCGGGGTGCGTTTACGTGTCGGTCATAAATACTCGCAGTTTTGGCCGATTCTGGCCAGTTTCTTGGACTATTACTCACTGTTTTGGGGTCCCGAAGTGATTTCCACGATTGACGAACCCCGGCGTGCGTTTACGTGTCGGTCATCAACACCCGCAGTTTTGGCCGATTCTGCCTCGTTTCGTGGACTATTATTCACTGTTTTTGGGTCCCGGAGTGATTTCCACAATTGACTAACCCCGAGGTGCGTTTACATGTCCGTCGTCAACACTCACAACTTTGGCCAATTCTGACCCGTTTCATGGACTATTACTCACCGTTTTGGGGTCCCGAAGCGATTTCCATAGTTCTTGAACCCCAAGGTGCAATTACATGTCGGTCATCAACACCCGTAGTTTTGGCCGATTCTGGCCCGTTTCATGAACTATTACTCACTGTTATGGGGACCCGGAGTAATTCCCACGATTGACGAACCCCGGGGTGCGTTTATGTGTCGGTCATAAACACATGCAGTTTTGGCCGATTCTGGCCCGTTTCGTGGACAATTACTCACTGTTTCGGGGTCCCGGACTTATTTCCACGATTGATGAACCCCGGAGCGCATTTACATGTCGGTCATAAATACTCATAGTTTTGGCCGATTCTGGCTAGTTTCATGGACTATTACTCACTGTTTTGGTGTCGCGGAGTGATTTCCACGATTGACGAACCCCGGGGTGCGTTTACCTGTTGGTCATAAACACTCGCAGTTATTGCGGATTCTGCCTCATTTCATGGACTATTATTCACTGTTTTTGGGTCCCGGAGTGATTTCCACAATTGACGAACCCCGAGGTGCGTTTACATGTCCGTCGTCAACACTCACAACTTTGGCCGATTCTGACCCGTTTCGTGGACTATTACTCACCGTTTTGGGGTCCCGAAGCGATTTCCATAGTTCTTGAACCCCAAAGTGCAATCACATGTCGGTCATCAACACCCATAGTTTTGGCCGATTCTGGCCCGTTTCATGAACTATTACTCACTGTTTTGGGGACCCGCACTAATTCCCACGATTGACGAACCCCAGTGTGCGTTTATGTGTCGGTCATAAACACTTGCAGTTTTGGCCGATTCTGGCCCGTTTCGTGGACAATTACTCACTGTTTCGGGGTCTCGGACTTATTTCCACGATTGATGAACCCCGGAGCGCATTTACGTGTCGGTCATAAATACTCGTAGTTTTGGCCGATTCTGGCTAGTTTCATGGACTATTACTCACTGTTTTGGGGCCGCGGAGTGATTTCCACGATTGACGAACCCCGGGGTGGGTTTACGTGTCGGTCATCAACACTCGCAGTTTTGGCCGATTCTGGCCTGTTTCATGGACTATTACTGATTGTTTTGGTGTCCCGGACTGATTTCCACGATTGACGAACCCCGGGGTGCGTTTACGTGTCGATCATAAACACTCGCAGTTTTGGCCGATTATGACAAGTTTCATGGACTATTACTCACTGTTTTGGGGTCCGTGAGTGATTTCCATGATTGACCAATCCTGGGGTGCGTTTACATGTCGGTCATCAACACCCGCAGTTTTGGCCGATTCTGGCTCGTTTCATGGACTATTATTCACTGTTTTTGGGTCCCGGAGTGATTTCCACGATTGACGAACCCCGAGGTGCGTTTACATGTCCGTCATCAGCACTCACAACTCTGGCAAATTCTGACCCGTTTCGTGGACTATTACTCACCGTTTTAGGGTCCCGGACTTATTTGCACGATTGATGAACCCTGGAGCGCGTTTACGTGTCGGTCATAAATACTCGCAGTTTTGGCCGATTCTGGCCAGTTTCTTGGACTATTACTCACTGTTTTGGGGTCCCGAAGTGATTTCCACGATTGACGAATCCCGGGGTGCGTTTACGTGTTGGTCATAAACACTCGCAGTTATTGCGGATTCTGCCTCATTTCATGGACTATTATTCACTGTTTTGGGTCCCGGAGTGATTTCCACAATTGACGAACCCCGAGGTGCGTTTACATGTCCGTCGTCAACACTCACAACTTTGGCCAATTCTGACCTGTTTCGTGGACTATTACTCACCGTTTTGGGGTCCCGAAGCGATTTCCATAGTTCTTGAACCCCAATGTGCAATTAGATGTCGGTCATCAACACCCGTAGTTTTGGCCGATTCTGGGTCATTTCATGAACTATTACTCACTGTTTTGGGGACCCGGACTAATTCCCACGATTGACGAACCCCGGGGTGCAATTACATGTCGGTCATCAACACCCGTAGTTTTGGCCGATTCTGGCCCGTTTCATGAACTATTACTCACTGTTATGGGGACCCGGAGTAATTCCCACGATTGACGAACCCCGGGGTGCGTTTATGTGTCGGTCATAAACACATGCAGTTTTGGCCGATTCTGGCCCGTTTCGTGGACAATTACTCACTGTTTCGGGGTCCCGGACTTATTTCCACGATTGATGAACCCCGGAGCGCATTTACGTGTCGGTCATAAATACTCATAGTTTTGGCCGATTCTGGCTAGTTTCATGGACTATTACTCACTGTTTTGGGGTCCCGAAGTGATTTCCACGATTGACGAATCCCGGGGTGCGTTTATGTGTTGGTCATAAACACTCGCAGTTATTGCGGATTCTGCCTCATTTCATGGACTATTATTCACTGTTTTTGGGTCCCGGAGTGATTTCCACAATTGACGAACCCCGAGGTGCGTTTACATGTCTGTCGTCAACACTCACAAGTTTGGCCAATTCTGACCCGTTTCATGGACTATTACTCACCGTTTTGGGGTCCCGAAGCGATTTCCATAGTTCTTGAACCCCAAGGTGCAATTACATGTCGGTCATCAACACCCGTAGTTTTGGCCGATTCTGGCCTATTTCATGAACTATTACTCACTGTTTTGGGGACCCGGACTAATTCCCACGATTGACGAACCCCGGGGTGCGTTTATGTGTCGGTCATAAACACTTGCAGTTTTGGCCGATTCTGGCCCGTTTCGTGGACAATTACTCACTGTTTCGGGGTCCCGGACTTATTTTCACGATTGATGTACCCCGGAGCGCATTTACGTGTCGGTCATAAATACTCGTAGTTTTAGCTGATTCTGGCTAGTTTCATGGACTATTACTCACTGTTTTGGGGTCGCGGAGTGATTTCCACGATTGATGAACCCCGGGGTGCGTTTACGTGTCGGTCATAAATACTCGCAGTTTTGGCCGATTCTGGCCAGTTTCTTGGACTATTACTCACTGTTTTGGGGTCCCGAAGTGATTTCCACGATTGACGAACCCCGGCGTGCGTTTACGTGTCGGTCATCAACACCCGCAGTTTTGGCCGATTCTGCCTCGTTTCGTGGACTATTATTCACTGTTTTTGGGTCCCGGAGTGATTTCCACAATTGACTAACCCCGAGGTGCGTTTACATGTCCGTCGTCAACACTCACAACTTTGGCCAATTCTGACCCGTTTCATGGACTATTACTCACCGTTTTGGGGTCCCGAAGCGATTTCCATAGTTCTTGAACCCCAAGGTGCAATTACATGTCGGTCATCAACACCCGTAGTTTTGGCCGATTCTGGCCCGTTTCATGAACTATTACTCACTGTTATGGGGACCCGGAGTAATTCCCACGATTGACGAACCCCGGGGTGCGTTTATGTGTCGGTCATAAACACATGCAGTTTTGGCCGATTCTGGCCCGTTTCGTGGACAATTACTCACTGTTTCGGGGTCCCGGACTTATTTCCACGATTGATGAACCCCGGAGCGCATTTACATGTCGGTCATAAATACTCATAGTTTTGGCCGATTCTGGCTAGTTTCATGGACTATTACTCACTGTTTTGGTGTCGCGGAGTGATTTCCACGATTGACGAACCCCGGGGTGCGTTTACCTGTTGGTCATAAACACTCGCAGTTATTGCGGATTCTGCCTCATTTCATGGACTATTATTCACTGTTTTTGGGTCCCGGAGTGATTTCCACAATTGACGAACCCCGAGGTGCGTTTACATGTCCGTCGTCAACACTCACAACTTTGGCCGATTCTGACCCGTTTCGTGGACTATTACTCACCGTTTTGGGGTCCCGAAGCGATTTCCATAGTTCTTGAACCCCAAAGTGCAATCACATGTCGGTCATCAACACCCATAGTTTTGGCCGATTCTGGCCCGTTTCATGAACTATTACTCACTGTTTTGGGGACCCGCACTAATTCCCACGATTGACGAACCCCAGTGTGCGTTTATGTGTCGGTCATAAACACTTGCAGTTTTGGCCGATTCTGGCCCGTTTCGTGGACAATTACTCACTGTTTCGGGGTCTCAGACTTATTTCCACGATTGATGAACCCCGGAGCGCATTTACGTGTCGGTCATAAATACTCGTAGTTTTGGCCGATTCTGGCTAGTTTCATGGACTATTACTCACTGTTTTGGGGCCGCGGAGTGATTTCCACGATTGACGAACCCCGGGGTGGGTTTACGTGTCGGTCATCAACACTCGCAGTTTTGGCCGATTCTGGCCTGTTTCATGGACTATTACTGATTGTTTTGGTGTCCCGGACTGATTTCCACGATTGACGAACCCCGGGGTGCGTTTACGTGTCGATCATAAACACTCGCAGTTTTGGCCGATTATGACAAGTTTCATGGACTATTACTCACTGTTTTGGGGTCCGTGAGTGATTTCCATGATTGACCAATCCTGGGGTGCGTTTACATGTCGGTCATCAACACCCGCAGTTTTGGCCGATTCTGGCTCGTTTCATGGACTATTATTCACTGTTTTTGGGTCCCGGAGTGATTTCCACGATTGACGAACCCCGAGGTGCGTTTACATGTCCGTCATCAGCACTCACAACTCTGGCAAATTCTGACCCGTTTCGTGGACTATTACTCACCGTTTTAGGGTCCCGGACTTATTTGCACGATTGATGAACCCTGGAGCGCGTTTACGTGTCGGTCATAAATACTCGCAGTTTTGGCCGATTCTGGCCAGTTTCTTGGACTATTACTCACTGTTTTGGGGTCCCGAAGTGATTTCCACGATTGACGAATCCCGGGGTGCGTTTACGTGTTGGTCATAAACACTCGCAGTTATTGCGGATTCTGCCTCATTTCATGGACTATTATTCACTGTTTTGGGTCCCGGAGTGATTTCCACAATTGACGAACCCCGAGGTGCGTTTACATGTCCGTCGTCAACACTCACAACTTTGGCCAATTCTGACCCGTTTCGTGGACTATTACTCACCGTTTTGGGGTCCCGAAGCGATTTCCATAGTTCTTGAACCCCAATGTGCAATTAGATGTCGGTCATCAACACCCGTAGTTTTGGCCGATTCTGGGCCGTTTCATGAACTATTACTCACTGTTTTGGGGACCCGGACTAATTCCCACGATTGACGAACCCCGGGGTGCGTTTATGTGTCGGTCATAAACACTTGCAGTTTTGGCCGATTCTGGCCCGTTTCGTGGACAATTACTCACTGTTTCGGGGTCCCGGACTTATTTCCACGATTGATGAACCCTGGAGCGCATTTACGTGTCGGTCATAAATACTCATAGTTTTGGCCGATTCTGGCTAGTTTCATGGACTATTACTCACTGTTTTGGGGTCGTGGAGTGATTTCCACGATTGATGAACCCCGGGGTGCGTTTACGTGTCGGTCATAAATACTCGCAGTTTTGGCCGATTCTGGCCAGTTTCTTGGACTAATACTCACTGTTTTGGGGACCCGAAGTGATTTCCACGATTGACGAATCCCGGGGTGCGTTTATGTGTTGGTCATAAACACTCGCAGTTATTGCGGATTCTGCCTCATTTCATGGACTATTATTCACTGTTTTTGGGTCCCAGAGTGATTTCCACAATTGACGAACCCCGAGGTGCGTTTACATGTCTGTCGTCAACACTCACAAGTTTGGCCAATTCTGACCCGTTTCGTGGACTATTACTCACCGTTTTGGGGTCCCGAAGCGATTTCCATAGTTCTTGAACCCCAAGGTGCAATTACATATCGGTCATCAACACCCGTAGTTTTGGCCGATTCTGGCCTGTTTCATGAACTATTACTCACTGTTTTGGGGACCCGGACTAATTCCCACGATTGACGAACCCCGGGGTGCGTTTATGTGTTGGTCATAAACACTTGCAGTTTTGGCCGATTCTGGCCCGTTTCGTGGACAATTACTCACTGTTTCGGGGTCCCGGACTTATTTTCACGATTGATGTACCCCGGAGCGCATTTACGTGTCGGTCATAAATACTCGTAGTTTTGGCTGATTCTGGCTAGTTTCATGGACTATTACTCACTGTTTTGGGGTCGCGGAGTGATTTCCACGATTGATGAACCCCGGGGTGCGTTTACGTGTTGGTCATAAATACTCGCAGTTTTGGCCGATTCTGGCCAGTTTCTTGGACTATTACTCACTGTTTTGGGGTCCCGAAGTGATTTCCACGATTGACGAACCCCGGCGTGCGTTTACGTGTCGGTCATCAACACCCGCAGTTTTGGCCGATTCTGCCTCGTTTCGTGGACTATTATTCACTGTTTTTGGGTCCCGGAGTGATTTCCACAATTGACGAACCCCGAGGTGCGTTTACATGTCCGTCGTCAACACTCACAACTTTGGCCAACTCTGACCCGTTTCATGGACTGTTACTCACCGTTTTGGGGTCCCGAAGCGATTTCCATAGTTCTTGAACCCCAAGGTGCAATTACATGTCGGTCATCAACACCCGTAGTTTTGGCCGATTCTGGCCCGTTTCATGAACTATTACTCACTGTTTTGGGGACCCGGAGTAATTCCCACGATTGACGAACCCCGGGGTGCGTTTATGTGTCGGTCATAAACACATGCAGTTTTGGCCGATTCTGGCCCGTTTCGTGGACAATTACTCACTGTTTCGGGGTCCCGGACTTATTTCCACGATTGATGAACCCCGGAGCGCATTTACGTGTCGGTCATAAATACTCGTAGTTTTGGCTGATTCTGGCTAGTTTCATGGACTATTACTCACTGTTTTGGGGTCGCGGAGTGATTTCCACGATTGATGAACCCCGGGGTGCGTTTACGTGTCGGTCATAAATACTCGCAGTTTTGGCCGATTCTGGCCAGTTTCTTGGACTATTACTCACTGTTTTGGGGTCCCGAAGTGATTTCCACAATTGACGAACCACGAGGTGCGTTTACGTGTCGATCATAAACACTCGCAGTTTTGGCCGATTATGACAAGTTTCATGGACTATTACTCACTGTTTTGGGGTCCGTGAGTGATTTCCATGATTGACCAATCCTGGGGTGCGTTTACGTGTTGGTCATCAACACCCGCAGTTTTGGTCGATTCTGGCTCGTTTCGTGGACTATTATTCACTGTTTTTGGGTCCCGGAGTGATTTCCACGATTGACGAACCCCGAGGTGCGTTTACATGTCCGTCATCAACACTCACAACTCTGGCAATTTCTGACCCGTTTCGTGGACTATTACTCACCGTTTTAGGGTCCCGGACTTATTTGCACGATTGATGAACCCTGGAGCTTTTTTACGTGTCGGTCATAAATACTCACTGTTTTGGCCGATTCTGGCCAGTTTCTTGGACTATTAATCACTGTTTTGGGGTCCCGAAGTGATTTCCATGATTGACGAACCCCGGGGTGCGTTTACGTGTTGGTCATAAACACTCGCAGTTATTGCGGATTCTGCCTCATTTCATGGACTATTATTCACTGTTTTTGGGTCCCGGAGTGATTTCCACAATTGACGAACCCCGAGGTGCGTTTACATGTCCGTCGTCAACACTCACAACTTTGGCCAATTCTGACCAGTTTCGTGGACTATTACTCACCGTTTTGGGGTCCCGAAGCGATTTCCATAGTTTTTGAACCCCAAGGTGCAATTACATGTCGGTCATCAACACCCGTAGTTTTGGCCGATTCTGGGCCGTTTCATGAACTATTACTCACTGTTTTGGGGACCCGGACTAATTCCCACGATTGACGAACCCCGGGGTGCGTTTATGTGTCGGTCATAAACACTTGCAGTTTTGGCCGATTCTGGCCCGTTTCGTGGACAATTACTCACTGTTTCGGGGTCCCGGACTTATTTCCACGATTGATGAACCCTGGAGCGCATTTACGTGTCGGTCATAAATACTCATAGTTTTGGCCAATTCTGGCTAGTTTCATGGACTATTACTCACTGTTTTGGGGTCGTGGAGTGATTTCCACGATTGATGAACCCCGGGGTGCGTTTACGTGTCGGTCATAAATACTCGCAGTTTTGGCCGATTCTGGCCAGTTTCTTGGACTATTACTCACTGTTTTGGGGTCCCGAAGTGATTTCCACGATTGACGAATCCCGGGGTGCGTTTATGTGTTGGTCATAAACACTCGCAGTTATTGCGGATTTTGCCTCATTTCATGGACTATTATTCACTGTTTTTGGGTCCCGGAGTGATTTCCACAATTGACGAACCCCGAGGTGCGTTTACATGTCTGTCGTCAACACTCACAAGTTTGGCCAATTCTGACCCGTTTCGTGGACTATTACTCACCGTTTTGGGGTCCCGAAGCGATTTCCATAGTTCTTGAACCCCAAGGTGCAATTACATGTCGGTCATCAACACCCGTAGTTTTGGCCGATTCTGGCCTGTTTCATGAACTATTACTCACTGTTTTGGGGACCCGGACTAATTCCCACGATTGACGAACCACGAGGTGCGTTTACGTGTCGATCATAAACACTCGCAGTTTTGGCCGATTCTGGCCTGTTTCATGGACTATTACTGATTGTTTTGGTGTCCCGGACTGATTTCCACGATTGACGAACCCCGGGGTGCGTTTACGTGTCGATCATAAACACTCGCAGTTTTGGCCGATTATGACAAGTTTCATGGACTATTACTCACTGTTTTGGGGTCCGTGAGTGATTTCCATGATTGACCAATCCTGGGGTGCGTTTACGTGTCGGTCATCAACACCCGCAGTTTTGGCCGATTCTGGCTCGTTTCATGGACTATTATTCACTGTTTTTGGGTCCCGGAGTGATTTCCACGATTGACGAACCCCGAGGTGCGTTTACATGTCCGTCATCAACACTCACAACTCTGGCAATTTCTGACCCGTTTCGTGGACTATTACTCACCGTTTTAGGGTCCCGGACTTATTTGCACGATTGATGAACCCTGGAGCTTTTTTACGTGTCAGTCATAAATACTCGCAGTTTTGGCCGATTCTGGCCAGTTTCTTGGACTATTACTCACTGTTTTGGGGTCCCGAAGTGATTTCCACGATTGACGAACCCCGGGGTGCGTTTACGTGTTGGTCATAAACACTCGCAGTTATTGCGGATTCTGCCTCATTTCATGGACTATTATTCACTGTTTTTGGGTCCCGGAGTGATTTCCACAATTGACGAACCCCGAGGTGCGTTTACATGTCCGTCATCAACACTCACAACTTTGGCCAATTCTGACCCGTTTCGTGGACTATTACTCACCGTTTTGGGGTCCCGAAGCGATTTCCATAGTTTTTGAACCCCAAGGTGCAATTACATGTCGGTCATCAACACCCGTAGTTTTGGCCGATTCTGGGCCGTTTCATGAACTATTACTCACTGTTTTGGGGACCCGGACTAATTCCCACGATTGACGAACCCCGGGGTGCGTTTATGTGTCGGTCATAAACACTTGCAGTTTTGGTCGATTCTGGCCCGTTTCGTGGACAATTACTCACTGTTTCGGGGTCCCGGACTTATTTCCACGATTGATGAACCCTGGAGCGCATTTACGTGTCGGTCATAAATACTCATAGTTTTGGCCAATTCTGGCTAGTTTCATGGACTATTACTCACTGTTTTGGGGTCGTGGAGTGATTTCCACGATTGATGAACCCCGGGGTGCGTTTACGTGTCGGTCATAAATACTCGCAGTTTTGGCCGATTCTGGCCAGTTGCTTGGACTATTACTCACTGTTTTGGGGTCCCGAAGTGATTTCCATGATTGACGAACCCCGGCGTGCGTTTACGTGTCGGTCATCAACACCCGCAGTTTTGGCCGATTCTGCCTCGTTTCGTGGACTATTATTCACTGTTTTTGGGTCCCGGAGTGATTTCCACAATTGACGAACCACGAGGTGCGTTTACATGTCCGTCGTCAACACTCACAACTTTGGCCAATTCTGACCCGTTTCATGGACTATTACTCACCGTTTTGGGGTCCCGAAGCGATTTCCATAGTTCTTGAACCCCAAGGTGCAATTACATGTCGGTCATCAACACCCGTAGTTTTGGCCGATTCTGGCCCGTTTCATGAACTATTACTCACTATTTTGGGGACCCGGAGTAATTCCCACGATTGACGAATCCCGGGGTGCGTTTATGTGTCGGTCATAAACACATGCAGTTTTGGCCAATTCTGGCCCGTTTCGTGGACAATTACTCACTTTTTCGGGGTCCCGGACTTATTTCCACGATTGATGAACCCCGGAGCGCATTTACGTGTCGGTCATAAACACTCGCAGTTTTGGCCGATTCTGGCCTGTTTCATGGACTATTACTGATTGTTTTGGGGCCGCGGAGTGATTTCCACGATTGACGAACCCCGGGGTGCGTTTACCTGTCGGTCATCAACACCCGCAGTTTTGGCCGATTCTGCCTCGTTTCGTGGACTATTATTCACTGTTTTTGGGTCCCGGAGTGATTTCCACAATTGACGAACCACGAGGTGCGTTTACATGTCTGTCGTCAACACTCACAAGTTTGGCCAATTCTGACCCGTTTCGTGGACTATTACTCACCGTTTTGGGGTCCCGAAGCGATTTCCATAGTTCTTGAACCCCAAGGTGCAATTACATGTCGGTCATCAACACCCGTAGTTTTGGCCGATTCTGGCCTGTTTCATGAACTATTACTCACTGTTTTGGGGACCCGGACTAATTCCCACGATTGACGAACCCCGGGGTGCGTTTATGTGTCGGTCATAAACACTTGCAGTTTTGGCCGATTCTGGCCCGTTTCGTGGACAATTACTCACTGTTTCGGGGTCCCGGACTTATTTTCACGATTGATGTACCCCGGAGCGCATTTACGTGTCGGTCATAAATACAAATAGTTTTGGCTGATTCTGGCTAGTTTCATGGACTATTACTCACTGTTTTGGGGTCGCGGAGTGATTTCCACGATTGATGAACCCCGGGGTGCGTTTACGTGTCGGTCATAAATACTCGCAGTTTTGGCCGATTCTGGCAAGTTTCTTGGACTATTACTCACTGTTTTGGGGTCCCGAAGTGATTTCCACGATTGACGAACCCCGGCGTGCGTTTACGTGTCGGTCATCAACACCCGCAGTTTTGGCCGATTCTGCCTCGTTTCGTGGACTATTATTCACTGTTTTTGGGTCCCGGAGTGATTTCCACAATTGACGAACCCCGAGGTGCGTTTACATGTCCGTCGTCAACACTCACAACTTTGGCCAATTCTGCCCGTTTCATGGACTATTACTCACCGTTTTGGGGTCCCGAAGCGATTTCCATAGTTCTTGAACCCCAAGGTGCAATTACATGTCGGTCATCAACACCCGTAGTTTTGGCCGATTCTGGCCCGTTTCATGAACTATTACTCACTGTTTTGGGGACACGGAGTAATTCCCACGATTGACGAACCCCGGGGTGCGTTTATGTGTCGGTCATAAACACATGCAGTTTTGGCCGATTCTGGCCCGTTTCGTGGACAATTACTCACTTTTTCGGGGTCCCGGACTTATTTCCACGATTGATGAACCCCGGAGCGCATTTACGTGTCGGTCATAAATACTCGTAGTTTTGGCTGATTCTGGCTAGTTTCATGGACTATTACTCACTGTTTTGGGGTCGCGGAGTGATTTCCACGATTGATGAACCCCGGGGTGCGTTTACGTGTCGGTCATAAATACTCGCAGTTTTGGCCGATTCTGGCAAGTTTCTTGGACTATTACTCACTGTTTTGGGGTCCCGAAGTGATTTCCACGATTGACGAACCCCGGCGTGCGTTTACGTGTCGGTCATCAACACCCGCAGTTTTGGCCGATTCTGCCTCGTTTCGTGGACTATTATTCACTGTTTTTGGGTCCCGGAGTGATTTCCACAATTGACGAACCCCGAGGTGCGTTTACATGTCCGTCGTCAACACTCACAACTTTGGCCAATTCTGCCCGTTTCATGGACTATTACTCACCGTTTTGGGGTCCCGAAGCGATTTCCATAGTTCTTGAACCCCAAGGTGCAATTACATGTCGGTCATCAACACCCGTAGTTTTGGCCGATTCTGGCCCGTTTCATGAACTATTACTCACTGTTTTGGGGACACGGAGTAATTCCCACGATTGACGAACCCCGGGGTGCGTTTATGTGTCGGTCATAAACACATGCAGTTTTGGCCGATTCTGGCCCGTTTCGTGGACAATTACTCACTTTTTCGGGGTCCCGGACTTATTTCCACGATTGATGAACCCCGGAGCGCATTTACGTGTCGGTCATAAATACTCGTAGTTTTGGCTGATTCTGGCTAGTTTCATGGACTATTACTCACTGTTTTGGGGTCGCGGAGTGATTTCCACGATTGATGAACCCCGGGGTGCGTTTACGTGTCGGTCATAAATACTCGCAGTTTTGGCCGATTCTGGCCAGTTTCTTGGACTATTACTCACTGTTTTGGGGTCCCGAAGTGATTTCCATGATTGACGAACCCCGGCGTGCGTTTACGTGTCGGTCATCAACACCCGCAGTTTTGGCCGATTCTGCCTCGTTTCGTGGACTATTATTCACTGTTTTTGGGTCCCGGAGTGATTTCCACAATTGACGAACCACGAGGTGCGTTTACATGTCCGTCGTCAACACTCACAACTTTGGCCAATTCTGACCCGTTTCATGGACTATTACTCACCGTTTTGGGGTCCCGAAGCGATTTCCATAGTTCTTGAACCCCAAGGTGCAATTACATGTCGGTCATCAACACCCGTAGTTTTGGCCGATTCTGGCCCGTTTCATGAACTATTACTCACTGTTTTGGGGACACGGAGTAATTCCCACGATTGACGAACCCCGGGGTGCGTTTATGTGTCGGTCATAAACACATGCAGTTTTGGCCGATTCTGGCCCGTTTCGTGGACAATTACTCACTTTTTCGGGGTCCCGGACTTATTTCCACGATTGATGAACCCCGGAGCGCATTTACGTGTCGGTCATAAATACTCGTAGTTTTGGCTGATTCTGGCTAGTTTCATGGACTATTACTCACTGTTTTGGGGTCGCGGAGTGATTTCCACGATTGATGAACCCCGGGGTGCGTTTACGTGTCGGTCATAAATACTCGCAGTTTTGGCCGATTCTGGCCAGTTTCTTGGACTATTACTCACTGTTTTGGGGTCCCGAAGTGATTTCCATGATTGACGAACCCCGGCGTGCGTTTACGTGTCGGTCATCAACACCCGCAGTTTTGGCCGATTCTGCCTCGTTTCGTGGACTATTATTCACTGTTTTTGGGTCCCGGAGTGATTTCCACAATTGACGAACCACGAGGTGCGTTTACATGTCCGTCGTCAACACTCACAACTTTGGCCAATTCTGACCCGTTTCATGGACTATTACTCACCGTTTTGGGGTCCCGAAGCGATTTCCATAGTTCTTGAACCCCAAGGTGCAATTACATGTCGGTCATCAACACCCGTAGTTTTGGCCGATTCTGGCCCGTTTCATGAACTATTACTCACTGTTTTGGGGACACGGAGTAATTCCCACGATTGACGAACCCCGGGGTGCGTTTATGTGTCGGTCATAAACACATGCAGTTTTGGCCGATTCTGGCCCGTTTCGTGGACAATTACTCACTTTTTCGGGGTCCCGGACTTATTTCCACGATTGATGAACCCCGGAGCGCATTTACGTGTCGGTCATAAATACTCGTAGTTTTGGCTGATTCTGGCTAGTTTCATGGACTATTACTCACTGTTTTGGGGTCGCGGAGTGATTTCCACGATTGATGAACCCCGGGGTGCGTTTACGTGTCGGTCATAAATACTCGCAGTTTTGGCCGATTCTGGCCAGTTTCTTGGACTATTACTCACTGTTTTGGGGTCCCGAAGTGATTTCCATGATTGACGAACCCCGGCGTGCGTTTACGTGTCGGTCATCAACACCCGCAGTTTTGGCCGATTCTGCCTCGTTTCGTGGACTATTATTCACTGTTTTTGGGTCCCGGAGTGATTTCCACAATTGACGAACCACGAGGTGCGTTTACATGTCCGTCGTCAACACTCACAACTTTGGCCAATTCTGACCCGTTTCATGGACTATTACTCACCGTTTTGGGGTCCCGAAGCGATTTCCATAGTTCTTGAACCCCAAGGTGCAATTACATGTCGGTCATCAACACCCGTAGTTTTGGCCGATTCTGGCCCGTTTCATGAACTATTACTCACTATTTTGGGGACCCGGAGTAATTCCCACGATTGACGAATCCCGGGGTGCGTTTATGTGTCGGTCATAAACACATGCAGTTTTGGCCAATTCTGGCCCGTTTCGTGGACAATTACTCACTGTTTCGGGGTCCCGGACTTATTTCCACGATTGATGAACCCCGGAGCGCATTTACGTGTCGGTCATAAATACTCGTAGTTTTGGCCGATTCTGGCCTGTTTCATGGACTATTACTGATTGTTTTGGTGCCCCTGACTGATTTCCACGATTGACGAACCCCGGGGTGCGTTTACGTGTCGATCATAAACACTCGCAGTTTTGGCCGATTATGACAAGTTTCATGGACTATTACTCACTGTTTTGGGGTCCGTGAGTGATTTCCATGATTGACCAATCCTGGGGTGCGTTTACGTGTCGGTCATCAACACCCGCAGTTTTGGCCGATTCTGGCTCGTTTCGTGGACTATTATTCACTGTTTTTGGGTCCCGGAGTGATTTCCACGATTGACGAACCCCGAGGTGCGTTTACATGTCGGTCATCAACACCCGTAGTTTTGGCCGATTCTGGCCTGTTTCATGAACTATTACTCACTGTTATGGGGACCCGGAGTAATTCCCACAATTGACGAACCCCGGGGTGCGTTTATGTGTCGGTCATAAACACTTGCAGTTTGGCCGATTCTGGCCCGTTTCGTGGACAATTACTCACTTTTTCGGGGTCCCGGACTTATTTCCACGATTGATGAACCCCGGAGCGCATTTACGTGTCGGTCATAAATACTCGTAGTTTTGGCCGATTCTGGCTAGTTTCATGGACTATTACTCACTGTTTTGGGGCCGCGGAGTGATTTCCACGATTGACGAACCCCGGGGTGCGTTTACGTGTCGGTCATCAACACCCGCAGTTTTGGCAGATTCTGCCTCGTTTCGTGGACTATTATTCACTGTTTTCGGGTCCCGGAGTGATTTCCACAATTGACGAACCACGAGGTGCGTTTACATGTCTGTCGTCAACACTCACAAGTTTGGCCAATTCTGACCCGTTTCGTGGACTATTACTCACCGTTTTTGGGTCCCGAAGCGATTTCCATAGTTCTTGAACCCCAAGGTGCAATTACATGTCGGTCATCAACACCCGTAGTTTTGGCCGATTCTGGCCTGTTTCATGAACTATTACTCACTGTTTTGGGGACCCGGACTAATTCCCACGATTGACGAACCCCGGGGTGCGTTTATGTGTCGGTCATAAACACTTGCAGTTTTGGCCGATTCTGGCCCGTTTCGTGGACAATTACTCACTGTTTCGGGGTCCCGGACTTATTTTCACGATTGATGTACCCCGGAGCGCATTTACGTGTCGGTCATAAATACATATAGTTTTGGCTGATTCTGGCTAGTTTCATGGACTATTACTCACTGTTTTGGGGTCGCGGAGTGATTTCCACGATTGATGAACCCCGGGGTGCGTTTACGTGTCGGTCATAAATACTCGCAGTTTTGGCCGATTCTGGCAAGTTTCTTGGACTATTACTCACTGTTTTGGGGTCCCGAAGTGATTTCGACGATTGACGAACCCCGGCGTGCGTTTACGTGTCGGTCATCAACACCCGCAGTTTTGGCCGATTCTGCCTCGTTTCGTGGACTATTATTCACTGTTTTTGGGTCCCGGAGTGATTTCCACAATTGACGAACCCCGAGGTGCGTTTACATGTCCGTCGTCAACACTCACAACTTTGGCCAATTCTGACCCGTTTCATGGACTATTACTCACCGTTTTGGGGTCCCGAAGCGATTTCCATAGTTCTTGAACCCCAAGGTGCAATTACATGTCGGTCATCAACACCCGTAGTTTTGGCCGATTCTGGCCCGTTTCATGAACTATTACTCACTGTTTTGGGGACACGGAGTAATTCCCACGATTGACGAACCCCGGGGTGCGTTTATGTGTCGGTCATAAACACATGCAGTTTTGGCCGATTCTGGCCCGTTTCGTGGACAATTACTCACTTTTTCGGGGTCCCGGACTTATTTCCACGATTGATGAACCCCGGAGCGCATTTACGTGTCGGTCATAAATACTCGTAGTTTTGGCTGATTCTGGCTAGTTTCATGGACTATTACTCACTGTTTTGGGGTCGCGGAGTGATTTCCACGATTGATGAACCCCGGGGTGCGTTTACGTGTCGGTCATAAATACTCGCAGTTTTGGCCGATTCTGGCCAGTTTCTTGGACTATTACTCACTGTTTTGGGGTCCCGAAGTGATTTCCATGATTGACGAACCCCGGCGTGCGTTTACGTGTCGGTCATCAACACCCGCAGTTTTGGCCGATTCTGCCTCGTTTCGTGGACTATTATTCACTGTTTTTGGGTCCCGGAGTGATTTCCACAATTGACGAACCACGAGGTGCGTTTACATGTCCGTCGTCAACACTCACAACTTTGGCCAATTCTGACCCGTTTCATGGACTATTACTCACCGTTTTGGGGTCCCGAAGCGATTTCCATAGTTCTTGAACCCCAAGGTGCAATTACATGTCGGTCATCAACACCCGTAGTTTTGGCCGATTCTGGCCCGTTTCATGAACTATTACTCACTGTTTTGGGGACACGGAGTAATTCCCACGATTGACGAACCCCGGGGTGCGTTTATGTGTCGGTCATAAACACATGCAGTTTTGGCCGATTCTGGCCCGTTTCGTGGACAATTACTCACTTTTTCGGGGTCCCGGACTTATTTCCACGATTGATGAACCCCGGAGCGCATTTACGTGTCGGTCATAAATACTCGTAGTTTTGGCTGATTCTGGCTAGTTTCATGGACTATTACTCACTGTTTTGGGGTCGCGGAGTGATTTCCACGATTGATGAACCCCGGGGTGCGTTTACGTGTCGGTCATAAATACTCGCAGTTTTGGCCGATTCTGGCCAGTTTCTTGGACTATTACTCACTGTTTTGGGGTCCCGAAGTGATTTCCATGATTGACGAACCCCGGCGTGCGTTTACGTGTCGGTCATCAACACCCGCAGTTTTGGCCGATTCTGCCTCGTTTCGTGGACTATTATTCACTGTTTTTGGGTCCCGGAGTGATTTCCACAATTGACGAACCACGAGGTGCGTTTACATGTCCGTCGTCAACACTCACAACTTTGGCCAATTCTGACCCGTTTCATGGACTATTACTCACCGTTTTGGGGTCCCGAAGCGATTTCCATAGTTCTTGAACCCCAAGGTGCAATTACATGTCGGTCATCAACACCCGTAGTTTTGGCCGATTCTGGCCCGTTTCATGAACTATTACTCACTATTTTGGGGACCCGGAGTAATTCCCACGATTGACGAATCCCGGGGTGCGTTTATGTGTCGGTCATAAACACATGCAGTTTTGGCCAATTCTGGCCCGTTTCGTGGACAATTACTCACTGTTTCGGGGTCCCGGACTTATTTCCACGATTGATGAACCCCGGAGCGCATTTACGTGTCGGTCATAAATACTCGTAGTTTTGGCCGATTCTGGCCTGTTTCATGGACTATTACTGATTGTTTTGGTGTCCCTGACTGATTTCCACGACTGACGAACCCCGGGGTGCGTTTACGTGTCGATCATAAACACTCGCAGTTTTGGCCGATTATGACAAGTTTCATGGACTATTACTCACTGTTTTGGGGTCCGTGAGTGATTTCCATGATTGACCAATCCTGGGGTGCGTTTACGTGTCGGTCATCAACACCCGCAGTTTTGGCCGATTCTGGCTCGTTTCGTGGACTATTATTCACTGTTTTTGGGTCCCGGAGTGATTTCCACGATTGACGAACCCCGAGGTGCGTTTACATGTCCGTCATCAACACTCACAACTCTGGCAATTTCTGACCCGTTTCGTGGACTATTACTCACCGTTTTAGGGTCCCGGACTTATTTGCACGATTGATGAACCCTGGAGCTTTTTTACGTGTCGGTCATAAATACTCGCAGTTTTGGCCGATTCTGGCCAGTTTCTTGGACTATTACTCACTGTTTTGGGGTCCCGAAGTGATTTCCACGATTGACGAACCCCGGGGTGCGTTTACGTGTTGGTCATAAACACTCGCAGTTATTGCGGATTCTGCCTCATTTCATGGACTATTATTCACTGTTTTTGGGTCCCGGAGTGATTTCCACAATTGACGAACCACGAGGTGCGTTTACATGTCCGTCGTCAACACTCACAACTTTGGCCAATTCTGACCCGTTTCATGGACTATTACTCACCGTTTTGGGGTCCCGAAGCGATTTCCATAGTTCTTGAACCCCAAGGTGCAATTACATGTCGGTCATCAACACCCGTAGTTTTGGCCGATTCTGGCCCGTTTCATGAACTATTACTCACTGTTTTGGGGACACGGAGTAATTCCCACGATTGACGAACCCCGGGGTGCGTTTATGTGTCGGTCATAAACACATGCAGTTTTGGCCGATTCTGGCCCGTTTCGTGGACAATTACTCACTTTTTCGGGGTCCCGGACTTATTTTCACGATTGATGTACCCCGGAGCGCATTTACGTGTCGGTCATAAATACTCGTAGTTTTGGCTGATTCTGGCTAGTTTCATGGACTATTACTCACTGTTTTGGGGTCGCGGAGTGATTTCCACGATTGATGAACCCCGGGGTGCGTTTACGTGTCGGTTATAAATACTCGCAGTTTTGGCCGATTCTGGCCAGTTTCTTGGACTATTACTCACTGTTTTGGGGTCCCGAAGTGATTTCCACGATTGACGAACCCCGGGGTGCGTTTACGTGTTGGTCATAAACACTCGCAGTTATTGCGGATTCTGCCTCATTTCATGGACTATTATTCACTGTTTTTGGGTCCCGGAGTGATTTCCACAATTGACGAACCCCGAGGTGCGTTTACATGTCCGTCGTCAACACTCACAACTTTGGCCAATTCTCACCCGTTTCGTGGACTATTACTCACCGTTTTGGGGTCCCGAAGCGATTTCCATAGTTCTTGAACCCCAAGGTGCAATTACATGTCGGTCATCAAGATCCGTAGTTTTGGCCGATTCTGGGCCGTTTCATGAACTATTACTCACTGTTTTGGGGACCCGGACTAATTCCCACGATTGACGAACCCCGGGGTGCGTTTATGTGTCGGTCATAAACACTTGCAGTTTTGGCCGATTCTGGCCCGTTTCGTGGACAATTACTCACTGTTTTGGGGTCCCGGACTTATTTCCACGATTGATGAACCCTGGAGCGCATTTACGTGTCGGTCATAAATACTCATAGTTTTGGCCAATTCTGGCTAGTTTCATGGACTATTACTCACTGTTTTGGGGTCGTGGAGTGATTTCCACGATTGATGAACCCCGGGGTGCGTTTACGTGTCGGTCATAAATACTCGCAGTTTTGGCCGATTCTGGCCAGTTTCTTGGACTAATACTCACTGTTTTGGGGTCCCGAAGTGATTTCCACGATTGACGAACCCCGGGGTGCGTTTACGTGTTGGTCATAAACACTCGCAGTTATTGCGGATTCTGCCTCATTTCATGGACTATTATTCACTGTTTTTGGGTCCCGGAGTGATTTCCACAATTGACGAACCACGAGGTGCGTTTACATGTCCGTCGTCAACACTCACAACTTTGGCCAATTCTGACCCGTTTCATGGACTATTACTCACCGTTTTGGGGTCCCGAAGCGATTTCCATAGTTCTTGAACCCCAAGGTGCAATTACATGTCGGTCATCAACACCCGTAGTTTTGGCCGATTCTGGCCCGTTTCATGAACTATTACTCACTGTTTTGGGGACACGGAGTAATTCCCACGATTGACGAACCCCGGGGTGCGTTTATGTGTCGGTCATAAACACATGCAGTTTTGGCCGATTCTGGCCCGTTTCGTGGACAATTACTCACTTTTTCGGGGTCCCGGACTTATTTTCACGATTGATGTACCCCGGAGCGCATTTACGTGTCGGTCATAAATACTCGTAGTTTTGGCTGATTCTGGCTAGTTTCATGGACTATTACTCACTGTTTTGGGGTCGCGGAGTGATTTCCACGATTGATGAACCCCGGGGTGCGTTTACGTGTCGGTTATAAATACTCGCAGTTTTGGCCGATTCTGGCCAGTTTCTTGGACTATTACTCACTGTTTTGGGGTCCCGAAGTGATTTCCACGATTGACGAACCCCGGGGTGCGTTTACGTGTTGGTCATAAACACTCGCAGTTATTGCGGATTCTGCCTCATTTCATGGACTATTATTCACTGTTTTTGGGTCCCGGAGTGATTTCCACAATTGACGAACCCCGAGGTGCGTTTACATGTCCGTCGTCAACACTCACAACTTTGGCCAATTCTCACCCGTTTCGTGGACTATTACTCACCGTTTTGGGGTCCCGAAGCGATTTCCATAGTTCTTGAACCCCAAGGTGCAATTACATGTCGGTCATCAAGATCCGTAGTTTTGGCCGATTCTGGGCCGTTTCATGAACTATTACTCACTGTTTTGGGGACCCGGACTAATTCCCACGATTGACGAACCCCGGGGTGCGTTTATGTGTCGGTCATAAACACTTGCAGTTTTGGCCGATTCTGGCCCGTTTCGTGGACAATTACTCACTGTTTTGGGGTCCCGGACTTATTTCCACGATTGATGAACCCTGGAGCGCATTTACGTGTCGGTCATAAATACTCATAGTTTTGGCCAATTCTGGCTAGTTTCATGGACTATTACTCACTGTTTTGGGGTCGTGGAGTGATTTCCACGATTGATGAACCCCGGGGTGCGTTTACGTGTCGGTCATAAATACTCGCAGTTTTGGCCGATTCTGGCCAGTTTCTTGGACTAATACTCACTGTTTTGGGGTCCCGAAGTGATTTCCACGATTGACGAATCCCGGGGTGCGTTTATGTGTTGGTCATAAACACTCGCAGTTATTGCGGATTCTGCCTCATTTCATGGACTATTATTCACTGTTTTTGGGTCCCGGAGTGATTTCCACAATTGACGAACCCCGAGGTGCGTTTACATGTCCGTCGTCAACACTCACAACTTTGGCCAATTCTGACCCGTTTTGTGGACTATTACTCACCGTTTTGGGGTCCCGAAGCGATTTCCATAGTTCTTGAACCCCAAGGTGCAATTACATGTCGGTCATCAACATCCATAGTTTTGGCCGATTCTGGGCCGTTTCATGAACTATTACTCACTGTTTTGGGGACCCGGACTAATTCCCACGATTGACGAACCCCGGGGTGCGTTTATGTGTCGGTCATAAACACTTGCAGTTTTGGCCGATTCTTTCCCGTTTCATGGACAATTACTCACTGTTTCGGGGTCCCGGACTTATTTCCACGATTGATGAACCCTGGAGCGCATTTACGTGTCGGTCATAAATACTCATAGTTTTGGCCAATTCTGGCTAGTTTCATGGACTATTACTCACTGTTTTGGGGTCGTGGAGTGATTTCCACGATTGATGAACCCCGGGGTGCGTTTACGTGTCGGTCATAAATACTCGCAGTTTTGGCCGATTCTGGCCAGTTTCTTGGACTATTACTCACTGTTTTGGGGACCCGAAGTGATTTCCACGATTGACGAATCCCGGGGTGCGTTTATGTGTTGGTCATAAACACTCGCAGTTATTGCGGATTCTGCCTCATTTCATGGACTATTATTCACTGTTTTTGGGTCCCGGAGTGATTTCCACAATTGACGAACCCCGAGGTGCGTTTACATGTCCGTCGTCAACACTCACAACTTTGGCCAATTCTCACCCGTTTCGTGGACTATTACTCACCGTTTTGGGGTCCCGAAGCGATTTCCATAGTTCTTGAACCCCAAGGTGCAATTACATGTCGGTCATCAACATCCGTAGTTTTGGCCGATTCTGGGCCGTTTCATGAACTATTACTCACTGTTTTGGGGACCCGGACTAATTCCCACGATTGACGAACCCCGGGGTGCGTTTATGTGTCGGTCATAAACACTTGCAGTTTTGGCCGATTCTGGCCCGTTTCGTGGACAATTACTCACTGTTTCGGGGTCCCGGACTTATTTCCACGATTGATGAACCCTGGAGCGCATTTACGTGTCGGTCATAAATACTCATAGTTTTGGCCAATTCTGGCTAGTTTCATGGACTATTACTCACTGTTTTGGGGTCGTGGAGTGATTTCCACGATTGATGAACCCCGGGGTGCGTTTACGTGTCGGTCATAAATACTCGCAGTTTTGGCCGATTCTGGCTAGTTTCTTGGACTATTACTCACTGTTTTGGGGTCCCGAAGTGATTTCCACGATTGACGAATCCCGGGGTGCGTTTATGTGTTGGTCATAAACACTCGCAGTTATTGCGGATTCTGCCTCATTTCATGGACTATTATTCACTGTTTTTGGGTCCCGGAGTGATTTCCTCAATTGACGAACCCCGAGGTGCGTTTACATGTCTGTCGTCAACACTCACAAGTTTGGCCAATTCTGACCCGTTTCGTGGACTATTACTCACCGTTTTGGGGTCCCGAAGCGATTTCCATAGTTCTTGAACCCCAAGGTGCAATTACATGTCGGTCATCAACACCCGTAGTTTTGGCCGATTCTGGCCCGTTTCATGAACTATTACTCACTATTTTGGGGACCCGGAGTAATTCCCACGATTGACGAATCCCGGGGTGCGTTTATGTGTCGGTCATAAACACATGCAGTTTTGGCCGATTCTGGCCCGTTTCGTGGACAATTACTCACTGTTTCGGGGTCCCGGACTTATTTTCACGATTGATGTACCCCGGAGCGCATTTACGTGTCGGTCATAAATACTCGTAGTTTTGGCTGATTCTGGCTAGTTTCATGGACTATTACTCACTGTTTTGGGGTCGCGGAGTGATTTCCACGATTGATGAACCCCGGGGTGCGTTTACGTGTCGGTTATAAATACTCGCAGTTTTGGCCGATTCTGGCCAGTTTCTTGGACTATTACTCACTGTTTTGGGGTCCCGAAGTGATTTCCACGATTGACGAACCCCGGGGTGCGTTTACGTGTTGGTCATAAACACTCGCAGTTATTGCGGATTCTGCCTCATTTCATGGACTATTATTCACTGTTTTTTGGTCCCGGAGTGATTTCCACAATTGACGAACCCCGAGGTGCGTTTACATGTCCGTCGTCAACACTCACAACTTTGGCCAATTCTCACCCGTTTCGTGGACTATTACTCACCGTTTTGGGGTCCCGAAGCGATTTCCATAGTTCTTGAACCCCAAGGTGCAATTACATGTCGGTCATCAACATCCGTAGTTTTGGCCGATTCTGGGCCGTTTCATGAACTATTACTCACTGTTTTGGGGACCCGGACTAATTCCCACGATTGACGAACCCCGGGGTGCGTTTATGTGTCGGTCATAAACACTTGCAGTTTTGGCCGATTCTGGCCCGTTTCGTGGACAATTACTCACTGTTTCGGGGTCCCGGACTTATTTCCACGATTGATGAACCCTGGAGCGCATTTACGTGTCGGTCATAAATACTCATAGTTTTGGCCAATTCTGGCTAGTTTCATGGACTATTACTCACTGTTTTGGGGTCGTGGAGTGATTTCCACGATTGATGAACCCCGGGGTGCGTTTACGTGTCGGTCATAAATACTCGCAGTTTTGGCCGATTCTGGCCAGTTTCTTGGACTAATACTCACTGTTTTGGGGTCCCGAAGTGATTTCCACGATTGACGAATCCCGGGGTGCGTTTATGTGTTGGTCATAAACACTCGCAGTTATTGCGGATTCTGCCTCATTTCATGGACTATTATTCACTGTTTTTGGGTCCCGGAGTGATTTCCACAATTGACGAACCCCGAGGTGCGTTTACATGTCTGTCGTCAACACTCACAAGTTTGGCCAATTCTGACCCGTTTCATGGACTATTACTCACCGTTTTGGGGTCCCGAAGCGATTTCCATAGTTCTTGAACCCCAAGGTGCAATTACATGTCGGTCATCAACACCCGTAGTTTTGGCCGATTCTGGCCTATTTCATGAACTATTACTCACTGTTTTGGGGACCCGGACTAATTCCCACGATTGACGAACCCCGGGGTGCGTTTATGTGTCGGTCATAAACACTTGCAGTTTTGGCCGATTCTGGCTCGTTTCATGGACAATTACTCACTGTTTCGGGGTCCCGGACTTATTTTCACGATTGATGTACCCCGGAGCGCATTTACGTGTCGGTCATAAATACTCGTAGTTTTGGCTGATTCTGGCTAGTTTCATGGACTATTACTCACTGTTTTGGGGTCGCGGAGTGATTTCCACGATTGATGAACCCCGGGGTGCGTTTACGTGTCGGTTATAAATACTCGCAGTTTTGGCCGATTCTGGCCAGTTTCTTGGACTATTACTCACTGTTTTGGGGTCCCGAAGTGATTTCCACGATTGACGAACCCCGGCGTGCGTTTACGTGTCGGTCATCAACACCCGCAGTTTTGGCCGATTCTGCCTCGTTTCGTGGACTATTATTCACTGTTTTTGTGTCCCGGAGTGATTTCCACAATTGACGAACCCCGAGGTGCGTTTACATGTCGGTCGTCAACACTCACAACTTTGGCCAATTCTGACCCGTTTCATGGACTATTACTCACCGTTTTGGGGTCCCGAAGCGATTTCCATAGTTCTTGAACCCCAAGGTGCAATTACATGTCGGTCATCAACACCCGTAGTTTTGGCCGATTCTGGCCCGTTTCATGAACTATTACTCACTGTTTTGGGGACCCGGAGTAATTCCCACGATTGACGAACCCCGGGGTGCGTTTATGTGTCGGTCATAAACACATGCAGTTTTGGCCGATTCTGGCCCGTTTCATGGACAATTACTCACTGTTTCGGGGTCCCGGACTTATTTCCACGATTGATGAACCCCGGAGCGCATTTACGTGTCGGTCAAAAATACTCATAGTTTTGGCCGATTCTGGCTAGTTTCATGGACTATTACTCACTGTTTTGGTGTCGCGGAGTGATTTCCACGATTGACGAACCCCGGGGTGCGTTTACCTGTTGGTCATAAACACTCGCAGTTATTGCGGATTCTGCCTCATTTCATGGACTATTATTCACTGTTTTTGGGTCCCGGAGTGATTTCCACAATTGACGAACCCCGAGGTGCGTTTACATGTCCGTCGTCAACACTCACAACTTTGGCCGATTCTGACCCGTTTCGTGGACTATTACTCACCGTTTTGGGGTCCCGAAGCGATTTCCATAGTTCTTGAACCCCAAAGTGCAATCACATGTCGGTCATCAACACCCATGGTTTTGGCCGATTCTGGCCCGTTTCATGAACTATTACTCACTGTTTTGGGGACTCGCACTAATTCCCACGATTGACGAACCCCAGGGTGCGTTTATGTGTCGGTCATAAACACTTGCAGTTTTGGCCGATTCTGGCCCGTTTCGTGGACAATTACTCACTGTTTCGGGGTCCCGGACTTATTTCCACGATTGATTAACCCCGGAGCGCATTTACGTGTCGGTCATAAATACTCGTAGTTTTGGCCGATTCTGGCTAGTTTCATGGACTATTACTCACTGTTTTGGGGCCGCGGAGTGATTTCCACGATTGACGAACCCCGGGGTGCGTTTACGTGTCGGTCATCAACACTCGCAGTTATTGCGGATTCTGCCTCATTTCATGGACTATTATTCACTGTTTTTGGGTCCCGGAGTGATTTCCACAATTGACGAACCCCGAGGTGCATTTACATGTCCGTCGTCAACACTCACAACTTTGGCCGATTCTGACCCGTTTCGTGGACTATTACTCACCGTTTTGGGGTCCCGAAGCGATTTCCATAGTTCTTGAACCCCAAAGTGCAATCACATGTCGGTCATCAACACCCATGGTTTTGGCCGATTCTGGGCCGTTTCATGAACTATTACTCACTGTTTTGGGGACCCGCACTAATTCCCACGATTGACGAACCCCAGGGTGCGTTTATGTGTCGGTCATAAACACTTGCAGTTTTGGCCGATTCTGGCCCGTTTCGTGGACAATTACTCACTGTTTCGGGGTCCCGGACTTATTTCCACGATTGATGAACCCCGGAGCGCATTTACGTGTCGGTCATAAATACTCGTAGTTTTGGCCGATTCTGGCTAGTTTCATGGACTATTACTCACTGTTTTGGGGCCGCGGAGTGATTTCCACGATTGACGAACCCCGGGGTGCGTTTACGTGTCGGTCATCAACACTCGCAGTTTTGGCCGATTATGACAAGTTTCATGGACTATTACTCACTGTTTTGGGGTCCGTGAGTGATTTCCATGATTGACCAATCCTAGGGTGCGTTTACGTGTCGGTCATCAACACCCGCAGTTTTGGCCGATTCTGGCCCGTTTCGTGGACTATTACTCACCGTTTTGGGGTCCCGAAGCGATTTCCATAGTTCTTGAACCCCAAGGTGCAATTACATGTCGGTCATCAACACCCGTAGTTTTGGCCGATTCTGGCCCGTTTCGTGGACAATTACTCACTGTTTTGGGGACCCGGTCTAATTCCCACGATTGACGAACCCCGGGGTGCGTTTATGTGTCGGTCATAAACACTTGCAGTTTTGGCCGATTCTGGCCCGTTTCGTGGACAATTACTCACTGTTTCGGGGTCCCGGACTTATTTTCACGATTGATGTACCCCGGAGCGCATTTACGTGTCGGTCATAAATACCCGTAGTTTTGGCCGATTCTGGCTAGTTTCATGGACTATTACTCACTGTTTTGGGGCCGCGGAGTGATTTCCACGATTGACGAACCCCGGGGTGCGTTTACGTGTCGGTCATCAACACTCGCAGTTTTGGCCGATTCTGGCCTGTTTCATGGACTATTACTGATTGTTTTGGTGTCCCAGACTGATTTCCACGATTGACGAACCCCGGGGTGCGTTTACGTGTCGATCATAAACACTCGCAGTTTTGGCCGATTATGACAAGTTTCATGGACTATTACTCACTGTTTTGGGGTCCGTGAGTGATTTCCATGATTGACCAATCCTAGGGTGCGTTTACGTGTCGGTCATCAACACCCGCAGTTTTGGCCGATTCTGGCTCGTTTCATGGACTATTATTCACTGGTTTTGGGTCCCGGAGTGATTTCCACGATTGACGAACCCCGAGGTGCGTTTACATGTCCGTCATCAACACTCACAACTCTGGCAAATTCTGACCCGTTTCGTGGACTATTACTCACCGTTTTAGGGTCCCGGACTTATTTGCACGATTGATGAACCCTGGAGCGCGTTTACGTGTCCGTCATAAATACTCGCAGTTTTGGCCGATTCTGGCCAGTTTCTTGGACTATTACTCACTGTTTTGGGGTCCCGAAGTGATTTCCACGATTGACGAACCCCGGGGTGCGTTTACGTGTTGGTCATAAACACTCGCAGTTATTGCGGATTCTGCCTCATTTCATGGACTATTAATCACTGTTTTTGGGTCCCGGAGTGATTTCCACAATTGACGAACCCCGAGGTGCGTTTACATGTCCGTCGTCAACACTCACAACTTTGGCCAATTCTGACCCGTTTCGTGGACTATTACTCACCGTTTTGGGGTCCCGAAGCGATTCCCATAGTTCTTGAACCCCAAGGTGCAATTACATGTCGGTCATCAACATCCGTAGTTTTGGCCGATTCTGGGCCGTTTCATGAACTATTACTCACTGTTTTGGGGACCCGGACTAATTCCCACGATTGACGAACCCCGGGGTGCGTTTATGTGTCGGTCATAAACACTTGAAGTTTTGGCCGATTCTGGCCCGTTTCGTGGACAATTACTCACTGTTTCGGGGTCCCGGACTTATTTCCACGATTGATGAACCCTGGAGCGCATTTACGTGTCGGTCATAAATACTCATAGTTTTGGCCAATTGTGGCTAGTTTCATGGACTATTACTCACTGTTTTGGGGTCGTGGAGTGATTTCCACGATTGATGAACCCCGGGGTGCGTTTACGTGTCGGTCATAAATACTCGCAGTTTTGGCCGATTCTGGCCAGTTTTGGGACTATTACTCACTGTTTTGGGGTCCCGAAGTGATTTCCACGATTGACGAATCCCGGGGTGCATTTATGTGTTGGTCATAAACACTCGCAGTTATTGCGGATTCTGCCTCATTTCATGGACTATTATTCACTGTTTTTGGGTCCCGGAGTGATTTCCACAATTGACGAACCCCGAGGTGCGTTTACATGTCTGTCGTCAACACTCACAAGTTTGGCCAATTCTGACCCGTTTCGTGGACTATTACTCACCGTTTTGGGGTCCCGAAGCGATTTCCATAGTTCTTGAACCCCAAGGTGCAATTACATGTCGGTCATCAACACCCGTAGTTTTGGCCGATTCTGGCCTGTTTCATGAACTATTACTCACTGTTATGGGGACCCGGAGTAATTCCCACAATTGACGAACCCCGGGGTGCGTTTATGTGTCGGTCATAAACACTTGCAGTTTTGGCCGATTCTGGCCCGTTTCGTGGACAATTACTCACTGTTTCGGGGTCCCGGACTTATTTTCACGATTGATGTACCCCGGAGCGCATTTACGTGTCGGTCATAAATACTCGTAGTTTTGGCCGATTCTGGCTAGTTTCATGGACTATTACTCACTGTTTTGGGGCCGCGGAGTGATTTCCACGATTGACGAACCCCGGGGTGCGTTTACGTGTCGGTCATCAACACTCGCAGTTTTGGCCGATTCTGGCCTGTTTCATGGACTATTACTGATTGTTTTGGTGTCCCGGACTGATTTCCACGATTGACGAACCCCGGGGTGCGTTTACGTGTCGATCATAAACACTCGCAGTTTTGGCCGATTATGACAAGTTTCATGGACTATTACTCACTCTTTTGGGGTCCGTGAGTGATTTCCATGATTGACCAATCCTAGGGTGCGTTTACGTGTCGGTCATCAACACCCGCAGTTTTGGCCGATTCTGGCTCGTTTCGTGGACTATTATTCACTGTTTTTGGGTCCCGGAGTGATTTCCACGATTGACGAACCCCGAGGTGCGTTTACATGTCCGTCATCAACACTCACAACTCTGGCAAATTCTGACCCGTTTCGTGGACTATTACTCACCGTTTTAGGGTCCCGGACTTATTTGCACGATTGATGAACCCTGGAGCGCGTTTACGTGTCCGTCATAAATACTCGCTGTTTTGGCCGATTCTGGCCAGTTTCTTGGACTATTACTCACTGTTTTGGGGTCCCGGAGTGATTTCCACAATTGACGAACCCCGAGGTGCGTTTACATGTCTGTCGTCAACACTCACAAGTTTGGCCAATTCTGACCCGTTTCGTGGACTATTACTCACCGTTTTGGGGTCCCGAAGCGATTTCCATAGTTCTTGAACCCCAAGGTGCAATTACATGTCGGTCATCAACATCCGTAGTTTTGGCCGATTCTGGCCTGTTTCATGAACTATTACTCACTGTTTTGGGGACCCGGACTAATTCCCACGATTGACGAACCCCGGGGTGCGTTTATGTGTCGGTCATAAACACTTGCAGTTTTGGCCGATTCTGGCCCGTTTCGTGGACAATTACTCACTGTTTCGGGGTCCCGGACTTATTTCCACGATTGATGAACCCTGGAGCGCATTTATGTGTCGGTCATAAATACTCATAGTTTTGGCCAATTCTGGCTAGTTTCATGGACTATTACTCACTGTTTTGGGGTCGTGGAGTGATTTCCACGATTGATGAACCCCGGGGTGCGTTTACGTGTCGGTCATAAATACTCGCAGTTTTGGCCGATTCTGGCCAGTTTCTTGGACTATTACTCACTGTTTTGGGGTCCCGAAGTGATTTCCACGATTGACGAATCCCGGGGTGCGTTTATGTGTTGGTCATAAACACTCGCAGTTATTGCGGATTCTGCCTCATTTCATGGACTATTATTCACTGTTTTTGGGTCCCGGAGTGATTTCCACAATTGACGAACCCCGAGGTGCGTTTACATGTCCGTCGTCAACACTCACAACTTTGGCCAATTCTGACCCGTTTCGTGGACTATTACTCACCGTTTTGGGGTCCCGAAGCGATTCCCATAGTTCTTGAACCCCAAGGTGCAATTACATGTCGGTCATCAACATCCGTAGTTTTGGCCGATTCTGGGCCGTTTCATGAACTATTACTCACTGTTTTGGGGACCCGGACTAATTCCCACGATTGACGAACCCCGGGGTGCGTTTATGTGTCGGTCATAAACACTTGAAGTTTTGGCCGATTCTGGCCCGTTTCGTGGACAATTACTCACTGTTTCGGGGTCCCGGACTTATTTCCACGATTGATGAACCCTGGAGCGCATTTACGTGTCGGTCATAAATACTCATAGTTTTGGCCAATTGTGGCTAGTTTCATGGACTATTACTCACTGTTTTGGGGTCGTGGAGTGATTTCCACGATTGATGAACCCCGGGGTGCGTTTACGTGTCGGTCATAAATACTCGCAGTTTTGGCCGATTCTGGCCAGTTTTGGGACTATTACTCACTGTTTTGGGGTCCCGAAGTGATTTCCACGATTGACGAATCCCGGGGTGCATTTATGTGTTGGTCATAAACACTCGCAGTTATTGCGGATTCTGCCTCATTTCATGGACTATTATTCACTGTTTTTGGGTCCCGGAGTGATTTCCACAATTGACGAACCCCGAGGTGCGTTTACATGTCTGTCGTCAACACTCACAAGTTTGGCCAATTCTGACCCGTTTCGTGGACTATTACTCACCGTTTTGGGGTCCCGAAGCGATTTCCATAGTTCTTGAACCCCAAGGTGCAATTACATGTCGGTCATCAACACCCGTAGTTTTGGCCGATTCTGGCCTGTTTCATGAACTATTACTCACTGTTATGGGGACCCGGAGTAATTCCCACAATTGACGAACCCCGGGGTGCGTTTATGTGTCGGTCATAAACACTTGCAGTTTTGGCCGATTCTGGCCCGTTTCGTGGACAATTACTCACTGTTTCGGGGTCCCGGACTTATTTTCACGATTGATGTACCCCGGAGCGCATTTACGTGTCGGTCATAAATACTCGTAGTTTTGGCCGATTCTGGCTAGTTTCATGGACTATTACTCACTGTTTTGGGGCCGCGGAGTGATTTCCACGATTGACGAACCCCGGGGTGCGTTTACGTGTCGGTCATCAACACTCGCAGTTTTGGCCGATTCTGGCCTGTTTCATGGACTATTACTGATTGTTTTGGTGTCCCGGACTGATTTCCACGATTGACGAACCCCGGGGTGCGTTTACGTGTCGATCATAAACACTCGCAGTTTTGGCCGATTATGACAAGTTTCATGGACTATTACTCACTCTTTTGGGGTCCGTGAGTGATTTCCATGATTGACCAATCCTAGGGTGCGTTTACGTGTCGGTCATCAACACCCGCAGTTTTGGCCGATTCTGGCTCGTTTCGTGGACTATTATTCACTGTTTTTGGGTCCCGGAGTGATTTCCACGATTGACGAACCCCGAGGTGCGTTTACATGTCCGTCATCAACACTCACAACTCTGGCAAATTCTGACCCGTTTCGTGGACTATTACTCACCGTTTTAGGGTCCCGGACTTATTTGCACGATTGATGAACCCTGGAGCGCGTTTACGTGTCCGTCATAAATACTCGCTGTTTTGGCCGATTCTGGCCAGTTTCTTGGACTATTACTCACTGTTTTGGGGTCCCGGAGTGATTTCCACAATTGACGAACCCCGAGGTGCGTTTACATGTCTGTCGTCAACACTCACAAGTTTGGCCAATTCTGACCCGTTTCGTGGACTATTACTCACCGTTTTGGGGTCCCGAAGCGATTTCCATAGTTCTTGAACCCCAAGGTGCAATTACATGTCGGTCATCAACATCCGTAGTTTTGGCCGATTCTGGCCTGTTTCATGAACTATTACTCACTGTTTTGGGGACCCGGACTAATTCCCACGATTGACGAACCCCGGGGTGCGTTTATGTGTCGGTCATAAACACTTGCAGTTTTGGCCGATTCTGGCCCGTTTCGTGGACAATTACTCACTGTTTCGGGGTCCCGGACTTATTTCCACGATTGATGAACCCTGGAGCGCATTTACGTGTCGGTCATAAATACTCATAGTTTTGGCCAATTCTGGCTAGTTTCATGGACTATTACTCACTGTTTTGGGGTCGTGGAGTGATTTCCACGATTGATGAACCCCGGGGTGCGTTTACGTGTCGGTCATAAATACTCGCAGTTTTGGCCGATTCTGGCCAGTTTCTTGGACTATTACTCACTGTTTTGGGGTCCCGAAGTGATTTCCACGATTGACGAATCCCGGGGTGCGTTTATGTGTTGGTCATAAACACTCGCAGTTATTGCGGATTCTGCCTCATTTCATGGACTATTATTCACTGTTTTTGGGTCCCGGAGTGATTTCCACAATTGACGAACCCCGAGGTGCGTTTACATGTCTGTCGTCAACACTCACAAGTTTGGCCAATTCTGACCCGTTTCGTGGACTATTACTCACCGTTTTGGGGTCCCGAAGCGATTTCCATAGTTCTTGAACCCCAAGGTGCAATTACATGTCGGTCATCAACACCCGTAGTTTTGGCCGATTCTGGCCTGTTTCATGAACTATTACTCACTGTTATGGGGACCCGGAGTAATTCCCACAATTGACGAACCCCGGGGTGCGTTTATGTGTCGGTCATAAACACTTGCAGTTTTGGCCGATTCTGGCCCGTTTCGTGGACAATTACTCACTGTTTCGGGGTCCCGGACTTATTTTCACGATTGATGTACCCCGGAGCGCATTTACGTGTCGGTCATAAATACTCGCTGTTTTGGCCGATTCTGGCCAGTTTCTTGGACTATTACTCACTGTTTTGGGGTCCCGAAGTGATTTCCACGATTGACGAACCCCGGGGTGCGTTTACGTGTTGGTCATAAACACTCGCAGTTATTGCGGATTCTGCCTCATTTCATCGACTATTAATCACTGTTTTTGGGTCCCGGAGTGATTTCCACAATTGACGAACCCCGAGGTGCGTTTACATGTCCGTCGTCAACACTCACAACTTTGGCCAATTCTGACCCGTTTCGTGGAGTATTACTCACCGTTTTGGGGTCCCGAAGCGATTTCCATAGTTCTTGAACCCCAAGGTGCAATTACATGTCGGTCATCAACATCCGTAGTTTTGGCCGATTCTGGGCCGTTTCATGAACTATTACTCACTGTTTTGGGGACCCGGACTAATTCCCACGATTGACGAACCCCGGGGTGCGTTTATGTGTCGGTCATAAACACTTGCAGTTTTGGCCGATTCTGGCCCGTTTCGTGGACAATTACTCACTGTTTCGGGGTCCCGGACTTATTTCCACGATTGATGAACCCTGGAGCGCATTTACGTGTCGGTCATAAATACTCATAGTTTTGGCCAATTGTGGCTAGTTTCATGGACTATTACTCACTGTTTTGGGGTCGTGGAGTGATTTCCACGATTGATGAACCCCGGGGTGCGTTTACGTGTCGGTCATAAATACTCGCAGTTTTGGCCGATTCTGGCCAGTTTCTTGGACTATTACTCACTGTTTTGGGGTCCCGAAGTGATTTCCACGATTGACGAATCCCGGGGTGCGTTTATGTGTTGGTCATAAACACTCGCAGTTATTGCGGATTCTGCCTCATTTCATGGACTATTATTCACTGTTTTTGGGTCCCGGAGTGATTTCCACAATTGACGAACCCCGAGGTGCGTTTACATGTCTGTCGTCAACACTCACAAGTTTGGCCAATTCTGACCCGTTTCGTGGACTATTACTCACCGTTTTGGGGTCCCGAAGCGATTTCCATAGTTCTTGAACCCCAAGGTGCAATTACATGTCGGTCATCAACACCCGTAGTTTTGGCCGATTTTGGCCTGTTTCATGAACTATTACTCACTGTTATGGGGACCCGGAGTAATTCCCACAATTGACGAACCCCGGGGTGCGTTTATGTGTCGGTCATAAACACTTGCAGTTTTGGCCGATTCTGGCCCGTTTCGTGGACAATTACTCACTGTTTCGGGGTCCCGGACTTATTTTCACGATTGATGTACCCCGGAGCGCATTTACGTGTCGGTCATAAATACTCGTAGTTTTGGCCGATTCTGGCTAGTTTCATGGACTATTACTCACTGTTTTGGGGCCGCGGAGTGATTTCCACGATTGACGAACCCCGGGGTGCGTTTACGTGTCGGTCATCAACACTCGCAGTTTTGGCCGATTCTGGCCTGTTTCATGGACTATTACTGATTGTTTTGGTGTCCCGGACTGATTTCCACGATTGACGAACCCCGGGGTGCGTTTACGTGTCGATCATAAACACTCGCAGTTTTGGCCGATTATGACAAGTTTCATGGACTATTACTCACTGTTTTGGGGTCCGTGAGTGATTTCCATGATTGACCAATCCTAGGGTGCGTTTACGTGTCGGTCATCAACACCCGCAGTTTTGGCCGATTCTGGCTCGTTTTGTGGACTATTATTCACTGTTTTTGGGTCCCGGAGTGATTTCCACGATTGACGAACCCCGAGGTGCGTTTACATGTCCGTCATCAACACTCACAACTCTGGCAAATTCTGACCCGTTTCGTGGACTATTACTCACCGTTTTAGGGTCCCGGACTTATTTGCACGATTGATGAACCCTGGAGCGCGTTTACGTGTCCGTCATAAATACTCGCTGTTTTGGCCGATTCTGGCCAGTTTCTTGGACTATTACTCACTGTTTTGGGGTCCCGGAGTGATTTCCACAATTGACGAACCCCGAGGTGCGTTTACATGTCGGTCATAAACACTTGCAGTTTTGGCCGATTCTGGCCCGTTTCGTGGACAATTACTCACTGTTTCGGGGTCCCGGACTTATTTTCACGATTGATGTACCCCGGAGCGCATTTACGTGTCGGTCATAAATACTCGTAGTTTTGGCCGATTCTGGCTAGTTTCATGGACTATTACTCACTGTTTTGGGGCCGCGGAGTGATTTCCACGATTGACGAACCCCGGGGTGCGTTTACGTGTCGGTCATAAACACTCGCAGTTATTGCTGATTCTGCCTCATTTCATGGACTATTAATCACTGTTTTTGGGTCCCGGAGTGATTTCCACAATTGACGAACCCCGAGGTGCGTTTACATGTCCGTCGTCAACACTCACAACTTTGGCCAATTCTGACCCGTTTCGTGGACTATTACTCACCGTTTTGGGGTCCCGAAGCGATTTCCATAGTTCTTGAACCCCAAGGTGCAATTACATGTCGGTCATCAACATCCGTAGTTTTGGCCGATTCTGGGCCGTTTCATGAACTATTACTCACTGTTTTGGGGACCCGGACTAATTCCCACGATTGACGAACCCCGGGGTGCGTTTATGTGTCGGTCATAAACACTTGCAGTTTTGGCCGATTCTGGCCCGTTTCGTGGACAATTACTCACTGTTTCGGGGTCCCGGACTTATTTCCACGATTGATGAACCCTGGAGCGCATTTACGTGTCGGTCATAAATACTCACAGTTTTGGCCAATTCTGGCTAGTTTCATGGACTATTACTCACTGTTTTGGGGTCGTGGAGTGATTTCCACGATTGATGAACCCCGGGGTGCGTTTACGTGTCGGTCATAAATACTCGCAGTTTTGGCCGATTCTGGCCAGTTTCTTGGACTATTACTCACTGTTTTGGGGTCCCGAAGTGATTTCCACGATTGACGAATCCCGGGGTGCGTTTATGTGTTGGTCATAAACACTCGCAGTTATTGCGGATTCTGCCTCATTTCATGGACTATTATTCACTGTTTTTGGGTCCCGGAGTGATTTCCACAATTGACGAACCCCGAGGTGCGTTTACATGTCTGTCGTCAACACTCACAAGTTTGGCCAATTCTGACCCGTTTCGTGGACTATTACTCACCGTTTTGGGGTCCCGAAGCGATTTCCATAGTTCTTGAACCCCAAGGTGCAATTACATGTCGGTCATCAACACCCGTAGTTTTGGCCGATTCTGGCCTGTTTCATGAACTATTACTCACTGTTATGGGGACCCGGAGTAATTCCCACAATTGACGAACCCCGGGGTGCGTTTATGTGTCGGTCATAAACACTTGCAGTTTTGGCCGATTCTGGCCCGTTTCGTGGACAATTACTCACTGTTTCGGGGTCCCGGACTTATTTTCACGATTGATGTACCCCGGAGCGCATTTACGTGTCGGTCATAAATACTCGTAGTTTTGGCCGATTCTGGCTAGTTTCATGGACTATTACTCACTGTTTTGGGGCCGCGGAGTGATTTCCACGATTGACGAACCCCGGGGTGCGTTTACGTGTCGGTCATAAACACTCGCAGTTATTGCGGATTCTGCCTCATTTCATGGACTATTAATCACTGTTTTTGGGTCCCGGAGTGATTTCCACAATTGACGAACCCCGAGGTGCGTTTACATGTCCGTCGTCAACACTCACAACTTTGGCCAATTCTGACCCGTTTCGTGGAGTATTACTCACCGTTTTGGGGTCCCGAAGCGATTTCCATAGTTCTTGAACCCCAAGGTGCAATTACATGTCGGTCATCAACATCCGTAGTTTTGGCCGATTCTGGGCCGTTTCATGAACTATTACTCACTGTTTTGGGGACCCGGACTAATTCCCACGATTGACGAACCCCGGGGTGCGTTTATGTGTCGGTCATAAACACTTGCAGTTTTGGCCGACTCTGGCCCGTTTCGTGGACAATTACTCACTGTTTCGGGGTCCCGGACTTATTTCCACGATTGATGAACCCTGGAGCGCATTTACGTGTCGGTCATAAATACTCATAGTTTTGGCCAATTGTGGCTAGTTTCATGGACTATTACTCACTGTTTTGGGGTCGTGGAGTGATTTCCACGATTGATGAACCCCGGGGTGCGTTTACGTGTCGGTCATAAATACTCGCAGTTTTGGCCGATTCTGGCCAGTTTCTTGGACTATTACTCACTGTTTTGGGGTCCCGAAGTGATTTCCACGATTGACGAATCCCGGGGTGCGTTTATGTGTTGGTCATAAACACTCGCAGTTATTGCGGATTCTGCCTCATTTCATGGACTATTATTCACTGTTTTTGGGTCCCGGAGTGATTTCCACAATTGACGAACCCCGAGGTGCGTTTACATGTCTGTCGTCAACACTCACAAGTTTGGCCAATTCTGACCCGTTTCGTGGACTATTACTCACCGTTTTGGGGTCCCGAAGCGATTTCCATAGTTCTTGAACCCCAAGGTGCAATTACATGTCGGTCATCAACACCCGTAGTTTTGGCCGATTTTGGCCTGTTTCATGAACTATTACTCACTGTTATGGGGACCCGGAGTAATTCCCACAATTGACGAACCCCGGGGTGCGTTTATGTGTCGGTCATAAACACTTGCAGTTTTGGCCGATTCTGGCCCGTTTCGTGGACAATTACTCACTGTTTCGGGGTCCCGGACTTATTTTCACGATTGATGTACCCCGGAGCGCATTTACGTGTCGGTCATAAATACTCGTAGTTTTGGCCGATTCTGGCTAGTTTCATGGACTATTACTCACTGTTTTGGGGCCGCGGAGTGATTTCCACGATTGACGAACCCCGGGGTGCGTTTACGTGTCGGTCATCAACACTCGCAGTTTTGGCCGATTCTGGCCTGTTTCATGGACTATTACTGATTGTTTTGGTGTCCCGGACTGATTTCCACGATTGACGAACCCCGGGGTGCGTTTACGTGTCGATCATAAACACTCGCAGTTTTGGCCGATTATGACAAGTTTCATGGACTATTACTCACTGTTTTGGGGTCCGTGAGTGATTTCCATGATTGACCAATCCTAGGGTGCGTTTACGTGTCGGTCATCAACACCCGCAGTTTTGGCCGATTCTGGCTCGTTTTGTGGACTATTATTCACTGTTTTTGGGTCCCGGAGTGATTTCCACGATTGACGAACCCCGAGGTGCGTTTACATGTCCGTCATCAACACTCACAACTCTGGCAAATTCTGACCCGTTTCGTGGACTATTACTCACCGTTTTAGGGTCCCGGACTTATTTGCACGATTGATGAACCCTGGAGCGCGTTTACGTGTCCGTCATAAATACTCGCTGTTTTGGCCGATTCTGGCCAGTTTCTTGGACTATTACTCACTGTTTTGGGGTCCCGGAGTGATTTCCACAATTGACGAACCCCGAGGTGCGTTTACATGTCGGTCATAAACACTTGCAGTTTTGGCCGATTCTGGCCCGTTTCGTGGACAATTACTCACTGTTTCGGGGTCCCGGACTTATTTTCACGATTGATGTACCCCGGAGCGCATTTACGTGTCGGTCATAAATACTCGTAGTTTTGGCCGATTCTGGCTAGTTTCATGGACTATTACTCACTGTTTTGGGGCCGCGGAGTGATTTCCACGATTGACGAACCCCGGGGTGCGTTTACGTGTCGGTCATAAACACTCGCAGTTATTGCTGATTCTGCCTCATTTCATGGACTATTAATCACTGTTTTTGGGTCCCGGAGTGATTTCCACAATTGACGAACCCCGAGGTGCGTTTACATGTCCGTCGTCAACACTCACAACTTTGGCCAATTCTGACCCGTTTCGTGGACTATTACTCACCGTTTTGGGGTCCCGAAGCGATTTCCATAGTTCTTGAACCCCAAGGTGCAATTACATGTCGGTCATCAACATCCGTAGTTTTGGCCGATTCTGGGCCGTTTCATGAACTATTACTCACTGTTTTGGGGACCCGGACTAATTCCCACGATTGACGAACCCCGGGGTGCGTTTATGTGTCGGTCATAAACACTTGCAGTTTTGGCCGATTCTGGCCCGTTTCGTGGACAATTACTCACTGTTTCGGGGTCCCGGACTTATTTCCACGATTGATGAACCCTGGAGCGCATTTACGTGTCGGTCATAAATACTCACAGTTTTGGCCAATTCTGGCTAGTTTCATGGACTATTACTCACTGTTTTGGGGTCGTGGAGTGATTTCCACGATTGATGAACCCCGGGGTGCGTTTACGTGTCGGTCATAAATACTCGCAGTTTTGGCCGATTCTGGCCAGTTTCTTGGACTATTACTCACTGTTTTGGGGTCCCGAAGTGATTTCCACGATTGACGAATCCCGGGGTGCGTTTATGTGTTGGTCATAAACACTCGCAGTTATTGCGGATTCTGCCTCATTTCATGGACTATTATTCACTGTTTTTGGGTCCCGGAGTGATTTCCACAATTGACGAACCCCGAGGTGCGTTTACATGTCTGTCGTCAACACTCACAAGTTTGGCCAATTCTGACCCGTTTCGTGGACTATTACTCACCGTTTTGGGGTCCCGAAGCGATTTCCATAGTTCTTGAACCCCAAGGTGCAATTACATGTCGGTCATCAACACCCGTAGTTTTGGCCGATTCTGGCCTGTTTCATGAACTATTACTCACTGTTATGGGGACCCGGAGTAATTCCCACAATTGACGAACCCCGGGGTGCGTTTATGTGTCGGTCATAAACACTTGCAGTTTTGGCCGATTCTGGCCCGTTTCGTGGACAATTACTCACTGTTTCGGGGTCCCGGACTTATTTTCACGATTGATGTACCCCGGAGCGCATTTACGTGTCGGTCATAAATACTCGTAGTTTTGGCCGATTCTGGCTAGTTTCATGGACTATTACTCACTGTTTTGGGGCCGCGGAGTGATTTCCACGATTGACGAACCCCGGGGTGCGTTTACGTGTCGGTCATAAACACTCGCAGTTATTGCGGATTCTGCCTCATTTCATGGACTATTAATCACTGTTTTTGGGTCCCGGAGTGATTTCCACAATTGACGAACCCCGAGGTGCGTTTACATGTCCGTCGTCAACACTCACAACTTTGGCCAATTCTGACCCGTTTCGTGGAGTATTACTCACCGTTTTGGGGTCCCGAAGCGATTTCCATAGTTCTTGAACCCCAAGGTGCAATTACATGTCGGTCATCAACATCCGTAGTTTTGGCCGATTCTGGGCCGTTTCATGAACTATTACTCACTGTTTTGGGGACCCGGACTAATTCCCACGATTGACGAACCCCGGGGTGCGTTTATGTGTCGGTCATAAACACTTGCAGTTTTGGCCGATTCTGGCCCGTTTCGTGGACAATTACTCACTGTTTCGGGGTCCCGGACTTATTTCCACGATTGATGAACCCTGGAGCGCATTTACGTGTCGGTCATAAATACTCATAGTTTTGGCCAATTGTGGCTAGTTTCATGGACTATTACTCACTGTTTTGGGGTCGTGGAGTGATTTCCACGATTGATGAACCCCGGGGTGCGTTTACGTGTCGGTCATAAATACTCGCAGTTTTGGCCGATTCTGGCCAGTTTCTTGGACTATTACTCACTGTTTTGGGGTCCCGAAGTGATTTCCACGATTGACGAATCCCGGGGTGCGTTTATGTGTTGGTCATAAACACTCGCAGTTATTGCGGATTCTGCCTCATTTCATGGACTATTATTCACTGTTTTTGGGTCCCGGAGTGATTTCCACAATTGACGAACCCCGAGGTGCGTTTACATGTCTGTCGTCAACACTCACAAGTTTGGCCAATTCTGACCCGTTTCGTGGACTATTACTCACCGTTTTGGGGTCCCGAAGCGATTTCCATAGTTCTTGAACCCCAAGGTGCAATTACATGTCGGTCATCAACACCCGTAGTTTTGGCCGATTTTGGCCTGTTTCATGAACTATTACTCACTGTTATGGGGACCCGGAGTAATTCCCACAATTGACGAACCCCGGGGTGCGTTTATGTGTCGGTCATAAACACTTGCAGTTTTGGCCGATTCTGGCCCGTTTCGTGGACAATTACTCACTGTTTCGGGGTCCCGGACTTATTTTCACGATTGATGTACCCCGGAGCGCATTTACGTGTCGGTCATAAATACTCGTAGTTTTGGCCGATTCTGGCTAGTTTCATGGACTATTACTCACTGTTTTGGGGCCGCGGAGTGATTTCCACGATTGACGAACCCCGGGGTGCGTTTACGTGTCGGTCATCAACACTCGCAGTTTTGGCCGATTCTGGCCTGTTTCATGGACTATTACTGATTGTTTTGGTGTCCCGGACTGATTTCCACGATTGACGAACCCCGGGGTGCGTTTACGTGTCGATCATAAACACTCGCAGTTTTGGCCGATTATGACAAGTTTCATGGACTATTACTCACTGTTTTGGGGTCCGTGAGTGATTTCCATGATTGACCAATCCTAGGGTGCGTTTACGTGTCGGTCATCAACACCCGCAGTTTTGGCCGATTCTGGCTCGTTTTGTGGACTATTATTCACTGTTTTTGGGTCCCGGAGTGATTTCCACGATTGACGAACCCCGAGGTGCGTTTACATGTCCGTCATCAACACTCACAACTCTGGCAAATTCTGACCCGTTTCGTGGACTATTACTCACCGTTTTAGGGTCCCGGACTTATTTGCACGATTGATGAACCCTGGAGCGCGTTTACGTGTCCGTCATAAATACTCGCAGTTTTGGCCGATTCTGGCCAGTTTCTTGGACTATTACTCACTGTTTTGGGGTCCCGAAGTGATTTCCACGATTGACGAACCCCGGGGTGCGTTTACGTGTTGGTCATAAACACTCGCAGTTATTGCGGATTCTGCCTCATTTCATGGACTATTAATCATTGTTTTTGGGTCCCGGAGTGATTTCCACAATTGACGAACCCCGAGGTGCGTTTACATGTCCGTCGTCAACACTCACAACTTTGGCCAATTCTGACCCGTTTCGTGGACTATTACTCACCGTTTTGGGGTCCCGAAGCGATTTCCATAGTTCTTGAACCCCAAGGTGCAATTACATGTCGGTCATCAACATCCGTAGTTTTGGCCGATTCTGGGCCGTTTCATGAACTATTACTCACTGTTTTGGGGACCCGGACTAATTCCCACGATTGACGAACCCCGGGGTGCGTTTATGTGTCGGTCATAAACACTTGCAGTTTTGGCCGATTCTGGCCCGTTTCGTGGACAATTACTCACTGTTTCGGGGTCCCGGACTTATTTCCACGATTGATGAACCCTGGAGCGCATTTACGTGTCGGTCATAAATACTCATAGTTTTGGCCAATTCTGGCTAGTTTCATGGACTATTACTCACTGTTTTGGGGTCGTGGAGTGATTTCCACGATTGATGAACCCCGGGGTGCGTTTACGTGTCGGTCATAAATACTCGCAGTTTTGGCCGATTCTGGCCAGTTTCTTGGACTATTACTCACTGTTTTGGGGTCCCGAAGTGATTTCCACGATTGACGAATCCCGGGGTGCGTTTATGTGTTGGTCATAAACACTCGCAGTTATTGCGGATTCTGCCTCATTTCATGGACTATTATTCACTGTTTTTGGGTCCCGGAGTGATTTCCACAATTGACGAACCCCGAGGTGCGTTTACATGTCTATCGTCAACACTCACAAGTTTGGCCAATTCTGACCCGTTTCGTGGACTATTACTCACCGTTTTGGGGTCCCGAAGCGATTTCCATAGTTCTTGAACCCCAAGGTGCAATTACATGTCGGTCATCAACACCCGTAGTTTTGGCCGATTCTGGCCTGTTTCATGAACTATTACTCACTGTTATGGGGACCCGGAGTAATTCCCACAATTGACGAACCCCGGGGTGCGTTTATGTGTCGGTCATAAACACTTGCAGTTTTGGCCGATTCTGGCCCGTTTCGTGGACAATTACTCACTGTTTCGGGGTCCCGGACTTATTTTCACGATTGATGTACCCCGGAGCGCATTTACGTGTCGGTCATAAATACTCGTAGTTTTGGCCGATTCTGGCTAGTTTCATGGACTATTACTCACTGTTTTGGGGCCGCGGAGTGATTTCCACGATTGACGAACCCCGGGGTGCGTTTACGTGTCGGTCATCAACACTCGCAGTTTTGGCCGATTCTGGCCTGTTTCATGGACTATTACTGATTGTTTTGGTGTCCCGGACTGATTTCCACGATTGACGAACCCCGGGGTGCGTTTACGTGTCGATCATAAACACTCGCAGTTTTGGCCGATTATGACAAGTTTCATGGACTATTACTCACTGTTTTGGGGTCCGTGAGTGATTTCCATGATTGACCAATCCTAGGGTGCGTTTACGTGTCGGTCATCAACACCCGCAGTTTTGGCCGATTCTGGCTCGTTTTGTGGACTATTATTCACTGTTTTTGGGTCCCGGAGTGATTTCCACGATTGACGAACCCCGAGGTGCGTTTACATGTCCGTCATCAACACTCACAACTCTGGCAAATTCTGACCCGTTTCGTGGACTATTACTCACCGTTTTAGGGTCCCGGACTTATTTGCACGATTGATGAACCCTGGAGCGCGTTTACGTGTCCGTCATAAATACTCGCAGTTTTGGCCGATTCTGGCCAGTTTCTTGGACTATTACTCACTGTTTTGGGGTCCCGAAGTGATTTCCACGATTGACGAACCCCGGGGTGCGTTTACGTGTTGGTCATAAACACTCGCAGTTATTGCGGATTCTGCCTCATTTCATGGACTATTAATCATTGTTTTTGGGTCCCGGAGTGATTTCCACAATTGACGAACCCCGAGGTGCGTTTACATGTCCGTCGTCAACACTCACAACTTTGGCCAATTCTGACCCGTTTCGTGGACTATTACTCACCGTTTTGGGGTCCCGAAGCGATTTCCATAGTTCTTGAACCCCAAGGTGCAATTACATGTCGGTCATCAACATCCGTAGTTTTGGCCGATTCTGGGCCGTTTCATGAACTATTACTCACTGTTTTGGGGACCCGGACTAATTCCCACGATTGACGAACCCCGGGGTGCGTTTATGTGTCGGTCATAAACACTTGCAGTTTTGGCCGATTCTGGCCCGTTTCGTGGACAATTACTCACTGTTTCGGGGTCCCGGACTTATTTCCACGATTGATGAACCCTGGAGCGCATTTACGTGTCGGTCATAAATACTCATAGTTTTGGCCAATTCTGGCTAGTTTCATGGACTATTACTCACTGTTTTGGGGTCGTGGAGTGATTTCCACGATTGATGAACCCCGGGGTGCGTTTACGTGTCGGTCATAAATACTCGCAGTTTTGGCCGATTCTGGCCAGTTTCTTGGACTATTACTCACTGTTTTGGGGTCCCGAAGTGATTTCCACGATTGACGAATCCCGGGGTGCGTTTATGTGTTGGTCATAAACACTCGCAGTTATTGCGGATTCTGCCTCATTTCATGGACTATTATTCACTGTTTTTGGGTCCCGGAGTGATTTCCACAATTGACGAACCCCGAGGTGCGTTTACATGTCTATCGTCAACACTCACAAGTTTGGCCAATTCTGACCCGTTTCGTGGACTATTACTCACCGTTTTGGGGTCCCGAAGCGATTTCCATAGTTCTTGAACCCCAAGGTGCAATTACATGTCGGTCATCAACACCCGTAGTTTTGGCCGATTCTGGCCTGTTTCATGAACTATTACTCACTGTTATGGGGACCCGGAGTAATTCCCACAATTGACGAACCCCGGGGTGCGTTTATGTGTCGGTCATAAACACTTGCAGTTTTGGCCGATTCTGGCCCGTTTCGTGGACAATTACTCACTGTTTCGGGGTCCCGGACTTATTTTCACGATTGATGTACCCCGGAGCGCATTTACGTGTCGGTCATAAATACTCGTAGTTTTGGCCGATTCTGGCTAGTTTCATGGACTATTACTCACTGTTTTGGGGCCGCGGAGTGATTTCCACGATTGACGAACCCCGGGGTGCGTTTACGTGTCGGTCATCAACACTCGCAGTTTTGGCCGATTCTGGCCTGTTTCATGGACTATTACTGATTGTTTTGGTGTCCCGGACTGATTTCCACGATTGACGAACCCCGGGGTGCGTTTACGTGTCGATCATAAACACTCGCAGTTTTGGCCGATTATGACAAGTTTCATGGACTATTACTCACTGTTTTGGGGTCCGTGAGTGATTTCCATGATTGACCAATCCTAGGGTGCGTTTACGTGTCGGTCATCAACACCCGCAGTTTTGGCCGATTCTGGCTCGTTTTGTGGACTATTATTCACTGTTTTTGGGTCCCGGAGTGATTTCCACGATTGACGAACCCCGAGGTGCATTTACATGTCCGTCATCAACACTCACAACTCTGGCAAATTCTGACCCGTTTCGTGGACTATTACTCACCGTTTTAGGGTCCCGGACTTATTTGCACGATTGATGAACCCTGGAGCGCGTTTACGTGTCCGTCATAAATACTCGCAGTTTTGGCCGATTCTGGCCAGTTTCTTGGACTATTACTCACTGTTTTGGGGTCCCGAAGTGATTTCCACGATTGACGAACCCCGGGGTGCGTTTACGTGTTGGTCATAAACACTCGCAGTTATTGCGGATTCTGCCTCATTTCATGGACTATTAATCACTGTTTTTGGGTCCCGGAGTGATTTCCACAATTGACGAACCCCGAGGTGCGTTTACATGTCCGTCGTCAACACTCACAACTTTGGCCAATTCTGACCCGTTTCGTGGACTATTACTCACCGTTTTGGGGTCCCGAAGCGATTTCCATAGTTCTTGAACCCCAAGGTGCAATTACATGTCGGTCATCAACATCCGTAGTTTTGGCCGATTCTGGGCCGTTTCATGAACTATTACTCACTGTTTTGGGGACCCGGACTAATTCCCACGATTGACGAACCCCGGGGTGCGTTTATGTGTCGGTCATAAACACTTGCAGTTTTGGCCGATTCTGGCCCGTTTCGTGGACAATTACTCACTGTTTCGGGGTCCCGGACTTATTTCCACGATTGATGGACCCTGGAGCGCATTTACGTGTCGGTCATAAATACTCATAGTTTTGGCCAATTCTGGCTAGTTTCATGGACTATTACTCACTGTTTTGGGGTCGTGGAGTGATTTCCACGATTGATGAACCCCGGGGTGCGTTTACGTGTCGGTCATAAATACTCGCAGTTTTGGCCGATTCTGGCCAGTTTCTTGGACTATTACTCACTGTTTTGGGGTCCCGAAGTGATTTCCACGATTGACGAATCCCGGGGTGCGTTTATGTGTTGGTCATAAACACTCGCAGTTATTGCGGATTCTGCCTCATTTCATGGACTATTATTCACTGTTTTTGGGTCCCGGAGTGATTTCCACAATTGACGAACCCCGAGGTGCGTTTACATGTCTGTCGTCAACACTCACAAGTTTGGCCAATTCTGACCCGTTTCGCGGACTATTACTCACCGTTTTGGGGTCCCGAAGCGATTTCCATAGTTCTTGAACCCCAAGGTGCAATTACATGTCGGTCATCAACACCCGTAGTTTTGGCCGATTCTGGCCTGTTTCATGAACTATTACTCACTGTTATGGGGACCCGGAGTAATTCCCACAATTGACGAACCCCGGGGTGCGTTTATGTGTCGGTCATAAACACTTGCAGTTTTGGCCGATTCTGGCCCGTTTCGTGGACAATTACTCACTGTTTCGGGGTCCCGGACTTATTTTCACGATTGATGTACCCCGGAGCGCATTTACGTGTCGGTCATAAATACTCGTAGTTTTGGCCGATTCTGGCTAGTTTCATGGACTATTACTCACTGTTTTGGGGCCGCGGAGTGATTTCCACGATTGACGAACCCCGGGGTGCGTTTACGTGTCGGTCATCAACACTCGCAGTTTTGGCCGATTCTGGCCTGTTTCATGGACTATTACTGATTGTTTTGGTGTCCCGGACTGATTTCCACGATTGACGAACCCCGGGGTGCGTTTACGTGTCGATCATAAACACTCGCAGTTTTGGCCGATTATGACAAGTTTCATGGACTATTACTCACTGTTTTGGGGTCCGTGAGTGATTTCCATGATTGACCAATCCTAGGGTGCGTTTACGTGTCGGTCATCAACACCCGCAGTTTTGGCCGATTCTGGCTCGTTTTGTGGACTATTATTCACTGTTTTTGGGTCCCGGAGTGATTTCCACGATTGACGAACCCCGAGGTGCATTTACATGTCCGTCATCAACACTCACAACTCTGGCAAATTCTGACCCGTTTCGTGGACTATTACTCACCGTTTTAGGGTCCCGGACTTATTTGCACGATTGATGAACCCTGGAGCGCGTTTACGTGTCCGTCATAAATACTCGCAGTTTTGGCCGATTCTGGCCAGTTTCTTGGACTATTACTCACTGTTTTGGTGTCCCGAAGTGATTTCCACGATTGACGAACCCCGGGGTGCGTTTACGTGTTGGTCATAAACACTCGCAGTTATTGCGGATTCTGCCTCATTTCCTGGACTATTAATCACTGTTTTTGGGTCCCGGAGTGATTTCCACAATTGACGAACCCCGAGGTGCGTTTACATGTCCGTCGTCAACACTCACAACTTTGGCCAATTCTGACCCGTTTCGTGGACTATTACTCACCGTTTTGGGGTCCCGAAGCGATTTCCATAGTTCTTGAACCCCAAGGTGCAATTACATGTCGGTCATCAACATCCGTAGTTTTGGCCGATTCTGGGCCGTTTCATGAACTATTACTCACTGTTTTGGGGACCCGGACTAATTCCCACGATTGACGAACCCCGGGGTGCGTTTATGTGTCGGTCATAAACACTTGCAGTTTTGGCCGATTCTGGCCCGTTTCGTGGACAATTACTCACTGTTTCGGGGTCCCGGACTTATTTCCACGATTGATGGACCCTGGAGCGCATTTACGTGTCGGTCATAAATACTCATAGTTTTGGCCAATTCTGGCTAGTTTCATGGACTATTACTCACTGTTTTGGGGTCGTGGAGTGATTTCCACGATTGATGAACCCCGGGGTGCGTTTACGTGTCGGTCATAAATACTCGCAGTTTTGGCCGATTCTGGCCAGTTTCTTGGACTATTACTCACTGTTTTGGGGTCCCGAAGTGATTTCCACGATTGACGAATCCCGGGGTGCGTTTATGTGTTGGTCATAAACACTCGCAGTTATTGCGGATTCTGCCTCATTTCATGGACTATTATTCACTGTTTTTGGGTCCCGGAGTGATTTCCACAATTGACGAACCCCGAGGTGCGTTTACATGTCTGTCGTCAACACTCACAAGTTTGGCCAATTCTGACCCGTTTCGCGGACTATTACTCACCGTTTTGGGGTCCCGAAGCGATTTCCATAGTTCTTGAACCCCAAGGTGCAATTACATGTCGGTCATCAACACCCGTAGTTTTGGCCGATTCTGGCCTGTTTCATGAACTATTACTCACTGTTATGGGGACCCGGAGTAATTCCCACAATTGACGAACCCCGGGGTGCGTTTATGTGTCGGTCATAAACACTTGCAGTTTTGGCCGATTCTGGCCCGTTTCGTGGACAATTACTCACTGTTTCGGGGTCCCGGACTTATTTTCACGATTGATGTACCCCGGAGCGCATTTACGTGTCGGTCATAAATACTCGTAGTTTTGGCCGATTCTGGCTAGTTTCATGGACTATTACTCACTGTTTTGGGGTCGTGGAGTGATTTCCACGATTGATGAACCCCGGGGTGCGTTTACGTGTCGGTCATAAATACTCGCAGTTTTGGCCGATTCTGGCCAGTTTCTTGGACTATTACTCACTGTTTTGGGGTCCCGAAGTGATTTCCACGATTGACGAATCCCGGGGTGCGTTTATGTGTTGGTCATAAACACTCGCAGTTATTGCGGATTCTGCCTCATTTCATGGACTATTATTTACTGTTTTTGGGTCCCGGAGTGATTTCCACAATTGACGAACCCCGAGGTGCGTTTACATGTCTGTCGTCAACACTCACAAGTTTGGCCAATTCTGACCCGTTTCGCGGACTATTACTCACCGTTTTGGGGTCCCGAAGCGATTTCCATAGTTCTTGAACCCCAAGGTGCAATTACATGTCGGTCATCAACACCCGTAGTTTTGGCCGATTCTGGCCTGTTTCATGAACTATTACTCACTGTTATGGGGACCCGGAGTAATTCCCACAATTGACGAACCCCGGGGTGCGTTTATGTGTCGGTCATAAACACTTGCAGTTTTGGCCGATTCTGGCCCGTTTCGTGGACAATTACTCACTGTTTCGGGGTCCCGGACTTATTTTCACGATTGATGTACCCCGGAGCGCATTTACGTGTCGGTCATAAATACTCGTAGTTTTGGCCGATTCTGGCTAGTTTCATGGACTATTACTCACTGTTTTGGGGTCCCGAAGTGATTTCCACGATTGACGAACCCCGGGGTGCGTTTACGTGTTGGTCATAAACACTCGCAGTTATTGCGGATTCTGCCTCATTTCATGGACTATTAATCACTGTTTTTGGGTCCCGGAGTGATTTCCACAATTGACGAACCCCGAGGTGCGTTTACATGTCCGTCGTCAACACTCACAACTTTGGCCAATTCTGACCCGTTTCGTGGACTATTACTCACCGTTTTGGGGTCCCGAAGCGATTTCCATAGTTCTTGAACCCCAAGGTGCAATTACATGTCGGTCATCAACATCCGTAGTTTTGGCCGATTCTGGGCCGTTTCATGAACTATTACTCACTGTTTTGGGGACGCGGACTAATTCCCACGATTGACGAACCCCGGGGTGCGTTTATGTGTCGGTCATAAACACTTGCAGTTTTGGCCGATTCTGGCCCGTTTCGTGGACAATTACTCACTGTTTCGGGGTCCCGGACTTATTTCCACGATTGATGAACCCTGGAGCGCATTTACGTGTCGGTCATAAATACTCATAGTTTTGGCCAATTGTGGCTAGTTTCATGGACTATTACTCACTGTTTTGGGGTCTTGGAGTGATTTCCACGATTGATGAACCCCGGGGTGCGTTTACGTGTCGGTCATAAATACTCGCAGTTTTGGCCGATTCTGGCCAGTTTCTTGGACTATTACTCACTGTTTTGGGGTCCCGAAGTGATTTCCATGATTGACGAATCCCGGGGTGCATTTATGTGTTGGTCATAAACACTCGCAGTTATTGCGGATTCTGCCTCATTTCATGGACTATTATTCACTGTTTTTGGGTCCCGGAGTGATTTCCACAATTGACGAACCCCGAGGTGCGTTTACATGTCTGTCGTCAACACTCACAAGTTTGGCCAATTCTGACCCGTTTCTTGGACTATTACTCACTGTTTTGGGGTCCCGAAGTGATTTCCACGATTGACGAACCCCGGGGTGCGTTTACGTGTTGGTCATAAACACTCGCAGTTATTGCGGATTCTGCCTCATTTCGTGGACTATTAATCACTGTTTTTGGGTCCCGGAGTGATTTCCACAATTGACGAACCCCGAGGTGCGTTTACATGTCCGTCGTCAACACTCACAACTTTGGCCAATTCTGACCCGTTTCGTGGACTATTACTCACCGTTTTGGGGTCCCGAAGCGATTTCCATAGTTCTTGAACCCCAAGGTGCAATTACATGTCGGTCATCAACATCCGTAGTTTTGGCCGATTCTGGGCCGTTTCATGAACTATTACTCACTGTTTTGGGGACCCGGACTAATTCCCATGATTGACGAACCCCGGGGTGCGTTTATGTGTCGGTCATAAACACTTGCAGTTTTGGCCGATTCTGGCCCGTTTCGTGGACAATTACTCACTGTTTCGGGGTCCCGGACTTATTTCCACGATTGATGGACCCTGGAGCGCATTTACGTGTCGGTCATAAATACTCATAGTTTTGGCCAATTCTGGCTAGTTTCATGGACTATTACTCACTGTTTTGGGGTCGTGGAGTGATTTCCACGATTGATGAACCCCGGGGTGCGTTTACGTGTCGGTCATAAATACTCGCAGTTTTGGCCGATTCTGGCCAGTTTCTTGGACTATTACTCACTGTTTTGGGGTCCCGAAGTGATTTCCACGATTGACGAATCCCGGGGTGCGTTTATGTGTTGGTCATAAACACTCGCAGTTATTGCGGATTCTGCCTCATTTCATGGACTATTATTCACTGTTTTTGGGTCCCGGAGTGATTTCCACAATTGACGAACCCCGAGGTGCGTTTACATGTCTGTCGTCAACACTCACAAGTTTGGCCAATTCTGACCCGTTTCGTGGACTATTACTCACCGTTTTGGGGTCCCGAAGCGATTTCCATAGTTCTTGAACCCCAAGGTGCAATTACATGTCGGTCATCAACACCCGTAGTTTTGGCCGATTCTGGCCTGTTTCATGAACTATTACTCACTGTTATGGGGACCCGGAGTAATTCCCACAATTGACGAACCCCGGGGTGCGTTTATGTGTCGGTCATAAACACTTGCAGTTTTGGCCGATTCTGGCCCGTTTCGTGGACAATTACTCACTGTTTCGGGGTCCCGGACTTATTTTCACGATTGATGTACCCCGGAGCGCATTTACGTGTCGGTCATAAATACTCGTAGTTTTGGCCGATTCTGGCTAGTTTCATGGACTATTACGCACTGTTTTGGGGCCGCAGAGTGATTTCCACGATTGACGAACCCCGGGGTGCGTTTACGTGTCGGTCATCAACACTCGCAGTTTTTGGCCAATTCTGGCCTGTTTCATGGACTATTACTGATTGTTTTGGTGTCCCGGACTGATTTCCACGATTGACGAACCCCGGGGTGCGTTTACGTGTCGATCATAAACACTCGCAGTTTTGGCCGATTATGACAAGTTTCATGGACTATTACTCACTGTTTTGGGGTCCGTGAGTGATTTCCATGATTGACCAATCCTAGGGTGCGTTTACGTGTCGGTCATCAACACCCGCAGTTTTGGCCGATTCTGGCTCGTTTTGTGGACTATTATTCACTGTTTTTGGGTCCCGGAGTGATTTCCACGATTGACGAACCCCGAGGTGCGTTTACATGTCCGTCATCAACACTCACAACTCTGGCAAATTCTGACCCGTTTCGTGGACTATTACTCACCGTTTTAGGGTCCCGGACTTATTTGCACGATTGATGAACCCTGGAGCGCGTTTACGTGTCCGTCATAAATACTCGCAGTTTTGGCCGATTCTGGCCAGTTTCTTGGACTATTACTCACTGTTTTGGGGTCCCGAAGTGATTTCCACGATTGACGAACCCCGGGGTGCGTTTACGTGTTGGTCATAAACACTCGCAGTTATTGCGGATTCTGCCTCATTTCATGGACTATTAATCACTGTTTTTGGGTCCCGGAGTGATTTCCACAATTGACGAACCCCGAGGTGCGTTTACATGTCCGTCGTCAACACTCACAACTTTGGCCAATTCTGACCCGTTTCGTGGACTATTACTCACCGTTTTGGGGTCCCGAAGCGATTTCCATAGTTCTTGAACCCCAAGGTGCAATTACATGTCGGTCATCAACATCCGTAGTTTTGGCCGATTCTGGGCCGTTTCATGAACTATTACTCACTGTTTTGGGGACCCGGACTAATTCCCACGATTGACGAACCCCGGGGTGCATTTATGTGTCGGTCATAAACACTTGCAGTTTTGGCCGATTCTGGCCCGTTTCGTGGACAATTACTCACTGTTTCGGGGTCCCGGACTTATTTCCACGATTGATGAACCCTGGAGCACATTTACGTGTCGGTCATAAATACTCATAGTTTTGGCCAATTCTGGCTAGTTTCATGGACTATTACTCACTGTTTTGGGGTCGTGGAGTGATTTCCACGATTGATGAACCCCGGGGTGCGTTTACGTGTCGGTCATAAATACTCGCAGTTTTGGCCGATTCTGGCCAGTTTCTTGGACTATTACTCACTGTTTTGGGGTCCCGAAGTGATTTCCACGATTGACGAATCCCGGGGTGCGTTTATGTGTTGGTCATAAACACTCGCAGTTATTGCGGATTCTGCCTCATTTCATGGACTATTATTCACTGTTTTTGGGTCCCGGAGTGATTTCCACAATTGACGAACCCCGAGGTGCGTTTACATGTCTGTCGTCAACACTCACAAGTTTGGCCAATTCTGACCCGTTTCGCGGACTATTACTCACCGTTTTGGGGTCCCGAAGTGATTTCCATAGTTCTTGAACCCCAAGGTGCAATTACTTTCGGTCATCAACACCCGTAGTTTTGGCCGATTCTGGCCTGTTTCATGAACTATTACTCACTGTTATGGGGACCCGGAGTAATTCCCAGAATTGACGAACCCCGGGGTGCGTTTATGTGTCGGTCATAAACACTTGCAGTTTTGGCCGATTCTGGCCCGTTTCGTGGACAATTACTCACTGTTTCGGGGTCCCGGACTTATTTTCACGATTGATGTACCCCGGAGCGCATTTACGTGTCGGTCATAAATACTCGTAGTTTTGGCCGATTCTGGCTAGTTTCATGGACTATTACGCACTGTTTTGGGGCCGCAGAGTGATTTCCACGATTGACGAACCCCGGGGTGCGTTTACGTGTCGGTCATCAACACTCGCAGTTTTTGGCCGATTCTGGCCTGTTTCATGGACTATTACTGATTGTTTTGGTGTCCCGGACTGATTTCCACGATTGACGAACCCCGGGGTGCGTTTACGTGTCGATCATAAACACTCGCAGTTTTGGCCGATTATGACAAGTTTCATGGACTATTACTCACTGTTTTGGGGTCCGTGAGTGATTTCCATGATTGACCAATCCTAGGGTGCGTTTACGTGTCGGTCATCAACACCCGCAGTTTTGGCCGATTCTGGCTCGTTTTGTGGACTATTATTCACTGTTTTTGGGTCCCGGAGTGATTTCCACGATTGACGAACCCCGAGGTGCGTTTACATGTCCGTCATCAACACTCACAACTCTGGCAAATTCTGACCCGTTTCGTGGACTATTACTCACCGTTTTAGGGTCCCGAACTTATTTGCACGATTGATGAACCCTGGAGCGCGTTTACGTGTCCGTCATAAATACTCGCAGTTTTGGCCGATTCTGGCCAGTTTCTTGGACTATTACTCACTGTTTTGGGGTCCCGAAGTGATTTCCACGATTGACGAACCCCGGGGTGCGTTTACGTGTTGGTCATAATCACTCGCAGTTATTGCGGATTCTGCCTCATTTCATGGACTATTAATCACTGTTTTTGGGTCCCGGAGTGATTTCCACAATTGACGAACCCCGAGGTGCGTTTACATGTCCGTCGTCAACACTCACAACTTTGGCCAATTCTGACCCGTTTCGTGGACTATTACTCACCGTTTTGGGGTCCCGAAGCGATTTCCATAGTTCTTGAACCCCAAGGTGCAATTACATGTCGGTCATCAACATCCGTAGTTTTGGCCGATTCTGGGCCGTTTCATGAACTATTACTCACTGTTTTGGGGACCCGGACTAATTCCCACGATTGACGAACCCCGGGGTGCGTTTATGTGTCGGTCATAAACACTTGCAGTTTTGGCCGATTCTGGCCCGTCTCGTGGACAATTACTCACTGTTTCGGGGTCCCGAACTTATTTCCACGATTGATGAACCCTAGAGCGCATTTACGTGTCGGTCATAAATACTCATAGTTTTGGCCAATTCTGGCTAGTTTCATGGACTATTACTCACTGTTTTGGGGTCGTGGAGTGATTTCCACGATTGATGAACCCCGTGGTGCGTTTACGTGTCGGTCATAAATACTCGCAGTTTTGGCCGATTCTGGCCAGTTTCTTGGAGTATTACTCACTGTTTTGGGGTCCCGAAGTGATTTCCACGATTGACGAACCCCGGGGTGCGTTTACGTGTTGGTCATAAGCACTCGCAGTTATTGCGGATTCTGCCTCATTTCATGGACTATTAATCACTGTTTTTGGGTCCCGGAGTGATTTCCACAATTGACGAACCCCGAGGTGCGTTTACATGTCCGTCGTCAACACTCACAACTTTGGCCAATTCTGACCCGTTTCGTGGACTATTACTCACCGTTTTGGGGTCCCGAAGCGATTTCCATAGTTCTTGAACCCCAAGGTGCAATTACATGTCGGTCATCAACACCCGTAGTTTTGGCCGATTCTGGGCCGTTTCATGAACTATTACTCACTGTTTTGGGGACCCGGACTAATTCCCACGATTGACGAACCCCGGGGTGCGTTTATGTGTCGGTCATAAACACTTGCAGTTTTGGCCGATTCTGGCCCGTTTCGTGGACAATTACTCACTGTTTCGGGGTCCCGGACTTATTTCCACGATTGATGAACCCTGGAGCGCATTTATGTGTCGGTCATAAATACTCATAGTTTTGGCCGATTCTGGCCAGTTTCTTGGACTATTACTCACTGTTTTGGGGTCCCGAAGTGATTTCCACGATTGACGAATCCCGGGGTGCGTTTATGTGTTGGTCATAAACACTTGCAGTTATTGCGGATTCTGCCTCATTTCATGGACTATTATTCACTGTTTTTGGGTCCCGGAGTGATTTCCACAATTGACGAACCCCGAGGTGCGTTTACATGTCTGTCGTCAACACTCACAAGTTTGGCCAATTCTGACCCGTTTCGTGGACTATTACTCACCGTTTTGGGGTCCCGAAGCGATTTCCATAGTTCTTGAACCCCAAGGTGCAATTACATGTCGGTCATCAACACCCGTAGTTTTGGCCGATTCTGGCCTGTTTCATGAACTATTACTCACTGTTTTTGGGACCCGGACTAATTCCCACGATTGACGAACCCCGGGGTGCGTTTATGTGTCGGTCATAAACACTTGCAGTTTTGGCCGATTCTGGCCCGTTTCGTGGACAATTACTCACTGTTTCGGGGTCCCGGACTTATTTTCACGATTGATGTACCCCGGAGCGCATTTACGTGTCGGTCATAAATACTCGTAGTTTTGGCTGATTCTGGCTAGTTTCATGGACTATTACTCACTGTTTTGGGGTCGCGGAGTGATTTCCACGATTGATGAACCCCGGGGTGCGTTTACATATCGGTCATAAATACTCGCAGTTTTGGCCGATTCTGGCCAGTTTCTTGGACTATTACTCACTGTTTTGGGGTCCCGAAGTGATTTCCACGATTGACGAACCCCGGCGTGCGTTTACGTGTCGGTCATCAACACCCGCAGTTTTGGCCGATTCTGCCTCGTTTCGTGGACTATTATTCACTGTTTTTGGGTCCCGGAGTGATTTCCACAATTGACGAACCCCGAGGTGCGTTTACATGTCCGTCGTCAACACTCACAACTTTGGCCAATTCTGACCCGTTTCATGGACTATTACTCACCGTTTTGGGGTCCCGAAGCGATTTCCATAGTTCTTGAACCCCAAAGTGCAATCACATGTCGGTCATCAACACCCATAGTTTTGGCCGATTCTGACCCGTTTCATGAACTATTACTCACTGTTTTGGGGACCCGGACTAATTCCCACGAGTGACGAACCCCCGGGTGCGTTTATGTGTCGGTCATAAACACTTGCAGTTTTGGCCGATTCTGGCCCGTTTCGTGGACAATTACTCACTGTTTCGGGGTCCCGGACTTATTTCCACGATTGATGAACCCCGGAGCGCATTTACGTGTCGGTCATAAATACTCGTAGTTTTGGCCGATTCTGGCTAGTTTCATGGACTATTACGCACTGTTTTGGGGCCACGGAGTGATTTCCACGATTGACGAACCCCGGGGTGCGTTTACGTGTCGGTCATCAACACTCGCAGTTTTGGCCGATTATGACAAGTTTCATGGACTATTACTCACTGTTTTGGGGTCCGTGAGTGATTTCCATGATTGACCAATCCTAGGGTGCGTTTACGTGTCGGTCATCAACACCCGCAGTTTTGGCCGATTCTGGCTCGTTTCGTGGACTATTATTCACTGTTTTTGGGTCCCGGAGTGATTTCCACGATTGACGAACCCCGAGGTGCGTTTACATGTCCGTCATCAACACTCACAACTCTGGCAAATTCTGACCCGTTTCGTGGACTCTTACTCACCGTTTTAGGGTCCCGGACTTATTTGCACGATTGATGAACCCTGGAGCGCGTTTACGTGTCCGTCATAAATACTCGCAGTTTTGGCCGATTCTGGCCAGTTTCTTGGACTATTACTCACTGTTTTGGGGTCCCGAAGTGATTTCCACGATTGACGAACCCCGGGGTGCGTTTACGTGTTGGTCATAAACACTCGCAGTTATTGCGGATTCTGCCTCATTTCATGGACTATTAATCACTGTTTTTGGGTCCCGGAGTGATTTCCACAATTGACGAACCCCGAGGTGCGTTTACATGTCCGTCGTCAACACTCACAACTTTGGCCAATTCTGACCCGTTTCGTGGACTATTACTCACCGTTTTGGGGTCCCGAAGCGATTTCCATAGTTCTTGAACCCCAAGGTGCAATTACATGTCGGTCATCAACACCCGTAGTTTTGGCCGATTCTGGCCTCTTTCATGAACTATTACTCACTGTTATGGGGACCCGGACTAATTCCCACGATTGACGAACCCCGGGGTGCGTTTATGTGTCGGTCATAAACACTTGCAGTTTTGGCCGATTCTGGCCCGTTTCGTGGACAATTACTCACTGTTTCGGGGTCCCGGACTTATTTTCACGATTGATGTACCCCGGAGCGCATTTACGTGTCGGTCATAAATACTCGTAGTTTTGGCTGATTCTGGCTAGTTTCATGGACTATTACTCACTGTTTTGGGGTCGCGGAGTGATTTCCACGATTGATGAACCCCGGGGTGCGTTTACGTGTCGGTTATAAATACTCGCAGTTTTGGCCGATTCTGGCCAGTTTCTTGGACTATTACTCACTGTTTTCGGGTCCCGAAGTGATTTCCACGATTGACGAACCCCGGCGTGCGTTTACGTGTCGGTCATCAACACCCGCAGTTTTGCCCGATTCTGCCTCGTTTCGTGGACTATTATTCACTGTTTTTGGGTCCCGGAGTGATTTCCACAATTGACGAACCCCGAGGTGCGTTTACATGTCCGTCGTCAACACTCACAACTTTGGCCAATTCTGACCCGTTTCATGGACTATTACTCACCGTTTTGGGGTCCCGAAGCGATTTCCATAGTTCTTGAACCCCAAGGTGCAATTACATGTCGGTCATCAACACCCGTAGTTTTGGCCGATTCTGGCCTGTTTCATGAACTATTACCCTGGAGCGCATTTATGTGTCGGTCATAAATACTCATAGTTTTGGCCGATTCTGGCCAGTTTCTTGGACTATTACTCACTGTTTTGGGGTCCCGAAGTGATTTCCACGATTGACGAATCCCGGGGTGCGTTTATGTGTTGGTCATAAACACTCGCAGTTATTGCGGATTTTGCCTCATTTCATGGACTATTATTCACTGTTTTTGGGTCCCGGAGTGATTTCCACAATTGACGAACCCCGAGGTGCGTTTACATGTCTGTCGTCAACACTCACAAGTTTGGCCAATTCTGACCCGTTTCGTGGACTATTACTCACCGTTTTGGGGTCCCGAAGCGATTTCCATAGTTCTTGAACCCCAAGGTGCAATTACATGTCGGTCATCAACACCCGTAGTTTTGGCCGATTCTGGCCTGTTTCATGAACTATTACTCACTGTTTTTGGGACCCGGACTAATTCCCACGATTGACGAACCCCGGGGTGCGTTTATGTGTCGGTCATAAACACTTGCAGTTTTGGCCGATTCTGGCCCGTTTCGAGGACAATTACTCACTGTTTCGGGGTCCCGGACTTATTTCCACGATTGATGAACCCCGGAGCGCATTTACGTGTCGGTCATAAATACTCGTAGTTTTGGCCGATTCTGGCTAGTTTCATGGACTATTACTCACTGTTTTGGGGTCGTGGAGTGATTTCCATGATTGATGAACCCCGGGGTGTGTTTACGTGTCGGTCATAAATACTCGCAGTTTTGGCCGATTCTGGCCAGTTTCTTGGACTATTACTCACTGTTTTGGGGTCCCGAAGTGATTTCCACGATTGACGAATCCCGGGGTGCGTTTATGTGTTGGTCATAAACACTCGCAGTTATTGCGGATTCTGCCTCATTTCATGGACTATTATTCACTGTTTTTGGGTCCCGGAGTGATTTCCACAATTGACGAACCCCGAGGTGCGTTTACATGTCTGTCGTCAACACTCACAAGTTTGGCCAATTCTGACCCGTTTCGTGGACTATTACTCACCGTTTTGGGGTCCCGAAGCGATTTCCATAGTTCTTGAACCCCAAGGTGCAATTACATGTCGGTCATCAACACCCGTAGTTTTGGCCGATTCTGGCCTGTTTCATGAACTATTACTCACTGTTTTTGGGACCCGGACTAATTCCCACGATTGACGAACCCCGGGGTGCGTTTATGTGTCGGTCATAAACACTTGCAGTTTTGGCCGATTCTGGCCCGTTTCGAGGACAATTACTCACTGTTTCGGGGTCCCGGACTTATTTTCACGATTGATGTACCCCGGAGCGCATTTACGTGTCGGTCATAAATACTCGTAGTTTTGGCTGATTCTGGCTAGTTTCATGGACTATTACTCACTGTTTTGGGGTCGCGGAGTGATTTCCACGATTGATTCACCCCGGGGTGCGTTTACATGTCGGTCATAAATACTCGTAGTTTTGGCCGATTCTGGCCAGTTTCTTGGACTATTACTCACTGTTTTGGGGTCCCGAAGTGATTTCCACGATTGACGAACCCCGGCGTGCGTTTACGTGTCGGTCATCAACACCCGCAGTTTTGGCCGATTCTGCCTCGTTTCGTGGACTATTATTCACTGTTTTTGGGTCCCGGAGTGATTTCCACAATTGACGAACCCCGAGGTGCGTTTACATGTCCGTCGTCAACACTCACAACTTTGGCCAATTCTGACCCGTTTCATGGACTATTACTCACCGTTTTGGGGTCCCGAAGCGATTTCCATAGTTCTTGAACCCCAAGGTGCAATTACATGTCGGTCATCAACACCCGTAGTTTTGGCCGATTCTGGCCTGTTTCATGAACTATTACCCTGGAGCGCATTTATGTGTCGGTCATAAATACTCATAGTTTTGGCCGATTCTGGCCAGTTTCTTGGACTATTACTCACTGTTTTGGGGTCCCGAAGTGATTTCCACGATTGACGAATCCCGGGGTGCGTTTATGTGTTGGTCATAAACACTCGCAGTTATTGCGGATTTTGCCTCATTTCATGGACTATTATTCACTGTTTTTGGGTCCCGGAGTGATTTCCACAATTGACGAACCCCGAGGTGCGTTTACATGTCTGTCGTCAACACTCACAAGTTTGGCCAATTCTGACCCGTTTCGTGGACTATTACTCACCGTTTTGGGGTCCCGAAGCGATTTCCATAGTTCTTGAACCCCAAGGTGCAATTACATGTCGGTCATCAACACCCGTAGTTTTGGCCGATTCTGGCCTGTTTCATGAACTATTACTCACTGTTTTTGGGACCCGGACTAATTCCCACGATTGACGAACCCCGGGGTGCGTTTATGTGTCGGTCATAAACACTTGCAGTTTTGGCCGATTCTGGCCCGTTTCGAGGACAATTACTCACTGTTTCGGGGTCCCGGACTTATTTCCACGATTGATGAACCCCGGAGCGCATTTACGTGTCGGTCATAAATACTCGTAGTTTTGGCCGATTCTGGCTAGTTTCATGGACTATTACTCACTGTTTTGGGGTCGTGGAGTGATTTCCATGATTGATGAACCCCGGGGTGTGTTTACGTGTCGGTCATAAATACTCGCAGTTTTGGCCGATTCTGGCCAGTTTCTTGGACTATTACTCACTGTTTTGGGGTCCCGAAGTGATTTCCACGATTGACGAATCCCGGGGTGCGTTTATGTGTTGGTCATAAACACTCGCAGTTATTGCGGATTCTGCCTCATTTCATGGACTATTATTCACTGTTTTTGGGTCCCGGAGTGATTTCCACAATTGACGAACCCCGAGGTGCGTTTACATGTCTGTCGTCAACACTCACAAGTTTGGCCAATTCTGACCCGTTTCGTGGACTATTACTCACCGTTTTGGGGTCCCGAAGCGATTTCCATAGTTCTTGAACCCCAAGGTGCAATTACATGTCGGTCATCAACACCCGTAGTTTTGGCCGATTCTGGCCTGTTTCATGAACTATTACTCACTGTTTTTGGGACCCGGACTAATTCCCACGATTGACGAACCCCGGGGTGCGTTTATGTGTCGGTCATAAACACTTGCAGTTTTGGCCGATTCTGGCCCGTTTCGAGGACAATTACTCACTGTTTCGGGGTCCCGGACTTATTTTCACGATTGATGTACCCCGGAGCGCATTTACGTGTCGGTCATAAATACTCGTAGTTTTGGCTGATTCTGGCTAGTTTCATGGACTATTACTCACTGTTTTGGGGTCGCGGAGTGATTTCCACGATTGATTCACCCCGGGGTGCGTTTACATGTCGGTCATAAATACTCGTAGTTTTGGCCGATTCTGGCCAGTTTCTTGGACTATTACTCACTGTTTTGGGGTCCCGAAGTGATTTCCACGATTGACGAACCCCGGCGTGCGTTTACGTGTCGGTCATCAACACCCGCAGTTTTGGCCGATTCTGCCTCGTTTCGTGGACTATTATTCACTGTTTTTGGGTCCCGGAGTGATTTCCACAATTGACGAACCCCGAGGTGCGTTTACATGTCCGTCGTCAACACTCACAACTTTGGCCAATTCTGACCCGTTTCATGGACTATTACTCACCGTTTTGGGGTCCCGAAGCGATTTCCATAGTTCTTGAACCCCAAGGTGCAATTATATGTCGGTCATCAACACCCGTAGTTTTGGCCGATTCTGGCCCGTTTCATGAACTATTACTCACTGTTTTGGGGACCCGGAGTAATTCCCACGATTGACGAACCCCGGGGTGCGTTTATGTGTCGGTCATAAACACATGCAGTTTTGGCCGATTCTGGCCCGTTTCGTGGACAATTACTCACTGTTTCGGGGTCCCGGACTTATTTCCACGATTGATGAACCCCGGAGCGCATTTACGTGTCGGTCATAAATACTCGTAGTTTTGGCCGATTCTGGCTAGTTTCATGGACTATTACTCACTGTTTTGGTGTCGCGGAGTGATTTCCACGATTGACGAACCCCGGGGTGCGTTTACCTGTTGGTCATAAACACTCGCAGTTATTGCGGATTCTGCCTCATTTCATGGACTATTATTCACTGTTTTTGGGTCCCGGAGTGATTTCCACAATTGACGAACCCCGAGGTGCGTTTACATGTCCGTCGTCAACACTCACAACTTTGGCCGATTCTGACCCGTTTCGTGGACTATTACTCACCGTTTTGGGGTCCCGAAGCGATTTCCATAGTTCTTGAACCCCAAAGTGCAATCACATGTCGGTCATCAACACCCGTAGTTTTGGCCGATTCTGGGCCGTTTCATGAACTATTACTCACTGTTTTGGGGACCCGGACTAATTCCCACGATTGACGAACCCCGGGGTGCGTTTATGTGTCGGTCATAAACACTTGCAGTTTTGGCCGATTCTGGCCCGTTTCGAGGACAATTACTCACTGTTTCGGGGTCCCGGACTTATTTCCACGATTGATGAACCCCGGAGCGCATTTACGTGTCGGTCATAAATACTCGTAGTTTTGGCCGATTCTGGCTAGTTTCATGGACTATTACTCACTGTTTTGGGGTCGTGGAGTGATTTCCATGATTGATGAACCCCGGGGTGTGTTTACGTGTCGGTCATAAATACTCGCAGTTTTGGCCGATTCTGGCCAGTTTCTTGGACTATTACTCACTGTTTTGGGGTCCCGAAGTGATTTCCACGATTGACGAATCCCGGGGTGCGTTTATGTGTTGGTCATAAACACTCGCAGTTATTGCGGATTCTGCCTCATTTCATGGACTATTATTCACTGTTTTTGGGTCCCGGAGTGATTTCCACAATTGACGAACCCCGAGGTGCGTTTACATGTCTTTCGTCAACACTCACAAGTTTGGCCAATTCTGACCCGTTTCGTGGACTATTACTCACCGTTTTGGGGTCCCGAAGCGATTTCCATAGTTCTTGAACCCCAAGGTGCAATTACATGTCGGTCATCAACACCCGTAGTTTTGGCCGATTCTGGCCTGTTTCATGAACTATTACTCACTGTTTTTGGGACCCGGACTAATTCCCACGATTGACGAACCCCGGGGTGCGTTTATGTGTCGGTCATAAACACTTGCAGTTTTGGCCGATTCTGGCCCGTTTCGAGGACAATTACTCACTGTTTCGGGGTCCCGGACTTATTTTCACGATTGATGTACCCCGGAGCGCATTTACGTGTCGGTCATAAATACTCGTAGTTTTGGCTGATTCTGGCTAGTTTCATGGACTATTACTCACTGTTTTGGGGTCGCGGAGTGATTTCCACGATTGATGAACCCCGGGGTGCGTTTACATGTCGGTCATAAATACTCGCAGTTTTGGCCGATTCTGGCCAGTTTCTTGGACTATTACTCACTGTTTTGGGGTCCCGAAGTGATTTCCACGATTGACGAACCCCGGCGTGCGTTTACGTGTCGGTCATCAACACCCGCAGTTTTGGCCGATTCTGCCTCGTTTCGTGGACTATTATTCACTGTTTTTGGGTCCCGGAGTGATTTCCACAATTGACGAACCCCGAGGTGCGTTTACATGTCCGTCGTCAACACTCACAACTTTGGCCAATTCTGACCCGTTTCATGGACTATTACTCACCGTTTTGGGGTCCCGAAGCGATTTCCATAGTTCTTGAACCCCAAGGTGCAATTATATGTCGGTCATCAACACCCGTAGTTTTGGCCGATTCTGGCCCGTTTCATGAACTATTACTCACTGGTTTCGGGACCCGGAGTAATTCCCACGATTGACGAACCCCGGGGTGCGTTTATGTGTCGGTCATAAACACATGCAGTTTTGGCCGATTCTGGCCCGTTTCGTGGACAATTACTCACTGTTTCGGGGTCCCGGACTTATTTCCACGATTGATGAACCCCGGAGCGCATTTACGTGTCGGTCATAAATACTCGTAGTTTTGGCCGATTCTGGCTAGTTTCATGGACTATTACTCACTGTTTTGGTGTCGCGGAGTGATTTCCACGATTGACGAACCCCGGGGTGCGTTTACCTGTTGGTCATAAACACTCGCAGTTATTGCGGATTCTGCCTCATTTCATGGACTATTATTCACTGTTTTTGGGTCCCGGAGTGATTTCCACAATTGACGAACCCCGAGGTGCGTTTACATGTCCGTCGTCAACAATCACAACTTTGGCCGATTCTGACCCGTTTCGTGGACTATTACTCACCGTTTTGGGGTCCCGAAGCGATTTCCATAGTTCTTGAACCCCAAAGTGCAATCACATGTCGGTCATCAACACCCGTAGTTTTGGCCGATTCTGGGCCGTTTCATGAACTATTACTCACTGTTTTGGGGACCCGGACTAATTCCCACGATTGACGAACCCCGGGGTGCGTTTATGTGTCGGTCATAAACACTTGCAGTTTTGGCCGATTCTGGCCCGTTTCGTGGACAATTACTCACTGTTTCGGGGTCCCGGACTTATTTCCACGATTGATGAACCCTGGAGCGCATTTATGTGTCGGTCATAAATACTCATAGTTTTGGCCGATTCTGGCTAGTTTCATGGACTATTACTCACTGTTTTGGGGTCGTGGAGTGATTTCCATGATTGATGAACCCCGGGGTGTGTTTACGTGTCGGTCATAAATACTCGCAGTTTTGGCCGATTCTGGCCAGTTTCTTGGACTATTACTCACTGTTTTGGGGTCCCGAAGTGATTTCCACGATTGACGAATCCCGTGGTGCGTTTATGTGTTGGTCATAAACACTCGCAGTTATTGCGGATTCTGCCTCATTTCATGGACTATTATTCACTGTTTTTGGGTCCCGGAGTGATTTCCACAATTGACGAACCCCGAGGTGCGTTTACATGTCTGTCGTCAACACTCACAAGTTTGGCCAATTCTGACCCGTTTCGTGGACTATTACTCACCGTTTTGGGGTCCCGAAGCGATTTCCATAGTTCTTGAACCCCAAGGTGCAATTACATGTCGGTCATCAACACCCGTAGTTTTGGCCGATTCTGGCCTGTTTCATGAACTATTACTCACTGTTTTTGGGACCCGGACTAATTCCCACGATTGACGAACCCCGGGGTGCGTTTATGTGTCGGTCATAAACACTTGCAGTTTTGGCCGATTCTGGCCCGTTTCGTGGACAATTACTCACTGTTTCGGGGTCCCGGACTTATTTTCACGATTGATGTACCCCGGAGCGCATTTACGTGTCGGTCATAAATACTCGTAGTTTTGGCTGATTCTGGCTAGTTTCATGGACTATTACTCACTGTTTTGGGGTCGCGGAGTGATTTCCACGATTGATGAACCCCGGGGTGCGTTTACATGTCGGTCATAAATACTCGCAGTTTTGGCCGATTCTGGCCAGTTTCTTGGACTATTACTCACTGTTTTGGGGTCCCGAAGTGATTTCCACGATTGACGAACCCCGGCGTGCGTTTACGTGTCGGTCATCAACACCCGCAGTTTTGGCCGATTCTGCCTCGTTTCGTGGACTATTATTCACTGTTTTTGGGTCCCGGAGTGATTTCCACAATTGACGAACCCCGAGGTGCGTTTACATGTCCGTCGTCAACACTCACAACTTTGGCCAATTCTGACCCGTTTCATGGACTATTACTCACCGTTTTGGGGTCCCGAAGCGATTTCCATAGTTCTTGAACCCCAAGGTGCAATTACATGTCGGTCATCAACACCCGTAGTTTTGGCCGATTCTGGCCCGTTTCATGAACTATTACTCACTGGTTTGGGGACCCGGAGTAATTCCCACGATTGACGAACCCCGGGGTGCGTTTATGTGTCGGTCATAAACACATGCAGTTTTGGCCGATTCTGGCCCGTTTCGTGGATAATTACTCACTGTTTCGGGGTCCCGGACTTATTTCCACGATTGATGAACCCCGGAGCGCATTTACGTGTCGGTCATAAATACTCGTAGTTTTGGCCGATTCTGGCTAGTTTCATGGACTATTACTCACTGTTTTGGTGTCGCGGAGTGATTTCCACGATTGACGAACCCCGGGGTGCGTTTACCTGTTGGTCATAAACACTCGCAGTTATTGCGGATTCTGCCTCATTTCATGGACTATTATTCACTGTTTTTGGGTCCCGGAGTGATTTCCACAATTGACGAACCCCGAGGTGCGTTTACATGTCCGTCGTCAACAATCACAACTTTGGCCGATTCTGACCCGTTTCGTGGACTATTACTCACCGTTTTGGGGTCCCGAAACGATTTCCATAGTTCTTGAACCCCAAAGTGCAATCACATGTCGGTCACCAACACCCATAGTTTTGGCCGATTCTGGCCCGTTTCATGAACTATTACTCACTGTTTTGGGGACCCGCACTAATTCCCACGAGTGACGAACCCCCGGGTGCGTTTATGTGTCGGTCATAAACACTTGCAGTTTTGGCCGATTCTGGCCCGTTTCATGGACAATTACTCACTGTTTCGGGGTACCGGACTTATTTCCACGATTGATGAACCCTGGAGCGCATTTATGTGTCGGTCATAAATACTCATAGTTTTGGCCGATTCTGGCTAGTTTCATGGACTATTACTCACTGTTTTGGGGTCGTGGAGTGATTTCCATGATTGATGAACCCCGGGGTGTGTTTACGTGTCGGTCATAAATACTCGCAGTTTTGGCCGATTCTGGCCAGTTTCTTGGACTATTACTCACTGTTTTGGGGTCCCGAAGTGATTTCCACGATTGACGAATCCCGTGGTGTGTTTATGTGTTGGTCATAAACACTCGCAGTTATTGCGGATTCTGCCTCATTTCATGGACTATTATTCACTGTTTTTGGGTCCCGGAGTGATTTCCACAATTGACGAACCCCGAGGTGCGTTTACATGTCTGTCGTCAACACTCACAAGTTTGGCCAATTCTGACCCGTTTCGTGGACTATTACTCACCGTTTTGGGGTCCCGAAGCGATTTCCATAGTTCTTGAACCCCAAGGTGCAATTACATGTCGGTCATCAACACCCGTAGTTTTGGCCGATTCTGGCCTGTTTCATGAACTATTACTCACTGTTTTTGGGACCCGGACTAATTCCCACGATTGACGAACCCCGGGGTGCGTTTATGTGTCGGTCATAAACACTTGCAGTTTTGGCCGATTCTGGCCCGTTTCGTGGACAATTACTCACTGTTTCGGGGTCCCGGACTTATTTTCACGATTGATGTACCCCGGAGCGCATTTACGTGTCGGTCATAAATACTCGTAGTTTTGGCTGATTCTGGCTAGTTTCATGGACTATTACTCACTGTTTTGGGGTCGCGGAGTGATTTCCACGATTGATGAACCCCGGGGTGCGTTTACATGTCGGTCATAAATACTCGCAGTTTTGGCCGATTCTGGCCAGTTTCTTGGACTATTACTCACTGTTTTGGGGTCCCGAAGTGATTTCCACGATTGACGAACCCCGGCGTGCGTTTACGTGTCGGTCATCAACACCCGCAGTTTTGGCCGATTCTGCCTCGTTTCGTGGACTATTATTCACTGTTTTTGGGTCCCGGAGTGATTTCCACAATTGACGAACCCCGAGGTGCGTTTACATGTCCGTCGTCAACACTCACAACTTTGGCCAATTCTGACCCGTTTCATGGACTATTACTCACCGTTTTGGGGTCCCGAAGCGATTTCCATAGTTCTTGAACCCCAAGGTGCAATTACATGTCGGTCATCAACACCCGTAGTTTTGGCCGATTCTGGCCCGTTTCATGAACTATTACTCACTGGTTTGGGGACCCGGAGTAATTCCCACGATTGACGAACCCCGGGGTGCGTTTATGTGTCGGTCATAAACACATGCAGTTTTGGCCGATTCTGGCCCGTTTCGTGGATAATTACTCACTGTTTCGGGGTCCCGGACTTATTTCCACGATTGATGAACCCCGGAGCGCATTTACGTGTCGGTCATAAATACTCGTAGTTTTGGCCGATTCTGGCTAGTTTCATGGACTATTACTCACTGTTTTGGTGTCGCGGAGTGATTTCCACGATTGACGAACCCCGGGGTGCGTTTACCTGTTGGTCATAAACACTCGCAGTTATTGCGGATTCTGCCTCATTTCATGGACTATTATTCACTGTTTTTGGGTCCCGGAGTGATTTCCACAATTGACGAACCCCGAGGTGCGTTTACATGTCCGTCGTCAACAATCACAACTTTGGCCGATTCTGACCCGTTTCGTGGACTATTACTCACCGTTTTGGGGTCCCGAAACGATTTCCATAGTTCTTGAACCCCAAAGTGCAATCACATGTCGGTCACCAACACCCATAGTTTTGGCCGATTCTGGCCCGTTTCATGAACTATTACTCACTGTTTTGGGGACCCGCACTAATTCCCACGAGTGACGAACCCCCGGGTGCGTTTATGTGTCGGTCATAAACACTTGCAGTTTTGGCCGATTCTGGCCCGTTTCGTGGACAATTACTCACTGTTTCGGGGTACCGGACTTATTTCCACGATTGATGAACCCCGGAGCGCATTTACGTGTCGGTCATAAATACTCGTAGTTTTGGCCGATTCTGGCTAGTTTCATGGACTATTACGCACTGTTTTGGGGCCGCAGAGTGATTTCCACGATTGACGAACCCCGGGGTGCGTTTACGTGTCGGTCATAAATACTCGCAGTTTTGGCCGATTCTGGCCAGTTTCTTGGACTATTACTCACTGTTTTGGGGTCCCGAAGTGATTTCCACGATTGACGAATCCCGTGGTGCGTTTATGTGTTGGTCATAAACACTCGCAGTTATTGCGGATTCTGCCTCATTTCATGGACTATTATTCACTGTTTTTGGGTCCCGGAGTGATTTCCACAATTGACGAACCCCGAGGTGCGTTTACATGTCTGTCGTCAACACTCACAAGTTTGGCCAATTCTGACCCGTTTCGTGGACTATTACTCACCGTTTTGGGGTCCCGAAGCGATTTCCATAGTTCTTGAACCCCAAGGTGCAATTACATGTCGGTCATCAACACCCGTAGTTTTGGCCGATTCTGGCCTGTTTCATGAACTATTACTCACTGTTTTTGGGACCCGGACTAATTCCCACGATTGACGAACCCCGGGGTGCGTTTATGTGTCGGTCATAAACACTTGCAGTTTTGGCCGATTCTGGCCCGTTTCGTGGACAATTACTCACTGTTTCGGGGTCCCGGACTTATTTTCACGATTGATGTACCCCGGAGCGCATTTACGTGTCGGTCATAAATACTCGTAGTTTTGGCTGATTCTGGCTAGTTTCATGGACTATTACTCACTGTTTTGGGGTCGCGGAGTGATTTCCACGATTGATGAACCCCGGGGTGCGTTTACATGTCGGTCATAAATACTCGCAGTTTTGGCCGATTCTGGCCAGTTTCTTGGACTATTACTCACTGTTTTGGGGTCCCGAAGTGATTTCCACGATTGACGAACCCCGGCGTGCGTTTACGTGTCGGTCATCAACACCCGCAGTTTTGGCCGATTCTGCCTCGTTTCGTGGACTATTATTCACTGTTTTTGGGTCCCGGAGTGATTTCCACAATTGACGAACCCCGAGGTGCGTTTACATGTCCGTCGTCAACACTCACAACTTTGGCCAATTCTGACCCGTTTCATGGACTATTACTCACCGTTTTGGGGTCCCGAAGCGATTTCCATAGTTCTTGAACCCCAAGGTGCAATTACATGTCGGTCATCAACACCCGTAGTTTTGGCCGATTCTGGCCCGTTTCATGAACTATTACTCACTGGTTTGGGGACCTGGAGTAATTCCCACGATTGACGAACCCCGGGGTGCGTTTATGTGTCGGTCATAAACACATGCAGTTTTGGCCGATTCTGGCCCGTTTCGTGGATAATTACTCACTGTTTCGGGGTCCCGGACTTATTTCCACGATTGATGAACCCCGGAGCGCATTTACGTGTCGGTCATAAATACTCGTAGTTTTGGCCGATTCTGGCTAGTTTCATGGACTATTACTCACTGTTTTGGTGTCGCGGAGTGATTTCCACGATTGACGAACCCCGGGGTGCGTTTACCTGTTGGTCATAAACACTCGCAGTTATTGCGGATTCTGCCTCATTTCATGGACTATTATTCACTGTTTTTGGGTCCCGGAGTGATTTCCACAATTGACGAACCCCGAGGTGCGTTTACATGTCCGTCGTCAACAATCACAACTTTGGCCGATTCTGACCCGTTTCGTGGACTATTACTCACCGTTTTGGGGTCCCGAAACGATTTCCATAGTTCTTGAACCCCAAAGTGCAATCACATGTCGGTCACCAACACCCATAGTTTTGGCCGATTCTGGCCCGTTTCATGAACTATTACTCACTGTTTTGGGGACCCGCACTAATTCCCACGAGTGACGAACCCCCGGGTGCGTTTATGTGTCGGTCATAAACACTTGCAGTTTTGGCCGATTCTGGCCCGTTTCGTGGACAATTACTCACTGTTTCGGGGTACCGGACTTATTTCCACGATTGATGAACCCCGGAGCGCATTTACGTGTCGGTCATAAATACTCGTAGTTTTGGCCGATTCTGGCTAGTTTCATGGACTATTACGCACTGTTTTGGGGCCGCAGAGTGATTTCCACGATTGACGAACCCCGGGGTGCGTTTACGTGTCGGTCATCAACACTCGCAGTTTTTGGCCGATTCTGGCCTGTTTCATGGACTATTACTGATTGTTTTGGTGTCCCGGACTGATTTCCACGATTGACGAACCCCGGGGTGCGTTTACGTGTCGATCATAAACACTCGCAGTTTTGGCCGATTATGACAAGTTTCATGGACTATTACTCACTGTTTTGGGGTCCATGAGTGATTTCCATGATTGACCAATCCTAGGGTGCGTTTACGTGTCGGTCATCAACACCCGCAGTTTTGGCCGATTCTGGCTCGTTTCGTGGACTATTATTCACTGTTTTTGGGTCCCGGAGTGATTTCCACGATTGACGAACCCCGAGGTGCGTTTACATGTCCGTCGTCAACACTCACAACTCTGGCAAATTCTGACCCGTTTCGTGGACTATTACTCACCGTTTTAGGGTCCCGGACTTATTTGCACGATTGATGAACCCTGGAGCGCGTTTACGTGTCGGTCATAAATACTCGCAGTTTTGGCCGATTCTGGCCAGTTTCTTGGACTATTACTCACTGTTTTGGGGAACCGAAGTGATTTCCACGATTGACGAACCCCGGGGTGCGTTTACGTGTTGGTCATAAACACTCGCAGTTATTGCGGATTCTGCCTCATTTCATGGACTATTATTCACTGTTTTTGGGTCCCGGAGTGATTTCCACAATTGACGAACCCCGAGGTGCGTTTACATGTCCGTCGTCAACACTCACAACTTTGGCCAATTCTGACCCGTTTCGTGGACTATTACTCACCGTTTTGGGGTCCCGAAGCGATTTCCATAGTTCTTGAACCCCAAGGTGCAATTACATGTCGGTCATCAACACCCGTAGTTTTGGCCGATTCTGGCCCGTTTCATGAACTATTACTCACTGGTTTGGGGACCTGGAGTAATTCCCACGATTGACGAACCCCGGGGTGCGTTTATGTGTCGGTCATAAACACATGCAGTTTTGGCCGATTCTGGCCCGTTTCGTGGACAATTACTCACTGTTTCGGGGTCCCGGACTTATTTCCACGATTGATGAACCCCGGAGCGCATTTACGTGTCGGTCATAAATACTCGTAGTTTTGGCCGATTCTGGCTAGTTTCATGGACTATTACTCACTGTTTTGGTGTCGCGGAGTGATTTCCACGATTGACGAACCCCGGGGTGCGTTTACCTATTGGTCATAAACACTCGCAGTTATTGCGGATTCTGCCTCATTTCATGGACTATTATTCACTGTTTTTGGGTCCCGGAGTGATTTCCACAATTGACGAACCCCGAGGTGCGTTTACATGTCCGTCGTCAACAATCACAACTTTGGCCGATTCTGACCCGTTTCGTGGACTATTACTCACCGTTTTGGGGTCCCGAAGCGATTTCCATAGTTCTTGAACCCCAAAGTGCAATCACATGTCGGTCACCAACACCCATAGTTTTGGCCGATTCTGGCCCGTTTCATGAACTATTACTCACTGTTTTGGGGACCCGCACTAATTCCCACGAGTGACGAACCCCCGGGTGCGTTTATGTGTCGGTCATAAACACTTGCAGTTTTGGCCGATTCTGGCCCGTTTCGTGGACAATTACTCACTGTTTCGGGGTACCGGACTTATTTCCACGATTGATGAACCCCGGAGCGCATTTACGTGTCGGTCATAAATACTCGTAGTTTTGGCCGATTCTGGCTAGTTTCATGGACTATTACGCACTGTTTTGGGGCCGCAGAGTGATTTCCACGATTGACGAACCCGGGGGTGCGTTTACGTGTCGGTCATCAACACTCGCAGTTTTTGGCCGATTCTGGCCTGTTTCATGGACTATTACTGATTGTTTTGGTGTCCCGGACTGATTTCCACGATTGACGAACCCCGGGGTGCGTTTACGTGTCGATCATAAACACTCGCAGTTTTGGCCGATTATGACAAGTTTCATGGACTATTACTCACTGTTTTGGGGTCCGTGAGTGATTTCCATGATTGACCAATCCTAGGGTGCGTTTACGTGTCGGTCATCAACACCCGCAGTTTTGGCCGATTCTGGCTCGTTTCGTGGACTATTATTCACTGTTTTTGGGTCCCGGAGTGATTTCCACGATTGACGAACCCCGAGGTGCGTTTACATGTCCGTCGTCAACACTCACAACTCTGGCAAATTCTGACCCGTTTCGTGGACTATTACTCACCGTTTTAGGGTCCCGGACTTATTTGCACGATTGATGAACCCTGGAGCGCGTTTACGTGTCGGTCATAAATACTCGCAGTTTTGGCCGATTCTGGCCAGTTTCTTGGACTATTACTCACTGTTTTGGGGAACCGAAGTGATTTCCACGATTGACGAACCCCGGGGTGCGTTTACGTGTTGGTCATAAACACTCGCAGTTATTGCGGATTCTGCCTCATTTCATGGACTATTATTCACTGTTTTTGGGTCCCGGAGTGATTTCCACAATTGACGAACCCCGAGGTGCGTTTACATGTCCGTCGTCAACACTCACAACTTTGGCCAATTCTGACCCGTTTCGTGGACTATTACTCACCGTTTTGGGGTCCCGAAGCGATTTCCATAGTTCTTGAACCCCAAGGTGCAATTACATGTCGGTCATCAACACCCGTAGTTTTGGCCGATTCTGGCCCGTTTCATGAACTATTACTCACTGGTTTGGGGACCTGGAGTAATTCCCACGATTGACGAACCCCGGGGTGCGTTTATGTGTCGGTCATAAACACATGCAGTTTTGGCCGATTCTGGCCCGTTTCGTGGACAATTACTCACTGTTTCGGGGTCCCGGACTTATTTCCACGATTGATGAACCCCGGAGCGCATTTACGTGTCGGTCATAAATACTCGTAGTTTTGGCCGATTCTGGCTAGTTTCATGGACTATTACTCACTGTTTTGGTGTCGCGGAGTGATTTCCACGATTGACGAACCCCGGGGTGCGTTTACCTGTTGGTCATAAACACTCGCAGTTATTGCGGATTCTGCCTCATTTCATGGACTATTATTCACTGTTTTTGGGTCCCGGAGTGATTTCCACAATTGACGAACCCCGAGGTGCGTTTACATGTCCGTCGTCAACAATCACAACTTTGGCCGATTCTGACCCGTTTCGTGGACTATTACTCACCGTTTTGGGGTCCCGAAGCGATTTCCATAGTTCTTGAACCCCAAAGTGCAATCACATGTCGGTCACCAACACCCATAGTTTTGGCCGATTCTGGCCCGTTTCATGAACTATTACTCACTGTTTTGGGGACCCGCACTAATTCCCACGAGTGACGAACCCCCGGGTGCGTTTATGTGTCGGTCATAAACACTTGCAGTTTTGGCCGATTCTGGCCCGTTTCGTGGACAATTACTCACTGTTTCGGGGTACCGGACTTATTTCCACGATTGATGAACCCCGGAGCGCATTTACGTGTCGGTCATAAATACTCGTAGTTTTGGCCGATTCTGGCTAGTTTCATGGACTATTACGCACTGTTTTGGGGCCGCAGAGTGATTTCCACGATTGACGAACCCGGGGGTGCGTTTACGTGTCGGTCATCAACACTCGCAGTTTTTGGCCGATTCTGGCCTGTTTCATGGACTATTACTGATTGTTTTGGTGTCCCGGACTGATTTCCACGATTGACGAACCCCGGGGTGCGTTTACGTGTCGATCATAAACACTCGCAGTTTTGGCCGATTATGACAAGTTTCATGGACTATTACTCACTGTTTTGGGGTCCGTGAGTGATTTCCATGATTGACCAATCCTAGGGTGCGTTTACGTGTCGGTCATCAACACCCGCAGTTTTGGCCGATTCTGGCTCGTTTCGTGGACTATTATTCACTGTTTTTGGGTCCCGGAGTGATTTCCACGATTGACGAACCCCGAGGTGCGTTTACATGTCCGTCGTCAACACTCACAACTCTGGCAAATTCTGACCCGTTTCGTGGACTATTACTCACCGTTTTAGGGTCCCGGACTTATTTGCACGATTGATGAACCCTGGAGCGCGTTTACGTGTCGGTCATAAATACTCGCAGTTTTGGCCGATTCTGGCCAGTTTCTTGGACTATTACTCACTGTTTTGGGGAACCGAAGTGATTTCCACGATTGACGAACCCCGGGGTGCGTTTACGTGTTGGTCATAAACACTCGCAGTTATTGCGGATTCTGCCTCATTTCATGGACTATTATTCACTGTTTTTGGGTCCCGGAGTGATTTCCACAATTGACGAACCCCGAGGTGCGTTTACATGTCCGTCGTCAACACTCACAACTTTGGCCAATTCTGACCCGTTTCGTGGACTATTACTCACCGTTTTGGGGTCCCGAAGCGATTTCCATAGTTCTTGAACCCCAATGTGCAATTAGATGTCGGTCATCAACACCCGTAGTTTTGGCCGATTCTGGGTCGTTTCATGAACTATTACTCACTGTTTTGGGGACCCGGACTAATTCCCACGATTGACGAACCCCGGGGTGCGTTTATGTGTCGGTCATAAACACTTGCAGTTTTGGCCGATTCTGGCCCGTTTCGTGGACAATTACTCACTGTTTCGGGGTCCCGGACTTATTTCCACGATTGATGAACCCTGGAGCGCATTTACGTGTCGGTCATAAATACTCATAGTTTTGGCCGATTCTGGCTAGTTTCATGGACTATTACTCACTGTTTTGGGGTCGTGGAGTGATTTCCACGATTGATGAACCTCGGGGTGCGTTTACGTGTCGGTCATAAATACTCGCAGTTTTGGCCGATTCTGGCCAGTTTCTTGGACTATTACTCACTGTTTTGGGGTCCCGAAGTGATTTCCACGATTGACGAATCTCGGGGTGCGTTTATGTGTTGGTCATAAACACTCGCAGTTATTGCGGATTCTGCCTCATTTCATGGACTATTATTCACTGTTTTTGGGTCCCGGAGTGATTTCCACAATTGACGAACCCCGAGGTGCGTTTACATGTCTGTCGTCAACACTCACAAGTTTGGCCAATTCTGACCCGTTTCGTGGACTATTACTCACCATTTTGGGGTCCCGAAGCGATTTCCATAGTTCTTGAACCCCAAGGTGCAATTACATGTCGATCATCAACACCCGTAGTTTTGGCCGATTCTCGCCTGTTTCATGAACTATTACTCACTGTTTTGGGGACCCGGACTAATTCCCACGATTGACGAACCCCGGGGTGCGTTTATGTGTCGGTCATAAACACTTGCAGTTTTGGCCGATTCTGGCCCGTTTCGTGGACAATTACTCACTGTTTCGGGGTCCCGGACTTATTTTCACGATTGATGTACCCCGGAGCGCATTTACGTGTCGGTCATAAATACTCGTAGTTTTGGCTGATTCTGGCTAGTTTCATGGACTATTACTCACTGTTTTGGGGTCCCGGAGTGATTTCCACGATTGATGAACCCCGGGGTGCGTTTACGTGTCGGTCATAAATACTCGCAGTTTTGGCCGATTCTGGCCAGTTTCTTGGACTATTACTCACTGTTTTGGGGTCCCGAAGTGATTTCCACGATTGACGAACCCCGGCGTGCGTTTACGTGTCGGTCATCAACACCCGCAGTTTTGGCCGATTCTGCCTCGATTCGTGGACTATTATTCACTGTTTTTGGGTCCCGGAGTGATATCCACAATTGACGAACCCCGAGGTGCGTTTACATGTCCGTCGTCAACACTCACAACTTTGGCCAATTCTGACCCGTTTCATGGACTATTACTCACCGTTTTGGGGTCCCGAAGCGATTTCCATAGTTCTTGAACCCCAAGGTGCAATTACATGTCGGTCATCAACACCCGTAGTTTTGGCCGGTTCTGGCCCGTTTCATGAACTATTACTCACTGTTTTGGGGACCCGGAGTAATTCCCACGATTGACGAACCCCGGGGTGCGTTTATGTGTCGGTCATAAACACATGCAGTTTTGGCCGATTCTGGCCCGTTTCGTGGACCATTACTCACTGTTTCGGGGTCCCGGACTTATTTCCACGATTGATGAACCCCGGAGCGCATTTACGTGTCGGTCATAAATACTCGTAGTTTTGGCCGATTCTGGCTAGTTTCATGGACTATTACTCACTGTTTTGGTGTCGCGGAGTGATTTCCACGATTGACGAACCCCGGGGTGCGTTTACCTGTTGGTCATAAACACTCGCAGTTTTGGCCGATTCTGGCCTGTTTCATGGACTATTACTGATTGTTTTGGTGTCCCGGACTGATTTCCACGATTGACGAACCCCGGGGTGCGTTTACGTGTCGATCATAAACACTCGCAGTTTTGGCCGATTATGACAAGTTTCATGGACTATTACTCACTGTTTTGGGGTCCGTGAGTGATTTCCATGATTGACCAATCCTAGGGTGCGTTTACGTGTCGGTCATCAACACCCGCAGTTTTGGCCGATTCTGGCTCGTTTCGTGGACTATTATTCACTGTTTTTGGGTCCCGGAGTGATTTCCACGATTGACGAACCCCGAGGTGCGTTTACATGTCCATCATCAACACTCACAACTCTGGCAAATTCTGACCCGTTTCGTGGACTATTACTCACCGTTTTAGGGTCCCGGACTTATTTGCACGATTGATGAACCCTGGAGCGCGTTTACGTGTCGGTCATAAATACTCGCAGTTTTGGCCGATTCTGGCCAGTTTCTTGGACTATTACTCACTGTTTTGGGGTCCCGAAGTGATTTCCACGATTGACGAACCCCGGGGTGCGTTTACGTGTTGGTCATAAACACTCGTAGTTTTGGCCAATTCTGGCTAGTTTCATGGACTATTACGCACTGTTTTGGGGCCACGGAGTGATTTCCACGATTGACGAACCCCGAGGTGCGTTTACATGTCCGTCGTCAACACTCACAACTTTGGCCAATTCTGACCCGTTTCGTGGACTATTACTCACCGTTTTGGGGTCCCGAAGCGATTTCCATAGTTCTTGAACCCCAATGTGCAATTAGATGTCGGTCATCAACACCCGTAGTTTTGGCCGATTCTGGGCCGTTTCATGAACTATTACTCACTGTTTTGGGGACCCGGACTAATTCCCACGATTGACGAACCCCGGGGTGCGTTTATGTGTCGGTCATAAACACTCGCAGTTTTGGCCGATTATGACAAGTTTCATGGACTATTACTCACTGTTTTGGGGTCCGTGAGTGATTTCCATGATTGACCAATCCTAGGGTGCGTTTACGTGTCGGTCATCAACACCCGCAGTTTTGGCCGATTCTGGCTCGTTTCGTGGACTATTATTCACTGTTTTTGGGTCCCGGAGTGATTTCCACGATTGACGAACCCCGAGGTGCGTTTACATGTCCATCGTCAACACTCACAACTCTGGCAAATTCTGACCCGTTTCGTGGACTATTACTCACCGTTTTAGGGTCCCGGACTTATTTGCACGATTGATGAACCCTGGAGCGCGTTTACGTGTCGGTCATAAATACTCGCAGTTTTGGCCGATTCTGGCCAGTTTCTTGGACTATTACTCACTGTTTTGGGGTCCCGAAGTGATTTCCACGATTGACGAACCCCGGGGTGCGTTTACGTGTTGGTCATAAACACTCGTAGTTTTGGCCGATTCTGTCTAGTTTCATGGACTATTACGCACTGTTTTGGGGCCACGGAGTGATTTCCACGATTGACGAACCCCGAGGTGCGTTTACATGTCCGTCGTCAACACTCACAACTTTGGCCAATTCTGACCCGTTTCGTGGACTATTACTCACCATTTTGGGGTCCCGAAGCGATTTCCATAGTTCTTGAACCCCAATGTGCAATTAGATGTCGGTCATCAACACCCGTAGTTTTGGCCGATTCTGGGCCGTTTCATGAACTATTACTCACTGTTTTGGGGACCCGGACTAATTCCCACGATTGACGAACCCCGGGGTGCGTTTATGTGTCGGTCATAAACACTTGCAGTTTTGGCCGATTCTGGCCCGTTTCGTGGACAATTACTCACTGTTTCGGGGTCCCGGACTTATTTCCACGATTGATTAACCCTGGAGCGCATTTACGTGTCGGTCATAAATACTCATAGTTTTGGCCGATTCTGGCTAGTTTCATGGACTATTACTCACTGTTTTGGGGTCGTGGAGTGATTTCCACGATTGATGAACCCCGGGGTGCGTTTACGTGTCGGTCATAAATACTCGCAGTTTTGGCCGATTCTGGCCAGTTTCTTGGACTATTACTCACTGTTTTGGGGTCCCGAAGTGATTTCCACGATTGACGAATCTCGGGGTGCGTTTATGTGTTGGTCATAAACACTCGCAGTTTTGGCCGATTCTGGCCAGTTTCTTGGACTATTACTCACTGTTTTGGGGTCCCGAAGTGATTTCCACGATTGACGAACCCCGGGGTGCGTTTACGTGTTGGTCATAAACACTCGTTGTTTTGGCCGATTCTGTCTAGTTTCATGGACTATTACGCACTGTTTTGGGGCCACGGAGTGATTTCCACGATTGACGAACCCCGAGGTGCGTTTACATGTCCGTCGTCAACACTCACAACTTTGGCCAATTCTGACCCGTTTCGTGGACTATTACTCACCGTTTTGGGGTCCCGAAGCGATTTCCATAGTTCTTGAACCCCAATGTGCAATTAGATGTCGGTCATCAACACCCGTAGTTTTGGCCGATTCTGGGCCGTTTCATGAACTATTACTCACTGTTTTGGGGACCCGGACTAATTCCCACGATTGACGAACCCCGGGGTGCGTTTATGTGTCGGTCATAAACACTTGCAGTTTTGGCCGATTCTGGCCCGTTTCATGGACAATTACTCACTGTTTCGGGGTCCCGGACTTATTTCCACGATTGATTAACCCTGGAGCGCATTTACGTGTCGGTCATAAATACTCATAGTTTTGGCCGATTCTGGCTAGTTTCATGGACTATTACTCACTGTTTTGGGGTCGTGGAGTGATTTCCACGATTGATGAACCCCGGGGTGCGTTTACGTGTCGGTCATAAATACTCGCAGTTTTGGCCGATTCTGGCCAGTTTCTTGGACTATTACTCACTGTTTTGGGGTCCCGAAGTGATTTCCACGATTGACGAATCTCGGGGTGCGTTTATGTGTTGGTCATAAACACTCGCAGTTATTGCGGATTCTGCCTCATTTCATGGACTATTATTCACTGTTTTTGGGTCCCGGAGTGATTTCCACAATTGACGAACCCCGAGGTGCGTTTACATGTCTGTCGTCAACACTCACAAGTTTGGCCAATTCTGACCCGTTTCGTGGACTATTACTCACCATTTTGGGGTCCCGAAGCGATTTCCATAGTTCTTGAACCCCAAGGTGCAATTACATGTCGGTCATCAACACCCGTAGTTTTGGCCGATTCTCGCCTGTTTCATGAACTATTACTCACTGTTTTGGGGACCCGGACTAATTCCCACGATTGACGAACCCCGGGGTGCGTTTATGTGTCGGTCATAAACACTTGCAGTTTTGGCCGATTCTGGCCCGTTTCGTGGACTACTCACTGTTTCGGGGTCCCGGACTTATTTTCACGATTGATGTACCCCGGAGCGCATTTACGTGTCGGTCATAAATACTCGTAGTTTTGGCTGATTCTGGCTAGTTTCATGGACTATTACTCACTGTTTTGGGGTCCCGGAGTGATTTCCACGATTGATGAACCCCGGGGTGCGTTTACGTGTCGGTCATAAATACTCGCAGTTTTGGCCGATTCTGGCCAGTTTCTTGGACTATTACTCACTGTTTTGGGGTCCCGAAGTGATTTCCACGATTGACGAACCCCGGCGTGCGTTTACGTGTCGGTCATCAACACCCGCAGTTTTGGCCGATTCTGCCTCGATTCGTGGACCATTATTCACTGTTTTTGGGTCCCGGAGTGATTTCCACAATTGACGAACCCCGAGGTGCGTTTACATGTCCGTCGTCAACACTCACAACTTTGGCCAATTCTGACCCGTTTCATGGACTATTACTCACCGTTTTGGGGTCCCGAAGCGATTTCCATAGTTCTTGAACCCCAAGGTGCAATTACATGTCGGTCATCAACACCCGTAGTTTTGGCCGATTCTGGCCCGTTTCATGAACTATTACTCACTGTTTTGGGGACCCGGAGTAATTCCCACGATTGACGAACCCCGGGGTGCGTTTATGTGTCGGTCATAAACACATGCAGTTTTGGCCGATTCTGGCCCGTTTCGTGGACAATTACTCACTGTTTCGGGGTCCCGGACTTATTTCCACGATTGATGAACCCCGGAGCGCATTTACGTGTCGGTCATAAATACTCGTAGTTTTGGCCGATTCTGGCTAGTTTCATGGACTATTACTCACTGTTTTGGTGTCGCGGAGTGATTTCCACGATTGACGAACCCCGGGGTGCGTTTACCTGTTGGTCATAAACACTCGCAGTTATTGCGGATTCTGCCTCATTTCATGGACTATTATTCACTGTTTTTGGGTCCCGGAGTGATTTCCACAATTGACGAACCCCGAGGTGCGTTTACATGTCCGTCGTCAACACTCACAACTTTGGCCGATTCTGACCCGTTTCGTGGACTATTACTCACCGTTTTGGGGTCCCGAAGCGATTTCCATAGTTCTTGAACCCCAAAGTGCAATCACATGTCGGTCATCAACACCCATAGTTTTGGCCGATTCTGGCCCGTTTCATGAACTATTACTCACTGTTTTGGGGACCCGCACTAATTCCCACGAGTGACGAACCCCCGGGTGCGTTTATGTGTCGGTCATAAACACTTGCAGTTTTGGCCGATTCTGGCCCGTTTCGTGGACAATTACTCACTGTTTCGGGGTCCCGGACTTATTTCCACGATTGATGAACCCCGGAGCGCATTTACGTGTCGGTCATAAATACTCGTAGTTTTGGCCGATTCTGGCTAGTTTCATGGACTATTACGCACTGTTTTGGGGCCACGGAGTGATTTCCACGATTGACGAACCCCGGGGTGCGTTTACGTGTCGGTCATCAACACTCGCAGTTTTGGCCGATTCTGGCCTGTTTCATGGACTATTACTGATTGTTTTGGTGTCCCGGACTGATTTCCACGATTGACGAACCCCGGGGTGCCTTTACGTGTCGATCATAAACACTCGCAGTTTTGGCCGATTATGACAAGTTTCATGGACTATTACTCACTGTTTTGGGGTCCGTGAGTGATTTCCATGATTGACCAATCCTAGGGTGCGTTTACGTGTCGGTCATCAACACCCGCAGTTTTGGCCGATTCTGGCTCGTTTCGTGGACTATTATTCACTGTTTTTGGGGCCCGGAGTGATTTCCACGATTGACGAACCCCGAGGTGCGTTTACATGTCCATCGTCAACACTCACAACTCTGGCAAATTCTGACCCGTTTCGTGGACTATTACTCACCGTTTTAGGGTCCCGGACTTATTTGCACGATTGATGAACCCTGGAGCGCGTTTACGTGTCGGTCATAAATACTCGCAGTTTTGGCCGATTCTGGCCAGTTTCTTGGACTATTACTCACTGTTTTGGGGTCCCGAAGTGATTTCCACGATTGACGAACCCCGGGGTGCGTTTACGTGTTGGTCATAAACACTCGTAGTTTTGGCCGATTCTGGCTAGTTTCATGGACTATTACGCACTGTTTTGGGGCCACGGAGTGATTTCCACGATTGACGAACCCCGAGGTGCGTTTACATGTCCGTCGTCAACACTCACAACTTTGGCCAATTCTGACCCGTTTCGTGGACTATTACTCACCGTTTTGGGGTCCCGAAGCGATTTCCATAGTTCTTGAACCCCAATGTGCAATTAGATGTCGGTCATCAACACCCGTAGTTTTGGCCGATTCTGGGCCGTTTCATGAACTATTACTCACTGTTTTGGGGACCCGGACTAATTCCCACGATTGACGAACCCCGGGGTGCGTTTATGTGTCGGTCATAAACACTTGCAGTTTTGGCCGATTCTGGCCCGTTTCGTGGACAATTACTCACTGTTTCGGGGTCCCGGACTTATTTCCACGATTGATTAACCCTGGAGCGCATTTACGTGTCGGTCATAAATACTCATAGTTTTGGCCGATTCTGGATAGTTTCATGGACTATTACTCACTGTTTTGGGGTCGTGGAGTGATTTCCACGATTGATGATCCCCGGGGTGCGTTTACGTGTCGGTCATAAATACTCGCAGTTTTGGCCGATTCTGGCCAGTTTCTTGGACTATTACTCACTGTTTTGGGGTCCCGAAGTGATTTCCACGATTGACGAATCTCGGGGTGCGTTTATGTGTTGGTCATAAACACTCGCAGTTATTGCGGATTCTGCCTCATTTCATGGACTATTATTCACTGTTTTTGGGTCCCGGAGTGATTTCCACAATTGACGAACCCCGAGGTGCGTTTACATGTCTGTCGTCAACACTCACAAGTTTGGCCAATTCTGACCCGTTTCGTGGACTATTACTCACCATTTTGGGGTCCCGAAGCGATTTCCATAGTTCTTGAACCCCAAGGTGCAATTACATGTCGGTCATCAACACCCGTAGTTTTGGCCGATTCTCGCCTGTTTCATGAACTATTACTCACTGTTTTGGGGACCCGGACTAATTCCCACGATTGACGAACCCCGGGGTGCGTTTATGTGTCGGTCATAAACACTTGCAGTTTTGGCCGATTCTGGCCCGTTTCGTGGACTACTCACTGTTTCGGGGTCCCGGACTTATTTTCACGATTGATGTACCCCGGAGCGCATTTACGTGTCGGTCATAAATACTCGTAGTTTTGGCTGATTCTGGCTAGTTTCATGGACTATTACTCACTGTTTTGGGGTCCCGGAGTGATTTCCACGATTGATGAACCCCGGGGTGCGTTTACGTGTCGGTCATAAATACTCGCAGTTTTGGCCGATTCTGGCCAGTTTCTTGGACTATTACTCACAGTTTTGGGGTCCCGAAGTGATTTCCACGATTGACGAACCCCGGCGTGCGTTTACGTGTCGGTCATCAACACCCGCAGTTTTGGCCGATTCTGCCTCGATTCGTGGACCATTATTCACTGTTTTTGGGTCCCGGAGTGATTTCCACAATTGACGAACCCCGAGGTGCGTTTACATGTCCGTCGTCAACACTCACAACTTTGGCCAATTCTGACCCGTTTGATGGACTATTACTCACCGTTTTGGGGTCCCGAAGCGATTTCCATAGTTCTTGAACCCCAAGGTGCAATTACATGTCGGTCATCAACACCCGTAGTTTTGGCCGATTCTGGCCCGTTTCATGAACTATTACTCACTGTTTTGGGGACCCGGAGTAATTCCCACGATTGACGAACCCCGGGGTGCGTTTATGTGTCGGTCATAAACACATGCAGTTTTGGCCGATTCTGGCCCGTTTCGTGGACAATTACTCACTGTTTCGGGGTCCCGGACTTATTTCCACGATTGATGAACCCCGGAGCGCATTTACGTGTCGGTCATAAATACTCGTAGTTTTGGCCGATTCTGGCTAGTTTCATGGACTATTACTCACTGTTTTGGTGTCGCGGAGTGATTTCCACGATTGACGAACCCCGGGGTGCGTTTACCTGTTGGTCATAAACACTCGCAGTTATTGCGGATTCTGCCTCATTTCATGGACTATTATTCACTGTTTTTGGGTCCCGGAGTGATTTCCACAATTGACGAACCCCGAGGTGCGTTTACATGTCCGTCGTCAACAATCACAACTTTGGCCGATTCTGACCCGTTTCGTGGACTATTACTCACCGTTTTGGGGTCCCGAAGCGATTTCCATAGTTCTTGAACCCCAAAGTGCAATCACATGTCGGTCATCAACACCCATAGTTTTGGCCGATTCTGGCCCGTTTCATGAACTATTACTCACTGTTTTGGGGACCCGCACTAATTCCCACGAGTGACGAACCCCCGGGTGCGTTTATGTGTCGGTCATAAACACTTGCAGTTTTGGCCGATTCTGGCCCGTTTCGTGGACAATTACTCACTGTTTCGGGGTCCCCGACTTATTTCCACGATTGATGAACCCCGGAGCGCATTTACGTGTCGGTCATAAATACTCGTGTTTTGGCCGATTCTGGCTAGTTTCATGGACTATTACGCACTGTTTTGGGGCCGCGGAGTGATTTCCACGATTGACGAACCCCGGGGTGCGTTTACGTGTCGGTCATCAACACTCGCAGTTTTGGCCGATTCTGGCCTGTTTCATGGACTATTACTGATTGTTTTGGTGTCCCGGACTGATTTCCACGATTGACGAACCCCGGGGTGCGTTTACGTGTCGATCATAAACACTCGCAGTTTTGGCCGATTATGACAAGTTTCATGGACTATTACTCACTGTTTTGGGGTCCGTGAGTGATTTCCTTGATTGACCAATCCTAGGGTGCGTTTACGTGTCGGTCATCAACACCCGCAGTTTTGGCCGATTCTGGCTCGTTTCGTGGACTATTATTCACTGTTTTTGGGTCCCGGAGTGATTTCCACGATTGACGAACCCCGAGGTGCGTTTACATGTCCGTCGTCAACACTCACAACTCTGGCAAATTCTGACCCGTTTCGTGGACTATTACTCACCGTTTTAGGGTCCCGGACTTATTTGCACGATTGATGAACCCTGGAGCGCGTTTACGTGTCGGTCATAAATACTCGCAGTTTTGGCCGATTCTGGCCAGTTTCTTGGACTATTACTCACTGTTTTGGGGTCCCGAAGTTATTTCCACGATTGACGAACCCCGGGGTGCGTTTACGTGTTGGTCATAAATACTCGTAGTTTTGGCCGATTCTGGCTAGTTTCATGGACTATTACGCACTGTTTTGGGGCCACGGAGTGATTTCCACGATTGACGAACCCCGAGGTGCGTTTACATGTCCGTCGTCAACACTCACAACTTTGGCCAATTCTGACCCGTTTCGTGGACTATTACTCACCGTTTTGGGGTCCCGAAGCGATTTCCATAGTTCTTGAACCCCAATGTGCAATTAGATGTCGGTCATCAACACCCGTAGTTTTGGCCGATTCTGGGCCGTTTCATGAACTATTACTCACTGTTTTGGGGACCCGGACTAATTCCCACGATTGACGAACCCCGGGGTGCGTTTATGTGTCGGTCATAAACACTTGCAGTTTTGGCCGATTCTGGCCCGTTTCGTGGACAATTACTCACTGTTTCGGGGTCCCGGACTTATTTCCACGATTGATTAACCCTGGAGCGCATTTACGTGTCGGTCATAAATACTCATAGTTTTGGCCGATTTTGGCTAGTTTCATGGACTATTACTCACTGTTTTGGGGTCGTGGAGTGATTTCCACGATTAATGAACCCCGGGGTGCGTTTACGTGTCGGTCATAAATACTCGCAGTTTTGGCCGATTCTGGCCAGTTTCTTGGACTATTACTCACTGTTTTGGGGTCCCGAAGTGATTTCCACGATTGACGAATCTCGGGGTGCGTTTATGTGTTGGTCATAAACACTCGCAGTTATTGCGGATTCTGCCTCATTTCATGGACTATTATTCACTGTTTTTGGGTCCCGGAGTGATTTCCACAATTGACGAACCCCGAGGTGCGTTTACATGTCTGTCGTCAACACTCACAAGTTTGGCCAATTCTGACCCGTTTCGTGGACTATTACTCACCATTTTGGGGTCCCGAAGCGATTTCCATAGTTCTTGAACCCCAAGGTGCAATTACATGTCGGTCATCAACACCCGTAGTTTTGGCCGATTCTCGCCTGTTTCATGAACTATTACTCACTGTTTTGGGGACCCGGACTAATTCCCACGATTGACGAACCCCGGGGTGCGTTTATGTGTCGGTCATAAACACTTGCAGTTTTGGCCGATTCTGGCCCGTTTCGTGGACTACTCACTGTTTCGGGGTCCCGGACTTATTTTCACGATTGATGTACCCCGGAGCGCATTTACGTGTCGGTCATAAATACTCATAGTTTTGGCTGATTCTGGCTAGTTTCATGGACTATTACTCACTGTTTTGGGGTCCCGGAGTGATTTCCACGATTGATGAACCCCGGGGTGCGTTTACGTGTCGGTCATAAATACTCGCAGTTTTGGCCGATTCTGGCCAGTTTCTTGGACTATTACTCACTGTTTTGGGGTCCCGAAGTGATTTCCACGATTGACGAACCCCGGCGTGCGTTTACGTGTCGGTCATCAACACCCGCAGTTTTGGCCGATTCTGCCTCGATTCGTGGACCATTATTCACTGTTTTTGGGTCCCGGAGTGATTTCCACAATTGACGAACCCCGAGGTGCGTTTACATGTCCGTCGTCAACACTCACAACTTTGGCCAATTCTGACCCGTTTGATGGACTATTACTCACCGTTTTGGGGTCCCGAAGCTATTTCCATAGTTCTTGAACCCCAAGGTGCAATTACATGTCGGTCATCAACACCCGTAGTTTTGGCCGATTCTGGCCCGTTTCATGAACTATTACTCACTGTTTTGGGGACCCGGAGTAATTCCCACGATTGACGAACCCCGGGGTGCGTTTATGTGTCGGTCATAAACACATGCAGTTTTGGCCGATTCTGGCCCGTTTCGTGGACAATTACTCACTGTTTCGGGGTCCCGGACTTATTTCCACGATTGATGAACCCCGGAGCGCATTTACGTGTCGGTCATAAATACTCGTAGTTTTGGCCGATTCTGGCTAGTTTCATGGACTATTACTCACTGTTTTGGTGTCGCGGAGTGATTTCCACGATTGACGAACCCCGGGGTGCGTTTACCTGTTGGTCATAAACACTCGCAGTTATTGCGGATTCTGCCTCATTTCATGGACTATTATTCACTGTTTTTGGGTCCCGGAGTGATTTCCACAATTGACGAACCCCGAGGTGCGTTTACATGTCCGTCGTCAACAATCACAACTTTGGCCGATTCTGACCCGTTTCGTGGACTATTACTCACCGTTTTGGGGTCCCGAAGCGATTTCCATAGTTCTTGAACCCCAAAGTGCAATCACATGTCGGTCATCAACACCCATAGTTTTGGCCGATTCTGGCCCGTTTCATGAACTATTACTCACTGTTTTGGGGACCCGCACTAATTCCCACGAGTGACGAACCCCCGGGTGCGTTTATGTGTCGGTCATAAACACTTGCAGTTTTGGCCGATTCTGGCCCGTTTCGTGGACAATTACTCACTGTTTCGGGGTCCCCGACTTATTTCCACGATTGATGAACCCCGGAGCGCATTTACGTGTCGGTCATAAATACTCGTGTTTTGGCCGATTCTGGCTAGTTTCATGGACTATTACGCACTGTTTTGGGGCCGCGGAGTGATTTCCACGATTGACGAACCCCGGGGTGCGTTTACGTGTCGGTCATCAACACTCGCAGTTTTGGCCGATTCTGGCCTGTTTCATGGACTATTACTGATTGTTTTGGTGTCCCGGACTGATTTCCACGATTGACGAACCCCGGGGTGCGTTTACGTGTCGATCATAAACACTCGCAGTTTTGGCCGATTATGACAAGTTTCATGGACTATTACTCACTGTTTTGGGGTCCGTGAGTGATTTCCATGATTGACCAATCCTAGGGTGCGTTTACGTGTCGGTCATCAACACCCGCAGTTTTGGCCGATTCTGGCTCGTTTCGTGGACTATTATTCACTGTTTTTGGGTCCCGGAGTGATTTCCACGATTGACGAACCCCGAGGTGCGTTTACATGTCCGTCGTCAACACTCACAACTCTGGCAAATTCTGACCCGTTTCGTGGACTATTACTCACCGTTTTAGGGTCCCGGACTTATTTGCACGATTGATGAACCCTGGAGCGCGTTTACGTGTCGGTCATAAATACTCGCAGTTTTGGCCGATTCTGGCCAGTTTCTTGGACTATTACTCACTGTTTTGGGGTCCCGAAGTTATTTCCACGATTGACGAACCCCGGGGTGCGTTTACGTGTTGGTCATAAATACTCGTAGTTTTGGCCGATTCTGGCTAGTTTCATGGACTATTACGCACTGTTTTGGGGCCACGGAGTGATTTCCACGATTGACGAACCCCGAGGTGCGTTTACATGTCCGTCGTCAACACTCACAACTTTGGCCAATTCTGACCCGTTTCGTGGACTATTACTCACCGTTTTGGGGTCCCGAAGCGATTTCCATAGTTCTTGAACCCCAATGTGCAATTAGATGTCGGTCATCAACACCCGTAGTTTTGGCCGATTCTGGGCCGTTTCATGAACTATTACTCACTGTTTTGGGGACCCGGACTAATTCCCACGATTGACGAACCCCGGGGTGCGTTTATGTGTCGGTCATAAACACTTGCAGTTTTGGCCGATTCTGGCCCGTTTCGTGGACAATTACTCACTGTTTCGGGGTCCCGGACTTATTTCCACGATTGATTAACCCTGGAGCGCATTTACGTGTCGGTCATAAATACTCATAGTTTTGGCCGATTTTGGCTAGTTTCATGGACTATTACTCACTGTTTTGGGGTCGTGGAGTGATTTCCACGATTAATGAACCCCGGGGTGCGTTTACGTGTCGGTCATAAATACTCGCAGTTTTGGCCGATTCTGGCCAGTTTCTTGGACTATTACTCACTGTTTTGGGGTCCCGAAGTGATTTCCACGATTGACGAATCTCGGGGTGCGTTTATGTGTTGGTCATAAACACTCGCAGTTATTGCGGATTCTGCCTCATTTCATGGACTATTATTCACTGTTTTTGGGTCCCGGAGTGATTTCCACAATTGACGAACCCCGAGGTGCGTTTACATGTCTGTCGTCAACACTCACAAGTTTGGCCAATTCTGACCCGTTTCGTGGACTATTACTCACCATTTTGGGGTCCCGAAGCGATTTCCATAGTTCTTGAACCCCAAGGTGCAATTACATGTCGGTCATCAACACCCGTAGTTTTGGCCGATTCTCGCCTGTTTCATGAACTATTACTCACTGTTTTGGGGACCCGGACTAATTCCCACGATTGACGAACCCCGGGGTGCGTTTATGTGTCGGTCATAAACACTTGCAGTTTTGGCCAATTCTGGCCCGTTTCGTGGACTACTCACTGTTTCGGGGTCCCGGACTTATTTTCACGATTGATGTACCCCGGAGCGCATTTACGTGTCGGTCATAAATACTCGTAGTTTTGGCTGATTCTGGCTAGTTTCATGGACTATTACTCACTGTTTTGGGGTCCCGGAGTGATTTCCACGATTGATGAACCCCGGGGTGCGTTTACGTGTCGGTCATAAATACTCGCAGTTTTGGCCGATTCTGGCCAGTTTCTTGGACTATTACTCACTGTTTTGGGGTCCCGAAGTGATTTCCACGATTGACGAACCCCGGCGTGCGTTTACGTGTCGGTCATCAACACCCGCAGTTTTGGCCGATTCTGCCTCGATTCGTGGACCATTATTCACTGTTTTTGGGTCCCGGAGTGATTTCCACAATTGACGAACCCCGAGGTGCGTTTACATGTCCGTCGTCAACACTCACAACTTTGGCCAATTCTGACCCGTTTGATGGACTATTACTCACCGTTTTGGGGTCCCGAAGCGATTTCCATAGTTCTTGAACCCCAAGGTGCAATTACATGTCGGTCATCAACACCCGTAGTTTTGGCCGATTCTGGCCCGTTTCATGAACTATTACTCACTGTTTTGGGGACCCGGAGTAATTCCCACGATTGACGAACCCCGGGGTGCGTTTATGTGTCGGTCATAAACACATGCAGTTTTGGCCGATTCTGGCCCGTTTCGTGGACAATTACTCACTGTTTCGGGGTCCCGGACTTATTTCCACGATTGATGAACCCCGGAGCGCATTTACGTGTCGGTCATAAATACTCGTAGTTTTGGCCGATTCTGGCTAGTTTCATGGACTATTACTCACTGTTTTGGTGTCGCGGAGTGATTTCCACGATTGACGAACCCCGGGGTGCGTTTACCTGTTGGTCATAAACACTCGCAGTTATTGCGGATTCTGCCTCATTTCATGGACTATTATTCACTGTTTTTGGGTCCCGGAGTGATTTCCGCAATTGACGAACCCCGAGGTGCGTTTACATGTCCGTCGTCAACAATCACAACTTTGGCCGATTCTGACCCGTTTCGTGGACTATTACTCACCGTTTTGGGGTCCCGAAGCGATTTCCATAGTTCTTGAACCCCAAAGTGCAATCACATGTCGGTCATCAACACCCATAGTTTTGGCCGATTCTGGCCCGTTTCATGAACTATTACTCACTGTTTTGGGGACCCGCACTAATTCCCACGAGTGACGAACCCCCGGGTGCGTTTATGTGTCGGTCATAAACACTTGCAGTTTTGGCCGATTCTGGCCCGTTTCGTGGACAATTACTCACTGTTTCGGGGTCCCCGACTTATTTCCACGATTGATGAACCCCGGAGCGCATTTACGTGTCGGTCATAAATACTCGTGTTTTGGCCGATTCTGGCTAGTTTCATGGACTATTACGCACTGTTTTGGGGCCGCGGAGTGATTTCCACGATTGACGAACCCCGGGGTGCGTTTACGTGTCGGTCATCAACACTCGCAGTTTTGGCCGATTCTGGCCTGTTTCATGGACTATTACTGATTGTTTTGGTGTCCCGGACTGATTTCCACGATTGACGAACCCCGGGGTGCGTTTACGTGTCGATCATAAACACTCGCAGTTTTGGCCGATTATGACAAGTTTCATGGACTATTACTCACTGTTTTGGGGTCCGTGAGTGATTTCCATGATTGACCAATCCTAGGGTGCGTTTACGTGTCGGTCATCAACACCCGCAGTTTTGGCCGATTCTGGCTCGTTTCGTGGACTATTATTCACTGTTTTTGGGTCCCGGAGTGATTTCCACGATTGACGAACCCCGAGGTGCGTTTACATGTCCGTCGTCAACACTCACAACTCTGGCAAATTCTGACCCGTTTCGTGGACTATTACTCACCGTTTTAGGGTCCCGGACTTATTTGCACGATTGATGAACCCTGGAGCGCGTTTACGTGTCGGTCATAAATACTCATAGTTTTGGCCGATTCTGGCTAGTTTCATGGACTATTACTCACTGTTTTGGTGTCGCGGAGTGATTTCCACGATTGACGAACCCCGGGGTGCGTTTACCTGTTGGTCATAAACACTCGCAGTTATTGCGGATTCTGCCTCATTTCATGGACTATTATTCACTGTTTTTGGGTCCCGGAGTGATTTCCACAATTGACGAACCCCGAGGTGCGTTTACATGTCCGTCGTCAACACTCACAACTTTGGCCAATTCTGACCCGTTTGATGGACTATTACTCACCGTTTTGGGGTCCCGAAGCGATTTCCATAGTTCTTGAACCCCAAGGTGCAATTACATGTCGGTCATCAACACCCGTAGTTTTGGCCGATTCTGGCCCGTTTCATGAACTATTACTCACTGTTTTGGGGACCCGCACTAATTCCCACGATTGACGAACCCCGGGGTGCGTTTATGTGTCGGTCATAAACACATGCAGTTTTGGCCGATTCTGGCCCGTTTCGTGGACAATTACTCACTGTTTCGGGGTCCCGGACTTATTTCCACGATTGATGAACCCCGGAGCGCTTTTACGTGTCGGTCATAAATACTCGTAGTTTTGGCCGATTCTGGCTAGTTTCATGGACTATTACTCACTGTTTTGGTGTCGCGGAGTGATTTCCACGATTGACGAACCCCGGGGTGCGTTTACCTGTTGGTCATAAACACTCGCAGTTATTGCGGATTCTGCCTCATTTCATGGACTATTATTCACTGTTTTTGGGTCCCGGAGTGATTTCCACAATTGACGAACCCCGAGGTGCGAATACATGTCCGTCGTCAACAATCACAACTTTGGCCGATTCTGACCCGTTTCGTGGACTATTACTCACCGTTTTGGGGTCCCGAAGCGATTTCCATAGTTCTTGAACCCCAAAGTGCAATCACATGTCGGTCATCAACACCCATAGTTTTGGCCGATTCTGGCCCGTTTCATGAACTATTACTCACTGTTTTGGGGACCCGCACTAATTCCCACGAGTGACGAACCCCCGGGTGCGTTTATGTGTCGGTCATAAACACTTGCAGTTTTGGCCGATTCTGGCCCGTTTCGTGGACAATTACTCACTGTTTCGGGGTCCCCGACTTATTTCCACGATTGATGAACCCCGGAGCGCATTTACGTGTCGGTCATAAATACTCGTGTTTTGGCCGATTCTGGCTAGTTTCATGGACTATTACGCACTGTTTTGGGGCCGCGGAGTGATTTCCACGATTGACGAACCCCGGGGTGCGTTTACGTGTCGGTCATCAACACTCGCAGTTTTGGCCGATTCTGGCCTGTTTCATGGACTATTACTGATTGTTTTGGTGTCCCGGACTGATTTCCACGATTGACGAACCCCGGGGTGCGTTTACGTGTCGATCATAAACACTCGCAGTTTTGGCCGATTATGACAAGTTTCATGGACTATTACTCACTGTTTTGGGGTCCGTGAGTGATTTCCATGATTGACCAATCCTAGGGTGCGTTTACGTGTCGGTCATCAACACCCGCAGTTTTGGCCGATTCTGGCTCGTTTCATGGACTATTATTCACTGTTTTTGGGTCCCGGAGTGATTTCCACGATTGACGAACCCCGAGGTGCGTTTACATGTCCGTCGTCAACACTCACAACTCTGGCAAATTCTGACCCGTTTCGTGGACTATTACTCACCGTTTTAGGGTCCCGGACTTATTTGCACGATTGATGAACCCTGGAGCGCGTTTACGTGTCGGTCATAAATACTCGCAGTTTTGGCCGATTCTGGCCAGTTTCTTGGACTATTACTCACTGTTTTGGGGTCCCGAAGTGATTTCCACGATTGACGAACCCCGGGGTGCGTTTACGTGTTGGTCATAAACACTCGTAGTTTTGGCCGATTCTGGCTAGTTTCATGGACTATTACGCACTGTTTTGGGGCCGCGGAGTGATTTCCACGATTGACGAACCCCGAGGTGCGTTTACATGTCCGTCGTCAACACTCACAACTTTGGCCAATTCTGACCCGTTTCGTGGACTATTACTCACCGTTTTGGGGTCCCGAAGCGATTTCCATAGTTCTTGAACCCCAATGTGCAATTAGATGTCGGTCATCAACACCCGTAGTTTTGGCCGATTCTGGGCCGTTTCATGAACTATTACTCACTGTTTTGGGGACCCGGACTAATTCCCACGATTGACGAACCCCGGGGTGCGTTTATGTGTCGGTCATAAACACTTGCAGTTTTGGCCGATTCTGGCCCGTTTCGTGGACAATTACTCACTGTTTCGGGGTCCCGGACTTATTTCCACGATTGATTAACCCTGGAGCGCATTTACGTGTCGGTCATAAATACTCATAGTTTTGGCCGATTTTGGCTAGTTTCATGGACTATTACTCACTGTTTTGGGGTCGTGGAGTGATTTCCACGATTAATGAACCCCGGGGTGCGTTTACGTGTCGGTCATAAATACTCGCAGTTTTGGCCGATTCTGGCCAGTTTCTTGGACTATTACTCACTGTTTTGGGGTCCCGAAGTGATTTCCACGATTGACGAATCTCGGGGTGCGTTTATGTGTTGGTCATAAACACTCGCAGTTATTGCGGATTCTGCCTCATTTCATGGACTATTATTCACTGTTTTTGGGTCCCGGAGTGATTTCCACAATTGACGAACCCCGAGGTGCGTTTACATGTCTGTCGTCAACACTCACAAGTTTGGCCAATTCTGACCCGTTTCGTGGACTATTACTCACCATTTTGGGGTCCCGAAGCGATTTCCATAGTTCTTGAACCCCAAGGTGCAATTACATGTCGGTCATCAACACCCGTAGTTTTGGCCGATTCTCGCCTGTTTCATGAACTATTACTCACTGTTTTGGGGACCCGGACTAATTCCCACGATTGACGAACCCCGGGGTGCGTTTATGTGTCGGTCATAAACACTTGCAGTTTTGGCCGATTCTGGCCCGTTTCGTGGACTACTCACTGTTTCGGGGTCCCGGACTTATTTTCACGATTGATGTACCCCGGAGCGCATTTACGTGTCGGTCATAAATACTCGTAGTTTTGGCTGATTCTGGCTAGTTTCATGGACTATTACTCACTGTTTTGGGGTCCCGGAGTGATTTCCACGATTGATGAACCCCGGGGTGCGTTTACGTGTCGGTCATAAATACTCGCAGTTTTGGCCGATTCTGGCCAGTTTCTTGGACTATTACTCACTGTTTTGGGGTCCCGAAGTGATTTCCACGATTGACGAACCCCGGCGTGCGTTTACGTGTCGGTCATCAACACCCGCAGTTTTGGCCGATTCTGCCTCGATTCGTGGACCATTATTCACTGTTTTTGGGTCCCGGAGTGATTTCCACAATTGACGAACCCCGAGGTGCGTTTACATGTCCGTCGTCAACACTCACAACTTTGGCCAATTCTGACCCGTTTGATGGACTATTACTCACCGTTTTGGGGTCCCGAAGCGATTTCCATAGTTCTTGAACCCCAAGGTGCAATTACATGTCGGTCATCAACACCCGTAGTTTTGGCCGATTCTGGCCCGTTTCATGAACTATTACTCACTGTTTTGGGGACCCGGAGTAATTCCCACGATTGACGAACCCCGGGGTGCGTTTATGTGTCGGTCATAAACACATGCAGTTTTGGCCGATTCTGGCCCGTTTCGTGGACAATTACTCACTGTTTCGGGGTCCCGGACTTATTTCCACGATTGATGAACCCCGGAGCGCATTTACGTGTCGGTCATAAATACTCGTAGTTTTGGCCGATTCTGGCTAGTTTCATGGACTATTACTCACTGTTTTGGTGTCGCGGAGTGATTTCCACGATTGACGAACCCCGGGGTGCGTTTACCTGTTGGTCATAAACACTCACAGTTATTGCGGATTCTGCCTCATTTCATGGACTATTATTCACTGTTTTTGGGTCCCGGAGTGATTTCCACAATTGACGAACCCCGAGGTGCGTTTACATGTCCGTCGTCAACAATCACAACTTTGGCCGATTCTGACCCGTTTCGTGGACTATTACTCACCGTTTTGGGGTCCCGAAGCGATTTCCATAGTTCTTGAACCCCAAAGTGCAATCACATGTCGGTCATCAACACCCATAGTTTTGGCCGATTCTGGCCCGTTTCATGAACTATTACTCACTGTTTTGGGGACCCGCACTAATTCCCACGAGTGACGAACCCCCGGGTGCGTTTATGTGTCGGTCATAAACACTTGCAGTTTTGGCCGATTCTGGCCCGTTTCGTGGACAATTACTCACTGTTTCGGGGTCCTCGACTTATTTCCACGATTGATGAACCCCGGAGCGCATTTACGTGTCGGTCATAAATACTCGTGTTTTGGCCGATTCTGGCTAGTTTCATGGACTATTACGCACTGTTTTGGGGCCGCGGAGTGGTTTCCACGATTGACGAACCCCGGGGTGCGTTTACGTGTCGGTCATCAACACTCGCAGTTTTGGCCGATTCTGGCCTGTTTCATGGACTATTACTGATTGTTTTGGTGTCCCGGACTGATTTCCACGATTGACGAACCCCGGGGTGCGTTTACGTGTCGATCATAAACACTCGCAGTTTTGGCCGATTATGACAAGTTTCATGGACTATTACTCACTGTTTTGGGGTCCGTGAGTGATTTCCATGATTGACCAATCCTAGGGTGCGTTTACGTGTCGGTCATCAACACCCGCAGTTTTGGCCGATTCTGGCTCGTTTCGTGGACTATTATTCACTGTTTTTGGGTCCCGGAGTGATTTCCACGATTGACGAACCCCGAGGTGCGTTTACATGTCCGTCGTCAACACTCACAACTCTGGCAAATTCTGACCCGTTTCGTGGACTATTACTCACCGTTTTAGGGTCCCGGACTTATTTGCACGATTGATTAACCCTGGAGCGCGTTTACGTGTCGGTCATAAATACTCATAGTTTTGGCCGATTCTGGCTAGTTTCATGGACTATTACTCACTGTTTTGGTGTCGCGGAGTGATTTCCACGATTGACGAACCCCGGGGTGCGTTTACCTGTTGGTCATAAACACTCGCAGTTATTGCGGATTCTGCCTCATTTCATGGACTATTATTCACTGTTTTTGGGTCCCGGAGTGATTTCCACAATTGACGAACCCCGAGGTGCGTTTACATGTCCGTCGTCAACACTCACAACTTTGGCCAATTCTGACCCGTTTGATGGACTATTACTCACCGTTTTGGGGTCCCGAAGCGATTTCCATAGTTCTTGAACCCCAAGGTGCAATTACATGTCGGTCATCAACACCCGTAGTTTTGGCCGATTCTGGCCCGTTTCATGAACTATTACTCACTGTTTTGGGGACCCGCACTAATTCCCACGATTGACGAACCCCGGGGTGCGTTTATGTGTCGGTCATAAACACATGCAGTTTTGGCCGATTCTGGCCCGTTTCGTGGACAATTACTCACTGTTTCGGGGTCCCGGACTTATTTCCACGATTGATGAACCCCGGAGCGCTTTTACGTGTCGGTCATAAATACTCGTAGTTTTGGCCGATTCTGGCTAGTTTCATGGACTATTACTCACTGTTTTGGTGTCGCGGAGTGATTTCCACGATTGACGAACCCCGGGGTGCGTTTACCTGTTGGTCATAAACACTCGCAGTTATTGCGGATTCTGCCTCATTTCATGGACTATTATTCACTGTTTTTGGGTCCCGGAGTGATTTCCACAATTGACGAACCCCGAGGTGCGTTTACATGTCCGTCGTCAACAATCACAACTTTGGCCGATTCTGACCCGTTTCGTGGACTATTACTCACCGTTTTGGGGTCCCGAAGCGATTTCCATAGTTCTTGAACCCCAAAGTGCAATCACATGTCGGTCATCAACACCCATAGTTTTGGCCGATTCTGGCCCGTTTCATGAACTATTACTCACTGTTTTGGGGACCCGCACTAATTCCCACGAGTGACGAACCCCCGGGTGCGTTTATGTGTCGGTCATAAACACTTGCAGTTTTGGCCGATTCTGGCCCGTTTCGTGGACAATTACTCACTGTTTCGGGGTCCTCGACTTATTTCCACGATTGATGAACCCCGGAGCGCATTTACGTGTCGGTCATAAATACTCGTGTTTTGGCCGATTCTGGCTAGTTTCATGGACTATTACGCACTGTTTTGGGGCCGCGGAGTGGTTTCCACGATTGACGAACCCCGGGGTGCGTTTACGTGTCGGTCATCAACACTCGCAGTTTTGGCCGATTCTGGCCTGTTTCATGGACTATTACTGATTGTTTTGGTGTCCCGGACTGATTTCCACGATTGACGAACCCCGGGGTGCGTTTACGTGTCGATCATAAACACTCGCAGTTTTGGCCGATTATGACAAGTTTCATGGACTATTACTCACTGTTTTGGGGTCCGTGAGTGATTTCCATGATTGACCAATCCTAGGGTGCGTTTACGTGTCGGTCATCAACACCCGCAGTTTTGGCCGATTCTGGCTCGTTTCGTGGACTATTATTCACTGTTTTTGGGTCCCGGAGTGATTTCCACGATTGACGAACCCCGAGGTGCGTTTACATGTCCGTCGTCAACACTCACAACTCTGGCAAATTCTGACCCGTTTCGTGGACTATTACTCACCGTTTTAGGGTCCCGGACTTATTTGCACGATTGATTAACCCTGGAGCGCGTTTACGTGTCGGTCATAAATACTCATAGTTTTGGCCGATTCTGGCTAGTTTCATGGACTATTACTCACTGTTTTGGTGTCGCGGAGTGATTTCCACGATTGACGAACCCCGGGGTGCGTTTACCTGTTGGTCATAAACACTCGCAGTTATTGCGGATTCTGCCTCATTTCATGGACTATTATTCACTGTTTTTGGGTCCCGGAGTGATTTCCACAATTGACGAACCCCGAGGTGCGTTTACATGTCCGTCGTCAACACTCACAACTTTGGCCAATTCTGACCCGTTTGATGGACTATTACTCACCGTTTTGGGGTCCCGAAGCGATTTCCATAGTTCTTGAACCCCAAGGTGCAATTACATGTCGGTCATCAACACCCGTAGTTTTGGCCGATTCTGGCCCGTTTCATGAACTATTACTCACTGTTTTGGGGACCCGCACTAATTCCCACGATTGACGAACCCCGGGGTGCGTTTATGTGTCGGTCATAAACACATGCAGTTTTGGCCGATTCTGGCCCGTTTCGTGGACAATTACTCACTGTTTCGGGGTCCCGGACTTATTTCCACGATTGATGAACCCCGGAGCGCTTTTACGTGTCGGTCATAAATACTCGTAGTTTTGGCCGATTCTGGCTAGTTTCATGGACTATTACTCACTGTTTTGGTGTCGCGGAGTGATTTCCACGATTGACGAACCCCGGGGTGCGTTTACCTGTTGGTCATAAACACTCGCAGTTATTGCGGATTCTGCCTCATTTCATGGACTATTATTCACTGTTTTTGGGTCCCGGAGTGATTTCCACAATTGACGAACCCCGAGGTGCGTTTACATGTCCGTCGTCAACAATCACAACTTTGGCCGATTCTGACCCGTTTCGTGGACTATTACTCACCGTTTTGGGGTCCCGAAGCGATTTCCATAGTTCTTGAACCCCAAAGTGCAATCACATGTCGGTCATCAACACCCATAGTTTTGGCCGATTCTGGCCCGTTTCATGAACTATTACTCACTGTTTTGGGGACCCGCACTAATTCCCACGAGTGACGAACCCCCGGGTGCGTTTATGTGTCGGTCATAAACACTTGCAGTTTTGGCCGATTCTGGCCCGTTTCGTGGACAATTACTCACTGTTTCGGGGTCCCCGACTTATTTCCACGATTGATGAACCCCGGAGCGCATTTACGTGTCGGTCATAAATACTCGTGTTTTGGCCGATTCTGGCTAGTTTCATGGACTATTACGCACTGTTTTGGGGCCGCGGAGTGATTTCCACGATTGACGAACCCCGGGGTGCGTTTACGTGTCGGTCATCAACACTCGCAGTTTTGGCCGATTCTGGCCTGTTTCATGGACTATTACTGATTGTTTTGGTGTCCCGGACTGATTTCCACGATTGACGAACCCCGGGGTGCGTTTACGTGTCGATCATAAACACTCGCAGTTTTGGCCGATTATGACAAGTTTCATGGACTATTACTCACTGTTTTGGGGTCCGTGAGTGATTTCCATGATTGACCAATCCTAGGGTGCGTTTACGTGTCGGTCATCAACACCCGCAGTTTTGGCCGATTCTGGCTCGTTTCGTGGACTATTATTCACTGTTTTTGGGTCCCGGAGTGATTTCCACGATTGACGAACCCCGAGGTGCGTTTACATGTCCGTCGTCAACACTCACAACTCTGGCAAATTCTGACCCGTTTCGTGGACTATTACTCACCGTTTTAGGGTCCCGGACTTATTTGCACGATTGATGAACCCTGGAGCGCGTTTACGTGTCGGTCATAAATACTCGCAGTTTTGGCCGATTCTGGCCAGTTTCTTGGACTATTACTCACTGTTTTGGGGTCCCGAAGTGATTTCCACGATTGACGAACCCCGGGGTGCGTTTACGTGTTGGTCATAAACACTCGTAGTTTTGGCCGATTCTGGCTAGTTTCATGGACTATTACGCACTGTTTTGGGGCCACGGAGTGATTTCCACGATTGACGAACCCCGAGGTGCGTTTACATGTCCGTCGTCAACACTCACAACTTTGGCCAATTCTGACCCGTTTCGTGGACTATTACTCACCGTTTTGGGGTCCCGAAGCGATTTCCATAGTTCTTGAACCCCAATGTGCAATTAGATGTCGGTCATCAACACCCGTAGTTTTGGCCGATTCTGGGCCGTTTCATGAACTATTACTCACTGTTTTGGGGACCCGGACTAATTCCCACGATTGACGAACCCCGGGGTGCGTTTATGTGTCGGTCATAAACACTTGCAGTTTTGGCCGATTCTGGCCCGTTTCGTGGACAATTACTCACTGTTTCGGGGTCCCGGACTTATTTCCACGATTGATTAACCCTGGAGCGCATTTACGTGTCGGTCATAAATACTCATAGTTTTGGCCGATTTTGGCTAGTTTCATGGACTATTACTCACTGTTTTGGGGTCGTGGAGTGATTTCCACGATTAATGAACCCCGGGGTGCGTTTACGTGTCGGTCATAAATACTCGCAGTTTTGGCCGATTCTGGCCAGTTTCTTGGACTATTACTCACTGTTTTGGGGTCCCGAAGTGATTTCCACGATTGACGAATCTCGGGGTGCGTTTATGTGTTGGTCATAAACACTCGCAGTTATTGCGGATTCTGCCTCATTTCATGGACTATTATTCACTGTTTTTGGGTCCCGGAGTGATTTCCACAATTGACGAACCCCGAGGTGCGTTTACATGTCTGTCGTCAAGACTCACAAGTTTGGCCAATTCTGACCCGTTTCGTGGACTATTACTCACCATTTTGGGGTCCCGAAGCGATTTCCATAGTTCTTGAACCCCAAGGTGCAATTACATGTCGGTCATCAACACCCGTAGTTTTGGCCGATTCTCGCCTGTTTCATGAACTATTACTCACTGTTTTGGGGACCCGGACTAATTCCCACGATTGACGAACCCCGGGGTGCGTTTATGTGTCGGTCATAAACACTTGCAGTTTTGGCCGATTCTGGCCCGTTTCGTGGACTACTCACTGTTTCGGGGTCCCGGACTTATTTTCACGATTGATGTACCCCGGAGCGCATTTACGTGTCGGTCATAAATACTCGTAGTTTTGGCTGATTCTGGCTAGTTTCATGGACTATTACTCACTGTTTTGGGGTCCCGGAGTGATTTCCACGATTGATGAACCCCGGGGTGCGTTTACGTGTCGGTCATAAATACTCGCAGTTTTGGCCGATTCTGGCCAGTTTCTTGGACTATTACTCACTGTTTTGGGGTCCCGAAGTGATTTCCACGATTGACGAACCCCGGCGTGCGTTTACGTGTCGGTCATCAACACCCGCAGTTTTGGCCGATTCTGCCTCGATTCGTGGACCATTATTCACTGTTTTTGGGTCCCGGAGTGATTTCCACAATTGACGAACCCCGAGGTGCGTTTACATGTCCGTCGTCAACACTCACAACTTTGGCCAATTCTGACCCGTTTGATGGACTATTACTCACCGTTTTGGGGTCCCGAAGCGATTTCCATAGTTCTTGAACCCCAAGGTGCAATTACATGTCGGTCATCAACACCCGTAGTTTTGGCCGATTCTGGCCCGTTTCATGAACTATTACTCACTGTTTTGGGGACCCGGAGTAATTCCCACGATTGACGAACCCCGGGGTGCGTTTATGTGTCGGTCATAAACACATGCAGTTTTGGCCGATTCTGGCCCGTTTCGTGGACAATTACTCACTGTTTCGGGGTCCCGGACTTATTTCCACGATTGATGAACCCCGGAGCGCATTTACGTGTCGGTCATAAATACTCGTAGTTTTGGTCGATTCTGGCTAGTTTCATGGACTATTACTGATTGTTTTGGTGTCCCGGACTGATTTCCACGATTGACGAACCCCGGGGTGCGTTTACGTGTCGATCATAAACACTCGCAGTTTTGGCCGATTATGACAAGTTTCATGGACTATTACTCACTGTTTTGGGGTCCGTGAGTGATTTCCATGATTGACCAATCCTAGGGTGCGTTTACGTGTCGGTCATCAACACCCGCAGTTTTGGCCGATTCTGGCTCGTTTCGTGGACTATTATTCACTGTTTTTGGGTCCCGGAGTGATTTCCACGATTGACGAACCCCGAGGTGCGTTTACATGTCCGTCGTCAACACTCACAACTCTGGCAAATTCTGACCCGTTTCGTGGACTATTACTCACCGTTTTAGGGTCCCGGACTTATTTGCACGATTGATGAACCCTGGAGCGCGTTTACGTGTCGGTCATAAATACTCGCAGTTTTGGCCGATTCTGGCCAGTTTCTTGGACTATTACTCACTGTTTTGGGGTCCCGAAGTGATTTCCACGATTGACGAACCCCGGGGTGCGTTTACGTGTTGGTCATAAACACTCGTAGTTTTGGCCGATTCTGGCTAGTTTCATGGACTATTACGCACTGTTTTGGGGCCACGGAGTGATTTCCACGATTGACGAACCCCGAGGTGCGTTTACATGTCCGTCGTCAACACTCACAACTTTGGCCAATTCTGACCCGTTTCGTGGACTATTACTCACCGTTTTGGGGTCCCGAAGCGATTTCCATAGTTCTTGAACCCCAATGTGCAATTAGATGTCGGTCATCAACACCCGTAGTTTTGGCCGATTCTGGGCCGTTTCATGAACTATTACTCACTGTTTTGGGGACCCGGACTAATTCCCACGATTGACGAACCCCGGGGTGCGTTTATGTGTCGGTCATAAACACTTGCAGTTTTGGCCGATTCTGGCCCGTTTCGTGGACAATTACTCACTGTTTCGGGGTCCCGGACTTATTTCCACGATTGATTAACCCTGGAGCGCATTTACGTGTCGGTCATAAATACTCATAGTTTTGGCCGATTTTGGCTAGTTTCATGGACTATTACTCACTGTTTTGGGGTCGTGGAGTGATTTCCACGATTAATGAACCCCGGGGTGCGTTTACGTGTCGGTCATAAATACTCGCAGTTTTGGCCGATTCTGGCCAGTTTCTTGGACTATTACTCACTGTTTTGGGGTCCCGAAGTGATTTCCACGATTGACGAATCTCGGGGTGCGTTTATGTGTTGGTCATAAACACTCGCAGTTATTGCGGATTCTGCCTCATTTCATGGACTATTATTCACTGTTTTTGGGTCCCGGAGTGATTTCCACGATTGACGAACCCCGAGGTGCGTTTACATGTCTGTCGTCAAGACTCACAAGTTTGGCCAATTCTGACCCGTTTCGTGGACTATTACTCACCATTTTGGGGTCCCGAAGCGATTTCCATAGTTCTTGAACCCCAAGGTGCAATTACATGTCGGTCATCAACACCCGTAGTTTTGGCCGATTCTCGCCTGTTTCATGAACTATTACTCACTGTTTTGGGGACCCGGACTAATTCCCACGATTGACGAACCCCGGGGTGCGTTTATGTGTCGGTCATAAACACTTGCAGTTTTGGCCGATTCTGGCCCGTTTCGTGGACTACTCACTGTTTCGGGGTCCCGGACTTATTTTCACGATTGATGTACCCCGGAGCGCATTTACGTGTCGGTCATAAATACTCGTAGTTTTGGCTGATTCTGGCTAGTTTCATGGACTATTACTCACTGTTTTGGGGTCCCGGAGTGATTTCCACGATTGATGAACCCCGGGGTGCGTTTACGTGTCGGTCATAAATACTCGCAGTTTTGGCCGATTCTGGCCAGTTTCTTGGACTATTACTCACTGTTTTGGGGTCCCGAAGTGATTTCCACGATTGACGAACCCCGGCGTGCGTTTACGTGTCGGTCATCAACACCCGCAGTTTTGGCCGATTCTGCCTCGATTCGTGGACCATTATTCACTGTTTTTGGGTCCCGGAGTGATTTCCACAATTGACGAACCCCGAGGTGCGTTTACATGTCCGTCGTCAACACTCACAACTTTGGCCAATTCTGACCCGTTTGATGGACTATTACTCACCGTTTTGGGGTCCCGAAGCGATTTCCATAGTTCTTGAACCCCAAGGTGCAATTACATGTCGGTCATCAACACCCGTAGTTTTGGCCGATTCTGGCCCGTTTCATGAACTATTACTCACTGTTTTGGGGACCCGGAGTAATTCCCACGATTGACGAACCCCGGGGTGCGTTTATGTGTCGGTCATAAACACATGCAGTTTTGGCCGATTCTGGCCCGTTTCGTGGACAATTACTCACTGTTTCGGGGTCCCGGACTTATTTCCACGATTGATGAACCCCGGAGCGCATTTACGTGTCGGTCATAAATACTCGTAGTTTTGGTCGATTCTGGCTAGTTTCATGGACTATTACTGATTGTTTTGGTGTCCCGGACTGATTTCCACGATTGACGAACCCCGGGGTGCGTTTACGTGTCGATCATAAACACTCGCAGTTTTGGCCGATTATGACAAGTTTCATGGACTATTACTCACTGTTTTGGGGTCCGTGAGTGATTTCCATGATTGACCAATCCTAGGGTGCGTTTACGTGTCGGTCATCAACACCCGCAGTTTTGGCCGATTCTGGCTCGTTTCGTGGACTATTATTCACTGTTTTTGGGTCCCGGAGTGATTTCCACGATTGACGAACCCCGAGGTGCGTTTACATGTCCGTCGTCAACACTCACAACTCTGGCAAATTCTGACCCGTTTCGTGGACTATTACTCACCGTTTTAGGGTCCCGGACTTATTTGCACGATTGATGAACCCTGGAGCGCGTTTACGTGTCGGTCATAAATACTCGCAGTTTTGGCCGATTCTGGCCAGTTTCTTGGACTATTACTCACTGTTTTGGGGTCCCGAAGTGATTTCCACGATTGACGAACCCCGGGGTGCGTTTACGTGTTGGTCATAAACACTCGTAGTTTTGGCCGATTCTGGCTAGTTTCATGGACTATTACGCACTGTTTTGGGGCCACGGAGTGATTTCCACGATTGACGAACCCCGAGGTGCGTTTACATGTCCGTCGTCAACACTCACAACTTTGGCCAATTCTGACCCGTTTCGTGGACTATTACTCACCGTTTTGGGGTCCCGAAGCGATTTCCATAGTTCTTGAACCCCAATGTGCAATTAGATGTCGGTCATCAACACCCGTAGTTTTGGCCGATTCTGGGCCGTTTCATGAACTATTACTCACTGTTTTGGGGACCCGGACTAATTCCCACGATTGACGAACCCCGGGGTGCGTTTATGTGTCGGTCATAAACACTTGCAGTTTTGGCCGATTCTGGCCCGTTTCGTGGACAATTACTCACTGTTTCGGGGTCCCGGACTTATTTCCACGATTGATTAACCCTGGAGCGCATTTACGTGTCGGTCATAAATACTCATAGTTTTGGCCGATTTTGGCTAGTTTCATGGACTATTACTCACTGTTTTGGGGTCGTGGAGTGATTTCCACGATTAATGAACCCCGGGGTGCGTTTACGTGTCGGTCATAAATACTCGCAGTTTTGGCCGATTCTGGCCAGTTTCTTGGACTATTACTCACTGTTTTGGGGTCCCGAAGTGATTTCCACGATTGACGAATCTCGGGGTGCGTTTATGTGTTGGTCATAAACACTCGCAGTTATTGCGGATTCTGCCTCATTTCATGGACTATTATTCACTGTTTTTGGGTCCCGGAGTGATTTCCACAATTGACGAACCCCGAGGTGCGTTTACATGTCTGTCGTCAACACTCACAAGTTTGGCCAATTCTGACCCGTTTCGTGGACTATTACTCACCATTTTGGGGTCCCGAAGCGATTTCCATAGTTCTTGAACCCCAAGGTGCAATTACATGTCGGTCATCAACACCCGTAGTTTTGGCCGATTCTCGCCTGTTTCATGAACTATTACTCACTGTTTTGGGGACCCGGACTAATTCCCACGATTGACGAACCCCGGGGTGCGTTTATGTGTCGGTCATAAACACTTGCAGTTTTGGCCGATTCTGGCCCGTTTCGTGGACTACTCACTGTTTCGGGGTCCCGGACTTATTTTCACGATTGATGTACCCCGGAGCGCATTTACGTGTCGGTCATAAATACTCGTAGTTTTGGCTGATTCTGGCTAGTTTCATGGACTATTACTCACTGTTTTGGGGTCCCGGAGTGATTTCCACGATTGATGAACCCCGGGGTGCGTTTACGTGTCGGTCATAAATACTCGCAGTTTTGGCCGATTCTGGCCAGTTTCTTGGACTATTACTCACTGTTTTGGGGTCCCGAAGTGATTTCCACGATTGACGAACCCCGGCGTGCGTTTACGTGTCGGTCATCAACACCCGCAGTTTTGGCCGATTCTGCCTCGATTCGTGGACCATTATTCACTGTTTTTGGGTCCCGGAGTGATTTCCACAATTGACGAACCCCGAGGTGCGTTTACATGTCCGTCGTCAACACTCACAACTTTGGCCAATTCTGACCCGTTTGATGGACTATTACTCACCGTTTTGGGGTCCCGAAGCGATTTCCATAGTTCTTGAACCCCAAGGTGCAATTACATGTCGGTCATCAACACCCGTAGTTTTGGCCGATTCTGGCCCGTTTCATGAACTATTACTCACTGTTTTGGGGACCCGGAGTAATTCCCACGATTGACGAACCCCGGGGTGCGTTTATGTGTCGGTCATAAACACATGCAGTTTTGGCCGATTCTGGCCCGTTTCGTGGACAATTACTCACTGTTTCGGGGTCCCGGACTTATTTCCACGATTGATGAACCCCGGAGCGCATTTACGTGTCGGTCATAAATACTCGTAGTTTTGGCCGATTCTGGCTAGTTTCATGGACTATTACTCACTGTTTTGGTGTCGCGGAGTGATTTCCACGATTGACGAACCCCGGTGTGTGTTTACCTGTTGGTCATAAACACTCGCAGTTATTGCGGATTCTGCCTCATTTCATGGACTATTATTCACTGTTTTTGGGTCCCGGAGTGATTTCCACAATTGACGAACCCCGAGGTGCGTTTACATGTCCGTCGTCAACAATCACAACTTTGGCCGATTCTGACCCGTTTCGTGGACTATTACTCACCGTTTTGGGGTCCCGAAGCGATTTCCATAGTTCTTGAACCCCAAAGTGCAATCACATGTCGGTCATCAACACCCATAGTTTTGGCCGATTCTGGCCCGTTTCATGAACTATTACTCACTGTTTTGGGGACCCGCACTAATTCCCACGAGTGACGAACCACCGGGTGCGTTTATGTGTCGGTCATAAACACTTGCAGTTTTGGCCGATTCTGGCCCGTTTCGTGGACAATTACTCACTGTTTCGGGGTCCCCGACTTATTTCCACGATTGATGAACCCCGGAGCGCATTTACGTGTCGGTCATAAATACTCGTGTTTTGGCCGATTCTGGCTAGTTTCATGGACTATTACGCACTGTTTTGGGGCCGCGGAGTGATTTCCACGATTGACGAACCCCGGGGTGCGTTTACGTGTCGGTCATCGACACTCGCAGTTTTGGCCGATTCTGGCCTGTTTCATGGACTATTACTGATTGTTTTGGTGTCCCGGACTGATTTCCACGATTGACGAACCCCGGGGTGCGTTTACGTGTCGATCATAAACACTCGCAGTTTTGGCCGATTATGACAAGTTTCATGGACTATTACTCACTGTTTTGGGGTCCGTGAGTGATTTCCATGATTGACCAATCCTAGGGTGCGTTTACGTGTCGGTCATCAACACCCGCAGTTTTGGCCGATTCTGGCTCGTTTCGTGGACTATTATTCACTGTTTTTGGGTCCCGGAGTGATTTCCACGATTGACGAACCCCGAGGTGCGTTTACATCTCCGTCGTCAACACTCACAACTCTGGCAAATTCTGACCCGTTTCGTGGACTATTACTCACCGTTTTAGGGTCCCGGACTTATTTGCACGATTGATGAACCCTGGAGCGCGTTTACGTGTCGGTCATAAATACTCGCAGTTTTGGCCGATTCTGGCCAGTTTCTTGGACTATTACTCACTGTTTTGGGGTCCCGAAGTGATTTCCACGATTGACGAACCCCGGGGTGCGTTTACGTGTTGGTCATAAACACTCGTAGTTTTGGCCGATTCTGGCTAGTTTCATGGACTATTACGCACTGTTTTGGGGCCACGGAGTGATTTCCACGATTGACGAACCCCGAGGTGCGTTTACATGTCCGTCGTCAACACTCACAACTTTGGCCAATTCTGACCCGTTTCGTGGACTATTACTCACCGTTTTGGGATCCCGAAGCGATTTCCATAGTTCTTGAACCCCAATGTGCAATTAGATGTCGGTCATCAACACCCGTAGTTTTGGCCGATTCTGGGCCGTTTCATGAACTATTACTCACTGTTTTGGGGACCCGGACTAACTCCCACGATTGACGAACCCCGGGGTGCGTTTATGTGTCGGTCATAAACACTTGCAGTTTTGGCCGATTCTGGCCCGTTTCGTGGACAATTACTCACTGTTTCGGGGTCCCGGACTTATTTCCACGATTGATTAACCCTGGAGCGCATTTACGTGTCGGTCATAAATACTCATAGTTTTGGCCGATTCTGGCTAGTTTCATGGACTATTACTCACTGTTTTGGGGTCGTGGAGTGATTTCCACGACTGATGAACCCCGGGGTGCGTTTACGTGTCGGTCATAAATACTCGCAGTTTTGGCCGATTCTGGCCAGTTTCTTGGACTATTACTCACTGTTTTGGGGTCCCGAAGTGATTTCCACGATTGACGAATCTCGGGGTGCGTTTATGTGTTGGTCATAAACACTCGCAGTTATTGCGGATTCTGCCTCATTTCATGGACTATTATTCACTGTTTTTGGGTCCCGGAGTGATTTCCACAATTGACGAACCCCGAGGTGCGTTTACATGTCTGTCGTCAACACTCACAAGTTTGGCCAATTCTGACCCGTTTCGTGGACTATTACTCACCATTTTGGGGTCCCGAAGCGATTTCCATAGTTCTTGAACCCCAAGGTGCAATTACATGTCGGTCATCAACACCCGTAGTTTTGGCCGATTCTCGCCTGTTTCATGAACTATTACTCACTGTTTTGGGGACCCGGACTAATTCCCACGATTGACGAACCCCGGGGTGCGTTTATGTGTCGGTCATAAACACTTGCAGTTTTGGCCGATTCTGGCCCGTTTCGTGGACAATTACTCACTGTTTCGGGGTCCCCGACTTATTTCCACGATTGATGAACCCCGGAGCGCATTTACGTGTCGGTCATAAATACTCGTGTTTTGACCGATTCTGGCTAGTTTCATGGACTATTACGCACTGTTTTGGGGCCGCGGAGTGATTTCCACGATTGACGAACCCCGGGGTGCGTTTACGTGTCGGTCATCGACACTCGCAGTTTTGGCCGATTCTGGCCTGTTTCATGGACTATTACTGATTGTTTTGGTGTCCCGGACTGATTTCCACGATTGACGAACCCCGGGGTGCGTTTACGTGTCGATCATAAACACTCGCAGTTTTGGCCGATTATGACAAGTTTCATGGACTATTACTCACTGTTTTGGGGTCCGTGAGTGATTTCCATGATTGACCAATCCTAGGGTGCGTTTACGTGTCGGTCATCAACACCCGCAGTTTTGGCCGATTCTGGCTCGTTTCGTGGACTATTATTCACTGTTTTTGGGTCCCGGAGTGATTTCCACGATTGACGAACCCCGAGGTGCGTTTACATCTCCGTCGTCAACACTCACAACTCTGGCAAATTCTGACCCGTTTCGTGGACTATTACTCACCGTTTTAGGGTCCCGGACTTATTTGCACGATTGATGAACCCTGGAGCGCGTTTACGTGTCGGTCATAAATACTCGCAGTTTTGGCCGATTCTGGCCAGTTTCTTGGACTATTACTCACTGTTTTGGGGTCCCGAAGTGATTTCCACGATTGACGAACCCCGGGGTGCGTTTACGTGTTGGTCATAAACACTCGTAGTTTTGGCCGATTCTGGCTAGTTTCATGGACTATTACGCACTGTTTTGGGGCCACGGAGTGATTTCCACGATTGACGAACCCCGAGGTGCGTTTACATGTCCGTCGTCAACACTCACAACTTTGGCCAATTCTGACCCGTTTCGTGGACTATTACTCACCGTTTTGGGATCCCGAAGCGATTTCCATAGTTCTTGAACCCCAATGTGCAATTAGATGTCGGTCATCAACACCCGTAGTTTTGGCCGATTCTGGGCCGTTTCATGAACTATTACTCACTGTTTTGGGGACCCGGACTAATTCCCACGATTGACGAACCCCGGGGTGCGTTTATGTGTCGGTCATAAACACTTGCAGTTTTGGCCGATTCTGGCCCGTTTCGTGGACAATTACTCACTGTTTCGGGGTCCCGGACTTATTTCCACGATTGATTAACCCTGGAGCGCATTTACGTGTCGGTCATAAATACTCATAGTTTTGGCCGATTCTGGCTAGTTTCATGGACTATTACTCACTGTTTTGGGGTCGTGGAGTGATTTCCACGACTGATGAACCCCGGGGTGCGTTTACGTGTCGGTCATAAATACTCGCAGTTTTGGCCGATTCTGGCCAGTTTCTTGGACTATTAATCACTGTTTTGGGGTCCCGAAGTGATTTCCACGATTGACGAATCTCGGGGTGCGTTTATGTGTTGGTCATAAACACTCGCAGTTATTGCGGATTCTGCCTCATTTCATGGACTATTATTCACTGTTTTTGGGTCCCGGAGTGATTTCCACAATTGACGAACCCCGAGGTGCGTTTACATGTCTGTCGTCAACACTCACAAGTTTGGCCAATTCTGACCCGTTTCGTGGACTATTACTCACCATTTTGGGGTCCCGAAGCGATTTCCATAGTTCTTGAACCCCAAGGTGCAATTACATGTCGGTCATCAACACCCGTAGTTTTGGCCGATTCTCGCCTGTTTCATGAACTATTACTCACTGTTTTGGGGACCCGGACTAATTCCCACGATTGACGAACCCCGGGGTGCGTTTATGTGTCGGTCATAAACACTTGCAGTTTTGGCCGATTCTGGCCCGTTTCGTGGACTACTCACTGTTTCGGGGTCCCGGACTTATTTTCACGATTGATGTACCCCGGAGCGCATTTACGTGTCGGTCATAAATACTCGTAGTTTTGGCTGATTCTGGCTAGTTTCATGGACTATTACTCACTGTTTTGGGGTCCCGAAGTGATTTCCACGATTGACGAACCCCGGCGTGCGTTTACGTGTCGGTCATCAACACCCGCAGTTTTGGCCGATTCTGCCTCGATTCGTGGACCATTATTCACTGTTTTTGGGTCCCGGAGTGATTTCCACAATTGACGAACCCCGAGGTGCGTTTACATGTCCGTCGTCAACACTCACAACTTTGGCCAATTCTGACCCGTTTCATGGACTATTACTCACCGTTTTGGGGTCCCGAAGCGATTTCCATAGTTCTTGTACCCCAAGGTGCAATTACATGTCGGTCATCAACACCCGTAGTTTTGGCCGATTCTGGCCCGTTTCATGAACTATTACTCACTGTTTTGGGGACCCGCACTAATTCCCACGATTGACGAACCCCGGGGTGCGTTTATGTGTCGGTCATAAACACATGCAGTTTTGGCCGATTCTGGCCCGTTTCGTGGACAATTACTCACTATTTCGGGGTCCCGGACTTATTTCCACGATTGATGAACCCCGGAGCGCATTTACGTGTCGGTCATAAATACTCGTAGTTTTGGCCGATTCTGGCTAGTTTCATGGACTATTACTCACTGTTTTGGTGTCGCGGAGTGATTTCCACGATTGACGAACCCCGGGGTGCGTTTACCTGTTGGTCATAAACACTCGCAGTTATTGCGGATTCTGCCTCATTTCATGGACTATTATTCACTGTTTTTGGGTCCCGGAGTGATTTCCACAATTGACGAACCCCGAGGTGCGTTTACATGTCCGTCGTCAACAATCACAACTTTGGCCGATTCTGACCCGTTTCGTGGACTATTACTCACCGTTTTGGGGTCCCGAAGCGATTTCCATAGTTCTTGAACCCCAAAGTGCAATCACATGTCGGTCATCAACACCCATAGTTTTGGCCGATTCTGGCCCGTTTCATGAACTATTACTCACTATTTTGGGGACCCGCACTAATTCCCACGAGTGACGAACCCCCGGGTGCGTTTATGTGTCGGTCATAAACACTTGCAGTTTTGGCCGATTCTGGCCCGTTTCGTGGACAATTACTCACTGTTTCGGGGTCCCCGACTTATTTCCACGATTGATGAACCCCGGAGCGCATTTACGTGTCGGTCATAAATACTCGTGTTTTGGCCGATTCTGGCTAGTTTCATGGACTATTACGCACTGTTTTGGGGCCGCGGAGTGATTTCCACGATTGACGAACCCCGGGGTGCGTTTACGTGTCGGTCATCAACACTCGCAGTTTTGGCCGATTCTGGCCTGTTTCATGGACTATTACTGATTGTTTTGGTGTCCCGGACTGATTTCCACGATTGACGAACCCCGGGGCGCGTTTACGTGTCGATCATAAACACTCGCAGTTTTGGCCGATTATGACAAGTTTCATGGACTATTACTCACTGTTTTGGGGTCCGTGAGTGATTTCCATGATTGACCAATCCTAGGGTGCGTTTACGTGTCGGTCATCAACACCCGCAGTTTTGGCCGATTCTGGCTCGTTTCGTGGACTATTATTCACTGTTTTTGGGTCCCGGAGTGATTTCCACGATTGACGAACCCCGAGGTGCGTTTACATGTCCGTCGTCAACACTCACAACTCTGGCAAATTCTGACCCGTTTCGTGGACTATTACTCACCGTTTTAGGGTCCCGGACTTATTTGCACGATTAATGAACCCTGGAGCGCGTTTACGTGTCGGTCATAAATACTCGCAGTTTTGGCCGATTCTGGCCGGTTTCTTGGACTATTACTCACTGTTTTGGGGTCCCGAAGTGATTTCCACGATTGACGAACCCCGGGGTGCGTTTACGTGTTGGTCATAAACACTCGTAGTTTTGGCCGATTCTGGCTAGTTTCATGGACTATTACGCACTGTTTTGGGGCCACGGAGTGATTTCCACGATTGACGAACCCCGAGGTGCGTTTACATGTCCGTCGTCAACACTCACAACTTTGGCCAATTCTGACCCGTTTCGTGGACTATTACTCACCGTTTTGGGGTCCCGAAGCGATTTCCATAGTTCTTGAACCCCAATGTGCAATTAGATGTCGGTCATCAACACCCGTAGTTTTGGCCGATTCTGGGCCGTTTCATGAACTATTACTCACTGTTTTGGGGACCCGGACTAATTCCCACGATTGACGAACCCCGGGGTGCGTTTATGTGTCGGTCATAAACACTTGCAGTTTTGGCCGATTCTGGCCCGTTTCGTGGACAATTACTCACTGTTTCGGGGTCCCGGACTTATTTCCACGATTGATTAACCCTGGAGCGCATTTACGTGTCGGTCATAAATACTCATAGTTTTGGCCAATTCTGGCTAGTTTCATGGACTATTACTCACTGTTTTGGGGTCGTGGAGTGATTTCCACGATTGATGAACCCCGGGGTGCGTTTACGTGTCGGTCATAAATACTCGCAGTTTTGGCCGATTCTGGCCAGTTTCTTGGACTATTACTCACTGTTTTGGGGTCCCGAAGTGATTTCCACGATTGACGAATCTCGGGGTGCGTTTATGTGTTGGTCATAAACACTCGCAGTTATTGCGGATTCTGCCTCATTTCATGGACTATTATTCACTGTTTTTGGGTCCCGGAGTGATTTCCACAATTGACGAACCCCGAGGTGCGTTTACATGTCTGTCGTCAACACTCACAAGTTTGGCCAATTCTGACCCGTTTCGTGGACTATTACTCACCGTTTTGGGGTCCCGAAGCGATTTCCATAGTTCTTGAACCCCAAGGTGCAATTACATGTCGGTCATCAACACCCGTAGTTTTGGCCGATTCTGGCCCGTTTCATGAACTATTACTCACTGTTTTGGGGACCCGCACTAATTCCCACGATTGACGAACCCCGGGGTGCGTTTATGTGTCGGTCATAAACACATGCAGTTTTGACCGATTCTGGCCCGTTTCGTGGACAATTACTCACTGTTTTGGGGTCCCGGACTTATTTCCACGATTGATGAACCCCGGAGCGCATTTACGTGTCGGTCATAAATACTCGTAGTTTTGGCCGATTCTGGCTAGTTTCATGGACTATTACTCACTGTTTTGGTGTCGCGGAGTGATTTCCACGATTGACGAACCCCGGGGTGCGTTTACCTGTTGGTCATAAACACTCGCAGTTATTGCGGATTCTGCCTCATTTCATGGACTATTATTCACTGTTTTTGGGTCCCGGAGTGATTTCCACAATTGACGAACCCCGAGGTGCGTTTACATGTCCGTCGTCAACAATCACAACTTTGGCCGATTCTGACCCGTTTCGTGGACTATTACTCACCGTTTTGGGGTCCCGAAGCGATTTCCATAGTTCTTGAACCCCAAAGTGCAATCACATGTCGGTCATCAACACCCATAGTTTTGGCCGATTCTGGCCCGTTTCATGAACTATTACTCACTATTTTGGGGACCCGCACTAATTCCCACGAGTGACGAACCCCCGGGTGCGTTTATGTGTCGGTCATAAACACTTGCAGTTTTGGCCGATTCTGGCCCGTTTCGTGGACAATTACTCACTGTTTCGGGGTCCCCGATTTATTTCCACGATTGATGAACCCCGGAGCGCATTTACGTGTCGGTCATAAATACTCGTGTTTTGGCCGATTCTGGCTAGTTTCATGGACTATTACGCACTGTTTTGGGGCCGCGGAGTGATTTCCACGATTGACGAACCCTGGGGTGCGTTTACGTGTCGGTCATCAACACTCGCAGTTTTGGCCGATTCTGGCCTGTTTCATGGACTATTACTGATTGTTTTGGTGTCCCGGACTGATTTCCACGATTGACGAACCCCGGGGTGCGTTTACGTGTCGATCATAAACACTCGCAGTTTTGGCCGATTATGACAAGTTTCATGGACTATTACTCACTGTTTTGGGGTCCGTGAGTGATTTCCATGATTGACCAATCCTAGGGTGCGTTTACGTGTCGGTCATCAACACCCGCAGTTTTGGCCGATTCTGGCTCGTTTCGTGGACTATTATTCACTGTTTTTGGGTCCCGGAGTGATTTCCACGATTGACGAACCCCGAGGTGCGTTTACATGTCCGTCGTCAACACTCACAACTCTGGCAAATTCTGACCCGTTTCGTGGACTATTACTCACCGTTTTAGGGTCCCGGACTTATTTGCACGATTGATGAACCCTGCAGCGCGTTTACGTGTCGGTCATAAATACTCGCAGTTTTGGCCGATTCTGGCCAGTTTCTTGGACTATTACTCACTGTTTTGGGGTCCCGAAGTGATTTCCACGATTGACGAACCCCGGGGTGCGTTTACGTGTTGGTCATAAACACTCGTAGTTTTGGCCGATTCTGGCTAGTTTCATGGACTATTACTCACTGTTTTGGTGTCGCGGAGTGATTTCCACGATTGACGAACCCCGGGGTGCGTTTACCTGTTGGTCATAAACACTCGCAGTTATTGCGGATTCTGCCTCATTTCATGGACTATTATTCACTGTTTTTGGGTCCCGGAGTGATTTCCACAATTGACGAACCCCGAGGTGCGTTTACATGTCCGTCGTCAACAATCACAACTTTGGCCGATTCTGACCCGTTTCGTGGACTATTACTCACCGTTTTGGGGTCCCGAAGCGATTTCCATAGTTCTTGAACCCCAAAGTGCAATCACATGTCGGTCATCAACACCCATAGTTTTGGCCGATTCTGGCCCGTTTCATGAACTATTACTCACTATTTTGGGGACCCGCACTAATTCCCACGAGTGACGAACCCCCGGGTGCGTTTATGTGTCGGTCATAAACACTTGCAGTTTTGGCCGATTCTGGCCCGTTTCGTGGACAATTACTCACTGTTTCGGGGTCCCCGACTTATTTCCACGATTGATGAACCCCGGAGCGCATTTACGTGTCGGTCATAAATACTCGTGTTTTGGCCGATTCTGGCTAGTTTCATGGACTATTACGCACTGTTTTGGGGCCGCGGAGTGATTTCCACGATTGACGAACCCTGGGGTGCGTTTACGTGTCGGTCATCAACACTCGCAGTTTTGGCCGATTCTGGCCTGTTTCATGGACTATTACTGATTGTTTTGGTGTCCCGGACTGATTTCCACGATTGACGAACCCCGGGGTGCGTTTACGTGTCGATCATAAACACTCGCAGTTTTGGCCGATTATGACAAGTTTCATGGACTATTACTCACTGTTTTGGGGTCCGTGAGTGATTTCCATGATTGACCAATCCTAGGGTGCGTTTACGTGTCGGTCATCAACACCCGCAGTTTTGGCCGATTCTGGCTCGTTTCGTGGACTATTATTCACTGTTTTTGGGTCCCGGAGTGATTTCCACGATTGACGAACCCCGAGGTGCGTTTACATGTCCGTCGTCAACACTCACAACTCTGGCAAATTCTGACCCGTTTCGTGGACTATTACTCACCGTTTTAGGGTCCCGGACTTATTTGCACGATTGATGAACCCTGCAGCGCGTTTACGTGTCGGTCATAAATACTCGCAGTTTTGGCCGATTCTGGCCAGTTTCTTGGACTATTACTCACTGTTTTGGGGTCCCGAAGTGATTTCCACGATTGACGAACCCCGGGGTGCGTTTACGTGTTGGTCATAAACACTCGTAGTTTTGGCCGATTCTGGCTAGTTTCATGGACTATTACGCACTGTTTTGGGGCCACGGAGTGATTTCCACGATTGACGAACCCCGAGGTGCGTTTACATGTCCGTCGTCAACACTCACAACTTTGGCCAATTCTGACCCGTTTCGTGGACTATTACTCACCGTTTTGGGGTCCCGAAGCGATTTCCATAGTTCTTGAACCCCAATGTGCAATTAGATGTCGGTCATCAACACCCGTAGTTTTGGCCGATTCTGGGCCGTTTCATGAACTATTACTCACTGTTTTGGGGACCCGGACTAATTCCCACGATTGACGAACCCCGGGGTGCGTTTATGTGTCGGTCATAAACACTTGCAGTTTTGGCCGATTCTGGCCCGTTTCGTGGACAATTACTCACTGTTTCGGGGTCCCGGACTTATTTCCACGATTGATTAACCCTGGAGCGCATTTACGTGTCGGTCATAAATACTCATAGTTTTGGCCAATTCTGGCTAGTTTCATGGACTATTACTCACTGTTTTGGGGTCGTGGAGTGATTTCCACGATTGATGAACCCCGGGGTGCGTTTACGTGTCGGTCATAAATACTCGCAGTTTTGGCCGATTCTGGCCAGTTTCTTGGACTATTACTCACTGTTTTGGGGTCCCGAAGTGATTTCCACGATTGACGAATCTCGGGGTGCGTTTATGTGTTGGTCATAAACACTCGCAGTTATTGCGGATTCTGCCTCATTTCATGGACTATTATTCACTGTTTTTGGGTCCCGGAGTGATTTCCACAATTGACGAACCCCGAGGTGCGTTTACATGTCTGTCGTCAACACTCACAAGTTTGGCCAATTCTGACCCGTTTCGTGGACTATTACTCACCATTTTGGGGTCCCGAAGCGATTTCCATAGTTCTTGAACCCCAAGGTGCAATTACATGTCGGTCATCAACACCCGTAGTTTTGGCCGATTCTCGCCTGTTTCATGAACTATTACTCACTGTTTTGGGGACCCGGACTAATTCCCACGATTGACGAACCCCGGGGTGCGTTTATGTGTCGGTCATAAACACTTGCAGTTTTGGCCGATTCTGGCCCGTTTCGTGGACTACTCACTGTTTCGGGGTCCCGGACTTATTTTCACGATTGATGTACCCCGGAGCGCATTTACGTGTCGGTCATAAATACTCGTAGTTTTGGCTGATTCTGGCTAGTTTCATGAACTATTACTCACTGTTTTGGGGTCCCGGAGTGATTTCCACGATTGATGAACCCCGGGGTGCGTTTACGTGTCGGTCATAAATACTCGCAGTTTTGGCCGATTCTGGCCAGTTTCTTGGACTATTACTCACTGTTTTGGGGTCCCGAAGTGATTTCCACGATTGACGAACCCCGGCGTGCGTTTACGTGTCGGTCATCAACACTCGCAGTTTTGGCCGATTCTGCCTCGATTCGTGGACCATTATTCACTGTTTTTGGGTCCTGGAGTGATTTCCACAATTGACGAACCCCGAGGTGCGTTTACATGTCCGTCGTCAACACTCACAACTTTGGCCAATTCTGACCCGTTTCATGGACTATTACTCACCGTTTTGGGGTCCCGAAGCGATTTCCATAGTTCTTGAACCCCAAGGTGCAATTACATGTCGGTCATCAACACCCGTAGTTTTGGCCGATTCTGGCCCGTTTCATGAACTATTACTCACTGTTTTGGGGACCCGCACTAATTCCCACGATTGACGAACCCCGGGGTGCGTTTATGTGTCGGTCATAAACACATACAGTTTTGGCCGATTCTGGCCCGTTTCATGGACAATTACTCACTGTTTCGGGGTCCCGGACTTATTTCCACGATTGATGAACCCCGGAGCGCATTTACGTGTCGGTCATAAATACTCGTGTTTTGGCCGATTCTGGCTAGTTTCATGGACTATTACGCACTGTTTTGGGGCCGCGGAGTGATTTCCACGATTGACGAACCCCGGGGTGCGTTTACGTGTCGGTCATCAACACTCGCAGTTTTGGCCGATTCTGGCCTGTTTCATGGACTATTACTGATTGTTTTGGTGTCCCGGACTGATTTCCACGATTGACGAACCCCGGGGTGCGTTTACGTGTCGATCATAAACACTCGCAGTTTTGGCCGATTATGACAAGTTTCATGGACTATTACTCACTGTTTTGGGGTCCGTGAGTGATTTCCATGATTGACCAATCCTAGGGTGCGTTTACGTGTCGGTCATCAACACCCGCAGTTTTGGCCGATTCTGGCTCGTTTCGTGGACTATTATTCACTGTTTTTGGGTCCCGGAGTGATTTCCACGATTGACGAACCCCGAGGTGCGTTTACATGTCCGTCGTCAACACTCACAACTCTGGCAAATTCTGACCCGTTTCGTGGACTATTACTCACCGTTTTAGGGTCCCGGACTTATTTGCACGATTTATGAACCCTGGAGCGCGTTTACGTGTCGGTCATAAATACTCGCAGTTTTGGCCGATTCTGGCCAGTTTCTTGGACTATTACTCACTGTTTTGGGGTCCCGAAGTGATTTCCACGATTGACGAACCCCGGGGTGCGTTTACGTGTTGGTCATAAACACTCGTAGTTTTGGCCGATTCTGGCTAGTTTCATGGACTATTACGCACTGTTTTGGGGCCACGGAGTGATTTCCACGATTGACGAACCCCGAGGTGCGTTTACATGTCCGTCGTCAACACTCACAACTTTGGCCAATTCTGACCCGTTTCGTGGACTATTACTCACCGTTTTGGGGTCCCGAAGCGATTTCCATAGTTCTTGAACCCCAATGTGCAATTAGATGTCGGTCATCAACACCCGTAGTTTTGGCCGATTCTGGGCCGTTTCATGAACTATTACTCACTGTTTTGTCGACCTGGACTAATTCCCACGATTGACGAACCCCGGGGTGCGTTTATGTGTCGGTCATAAACACTTGCAGTTTTGGCCGATTCTGGCCCGTTTCGTGGACAATTACTCACTGTTTCGGGGTCCCGGACTTATTTCCACGATTGATTAACCCTGGAGCGCATTTACGTGTCGGTCATAAATACTCATAGTTTTGGCCGATTCTGGCTAGTTTCATGGACTATTACTCACTGTTTTGGGGTCGTGGAGTGATTTCCACGATTGATGAACCCCGGGGTGCGTTTACGTGTCGGTCATAAATACTCGCAGTTTTGGCCGATTCTGGCCAGTTTCTTGGACTATTACTCACTGTTTTGGGGTCCCGAAGTGATTTCCACGATTGACGAATCTCGGGGTGCGTTTATGTGTTGGTCATAAACACTCGCAGTTATTGCGGATTCTGCCTCATTTCATGGACTATTATTCACTGTTTTTGGGTCCCGGAGTGATTTCCACAATTGACGAACCCCGAGGTGCGTTTACATGTCTGTCGTCAACACTCACAAGTTTGGCCAATTCTGACCCGTTTCGTGGACTATTACTCACCATTTTGGGGTCCCGAAGCGATTTCCATAGTTCTTGAACCCCAAGGTGCAATTACATGTCGGTCATCAACACCCGTAGTTTTGGCCGATTCTCGCCTGTTTCATGAACTATTACTCACTGTTTTGGGGACCCGGACTAATTCCCACGATTGACGAACCCCGGGGTGCGTTTATGTGTCGGTCATAAACACTTGCAGTTTTGGCCGATCCTGGCCCGTTTCGTGGACTACTCACTGTTTCGGGGTCCCGGACTTATTTTCACGATTGATGTACCCCGGAGCGCATTTACGTGTCGGTCATAAATACTCGTAGTTTTGGCTGATTCTGGCTAGTTTCATGGACTATTACTCACTGTTTTGGGGTCCCGGAGTGATTTCCACGATTGATGAACCCCGGGGTGCGTTTACGTGTCGGTCATAAATACTCGCAGTTTTGGCCGATTCTGGCCAGTTTCTTGGACTATTACTCACTGTTTTGGGGTCCCGAAGTGATTTCCACGATTGACGAACCCCGGCGTGCGTTTACGTGTCGGTCATCAACACCCGCAGTTTTGGCCGATTCTGCCTCGATTCGTGGACCATTATTCACTGTTTTTGGGTCCCGGAGTGATTTCCACAATTGACGAACCCCGAGGTGCGTTTACATGTCCGTCGTCAACACTCACAACTTTGGCCAATTCTGACCCGTTTCATGGACTATTACTCACCGTTTTGGGGTCCCGAAGCGATTTCCATAGTTCTTGAACCCCAAGGTGCAATTACATGTCGGTCATCAACACCCATAGTTTTGGCCGATTCTGGCCCGTTTCATGAACTATTACTCACTGTTTTGGGGACCCGGAGTAATTCCCACGATTGACGAACCCCGGGGTGCGTTTATGTGTCGGTCATAAACACATGCAGTTTTGGCCGATTCTGGCCCGTTTCGTGGACAATTACTCACTGTTTCGGGGTCCCGGACTTATTTCCACGATTGATGAACCCCGGAGCGCATTTACGTGTCGGTCATAAATACTCGTAGTTTTGGCCGATTCTGGCTAGTTTCATGGACTATTACTCACTGTTTTGGTGTCGCGGAGTGATTTCCACGATTGACGAACCCCGGGGTGCGTTTACCTGTTGGTCATAAACACTCGCAGTTATTGCGGATTCTGCCTCATTTCATGGACTATTATTCACTGTTTTTGGGTCCGGAGTGATTTCCACAATTGACGAACCCCGAGGTGCGTTTACATGTCCGTCGTCAACAATCACAACTTTGGCCGATTCTGACCCGTTTCGTGGACTATTACTCACCGTTTTGGGGTCCCGAAGCGATTTCCATAGTTCTTGAACCCCAAAGTGCAATCACATGTCGGTCATCAACACCCATAGTTTTGGCCGATTCTGGCCCGTTTCATGAACTATTACTCACTGTTTTGGGGACCCGCACTAATTCCCACGAGTGACGAACCCCCGGGTGCGTTTATGTGTCGGTCATAAACACTTGCAGTTTTGGCCGATTCTGGCCCGTTTCGTGGACAATTACTCACTGTTTCGGGGTCCCGGACTTATTTCCACGATTGATGAACCCCGGAGCGCATTTACGTGTCGGTCATAAATACTCGTGCTTTGGCCGATTCTGGCTAGTTTCATGGACTATTACGCACTGTTTTGGGGCCGCGGAGTGATTTCCACGATTGACGAACCCCGGGGTGCGTTTACGTGTCGGTCATCAACACTCGCAGTTTTGGCCGATTCTGGCCTGTTTCATGGACTATTACAGATTGTTTTGGTGTCCCGGACTGATTTCCACGATTGACGAACCCCGGGGTGCGTTTACGTGTCGATCATAAACACTCGCAGTTTTGGCCGATTATGACAAGTTTCATGGACTATTACTCACTGTTTTGGGGTCCGTGAGTGATTTCCATGATTGACCAATCCTAGGGTGCGTTTACGTGTCGGTCATCAACACCCGCAGTTTTGGCCGATTCTGGCTCGTTTCGTGGACTATTATTCACTGTTTTTGGGTCCCGGAGTGATTTCCACGATTGACGAACCCCGAGGTGCGTTTACATGTCCGTCGTCAACACTCACAACTCTGGCAAATTCTGACCCGTTTCGTGGACTATTACTCACCGTTTTAGGGTCCCAGACTTATTTGCACGATTGATGAACCCTGGAGCGCGTTTACGTGTCGGTCATAAATACTCATAGTTTTGGCCGATTCTGGCCTGTTTCATGGACTATTACTCACTGTTTTGGGGTCCCGAAGTGATTTCCACGATTGACGAACCCCGGCGTGCGTTTACGTGTCGGTCATCAACACCCGCAGTTTTGGCCGATTCTGCCTCGATTCGTGGACTATTATTCACTGTTTTTGGGTCCCGGAGTGATTTCCACAATTGACGAACCCCGAGGTGCGTTTACATGTCCGTCGTCAACACTCACAACTTTGGCCAATTCTGACCCGTTTCGTGGACTATTACTCACCGTTTTGGGGTCCCGAAGCGATTTCCATAGTTCTTGAACCCCAATGTGCAATTAGATGTCGGTCATCAACACCCGTAGTTTTGGCCGATTCTGGGCCGTTTCATGAACTATTACTCACTGTTTTGGGGACCCGGACTAATTCCCACGATTGACGAACCCCGGGGTGCGTTTATGTGTCGGTCATAAACACTTGCAGTTTTGGCCGATTCTGGCCCGTTTCGTGGACAATTACTCACTGTTTCGGGTTCCCGGACTTATTTCCACGATTGATGAACCCCGGAGCGCATTTACGTGTCGGTCATAAATACTCGTGCTTTGGCCGATTCTGGCTAGTTTCATGGACTATTACGCACTGTTTTGGGGCCGCGGAGTGATTTCCACGATTGACGAACCCCGGGGTGCGTTTACGTGTCGGTCATCAACACTCGCAGTTTTGGCCGATTCTGGCCTGTTTCATGGACTATTACAGATTGTTTTGGTGTCCCGGACTGATTTCCACGATTGACGAACCCCGGGGTGCGTTTACGTGTCGATCATAAACACTCGCAGTTTTGGCCGATTATGACAAGTTTCATGGACTATTACTCACTGTTTTGGGGTCCGTGAGTGATTTCCATGATTGACCAATCCTAGGGTGCGTTTACGTGTCGGTCATCAACACCCGCAGTTTTGGACGATTCTGGCTCGTTTCGTGGACTATTATTCACTGTTTTTGGGTCCCGGAGTGATTTCCACGATTGACGAACCCCGAGGTGCGTTTACATGTCCGTCGTCAACACTCACAACTCTGGCAAATTCTGACCCGTTTCGTGGACTATTACTCACCGTTTTAGGGTCCCAGACTTATTTGCACGATTGATGAACCCTGGAGCGCGTTTACGTGTCGGTCATAAATACTCATAGTTTTGGCCGATTCTGGCCTGTTTCATGGACTATTACTCACTGTTTTGGGGTCCCGAAGTGATTTCCACGATTGACGAACCCCGGCGTGCGTTTACGTGTCGGTCATCAACACCCGCAGTTTTGGCCGATTCTGCCTCGATTCGTGGACTATTATTCACTGTTTTTGGGTCCCGGAGTGATTTCCACAATTGACGAACCCCGAGGTGCGTTTACATGTCCGTCGTCAACACTCACAACTTTGGCCAATTCTGACCCGTTTCGTGGACTATTACTCACCGTTTTGTGGTCCCGAAGCGATTTCCATAGTTCTTGAACCCCAATGTGCAATTAGATGTCGGTCATCAACACCCGTAGTTTTGGCCGATTCTGGGCCGTTTCATGAACTATTACTCACTGTTTTGGGGACCCGGACTAATTCCCACGATTGACGAACCCCGGGGTGCGTTTATGTGTCGGTCATAAACACTTGCAGTTTTGGCCGATCCTGGCCCGTTTCGTGGACTACTCACTGTTTCGGGGTCCCGGACTTATTTTCACGATTGATGTACCCCGGAGCGCATTTACGTGTCGGTCATAAATACTCGTAGTTTTGGCTGATTCTGGCTAGTTTCATGGACTATTACTCACTGTTTTGGGGTCCCGGAGTGATTTCCACGATTGAGGAACCCCAGGGTGCGTTTACGTGTCGGTCATAAATACTCGCAGCTTTGGCCGATTCTGGCCAGTTTCTTGGACTATTACTCACTGTTTTGGGGTCCCGAAGTGATTTCCACGATTGACGAACCCCGGCGTGCATTTACGTGTCGGTCATCAACACCCGCAGTTTTGGCCGATTCTGCCTCGATTCGTGGAGCATTATTCACTGTTTTTGGGTCCCGGAGTGATTTCCACAATTGACGAACCCCGAGGTGCGTTTACATGTCCGTCGTCAACACTCACAACTTTGGCCAATTCTGACCCGTTTCATGGACTATTACTCACCGTTTTGGGGTCCCGAAGCGATTTCCATAGTTCTTGAACCCCAAGGTGCAATTACATGTCGGTCATCAACACCCATAGTTTTGGCCGATTCTGGCCCGTTTCATGAACTATTACTCACTGTTTTGGGGACCCGGAGTAATTCCCACGATTGACGAACCCCGGGGTGCGTTTATGTGTCGGTCATAAACACATGCAGTTTTGGCCGATTCTGGCCCGTTTCGTGGACAATTACTCACTGTTTCGGGGTCCCGGACTTATTTCCACGATTGATGAACCCCGGAGCGCATTTACGTGTCGGTCATAAATACTCGTAGTTTTGGCCGATTCTGGCTAGTTTCATGGACTATTACTCACTGTTTTGGTGTCGCGGAGTGATTTCCACGATTGACGAACCCCGGGGTGCGTTTACCTGTTGGTCGTAAACACTCGCAGTTATTGCGGATTCTGCCTCATTTCATGGACTATTATTCACTGTTTTTGGGTCCCGGAGTGATTTCCACAATTGACGAACCCCGAGGTGCGTTTACATGTCCGTCGTCAACAATCACAACTTTGGCCGATTCTGACCCGTTTCGTGGACTATTACTCACCGTTTTGGGGTCCCGAAGCGATTTCCATAGTTCTTGAACCCCAAAGTGCAATCACATGTCGGTCATCAACACCCATAGTTTTGGCCGATTCTGGCCCGTTTCATGAACTATTACTCACTGTTTTGGGGACCCGCACTAATTCCCACGAGTGACGAACCCCCGGGTGCGTTTATGTGTCGGTCATAAACACTTGCAGTTTTGGCCGATTCTGGCCCGTTTCATGGACAATTACTCACTGTTTCGGGGTCCCGGACTTATTTCCACGATTGATGAACCCCGGAGCGCATTTACGTCTCGGTCATAAATACTCGTGCTTTGGCCGATTCTGGCTAGTTTCATGGACTATTACGCACTGTTTTGGGGCCGCGGAGTGATTTCCACGATTGACGAACCCCGGGGTGCGTTTACGTGTCGGTCATCAACACTCGCAGTTTTGGCCGATTCTGGCCTGTTTCATGGACTATTACAGATTGTTTTGGTGTCCCGGACTGATTTCCACGATTGACGAACCCCGGGGTGCGTTTACGTGTCGATCATAAACACTCGCAGTTTTGGCCGATTATGACAAGTTTCATGGACTATTACTCACTGTTTTGGGGTCCGTGAGTGATTTCCATGATTGACCAATCCTAGGGTGCGTTTACGTGTCGGTCATCAACACCCGCAGTTTTGGCCGATTCTGGCTCGTTTCGTGGACTATTATTCACTGTTTTTGGGTCCCGGAGTGATTTCCACGATTGACGAACCCCGAGGTGCGTTTACATGTCCGTCGTCAACACTCACAACTCTGGCAAATTCTGACCCGTTTCGTGGACTATTACTCACCGTTTTAGGGTCCCAGACTTATTTGCACGATTGATGAACCCTGGAGCGCGTTTACGTGTCGGTCATAAATACTCATAGTTTTGGCCGATTCTGGCCTGTTTCATGGACTATTACTCACTGTTTTGGGGTCCCGAAGTGATTTCCACGATTGACGAACCCCGGCGTGCGTTTACGTGTCGGTCATCAACACCCGCAGTTTTGGCCGATTCTGCCTCGATTCGTGGACTATTATTCACTGTTTTTGGGTCCCGGAGTGATTTCCACAATTGACGAACCCCGAGGTGCGTTTACATGTCCGTCGTCAACACTCACAACTTTGGCCAATTCTGACCCGTTTCGTGGACTATTACTCACCGTTTTGGGGTCCCGAAGCGATTTCCATAGTTCTTGAACCCCAATGTGCAATTAGATGTCGGTCATCAACACCCGTAGTTTTGGCCGATTCTGGGCCGTTTCATGAACTATTACTCACTGTTTTGGGGACCCGGACTAATTCCCACGATTGACGAACCCCGGGGTGCGTTTATGTGTCGGTCATAAACACTTGCAGTTTTGGCCGATTCTGGCCCGTTTCGTGGACAATTACTCACTGTTTCGGGTTCCCGGACTTATTTCCACGATTGATGAACCCCGGAGCGCATTTACGTGTCGGTCATAAATACTCGTGCTTTGGCCGATTCTGGCTAGTTTCATGGACTATTACGCACTGTTTTGGGGCCGCGGAGTGATTTCCACGATTGACGAACCCCGGGGTGCGTTTACGTGTCGGTCATCAACACTCGCAGTTTTGGCCGATTCTGGCCTGTTTCATGGACTATTACAGATTGTTTTGGTGTCCCGGACTGATTTCCACGATTGACGAACCCCGGGGTGCGTTTACGTGTCGATCATAAACACTCGCAGTTTTGGCCGATTATGACAAGTTTCATGGACTATTACTCACTGTTTTGGGGTCCGTGAGTGATTTCCATGATTGACCAATCCTAGGGTGCGTTTACGTGTCGGTCATCAACACCCGCAGTTTTGGACGATTCTGGCTCGTTTCGTGGACTATTATTCACTGTTTTTGGGTCCCGGAGTGATTTCCACGATTGACGAACCCCGAGGTGCGTTTACATGTCCGTCGTCAACACTCACAACTCTGGCAAATTCTGACCCGTTTCGTGGACTATTACTCACCGTTTTAGGGTCCCAGACTTATTTGCACGATTGATGAACCCTGGAGCGCGTTTACGTGTCGGTCATAAATACTCATAGTTTTGGCCGATTCTGGCCTGTTTCATGGACTATTACTCACTGTTTTGGGGTCCCGAAGTGATTTCCACGATTGACGAACCCCGGCGTGCGTTTACGTGTCGGTCATCAACACCCGCAGTTTTGGCCGATTCTGCCTCGATTCGTGGACTATTATTCACTGTTTTTGGGTCCCGGAGTGATTTCCACAATTGACGAACCCCGAGGTGCGTTTACATGTCCGTCGTCAACACTCACAACTTTGGCCAATTCTGACCCGTTTCGTGGACTATTACTCACCGTTTTGTGGTCCCGAAGCGATTTCCATAGTTCTTGAACCCCAATGTGCAATTAGATGTCGGTCATCAACACCCGTAGTTTTGGCCGATTCTGGGCCGTTTCATGAACTATTACTCACTGTTTTGGGGACCCGGACTAATTCCCACGATTGACGAACCCCGGGGTGCGTTTATGTGTCGGTCATAAACACTTGCAGTTTTGGCCGATCCTGGCCCGTTTCGTGGACTACTCACTGTTTCGGGGTCCCGGACTTATTTTCACGATTGATGTACCCCGGAGCGCATTTACGTGTCGGTCATAAATACTCGTAGTTTTGGCTGATTCTGGCTAGTTTCATGGACTATTACTCACTGTTTTGGGGTCCCGGAGTGATTTCCACGATTGAGGAACCCCAGGGTGCGTTTACGTGTCGGTCATAAATACTCGCAGCTTTGGCCGATTCTGGCCAGTTTCTTGGACTATTACTCACTGTTTTGGGGTCCCGAAGTGATTTCCACGATTGACGAACCCCGGCGTGCATTTACGTGTCGGTCATCAACACCCGCAGTTTTGGCCGATTCTGCCTCGATTCGTGGAGCATTATTCACTGTTTTTGGGTCCCGGAGTGATTTCCACAATTGACGAACCCCGAGGTGCGTTTACATGTCCGTCGTCAACACTCACAACTTTGGCCAATTCTGACCCGTTTCATGGACTATTACTCACCGTTTTGGGGTCCCGAAGCGATTTCCATAGTTCTTGAACCCCAAGGTGCAATTACATGTCGGTCATCAACACCCATAGTTTTGGCCGATTCTGGCCCGTTTCATGAACTATTACTCACTGTTTTGGGGACCCGGAGTAATTCCCACGATTGACGAACCCCGGGGTGCGTTTATGTGTCGGTCATAAACACATGCAGTTTTGGCCGATTCTGGCCCGTTTCGTGGACAATTACTCACTGTTTCGGGGTCCCGGACTTATTTCCACGATTGATGAACCCCGGAGCGCATTTACGTGTCGGTCATAAATACTCGTAGTTTTGGCCGATTCTGGCTAGTTTCATGGACTATTACTCACTGTTTTGGTGTCGCGGAGTGATTTCCACGATTGACGAACCCCGGGGTGCGTTTACCTGTTGGTCGTAAACACTCGCAGTTATTGCGGATTCTGCCTCATTTCATGGACTATTATTCACTGTTTTTGGGTCCCGGAGTGATTTCCACAATTGACGAACCCCGAGGTGCGTTTACATGTCCGTCGTCAACAATCACAACTTTGGCCGATTCTGACCCGTTTCGTGGACTATTACTCACCGTTTTGGGGTCCCGAAGCGATTTCCATAGTTCTTGAACCCCAAAGTGCAATCACATGTCGGTCATCAACACCCATAGTTTTGGCCGATTCTGGCCCGTTTCATGAACTATTACTCACTGTTTTGGGGACCCGCACTAATTCCCACGAGTGACGAACCCCCGGGTGCGTTTATGTGTCGGTCATAAACACTTGCAGTTTTGGCCGATTCTGGCCCGTTTCATGGACAATTACTCACTGTTTCGGGGTCCCGGACTTATTTCCACGATTGATGAACCCCGGAGCGCATTTACGTCTCGGTCATAAATACTCGTGCTTTGGCCGATTCTGGCTAGTTTCATGGACTATTACGCACTGTTTTGGGGCCGCGGAGTGATTTCCACGATTGACGAACCCCGGGGTGCGTTTACGTGTCGGTCATCAACACTCGCAGTTTTGGCCGATTCTGGCCTGTTTCATGGACTATTACTGATTGTTTTGGTGTCCCGGACTGATTTCCACGATTGACCAATCCTAGGGTGCGTTTACGTGTCGGTCATCAACACCCGCAGTTTTGGCCGATTCTGGCTCGTTTCGTGGACTATTATTCACTGTTTTTGGGTCCCGGAGTGATTTCCACGATTGACGAACCCCGAGGTGCGTTTACATGTCCGTCGTCAACACTCACAACTCTGGCAAATTCTGACCCGTTTCGTGGACTATTACTCACCGTTTTAGGGTCCCAGACTTATTTGCACGATTGATGAACCCTGGAGCGCGTTTACGTGTCGGTCATAAATACTCATAGTTTTGGCCGATTCTGGCCTGTTTCATGGACTATTACTCACTGTTTTGGGGTCCCGAAGTGATTTCCACGATTGACGAACCCCGGCGTGCGTTTACGTGTCGGTCATCAACACCCGCAGTTTTGGCCGATTCTGCCTCGATTCGTGGACTATTATTCACTGTTTTTGGGTCCCGGAGTGATTTCCACAATTGACGAACCCCGAGGTGCGTTTACATGTCCGTCGTCAACACTCACAACTTTGGCCAATTCTGACCCGTTTCGTGGACTATTACTCACCGTTTTGGGGTCCCGAAGCGATTTCCATAGTTCTTGAACCCCAACGTGCAATTAGATGTCGGTTATCAACACCCGTAGTTTTGGCCGATTCTGGGCCGTTTCATGAACTATTACTCACTGTTTTGGGGACCCGGACTAATTCCCACGATTGACGAACCCCGGGGTGCGTTTATGTGTCGGTCATAAACACTTGCAGTTTTGGCCGATCCTGGCCCGTTTCGTGGACTACTCACTGTTTCGGGGTCCCGGACTTATTTTCACGATTGATGTACCCCGGAGCGCATTTACGTGTCGGTCATAAATACTCGTAGTTTTGGCTGATTCTGGCTAGTTTCATGGACTATTACTCACTGTTTTGGGGTCCCGGAGTGATTTCCACGATTGAGGAACCCCGGGGTGCGTTTACGTGTCGGTCATAAATACTCGCAGCTTTGGCCGATTCTGGCCAGTTTCTTGGACTATTACTCACTGTTTTGGGGTCCCGAAGTGATTTCCACGATTGACGAACCCCGGCGTGCATTTACGTGTCGGTCATCAACACCCGCAGTTTTGGCCGATTCTGCCTCGATTCGTGGACCATTATTCACTGTTTTTGGGTCCCGGAGTGATTTCCACAATTGACGAACCCCGAGGTGCGTTTACATGTCCGTCGTCAACACTCACAACTTTGGCCAATTCTGACCCGTTTCATGGACTATTACTCACCGTTTTGGGGTCCCGAAGCGATTTCCATAGTTCTTGAACCCCAAGGTGCAATTACATGTCGGTCATCAACACCCATAGTTTTGGCCGATTCTGGCCCGTTTCATGAACTATTACTCACTGTTTTGGGGACCCGGAGTAATTCCCACGATTGACGAACCCCGGGGTGCGTTTATGTGTCGGTCATAAACACATGCAGTTTTGGCCGATTCTGGCCCGTTTCGTGGACAATTACTCACTGTTTCGGGGTCCCGGACTTATTTCCACGATTGATGAACCCCGGAGCGCATTTACGTGTCGGTCATAAATACTCGTAGTTTTGGCCGATTCTGGCTAGTTTCATGGACTATTACTCACTGTTTTGGTGTCGCGGAGTGATTTCCACGATTGACGAACCCCGGGGTGCGTTTACCTGTTGGTCGTAAACACTCGCAGTTATTGCGGATTCTGCCTCATTTCATGGACTATTATTCACTGTTTTTGGGTCCCGGAGTGATTTCCACAATTGACGAACCCCGAGGTGCGTTTACATGTCCGTCGTCAACAATCACAACTTTGGCCGATTCTGACCCGTTTCGTGGACTATTACTCACCGTTTTGGGGTCCCGAAGCGATTTCCATAGTTCTTGAACCCCAAAGTGCAATCACATGTCGGTCATCAACACCCATAGTTTTGGCCGATTCTGGCCCGTTTCATGAACTATTACTCACTGTTTTGGGGACCCGCACTAATTCCCACGAGTGACGAACCCCCAGGTGCGTTTATGTGTCGGTCATAAACACTTGCAGTTTTGGCCGATTCTGGCCCGTTTCGTGGACAATTACTCACTGTTTCGGGGTCCCGGACTTATTTCCACGATTGATGAACCCCGGAGCGCATTTACGTGTCGGTCATAAATACTCGTGCTTTGGCCGATTCTGGCTAGTTTCATGGACTATTACGCACTGTTTTGGGGCCGCGGAGTGATTTCCACGATTGACGAACCCCGGGGTGCGTTTACGTGTCGGTCATCAACACTCGCAGTTTTGGCCGATTCTGGCCTGTTTCATGGACTATTACAGATTGTTTTGGTGTCCCGGACTGATTTCCACGATTGACGAACCCCGGGGTGCGTTTACGTGTCGATCATAAACACTCGCAGTTTTGGCCGATTATGACAAGTTTCATGGACTATTACTCACTGTTTTGGGGTCCGTGAGTGATTTCCATGATTGACCAATCCTAGGGTGCGTTTACGTGTCGGTCATCAACACCCGCAGTTTTGGCCGATTCTGGCTCGTTTCGTGGACTATTATTCACTGTTTTTGGGTCCCGGAGTGATTTCCACGATTGACGAACCCCGAGGTGCGTTTACATGTCCGTCGTCAACACTCACAACTCTGGCAAATTCTGACCCGTTTCGTGGACTATTACTCACCGTTTTAGGGTCCCAGACTTATTTGCACGATTGATGAACCCTGGAGCGCGTTTACGTGTCGGTCATAAATACTCATAGTTTTGGCCGATTCTGGCCTGTTTCATGGACTATTACTCACTGTTTTGGGGTCCCGAAGTGATTTCCACGATTGACGAACCCCGGCGTGCGTTTACGTGTCGGTCATCAACACCCGCAGTTTTGGCCGATTCTGCCTCGATTCGTGGACTATTATTCACTGTTTTTGGGTCCCGGAGTGATTTCCACAATTGACGAACCCCGAGGTGCGTTTACATGTCCGTCGTCAACACTCACAACTTTGGCCAATTCTGACCCGTTTCGTGGACTATTACTCACCGTTTTGGGGTCCCGAAGCGATTTCCATAGTTCTTGAACCCCAACGTGCAATTAGATGTCGGTTATCAACACCCGTAGTTTTGGCCGATTCTGGGCCGTTTCATGAACTATTACTCACTGTTTTGGGGACCCGGACTAATTCCCACGATTGACGAACCCCGGGGTGCGTTTATGTGTCGGTCATAAACACTTGCAGTTTTGGCCGATCCTGGCCCGTTTCGTGGACTACTCACTGTTTCGGGGTCCCGGACTTATTTTCACGATTGATGTACCCCGGAGCGCATTTACGTGTCGGTCATAAATACTCGTAGTTTTGGCTGATTCTGGCTAGTTTCATGGACTATTACTCACTGTTTTGGGGTCCCGGAGTGATTTCCACGATTGAGGAACCCCGGGGTGCGTTTACGTGTCGGTCATAAATACTCGCAGCTTTGGCCGATTCTGGCCAGTTTCTTGGACTATAACTCACTGTTTTGGGGTCCCGAAGTGATTTCCACGATTGACGAACCCCGGCGTGCATTTACGTGTCGGTCATCAACACCCGCAGTTTTGGCCGATTCTGCCTCGATTCGTGGACCATTATTCACTGTTTTTGGGTCCCGGAGTGATTTCCACAATTGACGAACCCCGAGGTGCGTTTACATGTCCGTCGTCAACAGTCACAACTTTGGCCAATTCTGACCCGTTTCATGGACTATTACTCACCGTTTTGGGGTCCCGAAGCGATTTCCATAGTTCTTGAACCCCAAGGTGCAATTACATGTCGGTCATCAACACCCATAGTTTTGGCCGATTCTGGCCCGTTTCATGAACTATTACTCACTGTTTTGGGGACCCGGAGTAATTCCCACGATTGACGAACCCCGGGGTGCGTTTATGTGTCGGTCATAAACACATGCAGTTTTGGCCGATTCTGGCCCGTTTCGTGGACAATTACTCACTGTTTCGGGGTCCCGGACTTATTTCCACGATTGATGAACCCCGGAGCGCATTTACGTGTCGGTCATAAATACTCGTAGTTTTGGCCGATTCTGGCTAGTTTCATGGACTATTACTCACTGTTTTGGTGTCGCGGAGTGATTTCCACGATTGACGAACCCCGGGGTGCGTTTACCTGTTGGTCGTAAACACTCGCAGTTATTGCGGATTCTGCCTCATTTCATGGACTATTATTCACTGTTTTTGGGTCCCGGAGTGATTTCCACAATGACGAACCCCGAGGTGCGTTTACATGTCCGTCGTCAACAATCACAACTTTGGCCGATTCTGACCCGTTTCGTGGACTATTACTCACCGTTTTGGGGTCCCGAAGCGATTTCCATAGTTCTTCAACCCCAAAGTGCAATCACATGTCGGTCATCAACACCCATAGTTTTGGCCGATTCTGGCCCGTTTCATGAACTATTACTCACTGTTTTGGGGACCCGCACTAATTCCCACGAGTGACGAACCCCCAGGTGCGTTTATGTGTCGGTCATAAACACTTGCAGTTTTGGCCGATTCTGGCCCGTTTCGTGGACAATTACTCACTGTTTCGGGGTCCCGGACTTATTTCCACGATTGATGAACCCCGGAGCGCATTTACGTGTCGGTCATAAATACTCGTGCTTTGGCCGATTCTGGCTAGTTTCATGGACTATTACGCACTGTTTTGGGGCCGCGGAGTGATTTCCACGATTGACGAACCCCGGGGTGCGTTTACGTGTCGGTCATCAACACTCGCAGTTTTGGCCGATTCTGGCCTGTTTCATGGACTATTACAGATTGTTTTGGTGTCCCGGACTGATTTCCACGATTGACGAACCCCGGGGTGCGTTTACGTGTCGATCATAAACACTCGCAGTTTTGGCCGATTATGACAAGTTTCATGGACTATTACTCACTGTTTTGGGGTCCGTGAGTGATTTCCATGATTGACCAATCCTAGGGTGCGTTTACGTGTCGGTCATCAACACCCGCAGTTTTGGCCGATTCTGGCTCGTTTCGTGGACTATTATTCACTGTTTTTGGGTCCCGGAGTGATTTCCACGATTGACGAACCCCGAGGTGCGTTTACATGTCCGTCGTCAACACTCACAACTCTGGCAAATTCTGACCCGTTTCGTGGACTATTACTCACCGTTTTAGGGTCCCAGACTTATTTGCACGATTGATGAACCCTGGAGCGCGTTTACGTGTCGGTCATAAATACTCATAGTTTTGGCCGATTCTGGCCTGTTTCATGGACTATTACTCACTGTTTTGGGGTCCCGAAGTGATTTCCACGATTGACGAACCCCGGCGTGCGTTTACGTGTCGGTCATCAACACCCGCAGTTTTGGCCGATTCTGCCTCGATTCGTGGACTATTATTCACTGTTTTTGGGTCCCGGAGTGATTTCCACAATTGACGAACCCCGAGGTGCGTTTACATGTCCGTCGTCAACACTCACAACTTTGGCCAATTCTGACCCGTTTCGTGGACTATTACTCACCGTTTTGGGGTCCCGAAGCGATTTCCATAGTTCTTGAACCCCAATGTGCAATTAGATGTCGGTCATCAACACCCGTAGTTTTGGCCGATTCTGGGCCGTTTCATGAACTATTACTCACTGTTTTGGGGACCCGGACTAATTCCCACGATTGACGAACCCCGGGGTGCGTTTATGTGTCGGTCATAAACACTTGCAGTTTTGGCCGATCCTGGCCCGTTTCGTGGACTACTCACTGTTTCGGGGTCCCGGACTTATTTTCACGATTGATGTACCCCGGAGCGCATTTACGTGTCGGTCATAAATACTCGTAGTTTTGGCTGATTCTGGCTAGTTTCATGGACTATTACTCACTGTTTTGGGGTCCCGGAGTGATTTCCACGATTGAGGAACCCCGGGGTGCGTTTACGTGTCGGTCATAAATACTCGCAGCTTTGGCCGATTCTGGCCAGTTTCTTGGACTATTACTCACTGTTTTGGGGTCCCGAAGTGATTTCCACGATTGACGAACCCCGGCGTGCGTTTACGTGTCGGTCATCAACACCCGCAGTTTTGGCCGATTCTGCCTCGATTCGTGGACCATTATTCACTGTTTTTGGGTCCCGGAGTGATTTCCACAATTGACGAACCCCGAGGTGCGTTTACATGTCCGTCGTCAACACTCACAACTTTGGCCAATTCTGACCCGTTTCATGGACTATTACTCACCGTTTTGGGGTCCCGAAGCGATTTCCATAGTTCTTGAACCCCAAGGTGCAATTACATGTCGGTCATCAACACCCATAGTTTTGGCCGATTCTGGCCCGTTTCATGAACTATTACTCACTGTTTTGGGGACCCGGAGTAATTCCCACGATTGACGAACCCCGGGGTGCGTTTATGTGTCGGTCATAAACACATGCAGTTTTGGCCGATTCTGGCCCGTTTCGTGGACAATTACTCACTGTTTCGGGGTCCCGGACTTATTTCCACGATTGATGAACCCCGGAGCGCATTTACGTGTCGGTCATAAATACTCGTAGTTTTGGCCGATTCTGGCTAGTTTCATGGACTATTACTCACTGTTTTGGTGTCGCGGAGTGATTTCCACGATTGACGAACCCCGGGGTGCGTTTACCTGTTGGTCATAAACACTCGCAGTTATTGCGGATTCTGCCTCATTTCATGGACTATTATTCACTGTTTTTGGGTCCCGGAGTGATTTCCACAATTGACGAACCCCGAGGTGCGTTTACATGTCCGTCGTCAACAATCACAACTTTGGCCGATTCTGACCCGTTTCGTGGACTATTACTCACCGTTTTGGGGTCCCGAAGCGATTTCCATAGTTCTTGAACCCCAAAGTGCAATCACATGTCGGTCATCAACACCCATAGTTTTGGCCGATTCTGGCCCGTTTCATGAACTATTACTCACTGTTTTGGGGACCCGCACTAATTCCCACGAGTGACGAACCCCCGGGTGCGTTTATGTGTCGGTCATAAACACTTGCAGTTTTGGCCGATTCTGGCCCGTTTCGTGGACAATTACTCACTGTTTCGGGGTCCCGGACTTATTTCCACGATTGATGAACCCCGGAGCGCATTTACGTGTCGGTCATAAATACTCGTGCTTTGGCCGATTCTGGCTAGTTTCATGGACTATTACGCACTGTTTTGGGGCCGCGGAGTGATTTCCACGATTGACGAACCCCGGGGTGCGTTTACGTGTCGGTCATCAACACTCGCAGTTTTGGCCGATTCTGGCCTGTTTCATGGACTATTACAGATTGTTTTGGTGTCCCGGACTGATTTCCACGATTGCCGAACCCCGGGGTGCGTTTACGTGTCGATCATAAACACTCGCAGTTTTGGCCGATTATGACAAGTTTCATGGACTATTACTCACTGTTTTGGGGTCCGTGAGTGATTTCCATGATTGACCAATCCTAGGGTGCGTTTACGTGTCGGTCATCAACACCCGCAGTTTTGGCCGATTCTGGCTCGTTTCGTGGACTATTATTCACTGTTTTTGGGTCCCGGAGTGATTTCCACGATTGACGAACCCCGAGGTGCGTTTACATGTCCGTCGTCAACACTCACAACTCTGGCAAATTCTGACCCGTTTCGTGGACTATTACTCACCGTTTTAGGGTCCCAGACTTATTTGCACGATTGATGAACCCTGGAGCGCGTTTACGTGTCGGTCATAAATACTCATAGTTTTGGCCGATTCTGGCCTGTTTCATGGACTATTACTCACTGTTTTGGGGTCCCGAAGTGATTTCCACGATTGACGAACCCCGGCGTGCGTTTACGTGTCGGTCATCAACACCCGCAGTTTTGGCCGATTCTGCCTCGATTCGTGGACTATTATTCACTGTTTTTGGGTCCCGGAGTGATTTCCACAATTGACGAACCCCGAGGTGCGTTTACATGTCCGTCGTCAACACTCACAACTTTGGCCAATTCTGACCCGTTTCGTGGACTATTACTCACCGTTTTGGGGTCCCGAAGCGATTTCCATAGTTCTTGAACCCCAATGTGCAATTAGATGTCGGTCATCAACACCCGTAGTTTTGGCCGATTCTGGGCCGTTTCATGAACTATTACTCACTGTTTTGGGGACCCGGACTAATTCCCACGATTGACGAACCCCGGGGTGCGTTTATGTGTCGGTCATAAACACTTGCAGTTTTGGCCGATTCTGGCCCGTTTCGTGGACTACTCACTGTTTCGGGGTCCCGGACTTATTTTCACGATTGATGTACCCCGGAGCGCATTTACGTGTCGGTCATAAATACTCGTAGTTTTGGCTGATTCTGGCTAGTTTCATGGACTATTACTCACTGTTTTGGGGTCCCGGAGTGATTTCCATGATTGAGGAACCCCGGGGTGCGTTTACGTGTCGGTCATAAATACTCGCAGCTTTGGCCGATTCTGGCCAGTTTCTTGGACTATTACTCACTGTTTTGGGGTCCCGAAGTGATTTCCACGATTGACGAACCCCGGCGTGCGTTTACGTGTCGGTCATCAACACCCGCAGTTTTGGCCGATTCTGCCTCGATTCGTGGACCATTATTCACTGTTTTTGGGTCCCGGAGTGATTTCCACAATTGACGAACCCCGAGGTGCGTTTACATGTCCGTCGTCAACACTCACAACTTTGGCCAATTCTGACCCGTTTCATGGACTATTACTCACCGTTTTGGGGTCCCGAAGCGATTTCCATAGTTCTTGAACCCCAAGGTGCAATTACATGTCGGTCATCAACACCCATAGTTTTGGCCGATTCTGGCCCGTTTCATGAACTATTACTCACTGTTTTGGGGACCCGGAGTAATTCCCACGATTGACGAACCCCGGGGTGCGTTTATGTGTCGGTCATAAACACATGCAGTTTTGGCCGATTCTGGCCCGTTTCGTGGACAATTACTCACTGTTTCGGGGTCCCGGACTTATTTCCACGATTGATGAACCCCGGAGCGCATTTACGTGTCGGTCATAAATACTCGTAGTTTTGGCCGATTCTGGCTAGTTTCATGGACTATTACTCACTGTTTTGGTGTCGCGGAGTGATTTCCACGATTGACGAACCCCGGGGTGCGTTTACCTGTTGGTCATAAACACTCGCAGTTATTGCGGATTCTGCCTCATTTCATGGACTATTATTCACTGTTTTTGGGTCCCGGAGTGATTTCCACAATTGACGAACCCCGAGGTGCGTTTACATGTCCGTCGTCAACAATCACAACTTTGGCCGATTCTGACCCGTTTCGTGGACTATTACTCACCGTTTTGGGGTCCCGAAGCGATTTCCATAGTTCTTGAACCCCAAAGTGCAATCACATGTCGGTCATCAACACCCATAGTTTTGGCCGATTCTGGCCCGTTTCATGAACTATTACTCACTGTTTTGGGGACCCGCACTAATTCCCACGAGTGACGAACCCCCGGGTGCGTTTATGTGTCGGTCATAAACACTTGCAGTTTTGGCCGATTCTGGCCCGTTTCGTGGACAATTACTCACTGTTTCGGGGTCCCGGACTTATTTCCACGATTGATGAACCCCGGAGCGCATTTACGTGTCGGTCATAAATACTCGTGCTTTGGCCGATTCTGGCTAGTTTCATGGACTATTACGCACTGTTTTGGGGCCGCGGAGTGATTTCCACGATTGACGAACCCCGGGGTGCGTTTACGTGTCGGTCATCAACACTGGCAGTTTTGGCCGATTCTGGCCTGTTTCATGGACTATTACAGATTGTTTTGGTGTCCCGGACTGATTTCCACGATTGACGAACCCCGGGGTGCGTTTACGTGTCGATCATAAACACTCGCAGTTTTGGCCGATTATGACAAGTTTCATGGACTATTACTCACTGTTTTGGGGTCCGTGAGTGATTTCCATGATAGACCAATCCTAGGGTGCGTTTACGTGTCGGTCATCAACACCCGCAGTTTTGGCCGATTCTGGCTCGTTTCGTGGACTATTATTCACTGTTTTTGGGTCCCGGAGTGATTTCCACGATTGACGAACCCCGAGGTGCGTTTACATGTCCGTCGTCAACACTCACAACTCTGGCAAATTCTGACCCGTTTCGTGGACTATTACTCACCGTTTTAGGGTCCCAGACTTATTTGCACGATTGATGAACCCTGGAGCGCGTTTACGTGTCGGTCATAAATACTCATAGTTTTGGCCGATTCTGGCCTGTTTCATGGACTATTACTCACTGTTTTGGGGTCCCGAAGTGATTTCCACGATTGACGAACCCCGGCGTGCGTTTACGTGTCGGTCATCAACACCCGCAGTTTTGGCCGATTCTGCCTCGATTCGTGGACTATTATTCACTGTTTTTGGGTCCCGGAGTGATTTCCACAATTGACGAACCCCGAGGTGCGTTTACATGTCCGTCGTCAACACTCACAACTTTGGCCAATTCTGACCCGTTTCGTGGACTATTACTCACCGTTTTGGGGTCCCGAAGCGATTTCCATAGTTCTTGAACCCCAATGTGCAATTAGATGTCGGTCATCAACACCCGTAGTTTTGGCCGATTCTGGGCCGTTTCATGAACTATTACTCACTGTTTTGGGGACCCGGACTAATTCCCACGATTGACGAACCCCGGGGTGCGTTTATGTGTCGGTCATAAACACTTGCAGTTTTGGCCGATTCTGGCCCGTTTCATGGACTACTCACTGTTTCGGGGTCCCGGACTTATTTTCACGATTGATGTACCCCGGAGCGCATTTACGTGTCGGTCATAAATACTCGTAGTTTTGGCTGATTCTGGCTAGTTTCATGGACTATTACTCACTGTTTTGGGGTCGCGGAGTGATTTCCACGATTGAGGAACCCCGGGGTGCGTTTACGTGTCGGTCATAAATACTCGCAGCTTTGGCCGATTCTGGCCAGTTTCTTGGACTATTACTCACTGTTTTGGGGTCCCGAAGTGATTTCCACGATTGACGAACCCCGGCGTGCGTTTACGTGTCGGTCATCAACACCCGCAGTTTTGGCCGATTCTGCCTCGATTCGTGGACTATTATTCACTGTTTTTGGGTCCCGGAGTGATTTCCACAATTGACGAACCCCGAGGTGCGTTTACATGTCCGTCGTCAACACTCACAACTTTGGCCAATTCTGACCCGTTTCATGGACTATTACTCACCGTTTTGGGGTCCCGAAGCGATTTCCATAGTTCTTGAACCCCAAGGTGCAATTACATGTCGGTCATCAACACCCGTAGTTTTGGCCGATTCTGGCCCGTTTCATGAACTATTACTCACTGTTTTGGGGACCCGGAGTAATTCCCACGATTGACGAACCCCGGGGTGCGTTTATGTGTCGGTCATAAACACATGCAGTTTTGGCCGATTCTGGCCCGTTTCATGGACAATTACTCACTGTTTCGGGGTCCCGGACTTATTTCCACGATTGATGAACCCCGGAGCGCATTTACGTGTCGGTCATAAATACTCGTAGTTTTGGCCGATTCTGGCTAGTTTCATGGACTATTACTCACTGTTTTGGTGTCGCGGAGTGATTTCCACGATTGACGAACCCCGGGGTGCGTTTACCTGTTGGTCATAAACACTCGCAGTTATTGCGGATTCTACCTCATTTCATGGACTATTTTTCACTGTTTTTGGGTCCCGGAGTGATTTCCACAATTGACGAACCCCGAGGTGCGTTTACATGTCTGTTGTCAACACTCACAACTTTGGCCAATTCTGACCCGTTTCGTGGACTATTACTCACAGTTTTGGGGTCCCGAAGCGATTTCCATAGTTCTTGAACCCCCAAAGTGCAATCACATGTCGGTCATCAACACCCATAGTTTTGGCCGATTCTGGCCCGTTTCATGGACTATTACTCACCGTTTTGGGGTCCCGAAGCGATTTCCATAGTTCTTGAACCCCCAAAGTGCAATCACATGTCGGTCATCAACACCCATAGTTTTGGCCGATTCTGGCCCGTTTCATGAACTATTACTCACTGTTTTGGGGACCCGCACTAATTCCCACGATTGACGAACCCCAGGGTGCGTTTATGTGTCGGTCATAAACACTTGCAGTTTTGGCCGATTCTGGCCCGTTTCGTGGACAATTACTCACTGTTTCGGGGTCCCGGACTTATTTCCACGATTGATGAACCCCGGAGCGCATTTACGTGTCGGTCATAAATACTCGTAGTTTTGGCCGATTCTGGCTAGTTTCATGGACTATTACTCACTATTTTGGGGCCGCGGAGTGATTTCCACGATTGACGAACCCCGGGGTGCGTTTACGTGTCGGTCATCAACACTCGCAGTTTTGGCCGATTCTGGCCTGTTTCATGGACTATTACTGATTGTTTTGGTGTCCCGGACTGATTTCCACGAATGACGAACCCCGGGGTGCGTTTACGTGTCGATCATAAACACTCGCAGTTTTGGCCGATTATGACAAGTTTCATGGACTATTACTCACTGTTTTGGGGTCCGTGAGTGATTTCCATGATTGACCAATCCTGGGGTGCGTTTACGTGTCGGTCATCAACACCTGCAGTTTTGGCCGATTCTGGCTCGTTTCGTGGACTATTATTCACTGTTTTTGGGTCCCGGAGTGATTTCCACGATTGACGAACCCCGAGGTGCGTTTACATGTCCGTCATCAGCACTCACAACTCTGGCAAATTCTAACCCGTTTCGTGGACTATTACTCACCGTTTTAGGGTCCCGGACTTATTTGCACGATTGATGAACCCTGGAGCGCGTTTACGTGTCGGTCATAAATACTCGCAGTTTTGGCCGATTCTGGCCAGTTTCTTGGACTATTACTCACTGTTTTGGGGTCCCGAAGTGATTTCCACGATTGACGAACCCCGGGGTGCGTTTACGTGTTGGTCATAAACACTCGCAGTTATTGCGGATTCTGCCTCATTTCATGGACTATTATTCACTGTTTTTGGGTCCCGGAGTGATTTCCACAATTGACGAACCCCGAGGTGCGTTTACATGTCCGTCGTCAACACTCACAACTTTGGCCAATTCTGACCCGTTTCATGGACTATTACTCACCGTTTTGGGGTCCCGAAGCGATTTCCATAGTTCTTGAACCCCAAGGTGCAATTACATGTCGGTCATCAACACCCGTAGTTTTGGCCGATTCTGGCCTGTTTCATGAACTATTACTCACTGTTTTGGGGACCCGGACTAATTCCCACGATTGACGAACCCCGGGGTGCGTTTATGTGTCGGTCATAAACACTTGCAGTTTTGGCCGATTCTGGCCCGTTTCGTGGACAATTACTCACTGTTTCGGGGTCCCGGACTTATTTTCACGATTGATGTACCCCGGAGCGCATTTACATGTCGGTCATAAATACTCGTAGTTTTGGCTGATTCTGGCTAGTTTCATGGACCCCAGGGTGCGTTTACGTGTCGGTCATAAATACTCGCAGTTTTGGCCGATTCTGGCCACTTTCTTGGACTATTACTCACTGTTTTGGGGTCCCGAAGTGATTTCCACGATTGACGAACCCCGGCGTGCGTTTACGTGTCGGTCGTCAACACCCGCAGTTTTGGCCGATTCTGCCTCGTTTCGTGGACTATTATTCACTGTTTTTGGGTCCCGGAGTGATTTCCATAATTGACGAACCCCGAGGTGCGTTTACATGTCCGTCGTCAACACTCACAACTTTGGCCGATTCTGACCCGTTTCGTGGACTATTACTCACCGTTTTGGGGTCCCGAAGCGATTTCCATAGTTCTTGAACCCCCAAAGTGCAATCACATGTCGGTCATCAACACCCATAGTTTTGGCCGATTCTGGCCCGTTTCATGAACTATTACTCACTGTTTTGGGGACCCGCACTAATTCCCATGATTGACGAACCCCAGGGTGCGTTTATGTGTCGGTCATAAACACTTGCAGTTTTGGCCGATTCTGGCCCGTTTCGTGGACAATTACTCACTGTTTCGGGGTCCCGGACTTATTTTCACGATTGATGTACCCCGGAGCGCATTTACATGTCGGTCATAAATACTCACTGTTCTGGCTAGTTTCATGGACTATTACTCACTGTTTTGGGGTCGCGGAGTGATTTCCACGATTGATGAACCCCGGGGTGCGTTTACGTGTCGGTCATAAATACTCGCAGTTTTGGCCGATTCTGGCCACTTTCTTGGACTATTACTCACTGTTTTGGGGTCCCGAAGTGATTTCCACGATTGACGAACCCCGGCGTGCGTTTACGTGTCGGTCGTCAACACCCGCAGTTTTGGCCGATTCTGCCTCGTTTCGTGGACTATTATTCACTGTTTTTGGGTCCCGGAGTGATTTCCACAATTGACGAACCCCGAGGTGCGTTTACATGTCCGTCGTCAACACTCACAACTTTGGCCAATTCTGACCCGTTTCATGGACTATTACTCACCGTTTTGGGGTCCCGAAGCGATTTCCATAGTTCTTGAACCCCAAGGTGCAATTACATGTCGGTCATCAACACCCGTAGTTTTGGCCGATTCTGGACCGTTTCATGAACTATTACTCACTGTTTTGGGGACCCGGAGTAATTCCCACGATTGACGAACCCCGGGGTGCGTTTATGTGTCGGTCATAAACACATGCAGTTTTGGCCGATTCTGGCCCGTTTCGTGGACAATTACTCACTGTTTCGGGGTCCCGGACTTATTTCCACGATTGATGAACCCCGGAGCGCATTTACGTGTCGGTCATAAATACTCGTAGTTTTGGCCGATTCTGGCTAGTTTCATGGACTATTACTCACTGTTTTGGGGCCGCGGAGTGATATCCACGATTGACGAACCCCGGGGTGCGTTTACGTGTCGGTCATCAACACTCGCAGTTTTGGCCGATTCTGGCCTGTTTCATGGACTATTACTGATTGTTTTGGTGTCCCGGATTGATTTCCACGATTGACGAACCCCGGGGTGCGTTTACGTGTCGATCATAAACACTCGCAGTTTTGGCCGATTATGACAAGTTTCATGGACTATTACTCACTGTTTTGGGGTCCGTGAGTGATTTCCATGATTGACCAATCCTGGGGTGCGTTTACGTGTCGGTCATCAACACCCGCAGTTTTGGCCGATTCTGGCTCGTTTCGTGGACTATTATTCACTGTTTTTGGGTCCCGGAGTGATTTCCACGATTGACGAACCCCGAGGTGCGTTTACATGTCCGTCGTCAACACTCACAACTCTGGCAAATTCTGACCCGTTTCGTGGACTATTACTCACCGTTTTAGGGTCCCGGACTTATTTGCACGATTGATGAACCCTGGAGCGCGTTTACGTGTCGGTCATAAATACTCGCAGTTTTGGCCGATTCTGGCCAGTTTCTTGGACTATTACTCACTGTTTTGGGGTCCCGAAGTGATTTCCACGATTGACGAACCCCGGGGTGCGTTTACGTGTTGGTCAGAAACACTCGCAGTTATTGCGGATTCTGCCTCATTTCATGGACTATTATTCACTGTTTTTGGGTCCCGGAGTGATTTCCACAATTGATGAACCCCGAGGTGCGTTTACATGTCCGTCGTCAACACTCACAACTTTGGCCAATTCTGACCCGTTTCGTGGACTATTACTCACCGTTTTGGGGTCCCGAAGCGATTTCCATAGTTCTTGAACCCCAATGTGCAATTAGATGTCGGTCATCAACACCCGTAGTTTTGGCCGATTCTGGGCCGTTTCATGAACTATTACTCACTGTTTTGGGGACCCGGACTAATTCCCACGATTGACGAACCCCGGGGTGCGTTTATGTGTCGGTCATAAACACTTGCAGTTTTGGTCGATTCTGGCCCGTTTCGTGGACAATTACTCACTGTTTCGGGGTCCCGGACTTATTTCCACGATTGATGAACCCTGGAGCGCATTTACGTGTCGGTCATAAATACTCATAGTTTTGGCCGATTCTGGCCTGTTTCATGGACTATTACTCACTGTTTTGGGGTCCCGAAGTGATTTCCACGATTGACGAACCCCGGGGTGCGTTTACGTGTTGGTCATAAACACTCGCAGTTATTGTGGATTCTGCCTCATTTCATGGACTATTATTCACTGTTTTTGGGTCCCGGAGTGATTTCCACAATTGACGAACCCCGGGGTGCGTTTACGTGTCGGTCATCAACACCCCCAGTTTTGGCCGATTCTGCCTCGTTTCGTGGACTATTATTCACTGTTTTTGGGTCCCGGAGTGATTTCCACAATTGACGAACCACGAGGTGCGTTTACGTGTCGATCATAAACACTCGCAGTTTTGGCCGATTATGACAAGTTTCATGGACTATTACTCACTGTTTTGGGGTCCGTGAGTGATTTCCATGATTGACCAATCCTGGGGTGCGTTTACGTGTCGGTCATCAACACCCGCAGTTTTGGCCGATTCTGGCTCGTTTCGTAGACTATTATTCACTGTTTTTGGGTCCCGGAGTGATTTCCACGATTGACGAACCCCGAGGTGCGTTTACATGTCCGTCATCAGCACTCACAACTCTGGCAAATTCTAACCCGTTTCGTGGACTATTACTCACCGTTTTAGGGTCCCGGACTTATTTGCACGATTGATGAACCCTGGAGCGCGTTTACGTGTCGGTCATAAATACTCGCAGTTTTGGCCGATTCTGGACCGTTTCATGAACTATTACTCACTGTTTTGGGGACCCGGAGTAATTCCCACGATTGACGAACCCCGGGGTGCGTTTATGTGTCGGTCATAAACACATGCAGTTTTGGCCGATTCTGGCCCGTTTCGTGGACAATTACTCGCTGTTTCGGGGTCCCGGACTTATTTCCACGATTGATGAACCCCGGAGCGCATTTACGTGTCGGTCATAAATACTCGTAGTTTTGGCCGATTCTGGCTAGTTTCGTGGACTATTACTCACTGTTTTGGGGTCCGTGAGTGATTTCCATGATTGACCAATCCTGGGGTGCGTTTACGTGTCGGTCATCAACACCCGCAGTTTTGGCCGATTCTGGCTCGTTTCGTGGACTATTATTCACTGTTTTTGGGTCCCGGAGTGATTTCCACGATTGACGAACCCCGAGGTGCGTTTACATGTCCGTCATCAGCACTCACAACTCTGGCAAATTCTAACCCGTTTCATGGACTATTACTCACCGTTTTAGGGTCCCGGACTTATTTGCACGATTGATGAACCCTGGAGCGCGTTTACGTGTCGGTCATAAATACTCGCAGTTTTGGCCGATTCTGGCCAGTTTCTTGGACTATTACTCACTGTTTTGGGGTCCCGAAGTGATTTCCACGATTGACGAACCCCGGGGTGCGTTTACGTGTTGGTCATAAACACTCGCAGTTATTGCGGATTCTGCCTCATTTCATGGACTATTATTCACTGTTTTTGGGTCCCGGAGTGATTTCCACAATTGACGAACCCCGAGGTGCGTTTACATGTCCGTCGTCAACACTCACAACTTTGGCCAATTCTGACCCGTTTCGTGGACTATTACTCACCGTTTTGGGGTCCCGAAGCGATTTCCATAGTTCTTGAACCCCAAGGTGCAATTACATGTCGGTCATCAACACCCGTAGTTTTGGCCGATTCTGGCCTGTTTCATGAACTATTACTCACTGTTTTGGGGACCCGGACTAATTCCCACGATTGACGAACCCCGGGGTGCGTTTATGTGTCGGTCATAAACACTTGCAGTTTTGGCCGATTCTGGCCCGTTTCGTGGACAATTACTCACTGTTTCGGGGTCCCGGACTTATTTTCACGATTGATGTACCCCGGAGCGCATTTACATGTCGGTCATAAATACTCGTAGTTTTGGCTGATTCTGGCTAGTTTCATGGACTATTACTCACTGTTTTGGGGCCGCGGAGTGATTTCCACGATTGACGAACCCCGGGGTGCGTTTACGTGTCGGTCATCAACACTCGCAGTTTTGGCCGATTCTGGCCTGTTTCATGGACTATTACTGATTGTTTTGGTGTCCCGGACTGATTTCCACGATTGACGAACCCCGGGGTGCGTTTACGTGTCGATCATAAACACTCGCAGTTTTGGCCGATTATGACAAGTTTCATGGACTATTACTCACTGTTTTGGGGTCCGTGAGTGATTTCCATGATTGACCAATCCTGGGGTGCGTTTACATGTCGGTCATCAACACCCGCAGTTTTGGCCGATTCTGGCTCGTTTCGTGGACTATTATTCACTGTTTTTGGGTCCCGGAGTGATTTCCACGATTGACGAACCCCGAGGTGCGTTTACATGTCCGTCATCAGCACTCACAACTCTGGCAAATTCTAACCCGTTTCGTGGACTATTACTCACCGTTTTAGGGTCCCGGACTTATTTGCACGATTGATGAACCCTGGAGCGCGTTTACGTGTCGGTCATAAATAATCGCAGTTTTGGCCGATTCTGGCCAGTTTCTTGGACTATTACTCACTGTTTTGGGGTCCCGAAGTGATTTCCACGATTGACGAACCCCGGGGTGCGTTTACGTGTTGGTCATAAACACTCGCAGTTATTGCGGATTCTGCCTCATTTCATGGACTATTATTCACTGTTTTTGGGTCCCGGAGTGATTTCCACAATTGACGAACCCCGAGGTGCGTTTACATGTCCGTCGTCAACACTCACAACTTTGGCCAATTCTGACCCGTTTCGTGGACTATTACTCACCGTTTTGGGGTCCCGAAGCGATTTCCATAGTTCTTGAACCCCAATGTGCAATTAGATGTCGGTCATCAACACCCGTAGTTTTGGCCGATTCTGGGCCGTTTCATGAACTATTACTCACTGTTTTGGGGACCCGGACTAATTCCCACGATTGACGAACCCCGGGGTGCGTTTATGTGTCGGTCATAAACACTTGCAGTTTTGGTCGATTCTGGCCCGTTTCGTGGACAATTACTCACTGTTTCGGGGTCCCGGACTTATTTCCACGATTGATGAACCCTGGAGCGCATTTACGTGTCGGTCATAAATACTCATAGTTTTGGCCGATTCTGGCCAGTTTCATGGACTATTACTCACCGTTTTAGGGTCCCGGACTTATTTGCACGATTGATGAACCCTGGAGCGCGTTTACGTGTCGGTCTTCAACACTCGCAGTTTTGGCCGATTCTGGCCTGTTTCATGGACTATTACTCACTGTTTTGGGGTCCCGAAGTGATTTCCACGATTGACGAACCCCGGGGTGCGTTTACGTGTTGGTCATAAACACTCGTAGTTATTGCGGATTCTGCCTCATTTCATGGACTATTATTCACTGTTTTTGGGTCCCGGAGTGATTTCCACAATTGACGAACCCCGGGGTGCGTTTACGTGTCGGTCATCAACACTCGCAGTTTTGGCCGATTCTGGCCTGTTTCATGGACTATTACTGATTGTTTTGGTGTCCCGGACTGATTTCCACGATTGACGAACCCCGGGGTGCGTTTACGTGTCGATCATAAACACTCGCAGTTTTGGCCGATTATGACAAGTTTCATGGACTATTACTCACTGTTTTGGGGTCCGTGAGTGATTTCCATGATTGACCAATCCTGGGGTGCGTTTACGTGTCGGTCATCAACACCCGCAGTTTTGGCCGATTCTGGCTCGTTTCGTGGACTATTATTCACTGTTTTTGGGTCCCGGAGTGATTTCCACGATTGACGAACCCCGAGGTGCGTTTACATGTCCGTCATCAGCACTCACAACTCTGGCAAATTCTAACCCGTTTCGTGGACTATTACTCACCGTTTTAGGGTCCCGGACTTATTTGCACGATTGATGAACCCTGGAGCGCGTTTACGTGTCGGTCATAAATAATCGCAGTTTTGGCCGATTCTGGCCAGTTTCTTGGACTATTACTCACTGTTTTGGGGTCCCGAAGTGATTTCCACGATTGACGAACCCCGGGGTGCGTTTACGTGTTGGTCATAAACACTCGCAGTTATTGCGGATTCTGCCTCATTTCATGGACTATTATTCACTGTTTTTGGGTCCCGGAGTGATTTCCACAATTGACGAACCCCGAGGTGCGTTTACATGTCCGTCGTCAACACTCACAACTTTGGCCAATTCTGACCCGTTTCGTGGACTATTACTCACCGTTTTGGGGTCCCGAAGCGATTTCCATAGTTCTTGAACCCCAATGTGCAATTAGATGTCGGTCATCAACACCCGTAGTTTTGGCCGATTCTGGGCCGTTTCATGAACTATTACTCACTGTTTTGGGGACCCGGACTAATTCCCACGATTGACGAACCCCGGGGTGCGTTTATGTGTCGGTCATAAACACTTGCAGTTTTGGTCGATTCTGGCCCGTTTCGTGGACAATTACTCACTGTTTCGGGGTCCCGGACTTATTTCCACGATTGATGAACCCTGGAGCGCATTTACGTGTCGGTCATAAATACTCATAGTTTTGGCCGATTCTGGCCAGTTTCATGGACTATTACTCACCGTTTTAGGGTCCCGGACTTATTTGCACGATTGATGAACCCTGGAGCGCGTTTACGTGTCGGTCATCAACACTCGCAGTTTTGGCCGATTCTGGCCTGTTTCAGGGACTATTACTCACTGTTTTGGGGTCCCGAAGTGATTTCCACGATTGACGAACCCCGGGGTGCGTTTACGTGTTGGTCATAAACACTCGTAGTTATTGCGGATTCTGCCTCATTTCATGGACTATTATTCACTGTTTTGGTGTCCCGGACTGATTTCCACGATTGACGAACCCCGGGGTGCGTTTACGTGTCGATCATAAACACTCGCAGTTTTGGCCGATTATGACAAGTTTCATGGACTATTACTCACTGTTTTGGGGTCCGTGAGTGATTTCCATGATTGACCAATCCTGGGGTGCGTTTACGTGTCGGTCATCAACACCCGCAGTTTTGGCCGATTCTGGCTCGTTTCGTGGACTATTATTCACTGTTTTTGGGTCCCTGAGTGATTTCCACGATTGACGAACCCCGAGGTGCGTTTACATGTCCGTCATCAGCACTCACAACTCTGGCAAATTCTAACCCGTTTCGTGGACTATTACTCACCGTTTTAGGGTCCCGGACTTATTTGCACGATTGATGAACCCTGGAGCGCGTTTACGTGTCGGTCATAAATAATCGCAGTTTTGGCCGATTCTGGCCAGTTTCTTGGACTATTACTCACTGTTTTGGGGTCCCGAAGTGATTTCCACGATTGACGAACCCCGGGGTGCGTTTACGTGTTGGTCATAAACACTCGCAGTTATTGCGGATTCTGCCTCATTTCATGGACTATTATTCACTGTTTTTGGGTCCCGGAGTGATTTCCACAATTGACGAACCCCGAGGTGCGTTTACATGTCCGTCGTCAACACTCACAACTTTGGCCAATTCTGACCCGTTTCGTGGACTATTACTCACCGTTTTGGGGTCCCGAAGCGATTTCCATAGTTCTTGAACCCCAATGTGCAATTAGATGTCGGTCATCAACACCCGTAGTTTTGGCCGATTCTGGGCCGTTTCATGAACTATTACTCACTGTTTTGGGGACCCGGACTAATTCCCACGATTGACGAACCCCGGGGTGCGTTTATGTGTCGGTCATAAACACTTGCAGTTTTGGTCGATTCTGGCCCGTTTCGTGGACAATTACTCACTGTTTCGGGGTCCCGGACTTATTTCCACGATTGATGAACCCTGGAGCGCATTTACGTGTCGGTCATAAATACTCATAGTTTTGGCCGATTCTGGCCAGTTTCATGGACTATTACTCACCGTTTTAGGGTCCCGGACTTATTTGCACGATTGATGAACCCTGGAGCGCGTTTACGTGTCGGTCATCAACACTCGCAGTTTTGGCCGATTCTGGCCTGTTTCATGGACTATTACTCACTGTTTTGGGGTCCCGAAGTGATTTCCACGATTGACGAACCCCGGGGTGCGTTTACGTGTTGGTCATAAACACTCGCAGTTATTGCGGATTCTGCCTCATTTCATGGACTATTATTCACTGTTTTTGGGTCCCGGAGTGATTTCCACAATTGACGAACCCCGGGGTGCGTTTACGTGTCGGTCATCAACACTCGCAGTTTTGGCCGATTCTGGCCTGTTTCATGGACTATTACTGATTGTTTTGGTGTCCCGGACTGATTTCCACGATTGACGAACCCCGGGGTGCGTTTACGTGTCGATCATAAACACTCGCAGTTTTGGCCGATTATGACAAGTTTCATGGACTATTACTCACTGTTTTGGGGTCCGTGAGTGATTTCCATGATTGACCAATCCTGGGGTGCGTTTACGTGTCGGTCATCAACACCCGCAGTTTTGGCCGATTCTGGCTCGTTTCGTGGACTATTATTCACTGTTTTTGGGTCCCGGAGTGATTTCCACGATTGACGAACCCCGAGGTGCGTTTACATGTCCGTCATCAGCACTCACAACTCTGGCAAATTCTAACCCGTTTCGTGGACTATTACTCACCGTTTTAGGGTCCCGGACTTATTTGCACGATTGATGAACCCTGGAGCGCGTTTACGTGTCGGTCATAAATAATCGCAGTTTTGGCCGATTCTGGCCAGTTTCTTGGACTATTACTCACTGTTTTGGGGTCCCGAAGTGATTTCCACGATTGACGAACCCCGGGGTGCGTTTACGTGTTGGTCATAAACACTCGCAGTTATTGCGGATTCTGCCTCATTTCATGGACTATTATTCACTGTTTTTGGGTCCCGGAGTGATTTCCACAATTGACGAACCCCGAGGTGCGTTTACATGTCCGTCGTCAACACTCACAACTTTGGCCAATTCTGACCCGTTTCGTGGACTATTACTCACCGTTTTGGGGTCCCGAAGCGATTTCCATAGTTCTTGAACCCCAATGTGCAATTAGATGTCGGTCATCAACACCCGTAGTTTTGGCCGATTCTAGGCCGTTTCATGAACTATTACTCACTGTTTTGGGGACCCGGACTAATTCCCACGATTGACGAACCCCGGGGTGCGTTTATGTGTCGGTCATAAACACTTGCAGTTTTGGTCGATTCTGGCCCGTTTCGTGGACAATTACTCACTGTTTCGGGGTCCCGGACTTATTTCCACGATTGATGAACCCTGGAGCGCATTTACGTGTCGGTCATAAATACTCATAGTTTTGGCCGATTCTGGCCAGTTTCATGGACTATTACTCACCGTTTTAGGGTCCCGGACTTATTTGCACGATTGATGAACCCTGGAGCGCGTTTACGTGTCGGTCATCAACACTCGCAGTTTTGGCCGATTCTGGCCTGTTTCATGGACTATTACTCACTGTTTTGGGGTCCCGAAGTGATTTCCACGATTGACGAACCCCGGGGTGCGTTTACGTGTTGGTCATAAACACTCGTAGTTATTGCGGATTCTGCCTCATTTCATGGACTATTATTCACTGTTTTTGGGTCCCGGAGTGATTTCCACAATTGACGAACCCCGGGGTGCGTTTACGTGTCGGTCATCAACACTCGCAGTTTTGGCCGATTCTGGCCTGTTTCATGGACTATTACTGATTGTTTTGGTGTCCCGGACTGATTTCCACGATTGACGAACCCCGGGGTGCGTTTACGTGTCGATCATAAACACTCGCAGTTTTGGCCGATTATGACAAGTTTCATGGACTATTACTCACTGTTTTGGGGTCCGTGAGTGATTTCCATGATTGACCAATCCTGGGGTGCGTTTACGTGTCGGTCATCAACACCCGCAGTTTTGGCCGATTCTGGCTCGTTTCGTGGACTATTATTCACTGTTTTTGGGTCCCGGAGTGATTTCCACGATTGACGAACCCCGAGGTGCGTTTACATGTCCGTCATCAGCACTCACAACTCTGGCAAATTCTAACCCGTTTCGTGGACTATTACTCACCGTTTTAGGGTCCCGGACTTATTTGCACGATTGATGAACCCTGGAGCGCGTTTACGTGTCGGTCATCAACACTCGCAGTTTTGGCCGATTCTGGCCTGTTTCATGGACTATTACTCACTGTTTTGGGGTCCCGAAGTGATTTCCACGATTGACGAACCCCGGGGTGCGTTTACGTGTTGGTCATAAACACTCGCAGTTATTGCGGATTCTGCCTCATTTCATGGACTATTATTCACTGTTTTTGGGTCCCGGAGTGATTTCCACAATTGACGAACCCCGGGGTGCGTTTACGTGTCGGTCATCAACACTCGCAGTTTTGGCCGATTCTGGCCTGTTTCATGGACTATTACTGATTGTTTTGGTGTCCCGGACTGATTTCCACGATTGACGAACCCCGGGGTGCGTTTACGTGTCGATCATAAACACTCGCAGTTTTGGCCGATTATGACAAGTTTCATGGACTATTACTCACTGTTTTGGGGTCCGTGAGTGATTTCCATGATTGACCAATCCTGGGGTGCGTTTACGTGTCGGTCATCAACACCCGCAGTTTTGGCCGATTCTGGCTCGTTTCGTGGACTATTATTCACTGTTTTTGGGTCCCGGAGTGATTTCCACGATTGACGAACCCCGAGGTGCGTTTACATGTCCGTCATCAGCACTCACAACTCTGGCAAATTCTAACCCGTTTCGTGGACTATTACTCACCGTTTTAGGGTCCCGGACTTATTTGCACGATTGATGAACCCTGGAGCGCGTTTACGTGTCGGTCATAAATAATCGCAGTTTTGGCCGATTCTGGCCAGTTTCTTGGACTATTACTCACTGTTTTGGGGTCCCGAAGTGATTTCCACGATTGACGAACCCCGGGGTGCGTTTACGTGTTGGTCATAAACACTCGCAGTTATTGCGGATTCTGCCTCATTTCATGGACTATTATTCACTGTTTTTGGGTCCCGGAGTGATTTCCACAATTGACGAACCCCGAGGTGCGTTTACATGTCCGTCGTCAACACTCACAACTTTGGCCAATTCTGACCCGTTTCGTGGACTATTACTCACCGTTTTGGGGTCCCGAAGCGATTTCCATAGTTCTTGAACCCCAATGTGCAATTAGATGTCGGTCATCAACACCCGTAGTTTTGGCCGATTCTAGGCCGTTTCATGAACTATTACTCACTGTTTTGGGGACCCGGACTAATTCCCACGATTGACGAACCCCGGGGTGCGTTTATGTGTCGGTCATAAACACTTGCAGTTTTGGTCGATTCTGGCCCGTTTCGTGGACAATTACTCACTGTTTCGGGGTCCCGGACTTATTTCCACGATTGATGAACCCTGGAGCGCATTTACGTGTCGGTCATAAATACTCATAGTTTTGGCCGATTCTGGCCAGTTTCATGGACTATTACTCACCGTTTTAGGGTCCCGGACTTATTTGCACGATTGATGAACCCTGGAGCGCGTTTACGTGTCGGTCATCAACACTCGCAGTTTTGGCCGATTCTGGCCTGTTTCATGGACTATTACTCACTGTTTTGGGGTCCCGAAGTGATTTCCACGATTGACGAACCCCGGGGTGCGTTTACGTGTTGGTCATAAACACTCGTAGTTATTGCGGATTCTGCCTCATTTCATGGACTATTATTCACTGTTTTTGGGTCCCGGAGTGATTTCCACAATTGACGAACCCCGGGGTGCGTTTACGTGTCGGTCATCAACACTCGCAGTTTTGGCCGATTCTGGCCTGTTTCATGGACTATTACTGATTGTTTTGGTGTCCCGGACTGATTTCCACGATTGACGAACCCCGGGGTGCGTTTACGTGTCGATCATAAACACTCGCAGTTTTGGCCGATTATGACAAGTTTCATGGACTATTACTCACTGTTTTGGGGTCCGTGAGTGATTTCCATGATTGACCAATCCTGGGGTGCGTTTACGTGTCGGTCATCAACACCCGCAGTTTTGGCCGATTCTGGCTCGTTTCGTGGACTATTATTCACTGTTTTTGGGTCCCGGAGTGATTTCCACGATTGACGAACCCCGAGGTGCGTTTACATGTCCGTCATCAGCACTCACAACTCTGGCAAATTCTAACCCGTTTCGTGGACTATTACTCACCGTTTTAGGGTCCCGGACTTATTTGCACGATTGATGAACCCTGGAGCGCGTTTACGTGTCGGTCATAAATAATCGCAGTTTTGGCCGATTCTGGCCAGTTTCTTGGACTATTACTCACTGTTTTGGGGTCCCGAAGTGATTTCCACGATTGACGAACCCCGGGGTGCGTTTACGTGTTGGTCATAAACACTCGCAGTTATTGCAGATTCTGCCTCATTTCATGGACTATTATTCACTGTTTTTGGGTCCCGGAGTGATTTCCACAATTGACGAACCCCGAGGTGCGTTTACATGTCCGTCGTCAACACTCACAACTTTGGCCAATTCTGACCCGTTTCGTGGACTATTACTCACCGTTTTGGGGTCCCGAAGCGATTTCCATAGTTCTTGAACCCCAATGTGCAATTAGATGTCGGTCATCAACACCCGTAGTTTTGGCCGATTCTGGGCCGTTTCATGAACTATTACTCACTGTTTTGGGGACCCGGACTAATTCCCACGATTGACGAACCCCGGGGTGCGTTTATGTGTCAGTCATAAACACTTGCAGTTTTGGTCGATTCTGGCCCGTTTCGTGGACAATTACTCACTGTTTCGGGGTCCCGGACTTATTTCCACGATTGATGAACCCTGGAGCGCATTTACGTGTCGGTCATAAATACTCATAGTTTTGGCCGATTCTGGCCAGTTTCATGGACTATTACTCACCGTTTTAGGGTCCCGGACTTATTTGCACGATTGATGAACCCTGGAGCGCGTTTACGTGTCGGTCATCAACACTCGCAGTTTTGGCCGATTCTGGCCTGTTTCATGGACTATTACTCACTGTTTTGGGGTCCCGAAGTGATTTCCACGATTGACGAACCCCGGGGTGCGTTTACGTGTTGGTCATAAACACTCGCAGTTATTGCGGATTCTGCCTCATTTCATGGACTATTATTCACTGTTTTTGTGTCCCGGAGTGATTTCCACAATTGACGAACCCCGGGGTGCGTTTACGTGTCGGTCATCAACACTCGCAGTTTTGGCCGATTCTGGCCTGTTTCATGGACTATTACTGATTGTTTTGGTGTCCCGGACTGATTTCCACGATTGACGAACCCCGGGGTGCGTTTACGTGTCGATCATAAACACTCGCAGTTTTGGCCGATTATGACAAGTTTCATGGACTATTACTCACTGTTTTGGGGTCCGTGAGTGATTTCCATGATTGACCAATCCTGGGGTGCGTTTACGTGTCGGTCATCAACACCCGCAGTTTTGGCCGATTCTGGCTCGTTTCGTGGACTATTATTCACTGTTTTTGGGTCCCGGAGTGATTTCCACGATTGACGAACCCCGAGGTGCGTTTACATGTCCGTCATCAGCACTCACAACTCTGGCAAATTCTAACCCGTTTCGTGGACTATTACTCACCGTTTTAGGGTCCCGGACTTATTTGCACGATTGATGAACCCTGGAGCGCGTTTACGTGTCGGTCATAAATAATCGCAGTTTTGGCCGATTCTGGCCAGTTTCTTGGACTATTACTCACTGTTTTGGGGTCCCGAAGTGATTTCCACGATTGACGAACCCCGGGGTGCGTTTACGTGTTGGTCATAAACACTCGCAGTTATTGCGGATTCTCCCTCATTTCATGGACTATTATTCACTGTTTTTGGGTCCCGGAGTGATTTCCACAATTGACGAACCCCGAGGTGCGTTTACATGTCCGTCGTCAACACTCACAACTTTGGCCAATTCTGACCCGTTTCGTGGACTATTACTCACCGTTTTGGGGTCCCGAAGCGATTTCCATAGTTCTTGAACCCCAATGTGCAATTAGATGTCGGTCATCAACACCCGTAGTTTTGGCCGATTCTGGGCCGTTTCATGAACTATTACTCACTGTTTTGGGGACCCGGACTAATTCCCACGATTGACGAACCCCGGGGTGCGTTTATGTGTCGGTCATAAACACTTGCAGTTTTGGTCGATTCTGGCCCGTTTCGTGGACAAATTACTCACTGTTTCGGGGTCCCGGACTTATTTCCACGATTGATGAACCCCGGAGCGCATTTACGTGTCGGTCATAAATACTCGTAGTTTTGGCCGATTCTGGCTAGTTTCGTGGACTATTACTCACTGTTTTGGGGCCGCGGAGTGATTTCCACGATTGACGAACCCCGGGGTGCGTTTACGTGTCGGTCATCAACACTCGCAGTTTTGGCCGATTCTGGCCTGTTTCATGGACTATTACTGATTGTTTTGGTGTCCCGGACTGATTTCCACGATTGACGAACCCCGGGGTGCGTTTACGTGTCGATCATAAACACTCGCAGTTTTGGTCGATTATGACAAGTTTCATGGACTATTACTCACTGTTTTGGGGTCCGTGAGTGATTTCCATGATTGACCAATCCTGGGGTGCGTTTACGTGTCGGTCATCAACACCCGCAGTTTTGGCCGATTCTGGCTCGTTTCGTGGACTATTATTCACTGTTTTTGGGTCCCGGAGTGATTTCCACGATTGACGAACCCCGAGGTGCGTTTACATGTCCGTCATCAGCACTCACAACTCTGGCAAATTCTAACCCGTTTCGTGGACTATTACTCACCGTTTTAGGGTCCCGGACTTATTTGCACGATTGATGAACCCTGGAGCGCGTTTACGTGTCGGTCATAAATAATCGCAGTTTTGGCCGATTCTGGCCAGTTTCTTGGACTATTACTCACTGTTTTGGGGTCCCGAAGTGGTTTCCACGATTGACGAACCCCGGGGTGCGTTTACGTGTTGGTCATAAACACTCGCAGTTATTGCGGATTCTGCCTCATTTCATGGACTATTATTCACTGTTTTTGGGTCCCGGAGTGATTTCCACAATTGACGAACCCCGAGGTGCGTTTACATGTCCGTCGTCAACACTCACAACTTTGGCCAATTCTGACCCGTTTCGTGGACTATTACTCACCGTTTTGGGGTCCCGAAGCGATTTCCATAGTTCTTGAACCCCAATGTGCAATTAGATGTCGGTCATCAACACCCGTAGTTTTGGCCAATTCTGGGCCGTTTCATGAACTATTACTCACTGTTTTGGGGACCCGGACTAATTCCCACGATTGACGAACCCCGGGGTGCGTTTATGTGTCGGTCATAAACACTTGCAGTTTTGGTCGATTCTGGCCCGTTTCGTGGACAATTACTCACTGTTTCGGGGTCCCGGACTTATTTCCACGATTGATGAACCCTGGAGCGCATTTACGTGTCGGTCATAAATACTCATAGTTTTGGCCGATTCTGGCCAGTTTCATAGACTATTACTCACCGTTTTAGGGTCCCGGACTTATTTGCACGATTGATGAACCCTGGAGCGCGTTTACGTGTCGGTCATCAACACTCGCAGTTTTGGCCGATTCTGGCCTGTTTCATGGACTATTACTCACTGTTTTGGGGTCCCGAAGTGATTTCCACGATTGACGAACCCCGGGGTGCGTTTACGTGTTGGTCATAAACACTCGCAGTTATTGCGGATTCTGCCTCATTTCATGGACTATTATTCACTGTTTTTGGGTCCCGGAGTGATTTCCACAATTGACGAACCCCGGGGTGCGTTTACGTGTCGGTCATCAACACCCGCAGTTTTGCCCGATTCTGGCCTGTTTCATGGACTATTACTGATTGTTTTGGTGTCCCGGACTGATTTCCACGATTGACGAACCCCGGGGTGCGTTTACGTGTCGATCATAAACACTCGCAGTTTTGCCGATTATGACAAGTTTCATGGACTATTACTCACTGTTTTGGGGTCCGTGAGTGATTTCCATGATTGACCAATCCTGGGGTGCGTTTACGTGTCGGTCATCAACACCCGCAGTTTTGGCCGATTCTGGCTCGTTTCGTGGACTATTATTCACTGTTTTTGGGTCCCGGAGTGATTTCCACGATTGACGAACCCCGAGGTGCGTTTACATGTCCGTCATCAGCACTCACAACTCTGGCAAATTCTAACCCGTTTCGTGGACTATTACTCACCGTTTTAGGGTCCCGGACTTATTTGCACGATTGATGAACCCTGGAGCGCGTTTACGTGTCGGTCATAAATAATCGCAGTTTTGGCCGATTCTGGCCAGTTTCTTGGACTATTACTCACTGTTTTGGGGTCCCGAAGTGATTTCCACGATTGACGAACCCCGGGGTGCGTTTACGTGTTGGTCATAAACACTCGCAGTTATTGCGGATTCTGCCTCATTTCATGGACTATTATTCACTGTTTTTGGGTCCCGGAGTGATTTCCACAATTGACGAACCCCGAGGTGCGTTTACATGTCCGTCGTCAACACTCACAACTTTGGCCAATTCTGACCCGTTTCGTGGACTATTACTCACCGTTTTGGGGTCCCGAAGCGATTTCCATAGTTCTTGAACCCCAATGTGCAATTAGATGTCGGTCATCAACACCCGTAGTTTTGGCCGATTCTGGGCCGTTTCATGAACTATTACTCACTGTTTTGGGGACCCGGACTAATTCCCACGATTGACGAACCCCGGGGTGCGTTTATGTGTCGGTCATAAACACTTGCAGTTTTGGTCGATTCTGGCCCGTTTCGTGGACAATTACTCACTGTTTCGGGGTCCCGGACTTATTTCCACGATTGATGAACCCTGGAGCGCATTTACGTGTCGGTCATAAATACTCATAGTTTTGGCCGATTCTGGCCAGTTTCATGGACTATTACTCACCGTTTTAGGGTCCCGGACTTATTTGCACGATTGATGAACCCTGGAGCGCGTTTACGTGTCGGTCATCAACACTCGCAGTTTTGGCCGATTCTGGCCTGTTTCATGGACTATTACTCACTGTTTTGGGGTCCCGAAGTGATTTCCACGATTGACGAACCCCGGGGTGCGTTTACGTGTTGGTCATAAACACTCGCAGTTATTGCGGATTCTGCCTCATTTCATGGACTATTATTCACTGTTTTTGGGTCCCGGAGTGATTTCCACAATTGACGAACCCCGGGGTGCGTTTACGTGTCGGTCATCAACACTCGCAGTTTTGGCCGATTCTGGCCTGTTTCATGGACTATTACTGATTGTTTTGGTGTCCCGGACTGATTTCCACGATTGACGAACCCCGGGGTGCGTTTACGTGTCGATCATAAACACTCGCAGTTTTGCCGATTATGACAAGTTTCATGGACTATTACTCACTGTTTTGGGGTCCGTGAGTGATTTCCATGATTGACCAATCCTGGGGTGCGTTTACGTGTCGGTCATCAACACCCGCAGTTTTGGCCGATTCTGGCTCGTTTCGTGGACTATTATTCACTGTTTTTGGGTCCCGGAGTGATTTCCACGATTGACGAACCCCGAGGTGCGTTTACATGTCCGTCATCAGCACTCACAACTCTGGCAAATTCTAACCCGTTTCGTGGACTATTACTCACCGTTTTAGGGTCCCGGACTTATTTGCACGATTGATGAACCCTGGAGCGCGTTTACGTGTCGGTCATAAATAATCGCAGTTTTGGCCGATTCTGGCCAGTTTCTTGGACTATTACTCACTGTTTTGGGGTCCCGAAGTGATTTCCACGATTGACGAACCCCGGGGTGCGTTTACGTGTCGGTCATAAACACTCGCAGTTATTGCGGATTCTGCCTCATTTCATGGACTATTATTCACTGTTTTTGGGTCCCGGAGTGATTTCCACAATTGACGAACCCCGAGGTGCGTTTACATGTCCGTCGTCAACACTCACAACTTTGGCCAATTCTGACCCGTTTCGTGGACTATTACTCACCGTTTTGGGGTCCCGAAGCGATTTCCATAGTTCTTGAACCCCAATGTGCAATTAGATGTCGGTCATCAACACCCGTAGTTTTGGCCGATTCTGGGCCGTTTCATGAACTATTACTCACTGTTTTGGGGACCCGGACTAATTCCCACGATTGACGAACCCCGGGGTGCGTTTATGTGTCGGTCATAAACACTTGCAGTTTTGGTCGATTCTGGCCCGTTTCGTGGACAATTACTCACTGTTTCGGGGTCCCGGACTTATTTCCACGATTGATGAACCCTGGAGCGCATTTACGTGTCGGTCATAAATACTCATAGTTTTGGCCGATTCTGGCCAGTTTCATGGACTATTACTCACCGTTTTAGGGTCCCGGACTTATTTGCACGATTGATGAACCCTGGAGCGCGTTTACGTGTCGGTCATCAACACTCACAGTTTTGGCCGATTCTGGCCTGTTTCATGGACTATTACTCACTGTTTTGGGGTCCCGAAGTGATTTCCACGATTGACGAACCCCGGGGTGCGTTTACGTGTTGGTCATAAACACTCGCAGTTATTGCGGATTCTGCCTCATTTCATGGACTATTATTCACTGTTTTTGGGTCCCGGAGTGATTTCCACAATTGACGAACCCCGGGGTGCGTTTACGTGTCGGTCATCAACACTCGCAGTTTTGGCCGATTCTGGCCTGTTTCATGGACTATTACTGATTGTTTTGGTGTCCCGGACTGATTTCCACGATTGACGAACCCCGGGGTGCGTTTACGTGTCGATCATAAACACTCGCAGTTTTGCCGATTATGACAAGTTTCATGGACTATTACTCACTGTTTTGGGGTCCGTGAGTGATTTCCATGATTGACCAATCCTGGGGTGCGTTTACGTGTCGGTCATCAACACCCGCAGTTTTGGCCGATTCTGGCTCGTTTCGTGGACTATTATTCACTGTTTTTGGGTCCCGGAGTGATTTCCACGATTGACGAACCCCGAGGTGCGTTTACATGTCCGTCATCAGCACTCACAACTCTGGCAAATTCTAACCCGTTTCGTGGACTATTACTCACCGTTTTAGGGTCCCGGACTTATTTGCACGATTGATGAACCCTGGAGCGCGTTTACGTGTCGGTCATAAATACTCGCAGTTTTGGCCGATTCTGGACCGTTTCATGAACTATTACTCACTGTTTTGGGGACCCGGAGTAATTCCCACGATTGACGAACCCCGGGGTGCGTTTATGTGTCGGTCATAAACACATGCAGTTTTGGCCGATTCTGGCCCGTTTCGTGGACAATTACTCACTGTTTCGGGGTCCCGGACTTATTTCCACGATTGATGAACCCCGGAGCGCATTTACGTGTCGGTCATAAATACTCGTAGTTTTGGCCGATTCTGGCTAGTTTCGTGGACTATTACTCACTGTTTTGGGGTCCGTGAGTGATTTCCATGATTGACCAATCCTGGGGTGCGTTTATGTGTCGGTCATCAACAACCGCAGTTTTGGCCGATTCTGGCTCGTTTCGTGGACTATTATTCACTGTTTTTGGGTCCCGGAGTGATTTCCACGATTGACGAACCCCGAGGTGCGTTTACATGTCCGTCATCAGCACTCACAACTCTGGCAAATTCTAACCCGTTTCGTGGACTATTACTCACCGTTTTAGGGTCCCGGACTTGTTTGCACGATTGATGAACCCTGGAGCGCGTTTACGTGTCGGTCATAAATAATCGCAGTTTTGGCCGATTCTGGCCAGTTTCTTGGACTATTACTCACTGTTTTGGGGTCCCGAAGTGATTTCCACGATTGACGAACCCCGGGGTGCGTTTACGTGTTGGTCATAAACACTCGCAGTTATTGCGGATTCTGCCTCATTTCATGGACTATTATTCACTGTTTTTGGGTCCCGGAGTGATTTCCACAATTGACGAACCCCGGGGTGCGTTTACGTGTCGGTCATCAACACTCGCAGTTTTGGCCGATTCTGGCCTGTTTCATGGACTATTACTGATTGTTTTGGTGTCCCGGACTGATTTCCACGATTGACGAACCCCGGGGTGCGTTTACGTGTCGATCATAAACACTCGCAGTTTTGCCGATTATGACAAGTTTCATGGACTATTACTCACTGTTTTGGGGTCCGTGAGTGATTTCCATGATTGACCAATCCTGGGGTGCGTTTACGTGTCGGTCATCAACACCCGCAGTTTTGGCCGATTCTGGCTCGTTTCGTGGACTATTATTCACTGTTTTTGGGTCCCGGAGTGATTTCCACGATTGACGAACCCCGAGGTGCGTTTACATGTCCGTCATCAGCACTCACAACTCTGGCAAATTCTAACCCGTTTCGTGGACTATTACTCACCGTTTTAGGGTCCCGGACTTATTTGCACGATTGATGAACCCTGGAGCGCGTTTACGTGTCGGTCATAAATAATCGCAGTTTTGGCCGATTCTGGCCAGTTTCTTGGACTATTACTCACTGTTTTGGGGTCCCGAAGTGATTTCCACGATTGACGAACCCCGGGGTGCGTTTACGTGTCGGTCATAAACACTCGCAGTTATTGCGGATTCTGCCTCATTTCATGGACTATTATTCACTGTTTTTGGGTCCCGGAGTGATTTCCACAATTGACGAACCCCGAGGTGCGTTTACATGTCCGTCGTCAACACTCACAACTTTGGCCAATTCTGACCCGTTTCGTGGACTATTACTCACCGTTTTGGGGTCCCGAAGCGATTTCCATAGTTCTTGAACCCCAATGTGCAATTAGATGTCGGTCATCAACACCCGTAGTTTTGGCCGATTCTGGGCCGTTTCATGAACTATTACTCACTGTTTTGGGGACCCGGACTAATTCCCACGATTGACGAACCCCGGGGTGCGTTTATGTGTCGGTCATAAACACTTGCAGTTTTGGTCGATTCTGGCCCGTTTCGTGGACAATTACTCACTGTTTCGGGGTCCCGGACTTATTTCCACGATTGATGAACCCTGGAGCGCATTTACGTGTCGGTCATAAATACTCATAGTTTTGGCCGATTCTGGCCAGTTTCATGGACTATTACTCACCGTTTTAGGGTCCCGGACTTATTTGCACGATTGATGAACCCTGGAGCGCGTTTACGTGTCGGTCATCAACACTCACAGTTTTGGCCGATTCTGGCCTGTTTCATGGACTATTACTCACTGTTTTGGGGTCCCGAAGTGATTTCCACGATTGACGAACCCCGGGGTGCGTTTACGTGTTGGTCATAAACACTCGCAGTTATTGCGGATTCTGCCTCATTTCATGGACTATTATTCACTGTTTTTGGGTCCCGGAGTGATTTCCACAATTGACGAACCCCGGGGTGCGTTTACGTGTCGGTCATCAACACTCGCAGTTTTGGCCGATTCTGGCCTGTTTCATGGACTATTACTGATTGTTTTGGTGTCCCGGACTGATTTCCACGATTGACGAACCCCGGGGTGCGTTTACGTGTCGATCATAAACACTCGCAGTTTTGCCGATTATGACAAGTTTCATGGACTATTACTCACTGTTTTGGGGTCCGTGAGTGATTTCCATGATTGACCAATCCTGGGGTGCGTTTACGTGTCGGTCATCAACACCCGCAGTTTTGGCCGATTCTGGCTCGTTTCGTGGACTATTATTCACTGTTTTTGGGTCCCGGAGTGATTTCCACGATTGACGAACCCCGAGGTGCGTTTACATGTCCGTCATCAGCACTCACAACTCTGGCAAATTCTAACCCGTTTCGTGGACTATTACTCACCGTTTTAGGGTCCCGGACTTATTTGCACGATTGATGAACCCTGGAGCGCGTTTACGTGTCGGTCATAAATACTCGCAGTTTTGGCCGATTCTGGACCGTTTCATGAACTATTACTCACTGTTTTGGGGACCCGGAGTAATTCCCACGATTGACGAACCCCGGGGTGCGTTTATGTGTCGGTCATAAACACATGCAGTTTTGGCCGATTCTGGCCCGTTTCGTGGACAATTACTCACTGTTTCGGGGTCCCGGACTTATTTCCACGATTGATGAACCCCGGAGCGCATTTACGTGTCGGTCATAAATACTCGTAGTTTTGGCCGATTCTGGCTAGTTTCGTGGACTATTACTCACTGTTTTGGGGTCCGTGAGTGATTTCCATGATTGACCAATCCTGGGGTGCGTTTATGTGTCGGTCATCAACAACCGCAGTTTTGGCCGATTCTGGCTCGTTTCGTGGACTATTATTCACTGTTTTTGGGTCCCGGAGTGATTTCCACGATTGACGAACCCCGAGGTGCGTTTACATGTCCGTCATCAGCACTCACAACTCTGGCAAATTCTAACCCGTTTCGTGGACTATTACTCACCGTTTTAGGGTCCCGGACTTGTTTGCACGATTGATGAACCCTGGAGCGCGTTTACGTGTCGGTCATAAATAATCGCAGTTTTGGCCGATTCTGGCCAGTTTCTTGGACTATTACTCACTGTTTTGGGGTCCCGAAGTGATTTCCACGATTGACGAACCCCGGGGTGCGTTTACGTGTTGGTCATAAACACTCGCAGTTATTGCGGATTCTGCCTCATTTCATGGACTATTATTCACTGTTTTTGGGTCCCGGAGTGATTTCCACAATTGACGAACCCCGAGGTGCGTTTACATGTCCGTCGTCAACACTCACAACTTTGGCCAATTCTGACCCGTTTCGTGGACTATTACTCACCGTTTTGGGGTCCCAAAGCGATTTCCATAGTTCTTGAACCCCAAGGTGCAATTACATGTCGGTCATCAACACCCGTAGTTTTGGCCGATTCTGGCCTGTTTCATGAACTATTACTCACTGTTTTGGGGACCCGGACTAATTCCCACGATTGACGAACCCCGGGGTGCGTTTATGTGTCGGTCATAAACACTTGCAGTTTTGGCCGATTCTGGCCCGTTTCGTGGACAATTACTCACTGTTCGGGGTCCCGGACTTATTTTCACGATTGATGTACCCCGGAGCGCATTTACATGTCGGTCATAAATACTCGTAGTTTTGGCTGATTCTGGCTAGTTTCATGGACTATTACTCACTGTTTTGGGGCCGCGGAGTGATTTCCACGATTGACGAACCCCGGGGTGCGTTTACGTGTCGGTCATCAACACTCGCAATTTTGGCCGATTCTGGCCTGTTTCATGGACTATTACTGATTGTTTTGGTGTCCCGGACTGATTTCCATGATTGACGAACCCCGGGGTGCGTTTACGTGTCGATCATAAACACTCGCAGTTTTGGCCGATTATGACAAGTTTCATGGACTATTACTCACTGTTTTGGGGTCCGTGAGTGATTTCCATGATTGACCAATCCTGGGGTGCGTTTACGTGTCGGTCATCAACACCCGCAGTTTTGGCCGATTCTGGCTCGTTTCGTGGACTATTATTCACTGTTTTTGGGTCCCGGAGTGATTTCCACGATTGACGAACCCCGAGGTGCGTTTACATGTCCGTCATCAGCACTCACAACTCTGGCAAATTCTAACCCGTTTCGTGGACTATTACTCACCGTTTTAGGGTCCCGGACTTATTTGCACGATTGATGAACCCTGGAGCGCGTTTACGTGTCGGTCATAAATACTCGCAGTTTTGGCCGATTCTGGACCGTTTCATGAACTATTACTCACTGTTTTGGGGACCCGGAGTAATTCCCACGATTGACGAACCCCGGGGTGCGTTTATGTGTCGGTCATAAACACATGCAGTTTTGGCCGATTCTGGCCCGTTTCGTGGACAATTACTCACTGTTTCGGGGTCCCGGACTTATTTCCACGATTGATGAACCCCGGAGCGCATTTACGTGTCGGTCATAAATACTCGTAGTTTTGGCCGATTCTGGCTAGTTTCGTGGACTATTACTCACTGTTTTGGGGTCCGTGAGTGATTTCCATGATTGACCAATCCTGGGGTGCGTTTACGTGTCGGTCATCAACACCCGCAGTTTTGGCCGATTCTGGCTCGTTTCGTGGACTATTATTCACTGTTTTTGGGTCCCGGAGTGATTTCCACGATTGACGAACCCCGAGGTGCGTTTACATGTCCGTCATCAGCACTCACAACTCTGGCAAATTCTAACCCGTTTCGTGGACTATTACTCACCGTTTTAGGGTCCCGGACTTATTTGCACGATTGATGAACCCTGGAGCGCGTTTACGTGTCGGTCATAAATAATCGCAGTTTTGGCCGATTCTGGCCAGTTTCTTGGACTATTACTCACTGTTTTGGGGTCCCGAAGTGATTTCCACGATTGACGAACCCCGGGGTGCGTTTACGTGTCGGTCATAAACACTCGCAGTTATTGCGGATTCTGCCTCATTTCATGGACTATTATTCACTGTTTTTGGGTCCCGGAGTGATTTCCACAATTGACGAACCCCGAGGTGCGTTTACATGTCCGTCGTCAACACTCACAACTTTGGCCAATTCTGACCCGTTTCGTGGACTATTACTCACCGTTTTGGGGTCCCGAAGCGATTTCCATAGTTCTTGAACCCCAATGTGCAATTAGATGTCGGTCATCAACACCCGTAGTTTTGGCCGATTCTGGGCCGTTTCATGAACTATTACTCACTGTTTTGGGGACCCGGACTAATTCCCACGATTGACGAACCCCGGGGTGCGTTTATGTGTCGGTCATAAACACTTGCAGTTTTGGTCGATTCTGGCCCGTTTCGTGGACAATTACTCACTGTTTCGGGGTCCCGGACTTATTTCCACGATTGATGAACCCTGGAGCGCATTTACGTGTCGGTCATAAATACTCATAGTTTTGGCCGATTCTGGCCAGTTTCATGGACTATTACTCACCGTTTTAGGGTCCCGGACTTATTTGCACGATTGATGAACCCTGGAGCGCGTTTACGTGTCGGTCATCAACACTCACAGTTTTGGCCGATTCTGGCCTGTTTCATGGACTATTACTCACTGTTTTGGGGTCCCGAAGTGATTTCCACGATTGACGAACCCCGGGGTGCGTTTACGTGTTGGTCATAAACACTCGCAGTTATTGCGGATTCTGCCTCATTTCATGGACTATTATTCACTGTTTTTGGGTCCCGGAGTGATTTCCACAATTGACGAACCCCGGGGTGCGTTTACGTGTCGGTCATCAACACTCGCAGTTTTGGCCGATTCTGGCCTGTTTCATGGACTATTACTGATTGTTTTGGTGTCCCGGACTGATTTCCACGATTGACGAACCCCGGGGTGCGTTTACGTGTCGATCATAAACACTCGCAGTTTTGCCGATTATGACAAGTTTCATGGACTATTACTCACTGTTTTGGGGTCCGTGAGTGATTTCCATGATTGACCAATCCTGGGGTGCGTTTACGTGTCGGTCATCAACACCCGCAGTTTTGGCCGATTCTGGCTCGTTTCGTGGACTATTATTCACTGTTTTTGGGTCCCGGAGTGATTTCCACGATTGACGAACCCCGAGGTGCGTTTACATGTCCGTCATCAGCACTCACAACTCTGGCAAATTCTAACCCGTTTCGTGGACTATTACTCACCGTTTTAGGGTCCCGGACTTATTTGCACGATTGATGAACCCTGGAGCGCGTTTACGTGTCGGTCATAAATACTCGCAGTTTTGGCCGATTCTGGACCGTTTCATGAACTATTACTCACTGTTTTGGGGACCCGGAGTAATTCCCACGATTGACGAACCCCGGGGTGCGTTTATGTGTCGGTCATAAACACATGCAGTTTTGGCCGATTCTGGCCCGTTTCGTGGACAATTACTCACTGTTTCGGGGTCCCGGACTTATTTCCACGATTGATGAACCCCGGAGCGCATTTACGTGTCGGTCATAAATACTCGTAGTTTTGGCCGATTCTGGCTAGTTTCGTGGACTATTACTCACTGTTTTGGGGTCCGTGAGTGATTTCCATGATTGACCAATCCTGGGGTGCGTTTATGTGTCGGTCATCAACAACCGCAGTTTTGGCCGATTCTGGCTCGTTTCGTGGACTATTATTCACTGTTTTTGGGTCCCGGAGTGATTTCCACGATTGACGAACCCCGAGGTGCGTTTACATGTCCGTCATCAGCACTCACAACTCTGGCAAATTCTAACCCGTTTCGTGGACTATTACTCACCGTTTTAGGGTCCCGGACTTGTTTGCACGATTGATGAACCCTGGAGCGCGTTTACGTGTCGGTCATAAATAATCGCAGTTTTGGCCGATTCTGGCCAGTTTCTTGGACTATTACTCACTGTTTTGGGGTCCCGAAGTGATTTCCACGATTGACGAACCCCGGGGTGCGTTTACGTGTTGGTCATAAACACTCGCAGTTATTGCGGATTCTGCCTCATTTCATGGACTATTATTCACTGTTTTTGGGTCCCGGAGTGATTTCCACAATTGACGAACCCCGAGGTGCGTTTACATGTCCGTCGTCAACACTCACAACTTTGGCCAATTCTGACCCGTTTCGTGGACTATTACTCACCGTTTTGGGGTCCCAAAGCGATTTCCATAGTTCTTGAACCCCAAGGTGCAATTACATGTCGGTCATCAACACCCGTAGTTTTGGCCGATTCTGGCCTGTTTCATGAACTATTACTCACTGTTTTGGGGACCCGGACTAATTCCCACGATTGACGAACCCCGGGGTGCGTTTATGTGTCGGTCATAAACACTTGCAGTTTTGGCCGATTCTGGCCCGTTTCGTGGACAATTACTCACTGTTCGGGGTCCCGGACTTATTTTCACGATTGATGTACCCCGGAGCGCATTTACATGTCGGTCATAAATACTCGTAGTTTTGGCTGATTCTGGCTAGTTTCATGGACTATTACTCACTGTTTTGGGGCCGCGGAGTGATTTCCACGATTGACGAACCCCGGGGTGCGTTTACGTGTCGGTCATCAACACTCGCAATTTTGGCCGATTCTGGCCTGTTTCATGGACTATTACTGATTGTTTTGGTGTCCCGGACTGATTTCCATGATTGACGAACCCCGGGGTGCGTTTACGTGTCGATCATAAACACTCGCAGTTTTGGCCGATTATGACAAGTTTCATGGACTATTACTCACTGTTTTGGGGTCCGTGAGTGATTTCCATGATTGACCAATCCTGGGGTGCGTTTACGTGTCGGTCATCAACACCCGCAGTTTTGGCCGATTCTGGCTCGTTTCGTGGACTATTATTCACTGTTTTTGGGTCCCGGAGTGATTTCCACGATTGACGAACCCCGAGGTGCGTTTACATGTCCGTCATCAGCACTCACAACTCTGGCAAATTCTAACCCGTTTCGTGGACTATTACTCACCGTTTTAGGGTCCCGGACTTATTTGCACGATTGATGAACCCTGGAGCGCGTTTACGTGTCGGTCATAAATACTCGCAGTTTTGGCCGATTCTGGACCGTTTCATGAACTATTACTCACTGTTTTGGGGACCCGGAGTAATTCCCACGATTGACGAACCCCGGGGTGCGTTTATGTGTCGGTCATAAACACATGCAGTTTTGGCCGATTCTGGCCCGTTTCGTGGACAATTACTCACTGTTTCGGGGTCCCGGACTTATTTCCACGATTGATGAACCCCGGAGCGCATTTACGTGTCGGTCATAAATACTCGTAGTTTTGGCCGATTCTGGCTAGTTTCGTGGACTATTACTCACTGTTTTGGGGTCCGTGAGTGATTTCCATGATTGACCAATCCTGGGGTGCGTTTACGTGTCGGTCATCAACACCCGCAGTTTTGGCCGATTCTGGCTCGTTTCGTGGACTATTATTCACTGTTTTTGGGTCCCGGAGTGATTTCCACGATTGACGAACCCCGAGGTGCGTTTACATGTCCGTCATCAGCACTCACAACTCTGGCAAATTCTAACCCGTTTCGTGGACTATTACTCACCGTTTTAGGGTCCCGGACTTGTTTGCACGATTGATGAACCCTGGAGCGCGTTTACGTGTCGGTCATAAATAATCGCAGTTTTGGCCGATTCTGGCCAGTTTCTTGGACTATTACTCACTGTTTTGGGGTCCCGAAGTGATTTCCACGATTGACGAACCCCGGGGTGCGTTTACGTGTTGGTCATAAACACTCGCAGTTATTGCGGATTCTGCCTCATTTCATGGACTATTATTCACTGTTTTTGGGTCCCGGAGTGATTTCCACAATTGACGAACCCCGAGGTGCGTTTACATGTCCGTCGTCAACACTCACAACTTTGGCCAATTCTGACCCGTTTCGTGGACTATTACTCACCGTTTTGGGGTCCCAAAGCGATTTCCATAGTTCTTGAACCCCAAGGTGCAATTACATGTCGGTCATCAACACCCGTAGTTTTGGCCGATTCTGGCCTGTTTCATGAACTATTACTCACTGTTTTGGGGACCCGGACTAATTCCCACGATTGACGAACCTCGGGGTGCGTTTATGTGTCGGTCATAAACACTTGCAGTTTTGGCCGATTCTGGCCCGTTTCGTGGACAATTACTCACTGTTCGGGGTCCCGGACTTATTTTCACGATTGATGTACCCCGGAGCGCATTTACATGTCGGTCATAAATACTCGTAGTTTTGGCTGATTCTGGCTAGTTTCATGGACTATTACTCACTGTTTTGGGGCCGCGGAGTGATTTCCACGATTGACGAACCCCGGGGTGCGTTTACGTGTCGGTCATCAACACTCGCAGTTTTGGCCGATTCTGGCCTGTTTCATGGACTATTACTGATTGTTTTGGTGTCCCGGACTGATTTCCATGATTGACGAACCCCGGGGTGCGTTTACGTGTCGATCATAAACACTCGCAGTTTTGGCCGATTATGACAAGTTTCATGGACTATTACTCACTGTTTTGGGGTCCGTGAGTGATTTCCATGATTGACCAATCCTGGGGTGCGTTTACGTGTCGGTCATCAACACCCGCAGTTTTGGCCGATTCTGGCTCGTTTCGTGGACTATTATTCACTGTTTTTGGGTCCCGGAGTGATTTCCACGATTGACGAACCCCGAGGTGCGTTTACATGTCCGTCATCAGCACTCACAACTCTGGCAAATTCTAACCCGTTTCGTGGACTATTACTCACCGTTTTAGGGTCCCGGACTTATTTGCACGATTGATGAACCCTGGAGCGCGTTTACGTGTCGGTCATAAATACTCGCAGTTTTGGCCGATTCTGGACCGTTTCATGAACTATTACTCACTGTTTTGGGGACCCGGAGTAATTCCCACGATTGACGAACCCCGGGGTGCGTTTATGTGTCGGTCATAAACACATGCAGTTTTGGCCGATTCTGGCCCGTTTCATGGACAATTACTCACTGTTTCGGGGTCCCGGACTTATTTCCACGATTGATGAACCCCGGAGCGCATTTACGTGTCGGTCATAAATACTCGTAGTTTTGGCCGATTCTGGCTAGTTTCGTGGACTATTACTCACTGTTTTGGGGTCCGTGAGTGATTTCCATGATTGACCAATCCTGGGGTGCGTTTACGTGTCGGTCATCAACACCCGCAGTTTTGGCCGATTCTGGCTCGTTTCGTGGACTATTATTCACTGTTTTTGGGTCCCGGAGTGATTTCCACGATTGACGAACCCCGAGGTGCGTTTACATGTCCGTCATCAGCACTCACAACTCTGGCAAATTCTAACCCGTTTCGTGGACTATTACTCACCGTTTTAGGGTCCCGGACTTATTTGCACGATTGATGAACCCTGGAGCGCGTTTACGTGTCGGTCATAAATACTCGCAGTTTTGGCCGATTATGGCCAGTTTCTTGGACTATTACTCACTGTTTTGGGGTCCCGAAGTGATTTCCACGATTGACGAACCCCGGGGTGCGTTTACGTGTTGGTCATAAACACTCGCAGTTATTGCGGATTCTGCCTCATTTCATGGACTATTATTCACTGTTTTTGGGTCCCGGAGTGATTTCCACAATTGACGAACCCCGAGGTGCGTTTACAAGTCCGTCGTCAACACTCACAACTTTGGCCAATTCTGACCCGTTTCGTGGACTATTACTCACCGTTTTGGGGTCCCGAAGCGATTTCCATAGTTCTTGAACCCCAAGGTGCAATTACATGTCGGTCATCAACACCCGTAGTTTTGGCCGCTTCTGGCCTGTTTCATGAACTATTACTCACTGTTTTGGGGACCCGGACTAATTCCCACGATTGACGAACCCCGGGGTGCGTTTATGTGTCGGTCATAAACACTTGCAGTTTTGGCCGATTCTGGCCCGTTTCGTGGACAATTACTCACTGTTTCGGGGTCCCGGACTTATTTTCACGATTGATGTACCCCGGAGCGCATTTACATGTCGGTCATAAATACTCGTAGTTTTGGCTGATTCTGGCTAGTTTCATGGACTATTACTCACTGTTTTGGGGCCGCGGAGTGATTTCCACGATTGACGAACCCCGGGGTGCGTTTACGTGTCGGTCATCAACACTCGCAGTTTTGGCCGATTCTGGCCTGTTTCATGGACTATTACTGATTGTTTTGGTGTCCCGGACTGATTTCCACGATTGACGAACCCCGGGGTGCGTTTACGTGTCGATCATAAACACTCGCAGTTTTGGCCGATTATGACAAGTTTCATGGACTATTACTCACTGTTTTGGGGTCCGTGAGTGATTTCCATGATTGACCAATCCTGGGGTGCGTTTACGTGTCGGTCATCAACACCCGCAGTTTTGGCCGATTCTGGCTCGTTTCATGGACTATTATTCACTGTTTTTGGGTCCCGGAGTGATTTCCACGATTGACGAACCCCGAGGTGCGTTTACATGTCCGTCATCAGCACTCACAACTCTGGCAAATTCTAACCCGTTTCGTGGACTATTACTCACCGTTTTAGGGTCCCGGACTTATTTGCACGATTGATGAACCCTGGAGCGCGTTTACGTGTCGGTCATAAATACTCACTGTTTCTTGGACTATTACTCACTGTTTTGGGGTCCCGAAGTGATTTCCACGATTGACGAACCCCGGGGTGCGTTTACGTGTTGGTCATAAACACTCGCAGTTATTGCGGATTCTGCCTCATTTCATGGACTATTATTCACTGTTTTTGGGTCCCGGAGTGATTTCCACAATTGACGAACCCCGAGGTGCGTTTACATGTCCGTCGTCAACACTCACAACTTTGGCCAATTCTGACCCGTTTCGTGGACTATTACTCACCATTTTGGGGTCCCGAAGCGATTTCCATAGTTCTTGAACCCCAAGGTGCAATTACATGTCGGTCATCAACACCCGCAGTTTTGGCCGATTCTGGCCCGTTTCGTGGACAATTACTCACTGTTTCGGGGTCCCGGACTTATTTCCACGATTGATGAACCCCGGAGCGCATTTACGTGTCGGTCATAAATACTCGTAGTTTTGGCCGATTCTGGCTAGTTTCGTGGACTATTACTCACTGTTTTGGGGTCCGTGAGTGATTTCCATGATTGACCAATCCTGGGGTGCGTTTACGTGTCGGTCATCAATACTCGTAGTTTTGGCCGATTCTGGCTAGTTTCGTGGACTATTACTCACTGTTTTGGGGTCGTGGAGTGATTTCCATGATTGATGAACCCCGGGGCGCGTTTACGTGTCGGTCATAAATACTCGCAGTTTTGGCCGATTCTGGCCAGTTTCTTGGACTATTACTCACTGTTTTGGGGTCCCGAAGTGATTTCCACGATTGACGAACCCCGGGGTGCGTTTACGTGTTGGTCATAAACACTCGCAGTTATTGCGGATTCTGCCTCATTTCATGGACTATTATTCACTGTTTTTGGGTCCCGGAGTGATTTCCACAATTGACGAACCCCGAGGTGCGCTTACATGTCCGTCGTCAACACTCACAACTTTGGCCAATTCTGACCCGTTTCGTGGACTATTACTCACAGTTTTGGGGTCCCGAAGCGATTTCCATAGTTCTTGAACCCCAAGGTGCAATTACATGTCGGTCATCAACACCCGTAGTTTTGGCCGATTCTGGCCTGTTTCATGAACTATTACTCACTGTTTTGGGGACTCGGACTAATTCCCACGATTGACGAACCCCGGGGTGCGTTTATGTGTCGGTCATAAACACTTGCAGTTTTGGCCGATTCTGGCCCGTTTCGTGGACAATTACTCACTGTTTCGGGGTCCCGGACTTATTTTCACGATTGATGTACCCCGGAGCGCATTTACATGTCGGTCATAAATACTCGTAGTTTTGGCTGATTCTGGCTAGTTTCATGGACTATTACTCACTGTTTTGGGGTCGCGGAGTGATTTCCACGATTGATGAACCCCGGGGTGCGTTTACGTGTCGGTCATAAATACTCGCAGTTTTGGCCGATTCTGGCCACTTTCTTGGACTATTACTCACTGTTTTGGGGTCCCGAAGTGATTTCCACGATTGACGAACCCCGGCGTGCGTTTACGTGTCGGTCGTCAACACCCGCAATTTTGGCCAATTCTGCCTCGTTTCGTGGACTATTATTCACTGTTTTTGGGTCCCGGAGTGATTTCCACAATTGACGAACCCCGAGGTGCGTTTACATGTCCGTCGTCAACACTCACAACTTTGGCCAATTCTGACCCGTTTCATGGACTATTACTCACCGTTTTGGGGTCCCGAAGCGATTTCCATAGTTCTTGAACCCCAAGGTGCAATTACATGTCGGTCATCAACACCCGTAGTTTTGGCCGATTCTGGACCGTTTCATGAACTATTACTCACTGTTTTGGGGACCCGGAGTAATTCCCACGATTGACGAACCCCGGGGTGCGTTTATGTGTCGGTCATAAACACATGCAGTTTTGGCCGATTCTGGCCCGTTTCGTGGACAATTACTCACTGTTTCGGGGTCCCGGACTTATTTCCACGATTGATGAACCCCGGAGCGCATTTACGTGTCGGTCATAAATACTCGTAGTTTTGGCCGATTCTGGCTAGTTTCGTGGACTATTACTCACTGTTTTGGGGTCCGTGAGTGTTTTCCATGATTGACCAATCCCGGGGTGCGTTTACGTGTCGGTCATCAACACCCGCAGTTTTGGCCGATTCTGGCTCGTTTCGTGGACTATTACTGATTGTTTTGGTGTCCCGGACTGATTTCCACGATTGACGAACCCCGGGGTGCGTTTACGTGTCGATCATAAACACTCGCAGTTTTGGCCGATTATGACAAGTTTCATGGACTATTACTCACTGTTTTGGGGTCCGTGAGTGATTTCCATGATTGACCAATCCTGGGGTGCGTTTACGTGTCGGTCATCAACACCCGCAGTTTTGGCCGATTCTGGCTCGTTTCGTGGACTATTATTCACTGTTTTTGGGTCCCGGAGTGATTTCCACGATTGACGAAGCCCGAGGTGCGTTTACATGTCCGTCGTCAACACTCACAACTCTGGCAAATTCTGACCCGTTTCGTGGACTATTACTCACCGTTTTAGGGTCCCGGACTTATTTGCACGATTGATGAACCCTGGAGCGCGTTTACGTGTCGGTCATAAATACTCGCAGTTTTGGCCGATTCTGGCCAGTTTCTTGGACATTTACTCACTGTTTTGGGGTCCCGAAGTGATTTCCACGATTGAAGAACCCCGGGGTGCGTTTACGTGTTGGTCATGAACACTCGCAGTTATTGCGGATTCTGCCTCATTTCATGGACTATTATTCACTGTTTTTGGGTCCCGGAGTGATTTCCACAATTGACGAACCCCGAGGTGCGTTTACATGTCCGTCGTCAACACTCACAACTTTGGCCAATTCTGACCCGTTTCGTGGACTATTACTCACCGTTTTGGGGTCCCGAAGCGATTTCCATAGTTATTGAACCCCAATGTAAAATTAGATGTCGGTCATCAACACCCGTAGTTTTGGCCGATTCTGGGCCGTTTCATGAACTATTACTCACTGTTTTGGGGACCCGGACTAATTCCCACGATTGACGAACCCCGGGGTGCGTTTATGTGTCGGTCATAAACACTTGCAGTTTTGGCCGATTCTGGCCCGTTTCGTGGACAATTACTCACTGTTTCGGGGTCCCGGACTTATTTCCACGATTGATGAACCCTGGAGCGCATTTACGTGTCGGTCATAAATACTCATAGTTTTGGCCGATTCTTGCTAGTTTCATGGACTATTACTCACTGTTTTGGTGTCGCGGAGTGATTTCCACGATTGACGAACCCCGGGGTGCGTTTACCTGTTGGTCATAAACACTCGCAGTTATTGCGGATTCTGCCTCATTTCATGGACTATTATTCACTGTTTTTGGGTCCCGGAGTGATTTCCACAATTGACGAAACCCGAGGTGCGTTTACATGTCCGTCGTCAACACTCACAACTTTGGCCAATTCTGACCCGTTTCGTGGACTATTACTCACCGTTTTGGGGTCCCGAAGCGATTTCCATAGTTCTTGAACCCCAAGGTGCAATTACATGTCGGTCATCAACACCCGTAGTTTTGGCCGATTCTGGCCTGTTTCATGAACTATTACTCACTGTTTTGGGGACCCGGACTAATTCCCACGATTGACGAACCCCGGGGTGCGTTTATGTGTCGGTCATAAACACATGCAGTTTTGGCCGATTCTGGCCCGTTTCGTGGACAATTACTCACTGTTTCGGGGTCCCGGACTTATTTTCACGATTGATGTACCCCGGAGCGCATTTACATGCCGGTCATAAATACTCGTAGTTTTGGCTGATTCTGGCTAGTTTCATGGACTATTACTCACTGTTTTGGGGTCGCGGAGTGATTTCCACGATTGATGAACCCCGGGGTGCGTTTACGTGTCGGTCATAAATACTCGTAGTTTTGGCCGATTCTGGCTAGTTTCGTGGACTATTACTCACTGTTTTGGGGTCCGTGAGTGATTTCCATGATTGACCAATCCCGGGGTGCGTTTACGTGTCGGTCATCAACACCCGCAGTTTTGGCCGATTCTGGCTCGTTTCGTGGACTATTACTGATTGTTTTGGTGTCCCGGACTGATTTCCACGATTGACGAACCCCGGGGTGCGTTTACGTGTCGATCATAAACACTCGCAGTTTTGGCCGATTATGACAAGTTTCATGGACTATTACTCACTGTTTTGGGGTCCGTGAGTGATTTCCATGATTGACCAATCCTGGGGTGCGTTTACGTGTCGGTCATAAATACTCGCAGTTTTGGCCGATTCTGGCCACTTTCTTGGACTATTACTCACTGTTTTGGGGTCCCGAAGTGATTTCCACGATTGACGAACCCCGGCGTGCGTTTACGTGTCGGTCGTCAACACCCGCAATTTTGGCCAATTCTGCCTCGTTTCGTGGACTATTATTCACTGTTTTTGGGTCCCGGAGTGATTTCCACAATTGACGAACCCCGAGGTGCGTTTACATGTCCGTCGTCAACACTCACAACTTTGGCCAATTCTGACCCGTTTCATGGACTATTACTCACCGTTTTGGGGTCCCGAAGCGATTTCCATAGTTCTTGAACCCCAAGGTGCAATTACATGTCGGTCATCAACACCCGTAGTTTTGGCCGATTCTGGACTGTTTCATGAACTATTACTCACTGTTTTGGGGACCCGGAGTAATTCCCACGATTGACGAACCCCGGGGTGCGTTTATGTGTCGGTCATAAACACATGCAGTTTTGGCCGATTCTGGCCCGTTTCGTGGACAATTACTCACTGTTTCGGGGTCCCGGACTTATTTCCACGATTGATGAACCCCGGAGCGCATTTACGTGTCGGTCATAAATACTCGTAGTTTTGGCCGATTCTGGCTAGTTTCGTGGACTATTACTCACTGTTTTGGGGTCCGTGAGTGATTTCCATGATTGACCAATCCCGGGGTGCGTTTACGTGTCGGTCATCAACACCCGCAGTTTTGGCCGATTCTGGCTCGTTTCGTGGACTATTACTGATTGTTTTGGTGTCCCGGACTGATTTCCACGATTGACGAACCCCGGGGTGCGTTTACGTGTCGATCATAAACACTCGCAGTTTTGGCCGATTATGACAAGTTTCATGGACTATTACTCACTGTTTTGGGGTCCGTGAGTGATTTCCATGATTGACCAATCCTGGGGTGCGTTTACGTGTCGGTCATCAACACCCGCAGTTTTGGCCGATTCTGGCTCGTTTCGTGGACTATTATTCACTGTTTTTGGGTCCCGGAGTGATTTCCACGATTGACGAAGCCCGAGGTGCGTTTACATGTCCGTCGTCAACACTCACAACTCTGGCAAATTCTGACCCGTTTCGTGGACTATTACTCACCGTTTTAGGGTCCCGGACTTATTTGCACGATTGATGAACCCTGGAGCGCGTTTACGTGTCGGTCATAAATACTCGTAGTTTTGGCCGATTCTGGCTAGTTTCGTGGACTATTACTCACTGTTTTGGGGTCCGTGAGTGATTTCCATGATTGACCAATCCTGGGGTGCGTTTACGTGTCGGTCATCAATACTCGTAGTTTTGGCCGATTCTGGCTAGTTTCGTGGACTATTACTCACTGTTTTGGGGTCCGTGAGTGATTTCCATGATTGACCAATCCTGGGGTGCGTTTACGTGTCGGTCATCAACACCCTCAGTTTTGGCCGATTCTGGCTAGTTTCATGGACTATTACTCACTGTTTTGGGGTCGTGGAGTGATTTCCATGATTGATGAACCCCGGGGCGCGTTTACGTGTCGGTCATAAATACTCGCAGTTTTGGCCGATTCTGGCCAGTTTCTTGGACTATTACTCACTGTTTTGGGGTCCCGAAGTGATTTCCACGATTGACGAACCCCGGGGTGCGTTTACGTGTTGGTCATAAACACTCGCAGTTATAGCGGATTCTGCCTCATTTCATGGACTATTATTCACTGTTTTTGGGTCCCGGAGTGATTTCCACAATTGACGAACCCCGAGGTGCGCTTACATGTCCGTCGTCAACACTCACAACTTTGGCCAATTCTGACCCGTTTCGTGGACTATTACTCACAGTTTTGGGGTCCCGAAGCGATTTCCATAGTTCTTGAACCCCAAGGTGCAATTACATGTCGGTCATCAACACCCGTAGTTTTGGCCGATTCTGGCCTGTTTCATGAACTATTACTCACTTTTTTGGGGACTCGGACTAATTCCCACGATTGACGAACCCCGGGGTGCGTTTATGTGTCGGTCATAAACACTTGCAGTTTTGGCCGATTCTGGCCCGTTTCGTGGACAATTACTCACTGTTTCGGGGTCCCGGACTTATTTTCACGATTGATGTACCCCGGAGCGCATTTACATGTCGGTCATAAATACTCGTAGTTTTGGCTGATTCTGGCTAGTTTCATGGACTATTACTCACTGTTTTGGGGTCGCGGAGTGATTTCCACGATTGATGAACCCCGGGGTGCGTTTACGTGTCGGTCATAAATACTCGCAGTTTTGGCCGATTCTGGCCACTTTCTTGGACTATTACTCACTGTTTTGGGGTCCCGAAGTGATTTCCACGATTGACGAACCCCGGCGTGCGTTTACGTGTCGGTCGTCAACACCCGCAATTTTGGCCAATTCTGCCTCGTTTCGTGGACTATTATTCACTGTTTTTGGGTCCCGGAGTGATTTCCACAATTGACGAACCCCGAGGTGCGTTTACATGTCCGTCGTCAACACTCACAACTTTGGCCAATTCTGACCCGTTTCATGGACTATTACTCACCGTTTTGGGGTCCCGAAGCGATTTCCATAGTTCTTGAACCCCAAGGTGCAATTACATGTCGGTCATCAACACCCGTAGTTTTGGCCGATTCTGGACCGTTTCATGAACTATTACTCACTGTTTTGGGGACCCGGAGTAATTCCCACGATTGACGAACCCCGGGGTGCGTTTATGTGTCGGTCATAAACACATGCAGTTTTGGCCGATTCTGGCCCGTTTCGTGGACAATTACTCACTGTTTCGGGGTCCCGGACTTATTTCCACGATTGATGAACCCCGGAGCGCATTTACGTGTCGGTCATAAATACTCGTAGTTTTGGCCGATTCTGGCTAGTTTCGTGGACTATTACTCACTGTTTTGGGGTCCGTGAGTGATTTCCATGATTGACCAATCCCGGGGTGCGTTTACGTGTCGGTCATCAACACCCGCAGTTTTGGCCGATTTTGGCTCGTTTCGTGGACTATTACTGATTGTTTTGGTGTCCCGGACTGATTTCCACGATTGACGAACCCCGGGGTGCGTTTACGTGTCGATCATAAACACTCGCAGTTTTGGCCGATTATGACAAGTTTCATGGACTATTACTCACTGTTTTGGGGTCCGTGAGTGATTTCCATGATTGACCAATCCTGGGGTGCGTTTACGTGTCGGTCATCAACACCCGCAGTTTTGGCCGATTCTGGCTCGTTTCGTGGACTATTATTCACTGTTTTTGGGTCCCGGAGTGATTTCCACGATTGACGAAGCCCGAGGTGCGTTTACATGTCCGTCGTCAACACTCACAACTCTGGCAAATTCTGACCCGTTTCGTGGACTATTACTCACCGTTTTAGGGTCCCGGACTTATTTGCACGATTGATGAACCCTGGAGCGCGTTTACGTGTCGGTCATAAATACTCGTAGTTTTGGCCGATTCTGGCTAGTTTCGTGGACTATTACTCACTGTTTTGGGGTCCGTGAGTGATTTCCATGATTGACCAATCCTGGGGTGCGTTTACGTGTCGGTCATCAATACTCGTAGTTTTGGCCGATTCTGGCTAGTTTCGTGGACTATTACTCACTGTTTTGGGGTCCGTGAGTGATTTCCATGATTGACCAATCCTGGGGTGCGTTTACGTGTCGGTCATCAACACCCTCAGTTTTGGCCGATTCTGGCTAGTTTCATGGACTATTACTCACTGTTTTGGGGTCGTGGAGTGATTTCCATGATTGATGAACCCCGGGGCGCGTTCACGTGTCGGTCATAAATACTCGCAGTTTTGGCCGATTCTGGCCAGTTTCTTGGACTATTACTCACTGTTTTGGGGTCCCGAAGTGATTTCCACGATTGACGAACCCCGGGGTGCGTTTACGTGTTGGTCATAAACACTCGCAGTTATTGCGGATTCTGCCTCATTTCATGGACTATTATTCACTGTTTTTGGGTCCCGGAGTGATTTCCACAATTGACGAACCCCGAGGTGCGCTTACATGTCCGTCGTCAAAACTCACAACTTTGGCCAATTCTGACCCGTTTCGTGGACTATTACTCACAGTTTTGGGGTCCCGAAGCGATTTCCATAGTTCTTGAACCCCAAGGTGCAATTACATGTCGGTCATCAACACCCGTAGTTTTGGCCGATTCTGGCCTGTTTCATGAACTATTACTCACTGTTTTGGGGACTCGGACTAATTCCCACGATTGACGAACCCCGGGGTGCGTTTATGTGTCGGTCATAAACACTTGCAGTTTTGGCCGATTCTGGCCCGTTTCGTGGACAATTACTCACTGTTTCGGGGTCCCGGACTTATTTTCACGATTGATGTACCCCGGAGCGCATTTACATGTCGGTCATAAATACTCGTAGTTTTGGCTGATTCTGGCTAGTTTCATGGACTATTACTCACTGTTTTGGGGTCGCGGAGTGATTTCCACGATTGATGAACCCCGGGGTGCGTTTACGTGTCGGTCATAAATACTCGCAGTTTTGGCCGATTCTGGCCACTTTCTTGGACTATTACTCACTGTTTTGGGGTCCCGAAGTGATTTCCACGATTGACGAACCCCGGCGTGCGTTTACGTGTCGGTCGTCAACACCCGCAATTTTGGCCAATTCTGCCTCGTTTCGTGGACTATTATTCACTGTTTTTGGGTCCCGGAGTGATTTCCACAATTGACGAACCCCGAGGTGCGTTTACATGTCCGTCGTCAACACTCACAACTTTGGCCAATTCTGACCCGTTTCATGGACTATTACTCACCGTTTTGGGGTCCCGAAGCGATTTCCATAGTTCTTGAACCCCAAGGTGCAATTACATGTCGGTCATCAACACCCGTAGTTTTGGCCGATTCTGGACCGTTTCATGAACTATTACTCACTGTTTTGGGGACCCGGAGTAATTCCCACGATTGACGAACCCCGGGGTGCGTTTATGTGTCGGTCATAAACACATGCAGTTTTGGCCGATTCTGGCCCGTTTCGTGGACAATTACTCACTGTTTCGGGGTCCCGGACTTATTTCCACGATTGATGAACCCCGGAGCGCATTTACGTGTCGGTCATAAATACTCGTAGTTTTGGCCGATTCTGGCTAGTTTCGTGGACTATTACTCACTGTTTTGGGGTCCGTGAGTGATTTCCATGATTGACCAATCCCGGGGTGCGTTTACGTGTCGGTCATCAACACCCGCAGTTTTGGCCGATTCTGGCTCGTTTCGTGGACTATTACTGATTGTTTTGGTGTCCCGGACTGATTTCCACGATTGACGAACCCCGGGGTGCGTTTACGTGTCGATCATAAACACTCGCAGTTTTGGCCGATTATGACAAGTTTCATGGACTATTACTCACTGTTTTGGGGTCCGTGAGTGATTTCCATGATTGACCAATCCTGGGGTGCGTTTACGTGTCGGTCATCAACACCCGCAGTTTTGGCCGATTCTGGCTCGTTTCGTGGACTATTATTCACTGTTTTTGGGTCCCGGAGTGATTTCCACGATTGACGAAGCCCGAGGTGCGTTTACATGTCCGTCGTCAACACTCACAACTCTGGCAAATTCTGACCCGTTTCGTGGACTATTACTCACCGTTTTAGGGTCCCGGACTTATTTGCACGATTGATGAACCCTGGAGCGCGTTTACGTGTCGGTCATAAATACTCGCAGTTTTGGCCGATTCTGGCCAGTTTCTTGGACATTTACTCACTGTTTTGGGGTCCCGAAGTGATTTCCACGATTGAAGAACCCCGGGGTGCGTTTACGTGTTGGTCATAAACACTCGCAGTTATTGCGGATTCTGCCTCATTTCATGGACTATTATTCACTGTTTTTGGGTCCCGGAGTGATTTCCACAATTGACGAACCCCGAGGTGCGTTTACATGTCCGTCGTCAACACTCACAACTTTGGCCAATTCTGACCCGTTTCGTGGACTATTACTCACCGTTTTGGGGTCCCGAAGCGATTTCCATAGTTATTGAACCCCAATGTGCAATTAGATGTCGGTCATCAACACCCGTAGTTTTGGCCGATTCTGGGCCGTTTCATGAACTATTACTCACTGTTTTGGGGACCCGGACTAATTCCCACGATTGACGAACCCCGGGGTGCGTTTATGTGTCGGTCATAAACACTTGCAGTTTTGGCCGATTCTGGCCCGTTTCGTGGACAATTACTCACTGTTTCGGGGTCCCGGACTTATTTCCACGATTGATGAACCCTGGAGCGCATTTACGTGTCGGTCATAAATACTCATAGTTTTGGCCGATTCTTGCTAGTTTCATGGACTATTACTCACTGTTTTGGTGTCGCGGAGTGATTTCCACGATTGACGAACCCCGGGGTGCGTTTACCTGTTGGTCATAAACACTCGCAGTTATTGCGGATTCTGCCTCACTTCATGGACTATTATTCACTGTTTTTGGGTCCCGGAGTGATTTCCACAATTGACGAAACCCGAGGTGCGTTTACATGTCCGTCGTCAACACTCACAACTTTGGCCAATTCTGACCCGTTTCGTGGACTATTACTCACCGTTTTGGTGTCCCGAAGCGATTTCCATAGTTCTTGAACCCCAAGGTGCAATTACATGTCGGTCATCAACACCCGTAGTTTTGGCCGATTCTGGCCTGTTTCATGAACTATTACTCACTGTTTTGGGGACCCGGACTAATTCCCACGATTGACGAACCCCGGGGTGCGTTTATGTGTCGGTCATAAACACTTGCAGTATTGGCCGATTCTGGCCCGTTTCGTGGACAATTACTCACTGTTTCGGGGTCCCGGACTTATTTTCACGATTGATGTACCCCGGAGCGCATTTACATGCCGGTCATAAATACTCGTAGTTTTGGCTGATTCTGGCTAGTTTCATGGACTATTACTCACTGTTTTGGGGTCGCGGAGTGATTTCCACGATTGATGAACCCCGGGGTGCGTTTACGTGTCGGTCATAAATACTCGTAGTTTTGGCCGATTCTGGCTAGTTTCGTGGACTATTACTCACTGTTTTGGGGTCCGTGAGTGATTTCCATGATTGACCAATCCCGGCGTGCGTTTACGTGTCGGTCATCAACACCCGCAGTTTTGGCCGATTCTGGCTCGTTTCGTGGACTATTACTGATTGTTTTGGTGTCCCGAACTGATTTCCACGATTGACGAACCCCGGGGTGCGTTTACGTGTCGATCATAAACACTCGCAGTTTTGGTCGATTATGACAAGTTTCATGGACTATTACTCACTGTTTTGGGGTCCGTGAGTGATTTCCATGATTGACCAATCCTGGGGTGCGTTTACGTGTCGGTCATCAACACCCGCAGTTTTGGCCGATTCTGGCTCGTTTCGTGGACTATTATTCACTGTTTTTGGGTCCCGGAGTGATTTCCACGATTGACGAAGCCCGAGGTGCGTTTACATGTCCGTCGTCAACACTCACAACTCTGGCAAATTCTGACCCGTTTCGTGGACTATTACTCACCGTTTTAGGGTCCCGGACTTATTTGCACGATTGATGAACCCTGGAGCGCGTTTACGTGTCGGTCATAAATACTCGCAGTTTTGGCCGATTCTGGCCAGTTTCTTGGACATTTACTCACTGTTTTGGGGTCCCGAAGTGATTTCCACGATTGAAGAACCCCGGGGTGCGTTTACGTGTTGGTCATAAACACTCGCAGTTATTGCGGATTCTGCCTCATTTCATGGACTATTATTCACTGTTTTTGGGTCCCGGAGTGATTTCCACAATTGACGAACCCCGAGGTGCGTTTACATGTCCGTCGTCAACACTCACAACTTTGGCCAATTCTGACCCGTTTCGTGGACTATTACTCACCGTTTTGGGGTCCCGAAGCGATTTCCATAGTTATTGAACCCCAATGTGCAATTAGATGTCGGTCATCAACACCCGTAGTTTTGGCCGATTCTGGGCCGTTTCATGAACTATTACTCACTGTTTTGGGGACCCGGACTAATTCCCACGATTGACGAACCCCGGGGTGCGTTTATGTGTCGGTCATAAACACTTGCAGTTTTGGCCGATTCTGGCCCGTTTCGTGGACAATTACTCACTGTTTCGGGGTCCCGGACTTATTTCCACGATTGATGAACCCTGGAGCGCATTTACGTGTCGGTCATAAATACTCATAGTTTTGGCCGATTCTTGCTAGTTTCATGGACTATTACTCACTGTTTTGGTGTCGCGGAGTGATTTCCACGATTGACGAACCCCGGGGTGCGTTTACCTGTTGGTCATAAACACTCGCAGTTATTGCGGATTCTGCCTCATTTCATGGACTATTATTCACTGTTTTTGGGTCCCGGAGTGATTTCCACAATTGACGAAACCCGAGGTGCGTTTACATGTCCGTCGTCAACACTCACAACTTTGGCCAATTCTGACCCGTTTCGTGGACTATTACTCACCGTTTTGGGGTCCCGAAGCGATTTCCATAGTTCTTGAACCCCAAGGTGCAATTACATGTCGGTCATCAACACCCGTAGTTTTGGCCGATTCTGGCCTGTTTCATGAACTATTACTCACTGTTTTGGGGACCCGGACTAATTCCCACGATTGACGAACCCCGGGGTGCGTTTATGTGTCGGTCATAAACACTTGCAGTTTTGGCCGATTCTGGCCCGTTTCGTGGACAATTACTCACTGTTTCGGGGTCCCGGACTTATTTTCACGATTGATGTACCCCGGAGCGCATTTACATGCCGGTCATAAATACTCGTAGTTTTGGCTGATTCTGGCTAGTTTCATGGACTATTACTCACTGTTTTGGGGTCGCGGAGTGATTTCCACGATTGATGAACCCCGGGGTGCGTTTACGTGTCGGTCATAAATACTCGCAGTTTTGGCCGATTCTGGCCACTTTCTTGGACTATTACTCACTGTTTTGGGGTCCCGAAGTGATTTCCACGATTGACGAACCCCGGCGTGCGTTTACGTGTCGGTCGTCAACACCCGCAGTTTTGGCCGATTCTGCCTCGTTTCGTGGACTATTATTCACTGTTTTTGGGTCCCGGAGTGATTTCCACAATTGACGAACCCCGAGGTGCGTTTACATGTCCGTCGTCAACACTCACAACTTCGGCCAATTCTGACCCGTTTCATGGACTATTACTCACCGTTTTGGGGTCCCGAAGCGATTTCCATAGTTCTTGAACCCCAAGGTGCAATTACATGTCGGTCATCAACACCCGTAGTTTTGGCCGATTCTGGACCGTTTCATGAACTATTACTCAGTGTTTTGGGGACCCGGAGTAATTCCCACGATTGACGAACCCCGGGGTGCGTTTATGTGTCGGTCATAAACACATGCAGTTTTGGCCGATTCTGGCCCGTTTCGTGGACAATTACTCACTGTTTCGGGGTCCCGGACTTATTTCCACGATTGATGAACCCCGGAGCGCATTTACGTGTCGGTCATAAATACTCGTAGTTTTGGCCGATTCTGGCTAGTTTCGTGGACTATTACTCACTGTTTTGGGGCCGCGGAGTGATTTCCACGATTGACGAACCCCGGGGTGCGTTTACGTGTCGGTCATCAACACACGCAGTTTTGGCCGATTCTGGCCTGTTTCATGGACTATTACTGATTGTTTTGGTGTCCCGGACTGATTTCCACGATTGACGAACCCCGGGGTGCGTTTACGTGTCGATCATAAACACTCGCAGTTTTGGCCGATTATGACAAGTTTCATGGACTATTACTCACTGTTTTGGGGTCCGTGAGTGATTTCCATGATTGACCAATCCTGGGGTGCGTTTACGTGTCGGTCATCAACACCCGCAGTTTTGGCCGATTCTGGCTCGTTTCGTGGACTATTATTCACTGTTTTTGGGTCCCGGAGTGATTTCCACGATTGACGAACCCCGAGGTGCGTTTACATGTCCGTCGTCAACACTCACAACTCTGGCAAATTCTGACCCGTTTCGTGGACTATTACTCACCGTTTTAGGGTCCCGGACTTATTTGCACGATTGATGAACCCTGGAGCGCGTTTACGTGTCGGTCATAAATACTCGTAGTTTTGGCCGATTCTGGCTAGTTTCATGGACTATTACTCACTGTTTTGGGGCCGCGGAGTGATTTCCACGATTGACGAACCCCGGGGTGCGTTTACGTGTCGGTCATCAACACTCGCAGTTTTGGCCGATTCTGGCCTGTTTCATGGACTATTACTGATTGTTTTGGTGTCCCGGACTGATTTCCACGATTGACGAACCCTGGAGCGCATTTACGTGTCGGTCATAAATACTCATAGTTTTGGCCGATTCTGGCTAGTTTCATGGACTATTACTCACTGTTTTGGGGTCGTGGAGTGATTTCCATGATTGATGAACCCCGGGGTGCGTTTACGTGTCGGTCATAAATACTCGCAGTTTTGGTCGATTCTGGCCAGTTTCTTGGACTATTACTCACTGTTTTGGGGTCCCGAAGTGATTTCCACGATTGACGAATCTCGGGGTGCGTTTACGTGTTGGTCATAAACACTCGCAGTTATTGCGGATTCTGCCTCATTTCATGGACTATTATTCACTGTTTTTGGGTCCCGGAGTGATTTCCACAATTGACGAACCCCGAGGTGCGTTTACATGTCCGTCGTCAACACTCACAACTTTGGCCAATTCTGACCCGTTTCGTGGACTATTACTCACCGTTTTGGGGTCCCGAAGCGATTTCCATAGTTCTTGAACCCCAAGGTGCAATTACATGTCGGTCATCAACACCCGTAGTTTTGGCCGATTCTGGCCTGTTTCATGAACTATTACTCACTGTTTTGGGGACCCGGACTAATCCCACGATTGACGAACCCCGGGGTGCGTTTATGTGTCGGTCATAAACACTTGCAGTTTTGGCCGATTCTGGCCCGTTTCGTGGACAATTACTCACTGTTTCGGGGTCCCGGACTTATTTTCACGATTGATGTACCCCGGAGCGCATTTACATGTCGGTCATAAATACTCGTAGTTTTGGCTGATTCTGGCTAGTTTCATGGACTATTACTCACTGTTTTGGGGTCGCGGAGTGATTTCCACGATTGATGAACCCCGGGGTGCGTTTACGTGTCGGTCATAAATACTCGCAGTTTTGGCCGATTCTGGCCTGTTTCATGGACTATTACTGATTGTTTTGGTGTCCCGGACTGATTTCCACGATTGACGAACCCTGGAGCGCATTTACGTGTCGGTCATAAATACTCATAGTTTTGGCCGATTCTGGCTAGTTTCATGGACTATTACTCACTGTTTTGGGGTCGTGGAGTGATTTCCATGATTGATGAACCCCGGGGTGCGTTTACGTGTCGGTCATAAATACTCGCAGTTTTGGTCGATTCTGGCCAGTTTCTTGGACTATTACTCACTGTTTTGGGGTCCCGAAGTGATTTCCACGATTGACGAATCTCGGGGTGCGTTTACGTGTTGGTCATAAACACTCGCAGTTATTGCGGATTCTGCCTCATTTCATGGACTATTATTCACTGTTTTTGGGTCCCGGAGTGATTTCCACAATTGACGAACCCCGAGGTGCGTTTACATGTCCGTCGTCAACACTCACAACTTTGGCCAATTCTGACCCGTTTCGTGGACTATTACTCACCGTTTTGGGGTCCCGAAGCGATTTCCATAGTTCTTGAACCCCAAGGTGCAATTACATGTCGGTCATCAACACCCGTAGTTTTGGCCGATTCTGGCCTGTTTCATGAACTATTACTCACTGTTTTGGGGACCCGGACTAATCCCACGATTGACGAACCCCGGGGTGCGTTTATGTGTCGGTCATAAACACTTGCAGTTTTGGCCGATTCTGGCCCGTTTCGTGGACAATTACTCACTGTTTCGGGGTCCCGGACTTATTTTCACGATTGATGTACCCCGGAGCGCATTTACATGTCGGTCATAAATACTCGTAGTTTTGGCTGATTCTGGCTAGTTTCATGGACTATTACTCACTGTTTTGGGGTCGCGGAGTGATTTCCACGATTGATGAACCCCGGGGTGCGTTTACGTGTCGGTCATAAATACTCGCAGTTTTGGCCGATTCTGGCCTGTTTCATGGACTATTACTGATTGTTTTGGTGTCCCGGACTGATTTCCACGATTGACGAACCCTGGAGCGCATTTACGTGTCGGTCATAAATACTCATAGTTTTGGCCGATTCTGGCTAGTTTCATGGACTATTACTCACTGTTTTGGGGTCGTGGAGTGATTTCCATGATTGATGAACCCCGGGGTGCGTTTACGTGTCGGTCATAAATACTCGCAGTTTTGGCCGATTCTGGCCAGTTTCTTGGACTATTACTCACTGTTTTGGGGTCCCGAAGTGATTTCCACGATTGACGAATCTCGGGGTGCGTTTACGTGTTGGTCATAAACACTCGCAGTTATTGCGGATTCTGCCTCATTTCATGGACTATTATTCGCTGTTTTTGGGTCCCGGAGTGATTTCCACAATTGACGAACCCCGAGGTGCGTTTACATGTCCGTCGTCAACACTCACAACTTTGGCCAATTCTGACCCGTTTCGTGGACTATTACTCACCGTTTTGGGGTCCCGAAGCGATTTCCATAGTTCTTGAACCCCAAGGTGCAATTACATGTCGGTCATCAACACCCGTAGTTTTGGCCGATTCTGGCCTGTTTCATGAACTATTACTCACTGTTTTGGGGACCCGGACTAATTCCCACGATTGACGAACCCCGGGGTGCGTTTATGTGTCGGTCATAAACACTTGCAGTTTTGGCCGATTCTGGCCCGTTTCGTGGACAATTACTCACTGTTTCGGGGTCCCGGACTTATTTTCACGATTGATGTACCCCGGAGCGCATTTACATGTCGGTCATAAATACTCGTAGTTTTGGCCGATTCTGGCTAGTTTCATGGACTATTACTCACTGTTTTGGGGTCGTGGAGTGATTTCCATGATTGATGAACCCCGGGGTGCGTTTACGTGTCGGTCATAAATACTCGCAGTTTTGGCCGATTCTGGCCAGTTTCTTGGACTATTACTCACTGTTTTGGGGTCCCGAAGTGATTTCCACGATTGACGAATCTCGGGGTGCGTTTACGTGTTGGTCATAAACACTCGCAGTTATTGCGGATTCTGCCTCATTTCATGGACTATTATTCACTGTTTTTGGGTCCCGGAGTGATTTCCACAATTGACGAACCCCGAGGTGCGTTTACATGTCCGTCGTCAACACTCACAACTTCGGCCAATTCTGACCCGTTTCATGGACTATTACTCACCGTTTTGGGGTCCCGAAGCGATTTCCATAGTTCTTGAACCCCAAGGTGCAATTACATGTCGGTCATCAACACCCGTAGTTTTGGCCGATTCTGGACCGTTTCATGAACTATTACTCACTGTTTTGGGGACCCGGAGTAATTCCCACGATTGACGAACCCCGGGGTGCGTTTATGTGTCGGTCATAAACACATGCAGTTTTGGCCGATTCTGGCCCGTTTCGCGGACAATTACTCACTGTTTCGGGGTCCCGGACTTATTTCCACGATTGATGAACCCCGGAGCGCATTTACGTGTCGGTCATAAATACTCGTAGTTTTGGCCGATTCTGGCTAGTTTCGTGGACTATTACTCACTGTTTTGGGGCCGCGGAGTGATTTCCACGTTTGACGAACCCCGGGGTGCGTTTACGTGTCGGTCATCAACACACGCAGTTTTGGCCGATTCTGGCCTGTTTCATGGACTATTACTGATTGTTTTGGTGTCCCGGACTGATTTCCACGATTGACGAACCCCGGGGTGCGTTTACGTGTCGATCATAAACACTCGCAGTTTTGGCCGATTATGACAAGTTTCATGGACTATTACTCACTGTTTTGGGGTCCGTGAGTGATTTCCATGATTGACCAATCCTGGGGTGCGTTTACGTGTCGGTCATCAACACCCGCAGTTTTGGCCGATTCTGGCTCGTTTCGTGGACTATTATTCACTGTTTTTGGGTCCCGGAGTGATTTCCACGATTGACGAACCCTGAGGTGCGTTTACATGTCCGTCGTCAACACTCACAACTCTGGCAAATTCTGACCCGTTTCGTGGACTATTACTCACCGTTTTAGGGTCCCGGACTTATTTGCACGATTGATGAACCCTGGAGCGCGTTTACGTGTCGGTCATAAATACTCGCAGTTTTGGCCGATTCTGGCCAGTTTCTTGGACTATTACTCACTGTTTTGGGGTCCCGAAGTGATTTCCACGATTGACGAACCCCGGGGTGCGTTTACCTGTTGGTCATAAACACTCGCAGTTATTGCGGATTCTGCCTCATTTCAAGGACTATTATTCACTGTTTTTGGGTCCCGGAGTGATTTCCACAATTGACGAACCCCGAGGTGCGTTTACATGTCCGTCGTCAACACTCACAACTTTGGCCAATTCTGACCCGTTTCGTGGACTATTACTCACCGTTTTGGGGTCCCAAAGCGATTTCCATAGTTCTTGAACCCCAATGTGCAATTAGATGTCGGTCATCAACACCCGTAGTTTTGGCCCATTCTGGGCCGTTTCATGAACTATTACTCACTGTTTTGGGGACCCGGACTAATTCCCACGATTGACGAACCCCGGGGTGCGTTTATGTGTCGGTCATAAACACTTGCAGTTTTGGCCGATTCTGGCCCGTTTCGTGGACAATTACTCACTGTTTCGGGGTCCCGGACTTATTTCCACGATTGATGAACCCTGGAGCGCATTTACGTGTCGGTCATAAATACTCATAGTTTTGGCCGATTCTGGCTAGTTTCATGGACTATTAGTCACTGTTTTGGGGTCGTGGAGTGATTTCCATGATTGATGAACCCCGGGGTGCGTTTACGTGTCGGTCATAAATACTCACAGTTTTGGCCGATTCTGGCCAGTTTCTTGGACTATTACTCACTGTTTTGGGGTCCCGGAGTGATTTCCACAATTGACGAACCCCGAGGTGCGTTTACATGTCCGTCGTCAACACTCACAACTTTGGCCAATTCTGACCCGTTTCGTGGACTATTACTCACCGTTTTGGGGTCCCGAAGCGATTTCCATAGTTCTTGAACCCCAATGTGCAATTAGATGTCGGTCATCAACACCCGTAGTTTTGGCCCATTCTGGGCCGTTTCATGAACTATTACTCACTGTTTTGGGGACCCGGACTAATTCCCACGATTGACGAACCCCGGGGTGCGTTTATGTGTCGGTCATAAACACTTGCAGTTTTGGCCGATTCTGGCCCGTTTCGTGGACAATTACTCACTGTTTCGGGGTCCCGGACTTATTTCCACGATTGATGAACCCTGGAGCGCATTTACGTGTCGGTCATAAATACTCATAGTTTTGGCCGATTCTGGCTAGTTTCATGGACTATTAGTCACTGTTTTGGGGTCGTGGAGTGATTTCCATGATTGATGAACCCCGGGGTGCGTTTACGTGTCGGTCATAAATACTCGCAGTTTTGGCCGATTCTGGCCAGTTTCTTGGACTATTACTCACTGTTTTGGGGTCCCGAAGTGATTTCCACGATTGACGAATCTCGGGGTGCGTTTATGTGTTGGTCATAAACACTCGCAGTTATTGCGGATTCTGCCTCATTTCATGGACTATTATTCACTGTTTTTGGGTCCCGGAGTGATTTCCACAATTGACGAACCCCGAGGTGCGTTTACATGTCTGTCGTCAACACTCACAAGTTTGGCCAATTCTGACCCGTTTCGTGGACTATTACTCACCATTTTGGGGTCCCGAAGCGATTTCCATAGTTCTTGAACCCCAAGGTGCAATTACATGTCGGTCATCAACACCCGTAGTTTTGGCCGATTCTGGCCTGTTTCATGAACTATTACTCACTGTTTTGGGGACCCGGACTAATTCCCACGATTGACGAACCCCGGGGTGCGTTTATGTGTCGGTCATAAACACTTGCAGTTTTGGCCGATTCTGGCCCATTTCGTGGACAATTACTCACTGTTTCGGGGTCCCGGACTTATTTTCACGATTGATGTACCCCAGAGCGCATTTACGTGTCGGTCATAAATACTCGTAGTTTTGGCTGATTCTGGCTAGTTTCATGGACTATTACTCACTGTTTTGGGGTCGCGGAGTGATTTCCACGATTGATGAACCCCGGGGTGCGTTTACGTGTCGGTCATAAATACTCGCAGTTTTGGCCGATTCTGGCCAGTTTCTTGGACTATTACTCACTGTTTTGGGGTCCCGAAGTGATTTCCACGATTGACGAACCCCGGCGTGCGTTTACGTGTCGGTCATCAACACCCGCAGTTTTGGCCGATTCTGCCTCGATTCGTGGACTATTATTCACTGTTTTTGGGTCCCGGAGTGATTTCCACAATTGACGAACCCCGAGGTGCGTTTACATGTCCGTCGTCAACACTCACAACTTTGGCCAATTCTGACCCGTTTCATGGACTATTACTCACCGTTTTGGGGTCCCGAAGTGATTTCCATAGTTCTTGAACCCCAAGGTGCAATTACATGTCGGTCATCAACACCCGTAGTTTTGGCCGATTCTGGCCCGTTTCATGAACTATTACTCACTGTTTTGGGGACCCGGAGTAATTCCCACGATTGACGAACCCCGGGGTGCGTTTATGTGTCGGTCATAAACACATGCAGTTTTGGCCGATTCTGGCCCGTTTCGTGGACAATTACTCACTGTTTCGGGGTCCCGGACTTATTTCCACGATTGATGAACCCCGGAGGGCATTTACGTGTCGGTCATAAATACTCGTAGTTTTGGCCGATTCTGGCTAGTTTCATGGACTATTACTCACTGTTTTGGTGTCGCGGAGTGATTTCCACGATTGACGAACCCCGGGGTGCGTTTACCTGTTGGTCATAAATACTCATAGTTATTGCGGATTCTGCCTCATTTCATGGACTATTATTCACTGTTTTTGGGTCCCGGAGTGATTTCCACAATTGACGAACCCCGAGGTGCGTTTACATGTCCGTCGTCAACACTCACAACTTTGGCCGATTCTGACCCGTTTCGTGGACTATTACTCACCGTTTTGGGGTCCCGAAGCGGTTTCCATAGTTCTTGAACCCCAAAGTGCAATCACATGTCGGTCATCAACACCCATAGTTTTGGCCGATTCTGGCCCGTTTCATGAACTATTACTCACTGTTTTGGGGACCCGCACTAATTCCCACGATTGACGAACCCCAGGGTGCGTTTATGTGTCGGTCATAAACACTTGCAGTTTTGGCCGATTCTGGCCCGTTTCGTGGACAATTACTCACTGTTTCGGGGTCCCGGACTTATTTCCACGATTGATGAACCCCGGAGCGCATTTACGTGTCGGTCATAAATACTCGTAGTTTTGGCCGATTCTGGCTAGTTTCGTGGACAATTACTCACTGTTTTGGGGCCGCGGAGTGATTTCCACGATTGACGAACCCCGGGGTGCGTTTACGTGTCGGTTATCAACACTCGCAGTTTTGGCCGATTCTGGCCAGTTTCTTGGACTATTACTCACTGTTTTGGGGTCCCGAAGTGATTTCCACGATTGACGAACCCCGGGGTGCGTTTACGTGTTGGTCATAAACACTCGCAGTTATTGCGGATTCTGCCTCATTTCATGGACTATTATTCACTGTTTTTGGGTCCCGGAGTGATTTCCACAATTGACGAACCCCGAGGTGCGTTTACATGTCCATCGTCAACACTCACAACTTTGGCCAATTCTGACCCGTTTCGTGGACTATTACTCACCGTTTTGGGGTCCCGAAGCGATTTCCATAGTTCTTGAACCCCAATGTGCAATTAGATGTCGGTCATCAACACCCGTAGTTTTGGCCCATTCTGGGCCGTTTCATGAACTATTACTCACTGTTTTGGGGACCCAGACTAATTCCCACGATTGACGAACCCCGGGGTGCGTTTATGTGTCGGTCATAAACACTTGCAGTTTTGGCCGATTCTGGCCCGTTTCGTGGACAATTACTCACTGTTTCGGGGTCCCAGACTTATTTCCACGATTGATGAACCCTGGAGCGCATTTACGTGTCGGTCATAAATACTCATAGTTTTGGCCGATTCTGGCTAGTTTCATGGACTATTAGTCACTGTTTTGGGGTCGTGGAGTGATTTCCATGATTGATGAACCCCGGGGTGCGTTTACGTGTCGGTCATAAATACTCGCAGTTTTGGCCGATTCTGGCCAGTTTCTTGGACTATTACTCACTGTTTTGGGGTCCCGAAGTGATTTCCACGATTGACGAATCTCGGGGTGCGTTTATGTGTTGGTCATAAACACTCGCAGTTATTGCGGATTCTGCCTCATTTCATGGACTATTATTCACTGTTTTTGGGTCCCGGAGTGATTTCCACAATTGACGAACCCCGAGGTGCGTTTACATGTCCGTCCTCAACACTCACAACTTTGGCCAATTCTGACCCGTTTCGTGGACTATTACTCACCGTTTTGGGGTCCCGAAGCGATTTCCATAGTTCTTGAACCCCAATGTGCAATTAGATGTCGGTCATCAACACCCGTAGTTTTGGCCCATTCTGGGCCGTTTCATGAACTATTACTCACTGTTTTGGGGACCCGGACTAATTCCCACGATTGACGAACCCTGGGGTGCGTTTATGTGTCGGTCATAAACACTTGCAGTTTTGGCCGATTCTGGCCCGTTTCGTGGACAATTACTCACTGTTTCGGGGTCCCGGACTTATTTCCACGATTGATGAACCCTGGAGCGCATTTACGCGTCGGTCATAAATACTCATAGTTTTGGCCGATTCTGGCTAGTTTCATGGACTATTAGTCACTGTTTTGGGGTCGTGGAGTGATTTCCATGATTGATGAATCCCGGGGTGCGTTTACGTGTCGGTCATAAATACTCGCAGTTTTGGCCGATTCTGGCCAGTTTCTTGGACTATTACTCACTGTTTTGGGGTCCCGAAGTGATTTCCACGATTGACGAATCTCGGGGTGCGTTTATGTGTTGGTCATAAACACTCGCAGTTATTGCGGATTCTGCCTCATTTCATGGACTATTATTCACTGTTTTTGGGTCCCGGAGTGATTTCCACAATTGACGAACCCCGAGGTGCGTTTACATGTCCGTCGTCAACACTCACAACTTTGGCCAATTCTGACCCGTTTCGTGGACTATTACTCACCGTTTTGGGGTCCCGAAGCGATTTCCATAGTTCTTGAACCCCAATGTGCAATTAGATGTTGGTCATCAACACCCGTAGTTTTGGCCCATTCTGGGCCGTTTCATGAACTATTACTCACTGTTTTGGGGACCCAGACTAATTCCCACGATTGACGAACCCCGGGGTGCGTTTATGTGTCGGTCATAAACACTTGCAGTTTTGGCCGATTCTGGCCCGTTTCGTGGACAATTACTCACTGTTTCGGGGTCCCAGACTTATTTCCACGATTGATGAACCCTGGAGCGCATTTACGTGTCGGTCATAAATACTCATAGTTTTGGCCGATTCTGGCTAGTTTCATGGACTATTAGTCACTGTTTTGGGGTCGTGGAGTGATTTCCATGATTGATGAACCCCGGGATGCGTTTACGTGTCGGTCATAAATACTCGCAGTTTTGGCCGATTCTGGCCAGTTTCTTGGACTATTACTCACTGTTTTGGGGTCCCGAAGTGATTTCCACGATTGACGAATCTCGGGGTGCGTTTATGTGTTGGTCATAAACACTCGCAGTTATTGCGGATTCTGCCTCATTTCATGGACTATTATTCACTGTTTTTGGGTCCCGGAGTGATTTCCACAATTGACGAACCCCGAGGTGCGTTTACATGTCCGTCCTCAACACTCACAACTTTGGCCAATTCTGACCCGTTTCGTGGACTATTACTCACCGTTTTGGGGTCCCGAAGCGATTTCCATAGTTCTTGAACCCCAATGTGCAATTAGATGTCGGTCATCAACACCCGTAGTTTTGGCCCATTCTGGGCCGTTTCATGAACTATTACTCACTGTTTTGGGGACCCGGACTAATTCCCACGATTGACGAACCCTGGGGTGCGTTTATGTGTCGGTCATAAACACTTGCAGTTTTGGCCGATTCTGGCCCGTTTCGTGGACAATTACTCACTGTTTCGGGGTCCCGGACTTATTTCCACGATTGATGAACCCTGGAGCGCATTTACGCGTCGGTCATAAATACTCATAGTTTTGGCCGATTCTGGCTAGTTTCATGGACTATTAGTCACTGTTTTGGGGTCGTGGAGTGATTTCCATGATTGATGAATCCCGGGGTGCGTTTACGTGTCGGTCATAAATACTCGCAGTTTTGGCCGATTCTGGCCAGTTTCTTGGACTATTACTCACTGTTTTGGGGTCCCGAAGTGATTTCCACGATTGACGAATCTCGGGGTGCGTTTATGTGTTGGTCATAAACACTCGCAGTTATTGCGGATTCTGCCTCATTTCATGGACTATTATTCACTGTTTTTGGGTCCCGGAGTGATTTCCACAATTGACGAACCCCGAGGTGCGTTTACATGTCCGTCGTCAACACTCACAACTTTGGCCAATTCTGACCCGTTTCGTGGACTATTACTCACCGTTTTGGGGTCCCGAAGCGATTTCCATAGTTCTTGAACCCCAATGTGCAATTAGATGTCGGTCATCAACACCCGTAGTTTTGGCCCATTCTGGGCCGTTTCATGAACTATTACTCACTGTTTTGGGGACCCGGACTAATTCCCACGATTGACGAACCCCGGGGTGCGTTTATGTGTCGGTCATAAACACTTGCAGTTTTGGCCGATTCTGGCCCGTTTCGTGGACAATTACTCACTGTTTCGGGGTCCCGGACTTATTTCCACGATAGATGAACCCTGGAGCGCATTTACGTGTCGGTCATAAATACTCATAGTTTTGGCCGATTCTGGCTAGTTTCATGGACTATTAGTCACTGTTTTGGGGTCGTGGAGTGATTTCCATGATTGATGAACCCCGGGGTGCGTTTACGTGTCGGTCATAAATACTCGCAGTTTTGGCCGATTCTGGCCAGTTTCTTGGACTATTACTCACTGTTTTGGGGTCCCGAAGTGATTTCCACGATTGACGAATCTCGGGGTGCGTTTATGTGTTGGTCATAAACACTCGCAGTTATTGCGGATTCTGCCTCATTTCATGGACTATTATTCACTGTTTTTGGGTCCCGGAGTGATTTCCACAATTGACGAACCCCGAGGTGCGTTTACATGTCTGTCGTCAACACTCACAAGTTTGGCCAATTCTGACCCGTTTCGTGGACTATTACTCACCATTTTGGGGTCCCGAAGCGATTTCCATAGTTCTTGAACCCCAAGGTGCAATTACATGTCGGTCATCAACACCCGTAGTTTTGGCCGATTCTGGCCTGTTTCATGAACTATTACTCACTGTTTTGGGGACCCGGACTAATTCCCACGATTGACGAACCCCGGGGTGCGTTTATGTGTCGGTCATAAACACTTGCAGTTTTGGCCGATTCTGGCCCGTTTCGTGGACAATTACTCACTGTTTCGGGGTCCCGGACTTATTTCCACGATTGATGAACCCCGGAGCGCATTTACGTGTCGGTCATAAATACTCGTAGTTTTGGCCGATTCTGGCTAGTTTCGTGGACAATTACTCACTGTTTTGGGGCCGCGGAGTGATTTCCACGATTGACGAACCCCGGGGTGCGTTTACGTGTCGGTTATCAACACTCGCAGTTTTGGCCGATTCTGGCCAGTTTCTTGGACTATTACTCACTGTTTTGGGGTCCCGAAGTGATTTCCACGATTGACGAACCCCGGGGTGCGTTTACGTGTTGGTCATAAACACTCGCAGTTATTGCGGATTCTGCCTCATTTCATGGACTATTATTCACTGTTTTTGGGTCCCGGAGTGATTTCCACAATTGACGAACCCCGAGGTGCGTTTACATGTCCCTCGTCAACACTCACAACTTTGGCCAATTCTGACCCGTTTCGTGGACTATTACTCACCGTTTTGGGGTCCCGAAGCGATTTCCATAGTTCTTGAACCCCAATGTGCAATTAGATGTCGGTCATCAACACCCGTAGTTTTGGCCCATTCTGGGCCGTTTCATGAACTATTACTCACTGTTTTGGGGACCCAGACTAATTCCCACGATTGACGAACCCCGGGGTGCGTTTATGTGTCGGTCATAAACACTTGCAGTTTTGGCCGATTCTGGCCCGTTTCGTGGACAATTACTCACTGTTTCGGGGTCCCAGACTTATTTCCACGATTGATGAACCCTGGAGCGCATTTACGTGTCGGTCATAAATACTCATAGTTTTGGCCGATTCTGGCTAGTTTCATGGACTATTAGTCACTGTTTTGGGGTCGTGGAGTGATTTCCATGATTGATGAACCCCGGGGTGCGTTTACGTGTCGGTCATAAATACTCGCAGTTTTGGCCGATTCTGGCCAGTTTCTTGGACTATTACTCACTGTTTTGGGGTCCCGAAGTGATTTCCACGATTGACGAATCTCGGGGTGCGTTTATGTGTTGGTCATAAACACTCGCAGTTATTGCGGATTCTGCCTCATTTCATGGACTATTATTCACTGTTTTTGGGTCCCGGAGTGATTTCCACAATTGACGAACCCCGAGGTGCGTTTACATGTCCGTCCTCAACACTCACAACTTTGGCCAATTCTGACCCGTTTCGTGGACTATTACTCACCGTTTTGGGGTCCCGAAGCGATTTCCATAGTTCTTGAACCCCAATGTGCAATTAGATGTCGGTCATCAACACCCGTAGTTTTGGCCCATTCTGGGCCGTTTCATGAACTATTACTCACTGTTTTGGGGACCCGGACTAATTCCCACGATTGACGAACCCTGGGGTGCGTTTATGTGTCGGTCATAAACACTTGCAGTTTTGGCCGATTCTGGCCCGTTTCGTGGACAATTACTCACTGTTTCGGGGTCCCGGACTTATTTCCACGATTGATGAACCCTGGAGCGCATTTACGCGTCGGTCATAAATACTCATAGTTTTGGCCGATTCTGGCTAGTTTCATGGACTATTAGTCACTGTTTTGGGGTCGTGGAGTGATTTCCATGATTGATGAATCCCGGGGTGCGTTTACGTGTCGGTCATAAATACTCGCAGTTTTGGCCGATTCTGGCCAGTTTCTTGGACTATTACTCACTGTTTTGGGGTCCCGAAGTGATTTCCACGATTGACGAATCTCGGGGTGCGTTTATGTGTTGGTCATAAACACTCGCAGTTATTGCGGATTCTGCCTCATTTCATGGACTATTATTCACTGTTTTTGGGTCCCGGAGTGATTTCCACAATTGACGAACCCCGAGGTGCGTTTACATGTCCGTCGTCAACACTCACAACTTTGGCCAATTCTGACCCGTTTCGTGGACTATTACTCACCGTTTTGGGGTCCCGAAGCGATTTCCATAGTTCTTGAACCCCAATGTGCAATTAGATGTCGGTCATCAACACCCGTAGTTTTGGCCCATTCTGGGCCGTTTCATGAACTATTACTCACTGTTTTGGGGACCCGGACTAATTCCCACGATTGACGAACCCCGGGGTGCGTTTATGTGTCGGTCATAAACACTTGCAGTTTTGGCCGATTCTGGCCCGTTTCGTGGACAATTACTCACTGTTTCGGGGTCCCGGACTTATTTCCACGATAGATGAACCCTGGAGCGCATTTACGTGTCGGTCATAAATACTCATAGTTTTGGCCGATTCTGGCTAGTTTCATGGACTATTAGTCACTGTTTTGGGGTCGTGGAGTGATTTCCATGATTGATGAACCCCGGGGTGCGTTTACGTGTCGGTCATAAATACTCGCAGTTTTGGCCGATTCTGGCCAGTTTCTTGGACTATTACTCACTGTTTTGGGGTCCCGAAGTGATTTCCACGATTGACGAATCTCGGGGTGCGTTTATGTGTTGGTCATAAACACTCGCAGTTATTGCGGATTCTGCCTCATTTCATGGACTATTATTCACTGTTTTTGGGTCCCGGAGTGATTTCCACAATTGACGAACCCCGAGGTGCGTTTACATGTCTGTCGTCAACACTCACAAGTTTGGCCAATTCTGACCCGTTTCGTGGACTATTACTCACCATTTTGGGGTCCCGAAGCGATTTCCATAGTTCTTGAACCCCAAGGTGCAATTACATGTCGGTCATCAACACCCGTAGTTTTGGCCGATTCTGGCCTGTTTCATGAACTATTACTCACTGTTTTGGGGACCCGGACTAATTCCCACGATTGACGAACCCCGGGGTGCGTTTATGTGTCGGTCATAAACACATGCAGTTTTGGCCGATTCTGGCCCGTTTCGTGGACAATTACTCACTGTTTCGGGGTCCCGGACTTATTTTCACGATTGATGTACCCCGGAGCGCATTTACGTGTCGGTCATAAATACTCGTAGTTTTGGCTGATTCTGGCTAGTTTCATGGACTATTACTCACTGTTTTGGGGTCGCGGAGTGATTTCCACGATTGATGAACCCCGGGGTGCGTTTACGTGTCGGTCATAAATACTCGCAGTTTTGGCCGATTCTGGCCAGTTTCTTGGACTATTACTCACTGTTTTGGGGCCCCAAGTGATTTCCACGATTGACGAACCCCGGCGTGCGTTTACGTGTCGGTCATCAACACCCGCAGTTTTGGCCGATTCTGCCTCGATTCGTGGACTATTATTCACTGTTTTTGGGTCCCGGAGTGATTTCCACAATTGACGAACCCCGACGTGCGTTTACATGTCCGTCGTCAACACTCACAACTTTGGCCAATTCTGACCCGTTTCATGGACTATTACTCACCGTTTTGGGGTCCCGAAGCGATTTCCATAGTTCTTGAACCCCAAGGTGCAATTACATGTCGGTCATCAACACCCGTAGTTTTGGCCGATTCTGGCCCGTTTCATGAACTATTACTCACTGTTTTGGGGACCCGGAGTAATTCCCACGATTGACGAACCCCGGGGTGCGTTTATGTGTCGGTCATAAACACATGCAGTTTTGGCCGATTCTGGCCCGTTTCATGGACAATTACTCACTGTTTCGGGGTCCCGGACTTATTTCCACGATTGATGAACCCCGGAGCGCATTTACGTGTCGGTCATAAATACTCGTAGTTTTGGCCGATTCTGGCTAGTTTCATGGACTATTACTCACTGCTTTGGTGTCGCGGAGTGATTTCCACGATTGACGAACCCTGGGGTGCGTTTACCTGTTGGTCATAAACACTCACAGTTATTGCGGATTCTGCCTCATTTCATGGACTATTATTCACTGTTTTTGGGTCCCGGAGTGATTTCCACAATTGACGAACCCCGAGGTGCGTTTACATGTCCGTCGTCAACACTCACAACTTTGGCCGATTCTGACCCGTTTCGTGGACTATTACTCACCGTTTTGGGGTCCCGAAGCGATTTCCATAGTTCTTGAACCCCAAAGTGCAATCACATGTCGGTCATGAACACCCATAGTTTTGGCCGATTCTGGCCCGTTTCATGAACTATTACTCACTGTTTTGGGGACCCGCACTAATTCCCACGATTGACGAACCCCAGGGTGCGTTTATGTGTCGGTCATAAACACTTGCAGTTTTGGCCGATTCTGGCCCGTTTCGTGGACAATTACTCACTGTTTCGGGGTCCCGGACTTATTTCCGCGATTGATGAACCCCGGAGCGCATTTACGTGTCGGTCATAAATACTCGTAGTTTTGGCCGATTCTGGCTAGTTTCGTGGACTATTACTCACTGTTTTGGGGCCGCGGAGTGATTTCCACGATTGACGAACCCCGGGGTGCGTTTACGTGTCGGTCATCAACACTCGCAGTTTTGGCCGATTCTGGCCTGTTTCATGGACTATTACTGATTGTTTTGGTGTCCCGGACTGATTTCCACGATTGACGAACCCCGGGGTGCGTTTACGTGTCGATCATAAACACTCGCAGTTTTGGCCGATTATGACAAGTTTCATGGACTATTACTCACTGTTTTGGGGTCCGTGAGTGATTTCCATGATTGACCAATCCTGGGGTGCGTTTACGTGTCGGTCATCAACACCCGCAGTTTTGGCCGATTCTGGCTCGTTTCGTGGACTATTATTCACTGTTTTTGGGTCCCGGAGTGATTTCCACGATTGACGAACCCCGAGGTGCGTTTACATGTCCGTCGTCAACACAAACAACTCTGGCAAATTCTGACCCGTTTCGTGGACTATTACTCACCGTTTTAGGGTCCCGGACTTATTTGCACGATTGATGAACCCTGGAGCGCGTTTACGTGTCGGTCATAAATACTCGGAGTTTTGGCCGATTCTGGCCAGTTTCTTGGACTATTACTCACTGTTTTGGGGTCCCGAAGTGATTTCCACGATTGACGTACCCCGGGGTGCGTTTACGTGTTGGTCATAAACACTCGCAGTTATGGCGGATTCTGCCTCATTTCATGGACTATTATTCACTGTTTTTGGGTCCCGGAGTGATTTCCACAATTGACGAACCCCGAGGTGCGTTTACATGTCCGTCGTCAACACTCACAACTTTGGCCAATTCTGACCCGTTTCGTGGACTATTACTCACCGTTTTGGGGTCCCGAAGCGATTTCCATAGTTCTTGAACCCCAATGTGCAATTAGATGTCGGTCATCAACACCCGTAGTTTTGGCCCATTCTGGGCCGTTTCATGAACTATTACTCACTGTTTTGGGGACCCGGACTAATTCCCACGATTGACGAACCCCGGGGTGCGTTTATGTGTCGGTCATAAACACTTGCAGTTTTGGCCGATTCTGGCCCGTTTCATGGACAATTACTCACTGTTTCTGGGTCCCGGACTTATTTCCACGATTGATGAACCCTGGAGCGCATTTACGTGTCAGTCATAAATACTCATAGTTTTGGCCGATTCTGGCTAGTTTCATGGACTATTACTCACTGTTTTGGGGTCGTGGAGTGATTTCCATGATTGATGAACCCCGGGGTGCGTTTACGTGTCGGTCATAAATACTCGCAGTTTTGGCCGATTCTGGCCAGTTTCTTGGACTATTACTCACTGTTTTGGGGTCCCGAAGTGATTTCCACGATTGACGAATCTCGGGGTGCGTTTATGTGTTGGTCATAAACACTCGCAGTTATTGCGGATTCTGCCTCATTTCATGGACTATTATTCACTATTTTTGGGTCCCGGAGTGATTTCCACAATTGACGAACCCCGAGGTGCGTTTACATGTCTGTCGTCAACACTCACAAGTTTGGCCAATTCTGACCCGTTTCGTGGACTATTACTCACCATTTTGGGGTCCCGAAGCGATTTCCATAGTTCTTGAACCCCAAGGTGCAATTACATGTCGGTCATCAACACCCGTAGTTTGGCCGATTCTGGCCTGTTTCATGAACTATTACTCACTGTTTTGGGGACCCGGACTAATTCCCACGATTGACGAACCCCGGGGTGCGTTTATGTGTTGGTCATAAACACTTGCAGTTTTGGCCGATTCTGGCCCGTTTCGTGGACAATTACTCACTGTTTCGGGGTCCCGGACTTATTTTCACGATTGATGTACCCCGGAGCGCATTTACGTGTCGGTCATAAATACTCGTAGTTTTGGCTGATTCTGGCTAGTTTCATGGACTATTACTCACTGTTTTGGGGTCGCGGAGTGATTTGCACGATTGATGAACCCCGGGGTGCGTTTACGTGTCGGTCATAAATACTCGCAGTTTTGGCCGATTCTGCCTCATTTCATGGACTATTATTCACTGTTTTTGGGTCCCGGAGTGATTTCCACAATTGACGAACCCCGAGGTGCGTTTACATGTCCGTCGTCAACACTCACAACTTTGGCCGATTCTGACCCGTTTCGTGGACTATTACTCACCGTTTTGGGGTCCCGAAGCGATTTCCATAGTTCTTGAACCCCAAAGTGCAATCACATGTCGGTCATCAACACCCATAGTTTTGGCCGATTCTGGCCCGTTTCATGAACTATTACTCACTGTTTTGGGGACCCGCACTAATTCCCACGATTGACGAACCCCAGGGTGCGTTTATGTGTCGGTCATAAACACTTGCAGTTTTGGCCGATTCTGGCCCGTTTCGTGGACAATTACTCACTGTTTCGGGGTCCCGGACTTATTTCCACGATTGATGAACCCCGGAGCGCATTTACGTGTCGGTCATAAATACTCGTAGTTTTGGCCGATTCTGGCTAGTTTCGTGGACTATTACTCACTGTTTTGGGGCCGCGGAGTGATTTCCACGATTGACGAACCCCGGGGTGCGTTTACGTGTCGGTCATCAACACTCGCAGTTTTGGCCGATTCTGGCCTGTTTCATGGACTATTACTGATTGTTTTGGTGTCCCAGACTGATTTCCACGATTGACGAACCCCGGGGTGCGTTTACGTGTCGATCATAAACACTCGCAGTTTTGGCCGATTATGACAAGTTTCATGGACTATTACTCACTGTTTTGGGGTCCGTGAGTGATTTCCATGATTGACCAATCCTGGGGTGCGTTTACGTGTCGGTCATCAACACCCGCAGTTTTGGCCGATTCTGGCTCGTTTCGTGGACTATTATTCACTGTTTTTGGGTCCCGGAGTGATTTCCACGATTGACGAACCCCGAGGTGCGTTTACATGTCCGTCGTCAACACAAACAACTCTGGCAAATTCTGACCCGTTTCATGGACTATTACTCACCGTTTTAGGGTCCCGGACTTATTTGCACGATTGATGAACCCTGGAGCGCGTTTACGTGTCGGTCATAAATACTCGGAGTTTTGGCCGATTCTGGCCAGTTTCTTGGACTATTACTCACTGTTTTGGGGTCCCGAAGTGATTTCCACGATTGACGTACCCCGGGGTGCGTTTACGTGTTGGTCATAAACACTCGCAGTTATTGCGGATTCTGCCTCATTTCATGGACTATTATTCACTGTTTTTGGGTCCCGGAGTGATTTCCACAATTGACGAACCCCGAGGTGCGTTTACATGTCCGTCGTCAACACTCACAACTTTGGCCAATTCTGACCCGTTTCGTGGACTATTACTCACCGTTTTGGGGTCCCGAAGCGATTTCCATAGTTCTTGAACCCCAATGTGCAATTAGATGTCGGTCATCAACACCCGTAGTTTTGGCCCATTCTGGGCCGTTTCATGAACTATTACTCACTGTTTTGGGGACCCGGACTAATTCCCACGATTGACGAACCCCGGGGTGCGTTTATGTGTCGGTCATAAACACTTGCAGTTTTGGCCGATTCTGGCCCGTTTCATGGACAATTACTCACTGTTTCTGGGTCCCGGACTTATTTCCACGATTGATGAACCCTGGAGCGCATTTACGTGTCAGTCATAAATACTCATAGTTTTGGCCGATTCTGGCTAGTTTCATGGACTATTACTCACTGTTTTGGGGTCGTGGAGTGATTTCCATGATTGATGAACCCCGGGGTGCGTTTACGTGTCGGTCATAAATACTCGCAGTTTTGGCCGATTCTGGCCAGTTTCTTGGACTATTACTCACTGTTTTGGGGTCCCGAAGTGATTTCCACGATTGACGAATCTCGGGGTGCGTTTATGTGTTGGTCATAAACACTCGCAGTTATTGCGGATTCTGCCTCATTTCATGGACTATTATTCACTATTTTTGGGTCCCGGAGTGATTTCCACAATTGACGAACCCCGAGGTGCGTTTACATGTCTGTCGTCAACACTCACAAGTTTGGCCAATTCTGACCCGTTTCGTGGACTATTACTCACCATTTTGGGGTCCCGAAGCGATTTCCATAGTTCTTGAACCCCAAGGTGCAATTACATGTCGGTCATCAACACCCGTAGTTTGGCCGATTCTGGCCTGTTTCATGAACTATTACTCACTGTTTTGGGGACCCGGACTAATTCCCACGATTGACGAACCCCGGGGTGCGTTTATGTGTCGGTCATAAACACTTGCAGTTTTGGCCGATTCTGGCCCGTTTCGTGGACAATTACTCACTGTTTCGGGGTCCCGGACTTATTTTCACGATTGATGTACCCCGGAGCGCATTTACGTGTCGGTCATAAATACTCGTAGTTTTGGCTGATTCTGGCTAGTTTCATGGACTATTACTCACTGTTTTGGGGTCGCGGAGTGATTTGCACGATTGATGAACCCCGGGGTGCGTTTACGTGTCGGTCATAAATACTCGCAGTTTTGGCCGATTCTGGCCAGTTTCTTGGACTATTACTCACTGTTTTGGGGTCCCGAAGTGATTTCCACGATGGACGAACCCCGGCGTGCGTTTACGTGTCGGTCATCAACACCCGCAGTTTTGGCCGATTCTGCCTCGATTCGTGGACTATTATTCACTGTTTTTGGGTCCCGGAGTGATTTCCACAATTGACGAACCCCGAGGTGCGTTTACATGTCCGTCGTCAACACTCACAACTTTGGCCAATTCTGACCCGTTTCATGGACTATTACTCACCGTTTTGGGGTCCCGAAGCGATTTCCATAGTTCTTGAACCCCAAGGTGCAATTACATGTCGGTCATCAACACCCGTAGTTTTGGCCGATTCTGGCCCGTTTCATGAACTATTACTCACTGTTTTGGGGACCCGGAGTAATTCCCACGATTGACGAACCCCGGGGTGCGTTTATGTGTCGGTCATAAAGACATGCAGTTTTGGCCGATTCTGGCCCGTTTCGTGGACAATTACTCACTGTTTCGGGGTCCCGGACTTATTTCCACGATTGATGAACCCCGGAGCGCATTTACGTGTCGGTCATAAATACTCGTAGTTTTGGCCGATTCTGGCTAGTTTCATGGACTATTACTCACTGTTTTGGTGTCGCGGAGTGATTTCCACGATTGACGAACCCCGGGGTGCGTTTACCTATTGGTCATAAACACTCACAGTTATTGCGGATTCTGCCTCATTTCATGGACTATTATTCACTGTTTTTGGGTCCCGGAGTGATTTCCACAATTGACGAACCCCGAGGTGCGTTTACATGTCCGTCGTCAACACTCACAACTTTGGCCGATTCTGACCCGTTTCGTGGACTATTACTCACCGTTTTGGGGTCCCGAAGCGATTTCCATAGTTCTTGAACCCCAAAGTGCAATCACATGTCGGTCATCAACACCCATAGTTTTGGCCGATTCTGGCCCGTTTCATGAACTATTACTCACTGTTTTGGGGACCCGCACTAATTCCCACGATTGACGAACCCCAGGGTGCGTTTATGTGTCGGTCATAAACACTTGCAGTTTTGGCCGATTCTGGCCCGTTTCGTGGACAATTACTCACTGTTTCGGGGTCCCGGACTTATTTCCACGATTGATGAACCCCGGAGCGCATTTACGTGTCGGTCATAAATACTCGTAGTTTTGGCCGATTCTGGCTAGTTTCATGGACTATTACTCACTGTTTTGGTGTCGCGGAGTGATTTCCACGATTGACGAACCCCGGGGTGCGTTTACCTGTTGGTCATAAACACTCACAGTTATTGCGGATTCTGCCTCATTTCATGGACTATTATTCACTGTTTTTGGGTCCCGGAGTGATTTCCACAATTGACGAACCCCGAGGTGCGTTTACATGTCCGTCGTCAACACTCACAACTTTGGCCGATTCTGACCCGTTTCGTGGACTATTACTCACCGTTTTGGGGTCCCGAAGCGATTTCCATAGTTCTTGAACCCCAAAGTGCAATCACATGTCGGTCATCAACACCCATAGTTTTGGCCGATTCTGGCCCGTTTCATGAACTATTACTCACTGTTTTGCGGACCCGCACTAATTCCCACGATTGACGAACCCCAGGGTGCGTTTATGTGTCGGTCATAAACACTTGCAGTTTTGGCCGATTCTGGCCCGTTTCGTGGACAATTACTCACTGTTTCGGGGTCCCGGACTTATTTCCACGATTGATGAACCCCGGAGCGCATTTACGTGTCGGTCATAAATACTCGTAGTTTTGGCCGATTCTGGCTAGTTTCATGGACTATTACTCACTGTTTTGGGGCCGCGGAGTGATTTCCACGATTGACGAACCCCGGGGTGCGTTTACGTGTCGGTCATCAACACTCGCAGTTTTGGCCGATTCTGGCCTTTTTCATGGACTATTACTGATTGTTTTGGTGTCCCGGACTGATTTCCACGATTGACGAACCCCGGGGTGCGTTTACGTGTCGATCATAAACACTCGCAGTTTTGGCCGATTATGACAAGTTTCATGGACTATTACTCACTGTTTTGGGGTCCGTGAGTGATTTCCATGATTGACCAATCCTGGGGTGCGTTTACGTGTCGGTCATCAACACCCGCAGTTTTGGCCGATTCTGGCTCGTTTCGTGGACTATTATTCACTGTTTTTGGGTCCCGGAGTGATTTCCACGATTGACGAACCCCGAGGTGCGTTTACATGTCCGTCATCAGCACTCACAACTCTGGCAAATGCTAACCCGTTTCGTGGACTATTACTCACCGTTTTAGGGTCCCGGACTTATTTGCACGATTGATGAACCCTGGAGCGCGTTTACGTGTCGGTCATAAATACTCGCAGTTTTGGCCGATTCTGGCCAGTTTCTTGGACTATTACTCACTGTTTTGGGGTCTCGAAGTGATTTCCACGATTGACGAACCCCGGGGTGCGTTTACGTGTTGGTCATAAACACTCGCAGTTATTGCGGATTCTGCCTCATTTCATGGACTATTATTCACTGTTTTTGGGTCCCGGAGTGTCACATCCTAGCTAGTTCATGCATTAGAGTGTGCATCATGTTTACCTTTGACAGAAAATTGAAATGGGGAAGGCAGGAACCCCCAGCACCCCTTCTGAATCAACTAGGGTTTACTAAAATCTTTTTCAATGAACCTGAAATGCCCTTCTGAAATGTTCACCCTCTTTGTCTTGGATTAAACCCCCTGGCAAAAATAGTGCACATTTCTCTAGGTCAACAGAAGGTTATTGAATTAACACATAAGTATTTGAATTTGGGCATTTAAAATTTATAAAAATATTTTAAATGTTCAAATATTCTCAAACAGAAATGTTTCATGTTGTCTATATTTTAAATAGCAAGCATGTGCAGTTTGAGAATTTTTGGAGGAGCCTAAGTACTTTAAATAATTCCACAAAGTTGCAAAGAAATAGGAAAGAAAACAAAATTAAAAAAAAGCCTACCTGTGCCAGCTGAGGCCCACTCCTGTGCGGCCCAGCTGGGCCAGCCCACCAGCGCCGTCGTCCTCCTGGCGCCAGTCGGCCGGGCGTGTGGCCGGCGCGCGCGCACGGCCGTGCCGCCACGCCACCTGCCTGCCTGGCCCTCCCCCCCCCCCCCCCGACGCTGGACGTCCCGCACGTCGCCACGCGACGCCCCGCCGCTCGCTCATTTTTCCCCCTCCTCTGGATCCCCCTCTTCCCCCTCCCCGAGCGGAGCTCGTCGCCGACGCCCGCTGCTGCCGCACCCACAGCCGCTCCCTCGCCTCTCCGACAAGCCCGGCTGCTCCGCCTCGTCGCTAGTTGCCTCCTCGCCGAGCCACGCGAGCCGGAGTGCCCCGTAGAGTCGCCCTCGCCGTCCTCTTCGTCGCCGGCCGCCGCAGATCGTCCTCGCCGCCCCGTCGTCTCCGACTCGTCCCCGAGCCCGCTGACGCCGCCGCTGCCTCCGCTGTGAGCTCCCGCCTCGATTCCACCTCCTCCCCTGTCCTCTCGTGCCCCGCAGCACCGCGTTCGCTCGAGGCCCGACTCCGGCCGCCGCCCTGAGCTCGACTCCGGCGAGCTCCGCCGTCCTCACGGCCTCTCCTGTGCGCGGCTGGATGCGCCCGTGCACGGGCTACCTGCCAGTGCCCTCTGTGCGCCAAGCCGTGGCCTCTAGGCCGTTCCGGCGATCTTCCGCCGTGGGCCGAGGTCGTCGCCGGCGAAAACTCCGGCGGGTTGACGTGGCCGTCATTAACAACTAAACCCGCCAGTTAAACCACCCTAAGTCACTGACAGTGGGCCCTAGGACCAAGTCAAACCCCAGTCAGCGCGGGGTTTGACCGGGATTAGCCCCTGTGTCACTGACGTGTGGCCCCCACACGTCAGGTTTGACCCAGTCAGCGGGGTTGACTGCTGACGCAAGCATGACACAGTGCTGACGCAATTAATTAATTACTGGATTTATTCTTATACAGGAAAATCCAGAAAATAGTTCCAACTTCAAAAATTCATAGAAAATTATCTATAACTCCAAATGCAAAGTTTTATATATGAAAAATTATCAGAAAAATCCAACCTATCCATTGGTACTAGTTTCATGCATGTCAGAACAAGTTAAACCCACTGTTTAGGCATTCCAAGATGATACACTAATATGATCTTATAAATGCACTACCATTTGAATCTTTGGTTCAAATGGGGTCATTTCCTTCTGGTTTAACTTGCACAAGACCAGGACACATTCATATTGCCATGTCTTAGCATGCATCATGTTGTTGCATATCACCATGTATTGATTGTGTTCCGATGTGTTCTTCGTGGTAGGTTCTGCCTTCGAGGATATCTCCGAGTATCCAACCGAAGGGCAGTATCCCACGACCACTCCATCAGGCAAGCAACTCGTTGATCATTCCGATACAAACCCATGTTCTCGCTTCTGCTCTCGTTTACTGCATTAAGACAACGCGTTTCAAACTGCTGTGTGTTGCGGTAGTTGAACCCACTTCCTTTGCATGCCCTGTCATTGCCACAGTAACTAGATGAAACCCACTAGCATGTGTAGGAGTTGATTGAGCCATTACATGTGTGTGTGTGTTCCTACCATGCTATGCTTGCTATGCTTAGAGTTGTGTCAGGTCTGGCTCATCGGGATGATGATCCGGAGTGAAAGGTTGTATCGTTGTCAATAGTGTGGAAGTGTTGAACACGATTTGGTAAAGGAATCGATGGAAGGCCATGTAGGAGTACATGGTGGGTTGTTTCATTGAGGCCGTCCTTAAGAACTGAGATCTGTGTGTGTGATTTAAGACTCAGCTACTACCACGCATTGGGCCCGAAACCAATGGACCCTCTCGGCTTCTTGATCACGCTTGTCCTCTGTCCAGGAGTTGCAAAGTAGTTTCTGGTGTTTGTAGTATGCTGGGGGCCGCACGCGGTGCTGACCATCGGGGTGGGCTGTGTTGCGGTAGGCACGTGGCACGGTGTACCGACTCGCCCGTTTGGTGTCTCGGGAACCCTGTTCACATCGTTCGGGGCCGTTAGTGGAAACCTCGGCCGGACTCCCTGCGGATGGAACCCGAATAGGCGATAAACCTGGACTAGAGACTTGAGTGTTTAGGTAGGCCGTGGCTGACACCCTCGCTGGGCTTCCGCTTGAAGGTTGTCGAGTACATGTCGTGTAAACGGCGATAAGTGGTGAGAGCGTGTGTGAAGAAGTACACCCCTGCAGGGTATAAATCTATTCGAATAGCCGCGTCTGTGGTAAAGGACTACTTGGTCACCTATACAGTTCATAGATAAGTTAAATGGATACTACTAAAAATCTCAAGATAAGTGTGAGTACCGCGGATGGCCCTCTCGCAGGATGGCGAGAGAGGATCCACGGTGGAGTATTGTGTTGGTGTTAGTGGACTCGTGTGCGACAAATGATTTACAAGTGGTGTCTATCGTAGGATAGCTTAGCCAAGAGTCAAAGCTGGCTTGCTGCAATAACCCCACTACCTTCTTGAGAATGTGCATGTATAATAGGTTCCTGTTGTAAGACTTGCTGAGTACCTCCGTACTCATGTTGCTTTAATCATGTTTTTCAGACGACTGCACCAACCCCTCTGATGGGTTCTATGTAGACCTCGACGTTGACGAGTGACTTATCACCCAGGTGGTGATCCAAGACCTGTGAAGGGTCGTTGTAGATAGACAGGCTTCGTCAAGCCTTCTTTCTTTCTAGTATCCGTACTCAGACTACTTTGCTTCCGCATGTGCTTGTATGTTTGTATGACTTGAGTGTTGGGTCATGTGACCCCTATCTGTATGGATGATATGTATGGCTCCTCGGAGCCTTCTAAATAAAGTACTTGAGTCGTAGAGTACTGTTGTGATGCCATGTTGTATTTACTCATATCGGGCATATTGTGTGTATGATTGAAATGCTTGGTATGAGTGGGATCCGACTATCTAGTTGTTTATCCTTGGCAGCCTTTCATATGGGGAAATGTAAGTCTTGTGCTTCTGAGCGATAGTAGTCTGCTACAGCCCGGTTCACCGGAGTCCTGCTAGCCCAGCACTACTGCTTGGACACTTGACTGGCCGGCATGTGTTTCACGTCGTTCCTATGTCTGTCCCTTCGGGGAAATGTCACGCGCTGTTATTCGGAGTCCTGCCTAGCCTGCTATAGCCCGGGTTACCGGAGTCCTGTTAGCCCAGTGCTACAGCCCGAATAGATACGTTGATGACCGACATGCTCGATGTGATTCATGTATGCATGTCCTCATAGGCTAGCGCCGCTTTGGGTTCACGACTAGCCATGTCGGCCCGGGTTCTCTGTCATATGGATGCTAGCGACACTATCATATACGTGAGCCAAAAGGCGCAAACGGTCCCGGGCCAGGTAAGGTGGCACCCGTGGGAGTACCGTGCGTGAGGCCGCAAAGTGATATGATGTGTTACACGCTGGATCGATGTGGCTTAGGATCGGGGTCCTGACAGCGTTGGCATCAGAGCCGGACTGCCTGTAGGTTCGCTAAGCCAAACTGGTCGATGTCGAGTCTAGAAATGCTTTAGTTATATGTAGGGGAATTGATTGTGGGAGGGAACGTAAGGCTCTTTTACTCCTTTACCTTATGCCCTCTATTATGAGTCATTCTCTTCTCATTCTACGTGGGTTAAGGACTAGGCTCTCTGCTCTCTACCAGGTTCACGTGTTACTAAATCCGTAGTAACTTATAGGATTGTTGGATACAACCCAGTCCAGTTCTACTAAAGTTTAGTATGTTGCCAATTGAACCAGAACCTTGCTATGTTGTTGTTGAGTGGTTTCGCAAACTGTTGTGGATGTCTCAAGTCTTTCTCTGAGCATTTACAGCCGTTATGCTGTCCAATTTCATCCAGAAATTCTAATGCCTTTGCACTATTTGGTGCTTTCAGATGGCTACACGTCCCCAAAACCAAGTGGTTCGTCTGACCCGTTGCATCGGTGTATGTGGTCATACCGCCATGTTGGTTCGAGTGATGGTTGAGGCAGGTTACCGATGGTACCCTGAATACACCGTCGAAGAGCAGTTTAGAGATTTTAACCAGAGCCAATATCTGTGCACGGTCAGGATATATCCATCATATCCCGGAGCCACGGAACCACTCCACCGTTCTTATGGACTCGGGATCACTATTGGGATGTCCGTTCAAGATGCGGCCTACTCGATGATGACCATTATGCGAGCTAGAACTGCCTTGTTGAGCAACACTGAATTTCGCTACATGCCAGCATCCCTCCCTGGGGCGCATGGTTACCTTCAGGGCATGTACAGTGATGCATCCCATGAGGACTCACTCCTTTGCACCACTACTGAGATGTTGGAAGATAAGGACCGTGAAAACCGGGCCTTGCGTATGGAGCTCTTTAATGCTCGTGCTGATCATTGGGCCACCTTGACGAGGTTTGCACCTGCTGTGCAAGCCGGATACATGGACACGAGAGACTTGTACCCTGTGCGGGCTAGTCTGCCAGACTTCATGGAATGGCGTGAGGTGGGAGGCATCACCCCTCCTCGTGGGCCTCTTCTGCCGCCATCTGTTGGACCGAGGCCGCACCCAAGTCCCTATGGTCCACAAGCACCGCAGGACCGTCTGTTCCCAGATGACCATGTTCCGCTTCCAGGTCTGGGTGGTGACTTCTATGAGGACTTCTACGGAGCCGTCTGAGCTAGTAGTAGTCTCGCTAGTATTGTAATAGTTGTATGTCCACCGTCCTGCGTGATTGTGGAATATAACTTAGTGTGTATCAATTCCGGAGGTGTAGATAAATAATGTATAGGAGCTTGGAATGCCTCCGATGAGATGTAACGTCTTTCATCATAGTGGTACTTCAGCCGGGCTTGTACTAAACTATGTATGGGTGTATGACTGTTGGTGTATATATGGCAGTTTCTATATTACCATGTCATACGGATGATCATCTCTGCATTCCTTGTTACCCATTACATTCCGCACTTCCTTGGCCAGATTTTGCCATCCTGGTTTAAATCATTGTTTTGTTTTCCTAGGATGGTCAACACCCGCAGCAACCCTGCTGCTCCGGAGCAGGGAGAAGCTAGTGCACCTAGAGAGGAAAGTTTGCCTCAACCACCTTCTCTGGCCGAAGTGATGCTGGAGGCAGAGCGCAACAGGCGCAACACCAACCGCTTGTTAGAGCGGATTGAGCAGAACACTGCACGCCAGCAGAGGATCAATTCGGTGTCCATCAATGACTTTGTCAAGCTGTACCCGCCAAAGTTCAATCATTCCATCGAACCTCTCGATGCGGATGACTGGCTCCGCAGCATCGCCCACAAGCTACGTTCTGCCAACGTGGCTGAAGATGATAAAGTCACCTTTGCTGCCTATCACCTTGAAGGTCCTGCCAGCCTTTGGTGGGAGAATTATGAAGCTATGCGCCCGGTCGGCCAACTCACTACTTGGGCTGATTTCAGTGCCGCTTTCCGTGAGCATCATATCCCGGAAGGTCTTATGGATCGCAAGAGGGAGGAGTTCTGTAACTTCACCCAGGGGAAGCTGACTGTGGATGCATACAGTCGCGAGTTTGGGAAGCTTGCACGCTATGCTCCCGAAGAGGTATCCACCGATGCCAAGAAGCAGGCAAGGTTCCGCAAGGGACTTAGCCCTGAGCTCCGACGTGACCTTCGTCTGCATGAATGCATTTCCTTTCCGAAGCTAGTCAATAAGGCCATCAGTGCCGAGACAGGGCAGAATGATTTTGAAGCTTCACGCAAGCACTCCCGTGACTATGGATCTTCATCCGGCTCTGGATCTCAGAAGCGCCGGGTCTGGATCCCAAATTCTGCTATGCCACCCAGGTATACTCCGAGGCCATCCTTTGAGGCGCCTCGCCCCAATCAGCAGTATGTGCCGCCCAAGACTTTTGGTGGCCCCACTGTCAATACTGCTCCACGCCCCAATATGATAACTTGCTTCAAGTGTGGTGAGCCGGGCCACTACATCCGTGAGTGTCCCCAGAACAACCCCAGTCAGTTCGGAAAGTCTGTTGGCCGTGGTAAGTCAACAGCAAAAGTGCTTGTCGCCAAGCCAGCCAACACTGCTCGTGGCCATGTCAACTACGTTTCAGCTGAAGAAACTCAAGAGGACCCCAACGTCGTTCTCGGTACGCTCCTTGTTAATTGCCATCCGACAACTGTTCTCTTTGATACTGGAGCATCTCATTCATTTATTTCTGAGAGCTATGCTCGTTTGCACAACACCACCTTTTGTGACATGCCCACCTCCATGGCAATTCAAACCCCTGGTTCTAAGTGGCAAACCTCTAGAATTAGCCATGGAAATGAAATTCTTGTCGACAGATTAGTCTTTCTCGCATCACTAATAGCTCTCAAGTCTTCGGACATAAACATCACCTTGGGTATGGACTGGATGTCAGCCCATTACGCCAAGATTGCCTGCTCAACTAGAACTGTTCAACTTACCCATCCATCGGGCAAGACAGTCAATGTTTTGACCCGAGTATCGGAGCGTCAGCTCTACTCTCTTAATGCCAATCCCCTTCCATACCTCGAAGATATTCCGGTAGTCCGTGACTTTCCGGATGTCTTTCCAGAGGAACTGCCAGGTGTTCCACCTGACAGAGATGTCGAGTTCGTGATAGACCTTGTTCCAGGAACCGTCCCAATCTCTAGGAGACCTTATAAGATGGCACCCCTAGAACTAGCTGAGCTTAAGAAACAACTCAATGAGTCCTTGCAAAAGGGTTTCATCCGTCCTAGTTCTTCCCCATGGGCTTGCCCCGTCCTCTTCGTCAAGAAGAAGGATGGAACGGATCGGATGGTTGTGGATTATCGACCTGTCAATTTGGTCACTATCAAGAACAAGTATCCGCTCCCCAGGATCAATGACCTGTATGATCAGCTCGCTGGATCCTCAGTCTTTTCCAAGATGGATTTGAGGTTGGGCTACCATCAAATCAAAATCAAGAACGGGGACATTCCCAAAACGGCTTTCGTTACTCGCTACGGCCAATACGAGTACACCGTCATGTCCTTCGGTTTAACCAATGCTCCAGCCACCTTCTCTCGGTTAATGAACTCGATCTTCATGGAGTACTTGGACAAATTCGTCGTGGTATACCTCGATGATATACTCATCTACTCCAAGAATGAGGAAGAACATGCCGAACATCTAAGGCTAGTATTGATGAAACTTCGAGAGCATCGCCTTTATGCCAAATTCTCCAAGTGTGAATTCTGGTTGCCAGAAGTGACCTATCTGGGCCATGTAATCTCTGGTAAGGGCATTGCTGTCAATCCCGAGCGAGTTCAAGCTGTCCTTGACTGGACTCCACCTGAAACGGTCAAGCAAGTTCGGAGTTTTCTTGGTTTAGCGAGCTATTGCCGCCGCTTCGTCGAGAATTTCTCCAAGGTTGCTAAGCCTCTAACTGAACTTCTCAAGAAAGATAAAAAGTTCGAGTGGACCCCACAGTGCGAGTTCAGCTTTCGGGAACTGAAAAGACGCCTGACATCTGCTCCCGTACTGGTACCACCAGATTTCTCTAAGGACTTTGTTATCTATTGCGACGCCTCGCGACAAGGACTAGGTTGCATACTCATGCAAGATCGTCATGTGATTGCCTACGCATCTCGACAGTTGCGTCCACATGAGGATAATTATCCTACTCATGATCTAGAGCTTGCAGCGGTAGTCCATGCACTCAAAACCTGGCGACATTACCTTCTGGGTAATCGTTGCGAAATCTACACTGATCACCAAAGTTTGAAATATATCTTCACCCAACCGGATTTGAATCTCAGGCAAAGACGTTGGGTCGAGTTGATCTCAGATTACGACTTAGGAATAACTTACACCCCAGGCAAAGCCAATGTCATGGCTGATGCACTAAGTCGTAAATCTTATTGTAACAACCTGATGTTACAACAAGGTCAACCACTTCTCCACGAGGAATTTCATAAGCTTAACCTTCACATTGTTCCTCGAGGATTCCTTTCCACCCTGGTGGCGAAACCTAACCTTACGGATCAGATCATCAAGGCACAAAAGGTGGATCCGGGAATTTCCCGTATCAAGAGAAACATCAAGAAGGGAGTTGCAGATTGTTTCTCCATTGATGATCAAGGTGTTGTGTTCTTTGGAAACCGTCTAGTGGTTCCCAAGGTACGCAACTTGAGACGATTGATCCTTAAGGAAGCTCATGAATCCCCTCTCACCATTCATCCTGGTAGTACTAAAATGTATCAAGACCTACGCCAAAGGTTTTGGTGGACTAGGATGAAGAGAGAAATCGCTCAATACATTGCTAATTGCGACGTCTGTCGTCGCGTTAAAGCAGAGCACCAACGGCCTGCTGGCACCCTTCAACCATTGGAGATTCCTGAATGGAAATGGGATAAAATCGGTATGGATTTCATTACCGGATTTCCCAGAACCAAAAGAGGGAATAATGCTATCTTCGTTGTTGTTGATCGTCTTTCCAAAGTAGCCCACTTTTTACCCGTTCGCGAGAGTATAACCGCTAGCCAGCTAGCTGATTTGTATATCTCTCGAATAGTATCTCTCCATGGTGTTCCATTGGAAATTAATTCAGACCGTGGAAGTCTTTTCACCTCTCGATTTTGGGAAAGTTTCCAAAATGCTTTGGGAACTCAACTTTCCTTTAGCACCGCCTTCCATCCGCAATCAAGTGGTCAAGTAGAACGAGTCAATCAAATTCTGGAGGATATGCTCCGAGCTTCTGTCATCTCTTTCGGTATAAATTGGGAGAAGTGCCTACCATTCGCCGAGTTCGCTTATAACAACAGTTATCAAGCTAGCTTGGGCAAAGCTCCTTTCGAAGTTCTCTATGGACGAAAATGTCGAACGCCTCTTAACTGGTCAGAAACCGGCGAGAGACAACTCTTCGGCCCGGAAATGATCCAGGATGCAGAAGAGCAGGTTCGTATTATTCGTGAGAAGTTGAAAACCGCCCAATCTCGACAAAAGAGTCAGTATGACCTCAAGCATAAGCCCATGGCTTATGAAGTCGGCGAGATGGCTTATCTTCGGGTTACACCTTTAAAGGGGACCCATCGATTCGGTATCAAAGGCAAATTGGCTCCTCGTTACATTGGACCCTTTTGCATTCTTGCCAAACGAGGGGACGTTGCCTACCAACTGGAACTACCTCCGCATCTCTCCAGAGTTCATGATGTCTTCCACGTTTCTCAACTCAGGCGTTGCTTCGCGGATCCTATCCGTGGAGTGGACCACGAAACGCTTGATCTCCAAGATAACCTCACCTATCGGGAATACCCCGTTCGTATCCTTGATCAAGCCGAGCGTACCACTCGACGCCACAATATCAAGTTTCTCAAGGTTCAATGGTCACACCATTCCGAGCAAGAGGCTACATGGGAAAGGGAAGATCGTCTTCGACTTGAGTAACCCGCCTTCTTTCCGGAGGAACCTAAATCTCGGGACGAGATTCTTTTGAGTGGGGGTGAGTTGTCACATCCTAGCTAGTTCATGCATTAGAGTGTGCATCATGTTTACCTTTGACAGAAAATTGAAATGGGGAAGGCAGGAACCCCTAGCACCCCTTCTGAATCAACTAGGGTTTACTAAAATCTTTTTCAATGAACCTGAAATGCCCTTCTAAAATGTTCACCCTCTTTGTCTTGGATTAAACCCCCTGGCAAAAATAGTGCACATTTTTCTAGGTCAACAGAAGGTTATTGAATTAACACATAAGTATTTGAATTTGGGCATTTAAAATTTATAAAAATATTTTAAATGTTCAAATATTCTCAAACAGAAATGTTTCATGTTGTCTATATTTTAAATAGCAAGCATGTGCAGTTTGAGAATTTTTGGAGGAGCCTAAGTACTTTAAATAATTCCACAAAGTTGCAAAGAAATAGGAAAGAAAACAAAATTAAAAAAAAGCCTACCTGTGCCAGCTGAGGCCCGCTCCTGTGCGGCCCAACTGGGCCAGCCCACCAGCGCCGTCGTCCTCCTGGCGCCAGTCGGCCGGGCGTGTGGCCGGCGCGCGCGCACGGCCGTGCCGCCACGCCACCTGCCTGCCTGGCCCTCCCCCCCCCCCCCCCGACGCTGGACGTCCCGCACGTCGCCACGCGACGCCCCACCGCTCGCTCATTTTTCCACCTCCTCTGGATCCCCCTCTTCCCCCTCCCCGAGCGGAGCTCGTCGCCGACGCCCGCTGCTGCCGCACCCACAGCCGCTCCCTTGCCTCTCCGACAAGCCCAGCTGCTCCGCCTCGTCGCTAGCTGCCTCCTCGCCGAGCCACGCGAGCCGGAGTGCCCCGTAGAGTCGCCCTCGCCGTCCTCTTCGTCGCCGGCCGCCGCAGATCGTCCTCGCCGACCCGTCGTCTCCGACTCGTCCCCGAGCCCGCTGACGCCGCCGCTGCCTCCGCTGTGAGCTCCCGCCTCGATTCCACCTCCTCCCCTGTCCTCTCGTGCCCCGCAGCACCGCGTTCGCTCGAGGCCCGACTCCGGCCGCCGCCCTGAGCTCGACTCCGGCGAGCTCCGCCGTCCTCACGGCCTCTCCTGTGCGCGGCTGGATGCGCCCGTGCACGGGCTACCTGCCAGTGCCCTCTGTGCGCCAAGCCGTGGCCTCTAGGCCGTTCCGGCGATCTTCCGCCGTGGGCCGAGGTCGTCGCCGGCGAAAACTCCGGCGGGTTGACGTGGCCGTCGTTAACAACTAAACCCGCCAGTTAAACCACCCTAAGTCACTGACAGTGGGCCCTAGGACCAAGTCAAACCCCAGTCAGCGCGGGGTTTGACCGGGATTAGCCCCTGTGTCACTGACGTGTGGCCCCCACACGTCAGGTTTGACCCAGTCAGCGGGGTTGACTGCTGACGCAAGCATGACATAGTGCTGACGCAATTAATTAATTACTGGATTTATTCTTATACACGAAAATCCAGAAAATAGTTCCAACTTCAAAAATTCATAGAAAATTATCTATAACTCCAAATGCAAAGTTTTATATATGAAAAATTATCAGAAAAATCCAACCTATCCATTGGTACTAGTTTCATGCATGTCAGAACAAGTTAAACCCACTGTTTAGGCATTCCAAGATGATACACTAATATGATCTTATAAATGCACTACCATTTGAATCTTTGGTTCAAATGGGGTCATTTCCTTCTGGTTTAACTTGCACAAGACCAGGACACATTCATATTGCCATGTCTTAGCATGCATCATGTTGTTGCATATCACCATGTATTGATTGTGTTCCGATGTGTTCTTCGTGGTAGGTTCTGCCTCCGAGGATATCTCCGAGTATCCAACCGAAGGGCAGTATCCCACGACCAATCCATCAGGCAAGCAACTCGTTGATCATTCCGATACAAACCCATGTTCTCGCTTCTGCTCTCGTTTACTGCATTAAGACAACGCGTTTCAAACTGCTGTGTGTTGCGGTAGTTGAACCCACTTCCTTTGCATGACCTGTCATTGCCACAGTAACTAGATGAAACCCACTAGCATGTGTAGGAGTTGATTGAGCCATTACATGTGTGTGTGTGTTCCTACCATGCTATGCTTGCTATGCTTAGAGTTGTGTCAGGTCTGGCTCATCGGGATGATGATCCGGAGTGAAAGGTTGTATCGTTGTCAATAGTGTGGAAGTGTTGAACACGATTTGGTAAAGGAATCGATGGAAGGCCATGTAGGAGTACATGGTGGGTTGTTTCATTGAGGCCGTCCTTAAGAACTGAGATCTGTGTGTGTGATTTAAGACTCAGCTACTACCACGCATTGGGCCCGAAACCAATGGACCCTCTCGGCTTCTTGATCACGCTTGTCCTCTGTCCAGGAGTGGCAAAGTAGTTTCTGGTGTTTGTAGTATGCTGGGGGCCACACGCGGTGCTGACCATCGGGGTGGGCTGTGTTGCGGTAGGCACGTGGCACGGTGTACCGACTCGCCCGTTTGGTGTCTCGGGAACCCTGTTCACATCGTTCGGGGCCGTTAGTGGAAACCTCGGCCGGACTCCCTGCGGATGGAACCCGAATAGGCGATAAACCTGGACTAGAGACTTGAGTGTTTAGGTAGGCCGTGGCCGACACCCTCGCTGGGCTTCCGCTTGAAGGTTGCCGAGTACATGTCGTTTAAACGGCGATAAGTGGTGAGAGCATGTGTGAAGAAGTACACCCCTGCAGGGTATAAATCTATTCGAATAGCCGCGTCCGCGGTAAAGGACTACTTGGTCACCTATACAGTTCATAGATAAGTTAAATGGATACTACTAAAAATCTCAAGATAAGTGTGAGTACCGCGGATGGCCCTCTCGCAGGATGGCGAGAGAGGATCCACGGTGGAGTATTGTGTTGGTGTTAGTGGACTCGTGTGCGACAAATGATTTACAAGTGGTGTCTATCGTAGGATAGCTTAGCCAAGAGTCAAAGCTGGCTTGCTGCAATAACCCCACTACCTTCTTGAGAATGTGCATGTATAATAGGTTCCTGTTGTAAGACTTGCTGAGTACCTCCGTACTCATGTTGCTTTAATCATGTTTTTCAGACGACTGCACCAACCCCTCTGATGGGTTCTATGTAGACCTCGACGTTGACAAGTGACTTATCACCCAGGTGGTGATCCAAGACCTGTGAAGGGTCGTTGTAGATAGACAGGCTTCGTCAAGCCTTCTTTCTTTCTAGTGTCCGTACTCAGACTACTTTGCTTCCGCATGTGCTTGTATGTTTGTATGACTTGAGTGTTGGGTCATGTGACCCCTATCTGTATGGATGATATGTATGGCTCCTCGGAGCCTTCTAAATAAAGTACTTGAGTCGTAGAGTACTGTTGTGATGCCATGTTGTATTTACTCATATCGGGCATATTGTGTGTATGATTGAAATGCTTGGTATGAGTGGGATCCGACTATCTAGTTGTTTATCCTTGGCAGCCTTTCATATGGGGAAATGTAAGTCTTGTGCTTCTGAGCGATAGTAGTCCGCTACAGCCCGGTTCACCGGAGTCCTGCTAGCCCAGCACTACTGCTTGGACACTTGACTGGCCGGCATGTGTTTCACGTCATTCCTATGTCTGTCCCTTCGGGGAAATGTCACGCGCTGTTATTCGGAGTCCTGCCTAGCCTGCTACAGCCCGGGTTACCGGAGTCCTGTTAGCCCAGTGCTACAGCCCGAATAGATACGTTGATGACCGACATGCTCGATGTGATTCATGTATGCCTGTCCTCATAGGCTAGCGCCGCTTTGGGTTCACGACTAGCCATGTCGGCCCGGGTTCTCTGTCATATGGATGCTAGCGACACTATCATATACGTGAGCCAAAAGGCGCAAACGGTCCCGGGCCAGGTAAGGTGGCACGCGTGGGAGTACCGTGCGTGAGGCCGCAAAGTGATATGATGTGTTACACGCTGGATCGATGTGGCTTAGGATCGGGGTCCTGACACGGAGTGATTTCCACAATTGACGAACCCCGAGGTGCGTTTACATGTCCGTCGTCAACACTCACAACTTTGGCCAATTCTGACCCGTTTCGTGGACTATTACTCACCGTTTTGGGGTCCCGAAGCGATTTCCATAGTTCTTGAACCCCAAGGTGCAATTACATGTCGGTCATCAACACCCGTAGTTTTGGCCGATTCTGGCCTGTTTCATGAACTATTACTCACTGTTTTGGGGACCCGGACTAATTCCCACGATTGACGAACCCCGGGGTGCGTTTATGTGTCGGTCATAAACACTTGCAGGTTTGGCCGATTCTGGCCCGTTTCGTGGACAATTACTCACTGTTTCGGGGTCCCGGACTTATTTCCACGATTGATGAACCCTGGAGCGCATTTACGTGTCGGTCATAAATACTCATAGTTTTGGCCGATTCTGGCTAGTTTCATGGACTATTACTCACTGTTTTGGGGTCGTGGAGTGATTTCCATGATTGATGAACCCCGGGGTGTGTTTACGTGTCGGTCATAAATACTCGCAGTTTTGGCCGATTCTGGCCAGTTTCTTGGACTATTACTCACTGTTTTGGGGTCCCGAAGTTATTTCCACGATTGACGAATCCCGGGGTGCGTTTATGTGTTGGTCATAAACACTCGCAGTTATTGCGGATTCTGCCTCATTTCATGGACTATTATTCACTGTTTTTGGGTCCCGGAGTTATTTCCACAATTGACGAACCCCGAGGTGCGTTTACATGTCTGTCGTCAACACTCACAAGTTTGGCCAATTCTGACCCGTTTCGTGGACTATTACTCACCGTTTTGGGGTCCCGAAGCGATTTCCATAGTTCTTGAACCACAAGGTGCAATTACATGTCGGTCATCAACACCCGTAGTTTTGGCCGATTCTGGCCTGTTTCATGAACTATTACTCACTGTTTTGGGGACCCGGACTAATTCCCACGATTGACGAATCCCGGGGTGCGTTTATGTGTCGGTCATAAACACTTGCAGTTTTGGCCGATTCTGGCCCGTTTCGTGGACAATTACTCACTGTTTCGGGGTCCCGGACTTATTTCCACGATTGATGAACCCCGGAGCGCATTTACGTGTCGATCATAAATACTCGTAGTTTTGGCCGATTCTGGCTAGTTTCGTGGACTATTACTCACTGTTTTGGGGGCGCGGAGTGATTTCCACGATTGACGAACCCCGGGGTGCGTTTACGTGTCGGTCATCAACACTCGCAGTTTTGGCCGATTCTGGCCTGTTCCATGGACTATTACTGATTGTTTTGGTGTCCCGGACTGATTTCCACGATTGACGAACCCCGGGGTGCGTTTACGTGTCGATCATAAACACTCGCAGTTTTGGCCGATTATGACAAGTTTCATGGACTATTACTCACTGTTTTGGGGTCCGTGAGTGATTTCCATGATTGACCAATCCTGGGGTGTGTTTACGTGTCGGTCATCAACACCCGCAGTTTTGGCCGATTCTGGCTCGTTTCGTGGACTATTATTCACTGTTTTTGGATCCCGGAGTGATTTCCACGATTGACGAACCCCGAGGTGCGTTTACATGTCCGTCATCAACACTCACAACTCTGGCAAATTCTGACCCGTTTCGTGGACTATTACTCACCGTTTTAGGGTCCCGGACTTATTTGCACGATTGATGAACCCTGGAGCGCGTTTACGTGTCGGTCATAAATACTCGCAGTTTTGGCCGATTCTGGCCAGTTTCTTGGACTATTACTCACTGTTTTGGGGTCCCGAAGTGATTTCCACGATTGACGAATCCCGGGGTGCGTTTACGTGTTGGTCATAAACACTCGCAGTTATTGCGGATTCTGCCTCATTTCATGGACTATTAATCACTGTTTTTGGGTCCCGGAGTGATTTCCACAATTGACGAACCCCGAGGTGCGTTTACATGTCCGTCGTCAACACTCACAACTTTGGCCAATTCTGACCCGTTTCGTGGACTATTACTCACCGTTTTGGGGTCCCGAAGCGATTTCCATAGTTCTTGAACCCCAAGGTGCAATTACATGTCGGTCATCAACACCCGTAGTTTTGGCCGATTCTGGGCCGTTTCATGAACTATTACTCACTGTTTTGGGGACCCGGACTAATTCCCACGATTGACGAACCCCGGGGTGCGTTTATGTGTCGGTCACAAACACTTGCAGGTTTGGCCGATTCTGGCCCGTTTCGTGGACAATTACTCACTGTTTCGGGGTCCCGGACTTATTTCCACGATTGATGAAGCCTGGAGCGCATTTACGTGTCGGTCATAAATACTCATAGTTTTGGCCGATTCTGGCTAGTTTCATGGACTATTACTCACTGTTTTGGGGTCGTGGAGTGATTTCCATGATTGATGAACCCCGGGGTGTGTTTACGTGTCGGTCATAAATACTCGCAGTTTTGGCTGATTCTGGCCAGTTTCTTGGACTATTACTCACTGTTTTGGGGTCCCGAAGTTATTTCCACGATTGACGAATCCCGGGGTGCGTTTATGTGTTGGTCATAAACACTCGCAGTTATTGCGGATTCTGCCTCATTTCATGGACTATTATTCACTGTTTTTGGGTCCCAGAGTTATTTCCACAATTGACGAACCCCGAGGTGCGTTTACATGTCTGTCGTCAACACTCACAAGTTTGGACAATTCTGACCCGTTTCATGGACTATTACTCACCGTTTTGGGGTCCCGAAGCGATTTCCATAGTTCTTGAACCCCAAGGTGCAATTACATGTCGGTCATCAACACCCGTAGTTTTGGCCGATTCTGGCCTGTTTCATGAACTATTACTCACTGTTTTGGGGACCCGGACTAATTCCCACGATTGACGAACCCCGGGGTGCGTTTATGTGTCGGTCATAAACACTTGCAGTTTTGGCCGATTCTGGCCCGTTTCGTGGACAATTACTCAATGTTTTGGGGTCCCGGACTTATTTTCACGATTGATGTACCCCGGAGCGCATTTACATGTCGGTCATAAATACTCGTAGTTTTGGCTGATTCTGGCTAGTTTCATGGACTATTACTCACTGTTTTGGGGTCGCGGAGTGATTTCCACGATTGATGAACCCCGGGGTGCGTTTACGTGTCGGTCATAAATACTCGCAGTTTTGGCCGATTCTGGCCACTTTCTTGGACTATTACTCACTGTTTTGGGGTCCCGAAGTGATTTCCACGATTGACGAACCCCGGCGTGCGTTTACGTGTCGGTCGTCAACACCCGCAGTTTTGGCCGATTCTGCCTCGTTTCGTGGACTATTATTCACTGTTTTTGGGTCCCGGAGTGATTTCCACAATTGACGAACCCCGAGGAGCGTTTACATGTCCGTCGTCAACACTCACAACTTTGGCCGATTCTGACCCGTTTCATGGACTATTACTCACCGTTTTGGGGTCCCGAAGCGATTTCCATAGTTCTTGAACCCCAAGGTGCAATTACATGTCGGTCATCAACACCCGTAGTTTTGGCCGATTCTGGCCCGTTTCATGAACTATTACTCACTGTTTTGGGGACCCGGAGTAATTCCCACGATTGACGAACCCCGGGGTGCGTTTATGTGTCGGTCATAAACACATGCAGTTTTGGCCGATTCTGGCCCGTTTCGTGGACAATTACTCACTGTTTCGGGGTCCCGGACTTATTTCCACGATTGATGAACCCCGGAGCGCATTTACGTGTCGGTCATAAATACTCGTAGTTTTGGCCGATTCTGGCTAGTTTCGTGGACTATTACTCACTGTTTTGGGGCCGCGGAGTGATTTCCACGATTGACGAACCCCGGGGTGCGTTTACGTGTCGGTCATCAACACTCGCAGTTTTGGCCGATTCTGGCCTGTTTCATGGACTATTACTGATTGTTTTGGTGTCCCGGACTGATTTCCACGATTGACGAACCCCGGGGTGCGTTTACGTGTCGATCATAAACACTCGCAGTTTTGGCCGATTATGGCCAGTTTCATGGACTATTACTCACTGTTTTGGGGTCCGTGAGTGATTTCCATGATTGACGAATCCTGGGGTGCGTTTACGTGTCGGTCATCAACACCCGCAGTTTTGGCCGATTCTGGCTCGTTTCGTGGACTATTATTCACTGTTTTTGGGTCCCGGAGTGATTTCCACGATTGACGAACGCCGGGGTGCGTTTACGTGTCGGTCATAAATACTCGCAGTTTTGGCCGATTCTGGCCACTTTCTTGGACTATTACTCACTGTTTTGGGGTCCCGAAGTGATTTCCACGATTGACGAACCCCGGCGTGCGTTTACGTGTCGGTCGTCAACACCCGCAGTTTTGGCCGATTCTGCCTCGTTTCGTGGACTATTATTCACTGTTTTTGGGTCCCGGAGTGATTTCCACAATTGACGAACCCCGAGGAGCGTTTACATGTCCGTCGTCAACACTCACAACTTTGGCCGATTCTGACCCGTTTCATGGACTATTACTCACCGTTTTGGGGTCCCGAAGCGATTTCCATAGTTCTTGAACCCCAAGGTGCAATTACATGTCGGTCATCAACACCCGTAGTTTTGGCCGATTCTGGCCCGTTTCATGAACTATTACTCACTGTTTTGGGGACCCGGAGTAATTCCCACGATTGACGAACCCCGGGGTGCGTTTATGTGTCGGTCATAAACACATGCAGTTTTGGCCGATTCTGGCCCGTTTCGTGGACAATTACTCACTGTTTCGGGGTCCCGGACTTATTTCCACGATTGATGAACCCCGGAGCGCATTTACGTGTCGGTCATAAATACTCGTAGTTTTGGCCGATTCTGGCTAGTTTCGTGGACTATTACTCACTGTTTTGGGGCCGCGGAGTGATTTCCACGATTGACGAACCCCGGGGTGCGTTTACGTGTCGGTCATCAACACTCGCAGTTTTGGCCGATTCTGGCCTGTTTCATGGACTATTACTGATTGTTTTGGTGTCCCGGACTGATTTCCACGATTGACGAACCCCGGGGTGCGTTTACGTGTCGATCATAAACACTCGCAGTTTTGGCCGATTATGGCCAGTTTCATGGACTATTACTCACTGTTTTGGGGTCCGTGAGTGATTTCCATGATTGACGAATCCTGGGGTGCGTTTACGTGTCGGTCATCAACACCCGCAGTTTTGGCCGATTCTGGCTCGTTTCGTGGACTATTATTCACTGTTTTTGGGTCCCGGAGTGATTTCCACGATTGACGAACGCCGGGGTGCGTTTACGTGTCGGTCATCAACACTTGCAGTTTTGGCCGATTCTGGCCCGTTTCGTGGACAATTACTCAATGTTTCGGGGTCCCGGACTTATTTTCACGATTGATGTACCCCGGAGCGCATTTACATGTCGGTCATAAATACTCGTAGTTTTGGCTGATTCTGGCTAGTTTCATGGACTATTACTCACTGTTTTGGGGTCGCGGAGTGATTTCCACGATTGATGAACCCCGGGGTGCGTTTACGTGTCGGTCATAAATACTCGCAGTTTTGGCCGATTCTGGCCACTTTCTTGGACTATTACTCACTGTTTTGGGGTCCCGAAGTGATTTCCACGATTGACGAACCCCGGCGTGCGTTTACGTGTCGGTCGTCAACACCCGCAGTTTTGGCCGATTCTGCCTCGTTTCGTGGACTATTATTCACTGTTTTTGGGTCCCGGAGTGATTTCCACAATTGACGAACCCCGAGGAGCGTTTACATGTCCGTCGTCAACACTCACAACTTTGGCCGATTCTGACCCGTTTCATGGACTATTACTCACCGTTTTGGGGTCCCGAAGCGATTTCCATAGTTCTTGAACCCCAAGGTGCAATTACATGTCGGTCATCAACACCCGTAGTTTTGTCCGATTCTGGCCCGTTTCATGAACTATTACTCACTGTTTTGGGGACCCGGAGTAATTCCCACGATTGACGAACCCCGGGGTGCGTTTATGTGTCGGTCATAAACACATGCAGTTTTGGCCGATTCTGGCCCGTTTCGTGGACAATTACTCACTGTTTTGGGGTCCCGGACTTATTTCCACGATTGATGAACCCCGGAGCGCATTTACGTGTCGGTCATAAATACTCGTAGTTTTGGCCGATTCTGGCTAGTTTCGTGGACTATTACTCACTGTTTTGGGGGCGCGGAGTGATTTCCACGATTGACGAACCCCGGGGTGCGTTTACGAGTCGGTCATCAACACTCGCAGTTTTGGCCGATTCTGGCCTGTTTCATGGACTATTACTGATTGTTTTGGTGTCCCGGACTGATTTCCACGATTGACGAACCCCGGGGTGCGTTTACGTGTCGATCATAAACACTCGCAGTTTTGGCCGATTATGGCCAGTTTCATGGACTATTACTCACTATTTTGGGGTCCGTGAGTGATTTCCATGATTGACGAATCCTGGGGTGCGTTTACGTGTCGGTCATCAACACCCGCAGTTTTGGCCGATTCTGGCTCGTTTCGTGGACTATTATTCACTGTTTTTGGGTCCCGGAGTGATTTCCACGATTGACGAACGCCGGGGTGCGTTTACGTGTCGGTCATCAACACTTGCAGTTTTGGCCGATTCTGGCCCGTTTCGTGGACAATTACTCAATGTTTCGGGGTCCCGGACTTATTTTCACGATTGATGTACCCCGGAGCGCATTTACATGTCGGTCATAAATACTCGTAGTTTTGGCTGATTCTGGCTAGTTTCATGGACTATTACTCACTGTTTTGGGGTCGCGGAGTGATTTCCACGATTGATGAACCCCGGGGTGCGTTTACGTGTCGGTCATAAATACTCGCAGTTTTGGCCGATTCTGGCCACTTTCTTGGACTATTACTCACTGTTTTGGGGTCCCGAAGTGATTTCCACGATTGACGAACCCCGGCGTGCGTTTACGTGTCGGTCGTCAACACCCGCAGTTTTGGCCGATTCTGCCTCGTTTCGTGGACTATTATTCACTGTTTTTGGGTCCCGGAGTGATTTCCACAATTGACGAACCCCGAGGAGCGTTTACATGTCCGTCGTCAACACTCACAACTTTGGCCGATTCTGACCCGTTTCATGGACTATTACTCACCGTTTTGGGGTCCCGAAGCGATTTCCATAGTTCTTGAACCCCAAGGTGCAATTACATGTCGGTCATCAACACCCGTAGTTTTGGCCGATTCTGGCCCGTTTCATGAACTATTACTCACTGTTTTGGGGACCCGGAGTAATTCCCACGATTGACGAACCCCGGGGTGCGTTTATGTGTCGGTCATAAACACATGCAGTTTTGGCCGATTCTGGCCCGTTTCGTGGACAATTACTCACTGTTTTGGGGTCCCGGACTTATTTCCACGATTGATGAACCCCGGAGCGCATTTACGTGTCGGTCATAAATACTCGTAGTTTTGGCCGATTCTGGCTAGTTTCGTGGACTATTACTCACTGTTTTGGGGGCGCGGAGTGATTTCCACGATTGACGAACCCCGGGGTGCGTTTACGAGTCGGTCATCAACACTCGCAGTTTTGGCCGATTCTGGCCTGTTTCATGGACTATTACTGATTGTTTTGGTGTCCCGGACTGATTTCCACGATTGACGAACCCCGGGGTGCGTTTACGTGTCGATCATAAACACTCGCAGTTTTGGCCGATTATGGCCAGTTTCATGGACTATTACTCACTATTTTGGGGTCCGTGAGTGATTTCCATGATTGACGAATCCTGGGGTGCGTTTACGTGTCGGTCATCAACACCCGCAGTTTTGGCCGATTCTGGCTCGTTTCGTGGACTATTATTCACTGTTTTTGGGTCCCGGAGTGATTTCCACGATTGACGAACGCCGGGGTGCGTTTACGTGTCGGTCATCAACACTCGCAGTTTTGGCCGATTCTGGCCTGTTTCATGGACTATTACTGATTGTTTTGGTGTCCCGGACTGATTTCCACGATTGACGAACCCCGGGGTGCGTTTACGTGTCGATCATAAACACTCGCAGTTTTGGCCGATTATGACAAGTTTCATGGACTATTACTCACTGTTTTGGGGTCCGTGAGTGATTTCCATGATTGACCAATCCTGGGGTGTGTTTACGTGTCGGTCATCAACACCCGCAGTTTTGGCCGATTCTGGCTCGTTTCGTGGACTATTATTCACTGTTTTTGGGTCCCGGAGTGATTTCCACGATTGACGAACCCCGAGGTGCGTTTACATGTCCGTCATCAACACTCACAACTCTGGCAAATTCTGACCCGTTTCGTGGACTATTACTCACAGTTTTAGGGTCCCGGACTTATTTGCACGATTGATGAACCTTGGAGCTTTTTTACGTGTCGGTCATAAATACTCGTAGTTTTGGCTGATTCTGGCTAGTTTCATGGACTATTACTCACTGTTTTGGGGTCGCGGAATGATTTCCACGATTGATGAACCCCGGGGTGCGTTTACGTGTCGGTCATAAATACTCGCAGTTTTGGCCGATTTTGGCCAGTTTCTTGGACTATTACTCACTGTTTTGGGGTCCCGAAGTGATTTCCACGATTGACGAACCCCGGCGTGCGTTTACGTGTCGGTCATCAACACCCGCAGTTTTGGCCGATTCTGCCTCGTTTCATGGACTATTATTCACTGTTTTTGGGTCCCGGAGTGATTTCCACAATTGACGAACCCCGAGGTGCGTTTACATGTCCGTCGTCAACACTCACAACTTTGGCCAATTCTGACCCGTTTCATGGACTATTACTCACCGTTTTGGGGTCCCGAAGCGATTTCCATAGTTCTTGAACCCCAAGGTGCAATTACATGTCGGTCATCAACACCCGTAGTTTTGGCCGATTCTGGCCCGTTTCATGAACTATTACTCACTGTTTTGGGGACCCGGAGTAATTCCCACGATTGACGAACCCCGGGGTGCGTTTATGTGTCGGTCATAAACACATGCAGTTTTGGCCGATTCTGGCCCGTTTCGTGGACAATTACTCACTGTTTCGGGGTCCCGGACTTATTTCCACGATTGATGAACCCCGGAGCGCATTTACGTGTCGGTCATAAATACTCGTAGTTTTGGCCGATTCTGGCTAGTTTCATGGACTATTACTCACTGTTTTGGTGTCGCGGAGTGATTTCCACGATTGACGAACCCCGGGGTGCATTTACCTGTTGGTCATAAACACTCGCAGTTATTGCGGATTCTGCCTCATTTCATGGACTATTATTCACTGTTTTTGGGTCCCGGAGTGATTTCCACAATTGACGAACCCCGAGGTACGTTTACATGTCCGTCGTCAACACTCACAACTTTGGCCGATTCTGACCCGTTTCGTGGACTATTACTCACCGTTTTGGGGTCCCGAAGCGATTTCCATAGTTCTTGAACCCCAAAGTGCAATCACATGTCGGTCATCAACACCCATAGTTTTGGCCGATTCTGGCCCGTTTCATGAACTATTACTCACTGTTTTGGGGACCCGCACTAATTCCCACGAGTGACGAACCCCAGGGTGCGTTTATGTGTCGGTCATAAACACTTGCAGTTTTGGCCGATTCTGGCCCGTTTCGTGGACAATTACTCACTGTTTCGGTGTCCCGGACTTATTTCCACGATTGATGAACCCCGGAGCGCATTTACGTGTCGGTCATAAATACTCGTAGTTTTGGCCGATTCTGGCTAGTTTCATGGACTATTACTCACTGTTTTGGGGCCGCGGAGTGATTTCCACGATTGACGAACCCCGGGCTGCGTTTACGTGTCGGTCATCAACACTCACAGTTTTGGCCGATTCTGGCCTGTTTCATGGACTATTACTGATTGTTTTGGTGTCCCGGACTGATTTCCACGATTGACGAACCCCGGGGTGCGTTTACGTGTCGATCATAAACACTCGCAGTTTTGGCCGATTATGACAAGTTTCATGGACTATTACTCACTGTTTTGGGGACCGTGAGTGATTTCCATGATTGACCAATCCTGGGGTGCGTTTACGTGTCGGTCATCAACACCCGCAGTTTTGGCCGATTCTGGCTCGTTTCGTGGACTATTATTCACTGTTTTTGGGTCCCGGAGTGATTTCCATGATTGACGAACCCCGAGGTGCGTTTACATGTCCGTCGTCAACACTCACAACTCTGGCAAATTCTGACCCGTTTCGTGGACTATTACTCACCGTTTTAGGGTCCCGGACTTATTTGCACGATTGATGAACCCTGGAGCGCGTTTACGTGTCGGTCATAAATACTCGCAGTTTTGGCCGATTCTGGCCAGTTTCTTGGACTATTACTCACTGTTTTGGGGTCCCGAAGTGATTTCCACGATTGACGAACCCCGGGGTGCGTTTACGTGTTGGTCATAAACACTCGCAGTTATTGCGGATTCTGCCTCATTTCATGGACTATTATTCACTGTTTTTGGGTCCCGGAGTGATTTCCACAATTGACGAACCCCGAGGTGCGTTTACATGTCCGTCGTCAACACTCACAACTTTGGCCAATTCTGACCCGTTTCATGGACTATTACTCACCGTTTTGGGGTCCCGAAGCGATTTCCATAGTTCTTGAACCCCAAGGTGCAATTACATGTCGGTCATCCACACCCGTAGTTTTGGCCGATTCTGGCCCGTTTCATGAACTATTACTCACTGTTTTGGAGACCCGGAGTAATTCCCACGATTGACGAACCCCGGGGTGCGTTTATGTGTCGGTCATAAACACATGCAGTTTTGGCCGATTCTGGCCCGTTTCGTGGACAATTACTCACTGTTTCGGGGTCCCGGACTTATTTCCACGATTGATGAACCCCGGAGCGCATTTACGTGTCGGTCATAAATACTCGTAGTTTTGGCCGATTCTGGCTAGTTTCATGGACTATTACTCACTGTTTTGGTGTCGCGGAGTGATTTCCACGATTGACGAACCCCGGGGTGCATTTACCTGTTGGTCATAAACACTCGCAGTTATTGCGGATTCTGCCTCATTTCATGGACTATTATGCACTGTTTTTGGGTCCCGGAGTGATTTCCACAATTGACGAACCCCGAGGTACGTTTACATGTCCGTCGTCAACACTCACAACTTTGGCCGATTCTGACCCGTTTCGTGGACTATTACTCACCGTTTTGGGGTCCCGAAGCGATTTCCATAGTTCTTGAACCCCAAAGTGCAATCACATGTCGGTCATCAACACCCATAGTTTTGGCCGATTCTGGCCCGTTTCATGAACTATTACTCACTGTTTTGGGGACCCGCACTAATTCCCACGAGTGACGAACCCCAGGGTGCGTTTATGTGTCGGTCATAAACACTTGCAGTTTTGGCCGATTCTGGCCCGTTTCGTGGACAATTACTCACTGTTTCGGTGTCCCGGACTTATTTCCACGATTGATGAACCCCGGAGCGCATTTACGTGTCGGTCATAAATACTCGTAGTTTTGGCCGATTCTGGCTAGTTTCATGGACTATTACTCACTGTTTTGGGGCCGCGGAGTGATTTCCACGATTGACGAACCCCGGGGTGCGTTTACGTGTCGGTCATCAACACTCGCAGTTTTGGCCGATTCTGGCCTGTTTCATGGACTATTACTGATTGTTTTGGTGTCCCGGACTGATTTCCACGATTGACGAACCCCGGGGTGCGTTTACGTGTCGATCATAAACACTCGCAGTTTTGGCCGATTATGACAAGTTTCATGGACTATTACTCACTGTTTTGGGGACCGTGAGTGATTTCCATGATTGACCAATCCTGGGGTGCGTTTACGTGTCGGTCATCAACACCCGCAGTTTTGGCCGATTCTGGCTCGTTTCGTGGACTATTATTCACTGTTTTTGGGTCCCGGAGTGATTTCCATGATTGACGAACCCCGAGGTGCGTTTACATGTCCGTCGTCAACACTCACAACTCTGGCAAATTCTGACCCGTTTCGTGGACTATTACTCACCATTTTAGGGTCCCGGACTTATTTGCACGATTGATGAACCCTGGAGCGCGTTTACGTGTCGGTCATAAATACTCGCAGTTTTGGCCGATTCTGGCCAGTTTCTTGGACTATTACTCACTGTTTTGGGGTCCCGAAGTGATTTCCACGATTGACGAACCCCGGGGTGCGTTTACGTGTTGGTCATAAACACTCGCAGTTATTGCGGATTCTGCCTCATTTCATGGACTATTATTCACTGTTTTTGGGTCCCGGAGTGATTTCCACAATTGACGAACCCCGAGGTGCGTTTACATGTCTGTCGTCAACACTCACAACTTTGGCCAATTCTGACCCGTTTCGTGGACTATTACTCACCGTTTTGGGGTCCCGAAGCGATTTCCATAGTTCTTGAACCCCAAGGTGCAATTACATGTCGGTCATCAACACCCGTAGTTTTGGCCGATTCTGGGCCGTTTCATGAACTATTACTCACTGTTTTGGGGACCCGGACTAATTGCCACGATTGACGAACCCCGGGGTGCGTTTATGTGTCGGTCATAAACACTTGCAGTTTTGGCCGATTTTGGCCAGTTTCTTGGACTATTACTCACTGTTTTGGGGTCCCGAAGTGATTTCCACGATTGACGAACCCCGGCGTGCGTTTACGTGTCGGTCATCAACACCCACAGTTTTGGCCGATTCTGCCTCGTTTCATGGACTATTATTCACTGTTTTTGGGTCCCGGAGTGATTTCCACAATTGACGAACCCCGAGGTGCGTTTACTTGTCCGTCGTCAACACTCACAACTTTGGCCAATTCTGACCCGTTTCATGGACTATTACTCACCGTTTTGGGGTCCCGAAGCGATTTCCATAGTTCTTGAACCCCAAGGTGCAATTACATGTCGGTCATCCACACCCGTAGTTTTGGCCGATTCTGGCCCGTTTCATGAACTATTACTCACTGTTTTGGGGACCCGGAGTAATTCCCACGATTGACGAACCCCGGGGTGCGTTTATGTGTCGGTCATAAACACATGCAGTTTTGGCCGATTCTGGCCCGTTTCGTGGACAATTACTCACTGTTTCCGGGTCCCGGACTTATTTCCACGATTGATGAACCCCGGAGCGCATTTACGTGTCGGTCATAAATACTCGTAGTTTTGGCCGATTCTGGCTAGTTTCATGGACTATTACTCACTGTTTTGGTGTCGCGGAGTGATTTCCACGATTGACGAACCCCGGGGTGCATTTACCTGTTGGTCATAAACACTCGCAGTTATTGCGGATTCTGCCTCATTTCATGGACTATTATTCACTGTTTTTGGGTCCCGGAGTGATTTCCACAATTGACGAACCCCGAGGTACGTTTACATGTCCGTCGTCAACACTCACAACTTTGGCCGATTCTGACCCGTTTCGTGGACTATTACTCACCGTTTTGGGGTCCCGAAGCGATTTCCATAGTTCTTGAACCCCAAAGTGCAATCACATGTCGGTCATCAACACCCATAGTTTTGGCCGATTCTGGCCCGTTTCATGAACTATTACTCACTGTTTTGGGGACCCGCACTAATTCCCACGAGTGACGAACCCCAGGGTGCGTTTATGTGTCGGTCATAAACACTTGCAGTTTTGGCCGATTCTGGCCCGTTTCGTGGACAATTACTCACTGTTTCGGTGTCCCGGACTTATTTCCACGATTGATGAACCCCAGAGCGCATTTACGTGTCGGTCATAAATACTCGTAGTTTTGGCCGATTCTGGCTAGTTTCATGGACTATTACTCACTGTTTTGGGGCCGCGGAGTGATTTCCACGATTGACGAACCCCGGGGTGCGTTTACGTGTCGGTCATCAACACTCGCAGTTTTGGCCGATTCTGGCCTGTTTCATGGACTATTACTGATTGTTTTGGTGTCCCGGACTGATTTCCACGATTGACGAACCCCGGGGTGCGTTTACGTGTCGATCATAAACACTCGCAGTTTTGGCCGATTATGACAAGTTTCATGGACTATTACTCACTGTTTTGGGGACCGTGAGTGATTTCCATGATTGACCAATCCTGGGGTGCGTTTACGTGTCGGTCATCAACACCCGCAGTTTTGGCCGATTCTGGCTCGTTTCGTGGACTATTATTCACTGTTTTTGGGTCCCGGAGTGATTTCCATGATTGACGAACCCCGAGGTGCGTTTACATGTCCGTCGTCAACACTCACAACTCTGGCAAATTCTGACCCGTTTCGTGGACTATTACTCACCGTTTTAGGGTCCCGGACTTATTTGCACGATTGATGAACCTTGGAGCGCGTTTACGTGTCGGTCATAAATACTCGCAGTTTTGGCCGATTCTGGCCAGTTTCTTGGACTATTACTCACTGTTTTGGGGTCCCGAAGTGATTTCCACGATTGACGAACCCCGGGGTGCGTTTACGTGTTGGTCATAAACACTCGCAGTTATTGCGGATTCTGCCTCATTTCATGGACTATTATTCACTGTTTTTGGGTCCCGGAGTGATTTCCACAATTGACGAACCCCGAGGTGCGTTTACATGTCTGTCGTCAACACTCACAACTTTGGCCAATTCTGACCCGTTTCGTGGACTATTACTCACCGTTTTGGGGTCCCGAAGCGATTTCCATAGTTCTTGAACCCCAAGGTGCAATTACATGTCGGTCATCAACACCCGTAGTTTTGGCCGATTCTGGGCCGTTTCATGAACTATTACTCACTGTTTTGGGGACCCGGACTAATTGCCACGATTGACGAACCCCGGGGTGCGTTTATGTGTCGGTCATAAACACTTGCAGTTTTGGCCGATTTTGGCCAGTTTCTTGGACTATTACTCACTGTTTTGGGGTCCCGAAGTGATTTCCACGATTGACGAACCCCGGCGTGCGTTTACGTGTCGGTCATCAACACCCACAGTTTTGGCCGATTCTGCCTCGTTTCATGGACTATTATTCACTGTTTTTGGGTCCCGGAGTGATTTCCACAATTGACGAACCCCGAGGTGCGTTTACATGTCCGTCGTCAACACTCACAACTTTGGCCAATTCTGACCCGTTTCATGGACTATTACTCACCGTTTTGGGGTCCCGAAGCGATTTCCATAGTTCTTGAACCCCAAGGTGCAATTACATGTCGGTCATCCACACCCGTAGTTTTGGCCGATTCTGGCCCGTTTCATGAACTATTACTCACTGTTTTGGGGACCCGGAGTAATTCCCACGATTGACGAACCCCGGGGTGCGTTTATGTGTCGGTCATAAACACATGCAGTTTTGGCCGATTCTGGCCCGTTTCGTGGACAATTACTCACTGTTTCCGGGTCCCGGACTTATTTCCACGATTGATGAACCCCGGAGCGCATTTACGTGTCGGTCATAAATACTCGTAGTTTTGGCCGATTCTGGCTAGTTTCATGGACTATTACTCACTGTTTTGGTGTCGCGGAGTGATTTCCACGATTGACGAACCCCGGGGTGCATTTACCTGTTGGTCATAAACACTCGCAGTTATTGCGGATTCTGCCTCATTTCATGGACTATTATTCACTGTTTTTGGGTCCCGGAGTGATTTCCACAATTGACGAACCCCGAGGTACGTTTACATGTCCGTCGTCAACACTCACAACTTTGGCCGATTCTGACCCGTTTCGTGGACTATTACTCACCGTTTTGGGGTCCCGAAGCGATTTCCATAGTTCTTGAACCCCAAAGTGCAATCACATGTCGGTCATCAACACCCATAGTTTTGGCCGATTCTGGCCCGTTTCATGAACTATTACTCACTGTTTTGGGGACCCGCACTAATTCCCACGAGTGACGAACCCCAGGGTGCGTTTATGTGTCGGTCATAAACACTTGCAGTTTTGGCCGATTCTGGCCCGTTTCGTGGACAATTACTCACTGTTTCGGTGTCCCGGACTTATTTCCACGATTGATGAACCCCAGAGCGCATTTACGTGTCGGTCATAAATACTCGTAGTTTTGGCCGATTCTGGCTAGTTTCATGGACTATTACTCACTGTTTTGGGGCCGCGGAGTGATTTCCACGATTGACGAACCCCGGGGTGCGTTTACGTGTCGGTCATCAACACTCGCAGTTTTGGCCGATTCTGGCCTGTTTCATGGACTATTACTGATTGTTTTGGTGTCCCGGACTGATTTCCACGATTGACGAACCCCGGGGTGCGTTTACGTGTCGATCATAAACACTCGCAGTTTTGGCCGATTATGACAAGTTTCATGGACTATTACTCACTGTTTTGGGGACCGTGAGTGATTTCCATGATTGACCAATCCTGGGGTGCGTTTACGTGTCGGTCATCAACACCCGCAGTTTTGGCCGATTCTGGCTCGTTTCGTGGACTATTATTCACTGTTGTTCCCGGAGTGATTTCCATGATTGACGAACCCCGAGGTGCGTTTACATGTCCGTCGTCAACACTCACAACTCTGGCAAATTCTGACCCGTTTCGTGGACTATTACTCACCGTTTTAGGGTCCCGGACTTATTTGCACGATTGATGAACCTTGGAGCGCGTTTACGTGTCGGTCATAAATACTCGCAGTTTTGGCCGATTCTGGCCAGTTTCTTGGACTATTACTCACTGTTTTGGGGTCCCGAAGTGATTTCCATGATTGACGAACCCCGGGGTGCGTTTACGTGTTGGTCATAAACACTCGCAGTTATTGCGGATTCTGCCTCATTTCATGGACTATTATTCACTGTTTTTGGGTCCCGGAGTGATTTCCACAATTGACGAACCCCGAGGTGCGTTTACATGTCTGTCGTCAACACTCACAACTTTGGCCAATTCTGACCCGTTTCGTGGACTATTACTCACCGTTTTGGGGTCCCGAAGCGATTTCCATAGTTCTTGAACCCCAAGGTGCAATTACATGTCGGTCATCCACACCCGTAGTTTTGGCCGATTCTGGCCCGTTTCATGAACTATTACTCACTGTTTTGGGGACCCGGAGTAATTCCCACGATTGACGAACCCCGGGGTGCGTTTATGTGTCGGTCATAAACACATGCAGTTTTGGCCGATTCTGGCCCGTTTCGTGGACAATTACTCACTGTTTCGGGGTCCCGGACTTATTTCCACGATTGATGAACCCCGGAGCGCATTTACGTGTCGGTCATAAATACTCGTAGTTTTGGCCGATTCTGGCTAGTTTCATGGACTATTACTCACTGTTTTGGTGTCGCGGAGTGATTTCCACGATTGACGAACCCCGGGGTGCATTTACCTGTTGGTCATAAACACTCGCAGTTATTGCGGATTCTGCCTCATTTCATGGACTATTATTCACTGTTTTTGGGTCCCGGAGTGATTTCCACAATTGACGAACCCCGAGGTACGTTTACATGTCCGTCGTCAACACTCACAACTTTGGCCGATTCTGACCCGTTTCATGGACTATTACTCACCGTTTTGGGGTCCCGAAGCGATTTCCATAGTTCTTGAACCCCAAAGTGCAATCACATGTCGGTCATCAACACCCATAGTTTTGGCCGATTCTGGCCCGTTTCATGAACTATTACTCACTGTTTTGGGGACCCGCACTAATTCCCACGAGTGACGAACCCCAGGGTGCGTTTATGTGTCGGTCATAAACACTTGCAGTGTTGGCCGATTCTGGCCCGTTTCGTGGACAATTACTCACTGTTTCGGTGTCCCGGACTTATTTCCACGATTGATGAACCCCGGAGCGCATTTACGTGTCGGTCATAAATACTCGTAGTTTTGGCCGATTCTGGCTAGTTTCATGGACTATTACTCACTGTTTTGGGGCCGCGGAGTGATTTCCACGATTGACGAACCCCGGGGTGCGTTTACGTGTCGGTCATCAACACTCGCAGTTTTGGCCGATTCTGGCCTGTTTCATGGACTATTACTGATTGTTTTGGTGTCCCGGACTGATTTCCACGATTGACGAACCCCGGGGTGCGTTTACGTGTCGATCATAAACACTCGCAGTTTTGGCCGATTATGACAAGTTTCATGGACTATTACTCACTGTTTTGGGGACCGTGAGTGATTTCCATGATTGACCAATCCTGGGGTGCGTTTACGTGTCGGTCATCAACACCCGCAGTTTTGGCCGATTCTGGCTCGTTTCGTGGACTATTATTCACTGTTTTTGGGTCCCGGAGTGATTTCCATGATTGACGAACCCCGAGGTGCGTTTACATGTCCGTCGTCAACACTCACAACTCTGGCAAATTCTGACCCGTTTCGTGGACTATTACTCACCGTTTTAGGGTCCCGGACTTATTTGCACGATTGATGAACCCTGGAGCGCGTTTACGTGTCGGTCATAAATACTCGCAGTTTTGGCCGATTCTGGCCAGTTTCTTGGACTACTACTCACTGTTTTGGGGTCCCGAAGTGATTTCCACGATTGACGAACCCCGGGGTGCGTTTACGTGTTGGTCATAAACACTCGCAGTTATTGCGGATTCTGCCTCATTTCATGGACTATTATTCACTGTTTTTGGGTCCCGGAGTGATTTCCACAATTGACGAACCCCGAGGTGCGTTTACATGTCTGTCGTCAACACTCACAACTTTGGCCAATTCTGACCCGTTTCGTGGACTATTACTCACCGTTTTGGGGTCCCGAAGCGATTTCCATAGTTCTTGAACCCCAAGGTGCAATTACATGTCGGTCATCAACACCCGTAGTTTTGGCCGATTCTGGGCCGTTTCATGAACTATTACTCACTGTTTTGGGGACCCGGACTAATTCCCACGATTGACGAACCCCGGGGTGCGTTTATGTGTCGGTCATAAACACTTGCAGTTTTGGCCGATTTTGGCTAGTTTCTTGGACTATTACTCACTGTTTTGGGGTCCCGAAGTGATTTCCACGATTGACGAACCCCGGCGTGCGTTTACGTGTCGGTCATCAACACCCGCAGTTTTGGCCGATTCTGCCTCGTTTCATGGACTATTATTCACTGTTTTTGGGTCCCGGAGTGATTTCCACAATTGACGAACCCCGAGGTGCCTTTACATGTCCGTCGTCAACACTCACAACTTTGGCCAATTCTGACCCGTTTCATGGACTATTACTCACCATTTTGGGGTCCCGAAGCGATTTCCATAGTTCTTGAACCCCAAGGTGCAATTACATGTCGGTCATCAACACCCGTAGTTTTGGCCGATTCTGGCCCGTTTCATGAACTATTACTCACTGTTTTGGGGACCCGGAGTAATTCCCACGATTGACGAACCCCGGGGTGCGTTTATGTGTCGGTCATAAACACATGCAGTTTTGGCCGATTCTGGCCCGTTTCGTGGACAATTACTCACTGTTTCGGGGTCCCGGACTTATTTCCATGATTGATGAACCCCGGAGCGCATTTACGTGTCGGTCATAAATACTCGTTGTTTTGGCCGATTCTGGCTAGTTTCATGGACTATTACTCACTGTTTTGGTGTCGCGGAGTGATTTCCACGATTGACGAACCCCGGGGTGCATTTACCTGTTGGTCATAAACACTCGCAGTTATTGCGGATTCTGCCTCATTTCATGGACTATTATTCACTGTTTTTGGGTCCCGGAGTGATTTCCACAATTGACGAACCCCGAGGTACGTTTACATGTCCGTCGTCAACACTCACAACTTTGGCCGATTCTGACCCGTTTCGTGGACTATTACTCACCGTTTTGGGGTCCCGAAGCGATTTCCGTAGTTCTTGAACCCCAAAGTGCAATCACATGTCGGTCATCAACACCCATAGTTTTGGCCGATTCTGGCCCGTTTCATGAACTATTACTCACTGTTTTGGGGACCCGCACTAATTCCCACGAGTGACGAACCCCAGGGTGCGTTTATGTGTCGGTCATAAACACTTGCAGTTTTGGCCGATTCTGGCCCGTTTCGTGGACAATTACTCACTGTTTCGGTGTCCCGGACTTATTTCCACGATTGATGAACCCCGGAGCGCATTTACGTGTCGGTCATAAATACTCGTAGTTTTGGCCGATTCTGGCTAGTTTCATGGACTATTACTCACTGTTTTGGGGACCGTGAGTGATTTCCATGATTGACCAATCCTGGGGTGCGTTTACGTGTCGGTCATCAACACCCGCAGTTTTGGCCGATTCTGGCTCGTTTCGTGGACTATTATTCACTGTTTTTGGGTCCCGGAGTGATTTCCATGATTGACGAACCCCGAGGTGCGTTTACATGTCCGTCGTCAACACTCACAACTCTGGCAAATTCTGACCCGTTTCGTGGACTATTACTCACCGTTTTGGGGACCCGGACTAATTCCCACGATTGACGAACCCCGGGGTGCGTTTATGTGTCGGTCATAAACACTTGCAGTTTTGGCCGATTCTGGCCAGTTTCTTGGACTATTACTCACTGTTTTGGGGTCCCGAAGTGATTTCCACGATTGACGAACCCCGGCGTGCGTTTACGTGTCGGTCATCAACACCCGCAGTTTTGGCCGATTCTGCCTCGCTTCATGGACTATTATTCACTGTTTTTGGGTCCCGGAGTGATTTCCACAATTGACGAACCCCGAGGTGCGTTTACATGTCCGTCGTCAACACTCACAACTTTGGCCAATTCTGACCCGTTTCATGGACTATTACTCACCGTTTTGGGGTCCCGAAGCGATTTCCATAGTTCTTGAACCCCAAGGTGCAATTACATGTCGGTCATCAACACCCGTAGTTTTGGCCGATTCTGGGCCGTTTCATGAACTATTACTCACTGTTTTGGGGACCCGGAGTAATTCCCACGATTGACGAACCCCGGGGTGCGTTTATGTGTCGGTCATAAACACATGCAGTTTTGGCCGATTCTGGCCCGTTTCGTGGACAATTACTCACTGTTTCGGGGTCCCGGACTTATTTCCATGATTGATGAACCCCGGAGCGCATTTACGTGTCGGTCATAAATACTCGTTGTTTTGGCCGATTCTGGCTAGTTTCATGGACTATTACTCACTGTTTTGGTGTCGCGGAGTGATTTCCACGATTGACGAACCCCGGGGTGCATTTACCTGTTGGTCATAAACACTCGCAGTTATTGCGGATTCTGCCTCATTTCATGGACTATTATTCACTGTTTTTGGGTCCCGGAGTGATTTCCACAATTGACGAACCCCGAGGTACGTTTACATGTCCGTCGTCAACACTCACAACTTTGGCCGATTCTGACCCGTTTCGTGGACTATTACTCACCGTTTTGGGGTCCCGAAGCGATTTCCGTAGTTCTTGAACCCCAAAGTGCAATCACATGTCGGTCATCAACACCCATAGTTTTGGCCGATTCTGGCCCGTTTCATGAACTATTACTCACTGTTTTGGGGACCCGCACTAATTCCCACGAGTGACGAACCCCAGGGTGCGTTTATGTGTCGGTCATAAACACTTGCAGTTTTGGCCGATTCTGGCCCGTTTCGTGGACAATTACTCACTGTTTCGGTGTCCCGGACTTATTTCCACGATTGATGAACCCCGGAGCGCATTTACGTGTCGGTCATAAATACTCGTAGTTTTGGCCGATTCTGGCTAGTTTCATGGACTATTACTCACTGTTTTGGGGACCGTGAGTGATTTCCATGATTGACCAATCCTGGGGTGCGTTTACGTGTCGGTCATCAACACCCGCAGTTTTGGCCGATTCTGGCTCGTTTCGTGGACTATTATTCACTGTTTTTGGGTCCCGGAGTGATTTCCATGATTGACGAACCCCGAGGTGCGTTTACATGTCCGTCGTCAACACTCACAACTCTGGCAAATTCTGACCCGTTTCGTGGACTATTACTCACCGTTTTAGGGTCCCGGACTTATTTGCACGATTGATGAACCCTGGAGCGCGTTTACGTGTCGGTCATAAATACTCGCAGTTTTGGCCGATTCTGGCCAGTTTCTTGGACTATTACTCACTGTTTTGGGGTCCCGAAGTGATTTCCACGATTGACGAACCCCGGGGTGCGTTTACGTGTTGGTCATAAACACTCGCAGTTATTGCGGATTCTGCCTCATTTCATGGACTATTATTCACTGTTTTTGGGTCCCGGAGTGATTTCCACAATTGACGAACCCCGAGGTGCGTTTACATGTCTGTCGTCAACACTCACAACTTTGGCCAATTCTGACCCGTTTCGTGGACTATTACTCACCGTTTTGGGGTCCCGAAGCGATTTCCATAGTTCTTGAACCCCAAGGTGCAATTACATGTCGGTCATCAACACCCGTAGTTTTGGCCGATTCTGGGCCGTTTCATGAACTATTACTCACTGTTTTGGGGACCCGGACTAATTCCCACGATTGACGAACCCCGGGGTGCGTTTATGTGTCGGTCATAAACACTTGCAGTTTTGGCCGATTTTGGCCAGTTTCTTGGACTATTACTCACTGTTTTGGGGTCCCGAAGTGATTTCCACGATTGACGAACCCCGGCGTGCGTTTACGTGTCGGTCATCAACACCCGCAGTTTTGGCCGATTCTGCCTCGCTTCATGGACTATTATTCACTGTTTTTGGGTCCCGGAGTGATTTCCACAATTGACGAACCCCGAGGTGCGTTTACATGTCCGTCGTCAACACTCACAACTTTGGCCAATTCTGACCCGTTTCATGGACTATTACTCACCGTTTTGGGGTCCCGAAGCGATTTCCATAGTTCTTGAACCCCAAGGTGCAATTACATGTCGGTCATCAACACCCGTAGTTTTGGCCGATTCTGGCCCGTTTCATGAACTATTACTCACTGTTTTGGGGACCCGGAGTAATTCCCACGATTGACGAACCCCGGGGTGCGTTTATGTGTCGGTCATAAACACATGCAGTTTTGGCCGATTCTGGCCCGTTTCGTGGACAATTACTCACTGTTTCGGGGTCCCGGACTTATTTCCACGATTGATGAACCCCGGAGCGCATTTACGTGTCGGTCATAAATACTCGTAGTTTTGGCCGATTCTGGCTAGTTTCATGGACTATTACTCACTGTTTTGGTGTCGCGGAGTGATTTCCACGATTGACGAACCCCGGGGTGCATTTACCTGTTGGTCATAAACACTCGCAGTTATTGCGGATTCTGCCTCATTTCATGGACTATTATTCACTGTTTTTGGGTCCCGGAGTGATTTCCACAATTGACGAACCCCGAGGTACGTTTACATGTCCGTCGTCAACACTCACAACTTTGGCCGATTCTGACCCGTTTCGTGGACTATTACTCACCGTTTTGGGGTCCCGAAGCGATTTCCATAGTTCTTGAACCCCAAAGTGCAATCACATGTCGGTCATCAACACCCATAGTTTTGGCCGATTCTGGCCCGTTTCATGAACTATTACTCACTGTTTTGGGGACCCGCACTAATTCCCACGAGTGACGAACCCCAGGGTGCGTTTATGTGTCGGTCATAAACACTTGCAGTTTTGGCCGATTCTGGCCCGTTTCGTGGACAATTACTCACTGTTTCGGTGTCCCGGACTTATTTCCACGATTGATGAACCCCGGAGCGCATTTACGTGTCGGTCATAAATACTCGTAGTTTTGGCCGATTCTGGCTAGTTTCATGGACTATTACTCACTGTTTTGGGGCCGCGGAGTGATTTCCACGATTGACGAACCCCGGGGTGCGTTTACGTGTCGGTCATCAACACTCGCAGTTTTGGCCGATTCTGGCCTGTTTCATGGACTATTACTGATTGTTTTGGTGTCCCGGACTGATTTCCACGATTGACGAACCCCGGGGTGCGTTTACGTGTCGATCATAAACACTCGCAGTTTTGGCCGATTATGACAAGTTTCATGGACTATTACTCACTGTTTTGGGGACCGTGAGTGATTTCCATGATTGACCAATCCTGGGGTGCGTTTACGTGTCGGTCATCAACACCCGCAGTTTTGGCCGATTCTGGCTCGTTTCGTGGACTATTATTCACTGTTTTTGGGTCCCGGAGTGATTTCCATGATTGACGAACCCCGAGGTGCGTTTACATGTCCGTCGTCAACACTCACAACTCTGGCAAATTCTGACCCGTTTCGTGGACTATTACTCACCGTTTTAGGTTCCCGGACTTATTTGCATGATTGATGAACCCTGGAGCGCGTTTACGTGTCGGTCATAAATACTCGCAGTTTTGGCCGATTCTGGCCAGTTTCTTGGACTATTACTCACTGTTTTGGGGTCCCGAAGTGATTTCCACGATTGACGAACCCCGGGGTGCGTTTACGTGTTGGTCATAAACACTCGCAGTTATTGCGGATTCTGCCTCATTTCATGGACTATTATTCACTGTTTTTGGGTCCCGGAGTGATTTCCACAATTGACGAACCCCGAGGTACGTTTACATGTCCGTCGTCAACACTCACAACTTTGGCCGATTCTGACCCGTTTCGTGGACTATTACTCACCGTTTTGGGGTCCCGAAGCGATTTCCATAGTTCTTGAACCCCAAAGTGCAATCACATGTCGGTCATCAACACCCATAGTTTTGGCCGATTCTGGCCCGTTTCATGAACTATTACTCACTGTTTTGGGGACCCGCACTAATTCCCACGAGTGACGAACCCCAGGGTGCGTTTATGTGTCGGTCATAAACACTTGCAGTTTTGGCCGATTCTGGCCCGTTTCGTGGACAATTACTCACTGTTTCGGTGTCCCGGACTTATTTCCACGATTGATGAACCCCGGAGCGCATTTACGTGTCGGTCATAAATACTCGTAGTTTTGGCCGATTCTGGCTAGTTTCATGGACTATTACTCACTGTTTTGGGGCCGCGGAGTGATTTCCACGATTGACGAACCCCGGGGTGCGTTTACGTGTCGGTCATCAACACTCGCAGTTTTGGCCGATTCTGGCCTGTTTCATGGACTATTACTGATTGTTTTGGTGTCCCGGACTGATTTCCACGATTGACGAACCCCGGGGTGCGTTTACGTGTCGATCATAAACACTCGCAGTTTTGGCCGATTATGACAAGTTTCATGGACTATTACTCACTGTTTTGGGGACCGTGAGTGATTTCCATGATTGACCAATCCTGGGGTGCGTTTACGTGTCGGTCATCAACACCCGCAGTTTTGGCCGATTCTGGCTCGTTTCGTGGACTATTATTCACTGTTTTTGGGTCCCGGAGTGATTTCCATGATTGACGAACCCCGAGGTGCGTTTACATGTCCGTCGTCAACACTCACAACTCTGGCAAATTCTGACCCGTTTCATGGACTATTACTCACCGTTTTAGGTTCCCGGACTTATTTGCATGATTGATGAACCCTGGAGCGCGTTTACGTGTCGGTCATAAATACTCGCAGTTTTGGCCGATTCTGGCCAGTTTCTTGGACTATTACTCACTGTTTTGGGGTCCCGAAGTGATTTCCACGATTGACGAACCCCGGGGTGCGTTTACGTGTTGGTCATAAACACTCGCAGTTATTGCGGATTCTGCCTCATTTCATGGACTATTATTCACTGTTTTTGGGTCCCGGAGTGATTTCCACAATTGACGAACCCCGAGGTGCGTTTACATGTCTGTCGTCAACACTCACAACTTTGGCCAATTCTGACCCGTTTCGTGGACTATTACTCACCGTTTTGGGGTCCCGAAGCGATTTCCATAGTTCTTGAACCCCAAGGTGCAATTACATGTCGGTCATCAACACCCATAGTTTTGGCCGATTCTGGGCCGTTTCATGAACTATTACTCACTGTTTTGGGGACCCGGACTAATTCCCACGATTGACGAACCCCGGGGTGCGTTTATGTGTCGGTCATAAACACTTGCAGTTTTGGCCGATTTTGGCCAGTTTCTTGGACTATTACTCACTGTTTTGGGGTCCCGAAGTGATTTCCACGATTGACGAACCCCGGCGTGCGTTTACGTGTCGGTCATCAACACCCGCAGTTTTGGCCGATTCTGCCTCGTTTCATGGACTATTATTCACTGTTTTTGGGTCCCGGAGTGATTTCCACAATTGACGAACCCCGAGGTGCGTTTACATGTCCGTCGTCAACACTCACAACTTTGGCCAATTCTGACCCGTTTCATGGACTATTACTCACCGTTTTGGGGTCCCGAAGCGATTTCCATAGTTCTTGAACCCCAAGGTGCAATTACATGTCGGTCATCAACACCCGTAGTTTTGGCCGATTCTGGCCCGTTTCATGAACTATTACTCACTGTTTTGGGGACCCGGAGTAATTCCCACGATTGACGAACCCCGGGGTGCGTTTATGTGTCGGTCATAAACACATGCAGTTTTGGCCGATTCTGGCCCGTTTCGTGGACAATTACTCACTGTTTCGGGGTCCCGGACTTATTTCCACGATTGATGAACCCCGGAGCGCATTTACGTGTCGGTCATAAATACTCGTTGTTTTGGCCGATTCTGGCTAGTTTCATGGACTATTACTCACTGTTTTGGTGTCGCGGAGTGATTTCCACGATTGACGAACCCCGGGGTGCATTTACCTGTTGGTCATAAACACTCGCAGTTATTGCGGATTCTGCCTCATTTCATGGACTATTATTCACTGTTTTTGGGTCCCGGAGTGATTTCCACAATTGACGAACCCCGAGGTACGTTTACATGTCCGTCGTCAACACTCACAACTTTGGCCGATTCTGACCCGTTTCGTGGACTATTACTCACCGTTTTGGGGTCCCGAAGCGATTTCCATAGTTCTTGAACCCCAAAGTGCAATCACATGTCGGTCATCAACACCCATAGTTTTGGCCGATTCTGGCCCGTTTCATGAACTATTACTCACTGTTTTGGGGACCCGCACTAATTCCCACGAGTGACGAACCCCAGGGTGCGTTTATGTGTCGGTCATAAACACTTGCAGTTTTGGCCGATTCTGGCCCGTTTCGTGGACAATTACTCACTGTTTCGGTGTCCCGGACTTATTTCCACGATTGATGAACCCCGGAGCGCATTTACGTGTCGGTCATAAATACTCGTAGTTTTGGCCGATTCTGGCTAGTTTCATGGACTATTACTCACTGTTTTGGGGCCGCGGAGTGATTTCCACGATTGACGAACCCCGGGGTGCGTTTACGTGTCGGTCATCAACACTCGCAGTTTTGGCCGATTCTGGCCTGTTTCATGGACTATTACTGATTGTTTTGGTGTCCCGGACTGATTTCCACGATTGACGAACCCCGGGGTGCGTTTACGTGTCGATCATAAACACTCGCAGTTTTGGCCGATTATGACAAGTTTCATGGACTATTACTCACTGTTTTGGGGACCGTGAGTGATTTCCATGATTGACCAATCCTGGGGTGCGTTTACGTGTCGGTCATCAACACCCGCAGTTTTGGCCGATTCTGGCTCGTTTCGTGGACTATTATTCACTGTTTTTGGGTCCCGGAGTGATTTCCATGATTGACGAACCCCGAGGTGCGTTTACATGTCCGTCGTCAACACTCACAACTCTGGCAAATTCTGACCCGTTTCGTGGACTATTACTCACCGTTTTAGGGTCCCGGACTTATTTGCACGATTGATGAACCCTGGAGCGCGTTTACGTGTCGGTCATAAATACTCGCAGTTTTGGCCGATTCTGGCCAGTTTCTTGGACTATTACTCACTGTTTTGGGGTCCCGAAGTGATTTCCACGATTGACGAACCCCGGGGTGCGTTTACGTGTTGGTCATAAACACTCGCAGTTATTGCGGATTCTGCCTCATTTCATGGACTATTATTCACTGTTTTTGGGTCCCGGAGTGATTTCCACAATTGACGAACCCCGAGGTGCGTTTACATGTCTGTCGTCAACACTCACAACTTTGGCCAATTCTGACCCGTTTCGTGGACTATTACTCACCGTTTTGGGGTCCCGAAGCGATTTCCATAGTTCTTGAACCCCAAGGTGCAATTACATGTCGGTCATCAACACCCGTAGTTTTGGCCGATTCTGGGCCGTTTCATGAACTATTACTCACTGTTTTGGGGACCCGGACTAATTCCCACGATTGACGAACCCCGGGGTGCGTTTATGTGTCGGTCATAAACACTTGCAGTTTTGGCCGATTCTGGCCCGTTTCGTGGACAATTACTCACTGTTTCGGGGTCCCGGACTTATTTCCACGATTGATGAACCCTGGAGCGCATTTACGTGTTGGTCATAAATACTCATAGTTTTGGCCGATTCTGGCTAGTTTCATGGACTATTACTCACTGTTTTGGGGTCGTGGAGTGATTTCCATGATTGATGAACCCCGGGGTGTGTTTACGTGTCGGTCATAAATACTCGCAGTTTTGGCCGATTCTGGCCAGTTTCTTGGACTATTACTCACTGTTTTGGGGTCCCGAAGTGATTTCCACGATTGACGAATCGGGGGGTGCGTTTATGTGTTGGTCATAAACACTCGCAGTTATTGCGGATTCTGCCTCATTTCATGGACTATTATTCACTGTTTTTGGGTCCCGGAGTGATTTCCACAATTGACGAACCCCGAGGTGCGTTTACATGTCTGTCGTCAACACTCACAAGTTTGGCCAATTCTGACCCGTTTCGTGGACTATTACTCACCGTTTTGGGGTCCCGAAGCGATTTCCATAGTTCTTGAACCCCAAGGTGCAATTACATGTCGGTCATCAACACCCGTAGTTTTGGCCGATTCTGGCCTGTTTCATGAACTATTACTCACTGTTTTTGGGACCCGGACTAATTCCCACGATTGACGAACCCCGGGGTGCGTTTATGTGTCAGTCATAAACACTTGCAGTTTTGGCCGATTCTGGCCCGTTTCGTGGACAATTACTCACTGTTTCGGGGTCCCGGACTTATTTTCACGATTGATGTACACCGGAGCGCATTTACGTGTCGGTCATAAATACTCGTAGTTTTGGCTGATTCTGGCTAGTTTCATCGACTATTACTCACTGTTTTGGGGTCGCGGAGTGATTTCCACGATTGATGAACCCCGGGGTGCGTTTACGTGTCGGTCATAAATACTCACAGTTTTGGCCGATTCTGGCCAGTTTCTTGGACTATTACTCACTGTTTTGGGGTCCCGAAGTGAGTTCCACGATTGACGAACCCCGGCGTGCGTTTACGTGTCGGTCATCAACACCCGCAGTTTTGGCCGATTCTGCCCCATTTCGTGGACTATTATTCACTGTTTTTGGGTCCCGGAGTGATTTCCACAATTGACGAACCCCGAGGTTCGTTTACATGTCCGTCGTCAACACTCACAACTTTGGCCAATTCTGACCCGTTTCATGGACTATTACTCACCGTTTTGGGGTCCCGAAGCGATTTCCATAGTTCTTGAACCCCAAGGTGCAATTACATGTCGGTCATCAACACCCGTAGTTTTGGCCGATTCTGGCCCGTTTCATGAACTATTACTCACTTTTTTGGGGACCCGGAGTAATTCCCACGATTGACGAACCCCGGCGTGCGTTTATGTGTCGGTCATAAACACATGCAGTTTTGGCCGATTTTGGCCCGTTTCGTGGACAATTACTCACTGTTTCGGGGTCCCGGACTTATTTCCACGATTGATGAACCCCGGAGCGCATTTACGTGTCGGTCATAAATACTCGTAGTTTTGGCCGATTCTGGCTAGTTTCATGGACTATTACTCACTGTTTTGGTGTCGCGGAGTGATTTCCACGATTGACGAACCCCGGGGTGCGTTTACCTGTTGGTCATAAACACTCGCAGTTATTGCGGATTCTGCCTCATTTCATGGACTATTATTCATTGTTTTTGGGTCCCGGAGTGATTTCCACAATTGACGAACCCCGAGGTGCGTTTACATGTCCGTCGTCAACACTCACAACTTTGGCCGATTCTGACCCGTTTCGTGGACTATTACTCACCGTTTTGGGGTCCCGAAGCGATTTCCATAGTTCTTGAACCCCAAAGTGCAATCACATGTCGGTCATCAACACCCACAGTTTTGGCCGATTCTGGCCCGTTTCATGAAATATTACTCACTGTTTTGGGGACCCGCACTAATTCCCACGAGTGACGAACCCCAGGGTGCGTTTATGTGTCGGTCATAAACACTTGCAGTTTTGGCCGATTCTGGCCCGTTTCGTGGACAATTACTCACTGTTTCGGGGTCCCGGACTTATTTCCACGATTGATGAACCCCGGAGCGCATTTACGTGTCGGTCATAAATACTCGTAGTTTTGGCCGATTCTGGCTAGTTTCATGGACTATTACTCACTGTTTTAGGGCCGCGGAGTGATTTCCACGATTGACGAACCCCGGGGTGCGTTTACGTGTCGGTCATCAACACTCGCAGTTTTGGCTGATTCTGGCCTGTTTCATGGACTATTACTGATTGTTTTGGTGTCCCGGACTGATTTCCACGATTGACGAACCCCGGGGTGCGTTTACGTGTCGATCATAAACACTCGCAGTTTTGGCCGATTATGACAAGTTTCATGGACTATTACTCACTGTTTTGGGGTCCGTGAGTGATTTCCATGATTGACATATCCTGGGGTGCGTTTACGTGTCGGTCATCAACACCCGCAGTTTTGGCCGATTCTGGCTCGTTTCGTGGACTATTATTCACTGTTTTTGGGTCCCGGAGTGATTTTCACGATTGACGAACCCCGAGGTGCGTTTACATGTCCGTCGTCAACACTCACAACTCTGGCAAATTCTGACCCGTTTCGTGGACTATTACTCACCGTTTTAGGGTCCCGGACTTATTTGCACGATTGATGAACCCTGGAGCGCGTTTACGTGTCGGTCATAAATACTCGCAGTTTTGGCCGATTCTGGCCAGTTTCTTGGACTATTACTCACTGTTTTTGGGTCTCGAAGTGATTTCCACGATTGACGAACCCCGGGGTGCGTTTACATGTTGGTCATAAACACTCGCAGTTATTGCGGATTCTGCCTCATTTCATGGACTATTATTCACTGTTTTTGGGTCCTGGAGTGATTTCCACAATTGACGAACCCCGAGGTGCGTTTACATGTCCGTCGTCAACACTCACAACTTTGGCCAATTCTGACCCGTTTCGTGGACTATTACTCACCGTTTTGGGGTCCCGAAGCGATTTCCATAGTTCTTGAACCCCAATGTGCAATTAGATGTCGGTCATCAACACCCGTAGTTTTGGCCGATTCTGGGCCGTTTCATGAACTATTACTCACTGTTTTGGGGACCTGGAGTAATTCCCACGATTGACGAACCCCGGGGTGCGTTTATGTGTCGGTCATAAACACTTGCAGTTTTGGCCGATTCTGGCCCGTTTCGTGGACAATTACTCACTGTTTCGGGGTCCCGGACTTATTTTCACGATTGATGTACACCGGAGCGCATTTACGTGTCGGTCATAAATACTCGTAGTTTTGGCTGATTCTGGCTAGTTTCATCGACTATTACTCACTGTTTTGGGGTCGCGGAGTGATTTCCACGATTGATGAACCCCGGGGTGCGTTTACGTGTCGGTCATAAATACTCACAGTTTTGGCCGATTCTGGCCAGTTTCTTGGACTATTACTCACTGTTTTGGGGTCCCGAAGTGAGTTCCACGATTGACGAACCCCAGCGTGCGTTTACGTGTCGGTCATCAACACCCGCAGTTTTGGCCGATTCTGCCCCATTTCGTGGACTATTATTCACTGTTTTTGGGTCCCGGAGTGATTTCCACAATTGACGAACCCCGAGGTTCGTTTACATGTCCGTCGTCAACACTCACAACTTTGGCCAATTCTGACCCGTTTCATGGACTATTACTCACCGTTTTGGGGTCCCGAAGCGATTTCCATAGTTCTTGAACCCCAAAGTGCAATCACATGTCGGTCATCAACACCCATAGTTTTGGCCGATTCTGGCCCGTTTCATGAAATATTACTCACTGTTTTGGGGACCCGCACTAATTCCCACGAGTGACGAACCCCAGGGTGCGTTTATGTGTCGGTCATAAACACTTGCAGTTTTGGCCGATTCTGGCCCGTTTCGTGGACAATTACTCACTGTTTCGGGGTCCCGGACTTATTTCCACGATTGATGAACCCCGGAGCGCATTTACGTGTCCGTCATAAATACTCGTAGTTTTGGCCGATTCTGGCTAGTTTCATGGACTATTACTCACTGTTTTAGGGCCGCGGAGTGATTTCCACGATTGACGAACCCCGGGGTGCGTTTACGTGTCGGTCATCAACACTCGCAGTTTTGGCCGATTCTGGCCTGTTTCATGGACTATTACTGATTGTTTTGGTGTCCCGGACTGATTTCCACGATTGACGAACCCCGGGGTGCGTTTACGTGTCGATCATAAACACTCGCAGTTTTGGCCGATTATGACAAGTTTCATGAACTATTATTCACTGTTTTTGGGTCCCGGAGTGATTTCCACGATTGACGAACCCCGAGGTGCGTTTACATGTCCGTCGTCAACACTCACAACTCTGGAAAATTCTGACCCGTTTCGTGGACTATTACTCACCGTTTTAGGGTCCCGGACTTATTTGCACGATTGATGAACCCTGGAGCGCGTTTACGTGTCGGTCATAAATACTCGCAGTTTTGGCCGATTCTGGCCAGTTTCTTGGACTATTACTCACTGTTTTGGGGTCCCGAAGTGATTTCCACGATTGACGAACCCCGGGGTGCGTTTACATGTTGGTCATAAACACTCGCAGTTATTGCGGATTCTGCCTCATTTCATGGACTATTATTCACTGTTTTTGGGTCCTGGAGTGATTTCCACAATTGACGAACCCCGAGGTGCGTTTACATGTCCGTCGTCAACACTCACAACTTTGGCCAATTCTGACCCGTTTCGTGGACTATTACTCACCGTTTTGGGGTCCCGAAGCGATTTCCATAGTTCTTGAACCCCAATGTGCAATTAGATGTCGGTCATCAACACCCGTAGTTTTGGCCGATTCTGGGCCGTTTCATGAACTATTACTCACTGTTTTGGGGACCTGGACTAATTCCCACGATTGACGAACCCCGGGGTGCGTTTATGTGTCGGTCATAAACACTTGCAGTTTTGGCCGATTCTGGCCCGTTTCGTGGACAATTACTCACTGTTTCGGGGTCCCGGACTTATTTCCACGATTGATGAACCCTGGAGCGCATTTACGTGTCGGTCATAAATACTCATAGTTTTGGCCGATTCTGGCTAGTTTCATGGACTATTACTCACTGTTTTGGGGTCGTGGAGTGATTTCCATGATTGATGAACCCCGGGGTGTGTTTACGTGTCGGTCATAAATACTCGCAGTTTTGGCCGATTCTGGCCAGTTTCTTGGACTATTACTCACTGTTTTGGGGTCCCGAAGTGATTTCCACGATTGACGAATCCCGGGGTGCGTTTATGTGTTGGTCATAAACACTCGCAGTTATTGCGGATTCTGCCTCATTTCATGGACTATTATTCACTGTTTTTGGGTCCCGGAGTGATTTCCACAATTGACGAACCCCGAGGTGCGTTTACATGTCTGTCGTCAACACTCACAAGTTTGGCCAATTCTGACCCGTTTCGTGGACTATTACTCACCGTTTTGGGGTCCCGAAGCGATTTCCATAGTTCTTGAACCCCAAGGTGCAATTACATGTCGGTCATCAACACCCGTAGTTTTGGCTGATTCTGGCCTGTTTCATGAACTATTACTCACTGTTTTTGGGACCCGGACTAATTCCCACGATTGACGAACCCCGGGGTGCGTTTATGTGTCGGTCATAAACACTTGCAGTTTTGGCCGATTCTGGCCCGTTTCGTGGACAATTACTCACTGTTTCGGGGTCCCGGACTTATTTTCACGATTGATGTACACCGGAGCGCATTTACGTGTCGGTCATAAATACTCGTAGTTTTGGCTGATTCTGGCTAGTTTCATGGACTATTACTCACTGTTTTGGGGTCGCGGAGTGATTTCCACGATTGATGAACCCCGGGGTGCGTTTACGTGTCGGTCATAAATACTCGCAGTTTTGGCAGATTCTGGCCAGTTTCTTGGACTATTACTCACTGTTTTGGGGTCCCGAAGTGATTTCCATGATTGACGAACCCCGGTGTGCGTTTACGTGTCGGTCATCAACACCCGCAGTTTTGGCCGATTCTGCCTCGTTTCGTGGACTATTATTCACTGTTTTTGGGTCCCGGAGTGATTTCCACAATTGACGAACCCCGAGGTGCGTTTACATGTCCGTCGTCAACACTCACAACTTTGGCCAATTCTGACCCGTTTCATGGACTATTACTCACCGTTTTGGGGTCCCGAAGCGATTTCCATAGTTCTTGAACCCCAAGGTGCAATTACATGTCGGTCATCAACACCCGTAGTTTTGGCCGATTCTGGCCCGTTTCATGAACTATTACTCACTGTTTTGGGGACCCGGAGTAATTCCCACGATTGACGAACCCCGGGGTGTGTTTATGTGTCGGTCATAAACACATGCAGTTTTGGCCGATTCTGGCCCGTTTCGTGGACAATTACTCACTGTTTCGGGGTCCCGGACTTATTTCCACGATTGATGAACCCCGGAGCGCATTTACGTGTCGGTCATAATTACTCGTAGTTTTGGCCGATTCTGGCTAGTTTCATGGACTATTACTCACTGTTTTGGTGTCGCGGAGTGATTTCCACGATTGACGAACCCCGGGGTGCGTTTACCTGTTGGTCATAAACACTCGCAGTTATTGCGGATTCTGCCTCATTTCATGGACTATTATTCACTGTTTTTGGGTCCCGGAGTGATTTCCACAATTGACGAACCCCGAGGTGCGTTTACATGTCCGTCGTCAACACTCACAACTTTGGCCGATTCTGACCCGTTTCGTGGACTATTACTCACCGTTTTGGGGTCCCGAAGCGATTTCCATAGTTCTTGAACCCCAAAGTGCAATCACATGTCGGTCATCAACACCCATAGTTTTGGCCGATTCTGGCCCGTTTCATGAACTATTACTCACTGTTTTGGGGACCCGCACTAATTCCCACGAGTGACGAACCCCAGGGTGCGTTTATGTGTCGGTCATAAACACTTGCAGTTTTGGCCGATTCTGGCCCGTTTCGTGGACAATTACTCACTGTTTCGGGGTCCCGGACTTATTTCCACGATTGATGAACCCCGGAGCGCATTTACGTGTCGGTCATAAATACTCGTAGTTTTGGCCGATTCTGGCTAGTTTCATGGACTATTACTCACTGTTTTGGGGCCGCGGAGTGATTTCCACGATTGACGAACCCCGGTGTGCGTTTACGTGTCGGTCATCAACACTCGCAGTTTTGGCTGATTCTGGCCTGTTTCATGGACTATTACTGATTGTTTTGGTGTCCCGGACTGATTTCCACGATTGACGAACCCCGGGGTGCGTTTACGTGTTGATCATAAACACTCGCAGTTTTGGCCGATTATGACAAGTTTCATGGACTATTACTCACTGTTTTGGGGTCCGTGAGTGATTTCCATGATTGACCAATCCTGGGGTGCGTTTACGTGTCGGTCATCAACACCCGCAGTTTTGGCCGATTCTGGCTCGTTTCGTGGACTATTATTCACTGTTTTTGGGTCCCGGAGTGATTTCCAAGATTGACGAACCCCGAGGTGCGTGTACATGTCCGTCGTCAACACTCACAACTCTGGCAAATTCTGACCCGTTTCATGGACTATTACTCACCGTTTTAGGGTCCCGGACTTATTTGCACGATTGATGAACCCTGGAGCGCGTTTACGTGTCGGTCATAAATACTCGCAGTTTTGGCCGATTCTGGCCAGTTTCTTGGACTATTACTCACTGTTTTGGGGTCCCGAAGTGATTTCCACGATTGACGAACCCCGGGGTGCGTTTACGTGTTGGTCATAAACACTCGCAGTTATTGCGGATTCTGCCTCATTTCATGGACTATTATTCACTGTTTTTGGGTCCCGGAGTGATTTCCACAATTGACGAACCCCGAGGTGCGTTTACATGTCCGTCGTCAACACTCACAACTTTGGCCCATTCTGACCCGTTTCGTGGACTATTACTCACCGTTTTGGGGTCCCGAAGCGATTTCCATAGTTCTTGAACCCCAGTGTGCAATTAGATGTCGGTCATCAACACCCGTAGTTTTGGCCGATTCTGGGCCGTTTCATGAACTATTACTCACTGTTTTGGGGACCCGGACTAATTCCCACGATTGACGAACCCCGGGGTGCGTTTATGTGTCGGTCATAAACACTTGCAGTTTTGGCCGATTCTGGCCCGTTTCGTGGACAATTACTCACTGTTTCGGGGTCCCGGACTTATTTCCACGATTGATGAACCCTGGAGCGCATTTACGTGTCGGTCATAAATACTCATAGTTTTGGCCGATTCTGGCCAGTTTCTTGGACTATTACTCACTGTTTTGGGGTCCCGAAGTGATTTCCATGATTGACGAACCCCGGCGTGCGTTTACGTGTCGGTCATCAACACCCGCAGTTTTGGCCGATTCTGCCTCGTTTCGTGGACTATTATTCACTGTTTTTGGGTCCCGGAGTGATTTCCACAATTGACGAACCCCGAGGTGCGTTTACATGTCCGTCGTCAACACTCACAACTTTGGCCAATTCTGACCCGTTTCATGGACTATTACTCACCGTTTTGGGGTCCCGAAGCGATTTCCATAGTTCTTGAACCCCAAGGTGCAATTACATGTCGGTCATCAACACCCGAAGTTTTGGCCGATTCTGGCCCGTTTCATGAACTATTACTCACTGTTTTGGGGACCCGGAGTAATTCCCACGATTGACGAACCCCGGGGTGTGTTTATGTGTCGGTCATAAACACATGCAGTTTTGGCCGATTCTGGCCCGTTTCGTGGACAATTACTCACTGTTTCGGGGTCTAGGACTTATTTCCACGATTGATGAACCCCGGAGCGCATTTACGTGTCGGTCATAATTACTCGTAGTTTTGGCCGATTCTGGCTAGTTTCATGGACTATTACTCACTGTTTTGGTGTCGCGGAGTGATTTCCACGATTGACGAACCCCGGGGTGCGTTTACCTGTTGGTCATAAACACTCGCAGTTATTGCGGATTCTGCCTCATTTCATGGACTATTATTCACTGTTTTTGGGTCCCGGAGTGATTTCCACAATTGACGAACCCCGAGGTGCGTTTACATGTCCGTCGTCAACACTCACAACTTTGGCCAATTCTGACCCGTTTCGTGGACTATTACTCACCGTTTTGGGGTCCCGAAGCGATTTCCATAGTTCTTGAACCCCAATGTGCAATTAGATGTCGGTCATCAACACCCGTAGTTTTGGCCGATTCTGGGCCGTTTCATGAACTATTACTCACTGTTTTGGGGACCCGGACTAATTCCCACGATTGACGAACCCCGGGGTGCGTTTATGTGTCGGTCATAAACACTTGCAGTTTTGGCCGATTCTGGCCCGTTTCATGGACAATTACTCACTGTTTCAGGGTCCCGGACTTATTTCCACGATTGATGAACCCTGGAGCGCATTTACGTGTCGGTCATAAATACTCATAGTTTTGGCCGATTCTGCCTCGTTTCGTGGACTATTATTCACTGTTTTTGGGTCCCGGAGTGATTTCCACAATTGACGAACCCCGAGGTGCGTTTACATGTCCGTCGTCAACACTCACAACTTTGGCCAATTCTGACCCGTTTCATGGACTATTACTCACCGTTTTGGGGTCCCGAAGCGATTTCCATAGTTCTTGAACCCCAAGGTGCAATTACATGTCGGTCATCAACACCCGTAGTTTTGGCCGATTCTGGCCCGTTTCATGAACTATTACTCACTGTTTTGGGGACCCGGAGTAATTCCCACGATTGACGAACCCCGGGGTGTGTTTATGTGTCGGTCATAAACACATGCAGTTTTGGCCGATTCTGGCCCGTTTCGTGGACAATTACTCACTGTTTCGGGGTCCCGGACTTATTTCCACGATTGATGAACCCCGGAGCGCATTTACGTGTCGGTCATAATTACTCGTAGTTTTGGCCGATTCTGGCTAGTTTCATGGACTATTACTCACTGTTTTGGTGTCGCGGAGTGATTTCCACGATTGACGAACCCCGGGGTGCGTTTACCTGTTGGTCATAAACACTCGCAGTTATTGCGGATTCTGCCTCATTTCATGGACTATTATTCACTGTTTTTGGGTCCCGGAGTGATTTCCACAATTGACGAACCCCGAGGTGCGTTTACATGTCCGTCGTCAACACTCACAACTTTGGCCAATTCTGACCCGTTTCGTGGACTATTACTCACCGTTTTGGGGTCCCGAAGCGATTTCCATAGTTCTTGAACCCCAATGTGCAATTAGATGTCGGTCATCAACACCCGTAGTTTTGGCCGATTCTGGGCCGTTTCATGAACTATTACTCACTGTTTTGGGGACCCGGACCAATTCCCACGATTGACGAACCCCGGGGTGCGTTTATGTGTCGGTCATAAACACTTGCAGTTTTGGCCGATTCTGGCCCGTTTCGTGGACAATTACTCACTGTTTCGGGGTCCCGGACTTATTTCCACGATTGATGAACCCTGGAGCGCATTTACGTGTCGGTCATAAATACTCATAGTTTTGGCCGATTCTGGCCAGTTTCTTGGACTATTACTCACTGTTTTGGGGTCCCGAAGTGATTTCCATGATTGACGAACCCCGGCGTGCGTTTACGTGTCGGTCATCAACACCCGCAGTTTTGGCCGATTCTGCCTCGTTTCGTGGATTATTATTCACTGTTTTTGGGTCCCGGAGTGATTTCCACAATTGACGAACCCCGAGGTGCGTTTACATGTCCGTCGTCAACACTCACAACTTTGGCCAATTCTGACCCGTTTCATGGACTATTACTCACCGTTTTGTGGTCCCGAAGCGATTTCCATAGTTCTTGAACCCCAAGGTGCAATTACATGTCGGTCATCAACACCCGTAGTTTTGGCCGATTCTGGCCCGTTTCATGAACTATTACTCACTGTTTTGGGGACCCGGAGTAATTCCCACGATTGACGAACCCCGGGGTGTGTTTATGTGTCGGTCATAAACACATGCAGTTTTGGCCGATTCTGGCCCGTTTCGTGGACAATTACTCACTGTTTCGGGGTCCCGGACTTATTTCCACGATTGATGAACCCCGGAGCGCATTTACGTGTCGGTCATAATTACTCGTAGTTTTGGCCGATTCTGGCTAGTTTCATGGACTATTACTCACTGTTTTGGTGTCGCGGAGTGATTTCCACGATTGACGAACCCCGGGGTGCGTTTACCTGTTGGTCATAAACACTCGCAGTTATTGCGGATTCTGCCTCATTTCATGGACTATTATTCACTGTTTTTGGGTCGCGGAGTGATTTCCACAATTGACGAACCCCGAGGTGCGTTTACATGTCCGTCGTCAACACTCACAACTTTGGCCGATTCTGACCCGTTTCGTGGACTATTACTCACCGTTTTGGGGTCCCGAAGCGATTTCCATAGTTCTTGAACCCCAATGTGCAATTAGATGTCGGTCATCAACACCCGTAGTTTTGGCCGATTCTGGGCCGTTTCATGAACTATTACTCACTGTTTTGGGGACCCGGACTAATTCCCACGATTGACGAACCCCGGGGTGCGTTTATGTGTCGGTCATAAACACTTGCAGTTTTGGCCGATTCTGGCCCGTTTCGTGGACAATTACTCACTGTTTCGGGGTCCCGGACTTATTTCCACGATTGATGAACCCTGGAGCGCATTTACGTGTCGGTCATAAATACTCATAGTTTTGGCCGATTCTGGCCAGTTTCTTGGACTATTACTCACTGTTTTGGGGTCCCGAAGTGATTTCCATGATTGACGAACCCCGGCGTGCGTTTACGTGTCGGTCATCAACACCCGCAATTTTGGCCGATTCTGCCTCGTTTCGTGGACTATTATTCACTGTTTTTGGGTCCCGGAGTGATTTCCACAATTGACGAACCCCGAGGTGCGTTTACATGTCCGTCGTCAACACTCACAACTTTGGCCAATTCTGACCCGTTTCATGGACTATTACTCACCGTTTTGGGGTCCCGAAGCGATTTCCATAGTTCTTGAACCCCAAGGTGCAATTACATGTCGGTCATCAACACCCGTAGTTTTGGCCGATTCTGGCCCGTTTCATGAACTATTACTCACTGTTTTGGGGACCCGGAGTAATTCCCACGATTGACGAACCCCGGGGTGTGTTTATGTGTCGGTCATAAACACATGCAGTTTTGGCCGATTCTGGCCCGTTTCGTGGACAATTACTCACTGTTTCGGGGTCCCGGACTTATTTCCACGATTGATGAACCCCGGAGCGCATTTACGTGTCGGTCATAATTACTCGTAGTTTTGGCCGATTCTGGCTAGTTTCATGGACTATTACTCACTGTTTTGGTGTCACGGAGTGATTTCCACGATTGACGAACCCCGGGGTGCGTTTACCTGTTGGTCATAAACACTCGCAGTTATTGCGGATTCTGCCTCATTTCATGGACTATTATTCACTGTTTTTGGGTCCCGGAATGATTTCCACAATTGACGAACCCCGAGGTGCGTTTACATGTCCGTCGTCAACACTCACAACTTTGGCCGATTCTGACCCGTTTCGTGGACTATTACTCACCGTTTTGGGGTCCCGAAGCGATTTCCATAGTTCTTGAACCCCAATGTGCAATTAGATGTCGGTCATCAACACCCGTAGTTTTGGCCGATTCTGGGCCGTTTCATGAACTATTACTCACTGTTTTGGGGACCCGGACTAATTCCCACGATTGACGAACCCCGGGGTGCGTTTATGTGTCGGTCATAAACACTTGCAGTTTTGGCCGATTCTGGCCCGTTTCGTGGACAATTACTCACTGTTTCGGGGTCCCGGACTTATTTCCACGATTGATGAACCCCGGAGCGCATTTACGTGTCGGTCATAAATACTCGTAGTTTTGGCCGATTCTGGCTAGTTTCATGGACTATTACTCACTGTTTTGGGGCCGCGGAGTGATTTCCACGATTGACGAACCCCGGGGTGCGTTTACGTGTCGGTCATCAACACTCGCAGTTTTGGCCGATTCTGGCCTGTTTCATGGACTATTACTGATTGTTTTGGTGTCGCGGAGTGATTTCCACGATTGACGAACCCCGGGGTGCGTTTACGTGTCGATCATAAACACTCGCAGTTTTGGCCGATTATGACAAGTTTCATGGACTATTACTCACTGTTTTGGGGTCCGTGAGTGATTTCCATGATTGACCAATCCTGGGGTGCGTTTACGTGTCGGTCATCAACACCCGCAGTTTTGGCCGATTCTGGCTCGTTTCGTGGACTATTATTCACTGTTTTTGGGTCCCGGAGTGATTTCCAAGATTGACGAACCCCGAGGTGCGTTTACATGTCCGTCGTCAACACTCACAACTCTGGCAAATTCTGACCCGTTTCGTGGACTATTACTCACCGTTTTAGGGTCCCGGACTTATTTGCACGATTGATGAACCCTGGAGCGCGTTTACGTGTCGGTCATAAATACTCGCAGTTTTGGCCGATTCTGGCCCGTTTCGTGGACAATTACTCACTGTTTCGGGGTCCCGGACTTATTTCCACGATTGATGAACCCTGGAGCGCATTTACGTGTCGGTCATAAATACTCATAGTTTTGGCCGATTCTGGCCAGTTTCTTGGACTATTACTCACTGTTTTGGGGTCCCGAAGTGATTTCCATGATTGACGAACCCCGGCGTGCGTTTACGTGTCGGTCATCAACACCCGCAGTTTTGGCCGATTCTGCCTCGTTTCGTGGACTATTATTCACTGTTTTTGGGTCCCGGAGTGATTTCCACAATTGACGAACCCCGAGGTGCGTTTACATGTCCGTCGTCAACACTCACAACTTTGGCCAATTCTGACCCGTTTCATGGACTATTACTCACCGTTTTGGGGTCCCGAAGCGATTTCCATAGTTCTTGAACCCCAAGGTGCAATTACATGTCGGTCATCAACACCCGTAGTTTTGGCCGATTCTGGCCCGTTTCATGAACTATTACTCACTGTTTTGGGGACCCGGAGTAATTCCCACGATTGACGAACCCCGGGGTGTGTTTATGTGTCGGTCATAAACACATGCAGTTTTGGCCAATTCTGGCCCGTTTCGTGGACAATTACTCACTGTTTCGGGGTCCCGGACTTATTTCCACGATTGATGAACCCCGGAGCGCATTTACGTGTCGGTCATAATTACTCGTAGTTTTGGCCGATTCTGGCTAGTTTCATGGACTATTACTCACTGTTTTGGTGTCGCGGAGTGATTTCCACGATTGACGAACCCCGGGGTGCGTTTACCTGTTGGTCATAAACACTCGCAGTTATTGCGGATTCTGCCTCATTTCATGGACTATTATTCACTGTTTTTGGGTCCCGGAGTGATTTCCACAATTGACGAACCCCGAGGTGCGTTTACATGTCCGTCGTCAACACTCACAACTTTGGCCAATTCTGACCCGTTTCGTGGACTATTACTCACCGTTTTGGGGTCCCGAAGCGATTTCCATAGTTCTTGAACCCCAATGTGCAATTAGATGTCGGTCATCAACACCCGTAGTTTTGGCCGATTCTGGGCCATTTCATGAACTATTACTCACTGTTTTGGGGACCCGGACTAATTCCCACGATTGACGAACCCCGGGGTGCGTTTATGTGTCGGTCATAAACACTTGCAGTTTTGGCCGATTCTGGCCCGTTTCATGGACAATTACTCACTGTTTCGGGGTCCCGCACTTATTTCCACGATTGATGAACCCTGGAGCGCATTTACGTGTCGGTCATAAATACTCATAGTTTTGGCCGATTCTGGCCAGTTTCTTGGACTATTACTCACTGTTTTGGGGTCCCGAAGTGATTTCCATGATTGACGAACCCCGGCGTGCGTTTACGTGTCGGTCATCAACACCCGCAGTTTTGGCCGATTCTGCCTCGTTTCGTGGACTATTATTCACTGTTTTTGGCTCCCGGAGTGATTTCCACAATTGACGAACCCCGAGGTGCGTTTACATGTCCGTCGTCAACACTCACAACTTTGGCCAATTCTGACCCGTTTCATGGACTATTACTCACCGTTTTGGGGTCCCGAAGCGATTTCCATAGTTCTTGAACCCCAAGGTGCAATTACATGTCGGTCATCAACACCCGTAGTTTTGGCCGATTCTGGGCCGTTTCATGAACTATTACTCACTGTTTTGGGGACCCGGAGTAATACCCACGATTGACGAACCCCGGGGTGTGTTTATGTGTCGGTCATAAACACATGCAGTTTTGGCCGATTCTGGCCCGTTTCGTGGACAATTACTCACTGTTTCGGGGTCCCGGACTTATTTCCACGATTGATGAACCCCGGAGCGCATTTACGTGTCGGTCATAATTACTCGTAGTTTTGGCCGATTCTGGCTAGTTTCATGGACTATTACTCACTGTTTTGGTGTCGCGGAGTGATTTCCACGATTGACGAACCCCGGGGTGCGTTTACCTGTTGGTCATAAACACTCGCAGTTATTGCGGATTCTGCCTCATTTCATGGACTATTATTCACTGTTTTTGGGTCCCGGAGTGATTTCCACAATTGATGAACCCCGAGGTGCGTTTACATGTCCGTCGTCAACACTCACAACTTTGGCCGATTCTGACCCGTTTCGTGGACTATTACTCACCGTTTTGGGGTCCCGAAGCGATTTCCATAGTTCTTGAACCCCAAAGTGCAATCACATGTCGGTCATCAACACCCATAGTTTTGGCCGATTCTGGCCCGTTTCATGAACTATTACTCACTGTTTTGGGGACCCGCACTAATTCCCACGAGTGACGAACCCCAGGGTGCGTTTATGTGTCGGTCATAAACACTTGCAGTTTTGGCCGATTCTGGCCCGTTTCGTGGACAATTACTCACTGTTTCGGGGTCCCGGACTTATTTCCACGATTGATGAACCCCGGAGCGCATTTACGTGTCGGTCATAAATACTCGTAGTTTTGGCCGATTCTGGCCCGTTTCGTGGACAATTACTCACTGTTTCGGGGTCCCGGACTTATTACCACGATTGATGAACCCCGGGGTGCATTTACGTGTCGGTCATAATTACTCGCAGTTTTGGCCGATTCTGGCCTGTTTCATGGACTATTACTGATTGTTTTGGTGTCGCGGAGTGATTTCCACGATTGACGAACCCCGGGGTGCGTTTACCTGTTGGTCATAAACACTCGCAGTTATTGCGGATTCTGCCTCATTTCATGGACTATTATTCACTGTTTTTGGGTCCCGGAGTGATTTCCACAATTGACGAACCCCGAGGTGCGTTTACATGTCCGTCGTCAACACTCACAACTTTGGCCGATTCTGACCCGTTTCGTGGACTATTACTAACCGTTTTGGGGTCCCGAAGCGATTTCCATAGTTCTTGAACCCCAAAGTGCAATCACATGTCGGTCATCAACACCCATAGTTTTGGCCGATTCTGGCCCCTTTCATGAACTATTACTCACTGTTTTGGGGACCCGCACTAATTCCCACGAGTGACGAACCCCAGGGTGCGTTTATGTGTCGGTCATAAACACTTGCAGTTTTGGCCGATTCTGGCCCGTTTCGTGGACAATTACTCACTGTTTCGGGGTCCCGGACTTATTTCCACGATTGATGAACCCCGGGGTGCGTTTACGTGTCGGTCATCAACACTCGCAGTTTTGGCCGATTCTGGCCTGTTTCATGGACTATTACTGATTGTTTTGGTGTCGCGGAGTGATTTCCACGATTGACGAACCCCGGGGTGCGTTTACCTGTTGGTCATAAACACTCGCAGTTATTGCGGATTCTGCCTCATTTCATGGACTATTATTCACTGTTTTTGGGTCCCGGAGTGATTTCCACAATTGACGAACCCCGAGGTGCGTTTACATGTCCGTCATCAACACTCACAACTTTGGCCGATTCTGACCCGTTTCGTGGACTATTACTCACCGTTTTGGGGTCCCGAAGCGATTTCCATAGTTCTTGAACCCCAAAGTGCAATCACATGTCGGTCATCAACACCCATAGTTTTGGCCGATTCTGGCCCGTTTCATGAACTATTACTCACTGTTTTGGGGACCCGCACTAATTCCCACGAGTGACGAACCCCAGGGTGCGTTTATGTGTCGGTCATAAACACTTGCAGTTTTGGCCGATTCTGGCCCGTTTCGTGGACAATTACTCACTGTTTCGGGGTCCCGGACTTATTTCCACGATTGATGAACCCCGGAGCGCATTTACGTGTCGGTCATAAATACTCGTAGTTTTGGCCGATTCTGGCTAGTTTCATGGACTATTACTCACTGTTTTGGGGCCGCGGAGTGATTTCCACGATTGACGAACCCCGGGGTGCGTTTACGTGTCGGTCATCAACACTCGCAGTTTTGGCCGATTCTGGCCTGTTTCATGGACTATTACTGATTGTTTTGGTGTCCCGGACTGATTTCCACGATTGACGAACCCCGGGGTGCGTTTACGTGTCGATCATAAACACTCGCAGTTTTGGCCGATTATGACAAGTTTCATGGACTATTACTCACTGTTTTGGGGTCCGTGAGTGATTTCCATGATTGACCAATCCTGGGGTGCGTTTACGTGTCGGTCATCAACACCCGCAGTTTTGGCCGATTCTGGCTCGTTTCGTGGACTATTATTCACTGTTTTTGGGTCCCGGAGTGATTTCCAAGATTGACGAACCCCGAGGTGCGTTTACATGTCCGTCGTCAACACTCACAACTCTGTCAAATTCTGACCCGTTTCGTGGACTATTACTCACCGTTTTAGGGTCCCGGACTTATTTGCACGATTGATGAACCCTGGAGCGCATTTACGTGTCGGTCATAATTACTCGTAGTTTTGGCCGATTCTGGCTAGTTTCATGGACTATTACTCACTGTTTTGGTGTCGCGGAGTGATTTCCACGATTGACGAACCCCGGGGTGCGTTTACCTGTTGGTCATAAACACTCGCAGTTATTGCGGATTCTGCCTCATTTCATGGACTATTATTCACTGTTTTTGGGTCCCGGAGTGATTTCCACAATTGACGAACCCCGAGGTGCGTTTACATGTCCGTCGTCAACACTCACAACTTTGGCCAATTCTGACCCGTTTCGTGGACTATTACTCACCGTTTTGGGGTCCCGAAGCGATTTCCATAGTTCTTGAACCCCAATGTGCAATTAGATGTCGGTCATCAACACCCGTAGTTTTGGCCGATTCTGGGCCATTTCATGAACTATTACTCACTGTTTTGGGGACCCGGACTAATTCCCACGATTGACGAACCCCGGGGTGCGTTTATGTGTCGGTCATAAACACTTGCAGTTTTGGCCGATTCTGGCCCGTTTCATGGACAATTACTCACTGTTTCGGGGTCCCGCACTTATTTCCACGATTGATGAACCCTGGAGCGCATTTACGTGTCGGTCATAAATACTCATAGTTTTGGCCGATTCTGGCCAGTTTCTTGGACTATTACTCACTGTTTTGGGGTCCCGAAGTGATTTCCATGATTGACGAACCCCGGCGTGCGTTTACGTGTCGGTCATCAACACCCGCAGTTTTGGCCGATTCTGCCTCGTTTCGTGGACTATTATTCACTGTTTTTGGCTCCCGGAGTGATTTCCACAATTGACGAACCCCGAGGTGCGTTTACATGTCCGTCGTCAACACTCACAACTTTGGCCAATTCTGACCCGTTTCATGGACTATTACTCACCGTTTTGGGGTCCCGAAGCGATTTCCATAGTTCTTGAACCCCAAGATGCAATTACATGTCGGTCATCAACACCCGTAGTTTTGGCCGATTCTGGGCCGTTTCATGAACTATTACTCACTGTTTTGGGGACCCGGAGTAATACCCACGATTGACGAACCCCGGGGTGTGTTTATGTGTCGGTCATAAACACATGCAGTTTTGGCCGATTCTGGCCCGTTTCGTGGACAATTACTCACTGTTTCGGGGTCCCGGACTTATTTCCACGATTGATGAACCCCGGAGCGCATTTACGTGTCGGTCATAATTACTCGTAGTTTTGGCCGATTCTGGCTAGTTTCATGGACTATTACTCACTGTTTTGGTGTCGCGGAGTGATTTCCACGATTGACGAACCCCGGGGTGCGTTTACCTGTTGGTCATAAACACTCGCAGTTATTGCGGATTCTGCCTCATTTCATGGACTATTATTCACTGTTTTTGGGTCCCGGAGTGATTTCCACAATTGATGAACCCCGAGGTGCGTTTACATGTCCGTCGTCAACACTCACAACTTTGGCCGATTCTGACCCGTTTCGTGGACTATTACTCACCGTTTTGGGGTCCCGAAGCGATTTCCATAGTTCTTGAACCCCAAAGTGCAATCACATGTCGGTCATCAACACCCATAGTTTTGGCCGATTCTGGCCCGTTTCATGAACTATTACTCACTGTTTTGGGGACCCGCACTAATTCCCACGAGTGACGAACCCCAGGGTGCGTTTATGTGTCGGTCATAAACACTTGCAGTTTTGGCCGATTCTGGCCCGTTTCGTGGACAATTACTCACTGTTTCGGGGTCCCGGACTTATTTCCACGATTGATGAACCCCGGAGCGCATTTACGTGTCGGTCATAAATACTCGTAGTTTTGGCCGATTCTGGCCCGTTTCGTGGACAATTACTCACTGTTTCGGGGTCCCGGACTTATTACCACGATTGATGAACCGCGGGGTGCATTTACGTGTCGGTCATAATTACTCGCAGTTTTGGCCGATTCTGGCCTGTTTCATGGACTATTACTGATTGTTTTGGTGTCGCGGAGTGATTTCCACGATTGACGAACCCCGGGGTGCGTTTACCTGTTGGTCATAAACACTCGCAGTTATTGCGGATTCTGCCTCATTTCATGGACTATTATTCACTGTTTTTGGGTCCCGGAGTGATTTCCACAATTGACGAACCCCGAGGTGCGTTTACATGTCCGTCGTCAACACTCACAACTTTGGCCGATTCTGACCCGTTTCGTGGACTATTACTCACCGTTTTGGGGTCCCGAAGCGATTTCCATAGTTCTTGAACCCCAAAGTGCAATCACATGTCGGTCATCAACACCCATAGTTTTGGCCGATTCTGGCCCGTTTCATGAACTATTACTCACTGTTTTGGGGACCCGCACTAATTCCCACGAGTGACGAACCCCAGGGTGCGTTTATGTGTCGGTCATAAACACTTGCAGTTTTGGCCGATTCTGGCCCGTTTCATGGACAATTACTCACTGTTTCGGGGTCCCGGACTTATTTCCACGATTGATGAACCCCGGGGTGCGTTTACGTGTCGGTCATCAACACTCGCAGTTTTGGCCGATTCTGGCCTGTTTCATGGACTATTACTGATTGTTTTGGTGTCGCGGAGTGATTTCCACGATTGACGAACCCCGGGGTGCGTTTACCTGTTGGTCATAAACACTCGCAGTTATTGCGGATTCTGCCTCATTTCATGGACTATTATTCACTGTTTTTGGGTCCCGGAGTGATTTCCACAATTGACGAACCCCGAGGTGCGTTTACATGTCCGTCATCAACACTCACAACTTTGGCCGATTCTGACCCGTTTCGTGGACTATTACTCACCGTTTTGGGGTCCCGAAGCGATTTCCATAGTTCTTGAACCCCAAAGTGCAATCACATGTCGGTCATCAACACCCATAGTTTTGGCCGATTCTGGCCCGTTTCATGAACTATTACTCACTGTTTTGGGGACCCGCACTAATTCCCACGAGTGACGAACCCCAGGGTGCGTTTATGTGTCGGTCATAAACACTTGCAGTTTTGGCCGATTCTGGCCCGTTTCGTGGACAATTACTCACTGTTTCGGGGTCCCGGACTTATTTCCACGATTGATGAACCCCGGAGCGCATTTACGTGTCGGTCATAAATACTCGTAGTTTTGGCCGATTCTGGCTAGTTTCATGGACTATTACTCACTGTTTTGGGGCCGCGGAGTGATTTCCACGATTGACGAACCCCGGGGTGCGTTTACGTGTCGGTCATCAACACTCGCAGTTTTGGCCGATTATGACAAGTTTCATGGACTATTACTCACTGTTTTGGGGTCCGTGAGTGATTTCCATGATTGACCAATCCTGGGGTGCGTTTACGTGTCGGTCATCAACACCCGCAGTTTTGGCCGATTCTGGCTCGTTTCGTGGACTATTATTCACTGTTTTTGGGTCCCGGGGTGATTTCCAAGATTGACGAACCCCGAGGTGCGTTTACATGTCCGTCGTCAACACTCACAACTCTGGCAAATTCTGACCCGTTTCGTGGACTATTACTCACCGTTTTAGGGTCCCGGACTTATTTGCACGATTGATGAACCCTGGAGCGCATTTACGTGTCGGTCATAATTACTCGTAGTTTTGGCCGATTCTGGCTAGTTTCATGGACTATTACTCACTGTTTTGGTGTCGCGGAGTGATTTCCACGATTGACGAACCCCGGGGTGCGTTTACCTGTTGGTCATAAACACTCGCAGTTATTGCGGATTCTGCCTCATTTCATGGACTATTATTCACTGTTTTTGGGTCCCGGAGTGATTTCCACAATTGACGAACCCCGAGGTGCGTTTACATGTCCGTCGTCAACACTCACAACTTTGGCCAATTCTGACCCGTTTCGTGGACTATTACTCACCGTTTTGGGGTCCCCAAGCGATTTCCATAGTTCTTGAACCCCAATGTGCAATTAGATGTCGGTCATCAACACCCGTAGTTTTGGCCGATTCTGGGCCATTTCATGAACTATTACTCACTGTTTTGGGGACCCGGACTAATTCCCACGATTGACGAACCCCGGGGTGCGTTTATGTGTCGGTCATAAACACTTGCAGTTTTGGCCGATTCTGGCCCGTTTCATGGACAATTACTCACTGTTTCGGGGTCCCGGACTTATTTCCACGATTGATGAACCCTGGAGGGCATTTACGTGTCGGTCATAAATACTCATAGTTTTGGCCGATTCTGGCCAGTTTCTTGGACTATTACTCACTGTTTTGGGGTCCCGAAGTGATTTCCATGATTGACGAACCCCGGCGTGCGTTTACGTGTCGGTCATCAACACCCGCAGTTTTGGCCGATTCTGCCTCGTTTCGTGGACTATTATTCACTGTTTTTGGCTCCCGGAGTGATTTCCACAATTGACGAACCCCGAGGTGCGTTTACATGTCCGTCGTCAACACTCACAACTTTGGCCAATTCTGACCCGTTTCATGGACTATTACTCACCGTTTTGGGGTCCCGAAGCGATTTCCATAGTTCTTGAACCCCAAGGTGCAATTACATGTCGGTCATCAACACCCGTAGTTTTGGCCGATTCTGGGCCGTTTCATGAACTATTACTCACTGTTTTGGGGACCCGGAGTAATTCCCACGATTGACGAACCCCGGGGTGTGTTTATGTGTCGGTCATAAACACATGCAGTTTTGGCCGATTCTGGCCCGTTTCGTGGACAATTACTCACTGTTTCGGGGTCCCAGACTTATTTCCACGATTGATGAACCCCGGAGCGCATTTACGTGTCGGTCATAATTACTCGTAGTTTTGGCCGATTCTGGCTAGTTTCATGGACTATTACTCACTGTTTTGGTGTCGCGGAGTGATTTCCACGATTGACGAACCCCGGGGTGCGTTTACCTGTTGGTCATAAACACTCGCAGTTATTGCGGATTCTGCCTCATTTCATGGACTATTATTCACTGTTTTTGGGTCCCGGAGTGATTTCCACAATTGATGAACCCCGAGGTGCGTTTACATGTCCGTCGTCAACACTCACAACTTTGGCCGATTCTGACCCGTTTCGTGGACTATTACTCACCGTTTTGGGGTCCCGAAGCGATTTCCATAGTTCTTGAACCCCAAAGTGCAATCACATGTCGGTCATCAACACCCATAGTTTTGGCCGATTCTGGCCCGTTTCATGAACTATTACTCACTGTTTTGGGGACCCGCACTAATTCCCACGAGTGACGAACCCCAGGGTGCGTTTATGTGTCGGTCATAAACACTTGCAGTTTTGGCCGATTCTGGCCCGTTTCGTGGACAATTACTCACTGTTTCGGGGTCCCGGACTTATTTCCACGATTGATGAACCCCGGAGCGCATTTACGTGTCGGTCATAAATACTCGTAGTTTTGGCCGATTCTGGCCCGTTTCGTGGACAATTACTCACTGTTTCGGGGTCCCGGACTTATTACCACGATTGATGAACCCCGGGGTGCATTTACGTGTCGGTCATAATTACTCGTAGTTTTGGCCGATTCTGGCCTGTTTCATGGACTATTACTGATTGTTTTGGTGTCGCGGAGTGATTTCCACGATTGACGAACCCCGGGGTGCGTTTACCTGTTGGTCATAAACACTCGCAGTTATTGCGGATTCTGCCTCATTTCATGGACTATTATTCACTGTTTTTGGGTCCCGGAGTGATTTCCACAATTGACGAACCCCGAGGTGCGTTTACATGTCCGTCGTCAACACTCACAACTTTGGCCGATTCTGACCCGTTTCGTGGACTATTACTCACCGTTTTGGGGTCCCGAAGCGATTTCCATAGTTCTTGAACCCCAAAGTGCAATCACATGTCGGTCATCAACACCCATAGTTTTGGCCGATTCTGGCCCGTTTCATGAACTATTACTCACTGTTTTGGGGACCCGCACTAATTCCCACGAGTGACGAACCCCAGGGTGCGTTTATGTGTCGGTCATAAACACTTGCAGTTTTGGCCGATTCTGGCCCGTTTCGTGGACAATTACTCACTGTTTCGGGGTCCCGGACTTATTTCCACGATTGATGAACCCCGGAGCGCATTTACGTGTCGGTCATAAATACTCGTAGTTTTGGCCGATTCTGGCTAGTTTCATGGACTATTACTCACTGTTTTGGGGCCGCGGAGTGATTTCCACGATTGACGAACCCCGGGGTGCGTTTACGTGTCGGTCATCAACACTCGCAGTTTTGGCCGATTATGACAAGTTTCATGGACTATTACTCACTGTTTTGGGGTCCGTGAGTGATTTCCATGATTGACCAATCCTGGGGTGCGTTTACGTGTCGGTCATCAACACCCGCAGTTTTGGCCGATTCTGGCTCGTTTCGTGGACTATTATTCACTGTTTTTGGGTCCCGGGGTGATTTCCAAGATTGACGAACCCCGAGGTGCGTTTACATGTCCGTCGTCAACACTCACAACTCTGGCAAATTCTGACCCGTTTCGTGGACTATTACTCACCGTTTTAGGGTCCCGGACTTATTTGCACGATTGATGAACCCTGGAGCGCATTTACGTGTCGGTCATAATTACTCGTAGTTTTGGCCGATTCTGGCTAGTTTCATGGACTATTACTCACTGTTTTGGTGTCGCGGAGTGATTTCCACGATTGACGAACCCCGGGGTGCGTTTACCTGTTGGTCATAAACACTCGCAGTTATTGCGGATTCTGCCTCATTTCATGGACTATTATTCACTGTTTTTGGGTCCCGGAGTGATTTCCACAATTGACGAACCCCGAGGTGCGTTTACATGTCCGTCGTCAACACTCACAACTTTGGCCAATTCTGACCCGTTTCGTGGACTATTACTCACCGTTTTGGGGTCCCCAAGCGATTTCCATAGTTCTTGAACCCCAATGTGCAATTAGATGTCGGTCATCAACACCCGTAGTTTTGGCCGATTCTGGGCCATTTCATGAACTATTACTCACTGTTTTGGGGACCCGGACTAATTCCCACGATTGACGAACCCCGGGGTGCGTTTATGTGTCGGTCATAAACACTTGCAGTTTTGGCCGATTCTGGCCCGTTTCATGGACAATTACTCACTGTTTCGGGGTCCCGGACTTATTTCCACGATTGATGAACCCTGGAGCGCATTTACGTGTCGGTCATAAATACTCATAGTTTTGGCCGATTCTGGCCAGTTTCTTGGACTATTACTCACTGTTTTGGGGTCCCGAAGTGATTTCCATGATTGACGAACCCCGGCGTGCGTTTACGTGTCGGTCATCAACACCCGCAGTTTTGGCCGATTCTGCCTCGTTTCGTGGACTATTATTCACTGTTTTTGGCTCCCGGAGTGATTTCCACAATTGACGAACCCCGAGGTGCGTTTACATGTCCGTCGTCAACACTCACAACTTTGGCCAATTCTGACCCGTTTCATGGACTATTACTCACCGTTTTGGGGTCCCGAAGCGATTTCCATAGTTCTTGAACCCCAAGGTGCAATTACATGTCGGTCATCAACACCCGTAGTTTTGGCCGATTCTGGGCCGTTTCATGAACTATTACTCACTGTTTTGGGGACCCGGAGTAATTCCCACGATTGACGAACCCCGGGGTGTGTTTATGTGTCGGTCATAAACACATGCAGTTTTGGCCGATTCTGGCCCGTTTCGTGGACAATTACTCACTGTTTCGGGGTCCCAGACTTATTTCCACGATTGATGAACCCCGGAGCGCATTTACGTGTCGGTCATAATTACTCGTAGTTTTGGCCGATTCTGGCTAGTTTCATGGACTATTACTCACTGTTTTGGTGTCGCGGAGTGATTTCCACGATTGACGAACCCCGGGGTGCGTTTACCTGTTGGTCATAAACACTCGCAGTTATTGCGGATTCTGCCTCATTTCATGGACTATTATTCACTGTTTTTGGGTCCCGGAGTGATTTCCACAATTGATGAACCCCGAGGTGCGTTTACATGTCCGTCGTCAACACTCACAACTTTGGCCGATTCTGACCCGTTTCGTGGACTATTACTCACCGTTTTGGGGTCCCGAAGCGATTTCCATAGTTCTTGAACCCCAAAGTGCAATCACATGTCGGTCATCAACACCCATAGTTTTGGCCGATTCTGGCCCGTTTCATGAACTATTACTCACTGTTTTGGGGACCCGCACTAATTCCCACGAGTGACGAACCCCAGGGTGCGTTTATGTGTCGGTCATAAACACTTGCAGTTTTGGCCGATTCTGGCCCGTTTCGTGGACAATTACTCACTGTTTCGGGGTCCCGGACTTATTTCCACGATTGATGAACCCCGGAGCGCATTTACGTGTCGGTCATAAATACTCGTAGTTTTGGCCGATTCTGGCCCGTTTCGTGGACAATTACTCACTGTTTCGGGGTCCCGGACTTATTACCACGATTGATGAACCCCGGGGTGCATTTACGTGTCGGTCATAATTACTCGCAGTTTTGGCCGATTCTGGCCTGTTTCATGGACTATTACTGATTGTTTTGGTGTCGCGGAGTGATTTCCACGATTGACGAACCCCGGGGTGCGTTTACCTGTTGGTCATAAACACTCGCAGTTATTGCGGATTCTGCCTCATTTCATGGACTATTATTCACTGTTTTTGGGTCCCGGAGTGATTTCCACAATTGACGAACCCCGAGGTGCGTTTACATGTCCGTCGTCAACACTCACAACTTTGGCCGATTCTGACCCGTTTCGTGGACTATTACTCACCGTTTTGGGGTCCCGAAGCGATTTCCATAGTTCTTGAACCCCAAAGTGCAATCACATGTCGGTCATCAACACCCATAGTTTTGGCCGATTCTGGCCCGTTTCATGAACTATTACTCACTGTTTTGGGGACCCGCACTAATTCCCACGAGTGACGAACCCCAGGGTGCGTTTATGTGTCGGTCATAAACACTTGCAGTTTTGGCCGATTCTGGCCCGTTTCGTGGACAATTACTCACTGTTTCGGGGTCCCGGACTTATTTCCACGATTGATGAACCCCGGAGCGCATTTACGTGTCGGTCATAAATACTCGTAGTTTTGGCCGATTCTGGCTAGTTTCATGGACTATTACTCACTGTTTTGGGGCCGCGGAGTGATTTCCACGATTGACGAACCCCGGGGTGCGTTTACGTGTCGGTCATCAACACTCGCAGTTTTGGCCGATTCTGGCCTGTTTCATGGACTATTACTGATTGTTTTGGTGTCGCGGAGTGATTTCCACGATTGACGAACCCCGGGGTGCGTTTACCTGTTGGTCATAAACACTCGCAGTTATTGCGGATTCTGCCTCATTTCATGGACTATTATTCACTGTTTTTGGGTCCCGGAGTGATTTCCACAATTGACGAACCCCGAGGTGCGTTTACATGTCCGTCATCAACACTCACAACTTTGGCCGATTCTGACCCGTTTCGTGGACTATTACTCACCGTTTTGGGGTCCCGAAGCGATTTCCATAGTTCTTGAACCCCAAAGTGCAATCACATGTCGGTCATCAACACCCATAGTTTTGGCCGATTCTGGCCCGTTTCATGAACTATTACTCACTGTTTTGGGGACCCGCACTAATTCCCACGAGTGACGAACCCCAGGGTGCGTTTATGTGTCGGTCATAAACACTTGCAGTTTTGGCCGATTCTGGCCCGTTTCGTGGACAATTACTCACTGTTTCGGGGTCCCGGACTTATTTCCACGATTGATGAACCCCGGAGCGCATTTACGTGTCGGTCATAAATACTCGTAGTTTTGGCCGATTCTGGCTAGTTTCATGGACTATTACTCACTGTTTTGGGGCCGCGGAGTGATTTCCACGATTGACGAACCCCGGGGTGCGTTTACGTGTCGGTCATCAACACTCGCAGTTTTGGCCGATTATGACAAGTTTCATGGACTATTACTCACTGTTTTGGGGTCCGTGAGTGATTTCCATGATTGACCAATCCTGGGGTGCGTTTACGTGTCGGTCATCAACACCCGCAGTTTTGGCCGATTCTGGCTCGTTTCGTGGACTATTATTCACTGTTTTTGGGTCCCGGAGTGATTTCCAAGATTGACGAACCCCGAGGTGCGTTTACATGTCCGTCGTCAACACTCACAACTCTGGCAAATTCTGACCCGTTTCGTGGACTATTACTCACCGTTTCGGGGTCCCGGACTTATTTGCACGATTGATGAACCCCGGAGCGCATTTACGTGTCGGTCATAATTACTCGTAGTTTTGGCCGATTCTGGCTAGTTTCATGGACTATTACTCACTGTTTTGGTGTCGCGGAGTGATTTCCACGATTGACGAACCCCGGGGTGCGTTTACCTGTTGGTCATAAACACTCGCAGTTATTGCGGATTCTGCCTCATTTCATGGACTATTATTCACTGTTTTTGGGTCCCGGAGTGATTTCCACAATTGATGAACCCCGAGGTGCGTTTACATGTCCGTCGTCAACACTCACAACTTTGGCCGATTCTGACCCGTTTCGTGGACTATTACTCACCGTTTTGGGGTCCCGAAGCGATTTCCATAGTTCTTGAACCCCAAAGTGCAATCACATGTCGGTCATCAACACCCATAGTTTTGGCCGATTCTGGCCCGTTTCATGAACTATTACTCACTGTTTTGGGGACCCGCACTAATTCCCACGAGTGACGAACCCCAGGGTGCGTTTATGTGTCGGTCATAAACACTTGCAGTTTTGGCCGATTCTGGCCCGTTTCGTGGACAATTACTCACTGTTTCGGGGTCCCGGACTTATTTCCACGATTGATGAACCCCGGAGCGCATTTACGTGTCGGTCATAAATACTCGTAGTTTTGGCCGATTCTGGCTAGTTTCATGGACTATTACTCACTGTTTTGGGGCCGCGGAGTGATTTCCACGATTGACGAACCCCGGGGTGCGTTTACGTGTCGGTCATCAACACTCGCAGTTTTGGCCGATTATGACAAGTTTCATGGACTATTACTCACTGTTTTGGGGTCCGTGAGTGATTTCCATGATTGACCAATCCTGGGGTGCGTTTACGTGTCGGTCATCAACACCCGCAGTTTTGGCCGATTCTGGCTCGTTTCGTGGACTATTATTCACTGTTTTTGGGTCCCGGAGTGATTTCCAAGATTGACGAACCCCGAGGTGCGTTTACATGTCCGTCGTCAACACTCACAACTCTGGCAAATTCTGACCCGTTTCGTGGACTATTACTCACCGTTTCGGGGTCCCGGACTTATTTGCACGATTGATGAACCCCGGAGCGCATTTACGTGTCGGTCATAATTACTCGTAGTTTTGGCCGATTCTGGCTAGTTTCATGGACTATTACTCACTGTTTTGGTGTCGCGGAGTGATTTCCACGATTGACGAACCCCGGGGTGCGTTTACGTGTCGGTCATCAACACTCGCAGTTTTGGCCGATTCTGGCCTGTTTCATGGACTATTACTGATTGTTTTGGTGTCGCGGAGTGATTTCCACGATTGACGAACCCCGGGGTGCGTTTACCTGTTGGTCATAAACACTCGCAGTTATTGCGGATTCTGCCTCATTTCATGGACTATTATTCACTGTTTTTGGGTCCCGGAGTGATTTCCACAATTGACGAACCCCGAGGTGCGTTTACATGTCCGTCATCAACACTCACAACTTTGGCCGATTCTGACCCGTTTCGTGGACTATTACTCACCGTTTTGGGGTCCCGAAGCGATTTCCATAGTTCTTGAACCCCAAAGTGCAATCACATGTCGGTCATCAACACCCATAGTTTTGGCCGATTCTGGCCCGTTTCATGAACTATTACTCACTGTTTTGGGGACCCGCACTAATTCCCACGAGTGACGAACCCCAGGGTGCGTTTATGTGTCGGTCATAAACACTTGCAGTTTTGGCCGATTCTGGCCCGTTTCGTGGACAATTACTCACTGTTTCGGGGTCCCGGACTTATTTCCACGATTGATGAACCCCGGAGCGCATTTACGTGTCGGTCATAAATACTCGTAGTTTTGGCCGATTCTGGCTAGTTTCATGGACTATTACTCACTGTTTTGGGGCCGCGGAGTGATTTCCACGATTGACGAACCCCGGGGTGCGTTTACGTGTCGGTCATCAACACTCGCAGTTTTGGCCGATTATGACAAGTTTCATGGACTATTACTCACTGTTTTGGGGTCCGTGAGTGATTTCCATGATTGACCAATCCTGGGGTGCGTTTACGTGTCGGTCATCAACACCCGCAGTTTTGGCCGATTCTGGCTCGTTTCGTGGACTATTATTCACTGTTTTTGGGTCCCGGAGTGATTTCCAAGATTGACGAACCCCGAGGTGCGTTTACATGTCCGTCGTCAACACTCACAACTCTGGCAAATTCTGACCCGTTTCGTGGACTATTACTCACCGTTTCGGGGTCCCGGACTTATTTGCACGATTGATGAACCCCGGAGCGCATTTACGTGTCGGTCATAATTACTCGTAGTTTTGGCCGATTCTGGCTAGTTTCATGGACTATTACTCACTGTTTTGGTGTCGCGGAGTGATTTCCACGATTGACGAACCCCGGGGTGCGTTTACCTGTTGGTCATAAACACTCGCAGTTATTGCGGATTCTGCCTCATTTCATGGACTATTATTCACTGTTTTTGGGTCCCGGAGTGATTTCCACAATTGATGAACCCCGAGGTGCGTTTACATGTCCGTCGTCAACACTCACAACTTTGGCCGATTCTGACCCGTTTCGTGGACTATTACTCACCGTTTTGGGGTCCCGAAGCGATTTCCATAGTTCTTGAACCCCAAAGTGCAATCACATGTCGGTCATCAACACCCATAGTTTTGGCCGATTCTGGCCCGTTTCATGAACTATTACTCACTGTTTTGGGGACCCGCACTAATTCCCACGAGTGACGAACCCCAGGGTGCGTTTATGTGTCGGTCATAAACACTTGCAGTTTTGGCCGATTCTGGCCCGTTTCGTGGACAATTACTCACTGTTTCGGGGTCCCGGACTTATTTCCACGATTGATGAACCCCGGAGCGCATTTACGTGTCGGTCATAAATACTCGTAGTTTTGGCCGATTCTGGCCCGTTTCGTGGACAATTACTCACTGTTTCGGGGTCCCGGACTTATTACCACGATTGATGAACCCCGGGGTGCATTTACGTGTCGGTCATAATTACTCGCAGTTTTGGCCGATTCTGGCCTGTTTCATGGACTATTACTGATTGTTTTGGTGTCGCGGAGTGATTTCCACGATTGACGAACCCCGGGGTGCGTTTACCTGTTGGTCATAAACACTCGCAGTTATTGCGGATTCTGCCTCATTTCATGGACTATTATTCACTGTTTTTGGGTCCCGGAGTGATTTCCACAATTGACGAACCCCGAGGTGCGTTTACATGTCCGTCGTCAACACTCACAACTTTGGCCGATTCTGACCCGTTTCGTGGACTATTACTCACCGTTTTGGGGTCCCGAAGCGATTTCCATAGTTCTTGAACCCCAAAGTGCAATCACATGTTGGTCATCAACACCCATAGTTTTGGCCGATTCTGGCCCGTTTCATGAACTATTACTCACTGTTTTGGGGACCCGCACTAATTCCCACGAGTGACGAACCCCAGGGTGCGTTTATGTGTCGGTCATAAACACTTGCAGTTTTGGCCGATTCTGGCCCGTTTCGTGGACAATTACTCACTGTTTCGGGGTCCCGGACTTATTTCCACGATTGATGAACCCCGGAGCGCATTTACGTGTCGGTCATAAATACTCGTAGTTTTGGCCGATTCTGGCTAGTTTCATGGACTATTACTCACTGTTTTGGGGCCGCGGAGTGATTTCCACGATTGACGAACCCCGGGGTGCGTTTACGTGTCGGTCATCAACACTCGCAGTTTTGGCCGATTATGACAAGTTTCATGGACTATTACTCACTGTTTTGGGGTCCGTGAGTGATTTCCATGATTGACCAATCCTGGGGTGCGTTTACGTGTCGGTCATCAACACCCGCAGTTTTGGCCGATTCTGGCTCGTTTCGTGGACTATTATTCACTGTTTTTGGGTCCCGGAGTGATTTCCAAGATTGACGAACCCCGAGGTGCGTTTACATGTCCGTCGTCAACACTCACAACTCTGGCAAATTCTGACCCGTTTCGTGGACTATTACTCACCGTTTTAGGGTCCCGGACTTATTTGCACGATTGATGAACCCTGGAGCGCATTTACGTGTCGGTCATAATTACTCGTAGTTTTGGCCGATTCTGGCTAGTTTCATGGACTATTACTCACTGTTTTGGTGTCGCGGAGTGATTTCCACGATTGACGAACCCCGGGGTGCGTTTACCTGTTGGTCATAAACACTCGCAGTTATTGCGGATTCTGCCTCATTTCATGGACTATTATTCACTGTTTTTGGGTCCCGGAGTGATTTCCACAATTGACGAACCCCGAGGTGCGTTTACATGTCCGTCGTCAACACTCACAACTTTGGCCAATTCTGACCCGTTTCGTGGACTATTACTCACCGTTTTGGGGTCCCCAAGCGATTTCCATAGTTCTTGAACCCCAATGTGCAATTAGATGTCGGTCATCAACACCCGTAGTTTTGGCCGATTCTGGGCCATTTCATGAACTATTACTCACTGTTTTGGGGACCCGGACTAATTCCCACGATTGACGAACCCCGGGGTGCGTTTATGTGTCGGTCATAAACACTTGCAGTTTTGGCCGATTCTGGCCCGTTTCATGGACAATTACTCACTGTTTCGGGGTCCCGGACTTATTTCCACGATTGATGAACCCTGGAGCGCATTTACGTGTCGGTCATAAATACTCATAGTTTTGGCCGATTCTGGCCAGTTTCTTGGACTATTACTCACTGTTTTGGGGTCCCGAAGTGATTTCCATGATTGACGAACCCCGGCGTGCGTTTACGTGTCGGTCATCAACACCCGCAGTTTTGGCCGATTCTGCCTCGTTTCGTGGACTATTATTCACTGTTTTTGGCTCCCGGAGTGATTTCCACAATTGACGAACCCCGAGGTGCGTTTACATGTCCGTCGTCAACACTCACAACTTTGGCCAATTCTGACCCGTTTCATGGACTATTACTCACCGTTTTGGGGTCCCGAAGCGATTTCCATAGTTCTTGAACCCCAAGGTGCAATTACATGTCGGTCATCAACACCCGTAGTTTTGGCCGATTCTGGGCCGTTTCATGAACTATTACTCACTGTTTTGGGGACCCGGAGTAATTCCCACGATTGACGAACCCCGGGGTGTGTTTATGTGTCGGTCATAAACACATGCAGTTTTGGCCGATTCTGGCCCGTTTCGTGGACAATTACTCACTGTTTCGGGGTCCCGGACTTATTTCCACGATTGATGAACCCCGGAGCGCATTTACGTGTCGGTCATAATTACTCGTAGTTTTGGCCGATTCTGGCTAGTTTCATGGACTATTACTCACTGTTTTGGTGTCGCGGAGTGATTTCCACGATTGACGAACCCCGGGGTGCGTTTACCTGTTGGTCATAAACACTCGCAGTTATTGCGGATTCTGCCTCATTTCATGGACTATTATTCACTGTTTTTGGGTCCCGGAGTGATTTCCACAATTGATGAACCCCGAGGTGCGTTTACATGTCCGTCGTCAACACTCACAACTTTGGCCGATTCTGACCCGTTTCGTGGACTATTACTCACCGTTTTGGGGTCCCGAAGCGATTTCCATAGTTCTTGAATCCCAAAGTGCAATCACATGTCGGTCATCAACACCCATAGTTTTGGCCGATTCTGGCCCGTTTCATGAACTATTACTCACTGTTTTGGGGACCCGCACTAATTCCCACGAGTGACGAACCCCAGGGTGCGTTTATGTGTCGGTCATAAACACTTGCAGTTTTGGCCGATTCTGGCCCGTTTCGTGGACAATTACTCACTGTTTCGGGGTCCCGGACTTATTTCCACGATTGATGAACCCCGGAGCGCATTTACGTGTCGGTCATAAATACTCGTAGTTTTGGCCGATTCTGGCCCGTTTCGTGGACAATTACTCACTGTTTCGGGGTCCCGGACTTATTACCACGATTGATGAACCCCGGGGTGCATTTACGTGTCGGTCATAATTACTCGCAGTTTTGGCCGATTCTGGCCTGTTTCATGGACTATTACTGATTGTTTTGGTGTCGCGGAGTGATTTCCACGATTGACGAACCCCGGGGTGCGTTTACCTGTTGGTCATAAACACTCGCAGTTATTGCGGATTCTGCCTCATTTCATGGACTATTATTCACTGTTTTTGGGTCCCGGAGTGATTTCCACAATTGACGAACCCCGAGGTGCGTTTACATGTCCGTCGTCAACACTCACAACTTTGGCCGATTCTGACCCGTTTCGTGGACTATTACTCACCGTTTTGGGGTCCCGAAGCGATTTCCATAGTTCTTGAACCCCAAAGTGCAATCACATGTCGGTCATCAACACCCATAGTTTTGGCCGATTCTGGCCCGTTTCATGAACTATTACTCACTGTTTTGGGGACCCGCACTAATTCCCATGAGTGACGAACCCCAGGGTGCGTTTATGTGTCGGTCATAAACACTTGCAGTTTTGGCCGATTCTGGCCCGTTTCGTGGACAATTACTCGCTGTTTCGGGGTCCCGGACTTATTTCCACGATTGATGAACCCCGGAGCGCATTTACGTGTCGGTCATAAATACTCGTAGTTTTGGCCGATTCTGGCTAGTTTCATGGACTATTACTCACTGTTTTGGGGCCGCGGAGTGATTTCCACGATTGACGAACCCCGGGGTGCGTTTACGTGTCGGTCATCAACACTCGCAGTTTTGGCCGATTCTGGCCTGTTTCATGGACTATTACTGATTGTTTTGGTGTCGCGGAGTGATTTCCACGATTGACGAACCCCGGGGTGCGTTTACCTGTTGGTCATAAACACTCGCAGTTATTGCGGATTCTGCCTCATTTCATGGACTATTATTCACTGTTTTTGGGTCCCGGAGTGATTTCCACAATTGACGAACCCCGAGGTGCGTTTACATGTCCGTCATCAACACTCACAACTTTCGCCGATTCTGACCCGTTTCGTGGACTATTACTCACCGTTTTGGGGTCCCGAAGCGATTTCCATAGTTCTTGAACCCCAAAGTGCAATCACATGTCGGTCATCAACACCCATAGTTTTGGCCGATTCTGGCCCGTTTCATGAACTATTACTCACTGTTTTGGGGACCCGCACTAATTCCCACGAGTGACGAACCCCAGGGTGCGTTTATGTGTCGGTCATAAACACTTGCAGTTTTGGCCGATTCTGGCCCGTTTCGTGGACAATTACTCACTGTTTCGGGGTCCCGGACTTATTTCCACGATTGATGAACCCCGGAGCGCATTTACGTGTCGGTCATAAATACTCGTAGTTTTGGCCGATTCTGGCTAGTTTCATGGACTATTACTCACTGTTTTGGGGCCGCGGAGTGATTTCCACGATTGACGAACCCTGGGGTGCGTTTACGTGTCGGTCATCAACACCCGCAGTTTTGGCCGATTCTGGCTCGTTTCGTGGACTATTATTCACTGTTTTTGGGTCCCGGAGTGATTTCCAAGATTGACGAACCCCGAGGTGCGTTTACATGTCCGTCGTCAACACTCACAACTCTGGCAAATTCTGACCCGTTTCGTGGACTATTACTCACCGTTTTAGGGTCCCGGACTTATTTGCACGATTGATGAACCCTGGAGCGCGTTTACGTGTCGGTCATAAATACTCGCAGTTTTGGCCGATTCTGGCCCGTTTCGTGGACAATTACTCACTGTTTCGGGGTCCCAGACTTATTTCCACGATTGATGAACCCTGGAGCGCATTTACGTGTCGGTCATAAATACTCATAGTTTTGGCCGATTCTGGCCAGTTTCTTGGACTATTACTCACTGTTTTGGGGTCCCGAAGTGATTTCCATGATTGACGAACCCCGGCGTGCGTTTACGTGTCGGTCATCAACACCCGCAGTTTTGGCCGATTCTGCCTCGTTTCGTGGACTATTATTCACTGTTTTTGGGTCCCGGAGTGATTTCCACAATTGACGAACCCCGAGGTGCGTTTACATGTCCGTCGTCAACACTCACAACTTTGGCCAATTCTGACCCGTTTCATGGACTATTACTCACCGTTTTGGGGTCCCGAAGCGATTTCCATAGTTCTTGAACCCCAAGGTGCAATTACATGTCGGTCATCAACACCCGTAGTTTTGGCCGATTCTGGCCCGTTTCATGAACTATTACTCACTATTTTGGGGACCCGGAGTAATTCCCACGATTGACGAACCCCGGGGTGTGTTTATGTGTCGGTCATAAACACATGCAGTTTTGGCCGATTCTGGCCCGTTTCGTGGACAATTACTCACTGTTTCGGGGTCCCGGACTTATTTCCACGATTGATGAACCCCGGAGCGCATTTACGTGTCGGTCATAATTACTCGTAGTTTTGGCCGATTCTGGCTAGTTTCATGGACTATTACTCACTGTTTTGGTGTCGCGGAGTGATTTCCACGATTGACGAACCCCGGGGTGCGTTCACCTGTTGGTCATAAACACTCGCAGTTATTGCGGATTCTGCCTCATTTCATGGACTATTATTCACTGTTTTTGGGTCCCGGAGTGATTTCCACAATTGACGAACCCCGAGGTGCGTTTACATGTCCGTCGTCAACACTCACAACTTTGGCCGATTCTGACCCGTTTCGTGGACTATTACTCACCGTTTTGGGGTCCCGAAGCGATTTCCATAGTTCTTGAACCCCAAAGTGCAATCACATGTCGGTCATCAACACCCATAGTTTTGGCCGATTCTGGCCCGTTTCATGAACTATTACTCACTGTTTTGGGGACCCGCACTAATTCCCACGAGTGACGAACCCCAGGGTGCGTTTATGTGTCGGTCATAAACACTTGCAGTTTTGGCCGATTCTGGCCCGTTTCGTGGACAATTACTCACTGTTTCGGGGTCCCGGACTTATTTCCACGATTGATGAACCCCGGAGCGCATTTACGTGTCGGTCATAAATACTCGTAGTTTTGGCCGATTCTGGCCTGTTTCATGGACTATTACTCACTGTTTTGGGGCCGCGGAGTGATTTCCACGATTGACGAACCCCGGGGTGCGTTTACGTGTCGATCATAAACACTCGCAGTTTTGGCCGATTATGACAAGTTTCATGGACTATTACTCACTGTTTTGGGGTCCGTGAGTGATTTCCATGATTGACCAATCCTGGGGTGCGTTTACGTGTCGGTCATCAACACCCGCAGTTTTGGCCGATTCTGGCTCGTTCCGTGGACTATTATTCACTGTTTTTGGGTCCCGGAGTGATTTCCAAGATTGACGAACCCCGAGGTGCGTTTACATGTCCGTCGTCAACACTCACAACTCTGGCAAATTCTGACCCGTTTCGTGGACTATTACTCACCGTTTTAGGGTCCCGGACTTATTTGCACGATTGATGAACCCTGGAGCGCGTTTACGTGTCGGTCATAAATACTCGCAGTTTTGGCCGATTCTGGCCCGTTTCGTGGACAATTACTCACTGTTTCGGGGTCCCGGACTTATTTCCACGATTGATGAACCCTGGAGCGCATTTACGTGTCGGTCATAAATACTCATAGTTTTGGCCGATTCTGGCCAGTTTCTTGGACTATTACTCACTGTTTTGGGGTCCCGAAGTGATTTCCATGATTGACGAACCCCGGCGTGCGTTTACGTGTCGGTCATCAACACCCGCAGTTTTGGCCGATTCTGCCTCGTTTCGTGGACTATTATTCACTGTTTTTGGGTCCCGGAGTGATTTCCACAATTGACGAACCCCGAGGTGCGTTTACATGTCCGTCGTCAACACTCACAACTTTGGCCAATTCTGACCCGTTTCATGGACTATTACTCACCGTTTTGGGGTCCCGAAGCGATTTCCATAGTTCTTGAACCCCAAGGTGCAATTACATGTCGGCCATCAACACCCGTAGTTTTGGCCGATTCTGGCCCGTTTCATGAACTATTACTCACTGTTTTGGGGACCCGGAGTAATTCCCACGATTGACGAACCCCGGGGTGTGTTTATGTGTCGGTCATAAACACATGCAGTTTTGGCCGATTCTGGCCCGTTTCGTGGACAATTACTCACTGTTTCGGGGTCCCGGACTTATTTCCACGATTGATGAACCCCGGAGCGCATTTACGTGTCGGTCATAATTACTCGTAGTTTTGGCCGATTCTGGCTAGTTTCATGGACTATTACTCACTGTTTTGGTGTCGCGGAGTGATTTCCACGATTGACGAACCCCGGGGTGCGTTTACCTGTTGGTCATAAACACTCGCAGTTATTGCGGATCCTGCATCATTTCATGGACTATTATTCACTGTTTTTGGGTCCCGGAGTGATTTCCACAATTGACGAACCCCGAGGTGCGTTTACATGTCCGTCGTCAACACTCACAACTTTGGCCGATTCTGACCCGTTTCGTGGACTATTACTCACCGTTTTGGGGTCCCGAAGCGATTTCCATAGTTCTTGAACCCCAAAGTGCAATCACATGTCGGTCATCAACACCCATAGTTTTGGCCGATTCTGGCCCGTTTCATGAACTATTACTCACTGTTTTGGGGACCCGCACTAATTCCCACGAGTGACGAACCCCAGGGTGCGTTTATGTGTCGGTCATAAACACTTGCAGTTTTGGCCGATTCTGGCCCGTTTCGTGGACAATTACTCACTGTTTCGGGGTCCCGGACTTATTACCACGATTGATGAACCCCGGGGTGCATTTACGTGTCGGTCATAATTACTCGCAGTTTTGGCCGATTCTGGCCTGTTTCATGGACTATTACTGATTGTTTTGGTGTCGCGGAGTGATTTCCACGATTGACGAACCCCGGGGTGCGTTTACCTGTTGGTCATAAACACTCGCAGTTATTGCGGATTCTGCCTCATTTCATGGACTATTATTCACTGTTTTTGGGTCCCGGAGTGATTTCCACAATTGACGAACCCCGAGGTGCGTTTACATGTCCGTCGTCAACACTCACAACTTTGGCCGATTCTGACCCGTTTCGTGGACTATTACTCACCGTTTTGGGGTCCCGAAGCGATTTCCAGAGTTCTTGAACCCCAAAGTGCAATCACATGTCGGTCATCAACACCCATAGTTTTGGCCGATTCTGGCCCGTTTCATGAACTATTACTCACTGTTTTGGGGACCCGCACTAATTCCCACGAGTGACGAACCCCAGGGTGCGTTTATGTGTCGGTCATAAACACTTGCAGTTTTGGCCGATTCTGGCCCGTTTCGTGGACAATTACTCACTGTTTCGGGGTCCCGGACTTATTTCCACGATTGATGAACCCCGGAGCGCATTTACGTGTCGGTCATAAATACTCGTAGTTTTGGCCGATTCTGGCTAGTTTCATGGACTATTACTCACTGTTTTGGGGCCGCGGAGTGATTTCCACGATTGACGAACCCCGGGGTGCGTTTACGTGTCGGTCATCAACACTCGCAGTTTTGGCCGATTCTGGCCTGTTTCATGGACTATTACTGATTGTTTTGGTGTCCCGGACTGATTTCCACGATTGACGAACCCCGGGGTGCGTTTACGTGTCGATCATAAACACTCGCAGTTTTGGCCGATTATGACAAGTTTCATGGACTATTACTCACTGTTTTGGGGTCCGTGAGTGATTTCCATGATTGACCAATCCTGGGGTGCGTTTACGTGTCGGTCATCAACACCCGCAGTTTTGGCCGATTCTGGCTCGTTTCGTGGACTATTATTCACTGTTTTTGGGTCCCGGAGTGATTTCCAAGATTGACGAACCCCGAGGTGCGTTTACATGTCCGTCGTCAACACTCACAACTCTGGCAAATTCTGACCCGTTTCGTGGACTATTACTCACCGTTTTAGGGTCCCGGACTTATTTGCACGATTGATGAACCCTGGAGCGCGTTTACGTGTCGGTCATAAATACTCGCAGTTTTGGCCGATTCTGGCCCGTTTCGTGGACAATTACTCACTGTTTCGGGGTCCCAGACTTATTTCCACGATTGATGAACCCTGGAGCGCATTTACGTGTCGGTCATAAATACTCATAGTTTTGGCCGATTCTGGCCAGTTTCTTGGACTATTACTCACTGTTTTGGGGTCCCGAAGTGATTTCCATGATTGACGAACCCCGGCGTGCGTTTACGTGTCGGTCATCAACACCCGCAGTTTTGGCCGATTCTGCCTCGTTTCGTGGACTATTATTCACTGTTTTTGGGTCCCGGAATGATTTCCACAATTGACGAACCCCGAGGTGCGTTTACATGTCCGTCGTCAACACTCACAACTTTGGCCAATTCTGACCCGTTTCATGGACTATTACTCACCGTTTTGGGGTCCCGGAGCGATTTCCATAGTTCTTGAACCCCAAGGTGCAATTACATGTCGGTCATCAACACCCGTAGTTTTGGCCGATTCTGGCCCGTTTCATGAACTATTACTCACTGTTTTGGGGACCCGGAGTAATTCCCACGATTGACGAACCCCGGGGTGTGTTTATGTGTCGGTCATAAACACATGCAGTTTTGGCCGATTCTGGCCCGTTTCGTGGACAATTACTCACTGTTTCGGGGTCCCGGACTTATTTCCACGATTGATGAACCCCGGAGCGCATTTACGTGTCGGTCATAATTACTCGTAGTTTTGGCCGATTCTGGCCTGTTTCATGGACTATTACTGATTGTTTTGGTGTCGCGGAGTGATTTCCACGATTGACGAACCCCGGGGTGCGTTTACCTGTTGGTCATAAACACTCGCAGTTATTGCGGATTCTGCCTCATTTCATGGACTATTATTCACTGTTTTTGGGTCCCGGAGTGATTTCCACAATTGACGAACCCCGAGGTGCGTTTACATGTCCGTCGTCAACACTCACAACTTTGGCCGATTCTGACCCGTTTCGTGGACTATTACTCACCGTTTTGGGGTCCCGAAGCGATTTCCAGAGTTCTTGAACCCCAAAGTGCAATCACATGTCGGTCATCAACACCCATAGTTTTGGCCGATTCTGGCCCGTTTCATGAACTATTACTCACTGTTTTGGGGACCCGCACTAATTCCCACGAGTGACGAACCCCAGGGTGCGTTTATGTGTCGGTCATAAACACTTGCAGTTTTGGCCGATTCTGGCCCGTTTCGTGGACAATTACTCACTGTTTCGGGGTCCCGGACTTATTTCCACGATTGATGAACCCCGGAGCGCATTTACGTGTCGGTCATAAATACTCGTAGTTTTGGCCGATTCTGGCTAGTTTCATGGACTATTACTCACTGTTTTGGGGCCGCGGAGTGATTTCCACGATTGACGAACCCCGGGGTGCGTTTACGTGTCGGTCATCAACACTCGCAGTTTTGGCCGATTCTGGCCTGTTTCATGGACTATTACTGATTGTTTTGGTGTCCCGGACTGATTTCCACGATTGACGAACCCCGGGGTGCGTTTACGTGTCGATCATAAACACTCGCAGTTTTGGCCGATTATGACAAGTTTCATGGACTATTACTCACTGTTTTGGGGTCCGTGAGTGATTTCCATGATTGACCAATCCTGGGGTGCGTTTACGTGTCGGTCATCAACACCCGCAGTTTTGGCCGATTCTGGCTCGTTTCGTGGACTATTATTCACTGTTTTTGGGTCCCGGAGTGATTTCCAAGATTGACGAACCCCGAGGTGCGTTTACATGTCCGTCGTCAACACTCACAACTCTGGCAAATTCTGACCCGTTTCGTGGACTATTACTCACCGTTTTAGGGTCCCGGACTTATTTGCACGATTGATGAACCCTGGAGCGCGTTTACGTGTCGGTCATAAATACTCGCAGTTTTGGCCGATTCTGGCCCGTTTCGTGGACAATTACTCACTGTTTCGGGGTCCCAGACTTATTTCCACGATTGATGAACCCTGGAGCGCATTTACGTGTCGGTCATAAATACTCATAGTTTTGGCCGATTCTGGCCAGTTTCTTGGACTATTACTCACTGTTTTGGGGTCCCGAAGTGATTTCCATGATTGACGAACCCCGGCGTGCGTTTACGTGTCGGTCATCAACACCCGCAGTTTTGGCCGATTCTGCCTCGTTTCGTGGACTATTATTCACTGTTTTTGGGTCCCGGAGTGATTTCCACAATTGACGAACCCCGAGGTGCGTTTACATGTCCGTCGTCAACACTCACAACTTTGGCCAATTCTGACCCGTTTCATGGACTATTACTCACCGTTTTGGGGTCCCGGAGCGATTTCCATAGTTCTTGAACCCCAAGGTGCAATTACATGTCGGTCATCAACACCCGTAGTTTTGGCCGATTCTGGCCCGTTTCATGAACTATTACTCACTGTTTTGGGGACCCGGAGTAATTCCCACGATTGACGAACCCCGGGGTGTGTTTATGTGTCGGTCATAAACACATGCAGTTTTGGCCGATTCTGGCCCGTTTCGTGGACAATTACTCACTGTTTCGGGGTCCCGGACTTATTTCCACGATTGATGAACCCCGGAGCGCATTTACGTGTCGGTCATAATTACTCGTAGTTTTGGCCGATTCTGGCTAGTTTCATGGACTATTACTCACTGTTTTGGTGTCGCGGAGTGATTTCCACGATTGACGAACCCCGGGGTGCGTTTACCTGTTGGTCATAAACACTCGCAGTTATTGCGGATTCTGCCTCATTTCATGGACTATTATTCACTGTTTTTGGGTCCCGGAGTGATTTCCACAATTGACGAACCCCGAGGTGCGTTTACATGTCCGTCGTCAACACTCACAACTTTGGCCGATTCTGACCCGTTTCGTGGACTATTACTCACCGTTTTGGGGTCCCGAAGCGATTTCCAGAGTTCTTGAACCCCAAAGTGCAATCACATGTCGGTCATCAACACCCATAGTTTTGGCCGATTCTGGCCCGTTTCATGAACTATTACTCACTGTTTTGGGGACCCGCACTAATTCCCACGAGTGACGAACCCCAGGGTGCGTTTATGTGTCGGTCATAAACACTTGCAGTTTTGGCCGATTCTGGCCCGTTTCGTGGACAATTACTCACTGTTTCGGGGTCCCGGACTTATTTCCACGATTGATGAACCCCGGAGCGCATTTACGTGTCGGTCATAAATACTCGTAGTTTTGGCCGATTCTGGCTAGTTTCATGGACTATTACTCACTGTTTTGGGGCCGCGGAGTGATTTCCACGATTGACGAACCCCGGGGTGCGTTTACGTGTCGGTCATCAACACTCGCAGTTTTGGCCGATTCTGGCCTGTTTCATGGACTATTACTGATTGTTTTGGTGTCCCGGACTGATTTCCACGATTGACGAACCCCGGGGTGCGTTTACGTGTCGATCATAAACACTCGCAGTTTTGGCCGATTATGACAAGTTTCATGGACTATTACTCACTGTTTTGGGGTCCGTGAGTGATTTCCATGATTGACCAATCCTGGGGTGCGTTTACGTGTCGGTCATCAACACCCGCAGTTTTGGCCGATTCTGGCTCGTTTCGTGGACTATTATTCACTGTTTTTGGGTCCCGGAGTGATTTCCAAGATTGACGAACCCCGAGGTGCGTTTACATGTCCGTCGTCAACACTCACAACTCTGGCAAATTCTGACCCGTTTCGTGGACTATTACTCACCGTTTTAGGGTCCCGGACTTATTTGCACGATTGATGAACCCTGGAGCGCGTTTACGTGTCGGTCATAAATACTCGCAGTTTTGGCCGATTCTGGCCCGTTTCGTGGACAATTACTCACTGTTTCGGGGTCCCAGACTTATTTCCACGATTGATGAACCCTGGAGCGCATTTACGTGTCGGTCATAAATACTCATAGTTTTGGCCGATTCTGGCCAGTTTCTTGGACTATTACTCACTGTTTTGGGGTCCCGAAGTGATTTCCATGATTGACGAACCCCGGCGTGCGTTTACGTGTCGGTCATCAACACCCGCAGTTTTGGCCGATTCTGCCTCGTTTCGTGGACTATTATTCACTGTTTTTGGGTCCCGGAGTGATTTCCACAATTGACGAACCCCGAGGTGCGTTTACATGTCCGTCGTCAACACTCACAACTTTGGCCAATTCTGACCCGTTTCATGGACTATTACTCACCGTTTTGGGGTCCCGGAGCGATTTCCATAGTTCTTGAACCCCAAGGTGCAATTACATGTCGGTCATCAACACCCGTAGTTTTGGCCGATTCTGGCCCGTTTCATGAACTATTACTCACTGTTTTGGGGACCCGGAGTAATTCCCACGATTGACGAACCCCGGGGTGTGTTTATGTGTCGGTCATAAACACATGCAGTTTTGGCCGATTCTGGCCCGTTTCGTGGACAATTACTCACTGTTTCGGGGTCCCGGACTTATTTCCACGATTGATGAACCCCGGAGCGCATTTACGTGTCGGTCATAATTACTCGTAGTTTTGGCCGATTCTGGCTAGTTTCATGTACTATTACTCACTGTTTTGGTGTCGCGGAGTGATTTCCACGATTGACGAACCCCGGGGTGCGTTTACCTGTTGGTCATAAACACTCGCAGTTATTGCGGATTCTGCCTCATTTCATGGACTATTATTCACTGTTTTTGGGTCCCGGAGTGATTTCCACAATTGACGAACCCCGAGGTGCGTTTACATGTCCGTCGTCAACACTCACAACTTTGGCCGATTCTGACCCGTTTCGTGGACGATTACTCACCGTTTTGGGGTCCCGAAGCGATTTCCATAGTTCTTGAACCCCAAAGTGCAATCACATGTCGGTCATCAACACCCATAGTTTTGGCCGATTCTGGCCCGTTTCATGAACTATTACTCACTGTTTTGGGGACCCGCACTAATTCCCACGAGTGACGAACCCCAGGGTGCGTTTATGTGTCGGTCATAAACACTTGCAGTTTTGGCCGATTCTAGCCCGTTTCATGGACAATTACTCACTGTTTCGGGGTCCCGGACTTATTTCCACGATTGATGAACCCCGGAGCGCATTTACGTGTCGGTCATAAATACTCGTAGTTTTGGCCGATTCTGGCTAGTTTCATGGACTATTACTCACTGTTTTGGGGCCGCGGAGTGATTTCCACGATTGACGAACCCCGGGGTGCGTTTACGTGTCGGTCATCAACACTCGCAGTTTTGGCCGATTCTGGCCTGTTTCATGGACTATTACTGATTGTTTTGGTGTCGCGGAGTGATTTCCACGATTGACGAACCCCGGGGTGCGTTTACCTGTTGGTCATAAACACTCGCAGTTATTGCGGATTCTGCCTCATTTCATGGACTATTATTCACTGTTTTTGGGTCCCGGAGTGATTTCCACAATTGACGAACCCCGAGGTGCGTTTACATGTCCGTCGTCAACACTCACAACTTTGGCCGATTCTGACCCGTTTCGTGGACTATTACTCACCGTTTTGGGGTCCCGAAGCGATTTCCATAGTTCTTGAACCCCAAAGTGCAATCACATGTCGGTCATCAACACCCATAGTTTTGGCCGATTCTGGCCCGTTTCATGAACTATTACTCACTGTTTTGGGGACCCGCACTAATTCCCACGAGTGACGAACCCCAGGGTGCGTTTATGTGTCGGTCATAAACACTTGCAGTTTTGGCCGATTCTGGCCCGTTTCGTGGACAATTACTCACTGTTTCGGGGTCCCGGACTTATTTCCACGATTGATGAACCCCGGAGCGCATTTACGTGTCGGTCATAAATACTCGTAGTTTTGGCCGATTCTGGCTAGTTTCATGGACTATTACTCACTGTTTTGGGGCCGCGGAGTGATTTCCACGATTGACGAACCCCGGGGTGCGTTTACGTGTCGGTCATCAACACTCGCAGTTTTGGCCGATTCTGGCCTGTTTCATGGACTATTACTGATTGTTTTGGTGTCCCGGACTGATTTCCACGATTGACGAACCCCGGGGTGCGTTTACGTGTCGATCATAAACACTCGCAGTTTTGGCCGATTATGACAAGTTTCATGGACTATTACTCACTGTTTTGGGGTCCGTGAGTGATTGCCATGATTGACCAATCCTGGGGTGCGTTTACGTGTCGGTCATCAACACCCGCAGTTTTGGCCGATTCTGGCTCGTTTCGTGGACTATTATTCACTGTTTTTGGGTCCCGGAGTGATTTCCAAGATTGACGAACCCCGAGGTGCGTTTACATGTCCGTCGTCAACACTCACAACTCTGGCAAATTCTGACCCGTTTCGTGGACTATTACTCACCGTTTTAGGGTCCCGGACTTATTTGCACGATTGATGAACCCTGGAGCGCGTTTACGTGTCGGTCATAAATACTCGCAGTTTTGGCCGATTCTGGCCCGTTTCGTGGACAATTACTCACTGTTTCGGGGTCCCAGACTTATTTCCACGATTGATGAACCCTGGAGCGCATTTACGTGTCGGTCATAAATACTCATAGTTTTGGCCGATTCTGGCCAGTTTCTTGGACTATTACTCACTGTTTTGGGGTCCCGAAGTGATTTCCATGATTGACGAACCCCGGCGTGCGTTTACGTGTCGGTCATCAACACCCGCAGTTTTGGCCGATTCTGCCTCGTTTCGTGGACTATTATTCACTGTTTTTGGGTCCCGGAGTGATTTCCACAATTGACGAACCCCGAGGTGCGTTTACATGTCCGTCGTCAACACTCACAACTTTGGCCAATTCTGACCCGTTTCATGGACTATTACTCACCGTTTTGGGGTCCCGAAGCGATTTCCATAGTTCTTGAACCCCAAGGTGCAATTACATGTCGGTCATCAACACCCGTAGTTTTGGCCGATTCTGGCCCGTTTCATGAACTATTACTCACTGTTTTGGGGACCCGGAGTAATTCCCACGATTGACGAACCCCGGGGTGTGTTTATGTGTCGGTCATAAACACATGCAGTTTTGGCCGATTCTGGCCCGTTTCGTGGACAATTACTCACTGTTTCGGGGTCCCGGACTTATTTCCACGATTGATGAACCCCGGAGCGCATTTACGTGTCGGTCATAATTACTCGTAGTTTTGGCCGATTCTGGCTAGTTTCATGGACTATTACTCACTGTTTTGGTGTCGCGGAGTGCTTTCCACGATTGACGAACCCCGGGGTGCGTTTACCTGTTGGTCATAAACACTCGCAGTTTTGGCCGATTCTGGCCTGTTTCATGGACTATTACTGATTGTTTTGGTGTCGCGGAGTGATTTCCACGATTGACGAACCCCGGGGTGCGTTTACCTGTTGGTCATAAACACTCGCAGTTATTGCGGATTCTGCCTCATTTCATGGACTATTATTCACCGTTTTTGGGTCCCGGAGTGATTTCCACAATTGACGAACCCCGAGGTGCGTTTACATGTCCGTCGTCAACACTCACAACTTTGGCCAATTCTGACCCGTTTCGTGGACGATTACTCACCGTTTTGGGGTCCCGAAGCGATTTCCATAGTTCTTGAACCCCAAAGTGCAATCACATGTCGGTCATCAACACCCATAGTTTTGGCCGATTCTGGCCCGTTTCATGAACTATTACTCACTGTTTTGGGGACCCGCACTAATTCCCACGAGTGACGAACCCCAGGGTGCGTTTATGTGTCGGTCATAAACACTTGCAGTTTTGGCCGATTCTAGCCCGTTTCATGGACAATTACTCACTGTTTCGGGGTCCCGGACTTATTTCCACGATTGATGAACCCCGGAGCGCATTTACGTGTCGGTCATAAATACTCGTAGTTTTGGCCGATTCTGGCTAGTTTCATGGACTATTACTCACTGTTTTGGGGCCGCGGAGTGATTTCCACGATTGACGAACCCCGGGGTGCGTTTACGTGTCGGTCATCAACACTCGCAGTTTTGGCCGATTCTGGCCTGTTTCATGGACTATTACTGATTGTTTTGGTGTCGCGGAGTGATTTCCACGATTGACGAACCCCGGGGTGCGTTTACCTGTTGGTCATAAACACTCGCAGTTATTGCGGATTCTGCCTCATTTCATGGACTATTATTCACTGTTTTTGGGTCCCGGAGTGATTTCCACAATTGACGAACCCCGAGGTGCGTTTACATGTCCGTCGTCAACACTCACAACTTTGGCCGATTCTGACCCGTTTCGTGGACTATTACTCACCGTTTTGGGGTCCCGAAGCGATTTCCATAGTTCTTGAACCCCAAAGTGCAATCACATGTCGGTCATCAACACCCATAGTTTTGGCCGATTCTGGCCCGTTTCATGAACTATTACTCACTGTTTTGGGGACCCGCACTAATTCCCACGAGTGACGAACCCCAGGGTGCGTTTATGTGTCGGTCATAAACACTTGCAGTTTTGGCCGATTCTGGCCCGTTTCGTGGACAATTACTCACTGTTTCGGGGTCCCGGACTTATTTCCACGATTGATGAACCCCGGAGCGCATTTACGTGTCGGTCATAAATACTCGTAGTTTTGGCCGATTCTGGCTAGTTTCATGGACTATTACTCACTGTTTTGGGGCCGCGGAGTGATTTCCACGATTGACGAACCCCGGGGTGCGTTTACGTGTCGATCATAAACACTCGCAGTTTTGGCCGATTATGACAAGTTTCATGGACTATTACTCACTGTTTTGGGGTCCGTGAGTGATTTCCATGATTGACCAATCCTGGGGTGCGTTTACGTGTCGGTCATCAACACCCGCAGTTTTGGCCGATTCTGGCTCGTTTCGTGGACTATTATTCACTGTTTTTGGGTCCCGGAGTGATTTCCAAGATTGACGAACCCCGAGGTGCGTTTACATGTCCGTCGTCAACACTCACAACTCTGGCAAATTCTGACCCGTTTCGTGGACTATTACTCACCGTTTTAGGGTCCCGGACTTATTTGCACGATTGATGAACCCTGGAGCGCGTTTACGTGTCGGTCATAAATACTCGCAGTTTTGGCCGATTCTGGCCCGTTTCGTGGACAATTACTCACTGTTTCGGGGTCCCAGACTTATTTCCACGATTGATGAACCCTGGAGCGCATTTACGTGTCGGTCATAAATACTCATAGTTTTGGCCGATTCTGGCCAGTTTCTTGGACTATTACTCACTGTTTTGGGGTCCCGAAGTGATTTCCATGATTGACGAACCCCGGCGTGCGTTTACGTGTCGGTCATCAACACCCGCAGTTTTGGCCGATTCTGCCTCGTTTCGTGGACTATTATTCACTGTTTTTGGGTCCCGGAGTGATTTCCACAATTGACGAACCCCGAGGTGCGTTTACATGTCCGTCGTCAACACTCACAACTTTGGCCAATTCTGACCCGTTTCATGGACTATTACTCACCGTTTTGGGGTCCCGAAGCGATTTCCATAGTTCTTGAACCCCAAGGTGCAATTACATGTCGGTCATCAACACCCGTAGTTTTGGCCGATTCTGGCCCGTTTCATGAACTATTACTCACTGTTTTGGGGACCCGGAGTAATTCCCACGATTGACGAACCCCGGGGTGTGTTTATGTGTCGGTCATAAACACATGCAGTTTTGGCCGATTCTGGCCCGTTTCGTGGACAATTACTCACTGTTTCGGGGTCCCGGACTTATTTCCACGATTGATGAACCCCGGAGCGCATTTACGTGTCGGTCATAATTACTCGTAGTTTTGGCCGATTCTGGCTAGTTTCATGGACTATTACTCACTGTTTTGGTGTCGCGGAGTGATTTCCACGATTGACGAACCCCGGGGTGCGTTTACCTGTTGGTCATAAACACTCGCAGTTTTGGCCGATTCTGGCCTGTTTCATGGACTATTACTGATTGTTTTGGTGTCGCGGAGTGATTTCCACGATTGACGAACCCCGGGGTGCGTTTACCTGTTGGTCATAAACACTCGCAGTTATTGCGGATTCTGCCTCATTTCATGGACTATTATTCACCGTTTTTGGGTCCCGGAGTGATTTCCACAATTGACGAACCCCGAGGTGCGTTTACATGTCCGTCGTCAACACTCACAACTTTGGCCGATTCTGACCCGTTTCGTGGACGATTACTCACCGTTTTGGGGTCCCGAAGCGATTTCCATAGTTCTTGAACCCCAAAGTGCAATCACATGTCGGTCATCAACACCCATAGTTTTGGCCGATTCTGGCCCGTTTCATGAACTATTACTCACTGTTTTGGGGACCCGCACTAATTCCCACGAGTGACGAACCCCAGGGTGCGTTTATGTGTCGGTCATAAACACTTGCAGTTTTGGCCGATTCTAGCCCGTTTCATGGACAATTACTCACTGTTTCGGGGTCCCGGACTTATTTCCACGATTGATGAACCCCGGAGCGCATTTACGTGTCGGTCATAAATACTCGTAGTTTTGGCCGATTCTGGCTAGTTTCATGGACTATTACTCACTGTTTTGGGGCCGCGGAGTGATTTCCACGATTGACGAACCCCGGGGTGCGTTTACGTGTCGGTCATCAACACTCGCAGTTTTGGCCGATTCTGGCCTGTTTCATGGACTATTACTGATTGTTTTGGTGTCGCGGAGTGATTTCCACGATTGACGAACCCCGGGGTGCGTTTACCTGTTGGTCATAAACACTCGCAGTTATTGCGGATTCTGCCTCATTTCATGGACTATTATTCACTGTTTTTGGGTCCCGGAGTGATTTCCACAATTGACGAACCCCGAGGTGCGTTTACATGTCCGTCGTCAACACTCACAACTTTGGCCGATTCTGACCCGTTTCGTGGACTATTACTCACCGTTTTGGGGTCCCGAAGCGATTTCCATAGTTCTTGAACCCCAAAGTGCAATCACATGTCGGTCATCAACACCCATAGTTTTGGCCGATTCTGGCCCGTTTCATGAACTATTACTCACTGTTTTGGGGACCCGCACTAATTCCCACGAGTGACGAACCCCAGGGTGCGTTTATGTGTCGGTCATAAACACTTGCAGTTTTGGCCGATTCTGGCCCGTTTCGTGGACAATTACTCACTGTTTCGGGGTCCCGGACTTATTTCCACGATTGATGAACCCCGGAGCGCATTTACGTGTCGGTCATAAATACTCGTAGTTTTGGCCGATTCTGGCTAGTTTCATGGACTATTACTCACTGTTTTGGGGCCGCGGAGTGATTTCCACGATTGACGAACCCCGGGGTGCGTTTACGTGTCGGTCATCAACACTCGCAGTTTTGGCCGATTCTGGCCTGTTTCATGGACTATTACTGATTGTTTTGGTGTCCCGGACTGATTTCCACGATTGACGAACCCCGGGGTGCGTTTACGTGTCGATCATAAACACTCGCAGTTTTGGCCGATTATGACAAGTTTCATGGACTATTACTCACTGTTTTGGGGTCCGTGAGTGATTTCCATGATTGACCAATCCTGGGGTGCGTTTACGTGTCGGTCATCAACACCCGCAGTTTTGGCCGATTCTGGCTCGTTTCGTGGACTATTATTCACTGTTTTTGGGTCCCGGAGTGATTTCCAAGATTGACGAACCCCGAGGTGCGTTTACATGTCCGTCGTCAACACTCACAACTCTGGCAAATTCTGACCCGTTTCGTGGACTATTACTCACCGTTTTAGGGTCCCGGACTTATTTGCACGATTGATGAACCCTGGAGCGCGTTTACGTGTCGGTCATAAATACTCGCAGTTTTGGCCGATTCTGGCCCGTTTCGTGGACAATTACTCACTGTTTCGGGGTCCCAGACTTATTTCCACGATTGATGAACCCTGGAGCGCATTTACGTGTCGGTCATAAATACTCATAGTTTTGGCCGATTCTGGCCAGTTTCTTGGACTATTACTCACTGTTTTGGGGTCCCGAAGTGATTTCCATGATTGACGAACCCCGGCGTGCGTTTACGTGTCGGTCATCAACACCCGCAGTTTTGGCCGATTCTGCCTCGTTTCATGGACTATTATTCACTGTTTTTGGGTCCCGGAGTGATTTCCACAATTGACGAACCCCGAGGTGCGTTTACATGTCCGTCGTCAACACTCACAACTTTGGCCAATTCTGACCCGTTTCATGGACTATTACTCACCGTTTTGGGGTCCCGAAGCGATTTCCATAGTTCTTGAACCCCAAGGTGCAATTACATGTCGGTCATCAACACCCGTAGTTTTGGCCGATTCTGGCCCGTTTCATGAACTATTACTCACTGTTTTGGGGACCCGGAGTAATTCCCACGATTGACGAACCCCGGGGTGTGTTTATGTGTCGGTCATAAACACATGCAGTTTTGGCCGATTCTGGCCCGTTTCGTGGACAATTACTCACTGTTTCGGGGTCCCGGACTTATTTCCACGATTGATGAACCCCGGAGCGCATTTACGTGTCGGTCATAATTACTCGTAGTTTTGGCCGATTCTGGCTAGTTTCATGGACTATTACTCACTGTTTTGGTGTCGCGGAGTGATTTCCACGATTGACGAACCCCGGGGTGCGTTTACCTGTTGGTCATAAACACTCGCAGTTTTGGCCGATTCTGGCCTGTTTCATGGACTATTACTGATTGTTTTGGTGTCGCGGAGTGATTTCCACGATTGACGAACCCCGGGGTGCGTTTACCTGTTGGTCATAAACACTCGCAGTTATTGCGGATTCTGCCTCATTTCATGGACTATTATTCACCGTTTTTGGGTCCCGGAGTGATTTCCACAATTGACGAACCCCGAGGTGCGTTTACATGTCCGTCGTCAACACTCACAACTTTGGCCGATTCTGACCCGTTTCGTGGACTATTACTCACCGTTTTGGGGTCCCGAAGCGATTTCCATAGTTCTTGAACCCCAAAGTGCAATCACATGTCGGTCATCAACACCCATAGTTTTGGCCGATTCTGGCCCGTTTCATGAACTATTACTCACTGTTTTGGGGACCCGCACTAATTCCCACGAGTGACGAACCCCAGGGTGCGTTTATGTGTCGGTCATAAACACTTGCAGTTTTGGCCGATTCTGGCCCGTTTCGTGGACAATTACTCACTGTTTCGGGGTCCCGGACTTATTTCCACGATTGATGAACCCCGGAGCGCATTTACGTGTCGGTCATAAATACTCGTAGTTTTGGCCGATTCTGGCTAGTTTCATGGACTATTACTCACTGTTTTGGGGCCGCGGAGTGATTTCCACGATTGACGAACCCCGGGGTGCGTTTACGTGTCGGTCATCAACACTCGCAGTTTTGGCCGATTCTGGCCTGTTTCATGGACTATTACTGATTGTTTTGGTGTCCCGGACTGATTTCCACGATTGACGAACCCCGGGGTGCGTTTACGTGTCGATCATAAACACTCGCAGTTTTGGCCGATTATGACAAGTTTCATGGACTATTACTCACTGTTTTGGGGTCCGTGAGTGATTTCCATGATTGACCAATCCTGGGGTGCGTTTACGTGTCGGTCATCAACACCCGCAGTTTTGGCCGATTCTGGCTCGTTTCGTGGACTATTATTCACTGTTTTTGGGTCCCGGAGTGATTTCCAAGATTGACGAACCCCGAGGTGCGTTTACATGTCCGTCGTCAACACTCACAACTCTGGCAAATTCTGACCCGTTTCGTGGACTATTACTCACCGTTTTAGGGTCCCGGACTTATTTGCACGATTGATGAACCCTGGAGCGCGTTTACGTGTCGGTCATAAATACTCGCAGTTTTGGCCGATTCTGGCCCGTTTCGTGGACAATTACTCACTGTTTCGGGGTCCCAGACTTATTTCCACGATTGATGAACCCTGGAGCGCATTTACGTGTCGGTCATAAATACTCATAGTTTTGGCCGATTCTGGCCAGTTTCTTGGACTATTACTCACTGTTTTGGGGTCCCGAAGTGATTTCCATGATTGACGAACCCCGGCGTGCGTTTACGTGTCGGTCATCAACACCCGCAGTTTTGGCCGATTCTGCCTCGTTTCGTGGACTATTATTCACTGTTTTTGGGTCCCGGAGTGATTTCCACAATTGACGAACCCCGAGGTGCGTTTACATGTCCGTCGTCAACACTCACAACTTTGGCCTATTCTGACCCGTTTCATGGACTATTACTCACCGTTTTGGGGTCCCGAAGCGATTTCCATAGTTCTTGAACCCCAAGGTGCAATTACATGTCGGTCATCAACACCCGTAGTTTTGGCCGATTCTGGCCCGTTTCATGAACTATTACTCACTGTTTTGGGGACCCGGAGTAATTCCCACGATTGACGAACCCCGGGGTGTGTTTATGTGTCGGTCATAAACACATGCAGTTTTGGCCGATTCTGGCCCGTTTCGTGGACAATTACTCACTGTTTCGGGGTCCCGGACTTATTTCCACGATTGATGAACCCCGGAGCGCATTTACGTGTCGGTCATAATTACTCGTAGTTTTGGCCGATTCTGGCTAGTTTCATGGACTATTACTCACTGTTTTGGTGTCGCGGAGTGATTTCCACGATTGACGAACCCCGGGGTGCGTTTACCTGTTGGTCATAAACACTCGCAGTTTTGGCCGATTCTGGCCTGTTTCATGGACTATTACTGATTGTTTTGGTGTCGCGGAGTGATTTCCACGATTGACGAACCCCGGGGTGCGTTTACCTGTTGGTCATAAACACTCGCAGTTATTGCGGATTCTGCCTCATTTCATGGACTATTATTCACCGTTTTTGGGTCCCGGAGTGATTTCCACAATTGACGAACCCCGAGGTGCGTTTACATGTCCGTCGTCAACACTCACAACTTTGGCCGATTCTGACCCGTTTCGTGGACGATTACTCACCGTTTTGGGGTCCCGAAGCGATTTCCATAGTTCTTGAACCCCAAAGTGCAATCACATGTCGGTCATCAACACCCATAGTTTTGGCCGATTCTGGCCCGTTTCATGAACTATTACTCACTGTTTTGGGGACCCGCACTAATTCCCACGAGTGACGAACCCCAGGGTGCGTTTATGTGTCGGTCATAAACACTTGCAGTTTTGGCCGATTCTAGCCCGTTTCATGGACAATTACTCACTGTTTCGGGGTCCCGGACTTATTTCCACGATTGATGAACCCCGGAGCGCATTTACGTGTCGGTCATAAATACTCGTAGTTTTGGCCGATTCTGGCTAGTTTCATGGACTATTACTCACTGTTTTGGGGCCGCGGAGTGATTTCCACGATTGACGAACCCCGGGGTGCGTTTACGTGTCGGTCATCAACACTCGCAGTTTTGGCCGATTCTGGCCTGTTTCATGGACTATTACTGATTGTTTTGGTGTCGCGGAGTGATTTCCACGATTGACGAACCCCGGGGTGCGTTTACCTGTTGGTCATAAACACTCGCAGTTATTGCGGATTCTGCCTCATTTCATGGACTATTATTCACTGTTTTTGGGTCCCGGAGTGATTTCCACAATTGACGAACCCCGAGGTGCGTTTACATGTCCGTCGTCAACACTCACAACTTTGGCCGATTCTGACCCGTTTCGTGGACTATTACTCACCGTTTTGGGGTCCCGAAGCGATTTCCATAGTTCTTGAACCCCAAAGTGCAATCACATGTCGGTCATCAACACCCATAGTTTTGGCCGATTCTGGCCCGTTTCATGAACTATTACTCACTGTTTTGGGGACCCGCACTAATTCCCACGAGTGACGAACCCCAGGGTGCGTTTATGTGTCGGTCATAAACACTTGCAGTTTTGGCCGATTCTGGCCCGTTTCGTGGACAATTACTCACTGTTTCGGGGTCCCGGACTTATTTCCACGATTGATGAACCCCGGAGCGCATTTACGTGTCGGTCATAAATACTCGTAGTTTTGGCCGATTCTGGCTAGTTTCATGGACTATTACTCACTGTTTTGGGGCCGCGGAGTGATTTCCACGATTGACGAACCCCGGGGTGCGTTTACGTGTCGGTCATCAACACTCGCAGTTTTGGCCGATTCTGGCCTGTTTCATGGACTATTACTGATTGTTTTGGTGTCCCGGACTGATTTCCACGATTGACGAACCCCGGGGTGCGTTTACGTGTCGATCATAAACACTCGCAGTTTTGGCCGATTATGACAAGTTTCATGGACTATTACTCACTGTTTTGGGGTCCGTGAGTGATTTCCATGATTGACCAATCCTGGGGTGCGTTTACGTGTCGGTCATCAACACCCGCAGTTTTGGCCGATTCTGGCTCGTTTCGTGGACTATTATTCACTGTTTTTGGGTCCCGGAGTGATTTCCAAGATTGACGAACCCCGAGGTGCGTTTACATGTCCGTCGTCAACACTCACAACTCTGGCAAATTCTGACCCGTTTCGTGGACTATTACTCACCGTTTTAGGGTCCCGGACTTATTTGCACGATTGATGAACCCTGGAGCGCGTTTACGTGTCGGTCATAAATACTCGCAGTTTTGGCCGATTCTGGCCCGTTTCGTGGACAATTACTCACTGTTTCGGGGTCCCAGACTTATTTCCACGATTGATGAACCCTGGAGCGCATTTACGTGTCGGTCATAAATACTCATAGTTTTGGCCGATTCTGGCCAGTTTCTTGGACTATTACTCACTGTTTTGGGGTCCCGAAGTGATTTCCATGATTGACGAACCCCGGCGTGCGTTTACGTGTCGGTCATCAACACCCGCAGTTTTGGCCGATTCTGCCTCGTTTCATGGACTATTATTCACTGTTTTTGGGTCCCGGAGTGATTTCCACAATTGACGAACCCCGAGGTGCGTTTACATGTCCGTCGTCAACACTCACAACTTTGGCCAATTCTGACCCGTTTCATGGACTATTACTCACCGTTTTGGGGTCCCGAAGCGATTTCCATAGTTCTTGAACCCCAAGGTGCAATTACATGTCGGTCATCAACACCCGTAGTTTTGGCCGATTCTGGCCCGTTTCATGAACTATTACTCACTGTTTTGGGGACCCGGAGTAATTCCCACGATTGACGAACCCCGGGGTGTGTTTATGTGTCGGTCATAAACACATGCAGTTTTGGCCGATTCTGGCCCGTTTCGTGGACAATTACTCACTGTTTCGGGGTCCCGGACTTATTTCCACGATTGATGAACCCCGGAGCGCATTTACGTGTCGGTCATAATTACTCGTAGTTTTGGCCGATTCTGGCTAGTTTCATGGACTATTACTCACTGTTTTGGTGTCGCGGAGTGATTTCCACGATTGACGAACCCCGGGGTGCGTTTACCTGTTGGTCATAAACACTCGCAGTTTTGGCCGATTCTGGCCTGTTTCATGGACTATTACTGATTGTTTTGGTGTCGCGGAGTGATTTCCACGATTGACGAACCCCGGGGTGCGTTTACCTGTTGGTCATAAACACTCGCAGTTATTGCGGATTCTGCCTCATTTCATGGACTATTATTCACCGTTTTTGGGTCCCGGAGTGATTTCCACAATTGACGAACCCCGAGGTGCGTTTACATGTCCGTCGTCAACACTCACAACTTTGGCCGATTCTGACCCGTTTCGTGGACTATTACTCACCGTTTTGGGGTCCCGAAGCGATTTCCATAGTTCTTGAACCCCAAAGTGCAATCACATGTCGGTCATCAACACCCATAGTTTTGGCCGATTCTGGCCCGTTTCATGAACTATTACTCACTGTTTTGGGGACCCGCACTAATTCCCACGAGTGACGAACCCCAGGGTGCGTTTATGTGTCGGTCATAAACACTTGCAGTTTTGGCCGATTCTGGCCCGTTTCGTGGACAATTACTCACTGTTTCGGGGTCCCGGACTTATTTCCACGATTGATGAACCCCGGAGCGCATTTACGTGTCGGTCATAAATACTCGTAGTTTTGGCCGATTCTGGCTAGTTTCATGGACTATTACTCACTGTTTTGGGGCCGCGGAGTGATTTCCACGATTGACGAACCCCGGGGTGCGTTTACGTGTCGGTCATCAACACTCGCAGTTTTGGCCGATTCTGGCCTGTTTCATGGACTATTACTGATTGTTTTGGTGTCCCGGACTGATTTCCACGATTGACGAACCCCGGGGTGCGTTTACGTGTCGATCATAAACACTCGCAGTTTTGGCCGATTATGACAAGTTTCATGGACTATTACTCACTGTTTTGGGGTCCGTGAGTGATTTCCATGATTGACCAATCCTGGGGTGCGTTTACGTGTCGGTCATCAACACCCGCAGTTTTGGCCGATTCTGGCTCGTTTCGTGGACTATTATTCACTGTTTTTGGGTCCCGGAGTGATTTCCAAGATTGACGAACCCCGAGGTGCGTTTACATGTCCGTCGTCAACACTCACAACTCTGGCAAATTCTGACCCGTTTCGTGGACTATTACTCACCGTTTTAGGGTCCCGGACTTATTTGCACGATTGATGAACCCTGGAGCGCGTTTACGTGTCGGTCATAAATACTCGCAGTTTTGGCCGATTCTGGCCCGTTTCGTGGACAATTACTCACTGTTTCGGGGTCCCAGACTTATTTCCACGATTGATGAACCCTGGAGCGCATTTACGTGTCGGTCATAAATACTCATAGTTTTGGCCGATTCTGGCCAGTTTCTTGGACTATTACTCACTGTTTTGGGGTCCCGAAGTGATTTCCATGATTGACGAACCCCGGCGTGCGTTTACGTGTCGGTCATCAACACCCGCAGTTTTGGCCGATTCTGCCTCGTTTCGTGGACTATTATTCACTGTTTTTGGGTCCCGGAGTGATTTCCACAATTGACGAACCCCGAGGTGCGTTTACATGTCCGTCGTCAACACTCACAACTTTGGCCTATTCTGACCCGTTTCATGGACTATTACTCACCGTTTTGGGGTCCCGAAGCGATTTCCATAGTTCTTGAACCCCAAGGTGCAATTACATGTCGGTCATCAACACCCGTAGTTTTGGCCGATTCTGGCCCGTTTCATGAACTATTACTCACTGTTTTGGGGACCCGGAGTAATTCCCACGATTGACGAACCCCGGGGTGTGTTTATGTGTCGGTCATAAACACATGCAGTTTTGGCCGATTCTGGCCCGTTTCGTGGACAATTACTCACTGTTTCGGGGTCCCGGACTTATTTCCACGATTGATGAACCCCGGAGCGCATTTACGTGTCGGTCATAATTACTCGTAGTTTTGGCCGATTCTGGCTAGTTTCATGGACTATTACTCACTGTTTTGGTGTCACGGAGTGATTTCCACGATTGACGAACCCCGGGGTGCGTTTACCTGTTGGTCATAAACACTCGCAGTTATTGCGGATTCTGCCTCATTTCATGGACTATTATTCACTGTTTTTGGGTCCCGGAGTGATTTCCACAATTGACGAACCCCGAGGTGCGTTTACATGTCCGTCGTCAACACTCACAACTTTGGCCGATTCTGACCCGTTTCGTGGACTATTACTCACCGTTTTGGGGTCCCGAAGCGATTTCCATAGTTCTTGAACCCCAAAGTGCAATCACATGTCGGTCATCAACACCCATAGTTTTGGCCGATTCTGGCCCGTTTCATGAACTATTACTCACTGTTTTGGGGACCCGCACTAATTCCCACGAGTGACGAACCCCAGGGTGCGTTTATGTGTCGGTCATAAACACTTGCAGTTTTGGCCGATTCTAGCCCGTTTCATGGACAATTACTCACTGTTTCGGGGTCCCGGACTTATTTCCACGATTGATGAACCCCGGAGCGCATTTACGTGTCGGTCATAAATACTCGTAGTTTTGGCCGATTCTGGCTAGTTTCATGGACTATTACTCACTGTTTTGGGGCCGCGGAGTGATTTCCACGATTGACGAACCCCGGGGTGCGTTTACGTGTCGGTCATCAACACTCGCAGTTTTGGCCGATTCTGGCCTGTTTCATGGACTATTACTGATTGTTTTGGTGTCGCGGAGTGATTTCCACGATTGACGAACCCCGGGGTGCGTTTACCTGTTGGTCATAAACACTCGCAGTTATTGCGGATTCTGCCTCATTTCATGGACTATTATTCACTGTTTTTGGGTCCCGGAGTGATTTCCACAATTGACGAACCCCGAGGTGCGTTTACATGTCCGTCGTCAACACTCACAACTTTGGCCGATTCTGACCCGTTTCGTGGACTATTACTCACCGTTTTGGGGTCCCGAAGAGATTTCCATAGTTCTTGAACCCCAAAGTGCAATCACATGTCGGTTATCAACACCCATAGTTTTGGCCGATTCTGGCCCGTTTCATGAACTATTACTCACTGTTTTGGGGACCCGCACTAATTCCCACGAGTGACGAACCCCAGGGTGCGTTTATGTGTCGGTCATAAACACTTGCAGTTTTGGCCGATTCTGGCCCGTTTCGTGGACAATTACTCACTGTTTCGGGGTCCCGGACTTATTTCCACGATTGATGAACCCCGGAGCGCATTTACGTGTCGGTCATAAATACTCGTAGTTTTGGCCGATTCTGGCCTGTTTCATGGACTATTACTCACTGTTTTGGGGCCGCGGAGTGATTTCCACGATTGACGAACCCCGGGGTGCGTTTACGTGTCGATCATAAACACTCGCAGTTTTGGCCGATTATGACAAGTTTCATGGACTATTACTCACTGTTTTGGGGTCCGTGAGTGATTTCCATGATTGACCAATCCTGGGGTGCGTTTACGTGTCGGTCATCAACACCCGCAGTTTTGGCCGATTCTGGCTCGTTTCGTGGACTATTATTCACTGTTTTTGGGTCCCGGAGTGATTTCCAAGATTGACGAACCCCGAGGTGCGTTTACATGTCCGTCGTCAACACTCACAACTCTGGCAAATTCTGACCCGTTTCGTGGACTATTACTCACCGTTTTAGGGTCCCGGACTTATTTGCACGATTGATGAACCCTGGAGCGCGTTTACGTGTCGGTCATAAATACTCGCAGTTTTGGCCGATTCTGGCCCGTTTCGTGGACAATTACTCACTGTTTCGGGGTCCCGGACTTATTTCCACGATTGATGAACCCTGGAGCGCATTTACGTGTCGGTCATAAATACTCATAGTTTTGGCCGATTCTGGCCAGTTTCTTGGACTATTACTCACTGTTTTGGGGTCCCGAAGTGATTTCCATGATTGACGAACCCCGGCGTGCGTTTACGTGTCGGTCATCAACACCCGCAGTTTTGGCCGATTCTGCCTCGTTTCGTGGACTATTATTCACTGTTTTTGGGTCCCGGAGTGATTTCCACAATTGACGAACCCCGAGGTGCGTTTACATGTCCGTCGTCAACACTCACAACTTTGGCCTATTCTGACCCGTTTCATGGACTATTACTCACCGTTTTGGGGTCCCGAAGCGATTTCCATAGTTCTTGAACCCCAAGGTGCAATTACATGTCGGTCATCAACACCCGTAGTTTTGGCCGATTCTGGCCCGTTTCATGAACTATTACTCACTGTTTTGGGGACCCGGAGTAATTCCCACGATTGACGAACCCCGGGGTGTGTTTATGTGTCGGTCATAAACACATGCAGTTTTGGCCGATTCTGGCCCGTTTCGTGGACAATTACTCACTGTTTCGGGGTCCCGGACTTATTTGCACGATTGATGAACCCCGGAGCGCATTTACGTGTCGGTCATAATTACTCGTAGTTTTGGCCGATTCTGGCTAGTTTCATGGACTATTACTCACTGTTTTGGTGTCGCGGAGTGATTTCCACGATTGACGAACCCCGGGGTGCGTTTACCTGTTGGTCATAAACACTCGCAGTTATTGCGGATTCTGCCTCATTTCATGGACTATTATTCACTGTTTTTGGGTCCCGGAGTGATTTCCACAATTGACGAACCCCGAGGTGCGTTTACATGTCCGTCGTCAACACTCACAACTTTGGCCGATTCTGACCCGTTTCGTGGACTATTACTCACCGTTTTGGGGTCCCGAAGCGATTTCCATAGTTCTTGAACCCCAAAGTGCAATCACATGTCGGTCATCAACACCCATAGTTTTGGCCGATTCTGGCCCGTTTCATGAACTATTACTCACTGTTTTGGGGACCCGCACTAATTCCCACGAGTGACGAACCCCAGGGTGCGTTTATGTGTCTGTCATAAACACATGCAGTTTTGGCCGATTCTAGCCCGTTTCATGGACAATTACTCACTGTTTCGGGGTCCCGGACTTATTTCCACGATTGATGAACCCCGGAGCGCATTTACGTGTCGGTCATAAATACTCGTAGTTTTGGCCGATTCTGGCTAGTTTCATGGACTATTACTCACTGTTTTGGGGCCGCGGAGTGATTTCCACGATTGACGAACCCCGGGGTGCGTTTACGTGTCGGTCATCAACACTCGCAGTTTTGGCCGATTCTGGCCTGTTTCATGGACTATTACTGATTGTTTTGGTGTCGCGGAGTGATTTCCACGATTGACGAACCCCGGGGTGCGTTTACCTGTTGGTCATAAACACTCGCAGTTATTGCGGATTCTGCCTCATTTCATGGACTATTATTCACTGTTTTTGGGTCCCGGAGTGATTTCCACAATTGACGAACCCCGAGGTGCGTTTACATGTCCGTCGTCAACACTCACAACTTTGGCCGATTCTGACCCGTTTCGTGGACTATTACTCACCGTTTTGGGGTCCCGAAGCGATTTCCATAGTTCTTGAACCCCAAAGTGCAATCACATGTCGGTCATCAACACCCATAGTTTTGGCCGATTCTGGCCCGTTTCATGAACTATTACTCACTGTTTTGGGGACCCGCACTAATTCCCACGAGTGACGAACCCCAGGGTGCGTTTATGTGTCGGTCATAAACACTTGCAGTTTTGGCCGATTCTGGCCCGTTTCATGGACAATTACTCACTGTTTCGGGGTCCCGGACTTATTTCCACGATTGATGAACCCCGGAGCGCATTTACGTTTCGGTCATAAATACTCGTAGTTTTGGCCGATTCTGGCCTGTTTCATGGACTATTACTCACTGTTTTGGGGCCGCGGAGTGATTTCCACGATTGACGAACCCCGGGGTGCGTTTACGTGTCGATCATAAACACTCGCAGTTTTGGCCGATTATGACAAGTTTCATGGACTATTACTCACTGTTTTGGGGTCCGTGAGTGATTTCCATGATTGACCAATCCTGGGGTGCGTTTACGTGTCGGTCATCAACACCCGCAGTTTTGGCCGATTCTGGCTCGTTTCGTGGACTATTATTCACTGTTTTTGGGTCCCGGAGTGATTTCCAAGATTGACGAACCCCGAGGTGCGTTTACATGTCCGTCGTCAACACTCACAACTCTGGCAAATTCTGACCCGTTTCGTGGACTATTACTCACCGTTTTAGGGTCCCGGACTTATTTGCACGATTGATGAACCCTGGAGCGCGTTTACGTGTCGGTCATAAATACTCGCAGTTTTGGCCGATTCTGGCCCGTTTCGTGGACAATTACTCACTGTTTCGGGGTCCCGGACTTATTTCCACGATTGATGAACCCTGGAGCGCATTTACGTGTCGGTCATAAATACTCATAGTTTTGGCCGATTCTGGCCAGTTTCTTGGACTATTACTCACTGTTTTGGGGTCCCGAAGTGATTTCCATGATTGACGAACCCCGGCGTGCGTTTACGTGTCGGTCATCAACACCCGCAGTTTTGGCCGATTCTGCCTCGTTTCGTGGACTATTATTCACTGTTTTTGGGTCCCGGAGTGATTTCCACAATTGACGAACCCCGAGGTGCGTTTACATGTCCGTCGTCAACACTCACAACTTTGGCCAATTCTGACCCGTTTCATGGACTATTACTCACCGTTTTGGGGTCCCGAAGCGATTTCCATAGTTCTTGATCCCCAAGGTGCAATTACATGTCGGCCATCAACACCCGTAGTTTTGGCCGATTCTGGCCCGTTTCATGAACTATTACTCACTGTTTTGGGGACCCGGAGTAATTCCCACGATTGACGAACCCCGGGGTGTGTTTATGTGTCGGTCATAAACACATGCAGTTTTGGCCGATTCTGGCCCGTTTCGTGGACAATTACTCACTGTTTCGGGGTCCCGGACTTATTTCCACGATTGATGAACCCCGGAGCGCATTTACGTGTCGGTCATAATTACTCGTAGTTTTGGCCGATTCTGGCTAGTTTCATGGACTATTACTCACTGTTTTGGTGTCGCGGAGTGATTTCCACGATTGACGAACCCCGGGGTGCGTTTACCTATTGGTCATAAACACTCGCAGTTATTGCGGATTCTGCATCATTTCATGGACTATTATTCACTGTTTTTGGGTCCCGGAGTGATTTCCACAATTGACGAACCCCGAGGTGCGTTTACATGTCCGTCGTCAACACTCACAACTTTGGCCGATTCTGACCCGTTTCGTGGACTATTACTCACCGTTTTGGGGTCCCGAAGCGATTTCCATAGTTCTTGAACCCCAAAGTGCAATCACATGTCGGTCATCAACACCCATAGTTTTGGCCGATTCTGGCCCGTTTCATGAACTATTACTCACTGTTTTGGGGACCCGCACTAATTCCCACGAGTGACGAACCCCAGGGTGCGTTTATGTGTCGGTCATAAACACTTGCAGTTTTGGCCGATTCTGGCCCGTTTCGTGGACAATTACTCACTGTTTCGGGGTCCCGGACTTATTTCCACGATTGATGAACCCCGGAGCGCATTTACGTGTCGGTCATAAATACTCGTAGTTTTGGCCGATTCTGGCTAGTTTCATGGACTATTACTCACTGTTTTGGGGCCGCGGAGTGATTTCCACGATTGACGAACCCCGGGGTGCGTTTACGTGTCGGTCATCAACACTCGCAGTTTTGGCCGATTCTGGCCTGTTTCATGGACTATTACTGATTGTTTTGGTGTCGCGGAGTGATTTCCACGATTGACGAACCCCGGGGTGCGTTTACCTGTTGGTCATAAACACTCGCAGTTATTGCGGATTCTGCCTCATTTCATGGACTATTATTCACTGTTTTTGGGTCCCGGAGTGATTTCCACAATTGACGAACCCCGAGGTGCGTTTACATGTCCGTCGTCAACACTCACAACTTTGGCCGATTCTGACCCGTTTCGTGGACTATTACTCACCGTTTTGGGGTCCCGAAGCGATTTCCATAGTTCTTGAACCCCAAAGTGCAATCACATGTCGGTCATCAACACCCATAGTTTTGGCCGATTCTGGCCCGTTTCATGAACTATTACTCACTGTTTTGGGGACCCGCACTAATTCCCACGAGTGACGAACCCCAGGGTGCGTTTATGTGTCGGTCATAAACACTTGTAGTTTTGGCCGATTCTGGCCCGTTTCGTGGACAATTACTCACTGTTTCGGGGTCCCGGACTTATTTCCACGATTGATGAACCCCGGAGCGCATTTACGTGTCGGTCATAAATACTCGTAGTTTTGGCCGATTCTGGCTAGTTTCATGGACTATTACTCACTGTTTTGGGGCCGCGGAGTGATTTCCACGATTGACGAACCCCGGGGTGCGTTTACGTGTCGGTCATCAACACTCGCAGTTTTGGCCGATTCTGGCCTGTTTCATGGACTATTACTGATTGTTTTGGTGTCCCGGACTGATTTCCACGATTGACGAACCCCGGGGTGCGTTTACGTGTCGATCATAAACACTCGCAGTTTTGGTCGATTATGACAAGTTTCATGGACTATTACTCACTGTTTTGGGGTCCGTGAGTGATTTCCATGATTGACCAATCCTGGGGTGCGTTTACGTGTCGGTCATCAACACCCGCAGTTTTGGCCGATTCTGGCTCGTTTCGTGGACTATTATTCACTGTTTTTGGGTCCCGGAGTGATTTCCAAGATTGACGAACCCCGAGGTGCGTTTACATGTCCGTCGTCAACACTCACAACTCTGGCAAATTCTGACCCGTTTCGTGGACTATTACTCACCGTTTTAGGGTCCCGGACTTATTTGCACGATTGATGAACCCTGGAGCGCGTTTACGTGTCGGTCATAAATACTCGCAGTTTTGGCCGATTCTGGCCAGTTTCTTGGACTATTACTCACTGTTTTGGGGTCCCGAAGTGATTTCCACGATTGACGAACCCCGGGGTGCGTTTACGTGTTGGTCATAAACACTCGCAGTTATTGCGGATTCTGCCTCATTTCATGGACTATTATTCACTGTTTTTGGGTCCCGGAGTGATTTCCACAATTGACGAACCCCGAGGTGCGTTTACATGTCCGTCGTCAACACTCACAACTTTGGCCAATTCTGACCCGTTTCGTGGACTATTACTCACCGTTTTGGGGTCCCGAAGCGATTTCCATAGTTCTTGAACCCCAATGTGCAATTAGATGTCGGTCATCAACACCCGTAGTTTTGGCCGATTCTGGGCCGTTTCATGAACTATTACTCACTGTTTTGGGGACCCGGACTAATTCCCACGATTGACGAACCCCGGGGTGCGTTTATGTGTCGGTCATAAACACTTGCAGTTTTGGCCGATTCTGGCCCGTTTCGTGGACAATTACTCACTGTTTCGGGGTCCCGGACTTATTTCCACGATTGATGAACCCTGGAGCGCATTTACGTGTCGGTCATAAATACTCATAGTTTTGGCCGATTCTGGCTAGTTTCATGGACTATTACTCACTGTTTTGGGGTCCGTGAGTGATTTCCATGATTGACCAATCCTGGGGTGCGTTTACGTGTCGGTCATCAACACCCGCAGTTTTGGCCGATTCTGGCTCGTTTCGTGGACTATTATTCACTGTTTTTGGGTCCCGGAGTGATTTCCAAGATTGACGAACCCCGAGGTGCGTTTACATGTCCGTCGTCAACACTCACAACTCTGGCAAATTCTGACCCGTTTCGTGGACTATTACTCACCGTTTTAGGGTCCCGGACTTATTTGCACGATTGATGAACCCTGGAGCGCGTTTACATGTCGGTCATAAATACTCGCAGTTTTGGCCGATTCTGGCCAGTTTCTTGGACTATTACTCACTGTTTTGGGGTCCCGAAGTGATTTCCACGATTGACGAACCCCGGGGTGCGTTTACGTGTTGGTCATAAACACTCGCAGTTATTGCGGATTCTGCCTCATTTCATGGACTATTATTCACTGTTTTTGGGTCCCGGAGTGATTTCCACAATTGACGAACCCCGAGGTGCGTTTACATGTCCGTCGTCAACACTCACAACTTTGGCCAATTCTGACCCGTTTCGTGGACTATTACTCACCGTTTTGGGGTCCCGAAGCGATTTCCATAGTTCTTGAACCCCAATGTGCAATTAGATGTCGGTCATCAACACCCGTAGTTTTGGCCGATTCTGGGCCGTTTCATGAACTATTACTCACTGTTTTGGGGACCCGGACTAATTCCCACGATTGACGAACCCCGGGGTGCGTTTATGTGTCGGTCATAAACACTTGCAGTTTTGGCCGATTCTGGCCCGTTTCGTGGACAATTACTCACTGTTTCGGGGTCCCGGACTTATTTCCACGATTGATGAACCCTGGAGCGCATTTACGTGTCGGTCATAAATACTCATAGTTTTGGCCGATTCTGGCTAGTTTCATGGACTATTACTCACTGTTTTGGGGTCGTGGAGTGATTTCCATGATTGATGAACCCCGGGGTGTGTTTACGTGTCGGTCATAAATACTCGCAGTTTTGGCCGATTCTGGCCAGTTTCTTGGACTATTACTCACTGTTTTGGGGTCCCGAAGTGATTTCCACGATTGACGAATCCCGGGGTGCGTTTATGTGTTGGTCATAAACACTCGCAGTTATTGCGGATTCTGCCTCATTTCATGGACTATTATTCACTGTTTTTGGGTCCCGGAGTGATTTCCACAATTGACGAACCCCGAGGTGCGTTTACATGTCTGTCGTCAACACTCACAAGTTTGGCCAATTCTGACCCGTTTCATGGACTATTACTCACCGTTTTGGGGTCCCGAAGCGATTTCCATAGTTCTTGAACCCCAAGGTGCAATTACATGTCGGTCATCAACACCCGTAGTTTTGGCTGATTCTGGCCTGTTTCATGAACTATTACTCACTGTTTTTGGGACCCGGACTAATTCCCACGATTGACGAACCCCGGGGTGCGTTTATGTGTCGGTCATAAACACTTGCAGTTTTGGCCGATTCTGGCCCGTTTCGTGGACAATTACTCACTGTTTCGGGGTCCCGGACTTATTTTCACGATTGATGTACATCTTAGCGCATTTACGTGTCGGTCATAAATACTCGTAGTTTTGGCTGATTCTGGCTAGTTTCATGGACTATTACTCACTGTTTTGGGGTCGCGGAGTGATTTCCACGATTGATGAACCCCGGGGTGCGTTTACGTGTCGGTCATAAATACTCGCAGTTTTGGCAGATTCTGGCCAGTTTCTTGGACTATTATTCACTGTTTTGGGGTCCCGAAGTGATTTCCATGATTGACGAACCCCGGCGTGCGTTTACGTGTCGGTCATCAACACCCGCAGTTTTGGCCGATTCTGCCTCGTTTCGTGGACTATTATTCACTGTTTTTGGGTCCCGGAGTGATTTCCACAATTGACGAACCCCGAGGTGCGTTTACATGTCCGTCGTCAACACTCACAACTTTGGCCAATTCTGACCCGTTTCATGGACTATTACTCACCGTTTTGGGGTCCCGAAGCGATTTCCATAGTTCTTGAACCCCAAGGTGCAATTACATGTCGGTCATCAACACCCGTAGTTTTGGCCGATTCTGGCCCGTTTCATGAACTATTACTCACTGTTTTGGGGACCCGGAGTAATTCCCACGATTGACGAACCCCGGGGTGTGTTTATGTGTCGGTCATAAACACATGCAGTTTTGGCCGATTCTGGCCCGTTTCGTGGACAATTACTCACTGTTTCGGGGTCCTGGACTTATTTCCACGATTGATGAACCCCGGAGCGCATTTACGTGTCGGTCATAATTACTCGTAGTTTTGGCCGATTCTGGCTAGTTTCATGGACTATTACTCACTGTTTTGGTGTCGCGGAGTGATTTCCACGATTGACGAACCCCGGGGTGTGTTTACCTGTTGGTCATAAACACTCGCAGTTATTGCGGATTCTGCCTCATTTCATGGACTATTATTCACTGTTTTTGGGTCCCGGAGTGATTTCCACAATTGACGAACCCCGAGGTGCGTTTACATGTCCGTCGTCAACACTCACAACTTTGGCCGATTCTGACCCGTTTCGTGGACTATTACTCACCGTTTTGGGGTCCCGAAGCGATTTCCATAGTTCTTGAACCCCAAAGTGCAATCACATGTCGGTCATCAACACCCATAGTTTTGGCCGATTCTGGCCCGTTTCATGAACTATTACTCACTGTTTTGGGGACCCGCACTAATTCCCACGAGTGACGAACCCCAGGGTGCGTTTATGTGTCGGTCATAAACACTTGCAGTTTTGGCCGATTCTGGCCCGTTTCGTGGACAATTACTCACTGTTTCGGGGTCCCGGACTTATTTCCACGATTGATGAACCCCGGAGCGCATTTACGTGTCGGTCATAAATACTCGTAGTTTTGGCCGATTCTGGCTAGTTTCATGGACTATTATTCACTGTTTTTGGGTCCCGGAGTGATTTCCAAGATTGACGAACCCCGAGGTGCGTTTACATGTCCGTCGTCAACACTCACAACTCTGGCAAATTCTGACCCGTTTCGTGGACTATTACTCACCGTTTTAGGGTCCCGGACTTATTTGCACGATTGATGAACCCTGGAGCGCGTTTACGTGTCGGTCATAAATACTCGTAGTTTTGGCCGATTCTGGCCAGTTTCTTGGACTATTACTCACTGTTTTGGGGTCCCGAAGTGATTTCCACGATTGACGAACCCCGGGGTGCGTTTACGTGTTGGTCATAAACACTCGCAGTTATTGCGAATTCTGCCTCATTTCATGGACTATTATTCACTGTTTTTGGGTCCCGGAGTGATTTCCACAATTGACGAACCCCGAGGTGCGTTTACATGTCCGTCGTCAACACTCACAACTTTGGCCAATTCTGACCCGTTTCGTGGACTATTACTCACCGTTTTGGGGTCCCGAAGCGATTTCCATAGTTCTTGAACCCCAATGTGCAATTAGATGTCGGTCATCAACAACCGTAGTTTTGGCCGATTCTGGGCCGTTTCATGAACTATTACTCACTGTTTTGGGGACCCGGACTAATTCCCACGATTGACGAACCCCGGGGTGCGTTTATGTGTCGGTCATAAACACTTGCAGTTTTGGCCGATTCTGGCCCGTTTCGTGGACAATTACTCACTGTTTCGGGGTCCCGGACTTATTTCCACGATTGATGAACCCTGGAGCGCATTTACGTGTCGGTCATAAATACTCATAGTTTTGGCCGATTCTGGCTAGTTTCATGGACTATTACTCACTGTTTTGGGGTCGTGGAGTGATTTCCATGATTGATGAACCCCGGGGTGTGTTTACGTGTCGGTCATAAATACTCGCAGTTTTGGCCGATTCTGGCCAGTTTCTTGGACTATTACTCACTGTTTTGGGGTCCCGAAGTGATTTCCACGATTGACGAATCCCGGGGTGCGTTTATGTGTTGGTCATAAACACTCGCAGTTATTGCGGATTCTGCCTCATTTCATGGACTATTATTCACTGTTTTTGGGTCCCGGAGTGATTTCCACAATTGACGAACCCCGAGGTGCGTTTACATGTCTGTCGTCAACACTCACAAGTTTGGCCAATTCTGACCCGTTTCATGGACTATTACTCACCGTTTTGGGGTCCCGAAGCGATTTCCATAGTTCTTGAACCCCAAGGTGCAATTACATGTCGGTCATCAACACCCGTAGTTTTGGCTGATTCTGGCCTGTTTCATGAACTATTACTCACTGTTTTTGGGACCCGGACTAATTCCCACGATTGACGAACCCCGGGGTGCGTTTATGTGTCGGTCATAAACACTTGCAGTTTTGGCCGATTCTGGCCCGTTTCGTGGACAATTACTCACTGTTTCGGGGTCCCGGACTTATTTTCACGATTGATGTACATCTTAGCGCATTTACGTGTCGGTCATAAATACTCGTAGTTTTGGCTGATTCTGGCTAGTTTCATGGACTATTACTCACTGTTTTGGGGTCGCGGAGTGATTTCCACGATTGATGAACCCCGGGGTGCGTTTACGTGTCGGTCATAAATACTCGCAGTTTTGGCAGATTCTGGCCAGTTTCTTGGACTATTACTCACTGTTTTGGGGTCCCGAAGTGATTTCCATGATTGACGAACCCCGGCGTGCGTTTACGTGTCGGTCATCAACACCCGCAGTTTTGGCCGATTCTGCCTCGTTTCGTGGACTATTATTCACTGTTTTTGGGTCCCGGAGTGATTTCCACAATTGACGAACCCCGAGGTGCGTTTACATGTCCGTCGTCAACACTCACAACTTTGGCCAATTCTGACCCGTTTCATGGACTATTACTCACCGTTTTGGGGTCCCGAAGCGATTTCCATAGTTCTTGAACCCCAAGGTGCAATTACATGTCGGTCATCAACACCCGTAGTTTTGGCCGATTCTGGCCCGTTTCATGAACTATTACTCACTGTTTTGGGGACCCGGAGTAATTCCCACGATTGACGAACCCCGGGGTGTGTTTATGTGTCGGTCATAAACACATGCAGTTTTGGCCGATTCTGGCCCGTTTCGTGGACAATTACTCACTGTTTCGGGGTCCCGGACTTATTTCCACGATTGATGAACCCCGGAGCGCATTTACGTGTCGGTCATAATTACTCGTAGTTTTGGCCGATTCTGGCTAGTTTCATGGACTATTACTCACTGTTTTGGTGTCGCGGAGTGATTTCCACGATTGACGAACCCCGGGGTGCGTTTACCTGTTGGTCATAAACACTCGCAGTTATTGCGGATTCTGCCTCATTTCATGGACTATTATTCACTGTTTTTGGGTCCCGGAGTGATTTCCACAATTGACGAACCCCGAGGTGCGTTAACATGTCCGTCGTCAACACTCACAACTCTGGCAAATTCTGACCCGTTTCGTGGACTATTACTCACCGTTTTAGGGTCCCGGACTTATTTGCACGATTGATGAACCCTGGAGCGCGTTTACGTGTCGGTCATAAATACTCGCAGTTTTGGCCGATTCTGGCCAGTTTCTTGGACTATTACTCACTGTTTTGGGGTCCCGAAGTGATTTCCACGATTGACGAACCCCGGGGTGCGTTTACGTGTTGGTCATAAACACTCGCAGTTATTGCGAATTCTGCCTCATTTCATGGACTATTATTCACTGTTTTTGGGTCCCGGAGTGATTTCCACAATTGACGAACCCCGAGGTGCGTTTACATGTCCGTCGTCAACACTCACAACTTTGGCCAATTCTGACCCGTTTCGTGGACTATTACTCACCGTTTTGGGGTCCCGAAGCGATTTCCATAGTTCTTGAACCCCAATGTGCAATTAGATGTCGGTCATCAACACCCGTAGTTTTGGCCGATTCTGGGCCGTTTCATGAACTATTACTCACTGTTTTGGGGACCCGGACTAATTCCCACGATTGACGAACCCCGGGGTGCGTTTATGTGTCGGTCATAAACACTTGCAGTTTTGGCCGATTCTGGCCCGTTTCGTGGACAATTACTCACTGTTTCGGGGTCCCGGACTTATTTCCACGATTGATGAACCCTGGAGCGCATTTACGTGTCGGTCATAAATACTCATAGTTTTGGCCGATTCTGGCTAGTTTCATGGACTATTACTCACTGTTTTGGGGTCGTGGAGTGATTTCCATGATTGATGAACCCCGGGGTGTGTTTACGTGTCGGTCATAAATACTCGCAGTTTTGGCCGATTCTGGCCAGTTTCTTGGACTATTACTCACTGTTTTGGGGTCCCGAAGTGATTTCCACGATTGACGAATCCCGGGGTGCGTTTATGTGTTGGTCATAAACACTCGCAGTTATTGCGGATTCTGCCTCATTTCATGGACTATTATTCACTGTTTTTGGGTCCCGGAGTGATTTCCACAATTGACGAACCCCGAGGTGCGTTTACATGTCTGTCGTCAACACTCACAAGTTTGGCCAATTCTGACCCGTTTCATGGACTATTACTCACCGTTTTGGGGTCCCGAAGCGATTTCCATAGTTCTTGAACCCCAAGGTGCAATTACATGTCGGTCATCAACACCCGTAGTTTTGGCTGATTCTGGCCTGTTTCATGAACTATTACTCACTGTTTTTGGGACCCGGACTAATTCCCACGATTGACGAACCCCGGGGTGCGTTTATGTGTCGGTCATAAACACTTGCAGTTTTGGCCGATTCTGGCCCGTTTCGTGGACAATTACTCACTGTTTCGGGGTCCCGGACTTATTTTCACGATTGATGTACATCTTAGCGCATTTACGTGTCGGTCATAAATACTCGTAGTTTTGGCTGATTCTGGCTAGTTTCATGGACTATTACTCACTGTTTTGGGGTCGCGGAGTGATTTCCACGATTGATGAACCCCGGGGTGCGTTTACGTGTCGGTCATAAATACTCGCAGTTTTGGCAGATTCTGGCCAGTTTCTTGGACTATTACTCACTGTTTTGGGGTCCCGAAGTGATTTCCATGATTGACGAACCCCGGCGTGCGTTTACGTGTCGGTCATCAACACCCGCAGTTTTGGCCGATTCTGCCTCGTTTCGTGGACTATTATTCACTGTTTTTGGGTCCCGGAGTGATTTCCACAATTGACGAACCCCGAGGTGCGTTTACATGTCCGTCGTCAACACTCACAACTTTGGCCAATTCTGACCCGTTTCATGGACTATTACTCACCGTTTTGGGGTCCCGAAGCGATTTCCATAGTTCTTGAACCCCAAGGTGCAATTACATGTCGGTCATCAACACCCGTAGTTTTGGCCGATTCTGGCCCGTTTCATGAACTATTACTCACTGTTTTGGGGACCCGGAGTAATTCCCACGATTGACGAACCCCGGGGTGTGTTTATGTGTCGGTCATAAACACATGCAGTTTTGGCCGATTCTGGCCCGTTTCGTGGACAATTACTCACTGTTTCGGGGTCCCGGACTTATTTCCACGATTGATGAACCCCGGAGCGCATTTACGTGTCGGTCATAATTACTCGTAGTTTTGGCCGATTCTGGCTAGTTTCATGGACTATTACTCACTGTTTTGGTGTCGCGGAGTGATTTCCACGATTGACGAACCCCGGGGTGCGTTTACCTGTTGGTCATAAACACTCGCAGTTATTGCGGATTCTGCCTCATTTCATGGACTATTATTCACTGTTTTTGGGTCCCGGAGTGATTTCCACAATTGACGAACCCCGAGGTGCGTTTACATGTCCGTCGTCAACACTCACAACTCTGGCAAATTCTGACCCGTTTCGTGGACTATTACTCACCGTTTTAGGGTCCCGGACTTATTTGCACGATTGATGAACCCTGGAGCGCGTTTACGTGTCGGTCATAAATACTCGCAGTTTTGGCCGATTCTGGCCAGTTTCTTGGACTATTACTCACTGTTTTGGGGTCCCGAAGTGATTTCCACGATTGACGAACCCCGGGGTGCGTTTACGTGTTGGTCATAAACACTCGCAGTTATTGCGAATTCTGCCTCATTTCATGGACTATTATTCACTGTTTTTGGGTCCCAGAGTGATTTCCACAATTGACGAACCCCGAGGTGCGTTTACATGTCCGTCGTCAACACTCACAACTTTGGCCAATTCTGACCCGTTTCGTGGACTATTACTCACCGTTTTGGGGTCCCGAAGCGATTTCCATAGTTCTTGAACCCCAATGTGCAATTAGATGTCGGTCATCAACACCCGTAGTTTTGGCCGATTCTGGGCCGTTTCATGAACTATTACTCACTGTTTTGGGGACCCGGACTAATTCCCACGATTGACGAACCCCGGGGTGCGTTTATGTGTCGGTCATAAACACTTGCAGTTTTGGCCGATTCTGGCCCGTTTCGTGGACAATTACTCACTGTTTCGGGGTCCCGGACTTATTTCCACGATTGATGAACCCTGGAGCGCATTTACGTGTCGGTCATAAATACTCATAGTTTTGGCCGATTCTGGCTAGTTTCATGGACTATTACTCACTGTTTTGGGGTCGTGGAGTGATTTCCATGATTGATGAACCCCGGGGTGTGTTTACGTGTCGGTCATAAATACTCGCAGTTTTGGCCGATTCTGGCCAGTTTCTTGGACTATTACTCACTGTTTTGGGGTCCCGAAGTGATTTCCACGATTGACGAATCCCGGGGTGCGTTTATGTGTTGGTCATAAACACTCGCAGTTATTGCGGATTCTGCCTCATTTCATGGACTATTATTCACTGTTTTTGGGTCCCGGAGTGATTTCCACAATTGACGAACCCCGAGGTGCGTTTACATGTCTGTCGTCAACACTCACAAGTTTGGCCAATTCTGACCCGTTTCATGGACTATTACTCACCGTTTTGGGGTCCCGAAGCGATTTCCATAGTTCTTGAACCCCAAGGTGCAATTACATGTCGGTCATCAACACCCGTAGTTTTGGCTGATTCTGGCCTGTTTCATGAACTATTACTCACTGTTTTTGGGACCCGGACTAATTCCCACGATTGACGAACCCCGGGGTGCGTTTATGTGTCGGTCATAAACACTTGCAGTTTTGGCCGATTCTGGCCCGTTTCGTGGACAATTACTCACTGTTTCGGGGTCCCGGACTTATTTTCACGATTGATGTACATCTTAGCGCATTTACGTGTCGGTCATAAATACTCGTAGTTTTGGCTGATTCTGGCTAGTTTCATGGACTATTACTCACTGTTTTGGGGTCGCGGAGTGATTTCCACGATTGATGAACCCCGGGGTGCGTTTACGTGTCGGTCATAAATACTCGCAGTTTTGGCAGATTCTGGCCAGTTTCTTGGACTATTACTCACTGTTTTGGGGTCCCGAAGTGATTTCCATGATTGACGAACCCCGGCGTGCGTTTACGTGTCGGTCATCAACACCCGCAGTTTTGGCCGATTCTGCCTCGTTTCGTGGACTATTATTCACTGTTTTTGGGTCCCGGAGTGATTTCCACAATTGACGAACCCCGAGGTGCGTTTACATGTCCGTCGTCAACACTCACAACTTTGGCCAATTCTGACCCGTTTCATGGACTATTACTCACCGTTTTGGGGTCCCGAAGCGATTTCCATAGTTCTTGAACCCCAAGGTGCAATTACATGTCGGTCATCAACACCCGTAGTTTTGGCCGATTCTGGCCCGTTTCATGAACTATTACTCACTGTTTTGGGGACCCGGAGTAATTCCCACGATTGACGAACCCCGGGGTGTGTTTATGTGTCGGTCATAAACACATGCAGTTTTGGCCGATTCTGGCCCGTTTCGTGGACAATTACTCACTGTTTCGGGGTCCCGGACTTATTTCCACGATTGATGAACCCCGGAGCGCATTTACGTGTCGGTCATAATTACTCGTAGTTTTGCCCGATTCTGGCTAGTTTCATGGACTATTACTCACTGTTTTGGTGTCGCGGAGTGATTTCCACGATTGACGAACCCCGGGGTGCGTTTACCTGTTGGTCATAAACACTCGCAGTTATTGCGGATTCTGCCTCATTTCATGGACTATTATTCACTGTTTTTGGGTCACGGAGTGATTTCCACAATTGACGAACCCCGAGGTGCGTTTACATGTCCGTCGTCAACACTCACAACTCTGGCAAATTCTGACCCGTTTCGTGGACTATTACTCACCGTTTTAGGGTCCCGGACTTATTTGCACGATTGATGAACCCTGGAGCGCGTTTACGTGTCGGTCATAAATACTCGCAGTTTTGGCCGATTCTGGCCAGTTTCTTGGACTATTACTCACTGTTTTGGGGTCCCGAAGTGATTTCCACGATTGACGAACCCCGGGGTGCGTTTACGTGTTGGTCATAAACACTCGCAGTTATTGCGAATTCTGCCTCATTTCATGGACTATTATTCACTGTTTTTGGGTCCCGGAGTGATTTCCACAATTGACGAACCCCGAGGTGCGTTTACATGTCCGTCGTCAACACTCACAACTTTGGCCAATTCTGACCCGTTTCGTGGACTATTACTCACCGTTTTGGGGTCCCGAAGCGATTTCCATAGTTCTTGAACCCCAATGTGCAATTAGATGTCGGTCATCAACACCCGTAGTTTTGGCCGATTCTGGGCCGTTTCATGAACTATTACTCACTGTTTTGGGGACCCGGACTAATTCCCACGATTGACGAACCCCGGGGTGCGTTTATGTGTCGGTCATAAACACTTGCAGTTTTGGCCGATTCTGGCCCGTTTCGTGGACAATTACTCACTGTTTCGGGGTCCCGGACTTATTTCCACGATTGATGAACCCTGGAGCGCATTTACGTGTCGGTCATAAATACTCATAGTTTTGGCCGATTCTGGCTAGTTTCATGGACTATTACTCACTGTTTTGGGGTCGTGGAGTGATTTCCATGATTGATGAACCCCGGGGTGTGTTTACGTGTCGGTCATAAATACTCGCAGTTTTGGCCGATTCTGGCCAGTTTCTTGGACTATTACTCACTGTTTTGGGGTCCCGAAGTGATTTCCACGATTGACGAATCCCGGGGTGCGTTTATGTGTTGGTCATAAACACTCGCAGTTATTGCGGATTCTGCCTCATTTCATGGACTATTATTCACTGTTTTTGGGTCCCGGAGTGATTTCCACAATTGACGAACCCCGAGGTGCGTTTACATGTCTGTCGTCAACACTCACAAGTTTGGCCAATTCTGACCCGTTTCATGGACTATTACTCACCGTTTTGGGGTCCCGAAGCGATTTCCATAGTTCTTGAACCCCAAGGTGCAATTACATGTCGGTCATCAACACCCGTAGTTTTGGCTGATTCTGGCCTGTTTCATGAACTATTACTCACTGTTTTTGGGACCCGGACTAATTCCCACGATTGACGAACCCCGGGGTGCGTTTATGTGTCGGTCATAAACACTTGCAGTTTTGGCCGATTCTGGCCCGTTTCGTGGACAATTACTCACTGTTTCGGGGTCCCGGACTTATTTTCACGATTGATGTACATCTTAGCGCATTTACGTGTCGGTCATAAATACTCGTAGTTTTGGCTGATTCTGGCTAGTTTCATGGACTATTACTCACTGTTTTGGGGTCGCGGAGTGATTTCCACGATTGATGAACCCCGGGGTGCGTTTACGTGTCGGTCATAAATACTCGCAGTTTTGCCCGATTCTGGCTAGTTTCATGGACTATTACTCACTGTTTTGGTGTCGCGGAGTGATTTCCATGATTGACGAACCCCGGGGTGCGTTTACGTGTCGGTCATAAACACTCGCAGTTTTGGCCGATTCTGCCTCGTTTCGTGGACTATTATTCACTGTTTTTGGGTCCCGGAGTGATTTCCACAATTGACGAACCCCGAGGTGCGTTTACATGTCCGTCGTCAACACTCACAACTTTGGCCAATTCTGACCCGTTTCATGGACTATTACTCACCGTTTTGGGGTCCCGAAGCGATTTCCATAGTTCTTGAACCCCAATGTGCAATTAGATGTCGGTCATCAACACCCGTAGTTTTGGCCGATTCTGGCCCGTTTCATGAACTATTACTCACTGTTTTGGGGACCCGGAGTAATTCCCACGATTGACGAACCCCGGGGTGCGTTTATGTGTCGGTCATAAACACTTGCAGTTTTGGCCGATTCTGGCCCGTTTCGTGGACAATTACTCACTGTTTCGGGGTCCCGGACTTATTTCCACGATTGATGAACCCTGGAGCGCATTTACGTGTCGGTCATAAATACTCATAGTTTTGGCCGATTCTGGCTAGTTTCATGGACTATTACTCACTGTTTTGGGGTCGTGGAGTGATTTCCATGATTGATGAACCCCGGGGTGTGTTTACGTGTCGGTCATAAATACTCGCAGTTTTGGCCGATTCTGGCCAGTTTCTTGGACTATTACTCACTGTTTTGGGGTCCCGAAGTGATTTCCACGATTGACGAATCCCGGGGTGCGTTTATGTGTTGGTCATAAACACTCGCAGTTATTGCGGATTCTGCCTCATTTCATGGACTATTATTCACTGTTTTTGGGTCCCGGAGTGATTTCCACAATTGACGAACCCCGAGGTGCGTTTACATGTCTGTCGTCAACACTCACAAGTTTGGCCAATTCTGACCCGTTTCATGGACTATTACTCACCGTTTTGGGGTCCCGAAGCGATTTCCATAGTTCTTGAACCCCAAGGTGCAATTACATGTCGGTCATCAACACCCGTAGTTTTGGCTGATTCTGGCCTGTTTCATGAACTATTACTCACTGTTTTTGGGACCCGGACTAATTCCCACGATTGACGAACCCCGGGGTGCGTTTATGTGTCGGTCATAAACACTTGCAGTTTTGGCCGATTCTGGCCCGTTTCGTGGACAATTACTCACTGTTTCGGGGTCCCGGACTTATTTTCACGATTGATGTACATCTTAGCGCATTTACGTGTCGGTCATAAATACTCGTAGTTTTGGCTGATTCTGGCTAGTTTCATGGACTATTACTCACTGTTTTGGGGTCGCGGAGTGATTTCCACGATTGATGAACCCCGGGGTGCGTTTACGTGTCGGTCATAAATACTCGCAGTTTTGGCAGATTCTGGCCAGTTTCTTGGACTATTACTCACTGTTTTGGGGTCCCGAAGTGATTTCCATGATTGACGAACCCCGGCGTGCGTTTACGTGTCGGTCATCAACACTCACAACTTTGGCCAATTCTGACCCGTTTCATGGACTATTACTCACCGTTTTGGGGTCCCGAAGCGATTTCCATAGTTCTTGAACCCCAAGGTGCAATTACATGTCGGTCATCAACACCCGTAGTTTTGGCCGATTCTGGCCCGTTTCATGAACTATTACTCACTGTTTTGGGGACCCGGAGTAATTCCCACGATTGACGAACCCCGGGGTGTGTTTATGTGTCGGTCATAAACACATGCAGTTTTGGCCGATTCTGGCCCGTTTCGTGGACAATTACTCACTGTTTCGGGGTCCCGGACTTATTTCCACGATTGATGAACCCCGGAGCGCATTTACGTGTCGGTCATAATTACTCGTAGTTTTGCCCGATTCTGGCTAGTTTCATGGACTATTACTCACTGTTTTGGTGTCGCGGAGTGATTTCCACGATTGACGAACCCCGGGGTGCGTTTACCTGTTGGTCATAAACACTCGCAGTTATTGCGGATTCTGCCTCATTTCATGGACTATTATTCACTGTTTTTGGGTCCCGGAGTGATTTCCACAATTGACGAACCCCGAGGTGCGTTTACATGTCCGTCGTCAACACTCACAACTTTGGCCAATTCTGACCCGTTTCGTGGACTATTACTCACCGTTTTGGGGTCCCGAAGCGATTTCCATAGTTCTTGAACCCCAATGTGCAATTAGATGTCGGTCATCAACACCCGTAGTTTTGGCCGATTCTGGGCCGTTTCATGAACTATTACTCACTGTTTTGGGGACCCGGACTAATTCCCACGATTGACGAACCCCGGGGTGCGTTTATGTGTCGGTCATAAACACTTGCAGTTTTGGCCGATTCTGGCCCGTTTCGTGGACAATTACTCACTGTTTCGGGGTCCCGGACTTATTTCCACGATTGATGAACCCTGGAGCGCATTTACGTGTCGGTCATAAATACTCATAGTTTTGGCCGATTCTGGCTAGTTTCATGGACTATTACTCACTGTTTTGGGGTCGTGGAGTGATTTCCATGATTGATGAACCCCGGGGTGTGTTTACGTGTCGGTCATAAATACTCGCAGTTTTGGCCGATTCTGGCCAGTTTCTTGGACTATTACTCACTGTTTTGGGGTCCCGAAGTGATTTCCACGATTGACGAATCCCGGGGTGCGTTTATGTGTTGGTCATAAACACTCGCAGTTATTGCGGATTCTGCCTCATTTCATGGACTATTATTCACTGTTTTTGGGTCCCGGAGTGATTTCCACAATTGACGAACCCCGAGGTGCGTTTACATGTCTGTCGTCAACACTCACAAGTTTGGCCAATTCTGACCCGTTTCATGGACTATTACTCACCGTTTTGGGGTCCCGAAGCGATTTCCATAGTTCTTGAACCCCAAGGTGCAATTACATGTCGGTCATCAACACCCGTAGTTTTGGCTGATTCTGGCCTGTTTCATGAACTATTACTCACTGTTTTTGGGACCCGGACTAATTCCCACGATTGACGAACCCCGGGGTGCGTTTATGTGTCGGTCATAAACACTTGCAGTTTTGGCCGATTCTGGCCCGTTTCGTGGACAATTACTCACTGTTTCGGGGTCCCGGACTTATTTTCACGATTGATGTACATCTTAGCGCATTTACGTGTCGGTCATAAATACTCGTAGTTTTGGCTGATTCTGGCTAGTTTCATGGACTATTACTCACTGTTTTGGGGTCGCGGAGTGATTTCCACGATTGATGAACCCCGGGGTGCGTTTACGTGTCGGTCATAAATACTCGCAGTTTTGGCAGATTCTGGCCAGTTTCTTGGACTATTACTCACTGTTTTGGGGTCCCGAAGTGATTTCCATGATTGACGAACCCCGGCGTGCGTTTACGTGTCGGTCATCAACACCCGCAGTTTTGGCCGATTCTGCCTCGTTTCGTGGACTATTATTCACTGTTTTTGGGTCCCGGAGTGATTTCCACAATTGACGAACCCCGAGGTGCGTTTACATGTCCGTCGTCAACACTCACAACTTTGGCCAATTCTGACCCGTTTCATGGACTATTACTCACCGTTTTGGGGTCCCGAAGCGATTTCCATAGTTCTTGAACCCCAAGGTGCAATTACATGTCGGTCATCAACACCCGTAGTTTTGGCCGATTCTGGCCCGTTTCATGAACTATTACTCACTGTTTTGGGGACCCGGAGTAATTCCCACGATTGACGAACCCCGGGGTGTGTTTATGTGTCGGTCATAAACACATGCAGTTTTGGCCGATTCTGGCCCGTTTCGTGGACAATTACTCACTGTTTCGGGGTCCCGGACTTATTTCCACGATTGATGAACCCCGGAGCGCATTTACGTGTCGGTCATAATTACTCGTAGTTTTGGCCGATTCTGGCTAGTTTCATGGACTATTACTCACTGTTTTGGTGTCGCGGAGTGATTTCCACGATTGACGAACCCCGGGGTGCGTTTACCTGTTGGTCATAAACACTCGCAGTTATTGCGGATTCTGCCTCATTTCATGGACTATTATTCACTGTTTTTGGGTCCCGGAGTGATTTCCACAATTGACGAACCCCGAGGTGCGTTTACATGTCCGTCGTCAACACTCAGAACTTTGGCCGATTCTGACCCGTTTCGTGGACTATTACTCACCGTTTTGGGGTCCCGAAGCGATTTCCATAGTTCTTGAACCCCAAAGTGCAATCACATGTCGGTCATCAACACCCATAGTTTTGGCCGATTCTGGCCCGTTTCATGAACTATTACTCACTGTTTTGGGGACCCGCACTAATTCCCACGAGTGACGAACCCCAGGGTGCGTTTATGTGTCGGTCATAAACACTTGCAGTTTTGGCCGATTCTGGCCCGTTTCGTGGACAATTACTCACTGTTTCGGGGTCCCGGACTTATTTCCACGATTGATGAACCCCGGAGCGCATTTACGTGTCGGTCATAAATACTCGTAGTTTTGGCCGATTCTGGCTAGTTTCATGGACTATTACTCACTGTTTTGGGGCCGCGGAGTGATTTCCACGATTGACGAACCCCGGGGTGCGTTTACGTGTCGGTCATCAACACTCGCAGTTTTGGCCGATTCTGGCCTGTTTCATGGACTATTACTGATTGTTTTGGTGTCCCGGACTGATTTCCACGATTGACGAACCCCGGGGCGCGTTTACGTGTCGATCATAAACACTCGCAGTTTTGGCCGATTATGACAAGTTTCATGGACTATTACTCACTGTTTTGGGGTCCGTGAGTGATTTCCATGATTGACCAATCCTGGGGTGCGTTTACGTGTCGGTCATCAACACCCGCAGTTTTGGCCGATTCTGGCTCGTTTCGTGGACTATTATTCACTGTTTTTGGGTCCCGGAGTGATTTCCAAGATTGACGAACCCCGAGGTGCGTTTACATGTCCGTCGTCAACACTCACAACTCTGGAAAATTCTGACCCGTTTCATGGACTATTACTCACCGTTTTAGGGTCCCGGACTTATTTGCACGATTGATGAACCCTGGAGCGCGTTTACGTGTCGGTCATAAATACTCGCAGTTTTGGCCGATTCTGGCCAGTTTCTTGGACTATTACTCACTGTTTTGGGGTCCCGAAGTGATTTCCACGATTGACGAACCCCGGGGTGCGTTTACGTGTTGGTCATAAACACTCGCAGTTATTGCGGATTCTGCCTCATTTCATGGACTATTATTCACTGTTTTTGGGTCCCGGAGTGATTTCCACAATTGACGAACCCCGAGGTGCGTTTACATGTCCGTCGTCAACACTCACAACTTTGGCCAATTCTGACCCGTTTCGTGGACTATTACTCACCGTTTTGGGGTCCCGAAGCGATTTCCATAGTTCTTGAACCCCAATGTGCAATTAGATGTCGGTCATCAACACCCGTAGTTTTGGCCGATTCTGGGCCGTTTCATGAACTATTACTCACTGTTTTGGGGACCCGGACTAATTCCCACGATTGACGAACCCCGGGGTGCGTTTATGTGTCGGTCATAAACACTTGCAGTTTTGGCCGATTCTGGCCCGTTTCGTGGACAATTACTCACTGTTTCGGGGTCCCGGACTTATTTCCACGATTGATGAACCCTGGAGCGCATTTACGTGTCGGTCATAAATACTCATAGTTTTGGCCGATTCTGGCTAGTTTCATGGACTATTACTCACTGTTTTGGGGTCGTGGAGTGATTTCCATGATTGATGAACCCCGGGGTGTGTTTACGTGTCGGTCATAAATACTCGCAGTTTGGCCGATTCTGGCCAGTTTCTTGGACTATTACTCACTGTTTTGGGGTCCCGAAGTGATTTCCACGATTGACGAATCCCGGGGTGCGTTTATGTGTTGGTCATAAACACTCGCAGTTATTGCGGATTCTGCCTCATTTCATGGACTATTATTCACTGTTTTTGGGTCCCGGAGTGATTTCCACAATTGACGAACCCCGAGGTGCGTTTACATGTCTGTCGTCAACACTCACAAGTTTGGCCAATTCTGACCCGTTTCATGGACTATTACTCACCGTTTTGGGGTCCCGAAGCGATTTCCATAGTTCTTGAACCCCAAGGTGCAATTACATGTCGGTCATCAACACCCGTAGTTTTGGCTGATTCTGGCCTGTTTCATGAACTATTACTCACTGTTTTTGGGACCCGGACTAATTCCCACGATTGACGAACCCCGGGGTGCGTTTATGTGTCGGTCATAAACACTTGCAGTTTTGGCCGATTCTGGCCCGTTTCGTGGACAATTACTCACTGTTTCGGGGTCCCGGACTTATTTTCACGATTGATGTACATCTTAGCGCATTTACGTGTCGGTCATAAATACTCGTAGTTTTGGCTGATTCTGGCTAGTTTCATGGACTATTACTCACTGTTTTGGGGTCGCGGAGTGATTTCCACGATTGATGAACCCCGGGGTGCGTTTACGTGTCGGTCATAAATACTCGCAGTTTTGGCAGATTCTGGCCAGTTTCTTGGACTATTACTCACTGTTTTGGGGTCCCGAAGTGATTTCCATGATTGACGAACCCCGGCGTGCGTTTACGTGTCGGTCATCAACACCCGCAGTTTTGGCCGATTCTGCCTCGTTTCGTGGACTATTATTCACTGTTTTTGGGTCCCGGAGTGATTTCCACAATTGACGAACCCCGAGGTGCGTTTACATGTCCGTCGTCAACACTCACAACTTTGGCCAATTCTGACCCGTTTCATGGACTATTACTCACCGTTTTGGGGTCCCGAAGCGATTTCCATAGTTCTTGAACCCCAAGGTGCAATTACATGTCGGTCATCAACACCCGTAGTTTTGGCCGATTCTGGCCCGTTTCATGAACTATTACTCACTGTTTTGGGGACCCGGAGTAATTCCCACGATTGACGAACCCCGGGGTGTGTTTATGTGTCGGTCATAAACACATGCAGTTTTGGCCGATTCTGGCCCGTTTCGTGGACAATTACTCACTGTTTCGGGGTCCCGGACTTATTTCCACGATTGATGAACCCCGGAGCGCATTTACGTGTCGGTCATAATTACTCGTAGTTTTGGCCGATTCTGGCTAGTTTCATGGACTATTACTCACTGTTTTGGTGTCGCGGAGTGATTTCCACGATTGACGAACCCCGGGGTGCGTTTACCTGTTGGTCATAAACACTCGCAGTTATTGCGGATTCTGCCTCATTTCATGGACTATTATTCACTGTTTTTGGGTCCCGGAGTGATTTCCACAATTGACGAACCCCGAGGTGCGTTTACATGTCCGTCGTCAACACTCAGAACTTTGGCCGATTCTGACCCGTTTCGTGGACTATTACTCACCGTTTTGGGGTCCCGAAGCGATTTCCATAGTTCTTGAACCCCAAAGTGCAATCACATGTCGGTCATCAACACCCATAGTTTTGGCCGATTCTGGCCCGTTTCATGAACTATTACTCACTGTTTTGGGGACCCGCACTAATTCCCACGAGTGACGAACCCCAGGGTGCGTTTATGTGTCGGTCATAAACACTTGCAGTTTTGGCCGATTCTGGCCCGTTTCGTGGACAATTACTCACTGTTTCGGGGTCCCGGACTTATTTCCACGATTGATGAACCCCGGAGCGCATTTACGTGTCGGTCATAAATACTCGTAGTTTTGGCCGATTCTGGCTAGTTTCATGGACTATTACTCACTGTTTTGGGGCCGCGGAGTGATTTCCACGATTGACGAACCCCGGGGTGCGTTTACGTGTCGGTCATCAACACTCGCAGTTTTGGCCGATTCTGGCCTGTTTCATGGACTATTACTGATTGTTTTGGTGTCCCGGACTGATTTCCACGATTGACGAACCCCGGGGCGCGTTTACGTGTCGATCATAAACACTCGCAGTTTTGGCCGATTATGACAAGTTTCATGGACTATTACTCACTGTTTTGGGGTCCGTGAGTGATTTCCATGATTGACCAATCCTGGGGTGCGTTTACGTGTCGGTCATCAACACCCGCAGTTTTGGCCGATTCTGGCTCGTTTCGTGGACTATTATTCACTGTTTTTGGGTCCCGGAGTGATTTCCAAGATTGACGAACCCCGAGGTGCGTTTACATGTCCGTCGTCAACACTCACAACTCTGGAAAATTCTGACCCGTTTCATGGACTATTACTCACCGTTTTAGGGTCCCGGACTTATTTGCACGATTGATGAACCCTGGAGCGCGTTTACGTGTCGGTCATAAATACTCGCAGTTTTGGCCGATTCTGGCCAGTTTCTTGGACTATTACTCACTGTTTTGGGGTCCCGAAGTGATTTCCACGATTGACGAACCCCGGGGTGCGTTTACGTGTTGGTCATAAACACTCGCAGTTATTGCGGATTCTGCCTCATTTCATGGACTATTATTCACTGTTTTTGGGTCCCGGAGTGATTTCCACAATTGACGAACCCCGAGGTGCGTTTACATGTCCGTCGTCAACACTCACAACTTTGGCCAATTCTGACCCGTTTCGTGGACTATTACTCACCGTTTTGGGGTCCCGAAGCGATTTCCATAGTTCTTGAACCCCAATGTGCAATTAGATGTCGGTCATCAACACCCGTAGTTTTGGCCGATTCTGGGCCGTTTCATGAACTATTACTCACTGTTTTGGGGACCCGGACTAATTCCCACGATTGACGAACCCCGGGGTGCGTTTATGTGTCGGTCATAAACACTTGCAGTTTTGGCCGATTCTGGCCCGTTTCGTGGACAATTACTCACTGTTTCGGGGTCCCGGACTTATTTCCACGATTGATGAACCCTGGAGCGCATTTACGTGTCGGTCATAAATACTCATAGTTTTGGCCGATTCTGGCTAGTTTCATGGACTATTACTCACTGTTTTGGGGTCGTGGAGTGATTTCCATGATTGATGAACCCCGGGGTGTGTTTACGTGTCGGTCATAAATACTCGCAGTTTTGGCCGATTCTGGCCAGTTTCTTGGACTATTACTCACTGTTTTGGGGTCCCGAAGTGATTTCCACGATTGACGAATCCCGGGGTGCGTTTATGTGTTGGTCATAAACACTCGCAGTTATTGCGGATTCTGCCTCATTTCATGGACTATTATTCACTGTTTTTGGGTCCCGGAGTGATTTCCACAATTGACGAACCCCGAGGTGCGTTTACATGTCTGTCGTCAACACTCACAAGTTTGGCCAATTCTGACCCGTTTCGTGGACTATTACTCACCGTTTTGGGGTCCCGAAGCGATTTCCATAGTTCTTGAACCCCAAGGTGCAATTACATGTCGGTCATCAACACCCGTAGTTTTGGCCGATTCTGGCCTGTTTCATGAACTATTACTCACTGTTTTTGGGACCCGGACTAATTCCCACGATTGACGAACCCCGGGGTGCGTTTATGTGTCGGTCATAAACACTTGCAGTTTTGGCCGATTCTGGCCCGTTTCGTGGACAATTACTCACTGTTTCGGGGTCCCGGACTTATTTTCACGATTGATGTACACCGGAGCGCATTTACGTGTCGGTCATAAATACTCGTAGTTTTGGCTGATTCTGGCTAGTTTCATGGACTATTACTCACTGTTTTGGGGTCGCGGAGTGATTTCCACGATTGATGAACCCCGGGGTGCGTTTACGTGTCGGTCATAAATACTCGCAGTTTTGGCCGATTCTGGCCAGTTTCTTGGACTATTACTCACTGTTTTGGGGTCCCGAAGTGATTTCCACGATTGACGAACCCCGGCGTGCGTTTACGTGTCGGTCATCAACACCCGCAGTTTTGGCCGATTCTGCCTCGTTTCGTGGACTATTATTCACTGTTTTTGGGTCCCGGAGTGATTTCCACAATTGACGAACCCCGAGGTGCGTTTACATGTCCGTCGTCAACACTCACAACTTTGGCCAATTCTGACCCGTTTCATGGACTATTACTCACCGTTTTGGGGTCCCGAAGCGATTTCCATAGTTCTTGAACCACAAGGTGCAATTACATGTCGGTCATCAACACCCGTAGTTTTGGCCGATTCTGGCCCGTTTCATGAACTATTACTCACTGTTTTGGGGACCCGGAGTAATTCCCACGATTAACGAACCCCGGGGTGCGTTTATGTGTCGGTCATAAACACATGCAGTTTTGGCCGATTCTGGCCCGTTTCGTGGACAATTACTCACTGTTTCGGGGTCCCGGACTTATTTCCACGATTGATGAACCCCGGAGCGCATTTACGTGTCGGTCATAAATACTCGTAGTTTTGGCCGATTCTGGCTAGTTTCATGGACTATTACTCACTATTTTGGTGTCGCGGAGTGATTTCCACGATTGACGAACCCCGGGGTGCGTTTACCTGTTGGTCATAAACACTCGCAGTTATTGCGGATTCTGCCTCATTTCATGGACTATTATTCACTGTTTTTGGGTCCCGGAGTGATTTCCACAATTGACGAACCCCGAGGTGCGTTTACATGTCTGTCGTCAACACTCACAAGTTTGGCCAATTCTGACCCGTTTCGTGGACTATTACTCACCGTTTTGGGGTCCCGAAGCGATTTCCATAGTTCTTGAACCCCAAGGTGCAATTACATGTCGGTCATCAACACCCGTAGTTTTGGCCGATTCTGGCCTGTTTCATGAACTATTACTCACTGTTTTTGGGACCCGGACTAATTCCCACGATTGACGAACCCCGGGGTGCGTTTATGTGTCGGTCATAAACACTTGCAGTTTTGGCCGATTCTGGCCCGTTTCGTGGACAATTACTCACTGTTTCGGGGTCCCGGACTTATTTTCACGATTGATGTACACCGGAGCGCATTTACGTGTCGGTCATAAATACTCGTAGTTTTGGCTGATTCTAGCTAGTTTCATGGACTATTACTCACTGTTTTGGGGTCGCGGAGTGATTTCCACGATTGATGAACCCCGGGGTGCGTTTACGTGTCGGTCATAAATACTCGCAGTTTTGGCCGATTCTGGCCAGTTTCTTGGACTATTACTCACTGTTTTGGGGTCCCGAAGTGATTTCCACGATTGACGAACCCCGGCGTGCGTTTACGTGTCGGTCATCAACACCCGCAGTTTTGGCCGATTCTGCCTCGTTTCGTGGACTATTATTCACTGTTTTTGGGTCCCGGAGTGATTTCCACAATTGACGAACCCCGAGGTGCGTTTACATGTCCGTCGTCAACACTCACAACTTTGGCCAATTCTGACCCGTTTCATGGACTATTACTCACCGTTTTGGGGTCCCGAAGCGATTTCCATAGTTCTTGAACCACAAGGTGCAATTACATGTCGGTCATCAACACCCGTAGTTTTGGCCGATTCTGGCCCGTTTCATGAACTATTACTCACTGTTTTGGGGACCCGGAGTAATTCCCACGATTAACGAACCCCGGGGTGCGTTTATGTGTCGGTCATAAACACATGCAGTTTTGGCCGATTCTGGCCCGTTTCGTGGACAATTACTCACTGTTTCGGGGTCCCGGACTTATTTCCACGATTGATGAACCCCGGAGCGCATTTACGTGTCGGTCATAAATACTCGTAGTTTTGGCCGATTCTGGCTAGTTTCATGGACTATTACTCACTATTTTGGTGTCGCGGAGTGATTTACACGATTGACGAACCCCGGGGTGCGTTTACCTGTTGGTCATAAACACTCGCAGTTATTGCGGATTCTGCCTCATTTCATGGACTATTATTCACTGTTTTTGGGTCCCGGAGTGATTTCCACAATTGACGAACCCCGAGGTGCGCTTACATGTCCGTCGTCAACACTCACAACTTTGGCCGATTCTGACCCGTTTCGTGGACTATTACTCACCGTTTTGGGGTCCCGAAGCGATTTCCATAGTTCTTGAACCCCAAAGTGCAATCACAAGTCGGTCATCAACACCCATAGTTTTGGCCGATTCTGGCCCGTTTCATGAACTATTACTCACTGTTTTGGGGACCCGCACTAATTCCCACAAGTGACGAACCCCAGGGTGCGTTTATGTGTCGGTCATAAACACTTGCAGTTTTGGCCGATTCTGGCCCGTTTCGTGGACAATTACTCACGGTTTCGGGGTCCCGGACTTATTTCCACGATTGATGAACCCCGGAGCGCATTTACGTGTCGGTCATAAATACTCGTAGTTTTGGCCGATTCTGGCTAGTTTCATGGACTATTACTCACTGTTTTGGGGCCGCGGAGTGATTTCCACGATTGACGAACCCCGGGGTGCGTTTACGTGTCGGTCATCAACACTCGCAGTTTTGGCCGATTCTGGCCTGTTTCATGGACTATTACTGATTGTTTTGGTGTCCCGGACTGATTTCCACGATTGACGAACCCCGGGGTGCGTTTACGTGTCGATCATAAACACTCGCAGTTTTGGCCGATTATGACAAGTTTCATGGACTATTACTCACTGTTTTGGGGTCCGTGAGTGATTTCCATGATTGACCAATCCTGGGGTGCGTTTACGTGTCGGTCATCAACACCCGCAGTTTTGGCCGATTCTGGCTCGTTTCGTGGACTATTATTCACTGTTTTTGGGTCCCGGAGTGATTTCCACGATTGACGAACCCCGAGGTGCGTTTACATGTCCGTCGTCAACACTCACAACTCTGGCAAATTCTAACCCGTTTCGTGGATTATTACTCACCGTTTTAGGGTCCCGGACTTATTTGCACGATTGATGAACCCTGGAGCGCGTTTACGTGTCGGTCATAAATACTCGCAGTTTTGGCCGATTCTGGCCAGTTTCTTGGACTATTACTCACTGTTTTGGGGTCCCGAAGTGATTTCCACGATTGACGAACCCCGGGGTGCGTTTACGTGTTGGTCATAAACACTCGCAGTTATTGCGGATTCTGCCTCATTTCATGGACTATTATTCACTGTTTTTGGGTCCCGGAGTGATTTCCACAATTGACGAACCCCGAGGTGCGTTTACATGTCCGTCGTCAACACTCACAACTTTGGCCAATTCTGACCCGTTTCGTGGACTATTACTCACCGTTTTGGGGTCCCGAAGCGATTTCCATAGTTCTTGAACCCCAATGTGCAATTAGATGTCGGTCATCAACACCCGTAGTTTTGGCCGATTCTGGGCCGTTTCATGAACTATTACTCACTGTTTTGGGGACCCGGACTAATTCCCACGATTGACGAACCCCGGGGTGCGTTTATGTGTCGGTCATAAACACTTGCAGTTTTGGCCGATTCTGGCCCGTTTCGTGGACAATTACTCACTGTTTCGGGGTCCCGGACTTACTTCCACGATTGATGAACCCTGGAGCGCATTTACGTGTCGGTCATAAATACTCATAGTTTTGGCCGATTCTGGCTAGTTTCATGGACTATTACTCGCTGTTTTGGTGTCGCGGAGTGATTTCCACGATTGACGAACCCCGGGGTGCGTTTACCTGTTGGTCATAAACACTCGCAGTTATTGCGGATTCTGCCTCATTTCATGGACTATTATTCACTGTTTTTGGGTCCCGGAGTGATTTCCACAATTGACGAACCCCGAGGTGCGTTTACATGTCCGTCGTCAACACTCACAACTTTGGCCGATTCTGACCCGTTTCGTGGACTATTACTCACCGTTTTGGGGTCCCGAAGCGATTTCCATAGTTCTTGAACCCCAAACTGCAATCACATGTCGGTCATCAACACCCATAGTTTTGGCCGATTCTGGCCCGTTTCATGAACTATTACTCACTGTTTTGGGGACCCGCACTAATTCCCACAAGTGACGAACCCCAGGGTGCGTTTATGTGTCGGTCATAAACACTTGCAGTTTTGGCCGATTCTGGCCCGTTTCGTGGACAATTACTCACGGTTTCGGGGTCCCGGACTTATTTCCACGATTGATGAACCCCGGAGCGCATTTACGTGTCGGTCATAAATACTCGTAGTTTTGGCCGATTCTGGCTAGTTTCATGGACTATTACTCACTGTTTTGGGGCCGCGGAGTGATTTCCACGATTGACGAACCCCGGGGTGCGTTTACGTGTCGGTCATCAACACTCGCAGTTTTGGCCGATTCTGGCCTGTTTCATGGACTATTACTGATTGTTTTGGTGTCCCGGACTGATTTCCACGATTGACGAACCCCGGGGTGCGTTTACGTGTCGATCATAAACACTCGCAGTTTTGGCCGATTATGACAAGTTTCATGGACTATTACTCACTGTTTTGGGGTCCGTGAGTGATTTCCATGATTGACCAATCCTGGGGTGCGTTTACGTGTCGGTCATCAACACCCGCAGTTTTGGCCGATTCTGGCTCGTTTCGTGGACTATTATTCACTGTTTTTGGGTCCCGGAGTGATTTCCACAATTGACGAACCCCGAGGTGCGTTTACATGTCCGTCGTCAACACTCACAACTTTGGCCAATTCTGACCCGTTTCATGGACTATTACTCACCGTTTTGGGGTCCCGAAGCGATTTCCATAGTTCTTGAACCACAAGGTGCAATTACATGTCGGTCATCAACACCCGTAGTTTTGGCCGATTCTGGCCCGTTTCATGAACTATTACTCACTGTTTTGGGGACCCGGAGTAATTCCCACGATTAACGAACCCCGGGGTGCGTTTATGTGTCGGTCATAAACACATGCAGTTTTGGCCGATTCTGGCCCGTTTCGTGGACAATTACTCACTGTTTCGGGGTCCCGGACTTATTTCCACGATTGATGAACCCCGGAGCGCATTTACGTGTCGGTCATAAATACTCGTAGTTTTGGCCGATTCTGGCTAGTTTCATGGACTATTACTCACTATTTTGGTGTCGCGGAGTGATTTCCACGATTGACGAACCCCGGGGTGCGTTTACCTGTTGGTCATAAACACTCGCAGTTATTGCGGATTCTGCCTCATTTCATGGACTATTATTCACTGTTTTTGGGTCCCGGAGTGATTTCCACAATTGACGAACCCCGAGGTGCGCTTACATGTCCGTCGTCAACACTCACAACTTTGGCCGATTCTGACCCGTTTCGTGGACTATTACTCACCGTTTTGGGGTCCCGAAGCGATTTCCATAGTTCTTGAACCCCAAAGTGCAATCACATGTCGGTCATCAACACCCATAGTTTTGGCCGATTCTGGCCCGTTTCATGAACTATTACTCACTGTTTTGGGGACCCGCACTAATTCCCACAAGTGACGAACCCCAGGGTGCGTTTATGTGTCGGTCATAAACACTTGCAGTTTTGGCCGATTCTGGCCCGTTTCGTGGACAATTACTCACGGTTTCGGGGTCCCGGACTTATTTCCACGATTGATGAACCCCGGAGCGCATTTACGTGTCGGTCATAAATACTCGTAGTTTTGGCCGATTCTGGCTAGTTTCATGGACTATTACTCACTGTTTTGGGGCCGCGGAGTGATTTCCACGATTGACGAACCCCGGGGTGCGTTTACGTGTCGGTCATCAACACTCGCAGTTTTGGCCGATTCTGGCCTGTTTAATGGACTATTACTGATTGTTTTGGTGTCCCGGACTGATTTCCACGATTGACGAACCCCGGGGTGCGTTTACGTGTCGATCATAAACACTCGCAGTTTTGGCCGATTATGACAAGTTTCATGGACTATTACTCACTGTTTTGGGGTCCGTGAGTGATTTCCATGATTGACCAATCCTGGGGTGCGTTTACGTGTCGGTCATCAACACCCGCAGTTTTGGCCGATTCTGGCTCGTTTCGTGGACTATTATTCACTGTTTTTGGGTCCCGGAGTGATTTCCACGATTGACGAACCCCGAGGTGCGTTTACATGTCCGTCGTCAACACTCACAACTCTGGCAAATTCTGACCCGTTTCGTGGATTATTACTCACCGTTTTAGGGTCCCGGACTTATTTGCACGATTGATGAACCCTGGAGCGCGTTTACGTGTCGGTCATAAATACTCGCAGTTTTGGCCGATTCTGGCCTGTTTCATGGACTATTACTGATTGTTTTGGTGTCCCGGACTGATTTCCACGATTGACGAACCCCGGGGTGCGTTTACGTGTCGATCATAAACACTCGCAGTTTTGGCCGATTATGACAAGTTTCATGGACTATTACTCACTGTTTTGGGGTCCGTGAGTGATTTCCATGATTGACCAATCCTGGGGTGCGTTTACGTGTCGGTCATCAACACCCGCAGTTTTGGCCGATTCTGGCTCGTTTCGTGGACTATTATTCACTGTTTTTGGGTCCCGGAGTGATTTCCACAATTGACGAACCCCAAGGTGCGTTTACATGTCCGTCGTCAACACTCACAACTTTGGCCAATTCTGACCCGTTTCATGGACTATTACTCACCGTTTTGGGGTCCCGAAGCGATTTCCATAGTTCTTGAACCACAAGGTGCAATTACATGTCGGTCATCAACACCCGTAGTTTTGGCCGATTCTGGCCCGTTTCATGAACTATTACTCACTGTTTTGGGGACCCGGAGTAATTCCCACGATTAACGAACCCCGGGGTGCGTTTATGTGTCGGTCATAAACACATGCAGTTTTGGCCGATTCTGGCCCGTTTCGTGGACAATTACTCACTGTTTCGGGGTCCCGGACTTATTTCCACGATTGATGAACCCCGGAGCGCATTTACGTGTCGGTCATAAATACTCGTAGTTTTGGCCGATTCTGGCTAGTTTCATGGACTATTACTCACTATTTTGGTGTCGCGGAGTGATTTCCACGATTGACGAACCCCGGGGTGCGTTTACCTGTTGGTCATAAACACTCGCAGTTATTGCGGATTCTGCCTCATTTCATGGACTATTATTCACTGTTTTTGGGTCCCGGAGTGATTTCCACAATTGACGAACCCCGAGGTGCGCTTACATGTCCGTCGTCAACACTCACAACTTTGGCCGATTCTGACCCGTTTCGTGGACTATTACTCACCGTTTTGGGGTCCCGAAGCGATTTCCATAGTTCTTGAACCCCAAAGTGCAATCACATGTCGGTCATCAACACCCATAGTTTTGGCCGATTCTGGCCCGTTTCATGAACTATTACTCACTGTTTTGGGGACCCGCACTAATTCCCACAAGTGACGAACCCCAGGGTGCGTTTATGTGTCGGTCATAAACACTTGCAGTTTTGGCCGATTCTGGCCCGTTTCGTGGACAATTACTCACGGTTTCGGGGTCCCGGACTTATTTCCACGATTGATGAACCCCGGAGCGCATTTACGTGTCGGTCATAAATACTCGTAGTTTTGGCCGATTCTGGCTAGTTTCATGGACTATTACTCACTGTTTTGGGGCCGCGGAGTGATTTCCACGATTGACGAACCCCGGGGTGCGTTTACGTGTCGGTCATCAACACTCGCAGTTTTGGCCGATTCTGGCCTGTTTCATGGACTATTACTGATTGTTTTGGTGTCCCGGACTGATTTCCACGATTGACGAACCCCGGGGTGCGTTTACGTGTCGATCATAAACACTCGCAGTTTTGGCCGATTATGACAAGTTTCATGGACTATTACTCACTGTTTTGGGGTCCGTGAGTGATTTCCATGATTGACCAATCCTGGGGTGCGTTTACGTGTCGGTCATCAACACCCGCAGTTTTGGCCGATTCTGGCTCGTTTCGTGGACTATTATTCACTGTTTTTGGGTCCCGGAGTGATTTCCACGATTGACGAACCCCGAGGTGCGTTTACATGTCCGTCGTCAACACTCACAACTCTGGCAAATTCTGACCCGTTTCGTGGATTATTACTCACCGTTTTAGGGTCCCGGACTTATTTGCACGATTGATGAACCCTGGAGCGCGTTTACGTGTCGGTCATAAATACTCGTAGTTTTGGCTGATTCTGGCTAGTTTCTTGGACTATTACTCACTGTTTTGGGGTCCCGAAGTGATTTCCACGATTGACGAACCCCGGGGTGCGTTTACGTGTTGGTCATAAACACTCGCAGTTATTGCGGATTCTGCCTCATTTCATGGACTATTATTCACTGTTTTTGGGTCCCGGAGTGATTTCCACAATTGACGAACCCCGAGGTGCGTTTACATGTCCGTCGTCAACACTCACAACTTTGGCCAATTCTGACCCGTTTCGTGGACTATTACTCACCGTTTTGGGGTCCCGAAGCGATTTCCATAGTTCTTGAACCCCAATGTGCAATTAGATGTCGGTCATCAACACCCGTAGTTTTGGCCGATTCTGGGCCGTTTCATGAACTATTACTCACTGTTTTGGGGACCCGGACTAATTCCCACGATTGACGAACCCCGGGGTGCGTTTATGTGTCGGTCATAAACACTTGCAGTTTTGGCCGATTCTGGCCCGTTTCGTGGACAATTACTCACTGTTTCGGGGTCCCGGACTTACTTCCACGATTGATGAACCCTGGAGCGCATTTACGTGTCGGTCATAAATACTCATAGTTTTGGCCGATTCTGGCTAGTTTCATGGACTATTACTCGCTGTTTTGGTGTCGCGGAGTGATTTCCACGATTGACGAACCCCGGGGTGCGTTTACCTGTTGGTCATAAACACTCGCAGTTATTGCGGATTCTGCCTCATTTCATGGACTATTATTCACTGTTTTTGGGTCCCGGAGTGATTTCCACAATTGACGAACTCCGAGGTGCGTTTACATGTCCGTCGTCAACACTCACAACTTTGGCCGATTCTGACCCGTTTCGTGGACTATTACTCACCGTTTTGGGGTCCCGAAGCGATTTCCATAGTTCTTGAACCCCAAACTGCAATCACATGTCGGTCATCAACACCCATAGTTTTGGCCGATTCTGGCCCGTTTCATGAACTATTACTCACTGTTTTGGGGACCCGCACTAATTCCCACAAGTGACGAACCCCAGGGTGCGTTTATGTGTCGGTCATAAACACTTGCAGTTTTGGCCGATTCTGGCCCGTTTCGTGGACAATTACTCACGGTTTCGGGGTCCCGGACTTATTTCCACGATTGATGAACCCCGGAGCGCATTTACGTGTCGGTCATAAATACTCGTAGTTTTGGCCGATTCTGGCTAGTTTCATGGACTATTACTCACTGTTTTGGGGCCGCGGAGTGATTTCCACGATTGATGAACCCCGGGGTGCGTTTACGTGTCGGTCATCAACACTCGCAGTTTTGGCCGATTCTGGCCTGTTTCATGGACTATTACTGATTGTTTTGGTGTCCCGGACTGATTTCCACGATTGACGAACCCCGGGGTGCGTTTACGTGTCGATCATAAACACTCGCAGTTTTGGCCGATTATGACAAGTTTCATGGACTATTACTCACTGTTTTGGGGTCCGTGAGTGATTTCCATGATTGACCAATCCTGGGGTGCGTTTACGTGTCGGTCATCAACACCCGCAGTTTTGGCCGATTCTGGCTCGTTTCGTGGACTATTATTCACTGTTTTTGGGTCCCGGAGTGATTTCCACAATTGACGAACCCCGAGGTGCGTTTACATGTCCGTCGTCAACACTCACAACTTTGGCCAATTCTGACCCGTTTCATGGACTATTACTCACCGTTTTGGGGTCCCGAAGCGATTTCCATAGTTCTTGAACCACAAGGTGCAATTACATGTCGGTCATCAACACCCGTAGTTTTGGCCGATTCTGGGCCGTTTCATGAACTATTACTCACTGTTTTGGGGACCCGGAGTAATTCCCACGATTAACGAACCCCGGGGTGCGTTTATGTGTCGGTCATAAACACATGCAGTTTTGGCCGATTCTGGCCCGTTTCGTGGACAATTACTCACTGTTTCGGGGTCCCGGACTTATTTCCACGATTGATGAACCCCGGAGCGCATTTACGTGTCGGTCATAAATACTCGTAGTTTTGGCCGATTCTGGCTAGTTTCATGGACTATTACTCACTATTTTGGTGTCGCGGAGTGATTTCCACGATTGACGAACCCCGGGGTGCGTTTACCTGTTGGTCATAAACACTCGCAGTTATTGCGGATTCTGCCTCATTTCATGGACTATTATTCACTGTTTTTGGGTCCCGGAGTGATTTCCACAATTGACGAACCCCGAGGTGCGCTTACATGTCCGTCGTCAACACTCACAACTTTGGCCGATTCTGACCCGTTTCGTGGACTATTACTCACCGTTTTGGGGTCCCGAAGCGATTTCCATAGTTCTTGAACCCCAAAGTGCAATCACATGTCGGTCATCAACACCCATAGTTTTGGCCGATTCTGGCCCGTTTCATGAACTATTACTCACTGTTTTGGGGACCCGCACTAATTCCCACAAGTGACGAACCCCAGGGTGCGTTTATGTGTCGGTCATAAACACTTGCAGTTTTGGCCGATTCTGGCCCGTTTCGTGGACAATTACTCACGGTTTCGGGGTCCCGGACTTATTTCCACGATTGATGAACCCCGGAGCGCATTTACGTGTCGGTCATAAATACTCGTAGTTTTGGCCGATTCTGGCTAGTTTCATGGACTATTACTCACTGTTTTGGGGCCGCGGAGTGATTTCCACGATTGACGAACCCCGGGGTGCGTTTACGTGTCGGTCATCAACACTCGCAGTTTTGGCCGATTCTGGCCTGTTTCATGGACTATTACTGATTGTTTTGGTGTCCCGGACTGATTTCCACGATTGACGAACCCCGGGGTGCGTTTACGTGTCGATCATAAACACTCGCAGTTTTGGCCGATTATGACAAGTTTCATGGACTATTACTCACTGTTTTGGGGTCCGTGAGTGATTTCCATGATTGACCAATCCTGGGGTGCGTTTACGTGTCGGTCATCAACACCCGCAGTTTTGGCCGATTCTGGCTCGTTTCGTGGACTATTATTCACTGTTTTTGGGTCCCGGAGTGATTTCCACGATTGACGAACCCCGAGGTGCGTTTACATGTCCGTCGTCAACACTCACAACTCTGGCAAATTATGACCCGTTTCGTGGATTATTACTCACCGTTTTAGGGTCCCGGACTTATTTGCACGATTGATGAACCCTGGAGCGCGTTTACGTGTCGGTCATAAATACTCGCAGTTTTGGCCGATTCTGGCCAGTTTCTTGGACTATTACTCACTGTTTTGGGGTCCCGAAGTGATTTCCACGATTGACGAACCCCGGGGTGCGTTTACGTGTTGGTCATAAACACTCGCAGTTATTGCGGATTCTGCCTCATTTCATGGACTATTATTCACTGTTTTTGGGTCCCGGAGTGATTTCCACAATTGACGAACCCCGAGGTGCGTTTACATGTCCGTCGTCAACACTCACAACTTTGGCCAATTCTGACCCGTTTCGTGGACTATTACTCACCGTTTTGGGGTCCCGAAGCGATTTCCATAGTTCTTGAACCCCAATGTGCAATTAGATGTCGGTCATCAACACCCGTAGTTTTGGCCGATTCTGGGCCGTTTCATGAACTATTACTCACTGTTTTGGGGACCCGGACTAATTCCCACGATTGACGAACCCCGGGGTGCGTTTATGTGTCGGTCATAAACACTTGCAGTTTTGGCCGATTCTGGCCCGTTTCATGGACAATTACTCACTGTTTCGGGGTCCCGGACTTACTTCCACGATTGATGAACCCTGGAGCGCATTTACGTGTCGGTCATAAATACTCATAGTTTTGGCCGATTCTGGCTAGTTTCATGGACTATTACTCGCTGTTTTGGTGTCGCGGAGTGATTTCCACGATTGACGAACCCCGGGGTGCGTTTACCTGTTGGTCATAAACACTCGCAGTTATTGCGGATTCTGCCTCATTTCATGGACTATTATTCACTGTTTTTGGGTCCCGGAGTGATTTCCACAATTGACGAACCCCGAGGTGCGTTTACATGTCCGTCGTCAACACTCACAACTTTGGCCAATTCTGACCCGTTTCATGGACTATTACTCACCGTTTTGGGGTCCCGAAGCGATTTCCATAGTTCTTGAACCACAAGGTGCAATTACATGTCGGTCATCAACACCCGTAGTTTTGGCCGATTCTGGCCCGTTTCATGAACTATTACTCACTGTTTTGGGGACCCGGAGTAATTCCCACGATTAACGAACCCCGGGGTGCGTTTATGTGTCGGTCATAAACACATGCAGTTTTGGCCGATTCTGGCCCGTTTCGTGGACAATTACTCACTGTTTCGGGGTCCCGGACTTATTTCCACGATTGATGAACCCCGGAGCGCATTTACGTGTCGGTCATAAATACTCGTAGTTTTGGCCGATTCTGGCTAGTTTCATGGACTATTACTCACTATTTTGGTGTCGCGGAGTGATTTCCACGATTGACGAACCCCGGGGTGCGTTTACCTGTTGGTCATAAACACTCGCAGTTATTGCGGATTCTGCCTCATTTCATGGACTATTATTCACTGTTTTTGGGTCCCGGAGTGATTTCCACAATTGACGAACCCCGAGGTGCGCTTACATGTCCGTCGTCAACACTCACAACTTTGGCCGATTCTGACCCGTTTCGTGGACTATTACTCACCGTTTTGGGGTCCCGAAGCGATTTCCATAGTTCTTGAACCCCAAAGTGCAATCACATGTCGGTCATCAACACCCATAGTTTTGGCCGATTCTGGCCCGTTTCATGAACTATTACTCACTGTTTTGGGGACCCGCACTAATTCCCACAAGTGACGAACCCCAGGGTGCGTTTATGTGTCGGTCATAAACACTTGCAGTTTTGGCCGATTCTGGCCCGTTTCGTGGACAATTACTCACGGTTTCGGGGTCCCGGACTTATTTCCACGATTGATGAACCCCGGAGCGCATTTACGTGTCGGTCATAAATACTCGTAGTTTTGGCCGATTCTGGCTAGTTTCATGGACTATTACTCACTGTTTTGGGGCCGCGGAGTGATTTCCACGATTGACGAACCCCGGGGTGCGTTTACGTGTCGGTCATCAACACTCGCAGTTTTGGCCGATTCTGGCCTGTTTCATGGACTATTACTGATTGTTTTGGTGTCCCGGACTGATTTCCACGATTGACGAACCCCGGGGTGCGTTTACGTGTCGATCATAAACACTCGCAGTTTTGGCCGATTATGACAAGTTTCATGGACTATTACTCACTGTTTTGGGGTCCGTGAGTGATTTCCATGATTGACCAATCCTGGGGTGCGTTTACGTGTCGGTCATCAACACCCGCAGTTTTGGCCGATTCTGGCTCGTTTCGTGGACTATTATTCACTGTTTTTGGGTCCCGGAGTGATTTCCACGATTGACGAACCCCGAGGTGCGTTTACATGTCCGTCGTCAACACTCACAACTCTGGCAAATTATGACCCGTTTCGTGGATTATTACTCACCGTTTTAGGGTCCCGGACTTATTTGCACGATTGATGAACCCTGGAGCGCGTTTACGTGTCGGTCATAAATACTCGCAGTTTTGGCCGATTCTGGCCAGTTTCTTGGACTATTACTCACTGTTTTGGGGTCCCGAAGTGATTTCCACGATTGACGAACCCCGGGGTGCGTTTACGTGTTGGTCATAAACACTCGCAGTTATTGCGGATTCTGCCTCATTTCATGGACTATTATTCACTGTTTTTGGGTCCCGGAGTGATTTCCACAATTGACGAACCCCGAGGTGCGTTTACATGTCCGTCGTCAACACTCACAACTTTGGCCAATTCTGACCCGTTTCGTGGACTATTACTCACCGTTTTGGGGTCCCGAAGCGATTTCCATAGTTCTTGAACCCCAATGTGCAATTAGATGTCGGTCATCAACACCCGTAGTTTTGGCCGATTCTGGGCCGTTTCATGAACTATTACTCACTGTTTTGGGGACCCGGACTAATTCCCACGATTGACGAACCCCGGGGTGCGTTTATGTGTCGGTCATAAACACTTGCAGTTTTGGCCGATTCTGGCCCGTTTCATGGACAATTACTCACTGTTTCGGGGTCCCGGACTTACTTCCACGATTGATGAACCCTGGAGCGCATTTACGTGTCGGTCATAAATACTCATAGTTTTGGCCGATTCTGGCTAGTTTCATGGACTATTACTCGCTGTTTTGGTGTCGCGGAGTGATTTCCACGATTGACGAACCCCGGGGTGCGTTTACCTGTTGGTCATAAACACTCGCAGTTATTGCGGATTCTGCCTCATTTCATGGACTATTATTCACTGTTTTTGGGTCCCGGAGTGATTTCCACAATTGACGAACCCCGAGGTGCGTTTACATGTCCGTCGTCAACACTCACAACTTTGGCCAATTCTGACCCGTTTCATGGACTATTACTCACCGTTTTGGGGTCCCGAAGCGATTTCCATAGTTCTTGAACCACAAGGTGCAATTACATGTCGGTCATCAACACCCGTAGTTTTGGCCGATTCTGGCCCGTTTCATGAACTATTACTCACTGTTTTGGGGACCCGGAGTAATTCCCACGATTAACGAACCCCGGGGTGCGTTTATGTGTCGGTCATAAACACATGCAGTTTTGGCCGATTCTGGCCCGTTTCGTGGACAATTACTCACTGTTTCGGGGTCCCGGACTTATTTCCACGATTGATGAACCCCGGAGCGCATTTACGTGTCGGTCATAAATACTCGTAGTTTTGGCCGATTCTGGCTAGTTTCATGGACTATTACTCACTATTTTGGTGTCGCGGAGTGATTTCCACGATTGACGAACCCCGGGGTGCGTTTACCTGTTGGTCATAAACACTCGCAGTTATTGCGGATTCTGCCTCATTTCATGGACTATTATTCACTGTTTTTGGGTCCCGGAGTGATTTCCACAATTGACGAACCCCGAGGTGCGCTTACATGTCCGTCGTCAACACTCACAACTTTGGCCGATTCTGACCCGTTTCGTGGACTATTACTCACCGTTTTGGGGTCCCGAAGCGATTTCCATAGTTCTTGAACCCCAAAGTGCAATCACATGTCGGTCATCAACACCCATAGTTTTGGCCGATTCTGGCCCGTTTCATGAACTATTACTCACTGTTTTGGGGACCCGCACTAATTCCCACAAGTGACGAACCCCAGGGTGCGTTTATGTGTCGGTCATAAACACTTGCAGTTTTGGCCGATTCTGGCCCGTTTCGTGGACAATTACTCACGGTTTCGGGGTCCCGGACTTATTTCCACGATTGATGAACCCCGGAGCGCATTTACGTGTCGGTCATAAATACTCGTAGTTTTGGCCGATTCTGGCTAGTTTCATGGACTATTACTCACTGTTTTGGGGCCGCGGAGTGATTTCCACGATTGACGAACCCCGGGGTGCGTTTACGTGTCGGTCATCAACACTCGCAGTTTTGGCCGATTCTGGCCTGTTTCATGGACTATTACTGATTGTTTTGGTGTCCCGGACTGATTTCCACGATTGACGAACCCCGGGGTGCGTTTACGTGTCGATCATAAACACTCGCAGTTTTGGCCGATTATGACAAGTTTCATGGACTATTACTCACTGTTTTGGGGTCCGTGAGTGATTTCCATGATTGACCAATCCTGGGGTGCGTTTACGTGTCGGTCATCAACACCCGCAGTTTTGGCCGATTCTGGCTCGTTTCGTGGACTATTATTCACTGTTTTTGGGTCCCGGAGTGATTTCCACGATTGACGAACCCCGAGGTGCGTTTACATGTCCGTCGTCAACACTCACAACTCTGGCAAATTATGACCCGTTTCGTGGATTATTACTCACCGTTTTAGGGTCCCGGACTTATTTGCACGATTGATGAACCCTGGAGCGCGTTTACGTGTCGGTCATAAATACTCGCAGTTTTGGCCGATTCTGGCCAGTTTCTTGGACTATTACTCACTGTTTTGGGGTCCCGAAGTGATTTCCACGATTGACGAACCCCGGGGTGCGTTTACGTGTTGGTCATAAACACTCGCAGTTATTGCGGATTCTGCCTCATTTCATGGACTATTATTCACTGTTTTTGGGTCCCGGAGTGATTTCCACAATTGACGAACCCCGAGGTGCGTTTACATGTCCGTCGTCAACACTCACAACTTTGGCCAATTCTGACCCGTTTCGTGGACTATTACTCACCGTTTTGGGGTCCCGAAGCGATTTCCATAGTTCTTGAACCCCAATGTGCAATTAGATGTCGGTCATCAACACCCGTAGTTTTGGCCGATTCTGGGCCGTTTCATGAACTATTACTCACTGTTTTGGGGACCCGGACTAATTCCCACGATTGACGAACCCCGGGGTGCGTTTATGTGTCGGTCATAAACACTTGCAGTTTTGGCCGATTCTGGCCCGTTTCATGGACAATTACTCACTGTTTCGGGGTCCCGGACTTACTTCCACGATTGATGAACCCTGGAGCGCATTTACGTGTCGGTCATAAATACTCATAGTTTTGGCCGATTCTGGCTAGTTTCATGGACTATTACTCGCTGTTTTGGTGTCGCGGAGTGATTTCCACGATTGACGAACCCCGGGGTGCGTTTACCTGTTGGTCATAAACACTCGCAGTTATTGCGGATTCTGCCTCATTTCATGGACTATTATTCACTGTTTTTGGGTCCCGGAGTGATTTCCACAATTGACGAACCCCGAGGTGCGTTTACATGTCCGTCGTCAACACTCACAACTTTGGCCAATTCTGACCCGTTTCATGGACTATTACTCACCGTTTTGGGGTCCCGAAGCGATTTCCATAGTTCTTGAACCACAAGGTGCAATTACATGTCGGTCATCAACACCCGTAGTTTTGGCCGATTCTGGCCCGTTTCATGAACTATTACTCACTGTTTTGGGGACCCGGAGTAATTCCCACGATTAACGAACCCCGGGGTGCGTTTATGTGTCGGTCATAAACACATGCAGTTTTGGCCGATTCTGGCCCGTTTCGTGGACAATTACTCACTGTTTCGGGGTCCCGGACTTATTTCCACGATTGATGAACCCCGGAGCGCATTTACGTGTCGGTCATAAATACTCGTAGTTTTGGCCGATTCTGGCTAGTTTCATGGACTATTACTCACTATTTTGGTGTCGCGGAGTGATTTCCACGATTGACGAACCCCGGGGTGCGTTTACCTGTTGGTCATAAACACTCGCAGTTATTGCGGATTCTGCCTCATTTCATGGACTATTATTCACTGTTTTTGGGTCCCGGAGTGATTTCCACAATTGACGAACCCCGAGGTGCGCTTACATGTCCGTCGTCAACACTCACAACTTTGGCCGATTCTGACCCGTTTCGTGGACTATTACTCACCGTTTTGGGGTCCCGAAGCGATTTCCATAGTTCTTGAACCCCAAAGTGCAATCACATGTCGGTCATCAACACCCATAGTTTTGGCCGATTCTGGCCCGTTTCATGAACTATTACTCACTGTTTTGGGGACCCGCACTAATTCCCACAAGTGACGAACCCCAGGGTGCGTTTATGTGTCGGTCATAAACACTTGCAGTTTTGGCCGATTCTGGCCCGTTTCGTGGACAATTACTCACGGTTTCGGGGTCCCGGACTTATTTCCACGATTGATGAACCCCGGAGCGCATTTACGTGTCGGTCATAAATACTCGTAGTTTTGGCCGATTCTGGCTAGTTTCATGGACTATTACTCACTGTTTTGGGGCCGCGGAGTGATTTCCACGATTGACGAACCCCGGGGTGCGTTTACGTGTCGGTCATCAACACTCGCAGTTTTGGCCGATTCTGGCCTGTTTCATGGACTATTACTGATTGTTTTGGTGTCCCGGACTGATTTCCACGATTGACGAACCCCGGGGTGCGTTTACGTGTCGATCATAAACACTCGCAGTTTTGGCCGATTATGACAAGTTTCATGGACTATTACTCACTGTTTTGGGGTCCGTGAGTGATTTCCATGATTGACCAATCCTGGGGTGCGTTTACGTGTCGGTCATCAACACCCGCAGTTTTGGCCGATTCTGGCTCGTTTCGTGGACTATTATTCACTGTTTTTGGGTCCCGGAGTGATTTCCACGATTGACGAACCCCGAGGTGCGTTTACATGTCCGTCGTCAACACTCACAACTCTGGCAAATTATGACCCGTTTCGTGGATTATTACTCACCGTTTTAGGGTCCCGGACTTATTTGCACGATTGATGAACCCTGGAGCGCGTTTACGTGTCGGTCATAAATACTCGCAGTTTTGGCCGATTCTGGCCAGTTTCTTGGACTATTACTCACTGTTTTGGGGTCCCGAAGTGATTTCCACGATTGACGAACCCCGGGGTGCGTTTACGTGTTGGTCATAAACACTCGCAGTTATTGCGGATTCTGCCTCATTTCATGGACTATTATTCACTGTTTTTGGGTCCCGGAGTGATTTCCACAATTGACGAACCCCGAGGTGCGTTTACATGTCCGTCGTCAACACTCACAACTTTGGCCAATTCTGACCCGTTTCGTGGACTATTACTCACCGTTTTGGGGTCCCGAAGCGATTTCCATAGTTCTTGAACCCCAATGTGCAATTAGATGTCGGTCATCAACACCCGTAGTTTTGGCCGATTCTGGGCCGTTTCATGAACTATTACTCACTGTTTTGGGGACCCGGACTAATTCCCACGATTGACGAACCCCGGGGTGCGTTTATGTGTCGGTCATAAACACTTGCAGTTTTGGCCGATTCTGGCCCGTTTCGTGGACAATTACTCACTGTTTCGGGGTCCCGGACTTACTTCCACGATTGATGAACCCTGGAGCGCATTTACGTGTCGGTCATAAATACTCATAGTTTTGGCCGATTCTGGCTAGTTTCATGGACTATTACTCGCTGTTTTGGTGTCGCGGAGTGATTTCCACGATTGACGAACCCCGGGGTGCGTTTACCTGTTGGTCATAAACACTCGCAGTTATTGCGGATTCTGCCTCATTTCATGGACTATTATTCACTGTTTTTGGGTCCCGGAGTGATTTCCACAATTGACGAACCCCGAGGTGCGTTTACATGTCCGTCGTCAACACTCACAACTTTGGCCGATTCTGACCCGTTTCGTGGACTATTACTCTCCGTTTTGGGGTCCCGAAGCGATTTCCATAGTTCTTGAACCCCAAACTGCAATCACATGTCGGTCATCAACACCCATAGTTTTGGCCGATTCTGGCCCGTTTCATGAACTATTACTCACTGTTTTGGGGACCCGCACTAATTCCCACAAGTGACGAACCCCAGGGTGCGTTTATGTGTCGGTCATAAACACTTGCAGTTTTGGCCGATTCTGGCCCGTTTCGTGGACAATTACTCACGGTTTCGGGGTCCCGGACTTATTTCCACGATTGATGAACCCCGGAGCGCATTTACGTGTCGGTCATAAATACTCGTAGTTTTGGCCGATTCTGGCTAGTTTCATGGACTATTACTCACTGTTTTGGGGCCGCGGAGTGATTTCCACGATTGACGAACCCCGGGGTGCGTTTACGTGTCGGTCATCAACACTCGCAGTTTTGGCCGATTCTGGCCTGTTTCATGGACTATTACTGATTGTTTTGGTGTCCCGGACTGATTTCCACGATTGACGAACCCCGGGGTGCGTTTACGTGTCGATCATAAACACTCGCAGTTTTGGCCGATTATGACAAGTTTCATGGACTATTACTCACTGTTTTGGGGTCCGTGAGTGATTTCCATGATTGACCAATCCTGGGGTGCGTTTACGTGTCGGTCATCAACACCCGCAGTTTTGGCCGATTCTGGCTCGTTTCATGGACTATTATTCACTGTTTTTGGGTCCCGGAGTGATTTCCACGATTGACGAACCCCGAGGTGCGTTTACATGTCCGTCGTCAACACTCACAACTCTGGCAAATTCTGACCCGTTTCGTGGATTATTACTCACCGTTTTAGGGTCCCGGACTTATTTGCACGATTGATGAACCCTGGAGCGCGTTTACGTGTCGGTCATAAATACTCGCAGTTTTGGCCGATTCTGGCCAGTTTCTTGGACTATTACTCACTGTTTTGGGGTCCCGAAGTGATTTCCACGATTGACGAACCCCGGGGTGCGTTTACGTGTTGGTCATAAACACTCGCAGTTATTGCGGATTCTGCCTCATTTCATGGACTATTATTCACTGTTTTTGGGTCCCGGAGTGATTTCCACAATTGACGAACCCCGAGGTGCGTTTACATGTCCGTCGTCAACACTCACAACTTTGGCCAATTCTGACCCGTTTCGTGGACTATTACTCACCGTTTTGGGGTCCCGAAGCGATTTCCATAGTTCTTGAACCCCAATGTGCAATTAGATGTCGGTCATCAACACCCGTAGTTTTGGCCGATTCTGGGCCGTTTCATGAACTATTACTCACTGTTTTGGGGACCCGGACTAATTCCCACGATTGACGAACCCCGGGGTGCGTTTATGTGTCGGTCATAAACACTTGCAGTTTTGGCCGATTCTGGCCCGTTTCGTGGACAATTACTCACTGTTTCGGGGTCCCGGACTTATTTCCACGATTGATGAACCCGGGAGCGCATTTACGTGTCGGTCATAAATACTCATAGTTTTGGCCGATTCTGGCTAGTTTCATGGACTATTACTCGCTGTTTTGGTGTCGCGGAGTGATTTCCACGATTGACGAACCCCGGGGTGCGTTTACCTGTTGGTCATAAACACTCGCAGTTATTGCGGATTCTGACCCGTTTCGTGGATTATTACTCACCGTTTTAGGGTCCCGGACTTATTTGCACGATTGATGAACCCCGAGGTGCGTTTACATGTCCGTCGTCAACACTCACAACTTTGGCCGATTCTGACCCGTTTCGTGGACTATTACTCACCGTTTTGGGGTCCCGAAGCGATTTCCATAGTTCTTGAACCCCAAAGTGCAATCACATGTCGGTCATCAACACCCATAGTTTTGGCCGATTCTGGCCCGTTTCATGAACTATTACTCACTGTTTTGGGGACCCGCACTAATTCCCACAAGTGGCGAACCCCAGGGTGCGTTTATGTGTCGGTCATAAACACTTGCAGTTTTGGCCGATTCTGGCCCGTTTCGTGGACAATTACTCACGGTTTCGGGGTCCCGGACTTATTTCCACGATTGATGAACCCCGGAGCGCATTTACGTGTCGGTCATAAATACTCGTAGTTTTGGCCGATTCTGGCTAGTTTCATGGACTATTACTCACTGTTTTGGGGCCGCGGAGTGATTTCCACGATTGACGAACCCCGGGGTGCGTTTACGTGTCGGTCATCAACACTCGCAGTTTTGGCCGATTCTGGCCTGTTTCATGGACTATTACTGATTGTTTTGGTGTCCCGGACTGATTTCCACGATTGACGAACCCCGGGGTGCGTTTACGTGTCGATCATAAACACTCGCAGTTTTGGCCGATTATGACAAGTTTCATGGACTATTACTCACTGTTTTGGGGTCCGTGAGTGATTTCCATGATTGACCAATCCTGGGGTGCGTTTACGTGTCGGTCATCAACACCCGCAGTTTTGGCCGATTCTGGCTCGTTTCGTGGACTATTATTCACTGTTTTTGGGTCCCGGAGTGATTTCCACGATTGACGAACCCCAAGGTGCGTTTACATGTCCGTCGTCAACACTCACAACTCTGGCAAATTCTGACCCGTTTCGTGGATTATTACTCACCGTTTTAGGGTCCCGGACTTATTTGCACGATTGATGAACCCTGGAGCGCGCTTACGTGTCGGTCATAAATACTCGCAGTTTTGGCCGATTCTGGCCAGTTTCTTGGACTATTACTCACTGTTTTGGGGTCCCGAAGTGATTTCCACGATTGACGAACCCCGGGGTGCGTTTACGTGTTGGTCATAAACACTCGCAATTATTGCGGATTCTGCCTCATTTCATGGACTATTATTCACTGTTTTTGGGTCCCGGAGTGATTTCCACAATTGACGAACCCCGAGGTGCGTTTACATGTCCGTCGTCAACACTCACAACTTTGGCCAATTCTGACCCGTTTCGTGGACTATTACTCACCGTTTTGGGGTCCCGAAGCGATTTCCATAGTTCTTGAACCCCAATGTGCAATTAGATGTCGGTCATCAACACCCGTAGTTTTGGCCGATTCTGGGCCGTTTCATGAACTATTACTCACTGTTTTGGGGACCCGGACTAATTCCCACGATTGACGAACCCCGGGGTGCGTTTATGTGTCGGTCATAAACACTTGCAGTTTTGGCCGATTCTGGCCCGTTTCGTGGACAATTACTCACTGTTTCGGGGTCCCGGACTTATTTCCACGATTGATGAACCCTGGAGCGCATTTACGTGTCGGTCATAAATACTCATAGTTTTGGCCGATTCTGGCTAGTTTCATGGACTATTACTCACTGTTTTGGTGTCGCGGAGTGATTTCCACGATTGACGAACCCCGGGGTGCGTTTACCTGTTGGTCATAAACACTCGCAGTTATTGCGGATTCTGCCTCATTTCATGGACTATTATTCACTGTTTTTGGGTCCCGGAGTGATTTCCACAATTGACGAACCCCGAGGTGCGTTTACATGTCCGTCGTCAACAATCACAACTTTGGCCGATTCTGACCCGTTTCGTGGACTATTACTCACCGTTTTGGGGTCCCGAAGCGATTTCCATAGTTCTTGAACCCCAAAGTGCAATCACATGTCGGTCATCAACACCCATAGTTATGGCCGATTCTGGCCCGTTTCATGAACTATTACTCACTGTTTTGGGGACCCGCACTAATTCCCACGAGTGACGAACCCCCGGGTGCGTTTATGTGTCGGTCATAAACACTTGCAGTTTTGGCCGATTCTGGCCCGTTTCGTGGACAATTACTCACTGTTTCGGGGTCCCGGACTTATTTTCACGATTGATGTACCCCGGAGCGCATTTACGTGTCGGTCATAAATACTCGTAGTTTTGGCTGATTCTGGCTAGTTTCATGGACTATTACTCACTGTTTTGGGGTCGCGGAGTGATTTCCACGATTGATGAACCCCGGGGTGCGTTTACGTGTCGGTCATAAATACTCGCAGTTTTGGCCGATTCTGGCCAGTTTCTTGGACTATTACTCAATGTTTTGGGGTCCCGAAGTGATTTCCACGATTGACGAACCCCGGCCTGCGTTTACGTGTCGGTCATCAACACCCGCAGTTTTGGCCGATTCTGCCTCGTTTCGTGGACTATTATTCACTGTTTTTGGGTCCCGGAGTGATTTCCACAATTGACGAACCCCGAGGTGCGTTTACATGTCCGTCGTCAACACTCACAACTTTGGCCAATTCTGACCCGTTTCATGGACTATTACTCACCGTTTTGGGGTCCCGAAGCGATTTCCATAGTTCTTGAACCCTAAGGTGCAATTACATGTCGGTCATCAACACCCGTAGTTTTGGCCGATTCTGGCCCGTTTCATGAACTATTACTCACTGTTTTGGGGACCCGGAGTAATTCCCACGATTGACGAACCCCGGGGTGCGTTTATGTGTCGGTCATAAAAACATGCAGTTTTGGCCGATTCTGGCCCGTTTCGTGGACAATTACTCACTGTTTCGGGGTCCCGGACTTATTTCCACGATTGATGAACCCCGGAGCGCATTTACGTGTCGGTCGTAAATACTCGTAGTTTTGGCCGATTCTGGCTAGTTTCATGGACTATTACTCACTGTTTTGGTGTCGCGGAGTGATTTCCACGATTGACGAACCCCGGGGTGCGTTTACCTGTTGGTCATAAACACTCGCAGTTATTGCGGATTCTGCCTCATTTCATGGACTATTATTCACTGTTTTTGGGTCCCGGAGTGATTTCCACAATTGACGAACCCCGAGGTGCGTTTACATGTCCGTCGTCAACACTCACAACTTTGGCCGATTCTGACCCGTTTCGTGGACTATTACTCACCGTTTTGGGGTCCCGAAGCGATTTCCATAGTTCTTGAACCCCAAAGTGCAATCACATGTCGGTCATCAACACCCATAGTTTTGGCCGATTCTGGCCCGTTTCATGAACTATTACTCACTGTTTTGGGGACTCGCACTAATTCCCACAAGTGACGAACCCCAGGGTGCGTTTATGTGTCGGTCATAAACACTTGCAGTTTTGGCCGATTCTGGCCCGTTTCGTGGACAATTACTCACGGTTTCGGGGTCCCGGACTTATTTCCACGATTGATGAACCCCGGAGCGCATTTACGTGTCGGTCATAAATACTCGTAGTTTTGGCCGATTCTGGCTTGTTTCATGGACTATTACTCACTGTTTTGGGGCCGCGGAGTGATTTCCACGATTGACGAACCCCGGGGTGCGTTTACGTGTCGGTCAGCAACACCCGCAGTTTTGGCCGATTCTGGCCTGTTTCATGGACTATTACTGATTGTTTTGGTGTCCCGGACTGATTTCCACGATTGACGAACCCCGGGGTGCGTTTACGTGTCGATCATAAACACTCGCAGTTTTGGCCGATTATGACAAGTTTCATGGACTATTACTCACTGTTTTGGGGTCCGTGAGTGATTTCCATGATTGACCAATCCTGGGGTGCGTTTACGTGTCGGTCATCAACACCCGCAGTTTTGGCCGATTCTGGCTCGTTTCGTGGACTATTATTCACTGTTTTTGGGTCCCGGAGTGATTTCCACGATTGACGAACCCCGAGGTGCGTTTACATGTCCGTCGTCAACACTCACAACTCTGGCAAATTCTGACCCGTTTCGTGGATTATTACTCACCGTTTTAGGGTCCCGGACTTATTTGCACGATTGATGAACCCTGGAGCGCGTTTACGTGTCGGTCATAAATACTCGCAGTTTTGGCCGATTCTGGACAGTTTCTTGGACTATTACTCACTGTTTTGGGGTCCCGAAGTGATTTCCACGATTGACGAACCCCGGGGTGCGTTTACGTGTTGGTCATCAACACCCGCAGTTTTGGCCGATTCTGCCTCGTTTCGTGGACTATTATTCACTGTTTTTGGGTCCCGGAGTGATTTCCACAATTGACGAACCCCGAGGTGCGTTTACATGTCCGTCGTCAACACTCACAACTTTGGCCAATTCTGACCCGTTTCATGGACTATTACTCACCGTTTTGGGGTCCCGAAGCGATTTCCATAGTTCTTGAACCCCAAGGTGCAATTACATGTCGGTCATCAACACCCGTAGTTTTGGCCGATTCTGGCCCGTTTCATGAACTATTACTCACTATTTTGGGGACCCGGAGTAATTCCCACGATTGACGAACCCCGGGGTGCGTTTATGTGTCGGTCATAAAAACATGCAGTTTTGGCCGATTCTGGCCCGTTTCGTGGACAATTACTCACTGTTTCGGGGTCCCGGACTTATTTCCACGATTGATGAACCCCGGAGCGCATTTACGTGTCGGTCGTAAATACTCGTAGTTTTGGCCGATTCTGGCTAGTTTCATGGACTATTACTCACTGTTTTGGTGTCGCGGAGTGATTTCCACGATTGACGAACCCCGGGGTGCGTTTACCTGTTGGTCATAAACACTCGCAGTTATTGCGGATTCTGCCTCATTTCATGGACTATTATTCACTGTTTTTGGGTCCCGGAGTGATTTCCACAATTGATGAACCCCGAGGTGCGTTTACATGTCCGTTGTCAACAATCACAACTTTGGCCGATTCTGACCCGTTTCGTGGACTATTACTCACCGTTTTGGGGTCCCGAAGCGATTTCCATAGTTCTTGAACCCCAAAGTGCAATCACATGTCGGTCATCAACACCCATAGTTTTGGCCGATTCTGGCCCGTTTCATGAACTATTACTCACTGTTTTGGGGACCCGCACTAATTCCCACGAGTGACGAACCCCCGGGTGCGTTTATGTGTCGGTCATAAACACTTGCAGTTTTGGCCGATTCTGGCCCGTTTCGTGGACAATTACTCACTGTTTCGGGGTCCCGGACTTATTTTCACGATTGATGTACCCCGGAGCGCATTTACGTGTCGGTCATAAATTCTCGTAGTTTTGGCTGATTCTGGCTAGTTTCATGGACTATTACTCACTGTTTTGGGCTCGCGGAGTGATTTCCACGATTGATGAACCCCGGGGTGCGTTTACGTGTCGGTCATAAATACTCGCAGTTTTGGCCGATTCTGGCCAGTTTCTTGGACTATTACTCAATGTTTTGGGGTCCCGAAGTGATTTCCACGATTGACGAACCCCGGCGTGCGTTTACGTGTCGGTCATCAACACCCGCAGTTTTGGCCGATTCTGCCTCGTTTCGTGGACTATTATTCACTGTTTTTGGGTCCCGGAGTGATTTCCACAATTGACGAACCCCGAGGTGCGTTTACATGTCCGTCGTCAACACTCACAACTTTGGCCAATTCTGACCCGTTTCATGGACTATTACTCACCGTTTTGGGGTCCCGAAGCGATTTCCATAGTTCTTGAACCCCAAGGTGCAATTACATGTCGGTCATCAACACCCGTAGTTTTGGCCGATTCTGGCCCGTTTCATGAACTATTACTCACTGTTTTGGGGACCCGGAGTAATTCCCACGATTGACGAACCCCGGGGTGCGTTTATGTGTCGGTCATAAAAACATGCAGTTTTGGCCGATTCTGGCCCGTTTCGTGGACAATTACTCACTGTTTCGGGGTCCCGGACTTATTTTCACGATTGATGTACCCCGGAGCGCATTTACGTGTCGGTCATAAATTCTCGTAGTTTTGGCTGATTCTGGCTAGTTTCATGGACTATTACTCACTGTTTTGGGCTCGCGGAGTGATTTCCACGATTGATGAACCCCGGGGTGCGTTTACGTGTCGGTCATAAATACTCGCAGTTTTGGCCGATTCTGGCCAGTTTCTTGGACTATTACTCAATGTTTTGGGGTCCCGAAGTGATTTCCACGATTGACGAACCCCGGCGTGCGTTTACGTGTCGGTCATCAACACCCGCAGTTTTGGCCGATTCTGCCTCGTTTCGTGGACTATTATTCACTGTTTTTGGGTCCCGGAGTGATTTCCACAATTGACGAACCCCGAGGTGCGTTTACATGTCCGTCGTCAACACTCACAACTTTGGCCAATTCTGACCCGTTTCATGGACTATTACTCACCGTTTTGGGGTCCCGAAGCGATTTCCATAGTTCTTGAACCCCAAGGTGCAATTACATGTCGGTCATCAACACCCGTAGTTTTGGCCGATTCTGGCCCGTTTCATGAACTATTACTCACTGTTTTGGGGACCCGGAGTAATTCCCACGATTGACGAACCCCGGGGTGCGTTTATGTGTCGGTCATAAAAACATGCAGTTTTGGCCGATTCTGGCCCGTTTCGTGGACAATTACTCACTGTTTCGGGGTCCCGGACTTATTTCCACGATTGATGAACCCCGGAGCGCATTTACGTGTCGGTCGTAAATACTCGTAGTTTTGGCCGATTCTGGCTAGTTTCATGGACTATTACTCACTGTTTTGGTGTCGCGGAGTGATTTCCATGATTGACGAACCCCGGGGTGCGTTTACCTGTTGGTCATAAACACTCGCAGTTATTGCGGATTCTGCCTCATTTCATGGACTATTATTCACTGTTTTTGGGTCCCGGAGTGATTTCCACAATTGACGAACCCCGAGGTGCGTTTACATGTCCGTCGTCAACACTCACAACTTTGGCCGATTCTGACCCGTTTCGTGGACTATTACTCACCGTTTTGGGGTCCCGAAGCGATTTCCATAGTTCTTGAACCCCAAAGTGCAATCACATGTCGGTCATCAACACCCATAGTTTTGGCCGATTCTGGCCCGTTTCATGAACTATTACTCACTGTTTTGGGGACCCGCACTAATTCCCACAAGTGACGAACCCCAGGGTGCGTTTATGTGTCGGTCATAAACACTTGCAGTTTTGGCCGATTCTGGCCCGTTTCGTGGACAATTACTCACGGTTTCGGGGTCCCGGACTTATTTCCACGATTGATGAACCCCGGAGCGCATTTACGTGTCGGTCATAAATACTCGTAGTTTTGGCCGATTCTGGCTAGTTTCATGGACTATTACTCACTGTTTTGGGGCCACGGAGTGATTTCCACGATTGACGAACCCCGGGGTGCGTTTATGTGTCGGTCATCAACACTCGCAGTTTTGGCCGATTCTGGCCTGTTTCATGGACTATTACTGATTGTTTTGGTGTCCCGGACTGATTTCCACGATTGACGAACCCCGGGGTGCGTTTACGTGTCGATCATAAACACTCGCAGTTTTGGCCGATTATGACAAGTTTCATGGACTATTACTCACTGTTTTGGGGTCCGTGAGTGATTTCCATGATTGACCAATCCTGGGGTGCGTTTACGTGTCGGTCATCAACACCCGCAGTTTTGGCCGATTCTGGCTCGTTTCGTGGACTATTATTCACTGTTTTTGGGTCCCGGAGTGATTTCCACGATTGACGAACCCCGAGGTGCGTTTACATGTCCGTCGTCAACACTCACAACTCTGGCAAATTCTGACCCGTTTCGTGGATTATTACTCACCGTTTTAGGGTCCCGGACTTATTTGCACGATTGATGAACCCTGGAGCGCGTTTACGTGTCGGTCATAAATACTCGCAGTTTTGGCCGATTCTGGCCAGTTTCTTGGACTATTACTCACTGTTTTGGGGTCCCGAAGTGATTTCCACGATTGACGAACCCCGGGGTGCGTTTACGTGTTGGTCATAAACACTCGCAGTTATTGCGGATTCTGCCTCATTTCATGGACTATTATTCACTGTTTTTGGGTCCCGGAGTGATTTCCACAATTGACGAACCCCGAGGTGCGTTTACATGTCCGTCGTCAACACTCACAACTTTGGCCAATTCTGACCCGTTTCGTGGACTATTACTCACCGTTTTGGGGTCCCGAAGCGATTTCCATAGTTCTTGAACCCCAATGTGCAATTAGATGTCGGTCATCAACACCCGTAGTTTTGGCCGATTCTGGGCCGTTTCATGAACTATTACTCACTGTTTTGGGGACCCGGACTAATTCCCACGATTGACGAACCCCGGGGTGCGTTTATGTGTCGGTCATAAACACTTGCAGTTTTGGCCGATTCTGGCCCGTTTCGTGGACAATTACTCACTGTTTCGGGGTCCCGGACTTATTTCCACGATTGATGAACCCTGGAGCGCATTTACGTGTCGGTCATAAATACTCATAGTTTTGGCCGATTCTGGCTAGTTTCATGGACTATTACTCACTGTTTTGGTGTCGCGGAGTGATTTCCACGATTGACGAACCCCGGGGTGCGTTTATGTGTCGGTCATAAACACTTGCAGTTTTGGCCGATTCTGGCCCGTTTCGTGGACAATTACTCACGGTTTCGGGGTCCCGGACTTATTTCCACGATTGATGAACCCCGGAGCGCATTTACGTGTCGGTCATAAATACTCGTAGTTTTGGCCGATTCTGGCTAGTTTCATGGACTATTACTCACTGTTTTGGGGCCACGGAGTGATTTCCACGATTGACGAACCCCGGGGTGCGTTTATGTGTCGGTCATCAACACTCGCAGTTTTGGCCGATTCTGGCCTGTTTCATGGACTATTACTGATTGTTTTGGTGTCCCGGACTGATTTCCACGATTGACGAACCCCGGGGTGCGTTTACGTGTCGATCATAAACACTCGCAGTTTTGGCCGATTATGACAAGTTTCATGGACTATTACTCACTGTTTTGGGGTCCGTGAGTGATTTCCATGATTGACCAATCCTGGGGTGCGTTTACGTGTCGGTCATCAACACCCGCAGTTTTGGCCGATTCTGGCTCGTTTCGTGGACTATTATTCACTGTTTTTGGGTCCCGGAGTGATTTCCACGATTGACGAACCCCGAGGTGCGTTTACATGTCCGTCGTCAACACTCACAACTCTGGCAAATTCTGACCCGTTTCGTGGATTATTACTCACCGTTTTAGGGTCCCGGACTTATTTGCACGATTGATGAACCCTGGAGCGCGTTTACGTGTCGGTCATAAATACTCGCAGTTTTGGCCGATTCTGGCCAGTTTCTTGGACTATTACTCACTGTTTTGGGGTCCCGAAGTGATTTCCACGATTGACGAACCCCGGGGTGCGTTTACGTGTTGGTCATAAACACTCGCAGTTATTGCGGATTCTGCCTCATTTCATGGACTATTATTCACTGTTTTTGGGTCCCGGAGTGATTTCCACAATTGACGAACCCCGAGGTGCGTTTACATGTCCGTCGTCAACACTCACAACTTTGGCCAATTCTGACCCGTTTCGTGGACTATTACTCACCGTTTTGGGGTCCCGAAGCGATTTCCATAGTTCTTGAACCCCAATGTGCAATTAGATGTCGGTCATCAACACCCGTAGTTTTGGCCGATTCTGGGCCGTTTCATGAACTATTACTCACTGTTTTGGGGACCCGGACTAATTCCCACGATTGACGAACCCCGGGGTGCGTTTATGTGTCGGTCATAAACACTTGCAGTTTTGGCCGATTCTGGCCCGTTTCGTGGACAATTACTCACTGTTTCGGGGTCCCGGACTTATTTCCACGATTGATGAACCCTGGAGCGCATTTACGTGTCGGTCATAAATACTCATAGTTTTGGCCGATTCTGGCTAGTTTCATGGACTATTACTCACTGTTTTGGTGTCGCGGAGTGATTTCCACGATTGACGAACCCCGGGGTGCGTTTATGTGTCGGTCATAAACACTTGCAGTTTTGGCCGATTCTGGCCCGTTTCGTGGACTATTATTCACTGTTTTTGGGTCCCGGAGTGATTTCCACAATTGACGAACCCCGAGGTGCGTTTACATGTCCGTCGTCAACACTCACAACTTTGGCCGATTCTGACCCGTTTCGTGGACTATTACTCACCGTTTTGGGGTCCCGAAGCGATTTCCATAGTTCTTGAACCCCAAAGTGCAATCACATGTCGGTCATCAACACCCATAGTTTTGGCCGATTCTGGCCCGTTTCATGAACTATTACTCACTGTTTTGGGGACCCGCACTAATTCCCACAAGTGACGAACCCCAGGGTGCGTTTATGTGTCGGTCATAAACACTTGCAGTTTTGGCCGATTCTGGCCCGTTTTGTGGACAATTACTCACGGTTTCGGGGTCCCGGACTTATTTCCACGATTGATGAACCCCGGAGCACATTTACGTGTCGGTCATAAATACTCGTAGTTTTGGCCGATTCTGGCTAGTTTCATGGACTATTACTCACTGTTTTGGGGCCGCGGAGTGATTTCCACGATTGACGAACCCTGGGGTGCGTTTACGTTTTGGTCATCAACACTCGCAGTTTTGGCCGATTCTGGCCTGTTTCATGGACTATTACTGATTGTTTTGGTGTCCCGGACTGATTTCCACGATTGACGAACCCCGGGGTGCGTTTACGTGTCGATCATAAACACTCGCAGTTTTGGCCGATTATGACAAGTTTCATGGACTATTACTCACTGTTTTGGGGTCCGTGAGTGATTTCCATGATTGACCAATCCTGGGGTGCGTTTACGTGTCGGTCATCAACACCCGCAGTTTTGGCCGATTCTGGCTCGTTTCGTGGACTATTATTCACTGTTTTTGGGTCCCGGAGTGATTTCCACGATTGACGAACCCCGAGGTGCGTTTACATGTCCGTCGTCAACACTCACAACTCTGGCAAATTCTGACCCGTTTCGTGGATTATTACTCACCGTTTTAGGGTCCCGGACTTATTTGCACGATTGATGAACCCTGGAGCGCGTTTACGTGTCGGTCATAAATACTCGCAGTTTTGGCCGATTCTGGCCAGTTTCTTGGACTATTACTCACTGTTTTGGGGTCCCGAAGTGATTTCCATGATTGACGAACCCCGGGGTGCATTTACGTGTTGGTCATAAACACTCGCAGTTATTGCGGATTCTGCCTCATTTCATGGACTATTATTCACTGTTTTTGGGTCCCGGAGTGATTTCCACAATTGACGAACCCCGAGGTGCGTTTACATGTCCGTCGTCAACACTCACAACTTTGGCCAATTCTGACCCGTTTCGTGGACTATTACTCACCGTTTTGGGGTCCCGAAGCGATTTCCATAGTTCTTGAACCCTAATGTGCAATTAGATGTCGGTCATCAACACCCGTAGTTTTGGCCGATTCTGGGCCGTTTCATGAACTATTACTCACTGTTTTGGGGAACCGGACTAATTCCCATGATTGACGAACCCCGGGGTGCGTTTATGTGTCGGTCATAAACACTTGCAGTTTTGGCCGATTCTGGCCCGTTTCGTGGACAATTACTCACTGTTTCGGGGTCCCGGACTTATTTCCACGATTGATGAACCCTGGAGCGCATTTACGTGTCGGTCATAAATACTCATAGTTTTGGCCGATTCTGGCTAGTTTCATGGACTATTACTCACTGTTTTGGTGTCGCGGAGTGATTTCCACGATTGACGAACCCCGGGGTGCGTTTACCTGTTGGTCATAAACACTCGCAGTTATTGCGGATTCTGCCTCATTTCATGGACTATTATTCACTGTTTTTGGGTCCCGGAGTGATTTCCACAATTGACGAACCCCGAGGTGCGTTTACATGTCCGTCGTCAACACTCACAACTTTGGCCGATTCTGACCCGTTTCGTGGACTATTACTCACCGTTTTGGGGTCCCGAAGCGATTTCCATAGTTCTTGAACCCCAAAGTGCAATCACATGTCGGTCATCAACACCCATAGTTTTGGCCGATTCTGGCCCGTTTCATGAACTATTACTCACTGTTTTGGGGACCCGCACTAATTCCCACAAGTGACGAACCCCAGGGTGCGTTTATGTGTCGGTCATAAACACTTGCAGTTTTGGCCGATTCTGGCCCGTTTCGTGGACAATTACTCACGGTTTCGGGGTCCCGGACTTATTTCCACGATTGATGAACCCCGGAGCGCATTTACGTGTCGGTCATAAATACTCGTAGTTTTGGCTGATTCTGGCTAGTTTCATGGACTATTACTCACTGTTTTGGGGCCGCGGAGTGATTTCCACGATTGACGAACCCCGGGGTGCGTTTACGTGTCGGTCATCAACACTCGCAGTTTTGGCCGATTCTGGCCTGTTTCATGGACTATTACTGATTGTTTTGGTGTCCCGGACTGATTTCCACGATTGACGAACCCCGGGGTGCGTTTACGTGTCGATCATAAACACTCGCAGTTTTGGCCGATTATGACAAGTTTCATGGACTATTACTCACTGTTTTGGGGTCCGTGAGTGATTTCCATGATTGACCAATCCTGGGGTGCGTTTACGTGTCGGTCATCAACACCCGCAGTTTTGGCCGATTCTGGCTCGTTTCGTGGACTATTATTCACTGTTTTTGGGTCCCGGAGTGATTTCCACGATTGACGAACCCCGAGGTGCGTTTACATGTCCGTCGTCAACACTCACAACTCTGGCAAATTCTGACCCGTTTCGTGGATTATTACTCACCGTTTTAGGGTCCCGGACTTATTTGCACGATTGATGAACCCTGGAGCGCGTTTACGTGTCGGTCATAAATACTCGCAGTTTTGGCCGATTCTGGCCAGTTTCTTGGACTATTACTCACTGTTTTGGGGTCCCGAAGTGATTTCCACGATTGACGAACCCCGGGGTGCATTTACGTGTTGGTCATAAACACTTGCAGTTATTGCGGATTCTGCCTCATTTCATGGACTATTATTCACTGTTTTTGGGTCCCGGAGTGATTTCCACAATTGACGAACCCCGAGGTGCGTTTACATGTCCGTCGTCAACACTCACAACTTTGGCCAATTCTGACCCGTTTCGTGGACTATTACTCACCGTTTTGGGGTCCCGAAGCGATTTCCATAGTTCTTGAACCCCAATGTGCAATTAGATGTCGGTCATCAACACCCGTAGTTTTGGCCGATTCTGGGCCGTTTCATGAACTATTACTCACTGTTTTGGGGACCCGGACTAATTCCCACGATTGACGAACCCCGGGGTGCGTTTATGTGTCGGTCATAAACACTTGCAGTTTTGGCCGATTCTGGCCCGTTTCGTGGACAATTACTCACTGTTTCGGGGTCCCGGACTTATTTCCACGATTGATGAACCCTGGAGCGCATTTACGTGTCGGTCATAAATACTCATAGTTTTGGCCGATTCTGGCTAGTTTCATGGACTATTACTCACTGTTTTGGTGTCGCGGAGTGATTTCCACGATTGACGAACCCCGGGGTGCGTTTACCTGTTGGTCATAAACACTCGCAGTTATTGTGGATTCTGCCTCATTTCATGGACTATTATTCACTGTTTTTGGGTCCCGGAGTGATTTCCACAATTGACGAACCCCGAGGTGCGTTTACATGTCCGTCGTCAACACTCACAACTTTGGCCGATTCTGACCCGTTTCGTGGACTATTACTCACCGTTTTGGGGTCCCGAAGCGATTTCCATAGTTCTTGAACCCCAAAGTGCAATCACATGTCGGTCATCAACACCCATAGTTTTGGCCGATTCTGGCCCGTTTCATGAACTATTACTCACTGTTTTGGGGACCCGCACTAATTCCCACAAGTGACGAACCCCAGGGTGCGTTTATGTGTCGGTCATAAACACTTGCAGTTTTGGCCGATTCTGGCCCGTTTCGTGGACAATTACTCACGGTTTCGGGGTCCCGGACTTATTTCCACGATTGATGAACCCCGGAGCGCATTTACGTGTCGGTCATAAATACTCGTAGTTTTGGCTGATTCTGGCTAGTTTCATGGACTATTACTCACTGTTTTGGGGCCGCGGAGTGATTTCCACGATTGACGAACCCCGGGGTGCGTTTACTTGTCGGTCATCAACACTCGCAGTTTTGGCCGATTCTGGCCTGTTTCATGGACTATTACTGATTGTTTTGGTGTCCCGGACTGATTTCCACGATTGACGAACCCCGGGGTGCGTTTACGTGTCGATCATAAACACTCTTAGTTTTGGCCGATTATGACAAGTTTCATGGACTATTACTCACTGTTTTGGGGTCCGTGAGTGATTTCCATGATTGACCAATCCTGGGGTGCGTTTACGTGTCGGTCATCAACACCCGCAGTTTTGGCCGATTCTGGCTCGTTTCGTGGACTATTATTCACTGTTTTTGGGTCCCGGAGTGATTTCCACGATTGACGAACCCCGAGGTGCGTTTACATGTCCGTCGTCAACACTCACAACTCTGGCAAATTCTGACCCGTTTCGTGGATTATTACTCACCGTTTTAGGGTCCCGGACTTATTTGCACGATTGATGAACCCTGGAGCGCGTTTACGTGTCGGTCATAAATACTCGCAGTTTTGGCCGATTCTGGCCAGTTTCTTGGACTATTACTCACTGTTTTGGGGTCCCGAAGTGATTTCCACGATTGACGAACCCCGGGGTGCATTTACGTGTTGGTCATAAACACTCGCAGTTATTGCGGATTCTGCCTCATTTCATGGACTATTATTCACTGTTTTTGGGTCCCGGAGTGATTTCCACAATTGACGAACCCCGAGGTGCGTTTACATGTCCGTCGTCAACACTCACAACTTTGGCCAATTCTGACCCGTTTCGTGGACTATTACTCACCGTTTTGGGGTCCCGAAGCGATTTCCATAGTTCTTGAACCCCAATGTGCAATTAGATGTCGGTCATCAACACCCGTAGTTTTGGCCGATTCTGGGCCGTTTCATGAACTATTACTCACTGTTTTGGGGACCCGGACTAATTCCCACGATTGACGAACCCCGGGGTGCGTTTATGTGTCGGTCATAAACACTTGCAGTTTTGGCCGATTCTGGCCCGTTTCGTGGACAATTACTCACTGTTTCGGGGTCCCGGACTTATTTCCACGATTGATGAACCCTGGAGCGCATTTACGTGTCGGTCATAAATACTCATAGTTTTGGCCGATTCTGGCTAGTTTCATGGACTATTACTCAATGTTTTGGTGTCGCGGAGTGATTTCCACGATTGACGAACCCCGGGGTGCGTTTACCTGTTGGTCATAAACACTCGCAGTTATTGCGGATTCTGCCTCATTTCATGGACTATTATTCACTGTTTTTGGGTCCCGGAGTGATTTCCACAATTGACGAACCCCGAGGTGCGTTTACATGTCCGTCGTCAACACTCACAACTTTGGCCGATTCTGACCCGTTTCATGGACTATTACTCACCGTTTTGGGGTCCCGAAGCGATTTCCATAGTTCTTGAACCCCAAAGTGCAATCACATGTCGGTCATCAACACCCATAGTTTTGGCCGATTCTGGCCCGTTTCATGAACTATTACTCACTGTTTTGGGGACCCGCACTAATTCCCACAAGTGACGAACCCCAGGGTGCGTTTATGTGTCGGTCATAAACACTTGCAGTTTTGGCCGATTCTGGCCCGTTTCGTGGACAATTACTCACGGTTTCGGGGTCCCGGACTTATTTCCACGATTGATGAACCCCGGAGCGCATTTACGTGTCGGTCATAAATACTCGTAGTTTTGGCCGATTCTGGCTAGTTTCATGGACTATTACTCACTGTTTTGGGGCCGCGGAGTGATTTCCACGATTGACGAACCCCGGGGTGCGTTTACGTGTCGGTCATCAACACTCGCAGTTTTGGCCGATTCTGGCCTGTTTCATGGACTATTACTGATTGTTTTGGTGTCCCGGACTGATTTCCACGATTGACGAACCCCGGGGTGCGTTTACGTGTCGATCATAAACACTCGTAGTTTTGGCCGATTATGACAAGTTTCATGGACTATTACTCACTGTTTTGGGGTCCGTGAGTGATTTCCATGATTGACCAATCCTGGGGTGCGTTTACGTGTCGGTCATCAACACCCGCAGTTTTGGCCGATTCTGGCTCGTTTCGTGGACTATTATTCACTGTTTTTGGGTCCCGGAGTGATTTCCACGATTGACGAACCCCGAGGTGCGTTTACATGTCCGTCGTCAACACTCACAACTCTGGCAAATTCTGACCCGTTTCGTGGATTATTACTCACCGTTTTAGGGTCCCGGACTTATTTGCACGATTGATGAACCCTGGAGCGCGTTTACGTGTCGGTCATAAATACTCGCAGTTTTGGCCGATTCTGGCCAGTTTCTTGGACTATTACTCACTGTTTTGGGGTCCTGAAGTGATTTCCACGATTGACGAACCCCGGGGTGCATTTACGTGTTGGTCATAAACACTCGCAGTTATTGCGGATTCTGCCTCATTTCATGGACTATTATTCACTGTTTTTTGGGTCCCGGAGTGATTTCCACAATTGACGAACCCCGAGGTGCGTTTACATGTCCGTCGTCAACACTCACAACTTTGGCCAATTCTGACCCGTTTCGTGGACTATTACTCACCGTTTTGGGGTCCCGAAGCGATTTCCATAGTTCTTGAACCCCAATGTGCAATTAGATGTCGGTCATCAACACCCGTAGTTTTGGCCGATTCTGGGCCGTTTCATGAACTATTACTCACTGTTTTGGGGACCCGGACTAATTCCCACGATTGACGAACCCCGGGGTGCGTTTATGTGTCGGTCATAAACACTTGCAGTTTTGGCCGATTCTGGCCCGTTTCGTGGACAATTACTCACTGTTTCGGGGTCCCGGACTTATTTCCACGATTAATGAACCCTGGAGCGCATTTACGTGTCGGTCATAAATATTCATAGTTTTGGCCGATTCTGGCTAGTTTCATGGACTATTACTCACTGTTTTGGTGTCGCGGAGTGATTTCCACGATTGACGAACCCCGGGGTGCGTTTACCTGTTGGTCATAAACACTCGCAGTTATTGCGGATTCTGCCTCATTTCATGGACTATTATTCACTGTTTTTGGGTCCCGGAGTGATTTCCACAATTGACGAACCCCGAGGTGCGTTTACATGTCCGTCGTCAACACTCACAACTTTGGCCGATTCTGACCCGTTTCGTGGACTATTACTCACCGTTTTGGGGTCCCGAAGCGATTTCCATAGTTCTTGAACCCCAAAGTGCAATCACATGTCGGTCATCAACACCCATAGTTTTGGCCGATTCTGGCCCGTTTCATGAACTATTACTCACTGTTTTGGGGACCCGCACTAATTCCCACAAGTGACGAACCCCAGGGTGCGTTTATGTGTCGGTCATAAACACTTGCAGTTTTGGCTGATTCTGGCCCATTTCGTGGACAATTACTCACGGTTTCGGGGTCCCGGACTTATTTCCACGATTGATGAACCCCGGAGCGCATTTACGTGTCGGTCATAAATACTCGTAGTTTTGGCCGATTCTGGCTAGTTTCATGGACTATTACTCACTGTTTTGGGGCCGCGGAGTGATTTCCACGATTGACGAACCCCGGGGTGCGTTTACGTGTCGGTCATCAACACCCGCAGTTTTGGCCGATTCTGGCTCGTTTCGTGGACTATTATTCACTGTTTTTGGGTCCCGGAGTGATTTCCACGATTGACGAACCCCGAGGTGCGTTTACATGTCCGTCGTCAACACTCACAACTCTGGCAAATTCTGACCCGTTTCGTGGATTATTACTCACCGTTTTAGGGTCCCGGACTTATTTGCACGATTGATGAACCCTGGAGCGCGTTTACGTGTCGGTCATAAATACTCGCAGTTTTGGCCGATTCTGGCCAGTTTCTTGGACTATTACTCACTGTTTTGGGGTCCCGAAGTGATTTCCACGATTGACGAACCCCGGGGTGCATTTACGTGTTGGTCATAAACACTCGCAGTTATTGCGGATTCTGCCTCATTTCATGGACTATTATTCACTGTTTTTGGGTCCCGGAGTGATTTCCACAATTGACGAACCCCGAGGTGCGTTTACATGTCCGTCGTCAACACTCACAACTTTGGCCAATTCTGACCCGTTTCGTGGACTATTACTCACCGTTTTGGGGTCCCGAAGGGATTTCCATAGTTCTTGAACCCCAATGTGCAATTAGATGTCGGTCATCAACACCCGTAGTTTTGGCCGATTCTGGGCCGTTTCATGAACTATTACTCACTGTTTTGGGGACCCGGACTAATTCCCACGATTGACGAACCCCGGGGTGCGTTTATGTGTCGGTCATAAACACTTGCAGTTTTGGCCGATTCTGGCCCGTTTCGTGGACAATTACTCACTGTTTCGGGGTCCCGGACTTATTTCCACGATTGATGAACCCTGGAGCGCATTTACGTGTCGGTCATAAATACTCATAGTTTTGGCCGATTCTGGCTAGTTTCATGGACTATTACTCACTGTTTTGGTGTCGCGGAGTGATTTCCACGATTGACGAACCCCGGGGTGCGTTTACCTGTTGGTCATAAACACTCGCAGTTATTGTGGATTCTGCCTCATTTCATGGACTATTATTCACTGTTTTTGGGTCCCGGAGTGATTTCCACAATTGACGAACCCCGAGGTGCGTTTACATGTCCGTCGTCAACACTCACAACTTTGGCCGATTCTGACCCGTTTCGTGGACTATTACTCACCGTTTTGGGGTCCCGAAGCGATTTCCATAGTTCTTGAACCCCAAAGTGCAATCACATGTCGGTCATCAACACCCATAGTTTTGGCCGATTCTGGCCCGTTTCATGAACTATTACTCACTGTTTTGGGGACCCGCACTAATTCCCACAAGTGACGAACCCCAGGGTGCGTTTATGTGTCGGTCATAAACACTTGCAGTTTTGGCCGATTCTGGCCCGTTTCGTGGACAATTACTCACGGTTTCGGGGTCCCGGACTTATTTCCACGATTGATGAACCCCGGAGCGCATTTACGTGTCGGTCATAAATACTCGTAGTTTTGGCCGATTCTGGCTAGTTTCATGGACTATTACTCACTGTTTTGGGGCCGCGGAGTGATTTCCACGATTGACGAACCCCGGGGTGCGTTTACGTGTCGGTCATCAACACTCGCAGTTTTGGCCGATTATGACAAGTTTCATGGACTATTACTCACTGTTTTGGGGTCCGTGAGTGATTTCCATGATTGACCAATCCTGGGGTGCGTTTACGTGTCGGTCATCAACACCCGCAGTTTTGGCCGATTCTGGCTCGTTTCGTGGACTATTATTCACTGTTTTTGGGTCCCGGAGTGATTTCCACGATTGACGAACCCCGAGGTGCGTTTACATGTCCGTCGTCAACACTCACAACTCTGGCAAATTCTGACCCGTTTCGTGGATTATTACTCACCGTTTTAGGGTCCCGGACTTATTTGCACGATTGATGAACCCTGGAGCGCGTTTACGTGTCGGTCATAAATACTCATAGTTTTGGCCGATTCTGGCTAGTTTCATGGACTATTACTCAATGTTTTGGGGTCCCGAAGTGATTTCCACGATTGACGAACCCCGGGGTGCATTTACGTGTTGGTCATAAACACTCGCAGTTATTGCGGATTCTGCCTCATTTCATGGACTATTATTCACTGTTTTTGGGTCCCGGAGTGATTTCCACAATTGACGAACCCCGAGGTGCGTTTACATGTCCGTCGTCAACACTCACAACTTTGGCCAATTCTGACCCGTTTCGTGGACTATTACTCACCGTTTTGGGGTCCCGAAGCGATTTCCATAGTTCTTGAACCCCAATGTGCAATTAGATGTCGGTCATCAACACCCGTAGTTTTGGCCGATTCTGGGCCGTTTCATGAACTATTACTCACTGTTTTGGGGACCCGGACTAATTCCCACGATTGACGAACCCCGGGGTGCGTTTATGTGTCGGTCATAAACACTTGCAGTTTTGGCCGATTCTGGCCCGTTTCGTGGACAATTACTCACTGTTTCGGGGTCCCGGACTTATTTCCACGATTGATGAACCCTGGAGCGCATTTACGTGTCGGTCATAAATACTCATAGTTTTGGCCGATTCTGGCTAGTTTCATGGACTATTACTCAATGTTTTGGTGTCGCGGAGTGATTTCCACGATTGACGAACCCCGGGGTGCGTTTACCTGTTGGTCATAAACACTCGCAGTTATTGCGGATTCTGCCTCATTTCATGGACTATTATTCACTGTTTTTGGGTCCCGGAGTGATTTCCACAATTGACGAACCCCGAGGTGCGTTTACATGTCCGTCGTCAACACTCACAACTTTGGCCGATTCTGACCCGTTTCGTGGACTATTACTCACCGTTTTGGGGTCCCGAAGCGATTTCCATAGTTCTTGAACCCCAAAGTGCAATCACATGTCGGTCATCAACACCCATAGTTTTGGCCGATTCTGGCCCGTTTCATGAACTATTACTCACTGTTTTGGGGACCCGCACTAATTCCCACAAGTGACGAACCCCAGGGTGCGTTTATGTGTCGGTCATAAACACTTGCAGTTTTGGCCGATTCTGGCCCGTTTCGTGGACAATTACTCACGGTTTCGGGGTCCCGGACTTATTTCCACGATTGATGAACCCCGGAGCGCATTTACGTGTCGGTCATAAATACTCGTAGTTTTGGCCGATTCTGGCTAGTTTCATGGACTATTACTCACTGTTTTGGGGCCGCGGAGTGATTTCCACGATTGACGAACCCCGGGGTGCGTTTACGTGTCGGTCATCAACACTCGCAGTTTTGGCCGATTCTGGCCTGTTTCATGGACTATTACTGATTGTTTTGGTGTCCCGGACTGATTTCCACGATTGACGAACCCCGGGGTGCGTTTACGTGTCGATCATAAACACTCGTAGTTTTGGCCGATTATGACAAGTTTCATGGACTATTACTCACTGTTTTGGGGTCCGTGAGTGATTTCCATGATTGACCAATCCTGGGGTGCGTTTACGTGTCGGTCATCAACACCCGCAGTTTTGGCCGATTCTGGCTCGTTTCGTGGACTATTATTCACTGTTTTTGGGTCCCGGAGTGATTTCCACGATTGACGAACCCCGAGGTGCGTTTACATGTCCGTCGTCAACACTCACAACTCTGGCAAATTCTGACCCGTTTCGTGGATTATTACTCACCGTTTTAGGGTCCCGGACTTATTTGCACGATTGATGAACCCTGGAGCGCGTTTACGTGTCGGTCATAAATACTCGCAGTTTTGGCCGATTCTGGCCAGTTTCTTGGACTATTACTCACTGTTTTGGGGTCCTGAAGTGATTTCCACGATTGACGAACCCCGGGGCGCATTTACGTGTTGGTCATAAACACTCGCAGTTATTGCGGATTCTGCCTCATTTCATGGACTATTATTCACTGTTTTTGGGTCCCGGAGTGATTTCCACAATTGACGAACCCCGAGGTGCGTTTACATGTCCATCGTCAACACTCACAACTTTGGCCAATTCTGACCCGTTTCGTGGACTATTACTCACCGTTTTGGGGTCCCGAAGCGATTTCCATAGTTCTTGAACCCCAATGTGCAATTAGATGTCGGTCATCAACACCCGTAGTTTTGGCCGATTCTGGGCCGTTTCATGAACTATTACTCACTGTTTTGGGGACCCGGACTAATTCCCACGATTGACGAACCCCGGGGTGCGTTTATGTGTCGGTCATAAACACTTGCAGTTTTGGCCGATTCTGGCCCGTTTCGTGGACAATTACTCACTGTTTCGGGGTCCCGGACTTATTTCCACGATTAATGAACCCTGGAGCGCATTTACGTGTCGATCATAAATACTCATAGTTTTGGCCGATTCTGGCTAGTTTCATGGACTATTACTCACTGTTTTGGTGTCGCGGAGTGATTTCCACGATTGACGAACCCCGGGGTGCGTTTACCTGTTGGTCATAAACACTCGCAGTTATTGCGGATTCTGCCTCATTTCATGGACTATTATTCACTGTTTTTGGGTCCCGGAGTGATTTCCACAATTGACGAACCCCGAGGTGCGTTTACATGTCCGTCGTCAACACTCACAACTTTGGCCGATTCTGACCCGTTTCGTGGACTATTACTCACCGTTTTGGGGTCCCGAAGCGAGTTCCATAGTTCTTGAACCCCAAAGTGCAATCACATGTCGGTCATCAACACCCATAGTTTTGGCCGATTCTGGCCCGTTTCATGAACTATTACTCACTGTTTTGGGGACCCGCACTAATTCCCACAAGTGACGAACCCCAGGGTGCGTTTATGTGTCGGTCATAAACACTTGCAGTTTTGGCTGATTCTGGCCCGTTTCGTGGACAATTACTCACGGTTTCGGGGTCCCGGACTTATTTCCACGATTGATGAACCCCGGAGCGCATTTACGTGTCGGTCATAAATACTCGTAGTTTTGGCCGATTCTGGCTAGTTTCATGGACTATTACTCACTGTTTTGGGGCCGCGGAGTGATTTCCACGATTGACGAACCCCGGGGTGCGTTTACATGTCGGTCATCAACACTCGCAGTTTTGGCCGATTCTGGCCTGTTTCATGGACTATTACTGATTGTTTTGGTGTCCCGGACTGATTTCCACGATTGACGAACCCCGGGGTGCGTTTACGTGTCGATCATAAACACTCGCAGTTTTGGCCGATTATGACAAGTTTCATGGACTATTACTCACTGTTTTGGGGTCCGTGAGTGATTTCCATGATTGACCAATCCTGGGGTGCGTTTACGTGTCGGTCATCAACACCCGCAGTTTTGGCCGATTCTGGCTCGTTTCGTGGACTATTATTCACTGTTTTTGGGTCCCGGAGTGATTTCCACGATTGACGAACCCCGAGGTGCGTTTACATGTCCGTCGTCAACACTCACAACTCTGGCAAATTCTGACCCGTTTCGTGGATTATTACTCACCGTTTTAGGGTCCCGGACTTATTTGCACGATTGATGAACCCTGGAGCGCGTTTACGTGTCGGTCATAAATACTCGCAGTTTTGGCCGATTCTGGCCAGTTTCTTGGACTATTACTCACTGTTTTGGGGTCCTGAAGTGATTTCCACGATTGACGAACCCCGGGGTGCATTTACGTGTTGGTCATAAACACTCGCAGTTATTGCGGATTCTGCCTCATTTCATGGACTATTATTCACTGTTTTTGGGTCCCGGAGTGATTTCCACAATTGACGAACCCCGAGGTGCGTTTACATGTCCATCGTCAACACTCACAACTTTGGCCAATTCTGACCCGTTTCGTGGACTATTACTCACCGTTTTGGGGTCCCGAAGCGATTTCCATAGTTCTTGAACCCCAATGTGCAATTAGATGTCGGTCATCAACACCCGTAGTTTTGGCCGATTCTGGGCCGTTTCATGAACTATTACTCACTGTTTTGGGGACCCGGACTAATTCCCACGATTGACGAACCCCGGGGTGCGTTTATGTGTCGGTCATAAACACTTGCAGTTTTGGCCGATTCTGGCCCGTTTCGTGGACAATTACTCACTGTTTCGGGGTCCCGGACTTATTTCCACGATTAATGAACCCTGGAGCGCATTTACGTGTCGGTCATAAATACTCATAGTTTTGGCCGATTCTGGCTAGTTTCATGGACTATTACTCACTGTTTTGGTGTCGCGGAGTGATTTCCACGATTGACGAACCCCGGGGTGCGTTTACCTGTTGGTCATAAACACTCGCAGTTATTGCGGATTCTGCCTCATTTCATGGACTATTATTCACTGTTTTTGGGTCCCGGAGTGATTTCCACAATTGACGAACCCCGAGGTGCGTTTACATGTCCGTCGTCAACACTCACAACTTTGGCCGATTCTGACCCGTTTCGTGGACTATTACTCACCGTTTTGGGGTCCCGAAGCGATTTCCATAGTTCTTGAACCCCAAAGTGCAATCACATGTCGGTCATCAACACCCATAGTTTTGGCCGATTCTGGCCCGTTTCATGAACTATTACTCACTGTTTTGGGGACCCGCACTAATTCCCACAAGTGACGAACCCCAGGGTGCGTTTATGTGTCGGTCATAAACACTTGCAGTTTTGGCTGATTCTGGCCCGTTTCGTGGACAATTACTCACGGTTTCGGGGTCCCGGACTTATTTCCACGATTGATGAACCCCGGAGCGCATTTACGTGTCGGTCATAAATACTCGTAGTTTTGGCCGATTCTGGCTAGTTTCATGGACTATTACTCACTGTTTTGGGGCCGCGGAGTGATTTCCACGATTGACGAACCCCGGGGTGCGTTTACGTGTCGGTCATCAACACTCGCAGTTTTGGCCGATTCTGGCCTGTTTCATGGACTATTACTGATTGTTTTGGTGTCCCGGACTGATTTCCACGATTGACGAACCCCGGGGTGCGTTTACGTGTCGATCATAAACACTCGCAGTTTTGGCCGATTATGACAAGTTTCATGGACTATTACTCACTGTTTTGGGGTCCGTGAGTGATTTCCATGATTGACCAATCCTGGGGTGCGTTTACGTGTCGGTCATCAACACCCGCAGTTTTGGCCGATTCTGGCTCGTTTCGTGGACTATTATTCACTGTTTTTGGGTCCCGGAGTGATTTCCACGATTGACGAACCCCGAGGTGCGTTTACATGTCCGTCGTCAACACTCACAACTCTGGCAAATTCGGACCCGTTTCGTGGATTATTACTCACCGTTTTAGGGTCCCGGACTTATTTGCACGATTGATGAACCCTGGAGCGCGTTTACGTGTCGGTCATAAATACTCGCAGTTTTGGCCGATTCTGGCCAGTTTCTTGGACTATTACTCACTGTTTTGGGGTCCTGAAGTGATTTCCACGATTGACGAACCCCGGGGTGCATTTACGTGTTGGTCATAAACACTCGCAGTTATTGCGGATTCTGCCTCATTTCATGGACTATTATTCACTGTTTTTGGGTCCCGGAGTGATTTCCACAATTGACGAACCCCGAGGTGCGTTTACATGTCCATCGTCAACACTCACAACTTTGGCCAATTCTGACCCGTTTCGTGGACTATTACTCACCGTTTTGGGGTCCCGAAGCGATTTCCATAGTTCTTGAACCCCAATGTGCAATTAGATGTCGGTCATCAACACCCGTAGTTTTGGCCGATTCTGGGCCGTTTCATGAACTATTACTCACTGTTTTGGGGACCCGGACTAATTCCCACGATTGACGAACCCCGGGGTGCGTTTATGTGTCGGTCATAAACACTTGCAGTTTTGGCCGATTCTGGCCCGTTTCGTGGACAATTACTCACTGTTTCGGGGTCCCGGACTTATTTCCACGATTAATGAACCCTGGAGCGCATTTACGTGTCGGTCATAAATACTCATAGTTTTGGCCGATTCTGGCTAGTTTCATGGACTATTACTCACTGTTTTGGTGTCGCGGAGTGATTTCCACGATTGACGAACCCCGGGGTGCGTTTACCTGTTGGTCATAAACACTCGCAGTTATTGCGGATTCTGCCTCATTTCATGGACTATTATTCACTGTTTTTGGGTCCCGGAGTGATTTCCACAATTGACGAACCCCGAGGTGCGTTTACATGTCCGTCGTCAACACTCACAACTTTGGCCGATTCTGACCCGTTTCGTGGACTATTACTCACCGTTTTGGGGTCCCGAAGCGATTTCCATAGTTCTTGAACCCCAAAGTGCAATCACATGTCGGTCATCAACACCCATAGTTTTGGCCGATTCTGGCCCGTTTCATGAACTATTACTCACTGTTTTGGGGACCCGCACTAATTCCCACAAGTGACGAACCCCAGGGTGCGTTTATGTGTCGGTCATAAACACTTGCAGTTTTGGCTGATTCTGGCCCGTTTCGTGGACAATTACTCACGGTTTCGGGGTCCCGGACTTATTTCCACGATTGATGAACCCCGGAGCGCATTTACGTGTCGGTCATAAATACTCGTAGTTTTGGCCGATTCTGGCTAGTTTCATGGACTATTACTCACTGTTTTGGGGCCGCGGAGTGATTTCCACGATTGACGAACCCCGGGGTGCGTTTACGTGTCGGTCATCAACACTCGCAGTTTTGGCCGATTCTGGCCTGTTTCATGGACTATTACTGATTGTTTTGGTGTCCCGGACTGATTTCCACGATTGACGAACCCCGGGGTGCGTTTACGTGTCGATCATAAACACTCGCAGTTTTGGCCGATTATGACAAGTTTCATGGACTATTACTCACTGTTTTGGGGTCCGTGAGTGATTTCCATGATTGACCAATCCTGGGGTGCGTTTACGTGTCGGTCATCAACACCCGCAGTTTTGGCCGATTCTGGCTCGTTTCGTGGACTATTATTCACTGTTTTTGGGTCCCGGAGTGATTTCCACGATTGACGAACCCCGAGGTGCGTTTACATGTCCGTCGTCAACACTCACAACTCTGGCAAATTCTGACCCGTTTCGTGGATTATTAGTCACCGTTTTAGGGTCCCGGACTTATTTGCACGATTGATGAACCCTGGAGCGCGTTTACGTGTCGGTCATAAATACTCGCAGTTTTGGCCGATTCTGGCCAGTTTCTTGGACTATTACTCACTGTTTTGGGGTCCCGAAGTGATTTCCACGATTGACGAACCCCGGGGTGCGTTTACGTGTTGGTCATAAACACTCGCAGTTATTGCGGATTCTGCCTCATTTCATGGACTATTATTCATTGTTTTTGGGTCCCGGAGTGATTTCCACAATTGACGAACCCCGAGGTGCGTTTACATGTCCGTCGTCAACACTCACAACTTTGGCCAATTCTGACCCGTTTCGTGGACTATTACTCACCGTTTTGGGGTCCCGAAGCGATTTCCATAGTTCTTGAACCCCAATGTGCAATTAGATGTCGGTCATCAACACCCGTAGTTTTGGCCGATTCTGGGCCGTTTCATGAACTATTACTCACTGTTTTGGGGACCCGGACTAATTCCCACGATTGACGAACCCCGGGGTGCGTTTATGTGTCGGTCATAAACACTTGCAGTTTTGGCCGATTCTGGCCCGTTTCGTGGACAATTACTCACTGTTTCGGGGTCCCGGACTTATTTCCACGATTGATGAACCCCGGGGTGCGTTTACGTGTCGATCATAAACACTCGTAGTTTTGGCCGATTATGACAAGTTTCATGGACTATTACTCACTGTTTTGGGGTCCGTGAGTGATTTCCATGATTGACCAATCCTGGGGTGCGTTTACTTGTCGGTCATCAACACCCGCAGTTTTGGCCGATTCTGGCTCGTTTCGTGGACTATTATTCACTGTTTTTGGGTCCCGGAGTGATTTCCACGATTGACGAACCCCGAGGTGCGTTTACATGTCCGTCGTCAACACTCACAACTCTGGCAAATTCTGACCCGTTTCGTGGATTATTACTCACCGTTTTAGGGTCCCGGACTTATTTGCACGATTGATGAACCCTGGAGCGCGTTTACGTGTCGGTCATAAATACTCGCAGTTTTGGCCGATTCTGGCCAGTTTCTTGGACTATTACTCACTGTTTTGGGGTCCTGAAGTGATTTCCACGATTGACGAACCCCGGGGTGCATTTACGTGTTGGTCATAAACACTCGCAGTTATTGCGGATTCTGCCTCATTTCATGGACTATTATTCACTGTTTTTGGGTCCCGGAGTGATTTCCACAATTGACGAACCCCGAGGTGCGTTTACATGTCCGTCGTCAACACTCACAACTTTGGCCAATTCTGACCCGTTTCGTGGACTATTACTCACCGTTTTGGGGTCCCGAAGCGATTTCCATAGTTCTTGAACCCCAATGTGCAATTAGATGTCGGTCATCAACACCCGTAGTTTTGGCCGATTCTGGGCCGTTTCATGAACTATTACTCACTGTTTTGGGGACCCGGACTAATTCCCACGATTGACGAACCCCGGGGTGCGTTTATGTGTCGGTCATAAACACTTGCAGTTTTGGCCGATTCTGGCCCGTTTCGTGGACAATTACTCACTGTTTCGGGGTCCCGGACTTATTTCCACGATTAATGAACCCTGGAGCGCATTTACGTGTCGGTCATAAATACTCATAGTTTTGGCCGATTCTGGCTAGTTTCATGGACTATTACTCACTGTTTTGGTGTCGCGGAGTGATTTCCACGATTGACGAACCCCGGGGTGCGTTTACCTGTTGGTCATAAACACTCGCAGTTATTGCGGATTCTGCCTCATTTCATGGACTATTATTCACTGTTTTTGGGTCCCGGAGTGATTTCCACAATTGACGAACCCCGAGGTGCGTTTACATGTCCGTCGTCAACACTCACAACTTTGGCCGATTCTGACCCGTTTCGTGGACTATTACTCACCGTTTTGGGGTCCCGAAGCGATTTCCATAGTTCTTGAACCCCAAAGTGCAATCACATGTCGGTCATCAACACCCATAGTTTTGGCCGATTCTGGCCCGTTTCATGAACTATTACTCACTGTTTTGGGGACCCGCACTAATTCCCACAAGTGACGAACCCCAGGGTGCGTTTATGTGTCGGTCATAAACACTTGCAGTTTTGGCTGATTCTGGCCCGTTTCGTGGACAATTACTCACGGTTTCGGGGTCCCGGACTTATTTCCACGATTGATGAACCCCGGAGCGCATTTACGTGTCGGTCATAAATACTCGTAGTTTTGGCCGATTCTGGCTAGTTTCATGGACTATTACTCACTGTTTTGGGGCCGCGGAGTGATTTCCACGATTGACGAACCCCGGGGTGCGTTTACGTGTCGGTCATCAACACTCGCAGTTTTGGCCGATTCTGGCCTGTTTCATGGACTATTACTGATTGTTTTGGTGTCCCGGACTGATTTCCACGATTGACGAACCCCGGGGTGCGTTTACGTGTCGATCATAAACACTCGCAGTTTTGGCCGATTATGACAAGTTTCATGGACTGTTACTCACTGTTTTGGGGTCCGTGAGTGATTTCCATGATTGACCAATCCTGGGGTGCGTTTACGTGTCGGTCATCAACACCCGCAGTTTTGGCCGATTCTGGCTCGTTTCGTGGACTATTATTCACTGTTTTTGGGTCCCGGAGTGATTTCCACGATTGACGAACCCCGAGGTGCGTTTACATGTCCGTCGTCAACACTCACAACTCTGGCAAATTCTGACCCGTTTCGTGGATTATTAGTCACCGTTTTAGGGTCCCGGACTTATTTGCACGATTGATGAACCCTGGAGCGCGTTTACGTGTCGGTCATAAATACTCGCAGTTTTGGCCGATTCTGGCCAGTTTCTTGGACTATTACTCACTGTTTTGGGGTCCCGAAGTGATTTCCACGATTGACGAACCCCGGGGTGCGTTTACGTGTTGGTCATAAACACTCGCAGTTATTGCGGATTCTGCCTCATTTCATGGACTATTATTCACTGTTTTTGGGTCCCGGAGTGATTTCCACAATTGACGAACCCCGAGGTGCGTTTACATGTCCGTCGTCAACACTCACAACTTTGGCCAATTCTGACCCGTTTCGTGGACTATTACTCACCGTTTTGGGGTCCCGAAGCGATTTCCATAGTTCTTGAACCCCAATGTGCAATTAGATGTCGGTCATCAACACCCGTAGTTTTGGCCGATTCTGGGCCGTTTCATGAACTATTACTCACTGTTTTGGGGACCCGGACTAATTCCCACGATTGACGAACCCCGGGGTGCGTTTATGTGTCGGTCATAAACACTTGCAGTTTTGGCCGATTCTGGCCCGTTTCGTGGACAATTACTCACTGTTTCGGGGTCCCGGACTTATTTCCACGATTGATGAACCCCGGGGTGCGTTTACGTGTCGATCATAAACACTCGCAGTTTTGGCCGATTATGACAAGTTTCATGGACTATTACTCACTGTTTTGGGGTCCGTGAGTGATTTCCATGATTGACCAATCCTGGGGTGCGTTTACGTGTCGGTCATCAACACCCGCAGTTTTGGCCGATTCTGGCTCGTTTCGTGGACTATTATTCACTGTTTTTGGGTCCCGGAGTGATTTCCACGATTGACGAACCCCGAGGTGCGTTTACATGTCCGTCGTCAACACTCACAACTCTGGCAAATTCTGACCCGTTTCGTGGATTATTACTCACCGTTTTAGGGTCCCGGACTTATTTGCACGATTGATGAACCCTGGAGCGCGTTTACGTGTCGGTCATAAATACTCGCAGTTTTGGCCGATTCTGGCCAGTTTCTTGGACTATTACTCACTGTTTTGGGGTCCTGAAGTGATTTCCACGATTGACGAACCCCGGGGTGCATTTACGTGTTGGTCATAAACACTCGCAGTTATTGCGGATTCTGCCTCATTTCATGGACTATTATTCACTGTTTTTGGGTCCCGGAGTGATTTCCACAATTGACGAACCCCGAGGTGCGTTTACATGTCCGTCGTCAACACTCACAACTTTGGCCAATTCTGACCCGTTTCGTGGACTATTACTCACCGTTTTGGGGTCCCGAAGCGATTTCCATAGTTCTTGAACCCCAATGTGCAATTAGATGTCGGTCATCAACACCCGTAGTTTTGGCCGATTCTGGGCCGTTTCATGAACTATTACTCACTGTTTTGGGGACCCGGACTAATTCCCACGATTGACGAACCCCGGGGTGCGTTTATGTGTCGGTCATAAACACTTGCAGTTTTGGCCGATTCTGGCCCGTTTCGTGGACAATTACTCACTGTTTCGGGGTCCCGGACTTATTTCCACGATTAATGAACCCTGGAGCGCATTTACGTGTCGGTCATAAATACTCATAGTTTTGGCCGATTCTGGCTAGTTTCATGGACTATTACTCACTGTTTTGGTGTCGCGGAGTGATTTCCACGATTGACGAACCCCGGGGTGCGTTTACCTGTTGGTCATAAACACTCGCAGTTATTGCGGATTCTGCCTCATTTCATGGACTATTATTCACTGTTTTTGGGTCCCGGAGTGATTTCCACAATTGACGAACCCCGAGGTGCGTTTACATGTCCGTCGTCAACACTCACAACTTTGGCCGATTCTGACCCGTTTCGTGGACTATTACTCACCGTTTTGGGGTCCCGAAGCGATTTCCATAGTTCTTGAACCCCAAAGTGCAATCACATGTCGGTCATCAACACCCATAGTTTTGGCCGATTCTGGCCCGTTTCATGAACTATTACTCACTGTTTTGGGGACCCGCACTAATTCCCACAAGTGACGAACCCCAGGGTGCGTTTATGTGTCGGTCATAAACACTTGCAGTTTTGGCTGATTCTGGCCCGTTTCGTGGACAATTACTCACGGTTTCGGGGTCCCGGACTTATTTCCACGATTGATGAACCCCGGAGCGCATTTACGTGTCGGTCATAAATACTCGTAGTTTTGGCCGATTCTGGCTAGTTTCATGGACTATTACTCACTGTTTTGGGGCCGCGGAGTGATTTCCACGATTGACGAACCCCGGGGTGCGTTTACGTGTCGGTCATCAACACTCGCAGTTTTGGCCGATTCTGGCCTGTTTCATGGACTATTACTGATTGTTTTGGTGTCCCGGACTGATTTCCACGATTGACGAACCCCGGGGTGCGTTTACGTGTCGATCATAAACACTCGCAGTTTTGGCCGATTATGACAAGTTTCATGGACTATTACTCACTGTTTTGGGGTCCGTGAGTGATTTCCATGATTGACCAATCCTGGGGTGCGTTTACGTGTCGGTCATCAACACCCGCAGTTTTGGCCGATTCTGGCTCGTTTCGTGGACTATTATTCACTGTTTTTGGGTCCCGGAGTGATTTCCACGATTGACGAACCCCGAGGTGCGTTTACATGTCCGTCGTCAACACTCACAACTCTGGCAAATTCTGACCCGTTTCGTGGATTATTAGTCACCGTTTTAGGGTCCCGGACTTATTTGCACGATTGATGAACCCTGGAGCGCGTTTACGTGTCGGTCATAAATACTCGCAGTTTTGGCCGATTCTGGCCAGTTTCTTGGACTATTACTCACTGTTTTGGGGTCCCGAAGTGATTTCCACGATTGACGAACCCCGGGGTGCGTTTACGTGTTGGTCATAAACACTCGCAGTTATTGCAGATTCTGCCTCATTTCATGGACTATTATTCACTGTTTTTGGGTCCCGGAGTGATTTCCACAATTGACGAACCCCGAGGTGCGTTTACATGTCCGTCGTCAACACTCACAACTTTGGCCAATTCTGACCCGTTTCGTGGACTATTACTCACCGTTTTGGGGTCCCGAAGCGATTTCCATAGTTCTTGAACCCCAATGTGCAATTAGATGTCGGTCATCAACACCCGTAGTTTTGGCCGATTCTGGGCCGTTTCATGAACTATTACTCACTGTTTTGGGGACCCGGACTAATTCCCATGATTGACGAACCCCGGGGTGCGTTTATGTGTCGGTCATAAACACTTGCAGTTTTGGCCGATTCTGGCCCGTTTCGTGGACAATTACTCACTGTTTCGGGGTCCCGGACTTATTTCCACGATTGATGAACCCTGGAGCGCATTTACGTGTCGGTCATAAATACTCATAGTTTTGGCCGATTCTGGCTAGTTTCATGGACTATTACTCACTGTTTTGGTGTCGCGGAGTGATTTCCACGATTGACGAACCCCGGGGTGCGTTTACCTGTTGGTCATAAACACTCGCAGTTATTGCGGATTCTGCCTCATTACATGGACTATTATTCACTGTTTTTGGGTCCCGGAGTGATTTCCACAATTGACGAACCCCGAGGTGCGTTTACATGTCCGTCGTCAACAATCACAACTTTGGCCGATTCTGACCCGTTTCGTGGACTATTACTCACCGTTTTGGGGTCCCGAAGCGATTTCCATAGTTCTTGAACCCCAAAGTGCAATCACATGTCGGTCATCAACACCCATAGTTTTGGCCGATTCTGGCCCGTTTCATGAACTATTACTCACTGTTTTGGGGACCCGCACTAATTCCCACGAGTGACGAACCCCCGGGTGCGTTTATGTGTCGGTCATAAACACTTGCAGTTTTGGCCGATTCTGGCCCGTTTCGTGGACAATTACTCACTGTTTCGGGGTCCCGGACTTATTTTCACGATTGATGTACCCCGGAGCGCATTTACGTGTCGGTCATAAATACTCGTAGTTTTGGCTGATTCTGGCTAGTTTCATGGACAATTACTCACTGTTTTGGGGTCGCGGAGTGATTTCCACGATTGATGAACCCTGGGGTGCGTTTACGTGTCGGTCATAAATACTCGCAGTTTTGGCCGATTCTGGCCAGTTTCTTGGACTATTACTCACTGTTTTGGGGTCCCGAAGTGATTTCCACGATTGACGAACCCCGGCGTGCGTTTACGTGTCGGTCATCAACACCCGCAGTTTTGGCCGATTCTGCCTCGATTCGTGGACTATTATTCACTGTTTTTGGGTCCCGGAGTGATTTCCACAATTGACGAACCCCGAGGTGCGTTTACATGTCCGTCGTCAACACTCACAACTTTGGCCAATTCTGACCCGTTTCATGGACTATTACTTACCGTTTTGGGGTCCCAAAGCGATTTCCATAGTTCTTGAACCCCAAGGTGCAATTACATGTCGGTCATCAACACCCGTAGTTTTGGCCGATTCTGGCCCGTTTCATGAACTATTACTCACTGTTTTGGGGACCCGGAGTAATTCCCACGATTGACGAACCCCGGGGTGCGTTTATGTGTCGGTCATAAACACATGCAGTTTTGGCCGATTCTGGCCCGTTTCGTGGACAATTACTCACTGTTTCGGGGTCCCGGACTTATTTCCACGATTGATGAACCCCGGAGCGCATTTACGTGTCGGTCATAAATACTCATAGTTTTGGCCGATTCTGGCTAGTTTCATGGACTATTACTCACTGTTTTGGTGTCGCGGAGTGATTTCCACGATTGACGAACCCCGGGGTGCGTTTACCTGTTGGTCATAAACACTCGCAGTTATTGCGGATTCTGCCTCATTTCATGGACTATTATTCACTGTTTTTGGGTCCCGGAGTGATTTCCACAATTGACGAACCCCGAGGTGCGTTTACATGTCCGTCGTCAACACTCACAACTTTGGCCGATTCTGACCCGTTTCGTGGACTATTACTCACCGTTTTGGGGTCCCGAAGCGATTTCCATAGTTCTTGAACCCCAAGGTGCAATTACATGTCGGTCATCAACACCCGTAGTTTTGGCCGATTCTGGCCTGTTTCATGAACTATTACTCACTGTTTTGGGGACCCGGAGTAATTCCCACGATTGACAAACCCCGGGGTGCGTTTATGTGTCGGTCATAAACACTTGCAGTTTTTGCCGATTCTGGCCCGTTTCGTGGACAATTACTCACTGTTTCAGGGTCCCGGACTTATTTTCACGATTGATGTACCCCGGAGCGCATTTACGTGTCGGTCATAAATACTCATAGTTTTGGCCGATTCTGGCTAGTTTCATGGACTATTACTCACTGTTTTGGTGTCGCGGAGTGATTTCCACGATTGACGAACCCCGGGGTGCGTTTACCTGTTGGTCATAAACACTCGCAGTTATTGCGGATTCTGCCTCATTTCATGGACTATTATTCACTGTTTTTGGGTCCCGGAGTGATTTCCACAATTGACGAACCCCGAGGTGCGTTTACATGTCCGTCGTCAACACTCACAACTTTGGCCGATTCTGACCCGTTTCGTGCACTATTACTCACCGTTTTGGGGTCCCGAAGCGATTTCCATAGTTCTTGAACCCCAAAGTGCAATCACATGTCGGTCATCAACACCCATAGTTTTGGCCGATTCTGCCTCGATTCGTGGACTATTATTCACTGTTTTTGGGTCCCGGAGTGATTTCCACAATTAACGAACCCCGAGGTGCGTTTACATGTCCGTCGTCAACACTCACAACTTTGGCCAATTCTGACCCGTTTCATGGACTATTACTCACCGTTTTGGGGTCCCAAAGCGATTTCCATAGTTCTTGAACCCCAAGGTGCAATTACATGTCGGTCATCAACACCCGTAGTTTTGGCCGATTCTGGCCCGTTTCATGAACTATTACTCACTGTTTTGGGGACCCGCACTAATTCCCACGATTGACGAACCCCAGGGTGCGTTTATGTGTCGGTCATAAACACTTGCAGTTTTGGCCGATTCTGGCCCGTTTCGTGGACAATTACTCACTGTTTCGGGGTCCCGGACTTATTTCCACGATTGATGAACCCTGGAGCGCATTTACGTGTCGGTCATAAATACTCATAGTTTTGGCCGATTCTGGCTAGTTTCATGGACTATTACTCACTGTTTTGGTGTCGCGGAGTGATTTCCACGATTGACGAACCCCGGGGTGCGTTTACCTGTTGGTCATAAACACTCGCAGTTATTGCGGAATCTGCCTCATTTCATGGACTATTATTCACTGTTTTTGGGTCCCGGAGTGATTTCCACAATTGACGAACCCCGAGGTGCGTTTACATGTCCGTCGTCAACAATCACAACTTTGGCCGATTCTGACCCATTTCGTGGACTATTACTCACCGTTTAGGGGTCCCGAAGCGATTTCCATAGTTCTTGAACCCCAAAGTGCAATCACATGTCGGTCATCAACACCCATAGTTTTGGCCGATTCTGGCCCGTTTCATGAACTATTACTCACTGTTTTGGGGACCCGCACTAATTCCCACGAGTGACGAACCCCCGGGTGCGTTTATGTGTCGGTCATAAACACTTGCAGTTTTGGCCGATTCTGGCCCGTTTCGTGGACAATTACTCACTGTTTCGGGGTCCCGGACTTATTTTCACGATTGATGTACCCCGGAGCGCATTTACGTGTCGGTCATAAATACTCGTAGTTTTGGCTGATTCTGGCTAGTTTCATGGACTATTACTCACTGTTTTGGGGTCGCGGAGTGATTTCCACGATTGATGAACCCCGGGGTGCGTTTACGTGTCGGTCATAAATACTCGCAGTTTTGGCCGATTCTGGCCAGTTTCTTGGACTATTACTCACTGTTTTGGGGTCCCGAAGTGATTTCCACGATTGACGAACCCCGGCGTGCGTTTACGTGTCGGTCATCAACACCCGCAGTTTTGGCCGATTCTGCCTCGATTCGTGGACTATTATTCACTGTTTTTGGGTCCCGGAGTGATTTCTACAATTGACGAACCCCGAGGTGCGTTTACATGTCCGTCGTCAACACTCACAACTTTGGCCAATTCTGACCCGTTTCATGGACTATTACTCACCGTTTTGGGGTCCCAAAGCGATTTCCATAGTTCTTGAACCCCAAGGTGCAATTACATGTCGGTCATCAACACCCGTAGTTTTGGCCGATTCTGGCCCGTTTCATGAACTATTACTCATTGTTTTGGGGACCCGGAGTAATTCCCACGATTGACGAACCCCGGGGTGCGTTTATGTGTCGGTCATAAACACATGCAGTTTTGGCCGATTCTGGCCCGTTTCGTGGACAATTACTCACTGTTTCGGGGTCCCGGACTTATTTCCACGATTGATGAACCCCGGAGCGCATTTACGTGTCGGTCATAAATACTCATAGTTTTGGCCGATTCTGGCTAGTTTCATGGACTATTACTCACTGTTTTGGTGTCGCGGAGTGATTTCCACGATTGACGAACCCCGGGGTGCGTTTACCTGTTGGTCATAAACACTCGCAGTTATTGCGGATTCTGCCTCATTTCATGGACTATTATTCACTGTTTTTGGGTCCCGGAGTGATTTCCACAATTGACGAACCCCGAGGTGCGTTTACATGTCCGTCGTCAACACTCACAACTTTGGCCGATTCTGACCCGTTTCGTGGACTATTACTCACCGTTTTGGGGTCCCGAAGCAATTTCCATAGTTCTTGAACCCCAAAGTGCAATCACATGTCGGTCATCAACACCCATAGTTTTGGCCGATTCTGCCTCGATTCGTGGACTATTATTCACTGTTTTTGGGTCCCGGAGTGATTTCCACAATTGACGAACCCCGAGGTGCGTTTACATGTCCGTCGTCAACACTCACAACTTTGGCCAATTCTGACCCGTTTCATGGACTATTACTCACCGTTTTGGGGTCCCAAAGCGATTTCCATAGTTCTTGAACCCCAAGGTGCAATTACATGTCGGTCATCAACACCCGTAGTTTTGGCCGATTCTGGCCCGTTTCATGAACTATTACTCACTGTTTTGGGGACCCGCACTAATTCCCACGATTGACGAACCCCAGGGTGCGTTTATGTGTCGGTCATAAACACTTGCAGTTTTGGCCGATTCTGGCCCGTTTCGTGGACAATTACTCACTGTTTCGGTGTCCCGGACTTATTTCCACGATTGATGAACCCCGGAGCGCATTTACGTGTCGGTCATAAATACTCGTAGTTTTGGCCGATTCTGGCTAGTTTCGTGGACTATTACTCACTGTTTTGGTGTCGCGGAGTGATTTCCACGATTGACGAACCCCGGGGTGCGTTTACCTGTTGGTCATAAACACTCGCAGTTATTGCGGATTCTGCCTCATTTCATGGACTATTATTCACTGTTTTTGGGTCCCGGAGTGATTTCCACAATTGACGAACCCCGAGGTGCGTTTACATGTCCGTCGTCAACACTCACAACTTTGGCCGATTCTGACCCGTTTCGTGGACTATTACTCACCGTTTTGGGGTCCCGAAGCGATTTCCATAGTTCTTGAACCCCAAGGTGCAATTACATGTCGGTCATCAACACCCGTAGTTTTGGCCGATTCTGGCCTGTTTCATGAACTATTACTCACTGTTTTGGGGACCCGGAGTAATTCCCACGATTGACGAACCCCGGGGTGCGTTTATGTGTCGGTCATAAACACTTGCAGTTTTGGCCGATTCTGGCCCGTTTCATGGACAATTACTCACTGTTTCTGGGTCCCGGACTTATTTCCATGATTGATGAACCCTGGAGCGCATTTACGTGTCAGTCATAAATACTCATAGTTTTGGCCGATTCTGGCTAGTTTCATGGACTATTACTCACTGTTTTGGGGTCGTGGAGTGATTTCCATGATTGATGAACCCCGGGGTGCGTTTACGTGTCGGTCATAAATACTCGCAGTTTTGGCCGATTCTGGCCAGTTTCTTGGACTATTACTCACTGTTTTGGGGTCCCGAAGTGATTTCCACGATTGACGAATCTCGGGGTGCGTTTATGTGTTGGTCATAAACACTCGCAGTTATTGCGGATTCTGCCTCATTTCATGGACTATTATTCACTATTTTTGGGTCCCGGAGTGATTTCCACAATTGACGAACCCCGAGGTGCGTTTACATGTCTGTCGTCAACACTCACAAGTTTGGCCAATTCTGACCCGTTTCGTGGACTATTACTCACCATTTTGGGGTCCCGAAGCGATTTCCATAGTTCTTGAACCCCAAGGTGCAATTACATGTCGGTCATCAACACCCGTAGTTTGGCCGATTCTGGCCTGTTTCATGAACTATTACTCACTGTTTTGGGGACCCGGACTAATTCCCACGATTGACGAACCCCGGGGTGCGTTTATGTGTCGGTCATAAACACTTGCAGTTTTGGCCGATTCTGGCCCGTTTCGTGGACAATTACTCACTGTTTCGGGGTCCCGGACTTATTTTCACGATTGATGTACCCCGGAGCGCATTTACGTGTCGGTCATAAATACTCGTAGTTTTGGCTGATTCTGGCTAGTTTCATGGACTATTACTCACTGTTTTGGGGTCGCGGGGTGATTTACACGATTGATGAACCCCGGGGTGCGTTTACGTGTCGGTCATAAATACTCGCAGTTTTGGCCGATTCTGGCCAGTTTCTTGGACTATTACTCACTGTTTTGGGGTCCCGAAGTGATTTCCACTATGGACGAACCCCGGCGTGCGTTTACGTGTCGGTCATCAACACCCGCAGTTTTGGCCGATTCTGCCTCGATTCGTGGACTATTATTCACTGTTTTTGGGTCCCGGAGTGATTTCCACAATTGACGAACCCCGAGGTGCGTTTACATGTCCGTCGTCAACACTCACAACTTTGGCCAATTCTGACCCGTTTCATGGACTATTACTCACCGTTTTGGGGTCCCGAAGCGATTTCCATAGTTCTTGAACCCCAAGGTGCAATTACATGTCGGTCATCAACACCCGTAGTTTTGGCCGATTCTGGCCCGTTTCATGAACTATTACTCACTGTTTTGGGGACCCGGAGTAATTCCCACGATTGACGAACCCCGGGGTGCGTTTATGTGTCGGTCATAAACACATGCAGTTTTGGCCGATTCTGGCCCGTTTCGTGGACAATTACTCACTGTTTCGGGGTCCCGGACTTATTTCCACGATTGATGAACCCCGGAGCGCATTTACGTGTCGGTCATAAATACTCGTAGTTTTGGCCGATTCTGGCTAGTTTCATGGACTATTACTCACTGTTTTGGTGTCGCGGAGTGATTTCCACGATTGATGAACCCCGGGGTGCGTTTACCTGTTGGTCATAAACACTCACAATTATTGCGGATTCTGCCTCATTTCATGGACTATTATTCACTGTTTTTGGGTCCCGGAGTGATTTCCACAATTGACGAACCCCGAGGTGCGTTTACATGTCCGTCGTCAACACTCACAACTTTGGCCGATTCTGACCCGTTTCGTGGACTATTACTCACCGTTTTGGGGTCCCGAAGCGATTTCCATAGTTCTTGAACCCCAAAGTGCAATCACATGTCGGTCATCAACACCCATAGTTTTGGCCGATTCTGGCCCGTTTCATGAACTATTACTCACTGTTTTGGGGACCCGCACTAATTCCCACGATTGACGAACCCCAGGGTGCGTTTATGTGTCGGTCATAAACACTTGCAGTTTTGGCCGATTCTGGCCCGTTTCGTGGACAATTACTCACTGTTTCGGGGTCCCGGACTTATTTCCACGATTGATGAACCCCGGAGCGCATTTACGTGTCGGTCATAAATACTCGTAGTTTTGGCCGATTCTGGCTAGTTTCATGGACTATTACTCACTGTTTTGGGGCCGCGGAGTGATTTCCACGATTGACGAACCCCGGGGTGCGTTTACGTGTCGGTCAGCAACACTCGCAGTTTTGGCCGATTCTGCCTCGATTCGTGGACTATTATTCACTGTTTTTGGGTCCCGGAGTGATTTCCACAATTGACGAACCCCGAGGTGCGTTTACATGTCCGTCGTCAACACTCACAACTTTGGCCAATTCTGACCCGTTTCATGGACTATTACTCACCGTTTTGGGGTCCCGAAGCGATTTCCATAGTTCTTGAACCCCAAGGTGCAATTACATGTCGGTCATCAACACCCGTAGTTTTGGCCGATTCTGGCCCGTTTCATGAACTATTACTCACTGTTTTGGGGACCCGGAGTAATTCCCACGATTGACGAACCCCGGGGTGCGTTTATGTGTCGGTCATAAACACATGCAGTTTTGGCCGATTCTGGCCCGTTTCGTGGACAATTACTCACTGTTTCGGGGTCCCGGACTTATTTCCACGATTGATGAACCCCGGAGCGCATTTACGTGTCGGTCATAAATACTCGTAGTTTTGGCCGATTCTGGCTAGTTTCATGGACTATTACTCACTGTTTTGGTGTCGCGGAGTGATTTCCACGATTGATGAACCCCGGGGTGCGTTTACCTGTTGGTCATAAACACTCACAGTTATTGCGGATTCTGCCTCATTTCATGGACTATTATTCACTGTTTTTGGGTCCCGGAGTGATTTCCACAATTGACGAACCCCGAGGTGCGTTTACATGTCCGTCGTCAACACTCACAACTTTGGCCGATTCTGACCCGTTTCGTGGACTATTACTCACCGTTTTGGGGTCCCGAAGCGATTTCCATAGTTCTTGAACCCCAAAGTGCAATCACATGTCGGTCATCAACACCCATAGTTTTGGCCGATTCTGGCCCGTTTCATGAACTATTACTCACTGTTTTGGGGACCCGCACTAATTCCCACGATTGACGAACCCCAGGGTGCGTTTATGTGTCGGTCATAAACACTTGCAGTTTTGGCCGATTCTGGCCCGTTTCGTGGACAATTACTCACTGTTTCGGGGTCCCGGACTTATTTCCACGATTGATGAACCCCGGAGCGCATTTACGTGTCGGTCATAAATACTCGTAGTTTTGGCCGATTCTGGCTAGTTTCATGGACTATTACTCACTGTTTTGGGGCCGCGGAGTGATTTCCACGATTGACGAACCCCGGGGTGCGTTTACGTGTCGGTCAGCAACACTCGCAGTTTTGGCCGATTCTGGCCTGTTTCATGGACTATTACTGATTGTTTTGGTGTCCCGGACTGATTTCCACGATTGACGAACCCTGGGGTGCGTTTACGTGTCGATCATAAACACTCGCAGTTTTGGCCGATTATGACAAGTTTCATGGACTATTACTCACTGTTTTGGGGTCCGTGAGTGATTCCCATGATTGACCAATCCTGGGGTGCGTTTACGTGTCGGTCATCAACACCCGCAGTTTTGGCCGATTCTGGCTCGTTTCGTGGACTATTATTCACTGTTTTTGGGTCCCGGAGTGATTTCCACGATTGACGAACCCCGAGGTGCGTTTACATGTCCGTCATCAGCACTCACAACTCTGGCAAATTCTAACCCGTTTCGTGGACTATTACTCACCGTTTTAGGGTCCCGGACTTATTTGCACGATTGATGAACCCTGGAGCGCGTTTACGTGTCGGTCATAAATACTCGCAGTTTTGGCCGATTCTGGCCAGTTTCTTGGACTATTACTCACTGTTTTGGGGTCTCGAAGTGATTTCCACGATTGACGAACCCCGGGGTGCGTTTACGTGTTGGTCATAAACACTCGCAGTTATTGCGGATTCTGCCTCATTTCATGGACTATTATTCACTGTTTTTGGGTCCCGGAGTGTCACATCCTAGCTAGTTCATGCATTAGAGTGTGCATCATGTTTACCTTTGACAGAAAATTGAAATGGGGAAGGCAGGAACCCCCAGCACCCCTTCTGAATCAACTAGGGTTTACTAAAATCTTTTTCAATGAACCTGAAATGCCCTTCTAAAATGTTCACCCTCTTTGTCTTGGATTAAACCCCTGGCAAAAATAGTGCACATTTTTCTAGGTCAACAGAAGGTTATTGAATTAACACATAAGTATTTGAATTTGGGCATTTAAAATTTATAAAAATATTTTAAATGTTCAAATATTCTAAAACAGAAATGTTTCATGTTGTCTATATTTTAAATAGCAAGCATGTGCAGTTTGAGAATTTTTGGAGGAGCCTAAGTACTTTAAATAATTCCACAAAGTTGCAAAGAAATAGGAAAGAAAACAAAATTAAAAAAAAGCCTACCTGTGCCAGCTGAGGCCCACTCCTGTGCGGCCCAGCTGGGCCAGCCCACCAGCGCCGTCGTCCTCCTGGCGCCAGTCGGCCGGGCGTGTGGCCGGCGCGCGCGCACGGCCGTGCCGCCACGCCACCTGCCTGCCTGGCCCTCCCCCCCCCCCCCCCCCCCCGACGCTGGACGTCCCGCACGTCGCCACGCGACGCCCCGCCGCTCGCTCATTTTTCCCCCTCCTCTGGATCCCCCTCTTCCCCCTCCCCGAGCGGAGCTCGTCGCCGACGCCCGCTGCTGCCGCACCCACAGCCGCTCCCTCGCCTCTCCGACAAGCCCGGCTGCTCCGCCTCGTCGCTAGCTGCCTCCTCGCCGAGCCACGCGAGCCGGAGTGCCCCGTAGAGTCGCCCTCGCCGTCCTCTTCGTCGCCGGCCGCCGCAGATCGTCCTCGCCGCCCCGTCGTCTCCGACTCGTCCCCGAGCCCGCTGACGCCGCCGCTGCCTTCGCTGTGAGCTCCCGCCTCGATTCCACCTCCTCCCCTGTCCTCTCGTGCCCCGCAGCACCGCGTTCGCTCGAGGCCCGACTCCGGCCGCCGCCCTGAGCTCGACTCCGGCGAGCTCCGCCGTCCTCACGGCCTCTCCTGTGCGCGGCTGGATGCGCCCGTGCACGGGCTACCTGCCAGTGCCCTCTGTGCGCCAAGCCGTGGCCTCTAGGCCATTCCGGCGATCTTCCGCCGTGGGCCGAGGTCGTCGCCGGCGAAAACTCCGGCGGGTTGACGTGGCCGTCATTAACAACTAAACCCGCCAGTTAAACCACCCTAAGTCACTGACAGTGGGCCCTAGGACCAAGTCAAACCCCAGTCAGCGCGGGGTTTGACCGGGATTAGCCCCTGTGTCACTGACGTGTGGCCCCCACACGTCAGGTTTGACCCAGTCAGCGGGGTTGACTGCTGACGCAAGCATGACACAGTGCTGACGCAATTAATTAATTACTGGATTTATTCTTATACAGGAAAATCCAGAAAATAGTTCCAACTTCAAAAATTCATAGAAAATTATCTATAACTCCAAATGCAAAGTTTTATATATGAAAAATTATCAGAAAAATCCAACCTATCCATTGGTACTAGTTTCATGCATGTCAGAACAAGTTAAACCCACTGTTTAGGCATTCCAAGATGATACACTAATATGATCTTATAAATGCACTACCATTTGAATCTTTGGTTCAAATGGGGTCATTTCCTTCTGGTTTAACTTGCACAAGACCAGGACACATTCATATTGCCATGTCTTAGCATGCATCATGTTGTTGCATATCACCATGTATTGATTGTGTTCCGATGTGTTCTTCGTGGTAGGTTCTGCCTTCGAGGATATCTCCGAGTATCCAACCGAAGGGCAGTATCCCACGACCACTCCATCAGGCAAGCAACTCGTTGATCATTCCGATACAAACCCATGTTCTCGCTTCTGCTCTCGTTTACTGCATTAAGACAACGCGTTTCAAACTGCTGTGTGTTGCGGTAGTTGAACCCACTTCCTTTGCATGCCCTGTCATTGCCACAGTAACTAGATGAAACCCACTAGCATGTGTAGGAGTTGATTGAGCCATTACATGTGTGTGTGTGTTCCTACCATGCTATGCTTAGAGTTGTGTCAGGTCTGGCTCATCGGGATGATGATCCGGAGTGAAAGGTTGTATCGTTGTCAATAGTGTGGAAGTGTTGAACACGATTTGGTAAAGGAATCGATGGAAGGCCATGTAGGAGTACATGGTGGGTTGTTTCATTGAGGCCGTCCTTAAGAACTGAGATCTGTGTGTGTGATTTAAGACTCAGCTACTACCACGCATTGGGCCCGAAACCAATGGACCCTCTCGGCTTCTTGATCACGCTTGTCCTCTGTCCAGGAGTTGCAAAGTAGTTTCTGGTGTTTGTAGTATGCTGGGGGCCGCACGCGGTGCTGACCATCGGGGTGGGCTGTGTTGCGGTAGGCACGTGGCACGGTGTACCGACTCGCCCGTTTGGTGTCTCGGGAACCCTGTTCACATCGTTCGGGGCCGTTAGTGGAAACCTCGGCCGGACTCCCTGCGGATGGAACCCGAATAGGCGATAAACCTGGACTAGAGACTTGAGTGTTTAGGTAGGCCGTGGCTGACACCCTCGCTGGGCTTCCGCTTGAAGGTTGTCGAGTACATGTCGTGTAAACGGCGATAAGTGGTGAGAGCGTGTGTGAAGAAGTACACCCCTGCAGGGTATAAATCTATTCGAATAGCCGCGTCCGTGGTAAAGGACTACTTGGTCACCTATACAGTTCATAGATAAGTTAAATGGATACTACTAAAAATCTCAAGATAAGTGTGAGTACCGCGGATGGCCCTCTCGCAGGATGGCGAGAGAGGATCCACGGTGGAGTATTGTGTTGGTGTTAGTGGACTCGTGTGCGACAAATGATTTACAAGTGGTGTCTATCGTAGGATAGCTTAGCCAAGAGTCAAAGCTGGCTTGCTGCAATAACCCCACTACCTTCTTGAGAATGTGCATGTATAATAGGTTCCTGTTGTAAGACTTGCTGAGTACCTCCGTATTCATGTTGCTTTAATCATGTTTTTCAGACGACTGCACCAACCCCTCTGATGGGTTCTATGTAGACCTCGACGTTGACGAGTGACTTATCACCCAGGTGGTGATCCAAGACCTGTGAAGGGTCGTTGTAGATAGACAGGCTTCGTCAAGCCTTCTTTCTTTCTAGTGTCCGTACTCAGACTACTTTGCTTCCGCATGTGCTTGTATGTTTGTATGACTTGAGTGTTGGGTCATGTGACCCCTATCTGTATGGATGATATGTATGGCTCCTCGGAGCCTTCTAAATAAAGTACTTGAGTCGTAGAGTACTGTTGTGATGCCATGTTGTATTTACTCATATCGGGCATATTGTGTGTATGATTGAAATGCTTGGTATGAGTGGGATCCGACTATCTAGTTGTTTATCCTTGGCAGCCTTTCATATGGGGAAATGTAAGTCTTGTGCTTCTGAGCGATAGTAGTCTGCTACAGCCCGGTTCACCGGAGTCCTGCTAGCCCAGCACTACTGCTTGGACACTTGACTGGCCGGCATGTGTTTCACGTCGTTCCTATGTCTGTCCCTTCGGGGAAATGTCACGCGCTGTTATTCGGAGTCCTGCCTAGCCTGCTATAGCCCGGGTTACCGGAGTCCTGTTAGCCCAGTGCTACAGCCCGAATAGATACGTTGATGACCGACATGCTCGATGTGATTCATGTATGCATGTCCTCATAGGCTAGCGCCGCTTTGGGTTCACGACTAGCCATGTCGGCCCGGGTTCTCTGTCATATGGATGCTAGCGACACTATCATATACGTGAGCCAAAAGGCGCAAACGGTCCCGGGCCAGGTAAGGTGGCACCCGTGGGAGTACCGTGCGTGAGGCCGCAAAGTGATATGATGTGTTACACGCTGGATCGATGTGGCTTAGGATCGGGGTCCTGACAGCGTTGGCATCAGAGCCGGACTGCCTGTAGGTTCGCTAAGCCAAACTGGTCGATGTCGAGTCTAGAAATGCTTTAGTATATGTAGGGGAATTGATTGTGGGAGGGAACGTAAGGCTCTTTTACTCCTTTACCTTATGCCCTCTATTCTGAGTCATTCTCTTCTCATTCTACGTGGGTTAAGGACTAGGCTCTCTGCTCTCTACCAGGTTCACGTGTTACTAAATCCGTAGTAACTTATAGGATTGTTGGATACAACCCAGTCCAGTTCTACTAAAGTGTAGTATGTTGCCAATTGAACCAGAACCTTGCTATGTTGTTGTTGAGTGGTTTCGCAAACTGTTGTGGATGTCTCAAGTCTTTCTCTGAGCATTTACAGCCGTTATGCTGTCCAATTTCATCCAGAAATTCTAATGCCTTTGCACTATTTGGTGCTTTCAGATGGCTACACGTCCCCAAAACCAAGTGGTTCGTCTGACCCGTTGCATCGGTGTATGTGGTCATACCGCCATGTTGGTTCGAGTGATGGTTGAGGCAGGTTACGGATGGTACCCTGAATACACCGTCGAAGAGCAGTTTAGAGATTTTAACCAGAGCCAATATCTGTGCACGGTCAGGATATATCCATCATATCCCGGAGCCACGGAACCACTCCACCGTTCTTATGGACTCGGGATCACTATTGGGATGTCCGTTCAAGATGCGGCCTACTCGATGATGACCATTATGCGAGCTAGAACTGCCTTGTTGAGCAACACTGAATTTCGCTACATGCCAGCATCCCTCCCTGGGGCGCATGGTTACCTTCAGGGCATGTACAGTGATGCATCCCATGAGGACTCACTCCTTTGCACCACTACTGAGATGTTGGAAGATAAGGACCGTGAAAACCGGGCCTTGCGTATGGAGCTCTTTAATGCTCGTGCTGATCATTGGGCCACCTTGACGAGGTTTGCACCTGCTGTGCAAGCCGGATACATGGACACGAGAGACTTGTACCCTGTGCGGGCTAGTCTGCCAGACTTCATGGAATGGCGTGAGGTGGGAGGCATCACCCCTCCTCGTGGGCCTCTTCTGCCGCCATCTGTTGGACCGAGGCCGCACCCAAGTCCCTATGGTCCACAAGCACCGCAGGACCGTCTGTTCCCAGATGACCATGTTCCGCTTCCAGGTCTGGGTGGTGACTTCTATGAGGACTTCTACGGAGCCGTCTGAGCTAGTAGTAGTCTCGCTAGTATTGTAATAGTTGTATGTCCACCGTCCTGCGTGATTGTGGAATATAACTTAGTGTGTATCAATTCCGGAGGTGTAGATAAATAATGTATAGGAGCTTGGAATGCCTCCGATGAGATGTAACGTCTTTCATCATAGTGGTACTTCAGCCGGGCTTGTACTAAACTATGTATGGGTGTATGACTGTTGGTGTATATATGGCAGTTTCTATATTACCATGTCATACGGATGATCATCTCTGCATTCCTTGTTACCCATTACATTCCGCACTTCCTTGGCCAGATTTTGCCATCCTGGTTTAAATCATTGTTTTGTTTTCCTAGGATGGTCAACACCCGCAGCAACCCTGCTGCTCCGGAGCAGGGAGAAGCTAGTGCACCTAGAGAGGAAAGTTTGCCTCAACCACCTTCTCTGGCCAAAGTGATGCTGGAGGCAGAGCGCAACAGGCGCAACACCAACCGCTTGTTAGAGCGGATTGAGCAGAACACTGCACGCCAGCAGAGGATCAATTCGGTGTCCATCAATGACTTTGTCAAGCTGTACCCGCCAAAGTTCAATCATTCCATCGAACCTCTCGATGCGGATGACTGGCTCCGCAGCATCGCCCACAAGCTACGTTCTGCCAACGTGGCTGAAGATGATAAAGTCACCTTTGCTGCCTATCACCTTGAAGGTCCTGCCAGCCTTTGGTGGGAGAATTATGAAGCTATGCGCCCGGTCGGCCAACTCACTACTTGGGCTGATTTCAGTGCCGCTTTCCGTGAGCATCATATCCCGGAAGGTCTTATGGATCGCAAGAGGGAGGAGTTCTGTAACTTCACCCAGGGGAAGCTGACTGTGGATGCATACAGTCGCGAGTTTGGGAAGCTTGCACGCTATGCTCCCGAAGAGGTATCCACCGATGCCAAGAAGCAGGCAAGGTTCCGCAAGGGACTTAGCCCTGAGCTCCGACGTGACCTTCGTCTGCATGAATGCATTTCCTTTCCGAAGCTAGTCAATAAGGCCATCAGTGCCGAGACAGGGCAGAATGATTTTGAAGCTTCACGCAAGCACTCCCGTGACTATGGATCTTCATCCGGCTCTGGATCTCAGAAGCGCCGGGTCTGGATCCCAAATTCTGCTATGCCACCCAGGTATACTCCGAGGCCATCCTTTGAGGCGCCTCGCCCCAATCAGCAGTATGTGCCGCCCAAGACTTTTGGTGGCCCCACTGTCAATACTGCTCCACGCCCCAATATGATAACTTGCTTCAAGTGTGGTGAGCCGGGCCACTACATCCGTGAGTGTCCCCAGAACAACCCCAGTCAGTTCGGAAAGTCTGTTGGCCGTGGTAAGTCAACAGCAAAAGTGCTTGTCGCCAAGCCAGCCAACACTGCTCGTGGCCATGTCAACTACGTTTCAGCTGAAGAAACTCAAGAGGACCCCAACGTCGTTCTCGGTACGCTCCTTGTTAATTGCCATCCGGCAACTGTTCTCTTTGATACTGGAGCATCTCATTCATTTATTTCTGAGAGCTATGCTCGTTTGCACAACACCACCTTTTGTGACATGCCCACCTCCATGGCAATTCAAACCCCTGGTTCTAAGTGGCAAACCTCTAGAATCAGCCATGGAAATGAAATTCTTGTCGACAGATTAGTCTTTCTCGCATCACTAATAGCTCTCAAGTCTTCGGACATAAACATCACCTTGGGTATGGACTGGATGTCAGCCCATTACGCCAAGATTGCCTGCTCAACTAGAACTGTTCAACTTACCCATCCATCGGGCAAGACAGTCAATGTTTTGACCCGAGTATCGGAGCGTCAGCTCTACTCTCTTAATGCCAATCCCCTTCCATACCTCGAAGATATTCCGGTAGTCCGTGACTTTCCGGATGTCTTTCCAGAGGAACTGCCAGGTGTTCCACCTGACAGAGATGTCGAGTTCGTGATAGACCTTGTTCCAGGAACCGTCCCAATCTCTAGGAGACCTTATAAGATGGCACCCCTAGAACTAGCTGAGCTTAAGAAACAACTCGATGAGTCCTTGCAAAAGGGTTTCATCCGTCCTAGTTCTTCCCCATGGGCTTGCCCCGTCCTCTTCGTCAAGAAGAAGGATGGAACGGATCGGATGGTTGTGGATTATCGACCTGTCAATTTGGTCACTATCAAGAACAAGTATCCGCTCCCCAGGATCAATGACCTGTATGATCAGCTCGCTGGATCCTCAGTCTTTTCCAAGATGGATTTGAGGTTGGGCTACCATCAAATCAAAATCAAGAACGGGGACATTCCCAAAACGGCTTTCGTTACTCGCTACGGCCAATACGAGTACACCGTCATGTCCTTCGGTTTAACCAATGCTCCAGCCACCTTCTCTCGGTTAATGAACTCGATCTTCATGGAGTACTTGGACAAATTCGTCGTGGTATACCTCGATGATATACTCATCTACTCCAAGAATGAGGAAGAACATGCCGAACATCTAAGGCTAGTATTGATGAAACTTCGAGAGCATCGCCTTTATGCCAAATTCTCCAAGTGTGAATTCTGGTTGCCAGAAGTGACCTATCTGGGCCATGTAATCTCTGGTAAGGGCATTGCTGTCAATCCCGAGCGAGTTCAAGCTGTCCTTGACTGGACTCCACCTGAAACGGTCAAGCAAGTTCGGAGTTTTCTTGGTTTAGCGAGCTATTGCCGCCGCTTCGTCGAGAATTTCTCCAAGGTTGCTAAGCCTCTAACTGAACTTCTCAAGAAAGATAAAAAGTTCGAGTGGACCCCACAGTGCGAGTTCAGCTTTCGGGAACTGAAAAGACGCCTGACATCTGCTCCCGTACTGGTACCACCAGATTTCTCTAAGGACTTTGTTATCTATTGCGACGCCTCGCGACAAGGACTAGGTTGCATACTCATGCAAGATCGTCATGTGATTGCCTACGCATCTCGACAGTTGCGTCCACATGAGGATAATTATCCTACTCATGATCTAGAGCTTGCAGCGGTAGTCCATGCACTCAAAACCTGGCGACATTACCTTCTGGGTAATCGTTGCGAAATCTACACTGATCACCAAAGTTTGAAATATATCTTCACCCAACCGGATTTGAATCTCAGGCAAAGACGTTGGGTCGAGTTGATCTCAGATTACGACTTAGGAATAACTTACACCCCAGGCAAAGCCAATGTCATGGCTGATGCACTAAGTCGTAAATCTTATTGTAACAACCTGATGTTACAACAAGGTCAACCACTTCTCCACGAGGAATTTCATAAGCTTAACCTTCACATTGTTCCTCGAGGATTCCTTTCCACCCTGGTGGCGAAACCTAACCTTACGGATCAGATCATCAAGGCACAAAAGGTGGATCCGGGAATTTCCCGTATCAAGAGAAACATCAAGAAGGGAGTTGCAGATTGTTTCTCCATTGATGATCAAGGTGTTGTGTTCTTTGGAAACCGTCTAGTGGTTCCCAAGGTACGCAACTTGAGACGATTGATCCTTAAGGAAGCTCATGAATCCCCTCTCACCATTCATCCTGGTAGTACTAAAATGTATCAAGACCTACGCCAAAGGTTTTGGTGGACTAGGATGAAGAGAGAAATCGCTCAATACATTGCTAATTGCGACGTCTGTCGTCGCGTTAAAGCAGAGCACCAACGGCCTGCTGGCACCCTTCAACCATTGGAGATTCCTGAATGGAAATGGGATAAAATCGGTATGGATTTCATTACCGGATTTCCCAGAACCAAAAGAGGGAATAATGCTATCTTCGTTGTTGTTGATCGTCTTTCCAAAGTAGCCCACTTTTTACCCGTTCGCGAGAGTATAACCGCTAGCCAGCTAGCTGATTTGTATATCTCTCGAATAGTATCTCTCCATGGTGTTCCATTGGAAATTAATTCAGACCGTGGAAGTCTTTTCACCTCTCGATTTTGGGAAAGTTTCCAAAATGCTTTGGGAACTCAACTTTCCTTTAGCACCGCCTTCCATCCGCAATCAAGTGGTCAAGTAGAACGAGTCAATCAAATTCTGGAGGATATGCTCCGAGCTTCTGTCATCTCTTTCGGTATAAATTGGGAGAAGTGCCTACCATTCGCCGAGTTCGCTTATAACAACAGTTATCAAGCTAGCTTGGGCAAAGCTCCTTTCGAAGTTCTCTATGGACGAAAATGTCGAACGCCTCTTAACTGGTCAGAAACCGGCGAGAGACAACTCTTCGGCCCGGACATGATCCAGGATGCAGAAGAGCAGGTTCGTATTATTCGTGAGAAGTTGAAAACCGCCCAATCTCGACAAAAGAGTCAGTATGACCGCAAGCATAAGCCCATGGCTTATGAAGTCGGCGAGATGGCTTATCTTCGGGTTACACCTTTAAAGGGGACCCATCGATTCGGTATCAAAGGCAAATTGGCTCCTCGTTACATTGGACCCTTTCGCATTCTTGCCAAACGAGGGGACGTTGCCTACCAACTGGAACTACCTCCGCATCTCTCCAGAGTTCATGATGTCTTCCACGTTTCTCAACTCAGGCGTTGCTTCGCGGATCCTATCCGTGGAGTGGACCACGAAACGCTTGATCTCCAAGATAACCTCACCTATCGGGAATACCCCGTTCGTATCCTTGATCAAGCCGAGCGTACCACTCGACGCCACAATATCAAGTTTCTCAAGGTTCAATGGTCACACCATTCCGAGCAAGAGGCTACATGGGAAAGGGAAGATCGTCTTCGACTTGAGTAACCCGCCTTCTTTCCGGAGGAACCTAAATCTCGGGACGAGATTCTTTTGAGTGGGGGTGAGTTGTCACATCCTAGCTAGTTCATGCATTAGAGTGTGCATCATGTTTACCTTTGACAGAAAATTGAAATGGGGAAGGCAGGAACCCCCAGCACCCCTTCTGAATCAACTAGGGTTTACTAAAATCTTTTTCAATGAACCTGAAATGCCCTTCTAAAATTTTCACCCTTTTTGTCTTGGATTAAACCCCCTGGCAAAAATAGTGCACATTTTTCTAGGTCAACAGAAGGTTATTGAATTAACACATAAGTATTTGAATTTGGGCATTTAAAATTTATAAAAATATTTTAAATGTTCAAATATTCTCAAACAGAAATGTTTCATGTTGTCTATATTTTAAATAGCAAGCATGTGCAGTTTGAGAATTTTTGGAGGAGCCTAAGTACTTTAAATAATTCCACAAAGTTGCAAAGAAATAGGAAAGAAAACAAAATTAAAAAAAAGCCTACCTGTGCCAGCTGAGGCCCGCTCCTGTGCGGCCCAGCTGGGCCAGCCCACCAGCGCCGTCGTCCTCCTGGCGCCAGTCGGCCGGGCGTGTGGCCGGCGCGCGCGCACGGCCGTGCCGCCACGCCACCTGCCTGCCTGGCCCTCCCCCCCCCCCCCCGACGCTGGACGTCCCGCGCGTCGCCACGCGACGCCCCACCGCTCGCTCATTTTTCCCCCTCCTCTGGATCCCCCTCTTCCCCCTCCCCGAGCGGAGCTCGTCGCCGACGCCCGCTGCTGCCGCACCCACAGCCGCTCCCTTGCCTCTCCGACAAGCCCAGCTGCTCCGCCTCGTCGCTAGCTGCCTCCTCGCCGAGCCACGCGAGCCGGAGTGCCCCGTAGAGTCGCCCTCGCCGTCCTCTTCGTCGCCGGCCGCCGCAGATCGTCCTCGCCGACCCGTCGTCTCCGACTCGTCCCCGAGCCCGCTGACGCCGCCGCTGCCTCCGCTATGAGCTCCCGCCTCGATTCCACCTCCTCCCCTGTCCTCTCGTGCCCCGCAGCACCGCGTTCGCTCGAGGCCCGACTCCGGCCGCCGCCCTGAGCTCGACTCCGGCGAGCTCCGCCGTCCTCACGGCCTCTCCTGTGCGCGGCTGGATGCGCCCGTGCACGGGCTACCTGCCAGTGCCCTCTGTGCGCCAAGCCGTGGCCTCTAGGCCGTTCCGGCGATCTTCCGCCGTGGGCCGAGGTCGTCGCCGGCGAAAACTCCGGCGGGTTGACGTGGCCGTCATTAACAACTAAACCCGCCAGTTAAACCACCCTAAGTCACTGACAGTGGGCCCTAGGACCAAGTCAAACCCCAGTCAGCGCGGGGTTTGACCGGGATTAGCCCCTGTGTCACTGACGTGTGGCCCCCACACGTCAGGTTTGACCCAGTCAGCGGGGTTGACTGCTGACGCAAGCATGACATAGTGCTGACGCAATTAATTAATTACTGGATTTATTCTTATACAGGAAAATCCAGAAAATAGTTCCAACTTCAAAAATTCATAGAAAATTATCTATAACTCCAAATGCAAAGTTTTATATATGAAAAATTATCAGAAAAATCCAACCTATCCATTGGTACTAGTTTCATGCATGTCAGAACAAGTTAAACCCACTGTTTAGGCATTCCAAGATGATACACTAATATGATCTTATAAATGCACTACCATTTGAATCTTTGGTTCAAATGGGGTCATTTCCTTCTGGTTTAACTTGCACAAGACCAGGACACATTCATATTGCCATGTCTTAGCATGCATCATGTTGTTGCATATCACCATGTATTGATTGTGTTCCGATGTGTTCTTCGTGGTAGGTTCTGCCTCCGAGGATATCTCCGAGTATCCAACCGAAGGGCAGTATCCCACGACCACTCCATCAGGCAAGCAACTCGTTGATCATTCCGATACAAACCCATGTTCTCGCTTCTGCTCTCGTTTACTGCATTAAGACAACGCGTTTCAAACTGCTGTGTGTTGCGGTAGTTGAACCCACTTCCTTTGCATGACCTGTCATTGCCACAGTAACTAGATGAAACCCACTAGCATGTGTAGGAGTTGATTGAGCCATTACATGTGTGTGTGTGTTCCTACCATGCTATGCTTGCTATGCTTAGAGTTGTGTCAGGTCTGGCTCATCGGGATGATGATCCGGAGTGAAAGGTTGTATCGTTGTCAATAGTGTGGAAGTGTTGAACACGATTTGGTAAAGGAATCGATGGAAGGCCATGTAGGAGTACATGGTGGGTTGTTTCATTGAGGCCGTCCTTAAGAACTGAGATCTGTGTGTGTGATTTAAGACTCAGCTACTACCACGCATTGGGCCGGAAACCAATGGACCCTCTCGGCTTCTTGATCACGCTTGTCCTCTGTCCAGGAGTTGCAAAGTAGTTTCTGGTGTTTGTAGTATGCTGGGGGCCACACGCGGTGCTGACCATCGGGGTGGGCTGTGTTGCGGCAGGCACGTGGCACGGTGTACCGACTCGCCCGTTTGGTGTCTCGGGAACCCTGTTCACATCGTTCGGGGCCGTTAGTGGAAACCTCGGCCGGACTCCCTGCGGATGGAACCCGAATAGGCGATAAACCTGGACTAGAGACTTGAGTGTTTAGGTAGGCCGTGGCCGACACCCTCGCTGGGCTTCCGCTTGAAGGTTGCCGAGTACATGTCGTGTAAACGGCGATAAGTGGTGAGAGCGTGTGTGAAGAAGTACACCCCTGCAGGGTATAAATCTATTCGAATAGCCGCGTCCGCGGTAAAGGACTACTTGGTCACCTATACAGTTCATAGATAAGTTAAATGGATACTACTAAAAATCTCAAGATAAGTGTGAGTACCGCGGATGGCCCTCTCGCAGGATGGCGAGAGAGGATCCACGGTGGAGTATTGTGTTGGTGTTAGTGGACTCGTGTGCGACAAATGATTTACAAGTGGTGTCTATCGTAGGATAGCTTAGCCAAGAGTCAAAGCTGGCTTGCTGCAATAACCCCACTACCTTCTTGAGAATGTGCATGTATAATAGGTTCCTGTTGTAAGACTTGCTGAGTACCTCCGTACTCATGTTGCTTTAATCATGTTTTTCAGACGACTGCACCAACCCCTCTGATGGGTTCTATGTAGACCTCGACGTTGACGAGTGACTTATCACCCAGGTGGTGATCCAAGACCTGTGAAGGGTCGTTGTAGATAGACAGGCTTCGTCAAGCCTTCTTTCTTTCTAGTGTCCGTACTCAGACTACTTTGCTTCCGCATGTGCTTGTATGTTTGTATGACTTGAGTGTTGGGTCATGTGACCCCTATCTGTATGGATGATATGTATGGCTCCTCGGAGCCTTCTAAATAAAGTACTTGAGTCGTAGAGTACTGTTGTGATGCCATGTTGTATTTACTCATATCGGGCATATTGTGTGTATGATTGAAATGCTTGGTATGAGTGGGATCCGACTATCTAGTTGTTTATCCTTGGCAGCCTTTCATATGGGGAAATGTAAGTCTTGTGCTTCTGAGCGATAGTAGTCCGCTACAGCCCGGTTCACCGGAGTCCTGCTAGCCCAGCACTACTGCTTGGACACTTGACTGGCCGGCATGTGTTTCACGTCGTTCCTATGTCTGTCCCTTCGGGGAAATGTCACGCGCTGTTATTCAGAGTCCTGCCTAGCCTGCTACAGCCCGGGTTACCGGAGTCCTGTTAGCCCAGTGCTACAGCCCGAATAGATACGTTGATGACCGACATGCTCGATGTGATTCATGTATGCCTGTCCTCATAGGCTAGCGCCGCTTTGGGTTCACGACTAGCCATGTCGGCCCGGGTTCTCTGTCATATGGATGCTAGCGACACTATCATATACGTGAGCCAAAAGGCGCAAACGGTCCCGGGCCAGGTAAGGTGGCACGCGTGGGAGTACCGTGCGTGAGGCCGCAAAGTGATATGATGTGTTACACGCTGGATCGATGTGGCTTAGGATCGGGGTCCTGACACGGAGTGATTTCCACAATTGACGAACCCCGAGGTGCGTTTACATGTCCGTCGTCAACACTCACAACTTTGGCCAATTCTGACCCGTTTCGTGGACTATTACTCACCGTTTTGGGGTCCCGAAGTGATTTCCATAGTTCTTGAACCCCAAGGTGCAATTACATGTCGGTCATCAACACCCGTAGTTTTGGCCGATTCTGGCCTGTTTCATGAACTATTACTCACTGTTTTGGGGACCCGGACTAATTCCCACGATTGACGAACCCCGGGGTGCGTTTATGTGTCGGTCATAAACACTTGCAGGTTTGGCCGATTCTGGCCCGTTTCGTGGACAATTACTCACTGTTTCGGGGTCCCGGACTTATTTCCACGATTGATGAACCCTGGAGCGCATTTACGTGTCGGTCATAAATACTCATAGTTTTGGCCGATTCTGGCTAGTTTCATGGACTATTACTCACTGTTTTGGGGTCGTGGAGTGATTTCCATGATTGATGAACCCCGGGGTGTGTTTACGTGTCGGTCATAAATACTCGCAGTTTTGGCCGATTCTGGCCAGTTTCTTGGACTATTACTCACTGTTTTGGGGTCCCGAAGTTATTTCCACGATTGACGAATCCCGGGGTGCGTTTATGTGTTGGTCATAAACACTCGCAGTTATTGCGGATTCTGCCTCATTTCATGGACTATTATTCACTGTTTTTGGGTCCCGGAGTTATTTCCACAATTGACGAACCCCGAGGTGCGTTTACATGTCTGTCGTCAACACTCACAAGTTTGGCCAATTCTGACCCGTTTCGTGGACTATTACTCACCGTTTTGGGGTCCCGAAGCGATTTCCATAGTTCTTGAACCACAAGGTGCAATTACATGTCGGTCATCAACACCCGTAGTTTTGGCCGATTCTGGCCTGTTTCATGAACTATTACTCACTGTTTTGGGGACCCGGACTAATTCCCACGATTGACGAACCCCGGGGTGCGTTTATGTGTCGGTCATAAACACTTGCAGTTTTGGCCGATTCTGGCCCGTTTCGTGGACAATTACTCACTGTTTCGGGGTCCCGGACTTATTTCCACGATTGATGAACCCCGGAGCGCATTTACGTGTCGGTCATAAATACTCGTAGTTTTGGCCGATTCTGGCTAGTTTCGTGGACTATTACTCACTGTTTTGGGGGCGCGGAGTGATTTCCACGATTGACGAACCCCGGGGTGCGTTTACGTGTCGGTCATCAACACTCGCAGTTTTGGCCGATTCTGGCCTGTTTCATGGACTATTACTGATTGTTTTGGTGTCCCGGACTGATTTCCACGATTGACGAACCCCGGGGTGCGTTTACGTGTCGATCATAAACACTCGCAGTTTTGGCCGATTATGACAAGTTTCATGGACTATTACTCACTGTTTTGGGGTCCGTGAGTGATTTCCATGATTGACCAATCCTGGGGTGTGTTTACGTGTCGGTCATCAACACCCGCAGTTTTGGCCGATTCTGGCTCGTTTCGTGGACTATTATTCACTGTTTTTGGGTCCCGGAGTGATTTCCACGATTGACGAACCCCGAGGTGCGTTTACATGTCCGTCATCAACACTCACAACTCTGGCAAATTCTGACCCGTTTCGTGGACTATTACTCACCGTTTTAGGGTCCCGGACTTATTTGCACGATTGATGAACCCTGGAGCGCGTTTACGTGTCGGTCATAAATACTCGCAGTTTTGGCCGATTCTGGCCAGTTTCTTGGACTATTACTCACTGTTTTGGGGTCCCGAAGTGATTTCCACGATTGACGAATCCCGGGGTGCGTTTACGCGTTGGTCATAAACACTCGCAGTTACTGCGGATTCTGCCTCATTTCATGGACTATTAATCACTGTTTTTGGGTCCCGGAGTGATTTCCACAATTGACGAACCCCGAGGTGCGTTTACATGTCCGTCGTCAACACTCACAACTTTGGCCAATTCTGACCCGTTTCGTGGACTATTACTCACCGTTTTGGGGTCCCGAAGCGATTTCCATAGTTCTTGAACCCCAAGGTGCAATTACATGTCGGTCATCAACACCCGTAGTTTTGGCCGATTCTGGGCCGTTTCATGAACTATTACTCACTGTTTTGGGGACCCGGACTAATTCCCACGATTGACGAACCCCGGGGTGCGTTTATGTGTCGGTCATAAACACTTGCAGGTTTGGCCGATTCTGGCCCGTTTCGTGGACAATTACTCACTGTTTCGGGGTCCCGGACTTATTTCCACGATTGATGAACCCTGGAGCGCATTTACGTGTCGGTCATAAATACTCATAGTTTTGGCCGATTCTGGCTAGTTTCATGGACTATTACTCACTGTTTTGGGGTCGTGGAGTTATTTCCATGATTGATGAACCCCGGGGTGTGTTTACGTGTCGGTCATAAATACTCGCAGTTTTGGCCGATTCTGGCCAGTTTCTTGGACTATTACTCACTGTTTTGGGGTCCCGAAGTTATTTCCACGATTGACGAATCCCGGGGTGCGTTTATGTGTTGGTCATAAACACTCGCAGTTATTGCGGATTCTGCCTCATTTCATGGACTATTATTCACTGTTTTTGGGTCCCGGAGTTATTTCCACAATTGACGAACCCCGAGGTGCGTTTACATGTCTGTCGTCAACACTCACAAGTTTGGACAATTCTGACCCGTTTCATGGACTATTACTCACCGTTTTGGGGTCCCGAAGCGATTTCCATAGTTCTTGAACCCCAAGGTGCAATTACATGTCGGTCATCAACACCCGTAGTTTTGGCCGATTCTGGCCTGTTTCATGAACTATTACTCACTGTTTTGGGGACCCGGACTAATTCCCACGATTGACGAACCCCGGGGTGCGTTTATGTGTCGGTCATAAACACTTGCAGTTTTGGCCGATTCTGGCCCGTTTCGTGGACAATTACTCAATGTTTCGGGGTCCCGGACTTATTTTCACGATTGATGTACCCCGGAGCGCATTTACATGTCGGTCATAAATACTCGTAGTTTTGGCTGATTCTGGCTAGTTTCATGGACTATTACTCACTGTTTTGGGGTCGCGGAGTGATTTCCACGATTGATGAACCCCGGGGTGCGTTTACGTGTCGGTCATAAATACTCGCAGTTTTGGCCGATTCTGGCCACTTTCTTGGACTATTACTCACTGTTTTGGGGTCCCGAAGTGATTTCCACGATTGACGAACCCCGGCGTGCGTTTACGTGTCGGTCGTCAACACCCGCAGTTTTGGCCGATTCTGCCTCGTTTCGTGGACTATTATTCACTGTTTTTGGGTCCCGGAGTGATTTCCACAATTGACGAACCCCGAGGAGCGTTTACATTTCCGTCGTCAACACTCACAACTTTGGCCGATTCTGACCCGTTTCATGGACTATTACTCACCGTTTTGGGGTCCCGAAGCGATTTCCATAGTTCTTGAACCCCAAGGTGCAATTACATGTCGGTCATCAACACCCGTAGTTTTGGCCGATTCTGGCCCGTTTCATGAACTATTACTCACTGTTTTGGGGACCCGGAGTAATTCCCACGATTGACGAACCCCGGGGTGCGTTTATGTGTCGGTCATAAACACATGCAGTTTTGGCCGATTCTGGCCCGTTTCGTGGACAATTACTCACTGTTTCGGGGTCCCGGACTTATTTCCACGATTGATGAACCCCGGAGCGCATTTACGTGTCGGTCATAAATACTCGTAGTTTTGGCCGATTCTGGCTAGTTTCGTGGACTATTACTCACTGTTTTGGGGGCGCGGAGTGATTTCCACGATTGACGAACCCCGTGGTGCGTTTACGAGTCGGTCATCAACACTCGCAGTTTTGGCCGATTCTGGCCTGTTTCATGGACTATTACTGATTGTTTTGGTGTCCCGGACTGATTTCCACGATTGACGAACCCCGGGGTGCGTTTACGTGTCGATCATAAACACTCGCAGTTTTGGCCGATTATGGCCAGTTTCATGGACTATTACTCACTGTTTTGGGGTCCGTGAGTGATTTCCATGATTGACGAATCCTGGGGTGCGTTTACGTGTCGGTCATCAACACCCGCAGTTTTGGCCGATTCTGGCTCGTTTCGTGGACTATTATTCACTGTTTTTGGGTCCCGGAGTGATTTCCACGATTGACGAACGCCGGGGTGCGTTTACGTGTCGGTCATCAACACTTGCAGTTTTGGCCGATTCTGGCCCGTTTCGTGGACAATTACTCAATGTTTCGGGGTCCCGGACTTATTTTCACGATTGATGTACCCCGGAGCGCATTTACATGTCGGGCATAAATACTCGTAGTTTTGGCTGATTCTGGCTAGTTTCATGGACTATTACTCACTGTTTTGGGGTCGCGGAGTGATTTCCACGATTGATGAACCCCGGGGTGCGTTTACGTGTCGGTCATAAATACTCGCAGTTTTGGCCGATTCTGGCCACTTTCTTGGACTATTACTCACTGTTTTGGGGTCCCGAAGTGATTTCCACGATTGACGAACCCCGGCGTGCGTTTACGTGTCGGTCGTCAACACCCGCAGTTTTGGCCGATTCTGCCTCGTTTCGTGGACTATTATTCACTGTTTTTGGGTCCCGGAGTGATTTCCACAATTGACGAACCCCGAGGAGCGTTTACATGTCCGTCGTCAACACTCACAACTTTGGCCGATTCTGACCCGTTTCATGGACTATTACTCACCGTTTTGGGGTCCCGAAGCGATTTCCATAGTTCTTGAACCCCAAGGTGCAATTACATGTCGGTCATCAACACCCGTAGTTTTGGCCGATTCTGGCCCGTTTCATGAACTATTACTCACTGTTTTGGGGACCCGGAGTAATTCCCACGATTGACGAACCCCGGGGTGCGTTTATGTGTCGGTCATAAACACATGCAGTTTTGGCCGATTCTGGCCCGTTTCGTGGACAATTACTCACTGTTTCGGGGTCCCGGACTTATTTCCACGATTGATGAACCCCGGAGCGCATTTACGTGTCGGTCATAAATACTCGTAGTTTTGGCCGATTCTGGCTAGTTTCGTGGACTATTACTCACTGTTTTGGGGGCGCGGAGTGATTTCCACGATTGACGAACCCCGTGGTGCGTTTACGAGTCGGTCATCAACACTCGCAGTTTTGGCCGATTCTGGCCTGTTTCATGGACTATTACTGATTGTTTTGGTGTCCCGGACTGATTTCCACGATTGACGAACCCCGGGGTGCGTTTACGTGTCGATCATAAACACTCGCAGTTTTGGCCGATTATGGCCAGTTTCATGGACTATTACTCACTGTTTTGGGGTCCGTGAGTGATTTCCATGATTGACGAATCCTGGGGTGCGTTTACGTGTCGGTCATCAACACCCGCAGTTTTGGCCGATTCTGGCTCGTTTCGTGGACTATTATTCACTGTTTTTGGGTCCCGGAGTGATTTCCACGATTGACGAACGCCGGGGTGCGTTTACGTGTCGGTCATCAACACTTGCAGTTTTGGCCGATTCTGGCCCGTTTCGTGGACAATTACTCAATGTTTCGGGGTCCCGGACTTATTTTCACGATTGATGTACCCCGGAGCGCATTTACATGTCGGGCATAAATACTCGTAGTTTTGGCTGATTCTGGCTAGTTTCATGGACTATTACTCACTGTTTTGGGGTCGCGGAGTGATTTCCACGATTGATGAACCCCGGGGTGCGTTTACGTGTCGGTCATAAATACTCGCAGTTTTGGCCGATTCTGGCCACTTTCTTGGACTATTACTCACTGTTTTGGGGTCCCGAAGTGATTTCCACGATTGACGAACCCCGGCGTGCGTTTACGTGTCGGTCGTCAACACCCGCAGTTTTGGCCGATTCTGCCTCGTTTCATGGACTATTATTCGCTGTTTTTGGGTCCCGGAGTGATTTCCACAATTGACGAACCCCGAGGAGCGTTTACATGTCCGTCGTCAACACTCACAACTTTGGCCGATTCTGACCCGTTTCATGGACTATTACTCACCGTTTTGGGGTCCCGAAGCGATTTCCATAGTTCTTGAACCCCAAGGTGCAATTACATGTCGGTCATCAACACCCGTAGTTTTGGCCGATTCTGGCCCGTTTCATGAACTATTACTCACTGTTTTGGGGACCCGGAGTAATTCCCACGATTGACGAACCCCGGGGTGCGTTTATGTGTCGGTCATAAACACATGCAGTTTTGGCCGATTCTGGCCCGTTTCGTGGACAATTACTCACTGTTTCGGGGTCCCGGACTTATTTCCACGATTGATGAACCCCGGAGCGCATTTACGTGTCGGTCATAAATACTCGTAGTTTTGGCCGATTCTGGCTAGTTTCGTGGACTATTACTCACTGTTTTGGGGGCGCGGAGTGATTTCCACGATTGACGAACCCCGTGGTGCGTTTACGAGTCGGTCATCAACACTCGCAGTTTTGGCCGATTCTGGCCTGTTTCATGGACTATTACTGATTGTTTTGGTGTCCCGGACTGATTTCCACGATTGACGAACCCCGGGGTGCGTTTACGTGTCGATCATAAACACTCGCAGTTTTGGCCGATTATGGCCAGTTTCATGGACTATTACTCACTGTTTTGGGGTCCGTGAGTGATTTCCATGATTGACGAATCCTGGGGTGCGTTTACGTGTCGGTCATCAACACCCGCAGTTTTGGCCGATTCTGGCTCGTTTCGTGGACTATTATTCACTGTTTTTGGGTCCCGGAGTGATTTCCACGATTGACGAACGCCGGGGTGCGTTTACGTGTCGGTCATCAACACTTGCAGTTTTGGCCGATTCTGGCCCGTTTCGTGGACAATTACTCAATGTTTCGGGGTCCCGGACTTATTTTCACGATTGATGTACCCCGGAGCGCATTTACATGTCGGGCATAAATACTCGTAGTTTTGGCTGATTCTGGCTAGTTTCATGGACTATTACTCACTGTTTTGGGGTCGCGGAGTGATTTCCACGATTGATGAACCCCGGGGTGCGTTTACGTGTCGGTCATAAATACTCGCAGTTTTGGCCGATTCTGGCCACTTTCTTGGACTATTACTCACTGTTTTGGGGTCCCGAAGTGATTTCCACGATTGACGAACCCCGGCGTGCGTTTACGTGTCGGTCGTCAACACCCGCAGTTTTGGCCGATTCTGCCTCGTTTCGTGGACTATTATTCGCTGTTTTTGGGTCCCGGAGTGATTTCCACAATTGACGAACCCCGAGGAGCGTTTACATGTCCGTCGTCAACACTCACAACTTTGGCCGATTCTGACCCGTTTCATGGACTATTACTCACCGTTTTGGGGTCCCGAAGCGATTTCCATAGTTCTTGAACCCCAAGGTGCAATTACATGTCGGTCATCAACACCCGTAGTTTTGGCCGATTCTGGCCCGTTTCATGAACTATTACTCACTGTTTTGGGGACCCGGAGTAATTCCCACGATTGACGAACCCCGGGGTGCGTTTATGTGTCGGTCATAAACACATGCAGTTTTGGCCGATTCTGGCCCGTTTCGTGGACAATTACTCACTGTTTCGGGGTCCCGGACTTATTTCCACGATTGATGAACCCCGGAGCGCATTTACGTGTCGGTCATAAATACTCGTAGTTTTGGCCGATTCTGGCTAGTTTCGTGGACTATTACTCACTGTTTTGGGGGCGCGGAGTGATTTCCACGATTGACGAACCCCGTGGTGCGTTTACGAGTCGGTCATCAACACTCGCAGTTTTGGCCGATTCTGGCCTGTTTCATGGACTATTACTGATTGTTTTGGTGTCCCGGACTGATTTCCACGATTGACGAACCCCGGGGTGCGTTTACGTGTCGATCATAAACACTCGCAGTTTTGGCCGATTATGGTCAGTTTCATGGACTATTACTCACTGTTTTGGGGTCCGTGAGTGATTTCCATGATTGACGAATCCTGGGGTGCGTTTACGTGTCGGTCATCAACACCCGCAGTTTTGGCCGATTCTGGCTCGTTTCGTGGATATTATTCACTGTTTTTGGGTCCCGGAGTGATTTCCACGATTGACGAACGCCGGGGTGCGTTTACGTGTCGGTCATCAACACTTGCAGTTTTGGCCGATTCTGGCCCGTTTCGTGGACAATTACTCAATGTTTCGGGGTCCCGGACTTATTTTCACGATTGATGTACCCCGGAGCGCATTTACATGTCGGGCATAAATACTCGTAGTTTTGGCTGATTCTGGCTAGTTTCATGGACTATTACTCACTGTTTTGGGGTCGCGGAGTGATTTCCACGATTGATGAACCCCGGGGTGCGTTTACGTGTCGGTCATAAATACTCGCAGTTTTGGCCGATTCTGGCCACTTTCTTGGACTATTACTCACTGTTTTGGGGTCCCGAAGTGATTTCCACGATTGACGAACCCCGGCGTGCGTTTACGTGTCGGTCGTCAACACCCGCAGTTTTGGCCGATTCTGCCTCGTTTCGTGGACTATTATTCGCTGTTTTTGGGTCCCGGAGTGATTTCCACAATTGACGAACCCCGAGGAGCGTTTACATGTCCGTCGTCAACACTCACAACTTTGGCCGATTCTGACCCGTTTCATGGACTATTACTCACCGTTTTGGGGTCCCGAAGCGATTTCCATAGTTCTTGAACCCCAAGGTGCAATTACATGTCGGTCATCAACACCCGTAGTTTTGGCCGATTCTGGCCCGTTTCATGAACTATTACTCACTGTTTTGGGGACCCGGAGTAATTCCCACGATTGACGAACCCCGGGGTGCGTTTATGTGTCGGTCATAAACACATGCAGTTTTGGCCGATTCTGGCCCGTTTCGTGGACAATTACTCACTGTTTCGGGGTCCCGGACTTATTTCCACGATTGATGAACCCCGGAGCGCATTTACGTGTCGGTCATAAATACTCGTAGTTTTGGCCGATTCTGGCTAGTTTCGTGGACTATTACTCACTGTTTTGGGGGCGCGGAGTGATTTCCACGATTGACGAACCCCGTGGTGCGTTTACGAGTCGGTCATCAACACTCGCAGTTTTGGCCGATTCTGGCCTGTTTCATGGACTATTACTGATTGTTTTGGTGTCCCGGACTGATTTCCACGATTGACGAACCCCGGGGTGCGTTTACGTGTCGATCATAAACACTCGCAGTTTTGGCCGATTATGGCCAGTTTCATGGACTATTAATCACTGTTTTGGGGTCCGTGAGTGATTTCCATGATTGACGAATCCTGGGGTGCGTTTACGTGTCGGTCATCAACACCCGCAGTTTTGGCCGATTCTGGCTCGTTTCGTGGACTATTATTCACTGTTTTTGGGTCCCGGAGTGATTTCCACGATTGACGAACGCCGGGGTGCGTTTACGTGTCGGTCATCAACACTTGCAGTTTTGGCCGATTCTGGCCCGTTTCGTGGACAATTACTCAATGTTTCGGGGTCCCGGACTTATTTTCACGATTGATGTACCCCGGAGCGCATTTACATGTCGGGCATAAATACTCGTAGTTTTGGCTGATTCTGGCTAGTTTCATGGACTATTACTCACTGTTTTGGGGTCGCGGAGTGATTTCCACGATTGATGAACCCCGGGGTGCGTTTACGTGTCGGTCATAAATACTCGCAGTTTTGGCCGATTCTGGCCACTTTCTTGGACTATTACTCACTGTTTTGGGGTCCCGAAGTGATTTCCACGATTGACGAACCCCGGCGTGCGTTTACGTGTCGGTCGTCAACACCCGCAGTTTTGGCCGATTCTGCCTCGTTTCGTGGACTAATATTCACTGTTTTTGGGTCCCGGAGTGATTTCCACAATTGACGAACCCCGAGGAGCGTTTACATGTCCGTCGTCAACACTCACAACTTTGGCCGATTCTGACCCGTTTCATGGACTATTACTCACCGTTTTGGGGTCCCGAAGCGATTTCCATAGTTCTTGAACCCCAAGGTGCAATTACATGTCGGTCATCAACACCCGTAGTTTTGGCCGATTCTGGCCCGTTTCATGAACTATTACTCACTGTTTTGGGGACCCGGAGTAATTCCCACGATTGACGAACCCCGGGGTGCGTTTATGTGTCGGTCATAAACACATGCAGTTTTGGCCGATTCTGGCCCGTTTCGTGGACAATTACTCACTGTTTCGGGGTCCCGGACTTATTTCCACGATTGATGAACCCCGGAGCGCATTTACGTGTCGGTCATAAATACTCGTAGTTTTGGCCGATTCTGGCTAGTTTCGTGGACTATTACTCACTGTTTTGGGGGCGCGGAGTGATTTCCACGATTGACGAACCCCGTGGTGCGTTTACGAGTCGGTCATCAACACTCGCAGTTTTGGCCGATTCTGGCCTGTTTCATGGACTATTACTGATTGTTTTGGTGTCCCGGACTGATTTCCACGATTGACGAACCCCGGGGTGCGTTTACGTGTCGATCATAAACACTCGCAGTTTTGGCCGATTATGGCCAGTTTCATGGACTATTAATCACTGTTTTGGGGTCCGTGAGTGATTTCCATGATTGACGAATCCTGGGGTGCGTTTACGTGTCGGTCATCAACACCCGCAGTTTTGGCCGATTCTGGCTCGTTTCGTGGACTATTATTCACTGTTTTTGGGTCCCGGAGTGATTTCCACGATTGACGAACGCCGGGGTGCGTTTACGTGTCGGTCATCAACACTTGCAGTTTTGGCCGATTCTGGCCCGTTTCGTGGACAATTACTCAATGTTTCGGGGTCCCGGACTTATTTTCACGATTGATGTACCCCGGAGCGCATTTACATGTCGGGCATAAATACTCGTAGTTTTGGCTGATTCTGGCTAGTTTCATGGACTATTACTCACTGTTTTGGGGTCGCGGAGTGATTTCCACGATTGATGAACCCCGGGGTGCGTTTACGTGTCGGTCATAAATACTCGCAGTTTTGGCCGATTCTGGCCACTTTCTTGGACTATTACTCACTGTTTTGGGGTCCCGAAGTGATTTCCACGATTGACGAACCCCGGCGTGCGTTTACGTGTCGGTCGTCAACACCCGCAGTTTTGGCCGATTCTGCCTCGTTTCGTGGACTATTATTCACTGTTTTTGGGTCCCGGAGTGATTTCCACAATTGACGAACCCCGAGGAGCGTTTACATGTCCGTCGTCAACACTCACAACTTTGGCCGATTCTGACCCGTTTCATGGACTATTACTCACCGTTTTGGGGTCCCGAAGCGATTTCCATAGTTCTTGAACCCCAAGGTGCAATTACATGTCGGTCATCAACACCCGTAGTTTTGGCCGATTCTGGCCCGTTTCATGAACTATTACTCACTGTTTTGGGGACCCGGAGTAATTCCCACGATTGACGAACCCCGGGGTGCGTTTATGTGTCGGTCATAAACACATGCAGTTTTGGCCGATTCTGGCCCGTTTCGTGGACAATTACTCACTGTTTCGGGGTCCCGGACTTATTTCCACGATTGATGAACCCCGGAGCGCATTTACGTGTCGGTCATAAATACTCGTAGTTTTGGCCGATTCTGGCTAGTTTCGTGGACTATTACTCACTGTTTTGGGGGCGCGGAGTGATTTCCACGATTGACGAACCCCGTGGTGCGTTTACGAGTCGGTCATCAACACTCGCAGTTTTGGCCGATTCTGGCCTGTTTCATGGACTATTACTGATTGTTTTGGTGTCCCGGACTGATTTCCACGATTGACGAACCCCGGGGTGCGTTTACGTGTCGATCATAAACACTCGCAGTTTTGGCCGATTATGGCCAGTTTCATGGACTATTACTCACTGTTTTGGGGTCCGTGAGTGATTTCCATGATTGACGAATCCTGGGGTGCGTTTACGTGTCGGTCATCAACACCCGCAGTTTTGGCCGATTCTGGCTCGTTTCGTGGACTATTATTCACTGTTTTTGGGTCCCGGAGTGATTTCCACGATTGACGAACGCCGGGGTGCGTTTACGTGTCGGTCATCAACACTTGCAGTTTTGGCCGATTCTGGCCCGTTTCGTGGACAATTACTCAATGTTTCGGGGTCCCGGACTTATTTTCACGATTGATGTACCCCGGAGCGCATTTACATGTCGGGCATAAATACTCGTAGTTTTGGCTGATTCTGGCTAGTTTCATGGACTATTACTCACTGTTTTGGGGTCGCGGAGTGATTTCCACGATTGATGAACCCCGGGGTGCGTTTACGTGTCGGTCATAAATACTCGCAGTTTTGGCCGATTCTGGCCACTTTCTTGGACTATTACTCACTGTTTTGGGGTCCCGAAGTGATTTCCACGATTGACGAACCCCGGCGTGCGTTTACGTGTCGGTCGTCAACACCCGCAGTTTTGGCCGATTCTGCCTCGTTTCGTGGACTATTATTCACTGTTTTTGGGTCCCGGAGTGATTTCCACAATTGACGAACCCCGAGGAGCGTTTACATGTCCGTCGTCAACACTCACAACTTTGGCCGATTCTGACCCGTTTCATGGACTATTACTCACCGTTTTGGGGTCCCGAAGCGATTTCCATAGTTCTTGAACCCCAAGGTGCAATTACATGTCGGTCATCAACACCCGTAGTTTTGGCCGATTCTGGCCCGTTTCATGAACTATTACTCACTGTTTTGGGGACCCGGAGTAATTCCCACGATTGACGAACCCCGGGGTGCGTTTATGTGTCGGTCATAAACACATGCAGTTTTGGCCGATTCTGGCCCGTTTCGTGGACAATTACTCACTGTTTCGGGGTCCCGGACTTATTTCCACGATTGATGAACCCCGGAGCGCATTTACGTGTCGGTCATAAATACTCGTAGTTTTGGCCGATTCTGGCTAGTTTCGTGGACTATTACTCACTGTTTTGGGGGCGCGGAGTGATTTCCACGATTGACGAACCCCGTGGTGCGTTTACGAGTCGGTCATCAACACTCGCAGTTTTGGCCGATTCTGGCCTGTTTCATGGACTATTACTGATTGTTTTGGTGTCCCGGACTGATTTCCACGATTGACGAACCCCGGGGTGCGTTTACGTGTCGATCATAAACACTCGCAGTTTTGGCCGATTATGGCCAGTTTCATGGACTATTACTCACTGTTTTGGGGTCCGTGAGTGATTTCCATGATTGACGAATCCTGGGGTGCGTTTACGTGTCGGTCATCAACACCCGCAGTTTTGGCCGATTCTGGCTCGTTTCGTGGACTATTATTCACTGTTTTTGGGTCCCGGAGTGATTTCCACGATTGACGAACGCCGGGGTGCGTTTACGTGTCGGTCATCAACACTTGCAGTTTTGGCCGATTCTGGCCCGTTTCGTGGACAATTACTCAATGTTTCGGGGTCCCGGACTTATTTTCACGATTGATGTACCCCGGAGCGCATTTACATGTCGGGCATAAATACTCGTAGTTTTGGCTGATTCTGGCTAGTTTCATGGACTATTACTCACTGTTTTGGGGTCGCGGAGTGATTTCCACGATTGATGAACCCCGGGGTGCGTTTACGTGTCGGTCATAAATACTCGCAGTTTTGGCCGATTCTGGCCACTTTCTTGGACTATTACTCACTGTTTTGGGGTCCCGAAGTGATTTCCACGATTGACGAACCCCGGCGTGCGTTTACGTGTCGGTCGTCAACACCCGCAGTTTTGGCCGATTCTGCCTCGTTTCGTGGACTATTATTCGCTGTTTTTGGGTCCCGGAGTGATATCCACAATTGACGAACCCCGAGGAGCGTTTACATGTCCGTCGTCAACACTCACAACTTTGGCCGATTCTGACCCGTTTCATGGACTATTACTCACCGTTTTGGGGTCCCGAAGCGATTTCCATAGTTCTTGAACCCCAAGGTGCAATTACATGTCGGTCATCAACACCCGTAGTTTTGGCCGATTCTGGCCCGTTTCATGAACTATTACTCACTGTTTTGGGGACCCGGAGTAATTCCCACGATTGACGAACCCCGGGGTGCGTTTATGTGTCGGTCATAAACACATGCAGTTTTGGCCGATTCTGGCCCGTTTCGTGGACAATTACTCACTGTTTCGGGGTCCCGGACTTATTTCCACGATTGATGAACCCCGGAGCGCATTTACGTGTCGGTCATAAATACTCGTAGTTTTGGCCGATTCTGGCTAGTTTCGTGGACTATTACTCACTGTTTTGGGGGCGCGGAGTGATTTCCACGATTGACGAACCCCGTGGTGCGTTTACGAGTCGGTCATCAACACTCGCAGTTTTGGCCGATTCTGGCCTGTTTCATGGACTATTACTGATTGTTTTGGTGTCCCGGACTGATTTCCACGATTGACGAACCCCGGGGTGCGTTTACGTGTCGATCATAAACACTCGCAGTTTTGGCCGATTATGGCCAGTTTCATGGACTATTAATCACTGTTTTGGGGTCCGTGAGTGATTTCCATGATTGACGAATCCTGGGGTGCGTTTACGTGTCGGTCATCAACACCCGCAGTTTTGGCCGATTCTGGCTCGTTTCGTGGACTATTATTCACTGTTTTTGGGTCCCGGAGTGATTTCCACGATTGACGAACGCCGGGGTGCGTTTACGTGTCGGTCATCAACACTTGCAGTTTTGGCCGATTCTGGCCCGTTTCGTGGACAATTACTCAATGTTTCGAGGTCCCGGACTTATTTTCACGATTGATGTACCCCGGAGCGCATTTACATGTCGGGCATAAATACTCGTAGTTTTGGCTGATTCTGGCTAGTTTCATGGACTATTACTCACTGTTTTGGGGCCGCGGAGTGATTTCCACGATTGATGAACCCCGGGGTGCGTTTACGTGTCGGTCATAAATACTCGCAGTTTTGGCCGATTCTGGCCACTTTCTTGGACTATTACTCACTGTTTTGGGGTCCCGAAGTGATTTCCACGATTGACGAACCCCGGCGTGCGTTTACGTGTCGGTCGTCAACACCCGCAGTTTTGGCCGATTCTGCCTCGTTTCGTGGACTATTATTCGCTGTTTTTGGGTCCCGGAGTGATTTCCACAATTGACGAACCCCGAGGAGCGTTTACATGTCCGTCGTCAACACTCACAACTTTGGCCGATTCTGACCCATTTCATGGACTATTACTCACCGTTTTGGGGTCCCGAAGCGATTTCCATAGTTCTTGAACCCCAAGGTGCAATTACATGTCGGTCATCAACACCCGTAGTTTTGGCCGATTCTGGCCCGTTTCATGAACTATTACTCACTGTTTTGGGGACCCGGAGTAATTCCCACGATTGACGAACCCCGGGGTGCGTTTATGTGTCGGTCATAAACACATGCAGTTTTGGCCGATTCTGGCCCGTTTCGTGGACAATTACTCACTGTTTCGGGGTCCCGGACTTATTTCCACGATTGATGAACCCGGGAGCGCATTTACGTGTCGGTCATAAATACTCGTAGTTTTGGCCGATTCTGGCTAGTTTCGTGGACTATTACTCACTGTTTTGGGGCCGCGGAGTGATTTCCACGATTGACGAACCCCGGGGTGCGTTTACGTGTCGGTCATCAACACTCGCAGTTTTGGCCGATTCTGGCCTGTTTCATGGACTATTACTGATTGTTTTGGTGTCCCGGACTGATTTCCACGATTGACGAACCCCGGGGTGCGTTTACGTGTCGATCATAAACACTCGCAGATTTGGCCGATTATGGCCAGTTTCATGGACTATTACTCACTGTTTTGGGGTCCGTGAGTGATTTCCATGATTGACGAATCCTGGGGTGCGTTTACGTGTCGGTCATCAACACCCGCAGTTTTGGCCGATTCTGGCTCGTTTCGTGGACTATTATTCACTGTTTTTGGGTCCCGGAGTGATTTCCACGATTGACGAACGCCGGGGTGCGTTTACGTGTCGGTCATCAACACTTGCAGTTTTGGCCGATTCTGGCCCGTTTCGTGGACAATTACTCAATGTTTCGGGGTCCCGGACTTATTTTCACGATTGATGTACCCCGGAGCGCATTTACATGTCGGGCATAAATACTCGTAGTTTTGGCTGATTCTGGCTAGTTTCATGGACTATTACTCACTGTTTTGGGGTCGCGGAGTGATTTCCACGATTGATGAACCCCGGGGTGCGTTTACGTGTCGGTCATAAATACTCGCAGTTTTGGCCGATTCTGGCCACTTTCTTGGACTATTACTCACTGTTTTGGGGTCCCGAAGTGATTTCCACGATTGACGAACCCCGGCGTGCGTTTACGTGTCGGTCGTCAACACCCGCAGTTTTGGCCGATTCTGCCTCGTTTCGTGGACTATTATTCGCTGTTTTTGGGTCCCGGAGTGATATCCACAATTGACGAACCCCGAGGAGCGTTTACATGTCCGTCGTCAACACTCACAACTTTGGCCGATTCTGACCCGTTTCATGGACTATTACTCACCGTTTTGGGGTCCCGAAGCGATTTCCATAGTTCTTGAACCCCAAGGTGCAATTACATGTCGGTCATCAACACCCGTAGTTTTGGCCGATTCTGGCCCGTTTCATGAACTATTACTCACTGTTTTGGGGACCCGGAGTAATTCCCACGATTGACGAACCCCGGGGTGCGTTTATGTGTCGGTCATAAACACATGCAGTTTTGGCCGATTCTGGCCCGTTTCGTGGACAATTACTCACTGTTTCGGGGTCCCGGACTTATTTCCACGATTGATGAACCCCGGAGCGCATTTACGTGTCGGTCATAAATACTCGTAGTTTTGGCCGATTCTGGCTAGTTTCGTGGACTATTACTCACTGTTTTGGGGGCGCGGAGTGATTTCCACGATTGACGAACCCCGTGGTGCGTTTACGAGTCGGTCATCAACACTCGCAGTTTTGGCCGATTCTGGCCTGTTTCATGGACTATTACTGATTGTTTTGGTGTCCCGGACTGATTTCCACGATTGACGAACCCCGGGGTGCGTTTACGTGTCGATCATAAACACTCGCAGTTTTGGCCGATTATGGCCAGTTTCATGGACTATTAATCACTGTTTTGGGGTCCGTGAGTGATTTCCATGATTGACGAATCCTGGGGTGCGTTTACGTGTCGGTCATCAACACCCGCAGTTTTGGCCGATTCTGGCTCGTTTCGTGGACTATTATTCACTGTTTTTGGGTCCCGGAGTGATTTCCACGATTGACGAACGCCGGGGTGCGTTTACGTGTCGGTCATCAACACTTGCAGTTTTGGCCGATTCTGGCCCGTTTCGTGGACAATTACTCAATGTTTCGAGGTCCCGGACTTATTTTCACGATTGATGTACCCCGGAGCGCATTTACATGTCGGGCATAAATACTCGTAGTTTTGGCTGATTCTGGCTAGTTTCATGGACTATTACTCACTGTTTTGGGGCCGCGGAGTGATTTCCACGATTGATGAACCCCGGGGTGCGTTTACGTGTCGGTCATAAATACTCGCAGTTTTGGCCGATTCTGGCCACTTTCTTGGACTATTACTCACTGTTTTGGGGTCCCGAAGTGATTTCCACGATTGACGAACCCCGGCGTGCGTTTACGTGTCGGTCGTCAACACCCGCAGTTTTGGCCGATTCTGCCTCGTTTCGTGGACTATTATTCGCTGTTTTTGGGTCCCGGAGTGATTTCCACAATTGACGAACCCCGAGGAGCGTTTACATGTCCGTCGTCAACACTCACAACTTTGGCCGATTCTGACCCATTTCATGGACTATTACTCACCGTTTTGGGGTCCCGAAGCGATTTCCATAGTTCTTGAACCCCAAGGTGCAATTACATGTCGGTCATCAACACCCGTAGTTTTGGCCGATTCTGGCCCGTTTCATGAACTATTACTCACTGTTTTGGGGACCCGGAGTAATTCCCACGATTGACGAACCCCGGGGTGCGTTTATGTGTCGGTCATAAACACATGCAGTTTTGGCCGATTCTGGCCCGTTTCGTGGACAATTACTCACTGTTTCGGGGTCCCGGACTTATTTCCACGATTGATGAACCCGGGAGCGCATTTACGTGTCGGTCATAAATACTCGTAGTTTTGGCCGATTCTGGCTAGTTTCGTGGACTATTACTCACTGTTTTGGGGCCGCGGAGTGATTTCCACGATTGACGAACCCCGGGGTGCGTTTACGTGTCGGTCATCAACACTCGCAGTTTTGGCCGATTCTGGCCTGTTTCATGGACTATTACTGATTGTTTTGGTGTCCCGGACTGATTTCCACGATTGACGAACCCCGGGGTGCGTTTACGTGTCGATCATAAACACTCGCAGATTTGGCCGATTATGGCCAGTTTCATGGACTATTACTCACTGTTTTGGGGTCCGTGAGTGATTTCCATGATTGACGAATCCTGGGGTGCGTTTACGTGTCGGTCATCAACACCCGCAGTTTTGGCCGATTCTGGCTCGTTTCGTGGACTATTATTCACTGTTTTTGGGTCCCGGAGTGATTTCCACGATTGACGAACGCCGGGGTGCGTTTACGTGTCGGTCATCAACACTTGCAGTTTTGGCCGATTCTGGCCCGTTTCGTGGACAATTACTCAATGTTTCGGGGTCCCGGACTTATTTTCACGATTGATGTACCCCGGAGCGCATTTACATGTCGGTCATAAATACTCGTAGTTTTGGCTGATTCTGGCTAGTTTCATGGACTATTACTCACTGTTTTGGGGTCGCGGAGTGATTTCCACGATTGATGAACCCCGGGGTGCGTTTACGTGTCGGTCATAAATACTCGCAGTTTTGGCCGATTCTGGCCACTTTCTTGGACTATTACTCACTGTTTTGGGGTCCCGAAGTGATTTCCACGATTGACGAACCCCGGCGTGCGTTTACGTGTCGGTCGTCAACACCCGCAGTTTTGGCCGATTCTGCCTCGTTTCGTGGACTATTATTCACTGTTTTTGGGTCCCGGAGTGATTTCCACAATTGACGAACCCCGAGGAGCGTTTACATTTCCGTCGTCAACACTCACAACTTTGGCCGATTCTGACCCGTTTCATGGACTATTACTCACCGTTTTGGGGTCCCGAAGCGATTTCCATAGTTCTTGAACCCCAAGGTGCAATTACATGTCGGTCATCAACACCCGTAGTTTTGGCCGATTCTGGCCCGTTTCATGAACTATTACTCACTGTTTTGGGGACCCGGAGTAATTCCCACGATTGACGAACCCCGGGGTGCGTTTATGTGTCGGTCATAAACACATGCAGTTTTGGCCGATTCTGGCCCGTTTCGTGGACAATTACTCACTGTTTCGGGGTCCCGGACTTATTTCCACGATTGATGAACCCCGGAGCGCATTTACGTGTCGGTCATAAATACTCGTAGTTTTGGCCGATTCTGGCTAGTTTCGTGGACTATTACTCACTGTTTTGGGGGCGCGGAGTGATTTCCACGATTGACGAACCCCGTGGTGCGTTTACGAGTCGGTCATCAACACTCGCAGTTTTGGCCGATTCTGGCCTGTTTCATGGACTATTACTGATTGTTTTGGTGTCCCGGACTGATTTCCACGATTGACGAACCCCGGGGTGCGTTTACGTGTCGATCATAAACACTCGCAGTTTTGGCCGATTATGGCCAGTTTCATGGACTATTACTCACTGTTTTGGGGTCCGTGAGTGATTTCCATGATTGACGAATCCTGGGGTGCGTTTACGTGTCGGTCATCAACACCCGCAGTTTTGGCCGATTCTGGCTCGTTTCGTGGACTATTATTCACTGTTTTTGGGTCCCGGAGTGATTTCCACGATTGACGAACGCCGGGGTGCGTTTACGTGTCGGTCATCAACACTTGCAGTTTTGGCCGATTCTGGCCCGTTTCATGGACAATTACTCAATGTTTCGGGGTCCCGGACTTATTTTCACGATTGATGTACCCCGGAGCGCATTTACATGTCGGGCATAAATACTCGTAGTTTTGGCTGATTCTGGCTAGTTTCATGGACTATTACTCACTGTTTTGGGGTCGCGGAGTGATTTCCACGATTGATGAACCCCGGGGTGCGTTTACGTGTCGGTCATAAATACTCGCAGTTTTGGCCGATTCTGGCCACTTTCTTGGACTATTACTCACTGTTTTGGGGTCCCGAAGTGATTTCCACGATTGACGAACCCCGGCGTGCGTTTACGTGTCGGTCGTCAACACCCGCAGTTTTGGCCGATTCTGCCTCGTTTCGTGGACTATTATTCACTGTTTTTGGGTCCCGGAGTGATTTCCACAATTGACGAACCCCGAGGAGCGTTTACATGTCCGTCGTCAACACTCACAACTTTGGCCGATTCTGACCCGTTTCATGGACTATTACTCACCGTTTTGGGGTCCCGAAGCGATTTCCATAGTTCTTGAACCCCAAGGTGCAATTACATGTCGGTCATCAACACCCGTAGTTTTGGCCGATTCTGGCCCGTTTCATGAACTATTACTCACTGTTTTGGGGACCCGGAGTAATTCCCACGATTGACGAACCCCGGGGTGCGTTTATGTGTCGGTCATAAACACATGCAGTTTTGGCCGATTCTGGCCCGTTTCGTGGACAATTACTCACTGTTTCGGGGTCCCGGACTTATTTCCACGATTGATGAACCCGGGAGCGCATTTATGTGTCGGTCATAAATACTCGTAGTTTTGGCCGATTCTGGCTAGTTTCGTGGACTATTACTCACTGTTTTGGGGCCGCGGAGTGATTTCCACGATTGACGAACCCCGGGGTGCGTTTACGTGTCGGTCATCAACACTCGCAGTTTTGGCCGATTCTGGCCTGTTTCATGGACTATTACTGATTGTTTTGGTGTCCCGGACTGATTTCCACGATTGACGAACCCCGGGGTGCGTTTACGTGTCGATCATAAACACTCGCAGTTTTGGCCGATTATGGCCAGTTTCATGGACTATTACTCACTGTTTTGGGGTCCGTGAGTGATTTCCATGATTGACGAATCCTGGGGTGCGTTTACGTGTCGGTCATCAACACCCGCAGTTTTGGCCGATTCTGGCTCGTTTCGTGGACTATTATTCACTGTTTTTGGGTCCCGGAGTGATTTCCACGATTGACGAACGCCGGGGTGCGTTTACGTGTCGGTCATCAACACTTGCAGTTTTGGCCGATTCTGGCCCGTTTCATGGACAATTACTCAATGTTTCGGGGTCCCGGACTTATTTTCACGATTGATGTACCCCGGAGCGCATTTACATGTCGGGCATAAATACTCGTAGTTTTGGCTGATTCTGGCTAGTTTCATGGACTATTACTCACTGTTTTGGGGTCGCGGAGTGATTTCCACGATTGATGAACCCCGGGGTGCGTTTACGTGTCGGTCATAAATACTCGCAGTTTTGGCCGATTCTGGCCACTTTCTTGGACTATTACTCACTGTTTTGGGGTCCCGAAGTGATTTCCACGATTGACGAACCCCGGCGTGCGTTTACGTGTCGGTCGTCAACACCCGCAGTTTTGGCCGATTCTGCCTCGTTTCGTGGACTATTATTCACTGTTTTTGGGTCCCGGAGTGATTTCCACAATTGACGAACCCCGAGGAGCGTTTACATGTCCGTCGTCAACACTCACAACTTTGGCCGATTCTGACCCGTTTCATGGACTATTACTCACCGTTTTGGGGTCCCGAAGCGATTTCCATAGTTCTTGAACCCCAAGGTGCAATTACATGTCGGTCATCAACACCCGTAGTTTTGGCCGATTCTGGCCCGTTTCATGAACTATTACTCACTGTTTTGGGGACCCGGAGTAATTCCCACGATTGACGAACCCCGGGGTGCGTTTATGTGTCGGTCATAAACACATGCAGTTTTGGCCGATTCTGGCCCGTTTCGTGGACAATTACTCACTGTTTCGGGGTCCCGGACTTATTTCCACGATTGATGAACCCCGGAGCGCATTTATGTGTCGGCCATAAATACTCGTAGTTTTGGCCGATTCTGGCTAGTTTCGTGGACTATTACTCACTGTTTTGGGGCCGCGGAGTGATTTCCACGATTGACGAACCCCGGGGTGCGTTTACGTGTCGGTCATCAACACTCGCAGTTTTGGCCGATTCTGGCCTGTTTCATGGACTATTACTGATTGTTTTGGTGTCCCGGACTGATTTCCACGATTGACGAACCCCAGGGTGCGTTTACGTGTCGATCATAAACACTCGCAGTTTTGGCCGATTATGGCCAGTTTCATGGACTATTACTCACTGTTTTGGGGTCCGTGAGTGATTTCCATGATTGACGAATCCTGGGGTGCGTTTACGTGTCGGTCATCAACACCCGCAGTTTTGGCCGATTCTGGCTCGTTTCGTGGACTATTATTCACTGTTTTTGGGTCCCGGAGTGATTTCCACGATTGACGAACGCCGGGGTGCGTTTACGTGTCGGTCATCAACACTTGCAGTTTTGGCCGATTCTGGCCCGTTTCATGGACAATTACTCAATGTTTCGGGGTCCCGGACTTATTTTCACGATTGATGTACCCCGGAGCGCATTTACATGTCGGGCATAAATACTCGTAGTTTTGGCTGATTCTGGCTAGTTTCATGGACTATTACTCACTGTTTTGGGGTCGCGGAGTGATTTCCACGATTGATGAACCCCGGGGTGCGTTTACGTGTCGGTCATAAATACTCGCAGTTTTGGCCGATTCTGGCCACTTTCTTGGACTATTACTCACTGTTTTGGGGTCCCGAAGTGATTTCCACGATTGACGAACCCCGGCGTGCGTTTACGTGTCGGTCGTCAACACCCGCAGTTTTGGCCGATTCTGCCTCGTTTCGTGGACTATTATTCACTGTTTTTGGGTCCCGGAGTGATTTCCACAATTGACGAACCCCGAGGAGCGTTTACATGTCCGTCGTCAACACTCACAACTTTGGCCGATTCTGACCCGTTTCATGGACTATTACTCACCGTTTTGGGGTCCCGAAGCGATTTCCATAGTTCTTGAACCCCAAGGTGCAATTACATGTCGGTCATCAACACCCGTAGTTTTGGCCGATTCTGGCCCGTTTCATGAACTATTACTCACTGTTTTGGGGACCCGGAGTAATTCCCACGATTGACGAACCCCGGGGTGCGTTTATGTGTCGGTCATAAACACATGCAGTTTTGGCCGATTCTGGCCCGTTTCGTGGACAATTACTCACTGTTTCGGGGTCCCGGACTTATTTCCACGATTGATGAACCCCGGAGCGCATTTATGTGTCGGTCATAAATACTCGTAGTTTTGGCCGATTCTGGCTAGTTTCGTGGACTATTACTCACTGTTTTGGGGCCGCGGAGTGATTTCCACGATTGACGAACCCCGGGGTGCGTTTACGTGTCGGTCATCAACACTCGCAGTTTTGGCCGATTCTGGCCTGTTTCATGGACTATTACTGATTGTTTTGGTGTCCCGGACTGATTTCCACGATTGACGAACCCCAGGGTGCGTTTACGTGTCGATCATAAACACTCGCAGTTTTGGCCGATTATGGCCAGTTTCATGGACTATTACTCACTGTTTTTGCGTCCGTGAGTGATTTCCATGATTGACGAATCCTGGGGTGCGTTTACGTGTCGGTCATCAACACCCGCAGTTTTGGCCGATTCTGGCTCGTTTCGTGGACTATTATTCACTGTTTTTGGGTCCCGGAGTGATTTCCACGATTGACGAACGCCGGGGTGCGTTTACGTGTCGGTCATCAACACTTGCAGTTTTGGCCGATTCTGGCCCGTTTCGTGGACAATTACTCAATGTTTCGGGGTCCCGGACTTATTTTCACGATTGATGTACCCCGGAGCGCATTTACATGTCGGTCATAAATACTCGTAGTTTTGGCTGATTCTGGCTAGTTTCATGGACTATTACTCACTCTTTTGGGGTCGCGGAGTGATTTCCACGATTGATGAACCCCGGGGTGCGTTTACGTGTCGGTCATAAATACTCGCAGTTTTGGCCGATTCTGGCCACTTTCTTGGACTATTACTCACTGTTTTGGGGTCCCGAAGTGATTTCCACGATTGACGAACCCCGGCGTGCGTTTACGTGTCGGTCGTCAACACCCGCAGTTTTGGCCGATTCTGCCTCGTTTCGTGGACTATTATTCACTGTTTTTGGGTCCCGGAGTGATTTCCACAATTGACGAACCCCGAGGAGCGTTTACATTTCCGTCGTCAACACTCACAACTTTGGCCGATTCTGACCCGTTTCATGGACTATTACTCACCGTTTTGGGGTCCCGAAGCGATTTCCATAGTTCTTGAACCCCAAGGTGCAATTACATGTCGGTCATCAACACCCGTAGTTTTGGCCGATTCTGGCCCGTTTCATGAACTATTACTCACTATTTTGGGGACCCGGAGTAATTCCCACGATTGACGAACCCCGGGGTGCGTTTATGTGTCGGTCATAAACACATGCAGTTTTGGCCGATTCTGGCCCGTTTCGTGGACAATTACTCACTGTTTCGGGGTCCCGGACTTATTTCCACGATTGATGAACCCCGGAGCGCATTTATGTGTCGGTCATAAATACTCGTAGTTTTGGCCGATTCTGGCTAGTTTCGTGGACTATTACTCACTGTTTTGGGGCCGCGGAGTGATTTCCACGATTGACGAACCCCGGGGTGCGTTTACGTGTCGGTCATCAACACTCGCAGTTTTGGCCGATTCTGGCCTGTTTCATGGACTATTACTGATTGTTTTGGTGTCCCGGACTGATTTCCACGATTGACGAACCCCAGGGTGCGTTTACGTGTCGATCATAAACACTCGCAGTTTTGGCCGATTATGGCCAGTTTCATGGACTATTACTCACTGTTTTGGGGTCCGTGAGTGATTTCCATGATTGACGAATCCTGGGGTGCGTTTACGTGTCGGTCATCAACACCCGCAGTTTTGGCCGATTCTGGCTCGTTTCGTGGACTATTATTCACTGTTTTTGGGTCCCGGAGTGATTTCCACGATTGACGAACGCCGGGGTGCGTTTACGTGTCGGTCATCAACACTTGCAGTTTTGGCCGATTCTGGCCCGTTTCGTGGACAATTACTCAATGTTTCGGGGTCCCGGACTTATTTTCACGATTGATGTACCCCGGAGCGCATTTACATGTCGGTCATAAATACTCGTAGTTTCGGCTGATTCTGGCTAGTTTCATGGACTATTACTCACTCTTTTGGGGTCGCGGAGTGATTTCCACGATTGATGAACCCCGGGGTGCGTTTACGTGTCGGTCATAAATACTCGCAGTTTTGGCCGATTCTGGCCACTTTCTTGGACTATTACTCACTGTTTTGGGGTCCCGAAGTGATTTCCACGATTGACGAACCCCGGCGTGCGTTTACGTGTCGGTCGTCAACACCCGCAGTTTTGGCCGATTCTGCCTCGTTTCGTGGACTATTATTCACTGTTTTTGGGTCCCGGAGTGATTTCCACAATTGACGAACCCCGAGGAGCGTTTACATTTCCGTCGTCAACACTCACAACTTTGGCCGATTCTGACCCGTTTCATGGACTATTACTCACCGTTTTGGGGTCCCGAAGCGATTTCCATAGTTCTTGAACCCCAAGGTGCAATTACATGTCGGTCATCAACACCCGTAGTTTTGGCCGATTCTGGCCCGTTTCATGAACTATTACTCACTATTTTGGGGACCCGGAGTAATTCCCACGATTGACGAACCCCGGGGTGCGTTTATGTGTCGGTCATAAACACATGCAGTTTTGGCCGATTCTGGCCCGTTTCGTGGACAATTACTCACTGTTTCGGGGTCCCGGACTTATTTCCACGATTGATGAACCCCGGAGCGCATTTATGTGTCGGTCATAAATACTCGTAGTTTTGGCCGATTCTGGCTAGTTTCGTGGACTATTACTCACTGTTTTGGGGCCGCGGAGTGATTTCCACGATTGACGAACCCCGGGGTGCGTTTACGTGTCGGTCATCAACACTCGCAGTTTTGGCCGATTCTGGCCTGTTTCATGGACTATTACTGATTGTTTTGGTGTCCCGGACTGATTTCCACGATTGACGAACCCCGGGGTGCGTTTACGTGTCGATCATAAACACTCGCAGTTTTGGCCGATTATGGCCAGTTTCATGGACTATTACTCACTGTTTTGGGGTCCGTGAGTGATTTCCATGATTGACGAATCCTGGGGTGCGTTTACGTGTCGGTCATCAACACCCGCAGTTTTGGCCGATTCTGGCTCGTTTCGTGGACTATTATTCACTGTTTTTGGGTCCCGGAGTGATTTCCACGATTGACGAACGCCGGGGTGCGTTTACGTGTCGGTCATCAACACTTGCAGTTTTGGCCGATTCTGGCCCGTTTCGTGGACAATTACTCAATGTTTCGGGGTCCCGGACTTATTTTCACGATTGATGTACCCCGGAGCGCATTTACATGTCGGTCATAAATACTCGTAGTTTCGGCTGATTCTGGCTAGTTTCATGGACTATTACTCACTCTTTTGGGGTCGCGGAGTGATTTCCACGATTGATGAACCCCGGGGTGCGTTTACGTGTCGGTCATAAATACTCGCAGTTTTGGCCGATTCTGGCCACTTTCTTGGACTATTACTCACTGTTTTGGGGTCCCGAAGTGATTTCCACGATTGACGAACCCCGGCGTGCGTTTACGTGTCGGTCGTCAACACCCGCAGTTTTGGCCGATTCTGCCTCGTTTCGTGGACTATTATTCACTGTTTTTGGGTCCCGGAGTGATTTCCACAATTGACGAACCCCGAGGAGCGTTTACATTTCCGTCGTCAACACTCACAACTTTGGCCGATTCTGACCCGTTTCATGGACTATTACTCACCGTTTTGGGGTCCCGAAGCGATTTCCATAGTTCTTGAACCCCAAGGTGCAATTACATGTCGGTCATCAACACCCGTAGTTTTGGCCGATTCTGGCCCGTTTCATGAACTATTACTCACTATTTTGGGGACCCGGAGTAATTCCCACGATTGACGAACCCCGGGGTGCGTTTATGTGTCGGTCATAAACACATGCAGTTTTGGCCGATTCTGGCCCGTTTCGTGGACAATTACTCACTGTTTCGGGGTCCCGGACTTATTTCCACGATTGATGAACCCCGGAGCGCATTTATGTGTCGGTCATAAATACTCGTAGTTTTGGCCGATTCTGGCTAGTTTCGTGGACTATTACTCACTGTTTTGGGGCCGCGGAGTGATTTCCACGATTGACGAACCCCGGGGTGCGTTTACGTGTCGGTCATCAACACTCGCAGTTTTGGCCGATTCTGGCCTGTTTCATGGACTATTACTGATTGTTTTGGTGTCCCGGACTGATTTCCACGATTGACGAACCCCGGGGTGCGTTTACGTGTCGATCATAAACACTCGCAGTTTTGGCCGATTATGGCCAGTTTCATGGACTATTACTCACTGTTTTGGGGTCCGTGAGTGATTTCCATGATTGACGAATCCTGGGGTGCGTTTACGTGTCGGTCATCAACACCCGCAGTTTTGGCCGATTCTGGCTCGTTTCGTGGACTATTATTCACTGTTTTTGGGTCCCGGAGTGATTTCCACGATTGACGAACGCCGGGGTGCGTTTACGTGTCGGTCATCAACACTTGCAGTTTTGGCCGATTCTGGCCCGTTTCGTGGACAATTACTCAATGTTTCGGGGTCCCGGACTTATTTTCACGATTGATGTACCCCGGAGCGCATTTACATGTCGGTCATAAATACTCGTAGTTTTGGCTGATTCTGGCTAGTTTCATGGACTATTACTCACTCTTTTGGGGTCGCGGAGTGATTTCCACGAATGATGAACCCCGGGGTGCGTTTACGTGTCGGTCATAAATACTCGCTGTTTTGGCCGATTCTGGCCACTTTCTTGGACTATTACTCACTGTTTTGGGGTCCCGAAGTGATTTCCACGATTGACGAACCCCGGCGTGCGTTTACGTGTCGGTCGTCAACACTCGCAGTTTTGGCCGATTCTGCCTCGTTTCGTGGACTATTATTCACTGTTTTTGGGTCCCGGAGTGATTTCCACAATTGACGAACCCCGAGGAGCGTTTACATTTCCGTCGTCAACACTCACAACTTTGGCCGATTCTGACCCGTTTCATGGACTATTACTCACCGTTTTGGGGTCCCGAAGCGATTTCCATAGTTCTTGAACCCCAAGGTGCAATTACATGTCGGTCATCAACACCCGTAGTTTTGGCCGATTCTGGCCCGTTTCATGAACTATTACTCACTATTTTGGGGACCCGGAGTAATTCCCACGATTGACGAACCCCGGGGTGCGTTTATGTGTCGGTCATAAACACATGCAGTTTTGGCCGATTCTGGCCCGTTTCGTGGACAATTACTCACTGTTTCGGGGTCCCGGACTTATTTCCACGATTGATGAACCCCGGAGCGCATTTATGTGTCGGTCATAAATACTCGTAGTTTTGGCCGATTCTGGCTAGTTTCGTGGACTATTACTCACTGTTTTGGGGCCGCGGAGTGATTTCCACGATTGACGAACCCCGGGGTGCGTTTACGTGTCGGTCATCAACACTCGCAGTTTTGGCCGATTCTGGCCTGTTTCATGGACTATTACTGATTGTTTTGGTGTCCCGGACTGATTTCCACGATTGACGAACCCCGGGGTGCGTTTACGTGTCGATCATAAACACTCGCAGTTTTGGCCGATTATGGCCAGTTTCATGGACTATTACTCACTGTTTTGGGGTCCGTGAGTGATTTCCATGATTGACGAATCCTGGGGTGCGTTTACGTGTCGGTCATCAACACCCGCAGTTTTGGCCGATTCTGGCTCGTTTCGTGGACTATTATTCACTGTTTTTGGGTCCCGGAGTGATTTCCACGATTGACGAACGCCGGGGTGCGTTTACGTGTCGGTCATCAACACTTGCAGTTTTGGCCGATTCTGGCCCGTTTCGTGGACAATTACTCAATGTTTCGGGGTCCCGGACTTATTTTCACGATTGATGTACCCCGGAGCGCATTTACATGTCGGTCATAAATACTCGTAGTTTTGGCTGATTCTGGCTAGTTTCATGGACTATTACTCACTCTTTTGGGGTCGCGGAGTGATTTCCACGATTGATGAACCCCGGGGTGCGTTTACGTGTCGGTCATAAATACTCGCAGTTTTGGCCGATTCTGGCCACTTTCTTGGACTATTACTCACTGTTTTGGGGTCCCGAAGTGATTTCCACGATTGACGAACCCCGGCGTGCGTTTACGTGTCGGTCGTCAACACCCGCAGTTTTGGCCGATTCTGCCTCGTTTCGTGGACTATTATTCACTGTTTTTGGGTCCCGGAGTGATTTCCACAATTGACGAACCCCGAGGAGCGTTTACATTTCCGTCGTCAACACTCACAACTTTGGCCGATTCTGACCCGTTTCATGGACTATTACTCACCGTTTTGGGGTCCCGAAGCGATTTCCATAGTTCTTGAACCCCAAGGTGCAATTACATGTCGGTCATCAACACCCGTAGTTTTGGCCGATTCTGGCCCGTTTCATGAACTATTACTCACTATTTTGGGGACCCGGAGTAATTCCCACGATTGACGAACCCCGGGGTGCGTTTATGTGTCGGTCATAAACACATGCAGTTTTGGCCGATTCTGGCCCGTTTCGTGGACAATTACTCACTGTTTCGGGGTCCCGGACTTATTTCCACGATTGATGAACCCCGGAGCGCATTTATGTGTCGGTCATAAATACTCGTAGTTTTGGCCGATTCTGGCTAGTTTCGTGGACTATTACTCACTGTTTTGGGGCCGCGGAGTGATTTCCACGATTGACGAACCCCGGGGTGCGTTTACCTGTCGGTCATCAACACTCGCAGTTTTGGCCGATTCTGGCCTGTTTCATGGACTATTACTGATTGTTTTGGTGTCCCGGACTGATTTCCACGATTGACGAACCCCGGGGTGCGTTTACGTGTCGATCATAAACACTCGCAGTTTTGGCCGATTATGGCCAGTTTCATGGACTATTACTCACTGTTTTGGGGTCCGTGAGTGATTTCCATGATTGACGAATCCTGGGGTGCGTTTACGTGTCGGTCATCAACACCCGCAGTTTTGGCCGATTCTGGCTCGTTTCGTGGACTATTATTCACTGTTTTTGGGTCCCGGAGTGATTTCCACGATTGACGAACGCCGGGGTGCGTTTACGTGTCGGTCATCAACACTTGCAGTTTTGGCCGATTCTGGCCCGTTTCGTGGACAATTACTCAATGTTTCGGGGTCCCGGACTTATTTTCACGATTGATGTACCCCGGAGCGCATTTACATGTCGGTCATAAATACTCGTAGTTTTGGCTGATTCTGGCTAGTTTCATGGACTATTACTCACTCTTTTGGGGTCGCGGAGTGATTTCCACGATTGATGAACCCCGGGGTGCGTTTACGTGTCGGTCATAAATACTCGCAGTTTTGGCCGATTCTGGCCACTTTCTTGGACTATTACTCACTGTTTTGGGGTCCCGAAGTGATTTCCACGATTGACGAACCCCGGCGTGCGTTTACGTGTCGGTCGTCAACACCCGCAGTTTTGGCCGATTCTGCCTCGTTTCGTGGACTATTATTCACTGTTTTTGGGTCCCGGAGTGATTTCCACAATTGACGAACCCCGAGGAGCGTTTACATTTCCGTCGTCAACACTCACAACTTTGGCCGATTCTGACCCGTTTCATGGACTATTACTCACCGTTTTGGGGTCCCGAAGCGATTTCCATAGTTCTTGAACCCCAAGGTGCAATTACATGTCGGTCATCAACACCCGTAGTTTTGGCCGATTCTGGCCCGTTTCATGAACTATTACTCACTATTTTGGGGACCCGGAGTAATTCCCACGATTGACGAACCCCGGGGTGCGTTTATGTGTCGGTCATAAACACATGCAGTTTTGGCCGATTCTGGCCCGTTTCGTGGACAATTACTCACTGTTTCGGGGTCCCGGACTTATTTCCACGATTGATGAACCCCGGAGCGCATTTATGTGTCGGTCATAAATACTCGTAGTTTTGGCCGATTCTGGCTAGTTTCGTGGACTATTACTCACTGTTTTGGGGCCGCGGAGTGATTTCCACGATTGACGAACCCCGGGGTGCGTTTACGTGTCGGTCATCAACACTCGCAGTTTTGGCCGATTCTGGCCTGTTTCATGGACTATTACTGATTGTTTTGGTGTCCCGGACTGATTTCCACGATTGACGAACCCCGGGGTGCGTTTACGTGTCGATCATAAACACTCGCAGTTTTGGCCGATTATGGCCAGTTTCATGGACTATTACTCACTGTTTTGGGGTCCGTGAGTGATTTCCATGATTGACGAATCCTGGGGTGCGTTTACGTGTCGGTCATCAACACCCGCAGTTTTGGCCGATTCTGGCTCGTTTCGTGGACTATTATTCACTGTTTTTGGGTCCCGGAGTGATTTCCACGATTGACGAACGCCGGGGTGCGTTTACGTGTCGGTCATCAACACTTGCAGTTTTGGCCGATTCTGGCCCGTTTCGTGGACAATTACTCAATGTTTCGGGGTCCCGGACTTATTTTCACGATTGATGTACCCCGGAGCGCATTTACATGTCGGTCATAAATACTCGTAGTTTTGGCTGATTCTGGCTAGTTTCATGGACTATTACTCACTCTTTTGGGGTCGCGGAGTGATTTCCACGATTGATGAACCCCGGGGTGCGTTTACGTGTCGGTCATAAATACTCGCAGTTTTGGCCGATTCTGGCCACTTTCTTGGACTATTACTCACTGTTTTGGGGTCCCGAAGTGATTTCCACGATTGACGAACCCCGGCGTGCGTTTACGTGTCGGTCGTCAACACCCGCAGTTTTGGCCGATTCTGCCTCGTTTCGTGGACTATTATTCACTGTTTTTGGGTCCCGGAGTGATTTCCACAATTGACGAACCCCGAGGAGCGTTTACATTTCCGTCGTCAACACTCACAACTTTGGCCGATTCTGACCCGTTTCATGGACTATTACTCACCGTTTTGGGGTCCCGAAGCGATTTCCATAGTTCTTGAACCCCAAGGTGCAATTACATGTCGGTCATCAACACCCGTAGTTTTGGCCGATTCTGGCCCGTTTCATGAACTATTACTCACTATTTTGGGGACCCGGAGTAATTCCCACGATTGACGAACCCCGGGGTGCGTTTATGTGTCGGTCATAAACACATGCAGTTTTGGCCGATTCTGGCCCGTTTCGTGGACAATTACTCACTGTTTCGGGGTCCCGGACTTATTTCCACGATTGATGAACCCCGGAGCGCATTTACGTGTCGGTCATAAATACTCGTAGTTTTGGCCGATTCTGGCTAGTTTCGTGGACTATTACTCACTGTTTTGGGGGCGCGGAGTGATTTCCACGATTGACGAACCCCGTGGTGCGTTTACGAGTCGGTCATCAACACTCGCAGTTTTGGCCGATTCTGGCCTGTTTCATGGACTATTACTGATTGTTTTGGTGTCCCGGACTGATTTCCACGATTGACGAACCCCGGGGTGCGTTTACGTGTCGATCATAAACACTCGTAGTTTTGGCCGATTATGGCCAGTTTCATGGACTATTACTCACTGTTTTGGGGTCCGTGAGTGATTTCCATGATTGACGAATCCTGGGGTGCGTTTACGTGTCGGTCATCAACACCCGCAGTTTTGGCCGATTCTGGCTCGTTTCGTGGACTATTATTCACTGTTTTTGGGTCCCGGAGTGATTTCCACGATTGACGAACGCCGGGGTGCGTTTACGTGTCGGTCATCAACACTTGCAGTTTTGGCCGATTCTGGCCCGTTTCGTGGACAATTACTCAATGTTTCGGGGTCCCGGACTTATTTTCACGATTGATGTACCCCGGAGCGCATTTACATGTCGGGCATAAATACTCGTAGTTTTGGCTGATTCTGGCTAGTTTCATGGACTATTACTCACTGTTTTGGGGTCGCGGAGTGATTTCCACGATTGATGAACCCCGGGGTGCGTTTACGTGTCGGTCATAAATACTCGCAGTTTTGGCCGATTCTGGCCACTTTCTTGGACTATTACTCACTGTTTTGGGGTCCCGAAGTGATTTCCACGATTGACGAACCCCGGCGTGCGTTTACGTGTCGGTCGTCAACACCCGCAGTTTTGGCCGATTCTGCCTCGTTTCGTGGACTATTATTCACTGTTTTTGGGTCCCGGAGTGATTTCCACAATTGACGAACCCCGAGGAGCGTTTACATGTCCGTCGTCAACACTCACAACTTTGGCCGATTCTGACCCGTTTCATGGACTATTACTCACCGTTTTGGGGTCCCGAAGCGATTTCCATAGTTCTTGAACCCCAAGGTGCAATTACATGTCGGTCATCAACACCCGTAGTTTTGGCCGATTCTGGCCCGTTTCATGAACTATTACTCACTGTTTTGGGGACCCGGAGTAATTCCCACGATTGACGAACCCCGGGGTGCGTTTATGTGTCGGTCATAAACACATGCAGTTTTGGCCGATTCTGGCCCGTTTCGTGGACAATTACTCACTGTTTCGGGGGCCCGGACTTATTTCCACGATTGATGAACCCCGGAGCGCATTTACGTGTCGGTCATAAATACTCGTAGTTTTGGCCGATTCTGGCTAGTTTCGTGGACTATTACTCACTGTTTTGGGGCCGCGGAGTGATTTCCACGATTGACGAACCCCGGGGTGCGTTTACGTGTCGGTCATCAACACTCGCAGTTTTGGCCGATTCTGGCCTGTTTCATGGACTATTACTGATTGTTTTGGTGTCCCGGACTGATTTCCACGATTGACGAACCCCGGGGTGCGTTTACGTGTCGATCATAAACACTCGCAGTTTTGGCCGATTATGGCCAGTTTCATGGACTATTACTCACTGTTTTGGGGTCCGTGAGTGATTTCCATGATTGACGAATCCTGGGGTGCGTTTACGTGTCGGTCATCAACACCCGCAGTTTTGGCCGATTCTGGCTCGTTTCGTGGACTATTATTCACTGTTTTTGGGTCCCGGAGTGATTTCCACGATTGACGAACGCCGGGGTGCGTTTACGTGTCGGTCATCAACACTTGCAGTTTTGGCCGATTCTGGCCCGTTTCGTGGACAATTACTCAATGTTTCGGGGTCCCGGACTTATTTTCACGATTGATGTACCCCGGAGCGCATTTACTTGTCGGTCATAAATACTCGTAGTTTTGGCTGATTCTGGCTAGTTTCATGGACTATTACTCACTCTTTTGGGGTCGCGGAGTGATTTCCACGATTGATGAACCCCGGGGTGCGTTTACGTGTCGGTCATAAATACTCGCAGTTTTGGCCGATTCTGGCCACTTTCTTGGACTATTACTCACTGTTTTGGGGTCCCGAAGTGATTTCCACGATTGACGAACCCCGGCGTGCGTTTACGTGTCGGTCGTCAACACCCGCAGTTTTGGCCGATTCTGCCTCGTTTCGTGGACTATTATTCACTGTTTTTGGGTCCCGGAGTGATTTCCACAATTGACGAACCCCGAGGAGCGTTTACATTTCCGTCGTCAACACTCACAACTTTGGCCGATTCTGACCCGTTTCATGGACTATTACTCACCGTTTTGGGGTCCCGAAGCGATTTCCATAGTTCTTGAACCCCAAGGTGCAATTACATGTCGGTCATCAACACCCGTAGTTTTGGCCGATTCTGGCCCGTTTCATGAACTATTACTCACTGTTTTGGGGACCCGGAGTAATTCCCACGATTGACGAACCCCGGGGTGCGTTTATGTGTCGGTCATAAACACATGCAGTTTTGGCCGATTCTGGCCCGTTTCGTGGACAATTACTCACTGTTTCGGGGGCCCGGACTTATTTCCACGATTGATGAACCCCGGAGCGCATTTACGTGTCGGTCATAAATACTCGTAGTTTTGGCCGATTCTGGCTAGTTTCGTGGACTATTACTCACTGTTTTGGGGCCGCGGAGTGATTTCCACGATTGACGAACCCCGGGGTGCGTTTACGTGTCGGTCATCAACACTCGCAGTTTTGGCCGATTCTGGCCTGTTTCATGGACTATTACTGATTGTTTTGGTGTCCCGGACTGATTTCCACGATTGACGAACCCCGGGGTGCGTTTACGTGTCGATCATAAACACTCGCAGTTTTGGCCGATTATGGCCAGTTTCATGGACTATTACTCACTGTTTTGGGGTCCGTGAGTGATTTCCATGATTGACGAATCCTGGGGTGCGTTTACGTGTCGGTCATCAACACCCGCAGTTTTGGCCGATTCTGGCTCGTTTCGTGGACTATTATTCACTGTTTTTGGGTCCCGGAGTGATTTCCACGATTGACGAACGCCGGGGTGTGTTTACGTGTCGGTCATCAACACTTGCAGTTTTGGCCGATTCTGGCCCGTTTCGTGGACAATTACTCAATGTTTCGGGGTCCCGGACTTATTTTCACGATTGATGTACCCCGGAGCGCATTTACTTGTCGGTCATAAATACTCGTAGTTTTGGCTGATTCTGGCTAGTTTCATGGACTATTACTCACTCTTTTGGGGTCGCGGAGTGATTTCCACGATTGATGAACCCCGGGGTGCGTTTACGTGTCGGTCATAAATACTCGCAGTTTTGGCCGATTCTGGCCACTTTCTTGGACTATTACTCACTGTTTTGGGGTCCCGAAGTGATTTCCACGATTGACGAACCCCGGCGTGCGTTTACGTGTCGGTCGTCAACACCCGCAGTTTTGGCCGATTCTGCCTCGTTTCGTGGACTATTATTCACTGTTTTTGGGTCCCGGAGTGATTTCCGCAATTGACGAACCCCGAGGAGCGTTTACATTTCCGTCGTCAACACTCACAACTTTGGCCGATTCTGACCCGTTTCATGGACTATTACTCACCGTTTTGGGGTCCCGAAGCGATTTCCATAGTTCTTGAACCCCAAGGTGCAATTACATGTCGGTCATCAACACCCGTAGTTTTGGCCGATTCTGGCCCGTTTCATGAACTATTACTCACTATTTTGGGGACCCGGAGTAATTCCCACGATTGACGAACCCCGGGGTGCGTTTATGTGTCGGTCATAAACACATGCAGTTTTGGCCGATTCTGGCCCGTTTCGTGGACAATTACTCACTGTTTCGGGGTCCCGGACTTATTTCCACGATTGATGAACCCCGGAGCGCATTTACGTGTCGGTCATAAATACTCGTAGTTTTGGCCGATTCTGGCTAGTTTCGTGGACTATTACTCACTGTTTTGGGGGCGCGGAGTGATTTCCACGATTGACGAACCCCGTGGTGCGTTTACGAGTCGGTCATCAACACTCGCAGTTTTGGCCGATTCTGGCCTGTTTCATGGACTATTACTGATTGTTTTGGTGTCCCGGACTGATTTCCACGATTGACGAACCCCGGGGTGCGTTTACGTGTCGATCATAAACACTCGCAGTTTTGGCCGATTATGGCCAGTTTCATGGACTATTACTCACTGTTTTGGGGTCCGTGAGTGATTTCCATGATTGACGAATCCTGGGGTGCGTTTACGTGTCGGTCATCAACACCCGCAGTTTTGGCCGATTCTGGCTCGTTTCGTGGACTATTATTCACTGTTTTTGGGTCCCGGAGTGATTTCCACGATTGACGAACGCCGGGGTGCGTTTACGTGTCGGTCATCAACACTTGCAGTTTTGGCCGATTCTGGCCCGTTTCGTGGACAATTACTCAATGTTTCGGGGTCCCGGACTTATTTTCACGATTGATGTACCCCGGAGCGCATTTACATGTCGGGCATAAATACTCGTAGTTTTGGCTGATTCTGGCTAGTTTCATGGACTATTACTCACTGTTTTGGGGTCGCGGAGTGATTTCCACGATTGATGAACCCCGGGGTGCGTTTACGTGTCGGTCATAAATACTCGCAGTTTTGGCCGATTCTGGCCACTTTCTTGGACTATTACTCACTGTTTTGGGGTCCCGAATTGATTTCCACGATTGACGAACCCCGGCGTGCGTTTACGTGTCGGTCGTCAACACCCGCAGTTTTGGCCGATTCTGCCTCGTTTCGTGGACTATTATTCACTGTTTTTGGGTCCCGGAGTGATTTCCACAATTGACGAACCCCGAGGAGCGTTTACATGTCCGTCGTCAACACTCACAACTTTGGCCGATTCTGACCCGTTTCATGGACTATTACTCACCGTTTTGGGGTCCCGAAGCGATTTCCATAGTTCTTGAACCCCAAGGTGCAATTACATGTCGGTCATCAACACCCGTAGTTTTGGCCGATTCTGGCCCGTTTCATGAACTATTACTCACTGTTTTGGGGACCCGGAGTAATTCCCACGATTGACGAACCCCGGGGTGCGTTTATGTGTCGGTCATAAACACATGCAGTTTTGGCCGATTCTGGCCCGTTTCGTGGACAATTACTCACTGTTTCGGGGGCCCGGACTTATTTCCACGATTGATGAACCCCGGAGCGCATTTACGTGTCGGTCATAAATACTCGTAGTTTTGGCCGATTCTGGCTAGTTTCGTGGACTATTACTCACTGTTTTGGGGCCGCGGAGTGATTTCCACGATTGACGAACCCCGGGGTGCGTTTACGTGTCGGTCATCAACACTCGCAGTTTTGGCCGATTCTGGCCTGTTTCATGGACTATTACTGATTGTTTTGGTGTCCCGGACTGATTTCCACGATTGACGAACCCCGGGGTGCGTTTACGTGTCGATCATAAACACTCGCAGTTTTGGCCGATTATGGCCAGTTTCATGGACTATTACTCACTGTTTTGGGGTCCGTGAGTGATTTCCATGATTGACGAATCCTGGGGTGCGTTTACGTGTCGGTCATCAACACCCGCAGTTTTGGCCGATTCTGGCTCGTTTCGTGGACTATTATTCACTGTTTTTGGGTCCCGGAGTGATTTCCACGATTGACGAACGCCGGGGTGCGTTTACGTGTCGGTCATCAACACTTGCAGTTTTGGCCGATTCTGGCCCGTTTCGTGGACAATTACTCAATGTTTCGGGGTCCCGGACTTATTTTCACGATTGATGTACCCCGGAGCGCATTTACATGTCGGGCATAAATACTCGTAGTTTTGGCTGATTCTGGCTAGTTTCATGGACTATTACTCACTGTTTTGGGGTCGCGGAGTGATTTCCACGATTGATGAACCCCGGGGTGCGTTTACGTGTCGGTCATAAATACTCGCAGTTTTGGCCGATTCTGGCCACTTTCTTGGACTATTACTCACTGTTTTGGGGTCCCGAATTGATTTCCACGATTGACGAACCCCGGCGTGCGTTTACGTGTCGGTCGTCAACACCCGCAGTTTTGGCCGATTCTGCCTCGTTTCGTGGACTATTATTCACTGTTTTTGGGTCCCGGAGTGATTTCCACAATTGACGAACCCCGAGGAGCGTTTACATGTCCGTCGTCAACACTCACAACTTTGGCCGATTCTGACCCGTTTCATGGACTATTACTCACCGTTTTGGGGTCCCGAAGCGATTTCCATAGTTCTTGAACCCCAAGGTGCAATTACATGTCGGTCATCAACACCCGTAGTTTTGGCCGATTCTGGCCCGTTTCATGAACTATTACTCACTGTTTTGGGGACCCGGAGTAATTCCCACGATTGACGAACCCCGGGGTGCGTTTATGTGTCGGTCATAAACACATGCAGTTTTGGCCGATTCTGGCCCGTTTCGTGGACAATTACTCACTGTTTCGGGGGCCCGGACTTATTTCCACGATTGATGAACCCCGGAGCGCATTTACGTGTCGGTCATAAATACTCGTAGTTTTGGCCGATTCTGGCTAGTTTCGTGGACTATTACTCACTGTTTTGGGGCCGCGGAGTGATTTCCACGATTGACGAACCCCGGGGTGCGTTTACGTGTCGGTCATCAACACTCGCAGTTTTGGCCGATTCTGGCCTGTTTCATGGACTATTACTGATTGTTTTGGTGTCCCGGACTGATTTCCACGATTGACGAACCCCGGGGTGCGTTTACGTGTCGATCATAAACACTCGCAGTTTTGGCCGATTATGGCCAGTTTCATGGACTATTACTCACTGTTTTGGGGTCCGTGAGTGATTTCCATGATTGACGAATCCTGGGGTGCGTTTACGTGTCGGTCATCAACACCCGCAGTTTTGGCCGATTCTGGCTCGTTTCGTGGACTATTATTCACTGTTTTTGGGTCCCGGAGTGATTTCCACGATTGACGAACGCCGGGGTGCGTTTACGTGTCGGTCATCAACACTTGCAGTTTTGGCCGATTCTGGCCCGTTTCGTGGACAATTACTCAATGTTTCGGGGTCCCGGACTTATTTTCACGATTGATGTACCCCGGAGCGCATTTACATGTCGGTCATAAATACTCGTAGTTTTGGCTGATTCTGGCTAGTTTCATGGACTATTACTCACTGTTTTGGGGTCGCGGAGTGATTTCCACGATTGATGAACCCCGGGGTGCGTTTACGTGTCGGTCATAAATACTCGCAGTTTTGGCCGATTCTGGCCACTTTCTTGGACTATTACTCACTGTTTTGGGGTCCCGAAGTGATTTCCACGATTGACGAACCCCGGCGTGCGTTTACGTGTCGGTCGTCAACACCCGCAGTTTTGGCCGATTCTGACTCGTTTCGTGGACTATTATTCACTGTTTTTGGGTCCCGGAGTGATTTCCACAATTGACGAACCCCGAGGAGCGTTTACATTTCCGTCGTCAACACTCACAACTTTGGCCGATTCTGACCCGTTTCATGGACTATTACTCACCGTTTTGGGGTCCCGAAGCGATTTCCATAGTTCTTGAACCCCAAGGTGCAATTACATGTCGGTCATCAACACCCGTAGTTTTGGCCGATTCTGGCCCGTTTCATGAACTATTACTCACTGTTTTGGGGACCCGGAGTAATTCCCACGATTGACGAACCCCGGGGTGCGTTTATGTGTCGGTCATAAACACATGCAGTTTTGGCCGATTCTGGCCCGTTTCGTGGACAATTACTCACTGTTTCGGGGTCCCGGACTTATTTCCACGATTGATGAACCCCGGAGCGCATTTACGTGTCGGTCATAAATACTCGTAGTTTTGGCCGATTCTGGCTAGTTTCGTGGACTATTACTCACTGTTTTGGGGGCGCGGAGTGATTTCCACGATTGACGAACCCCGTGGTGCGTTTACGAGTCGGTCATCAACACTCGCAGTTTTGGCCGATTCTGGCCTGTTTCATGGACTATTACTGATTGTTTTGGTGTCCCGGACTGATTTCCACGATTGACGAACCCCGGGGTGCGTTTACGTGTCGATCATAAACACTCGCAGTTTTGGCCGATTATGGCCAGTTTCATGGACTATTACTCACTGTTTTGGGGTCCGTGAGTGATTTCCATGATTGACGAATCCTGGGGTGCGTTTACGTGTCGGTCATCAACACCCGCAGTTTTGGCCGATTCTGGCTCGTTTCGTGGACTATTATTCACTGTTTTTGGGTCCCGGAGTGATTTCCACGATTGACGAACGCCGGGGTGCGTTTACGTGTCGGTCATCAACACTTGCAGTTTTGGCCGATTCTGGCCCGTTTCGTGGACAATTACTCAATGTTTCGGGGTCCCGGACTTATTTTCACGATTGATGTACCCCGGAGCGCATTTACATGTCGGTCATAAATACTCGTAGTTTTGGCTGATTCTGGCTAGTTTCATGGACTATTACTCACTGTTTTGGGGTCGCGGAGTGATTTCCACGATTGATGAACCCCGGGGTGCGTTTACGTGTCGGTCATAAATACTCGCAGTTTTGGCCGATTCTGGCCACTTTCTTGGACTATTACTCACTGTTTTGGGGTCCCGAAGTGATTTCCACGATTGACGAACCCCGGCGTGCGTTTACGTGTCGGTCGTCAACACCCGCAGTTTTGGCCGATTCTGACTCGTTTCGTGGACTATTATTCACTGTTTTTGGGTCCCGGAGTGATTTCCACAATTGACGAACCCCGAGGAGCGTTTACATTTCCGTCGTCAACACTCACAACTTTGGCCGATTCTGACCCGTTTCATGGACTATTACTCACCGTTTTGGGGTCCCGAAGCGATTTCCATAGTTCTTGAACCCCAAGGTGCAATTACATGTCGGTCATCAACACCCGTAGTTTTGGCCGATTCTGGCCCGTTTCATGAACTATTACTCACTGTTTTGGGGACCCGGAGTAATTCCCACGATTGACGAACCCCGGGGTGCGTTTATGTGTCGGTCATAAACACATGCAGTTTTGGCCGATTCTGGCCCGTTTCGTGGACAATTACTCACTGTTTCGGGGTCCCGGACTTATTTCCACGATTGATGAACCCCGGAGCGCATTTACGTGTCGGTCATAAATACTCGTAGTTTTGGCCGATTCTGGCTAGTTTCGTGGACTATTACTCACTGTTTTGGGGGCGCGGAGTGATTTCCACGATTGACGAACCCCGTGGTGCGTTTACGAGTCGGTCATCAACACTCGCAGTTTTGGCCGATTCTGGCCTGTTTCATGGACTATTACTGATTGTTTTGGTGTCCCGGACTGATTTCCACGATTGACGAACCCCGGGGTGCGTTTACGTGTCGATCATAAACACTCGCAGTTTTGGCCGATTATGGCCAGTTTCATGGACTATTACTCACTGTTTTGGGGTCCGTGAGTGATTTCCATGATTGACGAATCCTGGGGTGCGTTTACGTGTCGGTCATCAACACCCGCAGTTTTGGCCGATTCTGGCTCGTTTCGTGGACTATTATTCACTGTTTTTGGGTCCCGGAGTGATTTCCACGATTGACGAACGCCGGGGTGCGTTTACGTGTCGGTCATCAACACTTGCAGTTTTGGCCGATTCTGGCCCGTTTCGTGGACAATTACTCAATGTTTCGGGGTCCCGGACTTATTTTCACGATTGATGTACCCCGGAGCGCATTTACATGTCGGTCATAAATACTCGTAGTTTTGGCTGATTCTGGCTAGTTTCATGGACTATTACTCACTGTTTTGGGGTCGCGGAGTGATTTCCACGATTGATGAACCCCGGGGTGCGTTTACGTGTCGGTCATAAATACTCGCAGTTTTGGCCGATTCTGGCCACTTTCTTGGACTATTACTCACTGTTTTGGGGTCCCGAAGTGATTTCCACGATTGACGAACCCCGGCGTGCGTTTACGTGTCGGTCGTCAACACCCGCAGTTTTGGCCGATTCTGCCTCGTTTCGTGGACTATTATTCACTGTTTTTGGGTCCCGGAGTGATTTCCACAATTGACGAACCCCGAGGAGCGTTTACATTTCCGTCGTCAACACTCACAACTTTGGCCGATTCTGACCCGTTTCATGGACTATTACTCACCGTTTTAGGGTCCCGGACTTATTTGCACGATTGATGAACCCTGGAGCTTTTTTACGTGTCGGTCATAAATACTCGTAGTTTTGGCTGATTCTGGCTAGTTTCATGGACTATTACTCACTGTTTTGGGGTCGCGGAGTGATTTCCACGATTGATGAACCCCGGGGTGCGTTTACGTGTCGGTCATAAATACTCGCAGTTTTGGCCGATTTTGGCCAGTTTCTTGGACTATTACTCACTGTTTTGGGGTCCCGAAGTGATTTCCACGATTGACGAACCCCGGCGTGCGTTTACGTGTCGGTCATCAACACCCGCAGTTTTGGCCGATTCTGGCTCGTTTCGTGGACTATTATTCACTGTTTTTGGGTCCCGGAGTGATTTCCACGATTGACGAACCCCGAGGTGCGTTTACATGTCCGTCATCAACACTCACAACTCTGGCAAATTCTGACCCGTTTCGTGGACTATTACTCACAGTTTTAGGGTCCCGGACTTATTTGCACGATTGATGAACCCTGGAGCTTTTTTACGTGTCGGTCATAAATACTCGTAGTTTTGGCTGATTCTGGCTAGTTTCATGGACTATTACTCACTGTTTTGGGGTCGCGGAGTGATTTCCACGATTGATGAACCCCGGGGTGCGTTTACGTGTCGGTCATAAATACTCGCAGTTTTGGCCGATTTTGGCCAGTTTCTTGGACTATTACTCACTGTTTTGGGGTCCCGAAGTGATTTCCACGATTGACGAACCCCGGCGTGCGTTTACGTGTCGGTCATCAACACCCGCAGTTTTGGCCGATTCTGGCTCGTTTCGTGGACTATTATTCACTGTTTTTGGGTCCCGGAGTGATTTCCACGATTGACGAACCCCGAGGTGCGTTTACATGTCCGTCATCAACACTCACAACTCTGGCAAATTCTGACCCGTTTCGTGGACTATTACTCACAGTTTTAGGGTCCCGGACTTATTTGCACGATTGATGAACCCTGGAGCTTTTTTACGTGTCGGTCATAAATACTCGTAGTTTTGGCTGATTCTGGCTAGTTTCATGGACTATTACTCACTGTTTTGGGGTCGCGGAGTGATTTCCACGATTGATGAACCCCGGGGTGCGTTTACGTGTCGGTCATAAATACTCGCAGTTTTGGCCGATTTTGGCCAGTTTCTTGGACTATTACTCACTGTTTTGGGGTCCCGAAGTGATTTCCACGATTGACGAACCCCGGCGTGCGTTTACGTGTCGGTCATCAACACCCGCAGTTTTGGCCGATTCTGGCTCGTTTCGTGGACTATTATTCACTGTTTTTGGGTCCCGGAGTGATTTCCACGATTGACGAACCCCGAGGTGCGTTTACATGTCCGTCATCAACACTCACAACTCTGGCAAATTCTGACCCGTTTCGTGGACTATTACTCACAGTTTTAGGGTCCCGGACTTATTTGCACGATTGATGAACCCTGGAGCTTTTTTACGTGTCGGTCATAAATACTCGTAGTTTTGGCTGATTCTGGCTAGTTTCATGGACTATTACTCACTGTTTTGGGGTCGCGGAGTGATTTCCACGATTGATGAACCCCGGGGTGCGTTTACGTGTCGGTCATAAATACTCGCAGTTTTGGCCGATTTTGGCCAGTTTCTTGGACTATTACTCACTGTTTTGGGGTCCCGAAGTGATTTCCACGATTGACGAACCCCGGCGTGCGTTTACGTGTCGGTCATCAACACCCGCAGTTTTGGCCGATTCTGGCTCGTTTCGTGGACTATTATTCACTGTTTTTGGGTCCCGGAGTGATTTCCACGATTGACGAACCCCGAGGTGCGTTTACATGTCCGTCATCAACACTCACAACTCTGGCAAATTCTGACCCGTTTCGTGGACTATTACTCACAGTTTTAGGGTCCCGGACTTATTTGCACGATTGATGAACCCTGGAGCTTTTTTACGTGTCGGTCATAAATACTCGTAGTTTTGGCTGATTCTGGCTAGTTTCATGGACTATTACTCACTGTTTTGGGGTCGCGGAGTGATTTCCACGATTGATGAACCCCGGGGTGCGTTTACGTGTCGGTCATAAATACTCGCAGTTTTGGCCGATTTTGGCCAGTTTCTTGGACTATTACTCACTGTTTTGGGGTCCCGAAGTGATTTCCACGATTGACAAACCCCGGCGTGCGTTTACGTGTCGGTCATCAACACCCGCAGTTTTGGCCGATTCTGGCTCGTTTCGTGGACTATTATTCACTGTTTTTGGGTCCCGGAGTGATTTCCACGATTGACGAACCCCGAGGTGCGTTTACATGTCCGTCATCAACACTCACAACTCTGGCAAATTCTGACCCGTTTCGTGGACTATTACTCACAGTTTTAGGGTCCCGGACTTATTTGCACGATTGATGAACCCTGGAGCTTTTTTACGTGTCGGTCATAAATACTCGTAGTTTTGGCTGATTCTGGCTAGTTTCATGGACTATTACTCACTGTTTTGGGGTCGCGGAGTGATTTCCACGATTGATGAACCCCGGGGTGCGTTTACGTGTCGGTCATAAATACTCGCAGTTTTGGCCGATTTTGGCCAGTTTCTTGGACTATTACTCACTGTTTTGGGGTCCCGAAGTGATTTCCACGATTGACGAACCCCGGCGTGCGTTTACGTGTCGGTCATCAACACCCGCAGTTTTGGCCGATTCTGGCTCGTTTCGTGGACTATTATTCACTGTTTTTGGGTCCCGGAGTGATTTCCACGATTGACGAACCCCGAGGTGCGTTTACATGTCCGTCATCAACACTCACAACTCTGGCAAATTCTGACCCGTTTCGTGGACTATTACTCACAGTTTTAGGGTCCCGGACTTATTTGCACGATTGATGAACCCTGGAGCTTTTTTACGTGTCGGTCATAAATACTCGTAGTTTTGGCTGATTCTGGCTAGTTTCATGGACTATTACTCACTGTTTTGGGGTCGCGGAGTGATTTCCACGATTGATGAACCCCGGGGTGCGTTTACGTGTCGGTCATAAATACTCGCAGTTTTGGCCGATTTTGGCCAGTTTCTTGGACTATTACTCACTGTTTTGGGGTCCCGAAGTGATTTCCACGATTGACGAACCCCGGCGTGCGTTTACGTGTCGGTCATCAACACCCGCAGTTTTGGCCGATTCTGCCTCGTTTCATGGACTATTATTCACTGTTTTTGGGTCCCGGAGTGATTTCCACAATTGACGAACCCCGAGGTGCGTTTACATGTCCGTCGTCAACACTCACAACTTTGGCCAATTCTGACCCGTTTCATGGACTATTACTCACCGTTTTGGGGTCCCGAAGCGATTTCCATAGTTCTTGAACCCCAAGGTGCAATTACATGTCGGTCATCAACACCCGTAGTTTTGGCCGATTCTGGCCCGTTTCATGAACTATTACTCACTGTTTTGGGGACCCGGAGTAATTCCCACGATTGACGAACCCCGGGGTGCGTTTATGTGTCGGTCATAAACACATGCAGTTTTGGCCGATTCTGGCCCGTTTCGTGGACAATTACTCACTGTTTCGGGGTCCCGGACTTATTTCCACGATTGATGAACCCCGGAGCGCATTTACGTGTCGGTCATAAATACTCGTAGTTTTGGCCGATTCTGGCTAGTTTCATGGACTATTACTCACTGTTTTGGTGTCGCGGAGTGATTTCCACGATTGACGAACCCCGGGGTGCATTTACCTGTTGGTCATAAACACTCGCAGTTATTGCGGATTCTGCCTCATTTCATGGACTATTATTCACTGTTTTTGGGTCCCGGAGTGATTTCCACAATTGACGAACCCCGAGGTACGTTTACATGTCCGTCGTCAACACTCACAACTTTGGCCGATTCTGACCCGTTTCGTGGACTATTACTCACCGTTTTGGGGTCCCGAAGCGATTTCCATAGTTCTTGAACCCCAAAGTGCAATCACATGTCGGTCATCAACACCCATAGTTTTGGCCGATTCTGGCCCGTTTCATGAACTATTACTCACTGTTTTGGGGACCCGCACTAATTCCCACGAGTGACGAACCCCAGGGTGCGTTTATGTGTCGGTCATAAACACTTGCAGTTTTGGCCGATTCTGGCCCGTTTCGTGGACAATTACTCACTGTTTCGGTGTCCCGGACTTATTTCCACGATTGATGAACCCCGGAGCGCATTTACGTGTCGGTCATAAATACTCGTAGTTTTGGCCGATTCTGGCTAGTTTCATGGACTATTACTCACTGTTTTGGGGCCGCGGAGTGATTTCCACGATTGACGAACCCCGGGGTGCGTTTACGTGTCGGTCATCAACACTCGCAGTTTTGGCCGATTCTGGCCTGTTTCATGGACTATTACTGATTGTTTTGGTGTCCCGGACTGATTTCCACGATTGACGAACCCCGGGGTGCGTTTACGTGTCGATCATAAACACTCGCAGTTTTGGCCGATTATGACAAGTTTCATGGACTATTACTCACTGTTTTGGGGTCCTTGAGTGATTTCCATGATTGACCAATCCTGGGGTGTTATTACGTGTCGGTCATCAACACCCGCAGTTTTGGCCGATTCTGGCTCGTTTCGTGGACTATTATTCACTGTTTTTGGGTCCCGGACTTATTTGCACGATTGACGAACCCCGAGGTGCGTTTACATGTCCGTCGTCAATACTCACAACTCTGGCAAATTCTGACCCGTTTCGTGGACTATTACTCACCGTTTTAGGGTCCCGGACTTATTTGCACGATTGATGAACCCTGGAGCGCGTTTACGTGTCGGTCATAAATACTCGCAGTTTTGGCCGATTCTGGCCAGTTTCTTGGACTATTACTCACTGTTTTGGGGTCCCGAAGTGATTTCCACGATTGACGAACCCCGGGGTGCGTTTACGTGTTGGTCATAAACACTCGCAGTTATTGCGGATTCTGCCTCATTTCATGGACTATTATTCACTGTTTTTGGGTCCCGGAGTGATTTCCACAATTGACGAACCCCGAGGTGCGTTTACATGTCTGTCGTCAACACTCACAACTTTGGCCAATTCTGACCCGTTTCGTGGACTATTACTCACCGTTTTGGGGTCCCGAAGCGATTTCCATAGTTCTTGAACCCCAAGGTGCAATTACATGTCGGTCATCAACACCCGTAGTTTTGGCCGATTCTGGGCCGTTTCATGAACTATTACTCACTGTTTTGGGGACCCGGACTAATTCCCACGATTGACGAACCCCGGGGTGCGTTTATGTGTCGGTCATAAACACTTGCAGTTTTGGCCGATTTTGGCCAGTTTCTTGGACTATTACTCACTGTTTTGGGGTCCCGAAGTGATTTCCACGATTGACGAACCCCGGCGTGCGTTTACGTGTCGGTCATCAACACCCGCAGTTTTGGCCGATTCTGCCTCGTTTCATGGACTATTATTCACTGTTTTTGGGTCCCGGAGTGATATCCACAATTGACGAACCCCGAGGTGCGTTTACATGTCCGTCGTCAACACTCACAACTTTGGCCAATTCTGACCCGTTTCATGGACTATTACTCACCGTTTTGGGGTCCCGAAGCGATTTCCATAGTTCTTGAACCCCAAGGTGCAATTACATGTCGGTCATCAACACCCGTAGTTTTGGCCGATTCTGGCCCGTTTCATGAACTATTACTCACTGTTTTGGGGACCCGGAGTAATTCCCACGATTGACGAACCCCGGGGTGCGTTTATGTGTCGGTCATAAACACATGCAGTTTTGGCCGATTCTGGCCCGTTTCGTGGACAATTACTCACTGTTTCGGGGTCCCGGACTTATTTCCACGATTGATGAACCCCGGAGCGCATTTACGTGTCGGTCATAAATACTCGTAGTTTTGGCCGATTCTGGCTAGTTTCATGGACTATTACTCACTGTTTTGGTGTCGCGGAGTGATTTCCACGATTGACGAACCCCGGGGTGCATTTACCTGTTGGTCATAAACACTCGCAGTTATTGCGGATTCTGCCTCATTTCATGGACTATTATTCACTGTTTTTGGGTCCGGGAGTGATTTCCACAATTGACGAACCCCGAGGTACGTTTACATGTCCGTCGTCAACACTCACAACTTTGGCCGATTCTGACCCGTTTCGTGGACTATTACTCACCGTTTTGGGGTCCCGAAGCGATTTCCATAGTTCTTGAACCCCAAAGTGCAATCACATGTCGGTCATCAACACCCATAGTTTTGGCCGATTCTGGCCCGTTTCATGAACTATTACTCACTGTTTTGGGGACCCGCACTAATTCCCACGAGTGACGAACCCCAGGGTGCGTTTATGTGTCGGTCATAAACACTTGCAGTTTTGGCCGATTCTGGCCCGTTTCGTGGACAATTACTCACTGTTTCGGTGTCCCGGACTTATTTCCACGATTGATGAACCCCGGAGCGCATTTACGTGTCGGTCATAAATACTCGTAGTTTTGGCCGATTCTGGCTAGTTTCATGGACTATTACTCACTGTTTTGGGGCCGCGGAGTGATTTCCATGATTGACGAACCCCGGGGTGCGTTTACGTGTCGGTCATCAACACTCGCAGTTTTGGCCGATTCTGGCCTGTTTCATGGACTATTACTGATTATTTTGGTGTCCCGGACTGATTTCCACGATTGACGAACCCCGGGGTGCGTTTACGTGTCGATCATAAACACTCGCAGTTTTGGCCGATTATGACAAGTTTCATGGACTATTACTCACTGTTTTGGGGACCGTGAGTGATTTCCATGATTGACCAATCCTGGGGTGCGTTTACGTGTCGGTCATCAACACCCGCAGTTTTGGCCGATTCTGGCTCGTTTCGTGGAATATTATTCACTGTTTTTGGGTCCCGGAGTGATTTCCATGATTGACGAACCCCGAGGTGCGTTTACATGTCCGTCGTCAAGACTCACAACTCTGGCAAATTCTGACCCGTTTCGTGGACTATTACTCACCGTTTTAGGGTCCCGGACTTATTTGCACGATTGATGAACCCTGGAGCGCGTTTACGTGTCGGTCATAAATACTCGCAGTTTTGGCCGATTCTGGCCAGTTTCTTGGACTATTACTCACTGTTTTGGGGTCCCGAAGTGATTTCCACGATTGACGAACCCCGGGGTGCGTTTACGTGTTGGTCATAAACACTCGCAGTTATTGCGGATTCTGCCTCATTTCATGGACTATTATTCACTGTTTTTGGGTCCCGGAGTGATTTCCACAATTGACGAACCCCGAGGTGCGTTTACATGTCTGTCGTCAACACTCACAACTTTGGCCAATTCTGACCCGTTTCGTGGACTATTACTCACCGTTTTGGGGTCCCGAAGCGATTTCCATAGTTCTTGAACCCCAAGGTGCAATTACATGTCGGTCATCAACACCCGTAGTTTTGGCCGATTCTGGGCCGTTTCATGAACTATTACTCACTGTTTTGGGGACCCGGACTAATTCCCACGATTGACGAACCCCGGGGTGCGTTTATGTGTCGGTCATAAACACTTGCAGTTTTGGCCGATTTTGGCCAGTTTCTTGGACTATTACTCACTGTTTTGGGGTCCCGAAGTGATTTCCACGATTGACGAACCCCGGCATGCGTTTACGTGTCGGTCATCAACACCCGCAGTTTTGGCCGATTCTGCCTCGTTTCATGGACTATTATTCACTGTTTTTGGGTCCCGGAGTGATATCCACAATTGACGAACCCCGAGGTGCGTTTACATGTCCGTCGTCAACACTCACAACTTTGGCCAATTCTGACCCGTTTCATGGACTATTACTCACCGTTTTGGGGTCCCGAAGCGATTTCCATAGTTCTTGAACCCCAAGGTGCAATTACATGTCGGTCATCAACACCCGTAGTTTTGGCCGATTCTGGCCCGTTTCATGAACTATTACTCACTGTTTTGGGGACCCGGAGTAATTCCCACGATTGACGAACCCCGGGGTGCGTTTATGTGTCGGTCATAAACACATGCAGTTTTGGCCGATTCTGGCCCGTTTCGTGGACAATTACTCACTGTTTCGGGGTCCCGGACTTATTTCCACGATTGATGAACCCCGGAGCGCATTTACGTGTCGGTCATAAATACTCGTAGTTTTGGCCGATTCTGGCTAGTTTCATGGACTATTACTCACTGTTTTGGTGTCGCGGAGTGATTTCCACGATTGACGAACCCCGGGGTGCATTTACCTGTTGGTCATAAACACTCGCAGTTATTGCGGATTCTGCCTCATTTCATGGACTATTATTCACTGTTTTTGGGTCCGGGAGTGATTTCCACAATTGACGAACCCCGAGGTACGTTTACATGTCCGTCGTCAACACTCACAACTTTGGCCGATTCTGACCCGTTTCGTGGACTATTACTCACCGTTTTGGGGTCCCGAAGCAATTTCCATAGTTCTTGAACCCCAAAGTGCAATCACATGTCGGTCATCAACACCCATAGTTTTGGCCGATTCTGGCCCGTTTCATGAACTATTACTCACTGTTTTGGGGACCCGCACTAATTCCCACGAGTGACGAACCCCAGGGTGCGTTTATGTGTCGGTCATAAACACTTGCAGTTTTGGCCGATTCTGGCCCGTTTCGTGGACAATTACTCACTGTTTCGGTGTCCCGGACTTATTTCCACGATTGATGAACCCCGGAGCGCATTTACGTGTCGGTCATAAATACTCGTAGTTTTGGCCGATTCTGGCTAGTTTCATGGACTATTACTCACTGTTTTGGGGCCGCGGAGTGATTTCCATGATTGACGAACCCCGGGGTGCGTTTACGTGTCGGTCATCAACACTCGCAGTTTTGGCCGATTCTGGCCTGTTTCATGGACTATTACTGATTATTTTGGTGTCCCGGACTGATTTCCACGATTGACGAACCCCGGGGTGCGTTTACGTGTCGATCATAAACACTCGCAGTTTTGGCCGATTATGACAAGTTTCATGGACTATTACTCACTGTTTTGGGGACCGTGAGTGATTTCCATGATTGACCAATCCTGGGGTGCGTTTACGTGTCGGTCATCAACACCCGCAGTTTTGGCCGATTCTGGCTCGTTTCGTGGAATATTATTCACTGTTTTTGGGTCCCGGAGTGATTTCCATGATTGACGAACCCCGAGGTGCGTTTACATGTCCGTCGTCAAGACTCACAACTCTGGCAAATTCTGACCCGTTTCGTGGACTATTACTCACCGTTTTAGGGTCCCGGACTTATTTGCACGATTGATGAACCCTGGAGCGCGTTTACGTGTCGGTCATAAATACTCGCAGTTTTGGCCGATTCTGGCCAGTTTCTTGGACTATTACTCACTGTTTTGGGGTCCCGAAGTGATTTCCACGATTGACGAACCCCGGGGTGCGTTTACGTGTTGGTCATAAACACTCGCAGTTATTGCGGATTCTGCCTCATTTCATGGACTATTATTCACTGTTTTTGGGTCCCGGAGTGATTTCCACAATTGACGAACCCCGAGGTGCGTTTACATGTCTGTCGTCAACACTCACAACTTTGGCCAATTCTGACCCGTTTCGTGGACTATTACTCACCGTTTTGGGGTCCCGAAGCGATTTCCATAGTTCTTGAACCCCAAGGTGCAATTACATGTCGGTCATCAACACCCGTAGTTTTGGCCGATTCTGGGCCGTTTCATGAACTATTACTCACTGTTTTGGGGACCCGGACTAATTCCCACGATTGACGAACCCCGGGGTGCGTTTATGTGTCGGTCATAAACACTTGCAGTTTTGGCCGATTTTGGCCAGTTTCTTGGACTATTACTCACTGTTTTGGGGTCCCGAAGTGATTTCCACGATTGACGAACCCCGGCATGCGTTTACGTGTCGGTCATCAACACCCGCAGTTTTGGCCGATTCTGCCTCGTTTCATGGACTATTATTCACTGTTTTTGGGTCCCGGAGTGATATCCACAATTGACGAACCCCGAGGTGCGTTTACATGTCCGTCGTCAACACTCACAACTTTGGCCAATTCTGACCCGTTTCATGGACTATTACTCACCGTTTTGGGGTCCCGAAGCGATTTCCATAGTTCTTGAACCCCAAGGTGCAATTACATGTCGGTCATCAACACCCGTAGTTTTGGCCGATTCTGGCCCGTTTCATGAACTATTACTCACTGTTTTGGGGACCCGGAGTAATTCCTACGATTGACGAACCCCGGGGTGCGTTTATGTGTCGGTCATAAACACATGCAGTTTTGGCCGATTCTGGCCCGTTTCGTGGACAATTACTCACTGTTTCGGGGTCCCGGACTTATTTCCACGATTGATGAACCCCGGAGCGCATTTACGTGTCGGTCATAAATACTCGTAGTTTTGGCCGATTCTGGCTAGTTTCATGGACTATTACTCACTGTTTTGGTGTCGCGGAGTGATTTCCACGATTGACGAACCCCGGGGTGCATTTACCTGTTGGTCATAAACACTCGCAGTTATTGCGGATTCTGCCTCATTTCATGGACTATTATTCACTGTTTTTGGGTCCGGGAGTGATTTCCACAATTGACGAACCCCGAGGTACGTTTACATGTCCGTCGTCAACACTCACAACTTTGGCCGATTCTGACCCGTTTCGTGGACTATTACTCACCGTTTTGGGGTCCCGAAGCAATTTCCATAGTTCTTGAACCCCAAAGTGCAATCACATGTCGGTCATCAACACCCATAGTTTTGGCCGATTCTGGCCCGTTTCATGAACTATTACTCACTGTTTTGGGGACCCGCACTAATTCCCACGAGTGACGAACCCCAGGGTGCGTTTATGTGTCGGTCATAAACACTTGCAGTTTTGGCCGATTCTGGCCCGTTTCGTGGACAATTACTCACTGTTTCGGTGTCCCGGACTTATTTCCACGATTGATGAACCCCGGAGCGCATTTACGTGTCGGTCATAAATACTCGTAGTTTTGGCCGATTCTGGCTAGTTTCATGGACTATTACTCACTGTTTTGGGGCCGCGGAGTGATTTCCATGATTGACGAACCCCGGGGTGCGTTTACGTGTCGGTCATCAACACTCGCAGTTTTGGCCGATTCTGGCCTGTTTCATGGACTATTACTGATTGTTTTGGTGTCCCGGACTGATTTCCACGATTGACGAACCCCGGGGTGCGTTTACGTGTCGATCATAAACACTCGCAGTTTTGGCCGATTATGACAAGTTTCATGGACTATTACTCACTGTTTTGGGGACCGTGAGTGATTTCCATGATTGACCAATCCTGGGGTGCGTTTACGTGTCGGTCATCAACACCCGCAGTTTTGGCCGATTCTGGCTCGTTTCGTGGACTATTATTCACTGTTTTTGGGTCCCAGAGTGATTTCCATGATTGACGAACCCCGAGGTGCGTTTACATGTCCGTCGTCAACACTCACAACTCTGGCAAATTCTGACCCGTTTCGTGGACTATTACTCACCGTTTTAGGGTCCCGGACTTATTTGCACGATTGATGAACCCTGGAGCGCGTTTACGTGTCGGTCATAAATACTCGCAGTTTTGGCCGATTCTGGCCAGTTTCTTGGACTATTACTCACTGTTTTGGGGTCCCGAAGTGATTTCCACGATTGACGAACCCCGGGGTGCGTTTACGTGTTGGTCATAAACACTCGCAGTTATTGCGGATTCTGCCTCATTTCATGGACTATTATTCACTGTTTTTGGGTCCCGGAGTGATTTCCACAATTGACGAACCCCGAGGTGCGTTTACATGTCTGTCGTCAACACTCACAACTTTGGCCAATTCTGACCCGTTTCGTGGACTATTACTCACCGTTTTGGGGTCCCGAAGCGATTTCCATAGTTCTTGAACCCCAAGGTGCAATTACATGTCGGTCATCAACACCCGTAGTTTTGGCCGATTCTGGGCCGTTTCATGAACTATTACTCACTGTTTTGGGGACCCGGACTAATTCCCACGATTGACGAACCCCGGGGTGCGTTTATGTGTCGGTCATAAACACTTGCAGTTTTGGCCGATTTTGGCCAGTTTCTTGGACTATTACTCACTGTTTTGGGGTCCCGAAGTGATTTCCACGATTGACGAACCCCGGCATGCGTTTACGTGTCGGTCATCAACACCCGCAGTTTTGGCCGATTCTGCCTCGTTTCATGGACTATTATTCACTGTTTTTGGGTCCCGGAGTGATATCCACAATTGACGAACCCCGAGGTGCGTTTACATGTCCGTCGTCAACACTCACAACTTTGGCCAATTCTGACCCGTTTCATGGACTATTACTCACCGTTTTGGGGTCCCGAAGCAATTTCCATAGTTCTTGAACCCCAAGGTGCAATTACATGTCGGTCATCAACACCCGTAGTTTTGGCCGATTCTGGCCCGTTTCATGAACTATTACTCACTGTTTTGGGGACCCGGAGTAATTCCCACGATTGACGAACCCCAGGGTGCGTTTATGTGTCGGTCATAAACACTTGCAGTTTTGGCCGATTCTGGCCCGTTTCGTGGACAATTACTCACTGTTTCGGTGTCCCGGACTTATTTCCACGATTGATGAACCCCGGAGCGCATTTACGTGTCGGTCATAAATACTCGTAGTTTTGGCCGATTCTGGCTAGTTTCATGGACTATTACTCACTGTTTTGGGGCCGCGGAGTGATTTCCATGATTGACGAACCCCGGGGTGCGTTTACGTGTCGGTCATCAACACTCGCAGTTTTGGCCGATTCTGGCCTGTTTCATGGACTATTACTGATTGTTTTGGTGTCCCGGACTGATTTCCACGATTGACGAACCCCGGGGTGCGTTTACGTGTCGATCATAAACACTCGCAGTTTTGGCCGATTATGACAAGTTTCATGGACTATTACTCACTGTTTTGGGGACCGTGAGTGATTTCCATGATTGACCAATCCTGGGGTGCGTTTACGTGTCGGTCATCAACACCCGCAGTTTTGGCCGATTCTGGCTCGTTTCGTGGAATATTATTCACTGTTTTTGGGTCCCGGAGTGATTTCCATGATTGACGAACCCCGAGGTGCGTTTACATGTCCGTCGTCAAGACTCACAACTCTGGCAAATTCTGACCCGTTTCGTGGACTATTACTCACCGTTTTAGGGTCCCGGACTTATTTGCACGATTGATGAACCCTGGAGCGCGTTTACGTGTCGGTCATAAATACTCGCAGTTTTGGCCGATTCTGGCCAGTTTCTTGGACTATTACTCACTGTTTTGGGGTCCCGAAGTGATTTCCACGATTGACGAACCCCGGGGTGCGTTTACGTGTTGGTCATAAACACTCGCAGTTATTGCGGATTCTGCCTCATTTCATGGACTATTATTCACTGTTTTTGGGTCCCGGAGTGATTTCCACAATTGACGAACCCCGAGGTGCGTTTACATGTCTGTCGTCAACACTCACAACTTTGGCCAATTCTGACCCGTTTCGTGGACTATTACTCACCGTTTTGGGGTCCCGAAGCGATTTCCATAGTTCTTGAACCCCAAGGTGCAATTACATGTCGGTCATCAACACCCGTAGTTTTGGCCGATTCTGGGCCGTTTCATGAACTATTACTCACTGTTTTGGGGACCCGGACTAATTCCCACGATTGACGAACCCCGGGGTGCGTTTATGTGTCGGTCATAAACACTTGCAGTTTTGGCCGATTTTGGCCAGTTTCTTGGACTATTACTCACTGTTTTGGGGTCCCAAAGTGATTTCCACGATTGACGAACCCCGGCATGCGTTTACGTGTCGGTCATCAACACCCGCAGTTTTGGCCGATTCTGCCTCGTTTCATGGACTATTATTCACTGTTTTTGGGTCCCGGAGTGATATCCACAATTGACGAACCCCGAGGTGCGTTTACATGTCCGTCGTCAACACTCACAACTTTGGCCAATTCTGACCCGTTTCATGGACTATTACTCACCGTTTTGGGGTCCCGAAGCGATTTCCATAGTTCTTGAACCCCAAGGTGCAATTACATGTCGGTCATCAACACCCGTAGTTTTGGCCGATTCTGGCCCGTTTCATGAACTATTACTCACTGTTTTGGGGACCCGGAGTAATTCCCACGATTGACGAACCCCGGGGTGCGTTTATGTGTCGGTCATAAACACATGCAGTTTTGGCCGATTCTGGCCCGTTTCGTGGACAATTACTCACTGTTTCGGGGTCCCGGACTTATTTCCACGATTGATGAACCCCGGAGCGCATTTACGTGTCGGTCATAAATACTCGTAGTTTTGGCCGATTCTGGCTAGTTTCATGGACTATTACTCACTGTTTTGGTGTCGCGGAGTGATTTCCACGATTGACGAACCCCGGGGTGCATTTACCTGTTGGTCATAAACACTCGCAGTTATTGCGGATTCTGCCTCATTTCATGGACTATTATTCACTGTTTTTGGGTCCGGGAGTGATTTCCACAATTGACGAACCCCGAGGTACGTTTACATGTCCGTCGTCAACACTCACAACTTTGGCCGATTCTGACCCGTTTCGTGGACTATTACTCACCGTTTTGGGGTCCCGAAGCAATTTCCATAGTTCTTGAACCCCAAAGTGCAATCACATGTCGGTCATCAACACCCATAGTTTTGGCCGATTCTGGCCCGTTTCATGAACTATTACTCACTGTTTTGGGGACCCGCACTAATTCCCACGAGTGACGAACCCCAGGGTGCGTTTATGTGTCGGTCATAAACACTTGCAGTTTTGGCCGATTCTGGCCCGTTTCGTGGACAATTACTCACTGTTTCGGTGTCCCGGACTTATTTCCACGATTGATGAACCCCGGAGCGCATTTACGTGTCGGTCATAAATACTCGTAGTTTTGGCCGATTCTGGCTAGTTTCATGGACTATTACTCACTGTTTTGGGGCCGCGGAGTGATTTCCATGATTGACGAACCCCGGGGTGCGTTTACGTGTCGGTCATCAACACTCGCAGTTTTGGCCGATTCTGGCCTGTTTCATGGACTATTACTGATTGTTTTGGTGTCCCGGACTGATTTCCACGATTGACGAACCCCGGGGTGCGTTTACGTGTCGATCATAAACACTCGCAGTTTTGGCCGATTATGACAAGTTTCATGGACTATTACTCACTGTTTTGGGGACCGTGAGTGATTTCCATGATTGACCAATCCTGGGGTGCGTTTACGTGTCGGTCATCAACACCCGCAGTTTTGGCCGATTCTGGCTCGTTTCGTGGACTATTATTCACTGTTTTTGGGTCCCAGAGTGATTTCCATGATTGACGAACCCCGAGGTGCGTTTACATGTCCGTCGTCAACACTCACAACTCTGGCAAATTCTGACCCGTTTCGTGGACTATTACTCACCGTTTTAGGGTCCCGGACTTATTTGCACGATTGATGAACCCTGGAGCGCGTTTACGTGTCGGTCATAAATACTCGCAGTTTTGGCCGATTCTGGCCAGTTTCTTGGACTATTACTCACTGTTTTGGGGTCCCGAAGTGATTTCCACGATTGACGAACCCCGGGGTGCGTTTACGTGTTGGTCATAAACACTCGCAGTTATTGCGGATTCTGCCTCATTTCATGGACTATTATTCACTGTTTTTGGGTCCCGGAGTGATTTCCACAATTGACGAACCCCGAGGTGCGTTTACATGTCTGTCGTCAACACTCACAACTTTGGCCAATTCTGACCCGTTTCGTGGACTATTACTCACCGTTTTGGGGTCCCGAAGCGATTTCCATAGTTCTTGAACCCCAAGGTGCAATTACATGTCGGTCATCAACACCCGTAGTTTTGGCCGATTCTGGGCCGTTTCATGAACTATTACTCACTGTTTTGGGGACCCGGACTAATTCCCACGATTGACGAACCCCGGGGTGCGTTTATGTGTCGGTCATAAACACTTGCAGTTTTGGCCGATTTTGGCCAGTTTCTTGGACTATTACTCACTGTTTTGGGGTCCCGAAGTGATTTCCACGATTGACGAACCCCGGCGTGCGTTTACGTGTCGGTCATCAACACCCGCAGTTTTGGCCGATTCTGCCTCGTTTCATGGACTATTATTCACTGTTTTTGGGTCCCGGAGTGATTTCCACAATTGACGAACCCCGAGGTGCGTTTACATGTCCGTCGTCAACACTCACAACTTTGGCCAATTCTGACCCGTTTCATGGACTATTACTCACCGTTTTGGGGTCCCGAAGTGATTTCCACGATTGACGAATCCCGGGGTGCGTTTATGTGTTGGTCATAAACACTCGCAGTTATTGCGGATTCTGCCTCATTTCATGGACTATTATTCACTGTTTTTGGGTCCCGGAGTGATTTCCACAATTGACGAACCCCGAGGTGCGTTTACATGTCTGTCGTCAACACTCACAAGTTTGGCCAATTCTGACCCGTTTCGTGGACTATTACTCACCGTTTTGGGGTCCCGAAGCGATTTCCATAGTTCTTGAACCCCAAGGTGCAATTACATGTCGGTCATCAACACCCGTAGTTTTGGCCGATTCTGGCCTGTTTCATGAACTATTACTCACTGTTTTTGGGACCCGGACTAATTCCCACGATTGACGAACCCCGGGGTGCGTTTATGTGTCGGTCATAAACACTTGCAGTTTTGGCCGATTCTGGCCCGTTTCGTGGACAATTACTCACTGTTTCGGGGTCCCGGACTTATTTTCACGATTGATGTACACCGGAGCGCATTTACGTGTCGGTCATAAATACTCGTAGTTTTGGCTGATTCTGGCTAGTTTCATGGACTATTACTCACTGTTTTGGGGTCGCGGAGTGATTTCCACGATTGATGAACCCCGGGGTGCGTTTACGTGTCGGTCATAAATACTCACAGTTTTGGCCGATTCTGGCCAGTTTCTTGGACTATTACTCACTGTTTTGGGGTCCCGAAGTGAGTTCCACGATTGACGAACCCCGGCGTGCGTTTACGTGTCGGTCATCAACACCCGCAGTTTTGGCCGATTCTGCCCCGTTTCGTGGACTATTATTCACTGTTTTTGGGTCCCGGAGTGATTTCCACAATTGACGAACCCCGAGGTTCGTTTACATGTCCGTCGTCAACACTCACAACTTTGGCCAATTCTGACCCGTTTCATGGACTATTACTCACCGTTTTGGGGTCCCGAAGCGATTTCCATAGTTCTTGAACCCCAAGGTGCAATTACATGTCGGTCATCAACACCCGTAGTTTTGGCCGATTCTGGCCCGTTTCATGAACTATTACTCACTGTTTTGGGGACCCGGAGTAATTCCCACGATTGACGAACCCCGGTGTGCGTTTATGTGTCGGTCATAAACACATGCAGTTTTGGCCGATTTTGGCCCGTTTCGTGGACAATTACTCACTGTTTCGGGGTCCCGGACTTATTTCCACGATTGATGAACCCCGGAGCGCATTTACGTGTCGGTCATAAATACTCGTAGTTTTGGCCGATTCTGGCTAGTTTCATGGACTATTACTCACTGTTTTGGTGTCGCGGAGTGATTTCCACGATTGACGAACCCCGGGGTGCGTTTACCTGTTGGTCATAAACACTCGCAGTAATTGCGGATTCTGCCTCATTTCATGGACTATTATTCACTGTTTTTGGGTCCCGGAGTGATTTCCACAATTGACGAACCCCGAGGTGCGTTTACATGTCCGTCGTCAACACTCACAACTTTGGCCGATTCTGACCCGTTTCGTGGACTATTACTCACCGTTTTGGGGTCCCGAAGCGATTTCCATAGTTCTTGAACCCCAAAGTGCAATCACATGTCGGTCATCAACACCCATAGTTTTGGCCGATTCTGGCCCGTTTCATGAAATATTACTCACTGTTTTGGGGACCCGCACTAATTCCCACGAGTGACGAACCCCAGGGTGCGTTTATGTGTCGGTCATAAACACTTGCAGTTTTGGCCGATTCTGGCCCGTTTCGTGGACAATTACTCACTGTTTCGGGGTCCCGGACTTATTTCCACGATTGATGAACCCCGGAGCGCATTTACGTGTCGGTCATAAATACTCGTAGTTTTGGCCGATTCTGGCTAGTTTCATGGACTATTACTCACTGTTTTGGGGCCGCGGAGTGATTTCCACGATTGACGAACCCCGGGGTGCGTTTACGTGTCGGTCATCAACACTCGCAGTTTTGGCCGATTCTGGCCTGTTTCATGGACTATTACTGATTGTTTTGGTGTCCCGGACTGATTTCCACGATTGACGAACCCCGGGGTGCGTTTACGTGTCGATCATAAACACTCGCAGTTTTGGCCGATTATGACAAGTTTCATGGACTATTACTCACTGTTTTGGGGACCGTGGGTGATTTCCATGATTGACCAATCCTGGGGTGCGTTTACGTGTCGGTCATCAACACCCGCAGTTTTGGCCGATTCTGGCTCGTTTCGTGGACTATTATTCACTGTTTTTGGGTCCCGGAGTGATTTCCATGATTGACGAACCCCGAGGTGCGTTTACATGTCCGTTGTCAACACTCACAACTCTGGCAAATTCTGACCCGTTTCGTGGACTATTACTCACCGTTTTAGGGTCCCGGACTTATTTGCACGATTGATGAACCCTGGAGCGCGTTTACGTGTCGGTCATAAATACTCGCACTTTTGGCCGATTCTGGCCAGTTTCTTGGACTATTACTCACTGTTTTGGGGTCCCGAAGTGATTTCCACGATTGACGAACCCCGGGGTGCGTTTACGTTTTGGTCATATACACTCGCAGTTATTGCGGATTCTGCCTCATTTCATGGACTATTATTCACTGTTTTTGGGTCCCGGAGTGATTTCCACAATTGACGAACCCCGAGGTGCGTTTACATGTCTGTCGTCAACACTCACAACTTTGGCCAATTCTGACCCGTTTCGTGGACTATTACTCACCGTTTTGGGGTCCCGAAGCGATTTCCATAGTTCTTGAACCCCAAGGTGCAATTACATGTCGGTCATCAACACCCGTAGTTTTGGCCGATTCTGGGCCATTTCATGAACTATTACTCACTGTTTTGGGGACCCGGACTAATTCCCACGATTGACGAACCCCGGGGTGCGTTTATGTGTCGGTCATAAACACTTGCAGTTTTGGCCGATTCTGGCCCGTTTCGTGGACAATTACTCACTGTTTCGGGGTCCCGGACTTATTTCCACGATTGATGAACCCTGGAGCGCATTTACGTGTTGGTCATAAATACTCATAGTTTTGGCCGATTCTGGCTAGTTTCATGGACTATTACTCACTGTTTTGGGGTCGTGGAGTGATTTCCATGATTGATGAACCCCGGGGTGTGTTTACGTGTCGGTCATAAATACTCGCAGTTTTGGCCGATTCTGGCCAGTTTCTTGGACTATTACTCACTGTTTTGGGGTCCCGAAGTGATTTCCACGATTGACGAATCCCGGGGTGCGTTTATGTGTTGGTCATAAACACTCGCAGTTATTGCGGATTCTGCCTCATTTCATGGACTATTATTCGCTGTTTTTGGGTCCCGGAGTGATTTCCACAATTGACGAACCCCGAGGTGCGTTTACATGTCTGTCGTCCACACTCACAAGTTTGGCCAATTCTGACCCGTTTCGTGGACTATTACTCACCGTTTTGGGGTCCCGAAGCGATTTCCATAGTTCTTGAACCCCAAGGTGCAATTACATGTCGGTCATCAACACCCGTAGTTTTGGCCGATTCTGGCCTGTTTCATGAACTATTACTCACTGTTTTTGGGACCCGGACTAATTCCCACGATTGACGAACCCCGGGGTGCGTTTATGTGTCGGTCATAAACACTTGCAGTTTTGGCCGATTCTGGCCCGTTTCGTGGACAATTACTCACTGTTTCGGGGTCCCGGACTTATTTTCACGATTGATGTACACCGGAGCGCATTTACGTGTCGGTCATAAATACTCGTAGTTTTGGCTGATTCTGGCTAGTTTCATGGACTATTACTCACTGTTTTGGGGTCGCGGAGTGATTTCCACGATTGATGAACCCCGGGGTGCGTTTACGTGTCGGTCATAAATACTCACAGTTTTGGCCGATTCTGGCCAGTTTCTTGGACTATTACTCACTGTTTTGGGGTCCCGAAGTGAGTTCCACGATTGACGAACCCCGGCGTGCGTTTACGTGTCGGTCATCAACACCCGCAGTTTTGGCCGATTCTGCCCCGTTTCGTGGACTATTATTCACTGTTTTTGGGTCCCGGAGTGATTTCCACAATTGACGAACCCCGAGGTTCGTTTACATGTCCGTCGTCAACACTCACAACTTTGGCCAATTCTGACCCGTTTCATGGACTATTACTCACCGTTTTGGGGTCCCGAAGCGATTTCCATAGTTCTTGAACCCCAAGGTGCAATTACATGTCGGTCATCAACACCCGTAGTTTTGGCCGATTCTGGCCCGTTTCATGAACTATTACTCACTGTTTTGGGGACCCGGAGTAATTCCCACGATTGACGAACCCCGGGGTGCGTTTATGTGTCGGTCATAAACACATGCAGTTTTGGCCGATTTTGGCCCGTTTCGTGGACAATTACTCACTGTTTCGGGGTCCCGGACTTATTTCCACGATTGATGAACCCCGGAGCGCATTTACGTGTCGGTCATAAATACTCGTAGTTTTGGCCGATTCTGGCTAGTTTCATGGACTATTACTCACTGTTTTGGTGTCGCGGAGTGATTTCCACGATTGACGAACCCCGGGGTGCGTTTACCTGTTGGTCATAAACACTCACAGTTATTGCGGATTCTGCCTCATTTCATGGACTATTATTCACTGTTTTTGGGTCCCGGAGTGATTTCCACAATTGACGAACCCCGAGGTGCGTTTACATGTCCGTCGTCAACACTCACAACTTTGGCCGATTCTGACCCGTTTCGTGGACTATTACTCACCGTTTTGGGGTCCCGAAGCGATTTCCATAGTTCTTGAACCCCAAAGTGCAATCACATGTCGGTCATCAACACCCATAGTTTTGGCCGATTCTGGCCCGTTTCATGAAATATTACTCACTGTTTTGGGGACCCGCACTAATTCCCACGAGTGACGAACCCCAGGGTGCGTTTATGTGTCGGTCATAAACACTTGCAGTTTTGGCCGATTCTGGCCCGTTTCGTGGACAATTACTCACTGTTTCGGGGTCCCGGACTTATTTCCACGATTGATGAACCCCGGAGCGCATTTACGTGTCGGTCATAAATACTCGTAGTTTTGGCCGATTCTGGCTAGTTTCATGGACTATTACTCACTGTTTTGGGGCCGCGGATTGATTTCCACGATTGACGAACCCCGGGGTGCGTTTACGTGTCGGTCATCAACACTCGCAGTTTTGGCCGATTCTGGCCTGTTTCATGGACTATTACTGATTGTTTTGGTGTCCCGGACTGATTTCCACGATTGACGAACCCCGGGGTGCGTTTACGTGTCGATCATAAACACTCGCAGTTTTGGCCGATTATGACAAGTTTCATGGACTATTACTCACTGTTTTGGGGTCCGTGAGTGATTTCCATGATTGACATATCCTGGGGTGCGTTTACGTGTCGGTCATCAACACCCGCAGTTTTGGCCGATTCTGGCTCGTTTCGTGGACTATTATTCACTGTTTTTGGGTCCCGGAGTGATTTCCATGATTGACGAACCCCGAGGTGCGTTTACATGTCCGTCGTCAACACTCACAACTCTGGCAAATTCTGACCCGTTTCGTGGACTATTACTCACCGTTTTAGGGTCCCGGACTTATTTGCACGATTGATGAACCCTGGAGCGCGTTTACGTGTCGGTCATAAATACTCGCAGTTTTGGCCGATTCTGGCCAGTTTCTTGGACTATTACTCACTGTTTTGGGGTCCCGAAGTGATTTCCACGATTGACGAATCCCGGGGTGCGTTTATGTGTTGGTCATAAACACTCGCAGTTATTGCGGATTCTGCCTCATTTCATGGACTATTATTCGCTGTTTTTGGGTCCCGGAGTGATTTCCACAATTGACGAACCCCGAGGTGCGTTTACATGTCTGTCGTCAACACTCACAAGTTTGGCCAATTCTGACCCGTTTCGTGGACTATTACTCACCGTTTTGGGGTCCCGAAGCGATTTCCATAGTTCTTGAACCCCAAGGTGCAATTACATGTCGGTCATCAACACCCGTAGTTTTGGCCGATTCTGGCCTGTTTCATGAACTATTACTCACTGTTTTTGGGACCCGGACTAATTCCCACGATTGACGAACCCCGGGGTGCGTTTATGTGTCGGTCATAAACACTTGCAGTTTTGGCCGATTCTGGCCCGTTTCGTGGACAATTACTCACTGTTTCGGGGTCCCGGACTTATTTTCACGATTGATGTACACCGGAGCGCATTTACGTGTCGGTCATAAATACTCGTAGTTTTGGCTGATTCTGGCTAGTTTCATGGACTATTACTCACTGTTTTGGGGTCGCGGAGTGATTTCCACGATTGATGAACCCCGGGGTGCGTTTACGTGTCGGTCATAAATACTCACAGTTTTGGCCGATTCTGGCCAGTTTCTTGGACTATTACTCACTGTTTTGGGGTCCCGAAGTGAGTTCCACGATTGACGAACCCCGGCGTGCGTTTACGTGTCGGTCATCAACACCCGCAGTTTTGGCCGATTCTGCCCCGTTTCGTGGACTATTATTCACTGTTTTTGGGTCCCGGAGTGATTTCCACAATTGACGAACCCCGAGGTTCGTTTACATGTCCGTCGTCAACACTCACAACTTTGGCCAATTCTGACCCGTTTCATGGACTATTACTCACCGTTTTGGGGTCCCGAAGCGATTTCCATAGTTCTTGAACCCCAAGGTGCAATTACATGTCGGTCATCAACACCCGTAGTTTTGGCCGATTCTGGCCCGTTTCATGAACTATTACTCACTGTTTTGGGGACCCGGAGTAATTCCCACGATTGACGAACCCCGGGGTGCGTTTATGTGTCGGTCATAAACACATGCAGTTTTGGCCGATTTTGGCCCGTTTCGTGGACAATTACTCACTGTTTCGGGGTCCCGGACTTATTTCCACGATTGATGAACCCCGGAGCGCATTTACGTGTCGGTCATAAATACTCGTAGTTTTGGCCGATTCTGGCTAGTTTCATGGACTATTACTCACTGTTTTGGTGTCGCGGAGTGATTTCCACGATTGACGAACCCCGGGGTGCGTTTACCTGTTGGTCATAAACACTCACAGTTATTGCGGATTCTGCCTCATTTCATGGACTATTATTCACTGTTTTTGGGTCCCGGAGTGATTTCCACAATTGACGAACCCCGAGGTGCGTTTACATGTCCGTCGTCAACACTCACAACTTTGGCCGATTCTGACCCGTTTCGTGGACTATTACTCACCGTTTTGGGGTCCCGAAGCGATTTCCATAGTTCTTGAACCCCAAAGTGCAATCACATGTCGGTCATCAACACCCATAGTTTTGGCCGATTCTGGCCCGTTTCATGAAATATTACTCACTGTTTTGGGGACCCGCACTAATTCCCACGAGTGACGAACCCCAGGGTGCGTTTATGTGTCGGTCATAAACACTTGCAGTTTTGGCCGATTCTGGCCCGTTTCGTGGACAATTACTCACTGTTTCGGGGTCCCGGACTTATTTCCACGATTGATGAACCCCGGAGCGCATTTACGTGTCGGTCATAAATACTCGTAGTTTTGGCCGATTCTGGCTAGTTTCATGGACTATTACTCACTGTTTTGGGGCCGCGGATTGATTTCCACGATTGACGAACCCCGGGGTGCGTTTACGTGTCGGTCATCAACACTCGCAGTTTTGGCCGATTCTGGCCTGTTTCATGGACTATTACTGATTGTTTTGGTGTCCCGGACTGATTTCCACGATTGACGAACCCCGGGGTGCGTTTACGTGTCGATCATAAACACTCGCAGTTTTGGCCGATTATGACAAGTTTCATGGACTATTACTCACTGTTTTGGGGTCCGTGAGTGATTTCCATGATTGACATATCCTGGGGTGCGTTTACGTGTCGGTCATCAACACCCGCAGTTTTGGCCGATTCTGGCTCGTTTCGTGGACTATTATTCACTGTTTTTGGGTCCCGGAGTGATTTCCATGATTGACGAACCCCGAGGTGCGTTTACATGTCCGTCGTCAACACTCACAACTCTGGCAAATTCTGACCCGTTTCGTGGACTATTACTCACCGTTTTAGGGTCCCGGACTTATTTGCACGATTGATGAACCCTGGAGCGCGTTTACGTGTCGGTCATAAATACTCGCAGTTTTGGCCGATTCTGGCCAGTTTCTTGGACTATTACTCACTGTTTTGGGGTCCCGAAGTGATTTCCACGATTGACGAATCCCGGGGTGCGTTTATGTGTTGGTCATAAACACTCGCAGTTATTGCGGATTCTGCCTCATTTCATGGACTATTATTCGCTGTTTTTGGGTCCCGGAGTGATTTCCACAATTGACGAACCCCGAGGTGCGTTTACATGTCTGTCGTCAACACTCACAAGTTTGGCCAATTCTGACCCGTTTCGTGGACTATTACTCACCGTTTTGGGGTCCCGAAGCGATTTCCATAGTTCTTGAACCCCAAGGTGCAATTACATGTCGGTCATCAACACCCGTAGTTTTGGCCGATTCTGGCCTGTTTCATGAACTATTACTCACTGTTTTTGGGACCCGGACTAATTCCCACGATTGACGAACCCCGGGGTGCGTTTATGTGTCGGTCATAAACACTTGCAGTTTTGGCCGATTCTGGCCCGTTTCGTGGACAATTACTCACTGTTTCGGGGTCCCGGACTTATTTTCACGATTGATGTACACCGGAGCGCATTTACGTGTCGGTCATAAATACTCGTAGTTTTGGCTGATTCTGGCTAGTTTCATGGACTATTACTCACTGTTTTGGGGTCGCGGAGTGATTTCCACGATTGATGAACCCCGGGGTGCGTTTACGTGTCGGTCATAAATACTCACAGTTTTGGCCGATTCTGGCCAGTTTCTTGGACTATTACTCACTGTTTTGGGGTCCCGAAGTGAGTTCCACGATTGACGAACCCCGGCGTGCGTTTACGTGTCGGTCATCAACACCCGCAGTTTTGGCCGATTCTGCCCCGTTTCGTGGACTATTATTCACTGTTTTTGGGTCCCGGAGTGATTTCCACAATTGACGAACCCCGAGGTTCGTTTACATGTCCGTCGTCAACACTCACAACTTTGGCCAATTCTGACCCGTTTCATGGACTATTACTCACCGTTTTGGGGTCCCGAAGCGATTTCCATAGTTCTTGAACCCCAAGGTGCAATTACATGTCGGTCATCAACACCCGTAGTTTTGGCCGATTCTGGCCCGTTTCATGAACTATTACTCACTGTTTTGGGGACCCGGAGTAATTCCCACGATTGACGAACCCCGGGGTGCGTTTATGTGTCGGTCATAAACACATGCAGTTTTGGCCGATTTTGGCCCGTTTCGTGGACAATTACTCACTGTTTCGGGGTCCCGGACTTATTTCCACGATTGATGAACCCCGGAGCGCATTTACGTGTCGGTCATAAATACTCGTAGTTTTGGCCGATTCTGGCTAGTTTCATGGACTATTACTCACTGTTTTGGTGTCGCGGAGTGATTTCCACGATTGACGAACCCCGGGGTGCGTTTACCTGTTGGTCATAAACACTCGCAGTAATTGCGGATTCTGCCTCATTTCATGGACTATTATTCACTGTTTTTGGGTCCCGGAGTGATTTCCACAATTGACGAACCCCGAGGTGCGTTTACATGTCCGTCGTCAACACTCACAACTTTGGCCGATTCTGACCCGTTTCGTGGACTATTACTCACCGTTTTGGGGTCCCGAAGCGATTTCCATAGTTCTTGAACCCCAAAGTGCAATCACATGTCGGTCATCAACACCCATAGTTTTGGCCGATTCTGGCCCGTTTCATGAAATATTACTCACTGTTTTGGGGACCCGCACTAATTCCCACGATTGACGAATCCCGGGGTGCGTTTATGTGTCGGTCATAAACACTTGCAGTTTTGGCCGATTCTGGCCCGTTTCGTGGACAATTACTCACTGTTTCGGGGTCCCGGACTTATTTCCACGATTGATGAACCCCGGAGCGCATTTACGTGTCGGTCATAAATACTCGTAGTTTTGGCCGATTCTGGCTAGTTTCATGGACTATTACTCACTGTTTTGGGGCCGCGGATTGATTTCCACGATTGACGAACCCCGGGGTGCGTTTACGTGTCGGTCATAAACACTCGCAGTTTTGGCCGATTATGACAAGTTTCATGGACTATTACTCACTGTTTTGGGGTCCGTGAGTGATTTCCATGATTGACATATCCTGGGGTGCGTTTACGTGTCGGTCATCAACACCCGCAGTTTTGGCCGATTCTGGCTCGTTTCGTGGACTATTATTCACTGTTTTTGGGTCCCGGAGTGATTTCCATGATTGACGAACCCCGAGGTGCGTTTACATGTCCGTCGTCAACACTCACAACTCTGGCAAATTCTGACCCGTTTCGTGGACTATTACTCACCGTTTTAGGGTCCCGGACTTATTTGCACGATTGATGAACCCTGGAGCGCGTTTACGTGTCGGTCATAAATACTCGCAGTTTTGGCCGATTCTGGCCAGTTTCTTGGACTATTACTCACTGTTTTGGGGTCCCGAAGTGATTTCCACGATTGACGAACCCCGGGGTGCGTTTACATGTTGGTCATAAACACTCGCAGTTATTGCGGATTCTGCCTCATTTCATGGACTATTATTCACTATTTTTGGGTCCCGGAGTGATTTCCACAATTGACGAACCCCGAGGTGCGTTTACATGTCCGTCGTCAACACTCACAACTTTGGCCAATTCTGACCCGTTTCGTGGACTATTACTCACCGTTTTGGGGTCCCGAAGCGATTTCCATAGTTCTTGAATCCCAATGTGCAATTAGATGTCGGTCATCAACACCCGTAGTTTTGGCCGATTCTGGGCCGTTTCATGAACTATTACTCACTGTTTTGGGGACCTGGACTAATTCCCACGATTGACGAACCCCGGGGTGCGTTTACGTGTCGATCATAAACACTCGCAGTTTTGGCCGATTATGACAAGTTTCATGGACTATTACTCACTGTTTTGGGGTCCGTGAGTGATTTCCATGATTGACATATCCTGGGGTGCGTTTACGTGTCGGTCATCAACACCCGCAGTTTTGGCCGATTCTGGCTCGTTTCGTGGACTATTATTCACTGTTTTTGGGTCCCGGAGTGATTTCCATGATTGACGAACCCCGAGGTGCGTTTACATGTCCGTCGTCAACACTCACAACTCTGGCAAATTCTGACCCGTTTCGTGGACTATTACTCACCGTTTTAGGGTCCCGGACTTATTTGCACGATTGATGAACCCTGGAGCGCGTTTACGTGTCGGTCATAAATACTCGCAGTTTTGGCCGATTCTGGCCAGTTTCTTGGACTATTACTCACTGTTTTGGGGTCCCGAAGTGATTTCCACGATTGACGAACCCCGGGGTGCGTTTACATGTTGGTCATAAACACTCGCAGTTATTGCGGATTCTGCCTCATTTCATGGACTATTATTCACTGTTTTTGGGTCCCGGAGTGATTTCCACAATTGACGAACCCCGAGGTGCGTTTACATGTCCGTCGTCAACACTCACAACTTTGGCCAATTCTGACCCGTTTCGTGGACTATTACTCACCGTTTTGGGGTCCCGAAGCGATTTCCATAGTTCTTGAATCCCAATGTGCAATTAGATGTCGGTCATCAACACCCGTAGTTTTGGCCGATTCTGGGCCGTTTCATGAACTATTACTCACTGTTTTGGGGACCTGGACTAATTCCCACGATTGACGAACCCCGGGGTGCGTTTATGTGTCGGTCATAAACACTCGCAGTTTTGGCCGATTATGACAAGTTTCATGGACTATTACTCACTGTTTTGGGGTCCGTGAGTGATTTCCATGATTGACATATCCTGGGGTGCGTTTACGTGTCGGTCATCAACACCCGCAGTTTTGGCCGATTCTGGCTCGTTTCGTGGACTATTATTCACTGTTTTTGGGTCCCGGAGTGATTTCCATGATTGACGAACCCCGAGGTGCGTTTACATGTCCGTCGTCAACACTCACAACTCTGGCAAATTCTGACCCGTTTCGTGGACTATTACTCACCGTTTTAGGGTCCCGGACTTATTTGCACGATTGATGAACCCTGGAGCGCGTTTACGTGTCGGTCATAAATACTCGCAGTTTTGGCCGATTCTGGCCAGTTTCTTGGACTATTACTCACTGTTTTGGGGTCCCGAAGTGATTTCCACGATTGACGAACCCCGGGGTGCGTTTACATGTTGGTCATAAACACTCGCAGTTATTGCGGATTCTGCCTCATTTCATGGACTATTATTCACTGTTTTTGGGTCCCGGAGTGATTTCCACAATTGACGAACCCCGAGGTGCGTTTACATGTCCGTCGTCAACACTCACAACTTTGGCCAATTCTGACCCGTTTCGTGGACTATTACTCACCGTTTTGGGGTCCCGAAGCGATTTCCATAGTTCTTGAATCCCAATGTGCAATTAGATGTCGGTCATCAACACCCGTAGTTTTGGCCGATTCTGGGCCGTTTCATGAACTATTACTCACTGTTTTGGGGACCTGGACTAATTCCCACGATTGACGAACCCCGGGGTGCGTTTATGTGTCGGTCATAAACACTTGCAGTTTTGGCCGATTCTGGCCCGTTTCGTGGACAATTACTCACTGTTTCGGGGTCCCGGACTTATTTCCACGATTGATGAACCCTGGAGCGCATTTACGTGTCGGTCATAAATACTCATAGTTTTGGCCGATTCTGGCTAGTTTCATGGACTATTACTCACTGTTTTGGGGTCGTGGAGTGATTTCCATGATTGATGAACCCCGGGGTGTGTTTACGTGTCGGTCATAAATACTCGCAGTTTTGGCCGATTCTGGCCAGTTTCTTGGACTATTACTCACTGTTTTGGGGTCCCGAAGTGATTTCCACGATTGACGAATCCCGGGGTGCGTTTATGTGTTGGTCATAAACACTCGCAGTTATTGCGGATTCTGCCTCATTTCATGGACTATTATTCATTGTTTTTGGGTCCCGGAGTGATTTCCACAATTGACGAACCCCGAGGTGCGTTTACATGTCTGTCGTCAACACTCACAAGTTTGGCCAATTCTGACCCGTTTCGTGGACTATTACTCACCGTTTTGGGGTCCCGAAGCGATTTCCATAGTTCTTGAACCCCAAGGTGCAATTACATGTCGGTCATCAACACCCGTAGTTTTGGCCGATTCTGGCCTGTTTCATGAACTATTACTCACTGTTTTTGGGACCCGGACTAATTCCCACGATTGACGAACCCCGGGGTGCGTTTATGTGTCGGTCATAAACACTTGCAGTTTTGGCCGATTCTGGCCCGTTTCGTGGACAATTACTCACTGTTTCGGGGTCCCGGACTTATTTTCACGATTGATGTACACCGGAGCGCATTTACGTGTCGGTCATAAATACTCGTAGTTTTGGCTGATTCTGGCTAGTTTCATGGACTATTACTCACTGTTTTGGGGTCGCGGAGTGATTTCCACGATTGATGAACCCCGGGGTGCGTTTACGTGTCGGTCATAAATACTCACAGTTTTGGCCGATTCTGGCCAGTTTCTTGGACTATTACTCACTGTTTTGGGGTCCCGAAGTGAGTTCCACGATTGACGAACCCCGGCGTGCGTTTACGTGTCGGTCATCAACACCCGCAGTTTTGGCCGATTCTGCCCCGTTTCGTGGACTATTATTCACTGTTTTTGGGTCCCGGAGTGATTTCCACAATTGACGAACCCCGAGGTGCGTTTACATGTCCGTCGTCAACACTCACAACTTTGGCCGATTCTGACCCGTTTCGTGGACTATTACTCACCGTTTTGGGGTCCCGAAGCGATTTCCATAGTTCTTGAACCCCAAAGTGCAATCACATGTCGGTCATCAACACCCATAGTTTTGGCCGATTCTGGCCCGTTTCATGAAATATTACTCACTGTTTTGGGGACCCGCACTAATTCCCACGATTGACGAATCCCGGGGTGCGTTTATGTGTCGGTCATAAACACTTGCAGTTTTGGCCGATTCTGGCCCGTTTCGTGGACAATTACTCACTGTTTCGGGGTCCCGGACTTATTTCCACGATTGATGAACCCCGGAGCGCATTTACGTGTCGGTCATAAATACTCGTAGTTTTGGCCGATTCTGGCTAGTTTCATGGACTATTACTCACTGTTTTGGGGCCGCGGATTGATTTCCACGATTGACGAACCCCGGGGTGCGTTTACGTGTCGGTCATCAACACTCGCAGTTTTGGCCGATTCTGGCCTGTTTCATGGACTATTACTGATTGTTTTGGTGTCCCGGACTGATTTCCACGATTGACGAACCCCGGGGTGCGTTTACGTGTCGATCATAAACACTCGCAGTTTTGGCCGATTATGACAAGTTTCATGGACTATTACTCACTGTTTTGGGGTCCGTGAGTGATTTCCATGATTGACATATCCTGGGGTGCGTTTACGTGTCGGTCATCAACACCCGCAGTTTTGGCCGATTCTGGCTCGTTTCGTGGACTATTATTCACTGTTTTTGGGTCCCGGAGTGATTTCCATGATTGACGAACCCCGAGGTGCGTTTACATGTCCGTCGTCAACACTCACAACTCTGGCAAATTCTGACCCGTTTCGTGGACTATTACTCACCGTTTTAGGGTCCCGGACTTATTTGCACGATTGATGAACCCTGGAGCGCGTTTACGTGTCGGTCATAAATACTCGCAGTTTTGGCCGATTCTGGCCAGTTTCTTGGACTATTACTCACTGTTTTGGGGTCCCGAAGTGATTTCCACGATTGACGAACCCCGGGGTGCGTTTACATGTTGGTCATAAACACTCGCAGTTATTGCGGATTCTGCCTCATTTCATGGACTATTATTCACTGTTTTTGGGTCCCGGAGTGATTTCCACAATTGACGAACCCCGAGGTGCGTTTACATGTCCGTCGTCAACACTCACAACTTTGGCCAATTCTGACCCGTTTCGTGGACTATTACTCACCGTTTTGGGGTCCCGAAGCGATTTCCATAGTTCTTGAATCCCAATGTGCAATTAGATGTCGGTCATCAACACCCGTAGTTTTGGCCGATTCTGGGCCGTTTCATGAACTATTACTCACTGTTTTGGGGACCTGGACTAATTCCCACGATTGACGAACCCCGGGGTGCGTTTATGTGTCGGTCATAAACACTCGCAGTTTTGGCCGATTATGACAAGTTTCATGGACTATTACTCACTGTTTTGGGGTCCGTGAGTGATTTCCATGATTGACATATCCTGGGGTGCGTTTACGTGTCGGTCATCAACACCCGCAGTTTTGGCCGATTCTGGCTCGTTTCGTGGACTATTATTCACTGTTTTTGGGTCCCGGAGTGATTTCCATGATTGACGAACCCCGAGGTGCGTTTACATGTCCGTCGTCAACACTCACAACTCTGGCAAATTCTGACCCGTTTCGTGGACTATTACTCACCGTTTTAGGGTCCCGGACTTATTTGCACGATTGATGAACCCTGGAGCGCGTTTACGTGTCGGTCATAAATACTCGCAGTTTTGGCCGATTCTGGCCAGTTTCTTGGACTATTACTCACTGTTTTGGGGTCCCGAAGTGATTTCCACGATTGACGAACCCCGGGGTGCGTTTACATGTTGGTCATAAACACTCGCAGTTATTGCGGATTCTGCCTCATTTCATGGACTATTATTCACTGTTTTTGGGTCCCGGAGTGATTTCCACAATTGACGAACCCCGAGGTGCGTTTACATGTCCGTCGTCAACACTCACAACTTTGGCCAATTCTGACCCGTTTCGTGGACTATTACTCACCGTTTTGGGGTCCCGAAGCGATTTCCATAGTTCTTGAATCCCAATGTGCAATTAGATGTCGGTCATCAACACCCGTAGTTTTGGCCGATTCTGGGCCGTTTCATGAACTATTACTCACTGTTTTGGGGACCTGGACTAATTCCCACGATTGACGAACCCCGGGGTGCGTTTATGTGTCGGTCATAAACACTTGCAGTTTTGGCCGATTCTGGCCCGTTTCGTGGACAATTACTCACTGTTTCGGGGTCCCGGACTTATTTCCACGATTGATGAACCCTGGAGCGCATTTACGTGTCGGTCATAAATACTCATAGTTTTGGCCGATTCTGGCTAGTTTCATGGACTATTACTCACTGTTTTGGGGTCGTGGAGTGATTTCCATGATTGATGAACCCCGGGGTGTGTTTACGTGTCGGTCATAAATACTCGCAGTTTTGGCCGATTCTGGCCAGTTTCTTGGACTATTACTCACTGTTTTGGGGTCCCGAAGTGATTTCCACGATTGACGAATCCCGGGGTGCGTTTATGTGTTGGTCATAAACACTCGCAGTTATTGCGGATTCTGCCTCATTTCATGGACTATTATTCATTGTTTTTGGGTCCCGGAGTGATTTCCACAATTGACGAACCCCGAGGTGCGTTTACATGTCTGTCGTCAACACTCACAAGTTTGGCCAATTCTGACCCGTTTCGTGGACTATTACTCACCGTTTTGGGGTCCCGAAGCGATTTCCATAGTTCTTGAACCCCAAGGTGCAATTACATGTCGGTCATCAACACCCGTAGTTTTGGCCGATTCTGGCCTGTTTCATGAACTATTACTCACTGTTTTTGGGACCCGGACTAATTCCCACGATTGACGAACCCCGGGGTGCGTTTATGTGTCGGTCATAAACACTTGCAGTTTTGGCCGATTCTGGCCCGTTTCGTGGACAATTACTCACTGTTTCGGGGTCCCGGACTTATTTTCACGATTGATGTACACCGGAGCGCATTTACGTGTCGGTCATAAATACTCGTAGTTTTGGCTGATTCTGGCTAGTTTCATGGACTATTACTCACTGTTTTGGGGTCGCGGAGTGATTTCCACGATTGATGAACCCCGGGGTGCGTTTACGTGTCGGTCATAAATACTCACAGTTTTGGCCGATTCTGGCCAGTTTCTTGGACTATTACTCACTGTTTTGGGGTCCCGAAGTGAGTTCCACGATTGACGAACCCCGGCGTGCGTTTACGTGTCGGTCATCAACACCCGCAGTTTTGGCCGATTCTGCCCCGTTTCGTGGACTATTATTCACTGTTTTTGGGTCCCGGAGTGATTTCCACAATTGACGAACCCCGAGGTTCGTTTACATGTCCGTCGTCAACACTCACAACTTTGGCCAATTCTGACCCGTTTCATGGACTATTACTCACCGTTTTGGGGTCCCGAAGCGATTTCCATAGTTCTTGAACCCCAAGGTGCAATTACATGTCGGTCATCAACACCCGTAGTTTTGGCCGATTCTGGCCCGTTTCATGAACTATTACTCACTGTTTTGGGGACCCGGAGTAATTCCCACGATTGACGAACCCCGGGGTGCGTTTATGTGTCGGTCATAAACACATGCAGTTTTGGCCGATTTTGGCCCGTTTCGTGGACAATTACTCACTGTTTCGGGGTCCCGGACTTATTTCCATGATTGATGAACCCCGGAGCGCATTTACGTGTCGGTCATAAATACTCGTAGTTTTGGCCGATTCTGGCTAGTTTCATGGACTATTACTCACTGTTTTGGTGTCGCGGAGTGATTTCCACGATTGACGAACCCCGGGGTGCGTTTACCTGTTGGTCATAAACACTCGCAGTTATTGCGGATTCTGCCTCATTTCATGGACTATTATTCACTGTTTTTGGGTCCCGGAGTGATTTCCACAATTGACGAACCCCGAGGTGCGTTTACATGTCCGTCGTCAACACTCACAACTTTGGCCGATTCTGACCCGTTTCGTGGACTATTACTCACCGTTTTGGGGTCCCGAAGCGATTTCCATAGTTCTTGAACCCCAAAGTGCAATCACATGTCGGTCATCAACACCCATAGTTTTGGCCGATTCTGGCCCGTTTCATGAAATATTACTCACTGTTTTGGGGACCCGCACTAATTCCCACGAGTGACGAACCCCAGGGTGCGTTTATGTGTCGGTCATAAACACTTGCAGTTTTGGCCGATTCTGGCCCGTTTCGTGGACAATTACTCACTGTTTCGGGGTCCCGGACTTATTTCCACGATTGATGAACCCCGGAGCGCATTTACGTGTCGGTCATAAATACTCGTAGTTTTGGCCGATTCTGGCTAGTTTCATGGACTATTACTCACTGTTTTGGGGCCGCGGATTGATTTCCACGATTGACGAACCCCGGGGTGCGTTTACGAGTCGGTCATCAACACTCGCAGTTTTGGCCGATTCTGGCCTGTTTCATGGACTATTACTGATTGTTTTGGTGTCCCGGACTGATTTCCACGATTGACGAACCCCGGGGTGCGTTTACGTGTCGATCATAAACACTCGCAGTTTTGGCCGATTATGACAAGTTTCATGGACTATTACTCACTGTTTTGGGGTCCGTGAGTGATTTCCATGATTGACATATCCTGGGGTGCGTTTACGTGTCGGTCATCAACACCCGCAGTTTTGGCCGATTCTGGCTCGTTTCGTGGACTATTATTCACTGTTTTTGGGTCCCGGAGTGATTTCCACGATTGACGAACCCCGAGGTGCGTTTACATGTCCGTCGTCAACACTCACAACTCTGGCAAATTCTGACCCGTTTCGTGGACTATTACTCACCGTTTTAGGGTCCCGGACTTATTTGCACGATTGATGAACCCTGGAGCGCGTTTACGTGTCGGTCATAAATACTCGCAGTTTTGGCCGATTCTGGCCAGTTTCTTGGACTATTACTCACTGTTTTGGGGTCCCGAAGTGATTTCCACGATTGACGAACCCCGGGGTGCGTTTACATGTTGGTCATAAACACTCGCAGTTATTGCGGATTCTGCCTCATTTCATGGACTATTATTCACTGTTTTTGGGTCCCGGAGTGATTTCCACAATTGACGAACCCCGAGGTGCGTTTACATGTCCGTCGTCAACACTCACAACTTTGGCCAATTCTGACCCGTTTCGTGGACTATTACTCACCGTTTTGGGGTCCCGAAGCGATTTCCATAGTTCTTGAATCCCAATGTGCAATTAGATGTCGGTCATCAACACCCGTAGTTTTGGCCGATTCTGGGCCGTTTCATGAACTATTACTCACTGTTTTGGGGACCTGGACTAATTCCCACGATTGACGAACCCCGGGGTGCGTTTATGTGTCGGTCATAAACACTTGCAGTTTTGGCCGATTCTGGCCCGTTTCGTGGACAATTACTCACTGTTTCGGGGTCCCGGACTTATTTCCACGATTGATGAACCCTGGAGCGCATTTACGTGTCGGTCATAAATACTCATAGTTTTGGCCGATTCTGGCTAGTTTCATGGACTATTACTCACTGTTTTGGGGTCGTGGAGTGATTTCCATGATTGATGAACCCCGGGGTGTGTTTACGTGTCGGTCATAAATACTCGCAGTTTTGGCCGATTCTGGCCAGTTTCTTGGACTATTACTCACTGTTTTGGGGTCCCGAAGTGATTTCCACGATTGACGAATCCCGGGGTGCGTTTATGTGTTGGTCATAAACACTCGCAGTTATTGCGGATTCTGCCTCATTTCATGGACTATTATTCATTGTTTTTGGGTCCCGGAGTGATTTCCACAATTGACGAACCCCGAGGTGCGTTTACATGTCTGTCGTCAACACTCACAAGTTTGGCCAATTCTGACCCGTTTCGTGGACTATTACTCACCGTTTTGGGGTCCCGAAGCGATTTCCATAGTTCTTGAACCCCAAGGTGCAATTACATGTCGGTCATCAACACCCGTAGTTTTGGCTGATTCTGGCCTGTTTCATGAACTATTACTCACTGTTTTTGGGACCCGGACTAATTCCCACGATTGACGAACCCCGGGGTGCGTTTATGTGTCGGTCATAAACACTTGCAGTTTTGGCCGCTTCTGGCCCGTTTCGTGGACAATTACTCACTGTTTCGGGGTCCCGGACTTATTTTCACGATTGATGTACGCCGGAGCGCATTTACGTGTCGGTCATAAATACTCGTAGTTTTGGCTGATTCTGGCTAGTTTCATGGACTATTACTCACTGTTTTGGGGTCGCGGAGTGATTTCCACGATTGATGAACCCCGGGGTGCGTTTACGTGTCGGTCATAAATACTCGCAGTTTTGGCAGATTCTGGCCAGTTTCTTGGACTATTACTCACTGTTTTGGGGTCCCGAAGTGATTTCCATGATTGACGAACCCCGGCGTGCGTTTACGTGTCGGTCATCAACACCCGCAGTTTTGGCCGATTCTGCCTCGTTTCGTGGACTATTATTCACTGTTTTTGGGTCCCGGAGTGATTTCCACAATTGACGAACCCCGAGGTGCGTTTACATGTCCGTCGTCAACACTCACAACTTTGGCCAATTCTGACCCGTTTCATGGACTATTACTCACCGTTTTGGGGTCCCGAAGCGATTTCCATAGTTCTTGAACCCCAAGGTGCAATTACATGTCGGTCATCAACACCCGTAGTTTTGGCCGATTCTGGCCCGTTTCATGAACTATTACTCACTGTTTTGGGGACCCGGAGTAATTCCCACGATTGACGAACCCCGGGGTGTGTTTATGTGTCGGTCATAAACACATGCAGTTTTGGCCGATTCTGGCCCGTTTCGTGGACAATTACTCACTGTTTCGGGGTCCCGGACTTATTTCCACGATTGATGAACCCCGGAGCGCATTTACGTGTCGGTCATAATTACTCGTAGTTTTGGCCGATTCTGGCTAGTTTCATGGACTATTACTCACTGTTTTGGTGTCGCGGAGTGATTTCCACGATTGACGAACCCCGGGGTGCGTTTACCTGTTGGTCATAAACACTCGCAGTTATTGCGGATTCTGCCTCATTTCATGGACTATTATTCACTGTTTTTGGGTCCCGGAGTGATTTCCACAATTGACGAACCCCGAGGTGCGTTTACATGTCCGTCGTCAACACTCACAACTTTGGCCGATTCTGACCCGTTTCGTGGACTATTACTCACCGTTTTGGGGTCCCGAAGCGATTTCCATAGTTCTTGAACCCCAAAGTGCAATCACATGTCGGTCATCAACACCCATAGTTTTGGCCGATTCTGGCCCGTTTCATGAACTATTACTCACTGTTTTGGGGACCCGCACTAATTCCCACGAGTGACGAACCCCAGGGTGCGTTTATGTGTCGGTCATAAACACTTGCAGTTTTGGCCGATTCTGGCCCGTTTCGTGGACAATTACTCACTGTTTCGGGGTCCCGGACTTATTTCCACGATTGATGAACCCCGGAGCGCATTTACGTGTCGGTCATAAATACTCGTAGTTTTGGCCGATTCTGGCTAGTTTCATGGACTATTACTCACTGTTTTGGGGCCGCGGAGTGATTTCCACGATTGACGAACCCCGGGGTGCGTTTACGTGTCGGTCATCAACACTCGCAGTTTTGGCCGATTCTGGCCTGTTTCATGGACTATTACTGATTGTTTTGGTGTCCCGGACTGATTTCCACGATTGACGAACCCCGGGGTGCGTTTACGTGTCGATCATAAACACTCGCAGTTTTGGCCGATTATGACAAGTTTCATGGACTATTACTCACTGTTTTGGGGTCCGTGAGTGATTTCCATGATTGACCAATCCTGGGGTGCGTTTACGTGTCGGTCATCAACACCCGCAGTTTTGGCCGATTCTGGCTCGTTTCGTGGACTATTATTCACTGTTTTTGGGTCCCGGAGTGATTTCCAAGATTGACGAACCCCGAGGTGCGTTTACATGTCCGTCGTCAACACTCACAACTCTGGCAAATTCTGACCCGTTTCGTGGACTATTACTCACCGTTTTAGGGTCCCGGACTTATTTGCACGATTGATGAACCCTGGAGCGCGTTTACGTGTCGGTCATAAATACTCGCAGTTTTGGCCGATTCTGGCCAGTTTCTTGGACTATTACTCACTGTTTTGGGGTCCCGAAGTGATTTCCACGATTGACGAACCCCGGGGTGCGTTTACGTGTTGGTCATAAACACTCGCAGTTATTGCGGATTCTGCCTCATTTCATGGACTATTATTCACTGTTTTTGGGTCCCGGAGTGATTTCCACAATTGACGAACCCCGAGGTGCGTTTACATGTCCGTCGTCAACACTCACAACTTTGGCCAATTCTGACCCGTTTCGTGGACTATTACTCACCGTTTTGGGGTCCCGAAGCGATTTCCATAGTTCTTGAACCCCAATGTGCAATTAGATGTCGGTCATCAACACCCGTAGTTTTGGCCGATTCTGGGCCGTTTCATGAACTATTACTCACTGTTTTGGGGACCCGGACTAATTCCCACGATTGACGAACCCCGGGGTGTGTTTATGTGTCGGTCATAAACACATGCAGTTTTGGCCGATTCTGGCCAGTTTCTTGGACAATTACTCACTGTTTCGGGGTCCCGGACTTATTTCCACGATTGATGAACCCCGGAGCGCATTTACGTGCCGGTCATAATTACTCGTAGTTTTGGCCGATTCTGGCTAGTTTCATGGACTATTACTCACTGTTTTGGTGTCGCGGAGTGATTTCCACGATTGACGAACCCCGGGGTGCGTTTACCTGTTGGTCATAAACACTCGCAGTTATTGCGGATTCTGCCTCATTTCATGGACTATTATTCACTGTTTTTGGGTCCCGGAGTGATTTCCACAATTGACGAACCCCGAGGTGCGTTTACATGTCCGTCGTCAACACTCACAACTTTGGCCGATTCTGACCCGTTTCGTGGACTATTACTCACCGTTTTGGGGTCCCGAAGCGATTTCCATAGTTCTTGAACCCCAAAGTGCAATCACATGTCGGTCATCAACACCCATAGTTTTGGCCGATTCTGGCCCGTTTCATGAACTATTACTCACTGTTTTGGGGACCCGCACTAATTCCCACGAGTGACGAACCCCAGGGTGCGTTTATGTGTCGGTCATAAACACTTGCAGTTTTGGCCGATTCTGGCCCGTTTCGTGGACAATTACTCACTGTTTCGTGGTCCCGGACTTATTTCCACGATTGATGAACCCCGGAGCGCATTTACGTGTCGGTCATAAATACTCGTAGTTTTGGCCGATTCTGGCTAGTTTCATGGACTATTACTCACTGTTTTGGGGCCGCGGAGTGATTTCCACAATTGACGAACCCCGGGGTGCGTTTACGTGTCGGTCATCAACACCCGCAGTTTTGGCCGATTCTGCCTCGTTTCGTGGACTATTATTCACTGTTTTTGGGCCCCGGAGTGATTTCCACAATTGACGAACCCCGAGGTGCGTTTACATGTCCGTCGTCAACACTCACAACTTTGGCCAATTCTGACCCGTTTCATGGACTATTACTCACCGTTTTGGGGTCCCGAAGCGATTTCCATAGTTCTTGAACCCCAATGTGCAATTAGATGTCGGTCATCAACACCCGTAGTTTTGGCCGATTCTGGGCCGTTTCATGAACTATTACTCACTGTTTTGGGGACCCGGACTAATTCCCACGATTGACGAACCCCGGGGTGCGTTTATGTGTCGGTCATAAACACTTGCAGTTTTGGCCGATTCTGGCCCGTTTCGTGGACAATTACTCACTGTTTCGGGGTCCCGGACTTATTTCCACGATTGATGAACCCTGGAGCGCATTTACGTGTCGGTCATAAATACTCATAGTTTTGGCCGATTCTGGCCAGTTTCTCGGACTATTACTCACTGTTTTGGGTTCCCGAAGTGATTTCCATGATTGACGAACCCCGGCGTGCATTACATGTCGGTCATCAACACCCGCAGTTTTGGCCGATTCTGCCTCGTTTCGTGGACTATTATTCACTGTTTTTGGGTCCCGGAGTGATTTCCACAATTGACGAACCCCGAGGTGCGTTTACATGTCCGTCGTCAACACTCACAACTTTGGCCAATTCTGACCCGTTTCATGGACTATTACTCACCGTTTTGGGGTCCCGAAGCGATTTCCATAGTTCTTGAACCCCAAGGTGCAATTAGATGTCGGTCATCAACACCCGTAGTTTTGGCCGATTCTGGCCCGTTTCATGAACTATTACTCACTGTTTTGGGGACCCGGAGTAATTCCCACGATTGACGAACCCCGGGGTGTGTTTATGTGTCGGTCATAAACACATGCAGTTTTGGCCGATTCTGGCCCGTTTCGTGGACAATTACTCACTGTTTCGGGGTCCCGGACTTATTTCCACGATTGATGAACCCCGGAGCGCATTTACGTGTCGGTCATAATTACTCGTAGTTTTGGCCGATTCTGGCTAGTTTCATGGACTATTACTCACTGTTTTGGTGTCGCGGAGTGATTTCCACGATTGACGAACCCCGGGGTGCGTTTACCTGTTGGTCATAAACACTCGCAGTTATTGCGGATTCTGCCTCATTTCATGGACTATTATTCACTGTTTTTGGGTCCCGGAGTGATTTCCACAATTGACGAACCCCGAGGTGCGTTTACATGTCCGTCGTCAACACTCACAACTTTGGCCGATTCTGACCCGTTTCGTGGACTATTACTCACCGTTTTGGGGTCCCGAAGCGATTTCCATAGTTCTTGAACCCCAAAGTGCAATCACATGTCGGTCATCAACACCCATAGTTTTGGCCGATTCTGGCCCGTTTCATGAACTATTACTCACTGTTTTGGGGACCCGCACTAATTCCCACGAGTGACGAACCCCAGGGTGCGTTTATGTGTCGGTCATAAACACTTGCAGTTTTGGCCGATTCTGGCCCGTTTCGTGGACAATTACTCACTGTTTCGGGGTCCCGGACTTATTTCCACGATTGATGAACCCCGGAGCGCATTTACGTGTCGGTCATAAATACTCGTAGTTTTGGCCGATTCTGGCTAGTTTCATGGACTATTACTCACTGTTTTGGGGCCGCGGAGTGATTTCCACGATTGACGAACCCCGGGGTGCGTTTACGTGTCGGTCATCAACACTCGCAGTTTTGGCCGATTCTGGCCTGTTTCATGGACTATTACTGATTGTTTTGGTGTCCCGGACTGATTTCCACGATTGACGAACCCCGGGGTGCGTTTACGTGTCGATCATAAACACTCGCAGTTTTGGCCGATTATGACAAGTTTCATGGACTATTACTCACTGTTTTGGGGTCCGTGAGTGATTTCCATGATTGACCAATCCTGGGGTGCGTTTACGTGTCGGTCATCAACACCCGCAGTTTTGGCCGATTCTGGCTCGTTTCGTGGACTATTATTCACTGTTTTTGGGTCCCGGAGTGATTTCCAAGATTGACGAACCCCGAGGTGCGTTTACATGTCCGTCGTCAACACTCACAACTCTGGCAAATTCTGACCCGTTTCGTGGACTATTACTCACCGTTTTAGGGTCCCGGACTTATTTGCACGATTGATGAACCCTGGAGCGCGTTTACGTGTCGGTCATAAATACTCGCAGTTTTGGCCGATTCTGGCCAGTTTCTTGGACTATTACTCACTGTTTTGGGGTCCCGAAGTGATTTCCACGATTGACGAACCCCGGGGTGCGTTTACGTGTTGGTCATAAACACTCGCAGTTATTGCGGATTCTGCCTCATTTCGTGGACTATTATTCACTGTTTTTGGGTCCCGGAGTGATTTCCACAATTGACGAACCCCGAGGTGCGTTTACATGTCCGTCGTTAACACTCACAACTTTGGCCAATTCTGACCCGTTTCATGGACTATTACTCACCGTTTTTTGGTCCCGAAGCGATTTCCATAGTTCTTGAACCCCAAGGTGCAATTAGATGTCGGTCATCAACACCCGTAGTTTTGGCCGATTCTGGCCCGTTTCATGAACTATTACTCACTGTTTTGGGGACCCGGAGTAATTCCCACGATTGACGAACCCCGGGGTGTGTTTATGTGTCGGTCATAAACACATGCAGTTTTGGCCGATTCTGGCCCGTTTCGTGGACAATTACTCACTGTTTCGGGGTCCCGGACTTATTTCCACGATTGATGAACCCCGGAGCGCATTTACGTGCCGGTCATAATTACTCGTAGTTTTGGCCGATTCTGGCTAGTTTCATGGACTATTACTCACTGTTTTGGTGTCGCGGAGTGATTTCCACGATTGACGAACCCCGGGGTGCGTTTACCTGTTGGTCATAAACACTCGCAGTTATTGCGGATTCTGCCTCATTTCATGGACTATTATTCACTGTTTTTGGGTCCCGGAGTGATTTCCACAATTGACGAACCCCGAGGTGCGTTTACATGTCCGTCGTCAACACTCACAACTTTGGCCGATTCTGACCCGTTTCGTGGACTATTACTCACCGTTTTGGGGTCCCGAAGCGATTTCCATAGTTCTTGAACCCCAAAGTGCAATCACATGTCGGTCATCAACACCCATAGTTTTGGCCGATTCTGGCCCGTTTCATGAACTATTACTCACTGTTTTGGGGACCCGCACTAATTCCCACGAGTGACGAACCCCAGGGTGCGTTTATGTGTCGGTCATAAACACTTGCAGTTTTGGCCGATTCTGGCCCGTTTCGTGGACAATTACTCACTGTTTCGTGGTCCCGGACTTATTTCCACGATTGATGAACCCCGAAGCGCATTTACGTGTCGGTCATAAATACTCGTAGTTTTGGCCGATTCTGGCTAGTTTCATGGACTATTACTCACTGTTTTGGGGCCGCGGAGTGATTTCCACGATTGACGAACCCCGGGGTGCGTTTACGTGTCGGTCATCAACACCCGCAGTTTTGGCCGATTCTGCCTCGTTTCGTGGACTATTATTCACTGTTTTTGGGTCCCGGAGTGATTTCCACAATTGACGAACCCCGAGGTGCGTTTACATGTCCGTCGTCAACACTCACAACTTTGGCCAATTCTGACCCGTTTCATGGACTATTACTCACCGTTTTGGGGTCCCGAAGCGATTTCCATAGTTCTTGAACCCCAATGTGCAATTAGATGTCGGTCATCAACACCCGTAGTTTTGGCCGATTCTGGGCCGTTTCATGAACTATTACTCACTGTTTTGGGGACCCGGACTAATTCCCACGATTGACGAACCCCGGGGTGCGTTTATGTGTCGGTCATAAACACTTGCAGTTTTGGCCGATTCTGGCCCGTTTCGTGGACAATTACTCACTGTTTCGGGGTCCCGGACTTATTTCCACGATTGATGAACCCTGGAGCGCATTTACGTGTCGGTCATAAATACTCATAGTTTTGGCCGATTCTGGCCAGTTTCTCGGACTATTACTCACTGTTTTGGGGTCCCGAAGTGATTTCCATGATTGACGAACCCCGGCGTGCGTTTACATGTCGGTCATCAACACCCGCAGTTTTGGCCGATTCTGCCTCGTTTCGTGGACTATTATTCACTGTTTTTGGGTCCCGGAGTGATTTCCACAATTGACGAACCCCGAGGTGCGTTTACATGTCCGTCGTCAACACTCACAACTTTGGCCAATTCTGACCCGTTTCATGGACTATTACTCACCGTTTTGGGGTCCCGAAGCGATTTCCATAGTTCTTGAACCCCAAGGTGCAATTAGATGTCGGTCATCAACACCCGTAGTTTTGGCCGATTCTGGCCCGTTTCATGAACTATTACTCACTGTTTTGGGGACCCGGAGTAATTCCCACGATTGACGAACCCCGGGGTGTGTTTATGTGTCGGTCATAAACACATGCAGTTTTGGCCGATTCTGGCCCGTTTCGTGGACAATTACTCACTGTTTCGGGGTCCCGGACTTATTTCCACGATTGATGAACCCCGGAGCGCATTTACGTGTCGGTCATAATTACTCGTAGTTTTGGCCGATTCTGGCTAGTTTCATGGACTATTACTCACTGTTTTGGTGTCGCGGAGTGATTTCCACGATTGACGAACCCCGGGGTGCGTTTACCTGTTGGTCATAAACACTCGCAGTTATTGCGGATTCTGCCTCATTTCATGGACTATTATTCACTGTTTTTGGGTCCCGGAGTGATTTCCACAATTGACGAACCCCGAGGTGCGTTTACATGTCCGTCGTCAACACTCACAACTTTGGCCGATTCTGACCCGTTTCGTGGACTATTACTCACCGTTTTGGGGTCCCGAAGCGATTTCCATAGTTCTTGAACCCCAAAGTGCAATCACATGTCGGTCATCAACACCCATAGTTTTGGCCGATTCTGGCCCGTTTCATGAACTATTACTCACTGTTTTGGGGACCCGCACTAATTCCCACGAGTGACGAACCCCAGGGTGCGTTTATGTGTCGGTCATAAACACTTGCAGTTTTGGCCGATTCTGGCCCGTTTCATGGACAATTACTCACTGTTTCGGGGTCCCGGACTTATTTCCACGATTGATGAACCCCGGAGCGCATTTACGTGTCGGTCATAAATACTCGTAGTTTTGGCCGATTCTGGCTAGTTTCATGGACTATTACTCACTGTTTTGGGGCCGCGGAGTGATTTCCACGATTGACGAACCCCGGGGTGCGTTTACGTGTCGGTCATCAACACTCGCAGTTTTGGCCGATTCTGGCCTGTTTCATGGACTATTACTGATTGTTTTGGTGTCGCGGAGTGATTTCCACGATTGACGAACCCCGGGGTGCGTTTACCTGTTGGTCATAAACACTCGCAGTTATTGCGGATTCTGCCTCATTTCATGGACTATTATTCACTGTTTTTGGGTCCCGGAGTGATTTCCACAATTGACGAACCCCGAGGTGCGTTTACATGTCCGTCGTCAACACTCACAACTTTGGCCGATTCTGACCCGTTTCGTGGACTATTACTCACCGTTTTGGGGTCCCGAAGCGATTTCCATAGTTCTTGAACCCCAAAGTGCAATCACATGTCGGTCATCAACACCCATAGTTTTGGCCGATTCTGGCCCGTTTCATGAACTATTACTCACTGTTTTGGGGACCCGCACTAATTCCCACGAGTGACGAACCCCAGGGTGCGTTTATGTGTCGGTCATAAACACTTGCAGTTTTGGCCGATTCTGGCCCGTTTCGTGGACAATTACTCACTGTTTCGTGGTCCCGGACTTATTTCCACGATTGATGAACCCCGGAGCGCATTTACGTGTCGGTCATAAATACTCGTAGTTTTGGCCGATTCTGGCTAGTTTCATGGACTATTACTCACTATTTTGGGGCCGCGGAGTGATTTCCACGATTGACGAACCCCGGGGTGCGTTTACGTGTCGGTCATCAACACTCGCAGTTTTGGCCGATTCTGGCCTGTTTCATGGACTATTACTGATTGTTTTGGTGTCGCGGAGTGATTTCCACGATTGACGAACCCCGGGGTGCGTTTACCTGTTGGTCATAAACACTCGCAGTTATTGCGGATTCTGCCTCATTTCATGGACTATTATTCACTGTTTTTGGGTCCCGGAGTGATTTCCACAATTGAAGAACCCCGAGGTGCGTTTACATGTCCGTCGTCAACACTCACAACTTTGGCCGATTCTGACCCGTTTCGTGGACTATTACTCACCGTTTTGGGGTCCCGAAGCGATTTCCATAGTTCTTGAACCCCAAAGTGCAATCACATGTCGGTCATCAACACCCATAGTTTTGGCCGATTCTGGCCCGTTTCATGAACTATTACTCACTGTTTTGGGGACCCGCACTAATTCCCACGAGTGACGAACCCCAGGGTGCGTTTATGTGTCGGTCATAAACACTTGCAGTTTTGGCCGATTCTGGCCCGTTTCGTGGACAATTACTCACTGTTTCGGGGTCCCGGACTTATTTCCACGATTGATGAACCCCGGAGCGCATTTACGTGTCGGTCATAAATACTCGTAGTTTTGGCCGATTCTGGCTAGTTTCATGGACTATTACTCACTGTTTTGGGGCCGCGGAGTGATTTCCACGATTGACGAACCCCGGGGTGCGTTTACGTGTCGGTCATCAACACTCGCAGTTTTGGCCGATTATGACAAGTTTCATGGACTATTACTCACTGTTTTGGGGTCCGTGAGTGATTTCCATGATTGACCAATCCTGGGGTGCGTTTACGTGTCGGTCATCAACACCCGCAGTTTTGGCCGATTCTGGCTCGTTTCGTGGACTATTATTCACTGTTTTTGGGTCCCGGAGTGATTTCCAAGATTGACGAACCCCGAGGTGCGTTTACATGTCCGTCGTCAACACTCACAACTCTGGCAAATTCTGACCCGTTTCGTGGACTATTACTCACCGTTTTAGGGTCCCGGACTTATTTGCACGATTGATGAACCCTGGAGCGCGTTTACGTGTCGGTCATAAATACTCGCAGTTTTGGCCGATTCTGGCCAGTTTCTTGGACTATTACTCACTGTTTTGGGGTCCCGAAGTGATTTCCACGATTGACGAACCCCGGGGTGCGTTTACGTGTTGGTCATAAACACTCGCAGTTATTGCGGATTCTGCCTCATTTCATGGACTATTATTCACTGTTTTTGGGTCCCGGAGTGATTTCCACAATTGACGAACCCCGAGGTGCGTTTACATGTCCGTCGTCAACACTCACAACTTTGGCCAATTCTGACCCGTTTCGTGGACTATTACTCACCGTTTTGGGGTCCTGAAGCGATTTCCATAGTTCTTGAACCCCAATGTGCAATTAGATGTCGGTCATCAACACCCGTAGTTTTGGCCGATTCTGGGCCGTTTCATGAACTATTACTCACTGTTTTGGGGACCCGGACTAATTCCCACGATTGACGAACCCCGGGGTGTGTTTATGTGTCGGTCATAAACACTTGCAGTTTTGGCCGATTCTGGCCCGTTTCGTGGACAATTACTCACTGTTTCGGGGTCCCGGACTTATTTCCACGATTGATGAACCCTGGAGCGCATTTACGTGTCGGTCATAAATACTCATAGTTTTGGCCGATTCTGGCCTGTTTCTTGGACTATTACTCACTGTTTTGGGGTCCCGAAGTGATTTCCATGATTGACGAACCCCGGCGTGCGTTTACGTGTCGGTCATCAACACCCGCAGTTTTGGCCGATTCTGCCTCGTTTCGTGGACTATTATTCACTGTTTTTGGGTCCCGGAGTGATTTCCACAATTGACGAACCCCGAGGTGCGTTTACATGTCCGTCGTCAACACTCACAACTTTGGCCAATTCTGACCCGTTTCATGGACTATTACTCACCGTTTTGGGGTCCCGAAGCGATTTCCATAGTTCTTGAACCCCAAGGTGCAATTACATGTCGGTCATCAACACCCGTAGTTTTGGCCGATTCTGGCCCGTTTCATGAACTATTACTCACTGTTTTGGGGACCCGGAGTAATTCCCACGATTGACGAACCCCGGGGTGTGTTTATGTGTCGGTCATAAACACATGCAGTTTTGGCCGATTCTGGCCCGTTTCGTGGACAATTACTCACTGTTTCGGGGTCCCGGACTTATTTCCACGATTGATGAACCCCGGAGCGCATTTACGTGTCGGTCATAATTACTCGTAGTTTTGGCCGATTCTGGCTAGTTTCATGGACTATTACTCACTGTTTTGGTGTCGCGGAGTGATTTCCACGATTGACGAACCCCGGGGTGCGTTTACCTGTTGGTCATAAACACTCGCAGTTATTGCGGATTCTGCCTCATTTCATGGACTATTATTCACTGTTTTTGGGTCCCGGAGTGATTTCCACAATTGACGAACCCCGAGGTGCGTTTACATGTCCGTCGTCAACACTCACAACTTTGGCCGATTCTGACCCGTTTCGTGGACTATTACTCACCGTTTTGGGGTCCCGAAGCGATTTCCATAGTTCTTGAACCCCAAAGTGCAATCACATGTCGGTCATCAACACCCATAGTTTTGGCCGATTCTGGCCCGTTTCATGAACTATTACTCACTGTTTTGGGGACCCGCACTAATTCCCACGAGTGACGAACCCCAGGGTGCGTTGATGTGTCGGTCATAAACACTTGCAGTTTTGGCCGATTCTGGCCCGTTTCGTGGACAATTACTCACTGTTTCGGGGTCCCGGACTTATTTCCACGATTGATGAACCCCGGAGCGCATTTACGTGTCGGTCATAAATACTCGTAGTTTTGGCCGATTCTGGCTAGTTTCATGGACTATTACTCACTGTTTTGGGGCCGCGGAGTGATTTCCACGATTGACGAACCCCGGGGTGCGTTTACGTGTCGGTCATCAACACTCGCAGTTTTGGCCGATTCTGGCCTGTTTCATGGACTATTACTGATTGTTTTGGTGTCGCGGAGTGATTTCCACGATTGACGAACCCCGGGGTGCGTTTACCTGTTGGTCATAAACACTCGCAGTTATTGCGGATTCTGCCTCATTTCATGGACTATTATTCACTGTTTTTGGGTCCCGGAGTGATTTCCACAATTGACGAACCCCGAGGTGCGTTTACATGTCCGTCGTCAACACTCACAACTTTGGCCGATTCTGACCCGTTTCGTGGACTATTACTCACCGTTTTGGGGTCCCGAAGCGATTTCCATAGTTCTTGAACCCCAAAGTGCAATCACATGTCCGTCATCAACACCCATAGTTTTGGCCGATTCTGGCCCGTTTCATGAACTATTACTCACTGTTTTGGGGACCCGCACTAATTCCCACGAGTGACGAACCCCAGGGTGCGTTTATGTGTCGGTCATAAACACTTGCAGTTTTGGCCGATTCTGGCCCGTTTCGTGGACAATTACTCACTGTTTCGGGGTCCCGGACTTATTTCCACGATTGATGAACCCCGGAGCGCATTTACGTGTCGGTCATAAATACTCGTAGTTTTGGCCGATTCTGGCTAGTTTCATGGACTATTACTCACTGTTTTGGGGCCGCGGAGTGATTTCCACGATTGACGAACCCCGGGGTGCGTTTACGTGTCGGTCATCAACACTCGCAGTTTTGGCCGATTCTGGCCTGTTTCATGGACTATTACTGATTGTTTTGGTGTCGCGGAGTGATTTCCACGATTGACGAACCCCGGGGTGCGTTTACCTGTTGGTCATAAACACTCGCAGTTATTGCGGATGCTGCCTCATTTCATGGACTATTATTCACTGTTTTTGGGTCCCGGAGTGATTTCCACAATTGACGAACCCCGAGGTGCGTTTACATGTTCGTCGTCAACACTCACAACTTTGGCCGATTCTGACCCGTTTCGTGGACTATTACTCACCGTTTTGGGGTCTCGAAGCGATTTCCATAGTTCTTGAACCCCAAAGTGCAATCACATGTCGGTCATCAACACCCATAGTTTTGGCCGATTCTGGCCCGTTTCATGAACTATTACTCACTGTTTTGGGGACCCGCACTAATTCCCACGAGTGACGAACCCCAGGGTGCGTTTATGTGTCGGTCATAAACACTTGCAGTTTTGGCCGATTCTGGCCCGTTTCGTGGACAATTACTCACTGTTTCGGGGTCCCGGACTTATTTCCACGATTGATGAACCCCGGAGCGCATTTACGTGTCGGTCATAAATACTCGTAGTTTTGGCCGATTCTGGCTAGTTTCATGGACTATTACTCACTGTTTTGGGGCCGCGGAGTGATTTCCACGATTGACGAACCCCGGGGTGCGTTTACGTGTCGGTCATCAACACTCGCAGTTTTGGCCGATTATGACAAGTTTCATGGACTATTACTCACTGTTTTGGGGTCCGTGAGTGATTTCCATGATTGACCAATCCTGGGGTGCGTTTACGTGTCGGTCATCAACACCCGCAGTTTTGGCCGATTCTGGCTCGTTTCGTGGACTATTATTCACTGTTTTTGGGTCCCGGAGTGATTTCCAAGATTGACGAACCCCGGGGTGCGTTTACGTGTTGGTCATAAACACTCGCAGTTATTGCAGATTCTGCCTCATTTCATGGACTATTATTCACTGTTTTTGGGTCCCGGAGTGATTTCCACAATTGACGAACCCCGAGGTGCGTTTACATGTCCGTCGTCAACACTCACAACTTTGGCCAATTCTGACCCGTTTCGTGGACTATTACTCACCGTTTTGGGGTCCTGAAGCGATTTCCATAGTTCTTGAACCCCAATGTGCAATTAGATGTCGGTCATCAACACCCGTAGTTTTGGCCGATTCTGGGCCGTTTCATGAACTATTACTCACTGTTTTGGGGACCCGGACTAATTCCCACGATTGACGAACCCCGGGGTGTGTTTATGTGTCGGTCATAAACACTTGCAGTTTTGGCCGATTCTGGCCCGTTTCGTGGACAATTACTCACTGTTTCGGGGTCCCGGACTTATTTCCACGATTGATGAACCCTGGAGCGCATTTACGTGTCGGTCATAAATACTCATAGTTTTGGCCGATTCTGGCCTGTTTCTTGGACTATTACTCACTGTTTTGGGGTCCCGAAGTGATTTCCATGATTGACGAACCCCGGCGTGCGTTTACGTGTCGGTCATCAACACCCGCAGTTTTGGCCGATTCTGCCTCGTTTCGTGGACTATTATTCACTGTTTTTGGGTCCCGGAGTGATTTCCACAATTGACGAACCCCGAGGTGCGTTTACATGTCCGTCGTCAACACTCACAACTTTGGCCAATTCTGACCCGTTTCATGGACTATTACTCACCGTTTTGGGGTCCCGAAGCGATTTCCATAGTTCTTGAACCCCAAGGTGCAATTACATGTCGGTCATCAACACCCGTAGTTTTGGCCGATTCTGGCCCGTTTCATGAACTATTACTCACTGTTTTGGGGACCCGGAGTAATTCCCACGATTGACGAACCCCGGGGTGTGTTTATGTGTCGGTCATAAACACATGCAGTTTTGGCCGATTCTGGCCCGTTTCGTGGACAATTACTCACTGTTTCGGGGTCCCGGACTTATTTCCACGATTGATGAACCCCGGAGCGCATTTACGTGTCGGTCATAATTACTCGTAGTTTTGGCCGATTCTGGCTAGTTTCATGGACTATTACTCACTGTTTTGGTGTCGCGGAGTGATTTCCACGATTGACGAACCCTGGGGTGCGTTTACCTGTTGGTCATAAACACTCGCAGTTATTGCGGATTCTGCCTCATTTCATGGACTATTATTCACTGTTTTTGGGTCCCGGAGTGATTTCCACAATTGACGAACCCCGAGGTGCGTTTACATGTCCGTCGTCAACACTCACAACTTTGGCCGATTCTGACCCGTTTCGTGGACTATTACTCACCGTTTTGGGGTCCCGAAGCGATTTCCATAGTTCTTGAACCCCAAAGTGCAATCACATGTCGGTCATCAACACCCATAGTTTTGGCCGATTCTGGCCCGTTTCATGAACTATTACTCACTGTTTTGGGGACCCGCACTAATTCCCACGAGTGACGAACCCCAGGGTGCGTTTATGTGTCGGTCATAAACACTTGCAGTTTTGGCCGATTCTGGCCCGTTTCGTGGACAATTACTCACTGTTTCGGGGTCCCGGACTTATTTCCACGATTGATGAACCCCGGAGCGCATTTACGTGTCGGTCATAAATACTCGTAGTTTTGGCCGATTCTGGCTAGTTTCATGGACTATTACTCACTGTTTTGGGGCCGCGGAGTGATTTCCACGATTGACGAACCCCGGGGTGCGTTTACGTGTCGGTCATCAACACTCGCAGTTTTGGCCGATTCTGGCCTGTTTCATGGACTATTACTGATTGTTTTGGTGTCGCGGAGTGATTTCCACGATTGACGAACCCCGGGGTGCGTTTACCTGTTGGTCATAAACACTCGCAGTTATTGCGGATTCTGCCTCATTTCATGGACTATTATTCACTGTTTTTGGGTCCCGGAGTGATTTCCACAATTGACGAACCCCGAGGTGCGTTTACATGTCCGTCGTCAACACTCACAACTTTGGCCGATTCTGACCCGTTTCGTGGACTATTACTCACCGTTTTGGGGTCCCGAAGCGATTTCCATAGTTCTTGAACCCCAAAGTGCAATCACATGTCGGTCATCAACACCCATAGTTTTGGCCGATTCTGGCCCGTTTCATGAACTATTACTCACTGTTTTGGGGACCCGCACTAATTCCCACGAGTGACGAACCCCAGGGTGCGTTTATGTGTCGGTCATAAACACTTGCAGTTTTGGCCGATTCTGGCCCGTTTCGTGGACAATTACTCACTGTTTCGGGGTCCCGGACTTATTTCCACGATTGATGAACCCCGGAGCGCATTTACGTGTCGGTCATAAATACTCGTAGTTTTGGCCGATTCTGGCTAGTTTCATGGACTATTACTCACTGTTTTGGGGCCGCGGAGTGATTTCCACGATTGACGAACCCCGGGGTGCGTTTACGTGTCGGTCATCAACACTCGCAGTTTTGGCCGATTCTGGCCTGTTTCATGGACTATTACTGATTGTTTTGGTGTCGCGGAGTGATTTCCACGATTGACGAACCCCGGGGTGCGTTTACCTGTTGGTCATAAACACTCGCAGTTATTGCGGATTCTGCCTCATTTCATGGACTATTATTCACTGTTTTTGGGTCCCGGAGTGATTTCCACAATTGACGAACCCCGAGGTGCGTTTACATGTCCGTTGTCAACACTCACAACTTTGGCCGATTCTGACCCGTTTCGTGGACTATTACTCACCGTTTTGGGGTCCCGAAGCGATTTCCATAGTTCTTGAACCCCAAAGTGCAATCACATGTCCGTCATCAACACCCATAGTTTTGGCCGATTCTGGCCCGTTTCATGAACTATTACTCACTGTTTTGGGGACCCGCACTAATTCCCACGAGTGACGAACCCCAGGGTGCGTTTATGTGTCGGTCATAAACACTTGCAGTTTTGGCCGATTCTGGCCCGTTTCGTGGACAATTACTCACTGTTTCGGGGTCCCGGACTTATTTCCACGATTGATGAACCCCGGAGCGCATTTACGTGTCGGTCATAAATACTCGTAGTTTTGGCCGATTCTGGCTAGTTTCATGGACTATTACTCACTGTTTTGGGGCCGCGGAGTGATTTCCACGATTGACGAACCCCGGGGTGCGTTTACGTGTCGGTCATCAACACTCGCAGTTTTGGCCGATTCTGGCCTGTTTCATGGACTATTACTGATTGTTTTGGTGTCGCGGAGTGATTTCCACGATTGACGAACCCCGGGGTGCGTTTACCTGTTGGTCATAAACACTCGCAGTTATTGCGGATGCTGCCTCATTTCATGGACTATTATTCACTGTTTTTGGGTCCCGGAGTGATTTCCACAATTGACGAACCCCGAGGTGCGTTTACATGTTCGTCGTCAACACTCACAACTTTGGCCGATTCTGACCCGTTTCGTGGACTATTACTCACCGTTTTGGGGTCTCGAAGCGATTTCCATAGTTCTTGAACCCCAAAGTGCAATCACATGTCGGTCATCAACACCCATAGTTTTGGCCGATTCTGGCCCGTTTCATGAACTATTACTCACTGTTTTGGGGACCCGCACTAATTCCCACGAGTGACGAACCCCAGGGTGCGTTTATGTGTCGGTCATAAACACTTGCAGTTTTGGCCGATTCTGGCCCGTTTCGTGGACAATTACTCACTGTTTCGGGGTCCCGGACTTATTTCCACGATTGATGAACCCCGGAGCGCATTTACGTGTCGGTCATAAATACTCGTAGTTTTGGCCGATTCTGGCTAGTTTCATGGACTATTACTCACTGTTTTGGGGCCGCGGAGTGATTTCCACGATTGACGAACCCCGGGGTGCGTTTACGTGTCGGTCATCAACACTCGCAGTTTTGGCCGATTATGACAAGTTTCATGGACTATTACTCACTGTTTTGGGGTCCGTGAGTGATTTCCATGATTGACCAATCCTGGGGTGCGTTTACGTGTCGGTCATCAACACCCGCAGTTTTGGCCGATTCTGGCTCGTTTCGTGGACTATTATTCACTGTTTTTGGGTCCCGGAGTGATTTCCAAGATTGACGAACCCCGGGGTGCGTTTACGTGTTGGTCATAAACACTCGCAGTTATTGCGGATTCTGCCTCATTTCATGGACTATTATTCACTGTTTTTGGGTCCCGGAGTGATTTCCACAATTGACGAACCCCGAGGTGCGTTTACATGTCCGTCGTCAACACTCACAACTTTGGCCAATTCTGACCCGTTTCGTGGACTATTACTCACCGTTTTGGGGTCCTGAAGCGATTTCCATAGTTCTTGAACCCCAATGTGCAATTAGATGTCGGTCATCAACACCCGTAGTTTTGGCCGATTCTGGGCCGTTTCATGAACTATTACTCACTGTTTTGGGGACCCGGACTAATTCCCACGATTGACGAACCCCGGGGTGTGTTTATGTGTCGGTCATAAACACTTGCAGTTTTGGCCGATTCTGGCCCGTTTCGTGGACAATTACTCACTGTTTCGGGGTCCCGGACTTATTTCCACGATTGATGAACCCTGGAGCGCATTTACGTGTCGGTCATAAATACTCATAGTTTTGGCCGATTCTGGCCTGTTTCTTGGACTATTACTCACTGTTTTGGGGTCCCGAAGTGATTTCCATGATTGACGAACCCCGGCGTGCGTTTACGTGTCGGTCATCAACACCCGCAGTTTTGGCCGATTCTGCCTCGTTTCGTGGACTATTATTCACTGTTTTTGGGTCCCGGAGTGATTTCCACAATTGACGAACCCCGAGGTGCGTTTACATGTCCGTCGTCAACACTCACAACTTTGGCCAATTCTGACCCGTTTCATGGACTATTACTCACCGTTTTGGGGTCCCGAAGCGATTTCCATAGTTCTTGAACCCCAAGGTGCAATTACATGTCGGTCATCAACACCCGTAGTTTTGGCCGATTCTGGCCCGTTTCATGAACTATTACTCACTGTTTTGGGGACCCGGAGTAATTCCCACGATTGACGAACCCCGGGGTGTGTTTATGTGTCGGTCATAAACACATGCAGTTTTGGCCGATTCTGGCCCGTTTCGTGGACAATTACTCACTGTTTCGGGGTCCCGGACTTATTTCCACGATTGATGAACCCCGGAGCGCATTTACGTGTCGGTCATAATTACTCGTAGTTTTGGCCGATTCTGGCTAGTTTCATGGACTATTACTCACTGTTTTGGTGTCGCGGAGTGATTTCCACGATTGACGAACCCTGGGGTGCGTTTACCTGTTGGTCATAAACACTCGCAGTTATTGCGGATTCTGCCTCATTTCATGGACTATTATTCACTGTTTTTGGGTCCCGGAGTGATTTCCACAATTGACGAACCCCGAGGTGCGTTTACATGTCCGTCGTCAACACTCACAACTTTGGCCGATTCTGACCCGTTTCGTGGACTATTACTCACCGTTTTGGGGTCCCGAAGCGATTTCCATAGTTCTTGAACCCCAAAGTGCAATCACATGTCGGTCATCAACACCCATAGTTTTGGCCGATTCTGGCCCGTTTCATGAACTATTACTCACTGTTTTGGGGACCCGCACTAATTCCCACGAGTGACGAACCCCAGGGTGCGTTTATGTGTCGGTCATAAACACTTGCAGTTTTGGCCGATTCTGGCCCGTTTCGTGGACAATTACTCACTGTTTCGGGGTCCCGGACTTATTTCCACGATTGATGAACCCCGGAGCGCATTTACGTGTCGGTCATAAATACTCGTAGTTTTGGCCGATTCTGGCTAGTTTCATGGACTATTACTCACTGTTTTGGGGCCGCGGAGTGATTTCCACGATTGACGAACCCCGGGGTGCGTTTACGTGTCGGTCATCAACACTCGCAGTTTTGGCCGATTATGACAAGTTTCATGGACTATTACTCACTGTTTTGGGGTCCGTGAGTGATTTCCATGATTGACCAATCCTGGGGTGCGTTTACGTGTCGGTCATCAACACCCGCAGTTTTGGCCGATTCTGGCTCGTTTCGTGGACTATTATTCACTGTTTTTGGGTCCCGGAGTGATTTCCAAGATTGACGAACCCCGGGGTGCGTTTACGTGTTGGTCATAAACACTCGCAGTTATTGCGGATTCTGCCTCATTTCATGGACTATTATTCACTGTTTTTGGGTCCCGGAGTGATTTCCACAATTGACGAACCCCGAGGTGCGTTTACATGTCCGTCGTCAACACTCACAACTTTGGCCAATTCTGACCCGTTTCGTGGACTATTACTCACCGTTTTGGGGTCCTGAAGCGATTTCCATAGTTCTTGAACCCCAATGTGCAATTAGATGTCGGTCATCAACACCCGTAGTTTTGGCCGATTCTGGGCCGTTTCATGAACTATTACTCACTGTTTTGGGGACCCGGACTAATTCCCACGATTGACGAACCCCGGGGTGTGTTTATGTGTCGGTCATAAACACTTGCAGTTTTGGCCGATTCTGGCCCGTTTCGTGGACAATTACTCACTGTTTCGGGGTCCCGGACTTATTTCCACGATTGATGAACCCTGGAGCGCATTTACGTGTCGGTCATAAATACTCATAGTTTTGGCCGATTCTGGCCTGTTTCTTGGACTATTACTCACTGTTTTGGGGTCCCGAAGTGATTTCCATGATTGACGAACCCCGGCGTGCGTTTACGTGTCGGTCATCAACACCCGCAGTTTTGGCCGATTCTGCCTCGTTTCGTGGACTATTATTCACTGTTTTTGGGTCCCGGAGTGATTTCCACAATTGACGAACCCCGAGGTGCGTTTACATGTCCGTCGTCAACACTCACAACTTTGGCCAATTCTGACCCGTTTCATGGACTATTACTCACCGTTTTGGGGTCCCGAAGCGATTTCCATAGTTCTTGAACCCCAAGGTGCAATTACATGTCGGTCATCAACACCCGTAGTTTTGGCCGATTCTGGCCCGTTTCATGAACTATTACTCACTGTTTTGGGGACCCGGAGTAATTCCCACGATTGACGAACCCCGGGGTGTGTTTATGTGTCGGTCATAAACACATGCAGTTTTGGCCGATTCTGGCCCGTTTCGTGGACAATTACTCACTGTTTCGGGGTCCCGGACTTATTTCCACGATTGATGAACCCCGGAGCGCATTTACGTGTCGGTCATAATTACTCGTAGTTTTGGCCGATTCTGGCTAGTTTCATGGACTATTACTCACTGTTTTGGTGTCGCGGAGTGATTTCCACGATTGACGAACCCTGGGGTGCGTTTACCTGTTGGTCATAAACACTCGCAGTTATTGCGGATTCTGCCTCATTTCATGGACTATTATTCACTGTTTTTGGGTCCCGGAGTGATTTCCACAATTGACGAACCCCGAGGTGCGTTTACATGTCCGTCGTCAACACTCACAACTTTGGCCGATTCTGACCCGTTTCGTGGACTATTACTCACCGTTTTGGGGTCCCGAAGCGATTTCCATAGTTCTTGAACCCCAAAGTGCAATCACATGTCGGTCATCAACACCCATAGTTTTGGCCGATTCTGGCCCGTTTCATGAACTATTACTCACTGTTTTGGGGACCCGCACTAATTCCCACGAGTGACGAACCCCAGGGTGCGTTTATGTGTCGGTCATAAACACTTGCAGTTTTGGCCGATTCTGGCCCGTTTCGTGGACAATTACTCACTGTTTCGGGGTCCCGGACTTATTTCCACGATTGATGAACCCCGGAGCGCATTTACGTGTCGGTCATAAATACTCGTAGTTTTGGCCGATTCTGGCTAGTTTCATGGACTATTACTCACTGTTTTGGGGCCGCGGAGTGATTTCCACGATTGACGAACCCCGGGGTGCGTTTACGTGTCGGTCATCAACACTCGCAGTTTTGGCCGATTCTGGCCTGTTTCATGGACTATTACTGATTGTTTTGGTGTCGCGGAGTGATTTCCACGATTGACGAACCCCGGGGTGCGTTTACCTGTTGGTCATAAACACTCGCAGTTATTGCGGATTCTGCCTCATTTCATGGACTATTATTCACTGTTTTTGGGTCCCGGAGTGATTTCCACAATTGACGAACCCCGAGGTGCGTTTACATGTCCGTCGTCAACACTCACAACTTTGGCCGATTCTGACCCGTTTCGTGGACTATTACTCACCGTTTTGGGGTCCCGAAGCGATTTCCATAGTTCTTGAACCCCAAAGTGCAATCACATGTCGGTCATCAACACCCATAGTTTTGGCCGATTCTGGCCCGTTTCATGAACTATTACTCACTGTTTTGGGGACCCGCACTAATTCCCACGAGTGACGAACCCCAGGGTGCGTTTATGTGTCGGTCATAAACACTTGCAGTTTTGGCCGATTCTGGCCCGTTTCGTGGACAATTACTCACTGTTTCGGGGTCCCGGACTTATTTCCACGATTGATGAACCCCGGAGCGCATTTACGTGTCGGTCATAAATACTCGTAGTTTTGGCCGATTCTGGCTAGTTTCATGGACTATTACTCACTGTTTTGGGGCCGCGGAGTGATTTCCACGATTGACGAACCCCGGGGTGCGTTTACGTGTCGGTCATCAACACTCGCAGTTTTGGCCGATTCTGGCCTGTTTCATGGACTATTACTGATTGTTTTGGTGTCGCGGAGTGATTTCCACGATTGACGAACCCCGGGGTGCGTTTACCTGTTGGTCATAAACACTCGCAGTTATTGCGGATTCTGCCTCATTTCATGGACTATTATTCACTGTTTTTGGGTCCCGGAGTGATTTCCACAATTGACGAACCCCGAGGTGCGTTTACATGTCCGTCGTCAACACTCACAACTTTGGCCGATTCTGACCCGTTTCATGGACTATTACTCACCGTTTTGGGGTCCCGAAGCGATTTCCATAGTTCTTGAACCCCAAAGTGCAATCACATGTCGGTCATCAACACCCATAGTTTTGGCCGATTCTGGCCCGTTTCATGAACTATTACTCACTGTTTTGGGGACCCGCACTAATTCCCACGAGTGACGAACCCCAGGGTGCGTTTATGTGTCGGTCATAAACACTTGCAGTTTTGGCCGATTCTGGCCCGTTTCGTGGACAATTACTCACTGTTTCGGGGTCCCGGACTTATTTCCACGATTGATGAACCCCGGAGCGCATTTACGTGTCGGTCATAAATACTCGTAGTTTTGGCCGATTCTGGCTAGTTTCATGGACTATTACTCACTGTTTTGGGGCCGCGGAGTGATTTCCACGATTGACGAACCCCGGGGTGCGTTTACGTGTCGGTCATCAACACTCGCAGTTTTGGCCGATTCTGGCCTGTTTCATGGACTATTACTGATTGTTTTGGTGTCGCGGAGTGATTTCCACGATTGACGAACCCCGGGGTGCGTTTACCTGTTGGTCATAAACACTCGCAGTTATTGCGGATTCTGCCTCATTTCATGGACTATTATTCACTGTTTTTGGGTCCCGGAGTGATTTCCACAATTGACGAACCCCGAGGTGCGTTTACATGTTCGTCGTCAACACTCACAACTTTGGCCGATTCTGACCCGTTTCGTGGACTATTACTCACCGTTTTGGGGTCCCGAAGCGATTTCCATAGTTCTTGAACCCCAAAGTGCAATCACATGTCGGTCATCAACACCCATAGTTTTGGCCGATTCTGGCCCGTTTCATGAACTATTACTCACTGTTTTGGGGACCCGCACTAATTCCCACGAGTGACGAACCCCAGGGTGCGTTTATGTGTCGGTCATAAACACTTGCAGTTTTGGCCGATTCTGGCCCGTTTCGTGGACAATTACTCACTGTTTCGGGGTCCCGGACTTATTTCCACGATTGATGAACCCCGGAGCGCATTTACGTGTCGGTCATAAATACTCGCAGTTTTGGCCGATTCTGGCCAGTTTCTTGGACTATTACTAACTGTTTTGGGGTCCCGAAGTGATTTCCACGATTGTCGAACCCTGGGGTGCGTTTATGTGTTGGTCATAAACACTCGCAGTTATTGCGGATTCTGCCTCATTTCATGGACTATTATTCACTGTTTTTGGGTCCCGGAGTGATTTCCACAATTGACGAACCCCGAGGTGCGTTTACATGTCCGTCGTCAACACTCACAACTTTGGCCGATTCTGACCCGTTTCGTGGACTATTACTCACCGTTTTGGGGTCCCGAAGCGATTTCCATAGTTCTTGAACCCCAAAGTGCAATCACATGTCGGTCATCAACACCCATAGTTTTGGCCGATTCTGGCCCGTTTCATGAACTATTACTCACTGTTTTGGGGACCCGCACTAATTCCCACGAGTGACGAACCCCAGGGTGCGTTTATGTGTCGGTCATAAACACTTGCAGTTTTGGCCGATTCTGGCCCGTTTCGTGGACAATTACTCACTGTTTCGGGGTCCCGGACTTATTTCCACGATTGATGAACCCCGGAGTGCATTTACGTGTCGGTCATAAATACTCGTAGTTTTGGCCGATTCTGGCTAGTTTCATGGACTATTACTCACTGTTTTGGGGCCGCGGAGTGATTTCCACGATTGACGAACCCCGGGGTGCGTTTACGTGTCGGTCATCAACACTCGCAGTTTTGGCCGATTCTGGCCTGTTTCATGGACTATTACTGATTGTTTTGGTGTCGCGGAGTGATTTCCACGATTGACGAACCCCGGGGTGCGTTTACCTGTTGGTCATAAACACTCGCAGTTATTGCGGATTCTGCCTCATTTCATGGACTATTATTCACTGTTTTTGGGTCCCGGAGTGATTTCCACAATTGACGAACCCCGAGGTGCGTTTACATGTCCGTCGTCAACACTCACAACTTTGGCCGATTCTGACCCGTTTCATGGACTATTACTCACCGTTTTGGGGTCCCGAAGCGATTTCCATAGTTCTTGAACCCCAAAGTGCAATCACATGTCGGTCATCAACACCCATAGTTTTGGCCGATTCTGGCCCGTTTCATGAACTATTACTCACTGTTTTGGGGACCCGCACTAATTCCCACGAGTGACGAACCCCAGGGTGCGTTTATGTGTCGGTCATAAACACTTGCAGTTTTGGCCGATTCTGGCCCGTTTCGTGGACAATTACTCACTGTTTCGGGGTCCCGGACTTATTTCCACGATTGATGAACCCCGGAGCGCATTTACGTGTCGGTCATAAATACTCGTAGTTTTGGCCGATTCTGGCTAGTTTCATGGACTATTACTCACTGTTTTGGGGCCGCGGAGTGATTTCCACGATTGACGAACCCCGGGGTGCGTTTACGTGTCGGTCATCAACACTCGCAGTTTTGGCCGATTCTGGCCTGTTTCATGGACTATTACTGATTGTTTTGGTGTCGCGGAGTGATTTCCACGATTGACGAACCCCGGGGTGCGTTTACCTGTTGGTCATAAACACTCGCAGTTATTGCGGATTCTGCCTCATTTCATGGACTATTATTCACTGTTTTTGGGTCCCGGAGTGATTTCCACAATTGACGAACCCCGAGGTGCGTTTACATGTTCGTCGTCAACACTCACAACTTTGGCCGATTCTGACCCGTTTCGTGGACTATTACTCACCGTTTTGGGGTCCCGAAGCGATTTCCATAGTTCTTGAACCCCAAAGTGCAATCACATGTCGGTCATCAACACCCATAGTTTTGGCCGATTCTGGCCCGTTTCATGAACTATTACTCACTGTTTTGGGGACCCGCACTAATTCCCACGAGTGACGAACCCCAGGGTGCGTTTATGTGTCGGTCATAAACACTTGCAGTTTTGGCCGATTCTGGCCCGTTTCGTGGACAATTACTCACTGTTTCGGGGTCCCCGACTTATTTCCACGATTGATGAACCCCGGAGCGCATTTACGTGTCGGTCATAAATACTCGTAGTTTTGGCCGATTCTGGCTAGTTTCATGGACTATTACTCACTGTTTTGGGGCCGCGGAGTGATTTCCACGATTGACGAACCCCGGGGTGCGTTTACGTGTCGGTCATCAACACTCGCAGTTTTGGCCGATTCTGGCCTGTTTCATGGACTATTACTGATTGTTTTGGTGTCCCGGACTGATTTCCACGATTGACGAACCCTGGGGTGCGTTTACGTGTCGATCATAAACACTCGCAGTTTTGGCCGATTATGACAAGTTTCATGGACTATTACTCACTGTTTTGGGGTCCGTGAGTGATTTCCATGATTGACCAATCCTGGGGTGCGTTTACGTGTCGGTCATCAACACCCGCAGTTTTGGCCGATTCTGGCTCGTTTCGTGGACTATTATTCACTGTTTTTGGGTCCCGGAGTGATTTCCAAGATTGACGAACCCCGAGGTGCGTTTACATGTCCGTCGTCAACACTCACAACTCTGGCAAATTCTGACCCGTTTCGTGGACTATTACTCACCGTTTTAGGGTCCCGGACTTATTTGCACGATTGATGAACCCTGGAGCGCGTTTACGTGTCGGTCATAAATACTCGCAGTTTTGGCCGATTCTGGCCCGTTTCGTGGACAATTACTCACTGTTTCGGGGTCCCGGACTTATTTCCACGATTGATGAACCCTGGAGCGCATTTACGTGTCGGTCATAAATACTCATAGTTTTGGCCGATTCTGGCCAGTTTCTTGGACTATTACTCACTGTTTTGGGGTCCCGAAGTGATTTCCATGATTGACGAACCCCGGCGTGCGTTTACGTGTCGGTCATCAACACCCGCAGTTTTGGCCAATTCTGCCTCGTTTCGTGGACTATTATTCACTGTTTTTGGGTCCCGGAGTGATTTCCACAATTGACGAACCCCGAGGTGCGTTTACATGTCCGTCGTCAACACTCACAACTTTGGCCAATTCTGACCCGTTTCATGGACTATTACTCACCGTTTCGGGGTCCCGAAGCGATTTCCATAGTTCTTGAACCCCAAGGTGCAATTACATGTCGGTCATCAACACCCGTAGTTTTGGCCGATTCTGGCCCGTTTCATGAACTATTACTCACTGTTTTGGGGACCCGGAGTAATTCCCACGATTGACGAACCCCGGGGTGTGTTTATGTGTCGGTCATAAACACATGCAGTTTTGGCCGATTCTGGCCCGTTTCGTGGACAATTACTCACTGTTTCGGGGTCCCGGACTTATTTCCACGATTGATGAACCCCGGAGCGCATTTACGTGTCGGTCATAATTACTCGTAGTTTTGGCCGATTCTGGCTAGTTTCATGGACTATTACTCACTGTTTTGGTGTCGCGGAGTGATTTCCACGATTGACGAACCCCGGGGTGCGTTTACCTGTTGGTCGTAAACACTCGCAGTTATTGCGGATTCTGCCTCATTTCATGGACTATTATTCACTGTTTTTGGGTCCCGGAGTGATTTCCACAATTGACGAACCCCGAGGTGCGTTTACATGTCCGTCGTCAACACTCACAACTTTGGCCGATTCTGACCCGTTTCGTGGACTATTACTCACCGTTTTGGGGTCCCGAAGCGATTTCCATAGTTCTTGAACCCCAAAGTGCAATCACATGTCGGTCATCAACACCCATAGTTTTGGCCGATTCTGGCCCGTTTCATGAACTATTACTCACTGTTTTGGGGACCCGCACTAATTCCCACGAGTGACGAACCCCAGGGTGCGTTTATGTGTCGGTCATAAACACTTGCAGTTTTGGCCGATTCTAGCCCGTTTCGTGGACAATTACTCACTGTTTCGGGGTCCCGGACTTATTTCCACGATTGATGAACCCCGGAGCGCATTTATGTGTCGGTCATAAATACTCGTAGTTTTGGCCGATTCTGGCTAGTTTCATGGACTATTACTCACTGTTTTGGGGCCGCGGAGTGATTTCCACGATTGACGAACCCCGGGGTGCGTTTACGTGTCGGTCATCAACACTCGCAGTTTTGGCCGATTCTGGCCTGTTTCATGGACTATTACTGATTGTTTTGGTGTCGCGGAGTGATTTCCACGATTGACGAACCCCGGGGTGCGTTTACCTGTTGGTCATAAACACTCGCAGTTATTGCGGATTCTGCCTCATTTCATGGACTATTATTCACTGTTTTTGGGTCCCGGAGTGATTTCCACAATTGACGAACCCCGAGGTGCGTTTACATGTCCGTCGTCAACACTCACAACTTTGGCCGATTCTGACCCGTTTCGTGGACTATTACTCACCGTTTTGGGGTCCCGAAGCGATTTCCATAGTTCTTGAACCCCAAAGTGCAATCACATGTCGGTCATCAACACCCATAGTTTTGGCCGATTCTGGCCCGTTTCATGAACTATTACTCACTGTTTTGGGGAGCCGCACTAATTCCCACGAGTGACGAACCCCAGGGTGCGTTTATGTGTCGGTCATAAACACTTGCAGTTTTGGCCGATTCTGGCCCGTTTCGTGGACAATTACTCACTGTTTCGGGGTCCCGGACTTATTTCCACGATTGATGAACCCCGGAGCGCATTTACGTGTCGGTCATAAATACTCGTAGTTTTGGCCGATTCTGGCCTGTTTCATGGACTATTACAAACTGTTTTGGGGCCGCGGAGTGATTTCCACGATTGACGAACCCCGGGGTGCGTTTACGTGTCGATCATAAACACTCGCAGTTTTGGCCGATTATGACAAGTTTCATGGACTATTACTCACTGTTTTGGGGTCCGTGAGTGATTTCCATGATTGACCAATCCTGGGGTGCGTTTACGTGTCGGTCATCAACACCCGCAGTTTTGGCCGATTCTGGCTCGTTTCGTGGACTATTATTCACTGTTTTTGGGTCCCGGAGTGATTTCCAAGATTGACGAACCCCGAGGTGCGTTTACATGTCCGTCGTCAACACTCACAACTCTGGCAAATTCTGACCCGTTTCATGGACTATTACTCACCGTTTTAGGGTCCCGGACTTATTTGCACGATTGATGAACCCTGGAGCGCGTTTACGTGTCGGTCATAAATACTCATAGTTTTGGCCGATTCTGGCCAGTTTCTTGGACTATTACTCACTGTTTTGGGGTCCCGAAGTGATTTCCATGATTGACGAACCCCGGCGTGCGTTTACGTGTCGGTCATCAACACCCGCAGTTTTGGCCGATTCTGCCTCGTTTCGTGGACTATTATTCACTGTTTTTGGGTCCCGGAGTGATTTCCACAATTGACGAACCCCGAGGTGCGTTTACATGTCCGTCGTCAACACTCACAACTTTGGCCAATTCTGACCCGTTTCATGGACTATTACTCACCGTTTTGGGGTCCCGAAGCGATTTCCATAGTTCTTGAACCCCAAGGTGCAATTACATGTCGGTCATCAACACCCGTAGTTTTGGCCGATTCTGGCCCGTTTCATGAACTATTACTCACTGTTTTGGGGACCCGGAGTAATTCCCACGATTGACGAACCCCGGGGTGTGTTTATGTGTCGGTCATAAACACATGCAGTTTTGGCCGATTCTGGCCCGTTTCGTGGACAATTACTCACTGTTTCGGGGTCCCGGACTTATTTCCACGATTGATGAACCCCGGAGCGCATTTACGTGTCGGTCATAATTACTCGTAGTTTTGGCCGATTCTGGCTAGTTTCATGGACTATTACTCACTGTTTTGGTGTCGCGGAGTGATTTCCACGATTGACGAACCCCGGGGTGCGTTTACCTGTTGGTCATAAACACTCGCAGTTATTGCGGATTCTGCCTCATTTCATGGACTATTATTCACTGTTTTTGGGTCCCGGAGTGATTTCCACAATTGACGAACCCCGAGGTGCGTTTACATGTCCGTCGTCAACACTCACAACTTTGGCCGATTCTGACCCGTTTCGTGGACTATTACTCACCGTTTTGGGGTCCCGAAGCGATTTCCATAGTTCTTGAACCCCAAAGTGCAATCACATGTCGGTCATCAACACCCATAGTTTTGGCCGATTCTGGCCCGTTTCATGAACTATTACTCACTGTTTTGGGGACCCGCACTAATTCCCACGAGTGACGAACCCCAGGGTGCGTTTATGTGTCGATCATAAACACTTGCAGTTTTGGCCGATTCTGGCCCGTTTCGTGGACAATTACTCACTGTTTCGGGGTCCCGGACTTATTTCCACGATTGATGAACCCCGGAGCGCATTTACGTGTCGGTCATAAATACTCGTAGTTTTGGCCGATTCTGGCTAGTTTTATGGACTATTACTCACTGTTTTGGGGCCGCGGAGTGATTTCCACGATTGACGAACCCCGGGGTGCGTTTACGTGTCGGTCATCAACACTCGCAGTTTTGGCCGATTCTGGCCTGTTTCATGGACTATTACTGATTGTTTTGGTGTCGCGGAGTGATTTCCACGATTGACGAACCCCGGGGTGCGTTTACCTGTTGGTCATAAACACTCGCAGTTATTGCGGATTCTGCCTCATTTCATGGACTATTATTCACTGTTTTTGGGTCCCGGAGTGATTTCCACAATTGACGAACCCCGAGGTGCGTTTACATGTCCGTCGTCAACACTCACAACTTTGGCCGATTCTGACCCGTTTCATGGACTATTACTCACCGTTTTGGGGTCCCGAAGCGATTTCCATAGTTCTTGAACCCCAAAGTGCAATCACATGTCGGTCATCAACACCCATAGTTTTGGCCGATTCTGGCCCGTTTCATGAACTATTACTCACTGTTTTGGGGACCCGCACTAATTCCAACGAGTGACGAACCCCAGGGTGCGTTTATGTGTCGGTCATAAACACTTGCAGTTTTGGCCGATTCTGGCCCGTTTCGTGGACAATTACTCACTGTTTCGGGGTCCCGGACTTATTTCCACGATTGATGAACCCCGGAGCGCATTTACGTGTCGGTCATAAATACTCGTAGTTTTGGCCGATTCTGGCTAGTTTCATGGACTATTACTCACTGTTTTGGGGCCGCGGAGTGATTTCCACGATTGACGAACCCCGGGGTGCGTTTACGTGTCGGTCATCAACACTCGCAGTTTTGGCCGATTCTGGCCTGTTTCATGGACTATTACTGATTGTTTTGGTGTCCCGGACTGATTTCCACGATTGACGAACCCCGGGGTGCGTTTACGTGTCGATCATAAACACTCGCAGTTTTGGCCGATTATGACAAGTTTCATGGACTATTACTCACTGTTTTGGGGTCCGTGAGTGATTTCCATGATTGACCAATCCTGGGGTGCGTTTACGTGTCGGTCATCAACACCCGCAGTTTTGGCCGATTCTGGCTCGTTTCGTGGACTATTATTCACTGTTTTTGGGTCCCGGAGTGATTTCCAAGATTGACGAACCCCGAGGTGCGTTTACATGTCCGTCGTCAACACTCACAACTCTGGCAAATTCTGACCCGTTTCGTGGACTATTACTCACCGTTTTAGGGTCCCGAACTTATTTGCACGATTGATGAACCCTGGAGCGCGTTTACGTGTCGGTCATAAATACTCGCAGTTTTGGCCGATTCTGGCCAGTTTCTTGGACTATTACTCACTGTTTTGGGGTCCCGAAGTGATTTCCACGATTGACGAACCCCGGGGTGCGTTTACGTGTTGGTCATAAACACTCGCAGTTATTGCGGATTCTGCCTCATTTCATGGACTATTATTCACTGTTTTTGGGTCCCGGAGTGATTTCCACAATTGACGAACCCCGAGGTGCGTTTACATGTCCGTCGTCAACACTCACAACTTTGGCCAATTCTGACCCGTTTCGTGGACTATTACTCTCCGTTTTGGGGTCCCGAAGCGATTTCCATAGTTCTTGAACCCCAATGTGCAATTAGATGTCGGTCATCAACACCCGTAGTTTTGGCCGATTCTGGGCCGTTTCATGAACTATTACTCACTGTTTTGGGGACCCGGACTAATTCCCACGATTGACGAACCCCGGGGTGCGTTTATGTGTCGGTCATAAACACTTGCAGTTTTGGCCGATTCTGGCCCGTTTCGTGGACAATTACTCACTGTTTCGGGGTCCCGGACTTATTTCCACGATTGATGAACCCTGGAGCGCATTTACGTGTCGGTCATAAATACTCATAGTTTTGGCCGATTCTGGCTAGTTTCATGGACTATTACTCACTGTTTTGGGGTCGTGGAGTGATTTCCATGATTGATGAACCCCGGGGTGTGTTTACGTGTCGGTCATAAATACTCGCAGTTTTGGCCGATTCTGGCCAGTTTCTTGGACTATTACTCACTGTTTTGGGGTCCCGAAGTGATTTCCACGATTGACGAATCCCGGGGTGCGTTTATGTGTTGGTCATAAACACTCGCAGTTATTGCGGATTCTGCCTCATTTCATGGACTATTATTCACTGTTTTTGGGTCCCGGAGTGATTTCCACAATTGACGAACCCCGAGGTGCGTTTACATGTCTGTCGTCAACACTCACAAGTTTGGCCAATTCTGACCCGTTTCATGGACTATTACTCACCGTTTTGGGGTCCCGAAGCGATTTCCATAGTTCTTGAACCCCAAGGTGCAATTACATGTCGGTCATCAACACCCGTAGTTTTGGCTGATTCTGGCCTGTTTCATGAACTATTACTCACTGTTTTTGGGACCCGGACTAATTCCCACGATTGACGAACCCCGGGGTGCGTTTATGTGTCGGTCATAAACACTTGCAGTTTTGGCCGATTCTGGCCCGTTTCGTGGACAATTACTCACTGTTTCGGGGTCCCGGACTTATTTTCACGATTGATGTACATCTTAGCGCATTTACGTGTCGGTCATAAATACTCGTAGTTTTGGCTGATTCTGGCTAGTTTCATGGACTATTACTCACTGTTTTGGGGTCGCGGAGTGATTTCCACGATTGATGAACCCCGGGGTGCGTTTACGTGTCGGTCATAAATACTCGCAGTTTTGGCAGATTCTGGCCAGTTTCTTGGACTATTACTCACTGTTTTGGGGTCCCGAAGTGATTTCCATGATTGACGAACCCCGGCGTGCGTTTACGTGTCGGTCATCAACACCCGCAGTTTTGGCCGATTCTGCCTCGTTTCGTGGACTATTATTCACTGTTTTTGGGTCCCGGAGTGATTTCCACAATTGACGAACCCCGAGGTGCGTTTACATGTCCGTCGTCAACACTCACAACTTTGGCCAATTCTGACCCGTTTCATGGACTATTACTCACCGTTTTGGGGTCCCGAAGCGATTTCCATAGTTCTTGAACCCCAAGGTGCAATTACATGTCGGTCATCAACACCCGTAGTTTTGGCCGATTCTGGCCCGTTTCATGAACTATTACTCACTGTTTTGGGGACCCGGAGTAATTCCCACGATTGACGAACCCCGGGGTGTGTTTATGTGTCGGTCATAAACACATGCAGTTTTGGCCGATTCTGGCCCGTTTCGTGGACAATTACTCACTGTTTCGGGGTCCCGGACTTATTTCCACGATTGATGAACCCCGGAGCGCATTTACGTGTCGGTCATAATTACTCGTAGTTTTGGCCGATTCTGGCTAGTTTCATGGACTATTACTCACTGTTTTGGTGTCGCGGAGTGATTTCCACGATTGACGAACCCCGGGGTGCGTTTACCTGTTGGTCATAAACACTCGCAGTTATTGCGGATTCTGCCTCATTTCATGGACTATTATTCACTCTTTTTGGGTCCCGGAGTGATTTCCACAATTGACGAACCCCGAGGTGCGTTTACATGTCCGTCGTCAACACTCACAACTTTGGCCGATTCTGACCCGTTTCGTGGACTATTACTCACCGTTTTGGGGTCCCGAAGCGATTTCCATAGTTCTTGAACCCCAAAGTGCAATCACATGTCGGTCATCAACACCCATAGTTTTGGCCGATTCTGGCCCGTTTCATGAACTATTACTCACTGTTTTGGGGACCCGCACTAATTCCCACGAGTGACGAACCCCAGGGTGCGTTTATGTGTCGATCATAAACACTTGCAGTTTTGGCCGATTCTGGCCCGTTTCGTGGACAATTACTCACTGTTTCGGGGTCCCGGACTTATTTCCACGATTGATGAACCCCGGAGCGCATTTACGTGTCGGTCATAAATACTCGTAGTTTTGGCCGATTCTGGCTAGTTTCATGGACTATTACTCACTGTTTTGGGGCCGCGGAGTGATTTCCACGATTGACGAACCCCGGGGTGCGTTTACGTGTCGGTCATCAACACTCGCAGTTTTGGCCGATTCTGGCCTGTTTCATGGACTATTACTGATTGTTTTGGTGTCGCGGAGTGATTTCCACGATTGACGAACCCCGGGGTGCGTTTACCTGTTGGTCATAAACACTCGCAGTTATTGCGGATTCTGCCTCATTTCATGGACTATTATTCACTGTTTTTGGGTCCCGGAGTGATTTCCACAATTGACGAACCCCGAGGTGCGTTTACATGTCCGTCGTCAACACTCACAACTTTGGCCGATTCTGACCCGTTTCATGGACTATTACTCACCGTTTTGGGGTCCCGAAGCGATTTCCATAGTTCTTGAACCCCAAGGTGCAATTACATGTCGGTCATCAACACCCGTAGTTTTGGCCGATTCTGGCCCGTTTCATGAACTATTACTCACTGTTTTGGGGACCCGGAGTAATTCCCACGATTGACGAACCCCGGGGTGTGTTTATGTGTCGGTCATAAACACATGCAGTTTTGGCCGATTCTGGCCCGTTTCGTGGACAATTACTCACTGTTTCGGGGTCCCGGACTTATTTCCACGATTGATGAACCCCGGAGCGCATTTACGTGTCGGTCATAATTACTCGTAGTTTTGGCCGATTCTGGCTAGTTTCATGGACTATTACTCACTGTTTTGGTGTCGCGGAGTGATTTCCACGATTGACGAACCCCGGGGTGCGTTTACCTGTTGGTCATAAACACTCGCAGTTATTGCGGATTCTGCCTCATTTCATGGACTATTATTCACTCTTTTTGGGTCCCGGAGTGATTTCCACAATTGACGAACCCCGAGGTGCGTTTACATGTCCGTCGTCAACACTCACAACTTTGGCCGATTCTGACCCGTTTCGTGGACTATTACTCACCGTTTTGGGGTCCCGAAGCGATTTCCATAGTTCTTGAACCCCAAAGTGCAATCACATGTCGGTCATCAACACCCATAGTTTTGGCCGATTCTGGCCCGTTTCATGAACTATTACTCACTGTTTTGGGGACCCGCACTAATTCCCACGAGTGACGAACCCCAGGGTGCGTTTATGTGTCGATCATAAACACTTGCAGTTTTGGCCGATTCTGGCCCGTTTCGTGGACAATTACTCACTGTTTCGGGGTCCCGGACTTATTTCCACGATTGATGAACCCCGGAGCGCATTTACGTGTCGGTCATAAATACTCGTAGTTTTGGCCGATTCTGGCTAGTTTCATGGACTATTACTCACTGTTTTGGGGCCGCGGAGTGATTTCCACGATTGACGAACCCCGGGGTGCGTTTACGTGTCGGTCATCAACACTCGCAGTTTTGGCCGATTCTGGCCTGTTTCATGGACTATTACTGATTGTTTTGGTGTCGCGGAGTGATTTCCACGATTGACGAACCCCGGGGTGCGTTTACCTGTTGGTCATAAACACTCGCAGTTATTGCGGATTCTGCCTCATTTCATGGACTATTATTCACTGTTTTTGGGTCCCGGAGTGATTTCCACAATTGACGAACCCCGAGGTGCGTTTACATGTCCGTCGTCAACACTCACAACTTTGGCCGATTCTGACCCGTTTCATGGACTATTACTCACCGTTTTGGGGTCCCGAAGCGATTTCCATAGTTCTTGAACCCCAAAGTGCAATCACATGTCGGTCATCAACACCCATAGTTTTGGCCGATTCTGGCCCGTTTCATGAACTATTACTCACTGTTTTGGGGACCCGCACTAATTCCAACGAGTGACGAACCCCAGGGTGCGTTTATGTGTCGGTCATAAACACTTGCAGTTTTGGCCGATTCTGGCCCGTTTCGTGGACAATTACTCACTGTTTCGGGGTCCCGGACTTATTTCCACGATTGATGAACCCCGGAGCGCATTTACGTGTCGGTCATAAATACTCGTAGTTTTGGCCGATTCTGGCTAGTTTCATGGACTATTACTCACTGTTTTGGGGCCGCGGAGTGATTTCCACGATTGACGAACCCCGGGGTGCGTTTACGTGTCGGTCATCAACACTCGCAGTTTTGGCCGATTCTGGCCTGTTTCATGGACTATTACTGATTGTTTTGGTGTCCCGGACTGATTTCCACGATTGACGAACCCCGGGGTGCGTTTACGTGTCGATCATTAACACTCGCAGTTTTGGCCGATTATGACAAGTTTCATGGACTATTACTCACTGTTTTGGGGTCCGTGAGTGATTTCCATGATTGACCAATCCTGGGGTGCGTTTACGTGTCGGTCATCAACACCCGCAGTTTTGGCCGATTCTGGCTCGTTTCGTGGACTATTATTCACTGTTTTTGGGTCCCGGAGTGATTTCCAAGATTGACGAACCCCGAGGTGCGTTTACATGTCCGTCGTCAACACTCACAACTCTGGCAAATTCTGACCCGTTTCGTGGACTATTACTCACCGTTTTAGGGTCCCGAACTTATTTGCACGATTGATGAACCCTGGAGCGCGTTTACGTGTCGGTCATAAATACTCGCAGTTTTGGCCGATTCTGGCCAGTTTCTTGGACTATTACTCACTGTTTTGGGGTCCCGAAGTGATTTCCACGATTGACGAACCCCGGGGTGCGTTTACGTGTTGGTCATAAACACTCGCAGTTATTGCGGATTCTGCCTCATTTCATGGACTATTATTCACTGTTTTTGGGTCCCGGAGTGATTTCCACAATTGACGAACCCCGAGGTGCGTTTACATGTCCGTCGTCAACACTCACAACTTTGGCCAATTCTGACCCGTTTCGTGGACTATTACTCTCCGTTTTGGGGTCCCGAAGCGATTTCCATAGTTCTTGAACCCCAATGTGCAATTAGATGTCGGTCATCAACACCCGTAGTTTTGGCCGATTCTGGGCCGTTTCATGAACTATTACTCACTGTTTTGGGGACCCGGACTAATTCCCACGATTGACGAACCCCGGGGTGCGTTTATGTGTCGGTCATAAACACTTGCAGTTTTGGCCGATTCTGGCCCGTTTCGTGGACAATTACTCACTGTTTCGGGGTCCCGGACTTATTTCCACGATTGATGAACCCTGGAGCGCATTTACGTGTCGGTCATAAATACTCATAGTTTTGGCCGATTCTGGCTAGTTTCATGGACTATTACTCACTGTTTTGGGGTCGTGGAGTGATTTCCATGATTGATGAACCCCGGGGTGTGTTTACGTGTCGGTCATAAATACTCGCAGTTTTGGCCGATTCTGCCCAGTTTCTTGGACTATTACTCACTGTTTTGGGGTCCCGAAGTGATTTCCACGATTGACGAATCCCGGGGTGCGTTTATGTGTTGGTCATAAACACTCGCAGTTATTGCGGATTCTGCCTCATTTCATGGACTATTATTCACTGTTTTTGGGTCCCGGAGTGATTTCCACAATTGACGAACCCCGAGGTGCGTTTACATGTCTGTCGTCAACACTCACAAGTTTGGCCCATTCTGACCCGTTTCGTGGACTATTACTCACCGTTTTGGGGTCCCGAAGCGATTTCCATAGTTCTTGAACCCCAAGGTGCAATTACATGTCGGTCATCAACACCCGTAGTTTTGGCCGATTCTGGCCTGTTTCATGAACTATTACTCACTGTTATGGGGACCCGGAGTAATTCCCACGATTGACGAACCCCGGGGTGCGTTTATGTGTCGGTCATAAACACTTGCAGTTTTGGCCGATTCTGGCCCGTTTCGTGGACAATTACTCACTGTTTCGGGGTCCCGGACTTATTTTCACGATTGATGTACCCCGGAGCGCATTTACGTGTCGGTCCTAAATACTCGTAGTTTTGGCTGATTCTGGCTAGTTTCATGGACTATTACTCACTGTTTTGGGGTCGCGGAGTGATTTCCACGATTGATGAACCCCGGGGTGCGTTTACGTGTCGGTTATAAATACTCGCAGTTTTGGCCGATTCTGGCCAGTTTCTTGGACTATTACTCACTGTTTTGGGGTCCCGAAGTGATTTCCACGATTGACGAATCCCGGGGTGCGTTTATGTGTTGGTCATAAACACTCGCAGTTATTGCGGATTCTGCCTCATTTCATGGACTATTATTCACTGTTTTTGGGTCCCGGAGTGATTTCCACAATTGACGAACCCCGAGGTGCGTTTACATGTCTGTCGTCAACACTCACAAGTTTGGCCAATTCTGACCCGTTTCATGGACTATTACTCACCGTTTTGGGGTCCCGAAGCGATTTCCATAGTTCTTGAACCCCAAGGTGCAATTACATGTCGGTCATCAACACCCGTAGTTTTGGCTGATTCTGGCCTGTTTCATGAACTATTACTCACTGTTTTTGGGACCCGGACTAATTCCCACGATTGACGAACCCCGGGGTGCGTTTATGTGTCGGTCATAAACACTTGCAGTTTTGGCCGATTCTGGCCCGTTTCGTGGACAATTACTCACTGTTTCGGGGTCCCGGACTTATTTTCACGATTGATGTACATCTTAGCGCATTTACGTGTCGGTCATAAATACTCGTAGTTTTGGCTGATTCTGGCTAGTTTCATGGACTATTACTCACTGTTTTGGGGTCGCGGAGTGATTTCCACGATTGATGAACCCCGGGGTGCGTTTACGTGTCGGTCATAAATACTCGCAGTTTTGGCAGATTCTGGCCAGTTTCTTGGACTATTACTCACTGTTTTGGGGTCCCGAAGTGATTTCCATGATTGACGAACCCCGGCGTGCGTTTACGTGTCGGTCATCAACACCCGCAGTTTTGGCCGATTCTGCCTCGTTTCGTGGACTATTATTCACTGTTTTTGGGTCCCGGAGTGATTTCCACAATTGACGAACCCCGAGGTGCGTTTACATGTCCGTCGTCAACACTCACAACTTTGGCCAATTCTGACCCGTTTCATGGACTATTACTCACCGTTTTGGGGTCCCGAAGCGATTTCCATAGTTCTTGAACCCCAAGGTGCAATTACATGTCGGTCATCAACACCCGTAGTTTTGGCCGATTCTGGCCCGTTTCATGAACTATTACTCACTGTTTTGGGGACCCGGAGTAATTCCCACGATTGACGAACCCCGGGGTGTGTTTATGTGTCGGTCATAAACACATGCAGTTTTGGCCGATTCTGGCCCGTTTCGTGGACAATTACTCACTGTTTCGGGGTCCCGGACTTATTTCCACGATTGATGAACCCCGGAGCGCATTTACGTGTCGGTCATAATTACTCGTAGTTTTGCCCGATTCTGGCTAGTTTCATGGACTATTACTCACTGTTTTGGTGTCGCGGAGTGATTTCCACGATTGACGAACCCCGGGGTGCGTTTACCTGTTGGTCATAAACACTCGCAGTTATTGCGGATTCTGCCTCATTTCATGGACTATTATTCACTCTTTTTGGGTCCCGGAGTGATTTCCACAATTGACGAACCCCGAGGTGCGTTTACATGTCCGTCGTCAACACTCACAACTTTGGCCGATTCTGACCCGTTTCGTGGACTATTACTCACCGTTTTGGGGTCCCGAAGCGATTTCCATAGTTCTTGAACCCCAAAGTGCAATCACATGTCGGTCATCAACACCCATAGTTTTGGCCGATTCTGGCCCGTTTCATGAACTATTACTCACTGTTTTGGGGACCCGCACTAATTCCCACGAGTGACGAACCCCAGGGTGCGTTTATGTGTCGGTCATAAACACTTGCAGTTTTGGCCGATTCTGGCCCGTTTCGTGGACAATTACTCACTGTTTCGGGGTCCCGGACTTATTTCCACGATTGATGAACCCCGGAGCGCATTTACGTGTCGGTCATAAATACTCGTAGTTTTGGCCGATTCTGGCTAGTTTCATGGACTATTACTCACTGTTTTGGGGCCGCGGAGTGATTTCCACGATTGACGAACCCCGGGGTGCGTTTACGTGTCGGTCATCAACACTCGCAGTTTTGGCCGATTCTGGCCTGTTTCATGGACTATTACTGATTGTTTTGGTGTCCCGGACTGATTTCCACGATTGACGAACCCCGGGGTGCGTTTACGTGTCGATCATAAACACTCGCAGTTTTGGCCGATTATGACAAGTTTCATGGACTATTACTCACTGTTTTGGGGTCCGTGAGTGATTTCCATGATTAACCAATCCTGGGGTGCGTTTACGTGTCGGTCATCAACACCCGCAGTTTTGGCCGATTCTGGCTCGTTTCGTGGACTATTATTCACTGTTTTTGGGTCCCGGAGTGATTTCCAAGATTGACGAACCCCGAGGTGCGTTTACATGTCCGTCGTCAACACTCACAACTCTGGCAAATTCTGACCCGTTTCGTGGACTATTACTCACCGTTTTAGGGTCCCGGACTTATTTGCACGATTGATGAACCCTGGAGCGCGTTTACGTGTCGGTCATAAATACTCGCAGTTTTGGCCGATTCTGGCCAGTTTCTTGGACTATTACTCACTGTTTTGGGGTCCCGAAGTGATTTCCACGATTGACGAACCCCGGGGTGCGTTTACGTGTTGGTCATAAACACTCGCAGTTATTGCGGATTCTGCCTCATTTCATGGACTATTATTCACTGTTTTTGGGTCCCGGAGTGATTTCCACAATTGACGAACCCCGAGGTGCGTTTACATGTCCGTCGTCAACACTCACAACTTTGGCCAATTCTGACCCGTTTCGTGGACTATTACTCACCGTTTTGGGGTCCCGAAGCGATTTCCATAGTTCTTGAACCCCAATGTGCAATTAGATGTCGGTCATCAACACCCGTAGTTTTGGCCGATTCTGGGCCGTTTCATGAACTATTACTCACTGTTTTGGGGACCCGGACTAATTCCCACGATTGACGAACCCCGGGGTGCGTTTATGTGTCGGTCATAAACACTTGCAGTTTTGGCCGATTCTGGCCCGTTTCGTGGACAATTACTCACTGTTTCGGGGTCCCGGACTTATTTCCACGATTGATGAACCCTGGAGCGCATTTACGTGTCGGTCATAAATACTCGCAGTTTTGGCCGATTCTGGCCAGTTTCTTGGACTATTACTCACTGTTTTGGGGTCCCGAAGTGATTTCCACGATTGACGAACCCCGGGGTGCGTTTACGTGTTGGTCATAAACACTCGCAGTTATTGCGGATTCTGCCTCATTTCATGGACTATTATTCACTGTTTTTGGGTCCCGGAGTGATTTCCACAATTGACGAACCCCGAGGTGCGTTTACATGTCCGTCGTCAACACTCACAACTTTGGCCAATTCTGACCCGTTTCGTGGACTATTACTCTCCGTTTTGGGGTCCCGAAGCGATTTCCATAGTTCTTGAACCCCAATGTGCAATTAGATGTCGGTCATCAACACCCGTAGTTTTGGCCGATTCTGGGCCGTTTCATGAACTATTACTCACTGTTTTGGGGACCCGGACTAATTCCCACGATTGACGAACCCCGGGGTGCGTTTATGTGTCGGTCATAAACACTTGCAGTTTTGGCCGATTCTGGCCCGTTTCGTGGACAATTACTCACTGTTTCGGGGTCCCGGACTTATTTCCACGATTGATGAACCCTGGAGCGCATTTACGTGTCGGTCATAAATACTCATAGTTTTGGCCGATTCTGGCTAGTTTCATGGACTATTACTCACTGTTTTGGGGTCGTGGAGTGATTTCCATGATTGATGAACCCCGGGGTGTGTTTACGTGTCGGTCATAAATACTCGCAGTTTTGGCCGATTCTGCCCAGTTTCTTGGACTATTACTCACTGTTTTGGGGTCCCGAAGTGATTTCCACGATTGACGAATCCCGGGGTGCGTTTATGTGTTGGTCATAAACACTCGCAGTTATTGCGGATTCTGCCTCATTTCATGGACTATTATTCACTGTTTTTGGGTCCCGGAGTGATTTCCACAATTGACGAACCCCGAGGTGCGTTTACATGTCTGTCGTCAACACTCACAAGTTTGGCCAATTCTGACCCGTTTCATGGACTATTACTCACCGTTTTGGGGTCCCGAAGCGATTTCCATAGTTCTTGAACCCCAAGGTGCAATTACATGTCGGTCATCAACACCCGTAGTTTTGGCTGATTCTGGCCTGTTTCATGAACTATTACTCACTGTTTTTGGGACCCGGACTAATTCCCACGATTGACGAACCCCGGGGTGCGTTTATGTGTCGGTCATAAACACTTGCAGTTTTGGCCGATTCTGGCCCGTTTCGTGGACAATTACTCACTGTTTCGGGGTCCCGGACTTATTTTCACGATTGATGTACATCTTAGCGCATTTACGTGTCGGTCATAAATACTCGTAGTTTTGGCTGATTCTGGTTAGTTTCATGGACTATTACTCACTGTTTTGGGGTCGCGGAGTGATTTCCACGATTGATGAACCCCGGGGTGCGTTTACGTGTCGGTCATAAATACTCGCAGTTTTGGCAGATTCTGGCCAGTTTCTTGGACTATTACTCACTGTTTTGGGGTCCCGTAGTGATTTCCATGATTGACGAACCCCGGCGTGCGTTTACGTGTCGGTCATCAACACCCGCAGTTTTGGCCGATTCTGCCTCGTTTCGTGGACTATTATTCACTGTTTTTGGGTCCCGGAGTGATTTCCACAATTGACGAACCCCGAGGTGCGTTTACATGTCCGTCGTCAACACTCACAACTTTGGCCAATTCTGACCCGTTTCATGGACTATTACTCACCGTTTTGGGGTCCCGAAGCGATTTCCATAGTTCTTGAACCCCAAGGTGCAATTACATGTCGGTCATCAACACCCGTAGTTTTGGCCGATTCTGGCCCGTTTCATGAACTATTACTCACTGTTTTGGGGACCCGGAGTAATTCCCACGATTGACGAACCCCGGGGTGTGTTTATGTGTCGGTCATAAACACATGCAGTTTTGGCCGATTCTGGCCCGTTTCGTGGACAATTACTCACTGTTTCGGGGTCCCGAACTTATTTCCACGATTGATGAACCCCGGAGCGCATTTACGTGTCGGTCATAATTACTCGTAGTTTTGGCCGATTCTGGCTAGTTTCATGGACTATTACTCACTGTTTTGGTGTCGCGGAGTGATTTCCACGATTGACGAACCCCGGGGTGCGTTTACCTGTTGGTCATAAACACTCGCAGTTATTGCGGATTCTGCCTCATTTCATGGACTATTATTCACTCTTTTTGGGTCCCGGAGTGATTTCCACAATTGACGAACCCCGAGGTGCGTTTACATGTCCGTCGTCAACACTCACAACTTTGGCCGATTCTGACCCGTTTCGTGGACTATTACTCACCGTTTTGGGGTCCCGAAGCGATTTCCATAGTTCTTGAACCCCAAAGTGCAATCACATGTCGGTCATCAACACCCATAGTTTTGGCCGATTCTGGCCCGTTTCATGAACTATTACTCACTGTTTTGGGGACCCGCACTAATTCCCACGAGTGACGAACCCCAGGGTGCGTTTATGTGTCGGTCATAAACACTTGCAGTTTTGGCCGATTCTGGCCCGTTTCGTGGACAATTACTCACTGTTTCGGGGTCCCGGACTTATTTCCACGATTGATGAACCCCGGAGCGCATTTACGTGTCGGTCATAAATACTCGTAGTTTTGGCCGATTCTGGCTAGTTTCATGGACTATTACTCACTGTTTTGGGGCCGCGGAGTGATTTCCACGATTGACGAACCCCGGGGTGCGTTTACGTGTCGGTCATCAACACTCGCAGTTTTGGCCGATTCTGGCCTGTTTCATGGACTATTACTGATTGTTTTGGTGTCCCGGACTGATTTCCACGATTGACGAACCCCGGGGTGCGTTTACGTGTCGATCATAAACACTCGCAGTTTTGGCCGATTATGACAAGTTTCATGGACTATTACTCACTGTTTTGGGGTCCGTGAGTGATTTCCATGATTGACCAATCCTGGGGTGCGTTTACGTGTCGGTCATCAACACCCGCAGTTTTGGCCGATTCTGGCTCGTTTCGTGGACTATTATTCACTGTTTTTGGGTCCCGGAGTGATTTCCAAGATTGACGAACCCCGAGGTGCGTTTACATGTCCGTCGTCAACACTCACAACTCTGGCAAATTCTGACCCGTTTCGTGGACTATTACTCACCGTTTTAGGGTCCCGGACTTATTTGCACGATTGATGAACCCTGGAGCGCGTTTACGTGTCGGTCATAAATACTCGCAGTTTTGGCCGATTCTGGCCAGTTTCTTGGACTATTACTCACTGTTTTGGGGTCCCGAAGTGATTTCCACGATTGACGAACCCCGGGGTGCGTTTACGTGTTGGTCATAAACACTCGCAGTTATTGCGGATTCTGCCTCATTTCATGGACTATTATTCACTGTTTTTGGGTCCCGGAGTGATTTCCACAATTGACGAACCCCGAGGTGCGTTTACATGTCCGTCGTCAACACTCACAACTTTGGCCAATTCTGACCCGTTTCGTGGACTATTACTCACCGTTTTGGGGTCCCGAAGCGATTTCCATAGTTCTTGAACCCCAATGTGCAATTAGATGTCGGTCATCAACACCCGTAGTTTTGGCCGATTCTGGGCCGTTTCATGAACTATTACTCACTGTTTTGGGGACCCGGACTAATTCCCACGATTGACGAACCCCGGGGTGCGTTTATGTGTCGGTCATAAACACTTGCAGTTTTGGCCGATTCTGGCCCGTTTCGTGGACAATTACTCACTGTTTCGGGGTCCCGGACTTATTTCCACGATTGATGAACCCTGGAGCGCATTTACGTGTCGGTCATAAATACTCATAGTTTTGGCCGATTCTGGCCAGTTTCTTGGACTATTACTCACTGTTTTGGGGTCCCGAAGTGATTTCCATGATTGACGAACCCCGGCGTGCGTTTACGTGTCGGTCATCAACACCCGCAGTTTTGGCCGATTCTGCCTCGTTTCGTGGACTATTATTCACTGTTTTTGGGTCCCGGAGTGATTTCCACAATTGACGAACCCCGAGGTGCGTTTACATGTCCGTCGTCAACACTCACAACTTTGGCCAATTCTGACCCGTTTCATGGACTATTACTCACCGTTTTGGGGTCCCGAAGCGATTTCCATAGTTCTTGAACCCCAAGGTGCAATTACATGTCGGCCATCAACACCCGTAGTTTTGGCCGATTCTGGCCCATTTCATGAACTATTACTCACTGTTTTGGGGACCCGGAGTAATTCCCACGATTGACGAACCCCGGGGTGTGTTTATGTGTCGGTCATAAACACATGCAGTTTTGGCCGATTCTGGCCCGTTTCGTGGACAATTACTCACTGTTTCGGGGTCCCGGACTTATTTCCACGATTGATGAACCCCGGAGCGCATTTACGTGTCGGTCATAATTACTCGTAGTTTTGGCCGATTCTGGCTAGTTTCATGGACTATTACTCACTGTTTTGGTGTCGCGGAGTGATTTCCACGATTGACGAACCCCGGGGTGCGTTTACCTGTTGGTCATAAACACTCGCAGTTATTGCGGATTCTGCCTCATTTCATGGACTATTATTCACTGTTTTTGGGTCCCGGAGTGATTTCCACAATTGACGAACCCCGAGGTGCGTTTACATGTCCGTCGTCAACACTCACAACTTTGGCCGATTCTGACCCGTTTCGTGGACTATTACTCACCGTTTTGGGGTCCCGAAGCGATTTCCATAGTTCTTGAACCCCAAAGTGCAATCACATGTCGGTCATCAACACCCATAGTTTTGGCCGATTCTGGCCCGTTTCATGAACTATTACTCACTGTTTTGGGGACCCGCACTAATTCCCACGAGTGACGAACCCCAGGGTGCGTTTATGTGTCGGTCATAAACACTTGCAGTTTTGGCCGATTCTGGCCCGTTTCGTGGACAATTACTCACTGTTTCGGGGTCCCGGTCTTATTTCCACGATTGATGAACCCCGGAGCGCATTTACGTGTCGGTCATAAATACTCGTAGTTTTGGCCGATTCTGGCTAGTTTCATGGACTATTACTCACTGTTTTGGGGCCGCGGAGTGATTTCCACGATTGACGAACCCCGGGGTGCGTTTACGTGTCGGTCATCAACACTCGCAGTTTTGGCCGATTATGACAAGTTTCATGGACTATTACTCACTGTTTTGGGGTCCGTGAGTGATTTCCATGATTGACCAATCCTGGGGTGCGTTTACGTGTCGGTCATCAACACCCGCAGTTTTGGCCGATTCTGGCTCGTTTCATGGACTATTATTCACTGTTTTTGGGTCCCGGAGTGATTTCCAAGATTGACGAACCCCGAGGTGCGTTTACATGTCCGTCGTCAACACTCACAACTCTGGCAAATTCTGACCCGTTTCGTGGACTATTACTCACCGTTTTAGGGTCCCGGACTTATTTGCACGATTGATGAACCCTGGAGCGCGTTTACGTGTCGGTCATAAATACTCGCAGTTTTGGCCGATTCTGGCCAGTTTCTTGGACTATTACTCACTGTTTTGGGGTCCCGAAGTGATTTCCACGATTGACGAACCCCGGGGTGCGTTTACGTGTTGGTCATAAACACTCGCAGTTATTGCGGATTCTGCCTCATTTCATGGACTATTATTCACTGTTTTTGGGTCCCGGAGTGATTTCCACAATTGACGAACCCCGAGGTGCGTTTACATGTCCGTCGTCAACACTCACAACTTTGGCCAATTCTGACCCGTTTCGTGGACTATTACTCACCGTTTTGGGGTCCCGAAGCGATTTCCATAGTTCTTGAACCCCAATGTGCAATTAGATGTCGGTCATCAACACCCGTAGTTTTGGCCGATTCTGGGCCGTTTCATGAACTATTACTCACTGTTTTGGGGACCCGGACTAATTCCCACGATTGACGAACCCCGGGGTGCGTTTATGTGTCGGTCATAAACACTTGCAGTTTTGGCCGATTCTGGCCCGTTTCGTGGACAATTACTCACTGTTTCGGGGTCCCGGACTTATTTCCACGATTGATGAACCCTGGAGCGCATTTACGTGTCGGTCATAAATACTCATAGTTTTGGCCGATTCTGGCCAGTTTCTTGGACTATTACTCACTGTTTTGGGGTCCCGAAGTGATTTCCATGATTGACGAACCCCGGCGTGCGTTTACGTGTCGGTCATCAACACCCGCAGTTTTGGCCGATTCTGCCTCGTTTCGTGGACTATTATTCACTGTTTTTGGGTCCCGGAGTGATTTCCACAATTGACGAACCCCGAGGTGCGTTTACATGTCCGTCGTCAACACTCACAACTTTGGCCAATTCTGACCCGTTTCATGGACTATTACTCACCGTTTTGGGGTCCCGAAGCGATTTCCATAGTTCTTGAACCCCAAGGTGCAATTACATGTCGGCCATCAACACCCGTAGTTTTGGCCGATTCTGGCCCGTTTCATGAACTATTACTCACTGTTTTGGGGACCCGGAGTAATTCCCACGATTGACGAACCCCGGGGTGTGTTTATGTGTCGGTCATAAACACATGCAGTTTTGGCCGATTCTGGCCCGTTTCGTGGACAATTACTCACTGTTTCGGGGTCCCGGACTTATTTCCACGATTGATGAACCCCGGAGCGCATTTACGTGTCGGTCATAATTACTCGTAGTTTTGGCCGATTCTGGCTAGTTTCATGGACTATTACTCACTGTTTTGGTGTCGCGGAGTGATTTCCACGATTGACGAACCCCGGGGTGCGTTTACCTGTTGGTCATAAACACTCGCAGTTATTGCGGATTCTGCCTCATTTCATGGACTATTATTCACTGTTTTTGGGTCCCGGAGTGATTTCCACAATTGACGAACCCCGAGGTGCGTTTACATGTCCGTCGTCAACACTCACAACTTTGGCCGATTCTGACCCGTTTCGTGGACTATTACTCACCGTTTTGGGGTCCCGAAGCGATTTCCATAGTTCTTGAACCCCAAAGTGCAATCACATGTCGGTCATCAACACCCATAGTTTTGGCCGATTCTGGCCCGTTTCATGAACTATTACTCACTGTTTTGGGGACCCGCACTAATTCCCACGAGTGACGAACCCCAGGGTGCGTTTATGTGTCGGTCATAAACACTTGCAGTTTTGGCCGATTCTGGCCCGTTTCGTGGACAATTACTCACTGTTTCGGGGTCCCGGACTTATTTCCACGATTGATGAACCCCGGAGCACATTTACGTGTCGGTCATAAATACTCGTAGTTTTGGCCGATTCTGGCTAGTTTCATGGACTATTACTCACTGTTTTGGGGCCGCGGAGTGATTTCCACGATTGACGAACCCCGGGGTGCGTTTACGTGTCGGTCATCAACACTCGCAGTTTTGGCCGATTATGACAAGTTTCATGGACTATTACTCACTGTTTTGGGGTCCGTGAGTGATTTCCATGATTGACCAATCCTGGGGTGCGTTTACGTGTCGGTCATCAACACCCGCAGTTTTGGCCGATTCTGGCTCGTTTCATGGACTATTATTCACTGTTTTTGGGTCCCGGAGTGATTTCCAAGATTGACGAACCCCGAGGTGCGTTTACATGTCCGTCGTCAACACTCACAACTCTGGCAAATTCTGACCCGTTTCGTGGACTATTACTCACCGTTTTAGGGTCCCGGACTTATTTGCACGATTGATGAACCCTGGAGCGCGTTTACGTGTCGGTCATAAATACTCGCAGTTTTGGCCGATTCTGGCCAGTTTCTTGGACTATTACTCACTGTTTTGGGGTCCCGAAGTGATTTCCACGATTGACGAACCCCGGGGTGCGTTTACGTGTTGGTCATAAACACTCGCAGTTATTGCGGATTCTGCCTCATTTCATGGACTATTATTCACTGTTTTTGGGTCCCGGAGTGATTTCCACAATTGACGAACCCCGAGGTGCGTTTACATGTCCGTCGTCAACACTCACAACTTTGGCCAATTCTGACCCGTTTCGTGGACTATTACTCACCGTTTTGGGGTCCCGAAGCGATTTCCATAGTTCTTGAACCCCAATGTGCAATTAGATGTCGGTCATCAACACCCGTAGTTTTGGCCGATTCTGGGCCGTTTCATGAACTATTACTCACTGTTTTGGGGACCCGGACTAATTCCCACGATTGACAAACCCCGGGGTGCGTTTATGTGTCGGTCATAAACACTTGCAGTTTTGGCCGATTCTGGCCCGTTTCGTGGACAATTACTCACTGTTTCGGGGTCCCGGACTTATTTCCACGATTGATGAACCCTGGAGCGCATTTACGTGTCGGTCATAAATACTCATAGTTTTGGCCGATTCTGGCTAGTTTCATGGACTATTACTCACTGTTTTGGGGTCGTGGAGTGATTTCCATGATTGATGAACCCCGGGGTGTGTTTACGTGTCGGTCATAAATACTCGCAGTTTTGGCCGATTCTGGCCAGTTTCTTGGACTATTACTCACTGTTTTGGGGTCCCGAAGTGATTTCCACGATTGACGAATCCCGGGGTGCGTTTATGTGTTGGTCATAAACACTCGCAGTTATTGCGGATTCTGCCTCATTTCATGGACTATTATTCACTGTTTTTGGGTCCCGGAGTGATTTCCACAATTGACGAACCCCGAGGTGCGTTTACATGTCTGTCGTCAACACTCACAAGTTTGGCCAATTCTGACCCGTTTCGTGGACTATTACTCACCGTTTTGGGGTCCCGAAGCGATTTCCATAGTTCTTGAACCCCAAGGTGCAATTACATGTCGGTCATCAACACCCGTAGTTTTGGCCGATTCTGGCCTGTTTCATGAACTATTACTCACTGTTTTTGGGACCCGGACTAATTCCCACGATTGACGAACCCCGGGGTGCGTTTATGTGTCGGTCATAAACACTTGCAGTTTTGGCCGATTCTGGCCCGTTTCGTGGACAATTACTCACTGTTTCGGGGTCCCGGACTTATTTTCACGATTGATGTACACCGGAGCGCATTTACGTGTCGGTCATAAATACTCGTAGTTTTGGCTGATTCTGGCTAGTTTCATGGACTATTACTCACTGTTTTGGGGTCGCGGAGTGATTTCCACGATTGATGAACCCCGGGGTGCGTTTACGTGTCGGTCATAAATACTCGCAGTTTTGGCCGATTCTGGCCAGTTTCTTGGACTATTACTCACTGTTTTGGGGTCCCGAAGTGATTTCCACGATTGACGAACCCCGGCGTGCGTTTACGTGTCGGTCATCAACACCCGCAGTTTTGGCCGATTCTGCCTCGTTTCGTGGACTATTATTCACTGTTTTTGGGTCCCGGAGTGATTTCCACAATTGACGAACCCCGAGGTGCGTTTACATGTCCGTCGTCAACACTCACAACTTTGGCCAATTCTGACCCGTTTCATGGACTATTACTCACCGTTTTGGGGTCCCGAAGCGATTTCCATAGTTCTTGAACCACAAGGTGCAATTACATGTCGGTCATCAACACCCGTAGTTTTGGCCGATTCTGGCCCGTTTCATGAACTATTACTCACTGTTTTGGGGACCCGGAGTAATTCCCACGATTGACGAACCCCGGGGTGCGTTTATGTGTCGGTCATAAACACATGCAGTTTTGGCCTATTCTGGCCCGTTTCGTGGACAATTACTCACTGTTTCGGGGTCCCGGACTTATTTCCACGATTGATGAACCCCGGAGCGCATTTACGTGTCGGTCATAAATACTCGTAGTTTTGGCCGATTCTGGCTAGTTTCATGGACTATTACTCACTATTTTGGTGTCGCGGAGTGATTTCCACGATTGACGAACCCCGGGGTGCGTTTACCTGTTGGTCATAAACACTCGCAGTTATTGCGGATTCTGCCTCATTTCATGGACTATTATTCACTGTTTTTGGGTCCCGGAGTGATTTCCACAATTGACGAACCCCGAGGTGCGTTTACATGTCCGTCGTCAACACTCACAACTTTGGCCGATTCTGACCCGTTTCGTGGACTATTACTCACCGTTTTGGGGTCCCGAAGCGATTTCCATAGTTCTTGAACCCCAAAGTGCAATCACATGTCGGTCATCAACACCCATAGTTTTGGCCGATTCTGGCCCGTTTCATGAACTATTACTCACTGTTTTGGGGACCCGCACTAATTCCCACAAGTGACGAACCCCAGGGTGCGTTTATGTGTCGGTCATAAACACTTGCAGTTTTGGCCGATTCTGGCCCGTTTCGTGGACAATTACTCACGGTTTCGGGGTCCCGGACTTATTTCCACGATTGATGAACCCCGGAGCGCATTTACGTGTCGGTCATAAATACTCGTAGTTTTGGCCGATTCGGGCTAGTTTCATGGACTATTACTCACTGTTTTGGGGCCGCGGAGTGATTTCCACGATTGACGAACCCCGGGGTGCGTTTACGTGTCGGTCATCAACACTCGCAGTTTTGGCCGATTCTGGCCTGTTTCATGGACTATTACTGATTGTTTTGGTGTCCCGGACTGATTTCCACGATTGACGAACCCCGGGGTGCGTTTACGTGTCGATCATAAACACTCGCAGTTTTGGCCGATTATGACAAGTTTCATGGACTATTACTCACTGTTTTGGGGTCCGTGAGTGATTTCCATGATTGACCAATCCTGGGGTGCGTTTACGTGTCGGTCATCAACACCCGCAGTTTTGGCCGATTCTGGCTCGTTTCGTGGACTATTATTCACTGTTTTTGGGTCCCGGAGTGATTTCCACGATTGACGAACCCCGAGGTGCGTTTACATGTCCGTCGTCAACACTCACAACTCTGGCAAATTCTGACCCGTTTCGTGGATTATTACTCACCGTTTTAGGGTCCCGGACTTATTTGCACGATTGATGAACCCTGGAGCGCGTTTACGTGTCGGTCATAAATACTCGCAGTTTTGGCCGATTCTGGCCAGTTTCTTGGACTATTACTCACTGTTTTGGGGTCCCGAAGTGATTTCCACGATTGACGAACCCCGGCGTGCGTTTACGTGTCGGTCATCAACACCCGCAGTTTTGGCCGATTCTGCCTCGTTTCGTGGACTATTATTCACTGTTTTTGGGTCCCGGAGTGATTTCCACAATTGACGAACCCCGAGGTGCGTTTACATGTCCGTCGTCAACACTCACAACTTTGGCCAATTCTGACCCGTTTCATGGACTATTACTCACCGTTTTGGGGTCCCGAAGCGATTTCCATAGTTCTTGAACCACAAGGTGCAATTACATGTCGGTCATCAACACCCGTAGTTTTGGCCGATTCTGGCCCGTTTCATGAACTATTACTCACTGTTTTGGGGACCCGGAGTAATTCCCACGATTGACGAACCCCGGGGTGCGTTTATGTGTCGGTCATAAACACATGCAGTTTTGGCCTATTCTGGCCCGTTTCGTGGACAATTACTCACTGTTTCGGGGTCCCGGACTTATTTCCACGATTGATGAACCCCGGAGCGCATTTACGTGTCGGTCATAAATACTCGTAGTTTTGGCCGATTCTGGCTAGTTTCATGGACTATTACTCACTATTTTGGTGTCGCGGAGTGATTTCCACGATTGACGAACCCCGGGGTGCGTTTACCTGTTGGTCATAAACACTCGCAGTTATTGCGGATTCTGCCTCATTTCATGGACTATTATTCACTGTTTTTGGGTCCCGGAGTGATTTCCACAATTGACGAACCCCGAGGTGCGTTTACATGTCCGTCGTCAACACTCACAACTTTGGCCGATTCTGACCCGTTTCGTGGACTATTACTCACCGTTTTGGGGTCCCGAAGCGATTTCCATAGTTCTTGAACCCCAAAGTGCAATCACATGTCGGTCATCAACACCCATAGTTTTGGCCGATTCTGGCCCGTTTCATGAACTATTACTCACTGTTTTGGGGACCCGCACTAATTCCCACAAGTGACGAACCCCAGGGTGCGTTTATGTGTCGGTCATAAACACTTGCAGTTTTGGCCGATTCTGGCCCGTTTCGTGGACAATTACTCACGGTTTCGGGGTCCCGGACTTATTTCCACGATTGATGAACCCCGGAGCGCATTTACGTGTCGGTCATAAATACTCGTAGTTTTGGCCGATTCTGGCTAGTTTCATGGACTATTACTCACTGTTTTGGGGCCGCGGAGTGATTTCCACGATTGACGAACCCCGGGGTGCGTTTACGTGTCGGTCATCAACACTCGCAGTTTTGGCCGATTCTGGCCTGTTTCATGGACTATTACTGATTGTTTTGGTGTCCCGGACTGATTTCCACGATTGACGAACCCCGGGGTGCGTTTACGTGTCGATCATAAACACTCGCAGTTTTGGCCGATTATGACAAGTTTCATGGACTATTACTCACTGTTTTGGGGTCCGTGAGTGATTTCCATGATTGACCAATCCTGGGGTGCGTTTACGTGTCGGTCATCAACACCCGCAGTTTTGGCCGATTCTGGCTCGTTTCGTGGACTATTATTCACTGTTTTTGGGTCCCGGAGTGATTTCCACGATTGACGAACCCCGAGGTGCGTTTACATGTCCGTCGTCAACACTCACAACTCTGGCAAATTCTGACCCGTTTCGTGGATTATTACTCACCGTTTTAGGGTCCCGGACTTATTTGCACGATTGATGAACCCTGGAGCGCGTTTACGTGTCGGTCATAAATACTCGCAGTTTTGGCCGATTCTGGCCAGTTTCTTGGACTATTACTCACTGTTTTGGGGTCCCGAAGTGATTTCCACGATTGACGAACCCCGGGGTGCGTTTACGTGTTGGTCATAAACACTCGCAGTTATTGCGGATTCTGCCTCATTTCATGGACTATTATTCACTGTTTTTGGGTCCCGGAGTGATTTCCACAATTGACGAACCCCGAGGTGCGTTTACATGTCCGTCGTCAACACTCACAACTTTGGCCAATTCTGACCCGTTTCGTGGACTATTACTCACCGTTTTGGGGTCCCGAAGCGATTTCCATAGTTCTTGAACCCCAATGTGCAATTAGATGTCGGTCATCAACACCCGTAGTTTTGGCCGATTCTGGGCCGTTTCATGAACTATTACTCACTGTTTTGGGGACCCGGACTAATTCCCACGATTGACGAACCCTGGGGTGCGTTTATGTGTCGGTCATAAACACTTGCAGTTTTGGCCGATTCTGGCCCGTTTCGTGGACAATTACTCACTGTTTCGGGGTCCCGGACTTATTTCCACGATTGATGAACCCTGGAGCGCATTTACGTGTCGGTCATAAATACTCATAGTTTTGGCCGATTCTGGCTAGTTTCATGGACTATTACTCGCTGTTTTGGTGTCGCGGAGTGATTTCCACGATTGACGAACCCCGGGGTGCGTTTACCTGTTGGTCATAAACACTCGCAGTTATTGCGGATTCTGCCTCATTTCATGGACTATTATTCACTGTTTTTGGGTCCCGGAGTGATTTCCACAATTGACGAACCCCGAGGTGCGTTTACATGTCCGTCGTCAACACTCACAACTTTGGCCGATTCTGACCCGTTTCGTGGACTATTACTCACCGTTTTGGGGTCCCGAAGCGATTTCCATAGTTCTTGAACCCCAAACTGCAATCACATGTCGGTCATCAACACCCATAGTTTTGGCCGATTCTGGCCCGTTTCATGAACTATTACTCACTGTTTTGGGGACCCGCACTAATTCCCACAAGTGACGAACCCCAGGGTGCGTTTATGTGTCGGTCATAAACACTTGCAGTTTTGGCCGATTCTGGCCCGTTTCGTGGACAATTACTCACGGTTTCGGGGTCCCGGACTTATTTCCACGATTGATGAACCCCGGAGCGCATTTACGTGTCGGTCATAAATAATCGTAGTTTTGGCCGATTCTGGCTAGTTTCATGGACTATTACTCACTGTTTTGGGGCCGCGGAGTGATTTCCACGATTGACGAACCCCGGGGTGCGTTTACGTGTCGGTCATCAACACTCGCAGTTTTGGCCGATTCTGGCCTGTTTCATGGACTATTACTGATTGTTTTGGTGTCCTGGACTGATTTCCACGATTGACGAACCCCGGGGTGCGTTTACGTGTCGATCATAAACACTCGCAGTTTTGGCCGATTATGACAAGTTTCATGGACTATTACTCACTGTTTTGGGGTCCGTGAGTGATTTCCATGATTGACCAATCCTGGGGTGTGTTTAAGTGTCGGTCATCAACACCCGCAGTTTTGGCCGATTCTGGCTCGTTTCGTGGACTATTATTCACTGTTTTTGGGTCCCGGAGTGATTTCCACGATTGACGAACCCCGAGGTGCGTTTACATGTCCGTCGTCAACACTCACAACTCTCGCAAATTCTGACCCGTTTCGTGGATTATTACTCACCGTTTTAGGGTCCCGGACTTATTTGCACGATTGATGAACCCTGGAGCGCGTTTACGTGTCGGTCATAAATACTCGCAGTTTTGGCCGATTCTGGCCAGTTTCTTGGACTATTACCCACTGTTTTGGGGTCCCGAAGTGATTTCCACGATTGACGAACCCCGGGGTGCGTTTACGTGTTGGTCATAAACACTCGCAGTTATTGCGGATTCTGCCTCATTTCATGGACTATTATTCACTGTTTTTGGGTCCCGGAGTGATTTCCACAATTGACGAACCCCGAGGTGCGTTTACATGTCCGTCGTCAACACTCACAACTTTGGCCAATTCTGACCCGTTTCGTGGACTATTACTCACCGTTTTGGGGTCCCGAAGCGATTTCCATAGTTCTTGAACCCCAATGTGCAATTAGATGTCGGTCATCAACACCCGTAGTTTTGGCTGATTCTGGGCCGTTTCATGAACTATTACTCACTGTTTTGGGGACCCGGACTAATTCCCACGATTGACGAACCCCGGGGTGCGTTTATGTGTCGGTCATAAACACTTGCAGTTTTGGCCGATTCTGGCCCGTTTCGTGGACAATTACTCACTGTTTCGGGGTCCCGGACTTATTTCCACGATTGATGAACCCTGGAGCGCATTTACGTGTCGGTCATAAATACTCATAGTTTTGGCCGATTCTGGCTAGTTTCATGGACTATTACTCGCTGTTTTGGTGTCGCGGAGTGATTTCCACGATTGACGAACCCCGGGGTGCGTTTACCTGTTGGTCATAAACACTCGCAGTTATTGCGGATTCTGCCTCATTTCATGGACTATTATTCACTGTTTTTGGGTCCCGGAGTGATTTCCACAATTGACGAACCCCGAGGTGCGTTTACATGTCCGTCGTCAACACTCACAACTTTGGCCGATTCTGACCCGTTTCGTGGACTATTACTCACCGTTTTGGGGTCCCGAAGCGATTTCCATAGTTCTTGAACCCCAAACTGCAATCACATGTCGGTCATCAACACCCATAGTTTTGGCCGATTCTGGCCCGTTTCATGAACTATTACTCACTGTTTTGGGGACCCGCACTAATTCCCACAAGTGACGAACCCCAGGGTGCGTTTATGTGTCGGTCATAAACACTTGCAGTTTTGGCCGATTCTGGCCCGTTTCGTGGACAATTACTCACGGTTTCGGGGTCCCGGACTTATTTCCACGATTGATGAACCCCGGAGCGCATTTACGTGTCGGTCATAAATACTCGTAGTTTTGGCCGATTCTGGCTAGTTTCATGGACTATTACTCACTGTTTTGGGGCCGCGGAGTGATTTCCACGATTGACGAACCCCGGGGTGCGTTTACGTGTCGGTCATCAACACTCGCAGTTTTGGCCGATTCTGGCCTGTTTCATGGACTATTACTGATTGTTTTGGTGTCCCGGACTGATTTCCACGATTGACGAACCCCGGGGTGCGTTTACGTGTCGATCATAAACACTCGCAGTTTTGGCCGATTATGACAAGTTTCATGGACTATTACTCACTGTTTTGGGGTCCGTGAGTGATTTCCATGATTGACCAATCCTGGGGTGCGTTTAAGTGTCGGTCATCAACACCCGCAGTTTTGGCCGATTCTGGCTCGTTTCGTGGACTATTATTCACTGTTTTTGGGTCCCGGAGTGATTTCCACGATTGACGAACCCCGAGGTGCGTTTACATGTCCGTCGTCAACACTCACAACTCTCGCAAATTCTGACCCGTTTCGTGGATTATTACTCACCGTTTTAGGGTCCCGGACTTATTTGCACGATTGATGAACCCTGGAGCGCGTTTACGTGTCGGTCATAAATACTCGCAGTTTTGGCCGATTCTGGCCAGTTTCTTGGACTATTACTCACTGTTTTGGGGTCCCGAAGTGATTTCCACGATTGACGAACCCCGGGGTGCGTTTACGTGTTGGTCATAAACACTCGCAGTTATTGCGGATTCTGCCTCATTTCATGGACTATTATTCACTGTTTTTGGGTCCCGGAGTGATTTCCACAATTGACGAACCCCGAGGTGCGTTTACATGTCCGTCGTCAACACTCACAACTTTGGCCAATTCTGACCCGTTTCGTGGACTATTACTCACCGTTTTGGGGTCCCGAAGCGATTTCCATAGTTCTTGAACCCCAATGTGCAATTAGATGTCGGTCATCAACACCCGTAGTTTTGGCTGATTCTGGGCCGTTTCATGAACTATTACTCACTGTTTTGGGGACCCGGACTAATTCCCACGATTGACGAACCCCGGGGTGCGTTTATGTGTCGGTCATAAACACTTGCAGTTTTGGCCGATTCTGGCCCGTTTCGTGGACAATTACTCACTGTTTCGGGGTCCCGGACTTATTTCCACGATTGATGAACCCTGGAGCGCATTTACGTGTCGGTCATAAATACTCATAGTTTTGGCCGATTCTGGCTAGTTTCATGGACTATTACTCGCTGTTTTGGTGTCGCGGAGTGATTTCCACGATTGACGAACCCCGGGGTGCGTTTACCTGTTGGTCATAAACACTCGCAGTTATTGCGGATTCTGACCCGTTTCGTGGATTATTACTCACCGTTTTAGGGTCCCGGACTTATTTGCACGATTGATGAACCCCGAGGTGCGTTTACATGTCCGTCGTCAACACTCACAACTTTGGCCGATTCTGACCCGTTTCGTGGACTATTACTCACCGTTTTGGGGTCCCGAAGCGATTTCCATAGTTCTTGAACCCCAAAGTGCAATCACATGTCGGTCATCAACACCCATAGTTTTGGCCGATTCTGGCCCGTTTCATGAACTATTACTCACTGTTTTGGGGACCCGCACTAATTCCCACAAGTGGCGAACCCCAGGGTGCGTTTATGTGTCGGTCATAAACACTTGCAGTTTTGGCCGATTCTGGCCCGTTTCGTGGACAATTACTCACGGTTTCGGGGTCCCGGACTTATTTCCACGATTGATGAACCCCGGAGCGCATTTACGTGTCGGTCATAAATACTCGTAGTTTTGGCCGATTCTGGCTAGTTTCATGGACTATTACTCACTGTTTTGGGGCCGCGGAGTGATTTCCACGATTGACGAACCCCGGGGTGCGTTTACGTGTCGGTCATCAACACTCGCAGTTTTGGCCGATTCTGGCCTGTTTCATGGACTATTACTGATTGTTTTGGTGTCCCGGACTGATTTCCACGATTGACGAACCCCGGGGTGCGTTTACGTGTCGATCATAAACACTCGCAGTTTTGGCCGATTATGACAAGTTTCATGGACTATTACTCACTGTTTTGGGGTCCGTGAGTGATTTCCATGATTGACCAATCCTGGGGTGCGTTTACGTGTCGGTCATCAACACCCGCAGTTTTGGCCGGTTCTGGCTCGCTTCGTGGACTATTATTCACTGTTTTTGGGTCCCGGAGTGATTTCCACGATTGACGAACCCCGAGGTGCGTTTACATGTCCGTCGTCAACACTCACAACTCTGGCAAATTCTGACCCGTTTCGTGGATTATTACTCACCGTTTTAGGGTCCCGGACTTATTTGCACGATTGATGAACCCTGGAGCGCGTTTACGTGTCGGTCATAAATACTCGCAGTTTTGGCCGATTCTGGCCAGTTTCTTGGACTATTACTCACTGTTTTGGGGTCCCGAAGTGATTTCCACGATTGACGAACCCCGGGGTGCGTTTACGTGTTGGTCATAAACACTCGCAGTTATTGCGGATTCTGCCTCATTTCATGGACTATTATTCACTGTTTTTGGGTCCCGGAGTGATTTCCACAATTGACGAACCCCGAGGTGCGTTTACATGTCCGTCGTCAACACTCACAACTTTGGCCAATTCTGACCCGTTTCGTGGACTATTACTCACCGTTTTGGGGTCCCGAAGCGATTTCCATAGTTCTTGAACCCCAATGTGCAATTAGATGTCGGTCATCAACACCCGTAGTTTTGGCCGATTCTGGGCCGTTTCATGAACTATTACTCACTGTTTTGGGGACCCGGACTAATTCCCACGATTGACGAACCCCGGGGTGCGTTTATGTGTCGGTCATAAACACTTGCAGTTTTGGCCGATTCTGGCCCGTTTCGTGGACAATTACTCACTGTTTCGGGGTCCCGGACTTATTTCCACGATTGATGAACCCTGGAGCGCATTTACGTGTCGGTCATAAATACTCATAGTTTTGGCCGATTCTGGCTAGTTTCATGGACTATTACTCGCTGTTTTGGTGTCGCGGAGTGATTTCCACGATTGACGAACCCCGGGGTGCGTTTACCTGTTGGTCATAAACACTCGCAGTTATTGCGGATTCTGACTCGTTTCGTGGATTATTACTCACCGTTTTAGCGTCCCGGACTTATTTGCACGATTGATGAACCCCGAGGTGCGTTTACATGTCCGTCGTCAACACTCACAACTTTGGCCGATTCTGACCCGTTTCGTGGACTATTACTCACCGTTTTGGGGTCCCGAAGCGATTTCCATAGTTCTTGAACCCCAAAGTGCAATCACATGTCGGTCATCAACACCCATAGTTTTGGCCGATTCTGGCCCGTTTCATGAACTATTACTCACTGTTTTGGGGACCCGCACTAATTCCCACAAGTGGCGAACCCCAGGGTGCGTTTATGTGTCGGTCATAAACACTTGCAGTTTTGGCCGATTCTGGCCCGTTTCGTGGACAATTACTCACGGTTTCGGGGTCCCGGACTTATTTCCACGATTGATGAACCCCGGAGCGCATTTACGTGTCGGTCATAAATACTCGTAGTTTTGGCCGATTCTGGCTAGTTTCATGGACTATTACTCACTGTTTTGGGGCCGCGGAGTGATTTCCACGATTGACGAACCCCGGGGTGCGTTGACGTGTCGGTCATCAACACTCGCAGTTTTGGCCGATTCTGGCCTGTTTCATGGACTATTACTGATTGTTTTGGTGTCCCGGACTGATTTCCACGATTGACGAACCCCGGGGTGCGTTTACGTGTCGATCATAAACACTCGCAGTTTTGGCCGATTATGACAAGTTTCATGGACTATTACTCACTGTTTTGGGGTCCGTGAGTGATTTCCATGATTGACCAATCCTGGGGTGCGTTTACGTGTCGGTCATCAACACCCGCAGTTTTGGCCGATTCTGGCTCGCTTCGTGGACTATTACTCACCGTTTTGGGGTCCCGAAGCGATTTCCATAGTTCTTGAACCCCAATGTGCAATTAGATGTCGGTCATCAACACCCGTAGTTTTGGCCGATTCTGGGCCGTTTCATGAACTATTACTCACTGTTTTGGGGACCCGGACTAATTCCCACGATTGACGAACCCCGGGGTGCGTTTATGTGTCGGTCATAAACACTTGCAGTTTTGGCCGATTCTGGCCCGTTTCGTGGACAATTACTCACTGTTTCGGGGTCCCGGACTTATTTCCACGATTGATGAACCCTAGAGCGCATTTACGTGTCGGTCATAAATACTCATAGTTTTGGCCGATTCTGGCTAGTTTAATGGACTATTACTCGCTGTTTTGGTGTCGCGGAGTGATTTCCACGATTGACGAACCCCGGGGTGCGTTTACCTGTTGGTCATAAACACTCGCAGTTATTGCGGATTCTGCCTCATTTCATGGACTATTATTCACTGTTTTTGGGTCCCGGAGTGATTTCCACAATTGACGAACCCCGAGGTGCGTTTACATGTCCGTCGTCAACAATCACAACTTTGGCCGATTCTGACCCGTTTCGTGGACTATTACTCACCGTTTTGGGGTCCCGAAGCGATTTCCATAGTTCTTGAACCCCAAAGTGCAATCACATGTCGGTCATCAACACCCATAGTTTTGGCCGATTCTGGCCCGTTTCATGAACTATTACTCACTGTTTTGGGGACCCGCACTAATTCCCACGAGTGACGAACCCCCGTGTGCGTTTATGTGTCGGTCATAAACACTTGCAGTTTTGGCCGATTCTGGCCCGTTTCGTGGACAATTACTCACTGTTTCGGGGTCCCGGACTTATTTTCACGATTGATGTACCCCGGAGCGCATTTACGTGTCGGTCATAAATACTCGTAGTTTTGGCTGATTCTGGCTAGTTTCATGGACTATTACTCACTGTTTTGGGGTCGCGGAGTGATTTCCACGATTGATGAACCCCGGGGTGCGTTTACGTGTCGGTCATAAATACTCGCAGTTTTGGCCGATTCTGGCCAGTTTCTTGGACTATTACTCAATGTTTTGGGGTCCCGAAGTGATTTCCACGATTGACGAACCCCGGCGTGCGTTTACGTGTCGGTCATCAACACCCGCAGTTTTGGCCGATTCTGCCTCGTTTCGTGGACTATTATTCACTGTTTTTGGGTCCCGGAGTGATTTCCACAATTGACGAACCCCGAGGTGCGTTTACATGTCCGTCGTCAACACTCACAACTTTGGCCAATTCTGACCCGTTTCATGGACTATTACTCACCGTTTTGGGGTCCCGAAGCGATTTCCATAGTTCTTGAACCCCAAGGTGCAATTACATGTCGGTCATCAACACCCGTAGTTTTGGCCGATTCTGGCCCGTTTCATGAACTATTACTCACTGTTTTGGGGACCCGGAGTAATTCCCACGATTGACGAACCCCGGGGTGCGTTTATGTGTCGGTCATAAAAACATGCAGTTTTGGCCGATTCTGGCCCGTTTCATGGACAATTACTCACTATTTCGGGGTCCCGGACTTATTTCCACGATTGATGAACCCCGGAGCGCATTTACGTGTCGGTCGTAAATACTCGTAGTTTTGGCCGATTCTGGCTAGTTTCATGGACTATTACTCACTGTTTTGGTGTCGCGGAGTGATTTCCACGATTGACGAACCCCGGGGTGCGTTTACCTGTTGGTCATAAACACTCGCAGTTATTGCGGATTCTGCCTCATTTCATGGACTATTATTCACTGTTTTTGGGTCCCGGAGTGATTTCCACAATTGACGAACCCCGAGGTGCGTTTACATGTCCGTCGTCAACACTCACAACTTTGGCCGATTCTGACCCGTTTCGTGGACTATTACTCACCGTTTTGGGGTCCCGAAGCGATTTCCATAGTTCTTGAACCCCAAAGTGCAATCACATGTTGGTCATCAACACCCATAGTTTTGGCCGATTCTGGCCCGTTTCATGAACTATTACTCACTGTTTTGGGGACCCGCACTAATTCCCACAAGTGACGAACCCCAGGGTGCGTTTATGTGTCGGTCATAAACACTTGCAGTTTTGGCCGATTCTGGCCCGTTTCGTGGACAATTACTCACGGTTTCGGGGTCCCGGACTTATTTCCACGATTGATGAACCCCGGAGCGCATTTACGTGTCGGTCATAAATACTTGTAGTTTTGGCCGATTCTGGCTAGTTTCATGGACTATTACTCACTGTTTTGGGGCCGCGGAGTGATTTCCACGATTGACGAACCCCGGGGTGCGTTTACGTGTCGGTCATCAACACTCGCAGTTTTGGCCGATTCTGGCCTGTTTCATGGACTATTACTGATTGTTTTGGTGTCCCGGACTGATTTCCACGATTGACGAACCCCGGGGTGCGTTTACGTGTCGATCATAAACACTCGCAGTTTTGGCCGATTATGACAAGTTTCATGGACTATTACTCACTGTTTTGGGGTCCGTGAGTGATTTCCATGATTGACCAATCCTGGGGTGCGTTTACGTGTCGGTCATCAACACCCGCAGTTTTGGCCGATTCTGGCTCGTTTCGTGGACTATTATTCACTGTTTTTGGGTCCCGGAGTGATTTCCACGATTGACGAACCCCGAGGTGCGTTTACATGTCCGTCGTCAACACTCACAACTCTGGCAAATTCTGACCCGTTTCGTGGATTATTACTCACCGTTTTAGGGTCCCGGACTTATTTGCATGATTGATGAACCCTGGAGCGTGTTTACGTGTCGGTCATAAATACTCGCAGTTTTGGCCGATTCTGGCCAGTTTCTTGGACTATTACTCACTGTTTTGGGGTCCCGAAGTGATTTCCACGATTGACGAACCCCGGGGTGCGTTTACGTGTTGGTCATAAACACTCGCAGTTATTGCGGATTCTGCCTCATTTCATGGACTATTATTCACTGTTTTTGGGTCCCGGAGTGATTTCCACAATTGACGAACCCCGAGGTGCGTTTACATGTCCGTCGTCAACACTCACAACTTTGGCCAATTCTGACCCGTTTCGTGGACTATTACTCACCGTTTTGGGGTCCCGAAGCGATTTCCATAGTTCTTGAACCCCAATGTGCAATTAGATGTCGGTCATCAACACCCGTAGTTTTGGCCGATTCTGGGCCGTTTCATGAACTATTACTCACTGTTTTGGGGACCCGGACTAATTCCCACGATTGACGAACCCCGGGGTGCGTTTATGTGTCGGTCATAAACACTTGCAGTTTTGGCCGATTCTGGCCCGTTTCGTGGACAATTACTCACTGTTTCGGGGTCCCGGACTTATTTCCACGATTGATGAACCCTGGAGCGCATTTACGTGTCGGTCATAAATACTCATAGTTTTGGCCGATTCTGGCTAGTTTCATGGACTATTACTCACTGTTTTGGTGTCGCGGAGTGATTTCCACGATTGACGAACCCCGGGGTGCGTTTACCTGTTGGTCATAAACACTCGCAGTTATTGCGGATTCTGCCTCATTTCATGGACTATTATTCACTGTTTTTGGGTCCCGGAGTGATTTCCACAATTGACGAACCCCGAGGTGCGTTTACATGTCCGTCGTCAACAATCACAACTTTGGCCGATTCTGACCCGTTTCGTGGACTATTACTCACCGTTTTGGGGTCCCGAAGCGATTTCCATAGTTCTTGAACCCCAAAGTGCAATCACATGTCGGTCATGAACACCCATAGTTTTGGCCGATTCTGGCCCATTTCATGAACTATTACTCACTGTTTTGGGGACCCGCACTAATTCCCACGAGTGACGAACCCCCGGGTGCGTTTATGTGTCGGTCATAAACACTTGCAGTTTTGGCCGATTCTGGCCCGTTTCGTGGACAATTACTCACTGTTTCGCGGTCCCGGACTTATTTTCACGATTGATGTACCCCGGAGCGCATTTACGTGTCGGTCATAAATACTCGTAGTTTTGGCTGATTCTGGCTAGTTTCATGGACTATTACTCACTGTTTTGGGGTCGCGGAGTGATTTCCACGATTGATGAACCCCGGGGTGCGTTTACGTGTCGGTCATAAATACTCGCAGTTTTGGCCGATTCTGGCCAGTTTCTTGGACTATTACTCAATGTTTTGGGGTCCCGAAGTGATTTCCACGATTGACGAACCCCGGCCTGCGTTTACGTGTCGGTCATCAACACCCGCAGTTTTGGCCGATTCTGCCTCGTTTCGTGGACTATTATTCACTGTTTTTGGGTCCCGGAGTGATTTCCACAATTGACGAACCCCGAGGTGCGTTTACATGTCCGTCGTCAACACTCACAACTTTGGCCAATTCTGACCCGTTTCATGGACTATTACTCACCGTTTTGGGGTCCCGAAGCGATTTCCATAGTTCTTGAACCCCAAGGTGCAATTACATGTCGGTCATCAACACCCGTAGTTTTGGCCGATTCTGGCCCGTTTCATGAACTATTACTCACTGTTTTGGGGACCCGGAGTAATTCCCACGATTGACGAACCCCGGGGTGCGTTTATGTGTCGGTCATAAAAACATGCAGTTTTGGCCGATTCTGGCCCGTTTCGTGGACAATTACTCACTGTTTCGGGGTCCCGGACTTATTTCCACGATTGATGAACCCCGGAGCGCATTTACGTGTCGGTCGTAAATACTCGTAGTTTTGGCCGATTCTGGCTAGTTTCATGGACTATTACTCACTGTTTTGGTGTCGCGGAGTGATTTCCACGATTGACGAACCCCGGGGTGCGTTTACCTGTTGGTCATAAACACTCGCAGTTATTGCGGATTCTGCCTCATTTCATGGACTATTATTCACTGTTTTTGGGTCCCGGAGTGATTTCCACAATTGACGAACCCCGAGGTGCGTTTACATGTCCGTCGTCAACACTCACAACTTTGGCCGATTCTGACCCGTTTCGTGGACTATTACTCACCGTTTTGGGGTCCCGAAGCGATTTCCATAGTTCTTGAACCCCAAAGTGCAATCACATGTCGGTCATCAACACCCATAGTTTTGGCCGATTCTGGCCCGTTTCATGAACTATTACTCACTGTTTTGGGGACCCGCACTAATTCCCACAAGTGACGAACCCCAGGGTGCGTTTATGTGTCGGTCATAAACACTTGCAGTTTTGGCCGATTCTGGCCCGTTTCGTGGACAATTACTCACGGTTTCGGGGTCCCGGACTTATTTCCACGATTGATGAACCCCGGAGCGCATTTACGTGTCGGTCATAAATACTCGTAGTTTTGGCCGATTCTGGCTAGTTTCATGGACTATTACTCACTGTTTTGGGGCCGCGGAGTGATTTCCACGATTGACGAACCCCGGGGTGCGTTTACGTGTCGGTCATCAACACTCGCAGTTTTGGCCGATTCTGGCCTGTTTCATGGACTATTACTGATTGTTTTGGTGTCCCGGACTGATTTCCACGATTGACGAACCCCGGGGTGCGTTTACGTGTCGATCATAAACACTCGCAGTTTTGGCCGATTATGACAAGTTTCATGGACTATTACTCACTGTTTTGGGGTCCGTGAGTGATTTCCATGATTGACCAATCCTGGGGTGCGTTTACGTGTCGGTCATCAACACCCTCAGTTTTGGCCGATTCTGGCTCGTTTCGTGGACTATTATTCACTGTTTTTGGGTCCCGGAGTGATTTCCACGATTGACGAACCCCGAGGTGCGTTTACATGTCCGTCGTCAACACTCACAACTCTGGCAAATTCTGACCCGTTTCGTGGATTATTACTCACCGTTTTAGGGTCCCGGACTTATTTGCACGATTGATGAACCCTGGAGCGCGTTTACGTGTCGGTCATAAATACTCGCAGTTTTGGCCGATTCTGGCCAGTTTCTTGGACTATTACTCACTGTTTTGGGGTCCCGAAGTGATTTCCACGATTGACGAACCCCGGGGTGCGTTTACGTGTTGGTCATAAACACTCGCAGTTATTGCGGATTCTGCCTCATTTCATGGACTATTATTCACTGTTTTTGGGTCCCGGAGTGATTTCCACAATTGACGAACCCCGAGGTGCGTTTACATGTCCGTCGTCAACACTCACAACTTTGGCCAATTCTGACCCGTTTCGTGGACTATTACTCACCGTTTTGGGGTCCCGAAGCGATTTCCATAGTTCTTGAACCCCAATGTGCAATTAGATGTCGGTCATCAACACCCGTAGTTTTGGCCGATTCTGGGCCGTTTCATGAACTATTACTCACTGTTTTGGGGACCCGGACTAATTCCCACGATTGACGAACCCCGGGGTGCGTTTATGTGTCGGTCATAAACACTTGCAGTTTTGGCCGATTCTGGCCCGTTTCATGGACAATTACTCACTGTTTCGGGGTCCCGGACTTATTTCCACGATTGATGAACCCTGGAGCGCATTTACGTGTCGGTCATAAATACTCATAGTTTTGGCCGATTCTGGCTAGTTTCATGGACTATTACTCACTGTTTTGGTGTCGCGGAGTGATTTCCACGATTGACGAACCCCGGGGTGCGTTTACCTGTTGGTCATAAACACTCGCAGTTATTGCGGATTCTGCCTCATTTCATGGACTATTATTCACTGTTTTTGGGTCCCGGAGTGATTTCCACAATTGACGAACCCCGAGGTGCGTTTACATGTCCGTCGTCAACAATCACAACTTTGGCCGATTCTGACCCGTTTCGTGGACTATTACTCACCGTTTTGGGGTCCCGAAGCGATTTCCATAGTTCTTGAACCCCAAAGTGCAATCACATGTCGGTCATCAACACCCATAGTTTTGGCCGATTCTGGCCCGTTTCATGAACTATTACTCACTGTTTTGGGGACCCGCACTAATTCCCACGAGTGACGAACCCCCGGGTGCGTTTATGTGTCGGTCATAAACACTTGCAGTTTTGGCCGATTCTGGCCCGTTTCGTGGACAATTACTCACTGTTTCGGGGTCCCGGACTTATTTTCACGATTGATGTACCCCGGAGCGCATTTACGTGTCGGTCATAAATTCTCGTAGTTTTGGCTGATTCTGGCTAGTTTCATGGACTATTACTCACTGTTTTGGGGTCGCGGAGTGATTTCCACGATTGATGAACCCCGGGGTGCGTTTACGTGTCGGTCATAAATACTCGCAGTTTTGGCCGATTCTGGCCAGTTTCTTGGACTATTACTCAATGTTTTGGGGTCCCGAAGTGATTTCCACGATTGACGAACCCCGGCGTGCGTTTACGTGTCGGTCATCAACACCCGCAGTTTTGGCCGATTCTGCCTCGTTTCGTGGACTATTATTCACTGTTTTTGGGTCCCGGAGTGATTTCCACAATTGACGAACCCCGAGGTGCGTTTACATGTCCGTCGTCAACACTCACAACTTTGGCCAATTCTGACCCGTTTCATGGACTATTACTCACCGTTTTGGGGTCCCGAAGCGATTTCCATAGTTCTTGAACCCCAAGGTGCAATTACATGTCGGTCATCAACACCCGTAGTTTTGGCCGATTCTGGCCCGTTTCATGAACTATTACTCACTGTTTTGGGGACCCGGAGTAATTCCCACGATTGACGAACCCCGGGGTGCGTTTATGTGTCGGTCATAAAAACATGCAGTTTTGGCCGATTCTGGCCCGTTTCGTGGACAATTACTCACTGTTTCGGGGTCCCGGACTTATTTCCACGATTGATGAACCCCGAAGCGCATTTACGTGTCGGTCGTAAATACTCGTAGTTTTGGCCGATTCTGGCTAGTTTCATGGACTATTACTCACTGTTTTGGTGTCGCGGAGTGATTTCCACGATTGACGAACCCCGGGGTGCGTTTACCTGTTGGTCATAAACACTCGCAGTTATTGCGGATTCTGCCTCATTTCATGGACTATTATTCACTGTTTTTGGGTCCCGGAGTGATTTCCACAATTGACGAACCCCGAGGTGCGTTTACATGTCCGTCGTCAACACTCACAACTTTGGCCGATTCTGACCCGTTTCGTGGACTATTACTCACCGTTTTGGGGTCCCGAAGCGATTTCCATAGTTCTTGAACCCCAAAGTGCAATCACATGTCGGTCATCAACACCCATAGTTTTGGCCGATTCTGGCCCGTTTCATGAACTATTACTCACTGTTTTGGGGACCCGCACTAATTCCCACAAGTGACGAACCCCAGGGTGCGTTTATGTGTCGGTCATAAACACTTGCAGTTTTGGCCGATTCTGGCCCGTTTCGTGGACAATTACTCACGGTTTCGGGGTCCCGGACTTATTTCCACGATTGATGAACCCCGGAGCGCATTTACGTGTCGGTCATAAATACTCGTAGTTTTGGCCGATTCTGGCTAGTTTCATGGACTATTACTCACTGTTTTGGGGCCGCGGAGTGATTTCCACGATTGACGAACCCCGGGGTGCGTTTACGTGTCGGTCATCAACACTCGCAGTTTTGGCCGATTCTGGCCTGTTTCATGGACTATTACTGATTGTTTTGGTGTCCCGGACTGATTTCCACGATTGACGAACCCCGGGGTGCGTTTACGTGTCGATCATAAACACTCGCAGTTTTGGCCGATTATGACAAGTTTCATGGACTATTACTCACTGTTTTGGGGTCCGTGAGTGATTTCCATGATTGACCAATCCTGGGGTGCGTTTACGTGTCGGTCATCAACACCCGCAGTTTTGGCCGATTCTGGCTCGTTTCGTGGACTATTATTCACTGTTTTTGGGTCCCGGAGTGATTTCCACGATTGACGAACCCCGAGGTGCGTTTACATGTCCGTCGTCAACACTCACAACTCTGGCAAATTCTGACCCGTTTCGTGGATTATTACTCACCGTTTTAGGGTCCCGGACTTATTTGCACGATTGATGAACCCTGGAGCGCGTTTACGTGTCGGTCATAAATACTCGCAGTTTTGGCCGATTCTGGCCAGTTTCTTGGACTATTACTCACTGTTTTGGGGTCCCGAAGTGATTTCCACGATTGACGAACCCCGGGGTGCGTTTACGTGTTGGTCATAAACACTCGCAGTTATTGCGGATTCTGCCTCATTTCATGGACTATTATTCACTGTTTTTGGGTCCCGGAGTGATTTCCACAATTGACGAACCCCGAGGTGCGTTTACATGTCCGTCGTCAACACTCACAACTTTGGCCAATTCTGACCCGTTTCGTGGACTATTACTCACCGTTTTGGGGTCCCGAAGCGATTTCCATAGTTCTTGAACCCCAATGTGCAATTAGATGTCGGTCATCAACACCCGTAGTTTTGGCCGATTCTGGGCCGTTTCATGAACTATTACTCACTGTTTTGGGGACCCGGACTAATTCCCACGATTGACGAACCCCGGGGTGCGTTTATGTGTCGGTCATAAACACTTGCAGTTTTGGCCGATTCTGGCCCGTTTCATGGACAATTACTCACTGTTTCGGGGTCCTGGACTTATTTCCACGATTGATGAACCCTGGAGCGCATTTACGTGTCGGTCATAAATACTCATAGTTTTGGCCGATTCTGGCTAGTTTCATGGACTATTACTCACTGTTTTGGTGTCGCGGAGTGATTTCCACGATTGACGAACCCCGGGGTGCGTTTACCTGTTGGTCATAAACACTCGCAGTTATTGCGGATTCTGCCTCATTTCATGGACTATTATTCACTGTTTTTGGGTCCCGGAGTGATTTCCACAATTGACGAACCCCGAGGTGCGTTTACATGTCCGTCGTCAACAATCACAACTTTGGCCGATTCTGACCCGTTTCGTGGACTATTACTCACCGTTTTGGGGTCCCGAAGCGATTTCCATAGTTCTTGAACCCCAAAGTGCAATCACATGTCGGTCATCAACACCCATAGTTTTGGCCGATTCTGGCCCGTTTCATGAACTATTACTCACTGTTTTGGGGACCCGCACTAATTCCCACGAGTGACGAACCCCCGGGTGCGTTTATGTGTCGGTCATAAACACTTGCAGTTTTGGCCGATTCTGGCCCGTTTCGTGGACAATTACTCACTGTTTCGGGGTCCCGGACTTATTTTCACGATTGATGTACCCCGGAGCGCATTTACGTGTCGGTCATAAATTCTCGTAGTTTTGGCTGATTCTGGCTAGTTTCATGGACTATTACTCACTGTTTTGGGGTCGCGGAGTGATTTCCACGATTGATGAACCCCGGGGTGCGTTTACGTGTCGGTCATAAATACTCGCAGTTTTGGCCGATTCTGGCCAGTTTCTTGGACTATTACTCAATGTTTTGGGGTCCCGAAGTGATTTCCACGATTGACGAACCCCGGCGTGCGTTTACGTGTCGGTCATCAACACCCGCAGTTTTGGCCGATTCTGACCCGTTTCGTGGACTATTACTCACCGTTTTGGGGTCCCGAAGCGATTTCCATAGTTCTTGAACCCCAAAGTGCAATCACATGTCGGTCATCAACACCCATAGTTTTGGCCGATTCTGGCCCGTTTCATGAACTATTACTCACTGTTTTGGGGACCCGCACTAATTCCCACAAGTGACGAACCCCAGGGTGCGTTTATGTGTCGGTCATAAACACTTGCAGTTTTGGCCGATTCTGGCCCGTTTCGTGGACAATTACTCACGGTTTCGGGGTCCCGGACTTATTTCCACGATTGATGAACCCCGGAGCGCATTTACGTGTCGGTCATAAATACTTGTAGTTTTGGCCGATTCTGGCTAGTTTCATGGACTATTACTCACTGTTTTGGGGCCGCGGAGTGATTTCCACGATTGACGAACCCCGGGGTGCGTTTACGTGTCGGTCATCAACACTCGCAGTTTTGGCCGATTCTGGCCTGTTTCATGGACTATTACTGATTGTTTTGGTGTCCCGGACTGATTTCCACGATTGACGAACCCCGGGGTGCGTTTACGTGTCGATCATAAACACTCGCAGTTTTGGCCGATTATGACAAGTTTCATGGACTATTACTCACTGTTTTGGGGTCCGTGAGTGATTTCCATGATTGACCAATCCTGGGGTGCGTTTACGTGTCGGTCATCAACACCCGCAGTTTTGGCCGATTCTGGCTCGTTTCGTGGACTATTATTCACTGTTTTTGGGTCCCGGAGTGATTTCCACGATTGACGAACCCCGAGGTGCGTTTACATGTCCGTCGTCAACACTCACAACTCTGGCAAATTCTGACCCGTTTCGTGGATTATTACTCACCGTTTTAGGGTCCCGGACTTATTTGCATGATTGATGAACCCTGGAGCGTGTTTACGTGTCGGTCATAAATACTCGCAGTTTTGGCCGATTCTGGCCAGTTTCTTGGACTATTACTCACTGTTTTGGGGTCCCGAAGTGATTTCCACGATTGACGAACCCCGGGGTGCGTTTACGTGTTGGTCATAAACACTCGCAGTTATTGCGGATTCTGCCTCATTTCATGGACTATTATTCACTGTTTTTGGGTCCCGGAGTGATTTCCACAATTGACGAACCCCGAGGTGCGTTTACATGTCCGTCGTCAACACTCACAACTTTGGCCAATTCTGACCCGTTTCGTGGACTATTACTCACCGTTTTGGGGTCCCGAAGCGATTTCCATAGTTCTTGAACCCCAAGGTGCAATTACATGTCGGTCATCAACACCCGTAGTTTTGGCCGATTCTGGCCCGTTTCATGAACTATTACTCACTGTTTTGGGGACCCGGAGTAATTCCCACGATTGACGAACCCCGGGGTGCGTTTATGTGTCGGTCATAAAAACATGCAGTTTTGGCCGATTCTGGCCCGTTTCGTGGACAATTACTCACTGTTTCGGGGTCCCGGACTTATTTCCACGATTGATGAACCCCGGAGCGCATTTACGTGTCGGTCGTAAATACTCGTAGTTTTGGCCGATTCTGGCTAGTTTCATGGACTATTACTCACTGTTTTGGTGTCGCGGAGTGATTTCCATGATTGACGAACCCCGGGGTGCGTTTACCTGTTGGTCATAAACACTCGCAGTTATTGCGGATTCTGCCTCATTTCATGGACTATTATTCACTGTTTTTGGGTCCCGGAGTGATTTCCACAATTGACGAACCCCGAGGTGCGTTTACATGTCCGTCGTCAACACTCACAACTTTGGCCGATTCTGACCCGTTTCGTGGACTATTACTCACCGTTTTGGGGTCCCGAAGCGATTTCCATAGTTCTTGAACCCCAAAGTGCAATCACATGTCGGTCATCAACACCCATAGTTTTGGCCGATTCTGGCCCGTTTCATGAACTATTACTCACTGTTTTGGGGACCCGCACTAATTCCCACAAGTGACGAACCCCAGGGTGCGTTTATGTGTCGGTCATAAACACTTGCAGTTTTGGCCGATTCTGGCCCGTTTCGTGGACAATTACTCACGGTTTCGGGGTCCCGTACTTATTTCCACGATTGATGAACCCCGGAGCGCATTTACGTGTCGGTCATAAATACTCGTAGTTTTGGCCGATTCTGGCTAGTTTCATGGACTATTACTCACTGTTTTGGGGTCGCGGAGTGATTTCCACGATTGACGAACCCCGGGGTGCGTTTATGTGTCGGTCATCAACACTCGCAGTTTTGGCCGATTCTGGCCTGTTTCATGGACTATTACTGATTGTTTTGGTGTCCCGGACTGATTTCCACGATTGACGAACCCCGGGGTGCGTTTACGTGTCGATCATAAACACTCGCAGTTTTGGCCGATTATGACAAGTTTCATGGACTATTACTCACTGTTTTGGGGTCCGTGAGTGATTTCCATGATTGACCAATCCTGGGCTGCGTTTACGTGTCGGTCATCAACACCCGCAGTTTTGGCCGATTCTGGCTCGTTTCGTGGACTATTATTCACTGTTTTTGGGTCCCGGAGTGATTTCCACGATTGACGAACCCCGAGGTGCGTTTACATGTCCGTCGTCAACACTCACAACTCTGGCAAATTCTGACCCGTTTCGTGGATTATTACTCACCGTTTTAGGGTCCCGGACTTATTTGCACGATTGATGAACCCTGGAGCGCGTTTACGTGTCGGTCATAAATACTCGCAGTTTTGGCCGATTCTGGCCAGTTTCTTGGACTATTACTCACTGTTTTGGGGTCCCGAAGTGATTTCCACGATTGACGAACCCCGGGGTGCGTTTACGTGTTGGTCATAAACACTCGCAGTTATTGCGGATTCTGCCTCATTTCATGGACTATTATTCACTGTTTTTGGGTCCCGGAGTGATTTCCACAATTGACGAACCCCGAGGTGCGTTTACATGTCCGTCGTCAACACTCACAACTTTGGCCAATTCTGACCCGTTTCGTGGACTATTACTCACCGTTTTGGGGTCCCGAAGCGATTTCCATAGTTCTTGAACCCCAATGTGCAATTAGATGTCGGTCATCAACACCCGTAGTTTTGGCCGATTCTGGGCCGTTTCATGAACTATTACTCACTGTTTTGGGGACCCGGACTAATTCCCACGATTGACGAACCCCGGGGTGCGTTTATGTGTCGGTCATAAACACTTGCAGTTTTGGCCGATTCTGGCCCGTTTCGTGGACAATTACTCACTGTTTCGGGGTCCCGGACTTATTTCCACGATTGATGAACCCTGGAGCGCATTTACGTGTCGGTCATAAATACTCATAGTTTTGGCCGATTCTGGCTAGTTTCATGGACTATTACTCACTGTTTTGGTGTCGCGGAGTGATTTCCACGATTGACGAACCCCGGGGTGCGTTTACCTGTTGGTCATAAACACTCGCAGTTATTGCGGATTCTGCCTCATTTCATGGACTATTATTCACTGTTTTTGGGTCCCGGAGTGATTTCCACAATTGACGAACCCCGAGGTGCGTTTACATGTCCGTCGTCAACACTCACAACTTTGGCCGATTCTGACCCGTTTCGTGGACTATTACTCACCGTTTTGGGGTCCCGAAGCGATTTCCATAGTTCTTGAACCCCAAAGTGCAATCACATGTCGGTCATCAACACCCATAGTTTTGGCCGATTCTGGCCCGTTTCATGAACTATTACTCACTGTTTTGGGGACCCGCACTAATTCCCACAAGTGACGAACCCCAGGGTGCGTTTATGTGTCGGTCATAAACACTTGCAGTTTTGGCCGATTCTGGCCCCTTTCGTGGACAATTACTCACGGTTTCGGGGTCCCGTACTTATTTCCACGATTGATGAACCCCGGAGCGCATTTACGTGTCGGTCATAAATACTCGTAGTTTTGGCCGATTCTGGCTAGTTTCATGGACTATTACTCACTGTTTTGGGGTCGCGGAGTGATTTCCACGATTGACGAACCCCGGGGTGCGTTTATGTGTCGGTCATCAACACTCGCAGTTTTGGCCGATTCTGGCCTGTTTCATGGACTATTACTGATTGTTTTGGTGTCCCGGACTGATTTCCACGATTGACGAACCCCGGGGTGCGTTTACGTGTCGATCATAAACACTCGCAGTTTTGGCCGATTATGACAAGTTTCATGGACTATTACTCACTGTTTTGGGGTCCGTGAGTGATTTCCATGATTGACCAATCCTGGGCTGCGTTTACGTGTCGGTCATCAACACCCGCAGTTTTGGCCGATTCTGGCTCGTTTCGTGGACTATTATTCACTGTTTTTGGGTCCCGGAGTGATTTCCACGATTGACGAACCCCGAGGTGCGTTTACATGTCCGTCGTCAACACTCACAACTCTGGCAAATTCTGACCCGTTTCGTGGATTATTACTCACCGTTTTAGGGTCCCGGACTTATTTGCACGATTGATGAACCCTGGAGCGCGTTTACGTGTCGGTCATAAATACTCGCAGTTTTGGCCGATTCTGGCCAGTTTCTTGGACTATTACTCACTGTTTTGGGGTCCCGAAGTGATTTCCACGATTGACGAACCCCGGGGTGCGTTTACGTGTTGGTCATAAACACTCGCAGTTATTGCGGATTCTGCCTCATTTCATGGACTATTATTCACTGTTTTTGGGTCCCGGAGTGATTTCCACAATTGACGAACCCCGAGGTGCGTTTACATGTCCGTCGTCAACACTCACAACTTTGGCCAATTCTGACCCGTTTCGTGGACTATTACTCACCGTTTTGGGGTCCCGAAGCGATTTCCATAGTTCTTGAACCCCAATGTGCAATTAGATGTCGGTCATCAACACCCGTAGTTTTGGCCGATTCTGGGCCGTTTCATGAACTATTACTCACTGTTTTGGGGACCCGGACTAATTCCCACGATTGACGAACCCCGGGGTGCGTTTATGTGTCGGTCATAAACACTTGCAGTTTTGGCCGATTCTGGCCCGTTTCGTGGACAATTACTCACTGTTTCGGGGTCCCGGACTTATTTCCACGATTGATGAACCCTGGAGCGCATTTACGTGTCGGTCATAAATACTCATAGTTTTGGCCGATTCTGGCTAGTTTCATGGACTATTACTCACTGTTTTGGTGTCGCGGAGTGATTTCCACGATTGACGAACCCCGGGGTGCGTTTACCTGTTGGTCATAAACACTCGCAGTTATTGCGGATTCTGCCTCATTTCATGGACTATTATTCACTGTTTTTGGGTCCCGGAGTGATTTCCACAATTGACGAACCCCGAGGTGCGTTTACATGTCCGTCGTCAACACTCACAACTTTGGCCGATTCTGACCCGTTTCGTGGACTATTACTCACCGTTTTGGGGTCCCGAAGCGATTTCCATAGTTCTTGAACCCCAAAGTGCAATCACATGTCGGTCATCAACACCCATAGTTTTGGCCGATTCTGGCCCGTTTCATGAACTATTACTCACTGTTTTGGGGACCCGCACTAATTCCCACAAGTGACGAACCCCAGGGTGCGTTTATGTGTCGGTCATAAACACTTGCAGTTTTGGCCGATTCTGGCCCCTTTCGTGGACAATTACTCACGGTTTCGGGGTCCCGTACTTATTTCCACGATTGATGAACCCCGGAGCGCATTTACGTGTCGGTCATAAATACTCGTAGTTTTGGCCGATTCTGGCTAGTTTCATGGACTATTACTCACTGTTTTGGGGTCGCGGAGTGATTTCCACGATTGACGAACCCCGGGGTGCGTTTATGTGTCGGTCATCAACACTCGCAGTTTTGGCCGATTCTGGCCTGTTTCATGGACTATTACTGATTGTTTTGGTGTCCCGGACTGATTTCCACGATTGACGAACCCCGGGGTGCGTTTACGTGTCGATCATAAACACTCGCAGTTTTGGCCGATTATGACAAGTTTCATGGACTATTACTCACTGTTTTGGGGTCCGTGAGTGATTTCCATGATTGACCAATCCTGGGCTGCGTTTACGTGTCGGTCATCAACACCCGCAGTTTTGGCCGATTCTGGCTCGTTTCGTGGACTATTATTCACTGTTTTTGGGTCCCGGAGTGATTTCCACGATTGACGAACCCCGAGGTGCGTTTACATGTCCGTCGTCAACACTCACAACTCTGGCAAATTCTGACCCGTTTCGTGGATTATTACTCACCGTTTTAGGGTCCCGGACTTATTTGCACGATTGATGAACCCTGGAGCGCGTTTACGTGTCGGTCATAAATACTCGCAGTTTTGGCCGATTCTGGCCAGTTTCTTGGACTATTACTCACTGTTTTGGGGTCCCGAAGTGATTTCCACGATTGACGAACCCCGGGGTGCGTTTACGTGTTGGTCATAAACACTCGCAGTTATTGCGGATTCTGCCTCATTTCATGGACTATTATTCACTGTTTTTGGGTCCCGGAGTGATTTCCACAATTGACGAACCCCGAGGTGCGTTTACATGTCCGTCGTCAACACTCACAACTTTGGCCAATTCTGACCCGTTTCGTGGACTATTACTCACCGTTTTGGGGTCCCGAAGCGATTTCCATAGTTCTTGAACCCCAATGTGCAATTAGATGTCGGTCATCAACACCCGTAGTTTTGGCCGATTCTGGGCCGTTTCATGAACTATTACTCACTGTTTTGGGGACCCGGACTAATTCCCACGATTGACGAACCCCGGGGTGCGTTTATGTGTCGGTCATAAACACTTGCAGTTTTGGCCGATTCTGGCCCGTTTCGTGGACAATTACTCACTGTTTCGGGGTCCCGGACTTATTTCCACGATTGATGAACCCTGGAGCGCATTTACGTGTCGGTCATAAATACTCATAGTTTTGGCCGATTCTGGCTAGTTTCATGGACTATTACTCACTGTTTTGGTGTCGCGGAGTGATTTCCACGATTGACGAACCCCGGGGTGCGTTTACCTGTTGGTCATAAACACTCGCAGTTATTGCGGATTCTGCCTCATTTCATGGACTATTATTCACTGTTTTTGGGTCCCGGAGTGATTTCCACAATTGACGAACCCCGAGGTGCGTTTACATGTCCGTCGTCAACACTCACAACTTTGGCCGATTCTGACCCGTTTCGTGGACTATTACTCACCGTTTTGGGGTCCCGAAGCGATTTCCATAGTTCTTGAACCCCAAAGTGCAATCACATGTCGGTCATCAACACCCATAGTTTTGGCCGATTCTGGCCCGTTTCATGAACTATTACTCACTGTTTTGGGGACCCGCACTAATTCCCACAAGTGACGAACCCCAGGGTGCGTTTATGTGTCGGTCATAAACACTTGCAGTTTTGGCCGATTCTGGCCCGTTTCGTGGACAATTACTCACGGTTTCGGGGTCCCGGACTTATTTCCACGATTGATGAACCCCGGAGCGCATTTACGTGTCGGTCATAAATACTCGTAGTTTTGGCCGATTCTGGCTAGTTTCATGGACTATTACTCACTGTTTTGGGACCGCGGAGTGATTTCCACGATTGACGAACCCCGGGGTGCGTTTACGTGTCGGTCATCAACACTCGCAGTTTTGGCCGATTCTGGCCTGTTTCATGGACTATTACTGATTGTTTTGGTGTCCCGGACTGATTTCCACGATTGACGAACCCCGGGGTGCGTTTACGTGTCGATCATAAACACTCGCAGTTTTGGCCGATTATGACAAGTTTCATGGACTATTACTCACTGTTTTGGGGTCCGTGAGTGATTTCCATGATTGACCAATCCTGGGGTGCGTTTACGTGTCGGTCATCAACACCCGCAGTTTTGGCCGATTCTGGCTCGTTTCGTGGACTATTATTCACTGTTTTTGGGTCCCGGAGTGATTTCCACGATTGACGAACCCCGAGGTGCGTTTACATGTCCGTCGTCAACACTCACAACTCTGGCAAATTCTGACCCGTTTCGTGGATTATTACTCACCGTTTTAGGGTCCCGGACTTATTTGCACGATTGATGAACCCTGGAGCGCGTTTACGTGTCGGTCATAAATACTCGCAGTTTTGGCCGATTCTGGCCAGTTTCTTGGACTATTACTCACTGTTTTGGGGTCCCGAAGTGATTTCCACGATTGACGAACCCCGGGGTGCGTTTACGTGTTGGTCATAAACACTCGCAGTTATTGCGGATTCTGCCTCATTTCATGGACTATTATTCACTGTTTTTGGGTCCCGGAGTGATTTCCACAATTGACGAACCCCGAGGTGCGTTTACATGTCCGTCGTCAACACTCACAACTTTGGCCAATTCTGACCCGTTTCGTGGACTATTACTCACCGTTTTGGGGTCCCGAAGCGATTTCCATAGTTCTTGAACCCCAATGTGCAATTAGATGTCGGTCATCAACACCCGTAGTTTTGGCCGATTCTGGGCCGTTTCATGAACTATTACTCACTGTTTTGGGGACCCGGACTAATTCCCACGATTGACGAACCCCGGGGTGCGTTTATGTGTCGGTCATAAACACTTGCAGTTTTGGCCGATTCTGGCCCGTTTCGTGGACAATTACTCACTGTTTCGGGGTCCCGGACTTATTTCCACGATTGATGAACCCTGGAGCGCATTTACGTGTCGGTCATAAATACTCATAGTTTTGGCCGATTCTGGCTAGTTTCATGGACTATTACTCACTGTTTTGGTGTCGCGGAGTGATTTCCACGATTGACGAACCCCGGGGTGCGTTTACCTGTTGGTCATAAACACTCGCAGTTATTGCGGATTCTGCCTCATTTCATGGACTATTATTCACTGTTTTTGGGTCCCGGAGTGATTTCCACAATTGACGAACCCCGAGGTGCGTTTACATGTCCGTCGTCAACACTCACAACTTTGGCCGATTCTGACCCGTTTCGTGGACTATTACTCACCGTTTTGGGGTCCCGAAGCGATTTCCATAGTTCTTGAACCCCAAAGTGCAATCACATGTCGGTCATCAACACCCATAGTTTTGGCCGATTCTGGCCCGTTTCATGAACTATTACTCACTGTTTTGGGGACCCGCACTAATTCCCACAAGTGACGAACCCCAGGGTGCGTTTATGTGTCGGTCATAAACACTTGCAGTTTTGGCCGATTCTGGCCCGTTTCGTGGACAATTACTCACGGTTTCGGGGTCCCGGACTTATTTCCACGATTGATGAACCCCGGAGCGCATTTACGTGTCGGTCATAAATACTCGTAGTTTTGGCCGATTCTGGCTAGTTTCATGGACTATTACTCACTGTTTTGGGGCCGCGGAGTGATTTCCACGATTGACGAACCCCGGGGTGCGTTTACGTGTCGGTCACCAACACTCGCAGTTTTGGCCGATTCTGGCCTGTTTCATGGACTATTACTGATTGTTTTGGTGTCCCGGACTGATTTCCACGATTGACGAACCCCGGGGTGCGTTTACGTGTCGATCATAAACACTCGCAGTTTTGGCCGATTATGACAAGTTTCATGGACTATTACTCACTGTTTTGGGGTCCGTGAGTGATTTCCATGATTGACCAATCCTGGGGTGCGTTTACGTGTCGGTCATCAACACCCGCAGTTTTGGCCGATTCTGGCTCGTTTCGTGGACTATTATTCACTGTTTTTGGGTCCCGGAGTGATTTCCACGATTGACGAACCCCGAGGTGCGTTTACATGTCCGTCGTCAACACTCACAACTCTGGCAAATTCTGACCCGTTTCGTGGATTATTACTCACCGTTTTAGGGTCCCGGACTTATTTGCACGATTGATGAACCCTGGAGCGCGTTTACGTGTCGGTCATAAATACTCGCAGTTTTGGCCGATTCTGGCCAGTTTCTTGGACTATTACTCACTGTTTTGGGGTCCCGAAGTGATTTCCACGATTGACGAACCCCGGGGTGCGTTTACGTGTTGGTCATAAACACTCGCAGTTATTGCGGATTCTGCCTCATTTCATGGACTATTATTCACTGTTTTTGGGTCCCGGAGTGATTTCCACAATTGACGAACCCCGAGGTGCGTTTACATGTCCGTCGTCAACACTCACAACTTTGGCCAATTCTGACCCGTTTCGTGGACTATTACTCACCGTTTTGGGGTCCCGAAGCGATTTCCATAGTTCTTGAACCCCAATGTGCAATTAGATGTCGGTCATCAACACCCGTAGTTTTGGCCGATTCTGGGCCGTTTCATGAACTATTACTCACTGTTTTGGGGACCCGGACTAATTCCCACGATTGACGAACCCCGGGGTGCGTTTATGTGTCGGTCATAAACACTTGCAGTTTTGGCCGATTCTGGCCCGTTTCGTGGACAATTACTCACTGTTTCGGGGTCCCGGACTTATTTCCACGATTGATGAACCCTGGAGCGCATTTACGTGTCGGTCATAAATACTCATAGTTTTGGCCGATTCTGGCTAGTTTCATGGACTATTACTCACTGTTTTGGTGTCGCGGAGTGATTTCCACGATTGACGAACCCCGGGGTGCGTTTACCTGTTGGTCATAAACACTCGCAGTTATTGCGGATTCTGCCTCATTTCATGGACTATTATTCACTGTTTTTGGGTCCCGGAGTGATTTCCACAATTGACGAACCCCGAGGTGCGTTTACATGTCCGTCGTCAACACTCACAACTTTGGCCGATTCTGACCCGTTTCGTGGACTATTACTCACCGTTTTGGGGTCCCGAAGCGATTTCCATAGTTCTTGAACCCCAAAGTGCAATCACATGTCGGTCATCAACACCCATAGTTTTGGCCGATTCTGGCCCGTTTCATGAACTATTACTCACTGTTTTGGGGACCCGCACTAATTCCCACAAGTGACGAACCCCAGGGTGCGTTTATGTGTCGGTCATAAACACTTGGAGTTTTGGCCGATTCTGGCCCGTTTCGTGGACAATTACTCACGGTTTCGGGGTCCCGGACTTATTTCCACGATTGATGAACCCCGGAGCGCATTTACGTGTCGGTCATAAATACTCGTAGTTTTGGCCGATTCTGGCTAGTTTCATGGACTATTACTCACTGTTTTGGGGCCGCGGAGTGATTTCCACGATTGACGAACCCCGGGGTGCGTTTACGTGTCGGTCACCAACACTCGCAGTTTTGGCCGATTCTGGCCTGTTTCATGGACTATTACTGATTGTTTTGGTGTCCCGGACTGATTTCCACGATTGACGAACCCCGGGGTGCGTTTACGTGTCGATCATAAACACTCGCAGTTTTGGCCGATTATGACAAGTTTCATGGACTATTACTCACTGTTTTGGGGTCCGTGAGTGATTTCCATGATTGACCAATCCTGGGGTGCGTTTACGTGTCGGTCATCAACACCCGCAGTTTTGGCCGATTCTGGCTCGTTTCGTGGACTATTATTCACTGTTTTTGGGTCCCGGAGTGATTTCCACGATTGACGAACCCCGAGGTGCGTTTACATGTCCGTCGTCAACACTCACAACTCTGGCAAATTCTGACCCGTTTCGTGGATTATTACTCACCGTTTTAGGGTCCCGGACTTATTTGCACGATTGATGAACCCTGGAGCGCGTTTACGTGTCGGTCATAAATACTCGCAGTTTTGGCCGATTCTGGCCAGTTTCTTGGACTATTACTCACTGTTTTGGGGTCCCGAAGTGATTTCCACGATTGACGAACCCCGGGGTGCGTTTACGTGTTGGTCATAAACACTCGCAGTTATTGCGGATTCTGCCTCATTTCATGGACTATTATTCACTGTTTTTGGGTCCCGGAGTGATTTCCACAATTGACGAACCCCGAGGTGCGTTTACATGTCCGTCGTCAACACTCACAACTTTGGCCAATTCTGACCCGTTTCGTGGACTATTACTCACCGTTTTGGGGTCCCGAAGCGATTTCCATAGTTCTTGAACCCCAATGTGCAATTAGATGTCGGTCATCAACACCCGTAGTTTTGGCCGATTCTGGGCCGTTTCATGAACTATTACTCACTGTTTTGGGGACCCGGACTAATTCCCACGATTGACGAACCCCGGGGTGCGTTTATGTGTCGGTCATAAACACTTGCAGTTTTGGCCGATTCTGGCCCGTTTCGTGGACAATTACTCACTGTTTCGGGGTCCCGGACTTATTTCCACGATTGATGAACCCTGGAGCGCATTTACGTGTCGGTCATAAATACTCATAGTTTTGGCCGATTCTGGCTAGTTTCATGGACTATTACTCACTGTTTTGGTGTCGCGGAGTGATTTCCACGATTGACGAACCCCGGGGTGCGTTTACCTGTTGGTCATAAACACTCGCAGTTATTGTGGATTCTGCCTCATTTCATGGACTATTATTCACTGTTTTTGGGTCCCGGAGTGATTTCCACAATTGACGAACCCCGAGGTGCGTTTACATGTCCGTCGTCAACACTCACAACTTTGGCCGATTCTGACCCGTTTCGTGGACTATTACTCACCGTTTTGGGGTCCCGAAGCGATTTCCATAGTTCTTGAACCCCAAAGTGCAATCACATGTCGGTCATCAACACCCATAGTTTTGGCCGATTCTGGCCCGTTTCATGAACTATTACTCACTGTTTTGGGGACCCGCACTAATTCCCACAAGTGACGAACCCCAGGGTGCGTTTATGTGTCGGTCATAAACACTTGCAGTTTTGGCCGATTCTGGCTCGTTTCGTGGACAATTACTCACGGTTTCGGGGTCCCGGACTTATTTCCACGATTGATGAACCCCGGAGCGCATTTACGTGTCGGTCATAAATACTCGTAGTTTTGGCCGATTCTGGCTAGTTTCATGGACTATTACTCACTGTTTTGGGGCCGCGGAGTGATTTCCACGATTGACGAACCCCGGGGTGCGTTTACGTGTCGGTCATCAACACTCGCAGTTTTGGCCGATTCTGGCCTGTTTCATGGACTATTACTGATTGTTTTGGTGTCCCGGACTGATTTCCACGATTGACGAACCCCGGGGTGCGTTTACGTGTCGATCATAAACACTCGCAGTTTTGGCCGATTATGACAAGTTTCATGGACTATTACTCACTGTTTTGGGGTCCGTGAGTGATTTCCATGATTGACCAATCCTGGGGTGCGTTTACGTGTCGGTCATCAACACCCGCAGTTTTGGCCGATTCTGGCTCGTTTCGTGGACTATTATTCACTGTTTTTGGGTCCCGGAGTGATTTCCACAATTGACGAACCCCGAGGTGCGTTTACATGTCCGTCGTCAACACTCACAACTTTGGCCAATTCTGACCCGTTTCGTGGACTATTACTCACCGTTTTGGGGTCCCGAAGCGATTTCCATAGTTCTTGAACCCCAATGTGCAATTAGATGTCGGTCATCAACACCCGTAGTTTTGGCCGATTCTGGGCCGTTTCATGAACTATTACTCACTGTTTTGGGGACCCGGACTAATTCCCACGATTGACGAACCCCGGGGTGCGTTTATGTGTCGGTCATAAACACTTGCAGTTTTGGCCGATTCTGGCCCGTTTCGTGGACAATTACTCACTGTTTCGGGGTCCCGGACTTATTTCCACGATTGATGAACCCTGGAGCGCATTTACGTGTCGGTCATAAATACTCATAGTTTTGGCCGATTCTGGCTAGTTTCATGGACTATTACTCACTGTTTTGGTGTCGCGGAGTGATTTCCACGATTGACGAACCCCGGGGTGCGTTTACCTGTTGGTCATAAACACTCGCAGTTATTGCGGATTCTGCCTCATTTCATGGACTATTATTCACTGTTTTTGGGTCCCGGAGTGATTTCCACAATTGACGAACCCCGAGGTGCGTTTACATGTCCGTCGTCAACACTCACAACTTTGGCCGATTCTGACTCGTTTCGTGGACTATTACTCACCGTTTTGGGGTCCCGAAGCGATTTCCATAGTTCTTGAACCCCAAAGTGCAATCACATGTCGGTCATCAAGACCCATAGTTTTGGCCGATTCTGGCCCGTTTCATGAACTATTACTCACTGTTTTGCGGACCCGCACTAATTCCCACAAGTGACGAACCCCAGGGTGCGTTTATGTGTCGGTCATAAACACTTGCAGTTTTGGCCGATTCTGGCCCGTTTCGTGGACAATTACTCACGGTTTCGGGGTCCCGGACTTATTTCCACGATTGATGAACCCCGGAGCGCATTTACGTGTCGGTCATAAATACTCGTAGTTTTGGCCGATTCTGGCTAGTTTCATGGACTATTACTCACTGTTTTGGGGCCGCGGAGTGATTTCCACGATTGACGAACCCCGGGGTGCGTTTACGTGTCGGTCACCAACACTCGCAGTTTTGGCCGATTCTGGCCTGTTTCATGGACTATTACTGATTGTTTTGGTGTCCCGGACTGATTTCCACGATTGACGAACCCCGGGGTGCGTTTACGTGTCGATCATAAACACTCGCAGTTTTGGCCGATTATGACAAGTTTCATGGACTATTACTCACTGTTTTGGGGTCCGTGAGTGATTTCCATGATTGACCAATCCTGGGGTGCGTTTACGTGTCGGTCATCAACACCCGCAGTTTTGGCCGATTCTGGCTCGTTTCGTGGACTATTATTCACTGTTTTTGGGTCCCGGAGTGATTTCCACGATTGACGAACCCCGAGGTGCGTTTACATGTCCGTCGTCAACACTCACAACTCTGGCAAATTCTGACCCGTTTCGTGGATTATTACTCACCGTTTTAGGGTCCCGGACTTATTTGCACGATTGATGAACCCTGGAGCGCGTTTACGTGTCGGTCATAAATACTCGCAGTTTTGGCCGATTCTGGCCAGTTTCTTGGACTATTACTCACTGTTTTGGGGTCCCGAAGTGATTTCCACGATTGACGAACCCCGGGGTGCGTTTACGTGTTGGTCATAAACACTCGCAGTTATTGCGGATTCTGCCTCATTTCATGGACTATTATTCACTGTTTTTGGGTCCCGGAGTGATTTCCACAATTGACGAACCCCGAGGTGCGTTTACATGTCCGTCGTCAACACTCACAACTTTGGCCAATTCTGACCCGTTTCGTGGACTATTACTCACCGTTTTGGGGTCCCGAAGCGATTTCCATAGTTCTTGAACCCCAATGTGCAATTAGATGTCGGTCATCAACACCCGTAGTTTTGGCCGATTCTGGGCCGTTTCATGAACTATTACTCACTGTTTTGGGGACCCGGACTAATTCCCACGATTGACGAACCCCGGGGTGCGTTTATGTGTCGGTCATAAACACTTGCAGTTTTGGCCGATTCTGGCCCGTTTCGTGGACAATTACTCACTGTTTCGGGGTCCCGGACTTATTTCCACGATTGATGAACCCTGGAGCGCATTTACGTGTCGGTCATAAATACTCATAGTTTTGGCCGATTCTGGCTAGTTTCATGGACTATTACTCACTGTTTTGGTGTCGCGGAGTGATTTCCACGATTGACGAACCCCGGGGTGCGTTTACCTGTTGGTCATAAACACTCGCAGTTATTGCGGATTCTGCCTCATTTCATGGACTATTATTCACTGTTTTTGGGTCCCGGAGTGATTTCCACAATTGACGAACCCCGAGGTGCGTTTACATGTCCGTCGTCAACACTCACAACTTTGGCCGATTCTGACACGTTTCGTGGACTATTACTCACCGTTTTGGGGTCCCGAAGCGATTTCCATAGTTCTTGAACCCCAAAGTGCAATCACATGTCGGTCATCAACACCCATAGTTTTGGCCGATTCTGGCCCGTTTCATGAACTATTACTCACTGTTTTGGGGACCCGCACTAATTCCCACAAGTGACGAACCCCAGGGTGCGTTTATGTGTCGGTCATAAACACTTGCAGTTTTGGCCGATTCTGGCCCGTTTCGTGGACAATTACTCACGGTTTCGGGGTCCCGGACTTATTTCCACGATTGATGAACCCCGGAGCGCATTTACGTGTCGGTCATAAATACTCGTAGTTTTGGCCGATTCTGGCTAGTTTCATGGACTATTACTCACTGTTTTGGGGCCGCGGAGTGATTTCCACGATTGACGAACCCCGGGGTGCGTTTACGTGTCGGTCACCAACACTCGCGGTTTTGGCCGATTCTGGCCTGTTTCATGGACTATTACTGATTGTTTTGGTGTCCCGGACTGATTTCCACGATTGACGAACCCCGGGGTGCGTTTACGTGTCGATCATAAACACTCGCAGTTTTGGCCGATTATGACAAGTTTCATGGACTATTACTCACTGTTTGGGGTCCGTGAGTGATTTCCATGATTGACCAATCCTGGGGTGCGTTTACGTGTCGGTCATCAACACCCGCAGTTTTGGCCGATTCTGGCTCGTTTCGTGGACTATTATTCACTGTTTTTGGGTCCCGGAGTGATTTCCATGATTGACGAACCCCGAGGTGCGTTTACATGTCCGTCGTCAACACTCACAACTCTGGCAAATTCTGACCCGTTTCGTGGATTATTACTCACCGTTTTAGGGTCCCGGACTTATTTGCACGATTGATGAACCCTGGAGCGCGTTTACGTGTCGGTCATAAATACTCGCAGTTTTGGCCGATTCTGGCCAGTTTCTTGGACTATTACTCACTGTTTTGGGGTCCCGAAGTGATTTCCACGATTGACGAACCCCGGGGTGCGTTTACGTGTTGGTCATAAACACTCGCAGTTATTGCGGATTCTGCCTCATTTCATGGACTATTATTCACTGTTTTTGGGTCCCGGAGTGATTTCCACAATTGACGAACCCCGAGGTGCGTTTACATGTCCGTCGTCAACACTCACAACTTTGGCCAATTCTGACCCGTTTCGTGGACTATTACTCACCGTTTTGGGGTCCCGAAGCGATTTCCATAGTTCTTGAACCCCAATGTGCAATTAGATGTCGGTCATCAACACCCGTAGTTTTGGCCGATTCTGGGCCGTTTCATGAACTATTACTCACTGTTTTGGGGACCCGGACTAATTCCCACGATTGACGAACCCCGGGGTGCGTTTATGTGTCAGTCATAAACACTTGCAGTTTTGGCCGATTCTGGCCCGTTTCGTGGACAATTACTCACTGTTTCGGGGTCCCGGACTTATTTCCACGATTGATGAACCCTGGAGCGCATTTACGTGTCGGTCATAAATACTCATAGTTTTGGCCGATTCTGGCTAGTTTCATGGACTATTACTCACTGTTTTGGTGTCGCGGAGTGATTTCCACGATTGACGAACCCCGGGGTGCGTTTACCTGTTGGTCATAAACACTCGCAGTTATTGCGGATTCTGCCTCATTTCATGGACTATTATTCACTGTTTTTGGGTCCCGGAGTGATTTCCACAATTGACGAACCCCGAGGTGCGTTTACATGTCCGTCGTCAACACTCACAACTTTGGCCGATTCTGACACGTTTCGTGGACTATTACTCACCGTTTTGGGGTCCCGAAGCGATTTCCATAGTTCTTGAACCCCAAAGTGCAATCACATGTCGGTCATCAACACCCATAGTTTTGGCCGATTCTGGCCCGTTTCATGAACTATTACTCACTGTTTTGGGGACCCGCACTAATTCCCACAAGTGACGAACCCCAGGGTGCGTTTATGTGTCGGTCATAAACACTTGCAGTTTTGGCCGATTCTGGCCCGTTTCGTGGACAATTACTCACGGTTTCGGGGTCCCGGACTTATTTCCACGATTGATGAACCCCGGAGCGCATTTACGTGTCGGTCATAAATACTCGTAGTTTTGGCCGATTCTGGCTAGTTTCATGGACTATTACTCACTGTTTTGGGGCCGCGGAGTGATTTCCACGATTGACGAACCCCGGGGTGCGTTTACGTGTCGGTCACCAACACTCGCGGTTTTGGCCGATTCTGGCCTGTTTCATGGACTATTACTGATTGTTTTGGTGTCCCGGACTGATTTCCACGATTGACGAACCCCGGGGTGCGTTTACGTGTCGATCATAAACACTCGCAGTTTTGGCCGATTATGACAAGTTTCATGGACTATTACTCACTGTTTGGGGTCCGTGAGTGATTTCCATGATTGACCAATCCTGGGGTGCGTTTACGTGTCGGTCATCAACACCCGCAGTTTTGGCCGATTCTGGCTCGTTTCGTGGACTATTATTCACTGTTTTTGGGTCCCGGAGTGATTTCCATGATTGACGAACCCCGAGGTGCGTTTACATGTCCGTCGTCAACACTCACAACTCTGGCAAATTCTGACCCGTTTCGTGGATTATTACTCACCGTTTTAGGGTCCCGGACTTATTTGCACGATTGATGAACCCTGGAGCGCGTTTACGTGTCGGTCATAAATACTCGCAGTTTTGGCCGATTCTGGCCAGTTTCTTGGACTATTACTCACTGTTTTGGGGTCCCGAAGTGATTTCCACGATTGACGAACCCCGGGGTGCGTTTACGTGTTGGTCATAAACACTCGCAGTTATTGCGGATTCTGCCTCATTTCATGGACTATTATTCACTGTTTTTGGGTCCCGGAGTGATTTCCACAATTGACGAACCCCGAGGTGCGTTTACATGTCCGTCGTCAACACTCACAACTTTGGCCAATTCTGACCCGTTTCGTGGACTATTACTCACCGTTTTGGGGTCCCGAAGCGATTTCCATAGTTCTTGAACCCCAATGTGCAATTAGATGTCGGTCATCAACACCCGTAGTTTTGGCCGATTCTGGGCCGTTTCATGAACTATTACTCACTGTTTTGGGGACCCGGACTAATTCCCACGATTGACGAACCCCGGGGTGCGTTTATGTGTCAGTCATAAACACTTGCAGTTTTGGCCGATTCTGGCCCGTTTCGTGGACAATTACTCACTGTTTCGGGGTCCCGGACTTATTTCCACGATTGATGAACCCTGGAGCGCATTTACGTGTCGGTCATAAATACTCATAGTTTTGGCCGATTCTGGCTAGTTTCATGGACTATTACTCACTGTTTTGGTGTCGCGGAGTGATTTCCACGATTGACGAACCCCGGGGTGCGTTTACCTGTTGGTCATAAACACTCGCAGTTATTGCGGATTCTGCCTCATTTCATGGACTATTATTCACTGTTTTTGGGTTCCGGAGTGATTTCCACAATTGACGAACCCCGAGGTGCGTTTACATGTCCGTCGTCAACAATCACAACTTTGGCCGATTCTGACCCGTTTCGTGGACTATTACTCACCGTTTTGGGGTCCCGAAGCAATTTCCATAGTTCTTGAACCCCAAAGTGCAATCACATGTCGGTCATCAACACCCATAGTTTTGGCCGATTCTGGCCCGTTTCATGAACTATTACTCACTGTTTTGGGGACCCGCACTAATTCCCACGAGTGACGAACCCCCGGGTGCGTTTATGTGTCGGTCATAAACACTTGCAGTTTTGGCCGATTCTGGCCCGTTTCGTGGACAATTACTCACTGTTTCGGGGTCCCGGACTTATTTTCACGATTGATGTACCCCAGAGCGCATTTACGTGTCGGTCATAAATACTCGTAGTTTTGGCTGATTCTGGCTAGTTTCATGGACTATTACTCACTGTTTTGGGGTCGCGGAGTGATTTCCACGATTGATGAACCCCGGGGTGCGTTTACGTGTCGGTCATAAATACTCGCAGTTTTGGCCGATTCTGGCCAGTTTCTTGGACTATTACTCACTGTTTTGGGGTCCCGAAGTGATTTCCACGATTGACGAACCCCGGCGTGCGTTTACGTGTCGGTCATCAACACCCGCAGTTTTGGCCGATTCTGCCTCGATTCGTGGACTATTATTCACTGTTTTTGGGTCCCGGAGTGATTTCCACAATTGACGAACCCCGAGGTGCGTTTACATGTCCGTCGTCAACAATCACAACTTTGGCCGATTCTGACCCGTTTCGTGGACTATTACTCACCGTTTTGGGGTCCCGAAGCGATTTCCATAGTTCTTGAACCCCAAAGTGCAATCACATGTCGGTCATCAACACCCATAGTTTTGGCCGATTCTGGCCCGTTTCATGAACTATTACTCACTGTTTTGGGGACCCGCACTAATTCCCACGAGTGACGAACCCCCGGGTGCGTTTATGTGTCGGTCATAAACACTTGCAGTTTTGGCCGATTCTGGCCCGTTTCGTGGACAATTACTCACTGTTTCGGGGTCCCGGACTTATTTTCACGATTGATGTACCCCGGAGCGCATTTACGTGTCGGTCATAAATACTCGTAGTTTTGGCTGATTCTGGCTAGTTTCATGGACTATTACTCACTGTTTTGGGGTCGCGGAGTGATTTCCACGATTGATGAACCCCGGGGTGCGTTTACGTGTCGGTCATAAATACTCGCAGTTTTGGCCGATTCTGGCCAGTTTCTTGGACTATTACTCACTGTTTTGGGGTCCCGAAGTGATTTCCACGATTGACGAACCCCGGCGTGCGTTTACGTGTCGGTCATCAACACCCGCAGTTTTGGCCGATTCTGCCTCGATTCGTGGACTATTATTCACTGTTTTTGGGTCCCGGAGTGATTTCCACAATTGACGAACCCCGAGGTGCGTTTACATGTCCGTCGTCAACACTCACAACTTTGGCCAATTCTGACCCGTTTCGTGGACTATTACTCACCGTTTTGGGGTCCCGAAGCGATTTCCATAGTTCTTGAACCCCAATGTGCAATTAGATGTCGGTCATCAACACCCGTAGTTTTGGCCGATTCTGGGCCGTTTCATGAACTATTACTCACTGTTTTGGGGACCCGGACTAATTCCCACGATTGACGAACCCCGGGGTGCGTTTATGTGTCGGTCATAAACACTTGCAGTTTTGGCCGATTCTGGCCCGTTTCGTGGACAATTACTCACTGTTTCGGGGTCCCGGACTTATTTCCACGATTGATGAACCCTGGAGCGCATTTACGTGTCGGTCATAAATACTCATAGTTTTGGCCGATTCTGGCTAGTTTCATGGACTATTACTCACTGTTTTGGTGTCGCGGAGTGATTTCCACGATTGACGAACCCCGGGGTGCGTTTACCTGTTGGTCATAAACACTCGCAGTTATTGCGGATTCTGCCTCATTTCATGGACTATTATTCACTGTTTTTGGGTCCCGGAGTGATTTCCACAATTGACGAACCCCAAGGTGCGTTTACATGTCCGTCGTCAACACTCACAACTTTGGCCGATTCTGACCCGTTTCGTGGACTATTACTCACCGTTTTGGGGTCCCGAAGCGATTTCCATAGTTCTTGAACCCCAAAGTGCAATCACATGTCGGTCATCAACACCCATAGTTTTGGCCGATTCTGGCCCGTTTCATGAACTATTACTCACTGTTTTGGGGACCCGCACTAATTCCCACGAGTGACGAACCCCCGGGTGCGTTTATGTGTCGGTCATAAACACTTGCAGTTTTGGCCGATTCTGGCCCGTTTCGTGGACAATTACTCACTGTTTCGGGGTCCCGGACTTATTTTCACGATTGATGTACCCCGGAGCGCATTTACGTGTCGGTCATAAATACTCGTAGTTTTGGCTGATTCTGGCTAGTTTCATGGACTATTACTCACTGTTTTGGGGTCGCGGAGTGATTTCCACGATTGATGAACCCCGGGGTGCGTTTACGTGTCGGTCATAAATACTCGCAGTTTTGGCCGATTCTGGCCAGTTTCTTGGACTATTACTCACTGTTTTGGGGTCCCGAAGTGATTTCCACGATTGACGAACCCCGGCGTGCGTTTACGTGTCGGTCATCAACACCCGCAGTTTTGGCCGATTCTGCCTCGATTCGTGGACTATTATTCACTGTTTTTGGGTCCCGGAGTGATTTCCACAATTGACGAACCCCGAGGTGCGTTTACATGTCCGTCGTCAACAATCACAACTTTGGCCGATTCTGACCCGTTTCGTGGACTATTACTCACCGTTTTGGGGTCCCGAAGCGATTTCCATAGTTCTTGAACCCCAAAGTGCAATCACATGTCGGTCATCAACACCCATAGTTTTGGCCGATTCTGGCCCGTTTCATGAACTATTACTCACTGTTTTGGGGACCCGCACTAATTCCCACGAGTGACGAACCCCCGGGTGCGTTTATGTGTCGGTCATAAACACTTGCAGTTTTGGCCGATTCTGGCCCGTTTCGTGGACAATTACTCACTGTTTCGGGGTCCCGGACTTATTTTCACGATTGATGTACCCCGGAGCGCATTTACGTGTCGGTCATAAATACTCATAGTTTTGGCTGATTCTGGCTAGTTTCATGGACTATTACTCACTGTTTTGGGGTCGCGGAGTGATTTCCACGATTGATGAACCCCGGGGTGCGTTTACGTGTCGGTCATAAATACTCTCAGTTTTGGCCGATTCTGGCCAGTTTCTTGGACTATTACTCACTGTTTTGGGGTCCCGAAGTGATTTCCACGATTGACGAACCCCGGCGTGCGTTTACGTGTCGGTCATCAACACCCGCAGTTTTGGCCGATTCTGCCTCGATTCGTGGACTATTATTCACTGTTTTTGGGTCCCGGAGTGATTTCCACAATTGACGAACCCCGAGGTGCGTTTACATGTCCGTCGTCAACACTCACAACTTTGGCCAATTCTGACCCGTTTCGTGGACTATTACTCACCGTTTTGGGGTCCCGAAGCGATTTCCATAGTTCTTGAACCCCAATGTGCAATTAGATGTCGGTCATCAACACCCGTAGTTTTGGCCGATTCTGGGCCGTTTCATGAACTATTACTCACTGTTTTGGGGACCCGGACTAATTCCCACGATTGACGAACCCCGGGGTGCGTTTATGTGTCGGTCATAAACACTTGCAGTTTTGGCCGATTCTGGCCCGTTTCGTGGACAATTACTCACTGTTTCGGGGTCCCGGACTTATTTCCACGATTGATGAACCCTGGAGCGCATTTACGTGTCGGTCATAAATACTCATAGTTTTGGCCGATTCTGGCTAGTTTCATGGACTATTACTCACTGTTTTGGTGTCGCGGAGTGATTTCCACGATTGACGAACCCCGGGGTGCGTTTACCTGTTGGTCATAAACACTCGCAGTTATTGCGGATTCTGCCTCATTTCATGGACTATTATTCACTGTTTTTGGGTCCCGGAGTGATTTCCACAATTGACGAACCCCAAGGTGCGTTTACATGTCCGTCGTCAACACTCACAACTTTGGCCGATTCTGACCCGTTTCGTGGACTATTACTCACCGTTTTGGGGTCCCGAAGCGATTTCCATAGTTCTTGAACCCCAAAGTGCAATCACATGTCGGTCATCAACACCCATAGTTTTGGCCGATTCTGGCCCGTTTCATGAACTATTACTCACTGTTTTGGGGACCCGCACTAATTCCCACAAGTGACGAACCCCAGGGTGCGTTTATGTGTCGGTCATAAACACTTGCAGTTTTGGCCGATTCTGGCCCGTTTCGTGGACAATTACTCACGGTTTCGGGGTCCCGGACTTATTTCCACGATTGATGAACCCCGGAGCGCATTTACGTGTCGGTCATAAATACTCGTAGTTTTGGCCAATTCTGGCTAGTTTCAAGGACTATTACTCACAGTTTTGGGGCCGCGGAGTGATTTCCACGATTGACGAACCCCGGGGTGCGTTTACGTGTCGGTCATCAACACTCGCAGTTTTGGCCGATTCTGGCCTGTTTCATGGACTATTACTGATTGTTTTGGTGTCCCAGACTGATTTCCACGATTGACGAACCCCGGGGTGCGTTTACGTGTCGATCATAAACACTCGCAGTTTTGGCCGATTATGACAAGTTTCATGGACTATTACTCACTGTTTTGGGGTCCGTGAGTGATTTCCATGATTGACCAATCCTGGGGTGCGTTTACGTGTCGGTCATCAACACCCGCAGTTTTGGCCGATTCTGGCTCGTTTCGTGGACTATTATTCACTGTTTTTGGGTCCCGGAGTGATTTCCACGATTGACGAACCCCGAGGTGCGTTTACATGTCCGTCGTCAACACTCACAACTCTGGCAAATTCTGACCCGTTTCGTGGATTATTACTCACCGTTTTAGGGTCCCGGACTTATTTGCACGATTGATGAACCCTGGAGCGCGTTTACGTGTCGGTCATAAATACTCGCAGTTTTGGCCGATTCTGGCCAGTTTCTTGGACTATTACTCACTGTTTTGGGGTCCCGAAGTGATTTCCACGATTGACGAACCCCGGGGTGCGTTTACGTGTTGGTCATAAACACTCGCAGTTATTGCGGATTCTGCCTCATTTCATGGACTATTTTTCACTGTTTTTGGGTCCCGGAGTGATTTCCACAATTGACGAACCCCGAGGTGCGTTTACATGTCCGTCGTCAACACTCACAACTTTGGCCAATTCTGACCCGTTTCGTGGACTATTACTCACCGTTTTGGGGTCCCGAAGCGATTTCCATAGTTCTTGAACCCCAATGTGCAATTAGATGTCGGTCATCAACACCCGTACTTTTGGCCGATTCTGGGCCGTTTCATGAACTATTACTCACTGTTTTGGGGACCCGGACTAATTCCCACGATTGACGAACCGCGGGGTGCGTTTATGTGTCGGTCATAAACACTTGCAGTTTTGGCCGATTCTGGCCCGTTTCGTGGACAATTACTCACTGTTTCGGGGTCCCGGACTTATTTCCACGATTGATGAACCCTGGAGCGCATTTACGTGTCGGTCATAAATACTCATAGTTTTGGCCGATTCTGGCTAGTTTCATGGACTATTACTCACTGTTTTGGTGTCGCGGAGTGATTTCCACGATTGACGAACCCCGGGGTGCGTTTACCTGTTGGTCATAAACACTCGCAGTTATTGCGGATTCTGCCTCATTTCATGGACTATTATTCACTGTTTTTGGGTCCCGGAGTGATTTCCACAATTGACGAACCCCGAGGTGCGTTTACATGTCCGTCGTCAACAATCACAACTTTGGCCGATTCTGACCCGTTTCGTGGACTATTACTCACCGTTTTGGGGTCCCGAAGCGATTTCCATAGTTCTTGAACCCCAAAGTGCAATCACATGTCGGTCATCAACACCCATAGTTTTGGCCGATTCTGGCCCGTTTCATGAACTATTACTCACTGTTTTGGGGACCCGCACTAATTCCCACGAGTGACGAACCCCCGGGTGCGTTTATGTGTCGGTCATAAACACTTGCAGTTTTGGCCGATTCTGGCCCGTTTCGTGGACAATTACTCACTGTTTCGGGGTACCGGACTTATTTTCACGATTGATGTACCCCGGAGCGCATTTACGTGTCGGTCATAAATACTCGTAGTTTTGGCTGATTCTGGCTAGTTTCATGGACTATTACTCACTGTTTTGGGGTCGCGAAGTGATTTCCACGATTGATGAACCCCGGGGTGCGTTTACGTGTCGGTCATAAATACTCGTAGTTTTGGCCGATTCTGGCCAGTTTCTTGGACTATTACTCACTGTTTTGGGGTCCCGAAGTGATTTCCACGATTGACGAACCCCGGCGTGCGTTTACGTGTCGGTCATCAACACCCGCAGTTTTGGCCGATTCTGCCTCGATTCGTGGACTATTATTCACTGTTTTTGGGTCCCGGAGTGATTTCCACAATTGACGAACCCCGAGGTGCGTTTACATGTCCGTCGTCAACACTCACAACTTTGGCCAATTCTGACCCGTTTCATGGACTATTACTCACCGTTTTGGGGTCCCAAAGCGATTTCCATAGTTCTTGAACCCCAAGGTGCAATTACATGTCGGTCATCAACACCCGTAGTTTTGGCCGATTCTGGCCCGTTTCATGAACTATTACTCATTGTTTTGGGGACCCGGAGTAATTCCCACGATTGACGAACCCCGGGGTGCGTTTATGTGTCGGTCATAAACACATGCAGTTTTGGCCGATTCTGGCCCGTTTCGTGGACAATTACTCACTGTTTCGGGGTCCCGGACTTATTTCCACGATTGATGAACCCCGGAGCGCATTTACGTGTCGGTCATAAATACTCATAGTTTCGGCCGATTCTGGCCAGTTTCATGGACTATTACTCACTGTTTTGGTGTCGCGGAGTGATTTCCACGATTGACGAACCCCGGGGTGCGTTTACCTGTTGGTCATAAACACTCGCAGTTATTGCGGATTCTGCCTCATTTCATGGACTATTATTCACTGTTTTTGGGTCCCGGAGTGATTTCCACAATTGACGAACCCCGAGGTGCGTTTACATGTCCGTCGTCAACACTCACAACTTTGGCCGATTCTGACCCGTTTCGTGGACTATTACTCACCGTTTTGGGGTCCCGAAGCGATTTCCATAGTTCTTGAACCCCAAGGTGCAATTACATGTCGGTCATCAACACCCGTAGTTTTGGCCGATTCTGGCCTGTTTCATGAACTATTACTCACTGTTTTGAGGACCCGGAGTAATTCCCACGATTGACGAACCCCGGGGTGCGTTTATGTGTCGGTCATAAACACATGCAGTTTTGGCCGATTCTGGCCCGTTTCGTGGACAATTACTCACTGTTTCGGGGTCCCGGACTTATTTTCACGATTGATGTACCCCGGAGCGCATTTACGTGTCGGTCATAAATACTCATAGTTTTGGCCGATTCTGGCTAGTTTCATGGACTATTACTCACTGTTTTGGTGTCGCGGAGTGATTTCCACGATTGACGAACCCCGGGGTGCGTTTACCTGTTGGTCATAAACACTCGCAGTTATTGCGGATTCTGCCTCATTTCATGGACTATTATTCACTGTTTTTGGGTCCCGGAGTGATTTCCACAATTGACGAACCCCGAGGTGCGTTTACATGTCCGTCGTCTACAATCACAACTTTGGCCGATTCTGACCCGTTTCGTGGACTATTACTCACCGTTTTGGGGTCCCGAAGCGATTTCCATAGTTCTTGAACCCCAAAGTGCAATCACATGTCGGTCATCAACACCCATAGTTTTGGCCGATTCTGGCCCGTTTCATGAACTATTACTCACTGTTTTGGGGACCCGCACTAATTCCCACGAGTGACGAACCCCCGGGTGCGTTTATGTGTCGGTCATAAACACTTGCAGTTTTGGCCGATTCTGGCCCGTTTCGTGGACAATTACTCACTGTTTCGGGGTCCCGGACTTATTTTCACGATTGATGTACCCCGGAGCGCATTTACGTGTCGGTCATAAATACTCGTAGTTTTGGCTGATTCTGGCTAGTTTCATGGACTATTACTCACTGTTTTGGGGTCGCGGAGTGATTTCCACGATTGATGAACCCCGGGGTGCGTTTACGTGTCGGTCATAAATACTCGTAGTTTTGGCCGATTCTGGCCAGTTTCCTTGACTATTACTCACTGTTTTGGGGTCCCGAAGTGATTTCCACGATTGACGAACCCCGGCGTGCGTTTACGTGTCGGTCATCAACACCCGCAGTTTTGGCCGATTCTGCCTCGATTCGTGGACTATTATTCACTGTTTTTGGGTCCCGGAGTGATTTCCACAATTGACGAACCCCGAGGTGCGTTTACATGTCCGTCGTCAACACTCACAACTTTGGCCAATTCTGACCCGTTTCATGGACTATTACTCACCGTTTTGGGGTCCCAAAGCGATTTCCATAGTTCTTGAACCCCAAGGTGCAATTACATGTCGGTCATCAACACCCGTAGTTTTGGCCGATTCTGGCCCGTTTCATGAACTATTACTCATTGTTTTGGGGACCCGGAGTAATTCCCACGATTGACGAACCCCGGGGTGCGTTTATGTGTCGGTCATAAACACATGCAGTTTTGGCCGATTCTGGCCCGTTTCGTGGACAATTACTCACTGTTTCGGGGTCCCGGACTTATTTCCACGATTGATGAACCCCGGAGCGCATTTACGTGTCGGTCATAAATACTCATAGTTTTGGCCGATTCTGGCTAGTTTCATGGACTATTACTCACTGTTTTGGTGTCGCGGAGTGATTTCCACGATTAACGAACCCCGGGGTGCGTTTACCTGTTGGTCATAAACACTCGCAGTTATTGCGGATTCTGCCTCATTTCATGGACTATTATTCACTGTTTTTGGGTCCCGGAGTGATTTCCACAATTGACGAACCCCGAGGTGCGTTTACATGTCCGTCGTCAACACTCACAACTTTGGCCGATTCTGACCCGTTTCGTGGACTATTACTCACCGTTTTGGGGTCCCGAAGCGATTTCCATAGTTCTTGAACCCCAAGGTGCAATTACATGTCGGTCATCAACACCCGTAGTTTTGGCCGATTCTGGCCCGTTTCATGAACTATTACTCACTGTTTTGGGGACCCGCACTAATTCCCACGATTGACGAACCCCAGGGTGCGTTTATGTGTCGGTCATAAACACTTGCAGTTTTGGCCGATTCTGGCCCGTTTCGTGGACAATTACTCACTGTTTCGGGGTCCCGGACTTATTTCCACGATTGATGAACCCCGGAGCGCATTTACGTGTCGGTCATAAATACTCGTAGTTTTGGCCGATTCTGGCTAGTTTCGTGGACTATTACTCACTGTTTTGGTGTCGCGGAGTGATTTCCACGATTGACGAACCCCGGGGTGCGTTTACCTGTTGGTCATAAACACTCGCAGTTATTGCGGATTCTGCCTCATTTCATGGACTATTATTCACTGTTTTTGGGTCCCGGAGTGATTTCCACAATTGACGAACCCCGAGGTGCGTTTACATGTCCGTCGTCAACACTCACAACTTTGGTCGATTCTGACCCGTTTCGTGGACTATTACTCACCGTTTTGGGGTCCCGAAGCGATTTCCATAGTTCTTGAACCCCAAGGTGCAATTACATGTCGGTCATCAACACCCGTAGTTTTGGCCGATTCTGGCCTGTTTCATGAACTATTACTCACTGTTTTGGGGACCCGGAGTAATTCCCACGATTGACGAACCCCGGGGTGCGTTTATGTGTCGGTCATAAACACTTGCAGTTTTGGCCGATTCTGGCGCGTTTCGTGGACAATTACTCACTGTTTCGGGGTCCCGGACTTATTTTCACGATTGATGTACCCCGGAGCGCATTTACGTGTCGGTCATAAATACTCATAGTTTTGGCCGATTCTGGCTAGTTTCATGGACTATTACTCACTGTTTTGGTGTCGCGGAGTGATTTCCACGATTGACGAACCCCGGGGTGCGTTTACCTGTTGGTCATAAACACTCGCAGTTATTGCGGATTCTGCCTCATTTCATGGACTATTATTCACTGTTTTTGGGTCCCGGAGTGATTTCCACAATTGACGAACCCCGAGGTGCGTTTACATGTCCGTCGTCAACACTCACAACTTTGGCCGATTCTGACCCGTTTCGTGGACTATTACTCACCGTTTTGGGGTCCCGAAGCGATTTCCATAGTTCTTGAACCCCAAAGTGCAATCACATGTCGGTGATCAACACCCATAGTTTTGGCCGATTCTGCCTCGATTCGTGGACTATTATTCACTGTTTTTGGGTCCCGGAGTGATTTCCACAATTGACGAACCCCGAGGTGCGTTTACATGTCCGTCGTCAACACTCACAACTTTGGCCAATTCTGACCCGTTTCATGGACTATTACTCACCGTTTTGGGGTCCCAAAGCGATTTCCATAGTTCTTGAACCCCAAGGTGCAATTACATGTCGGTCATCAACACCCGTAGTTTTGGCCGATTCTGGCCCGTTTCATGAACTATTACTCACTGTTTTGGGGACCCGCACTAATTCCCACGATTGACGAACCCCAGGGTGCGTTTATGTGTCGGTCATAAACACTTGCAGTTCTGGCCCGTTTCATGGACAATTACTCACTGTTTCGGGGTCCCGGACTTATTTCCACGATTGATGAACCCCGGAGCGCATTTACGTGTCGGTCATAAATACTCGTAGTTTTGGCCGATTCTGGCTAGTTTCATGGACTATTACTCACTGTTTTGGGGCCGCGGAGTGATTTCCACGATTGACGAACCCCAGGGTGCGTTTACGTGTCGGTCATCAACACTCGCAGTTTTGGCCGATTCTGGCCTGTTTCATGGACTATTACTGATTGTTTTGGTGTCCCGGACTGATTTCCACGATTGACGAACCCCGGGGTGCGTTTACGTGTCGATCATAAACACTCGCAGTTTTGGCCGATTATGACAAGTTTCATGGACTATTACTCACTGTTTTGGGGTCCGTGAGTGATTTCCATGATTGACCAATCCTGGGGTGCGTTTACGTGTCGGTCATCAACACCCGCAGTTTTGGCCGATTCTGGCTCGTTTCGTGGACTATTATTCACTGTTTTTGGGTCCCGGAGTGATTTCCACGATTGACGAACCCCGAGGTGCGTTTACATGTCCGTCATCAGCACTCACAACTCTGGCAAATTCTAACCCGTTTCATGGACTATTACTCAGCGTTTTAAGGTCCCGGACTTATTTGCACGATTGGTGAACCCTGGAGCGCGTTTACGTGTCGGTCATAAATACTCGCAGTTTTGGCCGATTCTGGCCAGTTTCTTGGACTATTACTCACTGTTTTGGGGTCCCGGAGTGATTTCCACGATTGACGAACCCCGGGGTGCGTTTACCTGTTGGTCATAAACACTCGCAGTTATTGCGGATTCTGCCTCATTTCATGGACTATTATTCACTGTTTTTGGGTCCCGGAGTGATTTCCACAATTGACGAACCCCGAGGTGCGTTTACATGTCCGTCGTCAACACTCACAACTTTGGCCGATTCTGACCCGTTTCGTGGACTATTACTCACCGTTTTGGGGTCCCGAAGCGATTTCCATAGTTCTTGAACCCCAAAGTGCAATCACATGTCGGTGATCAACACCCATAGTTTTGGCCGATTCTGCCTCGATTCGTGGACTATTATTCACTGTTTTTGGGTCCCGGAGTGATTTCCACAATTGACGAACCCCGAGGTGCGTTTACATGTCCGTCGTCAACACTCACAACTTTGGCCAATTCTGACCCGTTTCATGGACTATTACTCACCGTTTTGGGGTCCCAAAGCGATTTCCATAGTTCTTGAACCCCAAGGTGCAATTACATGTCGGTCATCAACACCCGTAGTTTTGGCCGATTCTGGCCCGTTTCATGAACTATTACTCACTGTTTTGGGGACCCGCACTAATTCCCACGATTGACGAACCCCAGGGTGCGTTTATGTGTCGGTCATAAACACTTGCAGTTCTGGCCCGTTTCATGGACAATTACTCACTGTTTCGGGGTCCCGGACTTATTTCCACGATTGATGAACCCCGGAGCGCATTTACGTGTCGGTCATAAATACTCGTAGTTTTGGCCGATTCTGGCTAGTTTCATGGACTATTACTCACTGTTTTGGGGCCGCGGAGTGATTTCCACGATTGACGAACCCCAGGGTGCGTTTACGTGTCGGTCATCAACACTCGCAGTTTTGGCCGATTCTGGCCTGTTTCATGGACTATTACTGATTGTTTTGGTGTCCCGGACTGATTTCCACGATTGACGAACCCCGGGGTGCGTTTACGTGTCGATCATAAACACTCGCAGTTTTGGCCGATTATGACAAGTTTCATGGACTATTACTCACTGTTTTGGGGTCCGTGAGTGATTTCCATGATTGACCAATCCTGGGGTGCGTTTACGTGTCGGTCATCAACACCCGCAGTTTTGGCCGATTCTGGCTCGTTTCGTGGACTATTATTCACTGTTTTTGGGTCCCGGAGTGATTTCCACGATTGACGAACCCCGAGGTGCGTTTACATGTCCGTCATCAGCACTCACAACTCTGGCAAATTCTAACCCGTTTCATGGACTATTACTCAGCGTTTTAAGGTCCCGGACTTATTTGCACGATTGGTGAACCCTGGAGCGCGTTTACGTGTCGGTCATAAATACTCGCAGTTTTGGCCGATTCTGGCCAGTTTCTTGGACTATTACTCACTGTTTTGGGGTCCCGAAGTGATTTCCACGATTGACGAACCCTGGGGTGCGTTTACGTGTTGGTCATAAACACTCGCAGTTATTGCGGATTCTGCCTCATTTCATGGACTATTATTCACTGTTTTTGGGTCCCGGAGTGATTTCCACAATTGACGAACCCCGAGGTGCGTTTACATGTCCGTCGTCAACACTCACAACTTTGGCCAATTCTGACCCGTTTCGTGGACTATTACTCACCGTTTTGGGGTCCCGAAGCGATTTCCATAGTTCTTGAACCCCAAGGTGCAATTACATGTCGGTCATCAACACCCGTAGTTTTGGCCAATTCTGGCCTGTTTCATGAACTATTACTCACTGTTTTGGGGACCCAGACTAATTCCCACGATTGACGAACCCCGGGGTGCGTTTATGTGTCGGTCATAAACACTTGCAGTTTTGGCCGATTCTGGCCCGTTTCGTGGACAATTACTCACTGTTTCGGGGTCCCGGACTTATTTTCACGATTGATGTACCCCGGAGCGCATTTACGTGTCGCTCATAAATACTCGTAGTTTTGGCTGATTCTGGCTAGTTTCATGGACTATTACTCACTGTTTTGGGGTCGCGGAGTGATTTCCACGATTGATGAACCCCGGGGTGCGTTTACGTGTCGGTCATAAATACTCGCAGTTTTGGCCGATTCTGGCCACTTTCTTGGACTATTACTCACTGTTTTGGGGTCCCGAAGTGATTTCCACGATTGACGAACCCCGGCGTGCGTTTACGTGTCGGTCGTCAACACCCGCAGTTTTGGCCGATTCTGCCTCGTTTCGTGGACTATTATTCACTGTTTTTGGGTCCCGGAGTGATTTCCACAATTGACGAACCCCGAGGTGCGTTTACATGTCCGTCGTCAACACTCACAACTTTGGCCAATTCTGACCCGTTTCATGGACTATTACTCACCGTTTTGGGGTCCCGAAGCGATTTCCATAGTTCTTGAACCCCAAGGTGCAATTACATGTCGGTCAACACCCGTAGTTTTGGCCGATTCTGGCCCGTTTCATGAACTATTACTCACTGTTTTGGGGACCCGGAGTAATTCCCACGATTGACGAACCCCGGGGTGCGTTTATGTGTCGGTCATAAACACATGCAGTTTTGGCCAATTCTGGCCCGTTTCATGGACAATTACTCACTGTTTCGGGGTCCCGGACTTATTTCCACGATTGATGAACCCCGGAGCGCATTTACGTGTCGGTCATAAATACTCGTAGTTTTGGCCGATTCTGGCTAGTTTCAGGGACTATTACTCACTGTTTTGGTGTCGCGGAGTGATTTCCACGATTGACGAACCCCGGGGTGCGTTTACCTGTTGGTCATAAACACTCGCAGTTATTGCGGATTCTGCCTCATTTCATGGACTATTATTCACTGTTTTTGGGTCCCGGAGTGATTTCCACAATTGACGAACCCCGAGGTGCGTTTACATGTCCGTCGCCAACACTCACAACTTTGGCCGATTCTGACCCATTTCGTGGACTATTACTCACCGTTTTGGGGTCCCGAAGCGATTTCCATAGTTCTTGAACCCCAAAGTGCAATCACATGTCGGTCATCAACACCCATAGTTTTGGCCGATTCTGCCTCGATTCGTGGACTATTACTCACTGTTTTGGGGACCCGCACTAATTCCCACGATTGACGAACCCCAGGGTGCGTTTATGTGTCGGTCATAAACACTTGCAGTTTTGGCCGATTCTGGCCCGTTTCGTGGACAATTACTCACTGTTTCGGGGTCCCGGACTTATTTCCACGATTGATGAACCCCGGAGCGCATTTACGTGTCGGTCATAAATACTCGTAGTTTTGGCCGATTCTGGCTAGTTTCATGGACAATTACTCACTGTTTTGGGGCCGCGGAGTGATTTCCACGATTGACGAACCCCGGGGTGCGTTTACGTGTCGGTCATCAACACTCGCAGTTTTGGCCGATTCTAGCCTGTTTCATGGACTATTACTGATTGTTTTGGTGTCCCGGACTGATTTCCACGATTGACGAACCCCGGGGTGCGTTTACGTGTCGATCATAAACACTCGCAGTTTTGGCCGATTATGACAAGTTTCATGGACTATTACTCACTGTTTTGGGGTCCGTGAGTGATTTCCATGATTGACCAATCCTGGGGTGCGTTTACGTGTCGGTCATCAACACCCGCAGTTTTGGCCGATTCTGGCTCGTTTCGTGGACTATTATTCACTGTTTTTGGGTCCCGGAGTGATTTCCACGATTGACGAACCCCGAGGTGCGTTTACATGTCCGTCATCAACACTCACAACTCTGGCAAATTCTGACCCGTTTCGTGGACTATTACTCACCGTTTTAGGGTCCCGGACTTATTTGCACGATTGATGAACCCTGGAGCGCGTTTACGTGTCGGTCATAAATACTTGCAGTTTTGGCCGATTCTGGCCAGTTTCTTGGACTATTACTCACTGTTTTGGGGTCCCGAAGTGATTTCCACGATTGACGAACCCCGGGGTGCGTTTACGTGTTGGTCATAAACACTCGCAGTTATTGCGGATTCTGCCTCATTTCATGGACTATTATTCACTGTTTTTGGGTCCCGGAGTGATTTCCACAATTGACGAACCCCGAGGTGCGTTTACATGTCCGTCGTCAACACTCACAACTTTGGCCAATTCTGACCCGTTTCGTGGACTATTACTCACCGTTTTGGGGTCCCAAAGCGATTTCCATAGTTCTTGAACCCCAATGTGCAATTAGATGTCGGTCATCTACACCCGTAGTTTTGGCCGATTCTGGGCCGTTTCATGAACTATTACTCACTGTTTTGGGGACCCGGTCTAATTCCCACGATTGACGAACCCCGGGGTGCGTTTATGTGTCGGTCATAAACACTTGCAGTTTTGGCCGATTCTGGCCCGTTTCGTGGACAATTACTCACTGTTTCGGGGTCCCGGACTTATTTCCACGATTGATGAACCCTGGAGCGCATTTACGTGTCGGTCATAAATACTCATAGTTTTGGCCGATTCTGGCTAGTTTCATGGACTATTACTCACTGTTTTGGTGTCGTGGAGTGATTTCCACGATTGATGAACCCCGGGGTGCGTTTACGTGTCGGTCATAAATACTCGCAGTTTTGGCCAATTCTGGCCAGTTTCTTGGACTATTACTCACTGTTTTGGGGTCCCGAAGTGATTTCCACGATTGACGAATATCGGGGTGCGTTTATGTGTTGGTCATAAACACTCGCAGTTATTGCGGATTCTGCCTCATTTCATGGACTATTATTCACTGTTTTTGGGTCCCGGAGTGATTTCCACAATTAACGAACCCCGAGGTGCGTTTACATGTCTGTCGTCAACACTCACAAGTTTGGCCAATTCTGACCCGTTTCGTGGACTATTACTCACCGTTTTGGGGTCCCGAAGCGATTTCCATAGTTCTTGAACCCCAAGGTGCAATTACATGTCGGTCATCAACACCCGTAGTTTTGGCCGATTCTGGCCTGTTTCATGAACTATTACTCACTGTTTTGGGGACCCGGACTAATTCCCACGATTGACGAACCCCGGGGTGCGTTTATGTGTCGGTCATAAACACTTGCAGTTTTGGCCGATTCTGGCCCGTTTCGTGGACAATTACTCACTGTTTCGGGGTCCCGGACTTATTTTCACGATTGATGTACCCCGGAGCGCATTTACGTGTCGGTCATAAATACTCGTAGTTTTGGCTGATTCTGGCTAGTTTCATGGACTATTACTCACTGTTTTGGGGTCGCGGAGTGATTTCCACGATTGATGAACCCCGGGGTGCGTTTACGTGTCGGTCATAAATACTCGCAGTTTTGGCCGATTCTGGCCAGTTTCTTGGACTACTACTCACTGTTTTGGGGTCCCGAAGTGATTTCCACGATTGACGAACCCCGGCGTGCGTTTACGTGTCGGTCATCAACACCCGCAGTTGTGGCCGATTCTGCCTCGTTTCGTGGACTATTATTCACTGTTTTTGGGTCCCGGAGTGATTTCCACAATTGACGAACCCCGAGGTGCGTTTACATGTCCGTCGCCAACACTCACAACTTTGGCCGATTCTGACCCATTTCGTGGACTATTACTCACCGTTTTGGGGTCCCGAAGCGATTTCCATAGTTCTTGAACCCCAAAGTGCAATCACATGTCGGTCATCAACACCCATAGTTTTGGTCGATTCTGCCTCGATTCGTGGACTATTACTCACTGTTTTGGGGACCCGCACTAATTCCCACGATTGACGAACCCCAGGGTGCGTTTATGTGTCGGTCATAAACACTTGCAGTTTTGGCCGATTCTGGCCCGTTTCGTGGACAATTACTCACTGTTTCGGGGTCCCGGACTTATTTCCACGATTGATGAACCCCGGAGCGCATTTACGTGTCGGTCATAAATACTCGTAGTTTTGGCCGATTCTGGCTAGTTTCATGGACTATTACTCACTGCTTTGGGGCCGCGGAGTGATTTCCACGATTGACGAACCCCGGGGTGCGTTTACGTGTCGGTCATCAACACTCGCAGTTTTGGCCGATTCTGGCCTGTTTCATGGACTATTACTGATTGTTTTGGTGTCCCGGACTGATTTCCACGATTGACGAACCCCGGGGTGCGTTTACGTGTCGATCATAAACACTCGCAGTTTTGGCCGATTATGACAAGTTTCATGGACTATTACTCACTGTTTTGGGGTCCGTGAGTGATTTCCATGATTGACCAATCCTGGGGTGCGTTTACGTGTCGGTCATCAACACCCGCAGTTTTGGCCGATTCTGGCTCGTTTCGTGGACTATTATTCACTGTTTTTGGGTCCCGGAGTGATTTCCACGATTGACGAACCCCGAGGTGCGTTTACATGTCCGTCATCAACACTCACAACTCTGGCAAATTCTGACCCGTTTCGTGGACTATTACTCACCGTTTTAGGGTCCCGGACTTATTTGCACGATTGATGAACCCTGGAGCGCGTTTACGTGTCGGTCATAAATACTCGCAGTTTTGGCCGATTCTGGCCAGTTTCTTGGACTATTACTCACTGTTTTGGGGTCCCGAAGTGATTTCCACGATTGACGAACCCCGGGGTGCGTTTACGTGTTGGTCATAAACACTCGCAGTTATTGCGGATCCTGCCTCATTTCATGGACTATTATTCACTGTTTTTGGGTCCCGGAGTGATTTCCACAATTGACGAACCCCGAGGTGCGTTTACATGTCCGTCGTCAACACTCACAACTTTGGCCAATTCTGACCCGTTTCGTGGACTATTACTCACCGTTTTGGGGTCCCGAAGCGATTTCCATAGTTCTTGAACCCCAATGTGCAATTAGATGTCGGTCATCTACACCCGTAGTTTTGGCCGATTCTGGGCCGTTTCATGAACTATTACTCACTGTTTTGGGGACCCGGACTAATTCCCACGATTGACGAACCCCGGGGTGCGTTTATGTGTCGGTCATAAACACTTGCAGTTTTGGCCGATTCTGGCCCGTTTCGTGGACAATTACTCACTGTTTCGGGGTCCCGGACTTATTTCCACGATTGATGAACCCTGGAGCGCATTTACGTGTCGGTCATAAATACTCATAGTTTTGGCCGATTCTGGCTAGTTTCATGGACTATTACTCACTGTTTTGGTGTCGTGGAGTGATTTCCACGATTGATGAACCCCGGGGTGCGTTTACGTGTCGGTCATAAATACTCGCAGTTTTGGCCAATTCTGGCCAGTTTCTTGGACTATTACTCACTGTTTTGGGGTCCCGAAGTGATTTCCACGATTGACGAATATCGGGGTGCGTTTATGTGTTGGTCATAAACACTCGCAGTTATTGCGGATTCTGCCTCATTTCATGGACTATTATTCACTGTTTTTGGGTCCCGGAGTGATTTCCACAATTGACGAACCCCGAGGTGCGTTTACATGTCTGTCGTCAACACTCACAAGTTTGGCCAATTCTGACCCGTTTCGTGGACTATTACTCACCGTTTTGGGGTCCCGAAGCGATTTCCATAGTTCTTGAACCCCAAGGTGCAATTACATGTCGGTCATCAACACCCGTAGTTTTGGCCGATTCTGGCCTGTTTCATGAACTATTACTCACTGTTTTGGGGACCCGGACTAATTCCCACGATTGACGAACCCCGGGGTGCGTTTATGTGTCGGTCATAAACACTTGCAGTTTTGGCCGATTCTGGCCCGTTTCGTGGACAATTACTCACTGTTTCGGGGTCCCGGACTTATTTTCACGATTGATGTACCCCGGAGCGCATTTACGTGTCGGTCATAAATACTCGTAGTTTTGGCTGATTCTGGCTAGTTTCATGGACTATTACTCACTGTTTTGGGGTCGCGGAGTGATTTCCACGATTGATGAACCCCGGGGTGCGTTTACGTGTCGGTCATAAATACTCGCAGTTTTGGCCGATTCTGGCCAGTTTCTTGGACTACTACTCACTGTTTTGGGGTCCCGAAGTGATTTCCACGATTGACGAACCCCGGCGTGCGTTTACGTGTCGGTCATCAACACCCGCAGTTTTGGCCGATTCTGCCTCGTTTCGTGGACTATTATTCACTGTTTTTGGGTCCCGGAGTGATTTCCACAATTGACGAACCCCGAGGTGCGTTTACATGTCCGTCGTCAACACTCACAACTTTGGCCAATTCTGACCCGTTTCATGGACTATTACTCACCGTTTTGGGGTCCCGAAGCGATTTCCATAGTTCTTGAACCCCAATGTGCAATTACATGTCGGTCATCAACACCCGTAGTTTTGGCCGATTCTGGCCCGTTTCATGAACTATTACTCACTGTTTTGGGGACCCGGAGTAATTCCCACGATTGACGAACCCCGGGGTGCGTTTATGTGTCGGTCATAAACACTTGCAGTTTTGCCCGATTCTGGCCCGTTTCGTGGACAATTACTCACTATTTCGGGGTCCCGGACTTATTTCCACGATTGATGAACCCCGGAGCGCATTTACGTGTTGGTCATAAATACTCGTAGTTTTGGCCGATTCTGGCTAGTTTCATGGACTATTACTCACTGTTTTGGTGTCGCGGAGTGATTTCCACGATTGACGAACCCCGGGGTGCGTTTACCTGTTTGTCATAAACACTCGCAGTTATTGCGGATTCTGCCTCATTTCATGGACTATTATTCACTGTTTTTGGGTCCCGGAGTGATTTCCACAATTGACGAACCCCGAGGTGCGTTTACATGTCCGTCGTCAACACTCACAACTTTGGCCAATTCTGACCCGTTTCGTGGACTATTACTCACCGTTTTGGGGTCCCGAAGCGATTTCCATAGTTCTTGAACCCCAATGTGCAATTAGATGTCGGTCATCAACACCCGTAGTTTTGGCCGATTCTGGGCCGTTTCATGAACTATTACTCACTGTTTTGGGGACCCGGACTAATTCCCACGATTGACGAACCCCGGGGTGCGTTTATGTGTCGGTCATAAACACTTGCAGTTTTGGCCGATTCTGGCCCGTTTCGTGGACAATTACTCACTGTTTCGGGGTCCCGGACTTATTTCCACGATTGATGAACCCTGGAGCGCATTTACGTGTCGGTCATAAATACTCATAGTTTTGGCCGATTCTGGCTAGTTTCATGGACTATTACTCACTGTTTTGGGGTCGTGGAGTGATTTCCACGATTGATGAACCCCGGGGTGCGTTTACGTGTCGGTCATAAATACTCGCAGTTTTGGCCGATTCTGGCCAGTTTCTTGGACTACAACTCACTGTTTTGGGGTCCCGAAGTGATTTCCACGATTGACGAACCCCGGCGTGCGTTTACGTGTCGGTCATCAACACCCGCAGTTTTGGCCGATTCTGCCTCGTTTCGTGGACTATTATTCACTGTTTTTGGGTCCCGGAGTGATTTCCACAATTGACGAACCCCGAGGTGCGTTTACATGTCCGTCGTCAACACTCACAACTTTGGCCAATTCTGACCCGTTTCATGGACTATTACTCACCGTTTTGGGGTCCCGAAGCGATTTCCATAGTTCTTGAACCCCAATGTGCAATTACATGTCGGTCATCAACACCCGTAGTTTTGGCCGATTCTGGCCCGTTTCATGAACTATTACTCACTGTTTTGGGGACCCGGAGTAATTCCCACGATTGACGAACCCCGGGGTGCGTTTATGTGTCGGTCATAAACACATGCAGTTTTGCCCGATTCTGGCCCGTTTCGTGGACAATTACTCACTATTTCGGGGTCCCGGACTTATTTCCACGATTGATGAACCCCGGAGCGCATTTACGTGTTGGTCATAAATACTCGTAGTTTTGGCCGATTCTGGCTAGTTTCATGGACTATTACTCACTGTTTTGGTGTCGCGGAGTGATTTCCACGATTGACGAATCCCGGGGTGCGTTTACCTGTTTGTCATAAACACTCGCAGTTATTGCGGATTCTGCCTCATTTCATGGACTGTTATTCACTGTTTTTGGGTCCCGGAGTGATTTCCACAATTGACGAACCCCGAGGTGCGTTTACATGTCCGTCGTCAACACTCACAACTTTGGCCAATTCTGACCCGTTTCGTGGACTATTACTCACCGTTTTGGGGTCCCGAAGCGATTTCCATAGTTCTTGAACCCCAATGTGCAATTAGATGTCGGTCATCAACACCCGTAGTTTTGGCCGATTCTGGGCCGTTTCATGAACTATTACTCACTGTTTTGGGGACCCGGACTAATTCCCACGATTGACGAACCCCGGGGTGCGTTTATGTGTCGGTCATAAACACTTGCAGTTTTGGCCGATTCTGGCCCGTTTCGTGGACAATTACTCACTGTTTCGGGGTCCCGGACTTATTTCCACGATTGATGAACCCTGGAGCGCATTTACGTGTCGGTCATAAATACTCATAGTTTTGGCCGATTCTGGCTAGTTTCATGGACTATTACTCACTGTTTTGGGGTCGTGGAGTGATTTCCACGATTGATGAACCCCGGGGTGCGTTTACGTGTCGGTCATAAATACTCGCAGTTTTGGCCGATTCTGGCCAGTTTCTTGGACTATTACTCACTGTTTTGGGGTCCCGAAGTGAATTCCACGATTGACGAATCTCGGGGTGCGTTTATGTGTTGGTCATAAACACTCGCAGTTATTGCGGATTCTGCCTCATTTCATGGACTATTATTCACTGTTTTTGGGTCCCGGAGTGATTTCCACAATTGACGAACCCCGAGGTGCGTTTACATGTCTGTCGTCAACACTCACAAGTTTGGCCAATTCTGACCCATTTCATGGACTATTACTCACCGTTTTGGGGTCCCGAAGCGATTTCCATAGTTCTTGAACCCCAAGGTGCAATTACATGTCGGTCATCAACACCCGTAGTTTTGGCCGATTCTGGCCCGTTTCGTGGACAATTACTCACTGTTTCGGGGTCCCGGACTTATTTTCACGATTGATGTACCCCGCAGCGCATTTATGTGTCGGTCATAAATACTCGTAGTTTTGGCTGATTCTGGCTAGTTTCATGGACTATTACTCACTGTTTTGGGGTCGCGGAGTGATTTCCACGATTGATGAACCCCGGGGTGCGTTTACGTGTCGGTCATAAATACTCGCAGTTTTGGCCGATTCTGGCCAGTTTCTTGGACTATTACTCACTGTTTTGGGGTCCCGAAGTGATTTCCACGATTGACGAACCCCGGCGTGCGTTTACGTGTCGGTCATCAACACCTGCAGTTTTGGCCGATTCTGCCTCGTTTCGTGGACTATTATTCACTGTTTTTGGGTCCCGGAGTGATTTCCACAATTGACGAACCCCGAGGTGCGTTTACATGTCCGTCGTCAACACTCACAACTTTGGCCAATTCTGACCCGTTTCATGGACTATTACTCACCGTTTTGGGGTCCCGAAGCGATTTCCATAGTTCTTGAACCCCAAGGTGCAATTACATGTCGGTCATCAACACCCGTAGTTTTGGCCGATTCTGGCCCGTTTCATGAACTATTACTCACTGTTTTGGGGACCCGGAGTAATTCCCACGATTGACGAACCCCGGGGTGCGTTTATGTGTCGGTCATAAACACATGCAGTTTTGGCCGATTCTGGCCCGTTTCATGGACAATTACTCACTGTTTCGGGGTCCCGGACTTATTTCCACGATTGATGAACCCCGGAGCGCATTTACGTGTCGGTCATAAATACTCGTAGTTTTGGCCGATTCTGGCTAGTTTCATGGACTATTACTCACTGTTTTGGTGTCGCGGAGTGATTTCCACGATTGACGAACCCCGGGGTGCGTTTACCTGTTGGTCATAAACACTCGCAGTTATTGCGGATTCTGCCTCATTTCATGGACTATTATTCACTGTTTTTGGGTCCCGGAGTGATTTCCACAATTGACGAACCCCGAGGTGCGTTTACATGTCTGTCGTCAACACTCACAAGTTTGGCCAATTCTGACCCATTTCATGGACTATTACTCACCGTTTTGGGGTCCCGAAGCGATTTCCATAGTTCTTGAACCCCAAGGTGCAATTACATGTCGGTCATCAACACCCGTAGTTTTGGCCGATTCTGGCCCGTTTCGTGGACAATTACTCACTGTTTCGGGGTCCCGGACTTATTTTCACGATTGATGTACCCCGCAGCGCATTTATGTGTCGGTCATAAATACTCGTAGTTTTGGCTGATTCTGGCTAGTTTCATGGACTATTACTCACTGTTTTGGGGTCGCGGAGTGATTTCCACGATTGATGAACCCCGGGGTGCGTTTACGTGTCGGTCATAAATACTCGCAGTTTTGGCCGATTCTGGCCAGTTTCTTGGACTATTACTCACTGTTTTGGGGTCCCGAAGTGATTTCCACGATTGACGAACCCCGGCGTGCGTTTACGTGTCGGTCATCAACACCTGCAGTTTTGGCCGATTCTGCCTCGTTTCGTGGACTATTATTCACTGTTTTTGGGTCCCGGAGTGATTTCCACAATTGACGAACCCCGAGGTGCGTTTACATGTCCGTCGTCAACACTCACAACTTTGGCCAATTCTGACCCGTTTCATGGACTATTACTCACCGTTTTGGGGTCCCGAAGCGATTTCCATAGTTCTTGAACCCCAAGGTGCAATTACATGTCGGTCATCAACACCCGTAGTTTTGGCCGATTCTGGCCCGTTTCATGAACTATTACTCACTGTTTTGGGGACCCGGAGTAATTCCCACGATTGACGAACCCCGGGGTGCGTTTATGTGTCGGTCATAAACACATGCAGTTTTGGCCAATTCTGGCCCGTTTCATGGACAATTACTCACTGTTTCGGGGTCCCGGACTTATTTCCACGATTGATGAACCCCGGAGCGCATTTACGTGTCGGTCATAAATACTCGTAGTTTTGGCCGATTCTGGCTAGTTTCATGGACTATTACTCACTGTTTTGGTGTCGCGGAGTGATTTCCACGATTGACGAACCCCGGGGTGCGTTTACCTGTTGGTCATAAACACTCGCAGTTATTGCGGATTCTGCCTCATTTCATGGACTATTATTCACTGTTTTTGGGTCCCGGAGTGATTTCCACAATTGACGAACCCCGAGGTGCGTTTACATGTCCGTCGCCAACACTCACAACTTTGGCCGATTCTGACCCATTTCGTGGACTATTACTCACCGTTTTGGGGTCCCGAAGCGATTTCCATAGTTCTTGAAACCCAAAGTGCAATCACATGTCGGTCATCAACACCCATAGTTTTGGCCGATTCTGGCCCGTTTCATGAACTATTACTCACTGTTTTGGGGACCCGCACTAATTCCCACGATTGACGAACCCCAGGGTGCGTTTATGTGTCGGTCATAAACACTTGCAGTTTTGGCCGATTCTGGCCCGTTTCGTGGACAATTACTCACTGTTTCGGGGTCCCGGACTTATTTCCACGATTGATGAACCCCGGAGCGCATTTACGTGTCGGTCATAAATACTCGTAGTTTTGGCCGATTCTGGCTAGTTTCATGGACTATTACTCACTGTTTTGGGGCCGCGGAGTGATTTCCACGATTGGCGAACCCCGGGGTGCGTTTACGTGTCGGTCATCAACACTCGCAGTTTTGGCCGATTATGACAAGTTTCATGGACTATTACTCACTGTTTTGGGGTCCGTGAGTGATTTCCATGATTGACCAATCCTGGGGTGCGTTTACGTGTCGGTCATCAACACCCGCAGTTTTGGCCGATTCTGGCTCGTTTCATGGACTATTATTCACTGTTTTGGGTCCCGGAGTGATTTCCACGATTGACGAACCCCGAGGTGCGTTTACATGTCCGTCATCAACACTCACAACTCTGGCAAATTCTGACCCGTTTCGTGGACTATTACTCACCGTTTTAGGGTCCCGGACTTATTTGCACGATTGATGAACCCTGGAGCGCGTTTACGTGTCGGTCATAAATACTCGCAGTTTTGGCCGATTCTGGCCAGTTTCTTGGACTATTACTCACTGTTTTGGGGTCCCGAAGTGATTTCCACGATTGACGAACCCCGGGGTGCGTTTACGTGTTGGTCATAAACACTCGCAGTTATTGCGGATTCTGCCTCATTTCATGGACTATTATTCACTGTTTTTGGGTCCCGGAGTGATTTCCACAATTGACGAACCCCGAGGTGCGTTTACATGTCCGTCATCAACACTCACAACTTTGGCCAATTCTGACCCGTTTCGTGGACTATTACTCACCGTTTTGGGGTCCCGTAGCGATTTCCATAGTTCTTGAACCCCAATGTGCAATTAGATGTCGGTCATCAACACCCGTAGTTTTGGCCGATTCTGGGCCGTTTCATGAACTATTACTCACTGTTTTGGGGACCCGGACTAATTCCCACGATTGACGAACCCCGGGGTGCGTTTATGTGTCGGTCATAAACACTTGCAGTTTTGGCCGATTCTGGCCCGTTTCGTGGACAATTACTCACTGTTTCGGGGTCCCGGACTTATTTCCACGATTGATGAACCCTGGAGCGCATTTACGTGTCGGTCATAAATACTCATAGTTTTGGCCGATTCTGGCTAGTTTCATGGACTATTACTCACTGTTTTGGGGTCGTGGAGTGATTTCCACGATTGATGAACCCCGGGGTGCGTTTACGTGTCGGTCATAAATACTCGCAGTTTTGGCCGATTCTGGCCAGTTTCTTGGACTATTACTCACTGTTTTGGGGTCCCGAAGTGAATTCCACGATTGACGAATCTCGGGGTGCGTTTATGTGTTGGTCATAAACACTCGCAGTTATTGCGGATTCTGCCTCATTTCATGGACTATTATTCACTGTTTTTGGGTCCCGGAGTGATTTCCACAATTGACGAACCCCGAGGTGCGTTTACATGTTTGTCGTCAACACTCACAAGTTTGGCCAATTCTGACCCATTTCGTGGACTATTACTCACCGTTTTGGGGTCCCGAAGCGATTTCCATAGTTCTTGAACCCCAAGGTGCAATTACATGTCGGTCATCAACACCCGTAGTTTTGGCCGATTCTGGCCTGTTTCATGAACTATTACTCACTGTTTTGGGGACCCGGACTAATTCCCACGATTGACGAACCCCGGGGTGCGTTTATGTGTCGGTCATAAACACTTGCAGTTTTGGCCGATTCTGGCCCGTTTCGTGGACAATTACTCACTGTTTCGGGGTCCCGGACTTATTTTCACGATTGATGTACCCCGGAGCGCATTTATGTGTCGGTCATAAATACTCGTAGTTTTGGCTGATTCTGGCTAGTTTCATGGACTATTACTCACTGTTTTGGGGTCGCGGAGTGATTTCCACGATTGATGAACCCCGGGGTGCGTTTACGTGTCGGTCATAAATACTCGCAGTTTTGGCCGATTCTGGCCAGTTTCTTGGACTATTACTCACTGTTTTGGGGTCCCGAAGTGAATTCCACGATTGACGAATCTCGGGGTGCGTTTATGTGTTGGTCATAAACACTCGCAGTTATTGCGGATTCTGCCTCATTTCATGGACTATTATTCACTGTTTTTGGGTCCCGGAGTGATTTCCACAATTGACGAACCCCGAGGTGCGTTTACATGTCTGTCGTCAACACTCACAAGTTTGGCCAATTCTGACCCATTTCGTGGACTATTACTCACCGTTTTGGGGTCCCGAAGCGATTTCCATAGTTCTTGAACCCCAAGGTGCAATTACATGTCGGTCATCAACACCCGTAGTTTTGGCCGATTCTGGCCTGTTTCATGAACTATTACTCACTGTTTTGGGGACCCGGACTAATTCCCACGATTGACGAACCCCGGGGTGCGTTTATGTGTCGGTCATAAACACTTGCAGTTTTGGCCGATTCTGGCCCGTTTCGTGGACAATTACTCACTGTTTCGGGGTCCCGGACTTATTTTCACGTTTGATGTACCCCGGAGCGCATTTATGTGTCGGTCATAAATACTCGTAGTTTTGGCTGATTCTGGCTAGTTTCATGGACTATTACTCACTGTTTTGGGGTCGCGGAGTGATTTCCACGATTGATGAACCCCGGGGTGCGTTTACGTGTCGGTCATAAATACTCGCAGTTTTGGCCGATTCTGGCCAGTTTCTTGGACTATTACTCACTGTTTTGGGGTCCCGAAGTGATTTCCAGGATTGACGAACCCCGGCGTGCGTTTACGTGTCGGTCATCAACACCCGCAGTTTTGGCCGATTCTGCTTCGTTTCGTGGACTATTATTCACTGTTTTTGGGTCCCGGAGTGATTTCCACAATTGACGAACCCCGAGGTGCGTTTACATGTCCGTCGTCAACACTCACAAGTTTGGCCAATTCTGACCCGTTTCATGGACTATTACTCACCGTTTTGCGGTCCCGAAGCGATTTCCATAGTTCTTGAACCCCAAGGTGCAATTACATGTCGGTCATCAACACCCGTAGTTTTGGCCGATTCTGGCCCGTTTCATGAACTATTACTCACTGTTTTGGGGACCCGGAGTAATTCCCACGATTGACGAACCCCGGGGTGCGTTTATGTGTCGGTCATAAACACTTGCAGTTTTGGCCGATTCTGGCCCGTTTCGTGGACAATTACTCACTGTTTCGGGGTCCCGGACTTATTTTCACGATTGATGTACCCCGGAGCGCATTTATGTGTCGGTCATAAATACTCGTAGTTTTGGCTGATTCTGGCTAGTTTCATGGACTATTACTCACTGTTTTGGGGTCGCGGAGTGATTTCCACGATTGATGAACCCCGGGGTGCGTTTACGTGTCGGTCATAAATACTCGCAGTTTTGGCCGATTCTGGCCAGTTTCTTGGACTATTACTCACTGTTTTGGGGTCCCGAAGTGATTTCCAGGATTGACGAACCCCGGCGTGCGTTTACGTGTCGGTCATCAACACCCGCACTTTTGGCCGATTCTGCCTCGTTTCGTGGACTATTATTCACTGTTTTTGGGTCCCGGAGTGATTTCCACAATTGACGAACCCCGAGGTGCGTTTACATGTCCGTCGTCAACACTCACAACTTTGGCCAATTCTGACCCGTTTCATGGACTATTACTCACCGTTTTGGGGTCCCGAAGCGATTTCCATAGTTCTTGAACCCCAAGGTGCAATTACATGTCGGTCATCAACACCCGTAGTTTTGGCCGATTCTGGCCCGTTTCATGAACTATTACTCACTGTTTTGGGGACCCAGAGTAATTCCCACGATTGACGAACCCCGGGGTGCGTTTATGTGTCGGTCATAAACACATGCAGTTTTGGCCGATTCTCGCCCGTTTCATGGACAATCACTCACTGTTTCGGGGTCCCGGACTTATTTCCACGATTGATGAACCCCGGAGCGCATTTACGTGTCGGTCATAAATACTCGTAGTTTTGGCCGATTCTGGCTAGTTTCATGGACTATTACTCACTGTTTTGGTGTCGCGGAGTGATTTCCACGATTGACGAACCCCGGGGTGCGTTTACCTGTTGGTCATAAACACTCGCAGTTATTGCGGATTCTGCCTCATTTCATGGACTATTATTCACTGTTTTTGGGTCCCGGAGTGATTTCCACAATTGACGAACCCCGAGGTGCGTTTACATGTCCGTCGCCAACACTCACAACTTTGGCCGATTCTGACCCATTTCGTGGACTATTACTCACCGTTTTGGGGTCCCGAAGCGATTTCCATAGTTCTTGAAACCCAAAGTGCAATCACATGTCGGTCATCAACACCCATAGTTTTGGCCGATTCTGGGCCGTTTCATGGACTATTACTCACTGTTTTGGGGACCCGCACTAATTCCCATGATTGACGAACCCCAGGTTGCGTTTATGTGTCGGTCATAAACACTTGCAGTTTTGGCCGATTCTGGCCCGTTTCGTGGACAATTACTCACTGTTTCGGGGTCCCGGACTTATTTCCACGATTGATGAACCCTGGAGCGCATTTACGTGTCGGTCATAAATACTCATAGTTTTGGCCGATTCTGGCTAGTTTCATGGACTATTACTCACTGTTTTGGGGTCGTGGAGTGATTTCCACGATTGATGAACCCCGGGGTGCGTTTACGTGTCGGTCATAAATACTCGCAGTTTTGGCCGATTCTGGCCAGTTTCCTGGACTATTACTCACTGTTTTGGGGTCCCGAAGTGAATTCCACGATTGACGAATCTCGGGGTGCGTTTATGTGTTGGTCATAAACACTCGCAGTTATTGCGGATTCTGCCTCATTTCATGGACTATTATTCACTGTTTTTGGGTCCCGGAGTGATTTCCACAATTGACGAACCCCGAGGTGCGTTTACATGTCTGTCGTCAACACTCACAAGTTTGGCCAATTCTGACCCATTTCGTGGACTATTACTCACCGTTTTGGGGTCCCGAAGCGATTTCCATAGTTCTTGAACCCCAAGGTGCAATTACATGTCGGTCATCAACACCCGTAGTTTTGGCCGATTCTGGCCTGTTTCATGAACTATTACTCACTGTTTTGGGGACCCGGACTAATTCCCACGATTGACGAACCCCGGGGTGCGTTTATGTGTCGGTCATAAACACTTGCAGTTTGGCCGATTCTGGCCCGTTTCGTGGACAATTACTCACTGTTTCGGGGTCCCGGACTTATTTTCACGATTGATGTACCCCGGAGCGCATTTATGTGTCGGTCATAAATACTCGTAGTTTTGGCTGATTCTGGCTAGTTTCATGGACTATTACTCACTGTTTTGGGGTCGCGGAGTGATTTCCACGATTGATGAACCCCGGGGTGCGTTTACGTGTCGGTCATAAATACTCGCAGTTTTGGCCGATTCTGGCCAGTTTCTTGGACTATTACTCACTGTTTTGGGGTCCCGAAGTGATTTCCAGGATTGACGAACCCCGGCGTGCGTTTACGTGTCGGTCATCAACACCCGCAGTTTTGGCCGATTCTGCCTCGTTTCGTGGACTATTATTCACTGTTTTTGGGTCCCGGAGTGATTTCCACAATTGACGAACCCCGAGGTGCGTTTACATGTCCGTCGTCAACACTCACAACTTTGGCCAATTCTGACCCGTTTCATGGACTATTACTCACCGTTTTGGGGTCCCGAAGCGATTTCCATAGTTCTTGAACCCCAAGGTGCAATTACATGTCGGTCATCAACACCCGTAGTTTTGGCCGATTCTGGCCCGTTTCATGAACTATTACTCACTGTTTTGGGGACCCGGAGTAATTCCCACGATTGACGAACCCCGGGGTGCGTTTATGTGTCGGTCATAAACACTTGCAGTTTTGGCCGATTCTGGCCCGTTTCGTGGACAATTACTCACTGTTTCAGGGTCCCGGACTTATTTTCACGATTGATGTACCCCGGAGCGCATTTATGTGTCGGTCATAAATACTCGTAGTTTTGGCTGATTCTGGCTAGTTTCATGGACTATTACTCACTGTTTTGGGGTCGCGGAGTGATTTCCACGATTGATGAACCCAGGGGTGCGTTTACGTGTCGGTCATAAATACTCGCAGTTTTGGCCGATTCTGGCCAGTTTCTTGGACTATTACTCACTGTTTTGGGGTCCCGAAGTGATTTCCAGGATTGACGAACCCCGGCGTGCGTTTACGTGTCGGTCATCAACACTTGCAGTTTTGGCCGATTCTGGCCCGTTTCGTGGACAATTACTCACTGTTTCAGGGTCCCGGACTTATTTTCACGATTGATGTACCCCGGAGCGCATTTATGTGTCGGTCATAAATACTCGTAGTTTTGGCCGATTCTGGCTAGTTTCATGGACTATTACTCACTGTTTTGGTGTCGCGGAGTGATTTCCACGATTGACGAATCCCGGGGTGCGTTTACCTGTTGGTCATAAACACTCGCAGTTATTGCGGATTCTGCCTCATTTCATGGACTATTATTCACTGTTTTTGGGTCCCGGAGTGATTTCCACAATTGACGAACCCCGAGGTGCGTTTACATGTCTGTCGTCAACACTCACAAGTTTGGCCAATTCTGACCCATTTCGTGGACTATTACTCACCGTTTTGGGGTCCCGAAGCGATTTCCATAGTTCTTGAACCCCAAGGTGCAATTACATGTCGGTCATCAACACCCGTAGTTTTGGCCGATTCTGGCCTGTTTCATGAACTATTACTCACTGTTTTGGGGACCCGGACTAATTCCCACGATTGACGAACCCCGGGGTGCGTTTATGTGTCGGTCATAAACACTTGCAGTTTTGGCCGATTCTGGCCCGTTTCGTGGACAATTACTCACTGTTTCGGGGTCCCGGACTTATTTTCACGATTGATGTACCCCGGAGCGCATTTATGTGTCGGTCATAAATACTCGTAGTTTTGGCTGATTCTGGCTAGTTTCATGGACTATTACTCACTGTTTTGGGGTCGCGGAGTGATTTCCACGATTGATGAACCCCGGGGTGCGTTTACGTGTCGGTCATAAATACTCGCAGTTTTGGCCGATTCTGGCCAGTTTCTTGGACTATTACTCACTGTTTTGGGGTCCCGAAGTGATTTCCAGGATTGACGAACCCCGGCGTGCGTTTACGTGTCGGTCATCAACACCCGCAGTTTTGGCCGATTCTGCCTCGTTTCGTGGACTATTATTCACTGTTTTTGGGTCCCGGAGTGATTTCCACAATTGACGAACCCCGAGGTGCGTTTACATGTCCGTCGTCAACACTCACAACTTTGGCCAATTCTGACCCGTTTCATGGACTATTACTCACCGTTTTGGGGTCCCGAAGCGATTTCCATAGTTCTTGAACCCCAAGGTGCAATTACATGTCGGTCATCAACACCCGTAGTTTTGGCCGATTCTGGCCCGTTTCATGAACTATTACTCACTGTTTTGGGGACCCGGAGTAATTCCCACGATTGACGAACCCCGGGGTGCGTTTATGTGTCGGTCATAAACACTTGCAGTTTTGGCCGATTCTGGCCCGTTTCGTGGACAATTACTCACTGTTTCAGGGTCCCGGACTTATTTTCACGATTGATGTACCCCGGAGCGCATTTATGTGTCGGTCATAAATACTCGTAGTTTTGGCTGATTCTGGCTAGTTTCATGGACTATTACTCACTGTTTTGGGGTCGCGGAGTGATTTCCACGATTGATGAACCCAGGGGTGCGTTTACGTGTCGGTCATAAATACTCGCAGTTTTGGCCGATTCTGGCCAGTTTCTTGGACTATTACTCACTGTTTTGGGGTCCCGAAGTGATTTCCAGGATTGACGAACCCCGGCGTGCGTTTACGTGTCGGTCATCAACACTTGCAGTTTTGGCCGATTCTGGCCCGTTTCGTGGACAATTACTCACTGTTTCAGGGTCCCGGACTTATTTTCACGATTGATGTACCCCGGAGCGCATTTATGTGTCGGTCATAAATACTCGTAGTTTTGGCCGATTCTGGCTAGTTTCATGGACTATTACTCACTGTTTTGGTGTCGCGGAGTGATTTCCACGATTGACGAATCCCGGGGTGCGTTTACCTGTTGGTCATAAACACTCGCAGTTATTGCGGATTCTGCCTCATTTCATGGACTATTATTCACTGTTTTTGGGTCCCGGAGTGATTTCCACAATTGACGAACCCCGAGGTGCGTTTACATGTCTGTCGTCAACACTCACAAGTTTGGCCAATTCTGACCCATTTCGTGGACTATTACTCACCGTTTTGGGGTCCCGAAGCGATTTCCATAGTTCTTGAACCCCAAGGTGCAATTACATGTCGGTCATCAACACCCGTAGTTTTGGCCGATTCTGGCCTGTTTCATGAACTATTACTCACTGTTTTGGGGACCCGGACTAATTCCCACGATTGACGAACCCCGGGGTGCGTTTATGTGTCGGTCATAAACACTTGCAGTTTTGGCCGATTCTGGCCCGTTTCGTGGACAATTACTCACTGTTTCGGGGTCCCGGACTTATTTTCACGATTGATGTACCCCGGAGCGCATTTATGTGTCGGTCATAAATACTCGTAGTTTTGGCTGATTCTGGCTAGTTTCATGGACTATTACTCACTGTTTTGGGGTCGCGGAGTGATTTCCACGATTGATGAACCCCGGGGTGCGTTTACGTGTCGGTCATAAATACTCGCAGTTTTGGCCGATTCTGGCCAGTTTCTTGGACTATTACTCACTGTTTTGGGGTCCCGAAGTGATTTCCAGGATTGACGAACCCCGGCGTGCGTTTACGTGTCGGTCATCAACACCCGCAGTTTTGGCCGATTCTGCCTCGTTTCGTGGACTATTATTCACTGTTTTTGGGTCCCGGAGTGATTTCCACAATTGACGAACCCCGAGGTGCGTTTACATGTCCGTCGTCAACACTCACAACTTTGGCCAATTCTGACCCGTTTCATGGACTATTACTCACCGTTTTGGGGTCCCGAAGCGATTTCCATAGTTCTTGAACCCCAAGGTGCAATTACATGTCGGTCATCAACACCCGTAGTTTTGGCCGATTCTGGCCCGTTTCATGAACTATTACTCACTGTTTTGGGGACCCGGAGTAATTCCCACGATTGACGAACCCCGGGGTGCGTTTATGTGTCGGTCATAAACACTTGCAGTTTTGGCCGATTCTGGCCCGTTTCGTGGACAATTACTCACTGTTTCAGGGTCCCGGACTTATTTTCACGATTGATGTACCCCGGAGCGCATTTATGTGTCGGTCATAAATACTCGTAGTTTTGGCTGATTCTGGCTAGTTTCATGGACTATTACTCACTGTTTTGGGGTCGCGGAGTGATTTCCACGATTGATGAACCCAGGGGTGCGTTTACGTGTCGGTCATAAATACTCGCAGTTTTGGCCGATTCTGGCCAGTTTCTTGGACTATTACTCACTGTTTTGGGGTCCCGAAGTGATTTCCAGGATTGACGAACCCCGGCGTGCGTTTACGTGTCGGTCATCAACACTTGCAGTTTTGGCCGATTCTGGCCCGTTTCGTGGACAATTACTCACTGTTTCAGGGTCCCGGACTTATTTTCACGATTGATGTACCCCGGAGCGCATTTATGTGTCGGTCATAAATACTCGTAGTTTTGGCCGATTCTGGCTAGTTTCATGGACTATTACTCACTGTTTTGGTGTCGCGGAGTGATTTCCACGATTGACGAACCCCGGGGTGCGTTTACCTGTTGGTCATAAACACTCGCAGTTATTGCGGATTCTGCCTCATTTCATGGACTATTATTCACTGTTTTTGGGTCCCGGAGTGATTTCCACAATTGACGAACCCCGAGGTGCGTTTACATGTCCGTCGCCAACACTCACAACTTTGGCCGATTCTGACCCATTTCGTGGACTATTACTCACCGTTTTGGGGTCCCGAAGCGATTTCCATAGTTCTTGAAACCCAAAGTGCAATCACATGTCGGTCATCAACACCCATAGTTTTGGCCGATTCTGGGCCGTTTCATGGACTATTACTCACTGTTTTGGGGACCCGCACTAATTCCCACGATTGACGAACCCCAGGTTGCGTTTATGTGTCGGTCATAAACACTTGCAGTTTTGGCCGATTCTGGCCCGTTTCGTGGACAATTACTCACTGTTTCGGGGTCCCGGACTTATTTCCACGATTGATGAACCCTGGAGCGCATTTACGTGTCGGTCATAAATACTCATAGTTTTGGCCGATTCTGGCTAGTTTCATGGACTATTACTCACTGTTTTGGGGTCGTGGAGTGATTTCCACGATTGATGAACCCCGGGGTGCGTTTACGTGTCGGTCATAAATACTCGCAGTTTTGGCCGATTCTGGCCAGTTTCTTGGACTATTACTCACTGTTTTGGGGTCCCGAAGTGAATTCCACGATTGACGAATCTCGGGGTGCGTTTATGTGTTGGTCATAAACACTCGCAGTTATTGCGGATTCTGCCTCATTTCATGGACTATTATTCACTGTTTTTGGGTCCCGGAGTGATTTCCACAATTGACGAACCCCGAGGTGCGTTTACATGTCTGTCGTCAACACTCACAAGTTTGGCCAATTCTGACCCATTTCGTGGACTATTACTCACCGTTTTGGGGTCCCGAAGCGATTTCCATAGTTCTTGAACCCCAAGGTGCAATTACATGTCGGTCATCAACACCCGTAGTTTTGGCCGATTCTGGCCTGTTTCATGAACTATTACTCACTGTTTTGGGGACCCGGACTAATTCCCACGATTGACGAACCCCGGGGTGCGTTTATGTGTCGGTCATAAACACTTGCAGTTTTGGCCGATTCTGGCCCGTTTCGTGGACAATTACTCACTGTTTCGGGGTCCCGGACTTATTTTCACGATTGATGTACCCCGGAGCGCATTTATGTGTCGGTCATAAATACTCGTAGTTTTGGCTGATTCTGGCTAGTTTCATGGACTATTACTCACTGTTTTGGGGTCGCGGAGTGATTTCCACGATTGATGAACCCCGGGGTGCGTTTACGTGTCGGTCATAAATACTTGCAGTTTTGGCCGATTCTGGCCAGTTTCTTGGACTATTACTCACTGTTTTGGGGTCCCGAAGTGATTTCCAGGATTGACGAACCCCGGCGTGCGTTTACGTGTCGGTCATCAACACCCGCAGTTTTGGCCGATTCTGCCTCGTTTCGTGGACTATTATTCACTGTTTTTGGGTCCCGGAGTGATTTCCACAATTGACGAACCCCGAGGTGCGTTTACATGTCCGTCGTCAACACTCACAACTTTGGCCAATTCTGACCCGTTTCATGGACTATTACTCACCGTTTTGGGGTCCCGAAGCGATGTCCATAGTTCTTGAACCCCAAGGTGCAATTACATGTTGGTCATCAACACCCGTAGTTTTGGCCGATTCTGGCCCGTTTCATGAACTATTACTCACTGTTTTGGGGACCCGGAGTAATTCCCACGATTGACGAACCCCGGGGTGCGTTTATGTGTCGGTCATAAACACATGCAGTTTTGGCCGATTCTGGCCCGTTTCATGGACAATTACTCACTGTTTCGGGGTCCCGGACCTATTTCCACGATTGATGAACCCCGGAGCGCATTTACGTGTCGGTCATAAATACTCGTAGTTTTGGCCGATTCTGGCTAGTTTCATGGACTATTACTCACTGTTTTGGTGTCGCGGAGTGATTTCCACGATTGACGAACCCCGGGGTGCGTTTACCTGTTGGTCATAAACACTCGCAGTTATTGCGGATTCTGCCTCATTTCATGGACTATTATTCACTGTTTTTGGGTCCCGGAGTGATTTCCACAATTGACGAACCCCGAGGTGCGTTTACATGTCCGTCGCCAACACTCACAACTTTGGCCGATTCTGACCCGTTTCATGGACTATTACTCACCGCTTTGGGGTCCCGAAGCGATTTCCATAGTTGTTGAACCCCAAAGTGCAATCACATGTCGGTCATCAACACCCATAGTTTTGGCCGATTCTGGCCCGTTTCATGAACTATTACTCACTGTTTTGGGGACCCGCACTAATTCCCATGATTGACGAACCCCAGGGTGCGTTTATGTGTCGGTCATAAACACTTGCAGTTTTGGCCGATTCTGGCCCGTTTCATGGACAATTACTCACTGTTTCGGGGTCCCAAACTTATTTCCACGATTGATGAACCCCGAAGCGCATTTACGTGTCGGTCATAAATACTCGTAGTTTTGGATGATTGTGGCTAGTTTCATGGACTATTATTCACTGTTTTGGGGCCGCGGAGTGATTTCCACGATTGACGAACCCCGGGGTGCGTTTACGTGTCGGTCATCAACACTCGCAGTTTTGGCCGATTCTGGCCTGTTTCATGGACTATTACTGATTGTTTTGGTGTCCCGGACTGATTTCCACGATTGACGAACCCCGGGGTGCGTTTACGTGTCGATCATAAACACTCGCAGTTTTGGCCGATTATGACAAGTTTCATGGACTATTACTCACTGTTTTGGGGTCCGTTAGTGATTTCCATGATTGACCAATCCTGGGGTGCGTTTACGTGTCGGTCATCAACACCCGCAGTTTTGGCCGATTCTGGCTCGTTTCGTGGACTATTATTCACTGTTTTTGGGTCCCAGATTGATTTCCACGATTGACAAACCCCGAGGTGCGTTTACATGTCCGTCATCAACACTCACAACTCTGGCAAATTCTGACCCGATTCGTGGACTATTACTCACCGTTTTAGGGTCCCGGACTTATTTGCACGATTGATGAACCCTGGAGCGCGTTTATGTGTCGGTCATAAATACTCGCAGTTTTGGCCGATTCTGGCCAGTTTCTTGGACTATTACTCACTGTTTTGGGGTCCCGAAGTGATTTCCACGATTGACGAACCCTGGGGTGCGTTTACGTGTTGGTCATAAACACTCGCAGTTATTGCGGATTCTGCCTCATTTCATGGACTATTATTCACTGTTTTTGGGTCCCGGAGTGATTTCCACAATTGACGAACCCCGAGGTGCGTTTACATGTCCGTCGCCAACACTCACAACTTTGGCCGATTCTGACCCGTTTCATGGACTATTACTCACCGCTTTGGGGTCCCGAAGCGATTTCCATAGTTCTTGAACCCCAAAGTGCAATCACATGTCGGTCATCAACACCCATAGTTTTGGCCGATTCTGGCCCGTTTCATGAACTATTACTCACTGTTTTGGGGACCCGCACTAATTCCCATGATTGACGAACCCCAGGGTGCGTTTATGTGTCGGTCATAAACACTTGCAGTTTTGGCCGATTCTGGCCCGTTTCATGGACAATTACTCACTGTTTCGGGGTCCCAGACTTATTTCCACGATTGATGAACCCCGAAGCGCATTTACGTGTCGTTCATAAATACTCATAGTTTTGGCCGATTCTGGCTAGTTTCATGGACTATTACTCACTGTTTTGGGGTCGTGGAGTGATTTCCACGATTGATGAACCCCGGGGTGCGTTTACGTGTCGGTCATCAACACTCGCAGTTTTGGCCGATTCTGGCCTGTTTCATGGACTATTACTGATTGTTTTGGTGTCCCGGACTGATTTCCACGATTGACGAACCCCGGGGTGCGTTTACGTGTCGATCATAAACACTCGCAGTTTTGGCCGATTATGACAAGTTTCATGCACTATTACTCACTGTTTTGGGGTCCGTTAGTGATTTCCATGATTGACCAATCCTGGGGTGCGTTTACGTGTCGGTCATCAACACCCGCAGTTTTGGCCGATTCTGGCTCGTTTCGTGGACTATTATTCACTGTTTTTGGGTCCCAGATTGATTTCCACGATTGACAAACCCCGAGGTGCGTTTACATGTCCGTCATCAACACTCACAACTCTGGCAAATTCTGACCCGATTCGTGGACTATTACTCACCGTTTTAGGGTCCCGGACTTATTTGCACGATTGATGAACCCTGGAGCGCGTTTATGTGTCGGTCATAAATACTCGCAGTTTTGGCCGATTCTGGCCAGTTTCTTGGACTATTACTCACTGTTTTGGGGTCCCGAAGTGATTTCCACGATTGACGAACCCCGAGGTGCGTTTACATGTCTGTCGTCAACACTCACAAGTTTGGCCAATTCTGACCCATTTCGTGGACTATTACTCACCGTTTTGGGGTCCCGAAGCGATTTCCATAGTTCTTGAACCCCAAGGTGCAATTACATGTCGGTCATCAACACCCGTAGTTTTGGCCGATTCTGGCCTGTTTCATGAACTATTACTCACTGTTTTGGGGACCCGGACTAATTCCCACGATTGACGAACCCCGGGGTGCGTTTATGTGTCGGTCATAAACACTTGCAGTTTTGGCCGATTCTGGCCCGTTTCGTGGACAATTACTCACTGTTTCGGGGTCCCGGACTTATTTTCACGATTGATGTACCCCGGAGCGCATTTATGTGTCGGTCATAAATACTCGTAGTTTTGGCTGATTCTGGCTAGTTTCATGGACTATTACTCACTGTTTTGGGGTCGCGGAGTGATTTCCACGATTGATGAACCCCGGGGTGCGTTTACGTGTCGGTCATAAATACTCGCAGTTTTGGCCGATTCTGGCCAGTTTCTTGGACTATTACTCACTGTTTTGGGGTCCCGAAGTGATTTCCAGGATTGACGAACCCCGGCGTGCGTTTACGTGTCGGTCATCAACACCCGCAGTTTTGGCCGATTCTGCCTCGTTTCGTGGACTATTATTCACTGTTTTTGGGTCCCGGAGTGATTTCCACAATTGACGAACCCCGAGGTGCGTTTACATGTCCGTCGTCAACACTCACAACTTTGGCCAATTCTGACCCGTTTCATGGACTATTACTCACCGTTTTGGGGTCCCGAAGCGATGTCCATAGTTCTTGAACCCCAAGGTGCAATTACATGTTGGTCATCAACACCCGTAGTTTTGGCCGATTCTGGCCCGTTTCATGAACTATTACTCACTGTTTTGGGGACCCGGAGTAATTCCCACGATTGACGAACCCCGGGGTGCGTTTATGTGTCGGTCATAAACACATGCAGTTTTGGCCGATTCTGGCCCGTTTCATGGACAATTACTCACTGTTTCGGGGTCCCGGACCTATTTCCACGATTGATGAACCCCGGAGCGCATTTACGTGTCGGTCATAAATACTCGTAGTTTTGGCCGATTCTGGCTAGTTTCATGGACTATTACTCACTGTTTTGGTGTCGCGGAGTGATTTCCACGATTGACGAACCCCGGGGTGCGTTTACCTGTTGGTCATAAACACTCGCAGTTATTGCGGATTCTGCCTCATTTCATGGACTATTATTCACTGTTTTTGGGTCCCGGAGTGATTTCCACAATTGACGAACCCCGAGGTGCGTTTACATGTCCGTCGCCAACACTCACAACTTTGGCCGATTCTGACCCGTTTCATGGACTATTACTCACCGCTTTGGGGTCCCGAAGCGATTTCCATAGTTGTTGAACCCCAAAGTGCAATCACATGTCGGTCATCAACACCCATAGTTTTGGCCGATTCTGGCCCGTTTCATGAACTATTACTCACTGTTTTGGGGACCCGCACTAATTCCCATGATTGACGAACCCCAGGGTGCGTTTATGTGTCGGTCATAAACACTTGCAGTTTTGGCCGATTCTGGCCCGTTTCATGGACAATTACTCACTGTTTCGGGGTCCCAAACTTATTTCCACGATTGATGAACCCCGAAGCGCATTTACGTGTCGGTCATAAATACTCGTAGTTTTGGATGATTGTGGCTAGTTTCATGGACTATTATTCACTGTTTTGGGGCCGCGGAGTGATTTCCACGATTGACGAACCCCGGGGTGCGTTTACGTGTCGGTCATCAACACTCGCAGTTTTGGCCGATTCTGGCCTGTTTCATGGACTATTACTGATTGTTTTGGTGTCCCGGACTGATTTCCACGATTGACGAACCCCGGGGTGCGTTTACGTGTCGATCATAAACACTCGCAGTTTTGGCCGATTATGACAAGTTTCATGGACTATTACTCACTGTTTTGGGGTCCGTTAGTGATTTCCATGATTGACCAATCCTGGGGTGCGTTTACGTGTCGGTCATCAACACCCGCAGTTTTGGCCGATTCTGGCTCGTTTCGTGGACTATTATTCACTGTTTTTGGGTCCCAGATTGATTTCCACGATTGACAAACCCCGAGGTGCGTTTACATGTCCGTCATCAACACTCACAACTCTGGCAAATTCTGACCCGATTCGTGGACTATTACTCACCGTTTTAGGGTCCCGGACTTATTTGCACGATTGATGAACCCTGGAGCGCGTTTATGTGTCGGTCATAAATACTCGCAGTTTTGGCCGATTCTGGCCAGTTTCTTGGACTATTACTCACTGTTTTGGGGTCCCGAAGTGATTTCCACGATTGACGAACCCTGGGGTGCGTTTACGTGTTGGTCATAAACACTCGCAGTTATTGCGGATTCTGCCTCATTTCATGGACTATTATTCACTGTTTTTGGGTCCCGGAGTGATTTCCACAATTGACGAACCCCGAGGTGCGTTTACATGTCCGTCGCCAACACTCACAACTTTGGCCGATTCTGACCCGTTTCATGGACTATTACTCACCGCTTTGGGGTCCCGAAGCGATTTCCATAGTTCTTGAACCCCAAAGTGCAATCACATGTCGGTCATCAACACCCATAGTTTTGGCCGATTCTGGCCCGTTTCATGAACTATTACTCACTGTTTTGGGGACCCGCACTAATTCCCATGATTGACGAACCCCAGGGTGCGTTTATGTGTCGGTCATAAACACTTGCAGTTTTGGCCGATTCTGGCCCGTTTCATGGACAATTACTCACTGTTTCGGGGTCCCAGACTTATTTCCACGATTGATGAACCCCGAAGCGCATTTACGTGTCGTTCATAAATACTCATAGTTTTGGCCGATTCTGGCTAGTTTCATGGACTATTACTCACTGTTTTGGGGTCGTGGAGTGATTTCCACGATTGATGAACCCCGGGGTGCGTTTACGTGTCGGTCATCAACACTCGCAGTTTTGGCCGATTCTGGCCTGTTTCATGGACTATTACTGATTGTTTTGGTGTCCCGGACTGATTTCCACGATTGACGAACCCCGGGGTGCGTTTACGTGTCGATCATAAACACTCGCAGTTTTGGCCGATTATGACAAGTTTCATGCACTATTACTCACTGTTTTGGGGTCCGTTAGTGATTTCCATGATTGACCAATCCTGGGGTGCGTTTACGTGTCGGTCATCAACACCCGCAGTTTTGGCCGATTCTGGCTCGTTTCGTGGACTATTATTCACTGTTTTTGGGTCCCAGATTGATTTCCACGATTGACAAACCCCGAGGTGCGTTTACATGTCCGTCATCAACACTCACAACTCTGGCAAATTCTGACCCGATTCGTGGACTATTACTCACCGTTTTAGGGTCCCGGACTTATTTGCACGATTGATGAACCCTGGAGCGCGTTTATGTGTCGGTCATAAATACTCGCAGTTTTGGCCGATTCTGGCCAGTTTCTTGGACTATTACTCACTGTTTTGGGGTCCCGAAGTGATTTCCACGATTGACGAACCCTGGGGTGCGTTTACGTGTTGGTCATAAACACTCGCAGTTATTGCGGATTCTGCCTCATTTCATGGACTATTATTCACTGTTTTTGGGTCCCGGAGTGATTTCCACAATTGACGAACCCCGAGGTGCGTTTACATGTCCGTCGCCAACACTCACAACTTTGGCCGATTCTGACCCGTTTCATGGACTATTACTCACCGCTTTGGGGTCCCGAAGCGATTTCCATAGTTCTTGAACCCCAAAGTGCAATCACATGTCGGTCATCAACACCCATAGTTTTGGCCGATTCTGGCCCGTTTCATGAACTATTACTCACTGTTTTGGGGACCCGCACTAATTCCCATGATTGACGAACCCCAGGGTGCGTTTATGTGTCGGTCATAAACACTTGCAGTTTTGGCCGATTCTGGCCCGTTTCATGGACAATTACTCACTGTTTCGGGGTCCCAGACTTATTTCCACGATTGATGAACCCCGAAGCGCATTTACGTGTCGTTCATAAATACTCATAGTTTTGGCCGATTCTGGCTAGTTTCATGGACTATTACTCACTGTTTTGGGGTCGTGGAGTGATTTCCACGATTGATGAACCCCGGGGTGCGTTTACGTGTCGGTCATCAACACTCGCAGTTTTGGCCGATTCTGGCCTGTTTCATGGACTATTACTGATTGTTTTGGTGTCCCGGACTGATTTCCACGATTGACGAACCCCGGGGTGCGTTTACGTGTCGATCATAAACACTCGCAGTTTTGGCCGATTATGACAAGTTTCATGCACTATTACTCACTGTTTTGGGGTCCGTTAGTGATTTCCATGATTGACCAATCCTGGGGTGCGTTTACGTGTCGGTCATCAACACCCGCAGTTTTGGCCGATTCTGGCTCGTTTCGTGGACTATTATTCACTGTTTTTGGGTCCCAGATTGATTTCCACGATTGACGAACCCCGAGGTGCGTTTACATGTCCGTCATCAACACTCACAACTCTGGCAAATTCTGACCCGATTCGTGGACTATTACTCACCGTTTTAGGGTCCCGGACTTATTTGCACGATTGATGAACCCTGGAGCGCGTTTATGTGTCGGTCATAAATACTCGCAGTTTTGGCCGATTCTGGCCAGTTTCTTGGACTATTACTCACTGTTTTGGGGTCCCGAAGTGATTTCCACGATTGACGAACCCTGGGGTGCGTTTACGTGTTGGTCATAAACACTCGCAGTTATTGCGGATTCTGCCTCATTTCATGGACTATTATTCACTGTTTTTGGGTCCCGGAGTGATTTCCACAATTGACGAACCCCGAGGTGCGTTTACATGTCCGTCGTCAACACTCACAACTTTGGCCAATTCTGACCCGTTTCGTGGACTATTACTCACCGTTTTGGGGTCCCGAAGCGATTTCCATAGTTCTTGAACCCCAATGTGCAATTAGATGTCGGTCATCAACACCCGTAGTTTTGGCCGATTCTGGGCCGTTTCATGAACTATTACTCACTGTTTTGGGGACCCGGACTAATTCCCACGATTGATGAACCCCGGGGTGCGTTTATGTGTCGGTCATAAACACTTGCAGTTTTGGCCGATTCTGGCCCGTTTCGTGGACAATTACTCACTGTTTCGGGGTCCCGGACTTATTTCCACGATTGATGAACCCTGGAGCGCATTTACGTGTCGGTCATAAATACTCATAGTTTTGGCCGATTCTGGCTAGTTTCATGGACTATTACTCACTGTTTTGGGGTCGTGGAGTGATTTCCACGATTGATGAACCCCGGGGTGCGTTTACGTGTCGGTCATCAACACTCGCAGTTTTGGCCGATTCTGGCCTGTTTCATGGACTATTACTGATTGTTTTGGTGTCCCGGACTGATTTCCACGATTGACGAACCCCGGGGTGCGTTTACGTGTCGATCATAAACACTCGCAGTTTTGGCCGATTATGACAAGTTTCATGCACTATTACTCACTGTTTTGGGGTCCGTTAGTGATTTCCATGATTGACCAATCCTGGGGTGCGTTTACGTGTCGGTCATCAACACCCGCAGTTTTGGCCGATTCTGGCTCGTTTCGTGGACTATTATTCACTGTTTTTGGGTCCCAGATTGATTTCCACGATTGACGAACCCCGAGGTGCGTTTACATGTCCGTCATCAACACTCACAACTCTGGCAAATTCTGACCCGATTCGTGGACTATTACTCACCGTTTTAGGGTCCCGGACTTATTTGCACGATTGATGAACCCTGGAGCGCGTTTATGTGTCGGTCATAAATACTCGCAGTTTTGGCCGATTCTGGCCAGTTTCTTGGACTATTACTCACTGTTTTGGGGTCCCGAAGTGATTTCCACGATTGACGAACCCTGGGGTGCGTTTACGTGTTGGTCATAAACACTCGCAGTTATTGCGGATTCTGCCTCATTTCATGGACTATTATTCACTGTTTTTGGGTCCCGGAGTGATTTCCACAATTGACGAACCCCGAGGTGCGTTTACATGTCCGTCGTCAACACTCACAACTTTGGCCAATTCTGACCCGTTTCGTGGACTATTACTCACCGTTTTGGGGTCCCGAAGCGATTTCCATAGTTCTTGAACCCCAATGTGCAATTAGATGTCGGTCATCAACACCCGTAGTTTTGGCCGATTCTGGGCCGTTTCATGAACTATTACTCACTGTTTTGGGGACCCGGACTAATTCCCACGATTGATGAACCCCGGGGTGCGTTTATGTGTCGGTCATAAACACTTGCAGTTTTGGCCGATTCTGGCCCGTTTCGTTGACAATTACTCACTGTTTCGGGGTCCCGGACTTATTTCCACGATTGATGAACCCTGGAGCGCATTTACGTGTCGGTCATAAATACTCATAGTTTTGGCCGATTCTGGCTAGTTTCATGGACTATTACTCACTGTTTTGGGGTCGTGGAGTGATTTCCACGATTGATGAACCCCGGGGTGCGTTTACGTGTCGGTCATCAACACTCGCAGTTTTGGCCGATTCTGGCCTGTTTCATGGACTATTACTGATTGTTTTGGTGTCCCGGACTGATTTCCACGATTGACGAACCCCGGGGTGCGTTTACGTGTCGATCATAAACACTCGCAGTTTTGGCCGATTATGACAAGTTTCATGCACTATTACTCACTGTTTTGGGGTCCGTTAGTGATTTCCATGATTGACCAATCCTGGGGTGCGTTTACGTGTCGGTCATCAACACCCGCAGTTTTGGCCGATTCTGGCTCGTTTCGTGGACTATTATTCACTGTTTTCGGGTCCCAGATTGATTTCCACGATTGACGAACCCCGAGGTGCGTTTACATGTCCGTCATCAACACTCACAACTCTGGCAAATTCTGACCCGATTCGTGGACTATTACTCACCGTTTTAGGGTCCCGGACTTATTTGCACGATTGATGAACCCTGGAGCGCGTTTATGTGTCGGTCATAAATACTCGCAGTTTTGGCCGATTCTGGCCAGTTTCTTGGACTATTACTCACTGTTTTGGGGTCCCGAAGTGATTTCCACGATTGACGAACCCTGGGGTGCGTTTACGTGTTGGTCATAAACACTCGCAGTTATTGCGGATTCTGCCTCATTTCATGGACTATTATTCATTGTTTTTGGGTCCCGGAGTGATTTCCACAATTGACGAACCCCGAGGTGCGTTTACATGTCCGTCGTCAACACTCACAACTTTGGCCAATTCTGACCCGTTTCGTGGACTATTACTCACCGTTTTGGGGTCCCGAAGCGATTTCCATAGTTCTTGAACCCCAATGTGCAATTAGATGTCGGTCATCAACACCCGTAGTTTTGGCCGATTCTGGGCCGTTTCATGAACTATTACTCACTGTTTTGGGGACCCGGACTAATTCCCACGATTGATGAACCCCGGGGTGCGTTTATGTGTCGGTCATAAACACTTGCAGTTTTGGCCGATTCTGGCCCGTTTCGTGGACAATTACTCACTGTTTCGGGGTCCCGGACTTATTTCCACGATTGATGAACCCTGGAGCGCATTTACGTGTCGGTCATAAATACTCATAGTTTTGGCCGATTCTGGCTAGTTTCATGGACTATTACTCACTGTTTTGGGGTCGTGGAGTGATTTCCACGATTGATGAACCCCGGGGTGCGTTTACGTGTCGGTCATCAACACTCGCAGTTTTGGCCGATTCTGGCCTGTTTCATGGACTATTACTGATTGTTTTGGTGTCCCGGACTGATTTCCACGATTGACGAACCCCGGGGTGCGTTTACGTGTCGATCATAAACACTCGCAGTTTTGGCCGATTATGACAAGTTTCATGCACTATTACTCACTGTTTTGGGGTCCGTTAGTGATTTCCATGATTGACCAATCCTGGGGTGCGTTTACGTGTCGGTCATCAACACCCGCAGTTTTGGCCGATTCTGGCTCGTTTCGTGGACTATTATTCACTGTTTTTGGGTCCCAGATTGATTTCCACGATTGACGAACCCCGAGGTGCGTTTACATGTCCGTCATCAACACTCACAACTCTGGCAAATTCTGACCCGATTCGTGGACTATTACTCACCGTTTTAGGGTCCCGGACTTATTTGCACGATTGATGAACCCTGGAGCGCGTTTATGTGTCGGTCATAAATACTCGCAGTTTTGGCCGATTCTGGCCAGTTTCTTGGACTATTACTCACTGTTTTGGGGTCCCGAAGTGATTTCCACGATTGACGAACCCTGGGGTGCGTTTACGTGTTGGTCATAAACACTCGCAGTTATTGCGGATTCTGCCTCATTTCATGGACTATTATTCACTGTTTTTGGGTCCCGGAGTGATTTCCACAATTGACGAACCCCGAGGTGCGTTTACATGTCCGTCGTCAACACTCACAACTTTGGCCAATTCTGACCCGTTTCGTGGACTATTACTCACCGTTTTGGGGTCCCGAAGCGATTTCCATAGTTCTTGAACCCCAATGTGCAATTAGATGTCGGTCATCAACACCCGTAGTTTTGGCCGATTCTGGGCCGTTTCATGAACTATTACTCACTGTTTTGGGGACCCGGACTAATTCCCACGATTGATGAACCCCGGGGTGCGTTTATGTGTCGGTCATAAACACTTGCAGTTTTGGCCGATTCTGGCCCGTTTCGTGGACAATTACTCACTGTTTCGGGGTCCCGGACTTATTTCCACGATTGATGAACCCTGGAGCGCATTTACGTGTCGGTCATAAATACTCATAGTTTTGGCCGATTCTGGCTAGTTTCATGGACTATTACTCACTGTTTTGGGGTCGTGGAGTGATTTCCACGATTGATGAACCCCGGGGTGCGTTTACGTGTCGGTCATCAACACTCGCAGTTTTGGCCGATTCTGGCCTGTTTCATGGACTATTACTGATTGTTTTGGTGTCCCGGACTGATTTCCATGATTGACGAACCCCGGGGTGCGTTTACGTGTCGATCATAAACACTCGCAGTTTTGGCCGATTATGACAAGTTTCATGCACTATTACTCACTGTTTTGGGGTCCGTTAGTGATTTCCATGATTGACCAATCCTGGGGTGCGTTTACGTGTCGGTCATCAACACCCGCAGTTTTGGCCGATTCTGGCTCGTTTCGTGGACTATTATTCACTGTTTTTGGGTCCCAGATTGATTTCCACGATTGACGAACCCCGAGGTGCGTTTACATGTCCGTCATCAACACTCACAACTCTGGCAAATTCTGACCCGATTCGTGGACTATTACTCACCGTTTTAGGGTCCCGGACTTATTTGCACGATTGATGAACCCTGGAGCGCGTTTATGTGTCGGTCATAAATACTCGCAGTTTTGGCCGATTCTGGCCAGTTTCTTGGACTATTACTCACTGTTTTGGGGTCCCGAAGTGATTTCCACGATTGACGAACCCTGGGGTGCGTTTACGTGTTGGTCATAAACACTCGCAGTTATTGCGGATTCTGCCTCATTTCATGGACTATTATTCACTGTTTTTGGGTCCCGGAGTGATTTCCACAATTGACGAACCCCGAGGTGCGTTTACATGTCCGTCGTCAACACTCACAACTTTGGCCAATTCTGACCCGTTTCGTGGACTATTACTCACCGTTTTGGGGTCCCGAAGCGATTTCCATAGTTCTTGAACCCCAATGTGCAATTAGATGTCGGTCATCAACACCCGTAGTTTTGGCCGATTCTGGGCCGTTTCATGAACTATTACTCACTGTTTTGGGGACCCGGACTAATTCCCACGATTGATGAACCCCGGGGTGCGTTTATGTGTCGGTCATAAACACTTGCAGTTTTGGCCGATTCTGGCCCGTTTCGTGGACAAATTACTCACTGTTTCGGGGTCCTGGACTTATTTCCACGATTGATGAACCCTGGAGCGCATTTACGTGTCGGTCATAAATACTCATAGTTTTGGCCGATTCTGGCTAGTTTCATGGACTATTACTCACTGTTTTGGGGTCGTGGAGTGATTTCCACGATTGATGAACCCCGGGGTGCGTTTACGTGTCGGTCATCAACACTCGCAGTTTTGGCCGATTCTGGCCTGTTTCATGGACTATTACTGATTGTTTTGGTGTCCCGGACTGATTTCCACGATTGACGAACCCCGGGGTGCGTTTACGTGTCGATCATAAACACTCGCAGTTTTGGCCGATTATGACAAGTTTCATGCACTATTACTCACTGTTTTGGTGTCCGTTAGTGATTTCCATGATTGACCAATCCTGGGGTGCGTTTACGTGTCGGTCATCAACACCCGCAGTTTTGGCCGATTCTGGCTCGTTTCGTGGACTATTATTCACTGTTTTTGGGTCCCAGATTGATTTCCACGATTGACGAACCCCGAGGTGCGTTTACATGTCCGTCATCAACACTCACAACTCTGGCAAATTCTGACCCGATTCGTGGACTATTACTCACCGTTTTAGGGTCCCGGACTTATTTGCACGATTGATGAACCCTGGAGCGCGTTTATGTGTCGGTCATAAATACTCGCAGTTTTGGCCGATTCTGGCCAGTTTCTTGGACTATTACTCACTGTTTTGGGGTCCCGAAGTGATTTCCACGATTGACGAACCCTGGGGTGCGTTTGCGTGTTGGTCATAAACACTCGCAGTTATTGCGGATTCTGCCTCATTTCATGGACTATTATTCACTGTTTTTGGGTCCCGGAGTGATTTCCACAATTGACGAACCCCGAGGTGCGTTTACATGTCCGTCGTCAACACTCACAACTTTGGCCAATTCTGACCCGTTTCGTGGACTATTACTCACCGTTTTGGGGTCCCGAAGCGATTTCCATAGTTCTTGAACCCCAATGTGCAATTAGATGTCGGTCATCAACACCCGTAGTTTTGGCCGATTCTGGGCCGTTTCATGAACTATTACTCACTGTTTTGGGGACCCGGACTAATTCCCACGATTGATGAACCCCGGGGTGCGTTTATGTGTCGGTCATAAACACTTGCAGTTTTGGCCGATTCTGGCCCGTTTCGTGGACAAATTACTCACTGTTTCGGGGTCCCGGACTTATTTCCACGATTGATGAACCCTGGAGCGCATTTACGTGTCGGTCATAAATACTCATAGTTTTGGCCGATTCTGGCTAGTTTCATGGACTATTACTCACTGTTTTGGGGTCGTGGAGTGATTTCCACGATTGACGAACCCCGGGGTGCGTTTACGTGTCGGTCATCAACACTCGCAGTTTTGGCCGATTCTGGCCTGTTTCATGGACTATTACTGATTGTTTTGGTGTCCCGGACTGATTTCCACGATTGACGAACCCCGGGGTGCGTTTACGTGTCGATCATAAACACTCGCAGTTTTGGCCGATTATGACAAGTTTCATGCACTATTACTCACTGTTTTGGTGTCCGTTAGTGATTTCCATGATTGACCAATCCTGGGGTGCGTTTACGTGTCGGTCATCAACACCCGCAGTTTTGGCCGATTCTGGCTCGTTTCGTGGACTATTATTCACTGTTTTTGGGTCCCAGATTGATTTCCACGATTGACGAACCCCGAGGTGCGTTTACATGTCCGTCATCAACACTCACAACTCTGGCAAATTCTGACCCGATTCGTGGACTATTACTCACCGTTTTAGGGTCCCGGACTTATTTGCACGATTGATGAACCCTGGAGCGCGTTTATGTGTCGGTCATAAATACTCGCAGTTTTGGCCGATTCTGGCCAGTTTCTTGGACTATTACTCACTGTTTTGGGGTCCCGAAGTGATTTCCACGATTGACGAACCCTGGGGTGCGTTTACGTGTTGGTCATAAACACTCGCAGTTATTGCGGATTCTGCCTCATTTCATGGACTATTATTCACTGTTTTTGGGTCCCGGAGTGATTTCCACAATTGACGAACCCCGAGGTGCGTTTACATGTCCGTCGTCAACACTCACAACTTTGGCCAATTCTGACCCGTTTCGTGGACTATTACTCACCGTTTTGGGGTCCCGAAGCGATTTCCATAGTTCTTGAACCCCAATGTGCAATTAGATGTCGGTCATCAACACCCGTAGTTTTGGCCGATTCTGGGCCGTTTCATGAACTATTACTCACTGTTTTGGGGACCCGGAGTAATTCCCACGATTGACGAACCCCGGGGTGCGTTTATGTGTCGGTCATAAACACATGCAGTTTTGGCCGATTCTGGCCCGTTTCATGGACAATTACTCACTGTTTCGGGGTCCCGGACTTATTTCCACGATTGATGAACCCCGGAGCGCATTTACGTGTCGGTCATAAATACTCGTAGTTTTGGCCGATTCTGGCTAGTTTCATGGACTATTACTCACTGTTTTGGTGTCGCGGAGTGATTTCCACGATTGACGAACCCCGGGGTGCGTTTACCTGTTGGTCATAAACACTCGCAGTTATTGCGGATTCTGCCTCATTTCATGGACTATTATTCACTGTTTTTGGGTCCCGGAGTGATTTCCACAATTGACGAACCCCGAGGTGCGTTTACATGTCCGTCGCCAACACTCACAACTTTGGCCGATTCTGACCCGTTTCATGGACTATTACTCACCGTTTTGGGGTCCCGAAGCGATTTCCATAGTTCTTGAACCCCAAAGTGCAATCACATGTCGGTCATCAACACCCATAGTTTTGGCCGATTCTGGCCCGTTTCATGAACTATTACTCACTGTTTTGGGGACCCGCACTAATTCCCATGATTGACGAACCCCAGGGTGCGTTTATGTGTCGGTCATAAACACTTGCAGTTTTGGCCGATTCTGGCCCGTTTCATGGACAATTACTCACTGTTTCGGGGTCCCAGACTTATTTCCACGATTGATGAACCCCGGAGCGCATTTACGTGTCGGTCATAAATACTCGTAGTTTTGGATGATTCTGGCTAGTTTCATGGACTATTACTCACTGTTTTGGGGCCGCGGAGTGATTTCCACGATTGACGAACCCCGGGGTGCGTTTACGTGTCGGTCATCAACACTCGCAGTTTTGGCCGATTATGACAAGTTTCATGGACTATTACTCACTGTTTTGGGGTCCGTTAGTGATTTCCATGATTGACCAATCCTGGGGTGCGTTTACGTGTCGGTCATCAACACCCGCAGTTTTGGCCGATTCTGGCTCGTTTCGTGGACTATTATTCACTGTTTTTGGGTCCCAGATTGATTTCCACGATTGACGAACCCCGAGGTGCGTTTACATGTCCGTCATCAACACTCACAACTCTGGCAAATTCTGACCCGTTTCGTGGACTATTACTCACCGTTTTAGGGTCCCGGACTTATTTGCACGATTGATGAACCCTGGAGCGCGTTTATGTGTCGGTCATAAATACTCGCAGTTTTGGCCGATTCTGGCCAGTTTCTTGGACTATTACTCACTGTTTTGGGGTCCCGAAGTGATTTCCACGATTGACGAACCCCGGGGTGCGTTTACGTGTTGGTCATAAACACTCGCAGTTATTGCGGATTCTGCCTCATTTCATGGACTATTATTCACTGTTTTTGGGTCCCGGAGTGATTTCCACAATTGACGAACCCCGAGGTGCGTTTACATGTCCGTCGTCAACACTCACAACTTTGGCTAATTCTGACCCGTTTCGTGGACTATTACTCACCGTTTTGGGGTCCCGAAGCGATTTCCATAGTTCTTGAACCCCAATGTGCAATTAGATGTCGGTCATCAACACCCGTAGTTTTGGCCGATTCTGGGCCGTTTCATGAACTATTACTCACTGTTTTGGGGACCCGGACTAATTCCCACGATTGACGAACCCCGGGGTGCGTTTATGTGTCGGTCATAAACACTTGCAGTTTTGGCCGATTCTGGCCCGTTTCGTGGACAATTACTCACTGTTTCGGGGTCCCGGAGTTATTTCCACGATTGATGAACCCTGGAGCGCATTTACGTGTCGGTCATAAATACTCATAGTTTTGGCCGATTCTGGCTAGTTTCATGGACTATTACTCACTGTTTTGGGGTCGTGGAGTAATTTCCACGATTGATGAACCCCGGGGTGCGTTTACGTGTCGGTCATAAATACTCGCAGTTTTGGCCGATTCTGGCCAGTTTCATGGACTATTACTCACTGTTTTGGTGCCGCGGAGTGATTTCCACGATTGACGAACCCTGGGGTGCGTTTACCTGTTGGTCATAAACACTCGCAGTTATTGCGGATTCTGCCTCATTTCATGGACTATTATTCACTGTTTTTGGGTCCCGGAGTGATTTCCACAATTGACGAACCCCGAGGTGCGTTTACATGTCCATCGCCAACACTCACAACTTTGGCCGATTCTGACCCGTTTCATGGACTATTACTCATCGTTTTGGGGTCCCGAAGCGATTTCCATAGTTCTTGAACCCCAAAGTGCAATCACATGTCGGTCATCAACACCCATAGTTTTGGCCGATTCTGGCCCGTTTCATGAACTATTACTCACTGTTTTGGGGACCCGCACTAATTCCCATGATTGACGAACCCCAGGGTGCGTTTATGTGTCGGTCATAAACACTTGCAGTTTTGGCCGATTCTGGCCCGTTTCATGGACAATTACTCACTGTTTCGGGGTCCCAGACTTATTTCCACGATTGATGAACCCCGGAGCGCATTTACGTGTCGGTCATAAATACTCGTAGTTTTGGATGATTCTGGCTAGTTTCATGGACTATTACTCACTGTTTTGGGGCCGCGGAGTGATTTCCACGATTGACGAACCCCGGGGTGCGTTTACGTGTCGGTCATCAACACTCGCAGTTTTGGCCGATTATGACAAGTTTCGTGGACTATTACTCACTGTTTTGGGGTCCGTTAGTGATTTCCATGATTGACCAATCCTGGGGTGCGTTTACGTGTCGGTCATCAACACCCGCAGTTTTGGCCGATTCTGGCTCGTTTCGTGGACTATTATTCACTGTTTTTGGGTCCCAGATTGATTTCCACGATTGACGAACCCCGAGGTGCGTTTACATGTCCGTCATCAACACTCACAACTCTGGCAAATTCTGACCCGTTTCGTGGACTATTACTCACCGTTTTAGGGTCCCGGACTTATTTGCACGATTGATGAACCCTGGAGCGCGTTTATGTGTCGGTCATAAATACTCGCAGTTTTGGCCGATTCTGGCCAGTTTCTTGGACTATTACTCACTGTTTTGGGGTCCCGAAGTGATTTCCACGATTGACGAACCCCGGGGTGCGTTTACGTGTTGGTCATAAACACTCGCAGTTATTGCGGATTCTGCCTCATTTCATGGACTATTATTCACTGTTTTTGGGTCCCGGAGTGATTTCCACAATTGACGAACCCCGAGGTGCGTTTACATGTCCGTCGTCAACACTCACAACTTTGGCTAATTCTGACCCGTTTCGTGGACTATTACTCACCGTTTTGGGGTCCCGAAGCGATTTCCATAGTTCTTGAACCCCAATGTGCAATTAGATGTCGGTCATCAACACCCGTAGTTTTGGCCGATTCTGGGCCGTTTCATGAACTATTACTCACTGTTTTGGGGACCCGGACTAATTCCCACGATTGACGAACCCCGGGGTGCGTTTATGTGTCGGTCATAAACACTTGCAGTTTTGGCCGATTCTGGCCCGTTTCGTGGACAATTACTCACTGTTTCGGGGTCCCGGAGTTATTTCCACGATTGATGAACCCTGGAGCGCATTTACGTGTCGGTCATAAATACTCATAGTTTTGGCCGATTCTGGCTAGTTTCATGGACTATTACTCACTGTTTTGGGGTCGTGGAGTAATTTCCACGATTGATGAACCCCGGGGTGCGTTTACGTGTCGGTCATAAATACTCGCAGTTTTGGCCGATTCTGGCCAGTTTCATGGACTATTACTCACTGTTTTGGTGTCGCGGAGTGATTTCCACGATTGACGAACCCTGGGGTGCGTTTACCTGTTGGTCATAAACACTCGCAGTTATTGCGGATTCTGCCTCATTTCATGGACTATTATTCACTGTTTTTGGGTCCCGGAGTGATTTCCACAATTGACGAACCCCGAGGTGCGTTTACATGTCTGTCATCAACACTCACAAGTTTGGCCAATTCTGACCCATTTCGTGGACTATTACTCACCGTTTTGGGGTCCCGAAGCGATTTCCATAGTTCTTGAACCCCAAGGTGCAATTACATGTCGGTCATCAACACCCGTAGTTTTGGCCGATTCTGGCCTGTTTCATGAACTATTACTCACTGTTTTGGGGACCCAGACTAATTCCCACGATTGACGAACCCCGGGGTGCGTTTATCTGTCGGTCATAAACAATTGCAGTTTTGGCCGATTCTGGCCCGTTTCGTGGACAATTACTCACTGTTTCGGGGTCCCGGAATTATTTTCATGATTGATGTACCCCGGAGCGCATTTACGTGTCGGTCATAAATACTCGTAGTTTTGGCTGATTCTGGCTAGTTTCATGGACTATTACTCACTGTTTTGGGGTCGCGGAGTGATTTCCACGATTGATGAACCCCGGGGTGCGTTTACGTGTCGGTCATAAATACTCGCAGTTTTGGCCGATTCTGGCCAGTTTCTTGGACTATTACTCACTGTTTTGGGGTCCCGAAGTGATTTCCACGATTGACGAACCCCGGCGTGCGTTTACGTGTCGGTCATCAACACCCGCAGTTTTGGCCGATTCTGCCTCGTTTCGTGGACTATTATTCACTGTTTTTGGGTCCCGGAGTGATTTCCACGATTGACGAACCCCGAGGTGCGTTTACATGTCCGTCATCAACACTCACAACTCTGGCAAATTCTGACCCGTTTCGTGGACTATTACTCACCGTTTTAGGGTCCCGGACTTATTTGCACGATTGATGAACCCTGGAGCGCGTTTACGTGTCGGTCATAAATACTCGCAGTTTTGGCCGATTCTGGCCAGTTTCTTGGACTATTACTCACTGTTTTGGGGTCCCGAAGTGATTTCCACGATTGACGAACCCCGGGGTGCGTTTACGTGTTGGTCATAAACACTCGCAGTTATTGCGGATTCTGCCTCATTTCATGGACTATTTATTCACTGTTTTTGGGTCCCGGAGTGATTTCCACAATTGACGAACCCCGAGGTGCGTTTACATGTCCGTCGTCAACACTCACAACTTTGGCCAATTCTGACCCGTTTCGTGGACTATCACTCACCGTTTTGGGGTCCCGAAGCGATTTCCATAGTTCTTGAACCCCAATGTGCAATTAGATGTCGGTCATCAACACCCGTAGTTTTGGCCGATTCTGGGCCGTTTCATGAACTATTACTCACTATTTTGGGGACCCGGACTAATTCCCACGATTGACGAACCCCGGGGTGCGTTTATGTGTCGGTCATAAACACTTGCAGTTTTGGCCGATTCTGGCCCGTTTCGTGGACAATTACTCACTGTTTCGGGGTCCCGGACTTATTTCCACGATTGATGAACCCTGGAGCGCATTTACGTGTCGGTCATAAATACTCATAGTTTTGGCCGATTCTGGCTAGTTTCATGGACTATTACTCACTGTTTTGGGGTCGTGGAGTGATTTCCACGATTGATGAACCCCGGGGTGCATTTACGTGTCGGTCATAAATACTCGCAGTTTTGGCCGATTCTGGCCAGTTTCTTGGACTATTACTCACTGTTTTGGGGTCCCGAAGTGATTTCCACGATTGACGAACCCCGGCGTGCGTTTACGTGTCGGTCATCAACACCCGCAGTTTTGGCCGATTCTGCCTCGTTTCGTGGACTATTATTCACTGTTTTTGGGTCCCGGAGTGATTTCCACAATTGACGAACCTCGAGGTGCGTTTACATGTCGGTCGTCAACACTCACAACTTTGGCCAATTCTGACCCGTTTCATGGACTATTACTCACCGTTTTGGGGTCCCGAAGCGATTTCCATAGTTCTTGAACCCCAAGGTGCAATTACATGTCGGTCATCAACACCCGTAGTTTTGGCCGATTCTGGCCCGTTTCATGAACTATTACTCACTGTTTTGGGGACCCGGAGTAATTCCCACGATTGACGAACCCCGGGGTGCGTTTATGTGTCGGTCATAAACACATGCAGTTTTGGCCGATTCTGGCCCGTTTCATGGACAATTACTCACTGTTTCGGGGTCCCGGACTTATTTCCACGATTGATGAACCCCGGAGCGCATTTAAGTGTCGGTCATAAATACTCGTAGTTTTGGCCGATTCTGGCTAGTTTCATGGACTATTACTCACTGTTTTGGTGTCGCGGAGTGATTTCCACGATTGACGAACCCCGGGGTGCGTTTACCTGTTGGTCATAAACACTCGCAGTTATTGCGGATTCTGCCTCATTTCATGGACTATTATTCACTGTTTTTGGGTCCCGGAGTGATTTCCACAATTGATGAACCCCGAGGTGCGTTTACATGTCCGTCGCCAACACTCACAACTTTGGCCGATTCTGACCCGTTTCATGGACTATTACTCACCGTTTTGGGGTCCCGAAGCGATTTCCATAGTTCTTGAACCCCAAAGTGCAATCACATGTCGGTCATCAACACCCATAGTTTTGGCCGATTCTAGCCCGTTTCATGAACTATTACTCACTGTTTTGGGGACCCGCACTAATTCCCATGATTGACGAACCCCAGGGTGCGTTTATGTGTCGGTCATAAACACTTGAAGTTTTGGCCGATTCTGGCCCGTTTCATGGACAATTACTCACTGTTTCGGGGTCCCAGACTTATTTCCACGATTGATGAACCCCGGAGCGCATTTACGTGTCGGTCATAAATACTCGTAGTTTTGGATGATTCTGGCTAGTTTCATGGACTATTACTCACTGTTTTGGGGCCGCGGAGTGATTTCCACGATTGACGAACCCCGGGGTGCGTTTACGTGTCGGTCATCAACACTCGCAGTTTTGGCCGATTCTGGCCTGTTTCATGGACTATTACTGATTGTTTTGGTGTCCCAGACTGATTTCCACGATTGACGAACCACGGGGTGCGTTTACGTGTCGATCATAAACACTCGCAGTTTTGGCCGATTATGACAAGTTTCATGGACTATTACTCACTGTTTTGGGGTCCGTTAGTGATTTCCATGATTGACCAATCCTGGGGTGCGTTTACGTGTCGGTCATCAACACCCGCAGTTTTGGCCGATTCTGGCTCGTTTCGTGGACTATTATTCACTGTTTTTGGGTCCCAGATTGATTTCCACGATTGACGAACCCCGAGGTGCGTTTACATGTCCGTCATCAACACTCACAACTCTGGCAAATTCTGACCCGTTTCGTGGACTATTACTCACCGTTTTAGGGTCCCGGACTTATTTGCACGATTGATGAACCCTGGAGCGCGTTTATGTGTCGGTCATAAATACTCGCAGTTTTGGCCGATTCTGGCCAGTTTCTTGGACTATTACTCACTGTTTTGGGGTCCCGAAGTGATTTCCACGATTGACGAACCCTGGGGTGCGTTTACGTGTTGGTCATAAACACTCGCAGTTATTGCGGATTCTGCCTCATTTCATGGACTATTATTCACTGTTTTTGGGTCCCGGAGTGATTTCCACAATTGACGAACCCCGAGGTGCGTTTACATGTCCGTCGTCAACACTCACAACTTTGGCCAATTCTGACCCGTTTCGTGGACTATTACTCACCGTTTTGGGGTCCCGAAGCGATTTCCATAGTTCTTGAACCCCAATGTGCAATTAGATGTCGGTCATCAACACCCGTAGTTTTGGCCGATTCTGGGCCGTTTCATGAACTATTACTCACTGTTTTGGGGACCCGGACTAATTCCCACGATTGACGAACCCCGGGGTGCGTTTATGTGTCGGTCATAAACACTTGCAGTTTTGGCCGATTCTGGCCCGTTTCGTGGACAATTACTCACTGTTTTGGGGTCCCGGACTTATTTCCACGATTGATGAACCCTGGAGCGCATTTACGTGTCGGTCATAAATACTCATAGTTTTGGCCGATTCTGGCTAGTTTCATGGACTATTACTCACTGTTTTGGGGTCGTGGAGTGATTTCCACGATTGATGAACCCCGGGGTGCGTTTACGTGTCGGTCATAAATACTCGCAATTTTGGCCGATTCTGGCCAGTTTCATGGACTATTACTCACTGTTTTGGTGTCGCGGAGTGATTTCCACGATTGACGAACCCTGGGGTGCGTTTACCTGTTGGTCATAAACACTCGCAGTTATTGCGGATTCTGCCTCATTTCATGGACTATTATTCACTGTTTTTGGGTCCCGGAGTGATTTCCACAATTGACGAACCCCGAGGTGCGTTTACATGTCTGTCGTCAACACTCGCAAGTTTGGCCAATTCTGACCCGTTTCGTGGACTATTACTCACCGTTTTGGGGTCCCGAAGCGATTTCCATAGTTCTTGAACCCCAAGGTGCAATTACATGTCGGTCATCAACACCCGTAGTTTTGGCCGATTCTTGCCTGTTTCATGAACTATTACTCACTGTTTTGGGGACCCGGACTAATTCCCACGATTGACGAACCCCGGGGTGCGTTTATGTGTCGGTCATAAACAATTGCAGTTTTGGCCGATTCTGGCCCGTTTCGTGGACAATTACTCACTGTTTCGGGGTCCCGGACTTATTTTCATGATTGATGTACCCCGAAGCGCATTTACGTGTCGGTCATAAATACTCGTAGTTTTGGCTGATTCTGGCTAGTTTCATGGACTATTACTCACTGTTTTGGGGTCGCGGAGTGATTTCCACGATTGATGAACCCCGGGGTGCGTTTACGTGTCGGTCATAAATACTCGCAGTTTTGGCCGATTCTGGCCAGTTTCTTGGACTATTACTCACTGTTTTGGGGTCCCGAAGTGATTTCCACGATTGACGAACCCCGGCGTGCGTTTACGTGTCGGTCATCAACACCCGCAGTTTTGGCCGATTCTGCCTCGTTTCGTGGACTATTATTCACTGTTTTTGGGTCCCGGAGTGATTTCCACAATTGACGAACCCCGAGGTGCGTTTACATGTCCGTCGTCAACACTCACAACTTTGGCCAATTCTGACCCGTTTCATGGACTATTACTCACCGTTTTGGGGTCCCGAAGCGATTTCCATAGTTCTTGAACCCCAAGGTGCAATTACATGTCGGTCATCAACACCCGTAGTTTTGGCCGATTCTGGCCCGTTTCATGAACTATTACTCACTGTTTTGGGGACCCGGAGTAATTCCCACGATTGACAAACCCCGGGGTGCGTTTATGTGTCGGTCATAAACACATGCAGTTTTGGCCGATTCTGGCCCGTTTCATGGACAATTACTCACTGTTTCGGGGTCCCGGACTTATTTCCACGATTGATGAACCCCGGAGCGCATTTACGTGTCGGTCATAAATACTCGTAGTTTTGGCCGATTCTGGCTAGTTTCATGGACTATTACTCACTGTTTTGGTGTCGCGGAGTGATTTCCACGATTGACGAACCCCGGGGTGCGTTTACCTGTTGGTCATAAACACTCGCAGTTATTGCGGATTCTGCCTCATTTCATGGACTATTATTCACTGTTTTTGGGTCCCGGAGTGATTTCCACAATTGACGAACCCCGAGGTGCGTTTACATGTCCGTCGCCAACACTCACAACTTTGGCCGATTCTGACCCGTTTCATGGACTATTACTCACCGTTTTGGGGTCCCGAAGCGATTTCCATAGTTCTTGAACCCCAAAGTGCAATCACATGTCGGTCATCAACACCCATAGTTTTGGCCGATTCTGGCCCGTTTCATGAACTATTACTCACTGTTTTGGGGACCCGCACTAATTCCCATGATTGACGAACCCCAGGGTGCGTTTATGTGTCGGTCATAAACACTTGAAGTTTTGGCCGATTCTGGCCCGTTTCATGGACAATTACTCACTGTTTCGGGGTCCCAGACTTATTTCCACGATTGATGAACCCCGGAGCGCATTTACGTGTCGGTCATAAATACTCATAGTTTTGGATGATTCTGGCTAGTTTCATGGACTATTACTCACTGTTTTGGGGCCGCGGAGTGATTTCCACGATTGACGAACCCCGGGGTGCGTTTACGTGTCGGTCATCAACACTCGCAGTTTTGGCCGATTCTGGCCTGTTTCATGGACTATTACTGATTGTTTTGGTGTCCCAGACTGATTTCCACGATTGACGAACCACGGGGTGCGTTTACGTGTCGATCATAAACACTCGCAGTTTTGGCCGATTATGACAAGTTTCATGGACTATTACTCACTGTTTTGGGGTCCGTTAGTGATTTCCATGATTGACCAATCCTGGGGTGCGTTTACGTGTCGGTCATCAACACCCGCAGTTTTGGCCGATTCTGGCTCGTTTCGTGGACTATTATTCACTGTTTTTGGGTCCCAGATTGATTTCCACGATTGACGAACCCCGAGGTGCGTTTACATGTCCGTCATCAACACTCACAACTCTGGCAAATTCTGACCCGTTTCGTGGACTATTACTCACCGTTTTAGGGTCCCGGACTTATTTGCACGATTGATGAACCCTGGAGCGCGTTTATGTGTCGGTCATAAATACTCGCAGTTTTGGCCGATTCTGGCCAGTTTCTTGGACTATTACTCACTGTTTTGGGGTCCCGAAGTGATTTCCACGATTGACGAACCCTGGGGTGCGTTTACGTGTTGGTCATAAACACTCGCAGTTATTGCGGATTCTGCCTCATTTCATGGACTATTATTCACTGTTTTTGGGTCCCGGAGTGATTTCCACAATTGACGAACCCCGAGGTGCGTTTACATGTCCGTCGTCAACACTCACAACTTTGGCCAATTCTGACCCGTTTCGTGGACTATTACTCACCGTTTTGGGGTCCCGAAGCGATTTCCATAGTTCTTGAACCCCAATGTGCAATTAGATGTCGGTCATCAACACCCGTAGTTTTGGCCGATTCTGGGCCGTTTCATGAACTATTACTCACTGTTTTGGGGACCCGGACTAATTCCCACGATTGACGAACCCCGGGGTGCGTTTATGTGTCGGTCATAAACACTTGCAGTTTTGGCCGATTCTGGCCCGTTTCGTGGACAATTACTCACTGTTTCGGGGTCCCGGACTTATTTCCACGATTGATGAACCCTGGAGCGCATTTACGTGTCGGTCATAAATACTCATAGTTTTGGCCGATTCTGGCTAGTTTCATGGACTATTACTCACTGTTTTGGGGTCGTGGAGTGATTTCCACGATTGATGAACCCCGGGGTGCGTTTACGAGTCGGTCATAAATACTCGCAATTTTGGCCGATTCTGGCCAGTTTCATGGACTATTACTCACTGTTTTGGTGTCGCGGAGTGATTTGCACGATTGACGAACCCTGGGGTGCGTTTACCTGTTGGTCATAAACACTCGCAGTTATTGCGGATTCTGCCTCATTTCATGGACTATTATTCACTGTTTTTGGGTCCCGGAGTGATTTCCACAATTGACGAACCCCGAGGTGCGTTTACATGTCTGTCGTCAACACTCACAAGTTTGGCCAATTCTGACCCGTTTCGTGGACTATTACTCACCGTTTTGGGGTCCCGAAGCGATTTCCATAGTTCTTGAACCCCAAGGTGCAATTACATGTCGGTCATCAACACCCGTAGTTTTGGCCGATTCTGGCCTGTTTCATGAACTATTACTCACTGTTTTGGGGACCCGGACTAATTCCCACGATTGACGAACCCCGGGGTGCGTTTATGTGTCGGTCATAAACAATTGCAGTTTTGGCCGATTCTGGCCCGTTTCGTGGACAATTACTCACTGTTTCGGGGTCCCGGACTTATTTTCATGATTGATGTACCCCGGAGCGCATTTACGTGTCGGTCATAAATACTCGTAGTTTTGGCTGATTCTGGCTAGTTTCATGGACTATTACTCACTGTTTTGGGGTCGCGGAGTGATTTCCACGATTGATGAACCCCGGGGTGCGTTTACGTGTCGGTCATAAATACTCGCAGTTTTGGCCGATTCTGGCCAGTTTCTTGGACTATTACTCACTGTTTTGGGGTCCCGAAGTGATTTCCACGATTGACGAACCCCGGCGTGCGTTTACGTGTCGGTCATCAACACCCGCAGTTTTGGCCGATTCTGCCTCGTTTTGTGGACTATTATTCACTGTTTTTGGGTCCCGGAGTGATTTCCACAATTGACGAACCCCGAGGTGCGTTTACATGTCCGTCGTCAACACTCACAACTTTGGCCAATTCTGACCCGTTTCATGGACTATTACTCACCGTTTTGGGGTCCCGAAGCGATTTCCATAGTTCTTGAACCCCAAGGTGCAATTACATGTCGGTCATCAACACCCGTAGTTTTGGCCGATTCTGGCCCGTTTCATGAACTATTACTCACTGTTTTGGGGACCCGGAGTAATTCCCACGATTGACGAACCCCGGGGTGCGTTTATGTGTCGGTCATAAACACATCCAGTTTTGGCCGATTCTGGCCCGTTTCGTGGACAATTACTCACTGTTTCGGGGTTCCGGACTTATTTCCACGATTGATGAACCCCGAAGCGCATTTACGTGTCGGTCATAAATACTCGTAGTTTTGGCCGATTCTGGCTAGTTTCATGGACTATTACTCACTGTTTTGGTGTCGCGGAGTGATTTCCACGATTGACGAACCCCGGGATGCGTTTACGTGTGGGTCATAGACACTTGCAGTTTTGGCCGATTATGGCCAGTTTCATGGACTATTACTCACTGTTTTGGGGTCCGTGAGTGATTTCCACGATTGACGAATCCCGGGGTGCATTTACGTGTCGGTCATGAACACCCGCAGTTTTGGCCGATTTTGGCTCGTTTCATGGACTATTATTCACTGTTTTTGGGTCCCGGAGTGATTTCCACGATTGATGAATCCCGGGGTGCGTTTACGTGTCGGTCATCAACACCCGCAGTTTTGGCCGATTCTGGCTCGTTTCGTGGACTATTATTCACTGTTTTGGGGTCCCGGAGTGATTTCCATGATTGACGAACCCCGAGGTGCGTTTACATGTCCGTCGTCAACACTCACAACTCTGGCAAATTCTGACCCGTTTCGTGGACTATTACTCACCGTTTTAGGGTCCCGGACTTATTTGCACGATTGATAAACCCCGGAGCGCGTTTACGTGTCGGTCATAAATACTCGCAGTTTTGGCCGATTCTGGCCAGTTTCTTGGACTATTACTCACTGTTTTGGGGTCCCGAAGTGATTTCCACGATTGACGAACCCCGGGGTGCGTTTACGTGTTGGTCATAAACACTCGCAGTTATTGCGGATTCTGCCTCATTTCATGGACTATTATTCACTGTTTTTGGGTCCCGGAGTGATTTCCACAATTGACGAACCCCGAGGTGCGTTTACATGTCCGTCGTCAACACTCACAACTTTGGCCAATTCTGACCCGTTTCGTGGACTATTACTCACCGTTTTGGGGTCCCGAAGCGATTTCCATAGTTCTTGAACCCCAATGTGCAATTAGATGTCGGTCATCAACACCCGTAGTTTTGGCCGATTCTGGGCCGTTTCATGAACTATTACTCACTGTTTTGGGGACCCGGACTAATTCCCACGATTGACGAACCCCGGGGTGCGTTTATGTGTCGGTCATAAACACTTGCAGTTTTGGCCGATTCTGGCCCGTTTCGTGGACAATTACTCACTGTTTCGGGGTCCCGGACTTATTTCCACGATTGATGAACCCTGGAGCGCATTTACGTGTCGGTCATAAATACTCATAGTTTTGGCCGATTCTGGCTAGTTTCATGGACTATTACTCACTGTTTTGGGGTCGTGGAGTGATTTCCACGATTGATGAACCCCGGGGTGCGTTTACGAGTCGGTCATAAATACTCGCAATTTTGGCCGATTCTGGCCAGTTTCATGGACTATTACTCACTGTTTTGGTGTCGCGGAGTGATTTGCACGATTGACGAACCCTGGGGTGCGTTTACCTGTTGGTCATAAACACTCGCAGTTATTGCGGATTCTGCCTCATTTCATGGACTATTATTCACTGTTTTTGGGTCCCGGAGTGATTTCCACAATTGACGAACCCCGAGGTGCGTTTACATGTCCGTCGTCAACACTCACAAGTTTGGCCAATTCTGACCCGTTTCGTGGACTATTACTCACCGTTTTGGGGTCCCGAAGCGATTTCCATAGTTCTTGAACCCCAATGTGCAATTAGATGTCGGTCATCAACACCCGTAGTTTTGGCCGATTCTGGGCCGTTTCATGAACTATTACTCACTGTTTTGGGGACCCGGACTAATTCCCACGATTGACGAACCCCGGGGTGCGTTTATGTGTCGGTCATAAACACTTGCAGTTTTGGCCGATTCTGGCCCGTTTCGTGGACAATTACTCACTGTTTCGGGGTCCCGGACTTATTTCCACGATTGATGAACCCTGGAGCGCATTTACGTGTCGGTCATAAATACTCATAGTTTTGGCCGATTCTGGCTAGTTTCATGGACTATTACTCACTGTTTTGGGGTCGTGGAGTGATTTCCACGATTGATGAACCCCGGGGTGCGTTTACGAGTCGGTCATAAATACTCGCAATTTTGGCCGATTCTGGCCAGTTTCATGGACTATTACTCACTGTTTTGGTGTCGCGGAGTGATTTGCACGATTGACGAACCCTGGGGTGCGTTTACCTGTTGGTCATAAACACTCGCAGTTATTGCGGATTCTGCCTCATTTCATGGACTATTATTCACTGTTTTTGGGTCCCGGAGTGATTCCCACAATTGACGAACCCCGAGGTGCGTTTACATGTCTGTCGTCAACACTCACAAGTTTGGCCAATTCTGACCCGTTTCGTGGACTATTACTCACCGTTTTGGGGTCCCGAAGCGATTTCCATAGTTCTTGAACCCCAAGGTGCAATTACATGTCGGTCATCAACACCCGTAGTTTTGGCCGATTCTGGCCTGTTTCATGAACTATTACTCACTGTTTTGGGGACCCGGACTAATTCCCACGATTGACGAACCCCGGGGTGCGTTTATGTGTCGGTCATAAACAATTGCAGTTTTGGCCGATTCTGGCCCGTTTCGTGGACAATTACTCACTGTTTCGGGGTCCCGGACTTATTTTCATGATTGATGTACCCCGGAGCGCATTTACGTGTCGGTCATAAATACTCGTAGTTTTGGCTGATTCTGGCTAGTTTCATGGACTATTACTCACTGTTTTGGGGTCGCGGAGTGATTTCCACGATTGATGAACCCCGGGGTGCGTTTACGTGTCGGTCATAAATACTCGCAGTTTTGGCCGATTCTGGCCAGTTTCTTGGACTATTACTCACTGTTTTGGGGTCCCGAAGTGATTTCCACGATTGACGAACCCCGGCGTGCGTTTACGTGTCGGTCATCAACACCCGCAGTTTTGGCCGATTCTGCCTCGTTTTGTGGACTATTATTCACTGTTTTTGGGTCCCGGAGTGATTTCCACAATTGACGAACCCCGAGGTGCGTTTACATGTCCGTCGTCAACACTCACAACTTTGGCCAATTCTGACCCGTTTCATGGACTATTACTCACCGTTTTGGGGTCCCGAAGCGATTTCCATAGTTCTTGAACCCCAAGGTGCAATTACATGTCGGTCATCAACACCCGTAGTTTTGGCCGATTCTGGCCCGTTTCATGAACTATTACTCACTGTTTTGGGGACCCGGAGTAATTCCCACGATTGACGAACCCCGGGGTGCGTTTATGTGTCGGTCATAAACACATCCAGTTTTGGCCGATTCTGGCCCGTTTCGTGGACAATTACTCACTGTTTCGGGGTTCCGGACTTATTTCCACGATTGATGAACCCCGAAGCGCATTTACGTGTCGGTCATAAATACTCGTAGTTTTGGCCGATTCTGGCTAGTTTCATGGACTATTACTCACTGTTTTGGTGTCGCGGAGTGATTTCCACGATTGACGAACCCCGGGATGCGTTTACGTGTGGGTCATAGACACTTGCTGTTTTGGCCGATTATGGCCAGTTTCATGGACTATTACTCACTGTTTTGGGGTCCGTGAGTGATTTCCACGATTGACGAATCCCGGGGTGCATTTACGTGTCGGTCATGAACACCCGCAGTTTTGGCCGATTTTGGCTCGTTTCATGGACTATTATTCACTGTTTTTGGGTCCCGGAGTGATTTCCACGATTGATGAATCCCGGGGTGCGTTTACGTGTCGGTCATCAACACCCGCAGTTTTGGCCGATTCTGGCTCGTTTCGTGGACTATTATTCACTGTTTTGGGGTCCCGGAGTGATTTCCATGATTGACGAACCCCGAGGTGCGTTTACATGTCCGTCGTCAACACTCACAACTCTGGCAAATTCTGACCCGTTTCGTGGACTATTACTCACCGTTTTAGGGTCCCGGACTTATTTGCACGATTGATAAACCCCGGAGCGCGTTTACGTGTCGGTCATAAATACTCGCAGTTTTGGCCGATTCTGGCCAGTTTCTTGGACTATTACTCACTGTTTTGGGGTCCCGAAGTGATTTCCACGATTGACGAACCCCGGGGTGCGTTTACGTGTTGGTCATAAACACTCGCAGTTATTGCGGATTCTGCCTCATTTCATGGACTATTATTCACTGTTTTTGGGTCCCGGAGTGATTTCCACAATTGACGAACCCCGAGGTGCGTTTACATGTCCGTCGTCAACACTCACAACTTTGGCCAATTCTGACCCGTTTCGTGGACTGTTACTCACCGTTTTGGGGTCCCGAAGCGATTTCCATAGTTCTTGAACCCCAAGGTGCAATTACATGTCGGTCATCAACACCCGTAGTTTTGGCCGATTCTGGCCCGTTTCATGAACTATTACTCACTGTTTTGGGGACCCGGACTAATTCCCACGATTGACGAACCCCGGGGTGCGTTTATGTGTCGGTCATAAACACTTGCAGTTTTGGCCGATTCTGGCCCGTTTCGTGGACAATTACTCACTGTTTCAGGGTCCCGGACTTATTTCCACGATTGATGAACCCCGGAGCGCATTTACATGTCGGTCATAAATACTCGTAGTTTTGGCCGATTCTGGCTAGTTTCATGGACTATTACTCACTGTTTTGGGGTCGTGGAGTGATTTCCACGATTGATGAACCCCAGGGTGCGTTTACGTGTCAGTCATAAATACTCGCAGTTTTAGCCGATTCTGGCCAGTTTCTTGGACTATTACTCACGGTTTTGGGGTCCCGAAGTGATTTCCACGATTGACGAACCCCGGGGTGCGTTTATGTGTTTGTCATAAACACTCGCAGTTATTGCGGATTCTGCCTCATTTCATGGACTATTATTCACTGTTTTTGGGTCCCGGAGTGATTTCCACAATTGACGAACCCCGAGGTGCGTTTACATGTCCGTCATCAACACTCACAACTTTGGCCAATTCTGACCCGTTTCATGGACTATTACTCACCGTTTTGGGGTCCCGAAGCGATTTCCATAGTTCTTGAACCCCAAGGTGCAATTACATGTCGGTCATCAACACCCGTAGTTTTGGCCGATTCTGGCCTATTTCATGAACTATTACTCACTGTTTTGGGGACCCGGACTAATTCCCACGATTGACAAATCCCGGGGTGCGTTTATGTGTCGGTCATAAACACTTGCAGTTTTGGCCGATTCTGGCCCGTTTCATGGACAATTACTCACTGTTTCGGAGTCCCGGACTTATTTCCACGATTGATGAACCCCGGAGCGCATTTACGTGTCGGTCATAAATACTCGTAGTTTTGGCCGATTCTGGCTAGTTTCATGGACTATTACTCACTGTTTTGGGGTCGCGGAGTGATTTCCACGATTGATGAACCCCAGGGTGCGTTTACGTGTCGGTCATAAATACTCGCAGTTTAGGCCGATTCTGGCCAGTTTCTTGGACTAATACTCACTGTTTTGGGGTCCCGAAGTGATTTCCATGATTGACGAACCCCGGGGTGCGTTTACGTGTTGGTCATAAACACTCGTAGTTATTGCGGATTCTGCCTCGTTTCGTGGACTATTATTCACTGTTTTTGGGTCCCGGAGTGATTTCCACAATTGACGAACCCCGAGGTGCGTTTACATGTCCGTCGTCAACACTCACAACTTTGGCCAATTCTGACCCGTTTCATGGACTATTACTCACCGTTTTGGGGTCCCGAAGCGATTTCCATAGTTCTTGAACCCCAAGGTGCAATTACATGTCGGTCACCAACACCCGTAGTTTTGGCCGATTCTGGCCCGTTTCATGAACTATTACTCACTGTTTTGGGGACCCGGAGTAATTCCCATGATTGACGAACCCCGGGGTGCGTTTATGTGTCGGTCATAAACACATGCAGTTTTGGCCGATTCTGGCCCGTTTCATGGACAATTACTCACTGTTTCGGGGTCCCGGACTTATTTCCACGATTGATGAACCCCGGAGCGCATTTACGTGTCGGTCATAAATACTCGTAGTTTTGGCCGATTCTGGCTAGTTTCATGGACTATTACTCACTGTTTTGGTGTCGCGGTGTGATTTCCACGATTGTCGAACCCCGGGATGCGTTTACGTGTCGGTCATAGACACTTGCAGTTTTGGCCGATTATGGCCAGTTTCATGGACTATTACTCACTGTTTTGGGGTCCGTGAGTGATTTCCATGATTGACGAATCCCGGGGTGCGTTTACGTGTCGGTCATCAACACCCGTAGTTTTGGCCGATTCTGGCTCGTTTCATGGACTATTATTCACTGTTTTTGGGTCCCAGAGTGATTTCCACGATTGACGAATCCCGGGGTGCGTTTACGTGTCGGTCATCAACACCCACAGTTTTGGCCGATTCTGGCTCGTTTCATGGACAATTATTCACTGTTTTGGGGTCCCGGAGTGATTTCCACGATTGACGAACCCCGAGGTGCGTTTACATGTCCGTCGTCAACACTCACAACTCTGGCAAATTCTGACCCGTTTCGTGGACTATTACTCACCGTTTTAGGGTCCCGGACTTATTTGCACGATTGATGAACCCTGGAGCGCGTTTACGTGTCGGTCATAAATACTCGCAGTTTTGGCCGATTCTGGCCAGTTTCTTGGACTATTACTCACTGTTTTGGGGTCCCGAAGTGATTTCCACGATTGATGAACCCCGGGGTGCGTTTACGTGTTGGTCATAAACACTCGCAGTTATTGCGGATTCTGCCTCATTTCATGGACTATTATTCACTGTTTTTGGGTCCCGGAGTGATTTCCACAATTGACGAACCCCGAGGTGCGTTTACATGTCCGTCGTCAACACTCACAACTTTGGCCAATTCTGACCCGTTTCGTGGACTATTACTCACCGTTTTGGGGTCCCGAAGCGATTTCCATAGTTCTTGAACCCCAATGTGCAATTAGATGTCGGTCATCAACACCCGTAGTTTTGGCCGATTCTGGGCCGTTTCATGAACTATTACTCACTGTTTTGGGGACCCGGACTAATTCCCACGATTGACGAACCCCGGGGTGCGTTTATGTGTCGGTCATAAACACTTGCAGTTTTGGCCGATTCTGGCCCGTTTCGTGGACAATTACTCACTGTTTCGGGGTCCCGGACTTATTTCCACGATTGATGAACCCTGGAGCGCATTTACGTGTCGGTCATAAATACTCATAGTTTTGGCCGATTCTGGCTAGTTTCATGGACTATTACTCACTGTTTTGGGGTCGTGGAGTGATTTCCACGATTGATGAACCCCGGGGTGCGTTTACGTGTCGGTCATAAATACTCGCAGTTTTGGCCGATTCTGGCCAGTTTCTTGGACTATTACTCACTGTTTTGGGGTCCCGAAGTGAATTCCACGATTGACGAATCTCGGGGTGCGTTTATGTGTTGGTCATAAACACTCGCAGTTATTGCGGATTCTGCCTCATTTCATGGACTATTATTCACTGTTTTTGGGTCCCGGAGTGATTTCCACAATTGACGAACCCCGAGGTGCGTTTACATGTCTGTCGTCAACACTCACAAGTTTGGCCAATTCTGACCCATTTCGTGGACTATTACTCACCGTTTTGGGGTCCCGAAGCGATTTCCATAGTTCTTGAACCCCAAGGTGCAATTACATGTCGGTCATCAACACCCGTAGTTTTGGCCGATTCTGGCCTGTTTCATGAACTATTACTCACTGTTTTGGGGACCCGGACTAATTCCCACGATTGACGAACCCCGGGGTGCGTTTATGTGTCGGTCATAAACACTTGCAGTTTTGGCCGATTCTGGCCCGTTTCGTGGACAATTACTCACTGTTTCGGGGTCCTGGACTTATTTTCACGATTGATGTACCCCGGAGCGCATTTATGTGTCGGTCATAAATACTCGTAGTTTTGGCTGATTCTGGCTAGTTTCATGGACTATTACTCACTGTTTTGGGGTCGCGGAGTGATTTCCACGATTGATGAACCCCGGGGTGCGTTTACGTGTCGGTCATAAATACTCGCAGTTTTGGCCGATTCTGGCCAGTTTCTTGGACTATTACTCACTGTTTTGGGGTCCCGAAGTGATTTCCACGATTGACGAACCCCGGCGTGCGTTTACGTGTCGGTCATCAACACCCGCAGTTTTGGCCGATTCTGCCTCGTTTCGTGGACTATTATTCACTGTTTTTGGGTCCCGGAGTGATTTCCACAATTGACGAACCCCGAGGTGCGTTTACATGTCCGTCGTCAACACTCACAACTTTGGCCAATTCTGACCCGTTTCATGGACTATTACTCACCGTTTTGGGGTCCCGAAGCGATGTCCATAGTTCTTGAACCCCAAGGTGCAATTACATGTTGGTCATCAACACCCGTAGTTTTGGCCGATTCTGGCCCGTTTCATGAACTATTACTCACTGTTTTGGGGACCCGGAGTAATTCCCACGATTGACGAACCCCGGGGTGCGTTTATGTGTCGGTCATAAACACATGCAGTTTTGGCCGATTCTGGCCCGTTTCATGGACAATTACTCACTGTTTCGGGGTCCCGGACTTATTTCCACGATTGATGAACCCCGGAGCGCATTTACGTGTCGGTCATAAATACTCGTAGTTTTGGCCGATTCTGGCTAGTTTCATGGACTATTACTCACTGTTTTGGTGTCGCGGAGTGATTTCCACGATTGACGAACCCCGGGGTGCGTTTACCTGTTGGTCATAAACACTCGCAGTTATTGCGGATTCTGCCTCATTTCATGGACTATTATTCACTGTTTTTGGGTCCCGGAGTGATTTCCACAATTGACGAACCCCGAGGTGCGTTTACATGTCCGTCGCCAACACTCACAACTTTGGCCGATTCTGACCCGTTTCATGGACTATTACTCACCGTTTTGGGGTCCCGAAGCGATTTCCATAGTTCTTGAACCCCAAAGTGCAATCACATGTCGGTCATCAACACCCATAGTTTTGGCCGGTTCTGGCCCGTTTCATGAACTATTACTCACTGTTTTGGGGACCCGCACTAATTCCCATGATTGACGAACCCCAGGGTGCGTTTATGTGTCGGTCATAAACACTTGCAGTTTTGGCCGATTCTGGCCCGTTTCATGGACAATTACTCACTGTTTCGGGGTCCCAGACTTATTTCCACGATTGATGAACCCCGGAGCGCATTTACGTGTCGGTCATAAATACTCGTAGTTTTGGATGATTCTGGCTAGTTTCATGGACTATTACTCACTGTTTTGGGGCCGCGGAGTGATTTCCACGATTGACGAACCCCGGGGTGCGTTTACGTGTCGGTCATCAACACTCGTAGTTTTGGCCGATTCTGGCCTGTTTCATGGACTATTACTGATTGTTTTGGTGTCCCGGACTGATTTCCACGATTGACGAACCCCGGGGTGCGTTTACGTGTCGATCATAAACACTCGCAGTTTTGGCCGATTATGACAAGTTTCATGGACTATTACTCACTGTTTTGGGGTCCGTTAGTGATTTCCATGATTGACCAATCCTGGGGTGCGTTTACGTGTCGGTCATCAACACCCGCAGTTTTGGCCGATTCTGGCTCGTTTCGTGGACTATTATTCACTGTTTTTGGGTCCCAGATTGATTTCCACGATTGACGAACCCCGAGGTGCGTTTACATGTCCGTCATCAACACTCACAACTCTGGCAAATTCTGACCCGTTTCGTGGACTATTACTCACCGTTTTAGGGTCCCGGACTTATTTGCACGATTGATGAACCCTGGAGCGCGTTTATGTGTCGGTCATAAATACTCGCAGTTTTGGCCGATTCTGGCCAGTTTCTTGGACTATTACTCACTGTTTTGGGGTCCCGAAGTGATTTCCACGATTGACGAACCCTGGGGTGCGTTTACGTGTTGGTCATAAACACTCGCAGTTATTGCGGATTCTGCCTCATTTCATGGACTATTATTCACTGTTTTTGGGTCCCGGAGTGATTTCCACAATTGACGAACCCCGAGGTGCGTTTACATGTCCGTCGTCAACACTCACAACTTTGGCCAATTCTGACCCGTTTCGTGGACTATTACTCACCGTTTTGGGGTCCCGAAGCGATTTCCATAGTTCTTGAACCCCAATGTGCAATTAGATGTCGGTCATCAACACCCGTAGTTTTGGCCGATTCTGGGCCATTTCATGAACTATTACTCACTGTTTTGGGGACCCGGACTAATTCCCACGATTGACGTACCCCGGGGTGCGTTTATGTGTCGGTCATAAACACTTGCAGTTTTGGCCGATTCTGGCCCGTTTCGTGGACAATTACTCACTTTTTCGGGGTCCCGGACTTATTTCCACGATTGATGAACCCTGGAGCGCATTTACGTGTCGGTCATAAATACTCATAGTTTTGGCCGATTCTGGCTAGTTTCATGGACTATTACTCACTGTTTTGGGGTCGTGGAGTGATTTCCACGATTGATGAACCCCGGGGTGCGTTTACGTGTCGGTCATAAATACTCGCAGTTTTGGCCGATTCTGGCCAGTTTCATGGACTATTACTCACTGTTTTGGTGTTGCGGAGTGATTTCCACGATTGACGAACCCTGGGGTGCGTTTACCTGTTGGTCATAAACACTCACAAGTTTGGCCAATTCTGACCCGTTTCGTGGACTATTACTCACCGTTTTGGGGTCCCGAAGCGATTTCCATAGTTCTTGAACCCCAAGGTGCAATTACATGTCGGTCATCAACACCCATAGTTTTGGCCGATTCTGGCCTGTTTCATGAACTATTACTCACTGTTTTGGGGACCCGGACTAATTCCCACGATTGACGAACCCCGGGGTGCGTTTATGTGTCGGTCATAAACAATTGCAGTTTTGGCCGATTCTGGCCTGTTTCGTGGACAATTACTCACTGTTTCGGGGTCCCGGACTTATTTTCATGATTGATGTACCCCGGAGCGCATTTACGTGTCGGTCATAAATACTCGTAGTTTTGGCTGATTCTGGCTAGTTTCATGTTCTATTACTCACTGTTTTGGGGTCGCGGAGTGATTTCCACGATTGATGAACCCCGGGGTGCGTTTACGTGTCGGTCATAAATACTCGCAGTTTTGGCCGATTCTGGCCAGTTTCTTGGACTATTACTCACTGTTTTGGGGTCCCGAAGTGATTTCCACGATTGACGAACCCCGGCGTGCGTTTACGTGTCGGTCATCAACACCCGCAGTTTTGGCCGATTCTGCCTCGTTTCGTGGACTATTATTCACTGTTTTTGGGTCCCGGAATGATTTCCACAATTGACGAACCCCGAGGTGCGTTTACATGTCCGTCGTCAACACTCACAACTTTGGCCAATTCTGACCCGTTTCATGGACTATTACTCACCGTTTTGGGGTCCCGAAGCGATTTCCATAGTTCTTGAACCCCAAGGTGCAATTACATGTCGGTCATCAACACCCGTAGTTTTGGCCGATTCTGGCCCGTTTCATGAACTATTACTCACTGTTTTGGGGACCCGGAGTAATTCCCACGATTGACGAACCCCGGGGTGCGTTTATGTGTCGGTCATAAACACATCCAGTTTTGGCCGATTCTGGCCCGTTTCGTGGACAATTACTCACTGTTTCGGGGTTCCGGACTTATTTCCACGATTGATGAACCCCGGAGCGCATTTACGTGTCGGTCATAAATACTCGTAGTTTTGGCCGATTCTGGCTAGTTTCATGGACTATTACTCACTGTTTTGGTGTCGCGGAGTGATTTCCACGATTGACGAACCCCGGGATGCGTTTACGTGTCGGTCATAGACACTTGCAGTTTTGGCCAATTATGGCCAGATTCATGGACTATTACTCACTGTTTTGGGGTCCGTGAGTGATTTCCATGATTGACGAATCCCGGGGTGCGTTTACGTGTCGGTCATGAACACCCGCAGTTTTGGCCGATTCTGGCTCGTTTCATGGACTATTATTCACTGTTTTTGGGTCCCGGAGTGATTTCCACGATTGATGAATCCCGGGGTGCGTTTACGTGTCGGTCATCAACACCCGCAGTTTTGGCCGATTCTGGCTCGTTTCGTGGACTATTATTCACTGTTTTGGGGTCCCGGAGTGATTTCCATGATTGACGAACCCCGAGGTGCGTTTACATGTCCGTCGTCAACACTCACAACTCTGGCAAATTCTGACCCGTTTCGTGGACTATTACTCACCGTTTTAGGGTCCCGGACTTATTTGCACGATTGATAAACCCCGGAGCGCGTTTACGTGTCGGTCATAAATACTCGCAGTTTTGGCCGATTCTGGCCAGTTTCTTGGACAATTACTCACTGTTTCAGGGTCCCGGACTTATTTCCACGATTAATGAACCCCGGAGCGCATTTACGTGTCGGTCATAAATACTCGTAGTTTTGGCCGATTCTGGCTAGTTTCATGGACTATTACTCACTGTTTTGGGGTCGTGGAGTGATTTCCACGATTGATGAACCCCAGGGTGCGTTTACGTGTCGGACATAAATACTCGCAGTTTTAGCCGATTCTGGCCAGTTTCTTGGACTATTACTCACGGTTTTGGGGTCCCGAAGTGATTTCCACGATTGATGAACCCCGGGGTGCGTTTACGTGTCGGTCATAAATACTCGCAGTTTTGGCCGATTCTGGCCAGTTTCATGGACTATTACTCACTGTTTTGGTGTCGCGGAGTGATTTCCACGATTGACGAACCCTGGGGTGCGTTTACCTGTTGGTCATAAACACTCACAAGTTTGGCCAATTCTGACCCGTTTCGTGGACTATTACTCACCGTTTTGGGGTCCCGAAGCGATTTCCATAGTTCTTGAACCCCAAGGTGCAATTACATGTCGGTCATCAACACCCATAGTTTTGGCCGATTCTGGCCTGTTTCATGAACTATTACTCACTGTTTTGGGGACCCGGACTAATTCCCACGATTGACGAACCCCGGGGTGCGTTTATGTGTCGGTCATAAACAATTGCAGTTTTGGCCGATTCTGGCCCGTTTCGTGGACAATTACTCACTGTTTCGGGGTCCCGGACTTATTTTCATGATTGATGTACCCCGGAGCGCATTTACGTGTCGGTCATAAATACTCGTAGTTTTGGCTGATTCTGGCTAGTTTCATGGACTATTACTCACTGTTTTGGGGTCGCGGAGTGATTTCCACGATTGATGAACCCCGGGGTGCGTTTACGTGTCGGTCATAAATACTCGCAGTTTTGGCCGATTCTGGCCAGTTTCTTGGACTATTACTCACTTTTTTGGGGTCCCGAAGTGATTTCCACGATTGACGAACCCCGGCGTGCGTTTACGTGTCGGTCATCAACACCCGCAGTTTTGGCCGATTCTGCCTCGTTTCATGGACTATTATTCACTGTTTTTGGGTCCCGGAGTGATTTCCACAATTGACGAACCCCGAGGTGCGTTTACATGTCCGTCGTCAACACTCACAACTTTGGCCAATTCTGACCCGTTTCATGGACTATTACTCACCGTTTTGGGGTCCCGAAGCGATTTCCATAGTTCTTGAACCCCAAGGTGCAATTACATGTCGGTCATCAACACCCGTAGTTTTGGCCGATTCTGGCCCGTTTCATGAACTATTACTCACTGTTTTGGGGACCCGGAGTAATTCCCACGATTGACGAACCCCGGGGTGCGTTTATGTGTCGGTCATAAACACATCCAGTTTTGGCCGATTCTGGCCCGTTTCGTGGACAATTACTCACTGTTTCGGGGTTCCGGACTTATTTCCACGATTGATGAACCCCGGAGCGCATTTACGTGTCGGTCATAAATACTCGTAGTTTTGGCCGATTCTGGCTAGTTTCATGGACTATTACTCACTGTTTTGGTGTCGCGGAGTGATTTCCACGATTGACGAACCCCGGGATGCGTTTACGTGTCGGTCATAGACACTTGCAGTTTTGGCCGATTATGGCCAGTTTCATGGACTATTACTCACTGTTTTGGGGTCCGTGAGTGATTTCCATGATTGACGAATCCCGGGGTGCGTTTACGTGTCGGTCATGAACACCCGCAGTTTTGGCCGATTCTGGCTCGTTTCATGGACTATTATTTATTGTTTTTTGGTCCCGGAGTGATTTCCACGATTGATGAATCCCGGGGTGCGTTTACGTGTCGGTCATCAACACCCGCAGTTTTGGCCGATTCTGGCTCGTTTCGTGGACTATTATTCACTGTTTTGGGGTCCCGGAGTGATTTCCATGATTGACGAACCCCGAGGTGCGTTTACATGTCCGTCGTCAACACTCACAACTCTGGCAAATTCTGACCCGTTTCGTGGACTATTACTCACCGTTTTAGGGTCCCGGACTTATTTGCACGATTGATAAACCCCGGAGCGCGTTTACGTGTCGGTCATAAATACTCGCAGTTTTGGCCGATTCTGGCCAGTTTCTTGGACAATTACTCACTGTTTCAGGGTCCCGGACTTATTTCCACGATTGATGAACCCCGGAGCGCATTTACGTGTCGGTCATAAATACTCGTAGTTTTGGCCGATTCTGGCTAGTTTCATGGACTATTACTCACTATTTTGGGGTCGTGGAGTGATTTCCACGATTGATGAACCCCAGGGTGCGTTTACGTGTCGGTCATAAATACTCGCAGTTTTAGCCGATTCTGGCCAATTTCTTGGACTATTACTCATGGTTTTGGGGTCCCGAAGTGATTTCCACGATTGACGAACCCCGGGGTGCGTTTATGTGTTTGTCATAAACACTCGCAGTTATTGCGGATTCTGCCTCATTTCATGGACTATTATTCACTGTTTTTGGGTCCCGGAGTGATTTCCACAATTGACGAACCCCGAGGTGCGTTTACATGTCCGTCATCAACACTCACAACTTTGGCCAATTCTGACCCGTTTCATGGACTATTACTCACCGTTTTGGGGTCCCGAAGCGATTTCCATAGTTCTTGAACCCCAAGGTGCAATTACATGTCGGTCATCAACACCCGTAGTTTTGGCCGATTCTGGCCTATTTCATGAACTATTACTCACTGTTTTGGGGACCCGGACTAATTCCCACGATTGACGATTCCCGGGGTGCGTTTATGTGTCGGTCATAAACACTTGCAGTTTTGGCCGATTCTGGCCCGTTTCATGGACAATTACTCACTGTTTCGGAGTCCCGGACTTATTTCCACGATTGATGAACCCCGGAGCGCATTTACGTGTCGGTCATAAATACTCGTAGTTTTGGCCGATTCTGGCTAGTTTCATGGACTATTACTCACTGTTTTGGGGTCGCGGAGTGATTTCCACGATTGATGAACCCCGGGGTGCGTTTACGTGTCGGTCATAAATACTCGCAGTTTAGGCCGATTCTGGCCAGTTTCTTGGACTAATACTCACTGTTTTGGGGTCCCGACGTGATTTCCATGATTGACGAACCCTGGGGTGCGTTTACGTGTTGGTCATAAACACTCGTAGTTATTGCGGATTCTGCCTCGTTTCGTGGACTATTATTCACTGTTTTTTGTGTCCCGGAGTGATTTCAACAATTGACGAACCCCGAGGTGCGTTTACATGTCCGTCGTCAACACTCACAACTTTGGCCAATTCTGACCCGTTTCATGGACTATTACTCACCGTTTTGGGGTCCCGAAGCGATTTCCATAGTTCTTGAACCCCAAGGTGCAATTACATGTCGGTCATCAACACCCGTAGTTTTGGCCGATTCTGGCCCGTTTCATGAACTATTACTCACTGTTTTGGGGACACGGAGTAATTCCCATGATTGACGAACCCCGGGGTGCGTTTATGTGTCGGTCATAAACACATGCAGTTTTGGCCGATTCTGGCCCGTTTCATGGACAATTACTCACTGTTTCGGGGTCCCGGACTTATTTCCACGATTGATGAACCCCGGAGCGCATTTACGTGTCGGTCATAAATACTCATAGTTTTGGCCGATTCTGGCTAGTTTCATGGACTATTACTCACTGTTTTGGTGTCGCGGAGTGATTTCCACGATTGACGAACCCCGGGATGCGTTTACGTGTCGGTCATAGACACTTGCAGTTTTGGCCGATTATGGCCAGTTTCATGGACTATTACTCACTGTTTTGGGGTCCGTGAGTGATTTCCATGATTGACGAATCCCGAGGTGCGTTTACGTGTCGGTCATCAACACCCGTTTTGGCCGATTCTGGCTCGTTTCATGGACTATTATTCACTGTTTTTGGGTCCCAGAGTGATTTCCACGATTGACGAATCCCGGGGTGCGTTTACGTGTCGGTCATCAAAACCCGCAGTTTTGGCCGATTCTGGCTCGTTTCATGGACAATTATTCACTGTTTTGGGGTCCCGGAGTGATTTCCACGATTGACGAACCCCGAGGTGCGTTTACATGTCCGTCGTCAACACTCACAACTCTGGCAAATTCTGACCCGTTTCGTGGACTATTACTCACCGTTTTAGGGTCCCGGACTTATTTGCACGATTGATGAACCCCGGAGCGCGTTTACGTGTCGGTCATAAATACTCGCAGTTTTGGCCGATTCTGGCCAGTTTCTTGGACTATTACTCACTGTTTTGGGGTCCCGAAGTGATTTCCACGATTGATGAACCCCGGGGTGCGTTTACGTGTTGGTCATAAACACTCGCAGTTATTGCGGATTCTGCCTCATTTCATGGACTATTATTCACTGTTTTTGGGTCCCGGAGTGATTTCCACAATTGACGAACCCCGAGGTGTGTTTACATGTCCGTCGTCAACACTCACAACTTTGGCCAATTCTGACCCGTTTCGTGGACTATTACTCACCGTTTTGGGGTCCCGAAGCGATTTCCATAGTTCTTGAACCCCAATGTGCAATTAGATGTCGGTCATCAACACCCGTAGTTTTGGCCGATTCTGGGCCGTTTCATGAACTATTACTCACTGTTTTGGGGACCCGGACTAATTCCCACGATTGACGAACCCCGGGGTGCGTTTATGTGTCGGTCATAAACACTTGCAATTTTGGCCGATTCTGGCCCGTTTCGTGGACAATTACTCACTGTTTCGGGGTCCCGGACTTATTTTCACGATTGATGTACCCCGGAGCGCATTTACGTGTCGGTCATAAATACTCGTAGTTTTGGCTGATTCTGGCTAGTTTCATGGACTATTACTCACTGTTTTGGGGTCGCGGAGTGATTTGCACGATTGATGAACCCCGGGGTGCGTTTACGTGTCGGTCATAAATACTCGCAGTTTTGGCCGATTCTGGCCAGTTTCTTGGACTATTACTCACTGTTTTGGGGTCCCGAAGTGATTTCAACGATTGACGAACCCCGGCGTGCGTTTACGTGTCGGTCATCAACACCCGCAGTTTTGGCCGATTCTGCCTCGTTTCGTGGACTATTACTCACCGTTTTGGGGTCCCGAAGCGATTTCCATAGTTCTTGAACCCCAAGGTGCAATTACATGTCGGTCATCAACACCCGTAGTTTTGGCCGATTCTGGCCCGTTCCATGAACTATTACTCACTGTTTTGGGGACCCGGACTAATTCCCATGATTGACGAATCCCGGGGTGCGTTTATGTGTCGGTCATAAACACTTGCAGTTTTGGCCGATTCTGGCCCGTTTCATGGACAATTACTCACTGTTTCGGAGTCCCGGACTTATTTCCACGATTGATGAACCCCGGAGCGCATTTACGTGTCGGTCATAAATACTCGTAGTTTTGGCCGATTCTGGCTAGTTTCATGGACTATTACTCACTGTTTTGGGGTCGCGGAGTGATTTCCACGATTGATGAACCCCGGGGTGCGTTTACGTGTCGGTCATAAATACTCGCAGTTTAGGCCGATTCTGGCCAGTTTCTTGGACTAATACTCACTGTTTTGGGGTCCCGAAGTGATTTCCATGATTGACGAACCCCGGGGTGCGTTTACGTGTTGGTCATAAACACTCGTAGTTATTGCGGATTCTGCCTCGTTTCGTGGACTATTATTCACTGTTTTTGGGTCCCGGAGTGATTTCCACAATTGACGAACCCCGAGGTGCGTTTACATGTCCGTCGTCAACACTCACAACTTTGGCCAATTCTGACCTGTTTCATGGACTATTACTCACCGTTTTGGGGTCCCGAAGCGATTTCCATAGTTCTTGAACCCCAAGGTGCAATTACATGTCGGTCATCAACACCCGTAGTTTTGGCCGATTCTGGCCCGTTTCATGAACTATTACTCACTGTTTTGGGGACCCGGAGTAATTCCCATGATTGACGAACCCCGGGGTGCGTTTATGTGTCAGTCATAAACACATGCAGTTTTGGCCGATTCTGGCCCGTTTCATGGACAATTACTCACTGTTTCGGGGTCCCGGACTTATTTCCACGATTGATGAACCCCGGAGCGCATTTACGTGTCGGTCATAAATACTCGTAGTTTTGGCCGATTCTGGCTAGTTTCATGGACTATTACTCACTGTTTTGGTGTCGCGGAGTGATTTCCACAATTGACGAACCCCGGGATGCGTTTACGTGTCGGTCATAGACACTTGCAGTTTTGGCCGATTATGGCCAGTTTCATGGACTATTACTCACTGTTTTGGGGTCCGTGAGTGATTTCCATGATTGACGAATCCCGAGGTGCGTTTACGTGTGGTCATCAACACCCGTAGTTTTGGCCGATTCTGGCTCGTTTCATGGACTATTATTCACTGTTTTTGGGTCCCAGAGTGATTTCCACGATTGACGAATCCCGGGGTGCGTTTACGTGTCGGTCATCAACACCCGCAGTTTTGGCCGATTCTGGCTCGTTTCGTGGACAATTATTCACTGTTTTGGGGTCCCGGAGTGATTTCCACGATTGACGAACCCCGAGGTGCGTTTACATGTCCGTCGTCAACACTCACAACTCTGGCAAATTCTGACCCGTTTCGTGGACTATTACTCACCGTTTTAGGGTCCCGGACTTATTTGCACGATTGATGAACCCCGGAGCACGTTTACGTGTCGGTCATAAATACTCGCAGTTTTGGCCGATTCTGGCCAGTTTCTTGGACTATTAATCACTGTTTTGGGGTCCCGAAGTGATTTCCACGATTGATGAACCCCGGGGTGCGTTTACGTGTTGGTCATAAACACTCGCAGTTATTGCGGATTCTGCCTCATTTCATGGACTATTATTCACTGTTTTTGGGTCCCGGAGTGATTTCCACAATTGACGAACCCCGAGGTGCGTTTACATGTCCGTCGTCAACACTCACAACTTTGGCCAATTCTGACCCGTTTCGTGGACTATTACTCACCGTTTTGGGGTCCCGAAGCGATTTCCATAGTTCTTGAACCCCAATGTGCAATTAGATGTCGGTCATCAACACCCGTAGTTTTGGCCGATTCTGGGCCGTTTCATGAACTATTACTCACTGTTTTGGGGACCCGGACTAATTCCCACGATTGACGAACCCCGGGGTGCGTTTATGTGTCGGTCATAAACACTTGCAGTTTTGGCCGATTCTGGCCCGTTTCGTGGACAATTACTCACTGTTTCGGGGTCCCGGACTTATTTTCACGATTGATGTACCCCGGAGCGCATTTACGTGTCGGTCATAAATACTCGTAGTTTTGGCTGATTCTGGCTAGTTTCATGGACTATTACTCACTGTTTTGGGGTCGCGGAGTGATTTCCACGATTGATGAACCCCGGGGTGCGTTTACGTGTCGGTCATAAATACTCGCAGTTTTGGCCGATTCTGGCCAGTTTCTTGGACTATTACTCACTGTTTTGGGGTCCCGAAGTGATTTCAACGATTGACGAACCCCGGCGTGCGTTTACGTGTCGGTCATCAACACCCGCAGTTTTGGCCGATTCTGCCTCGTTTCGTGGACTATTACTCACCGTTTTGGGGTCCCGAAGCGATTTCCATAGTTCTTGAACCCCAAGGTGCAATTACATGCCGGTCATCAACACCCGTAGTTTTGGCCGATTCTGGCCCGTTTCATGAACTATTACTCACTGTTTTGGGGACCCGGAGTAATTCCCACGATTGACGAACCCCGGGGTGCGTTCATGTGTCGGTCATAAACACTTGCAGTTTTGGCCGATTCTGGCCTGTTTCGTGGACAATTACTCACTGTTTCGGGGTCCCGGACTTATTTTCACGATTGATGTACCCCGGAGCGCATTTACGTGTCGGTCATAAATACTCGTAGTTTTGGCTGATTCTGGCTAGTTTCATGGACTATTACTCACTGTTTTGGGGTCGCGGAGTGATTTCCACGATTGATGAACCCCGGGGTGCGTTTACGTGTCGGTCATAAATACTCGAAGTTTTGGCCGATTCTGGCCAGTTTCTTGGACTATTACTCACTGTTTTGGGGTCCCGAAGTGATTTCAACGATTGACGAACCCCGGCGTGCGTTTACGTGTCGGTCATCAACACCCGCAGTTTTGGCCGATTCTGCCTCGTTTCGTGGACTATTACTCACCGTTTTGGGGTCCCGAAGCGATTTCCATAGTTCTTGAACCCCAAGGTGCAATTACATGTCGGTCATCAACACCCGTAGTTTTGGCCGATTCTGGCCCGTTTCATGAACTATTACTCACTGTTTTGGGGACCCGGAGTAATTCCCACGATTGACGAACCCCGGGGTGCGTTTATGTGTCGGTCATAAACACATGCAGTTTTGGCCGATTCTGGCCCGTTTCGTGGACAATTACTCACTGTTTCGGGGTCCCGGACTTATTTCCACGATTGATGAACCCCGAAGCGCATTTACGTGTCGGTCATAAATACTCGTAGTTTTGGCCGATTCTGGCTAGTTTCATGGACTATTACTCACTGTTTTGGTGTCGCGGAGTGATTTCCACGATTGACGAACCCCGGGGTGCGTTTACCTGTTGGTCATAAACACTCGCAGTTATTGCGGATTCTGCCTCATTTCATGGACTATTATTCACTGTTTTTGGGTCCCGGAGTGATTTCCACAATTGACGAACCCCGAGGTGCGTTTACATGTCCGTCGCAAACACTCACAACTTTGCCCGATTCTGACCCATTTCGTGGACTATTACTCACCGTTTTGGGGTCCCGAAGCGATTTCCATAGTTCTTGAAACCCAAAGTGCAATCACATGTCGGTCATCAACACCCATAGTTTTGGCCGATTCTGGCCCGTTTCATGAACTATTACTCACTGTTTTGGGGACCCGCACTAATTCCCATGATTGACGAACCCCAGGGTGCGTTTATGTGTCGGTCATAAACACTTGCAGTTTTGGCCGATTCTGGCCCGTTTCGTGGACAATTACTCACTGTTTCGGGGTCCCGGACTTATTTCCACGATTGATGAACCCCGGAGCGCATTTACGTGTCGGTCATAAATACTCGTAGTTTTGGCCGATTCTGGCTAGTTTCATGGACTATTACTCACTGTTTTGGGGCCGCGGAGTGATTTCCACGATTGACGAACCCCGGGGTGCGTTTACGTGTCGGTCATAAATACTCGCAGTTTTGGCCGATTCTGGCCAGTTTCTTGGACTATTACTGACTGTTTTGGGGTCCCGAAGTGATTTCAACGATTGACGAACCCCGGCGTGCGTTTACGTGTCGGTCATCAACACCCGCAGTTTTGGCCGATTCTGCCTCGTTTCGTGGACTATTACTCACCGTTTTGGGGTCCCGAAGCGATTTCCATAGTTCTTGAACCCCAAGGTGCAATTACATGCCGGTCATCAACACCCGTAGTTTTGGCCGATTCTGGCCCGTTTCATGAACTATTACTCACTGTTTTGGGGACCCGGAGTAATTCCCACGATTGATGAACCCCGGGGTGCGTTTATGTGTCGGTCATAAACACTTGCAGTTTTGGCCGATTCTGGCCTGTTTCGTGGACAATTACTCACTGTTTCGGGGTCCCGGACTTATTTTCACGATTGATGTACCCCGGAGCGCATTTACGTGTCGGTCATAAATACTCGTAGTTTTGGCTGATTCTGGCTAGTTTCATGGACTATTACTCACTGTTTTGGGGTCGCGGAGTGATTTCCACGATTGATGAACCCCGGGGTGCGTTTACGTGTCGGTCATAAATACTCGCAGTTTTGGCCGATTCTGGCCAGTTTCTTGGACTATTACTCACTGTTTTGGGGTCCCGAAGTGATTTCAACAATTGACGAACCCCGGCGTGCGTTTACGTGTCGGTCATCAACACCCGCAGTTTTGGCCGATTCTGCCTCGTTTCGTGGACTATTACTCACCGTTTTGGGGTCCCGAAGCGATTTCCATAGTTCTTGAACCCCAAGGTGCAATTACCTGTCGGTCATCAACACCCGTAGTTTTGGCCGATTCTGGCCCGTTTCATGAACTATTACTCACTGTTTTGGGGACCCGGAGTAATTCCCACGATTGACGAACCCCGGGGTGCGTTTATGTGTCGGTCATAAACACATGCAGTTTTGGCCGATTCTGGCCCATTTCGTGGACAATTACTCACTGTTTCGGGGTCCCGGACTTATTTCCACGATTGATGAACCCCGAAGCGCATTTACGTGTTGGTCATAAATACTCGTAGTTTTGGCCGATTCTGGCTAGTTTCATGGACTATTACTCACTGTTTTGGTGTCACGGAGTGATTTCCACGATTGACGAACCCCGGGGTGCGTTTACCTGTTGGTCATAAACACTCGCAGTTATTGCGGATTCTGCCTCATTTCATGGACTATTATTCACTGTTTTTGGGTCCCGGAGTGATTTCCACAATTGACGAACCCCGAGGTGCGTTTACATGTCCGTCGCCAACACTCACAACTTTGCCCGATTCTGACCCATTTCGTGGACTATTACTCACCGTTTTGGGGTCCCGAAGCGATTTCCATAGTTCTTGAAACCCAAAGTGCAATCACATGTCGGTCATCAACACCCATAGTTTTGGCTGATTCTGGCCCGTTTCATGAACTATTACTCACTGTTTTGGGGACCCGCACTAATTCCCATGATTGACGAACCCTAGGGTGCGTTTATGTGTCGGTCATAAACACTTGCAGTTTTGGCCGATTCTGGCCCGTTTCGTGGACAATTACTCACTGTTTCGGGGTCCCGGACTTATTTCCACGATTGATGAACCCCGGAGCGCATTTACGTGTCGGTCATAAATACTCGTAGTTTTGGCCGATTCTGGCTAGTTTCATGGACTATTACTCACTGTTTTGGGGCCGCGGAGTGATTTCCACGATTGACGAACCCCGGGGTGCGTTTACGTGTCGGTCATAAATACTCGCAGTTTTGGCCGATTCTGGCCAGTTTCTTGGACTATTACTCACTGTTTTGGGGTCCCGAAGTGATTTCAACAATTGACGAACCCCGGCGTGCGTTTACGTGTCGGTCATCAACACCCGCAGTTTTGGCCGATTCTGCCTCGTTTCGTGGACTATTACTCACCGTTTTGGGGTCCCGAAGCGATTTCCATAGTTCTTGAACCCCAAGGTGCAATTACCTGTCGGTCATCAACACCCGTAGTTTTGGCCGATTCTGGCCCGTTTCATGAACTATTACTCACTGTTTTGGGGACCCGGAGTAATTCCCACGATTGACGAACCCCGGGGTGCGTTTATGTGTCGGTCATAAACACATGCAGTTTTGGCCGATTCTGGCCCGTTTCGTGGACAATTACTCACTGTTTCGGGGTCCCGGACTTATTTCCACGATTGATGAACCCCGAAGCGCATTTACGTGTCGGTCATAAATACTCGTAGTTTTGGCCGATTCTGGCTAGTTTCATGGACTATTACTCACTGTTTTGGTGTCGCGGAGTGATTTCCACGATTGACGAACCCCGGGGTGCGTTTACCTGTTGGTCATAAACACTCGCAGTTATTGCGGATTCTGCCTCATTTCATGGACTATTATTCACTGTTTTTGGGTCCCGGAGTGATTTCCACAATTGACGAACCCCGAGGTGCGTTTACATGTCCGTCGCCAACACTCACAACTTTGCCCGATTCTGACCCATTTCGTGGACTATTACTCACCGTTTTGGGGTCCCGAAGCGATTTCCATAGTTCTTGAAACCCAAAGTGCAATCACATGTCGGTCATCAACACCCATAGTTTTGGCTGATTCTGGCCCGTTTCATGAACTATTACTCACTGTTTTGGGGACCCGCACTAATTCCCATGATTGACGAACCCCAGGGTGCGTTTATGTGTCGGTCATAAACACTTGCAGTTTTGGCCGATTCTGGCCCGTTTCGTGGACAATTACTCACTGTTTCGGGGTCCCGGACTTATTTCCACGATTGATGAACCCCGGAGCGCATTTACGTGTCGGTCATAAATACTCGTAGTTTTGGCCGATTCTGGCTAGTTTCATGGACTATTACTCACTGTTTTGGGGCCGCGGAGTGATTTCCACGATTGACGAACCCCGGGGTGCGTTTACGTGTCGGTCATCAACACTCGCAGTTTTGGCCGATTCTGGCCTGTTTCATGGACTATTACTGATTTTTTTGGTGTCCCGGACTGATTTCCACGATTGACGAACCCCGGGGTGCGTTTACGTGTCGATCATAAACACTTGCAGTTTTGGCCGATTCTGGCCCGTTTCGTGGACAATTACTCACTGTTTCGGGGTCCCGGACTTATTTTCACGATTGATGTACCCCGGAGCGCATTTACGTGTCGGTCATAAATACTCGTAGTTTTGGCTGATTCTGGCTAGTTTCATGGACTATTACTCACTGTTTTGGGGTCGCGGAGTGATTTCCACAATTGATGAACCCCGGGGTGCGTTTACGTGTCGGTCATAAATACTCGCAGTTTTGGCCGATTCTGGCCAGTTTCTTGGACTATTACTCACTGTTTTGGGGTCCCGAAGTGATTTCAACGATTGACGAACCCCGGCGTGCGTTTACGTGTCGGTCATCAACACCCGCAGTTTTGGCCGATTCTGCCTCGTTTCGTGGACTATTACTCACCGTTTTGGGGTCCCGAAGCGATTTCCATAGTTCTTGAACCCCAAGGTGCAATTACATGTCGGTCATCAACACCCGTAGTTTTGGCCGATTCTGGCCTGTTTCATGAACTATTACTCACTGTTTTGGGGACCCGGAGTAATTCCCACGATTGACGAACCCCGGGGTGCGTTTATGTGTCGGTCATAAACACATGCAGTTTTGGCCGATTCTGGCCCGTTTCGTGGACAATTACTCACTGTTTCGGGGTCCCGGACTTATTTCCACGATTGATGAACCCCGAAGCGCATTTACGTGTCGGTCATAAATACTCGTAGTTTTGGCCGATTCTGGCTAGTTTCATGGACTATTACTCACTGTTTTGGTGTCGCGGAGTGATTTCCACGATTGACGAACCCCGGGGTGCGTTTACCTGTTGGTCATAAACACTCGCAGTTATTGCGGATTCTGCCTCATTTCATGGACTATTATTCACTGTTTTTGGGTCCCGGAGTGATTTCCACAATTGACGAACCCCGAGGTGCGTTTACATGTCCGTCGCCAACACTCACAACTTTGCCCGATTCTGACCCATTTCGTGGACTATTACTCACCGTTTTGGGGTCCCGAAGCGATTTCCATAGTTCTTGAAACCCAAAGTGCAATCACATGTCGGTCATCAACACCCATAGTTTTGGCCGATTCTGGCCCGTTTCATGAACTATTACTCACTGTTTTGGGGACCCGCACTAATTCCCATGATTGACGAACCCCAGGGTGCGTTTATGTGTCGGTCATAAACACTTGCAGTTTTGGCCGATTCTGGCCCGTTTCGTGGACAATTACTCACTGTTTCGGGGTCCCGGACTTATTTCCACGATTGATGAACCCCGGAGCGCATTTACGTGTCGGTCATAAATACTCGTAGTTTTGGCCGATTCTGGCTAGTTTCATGGACTATTACTCACTGTTTTGGGGCCGCGGAGTGATTTCCACGATTGACGAACCCCGGGGTGCGTTTACGTGTCGGTCATCAACACTCGCAGTTTTGGCCGATTCTGGCCTGTTTCATGGACTATTACTGATTTTTTTGGTGTCCCGGACTGATTTCCACGATTGACGAACCCCGGGGTGCGTTTACGTGTCGATCATAAACACTTGCAGTTTTGGCCGATTCTGGCCCGTTTCGTGGACAATTACTCACTGTTTCGGGGTCCCGGACTTATTTTCACGATTGATGTACCCCGGAGCGCATTTACGTGTCGGTCATAAATACTCGTAGTTTTGGCTGATTCTGGCTAGTTTCATGGACTATTACTCACTGTTTTGGGGTCGCGGAGTGATTTCCACGATTGATGAACCCCGGGGTGCGTTTACGTGTCGGTCATAAATACTCGCAGTTTTGGCCGATTCTGGCCAGTTTCTTGGACTATTACTCACTGTTTTGGGGTCCCGAAGTGATTTCAACGATTGACGAACCCCGGCGTGCGTTTACGTGTCGGTCATCAACACCCGCAGTTTTGGCCGATTCTGCCTCGTTTCGTGGACTATTACTCACCGTTTTGGGGTCCCGAAGCGATTTCCATAGTTCTTGAACCCCAAGGTGCAATTACATGTCGGTCATCAACACCCGTAGTTTTGGCCGATTCTGGCCTGTTTCATGAACTATTACTCACTGTTTTGGGGACCCGGAGTAATTCCCACGATTGACGAACCCCGGGGTGCGTTTATGTGTCGGTCATAAACACTTGCAGTTTTGGCCGATTCTGGCCTGTTTCGTGGACAATTACTCACTGTTTCGGGGTCCCGGACTTATTTTCACGATTGATGTACCCCGGAGCGCATTTACGTGTCGGTCATAAATACTCGTAGTTTTGGCTGATTCTGGCTAGTTTCATGGACTATTACTCACTGTTTTGGGGTCGCGGAGTGATTTCCACGATTGATGAACCCCGGGGTGCGTTTACGTGTCGGTCATAAATACTCGCAGTTTTGGCCGATTCTGGCCAGTTTCTTGGACTATTACTCACTGTTTTGGGGTCCCGAAGTGATTTCAACGATTGACGAACCCCGGCGTGCGTTTACGTGTCGGTCATCAACACCCGCAGTTTTGGCCGATTCTGCCTCGTTTCGTGGACTATTACTCACCGTTTTGGGGTCCCGAAGCGATTTCCATAGTTCTTGAACCCCAAGGTGCAATTACATGTCGGTCATCAACACCCGTAGTTTTGGCCGATTCTGGCCCGTTTCATGAACTATTACTCACTGTTTTGGGGACCCGGAGTAATTCCCACGATTGACGAACCCCGGGGTGCGTTTATGTGTCGGTCATAAACACATGCAGTTTTGGCCGATTCTGGCCCGTTTCGTGGACAATTACTCACTGTTTCGGGGTCCCGGACTTATTTCCACGATTGATGAACCCCGAAGCGCATTTACGTGTCGGTCATAAATACTCGTAGTTTTGGCCGATTCTGGCTAGTTTCATGGACTATTACTCACTATTTTGGTGTCGCGGAGTGATTTCCACGATTGACGAACCCCGGGGTGCGTTTACCTGTTGGTCATAAACACTCGCAGTTATTGCGGATTCTGCCTCATTTCATGGACTATTATTCACTGTTTTTGGGTCCCGGAGTGATTTCCACAATTGACGAACCCCGAGGTGCGTTTACATGTCCGTCGCCAACACTCACAACTTTGCCCGATTCTGACCCATTTCGTGGACTATTACTCACCGTTTTGGGGTCCCGAAGCGATTTCCATAGTTCTTGAAACCCAAAGTGCAATCACATGTCGGTCATCAACACCCATAGTTTTGGCCGATTCTGGCCCGTTTCATGAACTATTACTCACTGTTTTGGGGACCCGCACTAATTCCCATGATTGACGAACCCCAGGGTGCGTTTATGTGTCGGTCATAAACACTTGCAGTTTTGGCCGATTCTGGCCCGTTTCGTGGACAATTACTCACTGTTTCGGGGTCCCGGACTTATTTCCACGATTGATGAACCCCGGAGCGCATTTACGTGTCGGTCATAAATACTCGTAGTTTTGGCCGATTCTGGCTAGTTTCATGGACTATTACTCACTGTTTTGGGGCCGCGGAGTGATTTCCACGATTGACGAACCCCGGGGTGCGTTTACGTGTCGGTCATCAACACTCGCAGTTTTGGCCGATTCTGGCCTGTTTCATGGACTATTACTGATTTTTTGGTGTCCCGGACTGATTTCCACGATTGACGAACCCCGGGGTGCGTTTACGTGTCGATCATAAACACTTGCAGTTTTGGCCGATTCTGGCCCGTTTCGTGGACAATTACTCACTGTTTCGGGGTCCCGGACTTATTTTCACGATTGATGTACCCCGGAGCGCATTTACGTGTCGGTCATAAATACTCGTAGTTTTGGCTGATTCTGGCTAGTTTCATGGACTATTACTCACTGTTTTGGGGTCGCGGAGTGATTTCCACGATTGATGAACCCCGGGGTGCGTTTACGTGTCGGTCATAAATACTCGCAGTTTTGGCCGATTCTGGCCAGTTTCTTGGACTATTACTCACTGTTTTGGGGTCCCGAAGTGATTTCAACGATTGACGAACCCCGGCGTGCGTTTACGTGTCGGTCATCAACACCCGCAGTTTTGGCCGATTCTGCCTCGTTTCGTGGACTATTACTCACCGTTTTGGGGTCCCGAAGCGATTTCCATAGTTCTTGAACCCCAAGGTGCAATTACATGTCGGTCATCAACACCCGTAGTTTTGGCCGATTCTGGCCTGTTTCATGAACTATTACTCACTGTTTTGGGGACCCGGAGTAATTCCCACGATTGACGAACCCCGGGGTGCGTTTATGTGTCGGTCATAAACACTTGCAGTTTTGGCCGATTCTGGCCTGTTTCGTGGACAATTACTCACTGTTTCGGGGTCCCGGACTTATTTTCACGATTGATGTACCCCGGAGCGCATTTACGTGTCGGTCATAAATACTCGTAGTTTTGGCTGATTCTGGCTAGTTTCATGGACTATTACTCACTGTTTTGGGGTCGCGGAGTGATTTCCACGATTGATGAACCCCGGGGTGCGTTTACGTGTCGGTCATAAATACTCGCAGTTTTGGCCGATTCTGGCCAGTTTCTTGGACTATTACTCACTGTTTTGGGGTCCCGAAGTGATTTCAACGATTGACGAACCCCGGCGTGCGTTTACGTGTCGGTCATCAACACCCGCAGTTTTGGCCGATTCTGCCTCGTTTCGTGGACTATTACTCACCGTTTTGGGGTCCCGAAGCGATTTCCATAGTTCTTGAACCCCAAGGTGCAATTACATGTCGGTCATCAACACCCGTAGTTTTGGCCGATTCTGGCCCGTTTCATGAACTATTACTCACTGTTTTGGGGACCCGGAGTAATTCCCACGATTGACGAACCCCGGGGTGCGTTTATGTGTCGGTCATAAACACATGCAGTTTTGGCCGATTCTGGCCCGTTTCGTGGACAATTACTCACTGTTTCGGGGTCCCGGACTTATTTCCACGATTGATGAACCCCGAAGCGCATTTACGTGTCGGTCATAAATACTCGTAGTTTTGGCCGATTCTGGCTAGTTTCATGGACTATTACTCACTGTTTTGGTGTCGCGGAGTGATTTCCATGATTGACGAACCCCGGGGTGCGTTTACCTGTTGGTCATAAACACTCGCAGTTATTGCGGATTCTGCCTCATTTCATGGACTATTATTCACTGTTTTTGGGTCCCGGAGTGATTTCCACAATTGACGAACCCCGAGGTGCGTTTACATGTCCGTCGCCAACACTCACAACTTTGCCCGATTCTGACCCATTTCGTGGACTATTACTCACCGTTTTGGGGTCCCGAAGCGATTTCCATAGTTCTTGAAACCCAAAGTGCAATCACATGTCGGTCATCAACACCCATAGTTTTGGCCGATTCTGGCCCGTTTCATGAACTATTACTCACTGTTTTGGGGACCCGCACTAATTCCCATGATTGACGAACCCCAGGGTGCGTTTATGTGTCGGTCATAAACACTTGCAGTTTTGGCCGATTCTGGCCCGTTTCGTGGACAATTACTCATTGTTTCGGGGTCCCGGACTTATTTCCACGATTGATGAACCCCGGAGCGCATTTACGTGTCGGTCATAAATACTCGTAGTTTTGGCCGATTCTGGCTAGTTTCATGGACTATTACTCACTGTTTTGGGGCCGCGGAGTGATTTCCACGATTGACGAACCCCGGGGTGCGTTTACGTGTCGGTCATCAACACTCGTAGTTTTGGCCGATTCTGGCCTGTTTCATGGACTATTACTGATTTTTTTGGTGTCCCGGACTGATTTCCACGATTGACGAACCCCGGGGTGCGTTTACGTGTCGATCATAAACACTTGCAGTTTTGGCCGATTCTGGCCCGTTTCGTGGACAATTACTCACTGTTTCGGGGTCCCGGACTTATTTTCACGATTGATGTACCCCGGAGCGCATTTACGTGTCGGTCATAAATACTCGTAGTTTTGGCTGATTCTGGCTAGTTTCATGGACTATTACTCACTGTTTTGGGGTCGCGGAGTGATTTCCACGATTGATGAACCCCGGGGTGCGTTTACGTGTCGGTCATAAATACTCGCAGTTTTGGCCGATTCTGGCCAGTTTCTTGGACTATTACTCACTGTTTTGGGGTCCCGAAGTGATTTCAACGATTGACGAACCCCGGCGTGCGTTTACGTGTCGGTCATCAACACCCGCAGTTTTGGCCGATTCTGCCTCGTTTCGTGGACTATTACTCACCGTTTTGGGGTCCCGAAGCGATTTCCATAGTTCTTGAACCCCAAGGTGCAATTACATGTCGGTCATCAACACCCGTAGTTTTGGCCGATTCTGGCCTGTTTCATGAACTATTACTCACTGTTTTGGGGACCCGGAGTAATTCCCACGATTGACGAACCCCGGGGTGCGTTTATGTGTCGGTCATAAACACTTGCAGTTTTGGCCGATTCTGGCCTGTTTCGTGGACAATTACTCACTGTTTCGGGGTCCCGGACTTATTTTCACGATTGATGTACCCCGGAGCGCATTTACGTGTCGGTCATAAATACTCGTAGTTTTGGCTGATTCTGGCTAGTTTCATGGACTATTACTCACTGTTTTGGGGTCGCGGAGTGATTTCCACGATTGATGAACCCCGGGGTGCGTTTACGTGTCGGTCATAAATACTCGCAGTTTTGGCCGATTCTGGCCAGTTTCTTGGACTATTACTCACTGTTTTGGGGTCCCGAAGTGATTTCAACGATTGACGAACCCCGGCGTGCGTTTACGTGTCGGTCATCAACACCCGCAGTTTTGGCCGATTCTGCCTCGTTTCGTGGACTATTACTCACCGTTTTGGGGTCCCGAAGCGATTTCCATAGTTCTTGAACCCCAAGGTGCAATTACATGTCGGTCATCAACACCCGTAGTTTTGGCCGATTCTGGCCCGTTTCATGAACTATTACTCACTGTTTTGGGGACCCGGAGTAATTCCCACGATTGACGAACCCCGGGGTGCGTTTATGTGTCGGTCATAAACACATGCAGTTTTGGCCGATTCTGGCCCGTTTCGTGGACAATTACTCACTGTTTCGGGGTCCCGGACTTATTTCCACGATTGATGAACCCCGAAGCGCATTTACGTGTCGGTCATAAATACTCGTAGTTTTGGCCGATTCTGGCTAGTTTCATGGACTATTACTCACTGTTTTGGTGTCGCGGAGTGATTTCCATGATTGACGAACCCCGGGGTGCGTTTACCTGTTGGTCATAAACACTCGCAGTTATTGCGGATTCTGCCTCATTTCATGGACTATTATTCACTGTTTTTGGGTCCCGGAGTGATTTCCACAATTGACGAACCCCGAGGTGCGTTTACATGTCCGTCGCCAACACTCACAACTTTGCCCGATTCTGACCCATTTCGTGGACTATTACTCACCGTTTTGGGGTCCCGAAGCGATTTCCATAGTTCTTGAAACCCAAAGTGCAATCACATGTCGGTCATCAACACCCATAGTTTTGGCCGATTCTGGCCCGTTTCATGAACTATTACTCACTGTTTTGGGGACCCGCACTAATTCCCATGATTGACGAACCCCAGGGTGCGTTTATGTGTCGGTCATAAACACTTGCAGTTTTGGCCGATTCTGGCCCGTTTCGTGGACAATTACTCATTGTTTCGGGGTCCCGGACTTATTTCCACGATTGATGAACCCCGGAGCGCATTTACGTGTCGGTCATAAATACTCGTAGTTTTGGCCGATTCTGGCTAGTTTCATGGACTATTACTCACTGTTTTGGGGCCGCGGAGTGATTTCCACGATTGACGAACCCCGGGGTGCGTTTACGTGTCGGTCATCAACACTCGTAGTTTTGGCCGATTCTGGCCTGTTTCATGGACTATTACTGATTTTTTTGGTGTCCCGGACTGATTTCCACGATTGACGAACCCCGGGGTGCGTTTACGTGTCGATCATAAACACTTGCAGTTTTGGCCGATTCTGGCCCGTTTCGTGGACAATTACTCACTGTTTCGGGGTCCCGGACTTATTTTCACGATTGATGTACCCCGGAGCGCATTTACGTGTCGGTCATAAATACTCGTAGTTTTGGCTGATTCTGGCTAGTTTCATGGACTATTACTCACTGTTTTGGGGTCGCGGAGTGATTTCCACGATTGATGAACCCCGGGGTGCGTTTACGTGTCGGTCATAAATACTCGCAGTTTTGGCCGATTCTGGCCAGTTTCTTGGACTATTACTCACTGTTTTGGGGTCCCGAAGTGATTTCAACGATTGACGAACCCCGGCGTGCGTTTACGTGTCGGTCATCAACACCCGCAGTTTTGGCCGATTCTGCCTCGTTTCGTGGACTATTACTCACCGTTTTGGGGTCCCGAAGCGATTTCCATAGTTCTTGAACCCCAAGGTGCAATTACATGTCGGTCATCAACACCCGTAGTTTTGGCCGATTCTGGCCTGTTTCGTGGACAATTACTCACTGTTTCGGGGTCCCGGACTTATTTTCACGATTGATGTACCCCGGAGCGCATTTACGTGTCGGTCATAAATACTCGTAGTTTTGGCTGATTCTGGCTAGTTTCATGGACTATTACTCACTGTTTTGGGGTCGCGGAGTGATTTCCACGATTGATGAACCCCGGGGTGCGTTTACGTGTCGGTCATAAATACTCGCAGTTTTGGCCGATTCTGGCCAGTTTCTTGGACTATTACTCACTGTTTTGGGGTCCCGAAGTGATTTCAACGATTGACGAACCCCGGCGTGCGTTTACGTGTCGGTCATCAACACCCGCAGTTTTGGCCGATTCTGCCTCGTTTCGTGGACTATTACTCACCGTTTTGGGGTCCCGAAGCGATTTCCATAGTTCTTGAACCCCAAGGTGCAATTACATGTCGGTCATCAACACCCGTAGTTTTGGCCGATTCTGGCCCGTTTCATGAACTATTACTCACTGTTTTGGGGACCCGGAGTAATTCCCACGATTGACGAACCCTGGGGTGCGTTTATGTGTCGGTCATAAACACATGCAGTTTTGGCCGATTCTGGCCCGTTTCGTGGACAATTACTCACTGTTTCGGGGTCCCGGACTTATTTCCACGATTGATGAACCCCGAAGCGCATTTACGTGTCGGTCATAAATACTCGTAGGTTTGGCCGATTCTGGCTAGTTTCATGGACTATTACTCACTGTTTTGGTGTCGCGGAGTGATTTCCATGATTGACGAACCCCGGGGTGCGTTTACCTGTTGGTCATAAACACTCGCAGTTATTGCGGATTCTGCCTCATTTCATGGACTATTATTCACTGTTTTTGGGTCCCGGAGTGATTTCCACAATTGACGAACCCCGAGGTGCGTTTACATGTCCGTCGCCAACACTCACAACTTTGCCCGATTCTGACCCATTTCGTGGACTATTACTCACCGTTTTGGGGTCCCGAAGCGATTTCCATAGTTCTTGAAACCCAAAGTGCAATCACATGTCGGTCATCAACACCCATAGTTTTGGCCGATTCTGGCCCGTTTCATGAACTATTACTCACTGTTTTGGGGACCCGCACTAATTCCCATGATTGACGAACCCCAGGGTGCGTTTATGTGTCGGTCATAAACACTTGCAGTTTTGGCCGATTCTGGCCCGTTTCGTGGACAATTACTCACTGTTTCGGGGTCCCGGACTTATTTCCACGATTGATGAACCCCGGAGCGCATTTACGTGTCGGTCATAAATACTCGTAGTTTTGGCCGATTCTGGCTAGTTTCATGGACTATTACTCACTGTTTTGGGGCCGCGGAGTGATTTCCACGATTGACGAACCCCGGGGTGTGTTTACGTGTCGGTCATCAACACTCGCAGTTTTGGCCGATTCTGGCCTGTTTCATGGACTATTACTGATTTTTTTGGTGTCCCGGACTGATTTCCACGATTGACGAACCCCGGGGTGCGTTTACGTGTCGATCATAAACACTTGCAGTTTTGGCCGATTCTGGCCCGTTTCGTGGACAATTACTCACTGTTTCGGGGTCCCGGACTTATTTTCACGATTGATGTACCCCGGAGCGCATTTACGTGTCGGTCATAAATACTCGTAGTTTTGGCTGATTCTGGCTAGTTTCATGGACTATTACTCACTGTTTTGGGGTCGCGGAGTGATTTCCACGATTGATGAACCCCGGGGTGCGTTTACGTGTCGGTCATAAATACTCGCAGTTTTGGCCGATTCTGGCCAGTTTCTTGGACTATTACTCACTGTTTTGGGGTCCCGAAGTGATTTCAACGATTGACGAACCCCGGCGTGCGTTTACGTGTCGGTCATCAACACCCGCAGTTTTGGCCGATTCTGCCTCGTTTCGTGGACTATTACTCACCGTTTTGGGGTCCCGAAGCGATTTCCATAGTTCTTGAACCCCAAGGTGCAATTACATGTCGGTCATCAACACCCGTAGTTTTGGCCGATTCTGGCCTGTTTCATGAACTATTACTCACTGTTTTGGGGACCCGGAGTAATTCCCACGATTGACGAACCCCGGGGTGCGTTTATGTGTCGGTCATAAACACTTGCAGTTTTGGCCGATTCTGGCCTGTTTCGTGGACAATTACTCACTGTTTCGGGGTCCCGGACTTATTTTCACGATTGATGTACCCCGGAGCGCATTTACGTGTCGGTCATAAATACTCGTAGTTTTGGCTGATTCTGGCTAGTTTCATGGACTATTACTCACTGTTTTGGGGTCGCGGAGTGATTTCCACGATTGATGAACCCCGGGGTGCGTTTACGTGTCGGTCATAAATACTCGCAGTTTTGGCCGATTCTGGCCAGTTTCTTGGACTATTACTCACTGTTTTGGGGTCCCGAAGTGATTTCAACGATTGACGAACCCCGGCGTGCGTTTACGTGTCGGTCATCAACACTCGTAGTTTTGGCCGATTCTGGCCTGTTTCATGGACTATTACTGATTTATTTGGTGTCCCGGACTGATTTCCACGATTGACGAACCCCGGGGTGCGTTTACGTGTCGATCATAAACACTTGCAGTTTTGGCCGATTCTGGCCCGTTTCGTGGACAATTACTCACTGTTTCGGGGTCCCGGACTTATTTTCACGATTGATGTACCCCGGAGCGCATTTACGTGTCGGTCATAAATACTCGTAGTTTTGGCTGATTCTGGCTAGTTTCATGGACTATTACTCACTGTTTTGGGGTCGCGGAGTGATTTCCACGATTGATGAACCCCGGGGTGCGTTTACGTGTCGGTCATAAATACTCGCAGTTTTGGCCGATTCTGGCCAGTTTCTTGGACTATTACTCACTGTTTTGGGGTCCCGAAGTGATTTCAACGATTGACGAACCCCGGCGTGCGTTTACGTGTCGGTCATCAACACCCGCAGTTTTGGCCGATTCTGCCTCGTTTCGTGGACTATTACTCACCGTTTTGGGGTCCCGAAGCGATTTCCATAGTTCTTGAACCCCAAGGTGCAATTACATGTCGGTCATCAACACCCGTAGTTTTGGCCGATTCTGGCCTGTTTCGTGGACAATTACTCACTGTTTCGGGGTCCCGGACTTATTTTCACGATTGATGTACCCCGGAGCGCATTTACGTGTCGGTCATAAATACTCGTAGTTTTGGCTGATTCTGGCTAGTTTCATGGACTATTACTCACTGTTTTGGGGTCGCGGAGTGATTTCCACGATTGATGAACCCCGGGGTGCGTTTACGTGTCGGTCATAAATACTCGCAGTTTTGGCCGATTCTGGCCAGTTTCTTGGACTATTACTCACTGTTTTGGGGTCCCGAAGTGATTTCAACGATTGACGAACCCCGGCGTGCGTTTACGTGTCGGTCATCAACACCCGCAGTTTTGGCCGATTCTGCCTCGTTTCGTGGACTATTACTCACCGTTTTGGGGTCCCGAAGCGATTTCCATAGTTCTTGAACCCCAAGGTGCAATTACATGTCGGTCATCAACACCCGTAGTTTTGGCCGATTCTGGCCCGTTTCATGAACTATTACTCACTGTTTTGGGGACCCGGAGTAATTCCCACGATTGACGAACCCTGGGGTGCGTTTATGTGTCGGTCATAAACACATGCAGTTTTGGCCGATTCTGGCCCGTTTCGTGGACAATTACTCACTGTTTCGGGGTCCCGGACTTATTTCCACGATTGATGAACCCCGAAGCGCATTTACGTGTCGGTCATAAATACTCGTAGGTTTGGCCGATTCTGGCTAGTTTCATGGACTATTACTCACTGTTTTGGTGTCGCGGAGTGATTTCCATGATTGACGAACCCCGGGGTGCGTTTACCTGTTGGTCATAAACACTCGCAGTTATTGCGGATTCTGCCTCATTTCATGGACTATTATTCACTGTTTTTGGGTCCCGGAGTGATTTCCACAATTGACGAACCCCGAGGTGCGTTTACATGTCCGTCGCCAACACTCACAACTTTGCCCGATTCTGACCCATTTCGTGGACTATTACTCACCGTTTTGGGGTCCCGAAGCGATTTCCATAGTTCTTGAAACCCAAAGTGCAATCACATGTCGGTCATCAACACCCATAGTTTTGGCCGATTCTGGCCCGTTTCATGAACTATTACTCACTGTTTTGGGGACCCGCACTAATTCCCATGATTGACGAACCCCAGGGTGCGTTTATGTGTCGGTCATAAACACTTGCAGTTTTGGCCGATTCTGGCCAGTTTCTTGGACTATTACTCACTGTTTTGGGGTCCCGAAGTGATTTCAACGATTGACGAACCCCGGCGTGCGTTTACGTGTCGGTCATCAACACTCGTAGTTTTGGCCGATTCTGGCCTGTTTCATGGACTATTACTGATTTATTTGGTGTCCCGGACTGATTTCCACGATTGACGAACCCCGGGGTGCGTTTACGTGTCGATCATAAACACTTGCAGTTTTGGCCGATTCTGGCCCGTTTCGTGGACAATTACTCACTGTTTCGGGGTCCCGGACTTATTTTCACGATTGATGTACCCCGGAGCGCATTTACGTGTCGGTCATAAATACTCGTAGTTTTGGCTGATTCTGGCTAGTTTCATGGACTATTACTCACTGTTTTGGGGTCGCGGAGTGATTTCCACGATTGATGAACCCCGGGGTGCGTTTACGTGTCGGTCATAAATACTCGCAGTTTTGGCCGATTCTGGCCAGTTTCTTGGACTATTACTCACTGTTTTGGGGTCCCGAAGTGATTTCAACGATTGACGAACCCCGGCGTGCGTTTACGTGTCGGTCATCAACACCCGCAGTTTTGGCCGATTCTGCCTCGTTTCGTGGACTATTACTCACCGTTTTGGGGTCCCGAAGCGATTTCCATAGTTCTTGAACCCCAAGGTGCAATTACATGTCGGTCATCAACACCCGTAGTTTTGGCCGATTCTGGCCTGTTTCGTGGACAATTACTCACTGTTTCGGGGTCCCGGACTTATTTTCACGATTGATGTACCCCGGAGCGCATTTACGTGTCGGTCATAAATACTCGTAGTTTTGGCTGATTCTGGCTAGTTTCATGGACTATTACTCACTGTTTTGGGGTCGCGGAGTGATTTCCACGATTGATGAACCCCGGGGTGCGTTTACGTGTCGGTCATAAATACTCGCAGTTTTGGCCGATTCTGGCCAGTTTCTTGGACTATTACTCACTGTTTTGGGGTCCCGAAGTGATTTCAACGATTGACGAACCCCGGCGTGCGTTTACGTGTCGGTCATCAACACCCGCAGTTTTGGCCGATTCTGCCTCGTTTCGTGGACTATTACTCACCGTTTTGGGGTCCCGAAGCGATTTCCATAGTTCTTGAACCCCAAGGTGCAATTACATGTCGGTCATCAACACCCGTAGTTTTGGCCGATTCTGGCCCGTTTCATGAACTATTACTCACTGTTTTGGGGACCCGGAGTAATTCCCACGATTGACGAACCCTGGGGTGCGTTTATGTGTCGGTCATAAACACATGCAGTTTTGGCCGATTCTGGCCCGTTTCGTGGACAATTACTCACTGTTTCGGGGTCCCGGACTTATTTCCACGATTGATGAACCCCGAAGCGCATTTACGTGTCGGTCATAAATACTCGTAGGTTTGGCCGATTCTGGCTAGTTTCATGGACTATTACTCACTGTTTTGGTGTCGCGGAGTGATTTCCATGATTGACGAACCCCGGGGTGCGTTTACCTGTTGGTCATAAACACTCGCAGTTATTGCGGATTCTGCCTCATTTCATGGACTATTATTCACTGTTTTTGGGTCCCGGAGTGATTTCCACAATTGACGAACCCCGAGGTGCGTTTACATGTCCGTCGCCAACACTCACAACTTTGCCCGATTCTGACCCATTTCGTGGACTATTACTCACCGTTTTGGGGTCCCGAAGCGATTTCCATAGTTCTTGAAACCCAAAGTGCAATCACATGTCGGTCATCAACACCCATAGTTTTGGCCGATTCTGGCCCGTTTCATGAACTATTACTCACTGTTTTGGGGACCCGCACTAATTCCCATGATTGACGAACCCCAGGGTGCGTTTATGTGTCGGTCATAAACACTTGCAGTTTTGGCCGATTCTGGCCCGTTTCGTGGACAATTACTCACTGTTTCGGGGTCCCGGACTTATTTCCACGATTGATGAACCCCGGAGCGCATTTACGTGTCGGTCATAAATACTCGTAGTTTTGGCCGATTCTGGCTAGTTTCATGGACTATTACTCACTGTTTTGGGGCCGCGGAGTGATTTCCACGATTGACGAACCCCGGGGTGTGTTTACGTGTCGGTCATCAACACTCGCAGTTTTGGCCGATTCTGGCCTGTTTCATGGACTATTACTGATTTTTTTGGTGTCCCGGACTGATTTCCACGATTGACGAACCCCGGGGTGCGTTTACGTGTCGATCATAAACACTTGCAGTTTTGGCCGATTCTGGCCCGTTTCGTGGACAATTACTCACTGTTTCGGGGTCCCGGACTTATTTTCACGATTGATGTACCCCGGAGCGCATTTACGTGTCGGTCATAAATACTCGTAGTTTTGGCTGATTCTGGCTAGTTTCATGGACTATTACTCACTGTTTTGGGGTCGCGGAGTGATTTCCACGATTGATGAACCCCGGGGTGCGTTTACGTGTCGGTCATAAATACTCGCAGTTTTGGCCGATTCTGGCCAGTTTCTTGGACTATTACTCACTGTTTTGGGGTCCCGAAGTGATTTCAACGATTGACGAACCCCGGCGTGCGTTTACGTGTCGGTCATCAACACCCGCAGTTTTGGCCGATTCTGCCTCGTTTCGTGGACTATTACTCACCGTTTTGGGGTCCCGAAGCGATTTCCATAGTTCTTGAACCCCAAGGTGCAATTACATGTCGGTCATCAACACCCGTAGTTTTGGCCGATTCTGGCCTGTTTCATGAACTATTACTCACTGTTTTGGGGACCCGGAGTAATTCCCACGATTGACGAACCCCGGGGTGCGTTTATGTGTCGGTCATAAACACTTGCAGTTTTGGCCGATTCTGGCCTGTTTCGTGGACAATTACTCACTGTTTCGGGGTCCCGGACTTATTTTCACGATTGATGTACCCCGGAGCGCATTTACGTGTCGGTCATAAATACTCGTAGTTTTGGCTGATTCTGGCTAGTTTCATGGACTATTACTCACTGTTTTGGGGTCGCGGAGTGATTTCCACGATTGATGAACCCCGGGGTGCGTTTACGTGTCGGTCATAAATACTCGCAGTTTTGGCCGATTCTGGCCAGTTTCTTGGACTATTACTCACTGTTTTGGGGTCCCGAAGTGATTTCAACGATTGACGAACCCCGGCGTGCGTTTACGTGTCGGTCATCAACACCCGCAGTTTTGGCCGATTCTGCCTCGTTTCGTGGACTATTACTCACCGTTTTGGGGTCCCGAAGCGATTTCCATAGTTCTTGAACCCCAAGGTGCAATTACATGTCGGTCATCAACACCCGTAGTTTTGGCCGATTCTGGCCCGTTTCATGAACTATTACTCACTGTTTTGGGGACCCGGAGTAATTCCCACGATTGACGAACCCTGGGGTGCGTTTATGTGTCGGTCATAAACACATGCAGTTTTGGCCGATTCTGGCCCGTTTCGTGGACAATTACTCACTGTTTCGGGGTCCCGGACTTATTTCCACGATTGATGAACCCCGAAGCGCATTTACGTGTCGGTCATAAATACTCGTAGTTTTGGCCGATTCTGGCTAGTTTCATGGACTATTACTCACTGTTTTGGTGTCGCGGAGTGATTTCCATGATTGACGAACCCCGGGGTGCGTTTACCTGTTGGTCATAAACACTCGCAGTTATTGCGGATTCTGCCTCATTTCATGGACTATTATTCACTGTTTTTGGGTCCCGGAGTGATTTCCACAATTGACGAACCCCGAGGTGCGTTTACATGTCCGTCGCCAACACTCACAACTTTGCCCGATTCTGACCCATTTCGTGGACTATTACTCACCGTTTTGGGGTCCCGAAGCGATTTCCATAGTTCTTGAAACCCAAAGTGCAATCACATGTCGGTCATCAACACCCATAGTTTTGGCCGATTCTGGCCCGTTTCATGAACTATTACTCACTGTTTTGGGGACCCGCACTAATTCCCATGATTGACGAACCCCAGGGTGCGTTTATGTGTCGGTCATAAACACTTGCAGTTTTGGCCGATTCTGGCCCGTTTCGTGGACAATTACTCACTGTTTCGGGGTCCCGGACTTATTTCCACGATTGATGAACCCCGGAGCGCATTTACGTGTCGGTCATAAATACTCGTAGTTTTGGCCGATTCTGGCTAGTTTCATGGACTATTACTCACTGTTTTGGGGCCGCGGAGTGATTTCCACGATTGACGAACCCCGGGGTGTGTTTACGTGTCGGTCATCAACACTCGCAGTTTTGGCCGATTCTGGCCTGTTTCATGGACTATTACTGATTTTTTTGGTGTCCCGGACTGATTTCCACGATTGACGAACCCCGGGGTGCGTTTACGTGTCGATCATAAACACTCGCAGTTTTGGCCGATTATGACAAGTTTCATGGACTATTACTCACTGTTTTGGGGTCCGTGAGTGATTTCGATGATTGACCAATCCTGGGGTGCGTTTACGTGTCGGTCATCAACACCCGCAGTTTTGGCCGATTCTGGCTCGTTTCGTGGACTATTATTCACTGTTTTGGGTCCCGGAGTGATTTCCACGATTGACGAACCCCGAGGTGCGTTTACATGTCCGTCATCAACACTCACAACTCTGGCAAATTCTGACCCGTTTCGTGGACTATTACTCACCGTTTTAGGGTCCCGGACTTATTTGCACGATTGATGAACCCTGGAGCGCGTTTACGTGTCGGTCATAAATACTCGCAGTTTTGGCCAATTCTGGCCAGTTTCTTGGACTATTACTCACTATTTTGGGGTCCCGAAGTGATTTCCACGATTGACGAACCCCGGGGTGCGTTTACGTGTTGGTCATAAACACTCGCAGTTATTGCGGATTCTGCCTCATTTCATGGACTATTATTCACTGTTTTTGGGTCCCGGAGTGATTTCCACAATTGACGAACCCCGAGGTGCGTTTACATGTCCGTCGTCAACACTCACAACTTTGGCCAATTCTGACCCGTTTCGTGGACTATTACTCACCGTTTTGGGGTCCCGAAGCGATTTCCATAGTTCTTGAACCCCAATGTGCAATTAGATGTCGGTCATCAACACCCGTAGTTTTGGCCGATTCTGGGCCGTTTCATGAACTATTACTCACTGTTTTGGGGACCCGGACTAATTCCCACGATTGACAAACCCCGGGGTGCGTTTATGTGTCGGTCATAAACACTTGCAGTTTTGGCCGATTCTGGCCCGTTTCATGGACAATTACTCACTGTTTCGGGGTCCCGGACTTATTTCCACGATTGATGAACCCTGGAGCGCATTTACGTGTCGGTCATAAATACTCATAGTTTTGGCCGATTCTGGCCAGTTTCTTGGACTATTACTCACTGTTTTGGGGTCCCGAAGTGAATTCCACGATTGACGAATCTCGGGGTGCGTTTATGTGTTGGTCATAAACACTCGCAGTTATTGCGGATTCTGCCTCATTTCATGGAATATTATTCACTGTTTTTGGGTCCCGGAGTGATTTCCACAATTGACGAACCCCGAGGTGCGTTTACATGTCTGTCATCAACACTCACAAGTTTGGCCAATTCTGACCCGTTTCGTGGACTATTACTAACCGTTTTGGGGTCCCGAAGCGATTTCCATAGTTCTTGAACCCCAAGGTGCAATTACATGTCGGTCATCAACACCCGTAGTTTTGGCCGATTCTGGCCTGTTTCATGAACTATTACTCACTGTTTTGGGGACCCGGACTAATTCCCACGATTGACGAACCCCGGGGTGCGTTTATGTGTCGGTCATAAACACTTGCAGTTTTGGCCGATTCTGGCCCGTTTCGTGGACAATTACTCACTGTTTCGGGGTCCCGGACTTATTTTCACGATTGATGTACCCCGGAGCGCATTTACGTGTCGGTCATAAATACTCGTAGTTTTGGCCGATTCTGGCTAGTTTCATGGACTATTACTCACTGTTTTGGGGCCGCGGAGTGATTTCCACGATTGACGAACCCCGGGGTGTGTTTACGTGTCGGTCATCAACACTCGCAGTTTTGGCCGATTCTGGCCTGTTTCATGGACTATTACTGATTTTTTTGGTGTCCCGGACTGATTTCCACGATTGACGAACCCCGGGGTGCGTTTACGTGTCGATCATAAACACTCGCAGTTTTGGCCGATTATGACAAGTTTCATGGACTATTACTCACTGTTTTGGGGTCCGTGAGTGATTTCGATGATTGACCAATCCTGGGGTGCGTTTACGTGTCGGTCATCAACACCCGCAGTTTTGGCCGATTCTGGCTCGTTTCGTGGACTATTATTCACTGTTTTGGGTCCCGGAGTGATTTCCACGGTTGACGAACCCCGAGGTGCGTTTACATGTCCGTCATCAACACTCACAACTCTGGCAAATTCTGACCCGTTTCGTGGACTATTACTCACCGTTTTAGGGTCCCGGACTTATTTGCACGATTGATGAACCCTGGAGCGCGTTTACGTGTCGGTCATAAATACTCGCAGTTTTGGCCAATTCTGGCCAGTTTCTTGGACTATTACTCACTATTTTGGGGTCCCGAAGTGATTTCCACGATTGACGAACCCCGGGGTGCGTTTACGTGTTGGTCATAAACACTCGCAGTTATTGCGGATTCTGCCTCATTTCATGGACTATTATTCACTGTTTTTGGGTCCCGGAGTGATTTCCACAATTGACGAACCCCGAGGTGCGTTTACATGTCCGTCGTCAACACTCACAACTTTGGCCAATTCTGACCCGTTTCGTGGACTATTACTCACCGTTTTGGGGTCCCGAAGCGATTTCCATAGTTCTTGAACCCCAATGTGCAATTAGATGTCGGTCATCAACACCCGTAGTTTTGGCCGATTCTGGGCCGTTTCATGAACTATTACTCACTGTTTTGGGGACCCGGACTAATTCCCACGATTGACAAACCCCGGGGTGCGTTTATGTGTCGGTCATAAACACTTGCAGTTTTGGCCGATTCTGGCCCGTTTCGTGGCCAATTACTCACTGTTTCGGGGTCCCGGACTTATTTCCACGATTGATGAACCCTGGAGCGCATTTACGTGTCGGTCATAAATACTCATAGTTTTGGCCGATTCTGGCCAGTTTCTTGGACTATTACTCACTGTTTTGGGGTCCCGAAGTGAATTCCACGATTGACGAATCTCGGGGTGCGTTTATGTGTTGGTCATAAACACTCGCAGTTATTGCGGATTCTGCCTCATTTCATGGAATATTATTCACTGTTTTTGGGTCCCGGAGTGATTTCCACAATTGACGAACCCCGAGGTGCGTTTACATGTCTGTCATCAACACTCACAAGTTTGGCCAATTCTGACCCGTTTCGTGGACTATTACTAACCGTTTTGGGGTCCCGAAGCGATTTCCATAGTTCTTGAACCCCAAGGTGCAATTACATGTCGGTCATCAACACCCGTAGTTTTGGCCGATTCTGGCCTGTTTCATGAACTATTACTCACTGTTTTGGGGACCCGGACTAATTCCCACGATTGACGAACCCCGGGGTGCGTTTATGTGTCGGTCATAAACACTTGCAGTTTTGGCCGATTCTGGCCCGTTTCGTGGACAATTACTCACTGTTTCGGGGTCCCGGACTTATTTTCACGATTGATGTACCCCGGAGCGCATTTATGTGTCGGTCATAAATACTCGTAGTTTTGGCTGATTCTGGCTAGTTTCATGTACTATTACTCACTGTTTTGGGGTCGCGGAGTGATTTCCACGATTGATGAACCCCGGGGTGCGTTTACGTGTCGGTCATAAATACTCGCAGTTTTGGCCGATTCTGGCCAGTTTCTTGGACTATTACTCACTGTTTTGGGGTCCCGAAGTGATTTCCACGATTGACGAACCCCGGCGTGCGTTTACGTGTCGGTCATCAACACCCGCAGTTTTGGCCGATTCTGCCTCGTTTCGTGGACTATTATTCACTGTTTTTGGGTCCCGGAGTGATTTCCACAATTGACGAACCCCGAGGTGCGTTTACATGTCCGTCGTCAACACTCACAACTTTGGCCAATTCTGACCCGCTTCATGGACTATTACTCACCGTTTTGGGGTCCCGAAGCGATTTCCATAGTTCTTGAACCCCAAGGTGCAATTACATGTCGGTCATCAACACCCGTAGTTTTGGCCGATTCTGGCCCGTTTCATGAACTATTACTCACTGTTTTGGGGACCCGGAGTAATTCCCACGATTGACGAACCCCGGGGTGCGTTTATGTGTCGGTCATAAACACATGCAGTTTTGGCCGATTCTGGCCCGTTTCATGGACAATTACTCACTGTTTCGGGGTCCCGAACTTATTTCCACGATTGATGAACCCCGGAGCGCATTTACGTGTCGGTCATAAATACTCGTAGTTTTGGCCGATTCTGGCTAGTTTCATGGACTATTACTCACTGTTTTGGTGTCGCGGAGTGATTTCCACGATTGACGAACCCCGGGGTGCGTTTACCTGTTGGTCATAAACACTCGCAGTTATTGCGGATTCTGCCTCATTTCATGGACTATTATTCACTGTTTTTGGGTCCCGGAGTGATTTCCACAATTGACGAACCCCGAGGTGCGTTTACATGTCCGTCGTCAACACTCACAACTTTGGCCAATTCTGACCCGTTTCGTGGACTATTACTCACCGTTTTGGGGTCCCGAAGCGATTTCCATAGTTCTTGAACCCCAATGTGCAATTAGATGTCGGTCATCAACACCCGTAGTTTTGGCCGATTCTGGGCTGTTTCATGAACTATTACTCACTGTTTTGGGGACCCGGACTAATTCCCACGATTGACAAACCCCGGGGTGCGTTTATGTGTCGGTCATAAACACTTGCAGTTTTGGCCGATTCTGGCCCGTTTCGTGGACAATTACTCACTGTTTCGGGGTCCCGGACTTATTTCCACGATTGATGAACCCTGGAGCGCATTTACGTGTCGGTCATAAATACTCATAGTTTTGGCCGATTCTGGCTAGTTTCATGGACTATTACTCACTGTTTTGGGGTCGTGGAGTGATTTCCACGATTGATGAACCCCGGGGTGCGTTTACGTGTCGGTCATAAATACTCGCAGTTTTGGCCGATTCTGGCCAGTTTCTTGGACTATTACTCACTCTTTTGGGGTCCCGAAGTGAATTCCACGATTGACGAATCTCGGGGTGCGTTTATGTGTTGGTCATAAACACTCGCAGTTATTGCGGATTCTGCCTCATTTCATGGACTATTATTCACTGTTTTTGGGTCCCGGAGTGATTTCCACAATTGACGAACCCCGAGGTGCGTTTACATGTCTGTCGTCAACACTCACAAGTTTGGCCAATTCTGACCCATTTCGTGGACTATTACTCACCGTTTTGGGGTCCCGAAGCGATTTCCATAGTTCTTGAACCCCAAGGTGCAATTACATGTCGGTCATCAACACCCGTAGTTTTGGCCGATTCTGGCCTGTTTCATGAACTATTACTCACTGTTTTGGGGACCCGGACTAATTCCCACGATTGACGAACCCCGGGGTGCGTTTATGTGTCGGTCATAAACACTTGCAGTTTTGGCCGATTCTGGCCCGTTTCATGGACAATTACTCACTGTTTCGGGGTCCCGGACTTATTTTCACGATTGATGTACCCCGGAGCGCATTTATGTGTCGGTCATAAATACTCGTAGTTTTGGCTGATTCTGGCTAGTTTCATGTACTATTACTCACTGTTTTGGGGTCGCGGAGTGATTTCCACGATTGATGAACCCCGGGGTGCGTTTACGTGTCGGTCATAAATACTCGCAGTTTTGGCCGATTCTGGACAGTTTCTTGGACTATTACTCACTGTTTTGGGGTCCCGAAGTGATTTCCACGATTGACGAACCCCGGCGTGCGTTTACGTGTCGGTCATCAACACCCGCAGTTTTGGCCGATTCTGCCTCGTTTCGTGGACTATTATTCACTGTTTTTGGGTCCCGGAGTGATTTCCACAATTGACGAACCCCAAGGTGCGTTTACATGTCCGTCGTCAACACTCACAACTTTGGCCAATTCTGACCCGCTTCATGGACTATTACTCACCGTTTTGGGGTCCCGAAGCGATTTCCATAGTTCTTGAACCCCAAGGTGCAATTACATGTCGGTCATCAACACCCGTAGTTTTGGCCGATTCTGGCCCGTTTCATGAACTATTACTCACTGTTTTGGGGACCCGGAGTAATTCCCACGATTGACGAACCCCGGGGTGCGTTTATGTGTCGGTCATAAACACATGCAGTTTTGGCCGATTCTGGCCCGTTTCATGGACAATTACTCACTGTTTCGGGGTCCCGAACTTATTTCCACGATTGATGAACCCCAGAGCGCATTTACGTGTCGGTCATAAATACTCGTAGTTTTGGCCGATTCTGGCTAGTTTCATGGACTATTACTCACTGTTTTGGTGTCGCGGAGTGATTTCCACGATTGACGAACCCCGGGGTGCGTTTACCTGTTGGTCATAAACACTCGCAGTTATTGCGGATTCTGCCTCATTTCATGGACTATTATTCACTGTTTTTGGGTCCCGGAGTGATTTCCACAATTGACGAACCCCGAGGTGCGTTTACATGTCCGTCGTCAACACTCACAACTTTGGCCAATTCTGACCCGTTTCGTGGACTATTACTCACCGTTTTGGGGTCCCGAAGCGATTTCCATAGTTCTTGAACCCCAATGTGCAATTAGATGTCGGTCATCAACACCCGTAGTTTTGGCCGATTCTGGGCTGTTTCATGAACTATTACTCACTGTTTTGGGGACCCGGACTAATTCCCACGATTGACAAACCCCGGGGTGCGTTTATGTGTCGGTCATAAACACTTGCAGTTTTGGCCGATTCTGGCCCGTTTCGTGGACAATTACTCACTGTTTCGGGGTCCCGGACTTATTTCCACGATTGATGAACCCTGGAGCGCATTTACGTGTCGGTCATAAATACTCATAGTTTTGGCCGATTCTGGCTAGTTTCATGGACTATTACTCACTGTTTTGGGGTCGTGGAGTGATTTCCACGATTGATGAACCCCGGGGTGCGTTTACGTGTCGGTCATAAATACTCGCAGTTTTGGCCGATTCTGGCCAGTTTCTTGGACTATTACTCACTCTTTTGGGGTCCCGAAGTGAATTCCACGATTGACGAATCTCGGGGTGCGTTTATGTGTTGGTCATAAACACTCGCAGTTATTGCGGATTCTGCCTCATTTCATGGACTATTATTCACTGTTTTTGGGTCCCGGAGTGATTTCCACAATTGACGAACCCCGAGGTGCGTTTACATGTCTGTCGTCAACACTCACAAGTTTGGCCAATTCTGACCCATTTCGTGGACTATTACTCACCGTTTTGGGGTCCCGAAGCGATTTCCATAGTTCTTGAACCCCAAGGTGCAATTACATGTCGGTCATCAACACCCGTAGTTTTGGCCGATTCTGGCCTGTTTCATGAACTATTACTCACTGTTTTGGGGACCCGGACTAATTCCCACGATTGACGAACCCCGGGGTGCGTTTATGTGTCGGTCATAAACACTTGCAGTTTTGGCCGATTCTGGCCCGTTTCATGGACAATTACTCACTGTTTCGGGGTCCCGGACTTATTTTCACGATTGATGTACCCCGGAGCGCATTTATGTGTCGGTCATAAATACTCGTAGTTTTGGCTGATTCTGGCTAGTTTCATGTACTATTACTCACTGTTTTGGGGTCGCGGAGTGATTTCCACGATTGATGAACCCCGGGGTGCGTTTACGTGTCGGTCATAAATACTCGCAGTTTTGGCCGATTCTGGACAGTTTCTTGGACTATTACTCACTGTTTTGGGGTCCCGAAGTGATTTCCACGATTGACGAACCCCGGCGTGCGTTTACGTGTCGGTCATCAACACCCGCAGTTTTGGCCGATTCTGCCTCGTTTCGTGGACTATTATTCACTGTTTTTGGGTCCCGGAGTGATTTCCACAATTGACGAACCCCAAGGTGCGTTTACATGTCCGTCGTCAACACTCACAACTTTGGCCAATTCTGACCCGCTTCATGGACTATTACTCACCGTTTTGGGGTCCCGAAGCGATTTCCATAGTTCTTGAACCCCAAGGTGCAATTACATGTCGGTCATCAACACCCGTAGTTTTGGCCGATTCTGGCCCGTTTCATGAACTATTACTCACTGTTTTGGGGACCCGGAGTAATTCCCACGATTGACGAACCCCGGGGTGCGTTTATGTGTCGGTCATAAACACATGCAGTTTTGGCCGATTCTGGCCCGTTTCATGGACAATTACTCACTGTTTCGGGGTCCCGAACTTATTTCCACGATTGATGAACCCCAGAGCGCATTTACGTGTCGGTCATAAATACTCGTAGTTTTGGCCGATTCTGGCTAGTTTCATGGACTATTACTCACTGTTTTGGTGTCGCGGAGTGATTTCCACGATTGACGAACCCCGGGGTGCGTTTACCTGTTGGTCATAAACACTCGCAGTTATTGCGGATTCTGCCTCATTTCATGGACTATTATTCACTGTTTTTGGGTCCCGGAGTGATTTCCACAATTGACGAACCCCGAGGTGCGTTTACATGTCCGTCGCCAACACTCACAACTTTGGCCGATTCTGACCCGTTTCGTGGACTATTACTCACCGTTTTGGGGTCCCGAAGCGATTTCCATAGTTCTTGAACCCCAAAGTGCAATCACATGTCGGTCATCAACACCCATAGTTTTGGCCGATTCTGGCCCGTTTCATGAACTATTACTCACTGTTTTGGGGACCCGCACTAATTCCCATGATTGACGAACCCCAGGGTGCGTTTATGTGTCGGTCATAAACACTTGCAGTTTTGGCCGATTCTGGCCCGTTTCATGGACAATTACTCACTGTTTCGGGGTCCCAGACTTATTTCCACGATTGATGAACCCCGGAGCGCATTTACGTGTCGGTCATAAATACTCGTAGTTTTGGCTGATTCTGGCTAGTTTCATGGACTATTACTCACTGTTTTGGGGCCGCGGAGTGATTTCCACGATTGACGAACCCCGGGGTGCGTTTACGTGTCGGTCATCAACACTCGCAGTTTTGGCCGATTATGACAAGTTTCATGGACTATTACTCACTGTTTTGGGGTCCGTGAGTGATTTCCATGATTGACCAATCCTGGGGTGTGTTTACGTGTCGGTCATCAACACCCGCAGTTTTGGCCGATTCTGGCTCGTTTCGTGGACTATTATTCACTGTTTTTGGGTCCCGGATTGATTTCCACTATTGACGAACCCCGAGGTGCGTTTACATGTCCGTCATCAACACTCACAACTCTGGCAAATTCTGACCCGTTTCGTGGACTATTACTCACCGTTTTAGGGTCCCGGACTTATTTGCACGATTGATGAACCCTGGAGCGCGTTTATGTGTCGGTCATAAATACTCGCAGTTTTGGCCGATTCTGGCCAGTTTCTTGGACTATTACTCACTGTTTTGGGGTCCCGAAGTGATTTCCACGATTGACGAACCCTGGGGTGCGTTTACGTGTTGTTCATAAACACTCGCAGTTATTGCGGATTCTGCCTCATTTCATGGACTATTATTCACTGTTTTTGGGTCCCGGAGTGATTTCCACAATTGACGAACCCCGAGGTGCGTTTACATGTCCGTCGTCAACACGCACAACTTTGGCCAATTCTGACCCGTTTCGTGGACTATTACTCACCGTTTTGGGGTCCCGAAGCGATTTCCATAGTTCTTGAACCCCAATGTGCAATTAGATGTCGGTCATCAACACCCGTAGTTTTGGCCGATTCTGGGCCGTTTCATGAACTATTACTCACTGTTTTGGGGACCCGGACTAATTCCCACGATTGACGAACCCCGGGGTGCGTTTATGTGTCGGTCATAAACACTTGCAGTTTTGGCCGATTCTGGCCCGTTTCGTGGACAATTACTCACTGTTTCGGGGTCCCGGACTTATTTCCACCATTGATGAACCCTGGAGCGCATTTACGTGTCGGTCATAAATACTCATAGTTTTGGCCGATTCTGGCTAGTTTCATGGACTATTACTCACTGTTTTGGGGTCGTGGAGTGATTTCCACGATTGATGAACCCCGGGGTGCGTTTACGTGTCGGTCATAAATACTCGCAGTTTTGGCCGATTCTGGCCAGTTTCATGGAATATTACTCACTGTTTTGGTGTCGCGGAGTGATTTCCACGATTGACGAACCCTGGGGTGCGTTTACCTGTTGGTCATAAACACTCGCAGTTATTGCGGATTCTGCCTCATTTCATGGACTATTATTCACTGTTTTTGGGTCCCGGAGTGATTTCCACAATTGACGAACCCCGAGCTGCGTTTACATGTCTGTCGTCAACACTCACAAGTTTGGCCAATTCTGACCCGTTTCGTGGACTATTACTCACCGTTTTGGGGTCCCGAAGCGATTTCCATAGTTCTTGAACCCCAAGGTGCAATTACATGTCGGTCATCAACACCCGTAGTTTTGGCCGATTCTGGCCTGTTTCATGAACTATTACTCACTGTTTTGGGGACCCGGACTAATTCCCACGATTGACGAACCCCGGGGTGCGTTTATGTGTCGGTCATAAACACTTGCAGTTTTGGCCGATTCTGGCCCGTTTCATGGACAATTACTCACTGTTTCGGGGTCCCGGACTTATTTTCACGATTGATGTACCCCGGAGCGCATTTATGTGTCGGTCATAAATACTCGTAGTTTTGGCTGATTCTGGCTAGTTTCATGTACTATTACTCACTGTTTTGGGGTCGCGGAGTGATTTCCACGATTGATGAACCCCGGGGTGCGTTTACGTGTCGGTCATAAATACTCGCAGTTTTGGCCGATTCTGGACAGTTTCTTGGACTATTACTCACTGTTTTGGGGTCCCGAAGTGATTTCCACGATTGACGAACCCCGGCGTGCGTTTACGTGTCGGTCATCAACACCCGCAGTTTTGGCCGATTCTGCCTCGTTTCGTGGACTATTATTCACTGTTTTTGGGTCCCGGAGTGATTTCCACAATTGACGAACCCCAAGGTGCGTTTACATGTCCGTCGTCAACACTCACAACTTTGGCCAATTCTGACCCGCTTCATGGACTATTACTCACCGTTTTGGGGTCCCGAAGCGATTTCCATAGTTCTTGAACCCCAAGGTGCAATTACATGTCGGTCATCAACACCCGTAGTTTTGGCCGATTCTGGCCCGTTTCATGAACTATTACTCACTGTTTTGGGGACCCGGAGTAATTCCCACGATTGACGAACCCCGGGGTGCGTTTATGTGTCGGTCATAAACACATGCAGTTTTGGCCGATTCTGGCCCGTTTCATGGACAATTACTCACTGTTTCGGGGTCCCGAACTTATTTCCACGATTGATGAACCCCAGAGCGCATTTACGTGTCGGTCATAAATACTCGTAGTTTTGGCCGATTCTGGCTAGTTTCATGGACTATTACTCACTGTTTTGGTGTCGCGGAGTGATTTCCACGATTGACGAACCCCGGGGTGCGTTTACCTGTTGGTCATAAACACTCGCAGTTATTGCGGATTCTGCCTCATTTCATGGACTATTATTCACTGTTTTTGGGTCCCGGAGTGATTTCCACAATTGACGAACCCCGAGGTGCGTTTACATGTCCGTCGCCAACACTCACAACTTTGGCCGATTCTGACCCGTTTCGTGGACTATTACTCACCGTTTTGGGGTCCCGAAGCGATTTCCATAGTTCTTGAACCCCAAAGTGCAATCACATGTCGGTCATCAACACCCATAGTTTTGGCCGATTCTGGCCCGTTTCATGAACTATTACTCACTGTTTTGGGGACCCGCACTAATTCCCATGATTGACGAACCCCAGGGTGCGTTTATGTGTCGGTCATAAACACTTGCAGTTTTGGCCGATTCTGGCCCGTTTCATGGACAATTACTCACTGTTTCGGGGTCCCAGACTTATTTCCACGATTGATGAACCCCGGAGCGCATTTACGTGTCGGTCATAAATACTCGTAGTTTTGGCTGATTCTGGCTAGTTTCATGGACTATTACTCACTGTTTTGGGGCCGCGGAGTGATTTCCACGATTGACGAACCCCGGGGTGCGTTTACGTGTCGGTCATCAACACTCGCAGTTTTGGCCGATTATGACAAGTTTCATGGACTATTACTCACTGTTTTGGGGTCCGTGAGTGATTTCCATGATTGACCAATCCTGGGGTGTGTTTACGTGTCGGTCATCAACACCCGCAGTTTTGGCCGATTCTGGCTCGTTTCGTGGACTATTATTCACTGTTTTTGGGTCCCGGATTGATTTCCACTATTGACGAACCCCGAGGTGCGTTTACATGTCCGTCATCAACACTCACAACTCTGGCAAATTCTGACCCGTTTCGTGGACTATTACTCACCGTTTTAGGGTCCCGGACTTATTTGCACGATTGATGAACCCTGGAGCGCGTTTATGTGTCGGTCATAAATACTCGCAGTTTTGGCCGATTCTGGCCAGTTTCTTGGACTATTACTCACTGTTTTGGGGTCCCGAAGTGATTTCCACGATTGACAAACCCTGGGGTGCGTTTACGTGTTGTTCATAAACACTCGCAGTTATTGCGGATTCTGCCTCATTTCATGGACTATTATTCACTGTTTTTGGGTCCCGGAGTGATTTCCACAATTGACGAACCCCGAGGTGCGTTTACATGTCCGTCGTCAACACGCACAACTTTGGCCAATTCTGACCCGTTTCGTGGACTATTACTCACCGTTTTGGGGTCCCGAAGCGATTTCCATAGTTCTTGAACCCCAATGTGCAATTAGATGTCGGTCATCAACACCCGTAGTTTTGGCCGATTCTGGGCCGTTTCATGAACTATTACTCACTGTTTTGGGGACCCGGACTAATTCCCACGATTGACGAACCCCGGGGTGCGTTTATGTGTCGGTCATAAACACTTGCAGTTTTGGCCGATTCTGGCCCGTTTCGTGGACAATTACTCACTGTTTCGGGGTCCCGGACTTATTTCCACCATTGATGAACCCTGGAGCGCATTTACGTGTCGGTCATAAATACTCATAGTTTTGGCCGATTCTGGCTAGTTTCATGGACTATTACTCACTGTTTTGGGGTCGTGGAGTGATTTCCACGATTGATGAACCCCGGGGTGCGTTTACGTGTCGGTCATAAATACTCGCAGTTTTGGCCGATTCTGGCCAGTTTCATGGAATATTACTCACTGTTTTGGTGTCGCGGAGTGATTTCCACGATTGACGAACCCTGGGGTGCGTTTACCTGTTGGTCATAAACACTCGCAGTTATTGCGGATTCTGCCTCATTTCATGGACTATTATTCACTGTTTTTGGGTCCCGGAGTGATTTCCACAATTGACGAACCCCGAGGTGCGTTTACATGTCTGTCGTCAACACTCACAAGTTTGGCCAATTCTGACCCGTTTCGTGGACTATTACTCACCGTTTTGGGGTCCCGAAGCGATTTCCATAGTTCTTGAACCCCAAGGTGCAATTACATGTCGGTCATCAACACCCGTAGTTTTGGCCGATTCTGGCCTGTTTCATGAACTATTACTCACTGTTTTGGGGACCCGGACTAATTCCCACGATTGACGAACCCCGGGGTGCGTTTATGTGTCGGTCATAAACACTTGCAGTTTTGGCCGATTCTGGCCCGTTTCGTGGACAATTACTCACTGTTTCGGGGTCCCGAACTTATTTCCACGATTGATGAACCCCGGAGCGCATTTACGTGTCGGTCATAAATACTCGTAGTTTTGGCCGATTCTGGCTAGTTTCATGGACTATTACTCACTGTTTTGGTGTCGCGGAGTGATTTCCACGATTGACGAACCCCGGGGTGCGTTTACCTGTTGGTCATAAACACTCGCAGTTATTGCGGATTCTGCCTCATTTCATGGACTATTATTCACTGTTTTTGGGTCCCGGAGTGATTTCCACAATTGACGAACCCCGAGGTGCGTTTACATGTCCGTCGTCAACACTCACAACTTTGGCCAATTCTGACCCGTTTCGTGGACTATTACTCACCGTTTTGGGGTCCCGAAGCGATTTCCATAGTTCTTGAACCCCAATGTGCAATTAGATGTCGGTCATCAACACCCGTAGTTTTGGCCGATTCTGGGCCGTTTCATGAACTATTACTCACTGTTTTGGGGACCCGGACTAATTCCCACGATTGACGAACCCCGGGGTGCGTTTATGTGTCGGTCATAAACACTTGCAGTTTTGGCCGATTCTGGCCCGTTTCGTGGACAATTACTCACTGTTTCGGGGTCCCGGACTTATTTCCACGATTGATGAACCCTGGAGCGCATTTACGTGTCGGTCATAAATACTCATAGTTTTGGCCGATTCTGGCTAGTTTCATGGACTATTACTCACTGTTTTGGGGTCGTGGAATGATTTCCACGATTGATGAACCCCGGGGTGCGTTTACGTGTCGGTCATAAATACTCGCAGTTTTGGCCGATTCTGGCCAGTTTCTTGGACTATTACTCACTGTTTTGGGGTCCCGAAGTGAATTCCACGATTGACGAATCTCGGGGTGCGTTTATGTGTTGGTCATAAACACTCGCAGTTATTGCGGATTCTGCCTCATTTCATGGACTATTATTCACTGTTTTTGGGTCCCGGAGTGATTTCCACAATTGACGAACCCCGAGGTGCGTTTACATGTCTGTCGTCAACACTCACAAGTTTGGCCAATTCTGACCCGTTTCGTGGACTATTACTCACCGTTTTGGGGTCCCGAAGCGATTTCCATAGTTCTTGAACCCCAAGGTGCAATTACATGTCGGTCATCAACACCCGTAGTTTTGGCCGATTCTGGCCTGTTTCATGAACTATTACTCACTGTTTTGGGGACCCGGACTTATTTTCACGATTGATGTACCCCGGAGCGCATTTATGTGTCGGTCATAAATACTCGTAGTTTTGGCTGATTCTGGCTAGTTTCATGTACTATTACTCACTGTTTTGGGGTCGCGGAGTGATTTCCACGATTGATGAACCCCGGGGTGCGTTTACGTGTCGGTCATAAATACTCGCAGTTTTGGCCGATTCTGGCCAGTTTCTTGGACTATTACTCACTGTTTTGGGGTCCCGAAGTGATTTCCACGATTGACGAACCCCGGCGTGCGTTTACGTGTCGGTCATCAACACCCGCAGTTTTGGCCGATTCTGCCTCGTTTCGTGGACTATTATTCACTGTTTTTGGGTCCCGGAGTGATTTCCACAATTGACGAACCCCGAGGTGCGTTTACATGTCCGTCGTCAACACTCACAACTTTGGCCAATTCTGACCCGCTTCATGGACTATTACTCACCGTTTTGGGGTCCCGAAGCGATTTCCATAGTTCTTGAACCCCAAGGTGCAATTACATGTCGGTCATCAACACCCGTAGTTTTGGCCGATTCTGGGCCGTTTCATGAACTATTACTCACTGTTTTGGGGACCCGGACTAATTCCCACGATTGACGAACCCCGGGGTGCGTTTATGTGTCGGTCATAAACACTTGCAGTTTTGGCCGATTCTGGCCCGTTTCGTGGACAATTACTCACTGTTTCGGGGTCCCGGACTTATTTCCACGATTGATGAACCCTGGAGCGCATTTACGTGTCGGTCATAAATACTCATAGTTTTGGCCGATTCTGGCTAGTTTCATGGACTATTACTCACTGTTTTGGGGTCGTGGAGTGATTTCCACGATTGACGAACCCCGGGGTGCGTTTACGTGTCGGTCATAAATACTCGCAGTTTTGGCCGATTCTGGCCAGTTTCATGGACTATTACTCACTGTTTTGGTGTCGCGGAGTGATTTCCACGATTGACGAACCCTGGGGTGCGTTTACCTGTTGGTCATAAACACTCGCAGTTATTGCGGATTCTGCCTCATTTCATGGACTATTATTCACTGTTTTTGGGTCCCGGAGTGATTTCCACAATTGACGAACCCCGAGGTGCGTTTACATGCCTGTCGTCAACACTCACAAGTTTGGCCAATTCTGACCCGTTTCGTGGACTATTACTCACCGTTTTGGGGTCCCGAAGCGATTTCCATAGTTCTTGAACCCCAAGGTGCAATTACATGTCGGTCATCAACACCCGTAGTTTTGGCAGATTCTGGCCTGTTTCATGAACTATTACTCACTGTTTTGGGGACCCGGACTAATTCCCACGATTGACGAACCCCGGGGTGCGTTTATGTGTCGGTCATAAACACTTGCAGTTTTGGCCGATTCTGGCCCGTTTCGTGGACAATTACTCACTGTTTCGGGGTCCCGAACTTATTTCCACGATTGATGAACCCCGGAGCGCATTTACGTGTCGGTCATAAATACTCGTAGTTTTGGCCGATTCTGGCTAGTTTCATGGACTATTACTCACTGTTTTGGTGTCGCGGAGTGATTTCCACGATTGACGAACCCCGGGGTGCGTTTACCTGTTGGTCATAAACACTCGCAGTTATTGCGGATTCTGCCTCATTTCATGGACTATTATTCACTGTTTTTGGGTCCCGGAGTGATTTCCACAATTGACGAACCCCGAGGTGCGTTTACATGTCCGTCGTCAACACTCACAAGTTTGGCCAATTCTGACCCGTTTCGTGGACTATTACTCACCGTTTTGGGGTCCCGAAGCGATTTCCATAGTTCTTGAACCCCAATGTGCAATTAGATGTCGGTCATCAACACCCGTAGTTTTGGCCGATTCTGGGCCGTTTCATGAACTATTACTCACTGTTTTGGGGACCCGGACTAATTCCCACGATTGACGAACCCCGGGGTGCGTTTATGTGTCGGTCATAAACACTTGCAGTTTTGGCCGATTCTGGCCCGTTTCGTGGACAATTACTCACTGTTTCGGGGTCCCGGACTTATTTCCACGATTGATGAACCCTGGAGCGCATTTACGTGTCGGTCATAAATACTCATAGTTTTGGCCGATTCTGGCTAGTTTCATGGACTATTACTCACTGTTTTGGGGTCGTGGAATGATTTCCACGATTGATGAACCCCGGGGTGCGTTTACGTGTCGGTCATAAATACTCGCAGTTTTGGCCGATTCTGGCCAGTTTCTTGGACTATTACTCACTGTTTTGGGGTCCCGAAGTGAATTCCACGATTGACGAATCTCGGGGTGCGTTTATGTGTTGGTCATAAACACTCGCAGTTATTGCGGATTCTGCCTCATTTCATGGACTATTATTCACTGTTTTTGGGTCCCGGAGTGATTTCCACAATTGACGAACCCCGAGGTGCGTTTACATGTCTGTCGTCAACACTCACAAGTTTGGCCAATTCTGACCCGTTTCGTGGACTATTACTCACCGTTTTGGGGTCCCGAAGCGATTTCCATAGTTCTTGAACCCCAAGGTGCAATTACATGTCGGTCATCAACACCCGTAGTTTTGGCCGATTCTGGCCTGTTTCATGAACTATTACTCACTGTTTTGGGGACCCGGACTTATTTTCACGATTGATGTACCCCGGAGCGCATTTATGTGTCGGTCATAAATACTCGTAGTTTTGGCTGATTCTGGCTAGTTTCATGTACTATTACTCACTGTTTTGGGGTCGCGGAGTGATTTCCACGATTGATGAACCCCGGGGTGCGTTTACGTGTCGGTCATAAATACTCGCAGTTTTGGCCGATTCTGGCCAGTTTCTTGGACTATTACTCACTGTTTTGGGGTCCCGAAGTGATTTCCACGATTGACGAACCCCGGCGTGCGTTTACGTGTCGGTCATCAACACCCGCAGTTTTGGCCGATTCTGCCTCGTTTCGTGGACTATTATTCACTGTTTTTGGGTCCCGGAGTGATTTCCACAATTGACGAACCCCGAGGTGCGTTTACATGTCCGTCGTCAACACTCACAACTTTGGCCAATTCTGACCCGCTTCATGGACTATTACTCACCGTTTTGGGGTCCCGAAGCGATTTCCATAGTTCTTGAACCCCAAGGTGCAATTACATGTCGGTCATCAACACCCGTAGTTTTGGCCGATTCTGGGCCGTTTCATGAACTATTACTCACTGTTTTGGGGACCCGGACTAATTCCCACGATTGACGAACCCCGGGGTGCGTTTATGTGTCGGTCATAAACACTTGCAGTTTTGGCCGATTCTGGCCCGTTTCGTGGACAATTACTCACTGTTTCGGGGTCCCGGACTTATTTCCACGATTGATGAACCCTGGAGCGCATTTACGTGTCGGTCATAAATACTCATAGTTTTGGCCGATTCTGGCTAGTTTCATGGACTATTACTCACTGTTTTGGGGTCGTGGAGTGATTTCCACGATTGACGAACCCCGGGGTGCGTTTACGTGTCGGTCATAAATACTCGCAGTTTTGGCCGATTCTGGCCAGTTTCATGGACTATTACTCACTGTTTTGGTGTCGCGGAGTGATTTCCACGATTGACGAACCCTGGGGTGCGTTTACCTGTTGGTCATAAACACTCGCAGTTATTGCGGATTCTGCCTCATTTCATGGACTATTATTCACTGTTTTTGGGTCCCGGAGTGATTTCCACAATTGACGAACCCCGAGGTGCGTTTACATGCCTGTCGTCAACACTCACAAGTTTGGCCAATTCTGACCCGTTTCGTGGACTATTACTCACCGTTTTGGGGTCCCGAAGCGATTTCCATAGTTCTTGAACCCCAAGGTGCAATTACATGTCGGTCATCAACACCCGTAGTTTTGGCAGATTCTGGCCTGTTTCATGAACTATTACTCACTGTTTTGGGGACCCGGACTAATTCCCACGATTGACTAACCCCGGGGTGCGTTTATGTGTCGGTCATAAACACTTGCAGTTTTGGCCGATTCTGGCCCGTTTCGTGGACAATTACTCACTGTTTCGGGGTCCCGAACTTATTTCCACGATTGATGAACCCCGGAGCGCATTTACGTGTCGGTCATAAATACTCGTAGTTTTGGCCGATTCTGGCTAGTTTCATGGACTATTACTCACTGTTTTGGTGTCGCGGAGTGATTTCCACGATTGACGAACCCCGGGGTGCGTTTACCTGTTGGTCATAAACACTCGCAGTTATTGCGGATTCTGCCTCATTTCATGGACTATTATTCACTGTTTTTGGGTCCCGGAGTGATTTCCACAATTGACGAACCCCGAGGTGCGTTTACATGTCCGTCGCCAACACTCACAACTTTGGCCGATTCTGACCCGTTTCGTGGACTATTACTCACCGTTTTGGTGTCCCGAAGCGATTTCCATAGTTCTTGAACCCCAAGGTGCAATTACATGTCGGTCATCAACACCCGTAGTTTTGGCAGATTCTGGCCTGTTTCATGAACTATTACTCACTGTTTTGGGGACCCGGACTAATTCCCACGATTGACGAACCCCGGGGTGCGTTTATGTGTCGGTCATAAACACTTGCAGTTTTGGCCGATTCTGGCCCGTTTCGTGGACAATTACTCACTGTTTCGGGGTCCCGAACTTATTTCCACGATTGATGAACCCCGGAGCGCATTTACGTGTCGGTCATAAATACTCGTAGTTTTGGCCGATTCTGGCTAGTTTCATGGACTATTACTCACTGTTTTGGTGTCGCGGAGTGATTTCCACGATTGACGAACCCCGGGGTGCGTTTACCTGTTGGTCATAAACACTCGCAGTTATTGCGGATTCTGCCTCATTTCATGGACTATTATTCACTGTTTTTGGGTCCCGGAGTGATTTCCACAATTGACGAACCCCGAGGTGCGTTTACATGTCCGTCGTCAACACTCACAAGTTTGGCCAATTCTGACCCGTTTCGTGGACTATTACTCACCGTTTTGGGGTCCCGAAGCGATTTCCATAGTTCTTGAACCCCAATGTGCAATTAGATGTCGGTCATCAACACCCGTAGTTTTGGCCGATTCTGGGCCGTTTCATGAACTATTACTCACTGTTTTGGGGACCCGGACTAATTCCCACGATTGACGAACCCCGGGGTGCGTTTATGTGTCGGTCATAAACACTTGCAGTTTTGGCCGATTCTGGCCCGTTTCGTGGACAATTACTCACTGTTTCGGGGTCCCGGACTTATTTCCACGATTGATGAACCCTGGAGCGCATTTACGTGTCGGTCATAAATACTCATAGTTTTGGCCGATTCTGGCTAGTTTCATGGACTATTACTCACTGTTTTGGGGTCGTGGAATGATTTCCACGATTGATGAACCCCGGGGTGCGTTTACGTGTCGGTCATAAATACTCGCAGTTTTGGCCGATTCTGGCCAGTTTCTTGGACTATTACTCACTGTTTTGGGGTCCCGAAGTGAATTCCACGATTGACGAATCTCGGGGTGCGTTTATGTGTTGGTCATAAACACTCGCAGTTATTGCGGATTCTGCCTCATTTCATGGACTATTATTCACTGTTTTTGGGTCCCGGAGTGATTTCCACAATTGACGAACCCCGAGGTGCGTTTACATGTCTGTCGTCAACACTCACAAGTTTGGCCAATTCTGACCCGTTTCGTGGACTATTACTCACCGTTTTGGGGTCCCGAAGCGATTTCCATAGTTCTTGAACCCCAAGGTGCAATTACATGTCGGTCATCAACACCCGTAGTTTTGGCCGATTCTGGCCTGTTTCATGAACTATTACTCACTGTTTTGGGGACCCGGACTTATTTTCACGATTGATGTACCCCGGAGCGCATTTATGTGTCGGTCATAAATACTCGTAGTTTTGGCTGATTCTGGCTAGTTTCATGTACTATTACTCACTGTTTTGGGGTCGCGGAGTGATTTCCACGATTGATGAACCCCGGGGTGCGTTTACGTGTCGGTCATAAATACTCGCAGTTTTGGCCGATTCTGGCCAGTTTCTTGGACTATTACTCACTGTTTTGGGGTCCCGAAGTGATTTCCACGATTGACGAACCCCGGCGTGCGTTTACGTGTCGGTCATCAACACCCGCAGTTTTGGCCGATTCTGCCTCGTTTCGTGGACTATTATTCACTGTTTTTGGGTCCCGGAGTGATTTCCACAATTGACGAACCCCGAGGTGCGTTTACATGTCCGTCGTCAACACTCACAACTTTGGCCAATTCTGACCCGCTTCATGGACTATTACTCACCGTTTTGGGGTCCCGAAGCGATTTCCATAGTTCTTGAACCCCAAGGTGCAATTACATGTCGGTCATCAACACCCGTAGTTTTGGCCGATTCTGGGCCGTTTCATGAACTATTACTCACTGTTTTGGGGACCCGGACTAATTCCCACGATTGACGAACCCCGGGGTGCGTTTATGTGTCGGTCATAAACACTTGCAGTTTTGGCCGATTCTGGCCCGTTTCGTGGACAATTACTCACTGTTTCGGGGTCCCGGACTTATTTCCACGATTGATGAACCCTGGAGCGCATTTACGTGTCGGTCATAAATACTCATAGTTTTGGCCGATTCTGGCTAGTTTCATGGACTATTACTCACTGTTTTGGGGTCGTGGAGTGATTTCCACGATTGACGAACCCCGGGGTGCGTTTACGTGTCGGTCATAAATACTCGCAGTTTTGGCCGATTCTGGCCAGTTTCATGGACTATTACTCACTGTTTTGGTGTCGCGGAGTGATTTCCACGATTGACGAACCCTGGGGTGCGTTTACCTGTTGGTCATAAACACTCGCAGTTATTGCGGATTCTGCCTCATTTCATGGACTATTATTCACTGTTTTTGGGTCCCGGAGTGATTTCCACAATTGACGAACCCCGAGGTGCGTTTACATGCCTGTCGTCAACACTCACAAGTTTGGCCAATTCTGACCCGTTTCGTGGACTATTACTCACCGTTTTGGGGTCCCGAAGCGATTTCCATAGTTCTTGAACCCCAAGGTGCAATTACATGTCGGTCATCAACACCCGTAGTTTTGGCAGATTCTGGCCTGTTTCATGAACTATTACTCACTGTTTTGGGGACCCGGACTAATTCCCACGATTGACTAACCCCGGGGTGCGTTTATGTGTCGGTCATAAACACTTGCAGTTTTGGCCGATTCTGGCCCGTTTCGTGGACAATTACTCACTGTTTCGGGGTCCCGAACTTATTTCCACGATTGATGAACCCCGGAGCGCATTTACGTGTCGGTCATAAATACTCGTAGTTTTGGCCGATTCTGGCTAGTTTCATGGACTATTACTCACTGTTTTGGTGTCGCGGAGTGATTTCCACGATTGACGAACCCCGGGGTGCGTTTACCTGTTGGTCATAAACACTCGCAGTTATTGCGGATTCTGCCTCATTTCATGGACTATTATTCACTGTTTTTGGGTCCCGGAGTGATTTCCACAATTGACGAACCCCGAGGTGCGTTTACATGTCCGTCGCCAACACTCACAACTTTGGCCGATTCTGACCCGTTTCGTGGACTATTACTCACCGTTTTGGTGTCCCGAAGCGATTTCCATAGTTCTTGAACCCCAAAGTGCAATCACATGTCGGTCATCAACACCCATAGTTTTGGCCGATTCTGGCCCGTTTCATGAACTATTACTCACTGTTTTGGGGACCCGCACTAATTCCCATGATTGACGAACCCCAGGGTGCGTTTATGTGTCGGTCATAAACACTTGCAGTTTTGGCCGATTCTGGCCCGTTTCATGGACAATTACTCACTGTTTCGGGGTCCCAGACTTATTTCCACGATTGATGAACCCCGGAGCGCATTTACGTGTCGGTCATAAATACTCGTAGTTTTGGCTGATTCTGGCTAGTTTCATGGACTATTACTCACTGTTTTGGGGCCGCGGAGTGATTTCCACGATTGACGAACCCCGGGGTGCGTTTACGTGTCGGTCATCAACACTCGCAGTTTTGGCCGATTCTGGCCTGTTTCATGGACTATTACTGATTGTTTTGGTGTCCCGGACTGATTTCCACGATTGACGAACCCCGGGGTGCGTTTACGTGTCGATCATAAACACTCGCAGTTTTGGCCGATTATGACAAGTTTCATGGACTATTACTCACTGTTTTGGGGTCCGTGAGTGATTTCCATGATTGACCAATCCTGGGGTGTGTTTACGTGTCGGTCATCAACACCCGCAGTTTTGGCCGATTCTGGCTCGTTTCGTGGACTATTATTCACTGTTTTTGGGTCCCGGATTGATTTCCACTATTGACGAACCCCGAGGTGCGTTTACATGTCCGTCATCAACACTCACAACTCTGGCAAATTCTGACCCGTTTCGTGGACTATTACTCACCGTTTTAGGGTCCCGGACTTATTTGCACGATTGATGAACCCTAGAGCGCGTTTATGTGTCGGTCATAAATACTCGCAGTTTTGGCCGATTCTGGCCAGTTTCTTGGACTATTACTCACTGTTTTGGGGTCCCGAAGTGATTTCCACGATTGACGAACCCTGGGGTGCGTTTACGTGTTGTTCATAAACACTCGCAGTTATTGCGGATTCTGCCTCATTTCATGGACTATTATTCACTGTTTTTGGGTCCCGGAGTGATTTCCACAATTGACGAACCCCGAGGTGCGTTTACATGTCCGTCGTCAACACGCACAACTTTGGCCAATTCTGACCCGTTTCGTGGACTATTACTCACCGTTTTGGGGTCCCGAAGCGATTTCCATACTTCTTGAACCCCAATGTGCAATTAGATGTCGGTCATCAACACCCGTAGTTTTGGCCGATTCTGGGCCGTTTCATGAACTATTACTCACTGTTTTGGGGACCCGGACTAATTCCCACGATTGACGAACCCCGGGGTGCGTTTATGTGTCGGTCATAAACACTTGCAGTTTTGGCCGATTCTGGCCCGTTTCGTGGACAATACTCACTGTTTCGGGGTCCCGGACTTATTTCCACGATTGATGAACCCTGGAGCGCATTTACGTGTCGGTCATAAATACTCATAGTTTTGGCCGATTCTGGTTAGTTTCATGGACTATTACTCACTGTTTTGGGGTCGTGGAGTGATTTCCACGATTGATGAACCCCGGGGTGCGTTTACGTGTCGGTCATAAATACTCGCAGTTTTGGCCGATTCTGGCCAGTTTCATGGACTATTACTCACTGTTTTGGTGTCGCGGAGTGATTTCCACGATTGACGAACCCTGGGGTGCGTTTACCTGTTGGTCATAAACACTCGCAGTTATTGCGGATTCTGCCTCATTTCATGGACTATTATTCACTGTTTTTGGGTCCCGGAGTGATTTCCACAATTGACGAACCCCGAGGTGCGTTTACATGTCCGTCGCCAACACTCACAACTTTGGCCGATTCTGACCCGTTTCGTGGACTATTACTCACCGTTTTGGGGTCCCGAAGCGATTTCCATAGTTCTTGAACCCCAAAGTGCAATCACATGTCGGTCATCAACACCCATAGTTTTGGCCGATTCTGGCCCGTTTCATGAACTATTACTCACTGTTTTGGGGACCCGCACTAATTCCCATGATTGACGAACCCCAGGGTGCGTTTATGTGTCGGTCATAAACACTTGCAGTTTTGGCCGATTCTGGCCCGTTTCATGGACAATTACTCACTGTTTCGGGGTCCCAGACTTATTTCCACGATTGATGAACCCCGGAGCGCATTTACGTGTCGGTCATAAATACTCGTAGTTTTGGCTGATTCTGGCTAGTTTCATTGACTATTACTCACTGTTTTGGGGCCGCGGAGTGATTTCCACGATTGACGAACCCCGGGGTGCGTTTACGTGTCGGTCATCAACACTCGCAGTTTTGGCCGATTCTGGCCTGTTTCATGGACTATTACTGATTGTTTTGGTGTCCCGGACTGATTTCCACGATTGACGAACCCCGGGGTGCGTTTACGTGTCGATCATAAACACTCGCAGTTTTGGCCGATTATGACAAGTTTCATGGACTATTACTCACTGTTTTGGGGTCCGTGAGTGATTTCCATGATTGACCAATCCTGGGGTGTGTTTACGTGTCGGTCATCAACACCCGCAGTTTTGGCCGATTCTGGCTCGTTTCGTGGACTATTATTCACTGTTTTTGGGTCCCGGATTGATTTCCACTATTGACGAACCCCGAGGTGCGTTTACATGTCCGTCATCAACACTCACAACTCTGGCAAATTCTGACCCGTTTCGTGGACTATTACTCACCGTTTTAGGGTCCCGAACTTATTTGCACGATTGATGAACCCTAGAGCGCGTTTATGTGTCGGTCATAAATACTCGCAGTTTTGGCCGATTCTGGCCAGTTTCTTGGACTATTACTCACTGTTTTGGGGTCCCGAAGTGATTTCCACGATTGACGAACCCTGGGGTGCGTTTACGTGTTGTTCATAAACACTCGCAGTTATTGCGGATTCTGCCTCATTTCATGGACTATTATTCACTGTTTTTGGGTCCCGGAGTGATTTCCACAATTGACGAACCCCGAGGTGCGTTTACATGTCCGTCGTCAACACGCACAACTTTGGCCAATTCTGACCCGTTTCGTGGACTATTACTCACCGTTTTGGGGTCCCGAAGCGATTTCCATAGTTCTTGAACCCCAATGTGCAATTAGATGTCGGTCATCAACACCCGTAGTTTTGGCCGATTCTGGGCCGTTTCATGAACTATTACTCACTGTTTTGGGGACCCGGACTAATTCCCACGATTGACGAACCCCGGGGTGCGTTTATGTGTCGGTCATAAACACTTGCAGTTTTGGCCGATTCTGGCCCGTTTCGTGGACAATACTCACTGTTTCGGGGTCCCGGACTTATTTCCACGATTGATGAACCCTGGAGCGCATTTACGTGTCGGTCATAAATACTCATAGTTTTGGCCGATTCTGGTTAGTTTCATGGACTATTACTCACTGTTTTGGGGTCGTGGAGTGATTTCCACGATTGATGAACCCCGGGGTGCGTTTACGTGTCGGTCATAAATACTCGCAGTTTTGGCCGATTCTGGCCAGTTTCATGGACTATTACTCACTGTTTTGGTGTCGCGGAGTGATTTCCACGATTGACGAACCCTGGGGTGCGTTTACCTGTTGGTCATAAACACTCGCAGTTATTGCGGATTCTGCCTCATTTCATGGACTATTATTCACTGTTTTTGGGTCCCGGAGTGATTTCCACAATTGACGAACCCCGAGGTGCGTTTACATGTCTGTCCTCAACACTCACAAGTTTGGCCAATTCTGACCCGTTTCGTGGACTATTACTCACCGTTTTGGGGTCCCGAAGCGATTTCCATAGTTCTTGGACCCCAAGGTGCAATTACATGTCGGTCATCAACACCCGTAGTTTTGGCCGATTCTGGCCTGTTTCATGAACTATTACTCACTGTTTTGGGGACCCGGACTAATTCCCACGATTGACGAACCCCGGGGTGCGTTTATGTGTCGGTCATAAACACTTGCAGTTTTGGCCGATTCTGGCCCGTTTCGTGGACAATACTCACTGTTTCGGGGTCCCGGACTTATTTCCACGATTGATGAACCCTGGAGCGCATTTACGTGTCGGTCATAAATACTCATAGTTTTGGCCGATTCTGGTTAGTTTCATGGACTATTACTCACTGTTTTGGGGTCGTGGAGTGATTTCCACGATTGATGAACCCCGGGGTGCGTTTACGTGTCGGTCATAAATACTCGCAGTTTTGGCCGATTCTGGCCAGTTTCATGGACTATTACTCACTGTTTTGGTGTCGCGGAGTGATTTCCACGATTGACGAACCCTGGGGTGCGTTTACCTGTTGGTCATAAACACTCGCAGTTATTGCGGATTCTGCCTCATTTCATGGACTATTATTCACTGTTTTTGGGTCCCGGAGTGATTTCCACAATTGACGAACCCCGAGGTGCGTTTACATGTCCGTCGCCAACACTCACAACTTTGGCCGATTCTGACCCGTTTCGTGGACTATTACTCACCGTTTTGGGGTCCCGAAGCGATTTCCATAGTTCTTGAACCCCAAAGTGCAATCACATGTCGGTCATCAACACCCATAGTTTTGGCCGATTCTGGCCCGTTTCATGAACTATTACTCACTGTTTTGGGGACCCGCACTAATTCCCATGATTGACGAACCCCAGGGTGCGTTTATGTGTCGGTCATAAACACTTGCAGTTTTGGCCGATTCTGGCCCGTTTCATGGACAATTACTCACTGTTTCGGGGTCCCAGACTTATTTCCACGATTGATGAACCCCGGAGCGCATTTACGTGTCGGTCATAAATACTCGTAGTTTTGGCTGATTCTGGCTAGTTTCATTGACTATTACTCACTGTTTTGGGGCCGCGGAGTGATTTCCACGATTGACGAACCCCGGGGTGCGTTTACGTGTCGGTCATCAACACTCGCAGTTTTGGCCGATTCTGGCCTGTTTCATGGACTATTACTGATTGTTTTGGTGTCCCGGACTGATTTCCACGATTGACGAACCCCGGGGTGCGTTTACGTGTCGATCATAAACACTCGCAGTTTTGGCCGATTATGACAAGTTTCATGGACTATTACTCACTGTTTTGGGGTCCGTGAGTGATTTCCATGATTGACCAATCCTGGGGTGTGTTTACGTGTCGGTCATCAACACCCGCAGTTTTGGCCGATTCTGGCTCGTTTCGTGGACTATTATTCACTGTTTTTGGGTCCCGGATTGATTTCCACTATTGACGAACCCCGAGGTGCGTTTACATGTCCGTCATCAACACTCACAACTCTGGCAAATTCTGACCCGTTTCGTGGACTATTACTCACCGTTTTAGGGTCCCGAACTTATTTGCACGATTGATGAACCCTAGAGCGCGTTTATGTGTCGGTCATAAATACTCGCAGTTTTGGCCGATTCTGGCCAGTTTCTTGGACTATTACTCACTGTTTTGGGGTCCCGAAGTGATTTCCACGATTGACGAACCCTGGGGTGCGTTTACGTGTTGTTCATAAACACTCGCAGTTATTGCGGATTCTGCCTCATTTCATGGACTATTATTCACTGTTTTTGGGTCCCGGAGTGATTTCCACAATTGACGAACCCCGAGGTGCGTTTACATGTCCGTCGTCAACACGCACAACTTTGGCCAATTCTGACCCGTTTCGTGGACTATTACTCACCGTTTTGGGGTCCCGAAGCGATTTCATTAGTTCTTGAACCCCAATGTGCAATTAGATGTCGGTCATCAACACCCGTAGTTTTGGCCGATTCTGGGCCGTTTCATGAACTATTACTCACTGTTTTGGGGACCCGGACTAATTCCCACGATTGACGAACCCCGGGGTGCGTTTATGTGTCGGTCATAAACACTTGCAGTTTTGGCCGATTCTGGCCCGTTTCGTGGACAATACTCACTGTTTCGGGGTCCCGGACTTATTTCCACGATTGATGAACCCTGGAGCGCATTTACGTGTCGGTCATAAATACTCATAGTTTTGGCCGATTCTGGTTAGTTTCATGGACTATTACTCACTGTTTTGGGGTCGTGGAGTGATTTCCACGATTGATGAACCCCGGGGTGCGTTTACGTGTCGGTCATAAATACTCGCAGTTTTGGCCGATTCTGGCCAGTTTCATGGACTATTACTCACTGTTTTGGTGTCGCGGAGTGATTTCCACGATTGACGAACCCTGGGGTGCGTTTACCTGTTGGTCATAAACACTCGCAGTTATTGCGGATTCTGCCTCATTTCATGGACTATTATTCACTGTTTTTGGGTCCCGGAGTGATTTCCACAATTGACGAACCCCGAGGTGCGTTTACATGTCTGTCCTCAACACTCACAAGTTTGGCCAATTCTGACCCGTTTCGTGGACTATTACTCACCGTTTTGGGGTCCCGAAGCGATTTCCATAGTTCTTGGACCCCAAGGTGCAATTACATGTCGGTCATCAACACCCGTAGTTTTGGCCGATTCTGGCCTGTTTCATGAACTATTACTCACTGTTTTGGGGACCCGGACTAATTCCCACGATTGACGAACCCCGGGGTGCGTTTATGTGTCGGTCATAAACACTTGCAGTTTTGGCCAATTCTGGCCCGTTTCGTGGACAATACTCACTGTTTCGGGGTCCCGGACTTATTTCCACGATTGATGAACCCTAGAGCGCATTTACGTGTCGGTCATAAATACTCATAGTTTTGGCCGATTCTGGCTAGTTTCATGGACTATTACTCACTGTTTTGGGGTCGCGGAGTGATTTCCACGATTGATGAACCACGGGGTGCGTTTACGTGTCGGTCATAAATACTCGCAGTTTTGGCCGATTCTGGCCAGTTTCTTGGACTATTACTCACTGTTTTGGGGTCCCGAAGTGATTTCCACGATTGACGAACCCCGGCATGCGTTTACGTGTCGGTCATCAACACCCGCAGTTTTGGCCGATTCTGCCTCGTTTCGTGGACTATTATTCACTGTTTTTGGGTCCCGGAGTGATTTCCACAATTGACGAACCCCGAGGTGCGTTTACATGTCCGTCGTCAACACTCACAACTTTGGCCAATTCTGACCCGTTTCATGGACTATTACTCACCGTTTTGGGGTCCCGAAGCGATTTCCATAGTTCTTGAACCCCAAGGTGCAATTACATGTCGGTCATCAACACCCGTAGTTTTGGCCGATTCTGGCCCGTTTCATGAACTATTACTCACTGTTTTGGGGACCCGGAGTAATTCCCACGATTGACGAACCCCGGGGTGCGTTTATGTGTCGGTCATAAACACATGCAGTTTTGGCCGATTCTGGCCCGTTTCGTGGACAATTACTCACTGTTTCGGGGTTCCGGACTTATTTCCACGATTGATGAACCCCGGAGCGCATTTACGTGTCGGTCATAAATACTCGTAGTTTTGGCCGATTCTGGCTAGTTTCATGGACTATTACTCACTGTTTTGGTGTCGCGGAGTGATTTCCACGATTGACGAACCCCGGGATGCGTTTACGTGTCGGTCATAGACACTTGCAGTTTTGGCCGATTATGGCCAGTTTCATGGACTATTACTCACTGTTTTGGGGTCCGTGAGTGATTTCCATGATTGACGAATCCCGGGGTGCGTTTACGTGTCGGTCATGAACACCCGCAGTTTTGGCCGATTCTGGCTCGTTTCATGGACTATTATTCACTGTTTTTGGGTCCCGGAGTGATTTCCACGATTGATGAATCCCGGGGTGCGTTTACGTGTCGGTCATAAATACTCGCAGTTTTGGCCGATTCTGGCCAGTTTCTTGGACTATTACTCACTGTTTTGGGGTCCCGAAGTGATTTCCACGATTGACGAACCCCGGGGTTCGTTTACGTGTTGGTCATAAACACTCGCAGTTATTGCGGATTCTGCCTCATTTCATGGACTATTATTCACTGTTTTTGGGTCCCGGAGTGATTTCCACAATTGACGAACCCCGAGATGCGTTTACATGTCCGTCGTCAACACTCACAACTTTGGCCAATTCTGACCCGTTTCGTGGACTGTTACTCACCGTTTTGGGGTCCCGAAGCGATTTCCATAGTTCTTGAACCCCAAGGTGCAATTACATGTCGGTCATCAACACCCGTAGTTTTGGCCGATTCTGGCCCGTTTCATGAGCTATTACTCACTGTTTTGGGGACCTGGACTAATTCCCACGATTGACGAACCCCGGGGTGCGTTTATGTGTCGGTCATAAACACTTGCAGTTTTGGCCGATTCTGGCCCGTTTCCTGGACAATTACTCACTGTTTCAGGGTCCCGGACTTATTTCCACGATTGATGAACCCCGGAGCGCATTTACGTGTCGGTCATAAATACTCGTAGTTTTGGCCTATTCTGGCTAGTTTCATGGACTATTACTCACTGTTTTGGGGTCGTGGAGTGATTTCCACGATTGATGAACCCCGGGGTGCGTTTACGTGTCGGTGATAAATACTCGCGGTTTTGGCCGATTCTGGCCAGTTTCTTGGACTATTACTCACGGTTTTGGGGTCCCGAAGTGATTTCCACGATTGACGAACCCCGGGGTGCGTTTATGTGTTGGTCATAAACACTCGCAGTTATTGCGGATTCTGCCTCATTTCATGGACTATTATTCACTGTTTTTGGGTCCCGGAGTGATTTCCACAATTGACGAACCCCGAGGTGCGTTTACATGTCTGTCCTCAACACTCACAAGTTTGGCCAATTCTGACCCGTTTCGTGGACTATTACTCACCGTTTTGGGGTCCCGAAGCGATTTCCATAGTTCTTGGACCCCAAGGTGCAATTACATGTCGGTCATCAACACCCGTAGTTTTGGCCGATTCTGGCCTGTTTCATGAACTATTACTCACTGTTTTGGGGACCCGGACTAATTCCCACGATTGACGATCCCCGGGGTGCGTTTATGTGTCGGTCATAAACACTTGCAGTTTTGGCCGATTCTGGCCCGTTTCGTGGACAATTACTCACTGTTTCGGGGTCCCGGACTTATTTTCACGATTGATGTACCCCGGAACGCATTTACGTGTCGGTCATAAATACTCGTAGTTTTGGCTGATTCTGGCTAGTTTCATGGACTATTACTCACTGTTTTGGGGTCGCGGAGTGATTTCCACGATTGATGAACCCCGGGGTGCGTTTACGTGTCGGTCATAAATACTCGCAGTTTTGGCCGATTCTGGCCAGTTTCTTGGACTATTACTCACTTTATTGGGGTCCCGAAGTGATTTCCACGATTGACGAACCCCGGCGTGCGTTTACGTGTCGGTCATCAACACCCGCAGTTTTGGCCGATTCTGCCTCGTTTCGTGGACTATTATTCACTGTTTTTGGGTCCCGGAGTGATTTCCACAATTGACGAACCCCGAGGTGCGTTTACATGTCCGTCGTCAACACTCACAACTTTGGCCAATTCTGACCCGTTTCATGGACTATTACTCACCGTTTTGGGGTCCCGAAGCGATTTCCATAGTTCTTGAACCCCAAGGTGCAATTACATGTCGGTCATCAACACCGGTAGTTTTGGCCGATTCTGGCCCGTTTCATGAACTATTACTCACTGTTTTGGGGACCCGGAGTAATTCCCACGATTGACGAACCCCGGGGTGCGTTTATGTGTCGGTCATAAACACATGCAGTTTTGGCTGACTCTGGTTAGTTTCATGGACTATTACTCACTGTTTCGGGGTTCCGGACTTATTTCCACGATTGATGAACCCCGGAGCGCATTTACGTGTCGGTCATAAATACTCGTAGTTTTGGCCGATTCTGGCTAGTTTCATGGACTATTACTCACTGTTTTGGTGTCGCGGAGTGATTTCCACGATTGACGAACCCCGGGATGCGTTTACGTGTCGGTCATAGACACTTGCAGTTTTGGCCGATTATGGCCAGTTTCATGGACTATTACTCACTGTTTTGGGGTCCGTGAGTGATTTCCATGATTGACGAATCCCGGGGTGCGTTTACGTGTCGGTCATGAACACCCGCAGTTTTGGCCGATTCTGGCTCGTTTCATGGACTATTATTCACTGTTTTTGGGTCCCGGAGTGATTTCCACGATTGATGAATCACGGGGTGCGTTTACGTGTCGGTCATAAATACTCGCAGTTTTGGCCGATTCTGGCCAGTTTCTTGGACTATTACTCACTGTTTTGGGGTCCCGAAGTGATTTCCACGATTGACGAACCCCGGGGTTCGTTTACGTGTTGGTCATAAACACTCGCAGTTATTGCGGATTCTGCCTCATTTCATGGACTATTATTCACTGTTTTTGGGTCCCGGAGTGATTTCCACAATTGACGAACCCCGAGATGCGTTTACATGTCCGTCGTCAACACTCACAACTTTGGCCAATTCTGACCCGTTTCGTGGACTGTTACTCACCGTTTTGGGGTCCCGAAGCGATTTCCATAGTTCTTGAACCCCAAGGTGCAATTACATGTCGGTCATCAACACCCGTAGTTTTGGCCGATTCTGGCCCGTTTCATGAGCTATTACTCACTGTTTTGGGGACCTGGACTAATTCCCACGATTGACGAACCCCGGGGTGCGTTTATGTGTCGGTCATAAACACTTGCAGTTTTGGCCGATTCTGGCCCGTTTCCTGGACAATTACTCACTGTTTCAGGGTCCCGGACTTATTTCCACGATTGATGAACCCCGGAGCGCATTTACGTGTCGGTCATAAATACTCGTAGTTTTGGCCTATTCTGGCTAGTTTCATGGACTATTACTCACTGTTTTGGGGTCGTGGAGTGATTTCCACGATTGATGAACCCCGGGGTGCGTTTACGTGTCGGTGATAAATACTCGCGGTTTTGGCCGATTCTGGCCAGTTTCTTGGACTATTACTCACGGTTTTGGGGTCCCGAAGTGATTTCCACGATTGACGAACCCCGGGGTGCGTTTATGTGTTGGTCATAAACACTCGCAGTTATTGCGGATTCTGCCTCATTTCATGGACTATTATTCACTGTTTTTGGGTCCCGGAGTGATTTCCACAATTGACGAACCCCGAGGTGCGTTTACATGTCTGTCCTCAACACTCACAAGTTTGGCCAATTCTGACCCGTTTCGTGGACTATTACTCACCGTTTTGGGGTCCCGAAGCGATTTCCATAGTTCTTGGACCCCAAGGTGCAATTACATGTCGGTCATCAACACCCGTAGTTTTGGCCGATTCTGGCCTGTTTCATGAACTATTACTCACTGTTTTGGGGACCCGGACTAATTCCCACGATTGACGATCCCCGGGGTGCGTTTATGTGTCGGTCATAAACACTTGCAGTTTTGGCCGATTCTGGCCCGTTTCGTGGACAATTACTCACTGTTTCGGGGTCCCGGACTTATTTTCACGATTGATGTACCCCGGAGCGCATTTACGTGTCGGTCATAAATACTCGTAGTTTTGGCTGATTCTGGCTAGTTTCATGGACTATTACTCACTGTTTTGGGGTCGCGGAGTGATTTCCACGATTGATGAACCCCGGGGTGCGTTTACGTGTCGGTCATAAATACTCGCAGTTTTGGCCGATTCTGGCCAGTTTCTTGGACTATTACTCACTTTATTGGGGTCCCGAAGTGATTTCCACGATTGACGAACCCCGGCGTGCGTTTACGTGTCGGTCATCAACACCCGCAGTTTTGGCCGATTCTGCCTCGTTTCGTGGACTATTATTCACTGTTTTTGGGTCCCGGTGTGATTTCCACAATTGACGAACCCCGAGGTGCGTTTACATGTCCGTCGTCAACACTCACAACTTTGGCCAATTCTGACCCGTTTCATGGACTATTACTCACCGTTTTGGGGTCCCGAAGCGATTTCCATAGTTCTTGAACCCCAAGGTGCAATTACATGTCGGTCATCAACACCCGTAGTTTTGGCCGATTCTGGCCCGTTTCATGAACTATTACTCACTGTTTTGGGGACCCGGAGTAATTCCCACGATTGACGAACCCCGGGGTGCGTTTATGTGTCGGTCATAAACACATGCAGTTTTGGCTGACTCTGGCCCGTTTCGTGGACAATTACTCACTGTTTCGGGGTTCCGGACTTATTTCCACGATTGATGAACCCCGGAGCGCATTTACGTGTCGGTCATAAATACTCGTAGTTTTGGCCGATTCTGGCTAGTTTCATGGACTATTACTCACTGTTTTGGTGTCGCGGAGTGATTTCCACGATTGACGAACCCCGGGATGCGTTTACGTGTCGGTCATAGACACTTGCAGTTTTGGCCGATTATGGCCAGTTTCATGGACTATTACTCACTGTTTTGGGGTCCGTGAGTGATTTCCATGATTGACGAATCCCGGGGTGCGTTTACGTGTCGGTCATGAACACCCGCAGTTTTGGCCGATTCTGGCTCGTTTCATGGACTATTATTCACTGTTTTTGGGTCCCGGAGTGATTTCCACGATTGATGAATCCCGGGGTGCGTTTACGTGTCGGTCATAAATACTCGCAGTTTTGGCCGATTCTGGCCAGTTTCTTGGACTATTACTCACTGTTTTGGGGTCCCGAAGTGATTTCCACGATTGACGAACCCCGGGGTGCGTTTACGTGTTGGTCATAAACACTCGCAGTTATTGCGGATTCTGCCTCATTTCATGGACTATTATTCACTGTTTTTGGGTCCCGGAGTGATTTCCACAATTGACGAACCCCGAGATGCGTTTACATGTCCGTCGTCAACACTCACAACTTTGGCCAATTCTGACCCGTTTCGTGGACTGTTACTCACCGTTTTGGGGTCCCGAAGCGATTTCCATAGTTCTTGAACCCCAAGGTGCAATTACATGTCGGTCATCAACACCCGTAGTTTTGGCCGATTCTGGCCCGTTTCATGAACTATTACTCACTGTTTTGGGGACCTGGACTAATTCCCACGATTGACGAACCCCGGGGTGCGTTTATGTGTCGGTCATAAACACTTGCAGTTTTTGCCGATTCTGGCCCGTTTCCTGGACAATTACTCACTGTTTCAGGGTCCCGGACTTATTTCCACGATTGATGAACCCCGGAGCGCATTTACGTGTCGGTCATAAATACTCGTAGTTTTGGCCTATTCTGGCTAGTTTCATGGACTATTACTCACTGTTTTGGGGTCGTGGAGTGATTTCCACGATTGATGAACCCCGGGGTGCGTTTACGTGTCGGTCATAAATACTCGCGGTTTTGGCCGATTCTGGCCAGTTTCTTGGACTGACGAAGTGATTTCCACAGTTCATGGACTGACGAAGTTATTGCGGATTCTGCCTCATTTCATGGACTATTATTCACTGTTTTTGGGTCCCGAAGTGATTTCCACAATTGACGAACCCCGAGGTGCGCTTACATGTCCGTCGTCAACACTCACAACTTTGGCCAATTCTGACCCGTTTCATGGACTATTACTCACCGTTTTGGGGTCCCGAAGCGATTTCCATAGTTCTTGAACCCCAAGGTGCAATTACATGTCGGTCATCAACACCCGTAGTTTTGGCCGATTCTGGCCTATTTCATGAACTATTACTCACTGTTTTGGGGACCCGGAGTAATTCCCACGATTGACGAATCCCGGGGTGCGTTTATGTGTCGGTCATAAACACTTGCAGTTTTGGCCGATTCTGGCCCGTTTCATGGACAATTACTCACTGTTTCGGAGTCCCGGACTTATTTCCACGATTGATGAACCCCGGAGCGCATTTACGTGTCGGTCATAAATACTCGTAGTTTTGGCCGATTCTGGCTAGTTTCATGGACTATTACTCACTGTTTTGGGGTCGCGGAGTGATTTCCACAATTGATGAACCCCGGGGTGCGTTTACGTGTCGGTCATAAATACTCGCAGTTTAGGCCGATTCTGGCCAGTTTCTTGGACTAATACTCACTGTTTTGGGGTCCCGAAGTGATTTCCATGATTGACGAACCCCGGGGTGCGTTTACGTGTTGGTCATAAACACTCGTAGTTATTGCGGATTCTGCCTCGTTTCGTGGACTATTATTCACTGTTTTTGGGTCCCGGAGTGATTTCCACAATTGACGAACCCCGAGGTGCGTTTACATGTCCGTCGTCAACACTCACAACTTTGGCCAATTCTGACCCGTTTCATGGACTATTACTCACCGTTTTGGGGTCCCGAAGCGATTTCCATAGTTCTTGAACCCCAAGGTGCAATTACATGTCGGTCATCAACACCCGTAGTTTTGGCCGATGCTGGCCCGTTTCATGAACTATTACTCACTGTATTGGGGACCCGGAGTAATTCCCATGATTGACAAACCCCGGGGTGCGTTTATGTGTCGGTCATAAACACATGCAGTTTTGGCCGATTCTGGCCCGTTTCGTGGACAATTACTCACTGTTTCGGGGTCCCGGACTTATTTCCACGATTGATGAACCCCGGAGCGCATTTACGTGTCGGTCATAAATACTCGTAGTTTTGGCCGATTCTGGCTAGTTTCATGGACTATTACTCACTGTTTTGGTGTCGCGGAGTGATTTCCACGATTGACGAACCCCGGGATGCGTTTACGTGTCGGTCATAGACACTTGCAGTTTTGGCCGATTATGGCCAGTTTCATGGACTATTACTCACTGTTTTGGGGTCCGTGAGTGATTTCCATGATTGACGAATCCCGGGGTGCGTTTACGTGTCGGTCATCAACACCCGTAGTTTTGGCCGATTCTGGCTCGTTTCATGGACTATTATTCACTGTTTTTGGGTCCCAGAGTGATTTCCACGATTGACGAATCCCGGGGTGCGTTTACGTGTCGGTCATCAACACCCGCAGTTTTGGCCGATTCTGGCTCGTTTCGTGGACAATTATTCACTGTTTTGGGGTCCCGGAGTGATTTCCACGATTGACGAACCCCGAGGTGCGTTTACATGTCCGTCGTCAACACTCACAACTCTGGCAAATTCTGACCCGTTTCGTGGACTATTACTCACCGTTTTAGGGTCCCGGACTTATTTGCACGATTGATGAACCCCGGAGCGCGTTTACGTGTCGGTCATAACTACTCGCAGTTTTGGCCGATTCTGGCCAGTTTCTTGGACTATTACTCACTGTTTTGGGGTCCCGAAGTGATTTCCACGATTGATGAACCCCGGGGTGCGTTTACGTGTTGGTCAAAAACACTCGCAGTTATTGCGGATTCTGCCTCATTTCATGGACTATTATTCACTGTTTTTGGGTCCCGGAGTGATTTCCACAATTGACGAACCCCGAGGTGCGTTTACATGTCCGTCGTCAACACTCACAACTTTGGCCAATTCTGACCCGTTTCGTGGACTATTACTCACCGTTTTGGGGTCCCGAAGCGATTTCCATAGTTCTTGAACCCCAATGTGCAATTAGATGTCGGTCATCAACACCCGTAGTTTTGGCCGATTCTGGGCCGTTTCATGAACTATTACTCACTGTTTTGGGGACCCGGACTAATTCCCACGATTGACGAACCCCGGGGTGCGTTTATGTGTCGGTCATAAACACTTGCAGTTTTGGCCGATTCTGGCCCGTTTCGTGGACAATTACTCACTGTTTCGGGGTCCCGGACTTATTTCCACGATTGATGAACCCTGGAGCGCATTTACGTGTCGGTCATAAATACTCATAGTTTTGGCCGATTCTGGCTAGTTTCATGGACTATTACTCACCGTTTTGGGGTCCCGAAGCGATTTCCATAGTTCTTGAACCCCAAGGTGCAATTACATGTCGGTCATCAACACCCGTAGTTTTGGCCGATGCTGGCCCGTTTATTGAACTATTACTCACTGTTTTGGGGACCCGGAGTAATTCCCATGATTGACGAACCCCGGGGTGCGTTTATGTGTCGGTCATAAACACATGCAGTTTTGGCCGATTCTGGCCCGTTTCGTGGACAATTACTCACTGTTTCGGGGTCCCGGACTTATTTCCACGATTGATGAACCCCGGAGCGCATTTACGTGTCGGTCATAAATACTCGTAGTTTTGGCCGATTCTGGCTAGTTTCATGGACTATTACTCATTGTTTTGGTGTCGCGGAGTGATTTCCACGATTGACGAACCCCGGGATGCGTTTACGTGTCGGTCATAGACACTTGCAGTTTTGGCCGATTATGGCCAGTTTCATGGACTATTACTCACTATTTTGGGGTCCGTGAGTGATTTCCATGATTGACGAATCCCGGGGTGCGTTTACGTGTCGGTCATCAACACCCGTAGTTTTGGCCGATTCTGGCTCGTTTCATGGACTATTATTCACTGTTTTTGGGTCCCAGAGTGATTTCCACGATTGACGAATCCCGGGGTGCGTTTACGTGTCGGTCATCAACACCCGCAGTTTTGGCCGATTCTGGCTCGTTTCGTGGACAATTATTCACTGTTTTGGGGTCCCGGAGTGATTTCCACGATTGGTGAACCCCGAGGTGCGTTTACATGTCCGTCGTCAACACTCACAACTCTGGCAAATTCTGACCCGTTTCATGGACTATTACTCACCGTTTTAGGGTCCCGGACTTATTTGCACGATTGATGAACCCCGGAGCGCGTTTACGTGTCGGTCATAACTACTCGCAGTTTTGGCCGATTCTGGCCAGTTTCTTGGACTATTACTCACTGTTTTGGGGTCCCGAAGTGATTTCCACGATTGATGAACCCCGGGGTGCGTTTACGTGTTGGTCATAAACACTCGCAGTTATTGCGGATTCTGCCTCATTTCATGGACTATTATTCACTGTTTTTGGGTCCCGGAGTGATTTCCACAATTGACGAACCCCGAGGTGCGTTTACATGTCCGTCGTCAACACTCACAACTTTGGCCAATTCTGACCCGTTTCGTGGACTATTACTCACCGTTTTGGGGTCCCGAAGCGATTTCCATAGTTCTTGAACCCCAATGGGCAATTAGATGTCGGTCATCAACACCCGTAGTTTTGGCCGATTCTGGGCCGTTTCATGAACTATTACTCACTGTTTTGGGAACCCGGACTAATTCCCACGATTGACGAACCCCGGGGTGCGTTTATGTGTCGGTCATAAACACTTGCAGTTTTGGCCGATTCTGGCCCGTTTCGTGGACAATTACTCACTGTTTCGGGGTCCCGGACTTATTTCCACGATTGATGAACCCTGGAGCGCATTTACGTGTCGGTCATAAATACTCATAGTTTTGGCCGATTCTGGCTAGTTTCATGGACTATTACTCACTGTTTTGGGGTCGTGGAGTGATTTCCACGATTGATGAACCCCGGGGTGCGTTTACGTGTCGGTCATAAACACTCGCAGTTATTGCGGATTCTGCCTCATTTCATGGACTATTATTCACTGTTTTTGGGTCCCGGAGTGATTTCCACAATTGACGAACCCCGAGGTGCGTTTACATGTCTGTCGTCAACACTCACAAGTTTGGCCAATTCTGACCCGTTTCGTGGACTATTACTCACCGTTTTGGGGTCCCGAAGCGATTTCCATAGTTCTTGAACCCCAAGGTGCAATTACATGTCGGTCATCAACACCCGTAGTTTTGGCCGATTCTGGCCTGTTTCATGAACTATTACTCACTGTTTTGGGGACCCGGACTAATTCCCACGATTGACGAACCCCGGGGTGCGTTTATGTGTCGGTCATAAACACTTGCAGTTTTGGCCGATTCTGGCCCGTTTCGTGGACAATTACTCACTGTTTCGGGGTCCCGGACTTATTTCCACGATTGATGAACCCTGGAGCGCATTTACGTGTCGGTCATAAATACTCATAGTTTTGGCCGATTCTGGCTAGTTTCATGGACTATTACTCACTGTTTTGGGGTCGTGGAGTGATTTCCACGATTGATGAACCCCGGGGTGCGTTTACGTGTCGGTCATAAACACTCGCAGTTATTGCGGATTCTGCCTCATTTCATGGACTATTATTCACTGTTTTTGGGTCCCGGAGTGATTTCCACAATTGACGAACCCCGAGGTGCGTTTACATGTCTGTCGTCAACAATCACAAGTTTGGCCAATTCTGACCCGTTTCGTGGACTATTACTCACCGTTTTGGGGTCCCGAAGCGATTTCCATAGTTCTTGAACCCCAAGGTGCAATTACATGTCGGTCATCAACACCCGTAGTTTTGGCCGATTCTGGCCTGTTTCATGAACTATTACTCACTGTTTTGGGGACCCGGACTAATTCCCACGATTGACGAACCCCGGGGTGCGTTTATGTGTCGGTCATAAACACATGCAGTTTTGGCCGATTCTGGCCCGTTTCGTGGACAATTACTCACTGTTTCGGCGTCCCGGACTTATTTCCACGATTGATGAACCCCGGAGCGCTTTTACGTGTCGGTCATAAATACTCGTAGTTTTGGCCGATTCTGGCTAGTTTCATGGACTATTACTCACTGTTTTGGTGTCGCGGAGTGATTTCCACGATTGACGAACCCCGGGATGCGTTTACGTGTCGGTCATAGACACTTGCAGTTTTGGCCGATTATGGCCAGTTTCATGGACTATTACTCACTGTTTTGGGGTCCGTGAGTGATTTCCATGATTGACGAATCCCGGGGTGCGTTTACGTGTCGGTCATCAACACCCGTAGTTTTGGCCGATTCTGGCTCGTTTCATGGACTATTATTCACTGTTTTTGGGTCCCAGAGTGATTTCCACGATTGACGAATCCCGGGGTGCGTTTACGTGTCGGTCATCAACACCCGCAGTTTTGGCCGATTCTGGCTCGTTTCGTGGACAATTATTTACTGTTTTGGGGTCCCGGAGTGATTTCCACGATTGACGAACCCCGAGGTGCGTTTACATGTCCGTCGTCAACACTCACAACTCTGGCAAATTCTGACCCGTTTCGTGGACTATTACTCACCGTTTTAGGGTCCCGGACTTATTTGCACGATTGATGAACCCCGGAGCGCGTTTACGTGTCGGTCATAACTACTCGCAGTTTTGGCCGATTCTGGCCAGTTTCTTGGACTATTACTCACTGTTTTGGGGTCCCGAAGTGATTTCCACGATTGATGAACCCCGGGGTGCGTTTACGTGTTGGTCATAAACACTCGCAGTTATTGCGGATTCTGCCTCATTTTATGGACTATTATTCACTGTTTTTGGGTCCCGGAGTGATTTCCACAATTGACGAACCCCGAGGTGCGTTTACATGTCCGTCGTCAACACTCACTACTTTGGCCAATTCTGACCCGTTTCGTGGACTATTACTCACCGTTTTGGGGTCCCGAAGCGATTTCCATAGTTCTTGAACCCCAATGGGCAATTAGATGTCGGTCATCAACACCCGTAGTTTTGGCCGATTCTGGGCCGTTTCATGAACTATTACTCACTGTTTTGGGAACCCGGACTAATTCCCACGATTGACGAACCCCGGGGTGCGTTTATGTGTCGGTCATAAACACTTGCAGTTTTGGCCGATTCTGGCCCGTTTCGTGGACAATTACTCACTGTTTCGGGGTCGCGGACTTATTTCCACGATTGATGAACCCTGGAGCGCATTTACGTGTCGGTCATAAATACTCATAGTTTTGGCCGATTCTGGCTAGTTTCATGGACTATTACTCACTGTTTTGGGGTCGTGGAGTGATTTCCACGATTGATGAACCCCGGGGTGCGTTTACGTGTCGGTCATAAACACTCGCAGTTATTGCGGATTCTGCCTCATTTCATGGACTATTATTCACTGTTTTTGGGTCCCGGAGTGATTTCCACAATTGACGAACCCCGAGGTGCGTTTACATGTCTGTCGTCAACACTCACAAGTTTGGCCAATTCTGACCCGTTTCGTGGACTATTACTCACCGTTTTGGGGTCCCGAAGCGATTTCCATAGTTCTTGAACCCCAAGGTGCAATTACATGTCGGTCATCAACACCCGTAGTTTTGGCCGATTCTGGCCTGTTTCATGAACTATTACTCACTGTTTTGGGGACCCGGACTAATTCCCACGATTGACGAACCCCGGGGTGCGTTTATGTGTCGGTCATAAACACTTGCAGTTTTGGCCGATTCTGGCCCGTTTCGTGGACAATTACTCACTGTTTCGGGGTCCCGGACTTATTTCCACGATTGATGAACCCTGGAGCGCATTTACGTGTCGGTCATAAATACTCATAGTTTTGGCCGATTCTGGCTAGTTTCATGGACTATTACTCACTGTTTTGGGGTCGTGGAGTGATTTCCACGATTGATGAACCCCGGGGTGCGTTTACGTGTCGGTCATAAACACTCGCAGTTATTGCGGATTCTGCCTCATTTCATGGACTATTATTCACTGTTTTTGGGTCCCGAAGTGATTTCCACAATTGACGAACCCCGAGGTGCGTTTACATGTCTGTCGTCAACACTCACAAGTTTGGCCAATTCTGACCCGTTTCGTGGACTATTACTCACCGTTTTGGGGTCCCGAAGCGATTTCCATAGTTCTTGAACCCCAAGGTGCAATTACATGTCGGTCATCAACACCCGTAGTTTTGGCCGATTCTGGCCTGTTTCATGAACTATTACTCACTGTTTTGGGGACCCGGACTAATTCCCACGATTGACGAACCCCGGGGTGCGTTTATGTGTCGGTCATAAACACTTGCAGTTTTGGCCGATTCTGGCCCGTTTCGTGGACAATTACTCACTGTTTCGGGGTTCCGGACTTATTTTCACGATTGATGTACCCCGGAGCGCATTTACGTGTCGGTCATAAATACTCGTAGTTTTGGCTGATTCTGGCTAGTTTCATGGACTATTACTCACTGTTTTGGGGTCGCGGAGTGATTTCCACGATTGATGAACCCCGGGGTGCGTTTACGTGTCGGTCATAAATACTCGCAGTTTTGGCCGATTCTGGCCAGTTTCTTGGACTATTACTCACTGTTTTGGGGTCCCGAAGTGATTTCCTCGATTGACGAACCCCGGCGTGCGTTTACGTGTCGGTCATCAACACCCGCAGTTTTGGCCGATTCTGCCTCGTTTCGTGGACTATTATTCACTGTTTTGGGTCCCGGAGTGATTTCCACAATTGACGAACCCCGAGGTGCGTTTACATGTCCGTCGTCAACACTCACAACTTTGGCCAATTCTGACCCGTTTCATGGACTCACCATTTTGGGGTCCCGAAGCGATTTCCATAGTTCTTGAACCCCAAGGTGCAATCACATGTCGGTCATCAACACCCGTAGTTTTGGCCGATTCTGGCCCGTTTCATGAACTATTACTCACTGTTTTGGGGACCCGGAGTAATTCCCACGATTGACGAACCCCGGGGTGCGTTCATGTGTCGGTCATAAACACTTGCAGTTTTGGCCGATTCTGGCCCGTTTCGTGGACAATTACTCACTGTTTCGGGGTCCCGGACTTATTTCCACGATTGATGAACCCCGGAGCGCATTTACGTGTCGGTCATAAATACTCGTAGTTTTGGCCGATTCTGGCTAGTTTCATGGACTATTACTCACTGTTTTGGGGCCGCGGAGTGATTTCCACGATTGACGAACCCCGGGATGCGTTTACATGTCGGTCATAGACACTTGCAGTTTTGGCCGATTATGGCCAGTTTCATGGACTATTACTCACTGTTTTGGGGTCCGTGAGTGATTTCCATGATTGACGAATCCCGGGGTGCGTTTACGTGTCGGTCATGAACACTCGCAGTTTTGGCCGATTCTGGCCAGTTTCTTGGACTATTACTCACTGTTTTGGGGTCCCGAAGTGATTTCCACGATTGATGAACCCCGGGGTGCGTTTACGTGTTGGTCATAAACACTCGCAGTTATTGCGGATTCTGCCTCATTTCATGGACTATTATTCACTGTTTTTGGGTCCCGGAGTGATTTCCACAATTGACGAACCCCGAGGTGCGTTTACATGTCCGTCGTCAACACTCACTACTTTGGCCAATTCTGACCCGTTTCGTGGACTATTACTCACCGTTTTGGGGTCCCGAAGCGATTTCCATAGTTCTTGAACCCCAATGGGCAATTAGATGTCGGTCATCAACACCCGTAGTTTTGGCCGATTCTGGGCCGTTTCATGAACTATTACTCACTGTTTTGGGAACCCGGACTAATTCCCACGATTGACGAACCGCGGGGTGCGTTTATGTGTCGGTCATAAACACTTGCAGTTTTGGCCGATTCTGGCCCGTTTCGTGGACAATTACTCACTGTTTCGGGGTCGCGGACTTATTTCCACGATTGATGAACCCTGGAGCGCATTTACGTGTCGGTCATAAATACTCATAGTTTTGGCCGATTCTGGCTAGTTTCATGGACTATTACTCACTGTTTTGGGGTCGTGGAGTGATTTCCACGATTGATGAACCCCGGGGTGCGTTTACGTGTCGGTCATAAACACTCGCAGTTATTGCGGATTCTGCCTCATTTCATGGACTATTATTCACTGTTTTTGGGTCCCGGAGTGATTTCCACAATTGACGAACCCCGAGGTGCGTTTACATGTCTGTCGTCAACACTCACAAGTTTGGCCAATTCTGACCCGTTTCGTGGACTATTACTCACCGTTTTGGGGTCCCGAAGCGATTTCCATAGTTCTTGAACCCCAAGGTGCAATTACATGTCGGTCATCAACACCCGTAGTTTTGGCCGATTCTGGCCTGTTTCATGAACTATTACTCACTGTTTTGGGGACCCGGACTAATTCCCACGATTGACGAACCCCGGGGTGCGTTTATGTGTCGGTCATAAACACTTGCAGTTTTGGCCGATTCTGGCCCGTTTCGTGGACAATTACTCACTGTTTCGGGGTCCCGGACTTATTTCCACGATTGATGAACCCTGGAGCGCATTTACGTGTCGGTCATAAATACTCATAGTTTTGGCCGATTCTGGCTAGTTTCATGGACTATTACTCACTGTTTTGGGGTCGTGGAGTGATTTCCACGATTGATGAACCCCGGGGTGCGTTTACGTGTCGGTCATAAACACTCGCAGTTATTGCGGATTCTGCCTCATTTCATGGACTATTATTCACTGTTTTTGGGTCCCGGAGTGATTTCCACAATTGACGAACCCCGAGGTGCGTTTACATGTCTGTCGTCAACACTCACAAGTTTGGCCAATTCTGACCCGTTTCGTGGACTATTACTCACCGTTTTGGGGTCCCGAAGCGATTTCCATAGTTCTTGAACCCCAATGGGCAATTAGATGTCGGTCATCAACACCCGTAGTTTTGGCCGATTCTGGGCCGTTTCATGAACTATTACTCACTGTTTTGGGAACCCGGACTAATTCCCACGATTGACGAACCCCGGGGTGCGTTTATGTGTCGGTCATAAACACTTGCAGTTTTGGCCGATTCTGGCCCGTTTCGTGGACAATTACTCACTGTTTCGGGGTCCCGGACTTATTTCCACGATTGATGAACCCTGGAGCGCATTTACGTGTCGGTCATAAATACTCATAGTTTTGGCCGATTCTGGCTAGTTTCATGGACTATTACTCACTGTTTTGGGGTCGTGGAGTGATTTCCACGATTGATGAACCCCGGGGTGCGTTTACGTGTCGGTCATAAACACTCGCAGTTATTGCGGATTCTGCCTCATTTCATGGACTATTATTCACTGTTTTTGGGTCCCGGAGTGATTTCCACAATTGACGAACCCCGAGGTGCGTTTACATGTCTGTCGTCAACACTCACAAGTTTGGCCAATTCTGACCCGTTTCGTGGACTATTACTCACCGTTTTGGGGTCCCGAAGCGATTTCCATAGTTCTTGAACCCCAAGGTGCAATTACATGTCGGTCATCAACACCCGTAGTTTTGGCCGATTCTGGCCTGTTTCATGAACTATTACTCACTGTTTTGGGGACCCGGACTAATTCCCACGATTGACGAACCCCGGGGTGCGTTTATGTGTCGGTCATAAACACTTGCAGTTTTGGCCGATTCTGGCCCGTTTCGTGGACAATTACTCACTGTTTCGGGGTCCCGGACTTATTTCCACGATTGATGAACCCTGGAGCGCATTTACGTGTCGGTCATAAATACTCATAGTTTTGGCCGATTCTGGCTAGTTTCATGGACTATTACTCACTGTTTTGGGGTCGTGGAGTGATTTCCACGATTGATGAACCCCGGGGTGCGTTTACGTGTCGGTCATAAACACTCGCAGTTATTGCGGATTCTGCCTCATTTCATGGACTATTATTCACTGTTTTTGGGTCCCGGAGTGATTTCCACAATTGACGAACCCCGAGGTGCGTTTACATGTCTGTCGTCAACAATCACAAGTTTGGCCAATTCTGACCCGTTTCGTGGACTATTACTCACCGTTTTGGGGTCCCGAAGCGATTTCCATAGTTCTTGAACCCCAAGGTGCAATTACATGTCGGTCATCAACACCCGTAGTTTTGGCCGATTCTGGCCTGTTTCATGAACTATTACTCACTGTTTTGGGGACCCGGACTAATTCCCACGATTGACGAACCCCGGGGTGCGTTTATGTGTCGGTCATAAACACATGCAGTTTTGGCCGATTCTGGCCCGTTTCGTGGACAATTACTCACTGTTTCGGGGTCCCGGACTTATTTCCACGATTGATGAACCCCGGAGCGCTTTTACGTGTCGGTCATAAATACTCGTAGTTTTGGCCGATTCTGGCTAGTTTCATGGACTATTACTCACTGTTTTGGTGTCGCGGAGTGATTTCCACGATTGACGAACCCCGGGATGCGTTTACGTGTCGGTCATAGACACTTGCAGTTTTGGCCGATTATGGCCAGTTTCATGGACTATTACTCACTGTTTTGGGGTCCGTGAGTGATTTCCATGATTGACGAATCCCGGGGTGCGTTTACGTGTCGGTCATCAACACCCGTAGTTTTGGCCGATTCTGGCTCGTTTCATGGACTATTATTCACTGTTTTTGGGTCCCAGAGTGATTTCCACGATTGACGAATCCCGGGGTGCGTTTACGTGTCGGTCATCAACACCCGCAGTTTTGGCCGATTCTGGCTCGTTTCGTGGACAATTATTTACTGTTTTGGGGTCCCGGAGTGATTTCCACGATTGACGAACCCCGAGGTGCGTTTACATGTCCGTCGTCAACACTCACAACTCTGGCAAATTCTGACCCGTTTCGTGGACTATTACTCACCGTTTTAGGGTCCCGGACTTATTTGCACGATTGATGAACCCCGGAGCGCGTTTACGTGTCGGTCATAACTACTCGCAGTTTTGGCCGATTCTGGCCAGTTTCTTGGACTATTACTCACTGTTTTGGGGTCCCGAAGTGATTTCCATGATTGATGAACCCCGGGGTGCGTTTACGTGTTGGTCATAAACACTCGCAGTTATTGCGGATTCTGCCTCATTTTATGGACTATTATTCACTGTTTTTGGGTCCCGGAGTGATTTCCACAATTGACGAACCCCGAGGTGCGTTTACATGTCCGTCGTCAACACTCACTACTTTGGCCAATTCTGACCCGTTTCGTGGACTATTACTCACCGTTTTGGGGTCCCGAAGCGATTTCCATAGTTCTTGAACCCCAATGGGCAATTAGATGTCGGTCATCAACACCCGTAGTTTTGGCCGATTCTGGGCCGTTTCATGAACTATTACTCACTGTTTTGGGAACCCGGACTAATTCCCACGATTGACGAACCCCGGGGTGCGTTTATGTGTCGGTCATAAACACTTGCAGTTTTGGCCGATTCTGGCCCGTTTCGTGGACAATTACTCACTGTTTCGGGGTCGCGGACTTATTTCCACGATTGATGAACCCTGGAGCGCATTTACGTGTCGGTCATAAATACTCATAGTTTTGGCCGATTCTGGCTAGTTTCATGGACTATTACTCACTGTTTTGGGGTCGTGGAGTGATTTCCACGATTGATGAACCCCGGGGTGCGTTTACGTGTCGGTCATAAACACTCGCAGTTATTGCGGATTCTGCCTCATTTCATGGACTATTATTCACTGTTTTTGGGTCCCGGAGTGATTTCCACAATTGACGAACCCCGAGGTGCGTTTACATGTCTGTCGTCAACACTCACAAGTTTGGCCAATTCTGACCCGTTTCGTGGACTATTACTCACCGTTTTGGGGTCCCGAAGCGATTTCCATAGTTCTTGAACCCCAAGGTGCAATTACATGTCGGTCATCAACACCCGTAGTTTTGGCCGATTCTGGCCTGTTTCATGAACTATTACTCACTGTTTTGGGGACCCGGACTAATTCCCACGATTGACGAACCCCGGGGTGCGTTTATGTGTCGGTCATAAACACTTGCAGTTTTGGCCGATTCTGGCCCGTTTCGTGGACAATTACTCACTGTTTCGGGGTCCCGGACTTATTTCCACGATTGATGAACCCTGGAGCGCATTTACGTGTCGGTCATAAATACTCATAGTTTTGGCCGATTCTGGCTAGTTTCATGGACTATTACTCACTGTTTTGGGGTCGTGGAGTGATTTCCACGATTGATGAACCCCGGGGTGCGTTTACGTGTCGGTCATAAACACTCGCAGTTATTGCGGATTCTGCCTCATTTCATGGACTATTATTCACTGTTTTTGGGTCCCGAAGTGATTTCCACAATTGACGAACCCCGAGGTGCGTTTACATGTCTGTCGTCAACACTCACAAGTTTGGCCAATTCTGACCCGTTTCGTGGACTATTACTCACCGTTTTGGGGTCCCGAAGCGATTTCCATAGTTCTTGAACCCCAAGGTGCAATTACATGTCGGTCATCAACACCCGTAGTTTTGGCCGATTCTGGCCTGTTTCATGAACTATTACTCACTGTTTTGGGGACCCGGACTAATTCCCACGATTGACGAACCCCGGGGTGCGTTTATGTGTCGGTCATAAACACTTGCAGTTTTGGCCGATTCTGGCCCGTTTCGTGGACAATTACTCACTGTTTCGGGGTTCCGGACTTATTTTCACGATTGATGTACCCCGGAGCGCATTTACGTGTCGGTCATAAATACTCGTAGTTTTGGCTGATTCTGGCTAGTTTCATGGACTATTACTCACTGTTTTGGGGTCGCGGAGTGATTTCCACGATTGATGAACCCCGGGGTGCGTTTACGTGTCGGTCATAAATACTCGCAGTTTTGGCCGATTCTGGCCAGTTTCTTGGACTATTACTCACTGTTTTGGGGTCCCGAAGTGATTTCCTCGATTGACGAACCCCGGCGTGCGTTTACGTGTCGGTCATCAACACCCGCAGTTTTGGCCGATTCTGCCTCGTTTCGTGGACTATTATTCACTGTTTTGGGTCCCGGAGTGATTTCCACAATTGACGAACCCCGAGGTGCGTTTACATGTCCGTCGTCAACACTCACAACTTTGGCCAATTCTGACCCGTTTCATGGACTCACCATTTTGGGGTCCCGAAGCGATTTCCATAGTTCTTGAACCCCAAGGTGCAATCACATGTCGGTCATCAACACCCGTAGTTTTGGCCGATTCTGGCCCGTTTCATGAACTATTACTCACTGTTTTGGGGACCCGGAGTAATTCCCACGATTGACGAACCCCGGGGTGCGTTCATGTGTCGGTCATAAACACTTGCAGTTTTGGCCGATTCTGGCCCGTTTCGTGGACAATTACTCACTGTTTCGGGGTCCCGGACTTATTTCCACGATTGATGAACCCCGGAGCGCATTTACGTGTCGGTCATAAATACTCGTAGTTTTGGCCGATTCTGGCTAGTTTCATGGACTATTACTCACTGTTTTGGGGCCGCGGAGTGATTTCCACGATTGACGAACCCCGGGATGCGTTTACATGTCGGTCATAGACACTTGCAGTTTTGGCCGATTATGGCCAGTTTCATGGACTATTACTCACTGTTTTGGGGTCCGTGAGTGATTTCCATGATTGACGAATCCCGGGGTGCGTTTACGTGTCGGTCATGAACACTCGCAGTTTTGGCCGATTCTGGCCAGTTTCTTGGACTATTACTCACTGTTTTGGGGTCCCGAAGTGATTTCCACGATTGATGAACCTCGGGGTGCGTTTACGTGTTGGTCATAAACACTCGCAGTTATTGCGGATTCTGCCTCATTTCATGGACTATTATTCACTGTTTTTGGGTCCCGGAGTGATTTCCACAATTGACGAACCCCGAGGTGCGTTTACATGTCCGTCGTCAACACTCACTACTTTGGCCAATTCTGACCCGTTTCGTGGACTATTACTCACCGTTTTGGGGTCCCGAAGCGATTTCCATAGTTCTTGAACCCCAATGGGCAATTAGATGTCGGTCATCAACACCCGTAGTTTTGGCCGATTCTGGGCCGTTTCATGAACTATTACTCACTGTTTTGGGAACCCGGACTAATTCCCACGATTGACGAACCGCGGGGTGCGTTTATGTGTCGGTCATAAACACTTGCAGTTTTGGCCGATTCTGGCCCGTTTCGTGGACAATTACTCACTGTTTCGGGGTCGCGGACTTATTTCCACGATTGATGAACCCTGGAGCGCATTTACGTGTCGGTCATAAATACTCATAGTTTTGGCCGATTCTGGCTAGTTTCATGGACTATTACTCACTGTTTTGGGGTCGTGGAGTGATTTCCACGATTGATGAACCCCGGGGTGCGTTTACGTGTCGGTCATAAACACTCGCAGTTATTGCGGATTCTGCCTCATTTCATGGACTATTATTCACTGTTTTTGGGTCCCGGAGTGATTTCCACAATTGACGAACCCCGAGGTGCGTTTACATGTCTGTCGTCAACACTCACAAGTTTGGCCAATTCTGACCCGTTTCGTGGACTATTACTCACCGTTTTGGGGTCCCGAAGCGATTTCCATAGTTCTTGAACCCCAAGGTGCAATTACATGTCGGTCATCAACACCCGTAGTTTTGGCCGATTCTGGCCTGTTTCATGAACTATTACTCACTGTTTTGGGGACCCGGACTAATTCCCACGATTGACGAACCCCGGGGTGCGTTTATGTGTCGGTCATAAACACTTGCAGTTTTGGCCGATTCTGGCCCGTTTCGTGGACAATTACTCACTGTTTCGGGGTCCCGGACTTATTTCCACGATTGATGAACCCTGGAGCGCATTTACGTGTCGGTCATAAATACTCATAGTTTTGGCCGATTCTGGCTAGTTTCATGGACTATTACTCACTGTTTTGGGGTCGTGGAGTGATTTCCACGATTGATGAACCCCGGGGTGCGTTTACGTGTCGGTCATAAACACTCGCAGTTATTGCGGATTCTGCCTCATTTCATGGACTATTATTCACTGTTTTTGGGTCCCGGAGTGATTTCCACAATTGACGAACCCCGAGGTGCGTTTACATGTCTGTCGTCAACACTCACAAGTTTGGCCAATTCTGACCCGTTTCGTGGACTATTACTCACCGTTTTGGGGTCCCGAAGCGATTTCCATAGTTCTTGAACCCCAAGGTGCAATTACATGTCGGTCATCAACACCCGTAGTTTTGGCCGATTCTGGCCTGTTTCATGAACTATTACTCACTGTTTTGGGGACCCGGACTAATTCCCACGATTGACGAACCCCGGGGTGCGTTTATGTGTCGGTCATAAACACTTGCAGTTTTGGCCGATTCTGGCCCGTTTCGTGGACAATTACTCACTGTTTCGGGGTCCCGGACTTATTTCCACGATTGATGAACCCTGGAGCGCATTTACGTGTCGGTCATAAATACTCATAGTTTTGGCCGATTCTGGCTAGTTTCATGGACTATTACTCACTGTTTTGGGGTCGTGGAGTGATTTCCACGATTGATGAACCCCGGGGTGCGTTTACGTGTCGGTCATAAACACTCGCAGCTATTGCGGATTCTGCCTCATTTCATGGACTATTATTCACTGTTTTTGGGTCCCGGAGTGATTTCCACAATTGACGAACCCCGAGGTGCGTTTACATGTCTGTCGTCAACACTCACAAGTTTGGCCAATTCTGACCCGTTTCGTGGACTATTACTCACCGTTTTGGGCTCCCGAAGCGATTTCCATAGTTCTTGAACCCCAAGGTGCAATTACATGTCGGTCATCAACACCCGTAGTTTTGGCCGATTCTGGCCTGTTTCATGAACTATTACTCACTGTTTTGGGGACCCGGACTAATTCCCACGATTGACGAACCCCGGGGTGCGTTTATGTGTCGGTCATAAACACTTGCAGTTTTGGCCGATTCTGGCCCGTTTCATGGACAATTACTCACTGTTTCGGGGTTCCGGACTTATTTTCACGATTGATGTACCCCGGAGCGCATTTACGTGTCGGTCATAAATACTCGTAGTTTTGGCTGATTCTGGCTAGTTTCATGGACTATTACTCACTGTTTTGGGGTCGCGGAGTGATTTCCACGATTGATGAACCCCGGGGTGCGTTTACGTGTCGGTCATAAATACTCGCAGTTTTGGCCGATTCTGGCTAGTTTCTTGGACTATTACTCACTGTTTTGGGGTCCCGAAGTGATTTCCTCGATTGACGAACCCCGGCGTGCGTTTACGTGTCGGTCATCAACACCCGCAGTTTTGGCCGATTCTGCCTCGTTTCGTGGACTATTATTCACTGTTTTGGGTCCCGGAGTGATTTCCACAATTGACGAACCCCGAGGTGCGTTTACATGTCCGTCGTCAACACTCACAACTTTGGCCAATTCTGACCCGTTTCATGGACTCACCGTTTTGGGGTCCCGAAGCGATTTCCATAGTTCTTGAACCCCAAGGTGCAATCACATGTCGGTCATCAACACCCGTAGTTTTGGCCGATTCTGGCCCGTTTCATGAACTATTACTCACTGTTTTGGGGACCCGGAGTAATTCCCACGATTGACGAACCCCGGGGTGCGTTTATGTGTCGGTCATAAACACTTGCAGTTTTGGCCGATTCTGGCCCGTTTCGTGGACAATTACTCACTGTTTCGGGGTCCCGGACTTATTTCCACGATTGATGAACCCCGGAGCGCATTTACGTGTCGGTCATAAATACTCGTAGTTTTGGCCGATTCTGGCTAGTTTCATGGACTATTACTCACTGTTTTGGGGCCGCGGAGTGATTTCCACGATTGACGAACCCCGGGATGCGTTTGCATGTCGGTCATAGACACTTGCAGTTTTGGCCGATTATGGCCAGTTTCATGGACTATTACTCACTGTTTTGGGGTCCGTGAGTGATTTCCATGATTGACGAATCCCGGGGTGCGTTTACGTGTCGGTCATGAACACTCGCAGTTTTGGCCGATTCTGGCCAGTTTCTTGGACTATTACTCACTGTTTTGGGGTCCCGAAGTGATTTCCACGATTGATGAACCCCGGGGTGCGTTTACGTGTTGGTCATAAACACTCGCAGTTATTGCGGATTCTGCCTCATTTCATGGACTATTATTCACTGTTTTTGGGTCCCGGAGTGATTTCCACAATTGACGAACCCCGAGGTGCGTTTACATGTCCGTCGTCAACACTCACTACTTTGGCCAATTCTGACCCGTTTGGTGGACTATTACTCACCGTTTTGGGGTCCCGAAGCGATTTCCATAGTTCTTGAACCCCAATGGGCAATTAGATGTCGGTCATCAACACCCGTAGTTTTGGCCGATTCTGGGCCGTTTCATGAACTATTACTCACTGTTTTGGGAACCCGGACTAATTCCCACGATTGACGAACCCCGGGGTGCGTTTATGTGTCGGTCATAAACACTTGCAGTTTTGGCCGATTCTGGCCCGTTTCGTGGACAATTACTCACTGTTTCGGGGTCGCGGACTTATTTCCACGATTGATGAACCCTGGAGCGCATTTACGTGTCGGTCATAAATACTCATAGTTTTGGCCGATTCTGGCTAGTTTCATGGACTATTACTCACTGTTTTGGGGTCGTGGAGTGATTTCCACGATTGATGAACCCCGGGGTGCGTTTACGTGTCGGTCATAAACACTCGCAGTTATTGCGGATTCTGCCTCATTTCATGGACTATTATTCACTGTTTTTGGGTCCCGGAGTGATTTCCACAATTGACGAACCCCGAGGTGCGTTTACATGTCCGTCGTCAACACTCACTACTTTGGCCAATTCTGACCCGTTTGGTGGACTATTACTCACCGTTTTGGGGTCCCGAAGCGATTTCCATAGTTCTTGAACCCCAATGGGCAATTAGATGTCGGTCATCAACACCCGTAGTTTTGGCCGATTCTGGGCCGTTTCATGAACTATTACTCACTGTTTTGGGAACCCGGACTAATTCCCACGATTGACGAACCCCGGGGTGCGTTTATGTGTCGGTCATAAACACTTGCAGTTTTGGCCGATTCTGGCCCGTTTCGTGGACAATTACTCACTGTTTCGGGGTCGCGGACTTATTTCCACGATTGATGAACCCTGGAGCGCATTTACGTGTCGGTCATAAATACTCATAGTTTTGGCCGATTCTGGCTAGTTTCATGGACTATTACTCACTGTTTTGGGGTCGTGGAGTGATTTCCACGATTGATGAACCCCGGGGTGCGTTTACGTGTCGGTCATAAACACTCGCAGTTATTGCGGATTCTGCCTCATTTCATGGACTATTATTCACTGTTTTTGGGTCCCGGAGTGATTTCCACAATTGACGAACCCCGAGGTGCGTTTACATGTCTGTCGTCAACACTCACAAGTTTGGCCAATTCTGACCCGTTTCGTGGACTATTACTCACCGTTTTGGGGTCCCGAAGCGATTTCCATAGTTCTTGAACCCCAAGGTGCAATTACATGTCGGTCATCAACACCCGTAGTTTTGGCCGATTCTGGCCTGTTTCATGAACTATTACTCACTGTTTTGGGGACCCGGACTAATTCCCACGATTGACGAACCCCGGGGTGCGTTTATGTGTCGGTCATAAACACTTGCAGTTTTGGCCGATTCTGGCCCGTTTCGTGGACAATTACTCACTGTTTCGGGGTCCCGGACTTATTTCCACGATTGATGAACCCTGGAGCGCATTTACGTGTCGGTCATAAATACTCATAGTTTTGGCCGATTCTGGCTAGTTTCATGGACTATTACTCACTGTTTTGGGGTCGTGGAGTGATTTCCACGATTGATGAACCCCGGGGTGCGTTTACGTGTCGGTCATAAACACTCGCAGTTATTGCGGATTCTGCCTCATTTCATGGACTATTATTCACTGTTTTTGGGTCCCGGAGTGATTTCCACAATTGACGAACCCCGAGGTGCGTTTACATGTCTGTCGTCAACACTCACAAGTTTGGCCAATTCTGACCCGTTTCGTGGACTATTACTCACCGTTTTGGGGTCCCGAAGCGATTTCCATAGTTCTTGAACCCCAAGGTGCAATTACATGTCGGTCATCAACACCCGTAGTTTTGGCCGATTCTGGCCTGTTTCATGAACTATTACTCACTGTTTTGGGGACCCGGACTAATTCCCACGATTGACGAACCCCGGGGTGCGTTTATGTGTCGGTCATAAACACTTGCAGTTTTGGCCGATTCTGGCCCGTTTCGTGGACAATTACTCACTGTTTCGGGGTTCCGGACTTATTTTCACGATTGATGTACCCCGGAGCGCATTTACGTGTCGGTCATAAATACTCGTAGTTTTGGCTGATTCTGGCTAGTTTCATGGACTATTACTCACTGTTTTGGGGTCGCGGAGTGATTTCCACGATTGATGAACCCCGGGGTGCGTTTACGTGTCGGTCATAAATACTCGCAGTTTTGGCCGATTCTGGCCAGTTTCTTGGACTATTACTCACTGTTTTGGGGTCCCGAAGTGATTTCCTCGATTGACGAACCCCGGCGTGCGTTTACGTGTCGGTCATCAACACCCGCAGTTTTGGCCGATTCTGCCTCGTTTCGTGGACTATTATTCACTGTTTTGGGTCCCGGAGTGATTTCCACAATTGACGAACCCCGAGGTGCGTTTACATGTCCGTCGTCAACACTCACAACTTTGGCCAATTCTGACCCGTTTCATGGACTCACCGTTTTGGGGTCCCGAAGCGATTTCCATAGTTCTTGAACCCCAAGGTGCAATCACATGTCGGTCATCAACACCCGTAGTTTTGGCCGATTCTGGCCCGTTTCATGAACTATTACTCACTGTTTTGGGGACCCGCACTAATTCCCACGATTGACGAACCCCAGGGTGCGTTTATGTGTCGGTCATAAACACTTGCAGTTTTGGCCGATTCTGGCCCGTTTCGTGGACAATTACTCACTGTTTCGGGGTCCCGGACTTATTTCCACGATTGATGAACCCCGGAGCGCATTTACGTGTCGGTCATAAATACTCGTAGTTTTGGCCGATTCTGGCTAGTTTCATGGACTATTACTCACTGTTTTGGGGCCGCGGAGTGATTTCCACGATTGACGAACCCCGGGGTGCGTTTACGTGTCGGTCATCAACACTCGCAGTTTTGGCTGATTCTGGCTAGTTTCATGGACTATTACTCACTGTTTTGGGGTCGCGGAGTGATTTCCACGATTGATGAACCCCGGGGTGCGTTTACGTGTCGGTCATAAATACTCGCAGTTTTGGCCGATTCTGGCCAGTTTCTTGGACTATTACTCACTGTTTTGGGGTCCCGAAGTGATTTCCTCGATTGACGAACCCCGGCGTGCGTTTACGTGTCGGTCATCAACACCCGCAGTTTTGGCCGATTCTGCCTCGTTTCGTGGACTATTATTCACTGTTTTGGGTCCCGGAGTGATTTCCACAATTGACGAACCCCGAGGTGCGTTTACATGTCCGTCGTCAACACTCACAACTTTGGCCAATTCTGACCCGTTTCATGGACTCACCGTTTTGGGGTCCCGAAGCGATTTCCATAGTTCTTGAACCCCAAGGTGCAATCACATGTCGGTTATCAACACCCGTAGTTTTGGCCGATTCTGGCCCGTTTCATGAACTATTACTCACTGTTTTGGGGACCCGGAGTAATTCCCACGATTGACGAACCCCGGGGTGCGTTTATGTGTCGGTCATAAACACTTGCAGTTTTGGCCGATTCTGGCCCGTTTCGTGGACAATTACTCACTGTTTCGGGGTCCCGGACTTATTTCCACGATTGATGAACCCCGGAGCGCATTTACGTGTCGGTCATAAATACTCGTAGTTTTGGCCGATTCTGGCTAGTTTCATGGACTATTACTCACTGTTTTGGGGCCGCGGAGTGATTTCCACGATTGACGAACCCCGGGATGCGTTTACATGTCGGTCATAGACACTTGCAGTTTTGGCCGATTATGGCCAGTTTCATGGACTATTACTCACTGTTTTGGGGTCCGTGAGTGATTTCCATGATTGACGAATCCCGGGGTGCGTTTACGTGTCGGTCATGAACACTCGCAGTTTTGGCCGATTATGACAAGTTTCATGGACTATTACTCACTGTTTTGGGGTCCGTGAGTGATTTCCATGATTGACCAATCCTGGGGTGCGTTTACGTGTCGGTCATCAACACCCGCAGTTTTGGCCGATTCTGGCTCGTTTCGTGGACTATTATTCACTGTTTTTGGGTCCCGGAGTGATTTCCACGATTGACGAACCCCGAGGTGCGTTTACATGTCCGTCATCAACACTCACAACTCTGGCAATTTCTGACCCGTTTCGTGGACTATTACTCACAGTTTTAGGGTCCCGGACTTATTTGCACGATTGATGAACCCTGGAGCTTTTTTACGTGTCGGTCATAAATACTCGTAGTTTTGGCTGATTCTAGCTAGTTTCATGGACTATTACTCACTGTTTTGGGGTCGCGGAGTGATTTCCACGATTGATGAACCCCGGGGTGTGTTTACGTGTCGGTCATAAATACTCGCAGTTTTGGCCGATTCTGGCCAGTTTCTTGGACTATTACTCACTGTTTTGGGGTCCCGAAGTGATTTCCTCGATTGACGAACCCCGGCGTGCGTTTACGTGTCGGTCATCAACACCTGCAGTTTTGGCCGATTCTGCCTCGTTTCGTGGACTATTATTCACTGTTTTGGGTCCCGGAGTGATTTCCACAATTGACGAACCCCGAGGTGCGTTTACATGTCCGTCGTCAACACTCACAACTTTGGCCAATTCTGACCCGTTTCATGGACTCACCGTTTTGGGGTCCCGAAGCGATTTCCATAGTTCTTGAACCCCAAGGTGCAATCACATGTCGGTCATCAACACCCGTAGTTTTGGCCGATTCTGGCCCGTTTCATGAACTATTACTCACTGTTTTGGGGACCCGGAGTAATTCCCACGATTGACGAACCCCGGGGTGCGTTTATGTGTCGGTCATAAACACTTGCAGTTTTGGCCGATTCTGGCCCGTTTCGTGGACAATTACTCACTGTTTCGGGGTCCCGGACTTATTTCCACAATTGATGAACCCCGGAGCGCATTTACGTGTCGGTCATAAATACTCGTAGTTTTGGCCGATTCTGGCTAGTTTCATGGACTATTACTCACTGTTTTGGGGTCGTGGAGTGATTTCCACGATTGATGAACCCCGGGGTGCGTTTACGTGTCGGTCATAAATACTCGCAGTTTTGGCCGATTCTGGCCAGTTTCTTGGACTATTACTCACTGTTTTGGGGTCCCGAAGTGATTTCCACGATTGACGAATCCCGGGGTGCGTTTATGTGTTGGTCATAAACACTCGCAGTTATTGCGGATTCTGCCTCATTTCATGGACTATTATTCACTGTTTTTGGGTCCCGGAGTGATTTCCACAATTGACGAACCCCGAGGTGCGTTTACATGTCCGTCGTCAACACTCACAACTTTGGCCAATTCTGACCCGTTTCATGGACTATTACTCACTGTTTTGGGGCCGCGGAGTGATTTCCACGATTGACGAACCCCGGGATGCGTTTACATGTCGGTCATAGACACTTGCAGTTTTGGCCGATTATGGCCAGTTTCATGGACTATTACTCACTGTTTTGGGGTCCGTGAGTGATTTCCATGATTGACGAATCCCGGGGTGCGTTTACGTGTCGGTCATGAACACTCGCAGGTTTGGCCGATTATGACAAGTTTCATGGACTATTACTCACTGTTTTGGGGTCCGTGAGTGATTTCCATGATTGACCAATCCTGGGGTGCGTTTACGTGTCGGTCATCAACACCCGCAGTTTTGGCCGATTCTGGCTCGTTTCGTGGACTATTATTCACTGTTTTTGGGTCCCGGAGTGATTTCCACGATTGACGAACCCCGAGGTGCGTTTACATGTCCGTCATCAACACTCACAACTCTGGCAATTTCTGACCCGTTTCGTGGACTATTACTCACAGTTTTAGGGTCCCGGACTTATTTGCACGATTGATGAACCCTGGAGCTTTTTTACGTGTCGGTCATAAATACTCGCAGTTTTGGCCGATTCTGGCCAGTTTCTTGGACTATTACTCACTGTTTTGGGGTCCCGAAGTGATTTCCACGATTGACGAATCCCGGGGTGCGTTTATGTGTTGGTCATAAACACTCGCAGTTATTGCGGATTCTGCCTCATTTCATGGACTATTATTCACTGTTTTTGGGTCCCGGAGTGATTTCCACAATTGACGAACCCCGAGGTGCGTTTACATGTCCGTCGTCAACACTCACAACTTTGGCCAATTCTGACCCGTTTCATGGACTATTACTCACCGTTTTGGGGTCCCGAAGCGATTTCCATAGTTCTTGAACCCCAAGGTGCAATTACATGTCGGTCATCAACACCCGTAGTTTTGGCCGATTCTGGCCTGTTTCATGAACTATTACTCACTGTTATGGGACCCAGAGTAATTCCCACCATTGACGAACCCCGGGGTGCGTTTATGTGTCGGTCATAAACACTTGCAGTTTTGGCCGATTCTGGCCCGTTTCGTGGACAATTACTCACTGTTTCGGGGTCCCGGACTTATTTTCACGATTGATGTACCCCGGAGCGCATTTACGTGTCGGTCATAAATACTCGTAGTTTTGGCTGATTCTGGCTAGTTTCATGGACTATTACTCACTGTTTTGGGGTCGCGGAGTGATTTCCACGATTGATGAACCCCGGGGTGCGTTTACGTGTCGGTTATAAATACTCGCAGTTTTGGCCGATTCTGGCCAGTTTCTTGGACTATTACTCACTGTTTTGGGGTCCCGAAGTGATTTCCACGATTGACGAACCCCGGCGTGCGTTTACGTGTCGGTCATCAACACCCGCAGTTTTGGCCGATTCTGCCTCGTTTCGTGGACTATTATTCACTGTTTTTGGGTCCCGGAGTGATTTCCACAATTGACGAACCCCGAGGTGCGTTTACATGTCCGTCGTCAACACTCACAACTTTGGCCAATTCTGACCCGTTTCATGGACTATTACTCACCGTTTTGGGGTCCCGAAGCGATTTCCATAGTTCTTGAACCCCAAGGTGCAATTACATGTCGGTCATCAACACCCGTAGTTTTGGCCGATTCTGGCCCGTTTCATGAACTATTACTCACTGTTTTGGGGACCCGGAGTAATTCCCATGATTGACGAACCCCGGGGTGCGTTTATGTGTCGGTCATAAACACATGCAGTTTTGGCCGATTCTGGCCCGTTTCGTGGACAATTACTCACTGTTTCGGGGTCCCGGACTTATTTCCACGATTGATGAACCCCGGAGCGCATTTACGTGTCGGTCATAAATACTCATAGTTTTGGCCGATTCTGGCTAGTTTCATGGACTATTACTCACTGTTTTGGTGTCGCGGAGTGATTTCCACGATTGACGAACCCCGGGGTGCGTTTACCTGTTGGTCATAAACACTCGCAGTTATTGCGGATTCTGCCTCATTTCATGGACTATTATTCACTGTTTTTGGGTCCCGGAGTGATTTCCACAATTGACGAACCCCGAGGTGCGTTTACATGTCCGTCGTCAACACTCACAACTTTGGCCGATTCTGACCCGTTTCATGGACTATTACTCACCGTTTTGGGGTCCCGAAGCGATTTCCATAGTTCTTGAACCCCAAAGTGCAATCACATGTCGGTCATCAACACCCATAGTTTTGGCCGATTCTGGCCCGTTTCATGAACTATTACTCACTGTTTTGGGGACCCGCACTAATTCCCACGATTGACGAACCCCAGGGTGCGTTTATGTGTCGGTCATAAACACTTGCAGTTTTGGCCAATTCTGGCCCGTTTCGTGGACAATTACTCACTGTTTCGGGGTCCCGGACTTATTTCCACGATTGATGAACCCCGGAGCGCATTTACGTGTCGGTCATAAATACTCATAGTTTTGGCCGATTCTGGCTAGTTTCATGGACTATTACTCACTGTTTTGGGGTCGCGGAGTGATTTCCACGATTGATGAACCCCGGGGTGTGTTTACGTGTCGGTCATAAATACTCGCAGTTTTGGCCGATTCTGGCCAGTTTCTTGGACTATTACTCACTGTTTTGGGGTCCCGAAGTGATTTCCTCGATTGACGAACCCCGGCGTGCGTTTACGTGTCGGTCATCAACACCTGCAGTTTTGGCCGATTCTGCCTCGTTTCGTGGACTATTATTCACTGTTTTGGGTCCCGGAGTGATTTCCACAATTGACGAACCCCGAGGTGCGTTTACATGTCCGTCGTCAACACTCACAACTTTGGCCAATTCTGACCCGTTTCATGGACTCACCGTTTTGGGGTCCCGAAGCGATTTCCATAGTTCTTGAACCCCAAGGTGCAATCACATGTCGGTCATCAACACCCGTAGTTTTGGCCGATTCTGGCCCGTTTCATGAACTATTACTCACTGTTTTGGGGACCCGGAGTAATTCCCACGATTGACGAACCCCGGGGTGCGTTTATGTGTCGGTCATAAACACTTGCAGTTTTGGCCGATTCTGGCCCGTTTCGTGGACAATTACTCACTGTTTCGGGGTCCCGGACTTATTTCCACAATTGATGAACCCCGGAGCGCATTTACGTGTCGGTCATAAATACTCGTAGTTTTGGCCGATTCTGGCTAGTTTCATGGACTATTACTCACTGTTTTGGGGTCGTGGAGTGATTTCCACGATTGATGAACCCCGGGGTGCGTTTACGTGTCGGTCATAAATACTCGCAGTTTTGGCCGATTCTGGCCAGTTTCTTGGACTATTACTCACTGTTTTGGGGTCCCGAAGTGATTTCCACGATTGACGAATCCCGGGGTGCGTTTATGTGTTGGTCATAAACACTCGCAGTTATTGCGGATTCTGCCTCATTTCATGGACTATTATTCACTGTTTTTGGGTCCCGGAGTGATTTCCACAATTGACGAACCCCGAGGTGCGTTTACATGTCCGTCGTCAACACTCACAACTTTGGCCAATTCTGACCCGTTTCATGGACTATTACTCACTGTTTTGGGGCCGCGGAGTGATTTCCACGATTGACGAACCCCGGGATGCGTTTACATGTCGGTCATAGACACTTGCAGTTTTGGCCGATTATGGCCAGTTTCATGGACTATTACTCACTGTTTTGGGGTCCGTGAGTGATTTCCATGATTGACGAATCCCGGGGTGCGTTTACGTGTCGGTCATGAACACTCGCAGGTTTGGCCGATTATGACAAGTTTCATGGACTATTACTCACTGTTTTGGGGTCCGTGAGTGATTTCCATGATTGACCAATCCTGGGGTGCGTTTACGTGTCGGTCATCAACACCCGCAGTTTTGGCCGATTCTGGCTCGTTTCGTGGACTATTATTCACTGTTTTTGGGTCCCGGAGTGATTTCCACGATTGACGAACCCCGAGGTGCGTTTACATGTCCGTCATCAACACTCACAACTCTGGCAATTTCTGACCCGTTTCGTGGACTATTACTCACAGTTTTAGGGTCCCGGACTTATTTGCACGATTGATGAACCCTGGAGCTTTTTTACGTGTCGGTCATAAATACTCGCAGTTTTGGCCGATTCTGGCCAGTTTCTTGGACTATTACTCACTGTTTTGGGGTCCCGAAGTGATTTCCACGATTGACGAATCCCGGGGTGCGTTTATGTGTTGGTCATAAACACTCGCAGTTATTGCGGATTCTGCCTCATTTCATGGACTATTATTCACTGTTTTTGGGTCCCGGAGTGATTTCCACAATTGACGAACCCCGAGGTGCGTTTACATGTCCGTCGTCAACACTCACAACTTTGGCCAATTCTGACCCGTTTCATGGACTATTACTCACCGTTTTGGGGTCCCGAAGCGATTTCCATAGTTCTTGAACCCCAAGGTGCAATTACATGTCGGTCATCAACACCCGTAGTTTTGGCCGATTCTGGCCTGTTTCATGAACTATTACTCACTGTTATGGGACCCAGAGTAATTCCCACCATTGACGAACCCCGGGGTGCGTTTATGTGTCGGTCATAAACACTTGCAGTTTTGGCCGATTCTGGCCCGTTTCGTGGACAATTACTCACTGTTTCGGGGTCCCGGACTTATTTTCACGATTGATGTACCCCGGAGCGCATTTACGTGTCGGTCATAAATACTCGTAGTTTTGGCTGATTCTGGCTAGTTTCATGGACTATTACTCACTGTTTTGGGGTCGCGGAGTGATTTCCACGATTGATGAACCCCGGGGTGCGTTTACGTGTCGGTTATAAATACTCGCAGTTTTGGCCGATTCTGGCCAGTTTCTTGGACTATTACTCACTGTTTTGGGGTCCCGAAGTGATTTCCACGATTGACGAACCCCGGCGTGCGTTTACGTGTCGGTCATCAACACCCGCAGTTTTGGCCGATTCTGCCTCGTTTCGTGGACTATTATTCACTGTTTTTGGGTCCCGGAGTGATTTCCACAATTGACGAACCCCGAGGTGCGTTTACATGTCCGTCGTCAACACTCACAACTTTGGCCAATTCTGACCCGTTTCATGGACTATTACTCACCGTTTTGGGGTCCCGAAGCGATTTCCATAGTTCTTGAACCCCAAGGTGCAATTACATGTCGGTCATCAACACCCGTAGTTTTGGCCGATTCTGGCCCGTTTCATGAACTATTACTCACTGTTTTGGGGACCCGGAGTAATTCCCATGATTGACGAACCCCGGGGTGCGTTTATGTGTCGGTCATAAACACATGCAGTTTTGGCCGATTCTGGCCCGTTTCGTGGACAATTACTCACTGTTTCGGGGTCCCGGACTTATTTCCACGATTGATGAACCCCGGAGCGCATTTACGTGTCGGTCATAAATACTCATAGTTTTGGCCGATTCTGGCTAGTTTCATGGACTACTACTCACTGTTTTGGTGTCGCGGAGTGATTTCCACGATTGACGAACCCCGGGGTGCGTTTACCTGTTGGTCATAAACACTCGCAGTTATTGCGGATTCTGCCTCATTTCATGGACTATTATTCACTGTTTTTGGGTCCCGGAGTGATTTCCACAATTGACGAACCCCGAGGTGCGTTTACATGTCCGTCGTCAACACTCACAACTTTGGTCGATTCTGACCCGTTTCATGGACTATTACTCACCGTTTTGGGGTCCCGAAGCGATTTCCATAGTTCTTGAACCCCAAAGTGCAATCACATGTCGGTCATCAACACCCATAGTTTTGGCCGATTCTGGCCCGTTTCATGAACTATTACTCACTGTTTTGGGGACCCGCACTAATTCCCACGATTGACGAACCCCAGGGTGCGTTTATGTGTCGGTCATAAACACTTGCAGTTTTGGCCAATTCTGGCCCGTTTCGTGGACAATTACTCACTGTTTCGGGGTCCCGGACTTATTTCCACGATTGATGAACCCCGGAGCGCATTTACGTGTCGGTCATAAATACTCATAGTTTTGGCCGATTCTGGCTAGTTTCATGGACTATTACTCACTGTTTTGGTGTCGCGGAGTGATTTCCACGATTGACGAACCCCGGGGTGCGTTTACCTGTTGGTCATAAACACTCGCAGTTATTGCGGATTCTGCCTCATTTCATGGACTATTATTCACTGTTTTTGGGTCCGGGAGTGATTTCCACAATTGACGAACCCCGAGGTGCGTTTACATGTCCGTCGTCAACACTCACAACTTTGGCCGATTCTGACCCGTTTCATGGACTATTACTCACCGTTTTGGGGTCCCGAAGCGATTTCCATAGTTCTTGAACCCCAAAGTGCAATCACATGTCGGTCATCAACACCCATAGTTTTGGCCGATTCTGGCCCGTTTCATGAACTATTACTCACTGTTTTGGGGACCCGCACTAATTCCCACGATTGACGAACCCCAGGGTGCGTTTATGTGTCGGTCATAAACACTTGCAGTTTTGGCCGATTCTGGCCCGTTTCGTGGACAATTACTCACTGTTTCGGGGTCCCGGACTTATTTCCACGATTGATGAACCCCGGAGCGCATTTACGTGTCGGTCATAAATACTCATAGTTTTGGCCGATTCTGGCTAGTTTCATGGACTATTACTCACTGTTTTGGTGTCGCGGAGTGATTTCCACGATTGACGAACCCCGGGGTGCGTTTACCTGTTGGTCATAAACACTCGCAGTTATTGCGGATTCTGCCTCATTTCATGGACTATTATTCACTGTTTTTGGGTCCCGGAGTGATTTCCACAATTGACGAACCCCGAGGTGCGTTTACATGTCCGTCGTCAACACTCACAACTTTGGCCAATTCTGACCCGTTTCATGGACTATTACTCACCGTTTTGGGGTCCCGAAGCGATTTCCATAGTTCTTGAACCCCAAGGTGCAATTACATGTCGGTCATCAACACCCGTAGTTTTGGCCGATTCTGGCCTGTTTCATGAACTATTACTCACTGTTATGGGGACCCAGAGTAATTCCCACAATTGACGAACCCCGGGGTGCGTTTATGTGTCGGTCATAAACACTTGCAGTTTTGGCCGATTCTGGCCCGCTTCGTGGACAATTACTCACTGTTTCGGGGTCCCGGACTTATTTTCACGATTGATGTACCCCGGAGCGCATTTACGTGTCGGTCATAAATACTCGTAGTTTTGGCTGATTCTGGCTAGTTTCATGGACTATTACTCACTGTTTTGGGGTCGCGGAGTGATTTCCACGATTGATGAACCCCGGGGTGCGTTTATGTGTCGGTTATAAATACTCGCAGTTTTGGCCGATTCTGGCCAGTTTCTTGGACTATTACTCACTGTTTTGGGGTCCCGAAGTGATTTCCACGATTGACGAACCCCGGCGTGCGTTTACGTGTCGGTCATCAACACCCGCAGTTTTGGCCCATTCTGCCTCGTTTCGTGGACTATTATTCACTGTTTTTGGGTCCCGGAGTGATTTCCACAATTGACGAACCCCGAGGTGCGTTTACATGTCCGTCGTCAACACTCACAACTTTGGCCAATTCTGACCCGTTTCATGGACTATTACTCACCGTTTTGGGGTCCCGAAGCGATTTCCATAGTTCTTGAACCCCAAGGTGCAATTACATGTCGGTCATCAACACCCGTAGTTTTGGCCGATTCTGGCCCGTTTCATGAACTATTACTCACTGTTTTGGGGACCCGGAGTAATTCCCATGATTGACGAACCCCGGGGTGCGTTTATGTGTCGGTCATAAACACATGCAGTTTTGGCCGATTCTGGCCCGTTTCGTGGACAATTACTCACTGTTTCGGGGTCCCGGACTTATTTCCACGATTGATGAACCCCGGAGCGCATTTACGTGTCGGTCATAAATACTCATAGTTTTGGCCGATTCTGGCTAGTTTCATGGACTATTACTCACTGTTTTGGTGTCGCGGAGTGATTTCCACGATTGACGAACCCCGGGGTGCGTTTACCTGTTGGTCATAAACACTCGCAGTTATTGCGGATTCTGCCTCATTTCATGGACTATTATTCACTGTTTTTGGGTCCCGGAGTGATTTCCACAATTGACGAACCCCGAGGTGCGTTTACATGTCCGTCGTCAACACTCACAACTTTGGCCGATTCTGACCCGTTTCATGGACTATTACTCACCGTTTTGGGGTCCCGAAGCGATTTCCATAGTTCTTGAACCCCAAAGTGCAATCACATGTCGGTCATCAACACCCATAGTTTTGGCCGATTCTGGCCCGTTTCATGAACTATTACTCACTGTTTTGGGGACCCGCACTAATTCCCACGATTGAAGAACCCCAGGGTGCGTTTATGTGTCGGTCATAAACACTTGCAGTTTTGGCCGATTCTGGCCCGTTTCGTGGACAATTACTCACTGTTTCGGGGTCCCGGACTTATTTCCACGATTGATGAACCCCGGAGCGCATTTACGTGTCGGTCATAAATACTCGTAGTTTTGGCCGATTCTGGCTAGTTTCATGGACTATTACTCACTGTTTTGGGGCCGCGGAGTGATTTCCACGATTGACGAACCCCGGGGTGCGTTTACGTGTCGGTCATCAACACTCGCAGTTTTGGCCGATTCTGGCCTGTTTCATGGACTATTACTGATTGTTTTGGTGTCCCGGACTGATTTCCACGATTGACGAACCCCGGGGTGCGTTTACGTGTCGATCATAAACACTCGCAGTTTTGGCCGATTATGACAAGTTTCATGGACTATTACTCACTGTTTTGGGGTCCGTGAGTGATTTCCATGATTGACCAATCCTAGGGTGCGTTTACGTGTCGGTCATCAACACCCCCAGTTTTGGCCGATTCTGGCTCGTTTCGTGGACTATTATTCACTGTTTTTGGGTCCCGGAGTGATTTCCATGATTGACGAACCCCGAGGTGCGTTTACATGTCCGTCATCAACACTCACAACTCTGGCAATTTCTGACCCGGTTCGTGGACTATTACTCACTGTTTTGGGGTCCCGAAGTGATTTCCACGATTGACGAACCCCGGGGTGCGTTTACGTGTTGGTCATAAACACTCGCAGTTATTGCGGATTCTGCCTCATTTCATGGACTATTAATCACTGTTTTTGGGTCCCGGAGTGATTTCCACAATTGACGAACCCCGAGGTGCGTTTACATGTCCGTCGTCAACACTCACAAATTTGGCCAATTCTGACCCGTTTCGTGGACTATTACTCACCGTTTTGGGGTCCCGAAGCGATTTCCATAGTTCTTGAACCCCAAGGTGCAATTACATGTCGGTCATCAACATCCGTAGTTTTGGCCGATTCTGGGCCGTTTCATGAACTATTACTCACTGTTTTGGGGACCCGGACTAATTCCCACGATTGACGAACCCCGGGGTGCGTTTATGTGTCGGTCATAAACACTTGCAGTTTTGGCCGATTCTGGCCCGTTTCGTGGACAATTACTCACTGTTTCGGGGTCCCGGACTTATTTCCACGATTGATGAACCCTGGAGCGCATTTACGTGTCGGTCATAAATACTCATAGTTTTGGCCAATTCTGGCTAGTTTCTTGGACTATTACTCACTGTTTTGGGGTCGTGGAGTGATTTCCACGATTGATGAACCCCGGGGTGCGTTTACGTGTCGGTCATAAATACTCGCAGTTTTGGCCGATTCTGGCCAGTTTCTTGGACTATTACTCACTGTTTTGGGGTCCCGAAGTGATTTCCACGATTGACGAATCCCGGGGTGCGTTTATGTGTTGGTCATAAACACTCGCAGTTATTGCGGATTCTGCCTCATTTCAAGGACTATTAATCACTGTTTTTGGGTCCCGGAGTGATTTCCACAATTGACGAACCCCGAGGTGCGTTTACATGTCCGTCGTCAACACTCACAACTTTGGCCAATTCTGACCCGTTTCGTGGACTATTACTCACCGTTTTGGGGTCCCGAAGCGATTTCCATAGTTCTTGAACCCCAAGGTGCAATTACATGTCGGTCATCAACATACGTAGTTTTGGCCGATTCTGGGCCGTTTCATGAACTATTACTCACTGTTTTGGGGACCCGGACTAATTCCCACGATTGACGAACCCCGGGGTGCGTTTATGTGTCGGTCATAAACACTTGCAGTTTTGGCCGATTCTGGCCCGTTTCGTGGACAATTACTCACTGTTTCGGGGTCCCGGACTTATTTCCACGATTGATGAACCCTGGAGCGCATTTACGTGTCGGTCATAAATACTCATAGTTTTGGCCAATTCTGGCTAGTTTCATGGACTATTACTCACTGTTTTGGGGTCGTGGACTGATTTCCACGATTGATGAACCCCGGGGTGCGTTTACGTGTCGGTCATAAATACTCGCAGTTTTGGCCGATTCTGGCCAGTTTCTTGGACTATTACTCACTATTTTGGGGTCCCGAAGTGATTTCCACGATTGACGAATCCCGGGGTGCGTTTATGTGTTGGTCATAAACACTCGCAGTTATTGCGGATTCTGCCTCATTTCATGGACTATTATTCACTGTTTTTGGGTCCCGGAGTGATTTCCACGATTGACGAACCCCGAGGTGCGTTTACATGTCCGTCATCAACACTCACAACTCTGGCAATTTCTGACCCGTTTCGTGGACTATTACTCACAGTTTTAGGGTCCCGGACTTATTTGCACGATTGATGAACCCTGGAGCGCGTTTACGTGTCCGTCATAAATACTCGCAGTTTTGGCCGATTCTGGCCAGTTTCTTGGACTATTACTCACTGTTTTGGGGTCCCGAAGTGATTTCCACGATTGACGAACCCCGGGGTGCGTTTACGTGTTGGTCATAAACACTCGCAGTTATTGCGGATTCTGCCTCATTTCATGGACTATTAATCACTGTTTTTGGGTCCCGGAGTGATTTCCACAATTGACGAACCCCGAGGTGCGTTTACATGTCCGTCGTCAACACTCACAAATTTGGCCAATTCTGACCCGTTTCGTGGACTATTACTCACCGTTTTGGGGTCCCGAAGCGATTTCCATAGTTCTTGAACCCCAAGGTGCAATTACATGTCGGTCATCAACATCCGTAGTTTTGGCCGATTCTGGGCCGTTTCATGAACTATTACTCACTGTTTTGGGGACCCGGACTAATTCCCACGATTGATGAACCCCGGGGTGCGTTTATGTGTCGGTCATAAACACTTGCAGTTTTGGCCGATTCTGGCCCGTTTCGTGGACAATTACTCACTGTTTCGGGGTCCCGGACTTATTTCCACGATTGATGAACCCTGGAGCGCATTTACGTGTCGGTCATAAATACTCATAGTTTTGGCCAATTCTGGCTAGTTTCATGGACTATTACTCACTGTTTTGGGGTCGTGGAGTGATTTCCACGATTGATGAACCCCGGGGTGCGTTTACGTGTCGGTCATAAATACTCGCAGTTTTGGCCGATTCTGGCCAGTTTCTTGGACTATTACTCACTGTTTTGGGGTCCCGAAGTGATTTCCACGATTGACGAATCCCGGGGTGCGTTTATGTGTTGGTCATAAACACTCGCGGTTATTGCGGATTCTGCCTCATTTCATGGACTATTAATCACTGTTTTTGGGTCCCGGAGTGATTTCCACAATTGACGAACCCCGAGGTGCGTTTACATGTCCGTCGTCAACACTCACAACTTTGGCCAATTCTGACCCGTTTCGTGGACTATTACTCACCGTTTTGGGGTCCCGAAGTGATTTCCATAGTTCTTGAACCCCAAGGTGCAATTACATGTCGGTCATCAACATACGTAGTTTTGGCCGATTCTGGGCCGTTTCATGAACTATTACTCACTGTTTTGGGGACCCGGACTAATTCCCACGATTGACGAACCCCGGGGTGCGTTTATGTGTCGGTCATAAACACTTGCAGTTTTGGCCGATTCTGGCCCGTTTCGTGGACAATTACTCACTGTTTCGGGGTCCCGGACTTATTTCCACGATTGATGAACCCTGGAGCGCATTTACGTGTCGGTCATAAATACTCATAGTTTTGGCCAATTCTGGCTAGTTTCATGGACTATTACTCACTGTTTTGGGGTCGTGGAGTGATTTCCACGATTGATGAACCCCGGGGTGCGTTTACGTGTCGGTCATAAATACTCGCAGTTTTGGCCGATTCTGGCCAGTTTCTTGGACTATTACTCACTATTTTGGGGTCCCGAAGTGATTTCCACGATTGACGAATCCCGGGGTGCGTTTATGTGTTGGTCATAAACACTCGCAGTTATTGCGGATTCTGCCTCATTTCATGGACTATTATTCACTGTTTTTGGGTCCCGGAGTGATTTCCACGATTGACGAACCCCGAGGTGCGTTTACATGTCCGTCATCAACACTCACAACTCTGGCAATTTCTGACCCGTTTCGTGGACTATTACTCACAGTTTTAGGGTCCCGGACTTATTTGCACGATTGATGAACCCTGGAGCGCGTTTACGTGTCCGTCATAAATACTCGCAGTTTTGGCCGATTCTGGCCAGTTTCTTGGACTATTACTCACTGTTTTGGGGTCCCGAAGTGATTTCCACGATTGACGAACCCCGGGGTGCGTTTACGTGTTGGTCATAAACACTCGCAGTTATTGCGGATTCTGCCTCATTTCATGGACTATTAATCACTGTTTTTGGGTCCCGGAGTGATTTCCACAATTGACGAACCCCGAGGTGCGTTTACATGTCCGTCGTCAACACTCACAAATTTGGCCAATTCTGACCCGTTTCGTGGACTATTACTCACCGTTTTGGGGTCCCGAAGCGATTTCCATAGTTCTTGAACCCCAAGGTGCAATTACATGTCGGTCATCAACATCCGTAGTTTTGGCCGATTCTGGGCCGTTTCATGAACTATTACTCACTGTTTTGGGGACCCGGACTAATTCCCACGATTGACGAACCCCGGGGTGCGTTTATGTGTCGGTCATAAACACTTGCAGTTTTGGCCGATTCTGGCCCGTTTCGTGGACAATTACTCACTGTTTCGGGGTCCCGGACTTATTTCCACGATTGATGAACCCTGGAGCGCATTTACGTGTCGGTCATAAATACTCATAGTTTTGGCCAATTCTGGCTAGTTTCATGGACTATTACTCACTGTTTTGGGGTCGTGGAGTGATTTCCACGATTGATGAACCCCGGGGTGCGTTTACGTGTCGGTCATAAATACTCGCAGTTTTGGCCGATTCTGGCCAGTTTCTTGGACTATTACTCACTGTTTTGGGGTCCCGAAGTGATTTCCACGATTGACGAATCCCGGGGTGCGTTTATGTGTTGGTCATAAACACTCGCAGTTATTGCGGATTCTGCCTCATTTCATGGACTATTAATCACTGTTTTTTTGGGTCCCGGAGTGATTTCCACAATTGACGAACCCCGAGGTGCGTTTACATGTCCGTCGTCAACACTCACAACTTTGGCCAATTCTGACCCGTTTCGTGGACTATTACTCACCGTTTTGGGGTCCCGAAGCGATTTCCATAGTTCTTGAACCCCAAGGTGCAATTACATGTCGGTCATCAACATACGTAGTTTTGGCCGATTCTGGGCCGTTTCATGAACTATTACTCACTGTTTTGGGGACCCGGACTAATTCCCATGATTGACGAACCCCGGGGTGCGTTTATGTGTCGGTCATAAACACTTGCAGTTTTGGCCGATTCTGGCCCGTTTCGTGGACAATTACTCACTGTTTCGGGGTCCCGGACTTATTTCCACGATTGATGAACCCTGGAGCGCATTTACGTGTCGGTCATAAATACTCATAGTTTTGGCCAATTCTGGCTAGTTTCATGGACTATTACTCACTGTTTTGGGGTCGTGGAGTGATTTCCACGATTGATGAACCCCGGGGTGCGTTTACGTGTCGGTCATAAATACTCGCAGTTTTGGCCGATTCTGGCCAGTTTCTTGGACTATTACTCACTATTTTGGGGTCCCGAAGTGATTTCCACGATTGACGAATCCCGGGGTGCGTTTATGTGTTGGTCATAAACACTCGCAGTTATTGCGGATTCTGCCTCATTTCATGGACTATTATTCACTGTTTTTGGGTCCCGGAGTGATTTCCACAATTGACGAACCCCGAGGTGCGTTTACATGTCCGTCGTCAACACTCACAACTTTGGCCAATTCTGACCCGTTTCATGGACTATTACTCACCGTTTTGGGGTCCCGAAGCGATTTCCATAGTTCTTGAACCCCAAGGTGCAATTACATGTCGGTCATCAACACCCGTAGTTTTGGCCGATTCTGGCCTGTTTCATGAACTATTACTCACTGTTATGGGGACCCGGAGTAATTCCCACAATTGACGAACCCCGGGGTGCGTTTATGTGTCGGTCATAAACACTTGCAGTTTTGGCCGATTCTGGCCCGTTTCGTGGACAATTACTCACTGTTTCGGGGTCCCGGACTTATTTTCACGATTGATGTACCCCGGAGCGCATTTACGTGTCGGTCATAAATACTCGTAGTTTTGGCTGATTCTGGCTAGTTTCATGGACTATTACTCACTGTTTTGGGGTCGCGGAGTGATTTCCACGATTGATGAACCCCGGGGTGCGTTTACGTGTCGGTCATAAATACTCGCAGTTTTGGCCGATTCTGGCCAGTTTCTTGGACTATTACTCACTGTTTTGGGGTCCCGAAGTGATTTCCACGATTGACGAACCCCGGCGTGCGTTTACGTGTCGGTCATCAACACCCGCAGTTTTGGCCGATTCTGCCTCGTTTCGTGGACTATTATTCACTGTTTTTGGGTCCCGGAGTGATTTCCACAATTGACGAACCCCGAGGTGCGTTTACATGTCCGTCGTCAACACTCACAACTTTAGCCAATTCTGACCCGTTTCGTGGACTATTACTCACCATTTTGGGGTCCCGAAGCGATTTCCATAGTTCTTGAACCCCAAGGTGCAATTACATGTCGGTCATCAACACCCGTAGTTTTGGCCGATTCTGGCCCGTTTCATGAACTATTACTCACTGTTTTGGGGACCCGGAGTAATTCCCACGATTGACGAACCCCGGGGTGCGTTTATGTGTCGGTCATAAACACATGCAGTTTTGGCCGATTCTGGCCCGTTTCGTGGACAATTACTCACTGTTTCGGGGTCCCGGACTTATTTCCACGATTGATGAACCCCGGAGCGCATTTACGTGTCGGTCATAAATACTCATAGTTTTGGCCGATTCTGGCTAGTTTCATGGACTATTACTCACTGTTTTGGTGTCGTGGAGTGATTTCCACGATTGACGAACCCCGGGGTGCATTTACCTGTTGGTCATAAACACTCGCAGTTATTGCGGATTCTGCCTCATTTCATGGACTATTATTCACTGTTTTTGGGTCCCGGAGTGATTTCCACAATTGACGAACCCCGAGGTGCGTTTACATGTCCGTCGTCAACACTCACAACTTTGGCCGATTCTGACCCGTTTCGTGGACTATTACTCACCGTTTTGGGGTCCCGAAGCGATTTCCATAGTTCTTGAACCCCAAAGTGCAATCACATGTCGGTCATCAACACCCATAGTTTTGGCCGATTCTGGCCCGTTTCATGAACTATTACTCACTGTTTTGGGGACCCGCACTAATTCCCACGATTGACGAACCCCAGGGTGCGTTTATGTGTCGGTCATAAACACTTGCAGTTTTGGCCGATTCTGGCCCGTTTCGTGGACAATTACTCACTGTTTCGGGGTCCCGGACTTATTTCCACGATTGATGAACCCCGGAGCGCATTTACGTGTCGGTCATAAATACTCGTAGTTTTGGCCGATTCTGGCTAGTTTCATGGACTATTACTCACTGTTTTGGGGCCGCGGAGTGATTTCCACGATTGACGAACCCCGGGGTGCGTTTACGTGTCGGTCATCAACACTCGCAGTTTTGGCCGATTCTGGCCTGTTTCATGGACTATTACTGATTGTTTTGGTGTCCCGGACTGATTTCCACGATTGACGAACCCCGGGGTGCGTTTACGTGTCGATCATAAACACTCGCAGTTTTGGCCGATTATGACAAGTTTCATGGACTATTACTCACTGTTTTGGGGTCCGTGAGTGATTTCCATGATTGACCAATCCTAGGGTGCGTTTACGTGTCGGTCATCAACACCCCCAGTTTTGGCCGATTCTGGCTCGTTTCGTGGACTATTATTCACTGTTTTTGGGTCCCGGAGTGATTTCCACGATTGACGAACCCCGAGGTGCGTTTACATGTCCGTCATCAACACTCACAACTCTGGCAAATTCTGACCCGTTTCGTGGACTATTACTCACCGTTTTAGGGTCCCGGACTTATTTGCACGATTGATGAACCCTGGAGCGCGTTTACGTGTCCGTCATAAATACTCGCAGTTTTGGCCGATTCTGGCCAGTTTCTTGGACTATTACTCACTGTTTTGGGGTCCCGAAGTGATTTCCACGATTGACGAACCCCGGGGTGCGTTTACGTGTTGGTCATAAACACTCGCAGTTATTGCGGATTCTGCCTCATTTCATGGACTATTATTCACTGTTTTTGGGTCCCGGAGTGATTTCCACAATTGACGAACCCCGAGGTGCGTTTACATGTCTGTCGTCAACACTCACAACTTTGGCCAATTATGACCCGTTTCGTGGACTATTACTCACCGTTTTGGGGTCCCGAAGCGATTTCCATAGTTCTTGAACCCCAAGGTGCAATTACATGTCGGTCATCAACACCCGTAGTTTTGGCCGATTCTGGCCTGTTTCATGAACTATTACTCACTGTTATGGGGACCCGGAGTAATTCCCACAATTGACGAACCCCGGGGTGCGTTTATGTGTCGGTCATAAACACTTGCAGTTTTGGCCGATTCTGGCCCGTTTCATGGACAATTACTCACTGTTTCGGGGTCCCGGACTTATTTTCACGATTGATGTACCCCGGAGCGCATTTACGTGTCGGTCATAAATACTCGTAGTTTTGGCTGATTCTGGCTAGTTTCATGGACTATTACTCACTGTTTTGGGGTCGCGGAGTGATTTCCACGATTGATGAACCCCGGGGTGCGTTTACGTGTCGGTCATAAATACTCGCAGCTTTGGCCGATTCTGGCCAGTTTCTTGGACTATTACTCACTGTTTTGGGGTCCCGAAGTGATTTCCACGATTGACGAACCCCGGCGTGCGTTTACGTGTCGGTCATCAACACCCGCAGTTTTGGCCGATTCTGCCTCGATTCGTGGACTATTATTCACTGTATTTGGGTCCCGGAGTGATTTCCACAATTGACGAACCCCGAGGTGCGTTTACATGTCCGTCGTCAACACTCACAACTTTGGCCGATTCTGGCCCGTTTCATGGACAATTACTCACTGTTTCGGGGTCCCGGACTTATTTCCACGATTGATGAACCCCGGAGCGCATTTACGTGTCGGTCATAAATACTCGTAGTTTTGGCCGATTCTGGCTAGTTTCATGGACTATTACTCACTGTTTTGGGGCCGCGGAGTGATTTCCACGATTGACGAAACCCGGGGTGCGTTTACGTGTCGGTCATCAACACTCGCAGTTTTGGCCGATTCTGGCCTGTTTCATGGACTATTACTGATTGTTTTGGTGTCCCGGACTGATTTCCACGATTGACGAACCCCGGGGTGCGTTTACGTGTCGATCATAAACACTCGCAGTTTTGGCCGATTATGACAAGTTTCATGGACTATTACTCACTGTTTTGGGGTCCGTGAGTGATTTCCATGATTGACCAATCCTAGGGTGCGTTTACGTGTCGGTCATCAACACCCGCAGTTTTGGCCGATTCTGGCTCGTTTCGTGGACTATTATTCACTGTTTTTGGGTCCCGGAGTGATTTCCACAATTGACGAACCCCGAGGTGCGTTTACATGTCCGTCGTCAACACTCACAACTTTGGCCAATTCTGACCCGTTTCATGGACTATTACTCACCGTTTTGGGGTCCCGAAGCGATTTCCATAGTTCTTGAACCCCAAGGTGCAATTACATGTCGGTCATCAACACCCGTAGTTTTGGCCGATTCTGGCCCGTTTCTTGAACTATTACTCACTGTTTTGGGGACCCGGAGTAATTCCCACGATTGACGAACCCCGGGGTGCGTTTATGTGTCGGTCATAAACACATGCAGTTTTGGCCGATTCTGGCCCGTTTCGTGGACAATTACTCACTGTTTCGGGGTCCCGGACTTATTTCCACGATTGATGAACCCCGGAGCGCATTTACGTGTCGGTCATAAATACTCATAGTTTTGGCCGATTCTGGCTAGTTTCATGGACTATTACTCACTGTTTTGGTGTCGCGGAGTGATTTCCACGATTGACGAACCCCGGGGTGCGTTTACCTGTTGGTCATAAACACTCGCAGTTATTGCGGATTCTGCCTCATTTCATGGACTATTATTCACTGTTTTTGGGTCCCGGAGTGATTTCCACAATTGACGAACCCCGAGGTGCGTTTACATGTCCGTCGTCAACACTCACAACTTTGGCCGATTCTGACCCGTTTCGTGGACTATTACTCACCGTTTTGGGGTCCCGAAGCGATTTCCATAGTTCTTGAACCCCAAAGTGCAATCACATGTCGGTCATCAACACCCATAGTTTTGGCCGATTCTGGCCCGTTTCATGAACTATTACTCACTGTTTTGGGGACCCGCACTAATTCCCACGATTGACGAACCCCAGGGTGCGTTTATGTGTCGGTCATAAACACTTGCAGTTTTGGCCGATTCTGGCCCGTTTCGTGGACAATTACTCACTGTTTCGGGGTCCCGGACTTATTTCCACGATTGATGAACCCCGGAGCGCATTTACGTGTCGGTCATAAATACTCGTAGTTTTGGCCGATTCTGGCTAGTTTCATGGACTATTACTCACTGTTTTGGGGCCGCGGAGTGATTTCCACGATTGACGAAACCCGGGGTGCGTTTACGTGTCGGTCATCAACACTCGCAGTTTTGGCCGATTCTGGCCTGTTTCATGGACTATTACTGATTGTTTTGGTGTCCCGGACTGATTTCCACGATTGACGAACCTCGGGGTGCGTTTACGTGTCGATCATAAACACTCGCAGTTTTGGCCGATTATGACAAGTTTCATGGACTATTACTCACTGTTTTGGGGTCCGTGAGTGATTTCCATGATTGACCAATCCTAGGGTGCGTTTACGTGTCGGTCATCAACACCCGCAGTTTTGGCCGATTCTGGCTCGTTTCGTGGACTATTATTCACTGTTTTTGGGTCCCGGAGTGATTTCCACGATTGACGAACCCCGAGGTGCGTTTACATGTCCGTCATCAACACTCACAACTCTGGCAAATTCTGACCCGTTTCATGGACTATTACTCACCGTTTTAGGGTCCCGGACTTATTTGCACGATTGATGAACCCTGGAGCGCGTTTACGTGTCCGTCATAAATACTCGCAGTTTTGGCCGATTCTGGCCAGTTTCTTGGACTATTACTCACTGTTTTGGGGTCCCGAAGTGATTTCCACGATTGACGAACCCCGGGGTGCGTTTACGTGTTGGTCATAAACACTCGCAGTTATTGTGGATTCTGCCTCATTTCATGGACTATTAATCACTGTTTTTGGGTCCCGGAGTGATTTCCACAATTGAAGAACCCCGAGGTGCGTTTACATGTCCGTCGTCAACACTCACAACTTTGGCCAATTCTGACCCGTTTCGTGGACTATTACTCACCGTTTTGGGGTCCCGAAGCGATTTCCATAGTTCTTGAACCCCAAGGTGCAATTACATGTCGGTCATCAACACCCGCAGTTTTGGCCGATTCTGGCTCGTTTCGTGGACTATTATTCACTGTTTTTGGGTCCCGGAGTGATTTCCACGATTGACGAACCTCGAGGTGCGTTTACATGTCCGTCATCAACACTCACAACTCTGGCAAATTCTGACCCGTTTCGTGGACTATTACTCACCGTTTTGGGGTCCCGAAGCGATTTCCATAGTTCTTGAACCCCAAGGTGCAATTACATGTCGGTCATCAACACCCGTAGTTTTGGCCGATTCTGGCCCGTTTCTTGAACTATTACTCACTGTTTTGGGGACCCGGAGTAATTCCCACGATTGACGAACCCCGGGGTGCGTTTATGTGTCGGTCATAAACACATGCAGTTTTGGCCGATTCTGGCCCGTTTCGTGGACAATTACTCACTGTTTCGGGGTCCCGGACTTATTTCCACGATTGATGAACCCCGGAGCGCATTTACGTGTCGGTCATAAATACTCATAGTTTTGGCCGATTCTGGCTAGTTTCATGGACTATTACTCACTGTTTTGGTGTCGCGGAGTGATTTCCACGATTGACGAACCCCGGGGTGCGTTTACCTGTTGGTCATAAACACTCGCAGTTATTGCGGATTCTGCCTCATTTCATGGACTATTATTCACTGTTTTTGGGTCCCGGAGTGATTTCCACAATTGACGAACCCCGAGGTGCGTTTACATGTCCGTCGTCAACACTCACAACTTTGGCCGATTCTGACCCGTTTCGTGGACTATTACTCACCGTTTTGGGGTCCCGAAGCGATTTCCATAGTTCTTGAACCCCAAAGTGCAATCACATGTCGGTCATCAACACCCATAGTTTTGGCCGATTCTGGCCCGTTTCATGAACTATTACTCACTGTTTTGGGGACCCGCACTAATTCCCACGATTGACGAACCCCAGGGTGCGTTTATGTGTCGGTCATAAACACTTGCAGTTTTGGCCGATTCTGGCCCGTTTCGTGGACAATTACTCACTGTTTCGGGGTCCCGGACTTATTTCCACGATTGATGAACCCCGGAGCGCATTTACGTGTCGGTCATAAATACTCGTAGTTTTGGCCGATTCTGGCTAGTTTCATGGACTATTACTCACTGTTTTGGGGCCGCGGAGTGATTTCCACGATTGACGAAACCCGGGGTGCGTTTACGTGTCGGTCATCAACACTCGCAGTTTTGGCCGATTCTGGCCTGTTTCATGGACTATTACTGATTGTTTTGGTGTCCCGGACTGATTTCCACGATTGACGAACCTCGGGGTGCGTTTACGTGTCGATCATAAACACTCGCAGTTTTGGCCGATTATGACAAGTTTCATGGACTATTACTCACTGTTTTGGGGTCCGTGAGTGATTTCCATGATTGACCAATCCTAGGGTGCGTTTACGTGTCGGTCATCAACACCCGCAGTTTTGGCCGATTCTGGCTCGTTTCGTGGACTATTATTCACTGTTTTTGGGTCCCGGAGTGATTTCCACGATTGACGAACCCCGAGGTGCGTTTACATGTCCGTCATCAACACTCACAACTCTGGCAAATTCTGACCCGTTTCATGGACTATTACTCACCGTTTTAGGGTCCCGGACTTATTTGCACGATTGATGAACCCTGGAGCGCGTTTACGTGTCCGTCATAAATACTCGCAGTTTTGGCCGATTCTGGCCAGTTTCTTGGACTATTACTCACTGTTTTGGGGTCCCGAAGTGATTTCCACGATTGACGAACCCCGGGGTGCGTTTACGTGTTGGTCATAAACACTCGCAGTTATTGTGGATTCTGCCTCATTTCATGGACTATTAATCACTGTTTTTGGGTCCCGGAGTGATTTCCACAATTGAAGAACCCCGAGGTGCGTTTACATGTCCGTCGTCAACACTCACAACTTTGGCCAATTCTGACCCGTTTCGTGGACTATTACTCACCGTTTTGGGGTCCCGAAGCGATTTCCATAGTTCTTGAACCCCAAGGTGCAATTACATGTCGGTCATCAACACCCGCAGTTTTGGCCGATTCTGGCTCGTTTCGTGGACTATTATTCACTGTTTTTGGGTCCCGGAGTGATTTCCACGATTGACGAACCTCGAGGTGCGTTTACATGTCCGTCATCAACACTCACAACTCTGGCAAATTCTGACCCGTTTCGTGGACTATTACTCACCGTTTTGGGGTCCCGAAGCGATTTCCATAGTTCTTGAACCCCAAGGTGCAATTACATGTCGGTCATCAACACCCGTAGTTTTGGCCGATTCTGGCCTGTTTCATGAACTATTACTCACTGTTATGGGGACCCGGAGTAATTCCCACGATTGACGAACCCCGGGGTGCGTTTATGTGTCGGTCATAAACACTTGCAGTTTTGACCGATTCTGGCCCGTTTCATGGACAATTACTCACTGTTTCGGGGTCCCGGACTTATTTTCACGATTGATGTACCCCGGAGCGCATTTACGTGTCGGTCATAAATACTCGTAGTTTTGGCTGATTCTGGCTAGTTTCATGGACTATTACTCACTGTTTTGGGGTCGCGGAGTGATTTCCACGATTGATGAACCCCGGGGTGCGTTTACGTGTCGGTTATAAATACTCGCAGTTTTGGCCGATTCTGGCCAGTTTCTTGGACTATTACTCACTGTTTTGGGGTCCCGAAGTGATTTCCACGATTGACGAACCCCGGCGTGCGTTTACGTGTCGGTCATCAACACCCGCAGTTTTGGCCGATTCTGCCTCGTTTCGTGGACTATTATTCACTGTTTTTGGGTCCCGGAGTGATTTCCACAATTGACGAACCCCGAGGTGCGTTTACATGTCCGTCGTCAACACTCACAACTTTGGCCAATTCTGACCCGTTTCATGGACTATTACTCACCGTTTTGGGGTCCCGAAGCGATTTCCATAGTTCTTGAACCCCAAGGTGCAATTACATGTCGGTCATCAACACCCATAGTTTTGGCCGATTCTGGCCCGTTTCATGAACTATTACTCACTGTTTTGGGGACCCGGAGTAATTCCCACGATTGACGAACCCCGGGGTGCGTTTATGTGTCGGTCATAAACACATGCAGTTTTGGCCGATTCTGGCCCGTTTCGTGGACAATTACTCACTGTTTCGGGGTCCCGGACTTATTTCCACGATTGATGAACCCCGGAGCGCATTTACGTGTCGGTCATAAATACTCATAGTTTTGGCCGATTCTGGCTAGTTTCCTGGACTATTACTCACTGTTTTGGTGTCGCGGAGTGATTTCCACGATTGACGAACCCCGGGGTGCGTTTACCTGTTGGTCATAAACACTCGCAGTTATTGCGGATTCTGCCTCATTTCATGGACTATTATTCACTGTTTTAGGGTCCCGGAGTGATTTCCACAATTGACGAACCCCGAGGTGCGTTTACATGTCCGTCGTCAACACTCACAACTTTGGCCGATTCTGACCTGCTTCGTGGACTATTACTCACCGTTTTGGGGTCCCGAAGCGATTTCCATAGTTCTTGAACCCCAAAGTGCAATCACATGTCGGTCATCAACACCCATAGTTTTGGCCGATTCTGGCCCGTTTCATGAACTATTACTCACTGTTTTGGGGACCCGCACTAATTCCCACGATTGACGAACCCCAGGGTGCGTTTATGTGTCGGTCATAAACACTTGCAGTTTTGGCCGATTCTGGCCCGTTTCGTGGACAATTACTCACTGTTTCGGGGTCCCGGACTTATTTCCACGATTGATGAACCCCGGAGCGCATTTACGTGTCGGTCATAAATACTCGTAGTTTTGGCCGATTCTGGCTAGTTTCATGGACTATTACTCACTGTTTTGGGGCCGCGGAGTGATTTCCACGATTGACGAACCCCGGGGTGCGTTTACGTGTCGGTCATCAACACTCGCAGTTTTGGCCGATTCTGGCCTGTTTCATGGACTATTACTGATTGTTTTGGTGTCCCGGACTGATTTCCACGATTGACGAACCCCGGGGTGCGTTTACGTGTCGATCATAAACACTCGCAGTTTTGGCCGATTATGACAAGTTTCATGGACTATTACTCACTGTTTTGGGGTCCGTGAGTGATTTCCATGATTGACCAATCCTAGGGTGCGTTTACGTGTCGGTCATCAACACCCGCAGTTTTGGCCGATTCTGGCTCGTTTCGTGGACTATTATTCACTGTTTTTGGGTCCCGGAGTGATTTCCACGATTGACGAACCCCGAGGTGCGTTTACATGTCCGTCATCAACACTCACAACTCTGGCAAATTCTGACCCGTTTCGTGGACTATTACTCACCCTTTTAGGGCCCCAGACTTATTTGCACGATTGATGAACCCTGGAGCGCGTTTACGTGTCCGTCATAAATACTCATAGTTTTGGCCAATTCTGGCTAGTTTCATGGACTATTACTCACTGTTTTGGGGTCGTGGAGTGATTTCCACGATTGATGAACCCCGGGGTGCGTTTACCTGTCGGTCATAAATACTCGCAGTTTTGGCCGATTCTGGCCAGTTTCTTGGACTATTACTCACTGTTTTGGGGTCCCGAAGTGATTTCCACGATTCACGAATCCCGGGGTGCGTTTATGTGTTGGTCATAAACACTCGCAGTTATTGCGGATTCTGCCTCATTTCATGGACTATTATTCACTGTTTTTGGGTCCCGGAGTGATTTCCACAATTGACGAACCCCGAGGTGCGTTTACATGTCTGTCGTCAACACTCACAAGTTTGGCCAATTCTGACCCGTTTCGTGGACTATTACTCACCGTTTTGGGGTCCCGAAGCGATTTCCATAGTTCTTGAACCCCAAGGTGCAATAACATGTCGGTCATCAACACCCGTTGTTTTGGCCGATTCTGGCCTGTTTCATGAACTATTACTCACTGTTATGGGGACCCGGAGTAATTCCCACGATTGACGAACCCCGGGGTGCGTTTATGTGTCGGTCATAAACACTTGCAGTTTTGGCCGATTCTGGCCCGTTTCGTGCACAATTACTCACTGTTTCGGGGTCCCGGACTTATTTTCACGATTGATGTACCCCGGAGCGCATTTACGTGTCGGTCATAAATACTCGTAGTTTTGGCTGATTCTGGCTAGTTTCATGGACTATTACTCACTGTTTTGGGGTCGCGGAGTGATTTCCACGATTGATGAACCCCGGGGTGCGTTTACGTGTCGGTTATAAATACTCGCAGTTTTGGCCGATTCTGGCCAGTTTCTTGGACTATTACTCACTGTTTTGGGGTCCCGAAGTGATTTCCACGATTGACGAACCCCGGCGTGCGTTTACGTGTCGGTCATCAACACCCGCAGTTTTGGCCGATTCTGCCTCGTTTCGTGGACTATTATTCACTGTTTTTGGGTCCCGGAGTGATTTCCACAATTGACGAACCCCGAGGTGCGTTTACATGTCCGTCGTCAACACTCACAACTTTGGCCAATTCTGACCCGTTTCATGGACTATTACTCACCGTTTTGGGGTCCCGAAGCGATTTCCATAGTTCTTGAACCCCAAGGTGCAATTACATGTCGGTCATCAACACCCGTAGTTTTGGCCGATTCTGGCCCGTTTCATGAACTATTACTCACTGTTTTGGGGACCCGGAGTAATTCCCACGATTGACGAACCCCGGGGTGCGTTTATGTGTCGGTCATAAACACATGCAGTTTTGGCCGATTCTGGCCCGTTTCGTGGACAATTACTCACTGTTTCGGGGTCCCGGACTTATTTCCACGATTGATGAACCCCGGAGCGCATTTACGTGTCGGTCATAAATACTCATAGTTTTGGCCGATTCTGGCTAGTTTCATGGACTATTACTCACTGTTTTGGTGTCGCGGAGTGATTTCCACGATTGACGAACCCCGGGGTGCGTTTACCTGTTGGTCATAAACACTCGCAGTTATTGCGGATTCTGCCTCATTTCATGGACTATTATTCACTGTTTTTGGGTCCCGGAGTGATTTCCACAATTGACGAACCCCGAGGTGCGTTTACATGTCCGTCGTCAACACTCACAACTTTGGCCGATTCTGACCCGCTTCGTGGACTATTACTCACCGTTTTGGGGTCCCGAAGCGATTTCCATAGTTCTTGAACCCCAAAGTGCAATCACATGTCGGTCATCAACACCCATAGTTTTGGCCGATTCTGGCCCGTTTCATGAACTATTACTCACTGTTTTGGGGACCCGCACTAATTCCCACGATTGACGAACCCCAGGGTGCGTTTATGTGTCGGTCATAAACACTTGCAGTTTTGGCCGATTCTGGCCCGTTTCGTGGACAATTACTCACTGTTTCGGGGTCCCGGACTTATTTCCACGATTGATGAACCCCGGAGCGCATTTACGTGTCGGTCATAAATACTCGTAGTTTTGGCCGATTCTGGCTAGTTTCATGGACTATTACTCACTGTTTTGGGGCCGCGAAGTGATTTCCACGATTGACGAACCCCGGCGTGCGTTTACGTGTCGGTCATCAACACCCGCAGTTTTGGCCGATTCTGCCTCGTTTCGTGGACTATTATTCACTGTTTTTGGGTCCCGGAGTGATTTCCACAATTGACGAACCCCGAGGTGCGTTTACATGTCCGTCGTCAACACTCACAACTTTGGCCAATTCTGACCCGTTTCATGGACTATTACTCACCGTTTTGGGGTCCCGAAGCGATTTCCATAGTTCTTGAACCCCAAGGTGCAATTACATGTCGGTCATCAACACCCGTAGTTTTGGCCGATTCTGGCCCGTTTCATGAACTATTACTCACTGTTTTGGGGACCCGGAGTAATTCCCACGATTGACGAACCCCGGGGTGCGTTTATGTGTCGGTCATAAACACATGCAGTTTTGGCCGATTCTGGCCCGTTTCGTGGACAATTACTCACTGTTTCGGGGTCCCGGACTTATTTCCACGATTGATGAACCCCGGAGCGCATTTACGTGTCGGTCATAAATACTCATAGTTTTGGCCGATTCTGGCTAGTTTCATGGACTATTACTCACTGTTTTGGTGTCGCGGAGTGATTTCCACGATTGACGAACCCCGGGGTGCGTTTACCTGTTGGTCATAAACACTCGCAGTTATTGCGGATTCTGCCTCATTTCATGGACTATTATTCACTGTTTTTGGGTCCCGGAGTGATTTCCACAATTGACGAACCCCGAGGTGCGTTTACATGTCCGTCGTCAACACTCACAACTTTGGCCGATTCTGACCCGCTTCGTGGACTATTACTCACCGTTTTGGGGTCCCGAAGCGATTTCCATAGTTCTTGAACCCCAAAGTGCAATCACATGTCGGTCATCAACACCCATAGTTTTGGCCGATTCTGGCCCGTTTCATGAACTATTACTCACTGTTTTGGGGACCCGCACTAATTCCCACGATTGACGAACCCCAGGGTGCGTTTATGTGTCGGTCATAAACACTTGCAGTTTTGGCCGATTCTGGCCCGTTTCGTGGACAATTACTCACTGTTTCGGGGTCCCGGACTTATTTCCACGATTGATGAACCCCGGAGCGCATTTACGTGTCGGTCATAAATACTCGTAGTTTTGGCCGATTCTGGCTAGTTTCATGGACTATTACTCACTGTTTTGGGGCCGCGGAGTGATTTCCACGATTGACGAACCCCGGGGTGCGTTTACGTGTCGGTCATCAACACTCGCAGTTTTGGCCGATTCTGGCCTGTTTCATGGACTATTACTGATTGTTTTGGTGTCCCGGACTGATTTCCACGATTGACGAACCCCGGGGTGCGTTTACGTGTCGATCATAAACACTCGCAGTTTTGGCCGATTATGACAAGTTTCATGGACTATTACTCACTGTTTTGGGGTCCGTGAGTGATTTCCATGATTGACCAATCCTAGGGTGCGTTTACGTGTCGGTCATCAACACCCGCAGTTTTGGCCGATTCTGGCTCGTTTCGTGGACTATTATTCACTGTTTTTGGGTCCCGGAGTGATTTCCACGATTGACGAACCCCGAGGTGCGTTTACATGTCCGTCATCAACACTCACAACTCTGGCAAATTCTGACCCGTTTCGTGGACTATTACTCACCGTTTTAGGGCCCCGGACTTATTTGCACGATTGATGAACCCTGGAGCGCGTTTACGTGTCCGTCATAAATACTCATAGTTTTGGCCAATTCTGGCTAGTTTCATGGACTATTACTCACTGTTTTGGGGTCGTGGAGTGATTTCCACGATTGATGAACCCCGGGGTGCGTTTACGTGTCGGTCATAAATACTCGCAGTTTTGGCCGATTCTGGCCAGTTTCTTGGACTATTACTCACTGTTTTGGGGTCCCGAAGTGATTTCCACGATTGACGAATCCCGGGGTGCGTTTATGTGTTGGTCATAAACACTCGCAGTTATTGCGGATTCTGCCTCATTTCATGGACTATTATTCACTGTTTTTGGGTCCCGGAGTGATTTCCACAATTGACGAACCCCGAGGTGCGTTTACATGTCTGTCGTCAACACTCACAAGTTTGGCCAATTCTGACCCATTTCGTGGACTATTACTCACCGTTTTGGGGTCCCGAAGCGATTTCCATAGTTCTTGAACCCCATGGTGCAATAACATGTCGGTCATCAACACCCGTAGTTTTGGCCGATTCTGGCCTGTTTCATGAACTATTACTCACTGTTATGGGGACCCGGAGTAATTCCCACGATTGACGAACCCCGGGGTGCGTTTATGTGTCGGTCATAAACACTTGCAGTTTTGGCCGATTCTGGCCCGTTTCGTGCACAATTACTCACTGTTTCGGGGTCCCGGACTTATTTTCACGATTGATGTACCCCGGAGCGCATTTACGTGTCGGTCATAAATACTCGTAGTTTTGGCTGATTCTGGCTAGTTTCATGGACTATTACTCACTGTTTTGGGGTCGCGGAGTGATTTCCACGATTGATGAACCCCGGGGTGCGTTTACGTGTCGGTTATAAATACTCGCAGTTTTGGCCGATTCTGGCCAGTTTCTTGGACTATTACTCACTGTTTTGGGGTCCCGAAGTGATTTCCACGATTGACGAACCCCGGCGTGCGTTTACGTGTCGGTCATCAACACCCGCAGTTTTGGCCGATTCTGCCTCGTTTCGTGGACTATTATTCACTGTTTTTGGGTCCCGGAGTGATTTCCACAATTGACGAACCCCGAGGTGCGTTTACATGTCCGTCGTCAACACTCACAACTTTGGCCAATTCTGACCCGTTTCATGGACTATTACTCACCGTTTTGGGGTCCCGAAGCGATTTCCATAGTTCTTGAACCCCAAGGTGCAATTACATGTCGGTCATCAACACCCGTAGTTTTGGCCGATTCTGGCCCGTTTCATGAACTATTACTCACTGTTTTGGGGACCCGGAGTAATTCCCACGATTGACGAACCCCGGGGTGCGTTTATGTGTCGGTCATAAACACATGCAGTTTTGGCCGATTCTGGCCCGTTTCGTGGACAATTACTCACTGTTTCGGGGTCCCGGACTTATTTCCACGATTGATGAACCCCGGAGCGCATTTACGTGTCGGTCATAAATACTCATAGTTTTGGCCGATTCTGGCTAGTTTCATGGACTATTACTCACTGTTTTGGTGTCGCGGAGTGATTTCCACGATTGACGAACCCCGGGGTGCGTTTACCTGTTGGTCATAAACACTCGCAGTTATTGCGGATTCTGCCTCATTTCATGGACTATTATTCACTGTTTTTGGGTCCCGGAGTGATTTCCACAATTGACGAACCCCGAGGTGCGTTTACATGTCCGTCGTCAACACTCACAACTTTGGCCGATTCTGACCCGCTTCGTGGACTATTACTCACCGTTTTGGGGTCCCGAAGCGATTTCCATAGTTCTTGAACCCCAAAGTGCAATCACATGTCGGTCATCAACACCCATAGTTTTGGCCGATTCTGGCCCGTTTCATGAACTATTACTCACTGTTTTGGGGACCCGCACTAATTCCCACGATTGACGAACCCCAGGGTGCGTTTATGTGTCGGTCATAAACACTTGCAGTTTTGGCCGATTCTGGCCCGTTTCGTGGACAATTACTCACTGTTTCGGGGTCCCGGACTTATTTCCACGATTGATGAACCCCGGAGCGCATTTACGTGTCGGTCATAAATACTCGTAGTTTTGGCCGATTCTGGCTAGTTTCATGGACTATTACTCACTGTTTTGGGGCCGCGGAGTGATTTCCACGATTGACGAACCCCGGGGTGCGTTTACGTGTCGGTCATCAAGACTCGCAGTTTTGGCCGATTCTGGCCTGTTTCATGGACTATTACTGATTGTTTTGGTGTCCCGGACTGATTTCCACGATTGACGAACCCCGGGGTGCGTTTACGTGTCGATCATAAACACTCGCAGTTTTGGCCGATTATGACAAGTTTCATGGACTATTACTCACTGTTTTGGGGTCCGTGAGTGATTTCCATGATTGACCAATCCTAGGGTGCGTTTACGTGTCGGTCATCAACACCCGCAGTTTTGGCCGATTCTGGCTCGTTTCGTGGACTATTATTCACTGTTTTTGGGTCCCGGAGTGATTTCCACGATTGACGAACCCCGAGGTGCGTTTACATGTCCGTCATCAACACTCACAACTCTGGCAAATTCTGACCCGTTTCGTGGACTATTACTCACCGTTTTAGGGCCCCGGACTTATTTGCACGATTGATGAACCCTGGAGCGCGTTTACGTGTCCGTCATAAATACTCATAGTTTTGGCCAATTCTGGCTAGTTTCATGGACTATTACTCACTGTTTTGGGGTCGTGGAGTGATTTCCACGATTGATGAACCCCGGGGTGCGTTTACGTGTCGGTCATAAATACTCGCAGTTTTGGCCGATTCTGGCCAGTTTCTTGGACTATTACTCACTGTTTTGGGGTCCCGAAGTGATTTCCACGATTGACGAATCCCGGGGTGCGTTTATGTGTTGGTCATAAACACTCGCAGTTATTGCGGATTCTGCCTCATTTCATGGACTATTATTCACTGTTTTTGGGTCCCGGAGTGATTTCCACAATTGACGAACCCCGAGGTGCGTTTACATGTCTGTCGTCAACACTCACAAGTTTGGCCAATTCTGACCCGTTTCGTGGACTATTACTCACCGTTTTGGGGTCCCGAAGCGATTTCCATAGTTCTTGAACCCCAAGGTGCAATAACATGTCGGTCATCAACACCCGTAGTTTTGGCCGATTCTGGCCTGTTTCATGAACTATTACTCACTGTTATGGGGACCCGGAGTAATTCCCACGATTGACGAACCCCGGGGTGCGTTTATGTGTCGGTCATAAACACTTGCAGTTTTGGCCGATTCTGGCCCGTTTCGTGCACAATTACTCACTGTTTCGGGGTCCCGGACTTATTTTCACGATTGATGTACCCCGGAGCGCATTTACGTGTCGGTCATAAATACTCATAGTTTTGGCTGATTCTGGCTAGTTTCATGGACTATTACTCACTGTTTTGGGGTCGCGGAGTGATTTCCACGATTGATGAACCCCGGGGTGCATTTACGTGTCGGTTATAAATACTCGCAGTTTTGGCCGATTCTGGCCAGTTTCTTGGACTATTACTCACTGTTTTGGGGTCCCGAAGTGATTTCCACGATTGACGAACCCCGGCGTGCGTTTACGTGTCGGTCATCAACACCCGCAGTTTTGGCCGATTCTGCCTCGTTTCGTGGACTATTATTCACTGTTTTTGGGTCCCGGAGTGATTTCCACAATTGACGAACCCCGAGGTGCGTTTACATGTCCGTCGTCAACACTCACAACTTTGGCCAATTCTGACCCGTTTCATGGACTATTACTCACCGTTTTGGGGTCCCGAAGCGATTTCCATAGTTCTTGAACCCCAAGGTGCAATTACATGTCGGTCATCAACACCCGTAGTTTTGGCCGATTCTGGCCCGTTTCATGAACTATTACTCACTGTTTTGGGGACCCGGAGTAATTCCCACGATTGACGAACCCCGGGGTGCGTTTATGTGTCGGTCATAAACACATGCAGTTTTGGCCGATTCTGGCCCGTTTCGTGGACAATTACTCACTGTTTCGGGGTCCCGGACTTATTTCCACGATTGATGAACCCCGGAGCGCATTTACGTGTCGGTCATAAATACTCATAGTTTTGGCCGATTCTGGCTAGTTTCATGGACTATTACTCACTGTTTTGGTGTCGCGGAGTGATTTCCACGATTGACGAACCCCGGGGTGCGTTTACCTGTTGGTCATAAACACTCGCAGTTATTGCGGATTCTGCCTCATTTCATGGACTATTATTCACTGTTTTTGGGTCCCGGAGTGATTTCCACAATTGACGAACCCCGAGGTGCGTTTACATGTCCGTCGTCAACACTCACAACTTTGGCCGATTCTGACCCGCTTCGTGGACTATTACTCACCGTTTTGGGGTCCCGAAGCGATTTCCATAGTTCTTGAACCCCAAAGTGCAATCACATGTCGGTCATCAACACCCATAGTTTTGGCCGATTCTGGCCCGTTTCATGAACTATTACTCACTGTTTTGGGGACCCGCACTAATTCCCACGATTGACGAACCCCAGGGTGCGTTTATGTGTCGGTCATAAACACTTGCAGTTTTGGCCGATTCTGGCCCGTTTCGTGGACAATTACTCACTGTTTCGGGGTCCCGGACTTATTTCCACGATTGATGAACCCCGGAGCGCATTTACGTGTCGGTCATAAATACTCGTAGTTTTGGCCGATTCTGGCTAGTTTCATGGACTATTACTCACTGTTTTGGGGCCGCGGAGTGATTTCCACGATTGACGAACCCCGGGGTGCGTTTACGTGTCGGTCATCAACACTCGCAGTTTTGGCCGATTCTGGCCTGTTTCATGGACTATTACTGATTGTTTTGGTGTCCCGGACTGATTTCCACGATTGACGAACCCCGGGGTGCGTTTACGTGTCGATCATAAACACTCGCAGTTTTGGCCGATTATGACAAGTTTCATGGACTATTACTCACTGTTTTGGGGTCCGTGAGTGATTTCCATGATTGACCAATCCTAGGGTGCGTTTACGTGTCGGTCATCAACACCCGCAGTTTTGGCCGATTCTGGCTCGTTTCGTGGACTATTATTCACTGTTTTTGGGTCCCGGAGTGATTTCCACGATTGACGAACCCCGAGGTGCGTTTACATGTCCGTCATCAACACTCACAACTCTGGCAAATTCTGACCCGTTTCGTGGACTATTACTCACCGTTTTAGGGCCCCGGACTTATTTGCACGATTGATGAACCCTGGAGCGCGTTTACGTGTCCGTCATAAATACTCATAGTTTTGGCCAATTCTGGCTAGTTTCATGGACTATTACTCACTGTTTTGGGGTCGTGGAGTGATTTCCACGATTGATGAACCCCGGGGTGCGTTTACGTGTCGGTCATAAATACTCGCAGTTTTGGCCGATTCTGGCCAGTTTCTTGGACTATTACTCACTGTTTTGGGGTCCCGAAGTGATTTCCACGATTGACGAATCCCGGGGTGCGTTTATGTGTTGGTCATAAACACTCGCAGTTATTGCGGATTCTGCCTCATTTCATGGACTATTATTCACTGTTTTTGGGTCCCGGAGTGATTTCCACAATTGACGAACCCCGAGGTGCGTTTACATGTCTGTCGTCAACACTCACAAGTTTGGCCAATTCTGACCCGTTTCGTGGACTATTACTCACCGTTTTGGGGTCCCGAAGCAATTTCCATAGTTCTTGAACCCCAAGGTGCAATAACATGTCGGTCATCAACACCCGTAGTTTTGGCCGATTCTGGCCTGTTTCATGAACTATTACTCACTGTTATGGGGACCCGGAGTAATTCCCACGATTGACGAACCCCGGGGTGCGTTTATGTGTCGGTCATAAACACTTGCAGTTTTGGCCGATTCTGGCCCGTTTCGTGCACAATTACTCACTGTTTCGGGGTCCCGGACTTATTTTCACGATTGATGTACCCCGGAGCGCATTTACGTGTCGGTCATAAATACTCGTAGTTTTGGCTGATTCTGGCTAGTTTCATGGACTATTACTCACTGTTTTGGGGTCGCGGAGTGATTTCCACGATTGATGAACCCCGGGGTGCGTTTACGTGTCGGTTATAAATACTCGCAGTTTTGGCCGATTCTGGCCAGTTTCTTGGACTATTACTCACTGTTTTGGGGTCCCGAAGTGATTTCCACGATTGACGAACCCCGGCGTGCGTTTACGTGTCGGTCATCAACACCCGCAGTTTTGGCCGATTCTGCCTCGTTTCGTGGACTATTATTCACTGTTTTTGGGTCCCGGAGTGATTTCCACAATTGACGAACCCCGAGGTGCGTTTACATGTCCGTCGTCAACACTCACAACTTTGGCCAATTCTGACCCGTTTCACGGACTATTACTCACCGTTTTGGGGTCCCGAAGCGATTTCCATAGTTCTTGAACCCCAAGGTGCAATTACATGTCAGTCATCAACACCCGTAGTTTTGGCCGATTCTGGCCCGTTTCATGAACTATTACTCACTGTTTTGGGGACCCGGAGTAATTCCCACGATTGACGAACCCCGGGGTGCGTTTATGTGTCGGTCATAAACACATGCAGTTTTGGCCGATTCTGGCCCGTTTCGTGGACAATTACTCATTGTTTCGGGGTCCCGGACTTATTTCCACGATTGATGAACCCCGGAGCGCATTTACGTGTCGGTCATAAATACTCATAGTTTTGGCCGATTCTGGCTAGTTTCATGGACTATTACTCACTGTTTTGGTGTCGCGGAGTGATTTCCACGATTGACGAACCCCGGGGTGCGCTTACCTGTTGGTCATAAACACTCGCAGTTATTGCGGATTCTGCCTCATTTCATGGACTATTATTCACTGTTTTTGGGTCCCGGAGTGATTTCCACAATTGACGAACCCCGAGGTGCGTTTACATGTCCGTCGTCAACACTCACAACTTTGGCCGATTCTGACCCGTTTAGTGGACTATTACTCACCGTTTTGGGGTCCCGAAGCGATTTCCATAGTTCTTGAACCCCAAAGTGCAATCACATGTCGGTCATCAACACCCATAGTTTTGGCCGATTCTGGCCCGTTTCATGAACTATTACTCACTGTTTTGGGGACCCGCACTAATTCCCACGATTGACGAACCCCAGGGTGCGTTTATGTGTCGGTCCTAAACACTTGCAGTTTTGGCCGATTCTGGCCCGTTTCGTGGACAATTACTCACTGTTTCGGGGTCCCGGACTTATTTCCACGATTGATGAACCCAGAGCGCATTTACGTGTCGGTCATAAATACTCGTAGTTTTGGCCGATTCTGGCTAGTTTCATGGACTATTACTCACCGTTTTGGGGCCGCGGAGTGATTTCCATGATTGACGAACCCCGGGGTGCGTTTACGTGTCGGTCATCAACACTCGCAGTTTTGGCCGATTCTGGCCTGTTTCATGGACTATTACTGATTGTTTTGGGTCCCGGAGTGATTTCCACGATTGACGAACCCCGAGGTGCGTTTACATGTCCGTCATCAACACTCACAACTCTGGCAAATTCTGACCCGTTTCGTGGACTATTACTCACCGTTTTAGGGCCCCGGACTTATTTGCACGATTGATGAACCCTGGAGCGCGTTTACGTGTCCGTCATAAATACTCATAGTTTTGGCAAATTCTGGCTAGTTTCATGGACTATTACTCACTGTTTTGGGGTCGTGGAGTGATTTCCACGATTGATGAACCCCGGGGTGCGTTTACGTGTCGGTCATAAATACTCGCAGTTTTGGCCGATTCTGGCCAGTTTCTTGGACTATTACTCACTGTTTTGGGGTCCCGAAGTGATTTCCACGATTGACGAATCCCGGGGTGCGTTTATGTGTTGGTCATAAACACTCGCAGTTATTGCGGATTCTGCCTCATTTCATGGACTATTATTCACTGTTTTTGGGTCCCGGAGTGATTTCCACAATTGACGAACCCCGAGGTGCGTTTACATGTCTGTCGTCAACACTCACAAGTTTGGCCGATTCTGACCCGTTTCGTGGACTATTACTCACCGTTTTGGGGTCCCGAAGCGATTTCCATAGTTCTTGAACCCTAAGGTGCAATAACATGTCGGTCATCAACACCCGTAGTTTTGGCCGATTCTGGCCTGTTTCATGAACTATTACTCACTGTTATGGGGACCCGGAGTAATTCCCACGATTGACGAACCCCGGGGTGCGTTTATGTGTCGGTCATAAACACTTGCAGTTTTGGCCGATTCTGGCCCGTTTCGTGCACAATTACTCACTGTTTCGGGGTCCCGGACTTATTTTCACGATTGATGTACCCCGGAGCGCATTTACGTGTCGGTCATAAATACTCGTAGTTTTGGCTGATTCTGGCTAGTTTCATGGACTATTACTCACTGTTTTGGGGTCGCGGAGTGATTTCCACGATTGATGAACCCCGGGGTGCGTTTACGTGTCGGTTATAAATACTCGCAGTTTTGGCCGATTCTGGCCAGTTTCTTGGACTATTACTCACTGTTTTGGGGTCCCGAAGTGATTTCCACGATTGACGAACCCCGGCGTGCGTTTACGTGTCGGTCATCAACACCCGCAGTTTTGGCCGATTCTGCCTCGTTTCGTGGACTATTATTCACTGTTTTTGGGTCCCGGAGTGATTTCCACAATTGACGAACCCCGAGGTGCGTTTACATGTCCGTCGTCAACACTCACAACTTTGGCCAATTCTGACCCGTTTCACGGACTATTACTCACCGTTTTGGGGTCCCGAAGCGATTTCCATAGTTCTTGAACCCCAAGGTGCAATTACATGTCAGTCATCAACACCCGTAGTTTTGGCCGATTCTGGCCCGTTTCATGAACTATTACTCACTGTTTTGGGGACCCGGAGTAATTCCCACGATTGACGAACCCCGGGGTGCGTTTATGTGTCGGTCATAAACACATGCAGTTTTGGCCGATTCTGGCCCGTTTCGTGGACAATTACTCATTGTTTCGGGGTCCCGGACTTATTTCCACGATTGATGAACCCCGGAGCGCATTTACGTGTCGGTCATAAATACTCATAGTTTTGGCCGATTCTGGCTAGTTTCATGGACTATTACTCACTGTTTTGGTGTCGCGGAGTGATTTCCACGATTGACGAACCCCGGGGTGCGTTTACCTGTTGGTCATAAACACTCGCAGTTATTGCGGATTCTGCCTCATTTCATGGACTATTATTCACTGTTTTTGGGTCCCGGAGTGATTTCCACAATTGACGAACCCCGAGGTGCGTTTACATGTCCGTCGTCAACACTCACAACTTTGGCCGATTCTGACCCGTTTAGTGGACTATTACTCACCGTTTTGGGGTCCCGAAGCGATTTCCATAGTTCTTGAACCCCAAAGTGCAATCACATGTCGGTCATCAACACCCATAGTTTTGGCCGATTCTGGCCCGTTTCATGAACTATTACTCACTGTTTTGGGGACCCGCACTAATTCCCACGATTGACGAACCCCAGGGTGCGTTTATGTGTCGGTCCTAAACACTTGCAGTTTTGGCCGATTCTGGCCCGTTTCGTGGACAATTACTCACTGTTTCGGGGTCCCGGACTTATTTCCACGATTGATGAACCCAGAGCGCATTTACGTGTCGGTCATAAATACTCGTAGTTTTGGCCGATTCTGGCTAGTTTCATGGACTATTACTCACCGTTTTGGGGCCGCGGAGTGATTTCCATGATTGACGAACCCCGGGGTGCGTTTACGTGTCGGTCATCAACACTCGCAGTTTTGGCCGATTCTGGCCTGTTTCATGGACTATTACTGATTGTTTTGGGTCCCGGAGTGATTTCCACGATTGACGAACCCCGAGGTGCGTTTACATGTCCGTCATCAACACTCACAACTCTGGCAAATTCTGACCCGTTTCGTGGACTATTACTCACCGTTTTAGGGCCCCGGACTTATTTGCACGATTGATGAACCCTGGAGCGCGTTTACGTGTCCGTCATAAATACTCATAGTTTTGGCCAATTCTGGCTAGTTTCATGGACTATTACTCACTGTTTTGGGGTCGTGGAGTGATTTCCACGATTGATGAACCCCGGGGTGCGTTTACGTGTCGGTCATAAATACTCGCAGTTTTGGCCGATTCTGGCCAGTTTCTTGGACTATTACTCACTGTTTTGGGGTCCCGAAGTGATTTCCACGATTGACGAATCCCGGGGTGCGTTTATGTGTTGGTCATAAACACTCGCAGTTATTGCGGATTCTGCCTCATTTCATGGACTATTATTCACTGTTTTTGGGTCCCGGAGTGATTTCCACAATTGACGAACCCCGAGGTGCGTTTACATGTCTGTCGTCAACACTCACAAGTTTGGCCGATTCTGACCCGTTTCGTGGACTATTACTCACCGTTTTGGGGTCCCGAAGCGATTTCCATAGTTCTTGAACCCTAAGGTGCAATAACATGTCGGTCATCAACACCCGTAGTTTTGGCCGATTCTGGCCTGTTTCATGAACTATTACTCACTGTTATGGGGACCCGGAGTAATTCCCACGATTGACGAACCCCGGGGTGCGTTTATGTGTCGGTCATAAACACTTGCAGTTTTGGCCGATTCTGGCCCGTTTCGTGCACAATTACTCACTGTTTCGGGGTCCCGGACTTATTTTCACGATTGATGTACCCCGGAGCGCATTTACGTGTCGGTCATAAATACTCGTAGTTTTGGCTGATTCTGGCTAGTTTCATGGACTATTACTCACTGTTTTGGGGTCGCGGAGTGATTTCCACGATTGATGAACCCCGGGGTGCGTTTACGTGTCGGTTATAAATACTCGCAGTTTTGGCCGATTCTGGCCAGTTTCTTGGACTATTACTCACTGTTTTGGGGTCCCGAAGTGATTTCCACGATTGACGAACCCCGGCGTGCGTTTACGTGTCGGTCATCAACACCCGCAGTTTTGGCCGATTCTGCCTCGTTTCGTGGACTATTATTCACTGTTTTTGGGTCCCGGAGTGATTTCCACAATTGACGAACCCCGAGGTGCGTTTACATGTCCGTCGTCAACACTCACAACTTTGGCCAATTCTGACCCGTTTCATGGACTATTACTCACCGTTTTGGGGTCCCGAAGCGATTTCCATAGTTCTTGAACCCCAAGGTGCAATTACATGTCGGTCATCAACACCCGTAGTTTTGGCCGATTCTGGCCCGTTTCATGAACTATTACTCACTGTTTTGGGGACCCGGAGTAATTCCCACGATTGACGAACCCCGGGGTGCGTTTATGTGTCGGTCATAAACACATGCAGTTTTGGCCGATTCTGGCCCGTTTCGTGGACAATTACTCACTGTTTCGGGGTCCCGGACTTATTTCCACGATTGATGAACCCCGGAGCGCATTTACGTGTCGGTCATAAATACTCATAGTTTTGGCCGATTCTGGCTAGTTTCATGGACTATTACTCACTGTTTTGGTGTCGCGGAGTGATTTCCACGATTGACGAACCCCGGGGTGCGTTTACCTGTTGGTCATAAACACTCGCAGTTATTGCGGATTCTGCCTCATTTCATGGACTATTATTCACTGTTTTGGGGTCCGTGAGTGATTTCCATGATTGACCAATCCTAGGGTGCGTTTACGTGTCGGTCATCAACACCCGCAGTTTTGGCCGATTCTGGCTCGTTTCGTGGACTATTATTCACTGTTTTTGGGTCCCGGAGTGATTTCCACGATTGACGAACCCCGAGGTGCGTTTACATGTCCGTCATCAACACTCACAACTCTGGCAAATTCTGACCCGTTTCGTGGACTATTACTCACCGTTTTAGGGCCCCGGACTTATTTGCACGATTGATGAACCCTGGAGCGCGTTTACGTGTCCGTCATAAATACTCATAGTTTTGGCCAATTCTGGCTAGTTTCATGGACTATTACTCACTGTTTTGGGGTCGTGGAGTGATTTCCACGATTGATGAACCCCGGGGTGCGTTTACGTGTCGGTCATAAATACTCGCAGTTTTGGCCGATTCTGGCCAGTTTCTTGGACTATTACTCACTGTTTTGGGGTCCCGAAGTGATTTCCACGATTGACGAATCCCGGGGTGCGTTTATGTGTTGGTCATAAACACTCGCAGTTATTGCGGATTCTGCCTCATTTCATGGACTATTATTCACTGTTTTTGGGTCCCGGAGTGATTTCCACAATTGACGAACCCCGAGGTGCGTTTACATGTCTGTCGTCAACACTCACAAGTTTGGCCAATTCTGACCCGTTTCGTGGACTATTACTCACCGTTTTGGGGTCCCGAAGCGATTTCCATAGTTCTTGAACCCCAAGGTGCAATAACATGTCGGTCATCAACACCCGTAGTTTTGGCCGATTCTGGCCTTTTTCATGAACTATTACTCACTGTTATGGGGACCCGGAGTAATTCCCACGATTGACGAACCCCGGGGTGCGTTTATGTGTCGGTCATAAACACTTGCAGTTTTGGCCGATTCTGGCCCGTTTCGTGCACAATTACTCACTGTTTCGGGGTCCCGGACTTATTTTCACGATTGATGTACCCCGGAGCGCATTTACGTGTCGGTCATAAATACTCGTAGTTTTGGCTGATTCTGGCTAGTTTCATGGACTATTACTCACTGTTTTGGGGTCGCGGAGTGATTTCCACGATTGATGAACCCCGGGGTGCGTTTACGTGTCGGTTATAAATACTCGCAGTTTTGGCCGATTCTGGCCAGTTTCTTGGACTATTACTCACTGTTTTGGGGTCCCGAAGTGATTTCCACGATTGACGAACCCCGGCGTGCGTTTACGTGTCGGTCATCAACACCCGCAGTTTTGGCCGATTCTGCCTCGTTTCGTGGACTATTATTCACTGTTTTTGGGTCCCGGAGTGATTTCCACAATTGACGAACCCCGAGGTGCGTTTACATGTCCGTCGTCAACACTCACAACTTTGGCCAATTCTGACCCGTTTCATGGACTATTACTCACCGTTTTGGGGTCCCGAAGCGATTTCCATAGTTCTTGAACCCCAAGGTGCAATTACATGTCGGTCATCAACACCCGTAGTTTTGGCCGATTCTGGCCCGTTTCATGAACTATTACTCACTGTTTTGGGGACCCGGAGTAATTCCCACGATTGACGAACCCCGGGGTGCGTTTATGTGTCGGTCATAAACACATGCAGTTTTGGCCGATTCTGGCCCGTTTCGTGGACAATTACTCACTGTTTCGGGGTCCCGGACTTATTTCCACGATTGATGAACCCCGGAGCGCATTTACGTGTCGGTCATAAATACTCATAGTTTTGGCCGATTCTGGCTAGTTTCATGGACTATTACTCACTGTTTTGGTGTCGCGGAGTGATTTCCACGATTGACGAACCCCGGGGTGCGTTTACCTGTTGGTCATAAACACTCGCAGTTATTGCGGATTCTGCCTCATTTCATGGACTATTATTCACTGTTTTGGGGTCCGTGAGTGATTTCCATGATTGACCAATCCTAGGGTGCGTTTACGTGTCGGTCATCAACACCCGCAGTTTTGGCCGATTCTGGCTCGTTTCGTGGACTATTATTCACTGTTTTTGGGTCCCGGAGTGATTTCCACGATTGACGAACCCCGAGGTGCGTTTACATGTCCGTCATCAACACTCACAACTCTGGCAAATTCTGACCCGTTTCGTGGACTATTACTCACCGTTTTAGGGCCCCGGACTTATTTGCACGATTGATGAACCCTGGAGCGCGTTTACGTGTCCGTCATAAATACTCATAGTTTTGGCCAATTCTGGCTAGTTTCATGGACTATTACTCACTGTTTTGGGGTCGTGGAGTGATTTCCACGATTGATGAACCCCGGGGTGCGTTTACGTGTCGGTCATAAATACTCGCAGTTTTGGCCGATTCTGGCCAGTTTCTTGGACTATTACTCACTGTTTTGGGGTCCCGAAGTGATTTCCACGATTGACGAATCCCGGGGTGCGTTTATGTGTTGGTCATAAACACTCGCAGTTATTGCGGATTCTGCCTCATTTCATGGACTATTATTCACTGTTTTTGGGTCCCGGAGTGATTTCCACAATTGACGAACCCCGAGGTGCGTTTACATGTCTGTCGTCAACACTCACAAGTTTGGCCAATTCTGACCCGTTTCGTGGACTATTACTCACCGTTTTGGGGTCCCGAAGCGATTTCCATAGTTCTTGAACCCCAAGGTGCAATAACATGTCGGTCATCAACACCCGTAGTTTTGGCCGATTCTGGCCTTTTTCATGAACTATTACTCACTGTTATGGGGACCCGGAGTAATTCCCACGATTGACGAACCCCGGGGTGCGTTTATGTGTCGGTCATAAACACTTGCAGTTTTGGCCGATTCTGGCCCGTTTCGTGCACAATTACTCACTGTTTCGGGGTCCCGGACTTATTTTCACGATTGATGTACCCCGGAGCGCATTTACGTGTCGGTCATAAATACTCGTAGTTTTGGCTGATTCTGGCTAGTTTCATGGACTATTACTCACTGTTTTGGGGTCGCGGAGTGATTTCCACGATTGATGAACCCCGGGGTGCGTTTACGTGTCGGTTATAAATACTCGCAGTTTTGGCCGATTCTGGCCAGTTTCTTGGACTATTACTCACTGTTTTGGGGTCCCGAAGTGATTTCCACGATTGACGAACCCCGGCGTGCGTTTACGTGTCGGTCATCAACACCCGCAGTTTTGGCCGATTCTGCCTCGTTTCGTGGACTATTATTCACTGTTTTTGGGTCCCGGAGTGATTTCCACAATTGACGAACCCCGAGGTGCGTTTACATGTCCGTCGTCAACACTCACAACTTTGGCCAATTCTGACCCGTTTCATGGACTATTACTCACCGTTTTGGGGTCCCGAAGCGATTTCCATAGTTCTTGAACCCCAAGGTGCAATTACATGTCGGTCATCAACACCCGTAGTTTTGGCCGATTCTGGCCCGTTTCATGAACTATTACTCACTGTTTTGGGGACCCGGAGTAATTCCCACGATTGACGAACCCCGGGGTGCGTTTATGTGTCGGTCATAAACACATGCAGTTTTGGCCGATTCTGGCCCGTTTCGTGGACAATTACTCACTGTTTCGGGGTCCCGGACTTATTTCCACGATTGATGAACCCCGGAGCGCATTTACGTGTCGGTCATAAATACTCATAGTTTTGGCCGATTCTGGCTAGTTTCATGGACTATTACTCACTGTTTTGGTGTCGCGGAGTGATTTCCACGATTGACGAACCCCGGGGTGCGTTTACCTGTTGGTCATAAACACTCGCAGTTATTGCGGATTCTGCCTCATTTCATGGACTATTATTCACTGTTTTGGGGTCCGTGAGTGATTTCCATGATTGACCAATCCTAGGGTGCGTTTACGTGTCGGTCATCAACACCCGCAGTTTTGGCCGATTCTGGCTCGTTTCGTGGACTATTATTCACTGTTTTTGGGTCCCGGAGTGATTTCCACGATTGACGAACCCCGAGGTGCGTTTACATGTCCGTCATCAACACTCACAACTCTGGCAAATTCTGACCCGTTTCGTGGACTATTACTCACCGTTTTAGGGCCCCGGACTTATTTGCACGATTGATGAACCCTGGAGCGCGTTTACGTGTCCGTCATAAATACTCATAGTTTTGGCCAATTCTGGCTAGTTTCATGGACTATTACTCACTGTTTTGGGGTCGTGGAGTGATTTCCACGATTGATGAACCCCGGGGTGCGTTTACGTGTCGGTCATAAATACTCGCAGTTTTGGCCGATTCTGGCCAGTTTCTTGGACTATTACTCACTGTTTTGGGGTCCCGAAGTGATTTCCACGATTGACGAATCCCGGGGTGCGTTTATGTGTTGGTCATAAACACTCGCAGTTATTGCGGATTCTGCCTCATTTCATGGACTATTATTCACTGTTTTTGGGTCCCGGAGTGATTTCCACAATTGACGAACCCCGAGGTGCGTTTACATGTCTGTCGTCAACACTCACAAGTTTGGCCAATTCTGACCCGTTTCGTGGACTATTACTCACCGTTTTGGGGTCCCGAAGCGATTTCCATAGTTCTTGAACCCCAAGGTGCAATAACATGTCGGTCATCAACACCCGTAGTTTTGGCCGATTCTGGCCTGTTTCATGAACTATTACTCACTGTTATGGGGACCCGGAGTAATTCCCACGATTGACGAACCCCGGGGTGCGTTTATGTGTCGGTCATAAACACTTGCAGTTTTGGCCGATTCTGGCCCGTTTCGTGCACAATTACTCACTGTTTCGGGGTCCCGGACTTATTTTCACGATTGATGTACCCCGGAGCGCATTTACGTGTCGGTCATAAATACTCGTAGTTTTGGCTGATTCTGGCTAGTTTCATGGACTATTACTCACTGTTTTGGGGTCGCGGAGTGATTTCCACGATTGATGAACCCCGGGGTGCGTTTACGTGTCGGTTATAAATACTCGCAGTTTTGGCCGATTCTGGCCAGTTTCTTGGACTATTACTCACTGTTTTGGGGTCCCGAAGTGATTTCCACGATTGACGAACCCCGGCGTGCGTTTACGTGTCGGTCATCAACACCCGCAGTTTTGGCCGATTCTGCCTCGTTTCGTGGACTATTATTCACTGTTTTTGGGTCCCGGAGTGATTTCCACAATTGACGAACCCCGAGGTGCGTTTACATGTCCGTCGTCAACACTCACAACTTTGGCCAATTCTGACCCGTTTCATGGACTATTACTCACCGTTTTGGGGTCCCGAAGCGATTTCCATAGTTCTTGAACCCCAAGGTGCAATTACATGTCGGTCATCAACACCCGTAGTTTTGGCCGATTCTGGCCCGTTTCATGAACTATTACTCACTGTTTTGGGGACCCGGAGTAATTCCCACGATTGACGAACCCCGGGGTGCGTTTATGTGTCGGTCATAAACACATGCAGTTTTGGCCGATTCTGGCCCGTTTCGTGGACAATTACTCACTGTTTCGGGGTCCCGGACTTATTTCCACGATTGATGAACCCCGGAGCGCATTTACGTGTCGGTCATAAATACTCATAGTTTTGGCCGATTCTGGCTAGTTTCATGGACTATTACTCACTGTTTTGGTGTCGCGGAGTGATTTCCACGATTGACGAACCCCGGGGTGCGTTTACCTGTTGGTCATAAACACTCGCAGTTATTGCGGATTCTGCCTCATTTCATGGACTATTATTCACTGTTTTGGGGTCCGTGAGTGATTTCCATGATTGACCAATCCTAGGGTGCGTTTACGTGTCGGTCATCAACACCCGCAGTTTTGGCCGATTCTGGCTCGTTTCGTGGACTATTATTCACTGTTTTTGGGTCCCGGAGTGATTTCCACGATTGACGAACCCCGAGGTGCGTTTACATGTCCGTCATCAACACTCACAACTCTGGCAAATTCTGACCCGTTTCGTGGACTATTACTCACCGTTTTAGGGCCCCGGACTTATTTGCACGATTGATGAACCCTGGAGCGCGTTTACGTGTCCGTCATAAATACTCATAGTTTTGGCCAATTCTGGCTAGTTTCATGGACTATTACTCACTGTTTTGGGGTCGTGGAGTGATTTCCACGATTGATGAACCCCGGGGTGCGTTTACGTGTCGGTCATAAATACTCGCAGTTTTGGCCGATTCTGGCCAGTTTCTTGGACTATTACTCACTGTTTTGGGGTCCCGAAGTGATTTCCACGATTGACGAATCCCGGGGTGCGTTTATGTGTTGGTCATAAACACTCGCAGTTATTGCGGATTCTGCCTCATTTCATGGACTATTATTCACTGTTTTTGGGTCCCGGAGTGATTTCCACAATTGACGAACCCCGAGGTGCGTTTACATGTCTGTCGTCAACACTCACAAGTTTGGCCAATTCTGACCCGTTTCGTGGACTATTACTCACCGTTTTGGGGTCCCGAAGCGATTTCCATAGTTCTTGAACCCCAAGGTGCAATAACATGTCGGTCATCAACACCCGTAGTTTTGGCCGATTCTGGCCTGTTTCATGAACTATTACTCACTGTTATGGGGACCCGGAGTAATTCCCACGATTGACGAACCCCGGGGTGCGTTTATGTGTCGGTCATAAACACTTGCAGTTTTGGCCGATTCTGGCCCGTTTCGTGCACAATTACTCACTGTTTCGGGGTCCCGGACTTATTTTCACGATTGATGTACCCCGGAGCGCATTTACGTGTCGGTCATAAATACTCGTAGTTTTGGCTGATTCTGGCTAGTTTCATGGACTATTACTCACTGTTTTGGGGTCGCGGAGTGATTTCCACGATTGATGAACCCCGGGGTGCGTTTACGTGTCGGTTATAAATACTCGCAGTTTTGGCCGATTCTGGCCAGTTTCTTGGACTATTACTCACTGTTTTGGGGTCCCGAAGTGATTTCCACGATTGACGAACCCCGGCGTGCGTTTACGTGTCGGTCATCAACACCCGCAGTTTTGGCCGATTCTGCCTCGTTTCGTGGACTATTATTCACTGTTTTTGGGTCCCGGAGTGATTTCCACAATTGACGAACCCCGAGGTGCGTTTACATGTCCGTCGTCAACACTCACAACTTTGGCCAATTCTGACCCGTTTCATGGACTATTACTCACCGTTTTGGGGTCCCGAAGCGATTTCCATAGTTCTTGAACCCCAAGGTGCAATTACATGTCGGTCATCAACACCCGTAGTTTTGGCCGATTCTGGCCCGTTTCATGAACTATTACTCACTGTTTTGGGGACCCGGAGTAATTCCCACGATTGACGAACCCCGGGGTGCGTTTATGTGTCGGTCATAAACACATGCAGTTTTGGCCGATTCTGGCCCGTTTCGTGGACAATTACTCACTGTTTCGGGGTCCAGGACTTATTTCCACGATTGATGAACCCCGGAGCGCATTTACGTGTCGGTCATAAATACTCATAGTTTTGGCCGATTCTGGCTAGTTTCATGGACTATTACTCACTGTTTTGGTGTCGCGGAGTGATTTCCACGATTGACGAACCCCGGGGTGCGTTTACCTGTTGGTCATAAACACTCGCAGTTATTGCGGATTCTGCCTCATTTCATGGACTATTATTCACTGTTTTGGGGTCCGTGAGTGATTTCCATGATTGACCAATCCTAGGGTGCGTTTACGTGTCGGTCATCAACACCCGCAGTTTTGGCCGATTCTGGCTCGTTTCGTGGACTATTATTCACTGTTTTTGGGTCCCGGAGTGATTTCCACGATTGACGAACCCCGAGGTGCGTTTACATGTCCGTCATCAACACTCACAACTCTGGCAAATTCTGACCCGTTTCGTGGACTATTACTCACCGTTTTAGGGCCCCGGACTTATTTGCACGATTGATGAACCCTGGAGCGCGTTTACGTGTCCGTCATAAATACTCATAGTTTTGGCCAATTCTGGCTAGTTTCATGGACTATTACTCACTGTTTTGGGGTCGTGGAGTGATTTCCACGATTGATGAACCCCGGGGTGCGTTTACGTGTCGGTCATAAATACTCGCAGTTTTGGCCGATTCTGGCCAGTTTCTTGGACTATTACTCACTGTTTTGGGGTCCCGAAGTGATTTCCACGATTGACGAATCCCGGGGTGCGTTTATGTGTTGGTCATAAACACTCGCAGTTATTGCGGATTCTGCCTCATTTCATGGACTATTATTCACTGTTTTTGGGTCCCGGAGTGATTTCCACAATTGACGAACCCCGAGGTGCGTTTACATGTCTGTCGTCAACACTCACAAGTTTGGCCAATTCTGACCCGTTTCGTGGACTATTACTCACCGTTTTGGGGTCCCGAAGCGATTTCCATAGTTCTTGAACCCCAAGGTGCAATAACATGTCGGTCATCAACACCCGTAGTTTTGGCCGATTCTGGCCTGTTTCATGAACTATTACTCACTTTTATGGGGACCCGGAGTAATTCCCACGATTGACGAACCCCGGGGTGCGTTTATGTGTCGGTCATAAACACTTGCAGTTTTGGCCGATTCTGGCCCGTTTCGTGCACAATTACTCACTGTTTCGGGGTCCCGGACTTATTTTCACGATTGATGTACCCCGGAGCGCATTTACGTGTCGGTCATAAATACTCGTAGTTTTGGCTGATTCTGGCTAGTTTCATGGACTATTACTCACTGTTTTGGGGTCGCGGAGTGATTTCCACGATTGATGAACCCCGGGGTGCGTTTACGTGTCGGTTATAAATACTCGCAGTTTTGGCCGATTCTGGCCAGTTTCTTGGACTATTACTCACTGTTTTGGGGTCCCGAAGTGATTTCCACGATTGACGAACCCCGGCGTGCGTTTACGTGTCGGTCATCAACACCCGCAGTTTTGGCCGATTCTGCCTCGTTTCGTGGACTATTATTCACTGTTTTTGGGTCCCGGAGTGATTTCCACAATTGACGAACCCCGAGGTGCGTTTACATGTCCGTCGTCAACACTCACAACTTTGGCCAATTCTGACCCGTTTCATGGACTATTACTCACCGTTTTGGGGTCCCGAAGCGATTTCCATAGTTCTTGAACCCCAAGGTGCAATTACATGTCGGTCATCAACACCCGTAGTTTTGGCCGATTCTGGCCCGTTTCATGAACTATTACTCACTGTTTTGGGGACCCGGAGTAATTCCCACGATTGACGAACCCCGGGGTGCGTTTATGTGTCGGTCATAAACACATGCAGTTTTGGCCGATTCTGGCCCGTTTCGTGGACAATTACTCACTGTTTCGGGGTCCCGGACTTATTTCCACGATTGATGAACCCCGGAGCGCATTTACGTGTCGGTCATAAATACTCATAGTTTTGGCCGATTCTGGCTAGTTTCATGGACTATTACTCACTGTTTTGGTGTCGCGGAGTGATTTCCACGATTGACGAACCCCGGGGTGCGTTTACCTGTTGGTCATAAACACTCGCAGTTATTGCGGATTCTGCCTCATTTCATGGACTATTATTCACTGTTTTTGGGTCCCGGAGTGATTTCCACAATTGACGAACCCCGAGGTGCGTTTACATGTCCGTCGTCAACACTCACAACTTTGGCCGATTCTGACCCGTTTCGTGGACTATTACTCACCGTTTTGGGGTCCCGAAGCGATTTCCATAGTTCTTGAACCCCAAAGTGCAATCACATGTCGGTCATCAACACCCATAGTTTTGGCCGATTCTGGCCCGTTTCATGAACTATTACTCACTGTTTTGGGGACCCGCACTAATTCCCACGATTGACGAACCCCAGGGTGCGTTTATGTGTCGGTCCTAAACACTTGCAGTTTTGGCCGATTCTGGCCCGTTTCGTGCACAATTACTCACTGTTTCGGGGTCCCGGACTTATTTTCACGATTGATGTACCCCGGAGCGCATTTACGTGTCGGTCATAAATACTCGTAGTTTTGGCTGATTCTGGCTAGTTTCATGGACTATTACTCACTGTTTTGGGGTCGCGGAGTGATTTCCACGATTGATGAACCCCGGGGTGCGTTTACGTGTCGGTTATAAATACTCGCAGTTTTGGCCGATTCTGGCCAGTTTCTTGGACTATTACTCACTGTTTTGGGGTCCCGAAGTGATTTCCACGATTGACGAACCCCGGCGTGCGTTTACGTGTCGGTCATCAACACCCGCAGTTTTGGCCGATTCTGCCTCGTTTCGTGGACTATTATTCACTGTTTTTGGGTCCCGGAGTGATTTCCACAATTGACGAACCCCGAGGTGCGTTTACATGTCCGTCGTCAACACTCACAACTTTGGCCAATTCTGACCCGTTTCATGGACTATTACTCACCGTTTTGGGGTCCCGAAGCGATTTCCATAGTTCTTGAACCCCAAGGTGCAATTACATGTCGGTCATCAACACCCGTAGTTTTGGCCGATTCTGGCCCGTTTCATGAACTATTACTCACTGTTTTGGGGACCCGGAGTAATTCCCACGATTGACGAACCCCGGGGTGCGTTTATGTGTCGGTCATAAACACATGCAGTTTTGGCCGATTCTGGCCCGTTTCGTGGACAATTACTCACTGTTTCGGGGTCCCGGACTTATTTCCACGATTGATGAACCCCGGAGCGCATTTACGTGTCGGTCATAAATACTCATAGTTTTGGCCGATTCTGGCTAGTTTCATGGACTATTACTCACTGTTTTGGTGTCGCGGAGTGATTTCCACGATTGACGAACCCCGGGGTGCGTTTACCTGTTGGTCATAAACACTCGCAGTTATTGCGGATTCTGCCTCATTTCATGGACTATTATTCACTGTTTTTGGGTCCCGGAGTGATTTCCACAATTGACGAACCCCGAGGTGCGTTTACATGTCCGTCGTCAACACTCACAACTTTGGCCGATTCTGACCCGTTTCGTGGACTATTACTCACCGTTTTGGGGTCCCGAAGCGATTTCCATAGTTCTTGAACCCCAAAGTGCAATCACATGTCGGTCATCAACACCCATAGTTTTGGCCGATTCTGGCCCGTTTCATGAACTATTACTCACTGTTTTGGGGACCCGCACTAATTCCCACGATTGACGAACCCCAGGGTGCGTTTATGTGTCGGTCCTAAACACTTGCAGTTTTGGCCGATTCTGGCCCGTTTCGTGGACAATTACTCACTGTTTCGGGGTCCCGGACTTATTTCCACGATTGATGAACCCAGAGCGCATTTACGTGTCGGTCATAAATACTCGTAGTTTTGGCCGATTCTGGCTAGTTTCATGGACTATTACTCACCGTTTTGGGGCCGCGGAGTGATTTCCATGATTGACGAACCCCGGGGTGCGTTTACGTGTCGGTCATCAACACTCGCAGTTTTGGCCGATTCTGGCCTGTTTCATGGACTATTACTGATTGTTTTGGGTCCCGGAGTGATTTCCACGATTGACGAACCCCGAGGTGCGTTTACATGTCCGTCATCAACACTCACAACTCTGGCAAATTCTGACCCGTTTCGTGGACTATTACTCACCGTTTTAGGGCCCCGGACTTATTTGCACGATTGATGAACCCTGGAGCGCGTTTACGTGTCCGTCATAAATACTCATAGTTTTGGCCAATTCTGGCTAGTTTCATGGACTATTACTCACTGTTTTGGGGTCGTGGAGTGATTTCCACGATTGATGAACCCCGGGGTGCGTTTACGTGTCGGTCATAAATACTCGCAGTTTTGGCCGATTCTGGCCAGTTTCTTGGACTATTACTCACTGTTTTGGGGTCCCGAAGTGATTTCCACGATTGACGAATCCCGGGGTGCGTTTATGTGTTGGTCATAAACACTCGCAGTTATTGCGGATTCTGCCTCATTTCATGGACTATTATTCACTGTTTTTGGGTCCCGGAGTGATTTCCACAATTGACGAACCCCGAGGTGCGTTTACATGTCTGTCGTCAACACTCACAAGTTTGGCCAATTCTGACCCGTTTCGTGGACTATTACTCACCGTTTTGGGGTCCCGAAGCGATTTCCATAGTTCTTGAACCCCAAGGTGCAATAACATGTCGGTCATCAACACCCGTAGTTTTGGCCGATTCTGGCCTGTTTCATGAACTATTACTCACTGTTATGGGGACCCGGAGTAATTCCCACGATTGACGAACCCCGGGGTGCGTTTATGTGTCGGTCATAAACACTTGCAGTTTTGGCCGATTCTGGCCCGTTTCGTGCACAATTACTCACTGTTTCGGGGTCCCGGACTTATTTTCACGATTGATGTACCCCGGAGCGCATTTACGTGTCGGTCATAAATACTCGTAGTTTTGGCTGATTCTGGCTAGTTTCATGGACTATTACTCACTGTTTTGGGGTCGCGGAGTGATTTCCACGATTGATGAACCCCGGGGTGCGTTTACGTGTCGGTTATAAATACTCGCAGTTTTGGCCGATTCTGGCCAGTTTCTTGGACTATTACTCACTGTTTTGGGGTCCCGAAGTGATTTCCACGATTGACGAACCCCGGCGTGCGTTTACGTGTCGGTCATCAACACCCGCAGTTTTGGCCGATTCTGCCTCGTTTCGTGGACTATTATTCACTGTTTTTGGGTCCCGGAGTGATTTCCACAATTGACGAACCCCGAGGTGCGTTTACATGTCCGTCGTCAACACTCACAACTTTGGCCAATTCTGACCCGTTTCATGGACTATTACTCACCGTTTTGGGGTCCCGAAGCGATTTCCATAGTTCTTGAACCCCAAGGTGCAATTACATGTCGGTCATCAACACCCGTAGTTTTGGCCGATTCTGGCCCGTTTCATGAACTATTACTCACTGTTTTGGGGACCCGGAGTAATTCCCACGATTGACGAACCCCGGGGTGCGTTTATGTGTCCGTCATAAACACATGCAGTTTTGGCCGATTCTGGCCCGTTTCGTGGACAATTACTCACTGTTTCGGGGTCCCGGACTTATTTCCACGATTGATGAACCCCGGAGCGCATTTACGTGTCGGTCATAAATACTCATAGTTTTGGCCGATTCTGGCCTGTTTCATGGACTATTACTGATTGTTTTGGGTCCCGGAGTGATTTCCACGATTGACGAACCCCGAGGTGCGTTTACATGTCCGTCATCAACACTCACAACTCTGGCAAATTCTGACCCGTTTCGTGGACTATTACTCACCGTTTTAGGGCCCCGGACTTATTTGCACGATTGATGAACCCTGGAGCGCGTTTACGTGTCCGTCATAAATACTCATAGTTTTGGCCAATTCTGGCTAGTTTCATGGACTATTACTCACTGTTTTGGGGTCGTGGAGTGATTTCCACGATTGATGAACCCCGGGGTGCGTTTACGTGTCGGTCATAAATACTCGCAGTTTTGGCCGATTCTGGCCAGTTTCTTGGACTATTACTCACTGTTTTGGGGTCCCGAAGTGATTTCCACGATTGACGAATCCCGGGGTGCGTTTATGTGTTGGTCATAAACACTCGCAGTTATTGCGGATTCTGCCTCATTTCATGGACTATTATTCACTGTTTTTGGGTCCCGGAGTGATTTCCACAATTGACGAACCCCGAGGTGCGTTTACATGTCTGTCGTCAACACTCACAAGTTTGGCCAATTCTGACCCGTTTCGTGGACTATTACTCACCGTTTTGGGGTCCCGAAGCGATTTCCATAGTTCTTGAACCCCAAGGTGCAATAACATGTCGGTCATCAACACCCGTAGTTTTGGCCGATTCTGGCCTGTTTCATGAACTATTACTCACTGTTATGGGGACCCGGAGTAATTCCCACGATTGACGAACCCCGGGGTGCGTTTATGTGTCGGTCATAAACACTTGCAGTTTTGGCCGATTCTGGCCCGTTTCGTGCACAATTACTCACTGTTTCGGGGTCCCGGACTTATTTTCACGATTGATGTACCCCGGAGCGCATTTACGTGTCGGTCATAAATACTCGTAGTTTTGGCTGATTCTGGCTAGTTTCATGGACTATTACTCACTGTTTTGGGGTCGCGGAGTGATTTCCACGATTGATGAACCCCGGGGTGCGTTTACGTGTCGGTTATAAATACTCGCAGTTTTGGCCGATTCTGGCCAGTTTCTTGGACTATTACTCACTGTTTTGGGGTCCCGAAGTGATTTCCACGATTGACGAACCCCGGCGTGCGTTTACGTGTCGGTCATCAACACCCGCAGTTTTGGCCGATTCTGCCTCGTTTCGTGGACTATTATTCACTGTTTTTGGGTCCCGGAGTGATTTCCACAATTGACGAACCCCGAGGTGCGTTTACATGTCCGTCGTCAACACTCACAACTTTGGCCAATTCTGACCCGTTTCATGGACTATTACTCACCGTTTTGGGGTCCCGAAGCGATTTCCATAGTTCTTGAACCCCAAGGTGCAATTACATGTCGGTCATCAACACCCGTAGTTTTGGCCGATTCTGGCCCATTTCATGAACTATTACTCACTGTTTTGGGGACCCGGAGTAATTCCCACGATTGACGAACCCCGGGGTGCGTTTATGTGTCGGTCATAAACACATGCAGTTTTGGCCGATTCTGGCCCGTTTCGTGGACAATTACTCACTGTTTCGGGGTCCCGGACTTATTTCCACGATTGATGAACCCCGGAGCGCATTTACGTGTCGGTCATAAATACTCATAGTTTTGGCCGATTCTGGCTAGTTTCATGGACTATTACTCACTGTTTTGGTGTCGCGGAGTGATTTCCACGATTGACGAACCCCGGGGTGCGTTTACCTGTTGGTCATAAACACTCGCAGTTATTGCGGATTCTGCCTCATTTCATGGACTATTATTCACTGTTTTTGGGTCCCGGAGTGATTTCCACAATTGACGAACCCCGAGGTGCGTTTACATGTCCGTCGTCAACACTCACAACTTTGGCCGATTCTGACCCGTTTCGTGGACTATTACTCACCGTTTTGGGGTCCCGAAGCGATTTCCATAGTTCTTGAACCCCAAAGTGCAATCACATGTCGGTCATCAACACCCATAGTTTTGGCCGATTCTGGCCCGTTTCATGAACTATTACTCACTGTTTTGGGGACACGCACTAATTCCCACGATTGACGAACCCCAGGGTGCGTTTATGTGTCGGTCCTAAACACTTGCAGTTTTGGCCGATTCTGGCCCGTTTCGTGGACAATTACTCACTGTTTCGGGGTCCCGGACTTATTTCCACGATTGATGAACCCAGAGCGCATTTACGTGTCGGTCATAAATACTCGTAGTTTTGGCCGATTCTGGCTAGTTTCATGGACTATTACTCACCGTTTTGGGGCCGCGGAGTGATTTCCACGATTGACGAACCCCGGGGTGCGTTTACGTGTCGGTCATCAACACTCGCAGTTTTGGCCGATTCTGGCCTGTTTCATGGACTATTACTGATTGTTTTGGGTCCCGGAGTGATTTCCACGATTGACGAACCCCGAGGTGCGTTTACATGTCCGTCATCAACACTCACAACTCTGGCAAATTCTGACCCGTTTCGTGGACTATTACTCACCGTTTTAGGGCCCCGGACTTATTTGCACGATTGATGAACCCTGGAGCGCGTTTACGTGTCCGTCATAAATACTCATAGTTTTGGCCAATTCTGGCTAGTTTCATGGACTATTACTCACTGTTTTGGGGTCGTGGAGTGATTTCCACGATTGATGAACCCCGGGGTGCGTTTACGTGTCGGTCATAAATACTCGCAGTTTTGGCCGATTCTGGCCAGTTTCTTGGACTATTACTCACTGTTTTGGGGTCCCGAAGTGATTTCCACGATTGACGAATCCCGGGGTGCGTTTATGTGTTGGTCATAAACACTCGCAGTTATTGCGGATTCTGCCTCATTTCATGGACTATTATTCACTGTTTTTGGGTCCCGGAGTGATTTCCACAATTGACGAACCCCGAGGTGCGTTTACATGTCTGTCGTCAACACTCACAAGTTTGGCCAATTCTGACCCGTTTCGTGGACTATTACTCACCGTTTTGGGGTCCCGAAGCGATTTCCGTAGTTCTTGAACCCCAAGGTGCAATAACATGTCGGTCATCAACACCCGTAGTTTTGGCCGATTCTGGCCTGTTTCATGAACTATTACTCACTGTTATGGGGACCCGGAGTAATTCCCACGATTGACGAACCCCGGGGTGCGTTTATGTGTCGGTCATAAACACTTGCAGTTTTGGCCGATTCTGGCCCGTTTCGTGCACAATTACTCACTGTTTCGGGGTCCCGGACTTATTTTCACGATTGATGTACCCCGGAGCGCATTTACGTGTCGGTCATAAATACTCGTAGTTTTGGCTGATTTTGGCTAGTTTCATGGACTATTACTCACTGTTTTGGGGTCGCGGAGTGATTTCCACGATTGATGAACCCCGGGGTGCGTTTACGTGTCGGTTATAAATACTCGCAGTTTTGGCCGATTCTGCCTCGTTTCGTGGACTATTATTCACTGTTTTTGGGTCCCGGAGTGATTTCCACAATTGACGAACCCCGAGGTGCGTTTACATGTCCGTCGTCAACACTCACAACTTTGGCCGATTCTGACCCGTTTCGTGGACTATTACTCACCGTTTTGGGGTCCCGAAGCGATTTCCATAGTTCTTGAACCCCAAAGTGCAATCACATGTCGGTCATCAACACCCATAGTTTTGGCCGATTCTGGCCCGTTTCATGAACTATTACTCACTGTTTTGGGGACCCGCACTAATTCCCACGATTGACGAACCCCAGGGTGCGTTTATGTGTCGGTCCTAAACACTTGCAGTTTTGGCCGATTCTGGCCCGTTTCGTGGACAATTACTCACTGTTTCGGGGTCCCGGACTTATTTCCACGATTGATGAACCCAGAGCGCATTTACGTGTCGGTCATAAATACTCATAGTTTTGGCCGATTCTGGCTAGTTTCATGGACTATTACTCACCGTTTTGGGGCCGCGGAGTGATTTCCACGATTGACGAACCCCGGGGTGCGTTTACGTGTCGGTCATCAACACTCGCAGTTTTGGCCGATTCTGGCCTGTTTCATGGACTATTACTGATTGTTTTGGGTCCCGGAGTGATTTCCACGATTGACGAACCCCGAGGTGCGTTTACATGTCCGTCATCAACACTCACAACTCTGGCAAATTCTGACCCGTTTCGTGGACTATTACTCACCGTTTTAGGGCCCCGGACTTATTTGCACGATTGATGAACCCTGGAGCGCGTTTACGTGTCCGTCATAAATACTCATAGTTTTGGCCAATTCTGGCTAGTTTCATGGACTATTACTCACTGTTTTGGGGTCGTGGAGTGATTTCCACGATTGATGAACCCCGGGGTGCGTTTACGTGTCGGTCATAAATACTCGCAGTTTTGGCCGATTCTGGCCAGTTTCTTGGACTATTACTCACTGTTTTGGGGTCCCGAAGTGATTTCCACGATTGACGAATCCCGGGGTGCGTTTATGTGTTGGTCATAAACACTCGCAGTTATTGCGGATTCTGCCTCATTTCATGGACTATTATTCACTGTTTTTGGGTCCCGGAGTGATTTCCACAATTGACGAACCCCGAGGTGCGTTTACATGTCTGTCGTCAACACTCACAAGTTTGGCCAATTCTGACCCGTTTCGTGGACTATTACTCACCGTTTTGGGGTCCCGAAGCGATTTCCATAGTTCTTGAACCCCAAGGTGCAATAACATGTCGGTCATCAACACCCGTAGTTTTGGCCGATTCTGGCCTGTTTCATGAACTATTACTCACTGTTATGGGGACCCGGAGTAATTCCCACGATTGACGAACCCCGGGGTGCGTTTATGTGTCGGTCATAAACACTTGCAGTTTTGGCCGATTCTGGCCCGTTTCGTGCACAATTACTCACTGTTTCGGGGTCCCGGACTTATTTTCACGATTGATGTACCCCGGAGCGCATTTACGTGTCGGTCATAAATACTCGTAGTTTTGGTTGATTCTGGCTAGTTTCATGGACTATTACTCACTGTTTTGGGGTCGCGGAGTGATTTCCACGATTGATGAACCCCGGGGTGCGTTTACGTGTCGGTTATAAATACTCGCAGTTTTGGCCGATTCTGCCTCGTTTCGTGGACTATTATTCACTGTTTTTGGGTCCCGGAGTGATTTCCACAATTGACGAACCCCGAGGTGCGTTTACATGTCCGTCGTCAACACTCACAACTTTGGCCGATTCTGACCCGTTTCATGGACTATTATTCACTGTTTTTGGGTCCCGGAGTGATTTCCACAATTGACGAACCCCGAGGTGCGTTTACATGTCCGTCGTCAACACTCACAACTTTGGCCAATTCTGACCCGTTTCATGGACTATTACTCACCGTTTTGGGGTCCCGAAGCGATTTCCATAGTTCTTGAACCCCAAGGTGCAATTACATGTCGGTCATCAACACCCGTAGTTTTGGCCGATTCTGGCCCGTTTCATGAACTATTACTCACTGTTTTGGGGACCCGGAGTAATTCCCACGATTGACGAACCCCGGGGTGCGTTTATGTGTCCGTCATAAACACATGCAGTTTTGGCCGATTCTGGCCCGTTTCGTGGACAATTACTCACTGTTTCGGGGTCCCGGACTTATTTCCACGATTGATGAACCCCGGAGCGCATTTACGTGTCGGTCATAAATACTCATAGTTTTGGCCGATTCTGGCCTGTTTCATGGACTATTACTGATTGTTTTGGGTCCCGGAGTGATTTCCACGATTGACGAACCCCGAGGTGCGTTTACATGTCCGTCATCAACACTCACAACTCTGGCAAATTCTGACCCGTTTCGTGGACTATTACTCACCGTTTTAGGGCCCCGGACTTATTTGCACGATTGATGAACCCTGGAGCGCGTTTACGTGTCCGTCATAAATACTCATAGTTTTGGCCAATTCTGGCTAGTTTCATGGACTATTACTCACTGTTTTGGGGTCGTGGAGTGATTTCCACGATTGATGAACCCCGGGGTGCGTTTACGTGTCGGTCATAAATACTCGCAGTTTTGGCCGATTCTGGCCAGTTTCTTGGACTATTACTCACTGTTTTGGGGTCCCGAAGTGATTTCCACGATTGACGAATCCCGGGGTGCGTTTATGTGTTGGTCATAAACACTCGCAGTTATTGCGGATTCTGCCTCATTTCATGGACTATTATTCACTGTTTTTGGGTCCCGGAGTGATTTCCACAATTGACGAACCCCGAGGTGCGTTTACATGTCTGTCGTCAACACTCACAAGTTTGGCCAATTCTGACCCGTTTCGTGGACTATTACTCACCGTTTTGGGGTCCCGAAGCGATTTCCATAGTTCTTGAACCCCAAGGTGCAATAACATGTCGGTCATCAACACCCGTAGTTTTGGCCGATTCTGGCCTGTTTCATGAACTATTACTCACTGTTATGGGGACCCGGAGTAATTCCCACGATTGACGAACCCCGGGGTGCGTTTATGTGTCGGTCATAAACACTTGCAGTTTTGGCCGATTCTGGCCCGTTTCGTGCACAATTACTCACTGTTTCGGGGTCCCGGACTTATTTTCACGATTGATGTACCCCGGAGCGCATTTACGTGTCGGTCATAAATACTCGTAGTTTTGGCTGATTCTGGCCAGTTTCTTGGACTATTACTCACTGTTTTGGGGTCCCGAAGTGATTTCCACGATTGACGAACCCCGGCGTGCGTTTACGTGTCGGTCATCAACACCCGCAGTTTTGGCCGATTCTGCCTCGTTTCGTGGACTATTATTCACTGTTTTTGGGTCCCGGAGTGATTTCCACAATTGACGAACCCCGAGGTGCGTTTACATGTCCGTCGTCAACACTCACAACTTTGGCCAATTCTGACCCGTTTCATGGACTATTACTCACCGTTTTGGGGTCCCGAAGCGATTTCCATAGTTCTTGAACCCCAAGGTGCAATTACATGTCGGTCATCAACACCCGTAGTTTTGGCCGATTCTGGCCCGTTTCATGAACTATTACTCACTGTTTTGGGGACCCGGAGTAATTCCCACGATTGACGAACCCCGGGGTGCGTTTATGTGTCGGTCATAAACACATGCAGTTTTGGCCGATTCTGGCCCGTTTCGTGGACAATTACTCACTGTTTCGGGGTCCCGGACTTATTTCCACGATTGATGAACCCCGGAGCGCATTTACGTGTCGGTCATAAATACTCATAGTTTTGGCCGATTCTGGCTAGTTTCATGGACTATTACTCACTGTTTTGGTGTCGCGGAGTGATTTCCACGATTGACGAACCCCGGGGTGCGTTTACCTGTTGGTCATAAACACTCGCAGTTATTGCGGATTCTGCCTCATTTCATGGACTATTATTCACTGTTTTTGGGTCCCGGAGTGATTTCCACAATTGACGAACCCCGAGGTGCGTTTACATGTCCGTCGTCAACACTCACAACTTTGGCCGATTCTGACCCGTTTCGTGGACTATTACTCACCGTTTTGGGGTCCCGAAGCGATTTCCATAGTTCTTGAACCCCAAAGTGCAATCACATGTCGGTCATCAACACCCATAGTTTTGGCCGATTCTGGCCCATTTCATGAACTATTACTCACTGTTTTGGGGACACGCACTAATTCCCACGATTGACGAACCCCAGGGTGCGTTTATGTGTCGGTCCTAAACACTTGCAGTTTTGGCCGATTCTGGCCCGTTTCGTGGACAATTACTCACTGTTTCGGGGTCCCGGACTTATTTCCACGATTGATGAACCCAGAGCGCATTTACGTGTCGGTCATAAATACTCGTAGTTTTGGCCGATTCTGGCTAGTTTCATGGACTATTACTCACCGTTTTGGGGCCGCGGAGTGATTTCCACGATTGACGAACCCCGGGGTGCGTTTACGTGTCGGTCATCAACACTCGCAGTTTTGGCCGATTCTGGCCTGTTTCATGGACTATTACTGATTGTTTTGGGTCCCGGAGTGATTTCCACGATTGACGAACCCCGAGGTGCGTTTACATGTCCGTCATCAACACTCACAACTCTGGCAAATTCTGACCCGTTTCGTGGACTATTACTCACCGTTTTAGGGCCCCGGACTTATTTGCACGATTGATGAACCCTGGAGCGCGTTTACGTGTCCGTCATAAATACTCATAGTTTTGGCCAATTCTGGCTAGTTTCATGGACTATTACTCACTGTTTTGGGGTCGTGGAGTGATTTCCACGATTGATGAACCCCGGGGTGCGTTTACGTGTCGGTCATAAATACTCGCAGTTTTGGCCGATTCTGGCCAGTTTCTTGGACTATTACTCACTGTTTTGGGGTCCCGAAGTGATTTCCACGATTGACGAATCCCGGGGTGCGTTTATGTGTTGGTCATAAACACTCGCAGTTATTGCGGATTCTGCCTCATTTCATGGACTATTATTCACTGTTTTTGGGTCCCGGAGTGATTTCCACAATTGACGAACCCCGAGGTGCGTTTACATGTCCGTCGTCAACACTCACAAGTTTGGCCAATTCTGACCCGTTTCGTGGACTATTACTCACCGTTTTGGGGTCCCGAAGCGATTTCCGTAGTTCTTGAACCCCAAGGTGCAATAACATGTCGGTCATCAACACCCGTAGTTTTGGCCGATTCTGGCCTGTTTCATGAACTATTACTCACTGTTATGGGGACCCGGAGTAATTCCCACGATTGACGAACCCCGGGGTGCGTTTATGTGTCGGTCATAAACACTTGCAGTTTTGGCCGATTCTGGCCCGTTTCGTGCACAATTACTCACTGTTTCGGGGTCCCGGACTTATTTTCACGATTGATGTACCCCGGAGCGCATTTACGTGTCGGTCATAAATACTCGTAGTTTTGGCTGATTTTGGCTAGTTTCATGGACTATTACTCACTGTTTTGGGGTCGCGGAGTGATTTCCACGATTGATGAACCCCGGGGTGCGTTTACGTGTCGGTTATAAATACTCGCAGTTTTGGCCGATTCTGCCTCGTTTCGTGGACTATTATTCACTGTTTTTGGGTCCCAGAGTGATTTCCACAATTGACGAACCCCGAGGTGCGTTTACATGTCCGTCGTCAACACTCACAACTTTGGCCGATTCTGACCCGTTTCGTGGACTATTACTCACCGTTTTGGGGTCCCGAAGCGATTTCCATAGTTCTTGAACCCCAAAGTGCAATCACATGTCGGTCATCAACACCCATAGTTTTGGCCGATTCTGGCCCGTTTCATGAACTATTACTCACTGTTTTGGGGACCCGCACTAATTCCCACGATTGACGAACCCCAGGGTGCGTTTATGTGTCGGTCCTAAACACTTGCAGTTTTGGCCGATTCTGGCCCGTTTCGTGGACAATTACTCACTGTTTCGGGGTCCCGGACTTATTTCCACGATTGATGAACCCAGAGCGCATTTACGTGTCGGTCATAAATACTCGTAGTTTTGGCCGATTCTGGCTAGTTTCATGGACTATTACTCACCGTTTTGGGGCCGCGGAGTGATTTCCACGATTGACGAACCCCGGGGTGCGTTTACGTGTCGGTCATCAACACTCGCAGTTTTGGCCGATTCTGGCCTGTTTCATGGACTATTACTGATTGTTTTGGGTCCCGGAGTGATTTCCACGATTGACGAACCCCGAGGTGCGTTTACATGTCCGTCATCAACACTCACAACTCTGGCAAATTCTGACCCGTTTCGTGGACTATTACTCACCGTTTTAGGGCCCCGGACTTATTTGCACGATTGATGAACCCTGGAGCGCGTTTACGTGTCCGTCATAAATACTCATAGTTTTGGCCAATTCTGGCTAGTTTCATGGACTATTACTCACTGTTTTGGGGTCGTGGAGTGATTTCCACGATTGATGAACCCCGGGGTGCGTTTACGTGTCGGTCATAAATACTCGCAGTTTTGGCCGATTCTGGCCAGTTTCTTGGACTATTACTCACTGTTTTGGGGTCCCGAAGTGATTTCCACGATTGACGAATCCCGGGGTGCGTTTATGTGTTGGTCATAAACACTCGCAGTTATTGCGGATTCTGCCTCATTTCATGGACTATTATTCACTGTTTTTGGGTCCCGGAGTGATTTCCACAATTGACGAACCCCGAGGTGCGTTTACATGTCTGTCGTCAACACTCACAAGTTTGGCCAATTCTGACCCGTTTCGTGGACTATTACTCACCGTTTTGGCGTCCCGAAGCGATTTCCATAGTTCTTGAACCCCAAGGTGCAATAACATGTCGGTCATCAACACCCGTAGTTTTGGCCGATTCTGGCCTGTTTCATGAACTATTACTCACTGTTATGGGGACCCGGAGTAATTCCCACGATTGACGAACCCCGGGGTGCGTTTATGTGTCGGTCATAAACACTTGCAGTTTTGGCCGATTCTGGCCCGTTTCGTGCACAATTACTCACTGTTTCGGGGTCCCGGACTTATTTTCACGATTGATGTACCCCGGAGCGCATTTACGTGTCGGTCATAAATACTCGTAGTTTTGGCTGATTTTGGCTAGTTTCATGGACTATTACTCACTGTTTTGGGGTCGCGGAGTGATTTCCACGATTGATGAACCCCGGGGTGCGTTTACGTGTCGGTTATAAATACTCGCAGTTTTGGCCGATTCTGCCTCGTTTCGTGGACTATTATTCACTGTTTTTGGGTCCCGGAGTGATTTCCACAATTGACGAACCCCGAGGTGCGTTTACATGTCCGTCGTCAACACTCACAACTTTGGCCAATTCTGACCCGTTTCATGGACTATTACTCACCGTTTTGGGGTCCCGAAGCGATTTCCATAGTTCTTGAAACCCAAGGTGCAATTACATGTCGGTCATCAACACCCGTAGTTTTGGCCGATTCTGGCCCGTTTCATGAACTATTACTCACTGTTTTGGGGACCCGGAGTAATTCCCACGATTGACGAACCCCGGGGTGCGTTTATGTGTCGGTCATAAACACATGCAGTTTTGGCCGATTCTGGCCCGTTTCGTGGACAATTACTCACTGTTTCGGGGTCCCGGACTTATTTCCACGATTGATGAACCCCGGAGCGCATTTACGTGTCGGTCATAAATACTCATAGTTTTGGCCGATTCTGGCTAGTTTCATGGACTATTACTCACTGTTTTGGTGTCGCGGAGTGATTTCCACGATTGACGAACCCCGGGGTGCGTTTACCTGTTGGTCATAAACACTCGCAGTTATTGCGGATTCTGCCTCATTTCATGGACTATTATTCACTGTTTTTGGGTCCCGGAGTGATTTCCACAATTGACGAACCCCGAGGTGCGTTTACATGTCCGTCGTCAACACTCACAACTTTGGCCGATTCTGACCCGTTTCGTGGACTATTACTCACCGTTTTGGGGTCCCGAAGCGATTTCCATAGTTCTTGAACCCCAAAGTGCAATCACATGTCGGTCATCAACACCCATAGTTTTGGCCGATTCTGGCCCGTTTCATGAACTATTACTCACTGTTTTGGGGACCCGCACTAATTCCCACGATTGACGAACCCTAGGGTGCGTTTATGTGTCGGTCCTAAACACTTGCAGTTTTGGCCGATTCTGGCCCGTTTCGTGGACAATTACTCACTGTTTCGGGGTCCCGGACTTATTTCCACGATTGATGAACCCCAGAGCGCATTTACGTGTCGGTCATAAATACTCGTAGTTTTGGCCGATTCTGGCTAGTTTCATGGACTATTACTCACCGTTTTGGGGCCGCGGAGTGATTTCCACGATTGACGAACCCCGGGGTGCGTTTACGTGTCGGTCATCAACACTCGCAGTTTTGGCCGATTCTGGCCTGTTTCATGGACTATTACTGATTGTTTTGGTGTCCCGGACTGATTTCCACGATTGACGAACCCCGGGGTGCGTTTACGTGTCGATCATAAACACTCGCAGTTTTGGCCGATTATGACAAGTTTCATGGACTATTACTCACTGTTTTGGGGTCCGTGAGTGATTTCCATGATTGACCAATCCTAGGGTGCGTTTACGTGTCGGTCATCAACACCCGCAGTTTTGGCCGATTCTGGCTCGTTTCGTGGACTATTATTCACTGTTTTTGGGTCCCGGAGTGATTTCCACGATTGACGAACCCTGAGGTGCGTTTACATGTCCGTCATCAACACTCACAACTCTGGCAAATTCTGACCCGTTTCGTGGACTATTACTCACCGTTTTAGGGCCCCGGACTTATTTGCACGATTGATGAACCCTGGAGCGCGTTTACGTGTCCGTCATAAATACTCATAGTTTTGGCCAATTCTGGCTAGTTTCATGGACTATTACTCACTGTTTTGGGGTCGTGGAGTGATTTCCACGATTGATGAACCCCGGGGTGCGTTTACGTGTCGGTCATAAATACTCGCAGTTTTGGCCGATTCTGGCCAGTTTCTTGGACTATTACTCACTGTTTTGGGGTCCCGAAGTGATTTCCACGATTGACGAATCCCGGGGTGCGTTTATGTGTTGGTCATAAACACTCGCAGTTATTGCGGATTCTGCCTCATTTCATGGACTATTATTCACTGTTTTTGGGTCCCGGAGTGATTTCCACAATTGACGAACCCCGAGGTGCGTTTACATGTCTGTCGTCAACACTCACAAGTTTGGCCAATTCTGACCCGTTTCGTGGACTATTACTCACCGTTTTGGGGTCCCGAAGCGATTTCCATAGTTCTTGAACCCCAAGGTGCAATTACATGTCGGTCATCAACACCCGTAGTTTTGGCCGATTCTGGCCTGTTTCATGAACTATTACTCACTGTTATGGGGACCCGGAGTAATTCCCACGATTGACGAACCCCGGGGTGCGTTTATGTGTCGGTCATAAACACTTGCAGTTTTGGCCGATTCTGGCCCGTTTCGTGGACAATTACTCACTGTTTCGGGGTCCCGGACTTATTTTCACGATTGATGTACCCCGGAGCGCATTTACGTGTCGGTCATAAATACTCGTAGTTTTGGCTGATTCTGGCTAGTTTCATGGACTATTACTCACTGTTTTGGGGTCGCGGAGTGATTTCCACGATTGATGAACCCTGGAGCCCGTTTACGTGTCGGTTATAAATACTCGCAGTTTTGGCCGATTCTGGCCAGTTTCTTGGACTATTACTCACTGTTTTGGGGTCCCGAAGTGATTTCCACGATTGACGAACCCCGGCGTGCGTTTACGTGTCGGTCATCAACACCCGCAGTTTTGGCCGATTCTGTCTCGTTTCGTGGACTATTATTCACTGTTTTTGGGTCCCGGAGTGATTTCCACAATTGACGAACCCCGAGGTGCGTTTACATGTCCGTCGTCAACACTCACAACTTTGGCCAATTCTGACCCGTTTCATGGACTATTACTCACCGTTTTGGGGTCCCGAAGCGATTTCCATAGTTCTTGAACCCCAAGGTGCAATTACATGTCGGTCATCAACACCCGTAGTTTTGGCCGATTCTGGCCCGTTTCATGAACTATTACTCACTGTTTTGGGGACCCGGAGTAATTCCCACGATCGACGAACCCCGGGGTGCGTTTATGTGTCGGTCATAAACACATGCAGTTTTGGCCGATTCTGGCCCGTTTCGTGGACAATTACTCACTGTTTCGGGGTCCCGGACTTATTTCCACGATTGATGAACCCCGGAGCGCATTTACGTGTCGGTCATAAATACTCATAGTTTTGGCCGATTCTGGCTAGTTTCATGGACTATTACTCACTGTTTTGGTGTCGCGGAGTGATTTCCACGATTGACGAACCCCGGGGTGCGTTTACCTGTTGGTCATAAACACTCGCAGTTATTGCGGATTCTGCCTCATTTCATGGACTATTATTCACTGTTTTTGGGTCCCGGAGTGATTTCCACAATTGACGAACCCCGAGGTGCGTTTACATGTCCGTCGTCAACACTCACAACTTTGGCCGATTCTGACCCGTTTCGTGGACTATTACTCACCGTTTTGGGGTCCCGAAGCGATTTCCATAGTTCTTGAACCCCAAAGTGCAATCACATGTTGGTCATCAACACCCATAGTTTTGGCCGATTCTGGCCCGTTTCATGAACTATTACTCACTGTTTTGGGGACCCGCACTAATTCCCACGATTGACGAACCCCAGGGTGCGTTTATGTGTCGGTCCTAAACACTTGCAGTTTTGGCCGATTCTGGCCCGTTTCGTGGACAATTACTCACTGTTTCGGGGTCCCGGACTTATTTCCACGATTGATGAACCCCAGAGCGCATTTACGTGTCGGTCATAAATACTCGTAGTTTTGGCCGATTCTGGCTAGTTTCATGGACTATTACTCACCGTTTTGGGGCCGCGGAGTGATTTCCACGATTGACAAACCCCGGGGTGCGTTTACGTGTCGGTCATCAACACTCGCAGTTTTGGCCGATTCTGGCCTGTTTCATGGACTATTACTGATTGTTTTGGTGTCCCGGACTGATTTCCACGATTGACGAACCCCGGGGTGCGTTTACGTGTCGATCATAAACACTCGCAGTTTTGGCCGATTATGACAAGTTTCATGGACTATTATTCACTGTTTTGGGGTCCGTGAGTGATTTCCATGATTGACCAATCCTAGGGTGCGTTTACGTGTCGGTCATCAACACCCGCAGTTTTGGCCGATTCTGGCTCGTTTCGTGGACTATTATTCACTGTTTTTGGGTCCCGGAGTGATTTCCACGATTGACGAACCCTGAGGTGCGTTTACATGTCCGTCATCAACACTCACAACTCTGGCAAATTCTGACCCGTTTCGTGGACTATTACTCACCGTTTTAGGGCCCCGGACTTATTTGCACGATTGATGAACCCTGGAGCGCGTTTACTTGTCCGTCATAAATACTCATAGTTTTGGCCAATTCTGGCTAGTTTCATGGACTATTACTCACTGTTTTGGGGTCGTGGAGTGATTTCCACGATTGATGAACCCCGGGGTGCGTTTACGTGTCGGTCATAAATACTCGCAGTTTTGGCCGATTCTGGCCAGTTTCTTGGACTATTACTCACTGTTTTGGGGTCCCGAAGTGATTTCCACGATTGACGAATCCCGGGGTGCGTTTATGTGTTGGTCATAAACACTCGCAGTTATTGCGGATTCTGCCTCATTTCATGGACTATTATTCACTGTTTTTGGGTCCCGGAGTGATTTCCACAATTGACGAACCCCGAGGTGCGTTTACATGTCTGTCGTCAACACTCACAAGTTTGGCCAATTCTGACCCGTTTCGTGGACTATTACTCACCGTTTTGGGGTCCCGAAGCGATTTCCATAGTTCTTGAACCCCAAGGTGCAATTACATGTCGGTCATCAACACCCGTAGTTTTGGCCGATTCTGGCCTGTTTCATGAACTATTACTCACTGTTATGGGGACCCGGAGTAATTCCCACGATTGACGAACCCCGGGGTGCGTTTATGTGTCGGTCATAAACACTTGCAGTTTTGGCCGATTCTGGCCCGTTTCATGGACAATTACTCACTGTTTCGGGGTCCCGGACTTATTTTCACGATTGATGTACCCCGGAGCGCATTTACGTGTCGGTCATAAATACTCGTAGTTTTGGCTGATTCTGGCTAGTTTCATGGACTATTACTCACTGTTTTGGGGTCGCGGAGTGATTTCCACGATTGATGAACCCCGGGGTGCGTTTACGTGTCGGTTATAAATACTCGCAGTTTTGGCCGATTCTGGCCAGTTTCTTGGACTATTACTCACTGTTTTGGGGTCCCGAAGTGATTTCCACGATTGACGAACCCCGGCGTGCGTTTACGTGTCGGTCATCAACACCCGCAGTTTTGGCCGATTCTGCCTCGTTTCGTGGACTATTATTCACTGTTTTTGGGTCCCGGAGTGATTTCCACAATTGACGAACCCCGAGGTGCGTTTACATGTCCGTCGTCAACACTCACAACTTTGGCCAATTCTGACCCGTTTCATGGACTATTACTCACCGTTTTGGGGTCCCGAAGCGATTTCCATAGTTCTTGAACCCCAAGGTGCAATTACATGTCGGTCATCAACACCCGTAGTTTTGGCCGATTCTGGCCCGTTTCATGAACTATTACTCACTGTTTTGGGGACCCGGAGTAATTCCCACGATTGACGAACCCCGGGGTGCGTTTACGTGTCGGTCATCAACACTCGCAGTTTTGGCCGATTCTGGCCTGTTTCATGGACTATTACTGATTGTTTTGGTGTCCCGGACTGATTTCCACGATTGACGAACCCCGGGGTGCGTTTACGTGTCGATCATAAACACTCGCAGTTTTGGCGGATTATGACAAGTTTCATGGACTATTACTCACTGTTTTGGGGTCCGTGAGTGATTTCCATGATTGACCAATCCTAGGGTGCGTTTACGTGTCGGTCATCAACACCCGCAGTTTTGGCCGATTCTGGCTCGTTTCGTGGACTATTATTCACTGTTTTTGGGTCCCGGAGTGATTTCCACGATTGACGAACCCTGAGGTGCGTTTACATGTCCGTCATCAACACTCACAACTCTGGCAAATTCTGACCCGTTTCGTGGAATATTACTCACCGTTTAAGGGCCCCGGACTTATTTGCACGATTGATGAACCCTGGAGCGCGTTTACTTGTCCGTCATAAATACTCATAGTTTTGGCCAATTCTGGCTAGTTTCATGGACTATTACTCACTGTTTTGGGGTCGTGGAGTGATTTCCACGATTGATGAACCCCGGGGTGCGTTTACGTGTCGGTCATAAATACTCGCAGTTTTGGCCGATTCTGGCCAGTTTCTTGGACTATTACTCACTGTTTTGGGGTCCCGAAGTGATTTCCACGATTGACGAATCCCGGGGTGCGTTTATGTGTTGGTCATAAACACTCGCAGTTATTGCGGATTCTGCCTCATTTCATGGACTATTATTCACTGTTTTTGGGTCCCGGAGTGATTTCCACAATTGACGAACCCCGAGGTGCGTTTACATGTCTGTCGTCAACACTCACAAGTTTGGCCAATTCTGACCCGTTTCGTGGACTATTACTCACCGTTTTGGGGTCCCGAAGCGATTTCCATAGTTCTTGAACCCCAAGGTGCAATTACATGTCGGTCATCAACACCCGTAGTTTTGGCCGATTCTGGCCTGTTTCATGAACTATTACTCACTGTTATGGGGACCCGGAGTAATTCCCACGATTGACGAACCCCGGGGTGCGTTTATGTGTCGGTCATAAACACTTGCAGTTTTGGCCGATTCTGGCCCGTTTCATGGACAATTACTCACTGTTTCGGGGTCCCGGACTTATTTTCACGATTGATGTACCCCGGAGCGCATTTACGTGTCGGTCATAAATACTCGTAGTTTTGGCTGATTCTGGCTAGTTTCATGGACTATTACTCACTGTTTTGGGGTCGCGGAGTGATTTCCACGATTGATGAACCCCGGGGTGCGTTTACGTGTCGGTTATAAATACTCGCAGTTTTGGCCGATTCTGGCCAGTTTCTTGGACTATTACTCACTGTTTTGGGGTCCCGAAGTGATTTCCACGATTGACGAACCCCGGCGTGCGTTTACGTGTCGGTCATCAACACCCGCAGTTTTGGCCGATTCTGCCTCGTTTCGTGGACTATTATTCACTGTTTTTGGGTCCCGGAGTGATTTCCACAATTGACGAACCCCGAGGTGCGTTTACATGTCCGTCGTCAACACTCACAACTTTGGCCAATTCTGACCCGTTTCATGGACTATTACTCACCGTTTTGGGGTCCCGAAGCGATTTCCATAGTTCTTGAACCCCAAGGTGCAATTACATGTCGGTCATCAACACCCGTAGTTTTGGCCGATTCTGGCCCGTTTCATGAACTATTACTCACTGTTTTGGGGACCCGGAGTAATTCCCACGATTGACGAACCCCGGGGTGCGTTTATGTGTCGGTCATAAACACATGCAGTTTTGGCCGATTCTGGCCCGTTTCGTGGACAATTACTCACTGTTTCGGGGTCCCGGACTTATTTCCACGATTGATGAACCCCGGAGCGCATTTACGTGTCGGTCATAAATACTCATAGTTTTGGCCGATTCTGGCTAGTTTCATGGACTATTACTCACTGTTTTGGTGTCGCGGAGTGATTTCCACGATTGACGAACCCCGGGGTGCGTTTACCTGTTGGTCATAAACACTCGCAGTTATTGCGGATTCTGCCTCATTTCATGGACTATTATTCACTGTTTTTGGGTCCCGGAGTGATTTCCACAATTGACGAACCCCGAGGTGCGTTTACATGTCCGTCGTCAACACTCACAACTTTGGCCGATTCTGACCCGTTTCGTGGACTATTAATCACCGTTTTGGGGTCCCGAAGCGATTTCCATAGTTCTTGAACCCCAAAGTGCAATCACATGTCGGTCATCAAGACCCATAGTTTTGGCCGATTCTGGCCCGTTTCATGAACTATTACTCACTGTTTTGGGGACCCGCACTAATTCCCACGATTGACGAACCCCAGGGTGCGTTTATGTGTCGGTCCTAAACACTTGCAGTTTTGGCCGATTCTGGCCCGTTTCGTGGACAATTACTCACTGTTTCGGGGTCCCGGACTTATTTCCACGATTGATGAACCCCAGAGCGCATTTACGTGTCGGTCATAAATACTCGTAGTTTTGGCCGATTCTGGCTAGTTTCATGGACTATTACTCACCGTTTTGGGGCCGCGGAGTGATTTCCACGATTGACAAACCCCGGGGTGCGTTTACGTGTCGGTCATCAACACTCGCAGTTTTGGCCGATTCTGGCCTGTTTCATGGACTATTACTGATTGTTTTGGTGTCCCGGACTGATTTCCACGATTGACGAACCCCGGGGTGCGTTTACGTGTCGATCATAAACACTCGCAGTTTTGGCCGATTATGACAAGTTTCATGGACTATTACTCACTGTTTTGGGGTCCGTGAGTGATTTCCATGATTGACCAATCCTAGGGTGCGTTTACGTGTCGGTCATCAACACCCGCAGTTTTGGCCGATTCTGGCTCGTTTCGTGGACTATTATTCACTGTTTTTGGGTCCCGGAGTGATTTCCACGATTGACGAACCCTGAGGTGCGTTTACATGTCCGTCATCAACACTCACAACTCTGGCAAATTCTGACCCGTTTCGTGGACTATTACTCACCGTTTTAGGGCCCCGGACTTATTTGCACGATTGATGAACCCTGGAGCGCGTTTACGTGTCCGTCATAAATACTCATAGTTTTGGCCAATTCTGGCTAGTTTCATGGACTATTACTCACTGTTTTGGGGTCGTGGAGTGATTTCCACGATTGATGAACCCCGGGGTGCGTTTACGTGTCGGTCATAAATACTCGCAGTTTTGGCCGATTCTGGCCAGTTTCTTGGACTATTACTCACTGTTTTGGGGTCCCGAAGTGATTTCCACGATTGACGAATCCCGGGGTGCGTTTATGTGTTGGTCATAAACACTCGCAGTTATTGCGGATTCTGCCTCATTTCATGGACTATTATTCACTGTTTTTGGGTCCCGGAGTGATTTCCACAATTGACGAACCCCGAGGTGCGTTTACATGTCTGTCGTCAACACTCACAAGTTTGGCCAATTCTGACCCGTTTCGTGGACTATTACTCACCGTTTTGGGGTCCCGAAGCGATTTCCATAGTTCTTGAACCCCAAGGTGCAATTACATGTCGGTCATCAACACCCGTAGTTTTGGCCGATTCTGGCCTGTTTCATGAACTATTACTCACTGTTATGGGGACCCGGAGTAATTCCCACGATTGACGAACCCCGGGGTGCGTTTATGTGTCGGTCATAAACACTTGCAGTTTTGGCCGATTCTGGCCCGTTTCATGGACAATTACTCACTGTTTCGGGGTCCCGGACTTATTTTCACGATTGATGTACCCCGGAGCGCATTTACGTGTCGGTCATAAATACTCGTAGTTTTGGCTGATTCTGGCTAGTTTCATGGACTATTACTCACTGTTTTGGGGTCGCGGAGTGATTTCCACGATTGATGAACCCCGGGGTGCGTTTACGTGTCGGTTATAAATACTCGCAGTTTTGGCCGATTCTGGCCAGTTTCTTGGACTATTACTCACTGTTTTGGGGTCCCGAAGTGATTTCCACGATTGACGAACCCCGGCGTGCGTTTACGTGTCGGTCATCAACACCCGCAGTTTTGGCCGATTCTGCCTCGTTTCGTGGACTATTATTCACTGTTTTTGGGTCCCGGAGTGATTTCCACAATTGACGAACCCCGAGGTGCGTTTACATGTCCGTCGTCAACACTCACAACTTTGGCCAATTCTGACCCGTTTCATGGACTATTACTCACCGTTTTGGGGTCCCGAAGCGATTTCCATAGTTCTTGAACCCCAAGGTGCAATTACATGTCGGTCATCAACACCCGTAGTTTTGGCCGATTCTGGCCCGTTTCATGAACTATTACTCACTGTTTTGGGGACCCGGAGTAATTCCCACGATTGACGAACCCCGGGGTGCGTTTATGTGTCGGTCATAAACACATGCAGTTTTGGCCGATTCTGGCCCGTTTCGTGGACAATTACTCACTGTTTCGGGGTCCCGGACTTATTTCCACGATTGATGAACCCCGGAGCGCATTTACGTGTCGGTCATAAATACTCATAGTTTTGGCCGATTCTGGCTAGTTTCATGGACTATTACTCACTGTTTTGGTGTCGCGGAGTGATTTCCACGATTGACGAACCCCGGGGTGCGTTTACCTGTTGGTCATAAACACTCGCAGTTATTGCGGATTCTGCCTCATTTCATGGACTATTATTCACTGTTTTTGGGTCCCGGAGTGATTTCCACAATTGACGAACCCCGAGGTGCGTTTACATGTCCGTCGTCAACACTCACAACTTTGGCCGATTCTGACCCGTTTCGTGGACTATTACTCACCGTTTTGGGGTCCCGAAGCGATTTCCATAGTTCTTGAACCCCAAAGTGCAATCACATGTCGGTCATCAAGACCCATAGTTTTGGCCGATTCTGGCCCGTTTCATGAACTATTACTCACTGTTTTGGGGACCCGCACTAATTCCCACGATTGACGAACCCCAGGGTGCGTTTATGTGTCGGTCCTAAACACTTGCAGTTTTGGCCGATTCTGGCCCGTTTCGTGGACAATTACTCACTGTTTCGGGGTCCCGGACTTATTTCCACGATTGATGAACCCCAGAGCGCATTTACGTGTCGGTCATAAATACTCGTAGTTTTGGCCGATTCTGGCTAGTTTCATGGACTATTACTCACCGTTTTGGGGCCGCGGAGTGATTTCCACGATTGACAAACCCCGGGGTGCGTTTACGTGTCGGTCATCAACACTCGCAGTTTTGGCCGATTCTGGCCTGTTTCATGGACTATTACTGATTGTTTTGGTGTCCCGGACTGATTTCCACGATTGACGAACCCCGGGGTGCGTTTACGTGTCGATCATAAACACTCGCAGTTTTGGCCGATTATGACAAGTTTCATGGACTATTACTCACTGTTTTGGGGTCCGTGAGTGATTTCCATGATTGACCAATCCTAGGGTGCGTTTACGTGTCGGTCATCAACACCCGCAGTTTTGGCCGATTCTGGCTCGTTTCGTGGACTATTATTCACTGTTTTTGGGTCCCGGAGTGATTTCCACGATTGACGAACCCTGAGGTGCGTTTACATGTCCGTCATCAACACTCACAACTCTGGCAAATTCTGACCCGTTTCGTGGACTATTACTCACCGTTTTAGGGCCCCGGACTTATTTGCACGATTGATGAACCCTGGAGCGCGTTTACGTGTCCGTCATAAATACTCATAGTTTTGGCCAATTCTGGCTAGTTTCATGGACTATTACTCACTGTTTTGGGGTCGTGGAGTGATTTCCACGATTGATGAACCCCGGGGTGCGTTTACGTGTCGGTCATAAATACTCGCAGTTTTGGCCGATTCTGGCCAGTTTCTTGGACTATTACTCACTGTTTTGGGGTCCCGAAGTGATTTCCACGATTGACGAATCCCGGGGTGCGTTTATGTGTTGGTCATAAACACTCGCAGTTATTGCGGATTCTGCCTCATTTCATGGACTATTATTCACTGTTTTTGGGTCCCGGAGTGATTTCCACAATTGACGAACCCCGAGGTGCGTTTACATGTCTGTCGTCAACACTCACAAGTTTGGCCAATTCTGACCCGTTTCGTGGACTATTACTCACCGTTTTGGGGTCCCGAAGCGATTTCCATAGTTCTTGAACCCCAAGGTGCAATTACATGTCGGTCATCAACACCCGTAGTTTTGGCCGATTCTGGCCTGTTTCATGAACTATTACTCACTGTTATGGGGACCCGGAGTAATTCCCACGATTGACGAACCCCGGGGTGCGTTTATGTGTCGGTCATAAACACTTGCAGTTTTGGCCGATTCTGGCCCGTTTCGTGGACAATTACTCACTGTTTCGGGGTCCCGGACTTATTTTCACGATTGATGTACCCCGGAGCGCATTTACGTGTCGGTCATAAATACTCGTAGTTTTGGCTGATTCTGGCTAGTTTCATGGACTATTACTCACTGTTTTGGGGTCGCGGAGTGATTTCCACGATTGATGAACCCCGGGGTGCGTTTACGTGTCGGTTATAAATACTCGCAGTTTTGGCCGATTCTGGCCAGTTTCTTGGACTATTACTCACTGTTTTGGGGTCCCGAAGTGATTTCCACGATTGACGAACCCCGGCGTGCGTTTACGTGTCGGTCATCAACACCCGCAGTTTTGGCCGATTCTGCCTCGTTTCGTGGACTATTATTCACTGTTTTTGGGTCCCGGAGTGATTTCCACAATTGACGAACCCCGAGGTGCGTTTACATGTCCGTCGTCAACACTCACAACTTTGGCCAATTCTGACCCGTTTCATGGACTATTACTCACCGTTTTGGGGTCCCGAAGCGATTTCCATAGTTCTTGAACCCCAAGGTGCAATTACATGTCGGTCATCAACACCCGTAGTTTTGGCCGATTCTGGCCCGTTTCATGAACTATTACTCACTGTTTTGGGGACCCGGAGTAATTCCCACGATTGACGAACCCCGGGGTGCGTTTATGTGTCGGTCATAAACACATGCAGTTTTGGCCGATTCTGGCCCGTTTCGTGGACAATTACTCACTGTTTCGGGGTCCCGGACTTATTTCCACGATTGATGAACCCCGGAGCGCATTTACGTGTCGGTCATAAATACTCATAGTTTTGGCCGATTCTGGCTAGTTTCATGGACTATTACTCACTGTTTTGGTGTCGCGGAGTGATTTCCACGATTGACGAACCCCGGGGTGCGTTTACCTGTTGGTCATAAACACTCGCAGTTATTGCGGATTCTGCCTCATTTCATGGACTATTATTCACTGTTTTTGGGTCCCGGAGTGATTTCCACAATTGACGAACCCCGAGGTGCGTTTACATGTCCGTCGTCAACACTCACAACTTTGGCCGATTCTGACCCGTTTCGTGGACTATTACTCACCGTTTTGGGGTCCCGAAGCGATTTCCATAGTTCTTGAACCCCAAAGTGCAATCACATGTCGGTCATCAACACCCATAGTTTTGGCCGATTCTGGCCCGTTTCATGAACTATTACTCACTGTTTTGGGGACCCGCACTAATTCCCACGATTGACGAACCCCAGGGTGCGTTTATGTGTCAGTCCTAAACACTTGCAGTTTTGGCCGATTCTGGCCCGTTTCGTGGACAATTACTCACTGTTTCGGGGTCCCGGACTTATTTCCACGATTGATGAACCCCAGAGCGCATTTACGTGTCGGTCATAAATACTCGTAGTTTTGGCCGATTCTGGCTAGTTTCATGGACTATTACTCACCGTTTTGGGGCCGCGGAGTGATTTCCACGATTGACAAACCCCGGGGTGCGTTTACGTGTCGGTCATCAACACTCGCAGTTTTGGCCGATTCTGGCCTGTTTCATGGACTATTACTGATTGTTTTGGTGTCCCGGACTGATTTCCACGATTGACGAACCCCGGGGTGCGTTTACGTGTCGATCATAAACACTCGCAGTTTTGGCCGATTATGACAAGTTTCATGGACTATTACTCACTGTTTTGTGGTCCGTGAGTGATTTCCATGATTGACCAATCCTAGGGTGCGTTTACGTGTCGGTCATCAACACCCGCAGTTTTGGCCGATTCTGGCTCGTTTCGTGGACTATTATTCACTGTTTTTGGGTCCCGGAGTGATTTCCACGATTGACGAACCCTGAGGTGCGTTTACATGTCCGTCATCAACACTCACAACTCTGGCAAATTCTGACCCGTTTCGTGCACTATTACTCACCGTTTTAGGGCCCCTGACTTATTTGCACGATTGATGAACCCTGGAGCGCGTTTACGTGTCCGTCATAAATACTCATAGTTTTGGCCAATTCTGGCTAGTTTCATGGACTATTACTCACTGTTTTGGGGTCGTGGAGTGATTTCCACGATTGATGAACCCCGGGGTGCGTTTACGTGTCGGTCATAAATACTCGCAGTTTTGGCCGATTTTGGCCAGTTTCTTGGACTATTACTCACTGTTTTGGGGTCCCGAAGTGATTTCCACGATTGACGAACCCCGGGGTGCGTTTACCTGTTGGTCATAAACACTCGCAGTTATTGCGGATTCTGCCTCATTTCATGGACTATTATTCACTGTTTTTGGGTCCCGGAGTGATTTCCACAATTGACGAACCCCGAGGTGCGTTTACATGTCCGTCGTCAACACTCACAAGTTTGGCCAATTCTGACCTGTTTCGTGGACTATTACTCACCGTTTTGGGGTCCCGAAGCGATTTCCATAGTTCTTGAACCCCAAGGTGCAATCACATGTCGGTCATCAACACCCGTAGTTTTGGCCGATTCTGGCCCGTTTCATGAACTATTACTCACTGTTTTGGGGACCCGCACTAATTCCCACGATTGACGAACCCCAGGGTGCGTTTATGTGTCGGTCATAAACACTTGCAGTTTTGGCCGATTCTGGCCCGTTTCATGGACAATTACTCACTGTTTCGGGGTCCCGGACTTATTTCCACGATTGATGAACCCCGGAGCGCATTTACGTGTCGGTCATAAATACTCATAGTTTTGGCCGATTCTGGCTAGTTTCATGGACTATTACTCACTGTTTTGAACCCCGGAGTGATTTCCACGATTGACGAACCCCGGGGTGCGATTACGTGTCGGTCATCAACACTCGCAGTTTTGGCCGATTATGACAAGTTTCATGGACTATTACTCACTGTTTTGGGGTCCGTGAGTGATTTCCATGATTGACCAATCCTAGGGTGCGTTTACGTGTCGGTCATCAACACCCGCAGTTTTGGCCGATTCTGGCTCGTTTCGTGGACTATTATTCACTGTTTTTGGGTCCCGGAGTGATTTCCACGATTGACGAACCCTGAGGTGCGTTTACATGTCCGTCATCAACACTCACAACTTTGGCAAATTCTGACCCGTTTCGTGGACTATTACTCACCGTTTTAGGGCCCCGGACTTATTTGCACGATTGATGAACCCTGGAGCGCGTTTACGTGTCCGTCATAAATACTCATAGTTTTGGCCAATTCTGGCTAGTTTCATGGACTATTACTCACTGTTTTGGGGTCGTGGAGTGATTTCCACGATTGATGAACCCCGGGGTGTGTTTACGTGTCGGTCATAAATACTCGCAGTTTTGGCCGATTCTGGCCAGTTTCTTGGACTATTACTCACTGTTTTGGGGTCCCGAAGTGATTTCCACGATTGACGAATCCCGGGGTGCGTTTATGTGTTGGTCATAAACACTCGCAGTTATTGCGGATTCTGCCTCATTTCATGGACTATTATTCACTGTTTTTGGGTCCCGGAGTGATTTCCACAATTGACGAACCCCGAGGTGCGTTTACATGTCTGTCGTCAACACTCACAAGTTTGGCCAATTCTGACCCGTTTCGTGGACTATTACTCACCGTTTTGGGGTCCCGAAGCGATTTCCATAGTTCTTGAACCCCAAGGTGCAATTACATGTCGGTCATCAACACCCGTAGTTTTGGCCGATTCTGGCCTGTTTCATGAACTATTACTCACTGTTATGGGGACCCGGAGTAATTCCCACGATTGACGAACCCCGGGGTGCGTTTATGTGTCGGTCATAAACACTTGCAGTTTTGGCCGATTCTGGCCCGTTTCGTGGACAATTACTCACTGTTTCGGGGTCCCGGACTTATTTTCACGATTGATGTACCCCGGAGCGCATTTACGTGTCGGTCATAAATACTCGTAGTTTTGGCTGATTCTGGCTAGTTTCATGGACTATTACTCACTGTTTTGGGGTCGCGGAGTGATTTCCACGATTGATGAACCCCGGGGTGCGTTTACGTGTCGGTTATAAATACTCGCAGTTTTGGCCGATTCTGGCCAGTTTCTTGGACTATTACTCACTGTTTTGGGGTCCCGAAGTGATTTCCACGATTGACGAACCCCGGCGTGCGTTTACGTGTCGGTCATCAACACCCGCAGTTCTGGCCGATTCTGCCTCGTTTCGTGGACTATTATTCACTGTTTTTGGGTCCCGGAGTGATTTCCACAATTGACGAACCCCGAGGTGCGTTTACATGTCCGTCGTCAACACTCACAACTTTGGCCAATTCTGACCCGTTTCATGGACTATTACTCACCGTTTTGGGGTCCCGAAGCGATTTCCATAGTTCTTGAACCCCAAGGTGCAATTACATGTCGGTCATCAACACCCGTAGTTTTGGCCGATTCTGGCCCGTTTCATGAACTATTACTCACTGTTTTCGGGACCCGGAGTAATTCCCACGATTGACGAACCCCGGGGTGCGTTTATGTGTCGGTCATAAACACATGCAGTTTTGGCCGATTCTGGCCCGTTTCGTGGACAATTACTCACTGTTTCGGGGTCCCGGACTTATTTCCACGATTGATGAACCCCGGAGCGCATTTACGTGTCGGTCATAAATACTCATAGTTTTGGCCGATTCTGGCTAGTTTCATGGACTATTACTCACTGTTTTGGTGTCGCGGAGTGATTTCCACGATTGACGAACCCCGGGGTGCGTTTACCTGTTGGTCATAAACACTCGCAGTTATTGCGGATTCTGCCTCATTTCATGGATTATTATTCACTGTTTTTGGGTCCCGGAGTGATTTCCACAATTGACGAACCCCGAGGTGCGTTTACATGTCCGTCGTCAACACTCACAACTTTGGCCGATTCTGACCCGTTTCGTGGACTATTACTCACCGTTTTGGGGTCCCGAAGCGATTTCCATAGTTCTTGAACCCCAAAGTGCAATCACATGTCGGTCATCAACACCCATAGTTTTGGCCGATTCTGGCCCGTTTCATGAACTATTACTCACTGTTTTGGGGACCCGCACTAATTCCCACGATTGACGAACCCCAGGGTGCGTTTATGTGTCGGTCCTAAACACTTGCAGTTTTGGCCGATTCTGGCCCGTTTCGTGGACAATTACTCACTGTTTCGGGGTCCCGGACTTATTTCCACGATTGATGAACCCCGGAGCGCATTTACGTGTCGGTCATAAATACTCGTAGTTTTGGCCGATTCTGGCTAGTTTCATGGACTATTACTCACTGTTTTGGGGCCGCGGAGTGATTTCCACGATTGACGAACCCCGGGGTGCGTTTACGTGTCGGTCATCAACACTCGCAGTTTTGGCCGATTCTGGCCTGTTTCATGGACTATTACTGATTGTTTTGGTGTCCCGGACTGATTTCCACGATTGACGAACCCCGGGGTGCGTTTACGTGTCGATCATAAACACTCGCAGTTTTGGCCGATTATGACAAGTTTCATGGACTATTACTCACTGTTTTGGGGTCCGTGAGTGATTTCCATGATTGACCAATCCTAGGGTGCGTTTACGTGTCGGTCATCAACACCCGCAGTTTTGGCCGATTCTGGCTCGTTTCGTGGACTATTATTCACTGTTTTTGGGTCCCGGAGTGATTTCCACGATTGACGAACCCTGAGGTGCGTTTACATGTCCGTCATCAACACTCACAACTTTGGCAAATTCTGACCCGTTTCGTGGACTATTACTCACCGTTTTAGGGCCCCGGACTTATTTGCACGATTGATGAACCCTGGAGCGCGTTTACGTGTCCGTCATAAATACTCATAGTTTTGGCCAATTCTGGCTAGTTTCATGGACTATTACTCACTGTTTTGGGGTCGTGGAGTGATTTCCACGATTGATGAACCCCGGGGTGCGTTTACGTGTCGGTCATAAATACTCGCAGTTTTGGCCGATTCTGGCCAGTTTCTTGGACTATTACTCACTGTTTTGGGGTCCCGAAGTGATTTCCACGATTGACGAATCCCGGGGTGCGTTTATGTGTTGGTCATAAACACTCGCAGTTATTGCGGATTCTGCCTCATTTCATGGACTATTATTCACTGTTTTTGGGTCCCGGAGTGATTTCCACAATTGACGAACCCCGAGGTGCGTTTACATGTCTGTCGTCAACACTCACAAGTTTGGCCAATTCTGACCCGTTTCGTGGACTATTACTCACCGTTTTGGGGTCCCGAAGCGATTTCCATAGTTCTTGAACCCCAAGGTGCAATTACATGTCGGTCATCAACACCCGTAGTTTTGGCCGATTCTGGCCTGTTTCATGAACTATTACTCATTGTTATGGGGACCCGGAGTAATTCCCACGATTGACGAACCCCGGGGTGCGTTTATGTGTCGGTCATAAACACTTGCAGTTTTGGCCGATTCTGGCCCGTTTCGTGGACAATTACTCACTGTTTCGGGGTCCCGGACTTATTTTCACGATTGATGTACCCCGGAGCGCATTTACGTGTCGGTCATAAATACTCGTAGTTTTGGCTGATTCTGGCTAGTTTCATGGACTATTACTCACTGTTTTGGGGTCGCGGAGTGATTTCCACGATTGATGAACCCCGGGGTGCGTTTACGTGTCGGTTATAAATACTCGCAGTTTTGGCCGATTCTGGCCAGTTTCTTGGACTATTACTCACTGTTTTGGGGTCCCGAAGTGATTTCCACGATTGACGAACCCCGGCGTGCGTTTACGTGTCGGTCATCAACACCCGCAGTTTTGGCCGATTCTGCCTCGTTTCGTGGACTATTATTCACTGTTTTTGGGTCCCGGAGTGATTTCCACAATTGACGAACCCCGAGGTGCGTTTACATGTCCGTCGTCAACACTCACAACTTTGGCCAATTCTGACCCGTTTCATGGACTATTACTCACCGTTTTGGGGTCCCGAAGCGATTTCCATAGTTCTTGAACCCCAAGGTGCAATTACATGTCGGTCATCAACACCCGTAGTTTTGGCCGATTCTGGCCCGTTTCATGAACTATTACTCACTGTTTTGGGGACCCGGAGTAATTCCCACGATTGACGAACCCCGGGGTGCGTTTATGTGTCGGTCATAAACACATGCAGTTTTGGCCGATTCTGGCCCGTTTCGTGGACAATTACTCACTGTTTCGGGGTCCCGGACTTATTTCCACGATTGATGAACCCCGGAGCGCATTTACGTGTCGGTCATAAATACTCATAGTTTTGGCCGATTCTGGCTAGTTTCATGGACTATTACTCACTGTTTTGGTGTCGCGGAGTGATTTCCACGATTGACGAACCCCGGGGTGCGTTTACCTGTTGGTCATAAACACTCGCAGTTATTGCGGATTCTGCCTCATTTCATGGACTATTATTCACTGTTTTTGGGTCCCGGAGTGATTTCCACAATTGACGAACCCCGAGGTGCGTTTACATGTCCGTCGTCAACACTCACAACTTTGGCCGATTCTGACCCGTTTCGTGGACTATTACTCACCGTTTTGGGGTCCCGAAGCGATTTCCATAGTTCTTGAACCCCAAAGTGCAATCACATGTCGGTCATCAACACCCATAGTTTTGGCCGATTCTGGCCCGTTTCATGAACTATTACTCACTGTTTTGGGGACCCGCACTAATTCCCACGATTGACGAACCCCAGGGTGCGTTTATGTGTCGGTCCTAAACACTTGCAGTTTTGGCCGATTCTGGCCCGTTTCGTGGACAATTACTCACTGTTTCGGGGTCCCGGACTTATTTCCACGATTGATGAACCCCGGAGCGCATTTACGTGTCGGTCATAAATACTCGTAGTTTTGGCCGATTCTGGCTAGTTTCATGGACTATTACTCACTGTTTTGGGGCCGCGGAGTGATTTCCACGATTGACGAACCCCGGGGTGCGTTTACGTGTCGGTCATCAACACTCGCAGTTTTGGCCGATTCTGGCCTGTTTCATGGACTATTACTGATTGTTTTGGTGTCCCGGACTGATTTCCACGATTGACGAACCCCGGGGTGCGTTTACGTGTCGATCATAAACACTCGCAGTTTTGGCCGATTATGACAAGTTTCATGGACTATTACTCACTGTTTTGGGGTCCGTGAGTGATTTCCATGATTGACCAATCCTAGGGTGCGTTTACGTGTCGGTCATCAACACCCGCAGTTTTGGCCGATTCTGGCTCGTTTCGTGGACTATTATTCACTGTTTTTGGGTCCCGGAGTGATTTCCACGATTGACGAACCCTGAGGTGCGTTTACATGTCCGTCATCAACACTCACAACTTTGGCAAATTCTGACCCGTTTCGTGGACTATTACTCACCGTTTTAGGGCCCCGGACTTATTTGCACGATTGATGAACCCTGGAGCGCGTTTACGTGTCCGTCATAAATACTCATAGTTTTGGCCAATTCTGGCTAGTTTCATGGACTATTACTCACTGTTTTGGGGTCGTGGAGTGATTTCCACGATTGATGAACCCCGGGGTGCGTTTACGTGTCGGTCATAAATACTCGCAGTTTTGGCCGATTCTGGCCAGTTTCTTGGACTATTACTCACTGTTTTGGGGTCCCGAAGTGATTTCCACGATTGACGAATCCCGGGGTGCGTTTATGTGTTGGTCATAAACACTCGCAGTTATTGCGGATTCTGCCTCATTTCATGGACTATTATTCACTGTTTTTGGGTCCCGGAGTGATTTCCACAATTGACGAACCCCGAGGTGCGTTTACATGTCTGTCGTCAACACTCACAAGTTTGGCCAATTCTGACCCGTTTCGTGGACTATTACTCACCGTTTTGGGGTCCCGAAGCGATTTCCATAGTTCTTGAACCCCAAGGTGCAATTACATGTCGGTCATCAACACCCGTAGTTTTGGCCGATTCTGGCCTGTTTCATGAACTATTACTCACTGTTATGGGGACCCGGAGTAATTCCCACGATTGACGAACCCCGGGGTGCGTTTATGTGTCGGTCATAAACACTTGCAGTTTTGGCCGATTCTGGCCCGTTTCGTGGACAATTACTCACTGTTTCGGGGTCCCGGACTTATTTTCACGATTGATGTACCCCGGAGCGCATTTACGTGTCGGTCATAAATACTCGTAGTTTTGGCTGATTCTGGCTAGTTTCATGGACTATTACTCACTGTTTTGGGGTCGCGGAGTGATTTCCACGATTGATGAACCCCGGGGTGCGTTTACGTGTCGGTTATAAATACTCGCAGTTTTGGCCGATTCTGGCCAGTTTCTTGGACTATTACTCACTGTTTTGGGGTCCCGAAGTGATTTCCACGATTGACGAACCCCGGCGTGCGTTTACGTGTCGGTCATCAACACCCGCAGTTCTGGCCGATTCTGCCTCGTTTCGTGGACTATTATTCACTGTTTTTGGGTCCCGGAGTGATTTCCACAATTGACGAACCCCGAGGTGCGTTTACATGTCTGTCGTCAACACTCACAACTTTGGCCAATTCTGACCCGTTTCATGGACTATTACTCACCGTTTTGGGGTCCCGAAGCGATTTCCATAGTTCTTGAACCCCAAGGTGCAATTACATGTCGGTCATCAACACCCGTAGTTTTGGCCGATTCTGGCCCGTTTCATGAACTATTACTCACTGTTTTGGGGACCCGGAGTAATTCCCACGATTGACGAACCCCGGGGTGCGTTTATGTGTCGGTCATAAACACATGCAGTTTTGGCCGATTCTGGCCCGTTTCGTGGACAATTACTCACTGTTTCGGGGTCCCGGACTTATTTCCACGATTGATGAACCCCGGAGCGCATTTACGTGTCGGTCATAAATACTCGTAGTTTTGGCCGATTCTGGCTAGTTTCATGGACTATTACTCACTGTTTTGGGGCCGCGGAGTGATTTCCACGATTGACGAACCCCGGGGTGCGTTTACGTGTCGGTCATCAACACTCGCAGTTTTGGCCGATTCTGGCCTGTTTCATGGACTATTACTGATTGTTTTGGTGTCCCGGACTGATTTCCACGATTGACGAACCCCGGGGTGCGTTTACGTGTCGATCATAAACACTCGCAGTTTTGGCCGATTATGACAAGTTTCATGGACTATTACTCACTGTTTTGGGGTCCGTGAGTGATTTCCATGATTGACCAATCCTAGGGTGCGTTTACGTGTCGGTCATCAACACCCGCAGTTTTGGCCGATTCTGGCTCGTTTCGTGGACTATTATTCACTGTTTTTGGGTCCCGGAGTGATTTCCACGATTGACGAACCCTGAGGTGCGTTTACATGTCCGTCATCAACACTCACAACTTTGGCAAATTCTGACCCGTTTCGTGGACTATTACTCACCGTTTTAGGGCCCCGGACTTATTTGCACGATTGATGAACCCTGGAGCGCGTTTACGTGTCCGTCATAAATACTCATAGTTTTGGCCAATTCTGGCTAGTTTCATGGACTATTACTCACTGTTTTGGGGTCGTGGAGTGATTTCCACGATTGATGAACCCCGGGGTGCGTTTACGTGTCGGTCATAAATACTCGCAGTTTTGGCCGATTCTGGCCAGTTTCTTGGACTATTACTCACTGTTTTGGGGTCCCGAAGTGATTTCCACGATTGACGAATCCCGGGGTGCGTTTATGTGTTGGTCATAAACACTCGCAGTTATTGCGGATTCTGCCTCATTTCATGGACTATTATTCACTGTTTTTGGGTCCCGGAGTGATTTCCACAATTGACGAACCCCGAGGTGCGTTTACATGTCTGTCGTCAACACTCACAAGTTTGGCCAATTCTGACCCGTTTCGTGGACTATTACTCACCGTTTTGGGGTTCCGAAGCGATTTCCATAGTTCTTGAACCCCAAGGTGCAATTACATGTCGGTCATCAACACCCGTAGTTTTGGCCGATTCTGGCCTGTTTCATGAACTATTACTCACTGTTATGGGGACCCGGAGTAATTCCCACGATTGACGAACCCCGGGGTGCGTTTATGTGTCGGTCATAAACACTTGCAGTTTTGGCCGATTCTGGCCCGTTTCGTGGACAATTACTCACTGTTTCGGGGTCCCGGACTTATTTTCACGATTGATGTACCCCGGAGCGCATTTACGTGTCGGTCATAAATACTCGTAGTTTTGGCTGATTCTGGCTAGTTTCATGGACTATTACTCACTGTTTTGGGGTCGCGGAGTGATTTCCACGATTGATGAACCCCGGGGTGCGTTTACGTGTCGGTTATAAATACTCGCAGTTTTGGCCGATTCTGGCCAGTTTCTTGGACTATTACTCACTGTTTTGGGGTCCCGAAGTGATTTCCACGATTGACGAACCCCGGCGTGCGTTTACGTGTCGGTCATCAACACCCGCAGTTCTGGCCGATTCTGCCTCGTTTCGTGGACTATTATTCACTGTTTTTGGGTCCCGGAGTGATTTCCACAATTGACGAACCCCGAGGTGCGTTTACATGTCTGTCGTCAACACTCACAACTTTGGCCAATTCTGACCCGTTTCATGGACTATTACTCACCGTTTTGGGGTCCCGAAGCGATTTCCATAGTTCTTGAACCCCAAGGTGCAATTACATGTCGGTCATCAACACCCGTAGTTTTGGCCGATTCTGGCCCGTTTCATGAACTATTACTCACAGTTTTGGGGACCCGGAGTAATTCCCACGATTGACGAACCCCGGGGTGCGTTTATGTGTCGGTCATAAACACATGCAGTTTTGGCCGATTCTGGCCCGTTTCGTGGACAATTACTCACTGTTTCGGGGTCCCGGACTTATTTCCACGATTGATGAACCCCGGAGCGCATTTACGTGTCGGTCATAAATACTCATAGTTTTGGCCGATTCTGGCTAGTTTCATGGACTATTACTCACTGTTTTGGTGTCGCGGAGTGATTTCCACGATTGACGAACCCCGGGATGCGTTTACCTGTTGGTCATAAACACTCGCAGTTATTGCGGATTCTGCCTCATTTCATGGACTATTATTCACTGTTTTTGGGTCCCGGAGTGATTTCCACAATTGACGAACCCCGAGGTGCGTTTACATGTCCGTCGTCAACACTCACAACTTTGGCCGATTCTGACCCGTTTCGTGGACTATTACTCACCGTTTTGGGGTCCCGAAGCGATTTCCATAGTTCTTGAACCCCAAAGTGCAATCACATGTCGGTCATCAACACCCATAGTTTTGGCCGATTCTGGCCCGTTTCATGAACTATTACTCACTGTTTTGGGGACCCGCACTAATTCCCACGATTGACGAACCCCAGGGTGCGTTTATGTGTCGGTCCTAAACACTTGCAGTTTTGGCCGATTCTGGCCCGTTTCGCGGACAATTACTCACTGTTTCGGGGTCCCGGACTTATTTCCACGATTGATGAACCCCGGAGCGCATTTACGTGTCGGTCATAAATACTCGTAGTTTTGGCCGATTCTGGCTAGTTTCGTGGACTATTACTCACTGTTTTGGGGCCGCGGAGTGATTTCCACGATTGACGAACCCCGGGGTGCGTTTACGTGTCGGTCATCAACACTCGCAGTTTTGGCCGATTATGACAAGTTTCATGGACTATTACTCACTGTTTTGGGGTCCGTGAGTGATTTCCATGATTGACCAATCCTAGGGTGCGTTTACGTGTCGGTCATCAACACCCGCAGTTTTGGCCGATTCTGGCTCGTTTCGTGGACTATTATTCACTGTTTTTGGGTCCCGGAGTGATTTCCACGATTGACGAACCCTGAGGTGCGTTTACATGTCCGTCATCAACACTCACAACTTTGGCAAATTCTGACCCGTTTCGTGGACTATTACTCACCGTTTTAGGGCCCCGGACTTATTTGCACGATTGATGAACCCTGGAGCGCGTTTACGTGTCCGTCATAAATACTCATAGTTTTGGCCAATTCTGGCTAGTTTCATGGACTATTACTCACTGTTTTGGGGTCGTGGAGTGATTTCCACGATTGATGAACCCCGGGGTGCGTTTACGTGTCGGTCATAAATACTCGCAGTTTTGGCCGATTCTGGCCAGTTTCTTGGACTATTACTCACTGTTTTGGGGTCCCGAAGTGATTTCCACGATTGACGAATCCCGGGGTGCGTTTATGTGTTGGTCATAAACACTCGCAGTTATTGCGGATTCTGCCTCATTTCATGGACTATTATTCACTGTTTTTGGGTCCCGGAGTGATTTCCACAATTGACGAACCCCGAGGTGCGTTTACATGTCTGTCGTCAACACTCACAAGTTTGGCCAATTCTGACCCGTTTCGTGGACTATTACTCACCGTTTTGGGGTCCCGAAGCGATTTCCATAGTTCTTGAACCCCAAGGTGCAATTACATGTCGGTCATCAACACCCGTAGTTTTGGCCGATTCTGGCCTGTTTCATGAACTATTACTCACTGTTATGGGGACCCGGAGTAATTCCCACGATTGACGAACCCCGAGGTGCGTTTATGTGTCGGTCATAAACACTTGCAGTTTTGGCCGATTCTGGCCCGTTTCGTGGACAATTACTCACTGTTTCGGGGTCCCGGACTTATTTTCACGATTGATGTACCCCGGAGCGCATTTACGTGTCGGTCATAAATACTCGTAGTTTTGGCTGATTCTGGCTAGTTTCATGGACTATTACTCACTGTTTTGGGGTCGCGGAGTGATTTCCACGATTGATGAACCCCGGGGTGCGTTTACGTGTCGGTTATAAATACTCGCAGTTTTGGCCGATTCTGGCCAGTTTCTTGGACTATTACTCACTGTTTTGGGGTCCCGAAGTGATTTCCACGATTGACGAACCCCGGCGTGCGTTTACGTGTCGGTCATCAACACCCGCAGTTCTGGCCGATTCTGCCTCGTTTCGTGGACTATTATTCACTGTTTTTGGGTCCCGGAGTGATTTCCACAATTGACGAACCCCGAGGTGCGTTTACATGTCCGTCGTCAACACTCACAACTTTGGCCAATTCTGACCCGTTTCATGGACTATTACTCACCGTTTTGGGGTCCCGAAGCGATTTCCATAGTTCTTGAACCCCAAGGTGCAATTACATGTCGGTCATCAACACCCGTAGTTTTGGCCGATTCTGGCCCGTTTCATGAACTATTACTCACTGTTTTGGGGACCCGGAGTAATTCCCACGATTGACGAACCCCGGGGTGCGTTTATGTGTCGGTCATAAACACATGCAGTTTTGGCCGATTCTGGCCCGTTTCGTGGACAATTACTCACTGTTTCGGGGTCCCGGACTTATTTCCACGATTGATGAACCCCGGAGCGCATTTACGTGTCGGTCATAAATACTCATAGTTTTGGCCGATTCTGGCTAGTTTCATGGACTATTACTCACTGTTTTGGTGTCGCGGAGTGATTTCCACGATTGACGAACCCCGGGGTGCGTTTACCTGTTGGTCATAAACACTCGCAGTTATTGCGGATTCTGCCTCATTTCATGGACTATTATTCACTGTTTTTGGGTCCCGGAGTGATTTCCACAATTGACGAACCCCGAGGTGCGTTTACATGTCCGTCGTCAACACTCACAACTTTGGCCGATTCTGACCCGTTTCGTGGACTATTACTCACCGTTTTGGGGTCCCGAAGCGATTTCCATAGTTCTTGAACCCCAAAGTGCAATCACATGTCGGTCATCAACACCCATAGTTTTGGCCGATTCTGGCCCGTTTCATGAACTATTACTCACTGTTTTGGGGACCCGCACTAATTCCCACGATTGACGAACCCCAGGGTGCGTTTATGTGTCGGTCCTAAACACTTGCAGTTTTGGCCGATTCTGGCCCGTTTCGCGGACAATTACTCACTGTTTCGGGGTCCCGGACTTATTTCCACGATTGATGAACCCCGGAGCGCATTTACGTGTCGGTCATAAATACTCGTAGTTTTGGCCGATTCTGGCTAGTTTCGTGGACTATTACTCACTGTTTTGGGGCCGCGGAGTGATTTCCACGATTGACGAACCCCGGGGTGCGTTTACGTGTCGGTCATCAACACTCGCAGTTTTGGCCGATTATGACAAGTTTCATGGACTATTACTCACTGTTTTGGGGTCCGTGAGTGATTTCCATGATTGACCAATCCTAGGGTGCGTTTACGTGTCGGTCATCAACACCCGCAGTTTTGGCCGATTCTGGCTCGTTTCGTGGACTATTATTCACTGTTTTTGGGTCCCGGAGTGATTTCCACGATTGACGAACCCTGAGGTGCGTTTACATGTCCGTCATCAACACTCACAACTTTGGCAAATTCTGACCCGTTTCGTGGACTATTACTCACCGTTTTAGGGCCCCGGACTTATTTGCACGATTGATGAACCCTGGAGCGCGTTTACGTGTCCGTCATAAATACTCATAGTTTTGGCCAATTCTGGCTAGTTTCATGGACTATTACTCACTGTTTTGGGGTCGTGGAGTGATTTCCACGATTGATGAACCCCGGGGTGCGTTTACGTGTCGGTCATAAATACTCGCAGTTTTGGCCGATTCTGGCCAGTTTCTTGGACTATTACTCACTGTTTTGGGGTCCCGAAGTGATTTCCACGATTGACGAATCCCGGGGTGCGTTTATGTGTTGGTCATAAACACTCGCAGTTATTGCGGATTCTGCCTCATTTCATGGACTATTATTCACTGTTTTTGGGTCCCGGAGTGATTTCCACAATTGACGAACCCCGAGGTGCGTTTACATGTCTGTCGTCAACACTCACAAGTTTGGCCAATTCTGACCCGTTTCGTGGACTATTACTCACCGTTTTGGGGTCCCGAAGCGATTTCCATAGTTCTTGAACCCCAAGGTGCAATTACATGTCGGTCATCAACACCCGTAGTTTTGGCCGATTCTGGCCTGTTTCATGAACTATTACTCACTGTTATGGGGACCCGGAGTAATTCCCACGATTGACGAACCCCGGGGTGCGTTTATGTGTCGGTCATAAACACTTGCAGTTTTGGCCGATTCTGGCCCGTTTCGTGGACAATTACTCACTGTTTCGGGGTCCCGGACTTATTTTCACGATTGATGTACCCCGGAGCGCATTTACGTGTCGGTCATAAATACTCGTAGTTTTGGCTGATTCTGGCTAGTTTCATGGACTATTACTCACTGTTTTGGGGTCGCGGAGTGATTTCCACGATTGATGAACCCCGGGGTGCGTTTACGTGTCGGTTATAAATACTCGCAGTTTTGGCCGATTCTGGCCAGTTTCTTGGACTATTACTCACTGTTTTGGGGTCCCGAAGTGATTTCCACGATTGACGAACCCCGGCGTGCGTTTACGTGTCGGTCATCAACACCCGCAGTTCTGGCCGATTCTGCCTCGTTTCGTGGACTATTATTCACTGTTTTTGGGTCCCGGAGTGATTTCCACAATTGACGAACCCCGAGGTGCGTTTACATGTCCGTCGTCAACACTCACAACTTTGGCCAATTCTGACCCGTTTCATGGACTATTACTCACCGTTTTGGGGTCCCGAAGCGATTTCCATAGTTCTTGAACCCCAAGGTGCAATTACATGTCGGTCATCAACACCCGTAGTTTTGGCCGATTCTGGCCCGTTTCATGAACTATTACTCACTGTTTTGGGGACCCGGAGTAATTCCCACGATTGACGAACCCCGGGGTGCGTTTATGTGTCGGTCATAAACACATGCAGTTTTGGCCGATTCTGGCCCGTTTCGTGGACAATTACTCACTGTTTCGGGGTCCCGGACTTATTTCCACGATTGATGAACCCCGGAGCGCATTTACGTGTCGGTCATAAATACTCATAGTTTTGGCCGATTCTGGCTAGTTTCATGGACTATTACTCACTGTTTTGGTGTCGCGGAGTGATTTCCACGATTGACGAACCCCGGGGTGCGTTTACCTGTTGGTCATAAACACTCGCAGTTATTGCGGATTCTGCCTCATTTCATGGACTATTATTCACTGTTTTTGGGTCCCGGAGTGATTTCCACAATTGACGAACCCCGAGGTGCGTTTACATGTCCGTCGTCAACACTCACAACTTTGGCCGATTCTGACCCGTTTCGTGGACTATTACTCACCGTTTTGGGGTCCCGAAGCGATTTCCATAGTTCTTGAACCCCAAAGTGCAATCACATGTCGGTCATCAACACCCATAGTTTTGGCCGATTCTGGCCCGTTTCATGAACTATTACTCACTGTTTTGGGGACCCGCACTAATTCCCACGATTGACGAACCCCAGGGTGCGTTTATGTGTCGGTCCTAAACACTTGCAGTTTTGGCCGATTCTGGCCCGTTTCGTGGACAATTACTCACTGTTTCGGGGTCCCGGACTTATTTCCACGATTGATGAACCCCGGAGCGCATTTACGTGTCGGTCATAAATACTCGTAGTTTTGGCCGATTCTGGCTAGTTTCATGGACTATTACTCACTGTTTTGGGGCCGCGGAGTGATTTCCACGATTGACGAACCCCGGGGTGCGTTTACGTGTCGGTCATCAACACTCGCAGTTTTGGCCGATTCTGGCCTGTTTCATGGACTATTACTGATTGTTTTGGTGTCCCGGACTGATTTCCACGATTGACGAACCCCGGGGTGCGTTTACGTGTCGATCATAAACACTCGCAGTTTTGGCCGATTATGACAAGTTTCATGGACTATTACTCACTGTTTTGGGGTCCGTGAGTGATTTCCATGATTGACCAATCCTAGGGTGCGTTTACGTGTCGGTCATCAACACCCGCAGTTTTGGCCGATTCTGGCTCGTTTCGTGGACTATTATTCACTGTTTTTGGGTCCCGGAGTGATTTCCACGATTGACGAACCCTGAGGTGCGTTTACATGTCCGTCATCAACACTCACAACTTTGGCAAATTCTGACCCGTTTCGTGGACTATTACTCACCGTTTTAGGGCCCCGGACTTATTTGCACGATTGATGAACCCTGGAGCGCGTTTACGTGTCCGTCATAAATACTCATAGTTTTGGCCAATTCTGGCTAGTTTCATGGACTATTACTCACTGTTTTGGGGTCGTGGAGTGATTTCCACGATTGATGAACCCCGGGGTGCGTTTACGTGTCGGTCATAAATACTCGCAGTTTTGGCCGATTCTGGCCAGTTTCTTGGACTATTACTCACTGTTTTGGGGTCCCGAAGTGATTTCCACGATTGACGAATCCCGGGGTGCGTTTATGTGTTGGTCATAAACACTCGCAGTTATTGCGGATTCTGCCTCATTTCATGGACTATTATTCACTGTTTTGGGTCCCGGAGTGATTTCCACAATTGACGAACCCCGAGGTGCGTTTACATGTCTGTCGTCAACACTCACAAGTTTGGCCAATTCTGACCCGTTTCGTGGACTATTACTCACCGTTTTGGGGTCCCGAAGCGATTTCCATAGTTCTTGAACCCCAAGGTGCAATTACATGTCGGTCATCAACACCCGTAGTTTTGGCCGATTCTGGCCTGTTTCATGAACTATTACTCACTGTTATGGGGACCCGGAGTAATTCCCACGATTGACGAACCCCGGGGTGCGTTTATGTGTCGGTCATAAACACTTGCAGTTTTGGCCGATTCTGGCCCGTTTCGTGGACAATTACTCACTGTTTCGGGGTCCCGGACTTATTTTCACGATTGATGTACCCCGGAGCGCATTTACGTGTCGGTCATAAATACTCGTAGTTTTGGCTGATTCTGGCTAGTTTCATGGACTATTACTCACTGTTTTGGGGTCGCGGAGTGATTTCCACGATTGATGAACCCCGGGGTGCGTTTACGTGTCGGTTATAAATACTCGCAGTTTTGGCCGATTCTGGCCAGTTTCTTGGACTATTACTCACTGTTTTGGGGTCCCGAAGTGATTTCCACGATTGACGAACCCCGGCGTGCGTTTACGTGTCGGTCACCAACACCCGCAGTTTTGGCCGATTCTGCCTCGTTTCATGGACTATTATTCACTGTTTTTGGGTCCCGGAGTGATTTCCACAATTGACGAACCCCGAGGTGCGTTTACATGTCCGTCGTCAACACTCACAACTTTGGCCAATTCTGACCCGTTTCATGGACTATTACTCACCGTTTTGGGGTCCCGAAGCGATTTCCATAGTTCTTGAACCCCAAGGTGCAATTACATGTCGGTCATCAACACCCGTAGTTTTGGCCGATTCTGGCCCGTTTCATGAACTATTACTCACTGTTTTGGGGACCCGGAGTAATTCCCACGATTGACGAACCCCGGGGTGCGTTTATGTGTCGGTCATAAACACATGCAGTTTTGGCCGATTCTGGCCCGTTTCGTGGACAATTACTCACTGTTTCGGGGTCCCGGACTTATTTCCACGATTGATGAACCCCGGAGCGCATTTACGTGTCGGTCATAAATACTCATAGTTTTGGCCGATTCTGGCTAGTTTCATGGACTATTACTCACTGTTTTGGTGTCGCGGAGTGATTTCCACGATTGACGAACCCCGGGGTGCGTTTACCTGTTGGTCATAAACACTCGCAGTTATTGCGGATTCTGCCTCATTTCATGGACTATTATTCACTGTTTTTGGGTCCCGGAGTGATTTCCACAATTGACGAACCCCGAGGTGCGTTTACATGTCCGTCGTCAACACTCACAACTTTGGCCGATTCTGACCCGTTTCGTGGACTATTACTCACCGTTTTGGGGTCCCGAAGCGATTTCCATAGTTCTTGAACCCCAAAGTGCAATCACATGTCGGTCATCAACACCCATAGTTTTGGCCGATTCTGGCCCGTTTCATGAACTATTACTCACTGTTTTGGGGACCCGCACTAATTCCCACGATTGACGAACCCCAGGGTGCGTTTATGTGTCGGTCCTAAACACTTGCAGTTTTGGCCGATTCTGGCCCGTTTCGTGGACAATTACTCACTGTTTCGGGGTCCCGGACTTATTTCCACGATTGATGAACCCCGGAGCGCATTTACGTGTCGGTCATAAATACTCGTAGTTTTGGCCGATTCTGGCTAGTTTCATGGACTATTACTCACTGTTTTGGGGCCGCGGAGTGATTTCCACGATTGACGAACCCCGGGGTGCGTTTACGTGTCGGTCATCAACACTCGCAGTTTTGGCCGATTCTGGCCTGTTTCATGGACTATTACTGATTGTTTTGGTGTCCCGGACTGATTTCCACGATTGACGAACCCCGGGGTGCGTTTACGTGTCGATCATAAACACTCGCAGTTTTGGCCGATTATGACAAGTTTCATGGACTATTACTCACTGTTTTGGGGTCCGTGAGTGATTTCCATGATTGACCAATCCTAGGGTGCGTTTACGTGTCGGTCATCAACACCCGCAGTTTTGGCCGATTCTGGCTCGTTTCGTGGACTATTATTCACTGTTTTTGGGTCCCGGAGTGATTTCCACGATTGACGAACCCTGAGGTGCGTTTACATGTCCGTCATCAACACTCACAACTCTGGCAAATTCTGACCCGTTTCGTGGACTATTACTCACCGTTTTAGGGCCCCGGACTTATTTGCACGATTGATGAACCCTGGAGCGCGTTTACGTGTCCGTCATAAATACTCATAGTTTTGGCCAATTCTGGCTAGTTTCATGGACTATTACTCACTGTTTTGGGGTCGTGGAGTGATTTCCACGATTGATGAACCCCGGGGTGCGTTTACGTGTCGGTCATAAATACTCGCAGTTTTGGCCGATTCTGGCCAGTTTCTTGGACTATTACTCACTGTTTTGGGGTCCCGAAGTGATTTCCACGATTGACGAATCCCGGGGTGCGTTTATGTGTTGGTCATAAACACTCGCAGTTATTGCGGATTCTGCCTCATTTCATGGACTATTATTCACTGTTTTTGGGTCCCGGAGTGATTTCCACAATTGACGAACCCCGAGGTGCGTTTACATGTCTGTCGTCAACACTCACAAGTTTGGCCAATTCTGACCCGTTTCGTGGACTATTACTCACCGTTTTGGGGTCCCGAAGCGATTTCCATAGTTCTTGAACCCCAAGGTGCAATTACATGTCGGTCATCAACACCCGTAGTTTTGGCCGATTCTGGCCTGTTTCATGAACTATTACTCACTGTTATGGGGACCCGGAGTAATTCCCACGATTGACGAACCCCGGGGTGCGTTTATGTGTCGGTCATAAACACTTGCAGTTTTGGCCGATTCTGGCCCGTTTCGTGGACAATTACTCACTGTTTCGGGGTCCCGGACTTATTTTCACGATTGATGTACCCCGGAGCGCATTTACGTGTCGGTCATAAATACTCGTAGTTTTGGCTGATTCTGGCTAGTTTCATGGACTATTACTCACTGTTTTGGGGGCGCGGAGTGATTTCCACGATTGATGAACCCCGGGGTGCGTTTACGTGTCGGTCATAAATACTCGCAGTTTTGGCCGATTCTGGCCAGTTTCTTGGACTATTACTCACTGTTTTGGGGTCCCGAAGTGATTTCCACGATTGACGAACCCCGGCGTGCGTTTACGTGTCGGTCATCAACACCCGCAGTTTTGGCCGATTCTGCCTCGTTTCGTGGACTATTATTCACTGTTTTTGGGTCCCGGAGTGATTTCCACAATTGACGAACCCCGAGGTGCGTTTACATGTCCGTCGTCAACACTCACAACTTTGGCCAATTCTGACCCGTTTTATGGACTATTACTCACCGTTTTGGGGTCCCGAAGCGATTTCCATAGTTCTTGAACCCCAAGGTGCAATTACATGTCGGTCATCAACACCCGTAGTTTTGGCCGATTCTGGCCCGTTTCATGAACTATTACTCACTGTTTTGGGGACCCGGAGTAATTCCCACGATTGACGAACCCCGGGGTGCGTTTATGTGTCGGTCATAAACACATGCAGTTTTGGCCGATTCTTGCCCGTTTCGTGGACAATTACTCACTGTTTCGGGGTCCCGGACTTATTTCCACGATTGATGAACCCCGGAGCGCATTTACGTGTCGGTCATAAATACTCATAGTTTTGGCCGATTCTGGCTAGTTTCATGGACTATTACTCACTGTTTTGGGGTCGCGGAGTGATTTCCACGATTGACGAACCCCGGGGTGCGTTTACCTGTTGGTCATAAACACTCGCAGTTATTGCGGATTCTGCCTCATTTCATGGACTATTATTCACTGTTTTTGGGTCCCGGAGTGATTTCCACAATTGACGAACCCCGAGGTGCGTTTACATGTCCGTCATCAACACTCACAACTTTGGCCGATTCTGACCCGTTTCGTGGACTATTACTCACCGTTTTGGGGTCCCGAAGCGATTTCCATAGTTCTTGAACCCCAAAGTGCAATCACATGTCGGTCATCAACACCCATAGTTTTGGCCGATTCTGGCCCGTTTCATGAACTATTTCTCACTGTTTTGGGGACCCGCACTAATTCCCACGATTGACGAACCCCAGGGTGCGTTTATGTGTCGGTCATAAACACTTGCAGTTTTGGCCGATTCTGGCCCGTTTCGTGGACAATTACTCACTGTTTCGGGGTCCCGGACTTATTTCCACGATTGATGAACCCCGGAGCGCATTTACGTGTCGGTCATAAATACTCGTAGTTTTGGCCGATTCTGGCTAGTTTCATGGACTATTACTCACTGTTTTGGGGCCGCGGAGTGATTTCCACGATTGACGAACCCCGGGGTGCGTTTACGTGTCGGTCATCAACACTCGCAGTTTTGGCCGATTCTGGCCTGTTTCATGGACTATTACTGATTGTTTTGGTGTCCCGGACTGATTTCCACGACTGACGAACCCCGGGGTGCGTTTACGTGTCGATCATAAACACTCGCAGTTTTGGCCGATTATGACAAGTTTCATGGACTATTACTCACTGTTTTGGGGTCCGTGAGTGATTTCCATGATTGACCAATCCTAGGGTGCGTTTACGTGTCGGTCATCAACACCCGCAGTTTTGGCAGATTCTGGCTCGTTTCGTGGACTATTATTCACTGTTTTTGGGTCCCGGAGTGATTTCCACGATTGACGAACCCCGAGGTGCGTTTACATGTCCGTCATCAACACTCACAACTCTGGCAAATTCTGACCCGTTTCGTGGACTATTACTCACCGTTTTAGGGCCCCGGACTTATTTGCACGATTGATGAACCCTGGAGCGCGTTTACGTGTCCGTCATAAATACTCGCAGTTTTGGCCGATTCTGGCCAGTTTCTTGGACTATTACTCACTGTTTTGGGGTCCCGAAGTGATTTCCACGATTGACGAACCCCGGGGTGCGTTTACGTGTTGGTCATAAACACTCGTAGTTATTGCGGATTCTGCCTCATTTCATGGACTATTAATCACTGTTTTTGGGTCCCGGAGTGATTTCCACCATTGACGAACCCCGAGGTGCGTTTACATGTCCGTCGTCAACACTCACAACTTTGGCCAATTCTGACCCGTTTCGTGGACTATTACTCACCGTTTTGGGGTCCCGAAGCGATTTCCATAGTTCTTGAACCCCAAGGTGCAATTACATGTCGGTCATCAACACCCGTAGTTTTGGCCGATTCTGGGCCGTTTCATGAACTATTACTCACTGTTTTGGGGACCCGGACTAATTCCCACGATTGACGAACCCCGGGGTGCGTTTATGTGTCGGTCATAAACACTTGCAGTTTTGGCCGATTCTGGCCCGTTTCGTGGACAATTACTCACTGTTTCGGGGTCCCGGACTTATTTCCACGATTGATGAACCCTGGAGCGCATTTATGTGTCGGTCATAAATACTCATAGTTTTGGCCGATTCTGGCTAGTTTCATGGACTATTACTCACTGTTTTGGGGTCGTGGAGTGATTTCCATGATTGATGAACCCCGGGGTGTGTTTACGTGTCGGTCATAAATACTCGCAGTTTTGGCCGATTCTGGCCAGTTTCTTGGACTATTACTCACTGTTTTGGGGTCCCGAAGTGATTTCCACGATTGACGAATCCCGGGGTGCGTTTATGTGTTGGTCATAAACACTCGCAGTTATTGCGGATTCTGCCTCATTTCGTGAACTATTATTCATTGTTTTTGGGTCCCGGAGTGATTTCCACAATTGACGAACCCCGAGGTGCGTTTACATGTCCGTCGTCAACACTCACAACTTTGGCCAATTCTGACCCGTTTCATGGACTATTACTCACAGTTTTGGGGTCCCGAAGCGATTTCCATAGTTCTTGAACCCCAAGGTGCAATTACATGTCGGTCATCAACACCCGTAGTTTTGGCCGATTCAGGCTCGTTTCATGAACTATTACTCACTGTTTTGGGGATCCGGAGTAATTCCCACGATTGATGAACCCCGGGGTGCGTTTATGTGTCGGTCATAAACACATGCAGTTTTGGCCGATTCTGGCCCGTTTCGTGGACAACTCACTGTTTCGGGGTCCCGGACTTATTTCCACGATTGATGAACCCCGGAGCGCATTTACGTGTCGGTCATAAATACTCATAGTTTTGGCCGATTCTGGCTAGTTTCATGGACTATTACTCACTGTTTTGGTGTCGCGGAGTGATTTCCACAATTGACGAACCCCGGGGTGCGTTTACCTGTTGGTCATAAACACTCGCAGTTATTGCGGATTCTGCCTCATTTCATGGACTATTATTCACTGTTTTTGGGTCCCGGAGTGATTTCCACAATTGACGAACCCCGAGGTGCGTTTACATGTCCGTCGTCAACACTCACAACTTTGGCCGATTCTGACCCGTTTCGTGGACTATTACTCACCGTTTTGGGGTCCCGAAGCGATTTCCATAGTTCTTGAACCCCAAAGTGCAATCACATGTCGGTCATCAACAACCGTAGTTTTGGCCGATTCTGGGCCGTTTCATGAACTATTACTCACTGTTTTGGGGACCCGGACTAATTCCCACGATTGACGAACCCCGGGGTGCGTTTATGTGTCGGTCATAAACACTTGCAGTTTTGGCCGATTCTGGCCCGTTTCGTGGACAATTACTCACTGTTTCGGGGTCCCGGACTTATTTCCACGATTGATGAACCCTGGAGCGCATTTATGTGTCGGTCATAAATACTCATAGTTTTGGCCGATTCTGGCTAGTTTCATGGACTATTACTCACTGTTTTGGGGTCGTGGAGTGATTTCCATGATTGATGAACCCCGGGGTGAGTTTACGTGTCGGTCATAAATACTCGCAGTTTTGGCCGATTTTGGCCAGTTTCTTGGACTATTACTCACTGTTTTGGGGTCCCAAAGTGATTTCCACGATTGACGAATCCCGGGGTGCGTTTATGTGTTGGTCATAAACACTCGTAGTTATTGCGGATTCTGCCTCATTTCATGGACTATTATTCACTGTTTTTGGGTCCCGGAGTGATTTCCACAATTGACGAACCCCGAGGTGCGTTTACATGTCTGTCGTCAACACTCACAAGTTTGGCCAATTCTGACCCGTTTCGTGGACTATTACTCACCGTTTTGGAGTCCCGAAGCGATTTCCATAGTTCTTGAACCCCAAGGTGCAATTACATGTCGGTCATCAACACCCATAGTTTTGGCCGATTCTGGCCTGTTTCATGAACTATTACTCACTGTTTTTGGGACCCGGACTAATTCCCACGATTGACGAACCCCGGGGTGCGTTTATGTGTCGGTCATAAACACATGCAGTTTTGGCCGATTCTGGCCCGTTTCGTGGACAATTACTCACTGTTTCGGGGTCCCGGACTTATTTCCACGATTGATGAACCCCGGAGCGCATTTAAGTGTCGGTCATAAGTACTCGTAGTTTTGGCCGATTCTGGCTAGTTTCATGGACTATTACTCACTGTTTTGGTGTCGCGGAGTGATTTCCACAATTGACGAACCCCGGGGTGCGTTTACCTGTTGGTCATAAACACTCGCAGTTATTGCGGATTCTGCCTCATTTCATGGACTATTATTCACTGTTTTTGGGTCCCGGAGTGATTTCCACAATTGACGAACCCCGAGGTGCGTTTACATGTCCGTCGTCAACACTCACAACTTTGGCCGATTCTGACCCGTTTCGTGGACTATTACTCACCGTTTTGGGGTCCCGAAGCGATTTCCATAGTTCTTGAACCCCAAAGTGCAATCACATGTCGGTCATCAACAACCGTAGTTTTGGCCGATTCTGGGCCGTTTCATGAACTATTACTCACTGTTTTGGGGACCCGGACTAATTCCCACGATTGACGAACCCCGGGGTGCGTTTATGTGTCGGTCATAAACACTTGCAGTTTTGGCCGATTCTGGCCCGTTTCGTGGACAATTACTCACTGTTTCGGGGTCCCGGACTTATTTCCACGATTGATGAACCCTGGAGCGCATTTATGTGTCGGTCATAAATACTCATAGTTTTGGCCGATTCTGGCTAGTTTCATGGACTATTACTCACTGTTTTGGGGTCGTGGAGTGATTTCCATGATTGATGAACCCCGGGGTGAGTTTACGTGTCGGTCATAAATACTCGCAGTTTTGGCCGATTTTGGCCAGTTTCTTGGACTATTACTCACTGTTTTGGGGTCCCAAAGTGATTTCCACGATTGACGAATCCCGGGGTGCGTTTATGTGTTGGTCATAAACACTCGTAGTTATTGCGGATTCTGCCTCATTTCATGGACTATTATTCACTGTTTTTGGGTCCCGGAGTGATTTCCACAATTGACGAACCCCGAGGTGCGTTTACATGTCTGTCGTCAACACTCACAAGTTTGGCCAATTCTGACCCGTTTCGTGGACTATTACTCACCGTTTTGGAGTCCCGAAGCGATTTCCATAGTTCTTGAACCCCAAGGTGCAATTACATGTCGGTCATCAACACCCATAGTTTTGGCCGATTCTGGCCTGTTTCATGAACTATTACTCACTGTTTTTGGGACCCGGACTAATTCCCACGATTGACGAACCCCGGGGTGCGTTTATGTGTCGGTCATAAACACATGCAGTTTTGGCCGATTCTGGCCCGTTTCGTGGACAATTACTCACTGTTTCGGGGTCCCGGACTTATTTCCACGATTGATGAACCCCGGAGCGCATTTACGTGTCGGTCATAAGTACTCGTAGTTTTGGCCGATTCTGGCTAGTTTCATGGACTATTACTCACTGTTTTGGTGTCGCGGAGTGATTTCCACGATTGACGAACCCCGGGGTGCGTTTACCTGTTGGTCATAAACACTCGCAGTTATTGCGGATTCTGCCTCATTTCATGGACTATTATTCACTGTTTTTGGGTCCCGGAGTGATTTCCACAATTGACGAACCCCGAGGTGCGTTTACATGTCCGTCGTCAACAATCACAACTTTGGCCGATTCTGACCCGTTTCGTGGACTATTACTCACCGTTTTGGGGTCCCGAAGCGATTTCCATAGTTCTTGAACCCCAAAGTGCAATCACATGTCGGTCATCAACACCCATAGTTTTGGCCGATTCTGGCCCGTTTCATGAACTATTACTCACTGTTTTGGGGACCCGCACTAATTCCCACGAGTGACGAACCCCCGGGTGCGTTTATGTGTCGGTCATAAACACTTGCAGTTTTGGCCGATTCTGGCCCGTTTCGTGGACAATTACTCACTGTTTCGGGGTCCCAGACTTATTTCCACGATTGATGAACCCCGGAGCGCATTTACGTGTCGGTCATAAATACTCGTAGTTTTGGCCGATTCTGGCTAGTTTCATGGACTATTACGCACTGTTTTGGGGCCGCAGAGTGATTTCCACGATTGACGAACCCCGAGGTGCGTTTACGTGTCGGTCATCAACACTCGCAGTTTTTGGCCGATTCTGGCCTGTTTCATGGACTATTACTGATTGTTTTGGTGTCCCGGACTGATTTCCACGATTGACGAACCCCGGGGTGCGTTTACATGTCGATCATAAACACTCGCAGTTTTGGCCGATTATGACAAGTTTCATGGACTATTACTCACTGTTTTGGGGTCCGTGAGTGATTTCCATGATTGACCAATCCTAGGGTGCGTTTACGTGTCGGTCATCAACACCCGCAGTTTTGGCCGATTCTGGCTCGTTTCGTGGACTATTATTCACTGTTTTTGGGTCCCGGAGTGATTTCCACGATTGACGAACACCGAGGTGCGTTTACATGTCCGTCGTCAACACTCACAACTCTGGCAAATTCTGACCCGTTTCGTGGACTATTACTCACCGTTTTAGGGTCCCGGACTTATTTGCACGATTGATGAACCCTGGAGCGCGTTTACGTGTCGGTCATAAATACTCGCAGTTTTGGCCGATTCTGGCCACTTTCTTGGACTATTACTCACTGTTTTGGGGTCCCGAAGTGATTTCCACGATTGACGAACCCCGGGGTGCGTTTACGTGTTGGTCATAAACACTCGCAGTTATTGCGGATTCTGCCTCATTTCATGGACTATTATTCACTGTTTTTGGGTCCCGGAGTGATTTCCACAATTGACGAACCCCGAGGTGCATTTACATGTCCGTCATCAACACTCACAACTTTGGCCGATTCTGACCCGTTTCGTGGACTATTACTCACCGTTTTGGGGTCCCGAAGCGATTTCCATAGTTCTTGAACCCCAAAGTGCAATCACATGTCGGTCATCAACACCCATAGTTTTGGCCGATTCTGGCCCGTTTCATGAACTATTACTCACTGTTTTGGGGACCCGCACTAATTCCCACGATTGACGAACCCCAGGGTGCGTTTATGTGTCGGTCATAAACACTTGCAGTTTTGGCCGATTCTGGCCCGTTCCATGGACAATTACTCACTGTTTCGGGGTCCCGGACTTATTTCCACGATTGATGAACCCCGGAGCGCATTTACGTGTCGGTCATAAATACTCGTAGTTTTGGCCGATTCTGGCTAGTTTCATGGACTATTACTCACTGTTTTGGGGCCGCGGAGTGATTTCCACGATTGACGAACCCCGGGGTGCGTTTACGTGTCGGTCATCAACACTCGCAGTTTTGGCCGATTCTGGCCTGTTTCATGGACTATTACTGATTGTTTTGGTGTCCCGGACTGATTTCCACGACTGACGAACCCCGGGGTGCGTTTACGTGTCGATCATAAACACTCGCAGTTTTGGCCGATTATGACAAGTTTCATGGACTATTACTCACTGTTTTGGGGTCCGTGAGTGATTTCCATGATTGACCAATCCTAGGGTGCGTTTACGTGTCGGTCATCAACACCCGCAGTTTTGGCAGATTCTGGCTCGTTTCGTGGACTATTATTCACTGTTTTTGGGTCCCGGAGTGATTTCCACGATTGACGAACCCCGAGGTGCGTTTACATGTCCGTCATCAACACTCACAACTCTGGCAAATTCTGACCCGTTTCGTGGACTATTACTCACCGTTTTAGGGCCCCGGACTTATTTGCACGATTGATGAACCCTGGAGCGCGTTTACGTGTCCGTCATAAATACTCGCAGTTTTGGCCGATTCTGGCCAGTTTCTTGGACTATTACTCACTGTTTTGGGGTCCCGAAGTGATTTCCACGATTGACGAACCCCGGGGTGCGTTTACGTGTTGGTCATAAACACTCGTAGTTATTGCGGATTCTGCCTCATTTCATGGACTATTAATCACTGTTTTTGGGTCCCGGAGTGATTTCCACCATTGACGAACCCCGAGGTGCGTTTACATGTCCGTCGTCAACACTCACAACTTTGGCCAATTCTGACCCGTTTCGTGGACTATTACTCACCGTTTTGGGGTCCCGAAGCGATTTCCATAGTTCTTGAACCCCAAGGTGCAATTACATGTCGGTCATCAACACCCGTAGTTTTGGCCGATTCTGGGCCGTTTCATGAACTATTACTCACTGTTTTGGGGACCCGGACTAATTCCCACGATTGACGAACCCCGGGGTGCGTTTATGTGTCGGTCATAAACACTTGCAGTTTTGGCCGATTCTGGCCCGTTTCGTGGACAATTACTCACTGTTTCAGGGTCCCGGACTTATTTCCACGATTGATGAACCCTGGAGCGCATTTATGTGTCGGTCATAAATACTCATAGTTTTGGCCGATTCTGGCTAGTTTCATGGACTATTACTCACTGTTTTGGGGTCGTGGAGTGATTTCCATGATTGATGAACCCCGGGGTGTGTTTACGTGTCGGTCATAAATACTCGCAGTTTTGGCCGATTCTGGCCAGTTTCTTGGACTATTACTCACTGTTTTGGGGTCCCGAAGTGATTTCCACGATTGACGAATCCCGGGGTGCGTTTATGTGTTGGTCATAAACACTCGCAGTTATTGCGGATTCTGCCTCATTTCATGGACTATTATTCACTGTTTTTGGGTCCCGGAGTGATTTCCACAATTGACGAACCCCGAGGTGCGTTTACATGTCCGTCGTCAACACTCACAACTTTGGCCAATTCTGACCCGTTTCATGGACTATTACTCACCGTTTTGGGGTCCCGAAGCGATTTCCATAGTTCTTGAACCCCAAGGTGCAATTACATGTCGGTCATCAACACCCGTAGTTTTGGCCGATTCTGGCCCGTTTCATGAACTATTACTCACTGTTTTGGGGATCCGAAGTAATTCCCACGATTGACGAACCCCGGGGTGCGTTTATGTGTCGGTCATAAACACATGCAGTTTTGGCCGATTCTGGCCCGTTTCGTGGACAACTCACTGTTTCGGGGTCCCGGACTTATTTCCACGATTGATGAACCCCGGAGCGCATTTACGTGTCGGTCATAAATACTCATAGTTTTGGCCGATTCTGGCTAGTTTCATGGACTATTACTCACTGTTTTGGTGTCGCGGAGTGATTTCCACAATTGACGAACCCCGGGGTGCGTTTACGTGTTGGTCATAAACACTCGCAGTTATTGCGGATTCTGCCTCATTTCATGGACTATTATTCACTGTTTTTGGGTCCCGGAGTGATTTCCACAATTGACGAACCCCGAGGTGCGTTTACATGTCCGTCGTCAACACTCACAACTTTGGTCGATTCTGACCCGTTTCGTGGACTATTACTCACCGTTTTGGGGTCCCGAAGCGATTTCCATAGTTCTCGAACCCCAAAGTGCAATCACATGTCGGTCATCAACAACCGTAGTTTTGGCCGATTCTGGGCCGTTTCATGAACTATTACTCACTGTTTTGGGGACCCGGACTAATTCCCACGATTGACGAACCCCGGGGTGCGTTTATGTGTCGGTCATAAACACTTGCAGTTTTGGCCGATTCTGGCCCGTTTCGTGGACAATTACTCACTGTTTCGGGGTCCCGGACTTATTTCCACGATTGATGAACCCTGGAGCGCATTTACGTGTCGGTCATAAATACTCATAGTTTTGGCCGATTCTGGCTAGTTTCATGGACTATTACTCACTGTTTTGGGGTCGTGGAGTGATTTCCACGATTGATGATCCCCGGGGTGCGTTTACGTGTCGGTCATAAATACTCGCAGTTTTGGCCGATTCTGGCCAGTTTCTTGGACTATTACTCACTGTTTTGGGGTCCCGAAGTGATTTCCACGATTGACGAATCCCGGGGTGCGTTTATGTGTTGGTCATAAACACTCGTAGTTATTGCGGATTCTGCCTCATTTCATGGACTATTATTCACTGTTTTTGGGTCCCGGAGTGATTTCCACAATTGACGAACCCCGAGGTGCGTTTACATGTCTGTCGTCAACACTCACAAGTTTGGCCAATTCTGACCCGTTTCGTGGACTATTACTCACCGTTTTGGAGTCCCGAAGCGATTTCCATAGTTCTTGAACCCCAAGGTGCAATTACATGTCGGTCATCAACACCCATAGTTTTGGCCGATTCTGGCCTGTTTCATGAACTATTACTCACTGTTTTTGGGACCCGGACTAATTCCCACGATTGACGAACCCCGGGGTGCGTTTATGTGTCGGTCATAAACACTTGCAGTTTTGGCCGATTCTGGCCCGTTTCGTGGACAATTACTCACTGTTTCGGGGTCCCGGACTTATTTTCACGATTGATGTACCCCGGAGCGCATTTACGTGTCGGTCATAAATACTCGTAGTTTGGGCTGATTCTGGCTAGTTTCATGGACTATTACTCACTGTTTTGGGGTCCCGGAGTGATTTCCACGATTGATGAACCCCGGGGTGCGTTTACGTGTCGGTCATAAATACTCGCAGTTTTGGCCGATTCTGGCCAGTTTCTTGGACTATTACTCACTGTTTTGGGGTCCCGAAGTGATTTCCACGATTGACGAACCCCGGCGTGCGTTTACGTGTCGGTCATCAACACCCGCAGTTTTGGCCGATTCTGCCTCGATTCGTGGACTATTATTCACTGTTTTTGGGTCCCGGAGTGATTTCCACAATTGACGAACCCCGAGGTGCGTTTACATGTCCGTCGTCAACACTCACAACTTTGGCCAATTCTGACCCGTTTCATGGACTATTACTCACCGTTTTGGGGTCCCGAAGCGATTTCCATAGTTCTTGAACCCCAAGGTGCAATTACATGTCGGTCATCAACACCCGTAGTTTTGGCCGATTCTGGCCCGTTTCATGAACTATTACTCACTGTTTTGGGGACCCGGAGTAATTCCCACGATTGACGAACCCCGGGGTGCGTTTATGTGTCGGTCATAAACACATGCAGTTTTGGCCGATTCTGGCCCATTTCGTGGACAATTACTCACTGTTTCGGGGTCCCGGACTTATTTCCACACTACTAGAAAAAGGGCTATCCGTAATATCACTATTAGTGGCGCACCGTGGATGTGGTGCGCCACTGCTATATAGCAGTGGCGCACCATAAACAGGTGCGCCATTACTATTTTTTTACTAGTGGCGCACCTGGTGTGTTGTGCGCCACTAGTAAGTTTGTTCTGTGCACACCCCCCTCCCCAGACATACTAGTGGCGCACCGTGTGGTGGTGCGCCATTACTAGTTAAACTAGTAATGGCGCACCACCACACGGTGCGCCAGTACTAACATTTTTTTTTAAAAAAAAATTTCAAAGTTAGTAGTGGCGCACCGTGTGGAGGTGCGCCATTACTAGTTTGAACTAGTAATGGCACACCTCCACACGGTGCGCCACTACTAACATTTTATTTTTTAAATTTTTTTTCAAAGGTAGTAGTGGCGCACCGTTGCAGAGGTGCGCCATTACTAGTTTTAACTAGTAATGGCGCACCTCTGCCACGGTGCGCCACTACTAACATTTCTATCATTTTTCAGATTTAACGCATTTTCACCAAATGCACCCCCCTGGACCGCATTTTTAGTTTAAAAAAAATAAAGGAAAATGATAGAAATGTCAAAAAAATAAAAAAAATAAGATTCCAATGTGATTTGTGGTCTAGTTGTTAGCAAAATTTACAAACATGAATTTCGAATTTTTTTGCAAAATCTCTCGAGAATTTGTAAAATGGGCATAACTTTTGCATACGAACTCCGATGAAAAAGTTTCTTCGTTGAAGATTCTTAGAATCCCCAAAAACCTAACCGAATAAAAGATATGGGGCTTTTAAGATCTAGAGGCAAAAAAATTCAAAAAAATTCAAAAATAGTAGTGGCGCACCGTGGGTGTGGTGCGCCACTAATATAGTTCTTTTTTTGAAAATTTTTTTTTAAAAACTATTTTTTTTGGAATAAATATTTTTTTTGAAAAAAAATTTTTTGGGAAAAAAATGTTTTTTTTTGAAAAAATGTTTTTTTGAAAAAAAATAGTTTTTTTGAAAAAAAAATGGTTTTTTTTTAAATAGTTTTTTTAAAAAAAAATCAAAATATGATATGTAAAATGACCGGGAAGTTTGAAATATTTTTTCAAAATTTCTTCACACTCATGAACATGAACAAACTCCTAGACATCAACAAGGTTTAATAGGATTGATATGATAGATATATCAACAAGTGCCTGCTAAGTGAGCTGGTGCTGGGGTTGGATAGAACTCAGAAGTTAAGCGTGCTTGGGCTGGAGTAGTGTAGGATGGGTGACCTTCCGGGAAGTTTGACCACGGAGTGCGATTTGACCCGAGATTAAGCCATAGTGACCCGAGATTAAGGAAAAAAAAATTCCCGCCAAAATTGAAAAAAAAATTGAAAAAAAAAATTCTGGAAAAAAATTTGAAAAAAAAATTGTTACTAGTGGCGCACCTGTAGCAATATCAGTGGCGCACCTGTAGCAATTCTGGAATAAAATTTGAAAAAATAAATTGAAAAAAAAAATTCTGAAAAAATATCAGTGGCGCACCCATATACTTAGTAGTGGCGCACCAGCAGGCCACCCCTATACATTATCAGTGGCGCACCCGGGGGGATATCAATGGCGCACCAGGTGGTGCGCCACTGATATCTGGATTAGTAATGGCGCACCTCTGGTGCGCCACTAATACACATTACTAGTGGCGTGGTAATAGTGGCGCACCAGAGGTGCGCCACTAATACCCAAAAGTGGTGCGCCACTAATGAGCTTTTTTCTAGTAGTGCCACGATTGATGAACCCCGGAGCACATTTACGTGTCGGTCATAAATACTCGTAGTTTTGGCCGATTCTGGCTAGTTTCATGGACTATTACTCACTGTTTTGGTGTCGCGGAGTGATTTCCACGATTGACGAACCCCGGGGTGCGTTTACCTGTTGGTCATAAACACTCGCAGTTATTGCGGATTCTGCCTCATTTCATGGACTATTATTCACTGTTTTTGGGTCCCGGAGTGATTTCCACAATTGACGAACCCCGAGGTGCGTTTACATGTCCGTCGTCAACAATCACAACTTTGGCCGATTCTGACCCGTTTCGTGGACTATTACTCACCGTTTTGGGGTCCCGAAGCGATTTCCATAGTTCTTGAACCCCAAAGTGCAATCACATGTCGGTCATCAACACCCATAGTTTTGGCCGATTCTGGCCCGTTTCATGAACTATTACTCACTGTTTTGGGGACCCGCACTAATTCCCACGAGTGACGAACCCCCGGGTGCGTTTATGTGTCGGTCATAAACACTTGCAGTTTTGGCCGATTCTGGCCCGTTTCGTGGACAATTACTCACTGTTTCGGGGTCCCGGACTTATTTCCACGATTGATGAACCCCGGAGCGCATTTACGTGTCGGTCATAAATACTCGTAGTTTTGGCCGATTCTGGCTAGTTTCATGGACTATTACGCACTGTTTTGGGGCCGCGGAGTGATTTCCACGATTGACGAACCCCGGGGTGCGTTTACGTGTCGGTCATCAACACTCGCAGTTTTGGCCGATTCTGGCCTGTTTCATGGACTATTACTGATTGTTTTGGTGTCCCGGACTGATTTCCACGATTGACGAACCCCGGGGTGCGTTTACGTGTCGATCATAAACACTCACAGTTTTGGCCGATTATGACAAGTTTCATGGACTATTACTCACTGTTTTGGGGTCCGTGAGTGATTTCCATGATTGACCAATCCTAGGGTGCGTTTACGTGTCGGTCATCAACACCCGCAGTTTTGGCCGATTCTGGCTCGTTTCGTGGACTATTATTCACTGTTTTTGGGTCCCGGAGTGATTTCCACGATTGACGAACCCCGAGGTGCGTTTACATGTCCGTCGTCAACACTCACAACTCTGGCAAATTCTGACCCGTTTCGTGGACTATTACTCACCGTTTTAGGGTCCCGGACTTATTTGCACGATTGATGAACCCTGGAGCGCGTTTACGTGTCGGTCATAAATACTCGCAGTTTTGGCCGATTCTGGCCAGTTTCTTGGACTATTACTCACTGTTTTGGGGTCCCGAAGTGATTTCCACGATTGACGAACCCCGGGGTGCGTTTACGTGTTGGTCATAAACACTCGCAGTTATTGCGGATTCTGCCTCATTTCATGGACTATTATTCACTGTTTTTGGGTCCCGGAGTGATTTCCACAATTGACGAACCCCGAGGTGCGTTTACATGTCCGTCGTCAACACTCACAACTTTGGCCAATTCTGACCCGTTTCGTGGACTATTACTCACCGTTTTGGGGTCCCGAAGCGATTTCCATAGTTCTTGAACCCCAATGTGCAATTAGATGTCGGTCATCAACACCCGTAGTTTTGGCCGATTCTGGGCCGTTTCATGAACTATTACTCACTGTTTTGGGGACCCGGACTAATTCCCACGATTGACGAACCCCGGCGTGCGTTTATGTGTCGGTCATAAACACTTGCAGTTTTGGCCGATTCTGGCCCATTTCGTGGACAATTACTCACTGTTTCGGGGTCCCGGACTTATTTCCACGATTGATTAACCCTGGAGCGCATTTACGTGTCGGTCATAAATACTCATAGTTTTGGCCGATTCTGGCAAGTTTCATGGACTATTACTCACTGTTTTGGGGTCGTGGAGTGATTTCCACGATTGATGAACCCCGGGGTGCGTTTACGTGTCGGTCATAAATACTCGCAGTTTTGGCCGATTCTGGCCAGTTTCTTGGACTATTACTCACTGTTTTGGGGTCCCGAAGTGATTTCCACGATTGACGAATCTCGGGGTGCGTTTATGTGTTGGTCATAAACACTCGCAGTTATTGCGGATTCTGCCTCATTTCATGGACTATTATTCACTGTTTTTGGGTCCCGGAGTGATTTCCACAATTGACGAACCCCGAGGTGCGTTTACATGTCTGTCGTCAACACTCACAAGTTTGGCCAATTCTGACCCGTTTCGTGGACTATTACTCACCATTTTGGGGTCCCGAAGCGATTTCCATAGTTCTTGAACCCCAAGGTGCAATTACATGTCGGTCATCAACACCCGTAGTTTTGGCCGATTCTCGCCTGTTTCATGAACTATTACTCACTGTTTTGGGGACCCGGACTAATTCCCACGATTGACGAACCCCGGGGTGCGTTTATGTGTCGGTCATAAACACTTGCAGTTTTGGCCGATTCTGGCCCGTTTCGTGGACTACTCACTGTTTCGGGGTCCCGGACTTATTTTCACGATTGATGTACCCCGGAGCGCATTTACGTGTCGGTCATAAATACTCGTAGTTTTGGCTGATTCTGGCTAGTTTCATGGACTATTACTCACTGTTTTGGGGTCGCGGAGTGATTTCCATGATTGATGAACCCCGGGGTGCGTTTACGTGTCGGTCATAAATACTCGCAGCTTTGGCCGATTCTGGCCAGTTTCTTGGACTATTACTCACTGTTTTGGGGTACCGAAGTGATTTCCATGATTGGCGAACCCCGGCGTGCGTTTACGTGTCGGTCATCAACACCCGCAGTTTTGGCCGATTCTTCCTCGATTCGTGGACTATTATTCACTGTTTTTGGGTCCCGGAGTGATTTCCACAATTGACGAACCCCGAGGTGCGTTTACATGTCCGTCGTCAACACTCACAACTTTGGCCAATTCTGACCCGTTTCATGGACTATTACTCACCGTTTTGGGGTCCCGAAGCGATTTCCATAGTTCTTGAACCCCAAGGTGCAATTACATGTCGGTCATCAACACCCGTAGTTTTGGCCGATTCTGGCTCGTTTCATGAACTATTACTCACTGTTTTGGGGACCCGGAGTAATTCCCACGATTGACGAACTCCGGGGTGCGTTTATGTGTCGGTCATAAACACATGCTGTTTTGGCCGATTCTGGCCCGTTTCGTGGACAATTACTCACTGTTTCGGGGTCCCGGACTTATTTCCACGATTGATGAACCCCGGAGCGCATTTACGTGTCGGTCATAAATACTCGTAGTTTTGGCCGATTCTGGCTAGTTTCATGGACTATTACTCACTGTTTTGGTGTCGCGGAGTGATTTCCACGATTGACGAACCCCGGGGTGCGTTTACCTGTTGGTCATAAACACTCGCAGTTATTGCGGATTCTGCCTCATTTCATGGACTATTATTCACTGTTTTTGGGTCCCGGAGTGATTTCCACAATTGACGAACCCCGAGGTGCATTTACATGTCCGTTGTCAACACTCACAACTTTGGCCGATTCTGACCCGTTTCGTGGACTATTACTCACCGTTTTGGGGTCCCGAAGCGATTTCCATAGTACTTGAACCCCCAAAGTGCAATCACATGTCGGTCATCAACACCCATAGTTTTGGCCGATTCTGGCCCGTTTCATGAACTATTACTCACTGTTTTGGGGACCCGCACTAATTCCCACGATTGACGAACCCCAGGGTGCGTTTATGTGTCGGTCATAAACACTTGCAGTTTTGGCCGATTCTGGCCCGTTTCGTGGACAATTACTCACTGTTTCGGGGTCCCGGACTTATTTCCACGATTGATGAACCCCGGAGCGCATTTACGTGTCGGTCATAAATACTCGTAGTTTTGGCCGATTCTGGCTAGTTTCATGGACTATTACTCACTGTTTTGGGGCCGCGGAGTGATTTCCACGATTGACGAACCCCGGGGTGCGTTTACGTGTCGGTCATCAACACTCGCAGTTTTGGCCGATTCTGGCCTGTTTCATGGACTATTACTGATTGTTTTGGTGTGCCGGACTGATTTCCACGATTGACGAACCCCGGGGTGCGTTTACGTGTCGATCATAAACACTCGCAGTTTTGGCCGATTATGACAAGTTTCATGGACTATTACTCACTGTTTTGGGGTCCGTGAGTGATTTCCATGATTGACCAATCCTGGGGTGCGTTTACGTGTCGGTCATCAACACCCGCAGTTTTGGCCGATTCTGGCTCGTTTCGTGGACTATTATTCACTGTTTTTGGGTCCCGGAGTGATTTCCACGATTGACGAACCCCGAGGTGCGTTTACATGTCCGTCATCAGCACTCACAACTCTGGCAAATTCTAACCCGTTTCGTGGACTATTACTCACCGTTTTAGGGTCCCGGACTTATTTGCACGATTGATGAACCCTGGAGCGCGTTTACGTGTCGGTCATAAATACTCGCAGTTTTGTCCGATTCTGGCCAGTTTCTTGGACTATTACTCACTGTTTTGGGGTCCCGAAGTGATTTCCACGATTGACGAACCCCGGGGTGCGTTTACGTGTTGGTCATAAACACTCGCAGTTATTGCGGATTCTGCCTCATTTCATGGACTATTATTCACTGTTTTTGGGTCCCGGAGTGATTTCCACAATTGACGAACCCCGAGGTGCGTTTACATGTCCGTCGTCAACACTCACAACTTTGGCCAATTCTGACCCGTTTCGTGGACTATTACTCACCGTTTTGGGGTCCCGAAGCGATTTCCATAGTTCTTGAACCCCAAGGTGCAATTACATGTCGGTCATCAACACCCGTAGTTTTGGCCGATTCTGGCCTGTTTCATGAACTATTACTCACTGTTTTGGGGACCCGGACTAATTCCCACGATTGACGAACCCCGGGGTGCGTTTATGTGTCGGTCATAAACACTTGCAGTTTTGGCCGATTCTGGCCCGTTTCGTGGACAATTACTCACTGTTTCGGGGTCCCGGACTTATTTTCACGATTGATGTACCCCGGAGCGCATTTACATGTCGGTCATAAATACTCGTAGTTTTGGCTGATTCTGGCTAGTTTCATGGACTATTACTCACTGTTTTGGGGTCGCGGAGTGATTTCCACGATTGATGAACCCCAGGGTGCGTTTACGTGTCGGTCATAAATACTCGCAGTTTTGGCCGATTCTGGCCACTTTCTTGGACTATTACTCACTGTTTTGGGGTCCCGAAGTGATTTCCACGATTGACGAATCTCGGGGTGCGTTTATGTGTTGGTCATAAACACTCGCAGTTATTGCGGATTCTGCCTCATTTCATGGACTATTATTCACTGTTTTTGGGTCCCGGAGTGATTTCCACAATTGACGAACCCCGAGGTGCGTTTACATGTCTGTCGTCAACACTCACAAGTTTGGCCAATTCTGACCCGTTTCGTGGACTATTACTCACCATTTTGGGGTCCCGAAGCGATTTCCATAGTTCTTGAACCCCAAGGTGCAATTACATGTCGGTCATCAACACCCGTAGTTTTGGCCGATTCTCGCCTGTTTCATGAACTATTACTCACTGTTTTGGGGACCCGGACTAATTCCCACGATTGACGAACCCCGGGGTGCGTTTATGTGTCGGTCATAAACACTTGCAGTTTTGGCCGATTCTGGCCCGTTTCGTGGACTACTCACTGTTTCGGGGTCCCGGACTTATTTTCACGATTGATGTACCCCGGAGCGCATTTACGTGTCGGTCATAAATACTCGTAGTTTTGGCTGATTCTGGCTAGTTTCATGGACTATTACTCACTGTTTTGGGGTCGCGGAGTGATTTCCACGATTGATGAACCCCGGGGTGCGTTTACGTGTCGGTCATAAATACTCGCAGCTTTGGCCGATTCTGGCCAGTTTCTTGGACTATTACTCACTTTTTTGGGGTCCCGAAGTGATTTCCACGATTGACGAACCCCGGCGTGCGTTTACGTGTCGGTCATCAACACCCGCAGTTTTGGCCGATTCTGCCTCGATTCGTGGACTATTATTCACTGTTTTTGGGTCCCGGAGTGATTTCCACAATTGACGAACCCCGAGGTGCGTTTACATGTCCGTCGTCAACACTCACAACTTTGGCCAATTCTGACCCGTTTCATGGACTATTACTCACCGTTTTGGGGTCCCGAAGCGATTTCCATAGTTCTTGAAACCCAAGGTGCAATTACATGTCGGTCATCAACACCCGTAGTTTTGGCCGATTCTGGCCCGTTTCATGAACTATTACTCACTGTTTTGGGGACCCGGAGTAATTCCCACGATTGACGAACCCCGGGGTGCGTTTATGTGTCGGTCATAAACACATGCAGTTTTGGCCGATTCGGGCCCGTTTCGTGGACAATTACTCACTGTTTCGGGGTCCCGGACTTATTTCCACGATTGATGAACCCCAGGGTGCGTTTACGTGTCGGTCATAAATACTCGCAGTTTTGGCCGATTCTGGCCACTTTCTTGGACTATTACTCACTGTTTTGGGGTCCCGAAGTGATTTCCACGATTGACGAATCTCGGGGTGCGTTTATGTGTTGGTCATAAACACTCCCAGTTATTGCGGATTCTGCCTCATTTCATGGACTATTATTCACTGTTTTTGGGTCCCGGAGTGATTTCCACAATTGACGAACCCCGAGGTGCATTTACATGTCCGTTGTCAACACTCACAACTTTGGCCGATTCTGACCCGTTTCGTGGACTATTACTCACCGTTTTGGGGTCCCGAAGCGATTTCCATAGTTCTTGAACCCCCAAAGTGCAATCACATGTCGGTCATCAACACCCATAGTTTTGGCCGATTCTGGCCCGTTTCATGAACTATTACTCACTGTTTTGGGGACCCGCACTAATTCCCACGATTGACGAACCCCAGGGTGCGTTTATGTGTCGGTCATAAACACTTGCAGTTTTGGCCGATTCTGGCCCGTTTCGTGGACAATTACTCACTGTTTCAGGGTCCCGGACTTATTTCCACGATTGATGAACCCCGGAGCGCATTTACGTGTCGGTCATAAATACTCGTAGTTTTGGCCGATTCTGGCTAGTTTCATGGACTATTACTCACTGTTTTGGGGCCGCGGAGTGATTTCCACGATTGACGAACCCCGGGGTGCGTTTACGTGTTGGTCATAAACACTCGCAGTTATTGCGGATTCTGCCTCATTTCATGGACTATTATTCATTGTTTTTGGGTCCCGGAGTGATTTCCACAATTGACGAACCCCGAGGTGCGTTTACATGTCCGTCGTCAACACTCACAACTTTGGCCAATTCTGACCCGTTTCGTGGACTATTACTCACCGTTTTGGGGTCCCGAAGCGATTTCCATAGTTCTTGAACCCCAAGGTGCAATTACATGTCGGTCATCAACACCCGTAGTTTTGGCCGATTCTGGCCTGTTTCATGAACTATTACTCACTGTTTTGGGGACCCGGACTAATTCCCACGATTGACGAACCCCGGGGTGCGTTTATGTGTCGGTCATAAACACTTGCAGTTTTGGCCGATTCTGGCCCGTTTCATGGACAATTACTCACTGTTTCGGGGTCCCGGACTTATTTTCACGATTGATGTACCCCGGAGCGCATTTACATGTCGGTCATAAATACTCGTAGTTTTGGCTGATTCTGGCTAGTTTCATGGACTATTACTCACTGTTTTGGGGTCGCGGAGTGATTTCCACGATTGATGAACCCCAGGGTGCGTTTACGTGTCGGTCATAAATACTCGCAGTCTTGGCCGATTCTGGCCACTTTCTTGGACTATTACTCACTGTTTTGGGGTCCCGAAGTGATTTCCACGATTGACGAATCTCGGGGTGCGTTTATGTGTTGGTCATAAACACTCCCAGTTATTGCGGATTCTGCCTCATTTCATGGACTATTATTCACTGTTTTTGGGTCCCGGAGTGATTTCCACAATTGACGAACCCCGAGGTGCGTTTACATGTCTGTCGTCAACACTCACAAGTTTGGCCAATTCTGACCCGTTTCGTGGACTATTACTCACCATTTTGGGGTCCCGAAGCGATTTCCATAGTTCTTGAACCCCAAGGTGCAATTACATGTCGGTCATCAACACCCGTAGTTTTGGCCGATTCTCGCCTGTTTCATGAACTATTACTCACTGTTTTGGGGACCCGGACTAATTCCCACGATTGACGAACCCCGGGGTGCGTTTATGTGTCGGTCATAAACACTTGCAGTTTTGGCCGATTCTGGCCCGTTTCGTGGACTACTCACTGTTTCGGGGTCCCGGACTTATTTTCACGATTGATGTACCCCGGAGCGCATTTACGTGTCGGTCATAAATACTCGTAGTTTTGGCTGATTCTGGCTAGTTTCATGGACTATTACTCACTGTTTTGGGGTCGCGGAGTGATTTCCACGATTGATGAACCCCGGGGTGCGTTTACGTGTCGGTCATAAATACTCGCAGCTTTGGCCGATTCTGGCCAGTTTCTTGGACTATTACTCACTTTTTTGGGGTCCCGAAGTGATTTCCACGATTGACGAACCCCGGCGTGCGTTTACGTGTCGGTCATCAACACCCGCAGTTTTGGCCGATTCTGCCTCGATTCGTGGACTATTATTCACTGTTTTTGGGTCCCGGAGTGATTTCCACAATTGACGAACCCCGAGGTGCGTTTACATGTCCGTCGTCAACACTCACAACTTTGGCCAATTCTGACCCGTTTCATGGACTATTACTCACCGTTTTGGGGTCCCGAAGCGATTTCCATAGTTCTTGAACCCCAAGGTGCAATTACATGTCGGTCATCAACACCCGCAGTTTTGGCCGCTTCTGGCTCGTTTCGTGGACTATTATTCACTGTTTTTGGGTCCCGGAGTGATTTCCACGATTGACGAACCCCGAGGTGCGTTTACATGTCCGTCATCAGCACTCACAACTCTGGCAAATTCTAACCCGTTTCGTGGACTATTACTCACTGTTTCGGGGTCCCGGACTTATTTTCACGATTGATGTACCCCGGAGCGCATTTACGTGTCGGTCATAAATACTCGTAGTTTTGGCTGATTCTGGCTAGTTTCATGGACTATTACTCACTGTTTTGGGGCCGCGGAGTGATTTCCACGATTGACGAACCCCGGGGTGCGTTTACGTGTCGGTCATCAACACTCGCAGTTTTGGCCGATTCTGGCCTGTTTCATGGACTATTACTGATTGTTTTGGTGTCCCGGACTGATTTCCACGATTGACGAACCCCGGGGTGCGTTTACGTGTCGATCATAAACACTCGCAGTTTTGGCCGATTATGACAAGTTTCATGGACTATTACTCACTGTTTTGGGGTCCGTGAGTGATTTCCATGATTGACCAATCCTGGGGTGCGTTTACGTGTCGGTCATCAACACTCACAACTTTGGCCGATTCTGACCCGTTTCGTGGACTATTACTCACCGTTTTGGGGTCCCGAAGCGATTTCCATAGTTCTTGAACCCCCAAAGTGCAATCACATGTCGGTCATCAACACCCATAGTTTTGGCCGATTCTGGCCCGTTTCATGAACTATTACTCACTGTTTTGGGGACCCGCACTAATTCCCACAATTGACGAACCCCAGGGTGCGTTTATGTGTCGGTCATAAACACTTGCAGTTTTGGCCGATTCTGGCCCGTTTCGTGGACAATTACTCACTGTTTCGGGGTCCCGGACTTATTTCCACGATTGATGAACCCCGGAGCGCATTTACGTGTCGGTCATAAATACTCGTAGTTTTGGCCGATTCTGGCTAGTTTCATGGACTATTACTCACTGTTTTGGGGCCGCGGAGTGATTTCCACGATTGACGAACCCCGGGGTGCGTTTACGTGTCGGTCATCAACACTCGCAGTGTTGGCTGATTCTGGCCTGTTTCATGGACTATTACTGATTGTTTTGGTGTCCCGGACTGATTTCCACGATTGACGAACCCCGGGGTGCGTTTACGTGTCGATCATAAACACTCGCAGTTTTGGCCGATTATGACAAGTTTCATGGACTATTACTCACTGTTTTGGGGTCCGTGAGTGATTTCCATGATTGACCAATCCTAGGGTGCGTTTACGTGTCGGTCATAAACACCCGCAGTTTTGGCCGATTCTGGCTCGTTTCGTGGACTATTATTCACTGTTTTTGGGTCCCGGAGTGATTTCCACGATTGACGAACCCCGAGGTGCGTTTACATGTCCGTCATCAGCACTCACAACTCTGGCAAATTCTAACCCGTTTCGTGGACTATTACTCACCGTTTTAGGGTCCCGGACTTATTTGCACGATTGATGAACCCTGGAGCGCGTTTACGTGTCGGTCATAAATACTCGCAGTTTTGGCCGATTCTGGCCAGTTTCTTGGACTATTACTCACTGTTTTGGGGTCCCGAAGTGATTTCCACGATTGACGAACCCCGGGGTGCGTTTACGTGTTGGTCATAAACACTCGCAGTTATTGCGGATTCTGCCTCATTTCATGGACTATTATTCACTGTTTTTGGGTCCCGGAGTGATTTCCACAATTGACGAACCCCGAGGTGCGTTTACATGTCCGTCGTCAACACTCACAACTTTGGCCGATTCTGACCCGTTTCGTGGACTATTACTCACCGTTTTGGGGTCCCGAAGCGATTTCCATAGTTCTTGAACCCCCAAAGTGCAATCACATGTCGGTCATCAACACCCATAGTTTTGGCCGATTCTGGCCCGTTTCATGAACTATTACTCACTGTTTTGGGGACCCGCACTAATTCCCACAATTGACGAACCCCAGGGTGCGTTTATGTGTCGGTCATAAACACTTGCAGTTTTGGCCGATTCTGGCCCGTTTCGTGGACAATTACTCACTGTTTCGGGGTCCCGGACTTATTTCCACGATTGATGAACCCCGGAGCGCATTTACGTGTCGGTCATAAATACTCGTAGTTTTGGCCGATTCTGGCTAGTTTCATGGACTATTACTCACTGTTTTGGGGCCGCGGAGTGATTTCCACGATTGACGAACCCCGGGGTGCGTTTACGTGTCGGTCATCAACACTCGCAGTGTTGGCTGATTCTGGCCTGTTTCATGGACTATTACTGATTGTTTTGGTGTCCCGGACTGATTTCCACGATTGACGAACCCCGGGGTGCGTTTACGTGTCGATCATAAACACTCGCAGTTTTGGCCGATTATGACAAGTTTCATGGACTATTACTCACTGTTTTGGGGTCCGTGAGTGATTTCCATGATTGACCAATCCTAGGGTGCGTTTACGTGTCGGTCATCAACACCCGCAGTTTTGGCCGATTCTGGCTCGTTTCGTGGACTATTATTCACTGTTTTTGGGTCCCGGAGTGATTTCCACGATTGACGAACCCCGAGGTGCGTTTACATGTCCGTCATCAGCACTCACAACTCTGGCAAATTCTAACCCGTTTCGTGGACTATTACTCACCGTTTTAGGGTCCCGGACTTATTTGCACGATTGATGAACCCTGGAGCGCGTTTACGTGTCGGTCATAAATACTCGCAGTTTTGGCCGATTCTGGCCAGTTTCTTGGACTATTACTCACTGTTTTGGGGTCCCGAAGTGATTTCCACGATTGACGAACCCCGGGGTGCGTTTACGTGTTGGTCATAAACACTCGCAGTTATTGCGGATTCTGCCTCATTTCATGGACTATTATTCACTGTTTTTGGGTCCCGGAGTGATTTCCACAATTGACGAACCCCGAGGTGCGTTTACATGTCCGTCGTCAACACTCACAACTTTGGCCAATTCTGACCCGTTTCGTGGACTATTACTCACCGTTTTGGGGTCCCGAAGCGATTTCCATAGTTCTTGAACCCCAAGGTGCAATTACATGTCGGTCATCAACACCCGTAGTTTTGGCCGATTCTGGCCTGTTTCATGAACTATTACTCACTGTTTTGGGGACCCGGACTAATTCCCACGATTGACGAACCCCGGGGTGCGTTTATGTGTCGGTCATAAACACTTGCAGTTTTGGCCGATTCTGGCCCGTTTCGTGGACAATTACTCACTGTTTCGGGGTCCCGGACTTATTTTCACGATTGATGTACCCCGGAGCGCATTTACGTGTCGGTCATAAATACTCGTAGTTTTGGCTGATTCTGGCTAGTTTCATGGACTATTACTCACTGTTTTGGGGCCGCGGAGTGATTTCCACGATTGACGAACCCCGGGGTGCGTTTACGTGTCGGTCATCAACACTCGCAGTTTTGGCCGATTCTGGCCTGTTTCATGGACTATTACTGATTGTTTTGGTGTCCCGGACTGATTTCCACGATTGACGAACCCCGGGGTGCGTTTACGTGTCGATCATAAACACTCGCAGTTTTGGCCGATTATGACAAGTTTCATGGACTATTACTCACTGTTTTGGGGTCCGTGAGTGATTTCCATGATTGACCAATCCTGGGGTGCGTTTACGTGTCGGTCATCAACACTCACAACTTTGGCCGATTCTGACCCGTTTCGTGGACTATTACTCACCGTTTTGGGGTCCCGAAGCGATTTCCATAGTTCTTGAACCCCCAAAGTGCAATCACATGTCGGTCATCAACACCCATAGTTTTGGCCGATTCTGGCCCGTTTCATGAACTATTACTCACTGTTTTGGGGACCCGCACTAATTCCCACAATTGACGAACCCCAGGGTGCGTTTATGTGTCGGTCATAAACACTTGCAGTTTTGGCCGATTCTGGCCCGTTTCGTGGACAATTACTCACTGTTTCGGGGTCCCGGACTTATTTCCACGATTGATGAACCCCGGAGCGCATTTACGTGTCGGTCATAAATACTCGTAGTTTTGGCCGATTCTGGCTAGTTTCATGGACTATTACTCACTGTTTTGGGGCCGCGGAGTGATTTCCACGATTGACGAACCCCGGGGTGCGTTTACGTGTCGGTCATCAACACTCGCAGTGTTGGCTGATTCTGGCCTGTTTCATGGACTATTACTGATTGTTTTGGTGTCCCGGACTGATTTCCACGATTGACGAACCCCGGGGTGCGTTTACGTGTCGATCATAAACACTCGCAGTTTTGGCCGATTATGACAAGTTTCATGGACTATTACTCACTGTTTTGGGGTCCGTGAGTGATTTCCATGATTGACCAATCCTAGGGTGCGTTTACGTGTCGGTCATCAACACCCGCAGTTTTGGCCGATTCTGGCTCGTTTCGTGGACTATTATTCACTGTTTTTGGGTCCCGGAGTGATTTCCACGATTGACGAACCCCGAGGTGCGTTTACATGTCCGTCATCAGCACTCACAACTCTGGCAAATTCTAACCCGTTTCGTGGACTATTACTCACCGTTTTAGGGTCCCGGACTTATTTGCACGATTGATGAACCCTGGAGCGCGTTTACGTGTCGGTCATAAATACTCGCAGTTTTGGCCGATTCTGGCCAGTTTCTTGGACTATTACTCACTGTTTTGGGGTCCCGAAGTGATTTCCACGATTGACGAACCCCGGGGTGCGTTTACGTGTTGGTCATAAACACTCGCAGTTATTGCGGATTCTGCCTCATTTCATGGACTATTATTCACTGTTTTTGGGTCCCGGAGTGATTTCCACAATTGACGAACCCCGAGGTGCGTTTACATGTCCGTCGTCAACACTCACAACTTTGGCCGATTCTGACCCGTTTCGTGGACTATTACTCACCGTTTTGGGGTCCCGAAGCGATTTCCATAGTTCTTGAACCCCCAAAGTGCAATCACATGTCGGTCATCAACACCCATAGTTTTGGCCGATTCTGGCCCGTTTCATGAACTATTACTCACTGTTTTGGGGACCCGCACTAATTCCCACAATTGACGAACCCCAGGGTGCGTTTATGTGTCGGTCATAAACACTTGCAGTTTTGGCCGATTCTGGCCCGTTTCGTGGACAATTACTCACTGTTTCGGGGTCCCGGACTTATTTCCACGATTGATGAACCCCGGAGCGCATTTACGTGTCGGTCATAAATACTCGTAGTTTTGGCCGATTCTGGCTAGTTTCATGGACTATTACTCACTGTTTTGGGGCCGCGGAGTGATTTCCACGATTGACGAACCCCGGGGTGCGTTTACGTGTCGGTCATCAACACTCGCAGTGTTGGCTGATTCTGGCCTGTTTCATGGACTATTACTGATTGTTTTGGTGTCCCGGACTGATTTCCACGATTGACGAACCCCGGGGTGCGTTTACGTGTCGATCATAAACACTCGCAGTTTTGGCCGATTATGACAAGTTTCATGGACTATTACTCACTGTTTTGGGGTCCGTGAGTGATTTCCATGATTGACCAATCCTAGGGTGCGTTTACGTGTCGGTCATCAACACCCGCAGTTTTGGCCGATTCTGGCTCGTTTCGTGGACTATTATTCACTGTTTTTGGGTCCCGGAGTGATTTCCACGATTGACGAACCCCGAGGTGCGTTTACATGTCCGTCATCAGCACTCACAACTCTGGCAAATTCTAACCCGTTTCGTGGACTATTACTCACCGTTTTAGGGTCCCGGACTTATTTGCACGATTGATGAACCCTGGAGCGCGTTTACGTGTCGGTCATAAATACTCGCAGTTTTGGCCGATTCTGGCCAGTTTCTTGGACTATTACTCACTGTTTTGGGGTCCCGAAGTGATTTCCACGATTGACGAACCCCGGGGTGCGTTTACGTGTTGGTCATAAACACTCGCAGTTATTGCGGATTCTGCCTCATTTCATGGACTATTATTCACTGTTTTTGGGTCCCGGAGTGATTTCCACAATTGACGAACCCCGAGGTGCGTTTACATGTCCGTCGTCAACACTCACAACTTTGGCCAATTCTGACCCGTTTCGTGGACTATTACTCACCATTTTGGGGTCCCGAAGCGATTTCCATAGTTCTTGAACCCCAAGGTGCAATTACATGTCGGTCATCAACACCCGTAGTTTTGGCCGATTCTGGCCTGTTTCATGAACTATTACTCACTGTTTTGGGGACCCGGACTAATTCCCACGATTGACGAACCCCGGGGTGCGTTTATGTGTCGGTCATAAACACTTGCAGTTTTGGCCGATTCTGGCCCGTTTCGTGGACAATTACTCACTGTTTCGGGGTCCCGGACTTATTTTCACGATTGATGTACCCCGGAGCGCATTTACGTGTCGGTCATAAATACTCGTAGTTTTGGCTGATTCTGGCTAGTTTCATGGACTATTACTCACTGTTTTGGGGCCGCGGAGTGATTTCCACGATTGACGAACCCCGGGGTGCGTTTACGTGTCGGTCATCAACACTCGCAGTTTTGGCCGATTCTGGCCTGTTTCATGGACTATTACTGATTGTTTTGGTGTCCCGGACTGATTTCCACGATTGACGAACCCCGGGGTGCGTTTACGTGTCGATCATAAACACTCGCAGTTTTGGCCGATTATGACAAGTTTCATGGACTATTACTCACTGTTTTGGGGTCCGTGAGTGATTTCCATGATTGACCAATCCTGGGGTGCGTTTACGTGTCGGTCATCAACACTCACAACTTTGGCCGATTCTGACCCGTTTCGTGGACTATTACTCACCGTTTTGGGGTCCCGAAGCGATTTCCATAGTTCTTGAACCCCCAAAGTGCAATCACATGTCGGTCATCAACACCCATAGTTTTGGCCGATTCTGGCCCGTTTCATGAACTATTACTCACTGTTTTGGGGACCCGCACTAATTCCCACAATTGACGAACCCCAGGGTGCGTTTATGTGTCGGTCATAAACACTTGCAGTTTTGGCCGATTCTGGCCCGTTTCGTGGACAATTACTCACTGTTTCGGGGTCCCGGACTTATTTCCACGATTGATGAACCCCGGAGCGCATTTACGTGTCGGTCATAAATACTCGTAGTTTTGGCCGATTCTGGCTAGTTTCATGGACTATTACTCACTGTTTTGGGGCCGCGGAGTGATTTCCACGATTGACGAACCCCGGGGTGCGTTTACGTGTCGGTCATCAACACTCGCAGTGTTGGCTGATTCTGGCCTGTTTCATGGACTATTACTGATTGTTTTGGTGTCCCGGACTGATTTCCACGATTGACGAACCCCGGGGTGCGTTTACGTGTCGATCATAAACACTCGCAGTTTTGGCCGATTATGACAAGTTTCATGGACTATTACTCACTGTTTTGGGGTCCGTGAGTGATTTCCATGATTGACCAATCCTAGGGTGCGTTTACGTGTCGGTCATCAACACCCGCAGTTTTGGCCGATTCTGGCTCGTTTCGTGGACTATTATTCACTGTTTTTGGGTCCCGGAGTGATTTCCACGATTGACGAACCCCGAGGTGCGTTTACATGTCCGTCATCAGCACTCACAACTCTGGCAAATTCTAACCCGTTTCGTGGACTATTACTCACCGTTTTAGGGTCCCGGACTTATTTGCACGATTGATGAACCCTGGAGCGCGTTTACGTGTCGGTCATAAATACTCGCAGTTTTGGCCGATTCTGGCCAGTTTCTTGGACTATTACTCACTGTTTTGGGGTCCCGAAGTGATTTCCACGATTGACGAACCCCGGGGTGCGTTTACGTGTTGGTCATAAACACTCGCAGTTATTGCGGATTCTGCCTCATTTCATGGACTATTATTCACTGTTTTTGGGTCCCGGAGTGATTTCCACAATTGACGAACCCCGAGGTGCGTTTACATGTCCGTCGTCAACACTCACAACTTTGGCCAATTCTGACCCGTTTCGTGGACTATTACTCACCGTTTTGGGGTCCCGAAGCGATTTCCATAGTTCTTGAACCCCAAGGTGCAATTACATGTCGGTCATCAACACCCGTAGTTTTGGCCGATTCTGGCCTGTTTCATGAACTATTACTCACTGTTTTGGGGACCCGGACTAATTCCCACGATTGACGAACCCCGGGGTGCGTTTATGTGTCGGTCATAAACACTTGCAGTTTTGGCCGATTCTGGCCCGTTTCGTGGACAATTACTCACTGTTTCGGGGTCCCGGACTTATTTTCACGATTGATGTACCCCGGAGCGCATTTACGTGTCGGTCATAAATACTCGTAGTTTTGGCTGATTCTGGCTAGTTTCATGGACTATTACTCACTGTTTTGGGGCCGCGGAGTGATTTCCACGATTGACGAACCCCGGGGTGCGTTTACGTGTCGGTCATCAACACTCGCAGTTTTGGCCGATTCTGGCCTGTTTCATGGACTATTACTGATTGTTTTGGTGTCCCGGACTGATTTCCACGATTGACGAACCCCGGGGTGCGTTTACGTGTCGATCATAAACACTCGCAGTTTTGGCCGATTATGACAAGTTTCATGGACTATTACTCACTGTTTTGGGGTCCGTGAGTGATTTCCATGATTGACCAATCCTGGGGTGCGTTTACGTGTCGGTCATCAACACTCACAACTTTGGCCGATTCTGACCCGTTTCGTGGACTATTACTCACCGTTTTGGGGTCCCGAAGCGATTTCCATAGTTCTTGAACCCCCAAAGTGCAATCACATGTCGGTCATCAACACCCATAGTTTTGGCCGATTCTGGCCCGTTTCATGAACTATTACTCACTGTTTTGGGGACCCGCACTAATTCCCACAATTGACGAACCCCAGGGTGCGTTTATGTGTCGGTCATAAACACTTGCAGTTTTGGCCGATTCTGGCCCGTTTCGTGGACAATTACTCACTGTTTCGGGGTCCCGGACTTATTTCCACGATTGATGAACCCCGGAGCGCATTTACGTGTCGGTCATAAATACTCGTAGTTTTGGCCGATTCTGGCTAGTTTCATGGACTATTACTCACTGTTTTGGGGCCGCGGAGTGATTTCCACGATTGACGAACCCCGGGGTGCGTTTACGTGTCGGTCATCAACACTCGCAGTGTTGGCTGATTCTGGCCTGTTTCATGGACTATTACTGATTGTTTTGGTGTCCCGGACTGATTTCCACGATTGACGAACCCCGGGGTGCGTTTACGTGTCGATCATAAACACTCGCAGTTTTGGCCGATTATGACAAGTTTCATGGACTATTACTCACTGTTTTGGGGTCCGTGAGTGATTTCCATGATTGACCAATCCTAGGGTGCGTTTACGTGTCGGTCATCAACACCCGCAGTTTTGGCCGATTCTGGCTCGTTTCGTGGACTATTATTCACTGTTTTTGGGTCCCGGAGTGATTTCCACGATTGACGAACCCCGAGGTGCGTTTACATGTCCGTCATCAGCACTCACAACTCTGGCAAATTCTAACCCGTTTCGTGGACTATTACTCACCGTTTTAGGGTCCCGGACTTATTTGCACGATTGATGAACCCTGGAGCGCGTTTACGTGTCGGTCATAAATACTCGCAGTTTTGGCCGATTCTGGCCAGTTTCTTGGACTATTACTCACTGTTTTGGGGTCCCGAAGTGATTTCCACGATTGACGAACCCCGGGGTGCGTTTACGTGTTGGTCATAAACACTCGCAGTTATTGCGGATTCTGCCTCATTTCATGGACTATTATTCACTGTTTTTGGGTCCCGGAGTGATTTCCACAATTGACGAACCCCGAGGTGCGTTTACATGTCCGTCGTCAACACTCACAACTTTGGCCAATTCTGACCCGTTTCGTGGACTATTACTCACCGTTTTGGGGTCCCGAAGCGATTTCCATAGTTCTTGAACCCCAAGGTGCAATTACATGTCGGTCATCAACACCCGTAGTTTTGGCCGATTCTGGCCTGTTTCATGAACTATTACTCACTGTTTTGGGGACCCGGACTAATTCCCACGATTGACGAACCCCGGGGTGCGTTTATGTGTCGGTCATAAACACTTGCAGTTTTGGCCGATTCTGGCCCGTTTCGTGGACAATTACTCACTGTTTCGGGGTCCCGGACTTATTTTCACGATTGATGTACCCCGGAGCGCATTTACGTGTCGGTCATAAATACTCGTAGTTTTGGCTGATTCTGGCTAGTTTCATGGACTATTACTCACTGTTTTGGGGCCGCGGAGTGATTTCCACGATTGACGAACCCCGGGGTGCGTTTACGTGTCGGTCATCAACACTCGCAGTTTTGGCCGATTCTGGCCTGTTTCATGGACTATTACTGATTGTTTTGGTGTCCCGGACTGATTTCCACGATTGACGAACCCCGGGGTGCGTTTACGTGTCGATCATAAACACTCGCAGTTTTGGCCGATTATGACAAGTTTCATGGACTATTACTCACTGTTTTGGGGTCCGTGAGTGATTTCCATGATTGACCAATCCTGGGGTGCGTTTACGTGTCGGTCATCAACACTCACAACTTTGGCCGATTCTGACCCGTTTCGTGGACTATTACTCACCGTTTTGGGGTCCCGAAGCGATTTCCATAGTTCTTGAACCCCCAAAGTGCAATCACATGTCGGTCATCAACACCCATAGTTTTGGCCGATTCTGGCCCGTTTCATGAACTATTACTCACTGTTTTGGGGACCCGCACTAATTCCCACAATTGACGAACCCCAGGGTGCGTTTATGTGTCGGTCATAAACACTTGCAGTTTTGGCCGATTCTGGCCCGTTTCGTGGACAATTACTCACTGTTTCGGGGTCCCGGACTTATTTCCACGATTGATGAACCCCGGAGCGCATTTACGTGTCGGTCATAAATACTCGTAGTTTTGGCCGATTCTGGCTAGTTTCATGGACTATTACTCACTGTTTTGGGGCCGCGGAGTGATTTCCACGATTGACGAACCCCGGGGTGCGTTTACGTGTCGGTCATCAACACTCGCAGTTTTGGCCGATTCTGGCCTGTTTCATGGACTATTACTGATTGTTTTGGTGTCCCGGACTGATTTCCACGATTGACGAACCCCGGGGTGCGTTTACGTGTCGATCATAAACACTCGCAGTTTTGGCCGATTATGACAAGTTTCATGGACTATTACTCACTGTTTTGGGGTCCGTGAGTGATTTCCATGATTGACCAATCCTGGGGTGCGTTTACGTGTCGGTCATCAACACTCACAACTTTGGCCGATTCTGACCCGTTTCGTGGACTATTACTCACCGTTTTGGGGTCCCGAAGCGATTTCCATAGTTCTTGAACCCCCAAAGTGCAATCACATGTCGGTCATCAACACCCATAGTTTTGGCCGATTCTGGCCCGTTTCATGAACTATTACTCACTGTTTTGGGGACCCGCACTAATTCCCACAATTGACGAACCCCAGGGTGCGTTTATGTGTCGGTCATAAACACTTGCAGTTTTGGCCGATTCTGGCCCGTTTCGTGGACAATTACTCACTGTTTCGGGGTCCCGGACTTATTTCCACGATTGATGAACCCCGGAGCGCATTTACGTGTCGGTCATAAATACTCGTAGTTTTGGCCGATTCTGGCTAGTTTCATGGACTATTACTCACTGTTTTGGGGCCGCGGAGTGATTTCCACGATTGACGAACCCCGGGGTGCGTTTACGTGTCGGTCATCAACACTCGCAGTGTTGGCTGATTCTGGCCTATTTCATGGACTATTACTGATTGTTTTGGTGTCCCGGACTGATTTCCACGATTGACGAACCCCGGGGTGCGTTTACGTGTCGATCATAAACACTCGCAGTTTTGGCCGATTATGACAAGTTTCATGGACTATTACTCACTGTTTTGGGGTCCGTGAGTGATTTCCATGATTGACCAATCCTAGGGTGCGTTTACGTGTCGGTCATCAACACCCGCAGTTTTGGCCGATTCTGGCTCGTTTCGTGGACTATTATTCACTGTTTTTGGGTCCCGGAGTGATTTCCACGATTGACGAACCCCGAGGTGCGTTTACATGTCCGTCATCAGCACTCACAACTCTGGCAAATTCTAACCCGTTTCGTGGACTATTACTCACCGTTTTAGGGTCCCGGACTTATTTGCACGATTGATGAACCCTGGAGCGCGTTTACGTGTCGGTCATAAATACTCGCAGTTTTGGCCGATTCTGGCCAGTTTCTTGGACTATTACTCACTGTTTTGGGGTCCCGAAGTGATTTCCACGATTGACGAACCCCGGGGTGCGTTTACGTGTTGGTCATAAACACTCGCAGTTATTGCGGATTCTGCCTCATTTCATGGACTATTATTCACTGTTTTTGGGTCCCGGAGTGATTTCCACAATTGACGAACCCCGAGGTGCGTTTACATGTCCGTCGTCAACACTCACAACTTTGGCCGATTCTGACCCGTTTCGTGGACTATTACTCACCGTTTTGGGGTCCCGAAGCGATTTCCATAGTTCTTGAACCCCCAAAGTGCAATCACATGTCGGTCATCAACACCCATAGTTTTGGCCGATTCTGGCCCGTTTCATGAACTATTACTCACTGTTTTGGGGACCCGCACTAATTCCCACAATTGACGAACCCCAGGGTGCGTTTATGTGTCGGTCATAAACACTTGCAGTTTTGGCCGATTCTGGCCCGTTTCGTGGACAATTACTCACTGTTTCGGGGTCCCGGACTTATTTCCACGATTGATGAACCCCGGAGCGCATTTACGTGTCGGTCATAAATACTCGTAGTTTTGGCCGATTCTGGCTAGTTTCATGGACTATTACTCACTGTTTTGGGGCCGCGGAGTGATTTCCACGATTGACGAACCCCGGGGTGCGTTTACGTGTCGGTCATCAACACTCGCAGTGTTGGCTGATTCTGGCCTGTTTCATGGACTATTACTGATTGTTTTGGTGTCCCGGACTGATTTCCACGATTGACGAACCCCGGGGTGCGTTTACGTGTCGATCATAAACACTCGCAGTTTTGGCCGATTATGACAAGTTTCATGGACTATTACTCACTGTTTTGGGGTCCGTGAGTGATTTCCATGATTGACCAATCCTAGGGTGCGTTTACGTGTCGGTCATCAACACCCGCAGTTTTGGCCGATTCTGGCTCGTTTCGTGGACTATTATTCACTGTTTTTGGGTCCCGGAGTGATTTCCACGATTGACGAACCCCGAGGTGCGTTTACATGTCCGTCATCAGCACTCACAACTCTGGCAAATTCTAACCCGTTTCGTGGACTATTACTCACCGTTTTAGGGTCCCGGACTTATTTGCACGATTGATGAACCCTGGAGCGCGTTTACGTGTCGGTCATAAATACTCGCAGTTTTGGCCGATTCTGGCCAGTTTCTTGGACTATTACTCACTGTTTTGGGGTCCCGAAGTGATTTCCACGATTGACGAACCCCGGGGTGCGTTTACGTGTTGGTCATAAACACTCGCAGTTATTGCGGATTCTGCCTCATTTCATGGACTATTATTCACTGTTTTTGGGTCCCGGAGTGATTTCCACAATTGACGAACCCCGAGGTGCGTTTACATGTCCGTCGTCAACACTCACAACTTTGGCCAATTCTGACCCGTTTCGTGGACTATTACTCACCGTTTTGGGGTCCCGAAGCGATTTCCATAGTTCTTGAACCCCAAGGTGCAATTACATGTCGGTCATCAACACCCGTAGTTTTGGCCGATTCTGGCCTGTTTCATGAACTATTACTCACTGTTTTGGGGACCCGGACTAATTCCCACGATTGACGAACCCCGGGGTGCGTTTATGTGTCGGTCATAAACACTTGCAGTTTTGGCCGATTCTGGCCCGTTTCGTGGACAATTACTCACTGTTTCGGGGTCCCGGACTTATTTTCACGATTGATGTACCCCGGAGCGCATTTACGTGTCGGTCATAAATACTCGTAGTTTTGGCTGATTCTGGCTAGTTTCATGGACTATTACTCACTGTTTTGGGGCCGCGGAGTGATTTCCACGATTGACGAACCCCGGGGTGCGTTTACGTGTCGGTCATCAACACTCGCAGTTTTGGCCGATTCTGGCCTGTTTCATGGACTATTACTGATTGTTTTGGTGTCCCGGACTGATTTCCACGATTGACGAACCCCGGGGTGCGTTTACGTGTCGATCATAAACACTCGCAGTTTTGGCCGATTATGACAAGTTTCATGGACTATTACTCACTGTTTTGGGGTCCGTGAGTGATTTCCATGATTGACCAATCCTGGGGTGCGTTTACGTGTCGGTCATCAACACTCACAACTTTGGCCGATTCTGACCCGTTTCGTGGACTATTACTCACCGTTTTGGGGTCCCGAAGCGATTTCCATAGTTCTTGAACCCCCAAAGTGCAATCACATGTCGGTCATCAACACCCATAGTTTTGGCCGATTCTGGCCCGTTTCATGAACTATTACTCACTGTTTTGGGGACCCGCACTAATTCCCACAATTGACGAACCCCAGGGTGCGTTTATGTGTCGGTCATAAACACTTGCAGTTTTGGCCGATTCTGGCCCGTTTCGTGGACAATTACTCACTGTTTCGGGGTCCCGGACTTATTTCCACGATTGATGAACCCCGGAGCGCATTTACGTGTCGGTCATAAATACTCGTAGTTTTGGCCGATTCTGGCTAGTTTCATGGACTATTACTCACTGTTTTGGGGCCGCGGAGTGATTTCCACGATTGACGAACCCCGGGGTGCGTTTACGTGTCGGTCATCAACACTCGCAGTTTTGGCTGATTCTGGCCTGTTTCATGGACTATTACTGATTGTTTTGGTGTCCCGGACTGATTTCCACGATTGACGAACCCCGGGGTGCGTTTACGTGTCGATCATAAACACTCGCAGTTTTGGCCGATTATGACAAGTTTCATGGACTATTACTCACTGTTTTGGGGTCCGTGAGTGATTTCCATGATTGACCAATCCTAGGGTGCGTTTACGTGTCGGTCATCAACACCCGCAGTTTTGGCCGATTCTGGCTCGTTTCGTGGACTATTATTCACTGTTTTTGGGTCCCGGAGTGATTTCCACGATTGACGAACCCCGAGGTGCGTTTACATGTCCGTCATCAGCACTCACAACTCTGGCAAATTCTAACCCGTTTCGTGGACTATTACTCACCGTTTTAGGGTCCCGGACTTATTTGCACGATTGATGAACCCTGGAGCGCGTTTACGTGTCGGTCATAAATACTCGCAGTTTTGGCCGATTCTGGCCAGTTTCTTGGACTATTACTCACTGTTTTGGGGTCCCGAAGTGATTTCCACGATTGACGAACCCCGGGGTGCGTTTACGTGTTGGTCATAAACACTCGCAGTTATTGCGGATTCTGCCTCATTTCATGGACTATTATTCACTGTTTTTGGGTCCCGGAGTGATTTCCACAATTGACGAACCCCGAGGTGCGTTTACATGTCCGTCGTCAACACTCACAACTTTGGCCAATTCTGACCCGTTTCGTGGACTATTACTCACCGTTTTGGGGTCCCGAAGCGATTTCCATAGTTCTTGAACCCCAAGGTGCAATTACATGTCGGTCATCAACACCCGTAGTTTTGGCCGATTCTGGCCTGTTTCATGAACTATTACTCACTGTTTTGGGGACCCGGACTAATTCCCACGATTGACGAACCCCGGGGTGCGTTTATGTGTCGGTCATAAACACTTGCAGTTTTGGCCGATTCTGGCCCGTTTCGTGGACAATTACTCACTGTTTCGGGGTCCCGGACTTATTTTCACGATTGATGTACCCCGGAGCGCATTTACGTGTCGGTCATAAATACTCGTAGTTTTGGCTGATTCTGGCTAGTTTCATGGACTATTACTCACTGTTTTGGGGCCGCGGAGTGATTTCCACGATTGACGAACCCCGGGGTGCGTTTACGTGTCGGTCATCAACACTCGCAGTTTTGGCCGATTCTGGCCTGTTTCATGGACTATTACTGATTGTTTTGGTGTCCCGGACTGATTTCCACGATTGACGAACCCCGGGGTGCGTTTACGTGTCGATCATAAACACTCGCAGTTTTGGCCGATTATGACAAGTTTCATGGACTATTACTCACTGTTTTGCGGTCCGTGAGTGATTTCCATGATTGACCAATCCTGGGGTGCGTTTACGTGTCGGTCATCAACACTCACAACTTTGGCCGATTCTGACCCGTTTCGTGGACTATTACTCACCGTTTTGGGGTCCCGAAGCGATTTCCATAGTTCTTGAACCCCCAAAGTGCAATCACATGTCGGTCATCAACACTCGCAGTTTTGGCCGATTCTGGCCTGTTTCATGGACTATTACTGATTGTTTTGGTGTCCCGGACTGATTTCCACGATTGACGAACCCCGGGGTGCGTTTACGTGTCGATCATAAACACTCGCAGTTTTGGCCGATTATGACAAGTTTCATGGACTATTACTCACTGTTTTGGGGTCCGTGAGTGATTTCCATGATTGACCAATCCTAGGGTGCGTTTACGTGTCGGTCATCAACACCCGCAGTTTTGGCCGATTCTGGCTCGTTTCGTGGACTATTATTCACTGTTTTTGGGTCCCGGAGTGATTTCCACGATTGACGAACCCCGAGGTGCGTTTACATGTCCGTCATCAGCACTCACAACTCTGGCAAATTCTAACCCGTTTCGTGGACTATTACTCACCGTTTTAGGGTCCCGGACTTATTTGCACGATTGATGAACCCTGGAGCGCGTTTACGTGTCGGTCATAAATACTCGCAGTTTTGGCCGATTCTGGCCATTTTCTTGGACTATTACTCACTGTTTTGGGGTCCCGAAGTGATTTCCACGATTGACGAACCCCGGGGTGCGTTTACGTGTTGGTCATAAACACTCGTAGTTATTGCGGATTCTGCCTCATTTCATGGACTATTATTCACTGTTTTTGGGTCCCGGAGTGATTTCCACAATTGACGAACCCCGAGGTGCGTTTACATGTCCGTCGTCAACACTCACAACTTTGGCCAATTCTGACCCGTTTCGTGGACTATTACTCACCGTTTTGGGGTCCCGAAGCGATTTCCATAGTTCTTGAACCCCAAGGTGCAATTACATGTCGGTCATCAACACCCGTAGTTTTGGCCGATTCTGGCCTGTTTCATGAACTATTACTCACTGTTTTGGGGACCCGGACTAATTCCCATGATTGACGAACCCCGGGGTGCGTTTATGTGTCGGTCATAAACACTTGCAGTTTTGGCCGATTCTGGCCCGTTTCGTGGACAATTACTCACTGTTTCGGGGTCCCGGACTTATTTTCACGATTGATGTACCCCGGAGCGCATTTACATGTCGGTCATAAATACTCGTAGTTTTGGCTGATTCTGGCTAGTTTCATGGACTATTACTCACTGTTTTGGGGCCGCGGAGTGATTTCCACGATTGACGAACCCCGGGGTGCGTTTACGTGTCGGTCATCAACACTCGCAGTTTTGGCCGATTCTGGCCTGTTTCATGGACTATTACTGATTGTTTTGGTGTCCCGGACTGATTTCCACGATTGACGAACCCCGGGGTGCGTTTACGTGTCGATCATAAACACTCGCAGTTTTGGCCGATTATGACAAGTTTCATGGACTATTACTCACTGTTTTGGGGTCCGTGAGTGATTTCCATGATTGACCAATCCTAGGGTGCGTTTACGTGTCGGTCATCAACACCCGCAGTTTTGGCCGATTCTGGCTCGTTTCGTGGACTATTATTCACTGTTTTTGGGTCCCGGAGTGATTTCCACGATTGACGAACCCCGAGGTGCGTTTACATGTCCGTCATCAGCACTCACAACTCTGGCAAATTCTAACCCGTTTCGTGGACTATTACTCACCGTTTTAGGGTCCCGGACTTATTTGCACGATTGATGAACCCTGGAGCGCGTTTACGTGTCGGTCATAAATACTCGCAGTTTTGGCCGATTCTGGCCAGTTTCTTGGACTATTACTCACTGTTTTGGGGTCCCGAAGTGATTTCCACGATTGACGAACCCCGGGGTGCGTTTACGTGTTGGTCATAAACACTCGTAGTTATTGCGGATTCTGCCTCATTTCATGGACTATTATTCACTGTTTTTGGGTCCCGGAGTGATTTCCACAATTGACGAACCCCGAGGTGCGTTTACATGTCCGTCGTCAACACTCACAACTTTGGCCAATTCTGACCCGTTTCGTGGACTATTACTCACCGTTTTGGGGTCCCGAAGCGATTTCCATAGTTCTTGAACCCCAAGGTGCAATTACATGTCGGTCATCAACACCCGTAGTTTTGGCCGATTCTGGCCTGTTTCATGAACTATTACTCACTGTTTTGGGGACCCGGACTAATTCCCATGATTGACGAACCCCGGGGTGCGTTTATGTGTCGGTCATAAACACTTGCAGTTTTGGCCGATTCTGGCCCGTTTCGTGGACAATTACTCACTGTTTCGGGGTCCCGGACTTATTTTCACGATTGATGTACCCCGGAGCGCATTTACATGTCGGTCATAAATACTCGTAGTTTTGGCTGATTCTGGCTAGTTTCATGGACTATTACTCACTGTTTTGGGGCCGCGGAGTGATTTCCACGATTGACGAACCCCGGGGTGCGTTTACGTGTCGGTCATCAACACTCGCAGTTTTGGCCGATTCTGGCCTGTTTCATGGACTATTACTGATTGTTTTGGTGTCCCGGACTGATTTCCACGATTGACGAACCCCGGGGTGCGTTTACGTGTCGATCATAAACACTCGCAGTTTTGGCCGATTATGACAAGTTTCATGGACTATTACTCACTGTTTTGGGGTCCGTGAGTGATTTCCATGATTGACCAATCCTAGGGTGCGTTTACGTGTCGGTCATCAACACCCGCAGTTTTGGCCGATTCTGGCTCGTTTCGTGGACTATTATTCACTGTTTTTGGGTCCCGGAGTGATTTCCACGATTGACGAACCCCGAGGTGCGTTTACATGTCCGTCATCAGCACTCACAACTCTGGCAAATTCTAACCCGTTTCGTGGACTATTACTCACCGTTTTAGGGTCCCGGACTTATTTGCACGATTGATGAACCCTGGAGCGCGTTTACGTGTCGGTCATAAATACTCGCAGTTTTGGCCGATTCTGGCCAGTTTCTTGGACTATTACTCACTGTTTTGGGGTCCCGAAGTGATTTCCACGATTGACGAACCCCGGGGTGCGTTTACGTGTTGGTCATAAACACTCGTAGTTATTGCGGATTCTGCCTCATTTCATGGACTATTATTCACTGTTTTTGGGTCCCGGAGTGATTTCCACAATTGACGAACCCCGAGGTGCGTTTACATGTCCGTCGTCAACACTCACAACTTTGGCCAATTCTGACCCGTTTCGTGGACTATTACTCACCGTTTTGGGGTCCCGAAGCGATTTCCATAGTTCTTGAACCCCAAGGTGCAATTACATGTCGGTCATCAACACCCGTAGTTTTGGCCGATTCTGGCCTGTTTCATGAACTATTACTCACTGTTTTGGGGACCCGGACTAATTCCCATGATTGACGAACCCCGGGGTGCGTTTATGTGTCGGTCATAAACACTTGCAGTTTTGGCCGATTCTGGCCCGTTTCGTGGACAATTACTCACTGTTTCGGGGTCCCGGACTTATTTTCACGATTGATGTACCCCGGAGCGCATTTACATGTCGGTCATAAATACTCGTAGTTTTGGCTGATTCTGGCTAGTTTCATGGACTATTACTCACTGTTTTGGGGCCGCGGAGTGATTTCCACGATTGACGAACCCCGGGGTGCGTTTACGTGTCGGTCATCAACACTCGCAGTTTTGGCCGATTCTGGCCTGTTTCATGGACTATTACTGATTGTTTTGGTGTCCCGGACTGATTTCCACGATTGACGAACCCCGGGGTGCGTTTACGTGTCGATCATAAACACTCGCAGTTTTGGCCGATTATGACAAGTTTCATGGACTATTACTCACTGTTTTGGGGTCCGTGAGTGATTTCCATGATTGACCAATCCTGGGGTGCGTTTACGTGTCGGTCATCAACACCCGCAGTTTTGGCCGATTCTGGCTCGTTTCGTGGACTATTATTCACTGTTTTTGGGTCCCGGAGTGATTTCCACGATTGACGAACCCCGAGGTGCGTTTACATGTCCGTCATCAGCACTCACAACTCTGGCAAATTCTAACCCGTTTCGTGGACTATTACTCACCGTTTTAGGGTCCCGGACTTATTTGCACGATTGATGAACCCTGGAGCGCGTTTACGTGTCGGTCATAAATACTCGCAGTTTTGGCCGATTCTGGCCAGTTTCTTGGACTATTACTCACTGTTTTGGGGTCCCGAAGTGATTTCCACGATTGACGAACCCCGGGGTGCGTTTACGTGTTGGTCATAAACACTCGCAGTTATTGCGGATTCTGCCTCATTTCATGGACTATTATTCACTGTTTTTGGGTCCCGGAGTGATTTCCACAATTGACGAACCCCGAGGTGCGTTTACATGTCCGTCGTCAACACTCACAACTTTGGCCAATTCTGACCCGTTTCGTGGACTATTACTCACCGTTTTGGGGTCCCGAAGCGATTTCCATAGTTCTTGAACCCCAAGGTGCAATTACATGTCGGTCATCAACACCCGTAGTTTTGGCCGATTCTGGCCTGTTTCATGAACCTCACTGTTTTGGGGACCCGGACTAATTCCCATGATTGACGAACCCCGGGGTGCGTTTATGTGTCGGTCATAAACACTTGCAGTTTTGGCCGATTCTGGCCCGTTTCGTGGACAATTACTCACTGTTTCGGGGTCCCGGACTTATTTTCACGATTGATGTACCCCGGAGCGCATTTACATGTCGGTCATAAATACTCGTAGTTTTGGCTGATTCTGGCTAGTTTCATGGACTATTACTCACTGTTTTGGGGCCGCGGAGTGATTTCCACGATTGACGAACCCCGGGGTGCGTTTACGTGTCGGTCATCAACACTCGCAGTTTTGGCCGATTCTGGCCTGTTTCATGGACTATTACTGATTGTTTTGGTGTCCCGGACTGATTTCCACGATTGACGAACCCCGGGGTGCGTTTACGTGTCGATCATAAACACTCGCAGTTTTGGCCGATTATGACAAGTTTCATGGACTATTACTCACTGTTTTGGGGTCCGTGAGTGATTTCCATGATTGACCAATCCTAGGGTGCGTTTACGTGTCGGTCATCAACACCCGCAGTTTTGGCCGATTCTGGCTCGTTTCGTGGACTATTATTCACTGTTTTTGGGTCCCGGAGTGATTTCCACGATTGACGAACCCCGAGGTGCGTTTACATGTCCGTCATCAGCACTCACAACTCTGGCAAATTCTAACCCGTTTCGTGGACTATTACTCACCGTTTTAGGGTCCCGGACTTATTTGCACGATTGATGAACCCTGGAGCGCGTTTACGTGTCGGTCATAAATACTCGCAGTTTTGGCCGATTCTGGCCAGTTTCTTGGACTATTACTCACTGTTTTGGGGTCCCGAAGTGATTTCCACGATTGACGAACCCCGGGGTGCGTTTACGTGTTGGTCATAAACACTCGTAGTTATTGCGGATTCTGCCTCATTTCATGGACTATTATTCACTGTTTTTGGGTCCCGGAGTGATTTCCACAATTGACGAACCCCGAGGTGCGTTTACATGTCCGTCGTCAACACTCACAACTTTGGCCAATTCTGACCCGTTTCGTGGACTATTACTCACCGTTTTGGGGTCCCGAAGCGATTTCCATAGTTCTTGAACCCCAAGGTGCAATTACATGTCGGTCATCAACACCCGTAGTTTTGGCCGATTCTGGCCTGTTTCATGAACTATTACTCACTGTTTTGGGGACCCGGACTAATTCCCATGATTGACGAACCCCGGGGTGCGTTTATGTGTCGGTCATAAACACTTGCAGTTTTGGCCGATTCTGGCCCGTTTCGTGGACAATTACTCACTGTTTCGGGGTCCCGGACTTATTTTCACGATTGATGTACCCCGGAGCGCATTTACATGTCGGTCATAAATACTCGTAGTTTTGGCTGATTCTGGCTAGTTTCATGGACTATTACTCACTGTTTTGGGGCCGCGGAGTGATTTCCACGATTGACGAACCCCGGGGTGCGTTTACGTGTCGGTCATCAACACTCGCAGTTTTGGCCGATTCTGGCCTGTTTCATGGACTATTACTGATTGTTTTGGTGTCCCGGACTGATTTCCACGATTGACGAACCCCGGGGTGCGTTTACGTGTCGATCATAAACACTCGCAGTTTTGGCCGATTATGACAAGTTTCATGGACTATTACTCACTGTTTTGGGGTCCGTGAGTGATTTCCATGATTGACCAATCCTAGGGTGCGTTTACGTGTCGGTCATCAACACCCGCAGTTTTGGCCGATTCTGGCTCGTTTCGTGGACTATTATTCACTGTTTTTGGGTCCCGGAGTGATTTCCACGATTGACGAACCCCGAGGTGCGTTTACATGTCCGTCATCAGCACTCACAACTCTGGCAAATTCTAACCCGTTTCGTGGACTATTACTCACCGTTTTAGGGTCCCGGACTTATTTGCACGATTGATGAACCCTGGAGCGCGTTTACGTGTCGGTCATAAATACTCGCAGTTTTGGCCGATTCTGGCCAGTTTCTTGGACTATTACTCACTGTTTTGGGGTCCCGAAGTGATTTCCACGATTGACGAACCCCGGGGTGCGTTTACGTGTTGGTCATAAACACTCGTAGTTATTGCGGATTCTGCCTCATTTCATGGACTATTATTCACTGTTTTTGGGTCCCGGAGTGATTTCCACAATTGACGAACCCCGAGGTGCGTTTACATGTCCGTCGTCAACACTCACAACTTTGGCCAATTCTGACCCGTTTCGTGGACTATTACTCACCGTTTTGGGGTCCCGAAGCGATTTCCATAGTTCTTGAACCCCAAGGTGCAATTACATGTCGGTCATCAACACCCGTAGTTTTGGCCGATTCTGGCCTGTTTCATGAACTATTACTCACTGTTTTGGGGACCCGGACTAATTCCCATGATTGACGAACCCCGGGGTGCGTTTATGTGTCGGTCATAAACACTTGCAGTTTTGGCCGATTCTGGCCCGTTTCGTGGACAATTACTCACTGTTTCGGGGTCCCGGACTTATTTTCACGATTGATGTACCCCGGAGCGCATTTACATGTCGGTCATAAATACTCGTAGTTTTGGCTGATTCTGGCTAGTTTCATGGACTATTACTCACTGTTTTGGGGCCGCGGAGTGATTTCCACGATTGACGAACCCCGGGGTGCGTTTACGTGTCGGTCATCAACACTCGCAGTTTTGGCCGATTCTGGCCTGTTTCATGGACTATTACTGATTGTTTTGGTGTCCCGGACTGATTTCCACGATTGACGAACCCCGGGGTGCGTTTACGTGTCGATCATAAACACTCGCAGTTTTGGCCGATTATGACAAGTTTCATGGACTATTACTCACTGTTTTGGGGTCCGTGAGTGATTTCCATGATTGACCAATCCTGGGGTGCGTTTACGTGTCGGTCATCAACACCCGCAGTTTTGGCCGATTCTGGCTCGTTTCGTGGACTATTATTCACTGTTTTTGGGTCCCGGAGTGATTTCCACGATTGACGAACCCCGAGGTGCGTTTACATGTCCGTCATCAGCACTCACAACTCTGGCAAATTCTAACCCGTTTCGTGGACTATTACTCACCGTTTTAGGGTCCCGGACTTATTTGCACGATTGATGAACCCTGGAGCGCGTTTACGTGTCGGTCATAAATACTCGCAGTTTTGGCCGATTCTGGCCAGTTTCTTGGACTATTACTCACTGTTTTGGGGTCCCGAAGTGATTTCCACGATTGACGAACCCCGGGGTGCGTTTACGTGTTGGTCATAAACACTCGCAGTTATTGCGGATTCTGCCTCATTTCATGGACTATTATTCACTGTTTTTGGGTCCCGGAGTGATTTCCACAATTGACGAACCCCGAGGTGCGTTTACATGTCCGTCGTCAACACTCACAACTTTGGCCAATTCTGACCCGTTTCGTGGACTATTACTCACCGTTTTGGGGTCCCGAAGCGATTTCCATAGTTCTTGAACCCCAATGTGCAATTAGATGTCGGTCATCAACACCCGTAGTTTTGGCCGATTCTGGGCCGTTTCATGAACTATTACTCACTGTTTTGGGGACCCGGACTAATTCCCACGATTGACGAACCCCGGCGTGCGTTTACGTGTCGGTCATCAACACTCGCAGTTTTGGCCGATTCTGGCCTGTTTCATGGACTATTACTGATTGTTTTGGTGTCCCGGACTGATTTCCACGATTGACGAACCCCGGGGTGCGTTTACGTGTCGATCATAAACACTCGCAGTTTTGGCCGATTATGACAAGTTTCATGGACTATTACTCACTGTTTTGGGGTCCGTGAGTGATTTCCATGATTGACCAATCCTGGGGTGCGTTTACGTGTCGGTCATCAACACCCGCAGTTTTGGCCGATTCTGGCTCGTTTCGTGGACTATTATTCACTGTTTTTGGGTCCCGGAGTGATTTCCACGATTGACGAACCCCGAGGTGCGTTTACATGTCCGTCGTCAACACTCACAACTTTGGCCAATTCTGACCCGTTTCGTGGACTATTACTCACCGTTTTGGGGTCCCGAAGCGATTTCCATAGTTCTTGAACCCCAAGGTGCAATTACATGTCGGTCATCAACACCCGTAGTTTTGGCCGATTCTGGCCTGTTTCATGAACCTCACTGTTTTGGGGACCCGGACTAATTCCCATGATTGACGAACCCCGGGGTGCGTTTATGTGTCGGTCATAAACACTTGCAGTTTTGGCCGATTCTGGCCCGTTTCGTGGACAATTACTCACTGTTTCGGGGTCCCGGACTTATTTTCACGATTGATGTACCCCGGAGCGCATTTACATGTCGGTCATAAATACTCGTAGTTTTGGCTGATTCTGGCTAGTTTCATGGACTATTACTCACTGTTTTGGGGCCGCGGAGTGATTTCCACGATTGACGAACCCCGGGGTGCGTTTACGTGTCGGTCATCAACACTCGCAGTTTTGGCCGATTCTGGCCTGTTTCATGGACTATTACTGATTGTTTTGGTGTCCCGGACTGATTTCCACGATTGACGAACCCCGGGGTGCGTTTACGTGTCGATCATAAACACTCGCAGTTTTGGCCGATTATGACAAGTTTCATGGACTATTACTCACTGTTTTGGGGTCCGTGAGTGATTTCCATGATTGACCAATCCTAGGGTGCGTTTACGTGTCGGTCATCAACACCCGCAGTTTTGGCCGATTCTGGCTCGTTTCGTGGACTATTATTCACTGTTTTTGGGTCCCGGAGTGATTTCCACGATTGACGAACCCCGAGGTGCGTTTACATGTCCGTCATCAGCACTCACAACTCTGGCAAATTCTAACCCGTTTCGTGGACTATTACTCACCGTTTTAGGGTCCCGGACTTATTTGCACGATTGATGAACCCTGGAGCGCGTTTACGTGTCGGTCATAAATACTCGCAGTTTTGGCCGATTCTGGCCAGTTTCTTGGACTATTACTCACTGTTTTGGGGTCCCGAAGTGATTTCCACGATTGACGAACCCCGGGGTGCGTTTACGTGTTGGTCATAAACACTCGTAGTTATTGCGGATTCTGCCTCATTTCATGGACTATTATTCACTGTTTTTGGGTCCCGGAGTGATTTCCACAATTGACGAACCCCGAGGTGCGTTTACATGTCCGTCGTCAACACTCACAACTTTGGCCAATTCTGACCCGTTTCGTGGACTATTACTCACCGTTTTGGGGTCCCGAAGCGATTTCCATAGTTCTTGAACCCCAAGGTGCAATTACATGTCGGTCATCAACACCCGTAGTTTTGGCCGATTCTGGCCTGTTTCATGAACTATTACTCACTGTTTTGGGGACCCGGACTAATTCCCATGATTGACGAACCCCGGGGTGCGTTTATGTGTCGGTCATAAACACTTGCAGTTTTGGCCGATTCTGGCCCGTTTCGTGGACAATTACTCACTGTTTCGGGGTCCCGGACTTATTTTCACGATTGATGTACCCCGGAGCGCATTTACATGTCGGTCATAAATACTCGTAGTTTTGGCTGATTCTGGCTAGTTTCATGGACTATTACTCACTGTTTTGGGGCCGCGGAGTGATTTCCACGATTGACGAACCCCGGGGTGCGTTTACGTGTCGGTCATCAACACTCGCAGTTTTGGCCGATTCTGGCCTGTTTCATGGACTATTACTGATTGTTTTGGTGTCCCGGACTGATTTCCACGATTGACGAACCCCGGGGTGCGTTTACGTGTCGATCATAAACACTCGCAGTTTTGGCCGATTATGACAAGTTTCATGGACTATTACTCACTGTTTTGGGGTCCGTGAGTGATTTCCATGATTGACCAATCCTGGGGTGCGTTTACGTGTCGGTCATCAACACCCGCAGTTTTGGCCGATTCTGGCTCGTTTCGTGGACTATTATTCACTGTTTTTGGGTCCCGGAGTGATTTCCACGATTGACGAACCCCGAGGTGCGTTTACATGTCCGTCATCAGCACTCACAACTCTGGCAAATTCTAACCCGTTTCGTGGACTATTACTCACCGTTTTAGGGTCCCGGACTTATTTGCACGATTGATGAACCCTGGAGCGCGTTTACGTGTCGGTCATAAATACTCGCAGTTTTGGCCGATTCTGGCCAGTTTCTTGGACTATTACTCACTGTTTTGGGGTCCCGAAGTGATTTCCACGATTGACGAACCCCGGGGTGCGTTTACGTGTTGGTCATAAACACTCGCAGTTATTGCGGATTCTGCCTCATTTCATGGACTATTATTCACTGTTTTTGGGTCCCGGAGTAATTTCCACAATTGACGAACCCCGAGGTGCGTTTACATGTCCGTCGTCAACACTCACAACTTTGGCCAATTCTGACCCGTTTCGTGGACTATTACTCACCGTTTTGGGGTCCCGAAGCGATTTCCATAGTTCTTGAACCCCAAGGTGCAATTACATGTCGGTCATCAACACCCGTAGTTTTGGCCGATTCTGGCCTGTTTCATGAACTATTACTCACTGTTTTGGGGACCCGGACTAATTCCCATGATTGACGAACCCCGGGGTGCGTTTATGTGTCGGTCATAAACACTTGCAGTTTTGGCCGATTCTGGCCCGTTTCGTGGACAATTACTCACTGTTTCGGGGTCCCGGACTTATTTTCACGATTGATGTACCCCGGAGCGCATTTACATGTCGGTCATAAATACTCGTAGTTTTGGCTGATTCTGGCTAGTTTCATGGACTATTACTCACTGTTTTGGGGCCGCGGAGTGATTTCCACGATTGACGAACCCCGGGGTGCGTTTACGTGTCGGTCATCAACACTCGCAGTTTTGGCCGATTCTGGCCTGTTTCATGGACTATTACTGATTGTTTTGGTGTCCCGGACTGATTTCCACGATTGACGAACCCCGGGGTGCGTTTACGTGTCGATCATAAACACTCGCAGTTTTGGCCGATTATGACAAGTTTCATGGACTATTACTCACTGTTTTGGGGTCCGTGAGTGATTTCCATGATTGACCAATCCTGGGGTGCGTTTACGTGTCGGTCATCAACACCCGCAGTTTTGGCCGATTCTGGCTCGTTTCGTGGACTATTATTCACTGTTTTTGGGTCCCGGAGTGATTTCCACGATTGACGAACCCCGAGGTGCGTTTACATGTCCGTCATCAGCACTCACAACTCTGGCAAATTCTAACCCGTTTCGTGGACTATTACTCACCGTTTTAGGGTCCCGGACTTATTTGCACGATTGATGAACCCTGGAGCGCGTTTACGTGTCGGTCATAAATACTCGCAGTTTTGGCCGATTCTGGCCAGTTTCTTGGACTATTACTCACTGTTTTGGGGTCCCGAAGTGATTTCCACGATTGACGAACCCCGGGGTGCGTTTACGTGTTGGTCATAAACACTCGCAGTTATTGCGGATTCTGCCTCATTTCATGGACTATTATTCACTGTTTTTGGGTCCCGGAGTGATTTCCACAATTGACGAACCCCGAGGTGCGTTTACATGTCCGTCGTCAACACTCACAACTTTGGCCAATTCTGACCCGTTTCGTGGACTATTACTCACCGTTTTGGGGTCCCGAAGCGATTTCCATAGTTCTTGAACCCCAAGGTGCAATTACATGTCGGTCATCAACACCCGTAGTTTTGGCCGATTCTGGCCTGTTTCATGAACCTCACTGTTTTGGGGACCCGGACTAATTCCCATGATTGACGAACCCCGGGGTGCGTTTATGTGTCGGTCATAAACACTTGCAGTTTTGGCCGATTCTGGCCCGTTTCGTGGACAATTACTCACTGTTTCGGGGTCCCGGACTTATTTTCACGATTGATGTACCCCGGAGCGCATTTACATGTCGGTCATAAATACTCGTAGTTTTGGCTGATTCTGGCTAGTTTCATGGACTATTACTCACTGTTTTGGGGCCGCGGAGTGATTTCCACGATTGACGAACCCCGGGGTGCGTTTACGTGTCGGTCATCAACACTCGCAGTTTTGGCCGATTCTGGCCTGTTTCATGGACTATTACTGATTGTTTTGGTGTCCCGGACTGATTTCCACGATTGACGAACCCCGGGGTGCGTTTACGTGTCGATCATAAACACTCGCAGTTTTGGCCGATTATGACAAGTTTCATGGACTATTACTCACTGTTTTGGGGTCCGTGAGTGATTTCCATGATTGACCAATCCTAGGGTGCGTTTACGTGTCGGTCATCAACACCCGCAGTTTTGGCCGATTCTGGCTCGTTTCGTGGACTATTATTCACTGTTTTTGGGTCCCGGAGTGATTTCCACGATTGACGAACCCCGAGGTGCGTTTACATGTCCGTCATCAGCACTCACAACTCTGGCAAATTCTAACCCGTTTCGTGGACTATTACTCACCGTTTTAGGGTCCCGGACTTATTTGCACGATTGATGAACCCTGGAGCGCGTTTACGTGTCGGTCATAAATACTCGCAGTTTTGGCCGATTCTGGCCAGTTTCTTGGACTATTACTCACTGTTTTGGGGTCCCGAAGTGATTTCCACGATTGACGAACCCCGGGGTGCGTTTACGTGTTGGTCATAAACACTCGTAGTTATTGCGGATTCTGCCTCATTTCATGGACTATTATTCACTGTTTTTGGGTCCCGGAGTGATTTCCACAATTGACGAACCCCGAGGTGCGTTTACATGTCCGTCGTCAACACTCACAACTTTGGCCAATTCTGACCCGTTTCGTGGACTATTACTCACCGTTTTGGGGTCCCGAAGCGATTTCCATAGTTCTTGAACCCCAAGGTGCAATTACATGTCGGTCATCAACACCCGTAGTTTTGGCCGATTCTGGCCTGTTTCATGAACTATTACTCACTGTTTTGGGGACCCGGACTAATTCCCATGATTGACGAACCCCGGGGTGCGTTTATGTGTCGGTCATAAACACTTGCAGTTTTGGCCGATTCTGGCCCGTTTCGTGGACAATTACTCACTGTTTCGGGGTCCCGGACTTATTTTCACGATTGATGTACCCCGGAGCGCATTTACATGTCGGTCATAAATACTCGTAGTTTTGGCTGATTCTGGCTAGTTTCATGGACTATTACTCACTGTTTTGGGGCCGCGGAGTGATTTCCACGATTGACGAACCCCGGGGTGCGTTTACGTGTCGGTCATCAACACTCGCAGTTTTGGCCGATTCTGGCCTGTTTCATGGACTATTACTGATTGTTTTGGTGTCCCGGACTGATTTCCACGATTGACGTCGTCAACACTCACAACTCTGGCCAATTCTGACCCGTTTCGTGGACTATTACTCACCGTTTTGGGGTCCCGAACTTATTTCCACGATTGATGAACCCCGGAGCGCGTTTACGTGTCGGTCATAAATACTCACAGTTTTGGCCGATTCTGGCCAGTTTCTTGGACTATTACTCACTGTTTTGGGGGTCCCGAAGTGATTTCCACGATTGACGAACCCCGGGGTGCGTTTATGTGTTGGTCATAAACACTCGCAGTTATTGCGGATTCTGCCTCATTTCGTGGACTATTATTCACTGTTTTTGGGTCCCGGAGTGATTTCCATAATTGACGAACCCCGAGGTGCGTTTACATGTCCGTCGTCAACACTCACAACTTTGGCCAATTCTGACCCGTTTCGTGGACTATTACTCACCATTTTGGGGTCCCGAAGCGATTTCCATAGTTCTTGAACCCCAAGGTGCAATTACATGTCGGTCATCAACACCCGTAGTTTTGGCCGATTCTGGCCCGTTTCATGAACTATTACTCACTGTTTTTGGGGACCCGGACTAATTCCCACGATTGACGAACCCCGGGGTGCGTTTATGTGTCGGTCATAAACACTTGCAGTTTTGGCCGATTCTGGCCCGTTTCATGGACAATTTACTCACTGTTTCGGGGTCCCGGACTTATTTCCACGATTGATGAACCCCGGAGCGCATTTACGTGTCGGTCATAAATACTCGTAGTTTTGGCCGATTCTGGCTAGTTTCATGGACTATTACTCACTGTTTTGGGGCCGCGGAGTGATTTCCACGATTGACGAACCCCGGGGTGCGTTTACGTGTCGGTCAGCAACACCCGCAGTTTTGGCTGATTATGGCCTGTTTCATGGACTATTACTGATTGTTTTGGTGTCCCGGACTGATTTCCACGATTGACGAACCCCGGGGTGCGTTTACGTGTCGATCATAAACACTCGCAGTTTTGGTCGATTATGGCCAGTTTCATGGACTATTACTCACTGTTTTGGGGTCCGTGAGTGATTTCCATGACTGACGAATCCCGGGGTGCGTTTACGTGTCGGTCATCAACACCCGTAGTTTTGGCCGATTCTTGCTCGTTTCATGGACTATTATTCACTGTTTTTGGGTCCCGGAGTGATTTCCACGATTGACGAACCCCGAGGTGCGTTTACGTGTCCGTCGTCAACACTCACAACTCTGGCCAATTCTGACCCGTTTCGTGGACTATTACTCACCGTTTTGGGGTCCCGGACTTATTTCCACGATTGATGAACCCCGGAGCGCGTTTACGTGTCGGTCATAAATACTCGCAGTTTTGGCCGATTCTGGCGAGTTTCTTGGACTATTACTCACTGTTTTGGGGTCCCGAAGTGATTTCCACGATTGTCGAACCCTGGGGTGCGTTTATGTGTTGGTCATAAACACTCGCAGTTATTGCGGATTCTGCCTCATTTCATGGACTATTATTCACTGTTTTTGGGTCCCGGAGTGATTTCCATAATTGACGAACCCCGAGGTGCATTTACATGTCCGTCGTCAACACTCACAACTTTAGCCAATTCTGACCCGTTTCGTGGACTATTACTCACCATTTTGGGGTCCCGAAGCGATTTCCATAGTTCTTGAACCCCAAGGTGCAATTACATGTCGGTCATCAACACCCGTAGTTTTGGCCGATTCTGGCCCGTTTCATGAACTATTACTCACTGTTTTGGGGACCCGGACTAATTCCCACGATTGACGAACCCCGGGGTGCGTTTATGTGTCGGTCATAAACACTTGCAGTTTTGGCCGATTCTGGCCCGTTTCATGGACAATTACTCACTGTTCCGGGGTCCCGGACTTATTTCCACGATTGATGAACCCCGGAGCGCATTTACGTGTCGGTCATAAATACAAATAGTTTTGGCCGATTCTGGCTAGTTTCATGGACTATTACTCACTGTTTTGGGGCCGCGGAGTGATTTCCACGATTGACGAACCCCGGGGTGCGTTTACGTGTCGGTCATCAACACTCGCAGTTTTGGCCGATTCTGGCCTGTTTCATGGACTATTACTGATTGTTTTGGTGTCCCGGACTGATTTCCACGATTGACGAACCCCGGGGTGCGTTTACGTGTCGATCATAAACACTCGCAGTTTTGGCCGATTATGGCCAGTTTCATGGACTATTACTCACTGTTATGGGATCCATGAGTGATTTCCATGACTGACGAATCCCGGGGTGTGTTTACGTGTCGGTCATCAACACCCGCAGTTTTGGCCGATTCTGGCTCGTTTCGTGGACTATTATTCACTGTTTTTGGGTCCCGGAGTGATTTCCATGATTGACGAACTCCGAGGTGCGTTTACATGTCCGTCGTCAACACTCACAACTCTGGCCAATTCTGACCCGTTTCGTGGACTATTACTCACCGTTTTGGGGTCCCGAACTTATTTCCACGATTGATGAACCCCGGAGCGCGTTTACGTGTCGGTCATAAATACTCACAGTTTTGGCCGATTCTGGCCAGTTTCTTGGACTATTACTCACTGTTTTGGGGGTCCCGAAGTGATTTCCACGATTGACGAACCCCGGGGTGCGTTTATGTGTTGGTCATAAACACTCGCAGTTATTGCAGATTCTGCCTCATTTCGTGGACTATTATTCACTGTTTTTGGGTCCCGGAGTGATTTCCATAATTGACGAACCCCGAGGTGCGTTTACATGTCCGTCGTCAACACTCACAACTTTGGCCAATTCTGACCCGTTTCGTGGACTATTACTCACCATTTTGGGGTCCCGAAGCGATTTCCATAGTTCTTGAACCCCAAGGTGCAATTACATGTCGGTCATCAACACCCGTAGTTTTGGCCGATTCTGGCCCGTTTCATGAACTATTACTCACTGTTTTTGGGGACCCGGACTAATTCCCACGATTGACGAACCCCGGGGTGCGTTTATGTGTCGGTCATAAACACTTGCAGTTTTGGCCGATTCTGGCCCGTTTCATGGACAATTTACTCACTGTTTCGGGGTCCCGGACTTATTTCCACGATTGATGAACCCCGGAGCGCATTTACGTGTCGGTCATAAATACTCGTAGTTTTGGCCGATTCTGGCTAGTTTCATGGACTATTACTCACTGTTTTGGGGCCGCGGAGTGATTTCCACGATTGACGAACCCCGGGGTGCGTTTACGTGTCGGTCAGCAACACCCGCAGTTTTGGCCGATTATGGCCTGTTTCATGGACTATTACTGATTGTTTTGGTGTCCCGGACTTATTTCCACGATTGACGAACCCCGGGGTGCGTTTACGTGTCGATCATAAACACTCGCAGTTTTGGTCGATTATGGCCAGTTTCATGGACTATTACTCACTGTTTTGGGGTCCGTGAGTGATTTCCATGACTGACGAATCCCGGGGTGCGTTTACGTGTCGGTCATCAACACCCGTAGTTTTGGCCGATTCTGGCTCGTTTCATGGACTATTATTCACTGTTTTTGGGTCCCGGAGTGATTTCCACGATTGACGAACCCCGAGGTGCGTTTACGTGTCCGTCGTCAACACTCACAACTCTGGCCAATTCTGACCCGTTTCGTGGACTATTACTCACCGTTTTGGGGTCCCGGACTTATTTCCACGATTGATGAACCCCGGAGCGCGTTTACGTGTCGGTCATAAATACTCACAGTTTTGGCCGATTCTGGCCAGTTTCTTGGACTATTACTCACTGTTTTGGGGGTCCCGAAGTGATTTCCACGATTGACGAACCCCGGGGTGCGTTTATGTGTTGGTCATAAACACTCGCAGTTATTGCAGATTCTGCCTCATTTCGTGGACTATTATTCACTGTTTTTGGGTCCCGGAGTGATTTCCATAATTGACGAACCCCGAGGTGCGTTTACATGTCCGTCGTCAACACTCACAACTTTGGCCAATTCTGACCCGTTTCGTGGACTATTACTCACCATTTTGGGGTCCCGAAGCGATTTCCATAGTTCTTGAACCCCAAGGTGCAATTACATGTCGGTCATCAACACCCGTAGTTTTGGCCGATTCTGGCCCGTTTCATGAACTATTACTCACTGTTTTTGGGGACCCGGACTAATTCCCACGATTGACGAACCCCGGGGTGCGTTTATGTGTCGGTCATAAACACTTGCAGTTTTGGCCGATTCTGGCCCGTTTCATGGACAATTTACTCACTGTTTCGGGGTCCCGGACTTATTTCCACGATTGATGAACCCCGGAGCGCATTTACGTGTCGGTCATAAATACTCGTAGTTTTGGCCGATTCTGGCTAGTTTCATGGACTATTACTCACTGTTTTGGGGCCGCGGAGTGATTTCCACGATTGACGAACCCCGGGGTGCGTTTACGTGTCGGTCAGCAACACCCGCAGTTTTGGCCGATTATGGCCTGTTTCATGGACTATTACTGATTGTTTTGGTGTCCCGGACTTATTTCCACGATTGACGAACCCCGGGGTGCGTTTACGTGTCGATCATAAACACTCGCAGTTTTGGTCGATTATGGCCAGTTTCATGGACTATTACTCACTGTTTTGGGGTCCGTGAGTGATTTCCATGACTGACGAATCCCGGGGTGCGTTTACGTGTCGGTCATCAACACCCGTAGTTTTGGCCGATTCTGGCTCGTTTCATGGACTATTATTCACTGTTTTTGGGTCCCGGAGTGATTTCCACGATTGACGAACCCCGAGGTGCGTTTACGTGTCCGTCGTCAACACTCACAACTCTGGCCAATTCTGACCCGTTTCGTGGACTATTACTCACCGTTTTGGGGTCCCGGACTTATTTCCACGATTGATGAACCCCGGAGCGCGTTTACGTGTCGGTCATAAATACTCGCAGTTTTGGCCGATTCTGGCGAGTTTCTTGGACTATTACTCACTGTTTTGGTGTCCCGAAGTGATTTCCACGATTGTCGAACCCTGGGGTGCGTTTATGTGTTGGTCATAAACACTCGCAGTTATTGCGGATTCTGCCTCATTTCATGGACTATTATTCACTGTTTTTGGGTCCCGGAGTGATTTCCATAATTGACGAACCCCGAGGTGCGTTTACATGTCCGTCGTCAACACTCACAACTTTAGCCAATTCTGACCCGTTTCGTGGACTATTACTCACCATTTTGGGGTCCCGAAGCGATTTCCATAGTTCTTGAACCCCAAGGTGCAATTACATGTCGGTCATCAACACCCGTAGTTTTGGCCGATTCTGGCCCGTTTCATGAACTATTACTCACTGTTTTGGGGACCCGGACTAATTCCCACGATTGACGAACCCCGGGGTGCGTTCATGTGTCGGTCATAAACACTTGCAGTTTTGGCCGATTCTGGCCCGTTTCATGGACAATTACTCACTGTTTCGGGGTCCCGGACTTATTTCCACGATTGATGAACCCCGGAGCGCATTTACGTGTCGGTCATAAATACAAATAGTTTTGGCCGATTCTGGCTAGTTTCATGGACTATTACTCACTGTTTCGGGGCCGCGGAGTGATTTCCACGATTGACGAACCCCGGGGTGCGTTTACGTGTTGGTCATCAACACTCGCAGTTTTGGCCGATTCTGGCCTGTTTCATGGACTATTACTGATTGTTTTGGTGTCCCGGACTGATTTCCACGATTGACGAACCCCGGGGTGCGTTTACGTGTCGATCATAAACACTCGCAGTTTTAGCCGATTATGGCCAGTTTCATGGACTATTACTCACTGTTTTGGGATCCATGAGTGATTTCCATGACTGACGAATCCCGGGGTGTGTTTACGTGTCGGTCATCAACACCCGCAGTTTTGGCCGATTCTGGCTCGTTTCGTGGACTATTATTCACTGTTTTTGGGTCCCGGAGTGATTTCCATGATTGACGAACCCCGAGGTGCGTTTACATGTCCGTCGTCAACACTCACAACTCTGGCCAATTCTGACCCGTTTCGTGGACTATTACTCACCGTTTTGGGGTCCCGAACTTATTTCCACGATTGATGAACCCGGAGCGCGTTTACGTGTCGGTCATAAATACTCACAGTTTTGGCCGATTCTGGCCAGTTTCTTGGACTATTACTCACTGTTTTGGGGGTCCCGAAGTGATTTCCACGATTGATGAACCCCGGGGTGCGTTTATGTGTTGGTCATAAACACTCGCAGTTATTGCGGATTCTGCCTCATTTCGTGGACTATTATTCACTGTTTTTGGGTCCCGGAGTGATTTCCATAATTGACGAACCCCGAGGTGCGTTTACATGTCCGTCGTCAACACTCACAACTTTGGCCAATTCTGACCCGTTTCGTGGACTATTACTCACCATTTTGGGGTCCCGAAGCGATTTCCATAGTTCTTGAACCCCAAGGTGCAATTACATGTCGGTCATCAACACCCGTAGTTTTGGCCGATTCTGGCCCGTTTCATGAACTATTACTCACTGTTTTTGGGGACCCGGACTAATTCCCACGATTGACGAACCCCGGGGTGCGTTTATGTGTCGGTCATAAACACTTGCAGTTTTGGCCGATTCTGGCCCGTTTGATGGACAATTTACTCACTGTTTCGGGGTCCCGGACTTATTTCCACGATTGATGAACCCCGGAGCGCATTTACGTGTCGGTCATAAATACTCGTAGTTTTGGCCGATTCTGGCTAGTTTCATGGACTATTACTCACTGTTTTGGGGCCGCGGAGTGATTTCCACGATTGACGAACCCCGGGGTGCGTTTACGTGTCGGTCAGCAACACCCGCAGTTTTGGCCGATTATGGCCTGTTTCATGGACTATTACTGATTGTTTTGGTGTCCCGGACTTATTTCCACGATTGACGAACCCCGGGGTGCGTTTACGTGTCGATCATAAACACTCGCAGTTTTGGTCGATTATGGCCAGTTTCATGGACTATTACTCACTGTTTTGGGGTCCGTGAGTGATTTCCATGACTGACGAATCCCGGGGTGCGTTTACGTGTCGGTCATCAACACCCGTAGTTTTGGCCGATTCTGGCTCGTTTCATGGACTATTATTCACTGTTTTTGGGTGCCGGAGTGATTTCCACGATTGACGAACCCCGAGGTGCGTTTACGTGTCCGTCGTCAACACTCACAACTCTGGCCAATTCTGACCCGTTTCGTGGACTATTACTCACCGTTTTGGGGTCCCGGACTTATTTCCACGATTGATGAACCCCGGAGCGCGTTTACGTGTCGGTCATAAATACTCGCAGTTTTGGCCGATTCTGGCGAGTTTCTTGGACTATTACTCACTGTTTTGGGGTCCCGAAGTGATTTCCACGATTGTCGAACCCTGGGGTGCGTTTATGTGTTGGTCATAAACACTCGCAGTTATTGCGGATTCTGCCTCATTTCGTGGACTATTATTCACTGTTTTTGGGTCCCGGAGTGATTTCCATAATTGACGAACCCCGAGGTGCGTTTACATGTCCGTCGTCAACACTCACAACTTTAGCCAATTCTGACCCGTTTCGTGGACTATTACTCACCATTTTGGGGTCCCGAAGCGATTTCCATAGTTCTTGAACCCCAAGGTGCAATTACATGTCGGTCATCAACACCCGTAGTTTTGGCCGATTCTGGCCCGTTTCATGAACTATTACTCACTGTTTTGGGGACCCGGACTAATTCCCACGATTGACGAACCCCGGGGTGCGTTCATGTGTCGGTCATAAACACTTGCAGTTTTGGCCGATTCTGGCCCGTTTCATGGACAATTACTCACTGTTTCGGGGTCCCGGACTTATTTCCACGATTGATGAACCCCGGAGCGCATTTACGTGTCGGTCATAAATACAAATAGTTTTGGCCGATTCTGGCTAGTTTCATGGACTATTACTCACTGTTTTGGGGCCGCGGAGTGATTTCCACGATTGACGAACCCCGGGGTGCGTTTACGTGTTGGTCATCAACACTCGCAGTTTTGGCCGATTCTGGCCTGTTTCATGGACTATTACTGATTGTTTTGGTGTCCCGGACTGATTTCCACGATTGACGAACCCCGGGGTGCGTTTACGTGTCGATCATAAACACTCGCAGTTTTGGCCGATTATGGCCAGTTTCATGGACTATTACTCACTGTTTTGGGATCCATGAGTGATTTCCATGACTGACGAATCCCGGGGTGTGTTTACGTGTCGGTCATCAACACCCGCAGTTTTGGCCGATTCTGGCTCGTTTCGTGGACTATTATTCACTGTTTTTGGGTCCCGGAGTGATTTCCATGATTGACGAACCCCGAGGTGCGTTTACATGTCCGTCGTCAACACTCACAACTCTGGCCAATTCTGACCCGTTTCGTGGACTATTACTCACCGTTTTGGGGTCCCGAACTTATTTCCACGATTGATGAACCCGGAGCGCGTTTACGTGTCGGTCATAAATACTCACAGTTTTGGCCGATTCTGGCCAGTTTCTTGGACTATTACTCACTGTTTTGGGGGTCCCGAAGTGATTTCCACGATTGATGAACCCCGGGGTGCGTTTATGTGTTGGTCATAAACACTCGCAGTTATTGCGGATTCTGCCTCATTTCGTGGACTATTATTCACTGTTTTTGGGTCCCGGAGTGATTTCCATAATTGACGAACCCCGAGGTGCGTTTACATGTCCGTCGTCAACACTCACAACTTTGGCCAATTCTGACCCGTTTCGTGGACTATTACTCACCATTTTGGGGTCCCGAAGCGATTTCCATAGTTCTTGAACCCCAAGGTGCAATTACATGTCGGTCATCAACACCCGTAGTTTTGGCCGATTCTGGCCCGTTTCATGAACTATTACTCACTGTTTTTGGGGACCCGGACTAATTCCCACGATTGACGAACCCCGGGGTGCGTTTATGTGTCGGTCATAAACACTTGCAGTTTTGGCCGATTCTGGCCCGTTTCATGGACAATTTACTCACTGTTTCGGGGTCCCGGACTTATTTCCACGATTGATGAACCCCGGAGCGCATTTACGTGTCGGTCATAAATACTCGTAGTTTTGGCCGATTCTGGCTAGTTTCATGGACTATTACTCACTGTTTTGGGGCCGCGGAGTGATTTCCACGATTGACGAACCCCGGGGTGCGTTTACGTGTCGGTCAGCAACACCCGCAGTTTTGGCCGATTATGGCCTGTTTCATGGACTATTACTGATTGTTTTGGTGTCCCGGACTTATTTCCACGATTGACGAACCCCGGGGTGCGTTTACGTGTCGATCATAAACACTCGCAGTTTTGGCCGATTATGGCCAGTTTCATGGACTATTACTCACTGTTTTGGGGTCCGTGAGTGATTTCCATGACTGACGAATCCCGGGGTGCGTTTACGTGTCGGTCATCAACACCCGTAGTTTTGGCCGATTCTGGCTCGTTTCATGGACTCTTATTCACTGTTTTTGGGTGCCGGAGTGATTTCCACGATTGACGAACCCCGAGGTGCGTTTACGTGTCCGTCGTCAACACTCACAACTCTGGCCAATTCTGACCCGTTTCGTGGACTATTACTCACCGTTTTGGGGTCCCGGACTTATTTCCACGATTGATGAACCCCGGAGCGCGTTTACGTGTCGGTCATAAATACTCGCAGTTTTGGCCGATTCTGGCGAGTTTCTTGGACTATTACTCACTGTTTTGGGGTCCCGAAGTGATTTCCACGATTGTCGAACCCTGGGGTGCGTTTATGTGTTGGTCATAAACACTCGCAGTTATTGCGGATTCTGCCTCATTTCGTGGACTATTATTCACTGTTTTTGGGTCCCGGAGTGATTTCCATAATTGACGAACCCCGAGGTGCGTTTACATGTCCGTCGTCAACACTCACAACTTTAGCCAATTCTGACCCGTTTCGTGGACTATTACTCACCATTTTGGGGTCCCGAAGCGATTTCCATAGTTCTTGAACCCCAAGGTGCAATTACATGTCGGTCATCAACACCCGTAGTTTTGGCCGATTCTGGCCCGTTTCATGAACTATTACTCACTGTTTTGGGGACCCGGACTAATTCCCACGATTGACGAACCCCGGGGTGCGTTCATGTGTCGGTCATAAACACTTGCAGTTTTGGCCGATTCTGGCCCGTTTCATGGACAATTACTCACTGTTTCGGGGTCCCGGACTTATTTCCACGATTGATGAACCCCGGAGCGCATTTACGTGTCGGTCATAAATACAAATAGTTTTGGCCGATTCTGGCTAGTTTCATGGACTATTACTCACTGTTTTGGGGCCGCGGAGTGATTTCCACGATTGACGAACCCCGGGGTGCGTTTACGTGTTGGTCATCAACACTCGCAGTTTTGGCCGATTCTGGCCTGTTTCATGGACTATTACTGATTGTTTTGGTGTCCCGGACTGATTTCCACGATTGACGAACCCCGGGGTGCGTTTACGTGTCGATCATAAACACTCGCAGTTTTGGCCGATTATGGCCAGTTTCATGGACTATTACTCACTGTTTTGGGATCCATGAGTGATTTCCATGACTGACGAATCCCGGGGTGTGTTTACGTGTCGGTCATCAACACCCGCAGTTTTGGCCGATTCTGGCTCGTTTCGTGGACTATTATTCACTGTTTTTGGGTCCCGGAGTGATTTCCATGATTGACGAACCCCGAGGTGCGTTTACATGTCCGTCGTCAACACTCACAACTCTGGCCAATTCTGACCCGTTTCGTGGACTATTACTCACCGTTTTGGGGTCCCGAACTTATTTCCACGATTGATGAACCCGGAGCGCGTTTACGTGTCGGTCATAAATACTCACAGTTTTGGCCGATTCTGGCCAGTTTCTTGGACTATTACTCACTGTTTTGGGGGTCCCGAAGTGATTTCCACGATTGATGAACCCCGGGGTGCGTTTATGTGTTGGTCATAAACACTCGCAGTTATTGCGGATTCTGCCTCATTTCGTGGACTATTATTCACTGTTTTTGGGTCCCGGAGTGATTTCCATAATTGACGAACCCCGAGGTGCGTTTACATGTCCGTCGTCAACACTCACAACTTTGGCCAATTCTGACCCGTTTCGTGGACTATTACTCACCATTTTGGGGTCCCGAAGCGATTTCCATAGTTCTTGAACCCCAAGGTGCAATTACATGTCGGTCATCAACACCCGTAGTTTTGGCCGATTCTGGCCCGTTTCATGAACTATTACTCACTGTTTTTGGGGACCCGGACTAATTCCCACGATTGACGAACCCCGGGGTGCGTTTATGTGTCGGTCATAAACACTTGCAGTTTTGGCCGATTCTGGCCCGTTTCATGGACAATTTACTCACTGTTTCGGGGTCCCGGACTTATTTCCACGATTGATGAACCCCGGAGCGCATTTACGTGTCGGTCATAAATACTCGTAGTTTTGGCCGATTCTGGCTAGTTTCATGGACTATTACTCACTGTTTTGGGGCCGCGGAGTGATTTCCACGATTGACGAACCCCGGGGTGCGTTTACGTGTCGGTCAGCAACACCCGCAGTTTTGGCCGATTATGGCCTGTTTCATGGACTATTACTGATTGTTTTGGTGTCCCGGACTTATTTCCACGATTGACGAACCCCGGGGTGCGTTTACGTGTCGATCATAAACACTCGCAGTTTTGGCCGATTATGGCCAGTTTCATGGACTATTACTCACTGTTTTGGGGTCCGTGAGTGATTTCCATGACTGACGAATCCCGGGGTGCGTTTACGTGTCGGTCATCAACACCCGTAGTTTTGGCCGATTCTGGCTCGTTTCATGGACTCTTATTCACTGTTTTTGGGTGCCGGAGTGATTTCCACGATTGACGAACCCCGAGGTGCGTTTACGTGTCCGTCGTCAACACTCACAACTCTGGCCAATTCTGACCCGTTTCGTGGACTATTACTCACCGTTTTGGGGTCCCGGACTTATTTCCACGATTGATGAACCCCGGAGCGCGTTTACGTGTCGGTCATAAATACTCGCAGTTTTGGCCGATTCTGGCGAGTTTCTTGGACTATTACTCACTGTTTTGGGGTCCCGAAGTGATTTCCACGATTGTCGAACCCTGGGGTGCGTTTATGTGTTGGTCATAAACACTCGCAGTTATTGCGGATTCTGCCTCATTTCGTGGACTATTATTCACTGTTTTTGGGTCCCGGAGTGATTTCCATAATTGACGAACCCCGAGGTGCGTTTACATGTCCGTCGTCAACACTCACAACTTTAGCCAATTCTGACCCGTTTCGTGGACTATTACTCACCATTTTGGGGTCCCGAAGCGATTTCCATAGTTCTTGAACCCCAAGGTGCAATTACATGTCGGTCATCAACACCCGTAGTTTTGGCCGATTCTGGCCCGTTTCATGAACTATTACTCACTGTTTTGGGGACCCGGACTAATTCCCACGATTGACGAACCCCGGGGTGCGTTCATGTGTCGGTCATAAACACTTGCAGTTTTGGCCGATTCTGGCCCGTTTCATGGACAATTACTCACTGTTTCGGGGTCCCGGACTTATTTCCACGATTGATGAACCCCGGAGCGCATTTACGTGTCGGTCATAAATACAAATAGTTTTGGCCGATTCTGGCTAGTTTCATGGACTATTACTCACTGTTTTGGGGCCGCGGAGTGATTTCCACGATTGACGAACCCCGGGGTGCGTTTACGTGTTGGTCATCAACACTCGCAGTTTTGGCCGATTCTGGCCTGTTTCATGGACTATTACTGATTGTTTTGGTGTCCCGGACTGATTTCCACGATTGACGAACCCCGGGGTGCGTTTACGTGTCGATCATAAACACTCGCAGTTTTGGCCGATTATGGCCAGTTTCATGGACTATTACTCACTGTTTTGGGATCCATGAGTGATTTCCATGACTGACGAATCCCGGGGTGTGTTTACGTGTCGGTCATCAACACCCGCAGTTTTGGCCGATTCTGGCTCGTTTCGTGGACTATTATTCACTGTTTTTGGGTCCCGGAGTGATTTCCATGATTGACGAACCCCGAGGTGCGTTTACATGTCCGTCGTCAACACTCACAACTCTGGCCAATTCTGACCCGTTTCGTGGACTATTACTCACCGTTTTGGGGTCCCGAACTTATTTCCACGATTGATGAACCCGGAGCGCGTTTACGTGTCGGTCATAAATACTCACAGTTTTGGCCGATTCTGGCCAGTTTCTTGGACTATTACTCACTGTTTTGGGGGTCCCGAAGTGATTTCCACGATTGATGAACCCCGGGGTGCGTTTATGTGTTGGTCATAAACACTCGCAGTTATTGCGGATTCTGCCTCATTTCGTGGACTATTATTCACTGTTTTTGGGTCCCGGAGTGATTTCCATAATTGACGAACCCCGAGGTGCGTTTACATGTCCGTCGTCAACACTCACAACTTTGGCCAATTCTGACCCGTTTCGTGGACTATTACTCACCATTTTGGGGTCCCGAAGCGATTTCCATAGTTCTTGAACCCCAAGGTGCAATTACATGTCGGTCATCAACACCCGTAGTTTTGGCCGATTCTGGCCCGTTTCATGAACTATTACTCACTGTTTTTGGGGACCCGGACTAATTCCCACGATTGACGAACCCCGGGGTGCGTTTATGTGTCGGTCATAAACACTTGCAGTTTTGGCCGATTCTGGCCCGTTTCATGGACAATTTACTCACTGTTTCGGGGTCCCGGACTTATTTCCACGATTGATGAACCCCGGAGCGCATTTACGTGTCGGTCATAAATACTCGTAGTTTTGGCCGATTCTGGCTAGTTTCATGGACTATTACTCACTGTTTTGGGGCCGCGGAGTGATTTCCACGATTGACGAACCCCGGGGTGCGTTTACGTGTCGGTCAGCAACACCCGCAGTTTTGGCCGATTATGGCCTGTTTCATGGACTATTACTGATTGTTTTGGTGTCCCGGACTTATTTCCACGATTGACGAACCCCGGGGTGCGTTTACGTGTCGATCATAAACACTCGCAGTTTTGGTCGATTATGGCCAGTTTCATGGACTATTACTCACTGTTTTGGGGTCCGTGAGTGATTTCCATGACTGACGAATCCCGGGGTGCGTTTACGTGTCGGTCATCAACACCCGTAGTTTTGGCCGATTCTGGCTCGTTTCATGGACTATTATTCACTGTTTTTGGGTGCCGGAGTGATTTCCACGATTGACGAACCCCGAGGTGCGTTTACGTGTCCGTCGTCAACACTCACAACTCTGGCCAATTCTGACCCGTTTCGTGGACTATTACTCACCGTTTTGGGGTCCCGGACTTATTTCCACGATTGATGAACCCCGGAGCGCGTTTACGTGTCGGTCATAAATACTCGCAGTTTTGGCCGATTCTGGCGAGTTTCTTGGACTATTACTCACTGTTTTGGGGTCCCGAAGTGATTTCCACGATTGTCGAACCCTGGGGTGCGTTTATGTGTTGGTCATAAACACTCGCAGTTATTGCGGATTCTGCCTCATTTCGTGGACTATTATTCACTGTTTTTGGGTCCCGGAGTGATTTCCATAATTGACGAACCCCGAGGTGCGTTTACATGTCCGTCGTCAACACTCACAACTTTAGCCAATTCTGACCCGTTTCGTGGACTATTACTCACCATTTTGGGGTCCCGAAGCGATTTCCATAGTTCTTGAACCCCAAGGTGCAATTACATGTCGGTCATCAACACCCGTAGTTTTGGCCGATTCTGGCCCGTTTCATGAACTATTACTCACTGTTTTGGGGACCCGGACTAATTCCCACGATTGACGAACCCCGGGGTGCGTTCATGTGTCGGTCATAAACACTTGCAGTTTTGGCCGATTCTGGCCCGTTTCATGGACAATTACTCACTGTTTCGGGGTCCCGGACTTATTTCCACGATTGATGAACCCCGGAGCGCATTTACGTGTCGGTCATAAATACAAATAGTTTTGGCCGATTCTGGCTAGTTTCATGGACTATTACTCACTGTTTTGGGGCCGCGGAGTGATTTCCACGATTGACGAACCCCGGGGTGCGTTTACGTGTTGGTCAGCAACACCCGCAGTTTTGGCCGATTATGGCCTGTTTCATGGACTATTACTGATTGTTTTGGTGTCCCGGACTTATTTCCACGATTGACGAACCCCGGGGTGCGTTTACGTGTCGATCATAAACACTCGCAGTTTTGGTCGATTATGGCCAGTTTCATGGACTATTACTCACTGTTTTGGGGTCCGTGAGTGATTTCCATGACTGACGAATCCCGGGGTGCGTTTACGTGTCGGTCATCAACACCCGTAGTTTTGGCCGATTCTGGCTCGTTTCATGGACTATTATTCACTGTTTTTGGGTGCCGGAGTGATTTCCACGATTGACGAACCCCGAGGTGCGTTTACGTGTCCGTCGTCAACACTCACAACTCTGGCCAATTCTGACCCGTTTCGTGGACTATTACTCACCGTTTTGGGGTCCCGGACTTATTTCCACGATTGATGAACCCCGGAGCGCGTTTACGTGTCGGTCATAAATACTCGCAGTTTTGGCCGATTCTGGCGAGTTTCTTGGACTATTACTCACTGTTTTGGGGTCCCGAAGTGATTTCCACGATTGTCGAACCCTGGGGTGCGTTTATGTGTTGGTCATAAACACTCGCAGTTATTGCGGATTCTGCCTCATTTCGTGGACTATTATTCACTGTTTTTGGGTCCCGGAGTGATTTCCATAATTGACGAACCCCGAGGTGCGTTTACATGTCCGTCATCAACACTCACAACTTTAGCCAATTCTGACCCGTTTCGTGGACTATTACTCACCATTTTGGGGTCCCGAAGCGATTTCCATAGTTCTTGAACCCCAAGGTGCAATTACATGTCGGTCATCAACACCCGTAGTTTTGGCCGATTCTGGCCCGTTTCATGAACTATTACTCACTGTTTTGGGGACCGGACTAATTCCCACGATTGACGAACCCCGGGGTGCGTTTATGTGTCGGTCATAAACACTTGCAGTTTTGGCCGATTCTGGCCCGTTTCATGGACAATTACTCACTGTTTCGGGGTCCCGGACTTATTTCCACGATTGATGAACCCCGGAGCGCATTTACGTGTCGGTCATAAATACAAATAGTTTTGGCCGATTCTGGCTAGTTTCATGGACTATTACTCACTGTTTTGGGGCCGCGGAGTGATTTCCACGATTGACGAACCCCGGGGTGCGTTTACGTGTCGGTCATCAACACTCGCAGTTTTGGCCGATTCTGGCCTGTTTCATGGACTATTACTGATTGTTTTGGTGTCCCGGACTGATTTCCACGATTGACGAACCCCGGGGTGCGTTTACGTGTCGATCATAAACACTCGCAGTTTTGGCCGATTATGGCCAGTTTCACGGACTATTACTCACTGTTTTGGGATCCATGAGTGATTTCCATGACTGACGAATCCCGGGGTGCATTTACGTGTCAGTCATCAACACCCGCAGTTTTGGCCGATTCTGGCTCGTTTCGTGGACTATTATTCACTGTTTTTGGGTCCCGGAGTGATTTCCATGATTGACGAACCCCGAGGTGCGTTTACATGTCCGTCGTCAACACTCACAACTCTGGCCAATTCTGACCCGTTTCGTGGACTATTACTCACCGTTTTGGGGTCCCGAACTTATTTCCACGATTGATGAACCCCGGAGCGCGTTTACGTGTCGGTCATAAATACTCGCAGTTTTGGCCGATTCTGGCCAGTTTCTTGGACTATTACTCACTGTTTTGGGGGTCCCAAGGTGATTTCCACGATTGACGAACCCCGGGGTGCGTTTATGTGTTGGTCACAAACACTCGCAGTTATTGCGGATTCTGCCTCATTTCATGGACTATTATTCACTGTTTTTGGGTCCCGGAGTGATTTCCATAATTGACGAACCCCTAGGTGCGTTTACATGTCCGTCGTCAACACTCACAACTTTGGCCAATTCTGACCCGTTTCGTGGACTATTACTCACCATTTTGGGGTCCCGAAGCGATTTCCATAGTTCTTGAACCCCAAGGTGCAATTACATGTCGGTCATCAACACCCGTAGTTTTGGCCGATTCTGGCCCGTTTCATGAACTATTACTCACTGTTTTGGGGACCCGGACTAATTCCCACGATTGATGAACCCCGGGGTGCGTTTATGTGTCGGTCATAAACACTTGCAGTTTTGGCCGATTCTGGCCCGTTTCATGGACAATTTACTCACTTTTTCGGGGTCCCGGACTTATTTCCACGATTGATGAACCCCGGAGCGCATTTACGTGTCGGTCATAAATACTCGTAGTTTTGGCCGATTCTGGCTAGTTTCATGGACTATTACTCACTGTTTTGGGGCCGCGGAGTGATTTCCACGATTGACGAACCCCGGGGTGCGTTTACGTGTCGGTCAGCAACACCCGCAGTTTTGGCCGATTCTGGCCTGTTTCATGGACTATTACTGATTGTTTTGGTGTCCCGGACTTATTTCCACGATTGACGAACCCCGGGGTGCGTTTACGTGTCGATCATAAACACTCGCAGTTTTGGTCGATTATGGCCAGTTTCATGGACAATTACTCACTGTTTTGGGGTCCGTGAGTGATTTCCATGACTGACGAATCCCGGGGTGCGTTTACGTGTCGGTCATCAACACCCGTAGTTTTGGCCGATTCTGGCTCGTTTCATGGACTATTATTCACTGTTTTTGGGTCCCGGAGTGATTTCCACGATTGACGAACCCCGAGGTGCGTTTACGTGTCCGTCGTCAACACTCACAACTCTGGCCAATTCTGACCCGTTTCGTGGACTATTACTCACCGTTTTGGGGCCCCGGACTTATTTCCACGATTGATGAACCCCGGAGCGCGTTTACGTGTCGGTCATAAATACTCGCAGTTTTGGCCGATTCTGGCCAGTTTCTTGGACTATTACTCACTGTTTTGGGGTCCCGAAGTGATTTCCACGATTGACGAACCCTGGGGTGCGTTTATGTGTTGGTCATAAACACTCGCAGTTATTGCGGATTCTGCCTCATTTCGTGGACTATTATTCACTGTTTTGGGTCCCGGAGTGATTTCCATAATTGACGAACCCCGAGGTGCGTTTACATGTCCGTCGTCAACACTCACAACTTTAGCCAATTCTGACCCGTTTCGTGGACTATTACTCACCATTTTGGGGTCCCGAAGCGATTTCCATAGTTCTTGAACCCCAAGGTGCAATTACATGTCGGTCATCAACACCCGTAGTTTTGGCCGATTCTGGCCCGTTTCATGAATTATTACTCACTGTTTTGGGGACCCGGACTAATTCCCACGATTGACGAACCCCGGGGTGCGTTTATGTGTCGGTCATAAACACTTGCAGTTTTGGCCGATTCTGGCCCGTTTCATGGACAATTACTCACTGTTTCGGGGTCCCGGACTTATTTCCACGATTGATGAACCCCGGAGCGCATTTACGTGTCGGTCATAAATACAAATAGTTTTGGCCGATTCTGGATAGTTTCATGGACTATTACTCACTGTTTTGGGGCCGCGGAGTGATTTCCACGATTGACGAACCCCGGGGTGCGTTTACGTGTCGGTCATCAACACACGCAGTTTTGGCCGATTCTGGCCTGTTTCATGGACTATTACTGATTGTTTTGGTGTCCCGGACTGATTTCCACGATTGACGAACCCCGGGGTGCGTTTACGTGTCGATCATAAACACTCGCAGTTTTGGTCGATTATGGCCAGTTTCATGGACAATTACTCACTGTTTTGGGGTCCGTGAGTGATTTCCATGACTGACGAATCCCGGGGTGCGTTTACGTGTCGGTCATCAACACCCGTAGTTTTGGCCGATTCTGGCTCGTTTCATGGACTATTATTCACTGTTTTTGGGTCCCGGAGTGATTTCCACGATTGACGAACCCCGAGGTGCGTTTACGTGTCCGTCGTCAACACTCACAACTCTGGCCAATTCTGACCCGTTTCGTGGACTATTACTCACCGTTTTGGGGCCCCGGACTTATTTCCACGATTGATGAACCCCGGAGCGCGTTTACGTGTCGGTCATAAATACTCGCAGTTTTGGCCGATTCTGGCCAGTTTCTTGGACTATTACTCACTGTTTTGGGGTCCCGAAGTGATTTCCACGATTGACGAACCCTGGGGTGCGTTTATGTGTTGGTCATAAACACTCGCAGGTATTGCGGATTCTGCCTCATTTCGTGGACTATTATTCACTGTTTTGGGTCCCGGAGTGATTTCCATAATTGACGAACCCCGAGGTGCGTTTACATGTCCGTCGTCAACACTCACAACTTTAGCCAATTCTGACCCGTTTCGTGGACTATTACTCACCGTTTTGGGGCCCCGGACTTATTTCCACGATTGATGAACCCCGGAGCGCGTTTACGTGTCGGTCATAAATACTCGCAGTTTTGGCCGATTCTGGCCAGTTTCTTGGACTATTACTCACTGTTTTGGGGTCCCGAAGTGATTTCCACGATTGACGAACCCTGGGGTGCGTTTATGTGTTGGTCATAAACACTCGCAGTTATTGCGGATTCTGCCTCATTTCGTGGACTATTATTCACTGTTTTGGGTCCCGGAGTGATTTCCATAATTGACGAACCCCGAGGTGCGTTTACATGTCCGTCGTCAACACTCACAACTTTAGCCAATTCTGACCCGTTTCGTGGACTATTACTCACCATTTTGGGGTCCCGAAGCGATTTCCATAGTTCTTGAACCCCAAGGTGCAATTACATGTCGGTCATCAACACCCGTAGTTTTGGCCGATTCTGGCCCGTTTCATGAATTATTACTCACTGTTTTGGGGACCCGGACTAATTCCCACGATTGACGAACCCCGGGGTGCGTTTATGTGTCGGTCATAAACACTTGCAGTTTTGGCCGATTCTGGCCCGTTTCATGGACAATTACTCACTGTTTCGGGGTCCCGGACTTATTTCCACGATTGATGAACCCCGGAGCGCATTTACGTGTCGGTCATAAATACAAATAGTTTTGGCCGATTCTGGATAGTTTCATGGACTATTACTCACTGTTTTGGGGCCGCGGAGTGATTTCCACGATTGACGAACCCCGGGGTGCGTTTACGTGTCGGTCATCAACACACGCAGTTTTGGCCGATTCTGGCCTGTTTCATGGACTATTACTGATTGTTTTGGTGTCCCGGACTGATTTCCACGATTGACGAACCCCGGGGTGCGTTTACGTGTCGATCATAAACACTCGCAGTTTTGGTCGATTATGGCCAGTTTCATGGACAATTACTCACTGTTTTGGGGTCCGTGAGTGATTTCCATGACTGACGAATCCCGGGGTGCGTTTACGTGTCGGTCATCAACACCCGCAGTTTTGGCCGATTCTGGCTCGTTTCGTGGACTATTATTCACTGTTTTGGGTCCCGGAGTGATTTCCATAATTGACGAACCCCGAGGTGCGTTTACATGTCCGTCGTCAACACTCACAACTTTAGCCAATTCTGACCCGTTTCGTGGACTATTACTCACCATTTTGGGGTCCCGAAGCGATTTCCATAGTTCTTGAACCCCAAGGTGCAATTACATGTCGGTCATCAACACCCGTAGTTTTGGCCGATTCTGGCCCGTTTCATGAATTATTACTCACTGTTTTGGGGACCCGGACTAATTCCCACGATTGACGAACCCCGGGGTGCGTTTATGTGTCGGTCATAAACACTTGCAGTTTTGGCCGATTCTGGCCCGTTTCATGGACAATTACTCACTGTTTCGGGGTCCCGGACTTATTTCCACGATTGATGAACCCCGGAGCGCATTTACGTGTCGGTCATAAATACAAATAGTTTTGGCCGATTCTGGATAGTTTCATGGACTATTACTCACTGTTTTGGGGCCGCGGAGTGATTTCCACGATTGACGAACCCCGGGGTGCGTTTACGTGTCGGTCATCAACACACGCAGTTTTGGCCGATTCTGGCCTGTTTCATGGACTATTACTGATTGTTTTGGTGTCCCGGACTGATTTCCACGATTGACGAACCCCGGGGTGCGTTTACGTGTCGATCATAAACACTCGCAGTTTTGGTCGATTATGGCCAGTTTCATGGACAATTACTCACTGTTTTGGGGTCCGTGAGTGATTTCCATGACTGACGAATCCCGGGGTGCGTTTACGTGTCGGTCATCAACACCCGTAGTTTTGGCCGATTCTGGCTCGTTTCATGGACTATTATTCACTGTTTTTGGGTCCCGGAGTGATTTCCACGATTGACGAACCCCGAGGTGCGTTTACGTGTCCGTCGTCAACACTCACAACTCTGGCCAATTCTGACCCGTTTCGTGGACTATTACTCACCGTTTTGGGGCCCCGGACTTATTTCCACGATTGATGAACCCCGGAGCGCGTTTACGTGTCGGTCATAAATACTCGCAGTTTTGGCCGATTCTGGCCAGTTTCTTGGACTATTACTCACTGTTTTGGGGTCCCGAAGTGATTTCCACGATTGACGAACCCTGGGGTGCGTTTATGTGTTGGTCATAAACACTCGCAGGTATTGCGGATTCTGCCTCATTTCGTGGACTATTATTCACTGTTTTGGGTCCCGGAGTGATTTCCATAATTGACGAACCCCGAGGTGCGTTTACATGTCCGTCGTCAACACTCACAACTTTAGCCAATTCTGACCCGTTTCGTGGACTATTACTCACCATTTTGGGGTCCCGAAGCGATTTCCATAGTTCTTGAACCCCAAGGTGCAATTACATGTCGGTCATCAACACCCGTAGTTTTGGCCGATTCTGGCCCGTTTCATGAACTATTACTCACTGTTTTGGGGACCCGGACTAATTCCCACGATTGACAAACCCCGGGGTGCGTTTATGTGTCGGTCATAAACACTTGCAGTTTTGGCCGATTCTGGCCCGTTTCATGGACAATTACTCACTGTTTCGGGGTCCCGGACTTATTTCCACGATTGATGATCCCCGGAGCGCATTTACGTGTCGGTCATAAATACAAATAGTTTTGGCCGATTCTGGCTAGTTTCATGGACTATTACTCACTGTTTTGGGGCCGCGGAGTGATTTCCACGATTGACGAACCCCGGGGTGCGTTTACGTGTCGGTCATCAACACACGCAGTTTTGGCCGATTCTGGCCTGTTTCATGGACTATTACTGATTGTTTTGGTGTCCCGGACTGATTTCCACGATTGACGAACCCCGGGGTGCGTTTACGTGTCGATCATAAACACTCGCAGTTTTGGCCGATTATGGCCAGTTTCACGGACTATTACTCACTGTTTTGGGATCCATGAGTGATTTCCATGACTGACGAATCCCGGGGTGCATTTACGTGTCAGTCATCAACACCCGCAGTTTTGGCCGATTCTGGCTCGTTTCGTGGACTATTATTCACTGTTTTTGGGTCCCGGAGTGATTTCCATGATTGACGAACCCCGAGGTGCGTTTACATGTCCGTCGTCAACACTCACAACTCTGGCCAATTCTGACCCGTTTCGTGGACTATTACTCACCGTTTTGGGGTCCCGAACTTATTTCCATGATTGATGAACCCCGGAGCGCGTTTACGTGTCGGTCATAAATACTCGCAGTTTTGGCCGATTCTGGCCAGTTTCTTGGACTATTACTCACTGTTTTGGGGGTCCCGAAGTGATTTCCACGATTGACGAACCCCGGGGTGCGTTTATGTGTTGGTCATAAACACTCGCAGTTATTGCGGATTCTGCCTCATTTCATGGACTATTATTCACTGTTTTTGGGTCCCGGAGTGATTTCCATAATTGACGAACCCCTAGGTGCGTTTACATGTCCGTCGTCAACACTCACAACTTTGGCCAATTCTGACCCGTTTCGTGGACTATTACTCACCATTTTGGGGTCCCGAAGCGATTTCCATAGTTCTTGAACCCCAAGGTGCAATTACATGTCGGTCATCAACACCCGTAGTTTTGGCCGATTCTGGCCCGTTTCATGAACTATTACTCACTGTTTTGGGGACCCGGACTAATTCCCACGATTGATGAACCCCGGGGTGCGTTTATGTGTCGGTCATAAACACTTGCAGTTTTGGCCGATTCTGGCCCGTTTCATGGACAATTTACTCACTGTTTCGGGGTCCCGGACTTATTTCCACGATTGATGATCCCCGGAGCGCATTTACGTGTCGGTCATAAATACAAATAGTTTTGGCCGATTCTGGCTAGTTTCATGGACTATTACTCACTGTTTTGGGGCCGCGGAGTGATTTCCACGATTGACGAACCCCGGGGTGCGTTTACGTGTCGGTCATCAACACACGCAGTTTTGGCCGATTCTGGCCTGTTTCATGGACTATTACTGATTGTTTTGGTGTCCCGGACTGATTTCCACGATTGACGAACCCCGGGGTGCGTTTACGTGTCGATCATAAACACTCGCAGTTTTGGCCGATTATGGCCAGTTTCACGGACTATTACTCACTGTTTTGGGATCCATGAGTGATTTCCATGACTGACGAATCCCGGGGTGCATTTACGTGTCAGTCATCAACACCCGCAGTTTTGGCCGATTCTGGCTCGTTTCGTGGACTATTATTCACTGTTTTTGGGTCCCGGAGTGATTTCCATGATTGACGAACCCCGAGGTGCGTTTACATGTCCGTCGTCAACACTCACAACTCTGGCCAATTCTGACCCGTTTCGTGGACTATTACTCACCGTTTTGGGGTCCCGAACTTATTTCCATGATTGATGAACCCCGGAGCGCGTTTACGTGTCGGTCATAAATACTCGCAGTTTTGGCCGATTCTGGCCAGTTTCTTGGACTATTACTCACTGTTTTGGGGGTCCCGAAGTGATTTCCACGATTGACGAACCCCGGGGTGCGTTTATGTGTTGGTCATAAACACTCGCAGTTATTGCGGATTCTGCCTCATTTCATGGACTATTATTCACTGTTTTTGGGTCCCGGAGTGATTTCCATAATTGACGAACCCCTAGGTGCGTTTACATGTCCGTCGTCAACACTCACAACTTTGGCCAATTCTGACCCGTTTCGTGGACTATTACTCACCATTTTGGGGTCCCGAAGCGATTTCCATAGTTCTTGAACCCCAAGGTGCAATTACATGTCGGTCATCAACACCCGTAGTTTTGGCCGATTCTGGCCCGTTTCATGAACTATTACTCACTGTTTTGGGGACCCGGACTAATTCCCACGATTGATGAACCCCGGGGTGCGTTTATGTGTCGGTCATAAACACTTGCAGTTTTGGCCGATTCTGGCCCGTTTCATGGACAATTTACTCACTGTTTCGGGGTCCCGGACTTATTTCCACGATTGATGAACCCCGGAGCGCATTTACGTGTCGGTCATAAATACTCGTAGTTTTGGCCGATTCTGGCTAGTTTCATGGACTATTACTCACTGTTTTGGGGCCGCGGAGTGATTTCCACGATTGACGAACCCCGGGGTGCGTTTACGTGTCGGTCAGCAACACCCGCAGTTTTGGCCGATTCTGGCCCGTTTCATGGACAATTACTCACTGTTTCGGGGTCCCGGACTTATTTCCACGATTGATGAACCCCGGAGCGCATTTACGTGTCGGTCATAAATACAAATAGTTTTGGCCGATTCTGGCTAGTTTCATGGACTATTACTCACTGTTTTGGGGCCGCGGAGTGATTTCCACGATTGACGAACCCCGGGGTGCGTTTACGTGTCGGTCATCAACACACGTAGTTTTGGCCGATTCTGGCCTGTTTCATGGACTATTACTGATTGTTTTGGTGTCCCGGACTGATTTCCACGATTGACGAACCCCGGGGTGCGTTTACGTGTCGATCATAAACACTCGCAGTTTTGGCCGATTATGGCCAGTTTCACGGACTATTACTCACTGTTTTGGGATCCATGAGTGATTTCCATGACTGACGAATCCCGGGGTGCATTTACGTGTCAGTCATCAACACCCGCAGTTTTGGCCGATTCTGGCTCGTTTCGTGGACTATTATTCACTGTTTTTGGGTCCCGGAGTGATTTCCATGATTGACGAACCCCGAGGTGCGTTTACATGTCCGTCGTCAACACTCACAACTCTGGCCAATTCTGACCCGTTTCGTGGACTATTACTCACCGTTTTGGGGTCCCGAACTTATTTCCACGATTGATGAACCCCGGAGCGCGTTTACGTGTCGGTCATAAATACTCGCAGTTTTGGCCGATTCTGGCCAGTTTCTTGGACTATTACTCACTGTTTTGGGGGTCCCGAAGTGATTTCCACGATTGACGAACCCCGGGGTGCGTTTATGTGTTGGTCATAAACACTCGCAGTTATTGCGGATTCTGCCTCATTTCATGGACTATTATTCACTGTTTTTGGGTCCCGGAGTGATTTCCATAATTGACGAACCCCTAGGTGCGTTTACATGTCCGTCGTCAACACTCACAACTTTGGCCAATTCTGACCCGTTTCGTGGACTATTACTCACCATTTTGGGGTCCCGAAGCGATTTCCATAGTTCTTGAACCCCAAGGTGCAATTACATGTCGGTCATCAACACCCGTAGTTTTGGCCGATTCTGGCCCGTTTCATGAACTATTACTCACTGTTTTGGGGACCCGGACTAATTCCCACGATTGATGAACCCCGGGGTGCGTTTATGTGTCGGTCATAAACACTTGCAGTTTTGGCCGATTCTGGCCCGTTTCATGGACAATTTACTCACTGTTTCGGGGTCCCGGACTTATTTCCACGATTGATGAACCCCGGAGCGCATTTACGTGTCGGTCATAAATACTCGTAGTTTTGGCCGATTCTGGCTAGTTTCATGGACTATTACTCACTGTTTTGGGGCCGCGGAGTGATTTCCACGATTGACGAACCCCGGGGTGCGTTTACGTGTCGGTCAGCAACACCCGCAGTTTTGGCCGATTCTGGCCCGTTTCATGGACAATTACTCACTGTTTCGGGGTCCCGGACTTATTTCCACGATTGATGAACCCCGGAGCGCATTTACGTGTCGGTCATAAATACAAATAGTTTTGGCCGATTCTGGCTAGTTTCATGGACTATTACTCACTGTTTTGGGGCCGCGGAGTGATTTCCACGATTGACGAACCCCGGGGTGCGTTTACGTGTCGGTCATCAACACACGCAGTTTTGGCCGATTCTGGCCTGTTTCATGGACTATTACTGATTGTTTTGGTGTCCCGGACTGATTTCCACGATTGACGAACCCCGGGGTGCGTTTACGTGTCGATCATAAACACTCGCAGTTTTGGCCGATTATGGCCAGTTTCACGGACTATTACTCACTGTTTTGGGATCCATGAGTGATTTCCATGACTGACGAATCCCGGGGTGCATTTACGTGTCAGTCATCAACACCCGCAGTTTTGGCCGATTCTGGCTCGTTTCGTGGACTATTATTCACTGTTTTTGGGTCCCGGAGTGATTTCCATGATTGACGAACCCCGAGGTGCGTTTACATGTCCGTCGTCAACACTCACAACTCTGGCCAATTCTGACCCGTTTCGTGGACTATTACTCACCGTTTTGGGGTCCCGAACTTATTTCCACGATTGATGAACCCCGGAGCGCGTTTACGTGTCGGTCATAAATACTCGCAGTTTTGGCCGATTCTGGCCAGTTTCTTGGACTATTACTCACTGTTTTGGGGGTCCCGAAGTGATTTCCACGATTGACGAACCCCGGGGTGCGTTTATGTGTTGGTCATAAACACTCGCAGTTATTGCGGATTCTGCCTCATTTCATGGACTATTATTCACTGTTTTTGGGTCCCGGAGTGATTTCCATAATTGACGAACCCCTAGGTGCGTTTACATGTCCGTCGTCAACACTCACAACTTTGGCCAATTCTGACCCGTTTCGTGGACTATTACTCACCATTTTGGGGTCCCGAAGCGATTTCCATAGTTCTTGAACCCCAAGGTGCAATTACATGTCGGTCATCAACACCCGTAGTTTTGGCCGATTCTGGCCCGTTTCATGAACTATTACTCACTGTTTTGGGGACCCGGACTAATTCCCACGATTGATGAACCCCGGGGTGCGTTTATGTGTCGGTCATAAACACTTGCAGTTTTGGCCGATTCTGGCCCGTTTCATGGACAATTTACTCACTGTTTCGGGGTCCCGGACTTATTTCCACGATTGATGAACCCCGGAGCGCATTTACGTGTCGGTCATAAATACTCGTAGTTTTGGCCGATTCTGGCTAGTTTCATGGACTATTACTCACTGTTTTGGGGCCGCGGAGTGATTTCCACGATTGACGAACCCCGGGGTGCGTTTACGTGTCGGTCAGCAACACCCGCAGTTTTGGCCGATTCTGGCCTGTTTCATGGACTATTACTGATTGTTTTGGTGTCCCAGACTGATTTCCACGATTGACGAACCCCGGGGTGCGTTTACGTGTCGATCATAAACACTCGCAGTTTTGGTCGATTATGGCCAGTTTCATGGACAATTACTCACTGTTTTGGGGTCCGTGAGTGATTTCCATGACTGACGAATCCCGGGGTGCGTTTACGTGTCGGTCATCAACACCCGTAGTTTTGGCCGATTCTGGCTCGTTTCATGGACTATTATTCACTGTTTTTGGGTCCCGGAGTGATTTCCACGATTGACGAACCCCGAGGTGCGTTTACGTGTCCGTCGTCAACACTCACAACTCTGGCCAATTCTGACCCGTTTCATGGACTATTACTCACCGTTTTGGGGCCCCGGACTTATTTCCACGATTGATGAACCCCGGAGCGCGTTTACGTGTCGGTCATAAATACTCGCAGTTTTGGCCGATTCTGGCCAGTTTCTTGGACTATTACTCACTGTTTTGGGGTCCCGAAGTGATTTCCACGATTGACGAACCCTGGGGTGCGTTTATGTGTTGGTCATAAACACTCGCAGTTATTGCGGATTCTGCCTCATTTCGTGGACTATTATTCACTGTTTTGGGTCCCGGAGTGATTTCCATAATTGACGAACCCCGAGGTGCGTTTACATGTCCGTCGTCAACACTCACAACTTTAGCCAATTCTGACCCGTTTCGTGGACTATTACTCACCATTTTGGGGTCCCGAAGCGATTTCCATAGTTCTTGAACCCCAAGGTGCAATTACATGTCGGTCATCAACACCCGTAGTTTTGGCCGATTCTGGCCCGTTTCATGAACTATTACTCACTGTTTTGGGGACCCGGACTAATTCCCACGATTGACGAACCCCGGGGTGCGTTTATGTGTCGGTCATAAACACTTGCAGTTTTGGCCGATTCTGGCCCGTTTCATGGACAATTACTCACTGTTTCGGGGTCCCGGACTTATTTCCACAGTTGATGAACCCCGGAGCGCATTTACGTGTCGGTCATAAATACAAATAGTTTTGGCCGATTCTGGCTAGTTTCATGGACTATTACTCACTGTTTTGGGGCCGCGGAGTGATTTCCACGATTGACGAACCCCGGGGTGCGTTTACGTGTCGGTCATCAACACACGCAGTTTTGGCCGATTCTGGCCTGTTTCATGGACTATTACTGATTGTTTTGGTGTCCCGGACTGATTTCCACGATTGACGAACCCCGGGGTGCGTTTACGTGTCGATCATAAACACTCGCAGTTTTGGCCGATTATGGCCAGTTTCACGGACTATTACTCACTGTTTTGGGATCCATGAGTGATTTCCATGACTGACGAATCCCGGGGTGCATTTACGTGTCAGTCATCAACACCCGCAGTTTTGGCCGATTATGGCTCGTTTCGTGGACTATTATTCACTGTTTTTGGGTCCCGGAGTGATTTCCATGATTGACGAACCCCGAGGTGCATTTACATGTCCGTCGTCAACACTCACAACTCTGGCCAATTCTGACCCGTTTCGTGGACTATTACTCACCGTTTTGGGGTCCCGAACTTATTTCCACGATTGATGAACCCCGGAGCGCGTTTACGTGTCGGTCATAAATACTCGCAGTTTTGGCCGATTCTGGCCAGTTTCTTGGACTATTACTCACTGTTTTGGGGGTCCCGAAGTGATTTCCACGATTGACGAACCCCGGGGTGCGTTTATGTGTTGGTCATAAACACTCGCAGTTATTGCGGATTCTGCCTCATTTCATGGACTATTATTCACTGTTTTTGGGTCCCGGAGTGATTTCCATAATTGACGAACCCCGAGGTGCGTTTACATGTCCGTCGTCAACACTCACAACTTTGGCCAATTCTGACCCGTTTCGTGGACTATTACTCACCATTTTGGGGTCCCGAAGCGATTTCCATAGTTCTTGAACCCCAAGGTGCAATTACATGTCGGTCATCAACACCCGTAGTTTTGGCCGATTCTGGCCCGTTTCATGAACTATTACTCACTGTTTTGGGGACCCGGACTAATTCCCACGATTGATGAACCCCGGGGTGCGTTTATGTGTCGGTCATAAACACTTGCAGTTTTGGCCGATTCTGGCCCGTTTCATGGACAATTTACTCACTGTTTCGGGGTCCCGGACTTATTTCCACGATTGATGAACCCCGGAGCGCATTTACGTGTCGGTCATAAATACTCGTAGTTTTGGCCGATTCTGGCTAGTTTCATGGACTATTACTCACTGTTTTGGGGCCGCGGAGTGATTTCCACGATTGACGAACCCCGGGGTGCGTTTACGTGTCGGTCAGCAACACCCGCAGTTTTGGCCGATTCTGGCCTGTTTCATGGACTATTACTGATTGTTTTGGTGTCCCGGACTGATTTCCACGATTGACGAACCCCGGGGTGCGTTTACGTGTCGATCATAAACACTCGCAGTTTTGGTCGATTATGGCCAGTTTCATGGACAATTACTCACTGTTTTGGGGTCCGTGAGTGATTTCCATGACTGACGAATCCCGGGGTGCGTTTACGTGTCGGTCATCAACACCCGTAGTTTTGGCCGATTCTGGCTCGTTTCATGGACTATTATTCACTGTTTTTGGGTCCCGGAGTGATTTCCACGATTGACGAACCCCGAGGTGCGTTTACGTGTCCGTCGTCAACACTCACAACTCTGGCCAATTCTGACCCGTTTCGTGGACTATTACTCACCGTTTTGGGGTCCCGGACTTATTTCCATGATTGATGAACCCCGGAGCGCGTTTACGTGTCGGTCATAAATACTCACAGTTTTGGCCGATTCTGGCCAGTTTCTTGGACTATTACTCACTGTTTTGGGGTCCCGAAGTGATTTCCACGATTGACGAACCCTGGGGTGCGTTTATGTGTTGGTCATAAACACTCGCAGCTATTGCGGATTCTGCCTCATTTCGTGGACTATTATTCACTGTTTTTGGGTCCCGGAGTGATTTCCATAATTGACGAACCCCGAGGTGCGTTCACATGTCCGTCGTCAACACTCACAACTTTGGCCAATTCTGACCCGTTTCGTGGACTATTACTCACCATTTTGGGGTCCCGAAGCGATTTCCATAGTTCTTGAACCCCAAGGTGCAATTACATGTCGGTCATCAACACCCGTAGTTTTGGCCGATTCTGGCCCGTTTCATGAACTATTACTCACTGTTTTGGGGACCCGGACTAATTCCCACGATTGATGAACCCCGGGGTGCGTTTATGTGTCGGTCATAAACACTTGCAGTTTTGGCCGATTCTGGCCCGTTTCATGGACAATTTACTCACTGTTTCGGGGTCCCGGACTTATTTCCACGATTGATGAACCCCGGAGCGCATTTACGTGTCGGTCATAAATACTCGTAGTTTTGGCCGATTCTGGCTAGTTTCATGGACTATTACTCACTGTTTTGGGGCCGCGGAGTGATTTCCACGATTGACGAACCCCGGGGTGCGTTTACGTGTCGGTCAGCAACACCCGCAGTTTTGGCCGATTCTGGCCTGTTTCATGGACTATTACTGATTGTTTTGGTGTCCCGGACTGATTTCCACGATTGACGAACCCCGGGGTGCGTTTACGTGTCGATCATAAACACTCGCAGTTTTGGTCGATTATGGCCAGTTTCATGGACAATTACTCACTGTTTTGGGGTCCGTGAGTGATTTCCATGACTGACGAATCCCGGGGTGCGTTTACGTGTCGGTCATCAACACCCGTAGTTTTGGCCGATTCTGGCTCGTTTCATGGACTATTATTCACTGTTTTTGGGTCCCGGAGTGATTTCCACGATTGACGAACCCCGAGGTGCGTTTACGTGTCCGTCGTCAACACTCACAACTCTGGCCAATTCTGACCCGTTTCGTGGACTATTACTCACCGTTTTGGGGTCCCGGACTTATTTCCATGATTGATGAACCCCGGAGCGCGTTTACGTGTCGGTCATAAATACTCACAGTTTTGGCCGATTCTGGCCAGTTTCTTGGACTATTACTCACTGTTTTGGGGTCCCGAAGTGATTTCCACGATTGACGAACCCTGGGGTGCGTTTATGTGTTGGTCATAAACACTCGCAGCTATTGCGGATTCTGCCTCATTTCGTGGACTATTATTCACTGTTTTTGGGTCCCGGAGTGATTTCCATAATTGACGAACCCCGAGGTGCGTTCACATGTCCGTCGTCAACACTCACAACTTTGGCCAATTCTGACCCGTTTCGTGGACTATTACTCACCATTTTGGGGTCCCGAAGCGATTTCCATAGTTCTTGAACCCCAAGGTGCAATTAGATGTCGGTCATCAACACCCGTAGTTTTGGCCGATTCTGGCCCGTTTCATGAACTATTACTCACTGTTTTGGGGACCCGGACTAATTCCCACGATTGACGAACCCCGGGGTGCGTTTATGTGTCGGTCATAAACACTTGCAGTTTTGGCCGATTCTGGCCCGTTTCATGGACAATTACTCACTGTTTCGGGGTCCCGGACTTATTTCCACGATTGATGAACCCCGGAGCGCATTTACGTGTCGGTCATAAATACAAATAGTTTTGGCCGATTCTGGCTAGTTTCATGGACTATTACTCACTGTTTTGGGGCCGCGGAGTGATTTCCACGATTGACGAACCCCGGGGTGCGTTTACGTGTCGGTCAGCAACACCCGCAGTTTTGGCCGATTCTGGCCTGTTTCATGGACTATTACTGATTGTTTTGGTGTCCCAGACTGATTTCCACGATTGACGAACCCCGGGGTGCGTTTACGTGTCGATCATAAACACTCGCAGTTTTGGTCGATTATGGCCAGTTTCATGGACAATTACTCACTGTTTTGGGGTCCGTGAGTGATTTCCATGACTGACGAATCCCGGGGTGCGTTTACGTGTCGGTCATCAACACCCGTAGTTTTGGCCGATTCTGGCTCGTTTCATGGACTATTATTCACTGTTTTTGGGTCCCGGAGTGATTTCCACGATTGACGAACCCCGAGGTGCGTTTACGTGTCCGTCGTCAACACTCACAACTCTGGCCAATTCTGACCCGTTTCGTGGACTATTACTCACCGTTTTGGGGCCCCGGACTTATTTCCACGATTGATGAACCCCGGAGCGCGTTTACGTGTCGGTCATAAATACTCGCAGTTTTGGTCGATTCTGGCCAGTTTCTTGGACTATTACTCACTGTTTTGGGGTCCCGAAGTGATTTCCACGATTGACGAACCCTGGGGTGCGTTTATGTGTTGGTCATAAACACTCGCAGTTATTGCGGATTCTGCCTCATTTCGTGGACTATTATTCACTGTTTTGGGTCCCGGAGTGATTTCCATAATTGACGAACCCCGAGGTGCGTTTACATGTCCGTCGTCAACACTCACAACTTTAGCCAATTCTGACCCGTTTCGTGGACTATTACTCACCATTTTGGGGTCCCGAAGCGATTTCCATAGTTCTTGAACCCCAAGGTGCAATTACATGTCGGTCATCAACACCCGTAGTTTTGGCCGATTCTGGCCCGTTTCATGAACTATTACTCACTGTTTTGGGGACCCGGACTAATTCCCACGATTGACGAACCCCGGGGTGCGTTTATGTGTCGGTCATAAACACTTGCAGTTTTGGCCGATTCTGGCCCGTTTCATGGACAATTACTCACTGTTTCGGGGTCCCGGACTTATTTCCACGATTGATGAACCCCGGAGGGCATTTACGTGTCGGTCATAAATACAAATAGTTTTGGCCGATTCTGGCTAGTTTCATGGACTATTACTCACTGTTTTGGGGCCGCGGAGTGATTTCCACGATTGACGAACCCCGGGGTGCGTTTACGTGTCGGTCATCAACACACGCAGTTTTGGCCGATTCTGGCCTGTTTCATGGACTATTACTGATTGTTTTGGTGTCCCGGACTGATTTCCACGATTGACGAACCCCGGGGTGCGTTTACGTGTCGATCATAAACACTCGCAGTTTTGGCCGATTATGGCCAGTTTCACGGACTATTACTCACTGTTTTGGGATCCATGAGTGATTTCCATGACTGACGAATCCCGGGGTGCATTTACGTGTCAGTCATCAACACCCGCAGTTTTGGCCGATTATGGCTCGTTTCGTGGACTATTATTCACTGTTTTTGGGTCCCGGAGTGATTTCCATGATTGACGAACCCCGAGGTGCGTTTACATGTCCGTCGTCAACACTCACAACTCTGGCCAATTCTGACCCGTTTCGTGGACTATTACTCACCGTTTTGGGGTCCCGAACTTATTTCCACGATTGATGAACCCCGGAGCGCGTTTACGTGTCGGTCATAAATACTCGCAGTTTTGGCCGATTCTGGCCAGTTTCTTGGACTATTACTCACTGTTTTGGGGGTCCCGAAGTGATTTCCACGATTGACGAACCCCGGGGTGCGTTTATGTGTTGGTCATAAACACTCGCAGTTATTGCGGATTCTGCCTCATTTCATGGACTATTATTCACTGTTTTTGGGTCCCGGAGTGATTTCCATAATTGACGAACCCAGAGGTGCGTTTACATGTCCGTCGTCAACACTCACAACTTTGGCCAATTCTGACCCGTTTCGTGGACTATTACTCACCATTTTGGGGTCCCGAAGCGATTTCCATAGTTCTTGAACCCCAAGGTGCAATTACATGTCGGTCATCAACACCCGTAGTTTTGGCCGATTCTGGCCCGTTTCATGAACTATTACTCACTGTTTTGGGGACCCGGACTAATTCCCACGATTGATGAACCCCGGGGTGCGTTTATGTGTCGGTCATAAACACTTGCAGTTTTGGCCGATTCTGGCCCGTTTCATGGACAATTTACTCACTGTTTCGGGGTCCCGGACTTATTTCCACGATTGATGAACCCCGGAGCGCATTTACGTGTCGGTCATAAATACTCGTAGTTTTGGCCGATTCTGGCTAGTTTCATGGACTATTACTCACTGTTTTGGGGCCGCGGAGTGATTTCCACGATTGACGAACCCCGGGGTGCGTTTACGTGTCGGTCAGCAACACCCGCAATTTTGGCCGATTCTGGCCTGTTTCATGGACTATTACTGATTGTTTTGGTGTCCCGGACTGATTTCCACGATTGACGAACCCCGGGGTGCGTTTACGTGTCGATCATAAACACTCGCAATTTTGGTCGATTATGGCCAGTTTCATGGACAATTACTCACTGTTTTGGGGTCCGTGAGTGATTTCCATGACTGACGAATCCCGGGGTGCGTTTACGTGTCGGTCATCAACACCCGTAGTTTTGGCCGATTCTGGCTCGTTTCATGGACTATTATTCACTGTTTTTGGGTCCCGGAGTGATTTCCACGATTGACGAACCCCGAGGTGCGTTTACGTGTCCGTCGTCAACACTCACAACTCTGGCCAATTCTGACCCGTTTCGTGGACTATTACTCACCGTTTTGGGGTCCCGGACTTATTTCCATGATTGATGAACCCCGGAGCGCGTTTACGTGTCGGTCATAAATACTCACAGTTTTGGCCGATTCTGGCCAGTTTCTTGGACTATTACTCACTGTTTTGGGGTCCCGAAGTGATTTCCACGATTGACGAACCCTGGGGTGCGTTTATGTGTTGGTCATAAACACTCGCAGCTATTGCGGATTCTGCCTCATTTCGTGGACTATTATTCACTGTTTTTGGGTCCCGGAGTGATTTCCATAATTGACGAACCCCGAGGTGCGTTCACATGTCCGTCGTCAACACTCACAACTTTGGCCAATTCTGACCCGTTTCGTGGACTATTACTCACCATTTTGGGGTCCCGAAGCGATTTCCATAGTTCTTGAACCCCAAGGTGCAATTACATGTCGGTCATCAACACCCGTAGTTTTGGCCGATTCTGGCCCGTTTCATGAACTATTACTCACTGTTTTGGGGACCCGGACTAATTCCCACGATTGACGAACCCCGGGGTGCGTTTATGTGTCGGTCATAAACACTTGCAGTTTTGGCCGATTCTGGCCCGTTTCATGGACAATTACTCACTGTTTCGGGGTCCCGGACTTATTTCCACGATTGATGAACCCCGGAGCGCATTTACGTGTCGGTCATAAATACAAATAGTTTTGGCCGATTCTGGCTAGTTTCATGGACTATTACTCACTGTTTTGGGGCCGCGGAGTGATTTCCACGATTGACGAACCCCGGGGTGCGTTTACGTGTCGGCCATCAACACTCGCAGTTTTGGCCGATTCTGGCCTGTTTCATGGACTATTACTGATTGTTTTGGTGTCCCGGACTGATTTCCACGATTGACGAACCCCGGGGTGCGTTTACGTGTCGATCATAAACACTCGCAGTTTTGGCCGATTATGGCCAGTTTCACGGACTATTACTCACTATTTTGGGATCCATGAGTGATTTCCATGACTGACGAATCCCGGGGTGCATTTACGTGTCGGTCATCAACACCCGCAGTTTTGGCCGATTCTGGCTCGTTTCGTGGACTATTATTCACTGTTTTTGGGTCCCGGAGTGATTTCCATGATTGACGAACCCCGAGGTGCGTTTACATGTCCGTCGTCAACACTCACAACTCTGGCCAATTCTGACCCGTTTCGTGGACTATTACTCACCGTTTTGGGGTCCCGAACTTATTTCCACGATTGATGAACCCCGGAGCGCGTTTACGTGTCGGTCATAAATACTCGTAGTTTTGGCCGATTCTGGCCAGTTTCTTGGACTATTACTCACTGTTTTGGGGGTCCCGAAGTGATTTCCACGATTGACGAACCCCGGGGTGCGTTTATGTGTTGGTCATAAACACTCGCAGTTATTGCGGATTCTGCCTCATTTCATGGACTATTATTCACTGTTTTTGGGTCCCGGAGTGATTTCCATAATTGACGAACCCCGAGGTGCGTTTACATGTCCGTCGTCAACACTCACAACTTTGGCCAATTCTGACCCGTTTCGTGGACTATTACTCACCATTTTGGGGTCCCGAAGCGATTTCCATAGTTCTTGAACCCCAAGGTGCAATTACATGTCGGTCATCAACACCCGTAGTTTTGGCCGATTCTGGCCCGTTTCATGAACTATTACTCACTGTTTTGGGGACCCGGACTAATTCCCACGATTGATGAACCCCGGGGTGCGTTTATGTGTCGGTCATAAACACTTGCAGTTTTGGCCGATTCTGGCCCGTTTCATGGACAATTTACTCACTGTTTCGGGGTCCCGGACTTATTTACACGATTGATGAACCCCGGAGCGCATTTACGTGTCGGTCATAAATACTCGTAGTTTTGGCCGATTCTGGCTAGTTTCATGGACTATTACTCACTGTTTTGGGGCCACGGAGTGATTTCCACGATTGACGAACCCCGGGGTGCGTTTACGTGTCGGTCAGCAACACCCGCAGTTTTGGCCGATTCTGGCCTGTTTCATGGACTATTACTGATTGTTTTGGTGTCCCGGATTGATTTCCACGATTGACGAACCCCGGGGTGCGTTTACGTGTCGATCATAAACACTCGCAGTTTTGGTCGATTATGGCCAGTTTCATGGACAATTACTCACTGTTTTGGGGTCCGTGAGTGATTTCCATGACTGACGAATCCCGGGGTGCGTTTACGTGTCGGTCATCAACACCCGTAGTTTTGGCCGATTCTGGCTCGTTTCATGGACTATTATTCACTGTTTTTGGGTCCCGGAGTGATTTCCACGATTGACGAACCCCGAGGTGCGTTTACGTGTCCGTCGTCAACACTCACAACTCTGGCCAATTCTGACCCGTTTCGTGGACTATTACTCACCGTTTTGGGGTCCCGGACTTATTTCCACGATTGATGAACCCCGGAGCGCGTTTACGTGTCGGTCATAAATACTCACAGTTTTGGCCGATTCTGGCCAGTTTCTTGGACTATTACTCACTGTTTTGGGGTCCCGAAGTGATTTCCACGATTGACGAACCCTGGGGTGCGTTTATGTGTTGGTCATAAACACTCGCAGCTATTGCGGATTCTGCCTCATTTCGTGGACTATTATTCACTGTTTTTGGGTCCCGGAGTGATTTCCATAATTGACGAACCCCGAGGTGCGTTTACATGTCCGTCGTCAACACTCACAACTTTGGCCAATTCTGACCCGTTTCGTGGACTATTACTCACCATTTTGGGGTCCCGAAGCGATTTCCATAGTTCTTGAACCCCAAGGTGCAATTACATGTCGGTCATCAACACCCGTAGTTTTGGCCGATTCTGGCCCGTTTCATGAACTATTACTCACTGTTTTGGGGACCCGGACTAATTCCCACGATTGACGAACCCCGGGGTGCGTTTATGTGTCGGTCATAAACACTTGCAGTTTTGGCTGATTCTGGCCCGTTTCGTGGACAATTACTCACTGTTTCGGGGTCCCGGACTTATTTCCACGATTGATGAACCCCGGAGCGCATTTACGTGTCGGTCATAAATACAAATAGTTTTGGCCGATTCTGGCTAGTTTCATGGACTATTACTCACTGTTTTGGGGCCGCGGAGTGATTTCCACGATTGACGAACCCCGGGGTGCGTTTACGTGTCGGTCATCAACACTCGCAGTTTTGGCCGATTCTGGCCTCTTTCATGGACTATTACTGATTGTTTTGGTGTCCCGGACTGATTTCCACGATTGACGAACCCCGGGGTGCGTTTACGTGTCGATCATAAACACTCGCAGTTTTGGCCGATTATGGCCAGTTTCATGGACTATTACTCACTGTTTTGGGATCCATGAGTGATTTCCATGACTGACGAATCCCGGGGTGCGTTTACGTGTCGGTCATCAACACCCGCAGTTTTGGCCGATTCTGGCTCGTTTCGTGGACTATTATTCACTGTTTTTGGGCCCCGGAGTGATTTCCATGATTGACGAACCCCGAGGTGCGTTTACATGTCCGTCGTCAACACTCACAACTCTGGCCAATTCTGACCCGTTTCGTGGACTATTACTCACCGTTTTGGGGTCCCGAACTTATTTCCACGATTGATGAACCCCGGAGCGCGTTTACGTGTCGGTCATAAATACTCGCAGTTTTGGCCGATTCTGGCCAGTTTCTTGGACTATTACTCACTGTTTTGGGGGTCCCGAAGTGATTTCCACGATTGACGAACCCCGGGGTGCGTTTATGTGTTGGTCATAAACACTCGCAGTTATTGCGGATTGTGCCTCATTTCGTGGACTATTATTCACTGTTTTTGGGTCCCGGAGTGATTTCCATAATTGACGAACCCCGAGGTGCGTTTACATGTCCGTCGTCAACACTCACAACTTTGGCCAATTCTGACCCGTTTCGTGGACTATTACTCACCATTTTGGGGTCCCGAAGCGATTTCCATAGTTCTTGAACCCCAAGGTGCAATTACATGTCGGTCATCAACACCCGTAGTTTTATCCGATTCTGGCCCGTTTCATGAACTATTACTCACTGTTTTGGGGACCTGGACTAATTCCCACGATTGACGAACCCCGGGGTGCGTTTATGTGTCGGTCATAAACACTTGCAGTTTTGGCCGATTCTGGCCCGTTTCATGGACAATTACTCACTGTTTCGGGGTCCCGGACTTATTTCCATGATTGATGAACCCCGGAGCGCATTTACGTGTCGGTCATAAATACAAATAGTTTTGGCCGATTCTGGCTAGTTTCATGGACTATTACTCACTGTTTTGGGGCCGCGGAGTGATTTCCACGATTGACGAACCCCGGGGTGCGTTTACGTGTCGGTCATCAACACTCGCAGTTTTGGCTGATTCTGGCCTGTTTCATGGACTATTACTGATTGTTTTGGTGTCCCGGACTGATTTCCACGATTGACGAACCCCGGGGTGCGTTTACGTGTCGATCATAAACACTCGCAGTTTTGGTCGATTATGGCCAGTTTCATGGACTATTACTCACTGTTTTGGGGTCCGTGAGTGATTTCCATGACTGACGAATCCCGGGGTGCGTTTACGTGTCGGTCATCAACACCCGTAGTTTTGGCCGATTCTGGCTCGTTTCATGGACTATTATTCACTGTTTTTGGGTCCCGGAGTGATTTCCACGATTGACGAACCCCGAGGTGCGTTTACGTGTCCGTCATCAACACTCACAACTCTAGCCAATTCTGACCCGTTTCGTGGACTATTACTCACCGTTTTGGGGTCCCGGACTTATTTCCACGATTGATGAACCCCGGAGCGCGTTTACGTGTCGGTCATAAATACTCGCAGTTTTGGCCGATTCTGGCCAGTTTCTTGGACTATTACTCACTGTTTTGGGGTCCCGAAGTGATTTCCACGATTGTCGAACCCTGGGGTGCGTTTATGTGTTGGTCATAAACACTCGCAGTTATTGCGGATTCTGCCTCATTTCGTGGACTATTATTCACTGTTTTTGGGTCCCGGAGTGATTTCCATCATTGACGAACCCCGAGGTGCGTTTACATGTCCGTCGTCAACACTCACAACTTTAGCCAATTCTGACCCGTTTCGTGGACTATTACTCACCATTTTGGGGTCCCGAAGCGATTTCCATAGTTCTTGAACCCCAAGGTGCAATTACATGTCGGTCATCAACACCCGTAGTTTTGGCCGATTCTGGCCCGTTTCATGAACTATTACTCACTGTTTTGGGGACCCGGACTAATTCCCACGATTGACGAACCCCGGGGTGCGTTTATGTGTCGGTCATAAACACTTGCAGTTTTGGCCGATTCTGGCCCGTTTCGTGGACAATTACTCACTGTTTCGGGGTCCCGGACTTATTTCCATGATTGATGAACCCCGGAGCGCATTTACGTGTCGGTCATAAATACAAATAGTTTTGGCCGATTCTGGATAGTTTCATGGACTATTACTCACTGTTTTGGGGCCGCGGAGTGATTTCCACGATTGACGAACCCCGGGGTGCGTTTACGTGTCGGTCATCAACACTCGCAGTTTTGGCCGATTCTGGCCTGTTTCATGGACTATTACTGATTGTTTTGGTGTCCCGGACTGATTTCCACGATTGACGAACCCCGGGGTGCGTTTACGTGTCGATCATAAACACTCGCAGTTTTGGTCGATTATGGCCAGTTTCATGGACTATTACTCACTGTTTTGGGGTCCGTGAGTGATTTCCATGACTGACGAATCCCGGGGTGCGTTTACGTGTCGGTCATCAACACCCGTAGTTTTGGCCGATTCTGGCTCGTTTCATGGACTATTATTCACTGTTTTTGGGTCCCGGAGTGATTTCCACGATTGACGAACCCCGAGGTGCGTTTACGTGTCCGTCGTCAACACTCACAACTCTGGCCAATTCTGACCCGTTTCGTGGACTATTACTCACCGTTTTGGGGTCCCGAACTTATTTCCACGATTGATGAACCCCGGAGCGCGTTTACGTGTCGGTCATAAATACTCGCAGTTTTGGCCGATTCTGGCCAGTTTCTTGGACTATTACTCACTATTTTGGGGGTCCCGAAGTGATTTCCACGATTGACGAACCCCGGGGTGCGTTTATGTGTTGGTCATAAACACTCGAAGTTATTGCGGATTCTGCCTCATTTCGTGGACTATTATTCACTGTTTTTGGGTCCCGGAGTGATTTCCATAATTGACGAACCCGAGGTGCGTTTACATGTCCGTCGTCAACACTCACAACTTTGGCCAATTCTGACCCGTTTCGTGGACTATTACTCACCATTTTGGGGTCCCGAAGCGATTTCCATAGTTCTTGAACCCCAAGGTGCAATTACATGTCGGTCATCAACACCCGTAGTTTTGGCCGATTCTGGCCCGTTTCATGAACTATTACTCACTGTTTTGGGGACCCGGACTAATTCCCACGATTGACGAACCCTGGGGTGCGTTTATGTGTCGGTCATAAACACTTGCAGTTTTGGCCGATTCTGGCCCGTTTCATGGACAATTTACTCACTGTTTCGGGGTCCCGGACTTATTTCCACGATTGATGAACCCCGGAGCGCATTTATGTGTCGGTCATAAATACTCGTAGTTTTGGCCGATTCTGGCTAGTTTCATGGACTATTACTCACTGTTTTGGGGCCGCGGAGTGATTTCCACGATTGACGAACCCCGGGGTGCGTTTACGTGTCGGTCAGCAACACCCGCAGTTTTGGCCGATTCTGGCCTGTTTCATGGACTATTACTGATTGTTTTGGTGTCCCGGACTGATTTCCACGATTGACGAACCCCGGGGTGCGTTTACGTGTCGATCATAAACACTCGCAGTTTTGGTCGATTATGGCCAGTTTCATGGACTATTACTCACTGTTTTGGGGTCCGTGAGTGATTTCCATGACTGACGAATCCCGGGGTGCGTTTACGTGTCGGTCATCAACACCCGTAGTTTTGGCCGATTCTGGCTCGTTTCATGGACTATTATTCACTGTTTTTGGGTCCCGGAGTGATTTCCACGATTGACGAACCCCGAGGTGCGTTTACGTGTCCGTCGTCAACACTCACAACTCTAGCCAATTCTGACCCGTTTCGTGGACTATTACTCACCGTTTTGGGGTCCCGGACTTATTTCCACGATTGATGAACCCCGGAGCGCGTTTACGTGTCGGTCATAAATACTCGCAGTTTTGGCCGATTCTGGCCAGTTTCTTGGACTATTACTCACTGTTTTGGGGTCCCGAAGTGATTTCCACGATTGTCGAACCCTGGGGTGCGTTTATGTGTTGGTCATAAACACTCGCAGTTATTGCGGATTCTGCCTCATTTCGTGGACTATTATTCACTGTTTTTGGGTCCCGGAGTGATTTCCATCATTGACGAACCCCGAGGTGCGTTTACATGTCCGTCGTCAACACTCACAACTTTAGCCAATTCTGACCCGTTTCGTGGACTATTACTCACCATTTTGGGGTCCCGAAGCGATTTCCATAGTTCTTGAACCCCAAGGTGCAATTACATGTCGGTCATCAACACCCGTAGTTTTGGCCGATTCTGGCCCGTTTCATGAACTATTACTCACTGTTTTGGGGACCCGGACTAATTCCCACGATTGACGAACCCCGGGGTGCGTTTATGTGTCGGTCATAAACACTTGCAGTTTTGGCCGATTCTGGCCCGTTTCGTGGACAATTACTCACTGTTTCGGGGTCCCGGACTTATTTCCATGATTGATGAACCCCGGAGCGCATTTACGTGTCGGTCATAAATACAAATAGTTTTGGCCGATTCTGGATAGTTTCATGGACTATTACTCACTGTTTTGGGGCCGCGGAGTGATTTCCACGATTGACGAACCCCGGGGTGCGTTTACGTGTCGGTCATCAACACTCGCAGTTTTGGCCGATTCTGGCCTGTTTCATGGACTATTACTGATTGTTTTGGTGTCCCGGACTGATTTCCACGATTGACGAACCCCGGGGTGCGTTTACGTGTCGATCATAAACACTCGCAGTTTTGGTCGATTATGGCCAGTTTCATGGACTATTACTCACTGTTTTGGGGTCCGTGAGTGATTTCCATGACTGACGAATCCCGGGGTGCGTTTACGTGTCGGTCATCAACACCCGTAGTTTTGGCCGATTCTGGCTCGTTTCATGGACTATTATTCACTGTTTTTGGGTCCCGGAGTGATTTCCACGATTGACGAACCCCGAGGTGCGTTTACGTGTCCGTCGTCAACACTCACAACTCTGGCCAATTCTGACCCGTTTCGTGGACTATTACTCACCGTTTTGGGGTCCCGAACTTATTTCCACGATTGATGAACCCCGGAGCGCGTTTACGTGTCGGTCATAAATACTCGCAGTTTTGGCCGATTCTGGCCAGTTTCTTGGACTATTACTCACTATTTTGGGGGTCCCGAAGTGATTTCCACGATTGACGAACCCCGGGGTGCGTTTATGTGTTGGTCATAAACACTCGAAGTTATTGCGGATTCTGCCTCATTTCGTGGACTATTATTCACTGTTTTTGGGTCCCGGAGTGATTTCCATAATTGACGAACCCGAGGTGCGTTTACATGTCCGTCGTCAACACTCACAACTTTGGCCAATTCTGACCCGTTTCGTGGACTATTACTCACCATTTTGGGGTCCCGAAGCGATTTCCATAGTTCTTGAACCCCAAGGTGCAATTACATGTCGGTCATCAACACCCGTAGTTTTGGCCGATTCTGGCCCGTTTCATGAACTATTACTCACTGTTTTGGGGACCCGGACTAATTCCCACGATTGACGAACCCTGGGGTGCGTTTATGTGTCGGTCATAAACACTTGCAGTTTTGGCCGATTCTGGCCCGTTTCATGGACAATTTACTCACTGTTTCGGGGTCCCGGACTTATTTCCACGATTGATGAACCCCGGAGCGCATTTATGTGTCGGTCATAAATACTCGTAGTTTTGGCCGATTCTGGCTAGTTTCATGGACTATTACTCACTGTTTTGGGGCCGCGGAGTGATTTCCACGATTGACGAACCCCGGGGTGCGTTTACGTGTCGGTCAGCAACACCCGCAGTTTTGGCCGATTCTGGCCTGTTTCATGGACTATTACTGATTGTTTTGGTGTCCCGGACTGATTTCCACGATTGACGAACCCCGGGGTGCGTTTACGTGTCGATCATAAACACTCACAGTTTTGGTCGATTATGGCCAGTTTCATGGACTATTACTCACTGTTTTGGGGTCCGTGAGTGATTTCCATGACTGACGAATCCCGGGGTGCGTTTACGTGTCGGTCATCAACACCCGTAGTTTTGGCCGATTCTGGCTCGTTTCATGGACTATTATTCACTGTTTTTGGGTCCCGGAGTGATTTCCACGATTGACGAACCCCGAGGTGCGTTTACGTGTCCGTCGTCAACACTCACAACTCTGGCCAATTCTGACCCGTTTCGTGGACTATTACTCACCGTTTTGGGGTCCCGGACTTATTTCCACGATTGATGAACCCCGGAGCGCGTTTACGTGTCGGTCATAAATACTCGCAGTTTTGGCCGATTCTGGCCAGTTTCTTGGACTATTACTCACTGTTTTGGGGTCCCGAAGTGATTTCCACGATTGTCGAACCCTGGGGTGCGTTTATGTGTTGGTCATAAACACTCGCAGTTATTGCGGATTCTGCCTCATTTCGTGGACTATTATTCACTGTTTTTGGGTCCCGGAGTGATTTCCATCATTGACGAACCCCGAGGTGCGTTTACATGTCCGTCGTCAACACTCACAACTTTAGCCAATTCTGACCCGTTTCGTGGACTATTACTCACCATTTTGGGGTCCCGAAGCGATTTCCATAGTTCTTGAACCCCAAGGTGCAATTACATGTCGGTCATCAACACCCGTAGTTTTGGCCGATTCTGGCCCGTTTCATGAACTATTACTCACTGTTTTGGGGACCCGGACTAATTCCCACGATTGACGAACCCCGGGGTGCGTTTATGTGTCGGTCATAAACACTTGCAGTTTTGGCCGATTCTGGCCCGTTTCGTGGACAATTACTCACTGTTTCGGGGTCCCGGACTTATTTCCATGATTGATGAACCCCGGAGCGCATTTACGTGTCGGTCATAAATACAAATAGTTTTGGCCGATTCTGGATAGTTTCATGGACTATTACTCACTGTTTTGGGGCCGCGGAGTGATTTCCACGATTGACGAACCCCGGGGTGCGTTTACGTGTCGGTCATCAACACTCGCAGTTTTGGCCGATTCTGGCCTGTTTCATGGACTATTACTGATTGTTTTGGTGTCCCGGACTGATTTCCACGATTGACGAACCCCGGGGTGCGTTTACGTGTCGATCATAAACACTCGCAGTTTTGGTCGATTATGGCCAGTTTCATGGACTATTACTCACTGTTTTGGGGTCCGTGAGTGATTTCCATGACTGACGAATCCCGGGGTGCGTTTACGTGTCGGTCATCAACACCCGTAGTTTTGGCCGATTCTGGCTCGTTTCATGGACTATTATTCACTGTTTTTGGGTCCCGGAGTGATTTCCACGATTGACGAACCCCGAGGTGCGTTTACGTGTCCGTCGTCAACACTCACAACTCTGGCCAATTCTGACCCGTTTCGTGGACTATTACTCACCGTTTTGGGGTCCCGGACTTATTTCCACGATTGATGAACCCCGGAGCGCGTTTACGTGTCGGTCATAAATACTCGCAGTTTTGGCCGATTCTGGCCAGTTTCTTGGACTATTACTCACTGTTTTGGGGTCCCGAAGTGATTTCCACGATTGTCGAACCCTGGGGTGCGTTTATGTGTTGGTCATAAACACTCGCAGTTATTGCGGATTCTGCCTCATTTCGTGGACTATTATTCACTGTTTTTGGGTCCCGGAGTGATTTCCATCATTGACGAACCCCGAGGTGCGTTTACATGTCCGTCGTCAACACTCACAACTTTAGCCAATTCTGACCCGTTTCGTGGACTATTACTCACCATTTTGGGGTCCCGAAGCGATTTCCATAGTTCTTGAACCCCAAGGTGCAATTACATGTCGGTCATCAACACCCGTAGTTTTGGCCGATTCTGGCCCGTTTCATGAACTATTACTCACTGTTTTGGGGACCCGGACTAATTCCCACGATTGACGAACCCCGGGGTGCGTTTATGTGTCGGTCATAAACACTTGCAGTTTTGGCCGATTCTGGCCCGTTTCGTGGACAATTACTCACTGTTTCGGGGTCCCGGACTTATTTCCATGATTGATGAACCCCGGAGCGCATTTACGTGTCGGTCATAAATACAAATAGTTTTGGCCGATTCTGGATAGTTTCATGGACTATTACTCACTGTTTTGGGGCCGCGGAGTGATTTCCACGATTGACGAACCCCGGGGTGCGTTTACGTGTCGGTCATCAACACTCGCAGTTTTGGCCGATTCTGGCCTGTTTCATGGACTATTACTGATTGTTTTGGTGTCCCGGACTGATTTCCACGATTGACGAACCCCGGGGTGCGTTTACGTGTCGATCATAAACACTCGCAGTTTTGGTCGATTATGGCCAGTTTCATGGACTATTACTCACTGTTTTGGGGTCCGTGAGTGATTTCCATGACTGACGAATCCCGGGGTGCGTTTACGTGTCGGTCATCAACACCCGTAGTTTTGGCCGATTCTGGCTCGTTTCATGGACTATTATTCACTGTTTTTGGGTCCCGGAGTGATTTCCACGATTGACGAACCCCGAGGTGCGTTTACGTGTCCGTCGTCAACACTCACAACTCTGGCCAATTCTGACCCGTTTCGTGGACTATTACTCACCGTTTTGGGGTCCCGAACTTATTTCCACGATTGATGAACCCCGGAGCGCGTTTACGTGTCGGTCATAAATACTCGCAGTTTTGGCCGATTCTGGCCAGTTTCTTGGACTATTACTCACTATTTTGGGGGTCCCGAAGTGATTTCCACGATTGACGAACCCCGGGGTGCGTTTATGTGTTGGTCATAAACACTCGAAGTTATTGCGGATTCTGCCTCATTTCATGGACTATTATTCACTGTTTTTGGGTCCCGGAGTGATTTCCATAATTGACGAACCCGAGGTGCGTTTACATGTCCGTCGTCAACACTCACAACTTTGGCCAATTCTGACCCGTTTCGTGGACTATTACTCACCATTTTGGGGTCCCGAAGCGATTTCCATAGTTCTTGAACCCCAAGGTGCAATTACATGTCGGTCATCAACACCCGTAGTTTTGGCCGATTCTGGCCCGTTTCATGAACTATTACTCACTGTTTTGGGGACCCGGACTAATTCCCACGATTGACGAACCCTGGGGTGCGTTTATGTGTCGGTCATAAACACTTGCAGTTTTGGCCGATTCTGGCCCGTTTCATGGACAATTTACTCACTGTTTCGGGGTCCCGGACTTATTTCCACGATTGATGAACCCCGGAGCGCATTTATGTGTCGGTCATAAATACTCGTAGTTTTGGCCGATTCTGGCTAGTTTCATGGACTATTACTCACTGTTTTGGGGCCGCGGAGTGATTTCCACGATTGACGAACCCCGGGGTGCGTTTACGTGTCGGTCAGCAACACCCGCAGTTTTGGCCGATTCTGGCCTGTTTCATGGACTATTACTGATTGTTTTGGTGTCCCGGACTGATTTCCACGATTGACGAACCCCGGGGTGCGTTTACGTGTCGATCATAAACACTCACAGTTTTGGTCGATTATGGCCAGTTTCATGGACTATTACTCACTGTTTTGGGGTCCGTGAGTGATTTCCATGACTGACGAATCCCGGGGTGCGTTTACGTGTCGGTCATCAACACCCGTAGTTTTGGCCGATTCTGGCTCGTTTCATGGACTATTATTCACTGTTTTTGGGTCCCGGAGTGATTTCCACGATTGACGAACCCCGAGGTGCGTTTACGTGTCCGTCGTCAACACTCACAACTCTGGCCAATTCTGACCCGTTTCGTGGACTATTACTCACCGTTTTGGGGTCCCGGACTTATTTCCACGATTGATGAACCCCGGAGCGCGTTTACGTGTCGGTCATAAATACTCGCAGTTTTGGCCGATTCTGGCCAGTTTCTTGGACTATTACTCACTGTTTTGGGGTCCCGAAGTGATTTCCACGATTGTCGAACCCTGGGGTGCGTTTATGTGTTCGTCATAAACACTCGTAGTTATTGCGGATTCTGCCTCATTTCGTGGACTATTATTCACTGTTTTTGGGTCCCGGAGTGATTTCCATAATTGACGAACCCCGAGGTGCGTTTACATGTCCGTCATCAACACTCACAACTTTAGCCAATTCTGACACGTTTCATGGACTATTACTCACCATTTTGGGGTCCCGAAGCGATTTCCATAGTTCTTGAACCCCAAGGTGCAATTACATGTCGGTCATCAACACCCGTAGTTTTGGCCGATTCTGGCCCGTTTCATGAACTATTACTCACTGTTTTGGGGACCCGGACTAATTCCCACGATTGACGAACCCCGGGGTGCGTTTATGTGTCGGTCATAAACACTTGCAGTTTTGGCCGATTCTGGCCCGTTTCGTGGACAATTACTCACTGTTTCGGGGTCCCGGACTTATTTCCATGATTGATGAACCCCGGAGCGCATTTACGTGTCGGTCATAAATACAAATAGTTTTGGCCGATTCTGGCTAGTTTCATGGACTATTACTCACTGTTTTGGGGCCGCGGAGTGATTTCCACGATTGACGAACCCCGGGGTGCGTTTACGTGTCGGTCAGCAACACCCGCAGTTTTGGCCGATTCTGGCCTGTTTCATGGACTATTACTGATTGTTTTGGTGTCCCGGACTGATTTCCACGATTGACGAACCCCGGGGTGCGTTTACGTGTCGATCATAAACACTCACAGTTTTGGTCGATTATGGCCAGTTTCATGGACTATTACTCACTGTTTTGGGGTCCGTGAGTGATTTCCATGACTGACGAATCCCGGGGTGCGTTTACGTGTCGGTCATCAACACCCGTAGTTTTGGCCGATTCTGGCTCGTTTCATGGACTATTATTCACTGTTTTTGGGTCCCGGAGTGATTTCCACGATTGACGAACCCCGAGGTGCGTTTACGTGTCCGTCGTCAACACTCACAACTCTGGCCAATTCTGACCCGTTTCGTGGACTATTACTCACCGTTTTGGGGTCCCGGACTTATTTCCACGATTGATGAACCCCGGAGCGCGTTTACGTGTCGGTCATAAATACTCGCAGTTTTGGCCGATTCTGGCCAGTTTCTTGGACTATTACTCACTGTTTTGGGGTCCCGAAGTGATTTCCACGATTGTCGAACCCTGGGGTGCGTTTATGTGTTGGTCATAAACACTCGTAGTTATTGCGGATTCTGCCTCATTTCGTGGACTATTATTCACTGTTTTTGGGTCCCGGAGTGATTTCCATAATTGACGAACCCCGAGGTGCGTTTACATGTCCGTCATCAACACTCACAACTTTAGCCAATTCTGACCCGTTTCATGGACTATTACTCACCATTTTGGGGTCCCGAAGCGATTTCCATAGTTCTTGAACCCCAAGGTGCAATTACATGTCGGTCATCAACACCCGTAGTTTTGGCCGATTCTGGCCCGTTTCATGAACTATTACTCACTGTTTTGGGGACCCGGACTAATTCCCACGATTGACGAACCCCGGGGTGCGTTTATGTGTCGGTCATAAACACTTGCAGTTTTGGCCGATTCTGGCCCGTTTCGTGGACAATTACTCACTGTTTCGGGGTCCCGGACTTATTTCCATGATTGATGAACCCCGGAGCGCATTTACGTGTCGGTCATAAATACAAATAGTTTTGGCCGATTCTGGCTAGTTTCATGGACTATTACTCACTGTTTTGGGGCCGCGGAGTGATTTCCACGATTGACGAACCCCGGGGTGCGTTTACGTGTCGGTCATCAACACCCGCAGTTTTGGCCGATTCTGGCCTGTTTCTTGGACTATTACTGATTGTTTTGGTGTCCCGGACTGATTTCCACGATTGACGAACCCCGGGGTGCGTTTACGTGTCGATCATAAACACTCACAGTTTTGGTCGATTATGGCCAGTTTCATGGACTATTACTCACTGTTTTGGGGTCCGTGAGTGATTTCCATGACTGACGAATCCCGGGGTGCGTTTACGTGTCGGTCATCAACACCCGTAGTTTTGGCCGATTCTGGCTCGTTTCATGGACTATTATTCACTGTTTTTGGGTCCCGGAGTGATTTCCACGATTGACGAACCCCGAGGTGCGTTTACGTGTCCGTCGTCAACACTCACAACTCTGGCCAATTCTGACCCGTTTCGTGGACTATTACTCACCGTTTTGGGGTCCCGGACTTATTTCCACGATTGATGAACCCCGGAGCGCGTTTACGTGTCGGTCATAAATACTCGCAGTTTTGGCCGATTCTGGCCAGTTTCTTGGACTATTACTCACTGTTTTGGGGTCCCGAAGTGATTTCCACGATTGTCGAACCCTGGGGTGCGTTTATGTGTTGGTCATAAACACTCGTAGTTATTGCGGATTCTGCCTCATTTCGTGGACTATTATTCACTGTTTTTGGGTCCCGGAGTGATTTCCATAATTGACGAACCCCGAGGTGCGTTTACATGTCCGTCGTCAACACTCACAACTTTAGCCAATTCTGACCCGTTTCATGGACTATTACTCACCATTTTGGGGTCCCGAAGCGATTTCCATAGTTCTTGAACCCCAAGGTGCAATTACATGTCGGTCATCAACACCCGTAGTTTTGGCCGATTCTGGCCCGTTTCATGAACTATTACTCACTGTTTTGGGGACCCGGACTAATTCCCACGATTGACGAACCCCGGGGTGCGTTTATGTGTCGGTCATAAACACTTGCAGTTTTGGCCGATTCTGGCCCGTTTCGTGGACAATTACTCACTGTTTCGGGGTCCCGGACTTATTTCCATGATTGATGAACCCCGGAGCGCATTTACGTGTCGGTCATAAATACAAATAGTTTTGGCCGATTCTGGCTAGTTTCATGGACTATTACTCACTGTTTTGGGGCCGCGGAGTGATTTCCACGATTGACGAACCCCGGGGTGCGTTTACGTGTCGGTCATCAACACTCGCAGTTTTGGCCGATTCTGGCCTGTTTCATGGACTATTACTGATTGTTTTGGTGTCCCGGATTGATTTCCACGATTGACGAACCCCGGGGTGCGTTTACGTGTCGATCATAAACACTCACAGTTTTGGTCGATTATGGCCAGTTTCATGGACTATTACTCACTGTTTTGGGGTCCGTGAGTGATTTCCATGACTGACGAATCCCGGGGTGCGTTTACGTGTCGGTCATCAACACCCGTAGTTTTGGCCGATTCTGGCTCGTTTCATGGACTATTATTCACTGTTTTTGGGTCCCGGAGTGATTTCCACGATTGACGAACCCCAAGGTGCGTTTACATGTCCGTCGTCAACACTCACAACTCTGGCCAATTCTGACCCGTTTCGTGGACTATCACTCACCATTTTGGGGTCCCGAACTTATTTCCACGATTGATGAACCCCGGAGCGTGTTTACGTGTCGGTCATAAATACTCGCAGTTTTGGCCGATTCTGGCCAGTTTCTTGGACTATTACTCACTGTTTTGGGGGTCCCGAAGTGATTTCCACGATTCACGAACCCCGGGGTGCGTTTATGTGTTGGTCATAAACACTCGAAGTTATTGCGGATTCTGCCTCATTTCGTGGACTATTATTCACTGTTTTTGGGTCCCGGAGTGATTTCCATAATTGACGAACCCGAGGTGCGTTTACATGTCCGTCGTCAACACTCACAACTTTGGCCAATTCTGACCCGTTTCGTGGACTATTGCTCACCATTTTGGGGTCCCGAAGCGATTTCCATAGTTCTTGAACCCCAAGGTGCAATTACATGTCGGTCATCAACACCCGTAGTTTTGGCCGATTCTGGCCCGTTTCATGAACTATTACTCACTGTTTTGGGGACCCGGACTAATTCCCACGATTGACGAACCCTGGGGTGCGTTTATGTGTCGGTCATAAACACTTGCAGTTTTGGCCGATTCTGGCCCGTTTCATGGACAATTTACTCACTGTTTCGGGGTCACGGCCTTATTTCCACGATTGATGAACCCCGGAGCGCATTTATGTGTCGGTCATAAATACTCGTAGTTTTGGCCGATTCTGGCTAGTTTCATGGACTATTACTCACTGTTTTGGGGCCGCGGAGTGATTTCCACGATTGACGAACCCCGGGGTGCGTTTACGTGTCGGTCAGCAACACCCGCAGTTTTGGCCGATTCTGGCCTGTTTCATGGACTATTACTGATTGTTTTGGTGTCCCGGACTGATTTCCACGATTGACGAACCCCGGGGTGCGTTTACGTGTCGATCATAAACACTCACAGTTTTGGTCGATTATGGCCAGTTTCATGGACTATTACTCACTGTTTTGGGGTCCGTGAGTGATTTCCATGACTGACGAATCCCGGGGTGCGTTTACGTGTCGGTCATCAACACCCGTAGTTTTGGCCGATTCTGGCTCGTTTCATGGACTATTATTCACTGTTTTTGGGTCCCGGAGTGATTTCCACGATTGACGAACCCCGAGGTGCGTTTACGTGTCCGTCGTCAACACTCACAACTCTGGCCAATTCTGACCCGTTTCGTGGACTATTACTCACCGTTTTGGGGTCCCGGACTTATTTCCACGATTGATGAACCCCGGAGCGCGTTTACGTGTCGGTCATAAATACTCGCAGTTTTGGCCGATTCTGGCCAGTTTCTTGGACTATTACTCACTGTTTTGGGGTCCCGAAGTGATTTCCACGATTGTCGAACCCTGGGGTGCGTTTATGTGTTGGTCATAAACACTCGTAGTTATTGCGGATTCTGCCTCATTTCGTGGACTATTATTCACTGTTTTTGGGTCCCGGAGTGATTTCCATAATTGACGAACCCCGAGGTGCGTTTACATGTCCGTCGTCAACACTCACAACTTTAGCCAATTCTGACCCGTTTCGTGGACTATTACTCACCATTTTGGGGTCCCGAAGCGATTTCCATAGTTCTTGAACCCCAAGGTGCAATTACATGTCGGTCATCAACACCCGTAGTTTTGGCCGATTCTGGCCCGTTTCATGAACTATTACTCACTGTTTTGGGGACCCGGACTAATTCCCACGATTGACGAACCCCAGGGTGCGTTTATGTGTCGGTCATAAACACTTGCAGTTTTGGCCGATTCTGGCCCGTTTCGTGGACAATTACTCACTGTTTCGGGGTCCCGGACTTATTTCCATGATTGATGAACCCCGGAGCGCATTTACGTGTCGGTCATAAATACAAATAGTTTTGGCCGATTCTGGCTCGTTTCATGGACTATTATTCACTGTTTTTGGGTCCCGGAGTGATTTCCACGATTGACGAACCCCGAGGTGCGTTTACGTGTCCGTCGTCAACACTCACAACTCTGGCCAATTCTGACCCGTTTCGTGGACTATTACTCACCGTTTTGGGGTCCCGGACTTATTTCCACGATTGATGAACCCCGGAGCGCGTTTACGTGTCGGTCATAAATACTCGCAGTTTTGGGCGATTCTGGCCAGTTTCTTGGACTATTACTCACTGTTTTGGGGTCCCGAAGTGATTTCCACGATTGTCGAACCCTGGGGTGCGTTTATGTGTTGGTCATAAACACTCGTAGTTATTGCGGATTCTACCTCATTTCGTGGACTATTATTCACTGTTTTTGGGTCCCGGAGTGATTTCCATAATTGACGAACCCGAGGTGCGTTTACATGTCCGTCGTCAACACTCACAACTTTGGCCAATTCTGACCCGTTTCGTGGACTATTACTCACCATTTTGGGGTCCCGAAGCGATTTCCATAGTTCTTGAACCCCAAGGTGCAATTACATGTCGGTCATCAACACCCGTAGTTTTGGCCGATTCTGGCCCGTTTCATGAACTATTACTCACTGTTTTGGGGACCCGGACTAATTCCCACGATTGACGAACCCTGGGGTGCGTTTATGTGTCGGTCATAAACACTTGCAGTTTTGGCCGATTCTGGCCCGTTTCATGGACAATTTACTCACTGTTTCGGGGTCACGGACTTATTTCCACGATTGATGAACCCCGGAGCGCATTTATGTGTCGGTCATAAATACTCGTAGTTTTGGCCGATTCTGGCTAGTTTCATGGACTATTACTCACTGTTTTGGGGCCGCGGAGTGATTTCCACGATTGACGAACCCCGGGGTGCGTTTACGTGTCGGTCAGCAACACCCGCAGTTTTGGCCGATTCTGGCCTGTTTCATGGACTATTACTGATTGTTTTGGTGTCCCGGACTGATTTCCACGATTGACGAACCCCGGGGTGCGTTTACGTGTCGATCATAAACACTCACAGTTTTGGTCGATTATGGCCAGTTTCATGGACTATTACTCACTGTTTTGGGGTCCGTGAGTGATTTCCATGACTGACGAATCCCGGGGTGCGTTTACGTGTCGGTCATCAACACCCGTAGTTTTGGCCGATTCTGGCTCGTTTCATGGACTATTATTCACTGTTTTTGGGTCCCGGAGTGATTTCCACGATTGACGAACCCCGAGGTGCGTTTACGTGTCCGTCGTCAACACTCACAACTCTGGCCAATTCTGACCCGTTTCGTGGACTATTACTCACCGTTTTGGGGTCCCGGACTTATTTCCACGATTGATGAACCCCGGAGCGCGTTTACGTGTCGGTCATAAATACTCGCAGTTTTGGCCGATTCTGGCCAGTTTCTTGGACTATTACTCACTGTTTTGGGGTCCCGAAGTGATTTCCACGATTGTCGAACCCTGGGGTGCGTTTATGTGTTGGTCATAAACACTCGTAGTTATTGCGGATTCTGCCTCATTTCGTGGACTATTATTCACTGTTTTTGGGTCCCGGAGTGATTTCCATAATTGACGAACCCCGAGGTGCGTTTACATGTCCGTCGTCAACACTCACAACTTTAGCCAATTCTGACCCGTTTCGTGGACTATTACTCACCATTTTGGGGTCCCGAAGCGATTTCCATAGTTCTTGAACCCCAAGGTGCAATTACAAGTCGGTCATCAACACCCGTAGTTTTGGCCGATTCTGGCCCGTTTCATGAACTATTACTCACTGTTTTGGGGACCCGGACTAATTCCCACGATTGACGAACCCCGGGGTGCGTTTATGTGTCGGTCATAAACACTTGCAGTTTTGGCCGATTCTGGCCCGTTTCGTGGACAATTACTCACTGTTTCGGGGTCCCGGACTTATTTCCATGATTGATGAACCCCGGAGCGCATTTACGTGTCGGTCATAAATACAAATAGTTTTGGCCGATTCTGGCTAGTTTCATGGACTATTACTCACTGTTTTGGGGCCGCGGAGTGATTTCCACGATTGACGAACCCCGGGGTGCGTTTACGTGTCGGTCATCAACACTCGCAGTTTTGGCCGATTCTGGCCTGTTTCATGGACTATTACTGATTGTTTTGGTGTCCCGGACTGATTTCCACGATTGACGAACCCCGGGGTGCGTTTACGTGTCGATCATAAACACTCACAGTTTTGGTCGATTATGGCCAGTTTCATGGACTATTACTCACTGTTTTGGGGTCCGTGAGTGATTTCCATGACTGACGAATCCCGGGGTGCGTTTACGTGTCGGTCATCAACACCCGTAGTTTTGGCCGATTCTGGCTCGTTTCATGGACTATTATTCACTGTTTTTGGGTCCCGGAGTGATTTCCACGATTGACGAACCCCGAGGTGCGTTTACATGTCCGTCGTCAACACTCACAACTCTGGCCAATTCTGACCCGTTTCGTGGACTATTACTCACCGTTTTGGGGTCCCGAACTTATTTCCACGATTGATGAACCCCGGAGCGCGTTTACGTGTCGGTCATAAATACTCGCAGTTTTGGCCGATTCTGGCCAGTTTCTTGGACTATTACTCACTGTTTTGGGGGTCCCGAAGTGATTTCCACGATTGACGAACCCCGGGGTGCGTTTATGTGTTGGTCATGAACACTCGCAGTTATTGCGGATTCTGCCTCATTTCGTGGACTATTATTCACTGTTTTTGGGTCCCGGAGTGATTTCCATAATTGACGAACCCGAGGTGCGTTTACATGTCCGTCGTCAACACTCACAACTTTGGCCAATTCTGACCCGTTTCGTGGACTATTACTCACCATTTTGGGGTCCCGAAGCGATTTCCATAGTTCTTGAACCCCAAGGTGCAATTACATGTCGGTCATCAACACCCGTAGTTTTGGCCGATTCTGGCCCGTTTCATGAACTATTACTCACTGTTTTGGGGACCCGGACTAATTCCCACGATTGACGAACCCTGGGGTGCGTTTATGTGTCGGTCATAAACACTTGCAGTTTTGGCCGATTCTGGCCCGTTTCATGGACAATTTACTCACTGTTTCGGGGTCCCGGACTTATTTCCACGATTGATGAACCCCGGAGCGCATTTATGTGTCGGTCATAAATACTCGTAGTTTTGGCCGATTCTGGCTAGTTTCATGGACTATTACTCACTGTTTTGGGGCCGCGGAGTGATTTCCACGATTGACGAACCCCGGGGTGCGTTTACGTGTCGGTCAGCAACACCCGCAGTTTTGGCCGATTCTGGCCTGTTTCATGGACTATTACTGATTGTTTTGGTGTCCCGGACTGATTTCCACGATTGACGAACCCCGGGGTGCGTTTACGTGTCGATCATAAACACTCACAGTTTTGGTCGATTATGGCCAGTTTCATGGACTATTACTCACTGTTTTGGGGTCCGTGAGTGATTTCCATGACTGACGAATCCCGGGGTGCGTTTACGTGTCGGTCATCAACACCCGTAGTTTTGGCCGATTCTGGCTCGTTTCATGGACTATTATTCACTGTTTTGGGGCCGCGGAGTGATTTCCACGATTGACGAACCCCGGGGTGCGTTTACGTGTCGGTCATCAACACTCGCAGTTTTGGCCGATTCTGGCCTGTTTCATGGACTATTACTGATTGTTTTGGTGTCCCGGACTGATTTCCACGATTGACGAACCCCGGGGTGCGTTTACGTGTCGATCATAAACACTCACAGTTTTGGTCGATTATGGCCAGTTTCATGGACTATTACTCACTGTTTTGGGGTCCGTGAGTGATTTCCATGACTGACGAATCCCGGGGTGCGTTTACGTGTCGGTCATCAACACCCGTAGTTTTGGCCGATTCTGGCTCGTTTCATGGACTATTATTCACTGTTTTTGGGTCCCGGAGTGATTTCCACGATTGACGAACCCCGAGGTGCGTTTACATGTCCGTCGTCAACACTCACAACTTTAGCCAATTCTGACCCGTTTCGTGGACTATTACTCACCATTTTGGGGTCCCGAAGCGATTTCCATAGTTCTTGAACCCCAAGGTGCAATTACATGTCGGTCATCAACACCCGTAGTTTTGGCCGATTCTGGCCCGTTTCATGAACTATTACTCACTGTTTTGGGGACCCGGACTAATTCCCACGATTGACGAACCCCAGGGTGCGTTTATGTGTCGGTCATAAACACTTGCAGTTTTGGCCGATTCTGGCCCGTTTCGTGGACAATTACTCACTGTTTCGGGGTCCCGGACTTATTTCCATGATTGATGAACCCCGGAGCGCATTTACGTGTCGGTCATAAATACAAATAGTTTTGGCCGATTCTGGCTAGTTTCATGGACTATTACTCACTGTTTTGGGGCCGCGGAGTGATTTCCACGATTGACGAACCCCGGGGTGCGTTTACGTGTCGGTCATCAACACTCGCAGTTTTGGCCGATTCTGGCCTGTTTCATGGACTATTACTGATTGTTTTGGTGTCCCGGACTGATTTCCACGATTGACGAACCCCGGGGTGCGTTTACGTGTCGATCATAAACACTCGCAGTTTTGGCCGATTATGGCCAGTTTCATGGACTATTACTCACTGTTTTGGGATCCATGAGTGATTTCCATGACTGACGAATCCCGGGGTGCGTTTACGTGTCAGTCATCAACACCCGCAGTTTTGGCCGATTCTGGCTCGTTTCATGGACTATTATTCACTGTTTTTGGGTCCCGGAGTGATTTCCATGATTGACGAACCCCGAGGTGCGTTTACATGTCCGTCGTCAACACTCACAACTCTGGCCAATTCTGACCCGTTTCGTGGACTATTACTCACCGTTTTGGGGTCCCGAACTTATTTCCACGATTGATGAACCCCGGAGCGCGTTTACGTGTCGGTCATAAATACTCGCAGTTTTGGCCGATTCTGGCCAGTTTCTTGGACTATTACTCACTGTTTTGGGGGTCCCGAAGTGATTTCCACGATTGACGAACCCCGGGGTGCGTTTATGTGTTGGTCATAAACACTCGCAGTTATTGCGGATTCTGCCTCATTTCGTGGACTATTATTCACTGTTTTTGGGTCCCGGAGTGATTTCCATAATTGACGAACCCCGAGGTGCGTTTACATGTCCGTCGTCAACACTCACAACTTTGGCCAATTCTGACCCGTTTCGTGGACTATTACTCACCATTTTGGGGTCCCGAAGCGATTTCCATAGTTCTTGAACCCCAAGGTGCAATTACATGTCGGTCATCAACACCCGTAGTTTTGGCCGATTCTGGCCCGTTTCATGAACTATTACTCACTGTTTTGGGGACCCGGACTAATTCCCACGATTGACGAACCCCGGGGTGCGTTTATGTGTCGGTCATAAACACTTGCAGTTTTGGCCGATTCTGGCCCGTTTCATGGACAATTTACTCACTGTTTCGGGGTCCCGGACTTATTTCCACGATTGATGAACCCCGGAGCGCATTTACGTGTCGGTCATAAATACTCGTAGTTTTGGCCGATTCTGGCTAGTTTCATGGACTATTACTCACTGTTTTGGGGCCGCGGAGTGATTTCCACGATTGACGAACCCCGGGGTGCGTTTACGTGTCGGTCAGCAACACCCGCAGTTTTGGCCGATTCTGGCCTGTTTCATGGACTATTACTGATTGTTTTGGTGTCCCGGACTGATTTCCACGATTGACGAACCCCGGGGTGCGTTTACGTGTCGATCATAAACACTCACAGTTTTGGTCGATTATGGCCAGTTTCATGGACTATTACTCACTGTTTTGGGGTCCGTGAGTGATTTCCATGACTGACGAATCCCGGGGTGCGTTTACGTGTCGGTCATCAACACCCGTAGTTTTGGCCGATTCTGGCTCGTTTCATGGACTATTATTCACTGTTTTTGGGTCCCGGAGTGATTTCCACGATTGACGAACCCCGAGGTGCGTTTACGTGTCCGTCGTCAACACTCACAACTCTGGCCAATTCTGACCCGTTTCGTGGACTATTACTCACCGTTTTGGGGTCCCGGACTTATTTCCACGATTGATGAACCCCGGAGCGCGTTTACGTGTCGGTCATAAATACTCGCAGTTTTGGCCGATTCTGGCCAGTTTCTTGGACTATTACTCACTGTTTTGGGGTCCCGAAGTGATTTCCACGATTGTCGAACCCTGGGGTGCGTTTATGTGTTGGTCATAAACACTCGTAGTTATTGCGGATTCTACCTCATTTCGTGGACTATTATTCACTGTTTTTGGGTCCCGGAGTGATTTCCATAATTGACGAACCCCGAGGTGCGTTTACATGTCCGTCGTCAACACTCACAACTTTAGCCAATTCTGACCCGTTTCGTGGACTATTACTCACCATTTTGGGGTCCCGAAGCGATTTCCATAGTTCTTGAACCCCAAGGTGCAATTACATGTCGGTCATCAACACCCGTAGTTTTGGCCGATTCTGGCCCGTTTCATGAACTATTACTCACTGTTTTGGGGACCCGGACTAATTCCCACGATTGACGAACCCCAGGGTGCGTTTATGTGTCGGTCATAAACACTTGCAGTTTTGGCCGATTCTGGCCCGTTTCGTGGACAATTACTCACTGTTTCGGGGTCCCGGACTTATTTCCATGATTGATGAACCCCGGAGCGCATTTACGTGTCGGTCATAAATACAAATAGTTTTGGCCGATTCTGGCTAGTTTCATGGACTATTACTCACTGTTTTGGGGCCGCGGAGTGATTTCCACGATTGACGAACCCCGGGGTGCGTTTACGTGTCGGTCATCAACACTCGCAGTTTTGGCCGATTCTGGCCTGTTTCATGGACTATTACTGATTGTTTTGGTGTCCCGGACTGATTTCCACGATTGACGAACCCCGGGGTGCGTTTACGTGTCGATCATAAACACTCGCAGTTTTGGCCGATTATGGCCAGTTTCATGGACTATTACTCACTGTTTTGGGATCCATGAGTGATTTCCATGACTGACGAATCCCGGGGTGCGTTTACGTGTCAGTCATCAACACCCGCAGTTTTGGCCGATTCTGGCTCGTTTCATGGACTATTATTCACTGTTTTTGGGTCCCGGAGTGATTTCCACGATTGACGAACCCCGAGGTGCGTTTACGTGTCCGTCGTCAACACTCACAACTCTGGCCAATTCTGACCCGTTTCGTGGACTATTACTCACCGTTTTGGGGTCCCGGACTTATTTCCACGATTGATGAACCCCGGAGCGCGTTTACGTGTCGGTCATAAATACTCGCAGTTTTGGCCGATTCTGGCCAGTTTCTTGGACTATTACTCACTGTTTTGGGGTCCCGAAGTGATTTCCACGATTGTCGAACCCTGGGGTGCGTTTATGTGTTGGTCATAAACACTCGTAGTTATTGCGGATTCTACCTCATTTCGTGGACTATTATTCACTGTTTTTGGGTCCCGGAGTGATTTCCATAATTGACGAACCCCGAGGTGCGTTTACATGTCCGTCGTCAACACTCACAACTTTAGCCAATTCTGACCCGTTTCGTGGACTATTACTCACCATTTTGGGGTCCCGAAGCGATTTCCATAGTTCTTGAACCCCAAGGTGCAATTACATGTCGGTCATCAACACCCGTAGTTTTGGCCGATTCTGGCCCGTTTCATGAACTATTACTCACTGTTTTGGGGACCCGGACTAATTCCCACGATTGACGAACCCCAGGGTGCGTTTATGTGTCGGTCATAAACACTTGCAGTTTTGGCCGATTCTGGCCCGTTTCGTGGACAATTACTCACTGTTTCGGGGTCCCGGACTTATTTCCATGATTGATGAACCCCGGAGCGCATTTACGTGTCGGTCATAAATACAAATAGTTTTGGCCGATTCTGGCTAGTTTCATGGACTATTACTCACTGTTTTGGGGCCGCGGAGTGATTTCCACGATTGACGAACCCCGGGGTGCGTTTACGTGTCGGTCATCAACACTCGCAGTTTTGGCCGATTCTGGCCTGTTTCATGGACTATTACTGATTGTTTTGGTGTCCCGGACTGATTTCCACGATTGACGAACCCCGGGGTGCGTTTACGTGTCGATCATAAACACTCGCAGTTTTGGCCGATTATGGCCAGTTTCATGGACTATTACTCACTGTTTTGGGATCCATGAGTGATTTCCATGACTGACGAATCCCGGGGTGCGTTTACGTGTCAGTCATCAACACCCGCAGTTTTGGCCGATTCTGGCTCGTTTCATGGACTATTATTCACTGTTTTTGGGTCCCGGAGTGATTTCCACGATTGACGAACCCCGAGGTGCGTTTACGTGTCCGTCGTCAACACTCACAACTCTGGCCAATTCTGACCCGTTTCGTGGACTATTACTCACCGTTTTGGGGTCCCGGACTTATTTCCACGATTGATGAACCCCGGAGCGCGTTTACGTGTCGGTCATAAATACTCGCAGTTTTGGCCGATTCTGGCCAGTTTCTTGGACTATTACTCACTGTTTTGGGGTCCCGAAGTGATTTCCACGATTGTCGAACCCTGGGGTGCGTTTATGTGTTGGTCATAAACACTCGTAGTTATTGCGGATTCTGCCTCATTTCGTGGACTATTATTCACTGTTTTTGGGTCCCGGAGTGATTTCCATAATTGACGAACCCCGAGGTGCGTTTACATGTCCGTCGTCAACACTCACAACTTTGGCCAATTCTGACCCGTTTCGTGGACTATTACTCACCATTTTGGGGTCCCGAAGCGATTTCCATAGTTCTTGAACCCCAAGGTGCAATTACATGTCGGTCATCAACACCCGTAGTTTTGGCCGATTCTGGCCCGTTTCATGAACTATTACTCACTGTTTTGGGGACCCGGACTAATTCCCACGATTGACGAACCCCAGGGTGCGTTTATGTGTCGGTCATAAACACTTGCAGTTTTGGCCGATTCTGGCCCGTTTCGTGGACAATTACTCACTGTTTCGGGGTCCCGGACTTATTTCCATGATTGATGAACCCCGGAGCGCATTTACGTGTCGGTCATAAATACAAATAGTTTTGGCCGATTCTGGCTAGTTTCATGGACTATTACTCACTGTTTTGGGGCCGCGGAGTGATTTCCACGATTGACGAACCCCGGGGTGCGTTTACGTGTCGGTCATCAACACTCGCAGTTTTGGCCGATTCTGGCCTGTTTCATGGACTATTACTGATTGTTTTGGTGTCCCGGACTGATTTCCACGATTGACGAACCCCGGGGTGCGTTTACGTGTCGATCATAAACACTCGCAGTTTTGGCCGATTATGGCCAGTTTCATGGACTATTACTCACTGTTTTGGGATCCATGAGTGATTTCCATGACTGACGAATCCCGGGGTGCGTTTACGTGTCAGTCATCAACACCCGCAGTTTTGGCCGATTCTGGCTCGTTTCATGGACTATTATTCACTGTTTTTGGGTCCCGGAGTGATTTCCATGATTGACGAACCCCGAGGTGCGTTTACATGTCCGTCGTCAACACTCACAACTCTGGCCAATTCTGACCCGTTTCGTGGACTATTACTCACCGTTTTGGGGTCCCGAACTTATTTCCACGATTGATGAACCCCGGAGCGCGTTTACGTGTCGGTCATAAATACTCGCAGTTTTGGCCGATTCTGGCCAGTTTCTTGGACTATTACTCACTGTTTTGGGGGTCCCGAAGTGATTTCCACGATTGACGAACCCCGGGGTGCGTTTATGTGTTGGTCATAAACACTCGCAGTTATTGCGGATTCTGCCTCATTTCGTGGACTATTATTCACTGTTTTTGGGTCCCGGAGTGATTTCCATAATTGACGAACCCCGAGGTGCGTTTACATGTCCGTCGTCAACACTCACAACTTTGGCCAATTCTGACCCGTTTCGTGGACTATTACTCACCATTTTGGGGTCCCGAAGCGATTTCCATAGTTCTTGAACCCCAAGGTGCAATTACATGTCGGTCATCAACACCCGTAGTTTTGGCCGATTCTGGCCCGTTTCATGAACTATTACTCACTGTTTTGGGGACCCGGACTAATTCCCACGATTGACGAACCCCGGGGTGCGTTTATGTGTCGGTCATAAACACTTGCAGTTTTGGCCGATTCTGGCCCGTTTCATGGACAATTTACTCACTGTTTCGGGGTCCCGGACTTATTTCCACGATTGATGAACCCCGGAGCGCATTTACGTGTCGGTCATAAATACTCGTAGTTTTGGCCGATTCTGGCTAGTTTCATGGACTATTACTCACTGTTTTGGGGCCGCGGAGTGATTTCCACGATTGACGAACCCCGGGGTGCGTTTACGTGTCGGTCAGCAACACCCGCAGTTTTGGCCGATTCTGGCCTGTTTCATGGACTATTACTGATTGTTTTGGTGTCGCGGACTGATTTCCACGATTGACGAACCCCGGGGTGCGTTTACGTGTCGATCATAAACACTCACAGTTTTGGTCGATTATGGCCAGTTTCATGGACTATTACTCACTGTTTTGGGGTCCGTGAGTGATTTCCATGACTGACGAATCCCGGGGTGCGTTTACGTGTCGGTCATCAACACCCGTAGTTTTGGCCGATTCTGGCTCGTTTCATGGACTATTATTCACTGTTTTTGGGTCCCGGAGTGATTTCCACGATTGACGAACCCCGAGGTGCGTTTACGTGTCCGTCGTCAACACTCACAACTCTGGCCAATTCTGACCCGTTTCGTGGACTATTACTCACCGTTTTGGGGTCCCGGACTTATTTCCACGATTGATGAACCCCGGAGCGCGTTTACGTGTCGGTCATAAATACTCGCAGTTTTGGCCGATTCTGGCCAGTTTCTTGGACTATTACTCACTGTTTTGGGGTCCCGAAGTGATTTCCACGATTGTCGAACCCTGGGGTGCGTTTATGTGTTGGTCATAAACACTCGTAGTTATTGCGGATTCTGCCTCATTTCGTGGACTATTATTCACTGTTTTTGGGTCCCGGAGTGATTTCCATAATTGACGAACCCCGAGGTGCGTTTACATGTCCGTCGTCAACACTCACAACTTTAGCCAATTCTGACCCGTTTCATGGACTATTACTCACCATTTTGGGGTCCCGAAGCGATTTCCATAGTTCTTGAACCCCAAGGTGCAATTACATGTCGGTCATCAACACCCGTAGTTTTGGCCGATTCTGGCCCGTTTCATGAACTATTACTCACTGTTTTGGGGACCCGGACTAATTCCCACGATTGACGAACCCCGGGGTGCGTTTATGTGTCGGTCATAAACACTTGCAGTTTTGGCCGATTCTGGCCCGTTTCGTGGACAATTACTCACTGTTTCGGGGTCCCGGACTTATTTCCACGATTGATGAACCCCGGAGCGCATTTACGTGTCGGTCATAAATACAAATAGTTTTGGCCGATTCTGGCTAGTTTCATGGACTATTACTCACTGTTTTGGGGCCGCGGAGTGATTTCCACGATTGACGAACGCCGGGGTGCGTTTACGTGTCGGTCATCAACACCCGCAGTTTTGGCCGATTCTGGCCTGTTTCATGGACTATTACTGATTGTTTTGGTGTCCCGGACTGATTTCCACGATTGACGAACCCCGGGGTGCGTTTACGTGTCGATCATAAACACTCGCAGTTTTCGCCGATTATGGCCAGTTTCACGGACTATTACTCACTGTTTTGGGATCCATGAGTGATTTCCATGACTGACGAATCCCGGGGTGCGTTTACGTGTCAGTCATCAACACCCGCAGTTTTGGCCGATTCTGGCTCGTTTCGTGGACTATTATTCACTGTTTTTGGGTCCCGGAGTGATTTCCATGATTGACGAACCCCGAGGTGCGTTTACATGTCCGTCGTCAACACTCACAACTCTGGCCAATTCTGACCCGTTTCGTGGACTATTACTCACCGTTTTGGGGTCCCGAACTTATTTCCACGATTGATGAACCCCGGAGCGCGTTTACGTGTCGGTCATAAATACTCGCAGTTTTGGCCGATTCTGGCCAGTTTCTTGGACTATTACTCACTGTTTTGGGGGTCCCGAAGTGATTTCCACGATTGACGAACCCCGGGGTGCGTTTATGTGTTGGTCATAAACACTCGCAGTTATTGCGGATTCTGCCTCATTTCGTGGACTATTATTCACTGTTTTTGGGTCCCGGAGTGATTTCCATAATTGACGAACCCGAGGTGCGTTTACATGTCCGTCGTCAACACTCACAACTTTGGCCAATTCTGACCCGTTTCGTGGACTATTACTCACCATTTTGGGGTCCCGAAGCGATTTCCATAGTTCTTGAACCCCAAGGTGCAATTACATGTCGGTCATCAACACCCGTAGTTTTGGCCGATTCTGGCCCGTTTCATGAACTATTACTCACTGTTTTGGGGACCCGGACTAATTCCCACGATTGACGAACCCTGGGGTGCGTTTATGTGTCGGTCATAAACACTTGCAGTTTTGGCCGATTCTGGCCCGTTTCATGGACAATTTACTCACTGTTTCGGCGTCCCGGACTTATTTCCACGATTGATGAACCCCGGAGCGCATTTATGTGTCGGTCATAAATACTCGTAGTTTTGGCCGATTCTGGCTAGTTTCATGGACTATTACTCACTGTTTTGGGGCCGCGGAGTGATTTCCACGATTGACGAACCCCGGGGTGCGTTTACGTGTCGGTCAGCAACACCCGCAGTTTTGGCCGATTCTGGCCTGTTTCATGGACTATTACTGATTGTTTTGGTGTCCCGGACTGATTTCCACGATTGACGAACCCCGGGGTGCGTTTACGTGTCGATCATAAACACTCCCAGTTTTGGTCGATTATGGCCAGTTTCATGGACTATTACTCACTGTTTTGGGGTCCGTGAGTGATTTCCATGACTGACGAATCCCGGGGTGCGTTTACGTGTCGGTCATCAACACCCGTAGTTTTGGCCGACTCTGGCTCGTTTCATGGACTATTATTCACTGTTTTTGGGTCCCGGAGTGATTTCCACGATTGATGAACCCCGAGGTGCGTTTACGTGTCCGTCGTCAACACTCACAACTCTGGCCAATTCTGACCCGTTTCGTGGACTATTACTCACCGTTTTGGGGTCCCGGACTTATTTCCACGATTGATGAACCCCGGAGCGCGTTTACGTGTCGGTCATAAATACTCGCAGTTTTGGCCGATTCTGGCCAGTTTCTTGGACTATTACTCACTGTTTTGGGGTCCCGAAGTGATTTCCACGATTGTCGAACCCTGGGGTGCGTTTATGTGTTGGTCATAAACACTCGTAGTTATTGCGGATTCTACCTCATTTCGTGGACTATTATTCACTGTTTTTGGGTCCCGGAGTGATTTCCATAATTGACGAACCCCGAGGTGCGTTTACATGTCCGTCGTCAACACTCACAACTTTAGCCAATTCTGACCCGTTTCGTGGACTATTACTCACCATTTTGGGGTCCCGAAGCGATTTCCATAGTTCTTGAACCCCAAGGTGCAATTACATGTCGGTCATCAACACCCGTAGTTTTGGCCGATTCTGGCCCGTTTCATGAACTATTACTCACTGTTTTGGGGACCCGGACTAATTCCCACGATTGACGAACCCCAGGGTGCGTTTATGTGTCGGTCATAAACACTTGCAGTTTTGGCCGATTCTGGCCCGTTTCGTGGACAATTACTCACTGTTTCGGGGTCCCGGACTTATTTCCATGATTGATGAACCCCGGAGCGCATTTACGTGTCGATCATAAATACAAATAGTTTTGGCCGATTCTGGCTAGTTTCATGGACTATTACTCACTGTTTTGGGGCCGCGGAGTGATTTCCACGATTGACGAACCCCGGGGTGCGTTTACGTGTCGGTCATCAACACTCGCAGTTTTGGCCGATTCTGGCCTGTTTCATGGACTATTACTGATTGTTTTGGTGTCCCGGACTGATTTCCACGATTGACGAACCCCGGGGTGCGTTTACGTGTCGATCATAAACACTCGCAGTTTTGGCCGATTATGGCCAGTTTCATGGACTATTACTCACTGTTTTGGGATCCATGAGTGATTTCCATGACTGACGAATCCCGGGGTGCGTTTACGTGTCAGTCATCAACACCCGCAGTTTTGGCTGATTCTGGCTCGTTTCATGGACTATTATTCACTGTTTTTGGGTCCCGGAGTGATTTCCATGATTGACGAACCCCGAGGTGCGTTTACATGTCCGTCGTCAACACTCACAACTCTGGCCAATTCTGACCCGTTTCGTGGACTATTACTCACCGTTTTGGGGTCCCGAACTTATTTCCACGATTGATGAACCCCGGAGCGCGTTTACGTGTCGGTCATAAATACTCGCAGTTTTGGCCGATTCTGGCCAGTTTCTTGGACTATTACTCACTGTTTTGGGGGTCCCGAAGTGATTTCCACGATTGACGAACCCCGGGGTGCGTTTATGTGTTGGTCATAAACACTCGCAGTTATTGCGGATTCTGCCTCATTTCGTGGACTATTATTCACTGTTTTTGGGTCCCGGAGTGATTTCCATAATTGACGAACCCCGAGGTGCGTTTACATGTCCGTCGTCAACACTCACAACTTTGGCCAATTCTGACCCGTTTCGTGGACTATTACTCACCATTTTGGGGTCCCGAAGCGATTTCCATAGTTCTTGAACCCCAAGGTGCAATTACATGTCGGTCATCAACACCCGTAGTTTTGGCCGATTCTGGCCCGTTTCATGAACTATTACTCACTGTTTTGGGGACCCGGACTAATTCCCACGATTGACGAACCCCGGGGTGCGTTTATGTGTCGGTCATAAACACTTGCAGTTTTGGCCGATTCTGGCCCGTTTCATGGACAATTTACTCACTGTTTCGGGGTCCCGGACTTATTTCCACGATTGATGAACCCCGGAGCGCATTTACGTGTCGGTCATAAATACTCGTAGTTTTGGCCGATTCTGGCTAGTTTCATGGACTATTACTCACTGTTTTGGGGCCGCGGAGTGATTTCCACGATTGACGAACCCCGGGGTGCGTTTACGTGTCGGTCAGCAACACCCGCAGTTTTGGCCGATTCTGGCCTGTTTCATGGACTATTACTGATTGTTTTGGTGTCCCGGACTGATTTCCACGATTGACGAACCCCGGGGTGCGTTTACGTGTCGATCATAAACACTCACAGTTTTGGTCGATTATGGCCAGTTTCATGGACTATTACTCACTGTTTTGGGGTCCGTGAGTGATTTCCATGACTGACGAATCCCGGGGTGCGTTTACGTGTCGGTCATCAACACCCGTAGTTTTGGCCGATTCTGGCTCGTTTCATGGACTATTATTCACTGTTTTTGGGTCCCGGAGTGATTTCCACGATTGACGAACCCCGAGGTGCGTTTACGTGTCCGTCGTCAACACTCACAACTCTGGCCAATTCTGACCCGTTTCGTGGACTATTACTCACCGTTTTGGGGTCCCGGACTTATTTCCACGATTGATGAACCCCGGAGCGCGTTTACGTGTCGGTCATAAATACTCGCAGTTTTGGCCGATTCTGGCCAGTTTCTTGGACTATTACTCACTGTTTTGGGGTCCCGAAGTGATTTCCACGATTGTCGAACCCTGGGGTGCGTTAATGTGTTGGTCATAAACACTCGCAGTTATTGCGGATTCTGCCTCATTTCGTGGACTATTATTCACTGTTTTTGGGTCCCGGAGTGATTTCCACGATTGACGAACCCCGAGGTGCGTTTACATGTCCGTCGTCAACACTCACAACTTTGGCCAATTCTGACCCGTTTCGTGGACTATTACTCACCATTTTGGGGTCCCGAAGCGATTTCCATAGTTCTTGAACCCCAAGGTGCAATTACATGTCGGTCATCAACACCCGTAGTTTTGGCCGATTCTGGCCCGTTTCATGAACTATTACTCACTGTTTTGGGGACCCGGACTAATTCCCACGATTGACGAACCCCGGGGTGCGTTTATGTGTCGGTCATAAACACTTGCAGTTTTGGCCGATTCTGGCCCGTTTCATGGACAATTTACTCACTGTTTCGGGGTCCCGGACTTATTTCCACGATTGATGAACCCCGGAGCGAATTTACGTGTCGGTCATAAATACTCGTAGTTTTGGCCGATTCTGGCTAGTTTCATGGACTATTACTCACTGTTTTGGGGCCGCGGAGTGATTTCCACGATTGACGAACCCCGGGGTGCGTTTACGTGTCGGTCAGCAACACCCGCAGTTTTGGCCGATTCTGGCTCGTTTCGTGGACTATTATTCACTGTTTTTGGGTCCCGGAGTGATTTCCATAATTGACGAACCCCGAGGTGCGTTTACATGTCCGTCGTCAACACTCACAACTTTGGCCAATTCTGACCCGTTTCGTGGACTATTACTCACCATTTTGGGGTCCCGAAGCGATTTCCATAGTTCTTGAACCCCAAGGTGCAATTACATGTCGGTCATCAACACCCGTAGTTTTGGCCGATTCTGGCCCGTTTCATGAACTATTACTCACTGTTTTGGGGACCCGGACTAATTCCCACGATTGACGAACCCCGGGGTGCGTTTATGTGTCGGTCATAAACACTTGCAGTTTTGGCCGATTCTGGCCCGTTTCATGGACAATTTACTCACTGTTTCGGGGTCCCGGACTTATTTCCACGATTGATGAACCCCGGAGCGAATTTACGTGTCGGTCATAAATACTCGTAGTTTTGGCCGATTCTGGCTAGTTTCATGGACTATTACTCACTGTTTTGGGGCCGCGGAGTGATTTCCACGATTGACGAACCCCGGGGTGCGTTTACGTGTCGGTCAGCAACACCCGCAGTTTTGGCCGATTCTGTCCTGTTTCATGGACTATTACTGATTGTTTTGGTGTCCCAGACTGATTTCCACGATTGACGAACCCCGGGGTGCGTTTACGTGTCGATCATAAACACTCGCAGTTTTGGTCGATTATGGCCAGTTTCATGGACTATTACTCACTGTTTTGGGGTCCGTGAGTGATTTCCATGACTGACGAATCCCGGGGTGCGTTTACGTGTCGGTCATCAACACCCGTAGTTTTGGCCGATTCTGGCTCGTTTCATGGACTATTATTCACTGTTTTTGGGTCCCGGAGTGATTTCCACGATTGACGAACCCCGAGGTGCGTTTACGTGTCCGTCGTCAACACTCACAACTCTGGCCAATTCTGACCCGTTTCGTGGACTATTACTCACCGTTTTGGGGTCCCGGACTTATTTCCACGATTGATGAACCCCGGAGCGCGTTTACGTGTCGGTCATAAATACTCGTAGTTTTGGCCGATTCTGGCTAGTTTCATGGACTATTACTCACTGTTTTGGGGCCGCGGAGTGATTTCCACGATTGACGAACCCCGGGGTGCGTTTACGTGTCGGTCAGCAACACCCGCAGTTTTGGCCGATTCCGTCCTGTTTCATGGACTATTACTGATTGTTTTGGTGTCCCAGACTGATTTCCACGATTGACGAACCCCGGGGTGCGTTTACGTGTCGATCATAAACACTCGCAGTTTTGGCCGATTATGGCCAGTTTCATGGACTATTACTCACTGTTTTGGGATCCATGAGTGATTTCCATGACTGACGAATCCCGGGGTGCGTTTACGTGTCGGTCATCAACACCCGCAGTTTTGGCCGATTCTGGCTCGTTTCGTGGACTATTATTCACTGTTTTTGGGTCCCGGAGTGATTTCCATGATTGACGAACCCCGAGGTGCGTTTACATGTCCGTCGTCAACACTCACAACTCTGGCCAATTCTGACCCGTTTCGTGGACTATTACTCACCGTTTTGGGGTCCCGAACTTATTTCCACGATTGATGAACCCCGGAGCGCGTTTACGTGTCGGTCATAAATACTCGCAGTTTTGGCCGATTCTGGCCAGTTTCTTGGACTATTACTCACTGTTTTGGGGGTCCCGAAGTGATTTCCACGATTGACGAACCCCGGGGTGCGTTTATGTGTTGGTCATAAACACTCGCAGTTATTGCGGATTCTGCCTCATTTCATGGACTATTATTCACTGTTTTTGGGTCCCGGAGTGATTTCCATAATTTACGAACCCCGAGGTGCGTTTACATGTCCGTCGTCAACACTCACAACTTTGGCCAATTCTGACCCGTTTCGTGGACTATTACTCACCATTTTGGGGTCCCGAAGCGATTTCCATAGTTCTTGAACCCCAAGGTGCAATTACATGTCGGTCATCAACACCCGTAGTTTTGGCCGATTCTGGCCCGTTTCATGAACTATTACTCACTGTTTTGGGGACCCGGACTAATTCCCACGATTGACGAACCCCGGGGTGCGTTTATGTGTCGGTCATAAACACTTGCAGTTTTGGCCGATTCTGGCCCGTTTCATGGACAATTTACTCACTGTTTCGGGGTCCCGGACTTATTTCCACGATTGATGAACCCCGGAGCGAATTTACGTGTCGGTCATAAATACTCGTAGTTTTGGCCGATTCTGGCTAGTTTCATGGACTATTACTCACTGTTTTGGGGCCGCGGAGTGATTTCCACGATTGACGAACCCCGGGGTGCGTTTACGTGTCGGTCAGCAACACCCGCAGTTTTGGCCGATTCTGTCCTGTTTCATGGACTATTACTGATTGTTTTGGTGTCCCAGACTGATTTCCACGATTGACGAACCCCGGGGTGCGTTTACGTGTCGATCATAAACACTCGCAGTTTTGGCCGATTATGGCCAGTTTCATGGACTATTACTCACTGTTTTGGGATCCATGAGTGATTTCCATGACTGACGAATCCCGGGGTGCGTTTACGTGTCGGTCATCAACACCCGCAGTTTTGGCCGATTCTGGCTCGTTTCGTGGACTATTATTCACTGTTTTTGGGTCCCGGAGTGATTTCCACGATTGACGAACCCCGAGGTGCGTTTACATGTCCGTCGTCAACACTCACAACTTTGGCCAATTCTGACCCGTTTCGTGGACTATTACTCACCATTTTGGGGTCCCGAAGCGATTTCCATAGTTCTTGAACCCCAAGGTGCAATTACATGTCGGTCATCAACACCCGTAGTTTTGGCCGATTCTGGCCCGTTTCATGAACTATTACTCACTGTTTTGGGGACCCGGACTAATTCCCACGATTGACGAACCCCGGGGTGCGTTTATGTGTCGGTCATAAACACTTGCAGTTTTGGCCGATTCTGGCCCGTTTCATGGACAATTTACTCACTGTTTCGGGGTCCCGGACTTATTTCCACGATTGATGAACCCCGGAGCGAATTTACGTGTCGGTCATAAATACTCGTAGTTTTGGCCGATTCTGGCTAGTTTCATGGACTATTACTCACTGTTTTGGGGCCGCGGAGTGATTTCCACGATTGACGAACCCCGGGGTGCGTTTACGTGTCGGTCAGCAACACCCGCAGTTTTGGCCGATTCTGGCTCGTTTCGTGGACTATTATTCACTGTTTTTGGGTCCCGGAGTGATTTCCATAATTGACGAACCCCGAGGTGCGTTTACATGTCCGTCGTCAACACTCACAACTTTGGCCAATTCTGACCCGTTTCGTGGACTATTACTCACCATTTTGGGGTCCCGAAGCGATTTCCATAGTTCTTGAACCCCAAGGTGCAATTACATGTCGGTCATCAACACCCGTAGTTTTGGCCGATTCTGGCCCGTTTCATGAACTATTACTCACTGTTTTGGGGACCCGGACTAATTCCCACGATTGACGAACCCCGGGGTGCGTTTATGTGTCGGTCATAAACACTTGCAGTTTTGGCCGATTCTGGCCCGTTTCATGGACAATTTACTCACTGTTTCGGGGTCCCGGACTTATTTCCACGATTGATGAACCCCGGAGCGAATTTACGTGTCGGTCATAAATACTCGTAGTTTTGGCCGATTCTGGCTAGTTTCATGGACTATTACTCACTGTTTTGGGGCCGCGGAGTGATTTCCACGATTGACGAACCCCGGGGTGCGTTTACGTGTCGGTCAGCAACACCCGCAGTTTTGGCCGATTCTGTCCTGTTTCATGGACTATTACTGATTGTTTTGGTGTCCCAGACTGATTTCCACGATTGACGAACCCCGGGGTGCGTTTACGTGTCGATCATAAACACTCGCAGTTTTGGTCGATTATGGCCAGTTTCATGGACTATTACTCACTATTTTGGGGTCCGTGAGTGATTTCCATGACTGACGAATCCCGGGGTGCGTTTACGTGTCGGTCATCAACACCCGTAGTTTTGGCCGATTCTGGCTCGTTTCATGGACTATTATTCACTGTTTTTGGGTCCCGGAGTGATTTCCACGATTGACGAACCCCGAGGTGCGTTTACGTGTCCGTCGTCAACACTCACAACTCTGGCCAATTCTGACCCGTTTCGTGGACTATTACTCACCGTTTTGGGGTCCCGGACTTATTTCCACGATTGATGAACCCCGGAGCGCGTTTACGTGTCGGTCATAAATACTCGTAGTTTTGGCCGATTCTGGCTAGTTTCATGGACTATTACTCACTGTTTTGGGGCCGCGGAGTGATTTCCACGATTGACGAACCCCGGGGTGCGTTTACGTGTCGGTCAGCAACACCCGCAGTTTTGGCCGATTCCGTCCTGTTTCATGGACTATTACTGATTGTTTTGGTGTCCCAGACTGATTTCCACGATTGACGAACCCCGGGGTGCGTTTACGTGTCGATCATAAACACTCGCAGTTTTGGCCGATTATGGCCAGTTTCATGGACTATTACTCACTGTTTTGGGATCCATGAGTGATTTCCATGACTGACGAATCCCGGGGTGCGTTTACGTGTCGGTCATCAACACCCGCAGTTTTGGCCGATTCTGGCTCGTTTCGTGGACTATTATTCACTGTTTTTGGGTCCCGGAGTGATTTCCATGATTGACGAACCCCGATGTGCGTTTACATGTCCGTCGTCAACACTCACAACTCTGGCCAATTCTGACCCGTTTCGTGGACTATTACTCACCGTTTTGGGGTCCCGAACTTATTTCCACGATTGATGAACCCCGGAGCGCGTTTACGTGTCGGTCATAAATACTCGCAGTTTTGGCCGATTCTGGCCAGTTTCTTGGACTATTACTCACTGTTTTGGGGGTCCCGAAGTGATTTCCACGATTGACGAACCCTGGGGTGCGTTTATGTGTTGGTCATAAACACTCGCAGTTATTGCGGATTCTGCCTCATTTCATGGACTATTATTCACTGTTTTTGGGTCCCGGAGTGATTTCCATAATTGACGAACCCCGAGGTGCGTTTACATGTCCGTCGTCAACACTCACAACTTTGGCCAATTCTGACCCGTTTCGTGGACTATTACTCACCATTTTGGGGTCCCGAAGCGATTTCCATAGTTCTTGAACCCCAAGGTGCAATTACATGTCGGTCATCAACACCCGTAGTTTTGGCCGATTCTGGCCCGTTTCATGAACTATTACTCACTGTTTTGGGGACCCGGACTAATTCCCACGATTGACGAACCCCGGGGTGCGTTTATGTGTCGGTCATAAACACTTGCAGTTTTGGCCGATTCTGGCCCGTTTCATGGACAATTTACTCACTGTTTCGGGGTCCCGGACTTATTTCCACGATTGATGAACCCCGGAGCGAATTTACGTGTCGGTCATAAATACTCGTAGTTTTGGCCGATTCTGGCTAGTTTCATGGACTATTACTCACTGTTTTGGGGCCGCGGAGTGATTTCCACGATTGACGAACCCCGGGGTGCGTTTACGTGTCGGTCAGCAACACCCGCAGTTTTGGCCGATTCTGTCCTGTTTCATGGACTATTACTGATTGTTTTGGTGTCCCAGACTGATTTCCACGATTGACGAACCCCGGGGTGCGTTTACGTGTCGATCATAAACACTCGCAGTTTTGGTCGATTATGGCCAGTTTCATGGACTATTACTCACTGTTTTGGGGTCCGTGAGTGATTTCCATGACTGACGAATCCCGGGGTGCGTTTACGTGTCGGTCATCAACACCCGTAGTTTTGGCCGATTCTGGCTCGTTTCATGGACTATTATTCACTGTTTTTGGGTCCCGGAGTGATTTCCACGATTGACGAACCCCGAGGTGCGTTTACGTGTCCGTCGTCAACACTCACAACTCTGGCCAATTCTGACCCGTTTCATGGACTATTACTCACCGTTTTGGGGTCCCGGACTTATTTCCACGATTGATGAACCCCGGAGCGCGTTTACGTGTCGGTCATAAATACTCGCAGTTTTGGCCGATTCTGGCCAGTTTCCAGGACTATTACTCACTGTTTTGGGGTCCCGAAGTGATTTCCACGATTGACGAACCCTGGGGTGCGTTTATGTGTTGGTCATAAACACTCGCAGTTATTGCGGATTCTGCCTCATTTCGTGGACTATTATTCACTGTTTTTGGGTCCCGGAGTGATTTCCATAATTGACGAACCCCGAGGTGCGTTTACATGTCCGTCGTCAACACTCACAACTTTGGCCAATTCTGACCCGTTTCGTGGACTATTACTCACCATTTTGGGGTCCTGAAGCGATTTCCATAGTTCTTGAACCCCAAGGTGCAATTACATGTCGGTCATCAACACCCGTAGTTTTGGCCGATTCTGGCCCGTTTCATGAACTATTACTCACTGTTTTGGGGACCCGGACTAATTCCCACGATTGACGAACCCCGGGGTGCCTTTATGTGTCGGTCATAAACACTTGCAGTTTTGGCCGATTCTGGCCCGTTTCGTGGACAATTACTCACTGTTTCGGGGTCCCGGACTTATTTCCACGATTGATGAACCCCGGAGCGCATTTACGTGTCGGTCATAAATACAAATAGTTTTGGCCGATTCTGGCTAGTTTCATGGACTATTACTCACTGTTTTGGGGCCGCGGAGTGATTTCCACGATTGACGAACCCCGGGGTGCGTTTACGTGTCGGTCATCAACACTCGCAGTTTTGGCCGATTCTGGCCTGTTTCATGGACTATTACTGATTGTTTTGGTGTCCCGGACTGATTTCCACGATTGACGAACCCCGGGGTGCGTTTACGTGTCGATCATAAACACTCGCAGTTTTGGCCGATTATGGCCAGTTTCATGGACTATTACTCACTGTTTTGGGATCCATGAGTGATTTCCATGACTGACGAATCCCGGGGTGCGTTTACGTGTCGGTCATCAACACCCGCAGTTTTGGCCGATTCTGGCTCGTTTCGTGGACTATTATTCACTGTTTTTGGGTCCCGGAGTGATTTCCACGATTGACGAACCCCGAGGTGCGTTTACATGTCCGTCGTCAACACTCACAACTCTGGCCAATTCTGACCCGTTTCGTGGACTATTACTCACCGTTTTGGGGTCCCGGACTTATTTCCACGATTGATGAACCCCGGAGCGCGTTTACGTGTCGGTCATAAATACTCGCAGTTTTGGCCGATTCTAGCCAGTTTCTTGGACTATTACTCACTGTTTTGGGGTCCCGAAGTGATTTCCACGATTGACGAACCCTGGGGTGCGTTTATGTGTTGGTCATAAACACTCGCAGTTATTGCGGATTCTGCCTCATTGCGTGGACTATTATTCACTGTTTTTGGGTCCCGGAGTGATTTCCATAATTGACGAACCCCGAGGTGCGTTTACATGTCCGTCGTCAACACTCACAACTTTGGCCAATTCTGACCCGTTTCGTGGACTATTACTCACCATTTTGGGGTCCTGAAGCGATTTCCATAGTTCTTGAACCCCAAGGTGCAATTAGATGTCGGTCATCAACACCCGTAGTTTTGGCCGATTCTGGCTCGTTTCATGAACTATCACTCACTGTTTTGGGGACCCGGACTAATTCCCACGATTGACGAACCCCGGGGTGCGTTTATGTGTCGGTCATAAACACTTGCAGTTTTGGCCGATTCTGGCCCGTTTCGTGGACAATTACTCACTGTTTCGGGGTCCCGGACTTATTTCCACGATTGATGAACCCCGGAGCGCATTTACGTGTCGGTCATAAATACAAATAGTTTTGGCCGATTCTGGCTAGTTTCATGGACTATTACTCACTGTTTTGGGGCCGCGGAGTGATTTCCACGATTGACGAACCCCGGGGTGCGTTTACGTGTCGGTCATCAACACTCGCAGTTTTGGCCGATTCTGGCCTGTTTCATGGACTATTACTGATTGTTTTGGTGTCCCGGACTGATTTCCACGATTGACGAACCCCGGGGTGCGTTTACGTGTCGATCATAAACACTCGCAGTTTTGGCCGATTATGGCCAGTTTCATGGACTATTACTCACTGTTTTGGGATCCATGAGTGATTTCCATGACTGACGAATCCCGGGGTGCGTTTACGTGTCGGTCATCAACACCCGCAGTTTTGGCCGATTCTGGCTCGTTTCGTGGACTATTATTCACTGTTTTTGGGTCCCGGAGTGATTTCCACGATTGACGAACCCCGAGGTGCGTTTACATGTCCGTCGTCAACACTCACAACTCTGGCCAATTCTGACCCGTTTCGTGGACTATTACTCACCGTTTTGGGGTCCCGAACTTATTTCCACGATTGATGAACCCCGGAGCGCGTTTACGTGTCGGTCATAAATACTCGCAGTTTTGGCCGATTCTGGCCAGTTTCTTGGACTATTACTCACTGTTTTGGGGTCCCGAAGTGATTTCCACGATTGACGAACCCTGGGGTGCGTTTATGTGTTGGTCATAAACACTCGCAGTTATTGCGGATTCTGCCTCATTGCGTGGACTATTATTCACTGTTTTTGGGTCCCGGAGTGATTTCCATAATTGACGAACCCCGAGGTGCGTTTACATGTCCGTCGTCAACACTCACAACTTTGGCCAATTCTGACCCGTTTCGTGGACTATTACTCACCATTTTGGGGTCCTGAAGCGATTTCCATAGTTCTTGAACCCCAAGGTGCAATTAGATGTCGGTCATCAACACCCGTAGTTTTGGCCGATTCTGGCTCGTTTCATGAACTATCACTCACTGTTTTGGGGACCCGGACTAATTCCCACGATTGACGAACCCCGGGGTGCGTTTATGTGTCGGTCATAAACACTTGCAGTTTTGGCCGATTCTGGCCCGTTTCGTGGACAATTACTCACTGTTTCGGGGTCCCGGACTTATTTGCACGATTGATGAACCCCGGAGCGCATTTACGTGTCGGTCATAAATACAAATAGTTTTGGCCGATTCTGGCTAGTTTCATGGACTATTACTCACTGTTTTGGGGCCGCGGAGTGATTTCCACGATTGACGAACCCCGGGGTGCGTTTACGTGTCGGTCATCAACACTCGCAGTTTTGGCCGATTCTGGCCTGTTTCATGGACTATTACTGATTGTTTTGGTGTCCCGGACTGATTTCCACGATTGACGAACCCCGGGGTGCGTTTACGTGTCGATCATAAACACTCGCAGTTTTGGCCGATTATGGCCAGTTTCATGGACTATTACTCACTGTTTTGGGATCCATGAGTGATTTCCATGACTGACGAATCCCGGGGTGCGTTTACGTGTCGGTCATCAACACCCGCAGTTTTGGCCGATTCTGGCTCGTTTCGTGGACTATTATTCACTGTTTTTGGGTCCCGGAGTGATTTCCATGATTGACGAACCCCGAGGTGCGTTTACATGTCCGTCGTCAACACTCACAACTCTGGCCAATTCTGACCCGTTTCGTGGACTATTACTCACCGTTTTGGGGTCCCGAACTTATTTCCACGATTGATGAACCCCGGAGCGCGTTTACGTGTCGGTCATAAATACTCGCAGTTTTGGCCGATTCTGGCCAGTTTCTTGGACTATTACTCACTGTTTTGGGGGTCCCGAAGTGATTTCCACGATTGACGAACCCCGGGGTGCGTTTATGTGTTGGTCATAAACACTCGCAGTTATTGCGGATTCTGCCTCATTTCATGGACTATTATTCACTGTTTTTGGGTCCCGGAGTGATTTCCATAATTGACGAACCCCGAGGTGCGTTTACATGTCCGTCGTCAACACTCACAACTTTGGCCAATTCTGACCCGTTTCGTGGACAATTACTCACCATTTTGGGGTCCCGAAGCGATTTCCATAGTTCTTGAACCCCAAGGTGCAATTACATGTCGGTCATCAACACCCGTAGTTTTGGCCGATTCTGGCCCGTTTCATGAACTATTACTCACTGTTTTGGGGACCCGGACTAATTCCCACGATTGACGAACCCCGGGGTGCGTTTATGTGTCGGTCATAAACACTTGCAGTTTTGGCCGATTCTGGCCCGTTTCATGGACAATTTACTCACTGTTTCGGGGTCCCGGACTTATTTCCACGATTGATGAACCCCGGAGCGAATTTACGTGTCGGTCATAAATACTCGTAGTTTTGGCCGATTCTGGCTAGTTTCATGGACTATTACTCACTGTTTTGGGGCCGTGGAGTGATTTCCACGATTGACGAACCCCGGGGTGCGTTTACGTGTCGGTCAGCAACACCCGCAGTTTTGGCCGATTCTGGCCTGTTTCATGGACTATTACTGATTGTTTTGGTGTCCCAGACTGATTTCCACGATTGACGAACCCCGGGGTGCGTTTACGTGTCGATCATAAACACCCGCAGTTTTGGCCGATTCTGGCTCGTTTCGTGGACTATTATTCACTGTTTTTGGGTCCCGGAGTGATTTCCATGATTGACGAACCCCGAGGTGCGGTTACATGTCCGTCGTCAACACTCACAACTCTGGCCAATTCTGACCCGTTTCGTGGACTATTACTCACCGTTTTGGGGTCCCGAACTTATTTCCACGATTGATGAACCCCGGAGCGCGTTTACGTGTCGGTCATAAATACTCGCAGTTTTGGCCGATTCTGGCCAGTTTCTTGGACTATTACTCACTGTTTTGGGGTCCCGAAGTGATTTCCACGATTGACGAACCCTGGGGTGCGTTTATGTGTTGGTCATAAACACTCGTAGTTATTGCGGATTCTGCCTCATTGCGTGGACTATTATTCACTGTTTTTGGGTCCCGGAGTGATTTCCATAATTGACGAACCCCGAGGTGCGTTTACATGTCCGTCGTCAACACTCACAACTTTGGCCAATTCTGACCCGTTTCGTGGACTATTACTCACCATTTTGGGGTCCTGAAGCGATTTCCATAGTTCTTGAACCCCAAGGTGCAATTAGATGTCGGTCATCAACACCCGTAGTTTTGGCCGATTCTGGCCCGTTTCATGAACTATCACTCACTGTTTTGGGGACCCGGACTAATTCCCACGATTGACGAACCCCGGGGTGCGTTTATGTGTCGGTCATAAACACTTGCAGTTTTGGCCGATTCTGGCCCGTTTCGTGGACAATTACTCACTGTTTCGGGGTCCCGGACTTATTTCCACGATTGATGAACCCCGGAGCGCATTTACGTGTCGGTCATAAATACAAATAGTTTTGGCCGATTCTGGCTAGTTTCATGGACTATTACTCACTGTTTTGGGGCCGCGGAGTGATTTCCACGATTGACGAACCCCGGGGTGCGTTTACGTGTCGGTCATCAACACTCGCAGTTTTGGCCGATTCTGGCCTGTTTCATGGACTATTACTGATTGTTTTGGTGTCCCGGACTGATTTCCACGATTGACGAACCCCGGGGTGCGTTTACGTGTCGATCATAAACACTCGCAGTTTTGGCCGATTATGGCCAGTTTCATGGACTATTACTCACTGTTTTGGGATCCATGAGTGATTTCCATGACTGACGAATCCCGGGCTGCGTTTACGTGTCGGTCATCAACACCCGCAGTTTTGGCCGATTCTGGCTCGTTTCGTGGACTATTATTCACTGTTTTTGGGTCCCGGAGTGATTTCCATGATTGACGAACCCCGAGGTGCGTTTACATGTCCGTCGTCAACACTCACAACTCTGGCCAATTCTGACCCGTTTCGTGGACTATTACTCACCGTTTTGGGGTCCCGAACTTATTTCCACGATTGATGAACCCCGGAGCGCGTTTACGTGTCGGTCATAAATACTCGCAGTTTTGGCCGATTCTGGCCAGTTTCTTGGACTATTACTCACTGTTTTGGGGGTCCCGAAGTGATTTCCACGATTGACGAACCCCGGGGTGCCTTTATGTGTTGGTCATAAACACTCGCAGTTATTGCGGATTCTGCCTCATTTCATGGACTATTATTCACTGTTTTTGGGTCCCGGAGTGATTTCCATAATTGACGAACCCCGAGGTGCGTTTACATGTCCGTCGTCAACACTCACAACTTTGGCCAATTCTGACCCGTTTCGTGGACTATTACTCACCATTTTGGGGTCACGAAGCGATTTCCATAGTTCTTGAACCCCAAGGTGCAATTACATGTCGGTCATCAACACCCGTAGTTTTGGCCGATTCTGGCCCGTTTCATGAACTATTACTCACTGTTTTGGGGACCCGGACTAATTCCCACGATTGACGAACCCCGGGGTGCGTTTATGTGTCGGTCATAAACACTTGCAGTTTTGGCCGATTCTGGCCCGTTTCATGGACAATTTACTCACTGTTTCGGGGTCCCGGACTTATTTCCACGATTGATGAACCCCGGAGCGAATTTACGTGTCGGTCATAAATACTCGTAGTTTTGGCCGATTCTGGCTAGTTTCATGGACTATTACTCACTGTTTTGGGGCCGTGGAGTGATTTCCACGATTGACGAACCCCGGGGTGCGTTTACGTGTCGGTCAGCAACACCCGCAGTTTTGGCCGATTCTGGCCTGTTTCATGGACTATTACTGATTGTTTTGGTGTCCCAGACTGATTTCCACGATTGACGAACCCCGGGGTGCGTTTACGTGTCGATCATAAACACTCGCAGTTTTGGTCGATTATGGCCAGTTTCATGGACTATTACTCACTGTTTTGGGGTCCGTGAGTGATTTCCATGACTGACGAATCCCGGGGTGCGTTTACGTGTCGGTCATCAACACCCGCAGTTTTGGCCGATTCTGGCTCGTTTCGTGGACTATTATTCACTGTTTTTGGGTCCCGGAGTGATTTCCATGATTGACGAACCCCGAGGTGCGGTTACATGTCCGTCGTCAACACTCACAACTCTGGCCAATTCTGACCCGTTTCGTGGACTATTACTCACCGTTTTGGGGTCCCGAACTTATTTCCACGATTGATGAACCCCGGAGCGCGTTTACGTGTCGGTCATAAATACTCGCAGTTTTGGCCGATTCTGGCCAGTTTCTTGGACTATTACTCACAGTTTTGGGGGTCCCGAAGTGATTTCCACGATTGACGAACCCCGGGGTGCGTTTATGTGTTGGTCATAAACACTCGCAGTTATTGCGGATTCTGCCTCATTTCGTGGACTATTATTCACTGTTTTTGGGTCCCGGAGTGATTTCCATAATTGACGAACCGCGAGGTGCGTTTACATGTCCGTCGTCAACACTCACAACTTTGGCCAATTCTGACCCGTTTCGTGGACTATTACTCACCATTTTGGGGTCCCGAAGCGATTTCCATAGTTCTTGAACCCCAAGGTGCAATTACATGTCGGTCATCAACACCCGTAGTTTTGGCCGATTCTGGCCCGTTTCATGAACTATTACTCACTGTTTTGGGGACCCGGACTAATTCCCACGATTGACGAACCCCGGGGTGCGTTTATGTGTCGGTCATAAACACTTGCAGTTTTGGCCGATTCTGGCCCGTTTCATGGACAATTTACTCACTGTTTCGGGGTCCCGGACTTATTTCCACGATTGATGAACCCCGGAGCGCATTTACGTGTCGGTCATAAATACTCGTAGTTTTGGCCGATTCTGGCTAGTTTCATGGACTATTACTCACTGTTTTGGGGCCGCGGAGTGATTTCCACGATTGACGAACCCCGGGGTGCGTTTACGTGTCGGTCAGCAACACCCGCAGTTTTGGCCGATTCTGGCCTGTTTCATGGACTATTACTGATTGTTTTGGTGTCCCGGACTGATTTCCACGATTGACGAACCCCGGGGTGCGTTTACGTGTCGATCATAAACACTCGCAGTTTTGGTCGATTATGGCCAGTTTCATGGACTATTACTCACTGTTTTGGGGTCCGTGAGTGATTTCCATGACTGACGAATCCCGGGGTGCGTTTACGTGTCGGTCATCAACACCCGTAGTTTTGGCCGATTCTGGCTCGTTTCACGGACTATTATTCACTGTTTTTGGGTCCCGGAGTGATTTCCACGATTGACGAACCCCGAGGTGCGTTTACGTGTCCGTCGTCAACACTCACAACTCTGGCCAATTCTGACCCGTTTCGTGGACTATTACTCACCGTTTTGGGGTCCCGGACTTATTTCCACGATTGATGAACCCCGGAGCGCGTTTACGTGTCGGTCATAAATACTCGCAGTTTTGGCCGATTCTGGCCAGTTTCTTGGACTATTACTCACTGTTTTGGGGTCCCGAAGTGATTTCCACGATTGACGAACCCTGGGGTGCGTTTATGTGTTGGTCATAAACACTCGCAGTTATTGCGGATTCTGCCTCATTTCGTGGACTATTATTCACTGTTTTTGGGTCCCGGAGTGATTTCCATAATTGACGAACCCCGAGGTGCGTTTACATGTCCGTCGTCAACACTCACAACTTTGGCCAATTCTGACCCGTTTCGTGGACTATTACTCACCATTTTGGGGTCCCGAAGCGATTTCCATAGTTCTTGAACCCCAAGGTGCAATTACATGTCGGTCATCAACACCCGTAGTTTTGGCCGATTCTGGCCCGTTTCATGAACTATTACTCACTGTTTTGGGGACCCGGACTAATTCCCACGATTGACGAACCCCGGGGTGCGTTTATGTGTCGGTCATAAACACTTGCAGTTTTGGCCGATTCTGGCCCGTTTCGTGGACAATTACTCACTGTTTCGGGGTCCCGGACTTATTTCCACGATTGATGAAGCCCGGAGCGCATTTACGTGTCGGTCATAAATACAAATAGTTTTGGCCGATTCTGGCTAGTTTCATGGACTATTACTCACTGTTTTGGGGCCGCGGAGTGATTTCCACGATTGACGAACCCCGGGGTGCGTTTACGTGTCGGTCATCAACACTCGCAGTTTTGGCCGATTCTGGCCTGTTTCATGGACTATTACTGATTGTTTTGGTGTCCCGGACTGATTTCCACGATTGACGAACCCCGGGGTGCGTTTACGTGTCGATCATAAACACTCGCAGTTTTGGCCGATTATGGCCAGTTTCATGGACTATTACTCACTGTTTTGGGATCCATGAGTGATTTCCATGACTGACGAATCCCGGGGTGCGTTTACGTGTCGGTCATCAACACCCGCAGTTTTGGCCGATTCTGGCTCGTTTCGTGGACTATTATTCACTGTTTTTGGGTCCCGGAGTGATTTCCATGATTGACGAACCCCGAGGTGCGGTTACATGTCCGTCGTCAACACTCACAACTCTGGCCAATTCTGACCCGTTTCGTGGACTATTACTCACCGTTTTGGGGTCCCGAACTTATTTCCACGATTGATGAACCCCGGAGCGCGTTTACGTGTCGGTCATAAATACTCGCAGTTTTGGCCGATTCTGGCCAGTTTCTTGGACTATTACTCACTGTTTTGGGGGTCCCGAAGTGATTTCCACGATTGACGAACCCCGGGGTGCGTTTATGTGTTGGTCATAAACACTCGCAGTTATTGCGGATTCTGCCTCATTTCGTGGACTATTATTCACTGTTTTTGGGTCCCGGAGTGATTTCCATAATTGACGAACCGCGAGGTGCGTTTACATGTCCGTCGTCAACACTCACAACTTTGGCCAATTCTGACCCGTTTCGTGGACTATTACTCACCATTTTGGGGTCCCGAAGCGATTTCCATAGTTCTTGAACCCCAAGGTGCAATTACATGTCGGTCATCAACACCCGTAGTTTTGGCCGATTCTGGCCCGTTTCATGAACTATTACTCACTGTTTTGGGGACCCGGACTAATTCCCACGATTGACGAACCCCGGGGTGCGTTTATGTGTCGGTCATAAACACTTGCAGTTTTGGCCGATTCTGGCCCGTTTCATGGACAATTTACTCACTGTTTCGGGGTCCCGGACTTATTTCCACGATTGATGAACCCCGGAGCGCATTTACGTGTCGGTCATAAATACTCGTAGTTTTGGCCGATTCTGGCTAGTTTCATGGACTATTACTCACTGTTTTGGGGCCGCGGAGTGATTTCCACGATGGACGAACCCCGGTGTGCGTTTACGTGTCGGTCAGCAACACCCGCAGTTTTGGCCGATTCTGGCCTGTTTCATGGACTATTACTGATTGTTTTGGTGTCCCGGACTGATTTCCACGATTGACGAACCCCGGGGTGCGTTTACGTGTCGATCATAAACACTCGCAGTTTTGGTCGATTATGGCCAGTTTCATGGACTATTACTCACTGTTTTGGGGTCCGTGAGTGATTTCCATGACTGACGAATCCCGGGGTGCGTTTACGTGTCGGTCATCAACACCCGTAGTTTTGGCCGATTCTGGCTCGCTTCATGGACTATTATTCACTGTTTTTGGGTCCCGGAGTGATTTCCACGATTGACGAACCCCGAGGTGCGTTTACGTGTCCGTCGTCAACACTCACAACTCTGGCCAATTCTGACCCGTTTCGTGGACTATTACTCACCGTTTTGGGGTCCCGGACTTATTTCCACGATTGATGAACCCCGGAGCGCGTTTACGTGTCGGTCATAAATACTCGCAGTTTTGGCCGATTCTGGCCAGTTTCTTGGACTATTACTCACTGTTTTGGGGTCCCGAAGTGATTTCCACGATTGACGAACCCTGGGGTGCGTTTATGTGTTGGTCATAAACACTCGCAGTTATTGCGGATTCTGCCTCATTTCGTGGACTATTATTCACTGTTTTTGGGTCCCGGAGTGATTTCCATAATTGACGAACCCCGAGGTGCGTTTACATGTCCGTCGTCAACACTCACAACTTTGGCCAATTCTGACCCGTTTCGTGGACTATTACTCACCATTTTGGGGTCCCGAAGCGATTTCCATAGTTCTTGAACCCCAAGGTGCAATTACATGTCGGTCATCAACACCCGTAGTTTTGGCCGATTCTGGCCCGTTTCATGAACTATTACTCACTGTTTTGGGGACCCGGACTAATTCCCACGATTGACGAACCCCGGGGTGCGTTTATGTGTCGGTCATAAACACTTGCAGTTTTGGCCGATTCTGGCCCGTTTCGTGGACAATTACTCACTGTTTCGCGGTCCCGGACTTATTTCCACGATTGATGAACCCCGGAGCGCATTTACGTGTCGGTCATAAATACAAATAGTTTTGGCCGATTCTGGCTAGTTTCATGGACTATTACTCACTGTTTTGGGGCCGCGGAGTGATTTCCACGATTGACGAACCCCGGGGTGCGTTTACGTGTCGGTCATCAACACTCGCAGTTTTGGCCGATTCTGGCCTGTTTCATGGACTATTACTGATTGTTTTGGTGTCCCGGACTGATTTCCACGATTGACGAACCCCGGGGTGCGTTTACGTGTCGATCATAAACACTCGCAGTTTTGGCCGATTATGGCCAGTTTCATGGACTATTACTCACTGTTTTGGGATCCATGAGTGATTTCCATGACTGACGAATCCCGGGGTGCGTTTACGTGTCGGTCATCAACACCCGCAGTTTTGGCCGATTCTGGCTCGTTTCGTGGACTATTATTCACTGTTTTTGGGTCCCGGAGTGATTTCCATGATTGACGAACCCCTAGGTGCGTTTACATGTCCGTCGTCAACACTCACAACTTTGGCCAATTCTGCCCCGTTTCGTGGACTATTACTCACCATTTTGGGGTCCCGAAGCGATTTCCATAGTTCTTGAACCCCAAGGTGCAATTACATGTCGGTCATCAACACCCGTAGTTTTGGCCGATTCTGGCCCGTTTCATGAACTATTACTCACTGTTTTGGGGACCCGGACTAATTCCCATGATTGACGAACCCCGGGGTGCGTTTATGTGTCGGTCATAAACACTTGCAGTTTTGGCCGATTCTGGCCCGTTTCATGGACAATTTACTCACTGTTTCGGGGTCCCGGACTTATTTCCACGATTGATGAACCCCGGAGCGCATTTACGTGTCGGTCATAAATACTCGTAGTTTTGGCCGATTCTGGCTAGTTTCATGGACTATTACTCACTGTTTTGGGGCCGCGGAGTGATTTCCACGATTGACGAACCCCGGGGTGCGTTTACGTGTCGGTCAGCAACACCCGCAGTTTTGGCCGATTCTGGCCTGTTTCATGGACTATTACTGATTGTTTTGGTGTCCCGGACTGATTTCCACGATTGACAAACCCCGGGGTGCGTTTACGTGTCGATCATAAACACTCGCAGTTTTGGTCGATTATGGCCAGTTTCATGGACAATTACTCACTGTTTTGGGGTCCGTGAGTGATTTCCATGACTGACGAATCCCGGGGTGCGTTTACGTGTCGGTCATCAACACCCGTAGTTTTGGCCGATTCTGGCTCGTTTCATGGACTATTATTCACTGTTTTTGGGTCCCGGAGTGATTTCCACGATTGACGAACCCCGAGGTGCGTTTACGTGTCCGTCGTCAACACTCACAACTCTAGCCAATTCTGACCCGTTTCGTGGACTATTACTGACCGTTTTGGGGTCCCGGACTTATTTCCACGATTGATGAACCCCGGAGCGCGTTTACGTGTCGGTCATAAATACTCGCAGTTTTGGCCGATTCTGGCCAGTTTCTTGGACTATTACTCACTGTTTTGGGGTCCCGAAGTGATTTCCACGATTGACGAACCCTGGGGTGCGTTTATGTGTTGGTCATAAACACTCGCAGTTATTGCGGATTCTGCCTCATTTCGTGGACTATTATTCACTGTTTTTGGGTCCCGGAGTGATTTCCATAATTGACGAACCCCGAGGTGCGTTTACATGTCCGTCGTCAACACTCACAACTTTGGCCAATTCTGCCCCGTTTCGTGGACTATTACTCACCATTTTGGGGTCCCGAAGCGATTTCCATAGTTCTTGAACCCCAAGGTGCAATTACATGTCGGTCATCAACACCCGTAGTTTTGGCCGATTCTGGCCCGTTTCATGAACTATTACTCACTGTTTTGGGGACCCGGACTAATTCCCATGATTGACGAACCCCGGGGTGCGTTTATGTGTCGGTCATAAACACTTGCAGTTTTGGCCGATTCTGGCCCGTTTCATGGACAATTTACTCACTGTTTCGGGGTCCCGGACTTATTTCCACGATTGATGAACCCCGGAGCGCATTTACGTGTCGGTCATAAATACTCGTAGTTTTGGCCGATTCTGGCTAGTTTCATGGACTATTACTCACTGTTTTGGGGCCGCGGAGTGATTTCCACGATTGACGAACCCCGGGGTGCGTTTACGTGTCGGTCAGCAACACCCGCAGTTTTGGCCGATTCTGGCCTGTTTCATGGACTATTACTGATTGTTTTGGTGTCCCGGACTGATTTCCACGATTGACAAACCCCGGGGTGCGTTTACGTGTCGATCATAAACACTCGCAGTTTTGGTCGATTATGGCCAGTTTCATGGACAATTACTCACTGTTTTGGGGTCCGTGAGTGATTTCCATGACTGACGAATCCCGGGGTGCGTTTACGTGTCGGTCATCAACACCCGTAGTTTTGGCCGATTCTGGCTCGTTTCATGGACTATTATTCACTGTTTTTGGGTCCCGGAGTGATTTCCACGATTGACGAACCCCGAGGTGCGTTTACGTGTCCTTCGTCAACACTCACAACTCTAGCCAATTCTGACCCGTTTCGTGGACTATTACTGACCGTTTTGGGGTCCCGGACTTATTTCCACGATTGATGAACCCCGGAGCGCGTTTACGTGTCGGTCATAAATACTCGCAGTTTTAGCCGATTCTGGCCAGTTTCTTGGACTATTACTCACTGTTTTGGGGCCGCGGAGTGATCTCCACGATTGACGAACCCCGGGGTGCGTTTACGTGTCGGTCATCAACACTCGCAGTTTTGGCCGATTCTGGCCTGTTTCATGGACTATTACTGATTGTTTTGGTGTCCCGGACTGATTTCCACGATTGACGAACCCCGGGGTGCGTTTACGTGTCGATCATAAACACTCGCAGTTTTGGCCGATTATGGCCAGTTTCATGGACTATTACTCACTGTTTTGGGATCCATGAGTGATTTTAATGACTGACGAATCCCGGGGTGCGTTTACGTGTCGGTCATCAACACCCGCAGTTTTGGCCGATTCTGGCTCGTTTCGTGGACTATTATTCACTGTTTTTGGGTCCCGGAGTGATTTCCATGATTGACGAACCCCTAGGTGCGTTTACATGTCCGTCGTCAACACTCACAACTTTGGCCAATTCTGCCCCGTTTCGTGGACTATTACTCACCATTTTGGGGTCCCGAAGCGATTTCCATAGTTCTTGAACCCCAAGGTGCAATTACATGTCGGTCATCAACACCCGTAGTTTTGGCCGATTCTGGCCCGTTTCATGGACTATTATTCACTGTTTTTGGGTCCCGGAGTGATTTCCACGATTGACGAACCCCGAGGTGCGTTTACGTGTCCGTCGTCAACACTCACAACTCTAGCCAATTCTGACCCGTTTCGTGGACTATTACTGACCGTTTTGGGGTCCCGGACTTATTTCCACGATTGATGAACCCCGGAGCGCGTTTACGTGTCGGTCATAAATACTCGCAGTTTTGGCCGATTCTGGCCAGTTTCTTGGACTATTACTCACTGTTTTGGGGTCCCGAAGTGATTTCCACGATTGACGAACCCTGGGGTGCGTTTATGTGTTGGTCATAAACACTCGCAGTTATTGCGGATTCTGCCTCATTTCGTGGACTATTATTCACTGTTTTTGGGTCCCGGAGTGATTTCCATAATTGACGAACCCCGAGGTGCGTTTACATGTCCGTCGTCAACACTCACAACTTTGGCCAATTCTGCCCCGTTTCGTGGACTATTACTCACCATTTTGGGGTCCCGAAGCGATTTCCATAGTTCTTGAACCCCAAGGTGCAATTACATGTCGGTCATCAACACCCGTAGTTTTGGCCGATTCTGGCCCGTTTCATGAACTATTACTCACTGTTTTGGGGACCCGGACTAATTCCCATGATTGACGAACCCCGGGGTGCGTTTATGTGTCGGTCATAAACACTTGCAGTTTTGGCCGATTCTGGCCCGTTTCATGGACAATTTACTCACTGTTTCGGGGTCCCGGACTTATTTCCACGATTGATGAACCCCGGAGCGCATTTACGTGTCGGTCATAAATACTCGTAGTTTTGGCCAATTCTGGCTAGTTTCATGGACTATTACTCACTGTTTTGGGGCCGCGGAGTGATTTCCACGATTGACGAACCCCGGGGTGCGTTTACGTGTCGGTCAGCAACACCCGCAGTTTTGGCCGATTCTGGCCTGTTTCATGGACTATTACTGATTGTTTTGGTGTCCCGGACTGATTTCCACGATTGACAAACCCCGGGGTGCGTTTACGTGTCGATCATAAACACTCGCAGTTTTGGTCGATTATGGCCAGTTTCATGGACAATTACTCACTGTTTTGGGGTCCGTGAGTGATTTCCATGACTGACGAATCCCGGGGTGCGTTTACGTGTCGGTCATCAACACCCGTAGTTTTGGCCGATTCTGGCTCGTTTCATGGACTATTATTCACTGTTTTTGGGTCCCGGAGTGATTTCCACGATTGACGAACCCCGAGGTGCGTTTACGTGTCCTTCGTCAACACTCACAACTCTAGCCAATTCTGACCCGTTTCGTGGACTATTACTGACCGTTTTGGGGTCCCGGACTTATTTCCACGATTGATGAACCCCGGAGCGCGTTTACGTGTCGGTCATAAATACTCGCAGTTTTGGCCGATTCTGGCCAGTTTCTTGGACTATTACTCACTGTTTTGGGGTCCCGAAGTGATTTCCACGATTGTCGAACCCTGGGGTGCGTTTATGTGTTGGTCATAAACACTCGCAGTTATTGCGGATTCTGCCTCATTTCGTGGACTATTATTCACTGTTTTTGGGTCCCGGAGTGATTTCCATAATTGACGAACCCCGAGGTGCGTTTACATGTCCGTCGTCAACACTCACAACTTTGGCCAATTCTGCCCCGTTTCGTGGACTATTACTCACCATTTTGGGGTCCCGAAGCGATTTCCATAGTTCTTGAACCCCAAGGTGCAATTACATGTCGGTCATCAACACCCGTAGTTTTGGCCGATTCTGGCCCGTTTCATGAACTATTACTCACTGTTTTGGGGACCCGGACTAATTCCCATGATTGACGAACCCCGGGGTGCGTTTATGTGTCGGTCATAAACACTTGCAGTTTTGGCCGATTCTGGCCCGTTTCATGGACAATTTACTCACTGTTTCGGGGTCCCGGACTTATTTCCACGATTGATGAACCCCGGAGCGCATTTACGTGTCGGTCATAAATACTCGTAGTTTTGGCCGATTCTGGCTAGTTTCATGGACTATTACTCACTGTTTTGGGGCCGCGGAGTGATTTCCACGATTGACGAACCCCGGGGTGCGTTTACGTGTCGGTCAGCAACACCCGCAGTTTTGGCCGATTCTGGCCTGTTTCATGGACTATTACTGATTGTTTTGGTGTCCCGGACTGATTTCCACGATTGACAAACCCCGGGGTGCGTTTACGTGTCGATCATAAACACTCGCAGTTTTGGTCGATTATGGCCAGTTTCATGGACAATTACTCACTGTTTTGGGGTCCGTGAGTGATTTCCATGACTGACGAATCCCGGGGTGCGTTTACGTGTCGGTCATCAACACCCGTAGTTTTGGCCGATTCTGGCTCGTTTCATGGACTATTATTCACTGTTTTTGGGTCCCGGAGTGATTTCCACGATTGACGAACCCCGAGGTGCGTTTACGTGTCTCTCGTCAACACTCACAACTCTAGCCAATTCTGACCCGTTTCGTGGACTATTACTGACCGTTTTGGGGTCCCGGACTTATTTCCACGATTGATGAACCCCGGAGCGCGTTTACGTGTCGGTCATAAATACTCGCAGTTTTGGCCGATTCTGGCCAGTTTCTTGGACTATTACTCACTGTTTTGGGGTCCCGAAGTGATTTCCACGATTGACGAACCCTGGGGTGCGTTTATGTGTTGGTCATAAACACTCGCAGTTATTGCGGATTCTGCCTCATTTCGTGGACTATTATTCACTGTTTTTGGGTCCCGGAGTGATTTCCATAATTGACGAACCCCGAGGTGCGTTTACATGTCCGTCGTCAACACTCACAACTTTGGCCAATTCTGCCCCGTTTCGTGGACTATTACTCACCATTTTGGGGTCCCGAAGCGATTTCCATAGTTCTTGAACCCCAAGGTGCAATTACATGTCGGTCATCAACACCCGTAGTTTTGGCCGATTCTGGCCCGTTTCATGAACTATTACTCACTGTTTTGGGGACCCGGACTAATTCCCATGATTGACGAACCCCGGGGTGCGTTTATGTGTCGGTCATAAACACTTGCAGTTTTGGCCGATTCTGGCCCGTTTCGTGGACAATTTACTCACTGTTTCGGGGTCCCGGACTTATTTCCACGATTGATGAACCCCGGAGCGCATTTACGTGTCGGTCATAAATACTCGTAGTTTTGGCCGATTCTGGCTAGTTTCATGGACTATTACTCACTGTTTTGGGGCCGCGGAGTGATTTCCACGATTGACGAACCCCGGGGTGCGTTTACGTGTCGGTCAGCAACACCCGCAGTTTTGGCCGATTCTGGCCTGTTTCATGGACTATTACTGATTGTTTTGGTGTCCCGGACTGATTTCCACGATTGACGAACCCCGGGGTGCGTTTACGTGTCGATCATAAACACTCGCAGTTTTGGTCGATTATGGCCAGTTTCATGGACAATTACTCACTGTTTTGGGGTCCGTGAGTGATTTCCATGACTGACGAATCCCGGGGTGCGTTTACGTGTCGGTCATCAACACCCGTAGTTTTGGCCGATTCTGGCTCGTTTCATGGACTATTATTCACTGTTTTTGGGTCCCGGAGTGATTTCCACGATTGACGAACCCCGAGGTGCGTTTACGTGTCCGTCGTCAACACTCACAACTCTAGCCAATTCTGACCCGTTTCGTGGACTATTACTGACCGTTTTGGGGTCCCGGACTTATTTCCACGATTGATGAACCCCGGAGCGCGTTTACGTGTCGGTCATAAATACTCGCAGTTTTGGCCGATTCTGGCCAGTTTCTTGGACTATTACTCACTGTTTTGGGGTCCCGAAGTGATTTCCACGATTGACGAACCCTGGGGTGCGTTTATGTGTTGGTCATAAACACTCGCAGTTATTGCGGATTCTGCCTCATTTCGTGGACTATTATTCACTGTTTTTGGGTCCCGGAGTGATTTCCATAATTGACGAACCCCGAGGTGCGTTTACATGTCCGTCGTCAACACTCACAACTTTGGCCAATTCTGCCCCGTTTCGTGGACTATTACTCACCATTTTGGGGTCCCGAAGCGATTTCCATAGTTCTTGAACCCCAAGGTGCAATTACATGTCGGTCATCAACACCCGTAGTTTTGGCCGATTCTGGCCCGTTTCATGAACTATTACTCACTGTTTTGGGGACCCGGACTAATTCCCATGATTGACGAACCCCGGGGTGCGTTTATGTGTCGGTCATAAACACTTGCAGTTTTGGCCGATTCTGGCCCGTTTCGTGGACAATTTACTCACTGTTTCGGGGTCCCGGACTTATTTCCACGATTGATGAACCCCGGAGCGCATTTACGTGTCGGTCATAAATACTCGTAGTTTTGGCCGATTCTGGCTAGTTTCATGGACTATTACTCACTGTTTTGGGGCCGCGGAGTGATTTCCACGATTGACGAACCCCGGGGTGCGTTTACGTGTCGGTCAGCAACACCCGCAGTTTTGGCCGATTCTGGCCTGTTTCATGGACTATTACTGATTGTTTTGGTGTCCCGGACTGATTTCCACGATTGACGAACCCCGGGGTGCGTTTACGTGTCGATCATAAACACTCGCAGTTTTGGTCGATTATGGCCAGTTTCATGGACAATTACTCACTGTTTTGGGGTCCGTGAGTGATTTCCATGACTGACGAATCCCGGGGTGCGTTTACGTGTCGGTCATCAACACCCGTAGTTTTGGCCGATTCTGGCTCGTTTCATGGACTATTATTCACTGTTTTTGGGTCCCGGAGTGATTTCCACGATTGACGAACCCCGAGGTGCGTTTACGTGTCCGTCGTCAACACTCACAACTCTAGCCAATTCTGACCCGTTTCGTGGACTATTACTGACCGTTTTGGGGTCCCGGACTTATTTCCACGATTGATGAACCCCGGAGCGCGTTTACATGTTGGTCATAAATACTCGCAGTTTTGGCCGATTCTGGCCAGTTTCTTGGACTATTACTCACTGTTTTGGGGTCCCGAAGTGATTTCCACGATTGACGAACCCTGGGGTGCGTTTATGTGTTGGTCATAAACACTCGCAGTTATTGCGGATTCTGCCTCATTTCGTGGACTATTATTCACTGTTTTTGGGTCCCGGAGTGATTTCCATAATTGACGAACCCCGAGGTGCGTTTACATGTCCGTCGTCAACACTCACAACTTTGGCCAATTCTGACCCGTTTCGTGGACTATTACTCACCATTTTGGGGTCCCTAAGCGATTTCCATAGTTCTTGAACCCCAAGGTGCAATTACATGTCGGTCATCAACACCCGTAGTTTTGGCCGATTCCGGCCCGTTTCATGAACTATTACTCACTGTTTTGGGGACCCGGACTAATTCCCACGATTGACGAACCCCGGGGTGCGTTTATGTGTCGGTCATAAACACTTGCAGTTTTGGCCGATTCTGGCCCGTTTCGTGGACAATTACTCACTGTTTCGGGGTCCCGGACTTATTTCCACGATTGATGAACCCCGGAGCGCATTTACGTGTCGGTCATAAATACAAATAGTTTTGGCCGATTCTGGCTAGTTTCATGGACTATTACTAACTGTTTTGGGGCCGCGGAGTGATTTCCACGATTGACGAACCCCGGGGTGCGTTTACGTGTCGGTCAGCAACACCCGCAGTTTTGGCCGATTCTGGCCTGTTTCATGGACTATTACTGATTGTTTTGGTGTCCCGGACTGATTTCCACGATTGACGAACCCCGGGGTGCGTTTACGTGTCGATCATAAACACTCGCAGTTTTGGCCGATTATGGCCAGTTTCATGGACTATTACTCACTGTTTTGGGATCCATGAGTGATTTCCATGACTGACGAATCCCGGGGTGCGTTTACGTGTCGGTCATCAACACCCGTAGTTTTGGCCGATTCTGGCTCGTTTCATGGACTATTATTCACTGTTTTTGGGTCCCGGAGTGATTTCCACGATTGACGAACCCCGAGGTGCGTTTACGTGTCCGTCGTCAACACTCACAACTCTGGCCAATTCTGACCCGTTTCGTGGACTATTACTGACCGTTTTGGGGTCCCGGACTTATTTCCACGATTGATGAACCCCGGAGCGCGTTTACGTGTCGGTCATAAATACTCGCAGTTTTGGCCGATTCTGGCCAGTTTCTTGGACTATTACTCACTGTTTTGGGGTCCCGAAGTGATTTCCACGATTGACGAACCCTGGGGTGCGTTTATGTGTTGGTCATAAACACTCGCAGTTATTGCGGATTCTGCCTCATTTCGTGGACTATTATTCACTGTTTTTGGGTCCCGGAGTGATTTCCATAATTGACGAACCCCGAGGTGCGTTTACATGTCCGTCGTCAACACTCACAACTTTGGCCAATTCTGACCCGTTTCGTGGACTATTACTCACCATTTTGGGGTCCCGAAGCGATTTCCATAGTTCTTGAACCCCAAGGTGCAATTACATGTCGGTCATCAACACCCGTAGTTTTGGCCGATTCCGGCCCGTTTCATGAACTATTACTCACTGTTTTGGGGACCCGGACTAATTCCCACGATTGACGAACCCCGGGGTGCGTTTATGTGTCGGTCATAAACACTTGCAGTTTTGGCCGATTCTGGCCCGTTTCGTGGACAATTACTCACTGTTTCGGGGTCCCAGACTTATTTCCACGATTGATGAACCCCGGAGCGCATTTACGTGTCGGTCATAAATACAAATAGTTTTGGCCGATTCTGGCTAGTTTCATGGACTATTACTCACTGTTTTGGGGCCGCGGAGTGATCTCCACGATTGACGAACCCCGGGGTGCGTTTACGTGTCGGCCATCAACACTCGCAGTTTTGGCCGATTCTGGCCTCTTTCATGGACTATTACTGATTGTTTTGGTGTCCCGGACTGATTTCCACGATTGACGAACCCCGGGGTGCGTTTACGTGTCGATCATAAACACTCGCAGTTTTGGCCGATTATGGCCAGTTTCATGGACTATTACTCACTGTTTTGGGATCCATGAGTGATTTCCATGACTGACGAATCCCGGGGTGCGTTTACGTGTCGGTCATCAACACCCGCAGTTTTGGCCGATTCTGGCTCGTTTCGTGGACTATTATTCACTGTTTTTGGGTCCCGGTGTGATTTCCATGATTGACGAACCCCGAGGTGCGTTTACATGTCCGTCGTCAACACTCACAACTCTGGCCAATTCTGACCCGTTTCGTGGACTATTACTCACCGTTTTGGGGTCCCGAACTTATTTCCACGATTGATGAACCCCGGAGCGCGTTTACGTGTCGGTCATAAATACTCGCAGTTTTGGCCGATTCTGGCCAGTTTCTTGGACTATTACTCACTGTTTTGGGGGTCCCGAAGTGATTTCCACGATTGACGAACCCCGGGGTGCGTTTATGTGTCGATCATAAACACTCGCAGTTTTGGCCGATTATGGCCAGTTTCATGGACTATTACTCACTGTTTTGGGATCCATGAGTGATTTCCATGACTGACGAATCCCGGGGTGCGTTTACGTGTCGGTCATCAACACCCGCAGTTTTGGCCGATTCTGGCTCGTTTCGTGGACTATTATTCACTGTTTTTGGGTCCCGGAGTGATTTCCATGATTGACGAACCCCGAGGTGCGTTTACATGTCCGTCATCAACACTCACAACTCTGGCCAATTCTGACCCGTTTCGTGGACTATTACTCACCGTTTTGGGGTCCCGAACTTATTTCCACGATTGATGAACCCCGGAGCGCGTTTACGTGTCGGTCATAAATACTCGCAGTTTTGGCCGATTCTGGCCAGTTTCTTGGACTATTACTCACTGTTTTGGGGGTCCCGAAGTGATTTCCACGATTGACGAACCCCGGGGTGCGTTTATGTGTTGGTCATAAACACTCGCAGTTATTGCGGATTCTGCCTCATTTCGTGGACTATTATTCACTGTTTTTGGGTCCCGGAGTGATTTCCATAATTGACGAACCCCAAGGTGCGTTTACATGTCCGTCGTCAACACTCACAACTTTGGCCAATTCTGACCCGTTTCGTGGACTATTACTCACCATTTTGGGGTCCCGAAGCGATTTCCATAGTTCTTGAACCCCAAGGTGCAATTACATGTCGGTCATCAACACCCGTAGTTTTGGCCGATTCTGGCCCGTTTCATGAACTATTACTCACTGTTTTTGGGGACCCGGACTAATTCCCACGATTGACGAACCCCGTGGTGCGTTTATGTGTCGGTCATAAACACTTGCAGTTTTGGCCGATTCTGGCCCGTTTCATGGACAATTTACTCACTGTTTTGGGGTCCCGGACTTATTTCCACGATTGATGAACCCCGGAGCGCATTTACGTGTCGGTCATAAATACTCGTAGTTTTGGCCGATTCTGGCTAGTTTCATGGACTATTACTAACTGTTTTGGGGCCGCGGAGTGATTTCCACGATTGACGAACCCCGGGGTGCGTTTACGTGTCGGTCAGCAACACCCGCAGTTTTGGCCGATTATGGCCTGTTTCATGGACTATTACTGATTGTTTTGGTGTCCCGGACTGATTTCCACGATTGACGAACCCCGGGGTGCGTTTACGTGTCGATCATAAACACTCGCAGTTTTTGTCAATTATGTCCAGTTTCATGGACTATTACTCACTGTTTTGGGGTCCGTGAGTGATTTCCATGACTGACGAATCCCGGGGTGCGTTTACGTGTCGGTCATCAACACCCGTAGTTTTGGCCGATTCTGGCTCGTTTCATGGACTATTATTCACTGTTTTTGGGTCCCGGAGTGATTTCCACGATTGACGAACCCCGAGGTGCGTTTACGTGTCCGTCGTCAACACTCACAACTCTGGCCAATTCTGACCCGTTTCGTGGACTATTACTCACCGTTTTGGGGTCCCGGACTTATTTCCACGATTGATGAACCCCGAATCGCGTTTACGTGTCGGTCATAAATACTCGCAGTTTTGGCCGATTCTGGCCAGTTTCTTGGACTATTACTCACTGTTTTGGGGTCCCGAAGTGATTTCCACGATTGTCGAACCCTGGGGTGCGTTTATGTGTTGGTCATAAACACTCGCAGTTATTGCGGATTCTGCCTCATTTCGTGGACTATTATTCACTGTTTTTGGGTCCCGGAGTGATTTCCATAATTGACGAACCCCGAGGTGCGTTTACATGTCCGTCGTCAACACTCACAACTTTGGCCAATTCTGACCCGTTTCGTGGACTATTACTCACCATTTTGGGGTCCCGAAGCGATTTCCATAGTTCTTGAACCCCAAGGTGCAATTACATGTCGGTCATCAACACCCGTAGTTTTGGCCGATTCTGGCCCGTTTCATGAACTATTACTCACTGTTTTTGGGGACCCGGACTAATTCCCACGATTGACGAACCCCGGGGTGCGTTTATGTGTCGGTCATAAACACTTGCAGTTTTGGCCGATTCTGGCCCGTTTCATGGACAATTTACTCACTGTTTCGGGGTCCCGGTCTTATTTCCACGATTGATGAACCCCGGAGCGCATTTACGTGTCGGTCATAAATACTCGTAGTTTTGGCCGATTCTGGCTAGTTTCATGGACTATTACTCACTGTTTTGGGGCCGCGGAGTGATTTCCACGATTGACGAACCCCGGGGTGCGTTTACGTGTCGGTCAGCAACACCCGCAGTTTTGGCCGATTATGGCCTGTTTCATGGACTATTACTGATTGTTTTGGTGTCCCGGACTGATTTCCACGATTGACGAACCCCGGGGTGCGTTTACGTGTCGATCATAAACACTCGCAGTTTTGGTCAATTATGGCCAGTTTCATGGACTATTACTCACTGTTTTGGGGTCCGTGAGTGATTTCCATGACTGACGAATCCCGGGGTGCGTTTACGTGTCGGTCATCAACACCCGTAGTTTTGGCCGATTCTGGCTCGTTTCATGGACTATTATTCACTGTTTTTGGGTCCCGGAGTGATTTCCACGATTGACGAACCCCGAGGTGCGTTTACGTGTCCGTCGTCAACACTCACAACTCTGGCCAATTCTGACCCGTTTCGTGGACTATTACTCACCGTTTTGGGGTCCCGGACTTATTTCCACGATTGATGAACCCCGGAGCGCGTTTACGTGTCGGTCATAAATACTCGCAGTTTTGGCCGATTCTGGCCAGTTTCTTGGACTATTACTCACTGTTTTGGGGTCCCAAAGTGATTTCCACGATTGTCGAACCCTGGGGTGCGTTTATGTGTTGGTCATAAACACTCGCAGTTATTGCGGATTCTGCCTCATTTCATGGACTATTATTCACTGTTTTTGGGTCCCGGAGTGATTTCCATAATTGACGAACCCCGAGGTGCGTTTACATGTCCGTCGTCAACACTCACAACTTTGGCCAATTCTGACCCGTTTCGTGGACTATTACTCACCATTTTGGGGTCCCGAAGCGATTTCCATAGTTCTTGAACCCCAAGGTGCAATTACATGTCGGTCATCAACACCCGTAGTTTTGGCCGATTCTGGCCCGTTTCATGAACTATTACTCACTGTTTTTGGGGACCCGGACTAATTCCCACGATTGACGAACCCCGGGGTGCGTTTATGTGTCGGTCATAAACACTTGCAGTTTTGGCCGATTCTGGCCCGTTTCATGGACAATTTACTCACTGTTTCGGGGTCCCGGTCTTATTTCCACGATTGATGAACCCCGGAGCGCATTTACGTGTCGGTCATAAATACTCGTAGTTTTGGCCGATTCTGGCTAGTTTCATGGACTATTACTCACTGTTTTGGGGCCGCGGAGTGATTTCCACGATTGACGAACCCCGGGGTGCGTTTACGTGTCGGTCAGCAACACCCGCAGTTTTGGCCGATTATGGCCTGTTTCATGGACTATTACTGATTGTTTTGGTGTCCCGGACTGATTTCCACGATTGACGAACCCCGGGGTGCGTTTACGTGTCGATCATAAACACTCGCAGTTTTGGTCGATTATGGCCAGTTTCATGGACTATTACTCACTGTTTTGGGGTCCGTGAGTGATTTCCATGACTGACGAATCCCGGGGTGCGTTTACGTGTCGGTCATCAACACCCGTAGTTTTGGCCGATTCTGGCTCGTTTCATGGACTATTATTCACTGTTTTTGGGTCCCGGAGTGATTTCCACGATTGACGAACCCCGAGGTGCGTTTACGTGTCCGTCGTCAACACTCACAACTCTGGCCAATTCTGACCCGTTTCGTGGACTATTACTCACCGTTTTGGGGTCCCGGACTTATTTCCACGATTGATGAACCCCGGAGCGCGTTTACGTGTCGGTCATAAATACTCGCAGTTTTGGCCGATTCTGGCCAGTTTCTTGGACTATTACTCACTGTTTTGGGGTCCCGAAGTGATTTCCACGATTGTCGAACCCTGGGGTGCGTTTATGTGTTGGTCATAAACACTCGCAGTTATTGCGGATTCTGCCTCATTTCATGGACTATTATTCACTGTTTTTGGGTCCCGGAGTGATTTCCATAATTGACGAACCCCGAGGTGCGTTTACATGTCCGTCGTCAACACTCACAACTTTGGCCAATTCTGACCCGTTTCGTGGACTATTACTCACCATTTTGGGGTCCCGAAGCGATTTCCATAGTTCTTGAACCCCAAGGTGCAATTACATGTCGGTCATCAACACCCGTAGTTTTGGCCGATTCTGGCCCGTTTCATGAACTATTACTCACTGTTTTTGGGGACCCGGACTAATTCCCACGATTGACGAACCCCGGGGTGCGTTTATGTGTCGGTCATAAACACTTGCAGTTTTGGCCGATTCTGGCCCGTTTTATGGACAATTTACTCACTGTTTCGGGGTCCCGGTCTTATTTCCACGATTGATGAACCCCGGAGCGCATTTACGTGTCGGTCATAAATACTCGTAGTTTTGGCCGATTCTGGCTAGTTTCATGGACTATTACTCACTGTTTTGGGGCCGCGGAGTGATTTCCACGATTGACGAACCCCGGGGTGCGTTTACGTGTCGGTCAGCAACACCCGCAGTTTTGGCCGATTATGGCCTGTTTCATGGACTATTACTGATTGTTTTGGTGTCCCGGACTGATTTCCACGATTGACGAACCCCGGGGTGCGTTTACGTGTCGATCATAAACACTCGCAGTTTTGGTCGATTATGGCCAGTTTCATGGACTATTACTCACTGTTTTGGGGTCCGTGAGTGATTTCCATGACTGACGAATCCCGGGGTGCGTTTATGTGTCGGTCATCAACACCCGTAGTTTTGGCCGATTCTGGCTCGTTTCATGGACTATTATTCACTGTTTTTGGGTCCCGGAGTGATTTCCACGATTGACGAACCCCGAGGTGCGTTTACGTGTCCGTCGTCAACACTCACAACTCTGGCCAATTCTGACCCGTTTCGTGGACTATTACTCACCGTTTTGGGGTCCCGGACTTATTTCCACGATTGATGAACCCCGGAGCGCGTTTACGTGTCGGTCATAAATACTCGCAGTTTTGGCCGATTCTGGCCAGTTTCTTGGACTATTACTCACTGTTTTGGGGTCCCAAAGTGATTTCCACGATTGTCGAACCCTGGGGTGCGTTTATGTGTTGGTCATAAACACTCGCAGTTATTGCGGATTCTGCCTCATTTCATGGACTATTATTCACTGTTTTTGGGTCCCGGAGTGATTTCCATAATTGACGAACCCCGAGGTGCGTTTACATGTCCGTCGTCAACACTCACAACTTTGGCCAATTCTGACCCGTTTCGTGGACTATTACTCACCATTTTGGGGTCCCGAAGCGATTTCCATAGTTCTTGAACCCCAAGGTGCAATTACATGTCGGTCATCAACACCCGTAGTTTTGGCCGATTCTGGCCCGTTTCATGAACTATTACTCACTGTTTTTGGGGACCCGGACTAATTCCCACGATTGACGAACCCCGGGGTGCGTTTATGTGTCGGTCATAAACACTTGCAGTTTTGGCCGATTCTGGCCCGTTTCATGGACAATTTACTCACTGTTTCGGGGTCCCGGTCTTAATTCCACGATTGATGAACCCCGGAGCGCATTTACGTGTCGGTCATAAATACTCGTAGTTTTGGCCGATTCTGGCTAGTTTCATGGACTATTACTCACTGTTTTGGGGCCGCGGAGTGATTTCCACGATTGACGAACCCCGGGGTGCGTTTACGTGTCGGTCAGCAACACCCGCAGTTTTGGCCGATTATGGCCTGTTTCATGGACTATTACTGATTGTTTTGGTGTCCCGGACTGATTTCCACGATTGACGAACCCCGGGGTGCGTTTACGTGTCGATCATAAACACTCGCAGTTTTGGTCGATTATGGCCAGTTTCATGGACTATTACTCACTGTTTTGGGGTCCGTGAGTGATTTCCATGACTGACGAATCCCGGGGTGCGTTTACGTGTCGGTCATCAACACCCGTAGTTTTGGCCGATTCTGGCTCGTTTCATGGACTATTATTCACTGTTTTTGGGTCCCGGAGTGATTTCCACGATTGACGAACCCCGAGGTGCGTTTACGTGTCCGTCGTCAACACTCACAACTCTGGCCAATTCTGACCCGTTTCGTGGACTATTACTCACCGTTTTGGGGTCCCGGACTTATTTCCACGATTGATGAACCCCGGAGCGCGTTTACGTGTCGGTCATAAATACTCGCAGTTTTGGCCGATTCTGGCCAGTTTCTTGGACTATTACTCACTGTTTTGGGGTCCCGAAGTGATTTCCACGATTGTCGAACCCTGGGGTGCGTTTATGTGTTGGTCATAAACACTCGCAGTTATTGCGGATTCTGCCTCATTTCATGGACTATTATTCACTGTTTTTGGGTCCCGGAGTGATTTCCATAATTGACGAACCCCGAGGTGCGTTTACATGTCCGTCGTCAACACTCACAACTTTGGCCAATTCTGACCCGTTTCGTGGACTATTACTCACCATTTTGGGGTCCCGAAGCGATTTCCATAGTTCTTGAACCCCAAGGTGCAATTACATGTCGGTCATCAACACCCGTAGTTTTGGCCGATTCTGGCCCGTTTCATGAACTATTACTCACTGTTTTTGGGGACCCGGACTAATTCCCACGATTGACGAACCCCGGGGTGCGTTTATGTGTCGGTCATAAACACTTGCAGTTTTGGCCGATTCTGGCCCGTTTTATGGACAATTTACTCACTGTTTCGGGGTCCCGGTCTTATTTCCACGATTGATGAACCCCGGAGCGCATTTACGTGTCGGTCATAAATACTCGTAGTTTTGGCCGATTCTGGCTAGTTTCATGGACTATTACTCACTGTTTTGGGGCCGCGGAGTGATTTCCACGATTGACGAACCCCGGGGTGCGTTTACGTGTCGGTCAGCAACACCCGCAGTTTTGGCCGATTATGGCCTGTTTCATGGACTATTACTGATTGTTTTGGTGTCCCGGACTGATTTCCACGATTGACGAACCCCGGGGTGCGTTTACGTGTCGATCATAAACACTCGCAGTTTTGGTCGATTATGGCCAGTTTCATGGACTATTACTCACTGTTTTGGGGTCCGTGAGTGATTTCCATGACTGACGAATCCCGGGGTGCGTTTATGTGTCGGTCATCAACACCCGTAGTTTTGGCCGATTCTGGCTCGTTTCATGGACTATTATTCACTGTTTTTGGGTCCCGGAGTGATTTCCACGATTGACGAACCCCGAGGTGCGTTTACGTGTCCGTCGTCAACACTCACAACTCTGGCCAATTCTGACCCGTTTCGTGGACTATTACTCACCGTTTTGGGGTCCCGGACTTATTTCCACGATTGATGAACCCCGGAGCGCGTTTACGTGTCGGTCATAAATACTCGCAGTTTTGGCCGATTCTGGCCAGTTTCTTGGACTATTACTCACTGTTTTGGGGTCCCAAAGTGATTTCCACGATTGTCGAACCCTGGGGTGCGTTTATGTGTTGGTCATAAACACTCGCAGTTATTGCGGATTCTGCCTCATTTCATGGACTATTATTCACTGTTTTTGGGTCCCGGAGTGATTTCCATAATTGACGAACCCCGAGGTGCGTTTACATGTCCGTCGTCAACACTCACAACTTTGGCCAATTCTGACCCGTTTCGTGGACTATTACTCACCATTTTGGGGTCCCGAAGCGATTTCCATAGTTCTTGAACCCCAAGGTGCAATTACATGTCGGTCATCAACACCCGTAGTTTTGGCCGATTCTGGCCCGTTTCATGAACTATTACTCACTGTTTTTGGGGACCCGGACTAATTCCCACGATTGACGAACCCCGGGGTGCGTTTATGTGTCGGTCATAAACACTTGCAGTTTTGGCCGATTCTGGCCCGTTTCATGGACAATTTACTCACTGTTTCGGGGTCCCGGTCTTATTTCCACGATTGATGAACCCCGGAGCGCATTTACGTGTCGGTCATAAATACTCGTAGTTTTGGCCGATTCTGGCTAGTTTCATGGACTATTACTCACTGTTTTGGGGCCGCGGAGTGATTTCCACGATTGACGAACCCCGGGGTGCGTTTACGTGTCGGTCAGCAACACCCGCAGTTTTGGCCGATTATGGCCTGTTTCATGGACTATTACTGATTGTTTTGGTGTCCCGGACTGATTTCCACGATTGACGAACCCCGGGGTGCGTTTACGTGTCGATCATAAACACTCGCAGTTTTGGTCGATTATGGCCAGTTTCATGGACTATTACTCACTGTTTTGGGGTCCGTGAGTGATTTCCATGACTGACGAATCCCGGGGTGCGTTTACGTGTCGGTCATCAACACCCGTAGTTTTGGCCGATTCTGGCTCGTTTCATGGACTATTATTCACTGTTTTTGGGTCCCGGAGTGATTTCCACGATTGACGAACCCCGAGGTGCGTTTACGTGTCCGTCGTCAACACTCACAACTCTGGCCAATTCTGACCCGTTTCGTGGACTATTACTCACCGTTTTGGGGTCCCGGACTTATTTCCACGATTGATGAACCCCGGAGCGCGTTTACGTGTCGGTCATAAATACTCGCAGTTTTGGCCGATTCTGGCCAGTTTCTTGGACTATTACTCACTGTTTTGGGGTCCCGAAGTGATTTCCACGATTGTCGAACCCTGGGGTGCGTTTATGTGTTGGTCATAAACACTCGCAGTTATTGCGGATTCTGCCTCATTTCATGGACTATTATTCACTGTTTTTGGGTCCCGGAGTGATTTCCATAATTGACGAACCCCGAGGTGCGTTTACATGTCCGTCGTCAACACTCACAACTTTGGCCAATTCTGACCCGTTTCGTGGACTATTACTCACCATTTTGGGGTCCCGAAGCGATTTCCATAGTTCTTGAACCCCAAGGTGCAATTACATGTCGGTCATCAACACCCGTAGTTTTGGCCGATTCTGGCCCGTTTCATGAACTATTACTCACTGTTTTTGGGGACCCGGACTAATTCCCACGATTGACGAACCCCGGGGTGCGTTTATGTGTCGGTCATAAACACTTGCAGTTTTGGCCGATTCTGGCCCGTTTTATGGACAATTTACTCACTGTTTCGGGGTCCCGGTCTTATTTCCACGATTGATGAACCCCGGAGCGCATTTACGTGTCGGTCATAAATACTCGTAGTTTTGGCCGATTCTGGCTAGTTTCATGGACTATTACTCACTGTTTTGGGGCCGCGGAGTGATTTCCACGATTGACGAACCCCGGGGTGCGTTTACGTGTCGGTCAGCAACACCCGCAGTTTTGGCCGATTATGGCCTGTTTCATGGACTATTACTGATTGTTTTGGTGTCCCGGACTGATTTCCACGATTGACGAACCCCGGGGTGCGTTTACGTGTCGATCATAAACACTCGCAGTTTTGGTCGATTATGGCCAGTTTCATGGACTATTACTCACTGTTTTGGGGTCCGTGAGTGATTTCCATGACTGACGAATCCCGGGGTGCGTTTATGTGTCGGTCATCAACACCCGTAGTTTTGGCCGATTCTGGCTCGTTTCATGGACTATTATTCACTGTTTTTGGGTCCCGGAGTGATTTCCACGATTGACGAACCCCGAGGTGCGTTTACGTGTCCGTCGTCAACACTCACAACTCTGGCCAATTCTGACCCGTTTCGTGGACTATTACTCACCGTTTTGGGGTCCCGGACTTATTTCCACGATTGATGAACCCCGGAGCGCGTTTACGTGTCGGTCATAAATACTCGCAGTTTTGGCCGATTCTGGCCAGTTTCTTGGACTATTACTCACTGTTTTGGGGTCCCGAAGTGATTTCCACGATTGTCGAACCCTGGGGTGCGTTTATGTGTTGGTCATAAACACTCGCAGTTATTGCGGATTCTGCCTCATTTCATGGACTATTATTCACTGTTTTTGGGTCCCGGAGTGATTTCCATAATTGACGAACCCCGAGGTGCGTTTACATGTCCGTCGTCAACACTCACAACTTTGGCCAATTCTGACCCGTTTCGTGGACTATTACTCACCATTTTGGGGTCCCGAAGCGATTTCCATAGTTCTTGAACCCCAAGGTGCAATTACATGTCGGTCATCAACACCCGTAGTTTTGGCCGATTCTGGCCCGTTTCATGAACTATTACTCACTGTTTTTGGGGACCCGGACTAATTCCCACGATTGACGAACCCCGGGGTGCGTTTATGTGTCGGTCATAAACACTTGCAGTTTTGGCCGATTCTGGCCCGTTTCATGGACAATTTACTCACTGTTTCGGGGTCCCGGACTTATTTCCACGATTGATGAACCCCGGAGCGCATTTACGTGTCGGTCATAAATACTCGTAGTTTTGGCCGATTCTGGCTAGTTTCATGGACTATTACTAACTGTTTTGGGGCCGCGGAGTGATTTCCACGATTGACGAACCCCGGGGTGCGTTTACGTGTCGGTCAGCAACACCCGCAGTTTTGGCCGATTATGGCCTGTTTCATGGACTATTACTGATTGTTTTGGTGTCCCGGACTGATTTCCACGATTGACGAACCCCGGGGTGCGTTTACGTGTCGATCATAAACACTCGCAGTTTTGGTCGATTATGGCCAGTTTCATGGACTATTACTCACTGTTTTGGGGTCCGTGAGTGATTTCCATGACTGACGAATCCCGGGGTGCGTTTACGTGTCGGTCATCAACACCCGTAGTTTTGGCCGATTCTGGCTCGTTTCATGGACTATTATTCACTGTTTTTGGGTCCCGGAGTGATTTCCACGATTGACGAACCCCGAGGTGCGCTTACGTGTCCGTCGTCAACACTCACAACTCTGGCCAATTCTGACCCGTTTCGTGGACTATTACTCACCGTTTTGGGGTCCCGGACTTATTTCCACGATTGATGAACCCCGGAGCGCGTTTACGTGTCGGTCATAAATACTCGCAGTTTTGGCCGATTCTGGCCAGTTTCTTGGACTATTACTCACTGTTTTGGGGTCCCGAAGTGATTTCCACGATTGTCGAACCCTGGGGTGCGTTTATGTGTTGGTCATAAACACTCGCAGTTATTGCGGATTCTGCCTCATTTCGTGGACTATTATTCACTGTTTTTGGGTCCCGGAGTGATTTCCATAATTGACGAACCCCGAGGTGCGTTTACATGTCCGTCGTCAACACTCACAACTTTGGCCAATTCTGACCCGTTTCGTGGACTATTACTCACCATTTTGGGGTCCCGAAGCGATTTCCATAGTTCTTGAACCCCAAGGTGCAATTACATGTCGGTCATCAACACCCGTAGTTTTGGCCGATTCTGGCCCGTTTCATGAACTATTACTCACTGTTTTTGGGGACCCGGACTAATTCCCACGATTGACGAACCCCGGGGTGCGTTTATGTGTCGGTCATAAACACTTGCAGTTTTGGCCGATTCTGGCCCGTTTCATGGACAATTTACTCACTGTTTCGGGGTCCCGGACTTATTTCCACGATTGATGAACCCCGCAGCGCATTTACGTGTCGGTCATAAATACTCGTAGTTTTGGCCGATTCTGGCTAGTTTCATGGACTATTACTCACTGTTTTGGGGCCGCGGAGTGATTTCCACGATTGACGAACCCCGGGGTGCGTTTACGTGTCGGTCAGCAACACCCGCAGTTTTGGCCGATTATGGCCTGTTTCATGGACTATTACTGATTGTTTTGGTGTCCCGGACTGATTTCCACGATTGACGAACCCCGGGGTGCGTTTACGTGTCGATCATAAACACTCGCAGTTTTGGTCGATTATGGCCAGTTTCATGGACTATTACTCACTGTTTTGGGGTCCGTGAGTGATTTCCATGACTGACGAATCCCGGGGTGCGTTTACGTGTCGGTCATCAACACCCGTAGTTTTGGCCGATTCTGGCTCGTTTCATGGACTATTATTCACTGTTTTTGGGTCCCGGAGTGATTTCCACGATTGACGAACCCCGAGGTGCGTTTACGTGTCCGTCGTCAACACTCACAACTCTGGCCAATTCTGACCCGTTTCGTGGACTATTACTCACCGTTTTGGGGTCCCGGACTTATTTCCACGATTGATGAACCCCGGAGCGCGTTTACGTGTCGGTCATAAATACTCGCAGTTTTGGCCGATTCTGGCCAGTTTCTTGGACTATTACTCACTGTTTTGGGGTCCCGAAGTGATTTCCACGATTGTCGAACCCTGGGGTGCGTTTATGTGTTGGTCATAAACACTCGCAGTTATTGCGGATTCTGCCTCATTTCATGGACTATTATTCACTGTTTTTGGGTCCCGGAGTGATTTCCATAATTGACGAACCCCGAGGTGCGTTTACATGTCCGTCGTCAACACTCACAACTTTGGCCAATTCTGACCCGTTTCGTGGACTATTACTCACCATTTTGGGGTCCCGAAGCGATTTCCATAGTTCTTGAACCCCAAGGTGCAATTACATGTCGGTCATCAACACCCGTAGTTTTGGCCGATTCTGGCCCGTTTCATGAACTATTACTCACTGTTTTTGGGGACCCGGACTAATTCCCACGATTGACGAACCCCGGGGTGCGTTTATGTGTCGGTCATAAACACTTGCAGTTTTGGCCGATTCTGGCCCGTTTCATGGACAATTTACTCACTGTTTCGGGGTCCCGGACTTATTTCCACGATTGATGAACCCCGGAGCGCATTTACGTGTCGGTCATAAATACTCGTAGTTTTGGCCGATTCTGGCTAGTTTCATGGACTATTACTAACTGTTTTGGGGCCGCGGAGTGATTTCCACGATTGACGAACCCCGGGGTGCGTTTACGTGTCGGTCAGCAACACCCGCAGTTTTGGCCGATTATGGCCTGTTTCATGGACTATTACTGATTGTTTTGGTGTCCCGGACTGATTTCCACGATTGACGAACCCCGGGGTGCGTTTACGTGTCGATCATAAACACTCGCAGTTTTGGTCGATTATGGCCAGTTTCATGGACTATTACTCACTGTTTTGGGGTCCGTGAGTGATTTCCATGACTGACGAATCCCGGGGTGCGTTTACGTGTCGGTCATCAACACCCGTAGTTTTGGCCGATTCTGGCTCGTTTCATGGACTATTATTCACTGTTTTTGGGTCCCGGAGTGATTTCCACGATTGACGAACCCCGAGGTGCGCTTACGTGTCCGTCGTCAACACTCACAACTCTGGCCAATTCTGACCCGTTTCGTGGACTATTACTCACCGTTTTGGGGTCCCGGACTTATTTCCACGATTGATGAACCCCGGAGCGCGTTTACGTGTCGGTCATAAATACTCGCAGTTTTGGCCGATTCTGGCCAGTTTCTTGGACTATTACTCACTGTTTTGGGGTCCCGAAGTGATTTCCACGATTGTCGAACCCTGGGGTGCGTTTATGTGTTGGTCATAAACACTCGCAGTTATTGCGGATTCTGCCTCATTTCGTGGACTATTATTCACTGTTTTTGGGTCCCGGAGTGATTTCCATAATTGACGAACCCCGAGGTGCGTTTACATGTCCGTCGTCAACACTCACAACTTTGGCCAATTCTGACCCGTTTCGTGGACTATTACTCACCATTTTGGGGTCCCGAAGCGATTTCCATAGTTCTTGAACCCCAAGGTGCAATTACATGTCGGTCATCAACACCCGTAGTTTTGGCCGATTCTGGCCCGTTTCATGAACTATTACTCACTGTTTTTGGGGACCCGGACTAATTCCCACGATTGACGAACCCCGGGGTGCGTTTATGTGTCGGTCATAAACACTTGCAGTTTTGGCCGATTCTGGCCCGTTTCATGGACAATTTACTCACTGTTTCGGGGTCCCGGACTTATTTCCACGATTGATGAACCCCGGAGCGCATTTACGTGTCGGTCATAAATACTCGTAGTTTTGGCCGATTCTGGCTAGTTTCATGGACTATTACTCACTGTTTTGGGGCCGCGGAGTGATTTCCACGATTGACGAACCCCGGGGTGCGTTTACGTGTCGGTCAGCAACACCCGCAGTTTTGGCCGATTATGGCCTGTTTCATGGACTATTACTGATTGTTTTGGTGTCCCGGACTGATTTCCACGATTGACGAACCCCGGGGTGCGTTTACGTGTCGATCATAAACACTCGCAGTTTTGGTCGATTATGGCCAGTTTCATGGACTATTACTCACTGTTTTGGGGTCCGTGAGTGATTTCCATGACTGACGAATCCCGGGGTGCGTTTACGTGTCGGTCATCAACACCCGTAGTTTTGGCCGATTCTGGCTCGTTTCATGGACTATTATTCACTGTTTTTGGGTCCCGGAGTGATTTCCACGATTGACGAACCCCGAGGTGCGTTTACGTGTCCGTCGTCAACACTCACAACTCTGGCCAATTCTGACCCGTTTCGTGGACTATTACTCACCGTTTTGGGGTCCCGGACTTATTTCCACGATTGATGAACCCCGGAGCGCGTTTACGTGTCGGTCATAAATACTCGCAGTTTTGGCCGATTCTGGCCAGTTTCTTGGACTATTACTCACTGTTTTGGGGTCCCGAAGTGATTTCCACGATTGTCGAACCCTGGGGTGCGTTTATGTGTTGGTCATAAACACTCGCAGTTATTGCGGATTCTGCCTCATTTCATGGACTATTATTCACTGTTTTTGGGTCCCGGAGTGATTTCCATAATTGACGAACCCCGAGGTGCGTTTACATGTCCGTCGTCAACACTCACAACTTTGGCCAATTCTGACCCGTTTCGTGGACTATTACTCACCATTTTGGGGTCCCGAAGCGATTTCCATAGTTCTTGAACCCCAAGGTGCAATTACATGTCGGTCATCAACACCCGTAGTTTTGGCCGATTCTGGCCCGTTTCATGAACTATTACTCACTGTTTTTGGGGACCCGGACTAATTCCCACGATTGACGAACCCCGGGGTGCGTTTATGTGTCGGTCATAAACACTTGCAGTTTTGGCCGATTCTGGCCCGTTTCATGGACAATTTACTCACTGTTTCGGGGTCCCGGACTTATTTCCACGATTGATGAACCCCGGAGCGCATTTACGTGTCGGTCATAAATACTCGTAGTTTTGGCCGATTCTGGCTAGTTTCATGGACTATTACTCACTGTTTTGGGGCCGCGGAGTGATTTCCACGATTGACGAACCCCGGGGTGCGTTTACGTGTCGGTCAGCAACACCCGCAGTTTTGGCCGATTATGGTCTGTTTCATGGACTATTACTGATTGTTTTGGTGTCCCGGACTGATTTCCACGATTGACGAACCCCGGGGTGCGTTTACGTGTCGATCATAAACACTCGCAGTTTTGGTCGATTATGGCCAGTTTCATGGACTATTACTCACTGTTTTGGGGTCCGTGAGTGATTTCCATGACTGACGAATCCCGGGGTGCGTTTACGTGTCGGTCATCAACACCCGTAGTTTTGGCCGATTCTGGCTCGTTTCATGGACTATTATTCACTGTTTTTGGGTCCCGGAGTGATTTCCACGATTGACGAACCCCGAGGTGCGTTTACGTGTCCGTCGTCAACACTCACAAATCTGGCCAATTCTGACCCGTTTCGTGGACTATTACTCACCGTTTTGGGGTCCCGGACTTATTTCCACGATTGATGAACCCCGGAGCGCGTTTACGTGTCGGTCATAAATACTCGCAGTTTTGGCCGATTCTGGCCAGTTTCTTGGACTATTACTCACTGTTTTGGGGTCCCGAAGTGATTTCCACGATTGTCGAACCCTGGGGTGCGTTTATGTGTTGGTCATAAACACTCGCAGTTATTGCGGATTCTGCCTCATTTCATGGACTATTATTCACTGTTTTTGGGTCCCGGAGTGATTTCCATAATTGACGAACCCCGAGGTGCGTTTACATGTCCGTCGTCAACACTCACAACTTTGGCCAATTCTGACCCGTTTCGTGGACTATTACTCACCATTTTGGGGTCCCGAAGCGATTTCCATAGTTCTTGAACCCCAAGGTGCAATTACATGTCGGTCATCAACACCCGTAGTTTTGGCCGATTCTGGCCCGTTTCATGAACTATTACTCACTGTTTTTGGGGACCCGGACTAATTCCCACGATTGACGAACCCCGGGGTGCGTTTATGTGTCGGTCATAAACACTTGCAGTTTTGGCCGATTCTGGCCCGTTTCATGGACAATTTACTCACTGTTTCGGGGTCCCGGACTTATTTCCACGATTGATGAACCCCGGAGCGCATTTACGTGTCGGTCATAAATACTCGTAGTTTTGGCCGATTCTGGCTAGTTTCATGGACTATTACTCACTGTTTTGGGGCCGCGGAGTGATTTCCACGATTGACGAACCCCGGGGTGCGTTTACGTGTCGGTCAGCAACACCCGCAGTTTTGGCCGATTATGGTCTGTTTCATGGACTATTACTGATTGTTTTGGTGTCCCGGACTGATTTCCACGATTGACGAACCCCGGGGTGCGTTTACGTGTCGATCATAAACACTCGCAGTTTTGGTCGATTATGGCCAGTTTCATGGACTATTACTCACTGTTTTGGGGTCCGTGAGTGATTTCCATGACTGACGAATACCGGGGTGCGTTTACGTGTCGGTCATCAACACCCGTAGTTTTGGCCGATTCTGGCTCGTTTCATGGACTATTATTCACTGTTTTTGGGTCCCGGAGTGATTTCCACGATTGACGAACCCCGAGGTGCGTTTACGTGTCCGTCGTCAACACTCACAACTCTGGCCAATTCTGACCCGTTTCATGGACTATTACTCACCGTTTTGGGGTCCCGGACTTATTTCCACGATTGATGAACCCCGGAGCGCGTTTACGTGTCGGTCATAAATACTCGCAGTTTTGGCCGATTCTGGCCAGTTTCTTGGACTATTACTCACTGTTTTGGGGTCCCGAAGTGATTTCCACGATTGTCGAACCCTGGGGTGCGTTTATGTGTTGGTCATAAACACTCGCAGTTATTGCGGATTCTGCCTCATTTCATGGACTATTATTCACTGTTTTTGGGTCCCGGAGTGATTTCCATAATTGACGAACCCCGAGGTGCGTTTACATGTCCGTCGTCAACACTCACAACTTTGGCCAATTCTGACCCGTTTCGTGGACTATTACTCACCATTTTGGGGTCCCGAAGCGATTTCCATAGTTCTTGAACCCCAAGGTGCAATTACATGTCGGTCATCAACACCCGTAGTTTTGGCCGATTCTGGCCCGTTTCATGAACTATTACTCACTGTTTTTGGGGACCCGGACTAATTCCCACGATTGACGAACCCCGGGGTGCGTTTATGTGTCGGTCATAAACACTTGCAGTTTTGGCCGATTCTGGCCCGTTTCATGGACAATTTACTCACTGTTTCGGGGTCCCGGACTTATTTGCACGATTGATGAACCCCGGAGCGCATTTACGTGTCGGTCATAAATACTCGTAGTTTTGTCCGATTCTGGCTAGTTTCATGGACTATTACTAACTGTTTTGGGGCCGCGGAGTGATTTCCACGATTGACGAACCCCGGGGTGCGTTTACGTGTCGGTCAGCAACACCCGCAGTTTTGGCCGATTATGGCCTGTTTCATGGACTATTACTGATTGTTTTGGTGTCCCGGACTGATTTCCACGATTGACGAACCCCGGGGTGCGTTTACGTGTCGATCATAAACACTCGCAGTTTTGGTCGATTATGGCCAGTTTCATGGACTATTACTCACTGTTTTGGGGTCCGTGAGTGATTTCCATGACTGACGAATCCCGGGGTGCGTTTACGTGTCGGTCATCAACACCCGTAGTTTTGGCCGATTCTGGCTCGTTTCATGGACTATTATTCACTGTTTTTGGGTCCCGGAGTGATTTCCACGATTGACGAACCCCGAGGTGCGCTTACGTGTCCGTCGTCAACACTCACAACTCTGGCCAATTCTGACCCGTTTCGTGGACTATTACTCACCGTTTTGGGGTCCCGGACTTATTTCCACGATTGATGAACCCCGGAGCGCGTTTACGTGTCGGTCATAAATACTCGCAGTTTTGGCCGATTCTGGCCAGTTTCTTGGACTATTACTCACTGTTTTGGGGTCCCGAAGTGATTTCCACGATTGTCGAACCCTGGGGTGCGTTTATGTGTTGGTCATAAACACTCGCAGTTATTGCGGATTCTGCCTCATTTCGTGGACTATTATTCACTGTTTTTGGGTCCCGGAGTGATTTCCATAATTGACGAACCCCGAGGTGCGTTTACATGTCCGTCGTCAACACTCACAACTTTGGCCAATTCTGACCCGTTTCGTGGACTATTACTCACCATTTTGGGGTCCCGAAGCGATTTCCATAGTTCTTGAACCCCAAGGTGCAATTACATGTCGGTCATCAACACCCGTAGTTTTGGCCGATTCTGGCCCGTTTCATGAACTATTACTCACTGTTTTTGGGGACCCGGACTAATTCCCACGATTGACGAACCCCGGGGTGCGTTTATGTGTCGGTCATAAACACTTGCAGTTTTGGCCGATTCTGGCCCGTTTCATGGACAATTTACTCACTGTTTCGGGGTCCCGGACTTATTTCCACGATTGATGAACCCCGGAGCGCATTTACGTGTCGGTCATAAATACTCGTAGTTTTGGCCGATTCTGGCTAGTTTCATGGACTATTACTAACTGTTTTGGGGCCGCGGAGTGATTTCCACGATTGACGAACCTCGGGGTGCGTTTACGTGTCGGTCAGCAACACCCGCAGTTTTGGCCGATTATGGCCTGTTTCATGGACTATTACTGATTGTTTTGGTGTCCCGGACTGATTTCCACGATTGACGAACCCCGGGGTGCGTTTACGTGTCGATCATAAACACTCGCAGTTTTGGTCGATTATGGCCAGTTTCATGGACTATTACTCACTGTTTTGGGGTCCGTGAGTGATTTCCATGACTGACGAATCCCGGGGTGCGTTTACGTGTCGGTCATCAACACCCGTAGTTTTGGCCGATTCTGGCTCGTTTCATGGACTATTATTCACTGTTTTTGGGTCCCGGAGTGATTTCCACGATTGACGAACCCCGAGGTGCGCTTACGTGTCCGTCGTCAACACTCACAACTCTGGCCAATTCTGACCCGTTTCGTGGACTATTACTCACCGTTTTGGGGTCCCGGACTTATTTCCACGATTGATGAACCCCGGAGCGCGTTTACGTGTCGGTCATAAATACTCGCAGTTTTGGCCGATTCTGGCCAGTTTCTTGGACTATTACTCACTGTTTTGGGGTCCCGAAGTGATTTCCACGATTGTCGAACCCTGGGGTGCGTTTATGTGTTGGTCATAAACACTCGCAGTTATTGCGGATTCTGCCTCATTTCGTGGACTATTATTCACTGTTTTTGGGTCCCGGAGTGATTTCCATAATTGACGAACCCCGAGGTGCGTTTACATGTCCGTCGTCAACACTCACAACTTTGGCCAATTCTGACCCGTTTCGTGGACTATTACTCACCATTTTGGGGTCCCGAAGCGATTTCCATAGTTCTTGAACCCCAAGGTGCAATTACATGTCGGTCATCAACACCCGTAGTTTTGGCCGATTCTGGCCCGTTTCATGAACTATTACTCACTGTTTTTGGGGACCCGGACTAATTCCCACGATTGACGAACCCCGGGGTGCGTTTATGTGTCGGTCATAAACACTTGCAGTTTTGGCCGCTTCTGGCCCGTTTCATGGACAATTTACTCACTGTTTCGGGGTCCCGGACTTATTTCCACGATTGATGAACCCCGGAGCGCATTTACGTGTCGGTCATAAATACTCGTAGTTTTGGCCGATTCTGGCTAGTTTCATGGACTATTACTCACTGTTTTGGGGCCGCGGAGTGATTTCCACGATTGACGAACCCCGGGGTGCGTTTACGTGTCGGTCAGCAACACCCGCAGTTTTGGCCGATTATGGCCTGTTTCATGGACTATTACTGATTGTTTTGGTGTCCCGGACTGATTTCCACGATTGACGAACCCCGGGGTGCGTTTACGTGTCGATCATAAACACTCGCAGTTTTGGTCGATTATGGCCAGTTTCATGGACTATTACTCACTGTTTTGGGGTCCGTGAGTGATTTCCATGACTGACGAATCCCGGGGTGCGTTTACGTGTCGGTCATCAACACCCGTAGTTTTGGCCGATTCTGGCTCGTTTCATGGACTATTATTCACTGTTTTTGGGTCCCGGAGTGATTTCCACGATTGACGAACCCCGAGGTGCGCTTACGTGTCCGTCGTCAACACTCACAACTCTGGCCAATTCTGACCCGTTTCGTGGACTATTACTCACCGTTTTGGGGTCCCGGACTTATTTCCACGATTGATGAACCCCGGAGCGCGTTTACGTGTCGGTCATAAATACTCGCAGTTTTGGCCGATTCTGGCCAGTTTCTTGGACTATTACTCACTGTTTTGGGGTCCCGAAGTGATTCCCACGATTGTCGAACCCTGGGGTGCGTTTATGTGTTGGTCATAAACACTCGCAGTTATTGCGGATTCTGCCTCATTTCGTGGACTATTATTCACTGTTTTTGGGTCCCGGAGTGATTTCCATAATTGACGAACCCCGAGGTGCGTTTACATGTCCGTCGTCAACACTCACAACTTTGGCCAATTCTGACCCGTTTCGTGGACTATTACTCACCATTTTGGGGTCCCGAAGCGATTTCCATAGTTCTTGAACCCCAAGGTGCAATTACATGTCGGTCATCAACACCCGTAGTTTTGGCCGATTCTGGCCCGTTTCATGAACTATTACTCACTGTTTTTGGGGACCCGGACTAATTCCCACGATTGACGAACCCCGGGGTGCGTTTATGTGTCGGTCATAAACACTTGCAGTTTTGGCCGCTTCTGGCCCGTTTCATGGACAATTTACTCACTGTTTCGGGGTCCCGGACTTATTTCCACGATTGATGAACCCCGGAGCGCATTTACGTGTCGGTCACAAATACTCGTAGTTTTGGCCGATTCTGGCTAGTTTCATGGACTATTACTCACTGTTTTGGGGCCGCGGAGTGATTTCCACGATTGACGAACCCCGGGGTGCGTTTACGTGTCGGTCAGCAACACCCGCAGTTTTGGCCGATTATGGCCTGTTTCATGGACTATTACTGATTGTTTTGGTGTCCCGGACTGATTTCCACGATTGACGAACCCCGGGGTGCGTTTACGTGTCGATCATAAACACTCGCAGTTTTGGTCGATTATGGCCAGTTTCATGGACTATTACTCACTGTTTTGGGGTCCGTGAGTGATTTCCATGACTGACGAATCCCGGGGTGCGTTTACGTGTCGGTCATCAACACCCGTAGTTTTGGCCGATTCTGGCTCGTTTCATGGACTATTATTCACTGTTTTTGGGTCCCGGAGTGATTTCCACGATTGACGAACCCCGAGGTGCGCTTACGTGTCCGTCGTCAACACTCACAACTCTGGCCAATTCTGACCCGTTTCGTGGACTATTACTCACCGTTTTGGGGTCCCGGACTTATTTCCACGATTGATGAACCCCGGAGCGCGTTTACGTGTCGGTCATAAATACTCGCAGTTTTGGCCGATTCTGGCCAGTTTCTTGGACTATTACTCACTGTTTTGGGGTCCCGAAGTGATTTCCACGATTGTCGAACCCTGGGGTGCGTTTATGTGTTGGTCATAAACACTCGCAGTTATTGCGGATTCTGCCTCATTTCGTGGACTATTATTCACTGTTTTTGGGTCCCGGAGTGATTTCCATAATTGACGAACCCCGAGGTGCGTTTACATGTCCGTCGTCAACACTCACAACTTTGGCCAATTCTGACCCGTTTCGTGGACTATTACTCACCATTTTGGGGTCCCGAAGCGATTTCCATAGTTCTTGAACCCCAAGGTGCAATTACATGTCGGTCATCAACACCCGTAGTTTTGGCCGATTCTGGCCCGTTTCATGAACTATTACTCACTGTTTTTGGGGACCCGGACTAATTCCCACGATTGACGAACCCCGGGGTGCGTTTATGTGTCGGTCATAAACACTTGCAGTTTTGGCCGATTCTGGCCCGTTTCATGGACAATTTACTCACTGTTTCGGGGTCCCGGACTTATTTCCACGATTGATGAACCCCGGAGCGCATTTACGTGTCGGTCATAAATACTCGTAGTTTTGGCCGATTCTGGCTAGTTTCATGGACTATTACTAACTGTTTTGGGGCCGCGGAGTGATTTCCACGATTGACGAACCCCGGGGTGCGTTTACGTGTCGGTCAGCAACACCCGCAGTTTTGGCCGATTATGGCCTGTTTCATGGACTATTACTGATTGTTTTGGTGTCCCGGACTGATTTCGACGATTGACGAACCCCGGGGTGCGTTTACGTGTCGATCATAAACACTCGCAGTTTTGGTCGATTATGGCCAGTTTCATGGACTATTACTCACTGTTTTGGGGTCCGTGAGTGATTTCCATGACTAACGAATCCCGGGGTGCGTTTACGTGTCGGTCATCAACACCCGTAGTTTTGGCCGATTCTGGCTCGTTTCATGGACTATTATTCACTGTTTTTGGGTCCCGGAGTGATTTCCACGATTGACGAACCCCGAGGTGCGCTTACGTGTCCGTCGTCAACACTCACAACTCTGGCCAATTCTGACCCGTTTCGTGGACTATTACTCACCGTTTTGGGGTCCCGGACTTATTTCCACGATTGATGAACCCCGGAGCGCGTTTACGTGTCGGTCATAAATACTCGCAGTTTTGGCCGATTCTGGCCAGTTTCTTGGACTATTACTCACTGTTTTGGGGTCCCGAAGTGATTTCCACGATTGTCGAACCCTGGGGTGCGTTTATGTGTTGGTCATAAACACTCGCAGTTATTGCGGATTCTGCCTCATTTCGTGGACTATTATTCACTGTTTTTGGGTCCCGGAGTGATTTCCATAATTGACGAACCCCGAGGTGCGTTTACATGTCCGTCGTCAACACTCACAACTTTGGCCAATTCTGACCCGTTTCGTGGACTATTACTCACCATTTTGGGGTCCCGAAGCGATTTCCATAGTTCTTGAACCCCAAGGTGCAATTACATGTCGGTCATCAACACCCGTAGTTTTGGCCGATTCTGGCCCGTTTCATGAACTATTACTCACTGTTTTTGGGGACCCGGACTAATTCCCACGATTGACGAACCCCGGGGTGCGTTTATGTGTCGGTCATAAACACTTGCAGTTTTGGCCGATTCTGGCCCGTTTCATGGACAATTTACTCACTGTTTCGGGGTCCCGGACTTATTTCCACGATTGATGAACCCCGGAGCGCATTTACGTGTCGGTCATAAATACTCGTAGTTTTGGCCGATTCTGGCTAGTTTCATGGACTATTACTAACTGTTTTGGGGCCGCGGAGTGATTTCCACGATTGACGAACCCCGGGGTGCGTTTACGTGTCGGTCAGCAACACCCGCAGTTTTGGCCGATTATGGCCTGTTTCATGGACTATTACTGATTGTTTTGGTGTCCCGGACTGATTTCCACGATTGACGAACCCCGGGGTGCGTTTACGTGTCGATCATAAACACTCGCAGTTTTGGTCGATTATGGCCAGTTTCATGGACTATTACTCACTGTTTTGGGGTCCGTGAGTGATTTCCATGACTGACGAATCCCGGGGTGCGTTTACGTGTCGGTCATCAACACCCGTAGTTTTGGCCGATTCTGGCTCGTTTCATGGACTATTATTCACTGTTTTTGGGTCCCGGAGTGATTTCCACGATTGACGAACCCCGAGGTGCGCTTACGTGTCCGTCGTCAACACTCACAACTCTGGCCAATTCTGACCCGTTTCGTGGACTATTACTCACCGTTTTGGGGTCCCGGACTTATTTCCACGATTGATGAACCCCGGAGCGCGTTTACGTGTCGGTCATAAATACTCGCAGTTTTGGCCGATTCTGGCCAGTTTCTTGGACTATTACTCACTGTTTTGGGGTCCCGAAGTGATTTCCACGATTGTCGAACCCTGGGGTGCGTTTATGTGTTGGTCATAAACACTCGCAGTTATTGCGGATTCTGCCTCATTTCGTGGACTATTATTCACTGTTTTTGGGTCCCGGAGTGATTTCCATAATTGACGAACCCCGAGGTGCGTTTACATGTCCGTCGTCAACACTCACAACTTTGGCCAATTCTGACCCGTTTCGTGGACTATTACTCACCATTTTGGGGTCCCGAAGCGATTTCCATAGTTCTTGAACCCCAAGGTGCAATTACATGTCGGTCATCAACACCCGTAGTTTTGGCCGATTCTGGCCCGTTTCATGAACTATTACTCACTGTTTTTGGGGACCCGGACTAATTCCCACGATTGACGAACCCCGGGGTGCGTTTATGTGTCGGTCATAAACACTTGCAGTTTTGGCCGATTCTGGCCCGTTTCATGGACAATTTACTCACTGTTTCGGGGTCCCGGACTTATTTCCACGATTGATGAACCCCGGAGCGCATTTACGTGTCGGTCATAAATACTCGTAGTTTTGGCCGATTCTGGCTAGTTTCATGGACTATTACTCACTGTTTTGGGGCCGCGGAGTGATTTCCACGATTGACGAACCCCGGGGTGCGTTTACGTGTCGGTCAGCAACACCCGCAGTTTTGGCCGATTATGGCCTGTTTCATGGACTATTACTGATTGTTTTGGTGTCCCGGACTAATTCCCACGATTGACGAACCCCGGGGTGCGTTTATGTGTCGGTCATAAACACTCGCAGTTTTGGCCGATTCTGGCCCGTTTCATGGACAATTTACTCACTGTTTCGGGGTCCCGGACTTATTTCCACGATTGATGAACCCCGGAGCGCATTTACGTGTCGGTCATAAATACTCGTAGTTTTGGCCGATTCTGGCTAGTTTCATGGACTATTACTAACTGTTTTGGGGCCGCGGAGTGATTTCCACGATTGACGAACCCCGGGGTGCGTTTACGTGTCGGTCAGCAACACCCGCAGTTTTGGCCGATTATGGCCTGTTTCATGGACTATTACTGATTGTTTTGGTGTCCCGGACTGATTTCCACGATTGACGAACCCCGGGGTGCGTTTACGTGTCGATCATAAACACTCGCAGTTTTGGTCGATTATGGCCAGTTTCATGGACTATTACTCACTGTTTTGGGGTCCGTGAGTGATTTCCATGACTGACGAATCCCGGGGTGCGTTTACGTGTCGGTCATCAACACCCGTAGTTTTGGCCGATTCTGGCTCGTTTCATGGACTATTATTCACTGTTTTTGGGTCCCGGAGTGATTTCCACGATTGACGAACCCCGAGGTGCGCTTACGTGTCCGTCGTCAACACTCACAACTCTGGCCAATTCTGACCCGTTTCGTGGACTATTACTCACCGTTTTGGGGTCCCGGACTTATTTCCACGATTGATGAACCCCGGAGCGCGTTTACGTGTCGGTCATAAATACTCGCAGTTTTGGCCGATTCTGGCCAGTTTCTTGGACTATTACTCACTGTTTTGGGGTCCCGAAGTGATTTCCACGATTGTCGAACCCTGGGGTGCGTTTATGTGTTGGTCATAAACACTCGCAGTTATTGCGGATTCTGCCTCATTTCGTGGACTATTATTCACTGTTTTTGGGTCCCGGAGTGATTTCCATAATTGACGAACCCCGAGGTGCGTTTACATGTCCGTCGTCAACACTCACAACTTTGGCCAATTCTGACCCGTTTCGTGGACTATTACTCACCATTTTGGGGTCCCGAAGCGATTTCCATAGTTCTTGAACCCCAAGGTGCAATTACATGTCGGTCATCAACACCCGTAGTTTTGGCCGATTCTGGCCCGTTTCATGAACTATTACTCACTGTTTTTGGGGACCCGGACTAATTCCCACGATTGACGAACCCCGGGGTGCGTTTATGTGTCGGTCATAAACACTTGCAGTTTTGGCCGATTCTGGCCCGTTTCATGGACAATTTACTCACTGTTTCGGGGTCCCGGACTTATTTCCACGATTGATGAACCCCGGAGCGCATTTACGTGTCGGTCATAAATACTCGTAGTTTTGGCCGATTCTGGCTAGTTTCATGGACTATTACTCACTGTTTTGGGGCCGCGGAGTGATTTCCACGATTGACGAACCCCGGGGTGCGTTTACGTGTCGGTCAGCAACACCCGCAGTTTTGGCCGATTATGGCCTGTTTCATGGACTATTACTGATTGTTTTGGTGTCCCGGACTGATTTCCACGATTGACGAACCCCGGGGTGCGTTTACGTGTCGATCATAAACACTCGCAGTTTTGGTCGATTATGGCCAGTTTCATGGACTATTACTCACTGTTTTGGGGTCCGTGAGTGATTTCCATGACTGACGAATCCCGGGGTGCGTTTACGTGTCGGTCATCAACACCCGTAGTTTTGGCCGATTCTGGCTCGTTTCATGGACTATTATTCACTGTTTTTGGGTCCCGGAGTGATTTCCACGATTGACGAACCCCGAGGTGCGCTTACGTGTCCGTCGTCAACACTCACAACTCTGGCCAATTCTGACCCGTTTCGTGGACTATTACTCACCGTTTTGGGGTCCCGGACTTATTTCCACGATTGATGAACCCCGGAGCGCGTTTACGTGTCGGTCATAAATACTCGCAGTTTTGGCCGATTCTGGCCAGTTTCTTGGACTATTACTCACTGTTTTGGGGTCCTGAAGTGATTTCCACGATTGTCGAACCCTGGGGTGCGTTTATGTGTTGGTCATAAACACTCGCAGTTATTGCGGATTCTGCCTCATTTCGTGGACTATTATTCACTGTTTTTGGGTCCCGGAGTGATTTCCATAATTGACGAACCCCGAGGTGCGTTTACATGTCCGTCGTCAACACTCACAACTTTGGCCAATTCTGACCCGTTTCGTGGACTATTACTCACCATTTTGGGGTCCCGAAGCGATTTCCATAGTTCTTGAACCCCAAGGTGCAATTACATGTCGGTCATCAACACCCGTAGTTTTGGCCGATTCTGGCCCGTTTCATGAACTATTACTCACTGTTTTTGGGGACCCGGACTAATTCCCACGATTGACGAACCCCGGGGTGCGTTTATGTGTCGGTCATAAACACTTGCAGTTTTGGCCGATTCTGGCCCGTTTCATGGACAATTTACTCACTGTTTCGGGGTCCCGGACTTATTTCCACGATTGATGAACCCCGGAGCGCATTTACGTGTCGGTCATAAATACTCGTAGTTTTGGCCGATTCTGGCTAGTTTCATGGACTATTACTCACTGTTTTGGGGCCGCGGAGTGATTTCCACGATTGACGAACCCCGGGGTGCGTTTACGTGTCGGTCAGCAACACCCGCAGTTTTGGCCGATTATGGCCTGTTTCATGGACTATTACTGATTGTTTTGGTGTCCCGGACTGATTTCCACGATTGACGAACCCCGGGGTGCGTTTACGTGTCGATCATAAACACTCGCAGTTTTGGTCGATTATGGCCAGTTTCATGGACTATTACTCACTGTTTTGGGGTCCGTGAGTGATTTCCATGACTGACGAATCCCGGGGTGCGTTTACGTGTCGGTCATCAACACCCGTAGTTTTGGCCGATTCTGGCTCGTTTCATGGACTATTATTCACTGTTTTTGGGTCCCGGAGTGATTTCCACGATTGACGAACCCCGAGGTGCGCTTACGTGTCCGTCGTCAACACTCACAACTCTGGCCAATTCTGACCCGTTTCGTGGACTATTACTCACCGTTTTGGGGTCCCGGACTTATTTCCACGATTGATGAACCCCGGAGCGCGTTTACGTGTCGGTCATAAATACTCGCAGTTTTGGCCGATTCTGGCCAGTTTCTTGGACTATTACTCACTGTTTTGGGGTCCCGAAGTGATTTCCACGATTGTCGAACCCTGGGGTGCGTTTATGTGTTGGTCATAAACACTCGCAGTTATTGCGGATTCTGCCTCATTTCGTGGACTATTATTCACTGTTTTTGGGTCCCGGAGTGATTTCCATAATTGACGAACCCCGAGGTGCGTTTACATGTCCGTCGTCAACACTCACAACTTTGGCCAATTCTGACCCGTTTCGTGGACTATTACTCACCATTTTGGGGTCCCGAAGCGATTTCCATAGTTCTTGAACCCCAAGGTGCAATTACATGTCGGTCATCAACACCCGTAGTTTTGGCCGATTCTGGCCCGTTTCATGAACTATTACTCACTGTTTTTGGGGACCCGGACTAATTCCCACGATTGACGAACCCCGGGGTGCGTTTATGTGTCGGTCATAAACACTTGCAGTTTTGGCCGATTCTGGCCCGTTTCATGGACAATTTACTCACTGTTTCGGGGTCCCGGACTTATTTCCACGATTGATGAACCCCGGAGCGCATTTACGTGTCGGTCATAAATACTCGTAGTTCTGGCCGATTCTGGCTAGTTTCATGGACTATTACTCACTGTTTTGGGGCCGCGGAGTGATTTCCACGATTGACGAACCCCGGGGTGCGTTTACGTGTCGGTCAGCAACACCCGCAGTTTTGGCCGATTATGGCCTGTTTCATGGACTATTACTGATTGTTTTGGTGTCCCGGACTGATTTCCACGATTGACGAACCCCGGGGTGCGTTTACGTGTCGATCATAAACACTCGCAGTTTTGGTCGATTATGGCCAGTTTCATGGACTATTACTCACTGTTTTGGGGTCCGTGAGTGATTTCCATGACTGACGAATCCCGGGGTGCGTTTACGTGTCGGTCATCAACACCCGTAGTTTTGGCCGATTCTGGCTCGTTTCATGGACTATTATTCACTGTTTTTGGGTCCCGGAGTGATTTCCACGATTGACGAACCCCGAGGTGCGCTTACGTGTCCGTCGTCAACACTCACAACTCTGGCCAATTCTGACCCGTTTCGTGGACTATTACTCACCGTTTTGGGGTCCCGGACTTATTTCCACGATTGATGAACCCCGGAGCGCGTTTACGTGTCAGTCATAAATACTCGCAGTTTTGGCCGATTCTGGCCAGTTTCTTGGACTATTACTCACTGTTTTGGGGTCCCGAAGTGATTTCCACGATTGTCGAACCCTGGGGTGCGTTTATGTGTTGGTCATAAACACTCGCAGTTATTGCGGATTCTGCCTCATTTCGTGGACTATTATTCACTGTTTTTGGGTCCCGGAGTGATTTCCATAATTGACGAACCCCGAGGTGCGTTTACATGTCCGTCGTCAACACTCACAACTTTGGCCAATTCTGACCCGTTTCGTGGACTATTACTCACCATTTTGGGGTCCCGAAGCGATTTCCATAGTTCTTGAACCCCAAGGTGCAATTACATGTCGGTCATCAACACCCGTAGTTTTGGCCGATTCTGGCCCGTTTCATGAACTATTACTCACTGTTTTTGGGGACCCGGACTAATTCCCACGATTGACGAACCCCGGGGTGCGTTTATGTGTCGGTCATAAACACTTGCAGTTTTGGCCGATTCTGGCCCGTTTCATGGACAATTTACTCACTGTTTCGGGGTCCCGGACTTATTTCCACGATTGATGAACCCCGGAGCGCATTTACGTGTCGGTCATAAATACTCGTAGTTTTGGCCGATTCTGGCTAGTTTCATGGACTATTACTCACTGTTTTGGGGCCGCGGAGTGATTTCCACGATTGACGAACCCCGGGGTGCGTTTACGTGTCGGTCAGCAACACCCGCAGTTTTGGCCGATTATGGCCTGTTTCATGGACTATTACTGATTGTTTTGGTGTCCCGGACTGATTTCCACGATTGACGAACCCCGGGGTGCGTTTACGTGTCGATCATAAACACTCGCAGTTTTGGTCGATTATGGCCAGTTTCATGGACTATTACTCACTGTTTTGGGGTCCGTGAGTGATTTCCATGACTGACGAATCCCGGGGTGCGTTTACGTGTCGGTCATCAACACCCGTAGTTTTGGCCGATTCTGGCTCGTTTCATGGACTATTATTCACTGTTTTTGGGTCCCGGAGTGATTTCCACGATTGACGAACCCCGAGGTGCGCTTACGTGTCCGTCGTCAACACTCACAACTCTGGCCAATTCTGACCCGTTTCGTGGACTATTACTCACCGTTTTGGGGTCCCGGACTTATTTCCACGATTGATGAACCCCGGAGCGCGTTTACGTGTCGGTCATAAATACTCGCAGTTTTGGCCGATTCTGGCCAGTTTCTTGGACTATTACTCACTGTTTTGGGGTCCCGAAGTGATTTCCACGATTGTCGAACCCTGGGGTGCGTTTATGTGTTGGTCATAAACACTCGCAGTTATTGCGGATTCTGCCTCATTTCGTGGACTATTATTCACTGTTTTTGGGTCCCGGAGTGATTTCCATAATTGACGAACCCCGAGGTGCGTTTACATGTCCGTCGTCAACACTCACAACTTTGGCCAATTCTGACCCGTTTCGTGGACTATTACTCACCATTTTGGGGTCCCGAAGCGATTTCCATAGTTCTTGAACCCCAAGGTGCAATTACATGTCGGTCATCAACACCCGTAGTTTTGGCCGATTCTGGCCCGTTTCATGAACTATTACTCACTGTTTTTGGGGACCCGGACTAATTCCCACGATTGACGAACCCCGGGGTGCGTTTATGTGTCGGTCATAAACACTTGCAGTTTTGGCCGATTCTGGCCCGTTTCATGGACAATTTACTCACTGTTTCGGGGTCCCGGACTTATTTCCACGATTGATGAACCCCGGAGCGCATTTACGTGTCGGTCATAAATACTCGTAGTTTTGGCCGATTCTGGCTAGTTTCATGGACTATTACTCACTGTTTTGGGGCCGCGGAGTGATTTCCACGATTGACGAACCCCGGGGTGCGTTTACGTGTCGGTCAGCAACACCCGCAGTTTTGGCCGATTATGGCCTGTTTCATGGACTATTACTGATTGTTTTGGTGTCCCGGACTGATTTCCACGATTGACGAACCCCGGGGTGCGTTTACGTGTCGATCATAAACACTCGCAGTTTTGGTCGATTATGGCCAGTTTCATGGACTATTACTCACTGTTTTGGGGTCCGTGAGTGATTTCCATGACTGACGAATCCCGGGGTGCGTTTACGTGTCGGTCATCAACACCCGTAATTTTGGCCGATTCTGGCTCGTTTCATGGACTATTATTCACTGTTTTTGGGTCCCGGAGTGATTTCCACGATTGACGAACCCCGAGGTGCGTTTACGTGTCCGTCGTCAACACTCACAACTCTGGCCAATTCTGACCCGTTTCGTGGACTATTACTCACCGTTTTGGGGTCCCGGACTTATTTCCACGATTGATGAACCCCGGAGCGCGTTTACGTGTCGGTCATAAATACTCGCAGTTTTGGCCGATTCTGGCCAGTTTCTTGGACTATTACTCACTGTTTTGGGGTCCCGAAGTGATTTCCACGATTGTCGAACCCTGGGGTGCGTTTATGTGTTGGTCATAAACACTCGCAGTTATTGCGGATTCTGCCTCATTTCGTGGACTATTATTCACTGTTTTTGGGTCCCGGAGTGATTTCCATAATTGACGAACCCCGAGGTGCGTTTACATGTCCGTCGTCAACACTCACAACTTTGGCCAATTCTGACCCGTTTCGTGGACTATTACTCACCATTTTGGGGTCCCGAAGCGATTTCCATAGTTCTTGAACCCCAAGGTGCAATTACATGTCGGTCATCAACACCCGTAGTTTTGGCCGATTCTGGCCCGTTTCATGAACTATTACTCACTGTTTTTGGGGACCCGGACTAATTCCCACGATTGACGAACCCCGGGGTGCGTTTATGTGTCGGTCATAAACACTTGCAGTTTTGGCCGATTCTGGCCCGTTTCATGGACAATTTACTCACTGTTTCGGGGTCCCGGACTTATTTCCACGATTGATGAACCCCGGAGCGCATTTACGTGTCGGTCATAAATACTCGTAGTTTTGGCCGATTCTGGCTAGTTTCATGGACTATTACTCACTGTTTTGGGGCCGCGGAGTGATTTCCACGATTGACGAACCCCGGGGTGCGTTTACGTGTCGGTCAGCAACACCCGCAGTTTTGGCCGATTATGGCCTGTTTCATGGACTATTACTGATTGTTTTGGTGTCCCGGACTGATTTCCACGATTGACGAACCCCGGGGTGCGTTTACGTGTCGATCATAAACACTCGCAGTTTTGGTCGATTATGGCCAGTTTCATGGACTATTACTCACTGTTTTGGGGTCCGTGAGTGATTTCCATGACTGACGAATCCCGGGGTGCGTTTACGTGTCGGTCATCAACACCCGTAGTTTTGGCCGATTCTGGCTCGTTTCATGGACTATTATTCACTGTTTTTGGGTCCCGGAGTGATTTCCACGATTGACGAACCCCGAGGTGCGTTTACGTGTCCGTCGTCAACACTCACAACTCTGGCCAATTCTGACCCGTTTCATGGACTATTACTCACCGTTTTGGGGTCCCGGACTTATTTCCACGATTGATGAACCCCGGAGCGCGTTTACGTGTCGGTCATAAATACTCGCAGTTTTGGCCGATTCTGGCCAGTTTCTTGGACTATTACTCACTATTTTGGGGTCCCGAAGTGATTTCCACGATTGTCGAACCCTGGGGTGCGTTTATGTGTTGGTCATAAACACTCGCAGTTATTGCGGATTCTGCCTCATTTCGTGGACTATTATTCACTGTTTTTGGGTCCCGGAGTGATTTCCATAATTGACGAACCCCGGGGTGCGTTTACATGTCCGTCGTCAACACTCACAACTTTGGCCAATTCTGACCCGTTTCGTGGACTATTACTCACCATTTTGGGGTCCCGAAGCGATTTCCATAGTTCTTGAACCCCAAGGTGCAATTACATGTCGGTCATCAACACCCGTAGTTTTGGCCGATTCTGGCCCGTTTCATGAACTATTACTCACTGTTTTTGGGGACCCGGACTAATTCCCACGATTGACGAACCCCGGGGTGCGTTTATGTGTCGGTCATAAACACTTGCAGTTTTGGCCGATTCTGGCCCGTTTCATGGACAATTTACTCACTGTTTCGGGGTCCCGGTCTTATTTCCACGATTGATGAACCCCGGAGCGCATTTACGTGTCGGTCATAAATACTCGTAGTTTTGGCCGATTCTGGCTAGTTTCATGGACTATTACTCACTGTTTTGGGGCCGCGGAGTGATTTCCACGATTGACGAACCCCGGGGTGCGTTTACGTGTCGGTCAGCAACACCCGCAGTTTTGGCCGATTATGGCCTGTTTCATGGACTATTACTGATTGTTTTGGTGTCCCGGACTTATTTCCACGATTGACGAACCCCGGGGTGCGTTTACGTGTCGATCATAAACACTCGCAGTTTTGGTCGATTATGGCCAGTTTCATGGACTATTACTCACTGTTTTGGGGTCCGTGAGTGATTTCCATGACTGACGAATCCCGGGGTGCGTTTACGTGTCGGTCATCAACACCCGTAGTTTTGGCCGATTCTGGCTCGTTTCATGGACTATTATTCACTGTTTTTGGGTCCCGGAGTGATTTCCACGATTGACGAACCCCGAGGTGCGTTTACGTGTCCGTCGTCAACACTCACAACTCTGGCCAATTCTGACCCGTTTCGTGGACTATTACTCACCGTTTTGGGGTCCCGGACTTATTTCCACGATTGATGAACCCCGGAGCGCGTTTACGTGTCGGTCATAAATACTCGCAGTTTTGGCCGATTCTGGCCAGTTTCTTGGACTATTACTCACTGTTTTGGGGTCCCGAAGTGATTTCCACGATTGTCGAACCCTGGGGTGCGTTTATGTGTTGGTCATAAACACTCGCAGTTATTGCGGATTCTGCCTCATTTCGTGGACTATTATTCACTGTTTTTGGGTCCCGGAGTGATTTCCATAATTGACGAACCCCGAGGTGCGTTTACATGTCCGTCGTCAACACTCACAACTTTGGCCAATTCTGACCCGTTTCGTGGACTATTACTCACCATTTTGGGGTCCCGAAGCGATTTCCATAGTTCTTGAACCCCAAGGTGCAATTACATGTCGGTCATCAACACCCGTAGTTTTGGCCGATTCTGGCCCGTTTCATGAACTATTACTCACTGTTTTTGGGGACCCGGACTAATTCCCACGATTGACGAACCCCGGGGTGCGTTTATGTGTCGGTCATAAACACTTGCAGTTTTGGCCGATTCTGGCCCGTTTCATGGACAATTTACTCACTGTTTCGGGGTCCCGGACTTATTTCCATGATTGATGAACCCCGGAGCGCATTTATGTGTCGGTCATAAATACTCGTAGTTTTGGCCGATTCTGGCTAGTTTCATGGACTATTACTCACTGTTTTGGGGCCGCGGAGTGATTTCCACGATTGACGAACCCCGGGGTGCGTTTACGTGTCGGTCAGCAACACCCGCAGTTTTGGCCGATTATGGCCTGTTTCATGGACTATTACTGATTGTTTTGGTGTCCCGGACTGATTTCCACGATTGACGAACCCCGGGGTGCGTTTACGTGTCGATCATAAACACTCGCAGTTTTGGTCGATTATGGCCAGTTTCATGGACTATTACTCACTGTTTTGGGGTCCGTGAGTGATTTCCATGACTGACGAATCCCGGGGTGCGTTTACGTGTCGGTCATCAACACCCGTAGTTTTGGCCGATTCTGGCTCGTTTCATGGACTATTATTCACTGTTTTTGGGTCCCGGAGTGATTTCCACGATTGACGAACCCCGAGGTGCGTTTACGTGTCCGTCGTCAACACTCACAACTCTGGCCAATTCTGACCCGTTTCGTGGACTATTACTCACCGTTTTGGGGTCCCGGACTTATTTCCACGATTGATGAACCCCGGAGCGCGTTTACGTGTCGGTCATAAATACTCGCAGTTTTGGCCGATTCTGGCCAGTTTCTTGGACTATTACTCACTATTTTGGGGTCCCGAAGTGATTTCCACGATTGTCGAACCCTGGGGTGCGTTTATGTGTTGGTCATAAACACTCGCAGTTATTGCGGATTCTGCCTCATTTCGTGGACTATTATTCACTGTTTTTGGGTCCCGGAGTGATTTCCATAATTGACGAACCCCGGGGTGCGTTTACATGTCCGTCGTCAACACTCACAACTTTGGCCAATTCTGACCCGTTTCGTGGACTATTACTCACCATTTTGGGGTCCCGAAGCGATTTCCATAGTTCTTGAACCCCAAGGTGCAATTACATGTCGGTCATCAACACCCGTAGTTTTGGCCGATTCTGGCCCGTTTCATGAACTATTACTCACTGTTTTTGGGGACCCGGACTAATTCCCACGATTGACGAACCCCGGGGTGCGTTTATGTGTCGGTCATAAACACTTGCAGTTTTGGCCGATTCTGGCCCGTTTCATGGACAATTTACTCACTGTTTCGGGGTCCCGGTCTTATTTCCACGATTGATGAACCCCGGAGCGCATTTACGTGTCGGTCATAAATACTCGTAGTTTTGGCCGATTCTGGCTAGTTTCATGGACTATTACTCACTGTTTTGGGGCCGCGGAGTGATTTCCACGATTGACGAACCCCGGGGTGCGTTTACGTGTCGGTCAGCAACACCCGCAGTTTTGGCCGATTATGGCCTGTTTCATGGACTATTACTGATTGTTTTGGTGTCCCGGACTGATTTCCACGATTGACGAACCCCGGGGTGCGTTTACGTGTCGATCATAAACACTCGCAGTTTTGGTCGATTATGGCCAGTTTCATGGACTATTACTCACTGTTTTGGGGTCCGTGAGTGATTTCCATGACTGACGAATCCCGGGGTGCGTTTACGTGTCGGTCATCAACACCCGTAGTTTTGGCCGATTCTGGCTCGTTTCATGGACTATTATTCACTGTTTTTGGGTCCCGGAGTGATTTCCACGATTGACGAACCCCGAGGTGCGTTTACGTGTCCGTCGTCAACACTCACAACTCTGGCCAATTCTGACCCGTTTCGTGGACTATTACTCACCGTTTTGGGGTCCCGGACTTATTTCCACGATTGATGAACCCCGGAGCGCGTTTACGTGTCGGTCATAAATACTCGCAGTTTTGGCCGATTCTGGCCAGTTTCTTGGACTATTACTCACTATTTTGGGGTCCCGAAGTGATTTCCACGATTGTCGAACCCTGGGGTGCGTTTATGTGTTGGTCATAAACACTCGCAGTTATTGCGGATTCTGCCTCATTTCGTGGACTATTATTCACTGTTTTTGGGTCCCGGAGTGATTTCCATAATTGACGAACCCCGGGGTGCGTTTACATGTCCGTCGTCAACACTCACAACTTTGGCCAATTCTGACCCGTTTCGTGGACTATTACTCACCATTTTGGGGTCCCGAAGCGATTTCCATAGTTCTTGAACCCCAAGGTGCAATTACATGTCGGTCATCAACACCCGTAGTTTTGGCCGATTCTGGCCCGTTTCATGAACTATTACTCACTGTTTTTGGGGACCCGGACTAATTCCCACGATTGACGAACCCCGGGGTGCGTTTATGTGTCGGTCATAAACACTTGCAGTTTTGGCCGATTCTGGCCCGTTTCATGGACAATTTACTCACTGTTTCGGGGTCCCGGTCTTATTTCCACGATTGATGAACCCCGGAGCGCATTTACGTGTCGGTCATAAATACTCGTAGTTTTGGCCGATTCTGGCTAGTTTCATGGACTATTACTCACTGTTTTGGGGCCGCGGAGTGATTTCCACGATTGACGAACCCCGGGGTGCGTTTACGTGTCGGTCAGCAACACCCGCAGTTTTGGCCGATTATGGCCTGTTTCATGGACTATTACTGATTGTTTTGGTGTCCCGGACTGATTTCCACGATTGACGAACCCCGGGGTGCGTTTACGTGTCGATCATAAACACTCGCAGTTTTGGTCGATTATGGCCAGTTTCATGGACTATTACTCACTGTTTTGGGGTCCGTGAGTGATTTCCATGACTGACGAATCCCGGGGTGCGTTTACGTGTCGGTCATCAACACCCGTAGTTTTGGCCGATTCTGGCTCGTTTCATGGACTATTATTCACTGTTTTTGGGTCCCGGAGTGATTTCCACGATTGACGAACCCCGAGGTGCGTTTACGTGTCCGTCGTCAACACTCACAACTCTGGCCAATTCTGACCCGTTTCGTGGACTATTACTCACCGTTTTGGGGTCCCGGACTTATTTCCACGATTGATGAACCCCGGAGCGCGTTTACGTGTCGGTCATAAATACTCGCAGTTTTGGCCGATTCTGGCCAGTTTCTTGGACTATTACTCACTATTTTGGGGTCCCGAAGTGATTTCCACGATTGTCGAACCCTGGGGTGCGTTTATGTGTTGGTCATAAACACTCGCAGTTATTGCGGATTCTGCCTCATTTCGTGGACTATTATTCACTGTTTTTGGGTCCCGGAGTGATTTCCATAATTGACGAACCCCGGGGTGCGTTTACATGTCCGTCGTCAACACTCACAACTTTGGCCAATTCTGACCCGTTTCGTGGACTATTACTCACCATTTTGGGGTCCCGAAGCGATTTCCATAGTTCTTGAACCCCAAGGTGCAATTACATGTCGGTCATCAACACCCGTAGTTTTGGCCGATTCTGGCCCGTTTCATGAACTATTACTCACTGTTTTTGGGGACCCGGACTAATTCCCACGATTGACGAACCCCGGGGTGCGTTTATGTGTCGGTCATAAACACTTGCAGTTTTGGCCGATTCTGGCCCGTTTCATGGACAATTTACTCACTGTTTCGGGGTCCCGGTCTTATTTCCACGATTGATGAACCCCGGAGCGCATTTACGTGTCGGTCATAAATACTCGTAGTTTTGGCCGATTCTGGCTAGTTTCATGGACTATTACTCACTGTTTTGGGGCCGCGGAGTGATTTCCACGATTGACGAACCCCGGGGTGCGTTTACGTGTCGGTCAGCAACACCCGCAGTTTTGGCCGATTATGGCCTGTTTCATGGACTATTACTGATTGTTTTGGTGTCCCGGACTGATTTCCACGATTGACGAACCCCGGGGTGCGTTTACGTGTCGATCATAAACACTCGCAGTTTTGGTCGATTATGGCCAGTTTCATGGACTATTACTCACTGTTTTGGGGTCCGTGAGTGATTTCCATGACTGACGAATCCCGGGGTGCGTTTACGTGTCGGTCATCAACACCCGTAGTTTTGGCCGATTCTGGCTCGTTTCATGGACTATTATTCACTGTTTTTGGGTCCCGGAGTGATTTCCACGATTGACGAACCCCGAGGTGCGTTTACGTGTCCGTCGTCAACACTCACAACTCTGGCCAATTCTGACCCGTTTCGTGGACTATTACTCACCGTTTTGGGGTCCCGGACTTATTTCCACGATTGATGAACCCCGGAGCGCGTTTACGTGTCGGTCATAAATACTCGCAGTTTTGGCCGATTCTGGCCAGTTTCTTGGACTATTACTCACTGTTTTGGGGTCCCGAAGTGATTTCCACGATTGTCGAACCCTGGGGTGCGTTTATGTGTTGGTCATAAACACTCGCAGTTATTGCGGATTCTGCCTCATTTCGTGGACTATTATTCACTGTTTTTGGGTCCCGGAGTGATTTCCATAATTGACGAACCCCGAGGTGCGTTTACATGTCCGTCGTCAACACTCACAACTTTGGCCAATTCTGACCCGTTTCGTGGACTATTACTCACCATTTTGGGGTCCCGAAGCGATTTCCATAGTTCTTGAACCCCAAGGTGCAATTACATGTCGGTCATCAACACCCGTAGTTTTGGCCGATTCTGGCCCGTTTCATGAACTATTACTCACTGTTTTTGGGGACCCGGACTAATTCCCACGATTGACGAACCCCGGGGTGCGTTTATGTGTCGGTCATAAACACTTGCAGTTTTGGCCGATTCTGGCCCGTTTCATGGACAATTTACTCACTGTTTCGGGGTCCCGGACTTATTTCCACGATTGATGAACCCCGGAGCGCATTTACGTGTCGGTCATAAATACTCGTAGTTTTGGCCGATTCTGGCTAGTTTCATGGACTATTACTCACTGTTTTGGGGCCGCGGAGTGATTTCCACGATTGACGAACCCCGGGGTGCGTTTACGTGTCGGTCAGCAACACCCGCAGTTTTGGCCGATTATGGCCTGTTTCATGGACTATTACTGATTGTTTTGGTGTCCCGGACTGATTTCCACGATTGACGAACCCCGGGGTGCGTTTACGTGTCGATCATAAACACTCGCAGTTTTGGTCGATTATGGCCAGTTTCATGGACTATTACTCACTGTTTTGGGGTCCGTGAGTGATTTCCATGACTGACGAATCCCGGGGTGCGTTTACGTGTCGGTCATCAACACCCGTAGTTTTGGCCGATTCTGGCTCGTTTCATGGACTATTATTCACTGTTTTTGGGTCCCGGAGTGATTTCCACGATTGACGAACCCCGAGGTGCGTTTACGTGTCCGTCGTCAACACTCACAACTCTGGCCAATTCTGACCCGTTTCGTGGACTATTACTCACCGTTTTGGGGTCCCGGACTTATTTCCACGATTGATGAACCCCGGAGCGCGTTTACGTGTCGGTCATAAATACTCGCAGTTTTGGCCGATTCTGGCCAGTTTCTTGGACTATTACTCACTGTTTTGGGGTCCCGAAGTGATTTCCACGATTGTCGAACCCTGGGGTGCGTTTATGTGTTGGTCATAAACACTCGCAGTTATTGCGGATTCTGCCTCATTTCGTGGACTATTATTCACTGTTTTTGGGTCCCGGAGTGATTTCCATAATTGACGAACCCCGAGGTGCGTTTACATGTCCGTCGTCAACACTCACAACTTTGGCCAATTCTGACCCGCTTCGTGGACTATTACTCACCATTTTGGGGTCCCGAAGCGATTTCCATAGTTCTTGAACCCCAAGGTGCAATTACATGTCGGTCATCAACACCCGTAGTTTTGGCCGATTCTGGCCCGTTTCATGAACTATTACTCACTGTTTTTGGGGACCCGGACTAATTCCCACGATTGACGAACCCCGGGGTGCGTTTATGTGTCGGTCATAAACACTTGCAGTTTTGGCCGATTCTGGCCCGTTTCATGGACAATTTACTCACTGTTTCGGGGTCCCGGTCTTATTTCCACGATTGATGAACCCCGGAGCGCATTTACGTGTCGGTCATAAATACTCGTAGTTTTGGCCGATTCTGGCTAGTTTCATGGACTATTACTCACTGTTTTGGGGCCGCGGAGTGATTTCCACGATTGACGAACCCCGGGGTGCGTTTACGTGTCGGTCAGCAACACCCGCAGTTTTGGCCGATTATGGCCTGTTTCATGGACTATTACTGATTGTTTTGGAGTCCCGGACTGATTTCCACGATTGACGAACCCCGGGGTGCGTTTACGTGTCGATCATAAACACTCGCAGTTTTGGTCGATTATGGCTAGTTTCATGGACTATTACTCACTGTTTTGGGGTCCGTGAGTGATTTCCATGACTGACGAATCCCGGGGTGCGTTTACGTGTCGGTCATCAACACCCGTAGTTTTGGCCGATTCTGGCTCGTTTCATGGACTATTATTCACTGTTTTTGGGTCCCGGAGTGATTTCCACGATTGACGAACCCCGAGGTGCGTTTACGTGTCCGTCGTCAACACTCACAACTCTGGCCAATTCTGACCCGTTTCGTGGACTATTACTCACCGTTTTGGGGTCCCGGACTTATTTCCACGATTGATGAACCCCGGAGCGCGTTTACGTGTCGGTCATAAATACTCGCAGTTTTGGCCGATTCTGGCCAGTTTCTTGGACTATTACTCACTGTTTTGGGGTCCCGAAGTGATTTCCACGATTGTCGAACCCTGGGGTGCGTTTATGTGTTGGTCATAAACACTCGCAGTTATTGCGGATTCTGCCTCATTTCGTGGACTATTATTCACTGTTTTTGGGTCCCGGAGTGATTTCCATAATTGACGAACCCCGAGGTGCGTTTACATGTCCGTCGTCAACACTCACAACTTTGGCCAATTCTGACCCGTTTCGTGGACTATTACTCACCATTTTGGGGTCCCGAAGCGATTTCCATAGTTCTTGAACCCCAAGGTGCAATTACATGTCGGTCATCAACACCCGTAGTTTTGGCCGATTCTGGCCCGTTTCATGAACTATTACTCACTGTTTTTGGGGACCCGGACTAATTCCCACGATTGACGAACCCCGGGGTGCGTTTATGTGTCGGTCATAAACACTTGCAGTTTTGGCCGATTCTGGCCCGTTTCATGGACAATTTACTCACTGTTTCGGGGTCCCGGTCTTATTTCCACGATTGATGAACCCCGGAGCGCATTTACGTGTCGGTCATAAATACTCGTAGTTTTGGCCGATTCTGGCTAGTTTCATGGACTATTACTCACTGTTTTGGGGCCGCGGAGTGATTTCCACGATTGACGAACCCCGGGGTGCGTTTACGTGTCGGTCAGCAACACCCGCAGTTTTGGCCGATTATGGCCTGTTTCATGGACTATTACTGATTGTTTTGGAGTCCCGGACTGATTTCCACGATTGACGAACCCCGGGGTGCGTTTACGTGTCGATCATAAACACTCGCAGTTTTGGTCGATTATGGCTAGTTTCATGGACTATTACTCACTGTTTTGGGGTCCGTGAGTGATTTCCATGACTGACGAATCCCGGGGTGCGTTTACGTGTCGGTCATCAACACCCGTAGTTTTGGCCGATTCTGGCTCGTTTCATGGACTATTATTCACTGTTTTTGGGTCCCGGAGTGATTTCCACGATTGACGAACCCCGAGGTGCGTTTACGTGTCCGTCGTCAACACTCACAACTCTGGCCAATTCTGACCCGTTTCGTGGACTATTACTCACCGTTTTGGGGTCCCGGACTTATTTCCACGATTGATGAACCCCGGAGCGCGTTTACGTGTCGGTCATAAATACTCGCAGTTTTGGCCGATTCTGGCCAGTTTCTTGGACTATTACTCACTGTTTTGGGGTCCCGAAGTGATTTCCACGATTGTCGAACCCTGGGGTGCGTTTATGTGTTGGTCATAAACACTCGCAGTTATTGCAGATTCTGCCTCATTTCGTGGACTATTATTCACTGTTTTTGGGTCCCGGAGTGATTTCCATAATTGACGAACCCCGAGGTGCGTTTACATGTCCGTCGTCAACACTCACAACTTTGGCCAATTCTGACCCGTTTCGTGGACTATTACTCACCATTTTGGGGTCCCGAAGCGATTTCCATAGTTCTTGAACCCCAAGGTGCAATTACATGTCGGTCATCAACACCCGTAATTTTGGCCGATTCTGGCCCGTTTCATGAACTATTACTCACTGTTTTTGGGGACCCGGACTAATTCCCACGATTGACGAACCCCGGGGTGCGTTTATGTGTCGGTCATAAACACTTGCAGTTTTGGCCGATTCTGGCCCGTTTCATGGACAATTTACTCACTGTTTCGGGGTCCCGGTCTTATTTCCACGATTGATGAACCCCGGAGCGCATTTACGTGTCGGTCATAAATACTCGTAGTTTTGGCCGATTCTGGCTAGTTTCATGGACTATTACTCACTGTTTTGGGGCCGCGGAGTGATTTCCACGATTGACGAACCCCGGGGTGCGTTTACGTGTCGGTCAGCAACACCCGCAGTTTTGGCCGATTATGGCCTGTTTCATGGACTATTACTGATTGTTTTGGTGTCCCGGACTGATTTCCACGATTGACGAACCCCGGGGTGCGTTTACGTGTCGATCATAAACACTCGCAGTTTTGGTCGATTATGGCCAGTTTCATGGACTATTACTCACTGTTTTGGGGTCCGTGAGTGATTTCCATGACTGACGAATCCCGGGGTGCGTTTACGTGTCGGTCATCAACACCCGTAGTTTTGGCCGATTCTGGCTCGTTTCATGGACTATTATTCACTGTTTTTGGGTCCCGGAGTGATTTCCACGATTGACGAACCCCGAGGTGCGTTTACGTGTCCGTCGTCAACACTCACAACTCTGGCCAATTCTGACCCGTTTCGTGGACTATTACTCACCGTTTTGGGGTCCCGGACTTATTTCCACGATTGATGAACCCCGGAGCGCGTTTACGTGTCGGTCATAAATACTCGCAGTTTTGGCCGATTCTGGCCAGTTTCTTGGACTATTACTCACTGTTTTGGGGTCCCGAAGTGATTTCCACGATTGTCGAACCCTGGGGTGCGTTTATGTGTTGGTCATAAACACTCGCAGTTATTGCGGATTCTGCCTCATTTCGTGGACTATTATTCACTGTTTTTGGGTCCCGGAGTGATTTCCATAATTGACGAACCCCGAGGTGCGTTTACATGTCCGTCGTCAACACTCACAACTTTGGCCAATTCTGACCCGTTTCGTGGACTATTACTCACCATTTTGGGGTCCCGAAGCGATTTCCATAGTTCTTGAACCCCAAGGTGCAATTACATGTCGGTCATCAACACCCGTAGTTTTGGCCGATTCTGGCCCGTTTCATGAACTATTACTCACTGTTTTTGGGGACCCGGACTAATTCCCACGATTGACGAACCCCGGGGTGCGTTTATGTGTCGGTCATAAACACTTGCAGTTTTGGCCGATTCTGGCCCGTTTCATGGACAATTTACTCACTGTTTCGGGGTCCCGGTCTTATTTCCACGATTGATGAACCCCGGAGCGCATTTACGTGTCGGTCATAAATACTCGTAGTTTTGGCCGATTCTGGCTAGTTTCATGGACTATTACTCACTGTTTTGGGGCCGCGGAGTGATTTCCACGATTGACGAACCCCGGGGTGCGTTTACGTGTCGGTCAGCAACACCCGCAGTTTTGGCCGATTATGGCCTGTTTCATGGACTATTACTGATTGTTTTGGTGTCCCGGACTGATTTCCACGATTGACGAACCCCGGGGTGCGTTTACGTGTCGATCATAAACACTCGCAGTTTTGGTCGATTATGGCCAGTTTCATGGACTATTACTCACTGTTTTGGGGTCCGTGAGTGATTTCCATGACTGACGAATCCCGGGGTGCGTTTACGTGTCGGTCATCAACACCCGTAGTTTTGGCCGATTCTGGCTCGTTTCATGGACTATTATTCACTGTTTTTGGGTCCCGGAGTGATTTCCACGATTGACGAACCCCGAGGTGCGTTTACGTGTCCGTCGTCAACACTCACAACTCTGGCCAATTCTGACCCGTTTCGTGGACTATTACTCACCGTTTTGGGGTCCCGGACTTATTTCCACGATTGATGAACCCCGGAGCGCGTTTACGTGTCGGTCATAAATACTCGCAGTTTTGGCCGATTCTGGCCAGTTTCTTGGACTATTACTCACTGTTTTGGGGTCCCGAAGTGATTTCCACGATTGTCGAACCCTGGGGTGCGTTTATGTGTTGGTCATAAACACTCGCAGTTATTGCGGATTCTGCCTCATTTCGTGGACTATTATTCACTGTTTTTGGGTCCCGGAGTGATTTCCATAATTGACGAACCCCGAGGTGCGTTTACATGTCCGTCGTCAACACTCACAACTTTGGCCAATTCTGACCCGTTTCGTGGACTATTACTCACCATTTTGGGGTCCCGAAGCGATTTCCATAGTTCTTGAACCCCAAGGTGCAATTACATGTCGGTCATCAACACCCGTAGTTTTGGCCGATTCTGGCCCGTTTCATGAACTATTACTCACTGTTTTTGGGGACCCGGACTAATTCCCACGATTGACGAACCCCGGGGTGCGTTTATGTGTCGGTCATAAACACTTGCAGTTTTGGCCGATTCTGGCCCGTTTCATGGACAATTTACTCACTGTTTCGGAGTCCCGGACTTATTTCCACGATTGATGAACCCCGGAGCGCATTTACGTGTCGGTCATAAATACTCGTAGTTTTGGCCGATTCTGGCTAGTTTCATGGACTATTACTCACTGTTTTGGGGCCGCGGAGTGATTTCCACGATTGACGAACCCCGGGGTGCGTTTACGTGTCGGTCAGCAACACCCGCAGTTTTGGCCGATTATGGCCTGTTTCATGGACTATTACTGATTGTTTTGGTGTCCCGGACTGATTTCCACGATTGACGAACCCCGGGGTGCGTTTACGTGTCGATCATAAACACTCGCAGTTTTGGTCGATTATGGCCAGTTTCATGGACTATTACTCACTGTTTTGGGGTCCGTGAGTGATTTCCATGACTGACGAATCCCGGGGTGCGTTTACGTGTCGGTCATCAACACCCGTAGTTTTGGCCGATTCTGGCTCGTTTCATGGACTATTATTCACTGTTTTTGGGTCCCGGAGTGATTTCCACGATTGACGAACCCCGAGGTGCGTTTACGTGTCCGTCGTCAACACTCACAACTCTGGCCAATTCTGACCCGTTTCGTGGACTATTACTCACCGTTTTGGGGTCCCGGACTTATTTCCACGATTGATGAACCCCGGAGCGCGTTTACGTGTCGGTCATAAATACTCGCAGTTTTGGCCGATTCTGGCCAGTTTCTTGGACTATTACTCACTGTTTTGGGGTCCCGAAGTGATTTCCACGATTGTCGAACCCTGGGGTGCGTTTATGTGTTGGTCATAAACACTCGCAGTTATTGCGGATTCTGCCTCATTTCGTGGACTATTATTCACTGTTTTTGGGTCCCGGAGTGATTTCCATAATTGACGAACCCCGAGGTGCGTTTACATGTCCGTCGTCAACACTCACAACTTTGGCCAATTCTGACCCGTTTCGTGGACTATTACTCACCATTTTGGGGTCCCGAAGCGATTTCCATAGTTCTTGAACCCCAAGGTGCAATTACATGTCGGTCATCAACACCCGTAGTTTTGGCCGATTCTGGCCCGTTTCATGAACTATTACTCACTGTTTTTGGGGACCCGGACTAATTCCCACGATTGACGAACCCCGGGGTGCGTTTATGTGTCGGTCATAAACACTTGCAGTTTTGGCCGATTCTGGCCCGTTTCATGGACAATTTACTCACTGTTTCGGGGTCCCGGTCTTATTTCCACGATTGATGAACCCCGGAGCGCATTTACGTGTCGGTCATAAATACTCGTAGTTTTGGCCGATTCTGGCTAGTTTCATGGACTATTACTCACTGTTTTGGGGCCGCGGAGTGATTTCCACGATTGACGAACCCCGGGGTGCGTTTACGTGTCGGTCAGCAACACCCGCAGTTTTGGCCGATTATGGCCTGTTTCATGGACTATTACTGATTGTTTTGGAGTCCCGGACTGATTTCCACGATTGACGAACCCCGGGGTGCGTTTACGTGTCGATCATAAACACTCGCAGTTTTGGTCGATTATGGCTAGTTTCATGGACTATTACTCACTGTTTTGGGGTCCGTGAGTGATTTCCATGACTGACGAATCCCGGGGTGCGTTTACGTGTCGGTCATCAACACCCGTAGTTTTGGCCGATTCTGGCTCGTTTCATGGACTATTATTCACTGTTTTTGGGTCCCGGAGTGATTTCCACGATTGACGAACCCCGAGGTGCGTTTACGTGTCCGTCGTCAACACTCACAACTCTGGCCAATTCTGACCCGTTTCGTGGACTATTACTCACCGTTTTGGGGTCCCGGACTTATTTCCACGATTGATGAACCCCGGAGCGCGTTTACGTGTCGGTCATAAATACTCGCAGTTTTGGCCGATTCTGGCCAGTTTCTTGGACTATTACTCACTGTTTTGGGGTCCCGAAGTGATTTCCACGATTGTCGAACCCTGGGGTGCGTTTATGTGTTGGTCATAAACACTCGCAGTTATTGCGGATTCTGCCTCATTTCGTGGACTATTATTCACTGTTTTTGGGTCCCGGAGTGATTTCCATAATTGACGAACCCCGAGGTGCGTTTACATGTCCGTCGTCAACACTCACAACTTTGGCCAATTCTGACCCGTTTCGTGGACTATTACTCACCATTTTGGGGTCCCGAAGCGATTTCCATAGTTCTTGAACCCCAAGGTGCAATTACATGTCGGTCATCAACACCCGTAGTTTTGGCCGATTCTGGCCCGTTTCATGAACTATTACTCACTGTTTTTGGGGACCCGGACTAATTCCCACGATTGACGAACCCCGGGGTGCGTTTATGTGTCGGTCATAAACACTTGCAGTTTTGGCCGATTCTGGCCCGTTTCATGGACAATTTACTCACTGTTTCGGGGTCCCGGACTTATTTCCACGATTGATGAACCCCGGAGCGCATTTACGTGTCGGTCATAAATACTCGTAGTTTTGGCCGATTCTGGCTAGTTTCATGGACTATTACTCACTGTTTTGGGGCCGCGGAGTGATTTCCACGATTGACGAACCCCGGGGTGCGTTTACGTGTCGGTCAGGAACACCCGCAGTTTTGGCCGATTATGGCCTGTTTCATGGACTATTACTGATTGTTTTGGTGTCCCGGACTGATTTCCACGATTGACGAACCCCGGGGTGCGTTTACGTGTCGATCATAAACACTCGCAGTTTTGGTCGATTATGGCCAGTTTCATGGACTATTACTCACTGTTTTGGGGTCCGTGAGTGATTTCCATGACTGACGAATCCCGGGGTGCGTTTACGTGTCGGTGATCAACACCCGTAGTTTTGGCCGATTCTGGCTCGTTTCATGGACTATTATTCACTGTTTTTGGGTCCCGGAGTGATTTCCATGATTGACGAACCCCGAGGTGCGTTTACGTGTCCGTCGTCAACACTCACAACTCTGGCCAATTCTGACCCGTTTCGTGGACTATTACTCACCGTTTTGGGGTCCCGGACTTATTTCCACGATTGATGAACCCCGGAGCGCGTTTACGTGTCGGTCATAAATACTCGCAGTTTTGGCCGATTCTGGCCAGTTTCTTGGACTATTACTCACTGTTTTGGGGTCCCGAAGTGATTTCCACGATTGTCGAACCCTGGGGTGCGTTTATGTGTTGGTCATAAACACTCGCAGTTATTGCGGATTCTGCCTCATTTCGTGGACTATTATTCACTGTTTTTGGGTCCCGGAGTGATTTCCATAATTGACGAACCCCGAGGTGCGTTTACATGTCCGTCGTCAACACTCACAACTTTGGCCAATTCTGACCCGTTTCGTGGACTATTACTCACCATTTTGGGGTCCCGAAGCGATTTCCATAGTTCTTGAACCCTAAGGTGCAATTACATGTCGGTCATCAACACCCGTAGTTTTGGCCGATTCTGGCCCGTTTCATGAACTATTACTCACTGTTTTTGGGGACCCGGACTAATTCCCACGATTGACGAACCCCGGGGTGCGTTTATGTGTCGGTCATAAACACTTGCAGTTTTGGCCGATTCTGGCCCGTTTCATGGACAATTTACTCACTGTTTCGGGGTCCCGGTCTTATTTCCACGATTGATGAACCCCAGAGCGCATTTACGTGTCGGTCATAAATACTCGTAGTTTTGGCCGATTCTGGCTAGTTTCATGGACTATTACTCACTGTTTTGGGGCCGCGGAGTGATTTCCACGATTGACGAACCCCGGGGTGCGTTTACGTGTCGGTCAGCAACACCCGCAGTTTTGGCCGATTATGGCCTGTTTCATGGACTATTACTGATTGTTTTGGAGTCCCGGACTGATTTCCACGATTGACGAACCCCGGGGTGCGTTTACGTGTCGATCATAAACACTCGCAGTTTTGGTCGATTATGGCTAGTTTCATGGACTATTACTCACTGTTTTGGGGTCCGTGAGTGATTTCCATGACTGACGAATCCCGGGGTGCGTTTACGTGTCGGTCATCAACACCCGTAGTTTTGGCCGATTCTGGCTCGTTTCATGGACTATTATTCACTGTTTTTGGGTCCCGGAGTGATTTCCACGATTGACGAACCCCGAGGTGCGTTTACGTGTCCGTCGTCAACACTCACAACTCTGGCCAATTCTGACCCGTTTCGTGGACTATTACTCACCGTTTTGGGGTCCCGGACTTATTTCCACGATTGATGAACCCCGGAGCGCGTTTACGTGTCGGTCATAAATACTCGCAGTTTTGGCCGATTCTGGCCAGTTTCTTGGACTATTACTCACTGTTTTGGGGTCCCGAAGTGATTTCCACGATTGTCGAACCCTGGGGTGCGTTTATGTGTTGGTCATAAACACTCGCAGTTATTGCGGATTCTGCCTCATTTCGTGGACTATTATTCACTGTTTTTGGGTCCCGGAGTGATTTCCATAATTGACGAACCCCGAGGTGCGTTTACATGTCCGTCGTCAACACTCACAACTTTGGCCAATTCTGACCCGTTTCGTGGACTATTACTCACCATTTTGGGGTCCCGAAGCGATTTCCATAGTTCTTGAACCCCAAGGTGCAATTACATGTCGGTCATCAACACCCGTAGTTTTGGCCGATTCTGGCCCGTTTCATGAACTATTACTCACTGTTTTTGGGGACCCGGACTAATTCCCACGATTGACGAACCCCGGGGTGCGTTTATGTGTCGGTCATAAACACTTGCAGTTTTGGCCGATTCTGGCCCGTTTCATGGACAATTTACTCACTGTTTCGGGGTCCCGGTCTTATTTCCACGATTGATGAACCCCGGAGCGCATTTACGTGTCGGTCATAAATACTCGTAGTTTTGGCCGATTCTGGCTAGTTTCATGGACTATTACTCACTGTTTTGGGGCCGCGGAGTGATTTCCACGATTGAGGAACCCCGGGGTGCGTTTACGTGTCGGTCAGCAACACCCGCAGTTTTGGCCGATTATGGCCTGTTTCATGGACTATTACTGATTGTTTTGGTGTCCCGGACTGATTTCCACGATTGACGAACCCCGGGGTGCGTTTACGTGTCGATCATAAACACTCGCAGTTTTGGTCGATTATGGCCAGTTTCATGGACTATTACTCACTGTTTTGGGGTCCGTGAGTGATTTCCATGACTGACGAATCCCGGGGTGCGTTTACGTGTCGGTCATCAACACCCGTAGTTTTGGCCGATTCTGGCTCGTTTCATGGACTATTATTCACTGTTTTTGGGTCCCGGAGTGATTTCCACGATTGACGAACCCCGAGGTGCGTTTACGTGTCCGTCGTCAACACTCACAACTCTGGCCAATTCTGACCCGTTTCGTGGACTATTACTCACCGTTTTGGGGTCCCGGACTTATTTCCACGATTGATGAACCCCGGAGCGCGTTTACGTGTCGGTCATAAATACTCGCAGTTTTGGCCGATTCTGGCCAGTTTCTTGGACTATTACTCACTGTTTTGGGGTCCCGAAGTGATTTCCACGATTGTCGAACCCTGGGGTGCGTTTATGTGTTGGTCATAAACACTCGCAGTTATTGCGGATTCTGCCTCATTTCGTGGACTATTATTCACTGTTTTTGGGTCCCGGAGTGATTTCCATAATTGACGAACCCCGAGGTGCGTTTACATGTCCGTCGTCAACACTCACAACTTTGGCCAATTCTGACCCGTTTCGTGGACTATTACTCACCATTTTGGGGTCCCGAAGCGATTTCCATAGTTCTTGAACCCCAAGGTGCAATTACATGTCGGTCATCAACACCCGTAGTTTTGGCCGATTCTGGCCCGTTTCATGAACTATTACTCACTGTTTTTGGGGACCCGGACTAATTCCCACGATTGACGAACCCCGGGGTGCGTTTATGTGTCGGTCATAAACACTTGCAGTTTTGGCCGATTCTGGCCCGTTTCATGGACAATTTACTCACTGTTTCGGGGTCCCGGACTTATTTCCACGATTGATGAACCCCGGAGCGCATTTACGTGTCGGTCATAAATACTCGTAGTTTTGGCCGATTCTGGCTAGTTTCATGGACTATTACTCACTGTTTTGGGGCCGCGGAGTGATTTCCACGATTGACGAACCCCGGGGTGCGTTTACGTGTCGGTCAGGAACACCCGCAGTTTTGGCCGATTATGGCCTGTTTCATGGACTATTACTGATTGTTTTGGTGTCCCGGACTGATTTCCACGATTGACGAACCCCGGGGTGCGTTTACGTGTCGATCATAAACACTCGCAGTTTTGGTCGATTATGGCCAGTTTCATGGACTATTACTCACTGTTTTGGGGTCCGTGAGTGATTTCCATGACTGACGAATCCCGGGGTGCGTTTACGTGTCGGTGATCAACACCCGTAGTTTTGGCCGATTCTGGCTCGTTTCATGGACTATTATTCACTGTTTTTGGGTCCCGGAGTGATTTCCATGATTGACGAACCCCGAGGTGCGTTTACGTGTCCGTCGTCAACACTCACAACTCTGGCCAATTCTGACCCGTTTCGTGGACTATTACTCACCGTTTTGGGGTCCCGGACTTATTTCCACGATTGATGAACCCCGGAGCGCGTTTACGTGTCGGTCATAAATACTCGCAGTTTTGGCCGATTCTGGCCAGTTTCTTGGACTATTACTCACTGTTTTGGGGTCCCGAAGTGATTTCCACGATTGTCGAACCCTGGGGTGCGTTTATGTGTTGGTCATAAACACTCGCAGTTATTGCGGATTCTGCCTCATTTCGTGGACTATTATTCACTGTTTTTGGGTCCCGGAGTGATTTCCATAATTGACGAACCCCGAGGTGCGTTTACATGTCCGTCGTCAACACTCACAACTTTGGCCAATTCTGACCCGTTTCGTGGACTATTACTCACCATTTTGGGGTCCCGAAGCGATTTCCATAGTTCTTGAACCCTAAGGTGCAATTACATGTCGGTCATCAACACCCGTAGTTTTGGCCGATTCTGGCCCGTTTCATGAACTATTACTCACTGTTTTTGGGGACCCGGACTAATTCCCACGATTGACGAACCCCGGGGTGCGTTTATGTGTCGGTCATAAACACTTGCAGTTTTGGCCGATTCTGGCCCGTTTCATGGACAATTTACTCACTGTTTCGGGGTCCCGGTCTTATTTCCACGATTGATGAACCCCAGAGCGCATTTACGTGTCGGTCATAAATACTCGTAGTTTTGGCCGATTCTGGCTAGTTTCATGGACTATTACTCACTGTTTTGGGGCCGCGGAGTGATTTCCACGATTGACGAACCCCGGGGTGCGTTTACGTGTCGGTCAGCAACACCCGCAGTTTTGGCCGATTATGGCCTGTTTCATGGACTATTACTGATTGTTTTGGAGTCCCGGACTGATTTCCACGATTGACGAACCCCGGGGTGCGTTTACGTGTCGATCATAAACACTCGCAGTTTTGGTCGATTATGGCTAGTTTCATGGACTATTACTCACTGTTTTGGGGTCCGTGAGTGATTTCCATGACTGACGAATCCCGGGGTGCGTTTACGTGTCGGTCATCAACACCCGTAGTTTTGGCCGATTCTGGCTCGTTTCATGGACTATTATTCACTGTTTTTGGGTCCCGGAGTGATTTCCACGATTGACGAACCCCGAGGTGCGTTTACGTGTCCGTCGTCAACACTCACAACTCTGGCCAATTCTGACCCGTTTCGTGGACTATTACTCACCGTTTTGGGGTCCCGGACTTATTTCCACGATTGATGAACCCCGGAGCGCGTTTACGTGTCGGTCATAAATACTCGCAGTTTTGGCCGATTCTGGCCAGTTTCTTGGACTATTACTCACTGTTTTGGGGTCCCGAAGTGATTTCCACGATTGTCGAACCCTGGGGTGCGTTTATGTGTTGGTCATAAACACTCGCAGTTATTGCGGATTCTGCCTCATTTCGTGGACTATTATTCACTGTTTTTGGGTCCCGGAGTGATTTCCATAATTGACGAACCCCGAGGTGCGTTTACATGTCCGTCGTCAACACTCACAACTTTGGCCAATTCTGACCCGTTTCGTGGACTATTACTCACCATTTTGGGGTCCCGAAGCGATTTCCATAGTTCTTGAACCCCAAGGTGCAATTACATGTCGGTCATCAACACCCGTAGTTTTGGCCGATTCTGGCCCGTTTCATGAACTATTACTCACTGTTTTTGGGGACCCGGACTAATTCCCACGATTGACGAACCCCGGGGTGCGTTTATGTGTCGGTCATAAACACTTGCAGTTTTGGCCGATTCTGGCCCGTTTCATGGACAATTTACTCACTGTTTCGGGGTCCCGGTCTTATTTCCACGATTGATGAACCCCGGAGCGCATTTACGTGTCGGTCATAAATACTCGTAGTTTTGGCCGATTCTGGCTAGTTTCATGGACTATTACTCACTGTTTTGGGGCCGCGGAGTGATTTCCACGATTGAGGAACCCCGGGGTGCGTTTACGTGTCGGTCAGCAACACCCGCAGTTTTGGCCGATTATGGCCTGTTTCATGGACTATTACTGATTGTTTTGGTGTCCCGGACTGATTTCCACGATTGACGAACCCCGGGGTGCGTTTACGTGTCGATCATAAACACTCGCAGTTTTGGTCGATTATGGCCAGTTTCATGGACTATTACTCACTGTTTTGGGGTCCGTGAGTGATTTCCATGACTGACGAATCCCGGGGTGCGTTTACGTGTCGGTCATCAACACCCGTAGTTTTGGCCGATTCTGGCTCGTTTCATGGACTATTATTCACTGTTTTTGGGTCCCGGAGTGATTTCCACGATTGACGAACCCCGAGGTGCGTTTACGTGTCCGTCGTCAACACTCACAACTCTGGCCAATTCTGACCCGTTTCGTGGACTATTACTCACCGTTTTGGGGTCCCGGACTTATTTCCACGATTGATGAACCCCGGAGCGCGTTTACGTGTCGGTCATAAATACTCGCAGTTTTGGCCGATTCTGGCCAGTTTCTTGGACTATTACTCACTGTTTTGGGGTCCCGAAGTGATTTCCACGATTGTCGAACCCTGGGGTGCGTTTATGTGTTGGTCATAAACACTCGCAGTTATTGCGGATTCTGCCTCATTTCGTGGACTATTATTCACTGTTTTTGGGTCCCGGAGTGATTTCCATAATTGACGAACCCCGAGGTGCGTTTACATGTCCGTCGTCAACACTCACAACTTTGGCCAATTCTGACCCGTTTCGTGGACTATTACTCACCATTTTGGGGTCCCGAAGCGATTTCCATAGTTCTTGAACCCCAAGGTGCAATTACATGTCGGTCATCAACACCCGTAGTTTTGGCCGATTCTGGCCCGTTTCATGAACTATTACTCACTGTTTTTGGGGACCCGGACTAATTCCCACGATTGACGAACCCCGGGGTGCGTTTATGTGTCGGTCATAAACACTTGCAGTTTTGGCCGATTCTGGCCCGTTTCATGGACAATTTACTCACTGTTTCGGGGTCCCGGTCTTATTTCCACGATTGATGAACCCCGGAGCGCATTTACGTGTCAGTCATAAATACTCGTAGTTTTGGCCGATTCTGGCTAGTTTCATGGACTATTACTCACTGTTTTGCGGCCGCGGAGTGATTTCCACGATTGACGAACCCCGGGGTGCGTTTACGTGTCGGTCAGCAACACCCGCAGTTTTGGCCGATTATGGCCTGTTTCATGGACTATTACTGATTGTTTTGGTGTCCCGGACTGATTTCCACGATTGACGAACCCCGGGGTGCGTTTACGTGTCGATCATAAACACTCGCAGTTTTGGCCGATTATGGCCAGTTTCATGGACTATTACTCACTGTTTTGGGGTCCGTGAGTGATTTCCATGACTGACGAATCCCGGGGTGCGTTTACGTGTCGGTCATCAACACCCGTAGTTTTGGCCGATTCTGGCTCGTTTCATGGACTATTATTCACTGTTTTTGGGTCCCGGAGTGACTTCCACGATTGACGAACCCCGAGGTGCGTTTACGTGTCCGTCGTCAACACTCACAACTCTGGCCAATTCTGACCCGTTTCGTGGACTATTACTCACCGTTTTGGGGTCCCGGACTTATTTCCACGATTGATGAACCCCGGAGCGCGTTTACGTGTCGGTCATAAATACTCGCAGTTTTGGCCGATTCTGGCTAGTTTCTTGGACTATTACTCACTGTTTTGGGGTCCCGAAGTGATTTCCACGATTGTCGAACCCTGGGGTGCGTTTATGTGTTGGTCATAAACACTCGCAGTTATTGCGGATTCTGCCTCATTTCGTGGACTATTATTCACTGTTTTTGGGTCCCGGAGTGATTTCCATAATTGACGAACCCCGAGGTGCGTTTACATGTCCGTCGTCAACACTCACAACTTTGGCCAATTCTGACCCGTTTCGTGGACTATTACTCACCATTTTGGGGTCCCGAAGCGATTTCCATAGTTCTTGAACCCCAAGGTGCAATTACATGTCGGTCATCAACACCCGTAGTTTTGGCCGATTCTGGCCCGTTTCATGAACTATTACTCACTGTTTTTGGGGACCCGGACTAATTCCCACGATTGACGAACCCCGGGGTGCGTTTATGTGTCGGTCATAAACACTTGCAGTTTTGGCCGATTCTGGCCCGTTTCATGGACAATTTACTCACTGTTTCGGGGTCCCGGACTTATTTCCACGATTGATGAACCCCGGAGCGCATTTACGTGTCGGTCATAAATACTCGTAGTTTTGGCCGATTCTGGCTAGTTTCATGGACTATTACTCACTGTTTTGGGGCCGCGGAGTGATTTCCACGATTGACGAACCCCGGGGTGCGTTTACGTGTCGGTCAGCAACACCCGCAGTTTTGGCCGATTATGGCCTGTTTCATGGACTATTACTGATTGTTTTGGTGTCCCGGACTGATTTCCACGATTGACGAACCCCGGGGTGCGTTTACGTGTCGATCATAAACACTCGCAGTTTTGGTCGATTATTGCCAGTTTCATGGACTATTACTCACTGTTTTGGGGTCCGTGAGTGATTTCCATGACTGACGAATCCCGGGGTGCGTTTACGTGTCGGTCATCAACACCCGTAGTTTTGGCCGATTCTGGCTCGTTTCATGGACTATTATTCACTGTTTTTGGGTCCCGGAGTGATTTCCACGATTGACGAACCCCGAGGTGCGTTTACGTGTCCGTCGTCAACACTCACAACTCTGGCCAATTCTGACCCGTTTCGTGGACTATTACTCACCGTTTTGGGGTCCCGGACTTATTTCCACGATTGATGAACCCCGGAGCGCGTTTACGTGTCGGTCATAAATACTCGCAGTTTTGGCCGATTCTGGCCAGTTTCTTGGACTATTACTCACTGTTTTGGGGTCCCGAAGAGATTTCCACGATTGTCGAACCCTGGGGTGCGTTTATGTGTTGGTCATAAACACTCGCAGTTATTGCGGATTCTGCCTCATTTCGTGGACTATTATTCACTGTTTTTGGGTCCCGGAGTGATTTCCATAATTGACGAACCCCGAGGTGCGTTTACATGTCCGTCGTCAACACTCACAACTTTGGCCAATTCTGACCCGTTTCGTGGACTATTACTCACCATTTTGGGGTCCCGAAGCGATTTCCATAGTTCTTGAACCCCAAGGTGCAATTACATGTCGGTCATCAACACCCGTAGTTTTGGCCGATTCTGGCCCGTTTCATGAACTATTACTCACTGTTTTTGGGGACCCGGACTAATTCCCACGATTGACGAACCCCGGGGTGCGTTTATGTGTCGGTCATAAACACTTGCAGTTTTGGCCGATTCTGGCCCGTTTCATGGACAATTTACTCACTGTTTCGGGGTCCCGGTCTTATTTCCACGATTGATGAACCCCGGAGCGCATTTACGTGTCAGTCATAAATACTCGTAGTTTTGGCCGATTCTGGCTAGTTTCATGGACTATTACTCACTGTTTTGGGGCCGCGGAGTGATTTCCACGATTGACGAACCCCGGGGTGCGTTTACGTGTCGGTCAGCAACACCCGCAGTTTTGGCCGATTATGGCCTCTTTCATGGACTATTACTGATTGTTTTGGTGTCCCGGACTGATTTCCACGATTGACGAACCCCGGGGTGCGTTTACGTGTCGATCATAAACACTCGCAGTTTTGGTCGATTATGGCCAGTTTCATGGACTATTACTCACTGTTTTGGGGTCCGTGAGTGATTTCCATGACTGACGAATCCCGGGGTGCGTTTACGTGTCGGTCATCAACACCCGTAGTTTTGGCCGATTCTGGCTCGTTTCATGGACTATTATTCACTGTTTTTGGGTCCCGGAGTGACTTCCACGATTGACGAACCCCGAGGTGCGTTTACGTGTCCGTCGTCAACACTCACAACTCTGGCCAATTCTGACCCGTTTCGTGGACTATTACTCACCGTTTTGGGGTCCCGGACTTATTTCCACGATTGATGAACCCCGGAGCGCGTTTACGTGTCGGTCATAAATACTCGCAGTTTTGGCCGATTCTGGCCAGTTTCTTGGACTATTACTCACTGTTTTGGGGTCCCGAAGTGATTTCCACGATTGTCGAACCCTGGGGTGCGTTTATGTGTTGGTCATAAACACTCGCAGTTATTGCGGATTCTGCCTCATTTCGTGGACTATTATTCACTGTTTTTGGGTCCCGGAGTGATTTCCATAATTGACGAACCCCGAGGTGCGTTTACATGTCCGTCGTCAACACTCACAACTTTGGCCAATTCTGACCCGTTTTGTGGACTATTACTCACCATTTTGGGGTCCCGAAGCGATTTCCATAGTTCTTGAACCCCAAGGTGCAATTACATGTCGGTCATCAACACCCGTAGTTTTGGCCGATTCTGGCCCGTTTCATGAACTATTACTCACTGTTTTTGGGGACCCGGACTAATTCCCACGATTGACGAACCCCGGGGTGCGTTTATGTGTCGGTCATAAACACTTGCAGTTTTGGCCGATTCTGGCCCGTTTCATGGACAATTTACTCACTGTTTCGGGGTCCCGGACTTATTTCCACGATTGATGAACCCCGGAGCGCATTTACGTGTCGGTCATAAATACTCGTAGTTTTGGCCGATTCTGGCTAGTTTCATGGACTATTACTCACTGTTTTGGGGCCGCGGAGTGATTTCCACGATTGACGAACCCCGGGGTGCGTTTACGTGTCGGTCAGCAACACCCGCAGTTTTGGCCGATTATGGCCTGTTTCATGGACTATTACTGATTGTTTTGGTGTCCCGGACTGATTTCCACGATTGACGAACCCCGGGGTGCGTTTACGTGTCGATCATAAACACTCGCAGTTTTGGCCGATTATGGCCAGTTTCATGGACTATTACTCACTGTTTTGGGGTCCGTGAGTGATTTCCATGACTGACGAATCCCGGGGTGCGTTTACGTGTCGGTCATCAACACCCGTAGTTTTGGCCGATTCTGGCTCGTTTCATGGACTATTATTCACTGTTTTTGGGTCCCGGAGTGATTTCCACGATTGACGAACCCCGAGGTGCGTTTACGTGTCCGTCGTCAACACTCACAACTCTGGCCAATTCTGACCCGTTTCGTGGACTATTACTCACCGTTTTGGGGTCCCGAACTTATTTCCACGATTGATGAACCCCGGAGCGCGTTTACGTGTCGGTCATAAATACTCGCAGTTTTGGCCGATTCTGGCCAGTTTCTTGGACTATTACTCACTGTTTTGGGGGTCCCGAAGTGATTTCCACGATTGACGAACCCCGGGGTGCGTTTATGTGTTGGTCATAAACACTCGCAGTTATTGCGGATTCTGCCTCATTTCGTGGACTATTATTCACTGTTTTTGGGTCCCGGAGTGATTTCCATAATTGACGAACCCCGAGGTGCGTTTACATGTCCGTCGTCAACACTCACAACTTTGGCCAATTCTGACCCGTTTCGTGGACTATTACTCACCATTTTGGGGTCCCGAAGCGATTTCCATAGTTCTTGAACCCCAAGGTGCAATTACATGTCGGTCATCAACACCCGTAGTTTTGGCCGATTCTGGCCCGTTTCATGAACTATTACTCACTGTTTTTGGGGACCCGGACTAATTCCCACGATTGACGAACCCCGGGGTGCGTTTATGTGTCGGTCATAAACACTTGCAGTTTTGGCCGATTCTGGCCCGTTTCATGGACAATTTACTCACTGTTTCGGGGTCCCGGTCTTATTTCCACGATTGATGAACCCCGGAGCGCATTTACGTGTCAGTCATAAATACTCGTAGTTTTGGCCGATTCTGGCTAGTTTCATGGACTATTACTCACTGTTTTGGGGCCGCGGAGTGATTTCCACGATTGACGAACCCCGGGGTGCGTTTACGTGTCGGTCAGCAACACCCGCAGTTTTGGCCGATTATGGCCTGTTTCATGGACTATTACTGATTGTTTTGGTGTCCCGGACTGATTTCCACGATTGACGAACCCCGGGGTGCGTTTACGTGTCGATCATAAACACTCGCAGTTTTGGTCGATTATGGCCAGTTTCATGGACTATTACTCACTGTTTTGGGGTCCGTGAGTGATTTCCATGACTGACGAATCCCGGGGTGCGTTTACGTGTCGGTCATCAACACCCGTAGTTTTGGCCGATTCTGGCTCGTTTCATGGACTATTATTCACTGTTTTTGGGTCCCGGAGTGACTTCCACGATTGACGAACCCCGAGGTGCGTTTACGTGTCCGTCGTCAACACTCACAACTCTGGCCAATTCTGACCCGTTTCGTGGACTATTACTCACCGTTTTGGGGTCCCGGACTTATTTCCACGATTGATGAACCCCGGAGCGCGTTTACGTGTCGGTCATAAATACTCGCAGTTTTGGCCGATTCTGGCTAGTTTCTTGGACTATTACTCACTGTTTTGGGGTCCCGAAGTGATTTCCACGATTGTCGAACCCTGGGGTGCGTTTATGTGTTGGTCATAAACACTCGCAGTTATTGCGGATTCTGCCTCATTTCGTGGACTATTATTCACTGTTTTTGGGTCCCGGAGTGATTTCCATAATTGACGAACCCCGAGGTGCGTTTACATGTCCGTCGTCAACACTCACAACTTTGGCCAATTCTGACCCGTTTCGTGGACTATTACTCACCATTTTGGGGTCCCGAAGCGATTTCCATAGTTCTTGAACCCCAAGGTGCAATTACATGTCGGTCATCAACACCCGTAGTTTTGGCCGATTCTGGCCCGTTTCATGAACTATTACTCACTGTTTTTGGGGACCCGGACTAATTCCCACGATTGACGAACCCCGGGGTGCGTTTATGTGTCGGTCATAAACACTTGCAGTTTTGGCCGATTCTGGCCCGTTTCATGGACAATTTACTCACTGTTTCGGGGTCCCGGACTTATTTCCACGATTGATGAACCCCGGAGCGCATTTACGTGTCGGTCATAAATACTCGTAGTTTTGGCCGATTCTGGCTAGTTTCATGGACTATTACTCACTGTTTTGGGGCCGCGGAGTGATTTCCACGATTGACGAACCCCGGGGTGCGTTTACGTGTCGGTCAGCAACACCCGCAGTTTTGGCCGATTATGGCCTGTTTCATGGACTATTACTGATTGTTTTGGTGTCCCGGACTGATTTCCACGATTGACGAACCCTGGGGTGCGTTTACGTGTCGATCATAAACACTCGCAGTTTTGGTCGATTATTGCCAGTTTCATGGACTATTACTCACTGTTTTGGGGTCCGTGAGTGATTTCCATGACTGACGAATCCCGGGGTGCGTTTACGTGTCGGTCATCAACACCCGTAGTTTTGGCCGATTCTGGCTCGTTTCATGGACTATTATTCACTGTTTTTGGGTCCCGGAGTGATTTCCACGATTGACGAACCCCGAGGTGCGTTTACGTGTCCGTCGTCAACACTCACAACTCTGGCCAATTCTGACCCGTTTCGTGGACTATTACTCACCGTTTTGGGGTCCCGGACTTATTTCCACGATTGATGAACCCCGGAGCGCGTTTACGTGTCGGTCATAAATACTCGCAGTTTTGGCCGATTCTGGCCAGTTTCTTGGACTATTACTCACTGTTTTGGGGTCCCGAAGTGATTTCCACGATTGTCGAACCCTGGGGTGCGTTTATGTGTTGGTCATAAACACTCGCAGTTATTGCGGATTCTGCCTCATTTCGTGGACTATTATTCACTGTTTTTGGGTCCCGGAGTGATTTCCATAATTGACGAACCCCGAGGTGCGTTTACATGTCCGTCGTCAACACTCACAACTTTGGCCAATTCTGACCCGTTTCGTGGACTATTACTCACCATTTTGGGGTCCCGAAGCGATTTCCATAGTTCTTGAACCCCAAGGTGCAATTACATGTCGGTCATCAACACCCGTAGTTTTGGCCGATTCTGGCCCGTTTCATGAACTATTACTCACTGTTTTTGGGGACCCGGACTAATTCCCACGATTGACGAACCCCGGGGTGCGTTTATGTGTCGGTCATAAACACTTGCAGTTTTGGCCGATTCTGGCCCGTTTCATGGACAATTTACTCACTGTTTCGGGGTCCCGGTCTTATTTCCACGATTGATGAACCCCGGAGCGCATTTACGTGTCAGTCATAAATACTCGTAGTTTTGGCCGATTCTGGCTAGTTTCATGGACTATTACTCACTGTTTTGGGGCCGCGGAGTGATTTCCACGATTGACGAACCCCGGGGTGCGTTTACGTGTCGGTCAGCAACACCCGCAGTTTTGGCCGATTATGGCCTCTTTCATGGACTATTACTGATTGTTTCGGTGTCCCGGACTGATTTCCACGATTGACGAACCCCGGGGTGCGTTTACGTGTCGATCATAAACACTCGCAGTTTTGGTCGATTATGGCCAGTTTCATGGACTATTACTCACTGTTTTGGGGTCCGTGAGTGATTTCCATGACTGACGAATCCCGGGGTGCGTTTACGTGTCGGTCATCAACACCCGTAGTTTTGGCCGATTCTGGCTCGTTTCATGGACTATTATTCACTGTTTTTGGGTCCCGGAGTGACTTCCACGATTGACGAACCCCGAGGTGCGTTTACGTGTCCGTCGTCAACACTCACAACTCTGGCCAATTCTGACCCGTTTCGTGGACTATTACTCACCGTTTTGGGGTCCCGGACTTATTTCCACGATTGATGAACCCCGGAGCGCGTTTACGTGTCGGTCATAAATACTCGCAGTTTTGGCCGATTCTGGCCAGTTTCTTGGACTATTACTCACTGTTTTGGGGTCCCGAAGTGATTTCCACGATTGTCGAACCCTGGGGTGCGTTTATGTGTTGGTCATAAACACTCGCAGTTATTGCGGATTCTGCCTCATTTCGTGGACTATTATTCACTGTTTTTGGGTCCCGGAGTGATTTCCATAATTGACGAACCCCGAGGTGCGTTTACATGTCCGTCGTCAACACTCACAACTTTGGCCAATTCTGACCCGTTTCGTGGACTATTACTCACCATTTTGGGGTCCCGAAGCGATTTCCATAGTTCTTGAACCCCAAGGTGCAATTACATGTCGGTCATCAACACCCGTAGTTTTGGCCGATTCTGGCCCGTTTCATGAACTATTACTCACTGTTTTTGGGGACCCGGACTAATTCCCACGATTGACGAACCCCGGGGTGCGTTTATGTGTCGGTCATAAACACTTGCAATTTTGGCCGATTCTGGCCCGTTTCATGGACAATTTACTCACTGTTTCGGGGTCCCGGACTTATTTCCACGATTGATGAACCCCGGAGCGCATTTACGTGTCGGTCATAAATACTCGTAGTTTTGGCCGATTCTGGCTAGTTTCATGGACTATTACTCACTGTTTTGGGGCCGCGGAGTGATTTCCACGATTGACGAACCCCGGGGTGCGTTTACGTGTCGGTCAGCAACACCCGCAGTTTTGGCCGATTATGGCCTGTTTCATGGACTATTACTGATTGTTTTGGTGTCCCGGACTGATTTCCACGATTGACGAACCCCGGGGTGCGTTTACGTGTCGATCATAAACACTCGCAGTTTTGGCCGATTATGGCCAGTTTCATGGACTATTACTCACTGTTTTGGGGTCCGTGAGTGATTTCCATGACTGACGAATCCCGGGGTGCGTTTACGTGTCGGTCATCAACACCCGTAGTTTTGGCCGATTCTGGCTCGTTTCATGGACTATTATTCACTGTTTTTGGGTCCCGGAGTGATTTCCACGATTGACGAACCCCGAGGTGCGTTTACGTGTCCGTCGTCAACACTCACAACTCTGGCCAATTCTGACCCATTTCGTGGACTATTACTCACCGTTTTGGGGTCCCGGACTTATTTCCACGATTGATGAACCCCGGAGCGCGTTTACGTGTCGGTCATAAATACTCGCAGTTTTGGCCGATTCTGGCCAGTTTCTTGGACTATTACTCACTGTTTTGGGGTCCCGAAGTGATTTCCACGATTGTCGAACCCTGGGGTGCGTTTATGTGTTGGTCATAAACACTCGCAGTTATTGCGGATTCTGCCTCATTTCGTGGACTATTATTCACTGTTTTTGGGTCCCGGAGTGATTTCCATAATTGACGAACCCCGAGGTGCGTTTACATGTCCGTCGTCAACACTCACAACTTTAGCCAATTCTGACCCGTTTCGTGGACTATTACTCACCATTTTGGGGTCCCGAAGCGATTTCCATAGTTCTTGAACCCCAAGGTGCAATTATAAGTCGGTCATCAACACCCGTAGTTTTGGCCGATTCTGGCCCGTTTCATGAACTATTACTCACTGTTTTGGGGACCCGGACTAATTCCCATGATTGACGAACCCCGGGGTGCGTTTATGTGTCGGTCATAAACACTTGCAGTTTTGGCCGATTCTGGCCCGTTTCATGGACAATTACTCACTGTTTCGGGGTCCCGGACTTATTTCCACGATTGATGAACCCCGGAGCGCATTTACGTGTCGGTCATAAATACAAATAGTTTTGGCCGATTCTGGCTAGTTTCATGGACTATTACTCACTGTTTTGGGGCCGCGGAGTGATCTCCACGATTGACGAACCCCGGGGTGCGTTTACGTGTCGGTCAGCAACACCCGCAGTTTTGGCCGATTATGGCCTGTTTCATGGACTATTACTGATTGTTTTGGTGTCCCGGACTGATTTCCACGATTGACGAACCCCGGGGTGCGTTTACGTGTCGATCATAAACACTCGCAGTTTTGGCCGATTATGGCCAGTTTCATGGACTATTACTCACTGTTTTGGGGTCCGTGAGTGATTTCCATGACTGACGAATCCCGGGGTGCGTTTACGTGTCGGTCATCAACACCCGTAGTTTTGGCCGATTCTGGCTCGTTTCATGGACTATTATTCACTGTTTTTGGGTCCCGGAGTGATTTCCACGATTGACGAACCCCGAGGTGCGTTTACGTGTCCGTCGTCAACACTCACAACTCTGGCCAATTCTGACCCATTTCGTGGACTATTACTCACCGTTTTGGGGTCCCGGACTTATTTCCACGATTGATGAACCCCGGAGCGCGTTTACGTGTCGGTCATAAATACTCGCAGTTTTGGCCGATTCTGGCCAGTTTCTTGGACTATTACTCACTGTTTTGGGGTCCCGAAGTGATTTCCACGATTGTCGAACCCTGGGGTGCGTTTATGTGTTGGTCATAAACACTCGCAGTTATTGCGGATTCTGCCTCATTTCGTGGACTATTATTCACTGTTTTTGGGTCCCGGAGTGATTTCCATAATTGACGAACCCCGAGGTGCGTTTACATGTCCGTCGTCAACACTCACAACTTTAGCCAATTCTGACCCGTTTCGTGGACTATTACTCACCATTTTGGGGTCCCGAAGCGATTTCCATAGTTCTTGAACCCCAAGGTGCAATTATAAGTCGGTCATCAACACCCGTAGTTTTGGCCGATTCTGGCCCGTTTCATGAACTATTACTCACTGTTTTGGGGACCCGGACTAATTCCCATGATTGATGAACCCCGGGGTGCGTTTATGTGTCGGTCATAAACACTTGCAGTTTTGGCCGATTCTGGCCCGTTTCGTGGACAATTACTCACTGTTTCGGGGTCCCGGACTTATTTCCACGATTGATGAACCCCGGAGCGCATTTACGTGTCGGTCATAAATACAAATAGTTTTGGCCGATTCTGGCTAGTTTCATGGACTATTACTCACTGTTTTGGGGCCGCGGAGTGATCTCCACGATTGACGAACCCCGGGGTGCGTTTACGTGTCGGTCAGCAACACCCGCAGTTTTGGCCGATTATGGCCTGTTTCATGGACTATTACTGATTGTTTTGGTGTCCCGGACTGATTTCCACGATTGACGAACCCCGGGGTGCGTTTACGTGTCGATCATAAACACTCGCAGTTTTGGCCGATTATGGCCAGTTTCATGGACTATTACTCACTGTTTTGGGGTCCGTGAGTGATTTCCATGACTGACGAATCCCGGGGTGCGTTTACGTGTCGGTCATCAACACCCGCAGTTTTGGCCGATTCTGGCTCGTTTCGTGGACTATTATTCACTGTTTTTGGGTCCCGGAGTGATTTCCATGATTGACGAACCCCGAGGTGCGTTTACATGTCCGTCGTCAACGCTCACAACTCTGGCCAATTCTGACCCGTTTCGTGGACTATTACTCACCGTTTTGGGGTCCCGAACTTATTTCCACGATTGATGAACCCCGGAGCGCGTTTACGTGTCGGTCATAAATACTCGCAGTTTTGGCCGATTCTGGCCAGTTTCTTGGACTATTACTCACTGTTTTGGGGGTCCCGAAGTGATTTCCACGATTGACGAACCCCGGGGTGCGTTTATGTGTTGGTCATAAACACTCGCAGTTATTGCGGATTCTGCCTCATTTCGTGGACTATTATTCACTGTTTTTGGGTCCCGGAGTGATTTCCATAATTGACGAACCCCGAGGTGCGTTTACATGTCCGTCGTCAACACTCACAACTTTAGCCAATTCTGACCCGTTTCGTGGACTATTACTCACCATTTTGGGGTCCCGAAGCGATTTCCATAGTTCTTGAACCCCAAGGTGCAATTACATGTCGGTCATCAACACCCGTAGTTTTGGCCGATTCTGGCCCGTTTCATGAACTATTACTCACTGTTTTGGGGACCCGGACTAATTCCCATGATTGACGAACCCCGGGGTGCGTTTATGTGTCGGTCATAAACACTTGCAGTTTTGGCCGATTCTGGCCCGTTTCGTGGACAATTACTCACTGTTTCGGGGTCCCGGACTTATTTCCACGATTGATGAACCCCGGAGCGCATTTACGTGTCGGTCATAAATACAAATAGTTTTGGCCGATTCTGGCTAGTTTCATGGACTATTACTCACTGTTTTGGGGCCGCGGAGTGATCTCCACGATTGACGAACCCCGGGGTGCGTTTACGTGTCGGTCAGCAACACCCGCAGTTTTGGCCGATTATGGCCTGTTTCATGGACTATTACTGATTGTTTTGGTGTCCCGGACTGATTTCCACGATTGACGAACCCCGGGGTGCGTTTACGTGTCGATCATAAACACTCGCAGTTTTGGCCGATTATGGCCAGTTTCATGGACTATTACTCACTGTTTTGGGGTCCGTGAGTGATTTCCATGACTGACGAATCCCGGGGTGCGTTTACGTGTCGGTCATCAACACCCGCAGTTTTGGCCGATTCTGGCTCGTTTCGTGGACTATTATTCACTGTTTTTGGGTCCCGGAGTGATTTCCATGATTGACGAACCCCGAGGTGCGTTTACATGTCCGTCGTCAACGCTCACAACTCTGGCCAATTCTGACCCGTTTCGTGGACTATTACTCACCGTTTTGGGGTCCCGAACTTATTTCCACGATTGATGAACCCCGGAGCGCGTTTACGTGTCGGTCATAAATACTCGCAGTTTTGGCCGATTCTGGCCAGTTTCTTGGACTATTACTCACTGTTTTGGGGGTCCCGAAGTGATTTCCACGATTGACGAACCCCGGGGTGCGTTTATGTGTTGGTCATAAACACTCGCAGTTATTGCGGATTCTGCCTCATTTCGTGGACTATTATTCACTGTTTTTGGGTCCCGGAGTGATTTCCATAATTGACGAACCCCGAGGTGCGTTTACATGTCCGTCGTCAACACTCACAACTTTGGCCAATTCTGACCCGTTTCGTGGACTATTACTCACCATTTTGGGGTCCCGAAGCGATTTCCATAGTTCTTGAACCCCAAGGTGCAATTACATGTCGGTCATCAACACCCGTAGTTTTGGCCGATTCTGGCCCGTTTCATGAACTATTACTCACTGTTTTTGGGGACCCGGACTAATTCCCACGATTGACGAACCCCGGGGTGCGTTTATGTGTCGGTCATAAACACTTGCAGTTTTGGCCGATTCTGGCCCGTTTCATGGACAATTTACTCACTGTTTCGGGGTCCCGGACTTATTTCCACGATTGATGAACCCCGGAGCGCATTTACGTGTCGGTCATAAATACTCGTAGTTTTGGAAGATTCTGGCTAGTTTCATGGACTATTACTCACTGTTTTGGGGCCGCGGAGTGATTTCCACGATTGACGAACCCCGGGGTGCGTTTACGTGTCGGTCAGCAACGCCCGCAGTTTTGGCCGATTATGGCCTGTTTCATGGACTATTACTGATTGTTTTGGTGTCCCGGACTGATTTCCACGATTGACGAACCCCGGGGTGCGTTTACGTGTCGATCATAAACACTCGCAGTTTTGGCCGATTATGGCCAGTTTCATGGACTATTACTCACTGTTTTGGGGTCCGTGAGTGATTTCCATGACTGACGAATCCCGGGGTGCGTTTACGTGTCGGTCATCAACACCCGTAGTTTTGGCCGATTCTGGCTCGTTTCATGGACTATTATTCACTGTTTTTGGGTCCCGGAGTGATTTCCACGATTGACGAACCCCGAGGTGCGTTTACGTGTCCGTCGTCAACACTCACAACTCTGGCCAATTCTGACCCATTTCGTGGACTATTACTCACCGTTTTGGGGTCCCGGACTTATTTCCACGATTGATGAACCCCGGAGCGCGTTTACGTGTCGGTCATAAATACTCGCAGTTTTGGCCGATTCTGGCCAGTTTCTTGGACTATTACTCACTGTTTTGGGGTCCCGAAGTGATTTCCACGATTGTCGAACCCTGGGGTGCGTTTATGTGTTGGTCATAAACACTCGCAGTTATTGCGGATTCTGCCTCATTTCGTGGACTATTATTCACTGTTTTTGGGTCCCGGAGTGATTTCCATAATTGACGAACCCCGAGGTGCGTTTACATGTCCGTCGTCAACACTCACAACTTTAGCCAATTCTGACCCGTTTCGTGGACTATTACTCACCATTTTGGGGTCCCGAAGCGATTTCCATAGTTCTTGAACCCCAAGGTGCAATTACATGTCGGTCATCAACACCCGTAGTTTTGGCCGATTCTGGCCCGTTTCATGAACTATTACTCACTGTTTTGGGGACCCGGACTAATTCCCATGATTGACGAACCCCGGGGTGCGTTTATGTGTCGGTCATAAACACTTGCAGTTTTGGCCGATTCTGGCCCGTTTCATGGACAATTACTCACTGTTTCGGGGTCCCGGACTTATTTCCACGATTGATGAACCCCGGAGCGCATTTACGTGTCGGTCATAAATACAAATAGTTTTGGCCGATTCTGGCTAGTTTCATGGACTATTACTCACTGTTTTGGGGCCGCGGAGTGATCTCCACGATTGACGAACCCCGGGGTGCGTTTACGTGTCGGTCAGCAACACCCGCAGTTTTGGCCGATTATGGCCTGTTTCATGGACTATTACTGATTGTTTTGGTGTCCCGAACTGATTTCCACGATTGACGAACCCCGGGGTGCGTTTACGTGTCGATCATAAACACTCGCAGTTTTGGCCGATTATGGCCAGTTTCATGGACTATTACTCACTGTTTTGGGGTCCGTGAGTGATTTCCATGACTGACGAATCCCGGGGTGCGTTTACGTGTCGGTCATCAACACCCGTAGTTTTGGCCGATTCTGGCTCGTTTCATGGACTATTATTCATTGTTTTTGGGTCCCGGAGTGATTTCCACGATTGACGAACCCCGAGGTGCATTTACGTGTCCGTCGTCAACACTCACAACTCTGGCCAATTCTGACCCATTTCGTGGACTATTACTCACCGTTTTGGGGTCCCGGACTTATTTCCACGATTGATGAACCCCGGAGCGCGTTTACGTGTCGGTCATAAATACTCGCAGTTTTGGCCGATTCTGGCCAGTTTCTTGGACTATTACTCACTGTTTTGGGGGTCCCGAAGTGATTTCCACGATTGACGAACCCCGGGGTGCGTTTATGTGTTGGTCATAAACACTCGCAGTTATTGCGGATTCTGCCTCATTTCGTGGACTATTATTCACTGTTTTTGGGTCCCGGAGTGATTTCCATAATTGACGAACCCCGAGGTGCGTTTACATGTCCGTCGTCAACACTCACAACTTTGGCCAATTCTGACCCGTTTCGTGGACTATTACTCACCATTTTGGGGTCCCGAAGCGATTTCCATAGTTCTTGAACCCCAAGGTGCAATTACATGTCGGTCATCAACACCCGTAGTTTTGGCCGATTCTGGCCCGTTTCATGAACTATTACTCACTGTTTTTGGGGACCCGGACTAATTCCCACGATTGACGAACCCCGGGGTGCGTTTATGTGTCGGCCATAAACACTTGCAGTTTTGGCCGATTCTGGCCCGTTTCATGGACAATTTACTCACTGTTTCGGGGTCCCGGACTTATTTCCACGATTGATGAACCCCGGAGCGCATTTACGTGTCGGTCATAAATACTCGTAGTTTTGGCCGATTCTGGCTAGTTTCATGGACTATTACCCACTGTTTTGGGGCCGCGGAGTGATCTCCACGATTGACGAACCCCGGGGTGCGTTTACGTGTCGGTCATCAACACCCGCAGTTTTGGCCGATTCTGGCCTCTTTCATGGACTATTACTGATTGTTTTGGTGTCCCGGACTGATTTCCACGATTGACGAACCCCGGGGTGCGTTTACGTGTCGGTCATCAACACCCGTAGTTTTGGCCGATTCTGGGTCGTTTCATGGACTATTATTCACTGTTTTTGGGTCCCGGAGTGATTTCCACGATTGACGAACCCCGAGGTGCGTTTACGTGTCCGTCGTCAACACTCACAACTCTGGCCAATTCTGACCCATTTCGTGGACTATTACTCACCGTTTTGGGGTCCCGGACTTATTTCCACGATTGATGAACCCCGGAGCGCGTTTACGTGTCGGTCATAAATACTCGCAGTTTTGGCCGATTCTGGCCAGTTTCTTGGACTATTACTCACTGTTTTGGGGTCCCGAAGTGATTTCCACGATTGTCGAACCCTGGGGTGCGTTTATGTGTTGGTCATAAACACTCGCAGTTATTGCGGATTCTGCCTCATTTCGTGGACTATTATTCACTGTTTTTGGGTCCCGGAGTGATTTCCATAATTGACGAACCCCGAGGTGCGTTTACATGTCCGTCGTCAACACTCACAACTTTAGCCAATTCTGACCCGTTTCGTGGACTATTACTCACCATTTTGGGGTCCCGAAGCGATTTCCATAGTTCTTGAACCCCAAGGTGCAATTACATGTCGGTCATCAACACCCGTAGTTTTGGCCGATTCTGGCCCGTTTCATGAACTATTACTCACTGTTTTGGGGACCCGGACTAATTCCCATGATTGACGAACCCCGGGGTGCGTTTATGTGTCGGTCATAAACACTTGCAGTTTTGGCCGATTCTGGCCCGTTTCATGGACAATTACTCACTGTTTCGGGGTCCCGGACTTATTTCCACGATTGATGAACCCCGGAGCGCATTTACGTGTCGGTCATAAATACAAATAGTTTTGGCCGATTCTGGCTAGTTTCATGGACTATTACTCACTGTTTTGGGGCCGCGGAGTGATCTCCACGATTGACGAACCCCGGGGTGCGTTTACGTGTCGGTCAGCAACACCCGCAGTTTTGGCCGATTATGGCCTGTTTCATGGACTATTACTGATTGTTTTGGTGTCCCGAACTGATTTCCACGATTGACGAACCCCGGGGTGCGTTTACGTGTCGATCATAAACACTCGCAGTTTTGGCCGATTATGGCCAGTTTCATGGACTATTACTCACTGTTTTGGGGTCCGTGAGTGATTTCCATGACTGACGAATCCCGGGGTGCGTTTACGTGTCGGTCATCAACACCCGTAGTTTTGGCCGATTCTGGCTCGTTTCATGGACTATTATTCATTGTTTTTGGGTCCCGGAGTGATTTCCACGATTGACGAACCCCGAGGTGCATTTACGTGTCCGTCGTCAACACTCACAACTCTGGCCAATTCTGACCCATTTCGTGGACTATTACTCACCGTTTTGGGGTCCCGGACTTATTTCCACGATTGATGAACCCCGGAGCGCGTTTACGTGTCGGTCATAAATACTCGCAGTTTTGGCCGATTCTGGCCAGTTTCTTGGACTATTACTCACTGTTTTGGGGGTCCCGAAGTGATTTCCACGATTGACGAACCCCGGGGTGCGTTTATGTGTTGGTCATAAACACTCGCAGTTATTGCGGATTCTGCCTCATTTCGTGGACTATTATTCACTGTTTTTGGGTCCCGGAGTGATTTCCATAATTGACGAACCCCGAGGTGCGTTTACATGTCCGTCGTCAACACTCACAACTTTGGCCAATTCTGACCCGTTTCGTGGACTATTACTCACCATTTTGGGGTCCCGAAGCGATTTCCATAGTTCTTGAACCCCAAGGTGCAATTACATGTCGGTCATCAACACCCGTAGTTTTGGCCGATTCTGGCCCGTTTCATGAACTATTACTCACTGTTTTTGGGGACCCGGACTAATTCCCACGATTGACGAACCCCGGGGTGCGTTTATGTGTCGGCCATAAACACTTGCAGTTTTGGCCGATTCTGGCCCGTTTCATGGACAATTTACTCACTGTTTCGGGGTCCCGGACTTATTTCCACGATTGATGAACCCCGGAGCGCATTTACGTGTCGGTCATAAATACTCGTAGTTTTGGCCGATTCTGGCTAGTTTCATGGACTATTACTCACTGTTTTGGGGCCGCGGAGTGATCTCCACGATTGACGAACCCCGGGGTGCGTTTACGTGTCGGTCATCAACACCCGCAGTTTTGGCCGATTCTGGCCTCTTTCATGGACTATTACTGATTGTTTTGGTGTCCCGGACTGATTTCCACGATTGACGAACCCCGGGGTGCGTTTACGTGTCGATCATAAACACTCGCAGTTTTGGCCGATTATGGCCAGTTTCATGGACTATTACTCACTGTTTTGGGATCCATGAGTGATTTCCATGACTGACGAATCCCGGGGTGCGTTTACGTGTCGGTCATCAACACCCGTAGTTTTGGCCGATTCTGGCTCGTTTCGTGGACTATTATTCACTGTTTTTGGGTCCCGGAGTGATTTCCATGATTGACGAACCCCGAGGTGCGTTTACATGTCCGTCGTCAACGCTCACAACTCTGGCCAATTCTGACCCGTTTCGTGGACTATTACTCACCGTTTTGGGGTCCCGAACTTATTTCCACGATTGATGAACCCCGGAGCGCGTTTACGTGTCGGTCATAAATACTCGCAGTTTTGGCCGATTCTGGCCAGTTTCTTGGACTATTACTCACTGTTTTGGGGGTCCCGAAGTGATTTCCACGATTGACGAACCCCGGGGTGCGTTTATGTGTTGGTCATAAACACTCGCAGTTATTGCGGATTCTGCCTCATTTCGTGGACTATTATTCACTGTTTTTGGGTCCCGGAGTGATTTCCATAATTGACGAACCCCGAGGTGCGTTTACATGTCCGTCGTCAACACTCACAACTTTGGCCAATTCTGACCCGTTTCGTGGACTATTACTCACCATTTTGGGGTCCCGAAGCGATTTCCATAGTTCTTGAACCCCAAGGTGCAATTACATGTCGGTCATCAACACCCGTAGTTTTGGCCGATTCTGGCCCGTTTCATGAACTATTACTCACTGTTTTTGGGGACCCGGACTAATTCCCACGATTGACGAACCCCGGGGTGCGTTTATGTGTCGGTCATAAACACTTGCAGTTTTGGCCGATTCTGGCCCGTTTCATGGACAATTTACTCACTGTTTCGGGGTCCCGGACTTATTTCCACGATTGATGAACCCCGGAGCGCATTTACGTGTCGGTCATAAATACTCGTAGTTTTGGCCGATTCTGGCTAGTTTCATGGACTATTACTCACTGTTTTGGGGCCGCGGAGTGATGTCCACGATTGACGAACCCCGGGGTGCGTTTACGTGTCGGTCATCAACACTCGCAGTTTTGGCCGATTCTGGCCTCTTTCATGGACTATTACTGATTGTTTTGGTGTCCCGCACTGATTTCCACGATTGACGAACCCCGGGGTGCGTTTACGTGTCGATCATAAACACTCGCAGTTTTGGCCGATTATGGCCAGTTTCATGGACTATTACTCACTGTTTTGGGATCCATGAGTGATTTCCATGACTGACGAATCCCGGGGTGCGTTTACGTGTCGGTCATCAACACCCGCAGTTTTGGCCGATTCTGGCTCGTTTCGTGGACTATTATTCACTGTTTTTGGGTCCCGGAGTGATTTCCACGATTGACGAACCCCGAGGTGCGTTTACGTGTCCGTCGTCAACACTCACAACTCTGGCCAATTCTGACCCGTTTCGTGGACTATTACTCACCGTTTTGGGGTCCCGGACTTATTTCCACGATTGATGAACCCCGGAGCGCGTTTACGTGTCGGTCATAAATACTCGCAGTTTTGGCCGATTCTGGCCAGTTTCTTGGACTATTACTAACTGTTTTGGGGTCCCGAAGTGATTTCCACGATTGTCGAACCCTGGGGTGCGTTTATGTGTTGGTCATAAACACTCGCAGTTATTGCGGATTCTGCCTCATTTCGTGGACTATTATTCACTGTTTTTGGGTCCCGGAGTGATTTCCATAATTGACGAACCCCGAGGTGCGTTTACATGTCCGTCGTCAACACTCACAACTTTGGCCAATTCTGACCCGTTTCGTGGACTATTACTCACCATTTTGGGGTCCCGAAGCGATTTCCATAGTTCTTGAACCCCAAGGTGCAATTACATGTCGGTCATCAACACCCGTAGTTTTGGCCGATTCTGGCCCGTTTCATGAACTATTACTCACTGTTTTTGGGGACCCGGACTAATTCCCACGATTGACGAACCCCGGGGTGCGTTTATGTGTCGGTCATAAACACTTGCAGTTTTGGCCGATTCTGGCCCGTTTCATGGACAATTTACTCACTGTTTCGGGGTCCCGGACTTATTTCCACGATTGATGAACCCCGGAGCGCATTTACGTGTCGGTCATAAATACTCGTAGTTTTGGCCGATTCTGGCTAGTTTCATGGACTATTACTCACTGTTTTGGGGCCGCGGAGTGATGTCCACGATTGACGAATCCCGGGGTGCGTTTACGTGTCGGTCATCAACACTCGCAGTTTTGGCCGATTCTGGCCTCTTTCATGGACTATTACTGATTGTTTTGGTGTCCCGCACTGATTTCCACGATTGACGAACCCCGGGGTGCGTTTACGTGTCGATCATAAACACTCGCAGTTTTGGCCGATTATGGCCAGTTTCATGGACTATTACTCACTGTTTTGGGATCCATGAGTGATTTCCATGACTGACGAATCCCGGGGTGCGTTTACGTGTCGGTCATCAACACCCGCAGTTTTGGCCGATTCTGGCTCGTTTCGTGGACTATTATTCACTGTTTTTGGGTCCCGGAGAGATTTCCATGATTGACGAACCCCGAGGTGCGTTTACATGTCCGTCGTCAACGCTCACAACTCTGGCCAATTCTGACCCGTTTCGTGGACTATTACTCACCGTTTTGGGGTCCCGAACTTATTTCCACGATTGATGAACCCCGGAGCGCGTTTACGTGTCGGTCATAAATACTCGCAGTTTTGGCCGATTCTGGCCAGTTTCTTGGACTATTACTCACTGTTTTGGGGGTCCCGAAGTGATTTCCACGATTGACGAACCCCGGGGTGCGTTTATGTGTTGGTCATAAACACTCGCAGTTATTGCGGATTCTGCCTCATTTCGTGGACTATTATTCACTGTTTTTGGGTCCCGGAGTGATTTCCATAATTGACGAACCTCGAGGTGCGTTTACATGTCCGTCGTCAACACTCACAACTTTGGCCAATTCTGACCCGTTTCGTGGACTATTACTCACCATTTTGGGGTCCCGAAGCGATTTCCATAGTTCTTGAACCCCAAGGTGCAATTACATGTCGGTCATCAACACCCGTAGTTTTGGCCGATTCTGGCCCGTTTCATGAACTATTACTCACTGTTTTTGGGGACCCGGACTAATTCCCACGATTGACGAACCCCGGGGTGCGTTTATGTGTCGGTCATAAACACTTGCAGTTTTGGCCGATTCTGGCCCGTTTCATGGACAATTTACTCACTGTTTCGGGGTCCCGGACTTATTTCCACGATTGATGAACCCCGGAGCGCATTTACGTGTCGGTCATAAATACTCGTAGTTTTGGCCGATTCTGGCTAGTTTCATGGACTATTACTCACTGTTTTGGGGCCGCGGAGTGATTTCCACGATTGACGAACCCCGGGGTGCGTTTACGTGTCGGTCAGCAACACCCGCAGTTTTGGCCGATTATGGCCTGTTTCATGGACTATTACTGATTGTTTTGGTGTCCCGGACTGATTTCCACGATTGACGAACCCCGGGGTGCGTTTACGTGTCGATCATAAACACTCGCAGTTTTGGCCGATTATGGCCAGTTTCATGGACTATTACTCACTGTTTTGGGGTCCGTGAGTGATTTCCATGACTGACGAATCCCGGGGTGCGTTTACGTGTCGGTCATCAACACCCGCAGTTTTGGCCGATTCTGGCTCGTTTCGTGGACTATTATTCACTGTTTTTGGGTCCCGGAGTGATTTCCATGATTGACGAACCCCGAGGTGCGTTTACATGTCCGTCGTCAACGCTCACAACTCTGGCCAATTCTGACCCGTTTCGTGGACTATTACTCACCGTTTTGGGGTCCCGAACTTATTTCCACGATTGATGAACGCCGGAGCGCGTTTACGTGTCGGTCATAAATACTCGCAGTTTTGGCCGATTCTGGCCAGTTTCTTGGACTATTACTCACTGTTTTGGGGGTCCCGAAGTGATTTCCACGATTGACGAACCCCGGGGTGCGTTTATGTGTTGGTCATAAACACTCGCAGTTATTGCGGATTCTGCCTCATTTCGTGGACTATTATTCACTGTTTTTGGGTCCCGGAGTGATTTCCATAATTGACGAACCTCGAGGTGCGTTTACATGTCCGTCGTCAACACTCACAACTTTGGCCAATTCTGACCCGTTTCGTGGACTATTACTCACCATTTTGGGGTCCCGAAGCGATTTCCATAGTTCTTGAACCCCAAGGTGCAATTACATGTCGGTCATCAACACCCGTAGTTTTGGCCGATTCTGGCCCGTTTCATGAACTATTACTCACTGTTTTTGGGGACCCGGACTAATTCCCACGATTGACGAACCCCGGGGTGCGTTTATGTGTCGGTCATAAACACTTGCAGTTTTGGCCGATTCTGGCCCGTTTCATGGACAATTTACTCACTGTTTCGGGGTCCCGGACTTATTTCCACGATTGATGAACCCCGGAGCGCATTTACGTGTCGGTCATAAATACTCGTAGTTTTGGCCGATTCTGGCTAGTTTCATGGACTATTACTCACTGTTTTGGGGCCGCGGAGTGATTTCCACGATTGACGAACCCCGGGGTGCGTTTACGTGTCGGTCAGCAACACCCGCAGTTTTGGCCGATTATGGCCTGTTTCATGGACTATTACTGATTGTTTTGGTGTCCCGGACTGATTTCCACGATTGACGAACCCCGGGGTGCGTTTACGTGTCGATCATAAACACTCGCAGTTTTGGTCGATTATGGCCAGTTTCATGGACTATTACTCACTGTTTTGGGGTCCGTGAGTGATTTCCATGACTGACGAATCCCGGGGTGCGTTTACGTGTCGGTCATCAACACCCGCAGTTTTGGCCGATTCTGGCTCGTTTCGTGGACTATTATTCACTGTTTTTGGGTCCCGGAGTGATTTCCACGATTAACGAACCCCGAGGTGCGTTTACGTGTCCGTCGTCAACACTCACAACTCTGGCCAATTCTGACCCATTTCGTGGACTATTACTCACCGTTTTGGGGTCCCGGACTTATTTCCACGATTGATGAACCCCGGAGCGCGTTTACGTGTCGGTCATAAATACTCGCAGTTTTGGCCGATTCTGGCCAGTTTCTTGGACTATTACTCACTGTTTTGGGGTCCCGAAGTGATTTCCACGATTGTCGAACCCTGGGGTGCGTTTATGTGTTGGTCATAAACACTCGCAGTTATTGCGGATTCTGCCTCATTTCGTGGACTATTATTCACTGTTTTTGGGTCCCGGAGTGATTTCCATAATTGACGAACCCCGAGGTGCGTTTACATGTCCGTCGTCAACACTCACAACTTTAGCCAATTCTGACCCGTTTCGTGGACTATTACTCACCATTTTGGGGTCCCGAAGCGATTTCCATAGTTCTTGAACCCCAAGGTGCAATTACATGTCGGTCATCAACACCCGTAGTTTTGGCCGATTCTGGCCCGTTTCATGAACTATTACTCACTGTTTTGGGGACCCGGACTAATTCCCATGATTGACGAACCCCGGGGTGCGTTTATGTGTCGGTCATAAACACTTGCAGTTTTGGCCGATTCTGGCCCGTTTCGTGGACAATTACTCACTGTTTCGGGGTCCCGGACTTATTTCCACGATTGATGAACCCCGGAGCGCATTTACGTGTCGGTCATAAATACAAATAGTTTTGGCCGATTCTGGCTAGTTTCATGGACTATTACTCACTGTTTTGGGGCCGCGGAGTGATCTCCACGATTGACGAACCCCGGGGTGCGTTTACGTGTCGGTCATCAACACTCGCAGTTTTGGCCGATTCTGGCCTCTTTCATGGACTATTACTGATTGTTTTGGTGTCCCGGACTGATTTCCACGATTGACGAACCCCGGGGTGCGTTTACGTGTCGATCATAAACACTCGCAGTTTTGGCCGATTATGGCCAGTTTCATGGACTATTACTCACTGTTTTGGGATCCATGAGTGATTTCCATGACTGACGAATCCCGGGGTGCGTTTACGTGTCGGTCATCAACACCCGCAGTTTTGGCCGATTCTGGCTCGTTTCGTGGACTATTATTCACTGTTTTTGGGTCCCGGAGTGATTTCCACGATTAACGAACCCCGAGGTGCGTTTACGTGTCCGTCGTCAACACTCACAACTCTGGCCAATTCTGACCCATTTCGTGGACTATTACTCACCGTTTTGGGGTCCCGGACTTATTTCCACGATTGATGAACCCCGGAGCGCGTTTACGTGTCGGTCATAAATACTCGCAGTTTTGGCCGATTCTGGCCAGTTTCTTGGACTATTACTCACTGTTTTGGGGTCCCGAAGTGATTTCCACGATTGTCGAACCCTGGGGTGCGTTTATGTGTTGGTCATAAACACTCGCAGTTATTGCGGATTCTGCCTCATTTCGTGGACTATTATTCACTGTTTTTGGGTCCCGGAGTGATTTCCATAATTGACGAACCCCGAGGTGCGTTTACATGTCCGTCGTCAACACTCACAACTTTAGCCAATTCTGACCCGTTTCGTGGACTATTACTCACCATTTTGGGGTCCCGAAGCGATTTCCATAGTTCTTGAACCCCAAGGTGCAATTACATGTCGGTCATCAACACCCGTAGTTTTGGCCGATTCTGGCCCGTTTCATGAACTATTACTCACTGTTTTGGGGACCCGGACTAATTCCCATGATTGACGAACCCCGGGGTGCGTTTATGTGTCGGTCATAAACACTTGCAGTTTTGGCCGATTCTGGCCCGTTTCGTGGACAATTACTCACTGTTTCGGGGTCCCGGACTTATTTCCACGATTGATGAACCCCGGAGCGCATTTACGTGTCGGTCATAAATACAAATAGTTTTGGCCGATTCTGGCTAGTTTCATGGACTATTACTCACTGTTTTGGGGCCGCGGAGTGATCTCCACGATTGACGAACCCCGGGGTGCGTTTACGTGTCGGTCATCAACACTCGCAGTTTTGGCCGATTCTGGCCTCTTTCATGGACTATTACTGATTGTTTTGGTGTCCCGGACTGATTTCCACGATTGACGAACCCCGGGGTGCGTTTACGTGTCGATCATAAACACTCGCAGTTTTGGCCGATTATGGCCAGTTTCATGGACTATTACTCACTGTTTTGGGATCCATGAGTGATTTCCATGACTGACGAATCCCGGGGTGCGTTTACGTGTCGGTCATCAACACCCGCAGTTTTGGCCGATTCTGGCTCGTTTCGTGGACTATTATTCACTGTTTTTGGGTCCCGGAGTGATTTCCACGATTAACGAACCCCGAGGTGCGTTTACGTGTCCGTCGTCAACACTCACAACTCTGGCCAATTCTGACCCATTTCGTGGACTATTACTCACCGTTTTGGGGTCCCGGACTTATTTCCACGATTGATGAACCCCGGAGCGCGTTTACGTGTCGGTCATAAATACTCGCAGTTTTGGCCGATTCTGGCCAGTTTCTTGGACTATTACTCACTGTTTTGGGGTCCCGAAGTGATTTCCACGATTGTCGAACCCTGGGGTGCGTTTATGTGTTGGTCATAAACACTCGCAGTTATTGCGGATTCTGCCTCATTTCGTGGACTATTATTCACTGTTTTTGGGTCCCGGAGTGATTTCCATAATTGACGAACCCCGAGGTGCGTTTACATGTCCGTCGTCAACACTCACAACTTTAGCCAATTCTGACCCGTTTCGTGGACTATTACTCACCATTTTGGGGTCCCGAAGCGATTTCCATAGTTCTTGAACCCCAAGGTGCAATTACATGTCGGTCATCAACACCCGTAGTTTTGGCCGATTCTGGCCCGTTTCATGAACTATTACTCACTGTTTTGGGGACCCGGACTAATTCCCATGATTGACGAACCCCGGGGTGCGTTTATGTGTCGGTCATAAACACTTGCAGTTTTGGCCGATTCTGGCCCGTTTCGTGGACAATTACTCACTGTTTCGGGGTCCCGGACTTATTTCCACGATTGATGAACCCCGGAGCGCATTTACGTGTCGGTCATAAATACAAATAGTTTTGGCCGATTCTGGCTAGTTTCATGGACTATTACTCACTGTTTTGGGGCCGCGGAGTGATCTCCACGATTGACGAACCCCGGGGTGCGTTTACGTGTCGGTCATCAACACTCGCAGTTTTGGCCGATTCTGGCCTCTTTCATGGACTATTACTGATTGTTTTGGTGTCCCGGACTGATTTCCACGATTGACGAACCCCGGGGTGCGTTTACGTGTCGATCATAAACACTCGCAGTTTTGGCCGATTATGGCCAGTTTCATGGACTATTACTCACTGTTTTGGGATCCATGAGTGATTTCCATGACTGACGAATCCCGGGGTGCGTTTACGTGTCGGTCATCAACACCCGCAGTTTTGGCCGATTCTGGCTCGTTTCGTGGACTATTATTCACTGTTTTTGGGTCCCGGAGTGATTTCCACGATTAACGAACCCCGAGGTGCGTTTACGTGTCCGTCGTCAACACTCACAACTCTGGCCAATTCTGACCCATTTCGTGGACTATTACTCACCGTTTTGGGGTCCCGGACTTATTTCCACGATTGATGAACCCCGGAGCGCGTTTACGTGTCGGTCATAAATACTCGCAGTTTTGGCCGATTCTGGCCAGTTTCTTGGACTATTACTCACTGTTTTGGGGTCCCGAAGTGATTTCCACGATTGTCGAACCCTGGGGTGCGTTTATGTGTTGGTCATAAACACTCGCAGTTATTGCGGATTCTGCCTCATTTCGTGGACTATTATTCACTGTTTTTGGGTCCCGGAGTGATTTCCATAATTGACGAACCCCGAGGTGCGTTTACATGTCCGTCGTCAACACTCACAACTTTAGCCAATTCTGACCCGTTTCGTGGACTATTACTCACCATTTTGGGGTCCCGAAGCGATTTCCATAGTTCTTGAACCCCAAGGTGCAATTACATGTCGGTCATCAACACCCGTAGTTTTGGCCGATTCTGGCCCGTTTCATGAACTATTACTCACTGTTTTGGGGACCCGGACTAATTCCCATGATTGACGAACCCCGGGGTGCGTTTATGTGTCGGTCATAAACACTTGCAGTTTTGGCCGATTCTGGCCCGTTTCGTGGACAATTACTCACTGTTTCGGGGTCCCGGACTTATTTCCACGATTGATGAACCCCGGAGCGCATTTACGTGTCGGTCATAAATACAAATAGTTTTGGCCGATTCTGGCTAGTTTCATGGACTATTACTCACTGTTTTGGGGCCGCGGAGTGATCTCCACGATTGACGAACCCCGGGGTGCGTTTACGTGTCGGTCATCAACACTCGCAGTTTTGGCCGATTCTGGCCTCTTTCATGGACTATTACTGATTGTTTTGGTGTCCCGGACTGATTTCCACGATTGACGAACCCCGGGGTGCGTTTACGTGTCGATCATAAACACTCGCAGTTTTGGCCGATTATGGCCAGTTTCATGGACTATTACTCACTGTTTTGGGATCCATGAGTGATTTCCATGACTGACGAATCCCGGGGTGCGTTTACGTGTCGGTCATCAACACCCGCAGTTTTGGCCGATTCTGGCTCGTTTCGTGGACTATTATTCACTGTTTTTGGGTCCCGGAGTGATTTCCACGATTAACGAACCCCGAGGTGCGTTTACGTGTCCGTCGTCAACACTCACAACTCTGGCCAATTCTGACCCATTTCGTGGACTATTACTCACCGTTTTGGGGTCCCGGACTTATTTCCACGATTGATGAACCCCGGAGCGCGTTTACGTGTCGGTCATAAATACTCGCAGTTTTGGCCGATTCTGGCCAGTTTCTTGGACTATTACTCACTGTTTTGGGGTCCCGAAGTGATTTCCACGATTGTCGAACCCTGGGGTGCGTTTATGTGTTGGTCATAAACACTCGCAGTTATTGCGGATTCTGCCTCATTTCGTGGACTATTATTCACTGTTTTTGGGTCCCGGAGTGATTTCCATAATTGACGAACCCCGAGGTGCGTTTACATGTCCGTCGTCAACACTCACAACTTTAGCCAATTCTGACCCGTTTCGTGGACTATTACTCACCATTTTGGGGTCCCGAAGCGATTTCCATAGTTCTTGAACCCCAAGGTGCAATTACATGTCGGTCATCAACACCCGTAGTTTTGGCCGATTCTGGCCCGTTTCATGAACTATTACTCACTGTTTTGGGGACCCGGACTAATTCCCATGATTGACGAACCCCGGGGTGCGTTTATGTGTCGGTCATAAACACTTGCAGTTTTGGCCGATTCTGGCCCGTTTCGTGGACAATTACTCACTGTTTCGGGGTCCCGGACTTATTTCCACGATTGATGAACCCCGGAGCGCATTTACGTGTCGGTCATAAATACAAATAGTTTTGGCCGATTCTGGCTAGTTTCATGGACTATTACTCACTGTTTTGGGGCCGCGGAGTGATCTCCACGATTGACGAACCCCGGGGTGCGTTTACGTGTCGGTCATCAACACTCGCAGTTTTGGCCGATTCTGGCCTCTTTCATGGACTATTACTGATTGTTTTGGTGTCCCGGACTGATTTCCACGATTGACGAACCCCGGGGTGCGTTTACGTGTCGATCATAAACACTCGCAGTTTTGGCCGATTATGGCCAGTTTCATGGACTATTACTCACTGTTTTGGGATCCATGAGTGATTTCCATGACTGACGAATCCCGGGGTGCGTTTACGTGTCGGTCATCAACACCCGCAGTTTTGGCCGATTCTGGCTCGTTTCGTGGACTATTATTCACTGTTTTTGGGTCCCGGAGTGATTTCCACGATTGACGAACCCCGAGGTGCGTTTACATGTCCGTCGTCAACGCTCACAACTCTGGCCAATTCTGACCCGTTTCGTGGACTATTACTCACCGTTTTGGGGTCCCGAACTTATTTCCACGATTGATGAACCCCGGAGCGCGTTTACGTGTCGGTCATAAATACTCGCAGTTTTGGCCGATTCTGGCCAGTTTCTTGGACTATTACTCACTGTTTTGGGGGTCCCGAAGTGATTTCCACGATTGACGAACCCCGGGGTGCGTTTATGTGTTGGTCATAAACACTCGCAGTTATTGCGGATTCTGCCTCATTTCGTGGACTATTATTCACTGTTTTTGGGTCCCGGAGTGATTTCCATAATTGACGAACCCCGAGGTGCGTTTACATGTCCGTCGTCAACACTCACAACTTTGGCCAATTCTGACCCGTTTCGTGGACTATTACTCACCATTTTGGGGTCCCGAAGCGATTTCCATAGTTCTTGAACCCCAAGGTGCAATTACATGTCGGTCATCAACACCCGTAGTTTTGGCCGATTCTGGCCCGTTTCATGAACTATTACTCACTGTTTTGGGGACCCGGACTAATTCCCATGATTGACGAACCCCGGGGTGCGTTTATGTGTCGGTCATAAACACTTGCAGTTTTGGCCGATTCTGGCCCGTTTCGTGGACAATTACTCACTGTTTCGGGGTCCCGGACTTATTTCCACGATTGATGAACCCCGGAGCGCATTTACGTGTCGGTCATAAATACAAATAGTTTTGGCCGATTCTGGCTAGTTTCATGGACTATTACTCACTGTTTTGGGGCCGCGGAGTGATCTCCACGATTGACGAACCCCGGGGTGCGTTTACGTGTCGGTCATCAACACTCGCAGTTTTGGCCGATTCTGGCCTCTTTCATGGACTATTACTGATTGTTTTGGTGTCCCGGACTGATTTCCACGATTGACGAACCCCGGGGTGCGTTTACGTGTCGATCATAAACACTCGCAGTTTTGGCCGATTATGGCCAGTTTCATGGACTATTACTCACTGTTTTGGGATCCATGAGTGATTTCCATGACTGACGAATCCCGGGGTGCGTTTACGTGTCGGTCATCAACACCCGCAGTTTTGGCCGATTCTGGCTCGTTTCGTGGACTATTATTCACTGTTTTTGGGTCCCGGAGTGATTTCCACGATTGACGAACCCCGAGGTGCGTTTACATGTCCGTCGTCAACGCTCACAACTCTGGCCAATTCTGACCCGTTTCGTGGACTATTACTCACCGTTTTGGGGTCCCGAACTTATTTCCACGATTGATGAACCCCGGAGCGCGTTTACGTGTCGGTCATAAATACTCGCAGTTTTGGCCGATTCTGGCCAGTTTCTTGGACTATTACTCACTGTTTTGGGGGTCCCGAAGTGATTTCCACGATTGACGAACCCCGGGGTGCGTTTATGTGTTGGTCATAAACACTCGCAGTTATTGCGGATTCTGCCTCATTTCGTGGACTATTATTCACTGTTTTTGGGTCCCGGAGTGATTTCCATAATTGACGAACCCCGAGGTGCGTTTACATGTCCGTCGTCAACACTCACAACTTTGGCCAATTCTGACCCGTTTCGTGGACTATTACTCACCATTTTGGGGTCCCGAAGCGATTTCCATAGTTCTTGAACCCCAAGGTGCAATTACATGTCGGTCATCAACACCCGTAGTTTTGGCCGATTCTGGCCCGTTTCATGAACTATTACTCACTGTTTTTTAGGACCCGGACTAATTCCCACGATTGACGAACCCCGGGGTGCGTTTATGTGTCGGTCATAAACACTTGCAGTTTTGGCCGATTCTGGCCCGTTTCATGGACAATTTACTCACTGTTTCGGGGTCCCGGACTTATTTCCACGATTGATGAACCCCGGAGCGCATTTACGTGTCGGTCATAAATACTCGTAGTTTTGGCCGATTCTGGCTAGTTTCATGGACTATTACTCACTGTTTTGGGGCCGCGGAGTGATTTCCACGATTGACGAACCCCGGGGTGCGTTTACGTGTCGGTCAGCAACACCCGCAGTTTTGGCCGATTATGGCCTGTTTCATGGACTATTACTGATTGTTTTGGTGTCCCGGACTGATTTCCACGATTGACGAACCCCGGGGTGCGTTTACGTGTCGATCATAAACACTCGCAGTTTTGGTCGATTATGGCCAGTTTCATGGACTATTACTCACTGTTTTGGGGTCCGTGAGTGATTTCCATGACTGACGAATCCCGGGGTGCGTTTACGTGTCGGTCATCAACACCCGCAGTTTTGGCCGATTCTGGCTCGTTTCGTGGACTATTATTCACTGTTTTTGGGTCCCGGAGTGATTTCCACGATTAACGAACCCCGAGGTGCGTTTACGTGTCCGTCGTCAACACTCACAACTCTGGCCAATTCTGACCCATTTCGTGGACTATTACTCACCGTTTTGGGGTCCCGGACTTATTTCCACGATTGATGAACCCCGGAGCGCGTTTACGTGTCGGTCATAAATACTCGCAGTTTTGGCCGATTCTGGCCAGTTTCTTGGACTATTACTCACTGTTTTGGGGTCCCGAAGTGATTTCCACGATTGTCGAACCCTGGGGTGCGTTTATGTGTTGGTCATAAACACTCGCAGTTATTGCGGATTCTGCCTCATTTCGTGGACTATTATTCACTGTTTTTGGGTCCCGGAGTGATTTCCATAATTGACGAACCCCGAGGTGCGTTTACATGTCCGTCGTCAACACTCACAACTTTAGCCAATTCTGACCCGTTTCGTGGACTATTACTCACCATTTTGGGGTCCCGAAGCGATTTCCATAGTTCTTGAACCCCAAGGTGCAATTACATGTCGGTCATCAACACCCGTAGTTTTGGCCGATTCTGGCCCGTTTCATGAACTATTACTCACTGTTTTGGGGACCCGGACTAATTCCCATGATTGACGAACCCCGGGGTGCGTTTATGTGTCGGTCATAAACACTTGCAGTTTTGGCCGATTCTGGCCCGTTTCCTGGACAATTACTCACTGTTTCGGGGTCCCGGACTTATTTCCACGATTGATGAACCCCGGAGCGCATTTACGTGTCGGTCATAAATACAAATAGTTTTGGCCGATTCTGGCTAGTTTCATGGACTATTACTCACTGTTTTGGGGCCGCGGAGTGATCTCCACGATTGACGAACCCCGGGGTGCGTTTACGTGTCGGTCATCAACACTCGCAGTTTTGGCCGATTCTGGCCTCTTTCATGGACTATTACTGATTGTTTTGGTGTCCCGGACTGATTTCCACGATTGACGAACCCCGGGGTGCGTTTACGTGTCGATCATAAACACTCGCAGTTTTGGCCGATTATGGCCAGTTTCATGGACTATTACTCACTGTTTTGGGATCCATGAGTGATTTCCATGACTGACGAATCCCGGGGTGCGTTTACGTGTCGGTCATCAACACCCGCAGTTTTGGCCGATTCTGGCTCGTTTCGTGGACTATTATTCACTGTTTTTGGGTCCCGGAGTGATTTCCACGATTGACGAACCCCGAGGTGCGTTTACATGTCCGTCGTCAACGCTCACAACTCTGGCCAATTCTGACCCGTTTCGTGGACTATTACTCACCGTTTTGGGGTCCCGAACTTATTTCCACGATTGATGAACCCCGGAGCGCGTTTACGTGTCGGTCATAAATACTCGCAGTTTTGGCCGATTCTGGCCAGTTTCTTGGACTATTACTCACTGTTTTGGGGGTCCCGAAGTGATTTCCACGATTGACGAACCCCGGGGTGCGTTTATGTGTTGGTCATAAACACTCGCAGTTATTGCGGATTCTGCCTCATTTCGTGGACTATTATTCACTGTTTTTGGGTCCCGGAGTGATTTCCATAATTGACGAACCCCGAGGTGCGTTTACATGTCCGTCGTCAACACTCACAACTTTGGCCAATTCTGACCCGTTTCGTGGACTATTACTCACCATTTTGGGGTCCCGAAGCGATTTCCATAGTTCTTGAACCCCAAGGTGCAATTACATGTCAGTCATCAACACCCGTAGTTTTGGCCGATTCTGGCCCGTTTCATGAACTATTACTCACTGTTTTTTAGGACCCGGACTAATTCCCACGATTGACGAACCCCGGGGTGCGTTTATGTGTCGGTCATAAACACTTGCAGTTTTGGCCGATTCTGGCCCGTTTCATGGACAATTTACTCACTGTTTCGGGGTCCCGGACTTATTTCCACGATTGATGAACCCCGGAGCGCATTTACGTGTCGGTCATAAATACTCGTAGTTTTGGCCGATTCTGGCTAGTTTCATGGACTATTACTCACTGTTTTGGGGCCGCGGAGTGATTTCCACGATTGACGAACCGCGGGGTGCGTTTACGTGTCGGTCAGCAACACTCGCAGTTTTGGCCGATTCTGGCCTCTTTCATGGACTATTACTGATTGTTTTGGTGTCCCGGACTGATTTCCACGATTGACGAACCCCGGGGTGCGTTTACGTGTCGATCATAAACACTCGCAGTTTTGGTCGATTATGGCCAGTTTCATGGACTATTACTCACTGTTTTGGGGTCCGTGAGTGATTTCCATGACTGACGAATCCCGGGGTGCGTTTACGTGTCGGTCATCAACACCCGCAGTTTTGGCCGATTCTGGCTCGTTTCGTGGACTATTATTCACTGTTTTTGGGTCCCGGAGTGATTTCCACGATTAACGAACCCCGAGGTGCGTTTACGTGTCCGTCGTCAACACTCACAACTCTGGCCAATTCTGACCCATTTCGTGGACTATTACTCACCGTTTTGGGGTCCCGGACTTATTTCCACGATTGATGAACCCCGGAGCGCGTTTACGTGTCGGTCATAAATACTCGCAGTTTTGGCCGATTCTGGCCAGTTTCTTGGACTATTACTCACTGTTTTGGGGTCCCGAAGTGATTTCCACGATTGTCGAACCCTGGGGTGCGTTTATGTGTTGGTCATAAACACTCGCAGTTATTGCGGATTCTGCCTCATTTCGTGGACTATTATTCACTGTTTTTGGGTCCCGGAGTGATTTCCATAATTGACGAACCCCGAGGTGCGTTTACATGTCCGTCGTCAACACTCACAACTTTAGCCAATTCTGACCCGTTTCGTGGACTATTACTCACCATTTTGGGGTCCCGAAGCGATTTCCATAGTTCTTGAACCCCAAGGTGCAATTACATGTCGGTCATCAACACCCGTAGTTTTGGCCGATTCTGGCCCGTTTCATGAACTATTACTCACTGTTTTGGGGACCCGGACTAATTCCCATGATTGACGAACCCCGGGGTGCGTTTATGTGTCGGTCATAAACACTTGCAGTTTTGGCCGATTCTGGCCCGTTTCGTGGACAATTACTCACTGTTTCGGGGTCCCGGACTTATTTCCACGATTGATGAACCCCGGAGCGCATTTACGTGTCGGTCATAAATACAAATAGTTTTGGCCGATTCTGGCTAGTTTCATGGACTATTACTCACTGTTTTGGGGCCGCGGAGTGACCTCCACGATTGACGAACCCCGGGGTGCGTTTACGTGTCGGTCATCAACACTCGCAGTTTTGGCCGATTCTGGCCTCTTTCATGGACTATTACTGATTGTTTTGGTGTCCCGGACTGATTTCCACGATTGACGAACCCCGGGGTGCGTTTACGTGTCGATCATAAACACTCGCAGTTTTGGCCGATTATGGCCAGTTTCATGGACTATTACTCACTGTTTTGGGATCCATGAGTGATTTCCATGACTAACGAATCCCGGGGTGCGTTTACGTGTCGGTCATCAACACCCGCAGTTTTGGCCGATTCTGGCTCGTTTCGTGGACTATTATTCACTGTTTTTGGGTCCCGGAGTGATTTCCACGATTGACGAACCCCGAGGTGCGTTTACATGTCCGTCGTCAACGCTCACAACTCTGGCCAATTCTGACCCGTTTCGTGGACTATTACTCACCGTTTTGGGGTCCCGAACTTATTTCCACGATTGATGAACCCCGGAGCGCGTTTACGTGTCGGTCATAAATACTCGCAGTTTTGGCCGATTCTGGCCAGTTTCTTGGACTATTACTCACTGTTTTGGGGGTCCCGAAGTGATTTCCACGATTGACGAACCCCGGGGTGCGTTTATGTGTTGGTCATAAACACTCGCAGTTATTGCGGATTCTGCCTCATTTCGTGGACTATTATTCACTGTTTTTGGGTCCCGGAGTGATTTCCATAATTGACGAACCCCGAGGTGCGTTTACATGTCCGTCGTCAACACTCACAACTTTGGCCAATTCTGACCCGTTTCGTGGACTATTACTCACCATTTTGGGGTCCCGAAGCGATTTCCATAGTTCTTGAACCCCAAGGTGCAATTACATGTCGGTCATCAACACCCGTAGTTTTGGCCGATTCTGGCCCGTTTCATGAACTATTACTCACTGTTTTTTAGGACCCGGACTAATTCCCACGATTGACGAACCCCGGGGTGCGTTTATGTGTCGGTCATAAACACTTGCAGTTTTGGCCGATTCTGGCCCGTTTCATGGACAATTTACTCACTGTTTCGGGGTCCCGGACTTATTTCCACGATTGATGAACCCCGGAGCGCATTTACGTGTCGGTCATAAATACTCGTAGTTTTGGCCGATTCTGGCTAGTTTCATGGACTATTACTCACTGTTTTGGGGCCGCGGAGTGATTTCCACGATTGACGAACCGCGGGGTGCGTTTACGTGTCGGTCAGCAACACTCGCAGTTTTGGCCGATTCTGGCCTCTTTCATGGACTATTACTGATTGTTTTGGTGTCCCGGACTGATTTCCACGATTGACGAACCCCGGGGTGCGTTTACGTGTCGATCATAAACACTCGCAGTTTTGGCCGATTATGGCCAGTTTCATGGACTATTACTCACTGTTTTGGGGTCCGTGAGTGATTTCCATGACTGACGAATCCCGGGGTGCGTTTACGTGTCGGTCATCAACACCCGTAGTTTTGGCCGATTCTGGCTCGTTTCATGGACTATTATTCACTGTTTTTGGGTCCCGGAGTGATTTCCACGATTGACGAACCCCGAGGTGCGTTTACGTGTCCGTCGTCAACACTCACAACTCTGGCCAATTCTGACCCGTTTCGTGGACTATTACTCACCGTTTTGGGGTCCCGGACTTATTTCCACGATTGATGAACCCCGGAGCGCGATTACGTGTCGGTCATAAATACTCGCAGTTTTGGCCGATTCTGGCCAGTTTCTTGGACTATTACTAACTGTTTTGGGGTCCCGAAGTGATTTCCACGATTGTCGAACCCTGGGGTGCGTTTATGTGTTGGTCATAAACACTCGCAGTTATTGCGGATTCTGCCTCATTTCGTGGACTATTATTCACTGTTTTTGGGTCCCGGAGTGATTTCCATAATTGACGAACCCCGAGGTGCGTTTACATGTCCGTCGTCAACACTCACAACTTTGGCCAATTCTGACCCGTTTCGTGGATTATTACTCACCATTTTGGGGTCCCGAAGCGATTTCCATAGTTCTTGAACCCCGAGGTGCAATTACATGTCGGTCATCAACACCCGTAGTTTTGGCCGATTCTGGCCCGTTTCATGAACTATTACTCACTGTTTTTGGGGACCCGGACTAATTCCCACGATTGACGAACCCCGGGGTGCGTTTATGTGTCGGTCATAAACACTTGCAGTGTTGGCCGATTCTGGCCCGTTTCATGGACAATTTACTCACTGTTTCGGGGTCCCGGACTTATTTCCACGATTGATGAACCCCGGAGCGCATTTACGTGTCGGTCATAAATACTCGTAGTTTTGGCCGATTCTGGCTAGTTTCATGGACTATTACTCACTGTTTTGGGGCCGCGGAGTGATTTCCACGATTGACGAACCCCGGGGTGCGTTTACGTGTCGGTCAGCAACACCCGCAGTTTTGGCCGATTATGGCCTGTTTCATGGACTATTACTGATTGTTTTGGTGTCCCGGACTGATTTCCACGATTGACGAACCCCGGGGTGCGTTTACGTGTCGATCATAAACACTCGCAGTTTTGGTCGATTATGGCCAGTTTCATGGACTATTACTCACTGTTTTGGGGTCCGTGAGTGATTTCCATGACTGACGAATCCCGGGGTGCGTTTACGTGTCGGTCATCAACACCCGCAGTTTTGGCCGATTCTGGCTCGTTTCGTGGACTATTATTCACTGTTTTTGGGTCCCGGAGTGATTTCCATAATTGACGAACCCCGAGGTGCGTTTACATGTCCGTCGTCAACACTCACAACTTTGGCCAATTCTGACCCGTTTCGTGGATTATTACTCACCGTTTTGGGGTCCCGAAGCGATTTCCATAGTTCTTGAACCCCGAGGTGCAATTACATGTCGGTCATCAACACCCGTAGTTTTGGCCGATTCTGGCCCGTTTCATGAACTATTACTCACTGTTTTTGGGGACCCGGACTAATTCCCACGATTGACGAACCCCGGGGTGCGTTTATGTGTCGGTCATAAACACTTGCAGTTTTGGCCGATTCTGGCCCGTTTCGTGGACAATTACTCACTGTTTCGGGGTCCCGGACTTATTTCCACGATTGATGAACCCCGGAGCGCATTTACGTGTCGGTCATAAATACAAATAGTTTTGGCCGATTCTGGCTAGTTTCATGGACTATTACTCACTGTTTTGGGGCCGCGGAGTGATCTCCACGATTGACGAACCCCGGGGTGCGTTTACGTGTCGGTCATCAACACTCGCAGTTTTGGCCGATTATGGCCTCTTTCATGGACTATTACTGATTGTTTTGGTGTCCCGGACTGATTTCCACGATTGACGAACCCCGGGGTGCGTTTACGTGTCGATCATAAACACTCGCAGTTTTGGCCGATTATGGCCAGTTTCATGGACTATTACTCACTGTTTTGGGATCCATGAGTGATTTCCATGACTGACGAATCCCGGGGTGCGTTTACGTGTCAGTCATCAACACCCGCAGTTTTGGCCGATTCTGGCTCGTTTCGTGGACTATTATTCACTGTTTTTGGGTCCCGGAGTGATTTCCACGATTGACGAACCCCGAGGTGCGTTTACATGTCCGTCGTCAACGCTCACAACTCTGGCCAATTCTGACCCGTTTCGTGGACTATTACTCACCGTTTTGGGGTCCCGAACTTATTTCCACGATTGATGAACCCCGGAGCGCGTTTACGTGTCGGTCATAAATACTCGCAGTTTTGGCCGATTCTGGCCAGTTTCTTGGACTATTACTCACTGTTTTGGGGGTCCCGAAGTGATTTCCACGATTGACGAACCCCGGGGTGCGTTTATGTGTTGGTCATAAACACTCGCAGTTATTGCGGATTCTGCCTCATTTCGTGGACTATTATTCACTGTTTTTGGGTCCCGGAGTGATTTCCATAATTGACGAACCCCGAGGTGCGTTTACATGTCCGTCGTCAACACTCACAACTTTGGCCAATTCTGACCCGTTTCGTGGACTATTACTCACCATTTTGGGGTCCCGAAGCGATTTCCATAGTTCTTGAACCCCAAGGTGCAATTACATGTCGGTCATCAACACCCGTAGTTTTGGCCGATTCTGGCCCGTTTCATGAACTATTACTCACTGTTTTTGAGGACCCGGACTAATTCCCACGATTGACGAACCCCGGGGTGCGTTTATGTGTCGGTCATAAACACTTGCAGTTTTGGCCGATTCTGGCCCGTTTCATGGACAATTTACTCACTGTTTCGGGGTCCCGGACTTATTTCCACGATTGATGAACCCCGGAGCGCATTTACGTGTCGGTCATAAATACTCGTAGTTTTGGCCGATTCTGGCTAGTTTCATGGACTATTACTCACTGTTTTGGGGCCGCGGAGTGATTTCCACGATTGACGAACCCCGGGGTGCGTTTACGTGTCGGTCAGCAACACTCGCAGTTTTGGCCGATTCTGGCCTCTTTCATGGACTATTACTGATTGTTTTGGTGTCCCGGACTGATTTCCACGATTGACGAACCCCGGGGTGCGTTTACGTGTCGATCATAAACACTCGCAGTTTTGGCCGATTATGGCCAGTTTCATGGACTATTACTCACTGTTTTGGGGTCCGTGAGTGATTTCCATGACTGACGAATCCCGGGGTGCGTTTACGTGTCGGTCATCAACACCCGTAGTTTTGGCCGATTCTGGCTCGTTTCATGGACTATTATTCACTGTTTTTGGGTCCCGGAGTGATTTCCACGATTGACGAACCCCGAGGTGCGTTTACGTGTCCGTCGTCAACACTCACAACTCTGGCCAATTCTGACCCGTTTCGTGGACTATTACTCACCGTTTTGGGGTCCCGGACTTATTTCCACGATTGATGAACCCCGGAGCGCGTTTACGTGTCGGTCATAAATACTCGCAGTTTTGGCCGATTCTGGCCAGTTTCTTGGACTATTACTAACTGTTTTGGGGTCCCGAAGTGATTTCCACGATTGTCGAACCCTGGGGTGCGTTTATGTGTTGGTCATAAACACTCGCAGTTATTGCGGATTCTGCCTCATTTCGTGGACTATTATTCACTGTTTTTGGGTCCCGGAGTGATTTCCATAATTGACGAACCCCGAGGTGCGTTTACATGTCCGTCGTCAACACTCACAACTTTGGCCAATTCTGACCCGTTTCGTGGACTATTACTCACCATTTTGGGGTCCCGAAGCGATTTCCATAGTTCTTGAACCCCAAGGTGCAATTACATGTCGGTCATCAACACCCGTAGTTTTGGCCGATTCTGGCCCGTTTCATGAACTATTACTCACTGTTTTTGGGGACCCGGACTAATTCCCACGATTGACGAACCCCGGGGTGCGTTTATGTGTCGGTCATAAACACTTGCAGTTTTGGCCGATTCTGGCCCGTTTCATGGACAATTTACTCACTGTTTCAGGGTCCCGGACTTATTTCCACGATTGATGAACCCCGGAGCGCATTTACGTGTCGGTCATAAATACTCGTAGTTTTGGCCGATTCTGGCTAGTTTCATGGACTATTACTCACTGTTTTGGGGCCGCGGAGTGATCTCCACGATTGACGAACCCCGGGGTGCGTTTACGTGTCGGTCAGCAACACCCGCAGTTTTGGCCGATTATGGCCTGTTTCATGGACTATTACTGATTGTTTTGGTGTCCCGGACTGATTTCCACGATTGACGAACCCCGGGGTGCGTTTACGTGTCGATCATAAACACTCGCAGTTTTGGTCGATTATGGCCAGTTTCATGGACTATTACTCACTGTTTTGGGGTCCGTGAGTGATTTCCATGACTGACGAATCCCGGGGTGCGTTTACGTGTCGGTCATCAACACCCGTAGTTTTGGCCGATTCTGGCTCGTTTCATGGACTATTATTCACTGTTTTTGGGTCCCGGAGTGATTTCCACGATTGACGAACCCCGAGGTGCGTTTACATGTCCGTCGTCAACGCTCACAACTCTGGCCAATTCTGACCCGTTTCGTGGACTATTACTCACCGTTTTGGGGTCCCGAACTTATTTCCACGATTGATGAACCCCGGAGCGCGTTTACGTGTCGGTCATAAATACTCGCAGTTTTGGCCGATTCTGGCCAGTTTCTTGGACTATTACTCACTGTTTTGGGGGTCCCGAAGTGATTTCCACGATTGACGAACCCCGGGGTGCGTTTATGTGTTGGTCATAAACACTCGCAGTTATTGCGGATTCTGCCTCATTTCGTGGACTATTATTCACTGTTTTTGGGTCCCGGAGTGATTTCCATAATTGACGAACCCCGAGGTGCGTTTACATGTCCGTCGTCAACACTCACAACTTTGGCCAATTCTGACCCGTTTCGTGGACTATTACTCACCATTTTGGGGTCCCGAAGCGATTTCCATAGTTCTTGAACCCCAAGGTGCAATTACATGTCGGTCATCAACACCCGTAGTTTTGGCCGATTCTGGCCCGTTTCATGAACTATTACTCACTGTTTTTGAGGACCCGGACTAATTCCCACGATTGACGAACCCCGGGGTGCGTTTATGTGTCGGTCATAAACACTTGCAGTTCTGGCCGATTCTGGCCCGTTTCATGGACAATTTACTCACTGTTTCGGGGTCCCGGACTTATTTCCACGATTGATGAACCCCGGAGCGCATTTACGTGTCGGTCATAAATACTCGTAGTTTTGGCCGATTCTGGCTAGTTTCATGGACTATTACTCACTGTTTTGGGGCCGCGGAGTGATTTCCACGATTGACGAACCCCGGGGTGCGTTTACGTGTCGGTCAGCAACACTCGCAGTTTTGGCCGATTCTGGCCTCTTTCATGGACTATTACTGATTGTTTTGGTGTCCCGGACTGATTTCCACGATTGACCAACCCCGGGGTGCGTTTACGTGTCGATCATAAACACTCGCAGTTTTGGCCGATTATGGCCAGTTTCATGGACTATTACTCACTGTTTTGGGGTCCGTGAGTGATTTCCATGACTGACGAATCCCGGGGTGCGTTTACGTGTCGGTCATCAACACCCGTAGTTTTGGCCGATTCTGGCTCGTTTCATGGACTATTATTCACTGTTTTTGGGTCCCGGAGTGATTTCCACGATTGACGAACCCCGAGGTGCGTTTACGTGTCCGTCGTCAACACTCACAACTCTGGCCAATTCTGACCCGTTTCGTGGACTATTACTCACCGTTTTGGGGTCCCGGACTTATTTCCACGATTGATGAACCCCGGAGCGCGTTTACGTGTCGGTCATAAATACTCGCAGTTTTGGCCGATTCTGGCCAGTTTCTTGGACTATTACTAACTGTTTTGGGGTCCCGAAGTGATTTCCACGATTGTCGAACCCTGGGGTGCGTTTATGTGTTGGTCATAAACACTCGCAGTTATTGCGGATTCTGCCTCATTTCGTGGACTATTATTCACTGTTTTTGGGTCCCGGAGTGATTTCCATAATTGACGAACCCCGAGGTGCGTTTACATGTCCGTCGTCAACACTCACAACTTTGGCCAATTCTGACCCGTTTCGTGGACTATTACTCACCATTTTGGGGTCCCGAAGCGATTTCCATAGTTCTTGAACCCCAAGGTGCAATTACATGTCGGTCATCAACACCCGTAGTTTTGGCCGATTCTGGCCCGTTTCATGAACTATTACTCACTGTTTTTGGGGACCCGGACTAATTCCCACGATTGACGAACCCCGGGGTGCGTTTATGTGTCGGTCATAAACACTTGCAGTTTTGGCCGATTCTGGCCCGTTTCATGGACAATTTACTCACTGTTTCGGGGTCCCGGACTTATTTCCACGATTGATGAACCCCGGAGCGCATTTACGTGTCGGTCATAAATACTCGTAGTTTTGGCCGATTCTGGCTAGTTTCATGGACTATTACTCACTGTTTTGGGGCCGCGGAGTGATTTCCACGATTGACGAACCCCGGGGTGCGTTTACGTGTCGGTCAGCAACACCCGCAGTTTTGGCCGATTATGGCCTGTTTCATGGACTATTACTGATTGTTTTGGTGTCCCGGACTGATTTCCACGATTGACGAACCCCGGGGTGCGTTTACGTGTCGATCATAAACACTCGCAGTTTTGGTCGATTATGGCCAGTTTCATGGACTATTACTCACTGTTTTGGGGTCCGTGAGTGATTTCCATGACTGACGAATCCCGGGGTGCGTTTACGTGTCGGTCATCAACACCCGTAGTTTTGGCCGATTCTGGCTCGTTTCATGGACTATTATTCACTGTTTTTGGGTCCCGGAGTGATTTCCACGATTGACGAACCCCGAGGTGCGTTTACGTGTCCGTCGTCAACACTCACAACTCTGGCCAATTCTGACCCGTTTCGTGGACTATTACTCACCGTTTTGGGGTCCCGGACTTATTTCCACGATTGATGAACCCCGGAGCGCGTTTACGTGTCGGTCATAAATACTCGCAGTTTTGGCCGATTCTGGCCAGTTTCTTGGACTATTACTCACTGTTTTGGGGTCCCGAAGTGATTTCCACGATTGTCGAACCCTGGGGTGCGTTTATGTGTTGGTCATAAACACTCGCAGTTATTGCGGATTCTGCCTCATTTCGTGGACTATTATTCACTGTTTTTGGGTCCCGGAGTGATTTCCATAATTGACGAGCCCCGAGGTGCGTTTACATGTCCGTCGTCAACACTCACAACTTTAGCCAATTCTGACCCGTTTCGTGGACTATTACTCAGCATTTTGGGGTCCCGAAGCGATTTCCATAGTTCTTGAACCCCAAGGTGCAATTACATGTCGGTCATCAACACCCGTAGTTTTGGCCGATTCTGGCCCGTTTCATGAACTATTACTCACTGTTTTGGGGACCCGGACTAATTCCCACGATTGACGAACCCCGGGGTGCGTTTATGTGTCGGTCATAAACACTTGCAGTTTTGGCCGATTCTGGCCCGTTTCGTGGACAATTACTCACTGTTTCGGGGTCCCGGACTTATTTCCACGATTGATGAACCCCGGAGCGCATTTACGTGTCGGTCATAAATACAAATAGTTTTGGCCGATTCTGGCTAGTTTCATGGACTATTACTCACTGTTTTGGGGCCGCGGAGTGATCTCCACGATTGACGAACCCCGGGGTGCGTTTACGTGTCGGTCATCAACACCCGCAGTTTTGGCCGATTATGGCCTCTTTCATGGACTATTACTGATTGTTTTGGTGTCCCGGACTGATTTCCACGATTGACGAACCCCGGGGTGCGTTTACGTGTCGATCATAAACACTCGCAGTTTTGGCCGATTATGGCCAGTTTCATGGACTATTACTCACTGTTTTGGGATCCATGAGTGATTTCCATGACTGACGAATCCCGGGGTGCGTTTACGTGTCGGTCATCAACACCCGCAGTTTTGGCCGATTCTGGCTCGTTTCGTGGACTATTATTCACTGTTTTTGGGTCCCGGAGTGATTTCCACGATTGACGAACCCCGAGGTGCGTTTACATGTCCGTCATCAACACTCACAACTCTGGCCAATTCTGACCCGTTTCGTGGACTATTACTCACCGTTTTGGGGTCCCGAACTTATTTCCACGATTGATGAACCCCGGAGCGCGTTTACGTGTCGGTCATAAATACTCACAGTTTTGGCCGATTCTGGCCAGTTTCTTGGACTATTACTCACTGTTTTGGGGGTCCCGAAGTGATTTCCACGATTGACGAACCCCGGGGTGCGTTTATGTGTTGGTCATAAACACTCGCAGTTATTGCGGATTCTGCCTCATTTCGTGGACTATTATTCACTGTTTTTGGGTCCCGGAGTGATTTCCATAATTGACGAACCCCGAGGTGCGTTTACATGTCCGTCGTCAACACTCACAACTTTAGCCAATTCTGACCCGTTTCGTGGACTATTACTCAGCATTTTGGGGTCCCGAAGCGATTTCCATAGTTCTTGAACCCCAAGGTGCAATTACATGTCGGTCATCAACACCCGTAGTTTTGGCCGATTCTGGCCCGTTTCATGAACTATTACTCACTGTTTTGGGGACCCGGACTAATTCCCACGATTGACGAACCCCGGGGTGCGTTTATGTGTCGGTCATAAACACTTGCAGTTTTGGCCGATTCTGGCCCGTTTCGTGGACAATTACTCACTGTTTCGGGGTCCCGGACTTATTTCCACGATTGATGAACCCCGGAGCGCATTTACGTGTCGGTCATAAATACAAATAGTTTTGGCCGATTCTGGCTAGTTTCATGGACTATTACTCACTGTTTTGGGGCCGCGGAGTGATCTCCACGATTGACGAACCCCGGGGTGCGTTTACGTGTCGGTCATCAACACTCGCAGTTTTGGCCGATTATGGCCAGTTTCATGGACTATTACTCACTGTTTTGGGGTCCGTGAGTGATTTCCATGACTGACGAATCCCGGGGTGCGTTTACGTGTCGGTCATCAACACCCGTAGTTTTGGCCGATTCTGGCTCGTTTCATGGACTATTATTCACTGTTTTTGGGTCCCGGAGTGATTTCCACGATTGACGAACCCCGAGGTGCGTTTACGTGTCCGTCGTCAACACTCACAACTCTGGCCAATTCTGACCCGTTTCGTGGACTATTACTCACCGTTTTGGGGTCCCGGACTTATTTCCACGATTGATGAACCCCGGAGCGCGTTTACGTGTCGGTCATAAATACTCGCAGTTTTGGCCGATTCTGGCCAGTTTCTTGGACTATTACTCACTGTTTTGGGGTCCCGAAGTGATTTCCACGATTGTCGAACCCTGGGGTGCGTTTATGTGTTGGTCATAAACACTCGCAGTTATTGCGGATTCTGCCTCATTTCGTGGACTATTATTCACTGTTTTTGGGTCCCGGAGTGATTTCCATAATTGACGAGCCCCGAGGTGCGTTTACATGTCCGTCGTCAACACTCACAACTTTAGCCAATTCTGACCCGTTTCGTGGACTATTACTCAGCATTTTGGGGTCCCGAAGCGATTTCCATAGTTCTTGAACCCCAAGGTGCAATTACATGTCGGTCATCAACACCCGTAGTTTTGGCCGATTCTGGCCCGTTTCATGAACTATTACTCACTGTTTTGGGGACCCGGACTAATTCCCACGATTGACGAACCCCGGGGTGCGTTTATGTGTCGGTCATAAACACTTGCAGTTTTGGCCGATTCTGGCCCGTTTCGTGGACAATTACTCACTGTTTCGGGGTCCCGGACTTATTTCCACGATTGATGAACCCCGGAGCGCATTTACGTGTCGGTCATAAATACAAATAGTTTTGGCCGATTCTGGCTAGTTTCATGGACTATTACTCACTGTTTTGGGGCCGCGGAGTGATCTCCACGATTGACGAACCCCGGGGTGCGTTTACGTGTCGGTCATCAACACCCGCAGTTTTGGCCGATTATGGCCTCTTTCATGGACTATTACTGATTGTTTTGGTGTCCCGGACTGATTTCCACGATTGACGAACCCCGGGGTGCGTTTACGTGTCGATCATAAACACTCGCAGTTTTGGCCGATTATGGCCAGTTTCATGGACTATTACTCACTGTTTTGGGATCCATGAGTGATTTCCATGACTGACGAATCCCGGGGTGCGTTTACGTGTCGGTCATCAACACCCGCAGTTTTGGCCGATTCTGGCTCGTTTCGTGGACTATTATTCACTGTTTTTGGGTCCCGGAGTGATTTCCACGATTGACGAACCCCGAGGTGCGTTTACATGTCCGTCATCAACACTCACAACTCTGGCCAATTCTGACCCGTTTCGTGGACTATTACTCACCGTTTTGGGGTCCCGAACTTATTTCCACGATTGATGAACCCCGGAGCGCGTTTACGTGTCGGTCATAAATACTCACAGTTTTGGCCGATTCTGGCCAGTTTCTTGGACTATTACTCACTGTTTTGGGGGTCCCGAAGTGATTTCCACGATTGACGAACCCCGGGGTGCGTTTATGTGTTGGTCATAAACACTCGCAGTTATTGCGGATTCTGCCTCATTTCGTGGACTATTATTCACTGTTTTTGGGTCCCGGAGTGATTTCCATAATTGACGAACCCCGAGGTGCGTTTACATGTCCGTCGTCAACACTCACAACTTTAGCCAATTCTGACCCGTTTCGTGGACTATTACTCAGCATTTTGGGGTCCCGAAGCGATTTCCATAGTTCTTGAACCCCAAGGTGCAATTACATGTCGGTCATCAACACCCGTAGTTTTGGCCGATTCTGGCCCGTTTCATGAACTATTACTCACTGTTTTGGGGACCCGGACTAATTCCCACGATTGACGAACCCCGGGGTGCGTTTATGTGTCGGTCATAAACACTTGCAGTTTTGGCCGATTCTGGCCCGTTTCGTGGACAATTACTCACTGTTTCGGGGTCCCGGACTTATTTCCACGATTGATGAACCCCGGAGCGCATTTACGTGTCGGTCATAAATACAAATAGTTTTGGCCGATTCTGGCTAGTTTCATGGACTATTACTCACTGTTTTGGGGCCGCGGAGTGATCTCCACGATTGACGAACCCCGGGGTGCGTTTACGTGTCGGTCATCAACACTCGCAGTTTTGGCCGATTATGGCCAGTTTCATGGACTATTACTCACTGTTTTGGGGTCCGTGAGTGATTTCCATGACTGACGAATCCCGGGGTGCATTTACGTGTCGGTTATCAACACCCGTAGTTTTGGCCGATTCTGGCTCGTTTCATGGACTATTATTCACTGTTTTTGGGTCCCGGAGTGATTTCCACGATTGACGAACCCCGAGGTGCGTTTACGTGTCCGTCGTCAACACTCACAACTCTGGCCAATTCTGACCCGTTTCGTGGACTATTACTCACCGTTTTGGGGTCCCGGACTTATTTCCACGATTGATGAACCCCGGAGCGCGTTTACGTGTCGGTCATAAATACTCGCAGTTTTGGCCGATTCTGGCCAGTTTCTTGGACTATTACTCACTGTTTTGGGGTCCCGAAGTGATTTCCACGATTGTCGAACCCTGGGGTGCGTTTATGTGTTGGTCATAAACACTCGCAGTTATTGCGGATTCTGCCTCATTTCGTGGACTATTATTCACTGTTTTTGGGTCCCGGAGTGATTTCCATAATTGACGAGCCCCGAGGTGCGTTACATGTCCGTCGTCAACACTCACAACTTTAGCCAATTCTGACCCGTTTCGTGGACTATTACTCAGCATTTTGGGGTCCCGAAGCGATTTCCATAGTTCTTGAACCCCAAGGTGCAATTACATGTCGGTCATCAACACCCGTAGTTTTGGCCGATTCTGGCCCGTTTCATGAACTATTACTCACTGTTTTGGGGACCCGGACTAATTCCCACGATTGACGAACCCCGGGGTGCGTTTATGTGTCGGTCATAAACACTTGCAGTTTTGGCCGATTCTGGCCCGTTTCGTGGACAATTACTCACTGTTTCGGGGTCCCGGACTTATTTCCACGATTGATGAACCCCGGAGCGCATTTACGTGTCGGTCATAAATACAAATAGTTTTGGCCGATTCTGGCTAGTTTCATGGACTATTACTCACTGTTTTGGGGCCGCGGAGTGATCTCCACGATTGACGAACCCCGGGGTGCGTTTACGTGTCGGTCATCAACACCCGCAGTTTTGGCCGATTATGGCCTCTTTCATGGACTATTACTGATTGTTTTGGTGTCCCGGACTGATTTCCACGATTGACGAACCCCGGGGTGCGTTTACGTGTCGATCATAAACACTCGCAGTTTTGGTCGATTATGGCCAGTTTCATGGACTATTACTCACTGTTTTGGGATCCATGAGTGATTTCCATGACTGACGAATCCCGGGGTGCGTTTACGTGTCGGTCATCAACACCCGCAGTTTTGGCCGATTCTGGCTCGTTTCGTGGACTATTATTCACTGTTTTTGGGTCCCGGAGTGATTTCCACGATTGACGAACCCCGAGGTGCGTTTACATGTCCGTCATCAACAATCACAACTCTGGCCAATTCTGACCCGTTTCGTGGACTATTACTCACCGTTTTGGGGTCCCGAACTTATTTCCACGATTGATGAACCCCAGAGCGCGTTTACGTGTCGGTCATAAATACTCACAGTTTTGGCCGATTCTGGCCAGTTTCTTGGACTATTACTCACTGTTTTGGGGGTCCCGAAGTGATTTCCACGATTGACGAACCCCGGGGTGCGTTTATGTGTTGGTCATAAACACTCGCAGTTATTGCGGATTCTGCCTCATTTCGTGGACTATTATTCACTGTTTTTGGGTCCCGGAGTGATTTCCATAATTGACGAACCCCGAGGTGCGTTTACATGTCCGTCGTCAACACTCACAACTTTAGCCAATTCTGACCCGTTTCGTGGACTATTACTCAGCATTTTGGGGTCCCGAAGCGATTTCCATAGTTCTTGAACCCCAAGGTGCAATTACATGTCGGTCATCAACACCCGTAGTTTTGGCCGATTCTGGCCCGTTTCATGAACTATTACTCACTGTTTTGGGGACCCGGACTAATTCCCACGATTGACGAACCCCGGGGTGCGTTTATGTGTCGGTCATAAACACTTGCAGTTTTGGCCGATTCTGGCCCGTTTCGTGGACAATTACTCACTGTTTCGGGGTCCCGGACTTATTTCCACGATTGATGAACCCCGGAGCGCATTTACGTGTCGGTCATAAATACAAATAGTTTTGGCCGATTCTGGCTAGTTTCATGGACTATTACTCACTGTTTTGGGGCCGCGGAGTGATCTCCACGATTGACGAACCCCGGGGTGCGTTTACGTGTCGGTCATCAACACTCGCAGTTTTGGCCGATTATGGCCTGTTTCATGGACTATTACTGATTGTTTTGGTGTCCCGGACTGATTTCCACGATTGACGAACCCCGGGGTGCGTTTACGTGTCGATCATAAACACTCGCAGTTTTGGTCGATTATGGCCAGTTTCATGGACTATTACTCACTGTTTTGGGATCCATGAGTGATTTCCATGACTGACGAATCCCGGGGTGCGTTTACGTGTCGGTCATCAACACCCGCAGTTTTGGCCGATTCTGGCTCGTTTCGTGGACTATTATTCACTGTTTTTGGGTCCCGGAGTGATTTCCACGATTGACGAACCCCGAGGTGCGTTTACATGTCCGTCATCAACAATCACAACTCTGGCCAATTCTGACCCGTTTCGTGGACTATTACTCACCGTTTTGGGGTCCCGAACTTATTTCCACGATTGATGAACCCCGGAGCGCGTTTACGTGTCGGTCATAAATACTCACAGTTTTGGCCGATTCTGGCCAGTTTCTTGGACTATTACTCACTGTTTTGGGGGTCCCGAAGTGATTTCCACGATTGACGAACCCCGGGGTGCGTTTATGTGTTGGTCATAAACACTCGCAGTTATTGCGGATTCTGCCTCATTTCGTGGACTATTATTCACTGTTTTTGGGTCCCGGAGTGATTTCCATAATTGACGAACCCCGAGGTGCGTTTACATGTCCGTCGTCAACACTCACAACTTTAGCCAATTCTGACCCGTTTCGTGGACTATTACTCAGCATTTTGGGGTCCCGAAGCGATTTCCATAGTTCTTGAACCCCAAGGTGCAATTACATGTCGGTCATCAACACCCGTAGTTTTGGCCGATTCTGGCCCGTTTCATGAACTATTACTCACTGTTTTGGGGACCCGGACTAATTCCCACGATTGACGAACCCCGGGGTGCGTTTATGTGTCGGTCATAAACACTTGCAGTTTTGGCCGATTCTGGCCCGTTTCGTGGACAATTACTCACTGTTTCGGGGTCCCGGACTTATTTCCACGATTGATGAACCCCGGAGCGCATTTACGTGTCGGTCATAAATACAAATAGTTTTGGCCGATTCTGGCTAGTTTCATGGACTATTACTCACTGTTTTGGGGCCGCGGAGTGATCTCCACGATTGACGAACCCCGGGGTGCGTTTACGTGTCGGTCATCAACACTCGCAGTTTTGGCCGATTATGGCCTGTTTCATGGACTATTACTGATTGTTTTGGTGTCCCGGACTGATTTCCACGATTGACGAACCCCGGGGTGCGTTTACGTGTCGATCATAAACACTCGCAGTTTTGGCCGATTATGGCCAGTTTCATGGACTATTACTCACTGTTTTGGGGTCCATGAGTGATTTCCATGACTGACGAATCCCGGGGTGCGTTTACGTGTCGGTCATCAACACCCGCAGTTTTGGCCGATTCTGGCTCGTTTCGTGGACTATTATTCACTGTTTTTGGGTCCCGGAGTGATTTCCATGATTGACGAACCCCGAGGTGCGTTTACATGTCCGTCATCAACACTCACAACTCTGGCCAATTCTGACCCGTTTCGTGGACTATTACTCACCGTTTTGGGGTCCCGAACTTATTTCCACGATTGATGAACCCCGGAGCGCGTTTACGTGTCGGTCATAAATACTCACAGTTTTGGCCGATTCTGGCCAGTTTCTTGGACTATTACTCACTGTTTTGGGGGTCCCGAAGTGATTTCCACGATTGACGAACCCCGGGGTGCGTTTATGTGTTGGTCATAAACACTCGCAGTTATTGCGGATTCTGCCTCATTTCGTGGACTATTATTCACTGTTTTTGGGTCCCGGAGTGATTTCCATAATTGACGAACCCCGAGGTGCGTTTACATGTCCGTCGTCAACACTCACAACTTTAGCCAATTCTGACCCGTTTCGTGGACTATTACTCAGCATTTTGGGGTCCCGAAGCGATTTCCATAGTTCTTGAACCCCAAGGTGCAATTACATGTCGGTCATCAACACCCGTAGTTTTGGCCGATTCTGGCCCGTTTCATGAACTATTACTCACTGTTTTGGGGACCCGGACTAATTCCCACGATTGACGAACCCCGGGGTGCGTTTATGTGTCGGTCATAAACACTTGCAGTTTTGGCCGATTCTGGCCCGTTTCGTGGACAATTACTCACTGTTTCGGGGTCCCGGACTTATTTCCACGATTGATGAACCCCGGAGCGCATTTACGTGTCGGTCATAAATACAAATAGTTTTGGCCGATTCTGGCTAGTTTCATGGACTATTACTCACTGTTTTGGGGCCGCGGAGTGATCTCCACGATTGACGAACCCCGGGGTGCGTTTACGTGTCGGTCATCAACACTCGCAGTTTTGGCCGATTATGGCCTGTTTCATGGACTATTACTGATTGTTTTGGTGTCCCGGACTGATTTCCACGATTGACGAACCCCGGGGTGCGTTTACGTGTCGATCATAAACACTCGCAGTTTTGGCCGATTATGGCCAGTTTCATGGACTATTACTCACTGTTTTGGGGTCCATGAGTGATTTCCATGACTGACGAATCCCGGGGTGCGTTTACGTGTCGGTCATCAACACCCGCAGTTTTGGCCGATTCTGGCTCGTTTCGTGGACTATTATTCACTGTTTTTGGGTCCCGGAGTGATTTCCATGATTGACGAACCCCGAGGTGCGTTTACATGTCCGTCATCAACACTCACAACTCTGGCCAATTCTGACCCGTTTCGTGGACTATTACTCACCGTTTTGGGGTCCCGAACTTATTTCCACGATTGATGAACCCCGGAGCGCGTTTACGTGTCGGTCATAAATACTCACAGTTTTGGCCGATTCTGGCCAGTTTCTTGGACTATTACTCACTGTTTTGGGGGTCCCGAAGTGATTTCCATGATTGACGAACCCCGGGGTGCGTTTATGTGTTGGTCATAAACACTCGCAGTTATTGCGGATTCTGCCTCATTTCGTGGACTATTATTCACTGTTTTTGGGTCCCGGAGTGATTTCCATAATTGACGAACCCCGAGGTGCGTTTACATGTCCGTCGTCAACACTCACAACTTTAGCCAATTCTGACCCGTTTCGTGGACTATTACTCACCATTTTGGGGTCCCGAAGCGATTTCCATAGTTCTTGAACCCCAAGGTGCAATTACATGTCGGTCATCAACACCCGTAGTTTTGGCCGATTCTGGCCCGTTTCATGAACTATTACTCACTGTTTTGGGGACCCGGACTAATTCCCACGATTGACGAACCCCGGGGTGCGTTTATGTGTCGGTTATAAACACTTGCAGTTTTGGCCGATTCTGGCCCGTTTCATGGACAATTACTCACTGTTTCGGGGTCCCGGACTTATTTCCACGATTGATGAACCCCGGAGCGCATTTACGTGTCGGTCATAAATACTCGTAGTTTTGGCCGATTCTGGCTAGTTTCATGGACTATTACTCACTGTTTTGGGGCCGCGGAGTGATTTCCACGATTGACGAACCCCGGGGTGCGTTTACGTGTCGGTCAGCAACACCCGCAGTTTTGGCCGATTATGGCCTGTTTCATGGACTATTACTGATTGTTTTGGTGTCCCGGACTGATTTCCACGATTGACGAACCCCGGGGTGCGTTTACGTGTCGATCATAAACACTCGCAGTTTTGGCCGATTATGGCCAGTTTCATGGACTATTACTCACTGTTTTGGGGTCCATGAGTGATTTCCATGACTGACGAATCCCGGGGTGCGTTTACGTGTCGGTCATCAACACCCGCAGTTTTGGCCGATTCTGGCTCGTTTCGTGGACTATTATTCACTGTTTTTGGGTCCCGGAGTGATTTCCATGATTGACGAACCCCGAGGTGCGTTTACATGTCCGTCATCAACACTCACAACTCTGGCCAATTCTGACCCGTTTCGTGGACTATTACTCACCGTTTTGGGGTCCCGAACTTATTTCCACGATTGATGAACCCCGGAGCGCGTTTACGTGTCGGTCATAAATACTCACAGTTTTGGCCGATTCTGGCCAGTTTCTTGGACTATTACTCACTGTTTTGGGGGTCCCGAAGTGATTTCCATGATTGACGAACCCCGGGGTGCGTTTATGTGTTGGTCATAAACACTCGCAGTTATTGCGGATTCTGCCTCATTTCGTGGACTATTATTCACTGTTTTTGGGTCCCGGAGTGATTTCCATAATTGACGAACCCCGAGGTGCGTTTACATGTCCGTCGTCAACACTCACAACTTTAGCCAATTCTGACCCGTTTCGTGGACTATTACTCACCATTTTGGGGTCCCGAAGCGATTTCCATAGTTCTTGAACCCCAAGGTGCAATTACATGTCGGTCATCAACACCCGTAGTTTTAGCCGATTCTGGCCCGTTTCATGAACTATTACTCACTGTTTTGGGGACCCGGACTAATTCCCACGATTGACGAACCCCGGGGTGCGTTTATGTGTCGGTTATAAACACTTGCAGTTTTGGCCGATTCTGGCCCGTTTCATGGACAATTACTCACTGTTTCGGGGTCCCGGACTTATTTCCACGATTGATGAACCCCGGAGCGCATTTACGTGTCGGTCATAAATACTCGTAGTTTTGGCCGATTCTGGCTAGTTTCATGGACTATTACTCACTGTTTTGGGGCCGCGGAGTGATTTCCACGATTGACGAACCCCGGGGTGCGTTTACGTGTCGGTCAGCAACACCCGCAGTTTTGGCCGATTATGGCCTGTTTCATGGACTATTACTGATTGTTTTGGTGTCCCGGACTGATTTCCACGATTGACGAACCCCGGGGTGCGTTTACGTGTCGATCATAAACACTCGCAGTTTTGGTCGATTATGGCCAGTTTCATGGACTATTACTCACTGTTTTGGGGTCCGTGAGTGATTTCCATGACTGACGAATCCCGGGGTGCGTTTACGTGTCGGTCATCAACACCCGCAGTTTTGGCCGATTCTGGCTCGTTTCGTGGACTATTATTCACTGTTTTTGGGTCCCGGAGTGATTTCCACGATTGACGAACCCCAAGGTGCGTTTACATGTCCGTCGTCAACACTCACAACTCTGGCCAATTCTGACCCGTTTCGTGGACTATTACTCACCGTTTTGGGGTCCCGAACTTATTTCCACGATTGATGAACCCCGGAGCGCGTTTACGTGTCGGTCATAAATACTCGCAGTTTTGGCCGATTCTGGCCAGTTTCTTGGACTATTACTCACTGTTTTGGGGGTCCCGAAGTGATTTCCACGATTGACGAACCCCGGGGTGCGTTTATGTGTTGGTCATAAACACTCGCAGTTATTGCGGATTCTGCCTCATTTCGTGGACTATTATTCACTGTTTTTGGGTCCCGGAGTGATTTCCATAATTGACGAACCCCGAGGTGCGTTTACATGTCCGTCGTCAACACTCACAACTTTGGCCAATTCTGACCCGTTTCGTGGACTATTACTCACCATTTTGGGGTCCCGAAGCGATTTCCATAGTTCTTGAACCCCAAGGTGCAATTACATGTCGGTCATCAACACCCGTAGTTTTGGCCGATTCTGGCCCGTTTCATGAACTATTACTCACTGTTTTTGGGGACCCGGACTAATTCCCACGATTGACGAACCCCGGGGTGCGTTTATGTGTCGGTCATAAACACTTGCAGTTTTGGCCGATTCTGGCCCGTTTCATGGACAATTTACTCACTGTTTCGGGGTCCCGGACTTATTTCCACGATTGATGAACCCCGGAGCGCATTTACGTGTCGGTCATAAATACTCGTAGTTTTGGCCGATTCTGGCTAGTTTCATGGACTATTACTCACTGTTTTGGGGCCGCGGAGTGATTTCCACGATTGACGAACCCCGGGGTGCGTTTACGTGTCGGTCAGCAACACCCGCAGTTTTGGCCGATTATGGCCTGTTTCATGGACTATTACTGATTGTTTTGGTGTCCCGGACTGATTTCCACGATTGACGAACCCCGGGGTGCGTTTACGTGTCGATCATAAACACTCGCAGTTTTGGTCGATTATGGCCAGTTTCATGGACTATTACTCACTGTTTTGGGGTCCGTGAGTGATTTCCATGACTGACGAATCCCGGGGTGCGTTTACGTGTCGGTCATCAACACCCGTAGTTTTGGCCGATTCTGGCTCGTTTCATGGACTATTATTCACTGTTTTTGGGTCCCGGAGTGATTTCCATGATTGACGAACCCCGAGGTGCGTTTACGTGTCCGTCGTCAACACTCACAACTCTGGCCAATTCTGACCCGTTTCGTGGACTATTACTCACCGTTTTGGGGTCCCGGACTTATTTCCACGATTGATGAACCCCGGAGCGCGTTTACGTGTCGGTCATAAATACTCGCAGTTTTGGCCGATTCTGGCCAGTTTCTTGGACTATTACTCACTGTTTTGGGGTCCCGAAGTGATTTCCACGATTGTCGAACCCTGGGGTGCGTTTATGTGTTGGTCATAAACACTCGCAGTTATTGCGGATTCTGCCTCATTTCGTGGACTATTATTCACTGTTTTTGGGTCCCGGAGTGATTTCCATAATTGACGAACCCCGAGGTGCGTTTACATGTCCGTCGTCAACACTCACAACATTGGCCAATTCTGACCCGTTTCGTGGACTATTACTCACCATTTTGGGGTCCCGAAGCGATTTCCATAGTTCTTGAACCCCAAGGTGCAATTACATGTCGGTCATCAACACCCGTAGTTTTGGCCGATTCTGGCCCGTTTCATGAACTATTACTCACTGTTTTGGGGACCCGGACTAATTCCCACGATTGACGAACCCCGGGGTGCGTTTATGTGTCGGTCATAAACACTTGCAGTTTTGGCCGATTCTGGCCCGTTTCGTGGACAATTACTCACTGTTTCGGGGTCCCGGACTTATTTCCACGATTGATGAACCCCGGAGCGCATTTACGTGTCGGTCATAAATACAAATAGTTTTGGCCGATTCTGGCTAGTTTCATGGACTATTACTCACTGTTTTGGGGCCGCGGAGTGATCTCCACGATTGACGAACCCCGGGGTGCGTTTACGTGCCGGTCATCAACACTCGCAGTTTTGGCCGATTCTGGCCTCTTTCATGGACTATTACTGATTGTTTTGGTGTCCCGGACTGATTTCCACGATTGACGAACCCCGGGGTGCGTTTACGTGTCGATCATAAACACTCGCAGTTTTGGCCGATTATGGCCAGTTTCATGGACTATTACTCACTGTTTTGGGATCCATGAGTGATTTCCATGACTGACGAATCCCGGGGTGCGTTTACGTGTCGGTCATCAACACCCGCAGTTTTGGCCGATTCTGGCTCGTTTCGTGGACTATTATTCACTGTTTTTGGGTCCCGGAGTGATTTCCACGATTGACGAACCCCAAGGTGCGTTTACATGTCCGTCGTCAACACTCACAACTCTGGCCAATTCTGACCCGTTTCGTGGACTATTACTCACCGTTTTGGGGTCCCGAACTTATTTCCACGATTGATGAACCCCGGAGCGCGTTTACGTGTCGGTCATAAATACTCGCAGTTTTGGCCGATTCTGGCCAGTTTCTTGGACTATTACTCACTGTTTTGGGGGTCCCGAAGTGATTTCCACGATTGACGAACCCCGGGGTGCGTTTATGTGTTGGTCATAAACACTCGCAGTTATTGCGGATTCTGCCTCATTTCGTGGACTATTATTCACTGTTTTTGGGTCCCGGAGTGATTTCCATAATTGACGAACCCCGAGGTGCGTTTACATGTCCGTCGTCAACACTCACAACTTTGGCCAATTCTGACCCGTTTCGTGGACTATTACTCACCATTTTGGGGTCCCGAAGCGATTTCCATAGTTCTTGAACCCCAAGGTGCAATTACATGTCGGTCATCAACACCCGTAGTTTTGGCCGATTCTGGCCCGTTTCATGAACTATTACTCACTGTTTTTGGGGACCCGGACTAATTCCCACGATTGACGAACCCCGGGGTGCGTTTATGTGTCGGTCATAAACACTTGCAGTTTTGGCCGATTCTGGCCCGTTTCATGGACAATTTACTCACTGTTTCGGGGTCCCGGACTTATTTCCACGATTGATGAACCCCGGAGCGCATTTACGTGTCGGTCATAAATACTCGTAGTTTTGGCCGATTCTGGCTAGTTTCATGGACTATTACTCACTGTTTTGGGGCCGCGGAGTGATTTCCACGATTGACGAACCCCGGGGTGCGTTTACGTGTCGGTCAGCAACACCCGCAGTTTTGGCCGATTATGGCCTGTTTCATGGACTATTACTGATTGTTTTGGTGTCCCGGACTGATTTCCACGATTGACGAACCCCGGGGTGCGTTTACGTGTCGATCATAAACACTCGCAGTTTTGGTCGATTATGGCCAGTTTCATGGACTATTACTCACTGTTTTGGGGTCCGTGAGTGATTTCCATGACTGACGAATCCCGGGGTGCGTTTACGTGTCGGTCATCAACACCCGTAGTTTTGGCCGATTCTGGCTCGTTTCATGGACTATTATTCACTGTTTTTGGGTCCCGGAGTGATTTCCATGATTGACGAACCCCGAGGTGCGTTTACGTGTCCGTCGTCAACACTCACAACTCTGGCCAATTCTGACCCGTTTCGTGGACTATTACTCACCGTTTTGGGGTCCCGGACTTATTTCCACGATTGATGAACCCCGGAGCGCGTTTACGTGTCGGTCATAAATACTCGCAGTTTTGGCCGATTCTGGCCAGTTTCTTGGACTATTACTCACTGTTTTGGGGTCCCGAAGTGATTTCCACGATTGTCGAACCCTGGGGTGCGTTTATGTGTTGGTCATAAACACTCGCAGTTATTGCGGATTCTGCCTCATTTCGTGGACTATTATTCACTGTTTTTGGGTCCCGGAGTGATTTCCATAATTGACGAACCCCGAGGTGCGTTTACATGTCCGTCGTCAACACTCACAACATTGGCCAATTCTGACCCGTTTCGTGGACTATTACTCACCATTTTGGGGTCCCGAAGCGATTTCCATAGTTCTTGAACCCCAAGGTGCAATTACATGTCGGTCATCAACACCCGTAGTTTTGGCCGATTCTGGCCCGTTTCATGAACTATTACTCACTGTTTTGGGGACCCGGACTAATTCCCACGATTGACGAACCCCGGGGTGCGTTTATGTGTCGGTCATAAACACTTGCAGTTTTGGCCGATTCTGGCCCGTTTCGTGGACAATTACTCACTGTTTCGGGGTCCCGGACTTATTTCCACGATTGATGAACCCCGGAGCGCATTTACGTGTCGGTCATAAATACAAATAGTTTTGGCCGATTCTGGCTAGTTTCATGGACTATTACTCACTGTTTTGGGGCCGCGGAGTGATCTCCACGATTGACGAACCCCGGGGTGCGTTTACGTGCCGGTCATCAACACTCGCAGTTTTGGCCGATTCTGGCCTCTTTCATGGACTATTACTGATTGTTTTGGTGTCCCGGACTGATTTCCACGATTGACGAACCCCGGGGTGCGTTTACGTGTCGATCATAAACACTCGCAGTTTTGGCCGATTATGGCCAGTTTCATGGACTATTACTCACTGTTTTGGGATCCATGAGTGATTTCCATGACTGACGAATCCCGGGGTGCGTTTACGTGTCGGTCATCAACACCCGCAGTTTTGGCCGATTCTGGCTCGTTTCGTGGACTATTATTCACTGTTTTTGGGTCCCGGAGTGATTTCCATGATTGACGAACCCCGAGGTGCGTTTACGTGTCCGTCGTCAACACTCACAACTCTGGCCAATTCTGACCCGTTTCGTGGACTATTACTCACCGTTTTGGGGTCCCGAACTTATTTCCACGATTGATGAACCCCGGAGCGCGTTTACGTGTCGGTCATAAATACTCGCAGTTTTGGCCGATTCTGGCCAGTTTCTTGGACTATTACTCACTGTTTTGGGGGTCCCGAAGTGATTTCCACGATTGACGAACCCCGGGGTGCGTTTATGTGTTGGTCATAAACACTCGCAGTTATTGCGGATTCTGCCTCATTTCGTGGACTATTATTCACTGTTTTTGGGTCCCGGAGTGATTTCCATAATTGACGAACCCCGAGGTGCGTTTACATGTCCGTCGTCAACACTCACAACTTTGGCCAATTCTGACCCGTTTCGTGGACTATTACTCACCATTTTGGGGTCCCGAAGCGATTTCCATAGTTCTTGAACCCCAAGGTGCAATTACATGTCGGTCATCAACACCCGTAGTTTTGGCCGATTCTGGCCCGTTTCATGAACTATTACTCACTGTTTTTGGGGACCCGGACTAATTCCCACGATTGACGAACCCCGGGGTGCGTTTATGTGTCGGTCATAAACACTTGCAGTTTTGGCCGATTCTGGCCCGTTTCATGGACAATTTACTCACTGTTTCGGGGTCCCGGACTTATTTCCACGATTGATGAACCCCGGAGCGCATTTACGTGTCGGTCATAAATACTCGTAGTTTTGGCCGATTCTGGCTAGTTTCATGGACTATTACTCACTGTTTTGGGGCCGCGGAGTGATTTCCACGATTGACGAACCCCGGGGTGCGTTTACGTGTCGGTCAGCAACACCCGCAGTTTTGGCCGATTATGGCCTGTTTCATGGACTATTACTGATTGTTTTGGTGTCCCGGACTGATTTCCACGATTGACGAACCCCGGGGTGCGTTTACGTGTCGATCATAAACACTCGCAGTTTTGGTCGATTATGGCCAGTTTCATGGACTATTACTCACTGTTTTGGGGTCCGTGAGTGATTTCCATGACTGACGAATCCCGGGGTGCGTTTACGTGTCGGTCATCAACACCCGTAGTTTTGGCCGATTCTGGCTCGTTTCATGGACTATTATTCACTGTTTTTGGGTCCCGGAGTGATTTCCATGATTGACGAACCCCGAGGTGCGTTTACGTGTCCGTCGTCAACACTCACAACTCTGGCCAATTCTGACCCGTTTCGTGGACTATTACTCACCGTTTTGGGGTCCCGGACTTATTTCCACGATTGATGAACCCCGGAGCGCGTTTACGTGTCGGTCATAAATACTCGCAGTTTTGGCCGATTCTGGCCAGTTTCTTGGACTATTACTCACTGTTTTGGGGTCCCGAAGTGATTTCCACGATTGTCGAACCCTGGGGTGCGTTTATGTGTTGGTCATAAACACTCGCAGTTATTGCGGATTCTGCCTCATTTCGTGGACTATTATTCACTGTTTTTGGGTCCCGGAGTGATTTCCATAATTGACGAACCCCGAGGTGCGTTTACATGTCCGTCGTCAACACTCACAACATTGGCCAATTCTGACCCGTTTCGTGGACTATTACTCACCATTTTGGGGTCCCGAAGCGATTTCCATAGTTCTTGAACCCCAAGGTGCAATTACATGTCGGTCATCAACACCCGTAGTTTTGGCCGATTCTGGCCCGTTTCATGAACTATTACTCACTGTTTTGGGGACCCGGACTAATTCCCACGATTGACGAACCCCGGGGTGCGTTTATGTGTCGGTCATAAACACTTGCAGTTTTGGCCGATTCTGGCCCGTTTCGTGGACAATTACTCACTGTTTCGGGGTCCCGGACTTATTTCCACGATTGATGAACCCCGGAGCGCATTTACGTGTCGGTCATAAATACAAATAGTTTTGGCCGATTCTGGCTAGTTTCATGGACTATTACTCACTGTTTTGGGGCCGCGGAGTGATCTCCACGATTGACGAACCCCGGGGTGCGTTTACGTGCCGGTCATCAACACTCGCAGTTTTGGCCGATTCTGGCCTTTTTCATGGACTATTACTGATTGTTTTGGTGTCCCGGACTGATTTCCACGATTGACGAACCCCGGGGTGCGTTTACGTGTCGATCATAAACACTCGCAGTTTTGGCCGATTATGGCCAGTTTCATGGACTATTACTCACTGTTTTGGGATCCATGAGTGATTTCCATGACTGACGAATCCCGGGGTGCGTTTACGTGTCGGTCATCAACACCCGCAGTTTTGGCCGATTCTGGCTCGTTTCGTGGACTATTATTCACTGTTTTTGGGTCCCGGAGTGATTTCCATGATTGACGAACCCCGAGGTGCGTTTACGTGTCCGTCGTCAACACTCACAACTCTGGCCAATTCTGACCCGTTTCGTGGACTATTACTCACCGTTTCGGGGTCCCGAACTTATTTCCACGATTGATGAACCCTGGAGCGCGTTTACGTGTCGGTCATAAATACTCACAGTTTTGGCCGATTCTGGCCAGTTTCTTGGACTATTACTCACTGTTTTGGGGGTCCCGAAGTGATTTCCATGATTGACGAACCCCGGGGTGCGTTTATGTGTTGGTCATAAACACTCGCAGTTATTGCGGATTCTGCCTCATTTCGTGGACTATTATTCACTGTTTTTGGGTCCCGGAGTGATTTCCATAATTGACGAACCCCGAGGTGCGTTTACATGTCCGTCGTCAACACTCACAACTTTGGCCAATTCTGACCCGTTTCGTGGACTATTACTCACCATTTTGGGGTCCCGAAGCGATTTCCATAGTTCTTGAACCCCAAGGTGCAATTACATGTCGGTCATTAACACCCGTAGTTTTGGCCGATTCTGGCCCGTTTCATGAACTATTACTCACTGTTTTTGGGGACCCGGACTAATTCCCACGATTGACGAACCCCGGGGTGCGTTTATGTGTCGGTCATAAACACTTGCAGTTTTGGCCGATTCTGGCCCGTTTCATGGACAATTTACTCACTGTTTCGGGGTCCCGGACTTATTTCCACGATTGATGAACCCCGGAGCGCATTTACGTGTCGGTCATAAATACTCGTAGTTTTGGCCGATTCTGGCTAGTTTCATGGACTATTACTCACTGTTTTGGGGCCGCGGAGTGATTTCCACGATTGACGAACCCCGGGGTGCGTTTACGTGCCGGTCATCAACACTCGCAGTTTTGGCCGATTCTGGCCTGTTTCATGGACTATTACTGATTGTTTTGGTGTCCTGGACTGATTTCCACGATTGACGAACCCCGGGGTGCGTTTACGTGTCGATCATAAACACTCGCAGTTTTGGTCGATTATGGCCAGTTTCATGGACTATTACTCACTGTTTTGGGGTCCGTGAGTGATTTCCATGACTGACGAATCCCGGGGTGCGTTTACGTGTCGGTCATCAACACCCGTAGTTTTGGCCGATTCTGGCTCGTTTCATGGACTATTATTCACTGTTTTTGGGTCCCGGAGTGATTTCCATGATTGACGAACCCCGAGGTGCGTTTACGTGTCCGTCGTCAACACTCACAACTCTGGCCAATTCTGACCCGTTTCGTGGACTATTACTCACCGTTTTGGGGTCCCGGACTTATTTCCACGATTGATGAACCCCGGAGCGCGTTTACGTGTCGGTCATAAATACTCGCAGTTTTGGCCGATTCTGGCCAGTTTCTTGGACTATTACTCACTGTTTTGGGGTCCCGAAGTGATTTCCACGATTGTCGAACCCTGGGGTGCGTTTATGTGTTGGTCATAAACACTCGCAGTTATTGCGGATTCTGCCTCATTTCGTGGACTATTATTCACTGTTTTTGGGTCCCGGAGTGATTTCCATAATTGACGAACCCCGAGGTGCGTTTACATGTCCGTCGTCAACACTCACAACATTGGCCAATTCTGACCCGTTTCGTGGACTATTACTCACCATTTTGGGGTCCCGAAGCGATTTCCATAGTTCTTGAACCCCAAGGTGCAATTACATGTCGGTCATCAACACCCGTAGTTTTGGCCGATTCTGGCCCGTTTCATGAACTATTACTCACTGTTTTGGGGACCCGGACTAATTCCCACGATTGACGAACCCCGGGGTGCGTTTATGTGTCGGTCATAAACACTTGCAGTTTTGGCCGATTCTGGCCCGTTTCATGGACAATTACTCACTGTTTCGGGGTCCCGGACTTATTTCCACGATTGATGAACCCCGGAGCGCATTTACGTGTCGGTCATAAATACTCGTAGTTTTGGCCGATTCTGGCTAGTTTCATGGACTATTACTCACTGTTTTGGGGCCGCGGAGTGATTTCCACGATTGACGAACCCCGGGGTGCGTTTACGTGTCGGTCATCAACACTCGCAGTTTTGGCCGATTCTGGCCTGTTTCATGGACTATTACTGATTGTTTTGGTGTCCCGGACTGATTTCCACGATTGACGAACCCCGGGGTGCGTTTACGTGTCGATCATAAACACTCGCAGTTTTGGTCGATTATGGCCAGTTTCATGGACTATTACTCACTGTTTTGGGGTCCGTGAGTGATTTCCATGACTGACGAATCCCGGGGTGCGTTTACGTGTCGGTCATCAACACCCGTAGTTTTGGCCGATTCTGGCTCGTTTCATCGCTATTATTCACTGTTTTTGGGTCCCGGAGTGATTTCCACGATTGACGAACCCCGAGGTGCGTTTACGTGTCCGTCGTCAACACTCACAACTCTGGCCAATTCTGACCCGTTTCGTGGACTATTACTCACCGTTTCGGGGTCCCGGACTTATTTCCACGATTGATGAACCCCGGAGCGCGTTTACGTGTCGGTCATAAATACTCGCAATTTTGGCCGATTCTGGCCAGTTTCTTGGACTATTACTCACTGTTTTGGGGTCCCGAAGTGATTTCCACGATTGTCGAACCCTGGGGTGCGTTTATGTGTTGGTCATAAACACTCGCAGTTATTGCGGATTCTGCCTCATTTCGTGGACTATTATTCACTGTTTTTGGGTCCCGGAGTGATTTCCATAATTGACGAACCCCGAGGTGCGTTTACATGTCCGTCGTCAACACTCACAACTTTAGCCAATTCTGACCCGTTTCGTGGACTATTACTCACCATTTTGGGGTCCCGAAGCGATTTCCATAGTTCTTGAACCCCAAGGTGCAATTACATGTCGGTCATCAACGCCCGTAGTTTTGGCCGATTCTGGCCCGTTTCATGAACTATTACTCACTGTTTTGGGGACCCGGACTAATTCCCACGATTGACGAACCCCGGGGTGCGTTTATGTGTCGGTCATAAACACTTGCAGTTTTGGCCGATTCTGGCCCGTTTCATGGACAATTACTCACTGTTTCGGGGTCCCGGACTTATTTCCACGATTGATGAACCCCGGAGCGCATTTACGTGTCGGTCATAAATACTCGTAGTTTTGGCCGATTCTGGCTAGATTCATGGACTATTACTCACTGTTTTGGGGCCGCGGAGTGATTTCCACGATTGACGAACCCCGGGGTGCGTTTACGTGTCGGTCATCAACACTCGCAGTTTTGGCCGATTCTGGCCTGTTTCATGGACTATTACTGATTGTTTTGGTGTCCCGGACTGATTTCCACGATTGACGAACCCCGGGGTGCGTTTACGTGTCGATCATAAACACTCGCAGTTTTGGCCGATTATGGCCAGTTTCATGGACTATTACTCACTGTTTTGGGATCCATGAGTGATTTCCATGACTGACGAATCCCGGGGTGCGTTTACGTGTCGGTCATCAACACCCGCAGTTTTGGCCGATTCTGGCTCGTTTCGTGGACTATTATTCACTGTTTTTGGGTCCCGGAGTGATTTCCACGATTGACGAACCCCGAGGTGCGTTTACGTGTCTGTCGTCAACACTCACAACTCTGGCCAATTCTGACCCGTTTCGTGGACTATTACTCACCGTTTTGGGGTCCCGGACTTATTTCCACGATTGATGAACCCCGGAGCGCGTTTACGTGTCGGTCATAAATACTCGCAGTTTTGGCCGATTCTGGCCAGTTTCTTGGACTATTACTCACTGTTTTGGGGTCCCGAAGTGATTTCCACGATTGTCGAACCCTGGGGTGCGTTTATGTGTTGGTCATAAACACTCGCAGTTATTGCGGATTCTGCCTCATTTCGTGGACTATTATTCACTCTTTTTGGGTCCCGGAGTGATTTCCATAATTGACGAACCCCGAGGTGCGTTTACATGTCCGTCGTCAACACTCACAACTTTAGCCAATTCTGACCCGTTTCGTGGACTATTACTCACCATTTTGGGGTCCCGAAGCGATTTCCATAGTTCTTGAACCCCAAGGTGCAATTACATGTCGGTCATCAACACCCGTAGTTTTGGCCGATTCTGGCCCGTTTCATGAACTATTACTCACTGTTTTGGGGACCCGGACTAATTCCCACGATTGACGAACCCCGGGGTGCGTTTATGTGTCGGTCATAAACACTTGCAGTTTTGGCCGATTCTGGCCCGTTTCATGGACAATTACTCACTGTTTCGGGGTCTCGGACTTATTTCCACGATTGATGAACCCCGGAGCGCATTTACGTGTCGGTCATAAATACTCGTAGTTTTGGCCGATTCTGGCTAGATTCATGGACTATTACTCACTGTTTTGGGGCCGCGGAGTGATTTCCACGATTGACGAACCCCGGGGTGCGTTTACGTGTCGGTCATCAACACTCGCAGTTTTGGCCGATTCTGGCCTGTTTCATGGACTATTACTGATTGTTTTGGTGTCCCGGACTGATTTCCACGATTGACGAACCCCGGGGTGCGTTTACGTGTCGATCATAAACACTCGCAGTTTTGGCCGATTATGGCCAGTTTCATGGACTATTACTCACTGTTTTGGGATCCATGAGTGATTTCCATGACTGACGAATCCCGGGGTGCGTTTACGTGTCGGTCATCAACACCCGCAGTTTTGGCCGATTCTGGCTCGTTTCGTGGACTATTATTCACTGTTTTTGGGTCCCGGAGTGATTTCCACGATTGACGAACCCCGAGGTGCGTTTACGTGTCTGTCGTCAACACTCACAACTCTGGCCAATTCTGACCCGTTTCGTGGACTATTACTCACCGTTTTGGGGTCCCGGACTTATTTCCACGATTGATGAACCCCGGAGCGCGTTTACGTGTCGGTCATAAATACTCGCAGTTTTGGCCGATTCTGGCCAGTTTCTTGGACTATTACTCACTGTTTTGGGGTCCCGAAGTGATTTCCACGATTGTCGAACCCTGGGGTGCGTTTATGTGTTGGTCATAAACACTCGCAGTTATTGCGGATTCTGCCTCATTTCGTGGACTATTATTCACTGTTTTTGGGTCCCGGAGTGATTTCCATAATTGACGAACCCCGAGGTGCGTTTACATGTCCGTCGTCAACACTCACAACATTGGCCAATTCTGACCCGTTTCGTGGACTATTACTCACCATTTTGGGGTCCCGAAGCGATTTCCATAGTTCTTGAACCCCAAGGTGCAATTACATGTCGGTCATCAACACCCGTAGTTTTGGCCGATTCTGGCCCGTTTCATGAACTATTACTCACTGTTTTGGGGACCCGGACTAATTCCCACGATTGACGAACCCCGGGGTGCGTTTATGTGTCGGTCATAAACACTTGCAGTTTTGGCCGATTCTGGCCCGTTTCATGGACAATTACTCACTGTTTCGGGGTCCCGGACTTATTTCCACGATTGATGAACCCCGGAGCGCATTTACGTGTCGGTCATAAATACTCGTAGTTTTGGCCGATTCTGGCTAGTTTCATGGACTATTACTCACTGTTTTGGGGCCGCGGAGTGATTTCCACGATTGACGAACCCCGGGGTGCGTTTACGTGTCGGTCATCAACACTCGCAGTTTTGGCCGATTCTGGCCTGTTTCATGGACTATTACTGATTGTTTTGGTGTCCCGGACTGATTTCCACGATTGACGAACCCCGGGGTGCGTTTACGTGTCGATCATAAACACTCGCAGTTTTGGTCGATTATGGCCAGTTTCATGGACTATTACTCACTGTTTTGGGGTCCGTGAGTGATTTCCATGACTGACGAATCCCGGGGTGCGTTTACGTGTCGGTCATCAACACCCGTAGTTTTGGCCGATTCTGGCTCGTTTCATCGCTATTATTCACTGTTTTTGGGTCCCGGAGTGATTTCCACGATTGACGAACCCCGAGGTGCGTTTACGTGTCCGTCGTCAACACTCACAACTCTGGCCAATTCTGACCCGTTTCGTGGACTATTACTCACCGTTTCGGGGTCCCGGACTTATTTCCACGATTGATGAACCCCGGAGCGCGTTTACGTGTCGGTCATAAATACTCGCAATTTTGGCCGATTCTGGCCAGTTTCTTGGACTATTACTCACTGTTTTGGGGTCCCGAAGTGATTTCCACGATTGTCGAACCCTGGGGTGCGTTTATGTGTTGGTCATAAACACTCGCAGTTATTGCGGATTCTGCCTCATTTCGTGGACTATTATTCACTGTTTTTGGGTCCCGGAGTGATTTCCATAATTGACGAACCCCGAGGTGCGTTTACATGTCCGTCGTCAACACTCACAACTTTAGCCAATTCTGACCCGTTTCGTGGACTATTACTCACCATTTTGGGGTCCCGAAGCGATTTCCATAGTTCTTGAACCCCAAGGTGCAATTACATGTCGGTCATCAACGCCCGTAGTTTTGGCCGATTCTGGCCCGTTTCATGAACTATTACTCACTGTTTTGGGGACCCGGACTAATTCCCACGATTGACGAACCCCGGGGTGCGTTTATGTGTCGGTCATAAACACTTGCAGTTTTGGCCGATTCTGGCCCGTTTCATGGACAATTACTCACTGTTTCGGGGTCCCGGACTTATTTCCACGATTGATGAACCCCGGAGCGCATTTACGTGTCGGTCATAAATACTCGTAGTTTTGGCCGATTCTGGCTAGATTCATGGACTATTACTCACTGTTTTGGGGCCGCGGAGTGATTTCCACGATTGACGAACCCCGGGGTGCGTTTACGTGTCGGTCATCAACACTCGCAGTTTTGGCCGATTCTGGCCTGTTTCATGGACTATTACTGATTGTTTTGGTGTCCCGGACTGATTTCCACGATTGACGAACCCCGGGGTGCGTTTACGTGTCGATCATAAACACTCGCAGTTTTGGCCGATTATGGCCAGTTTCATGGACTATTACTCACTGTTTTGGGATCCATGAGTGATTTCCATGACTGACGAATCCCGGGGTGCGTTTACGTGTCGGTCATCAACACCCGCAGTTTTGGCCGATTCTGGCTCGTTTCGTGGACTATTATTCACTGTTTTTGGGTCCCGGAGTGATTTCCACGATTGACGAACCCCGAGGTGCGTTTACGTGTCTGTCGTCAACACTCACAACTCTGGCCAATTCTGACCCGTTTCGTGGACTATTACTCACCGTTTTGGGGTCCCGGACTTATTTCCACGATTGATGAACCCCGGAGCGCGTTTACGTGTCGGTCATAAATACTCGCAGTTTTGGCCGATTCTGGCCAGTTTCTTGGACTATTACTCACTGTTTTGGGGTCCCGAAGTGATTTCCACGATTGTCGAACCCTGGGGTGCGTTTATGTGTTGGTCATAAACACTCGCAGTTATTGCGGATTCTGCCTCATTTCGTGGACTATTATTCACTCTTTTTGGGTCCCGGAGTGATTTCCATAATTGACGAACCCCGAGGTGCGTTTACATGTCCGTCGTCAACACTCACAACTTTAGCCAATTCTGACCCGTTTCGTGGACTATTACTCACCATTTTGGGGTCCCGAAGCGATTTCCATAGTTCTTGAACCCCAAGGTGCAATTACATGTCGGTCATCAACACCCGTAGTTTTGGCCGATTCTGGCCCGTTTCATGAACTATTACTCACTGTTTTGGGGACCCGGACTAATTCCCACGATTGACGAACCCCGGGGTGCGTTTATGTGTCGGTCATAAACACTTGCAGTTTTGGCCGATTCTGGCCCGTTTCATGGACAATTACTCACTGTTTCGGGGTCTCGGACTTATTTCCACGATTGATGAACCCCGGAGCGCATTTACGTGTCGGTCATAAATACTCGTAGTTTTGGCCGATTCTGGCTAGATTCATGGACTATTACTCACTGTTTTGGGGCCGCGGAGTGATTTCCACGATTGACGAACCCCGGGGTGCGTTTACGTGTCGGTCATCAACACTCGCAGTTTTGGCCGATTCTGGCCTGTTTCATGGACTATTACTGATTGTTTTGGTGTCCCGGACTGATTTCCACGATTGACGAACCCCGGGGTGCGTTTACGTGTCGATCATAAACACTCGCAGTTTTGGCCGATTATGGCCAGTTTCATGGACTATTACTCACTGTTTTGGGATCCATGAGTGATTTCCATGACTGACGAATCCCGGGGTGCGTTTACGTGTCGGTCATCAACACCCGCAGTTTTGGCCGATTCTGGCTCGTTTCGTGGACTATTATTCACTGTTTTTGGGTCCCGGAGTGATTTCCACGATTGACGAACCCCGAGGTGCGTTTACGTGTCTGTCGTCAACACTCACAACTCTGGCCAATTCTGACCCGTTTCGTGGACTATTACTCACCGTTTTGGGGTCCCGGACTTATTTCCACGATTGATGAACCCCGGAGCGCGTTTACGTGTCGGTCATAAATACTCGCAGTTTTGGCCGATTCTGGCCAGTTTCTTGGACTATTACTCACTGTTTTGGGGTCCCGAAGTGATTTCCACGATTGTCGAACCCTGGGGTGCGTTTATGTGTTGGTCATAAACACTCGCAGTTATTGCGGATTCTGCCTCATTTCGTGGACTATTATTCACTCTTTTTGGGTCCCGGAGTGATTTCCATAATTGACGAACCCCGAGGTGCGTTTACATGTCCGTCGTCAACACTCACAACTTTAGCCAATTCTGACCCGTTTCGTGGACTATTACTCACCATTTTGGGGTCCCGAAGCGATTTCCATAGTTCTTGAACCCCAAGGTGCAATTACATGTCGGTCATCAACACCCGTAGTTTTGGCCGATTCTGGCCCGTTTCATGAACTATTACTCACTGTTTTGGGGACCCGGACTAATTCCCACGATTGACGAACCCCGGGGTGCGTTTATGTGTCGGTCATAAACACTTGCAGTTTTGGCCGATTCTGGCCCGTTTCATGGACAATTACTCACTGTTTCGGGGTCTCGGACTTATTTCCACGATTGATGAACCCCGGAGCGCATTTACGTGTCGGTCATAAATACTCGTAGTTTTGGCCGATTCTGGCTAGATTCATGGACTATTACTCACTGTTTTGGGGCCGCGGAGTGATTTCCACGATTGACGAACCCCGGGGTGCGTTTACGTGTCGGTCATCAACACTCGCAGTTTTGGCCGATTCTGGCCTGTTTCATGGACTATTACTGATTGTTTTGGTGTCCCGGACTGATTTCCACGATTGACGAACCCCGGGGTGCGTTTACGTGTCGATCATAAACACTCGCAGTTTTGGCCGATTATGGCCAGTTTCATGGACTATTACTCACTGTTTTGGGATCCATGAGTGATTTCCATGACTGACGAATCCCGGGGTGCGTTTACGTGTCGGTCATCAACACCCGCAGTTTTGGCCGATTCTGGCTCGTTTCGTGGACTATTATTCACTGTTTTTGGGTCCCGGAGTGATTTCCATGATTGACGAACCCCGAGGTGCGTTTACGTGTCCGTCGTCAACACTCACAACTCTGGCCAATTCTGACCCGTTTCGTGGACTATTACTCACCGTTTCGGGGTCCCGAACTTATTTCCACGATTGATGAACCCCGGAGCGCGTTTACGTGTCGGTCATAAATACTCGCAGTTTTGGCCGATTCTGGCCAGTTTCTTGGACTATTACTCACTGTTTTGGGGGTCCCGAAGTGATTTCCATGATTGACGAACCCCGGGGTGCGTTTATGTCTTGGTCATAAACACTCGCAGTTATTGCGGATTCTGCCTCATTTCGTGGACTATTATTCACTGTTTTTGGGTCCCGGAGTGATTTCCATAATTGACGAACCCCGAGGTGCGTTTACATGTCCGTCGTCAACACTCACAACTTTGGCCAATTCTGACCCGTTTCGTGGACTATTACTCACCATTTTGGGGTCCCGAAGCGATTTCCATAGTTCTTGAACCCCAAGGTGCAATTACATGTCGGTCATTAACACCCGTAGTTTTGGCCGATTCTGGCCCGTTTCATGAACTATTACTCACTGTTTTTGGGGACCCGGACTAATTCCCACGATTGACGAACCCCGGGGTGCGTTTATGTGTCGGTCATAAACACTTGCAGTTTTGGCCGATTCTGGCCCGTTTCATGGACAATTTACTCACTGTTTCGGGGTCCCGGACTTATTTCCACGATTGATGAACCCCGGAGCGCATTTACGTGTCGGTCATAAATACTCGTAGTTTTGGCCGATTCTGGCTAGTTTCATGGACTATTACTCACTGTTTTGGGGCCGCGGAGTGATTTCCACGATTGACGAACCCCGGGGTGCGTTTACGTGTCGGTCATCAACACTCGCAGTTTTGGCCGATTCTGGCCTGTTTCATGGACTATTACTGATTGTTTTGGTGTCCTGGACTGATTTCCACGATTGACGAACCCCGGGGTGCGTTTACGTGTCGATCATAAACACTCGCAGTTTTGGTCGATTATGGCCAGTTTCATGGACTATTACTCACTGTTTTGGGGTCCGTGAGTGATTTCCATGACTGACGAATCCCGGGGTGCGTTTACGTGTCGGTCATCAACACCCGTAGTTTTGGCCGATTCTGGCTCGTTTCATCGCTATTATTCACTGTTTTTGGGTCCCGGAGTGATTTCCACGATTGACGAACCCCGAGGTGCGTTTACGTGTCTGTCGTCAACACTCACAACTCTGGCCAATTCTGACCCGTTTCGTGGACTATTACTCACCGTTTTGGGGTCCCGGACTTATTTCCACGATTGATGAACCCCGGAGCGCGTTTACGTGTCGGTCATAAATACTCGCAATTTTGGCCGATTCTGGCCAGTTTCTTGGACTATTACTCACTGTTTTGGGGTCCCGAAGTGATTTCCACGATTGTCGAACCCTGGGGTGCGTTTATGTGTTGGTCATAAACACTCGCAGTTATTGCGGATTCTGCCTCATTTCGTGGACTATTATTCACTGTTTTTGGGTCCCGGAGTGATTTCCATAATTGACGAACCCCGAGGTGCGTTTACATGTCCGTCGTCAACACTCACAACTTTAGCCAATTCTGACCCGTTTCGTGGACTATTACTCACCATTTTGGGGTCCCGAAGCGATTTCCATAGTTCTTGAACCCCAAGGTGCAATTACATGTCGGTCATCAACACGCGTAGTTTTGGCCGATTCTGGCCCGTTTCATGAACTATTACTCACTGTTTTGGGGACCCGGACTAATTCCCACGATTGACGAACCCCGGGGTGCGTTTATGTGTCGGTCATAAACACTTGCAGTTTTGGCCGATTCTGGCCCGTTTCATGGACAATTACTCACTGTTTCGGGGTCTCGGACTTATTTCCACGATTGATGAACCCCGGAGCGCATTTACGTGTCGGTCATAAATACTCGTAGTTTTGGCCGATTCTGGCTAGTTTCATGGACTATTACTCACTGTTTTGGGGCCGCAGAGTGATTTCCACGATTGACGAACCCCGGGGTGCGTTTACGTGTCGGTCATCAACACTCGCAGTTTTGGCCGATTCTGGCCTGTTTCATGGACTATTACTGATTGTTTTGGTGTCCCGGACTGATTTCCACGATTGACGAACCCCGGGGTGCGTTTACGTGTCGATCATAAACACTCGCAGTTTTGGTCGATTATGGCCAGTTTCATGGACTATTACTCACTGTTTTGGGGTCCGTGAGTGATTTCCATGACTGACGAATCCCGGGGTGCGTTTACGTGTCGGTCATCAACACCCGTAGTTTTGGCCGATTCTGGCTCGTTTCATCGCTATTATTCACTGTTTTTGGGTCCCGGAGTGATTTCCACGATTGACGAACCCCGAGGTGCGTTTACGTGTCTGTCGTCAACACTCACAACTCTGGCCAATTCTGACCCGTTTCGTGGACTATTACTCACCGTTTTGGGGTCCCGGACTTATTTCCACGATTGATGAACCCCGGAGCGCGTTTACGTGTCGGTCATAAATACTCGCAGTTTTGGCCGATTCTGGCCAGTTTCTTGGACTATTACTCACTGTTTTGGGGTCCCGAAGTGATTTCCACGATTGTCGAACCCTGGGGTGCGTTTATGTGTTGGTCATAAACACTCGCAGTTATTGCGGATTCTGCCTCATTTCGTGGACTATTATTCACTGTTTTTGGGTCCCGGAGTGATTTCCATAATTGACGAACCCCGAGGTGCGTTTACATGTCCGTCGTCAACACTCACAACTTTAGCCAATTCTGACCCGTTTCGTGGACTATTACTCACCATTTTGGGGTCCCGAAGCGATTTCCATAGTTCTTGAACCCCAAGGTGCAATTACATGTCGGTCATCAACACCCGTAGTTTTGGCCGATTCTGGCCCGTTTCATGAACTATTACTCACTGTTTTGGGGACCCGGACTAATTCCCACGATTGACGAACCCCGGGGTGCGTTTATGTGTCGGTCATAAACACTTGCAGTTTTGGCCGATTCTGGCCCGTTTCATGGACAATTACTCACTGTTTCGGGGTCTCGGACTTATTTCCACGATTGATGAACCCCGGAGCGCATTTACGTGTCGGTCATAAATACTAGTAGTTTTGGCCGATTCTGGCTAGATTCATGGACTATTACTCACTGTTTTGGGGCCGCGGAGTGATTTCCACGATTGACGAACCCCGGGGTGCGTTTACGTGTCGGTCATCAACACTCGCAGTTTTGGCCGATTCTGGCCTGTTTCATGGACTATTACTGATTGTTTTGGTGTCCCGGACTGATTTCCACGATTGACGAACCCCGGGGTGCGTTTACGTGTCGATCATAAACACTCGCAGTTTTGGTCGATTATGGCCAGTTTCATGGACTATTACTCACTGTTTTGGGGTCCGTGAGTGATTTCCATGACTGACGAATCCCGGGGTGCGTTTACGTGTCGGTCATCAACACCCGTAGTTTTGGCCGATTCTGGCTCGTTTCATCGCTATTATTCACTGTTTTTGGGTCCCGGAGTGATTTCCACGATTGACGAACCCCGAGGTGCGTTTACGTGTCTGTCGTCAACACTCACAACTCTGGCCAATTCTGACCCGTTTCGTGGACTATTACTCACCGTTTTGGGGTCCCGGACTTATTTCCACGATTGATGAACCCCGGAGCGCGTTTACGTGTCGGTCATAAATACTCGCAGTTTTGGCCGATTCTGGCCAGTTTCTTGGACTATTACTCACTGTTTTGGGGTCCCGAAGTGATTTCCACGATTGTCGAACCCTGGGGTGCGTTTATGTGTTGGTCATAAACACTCGCAGTTATTGCGGATTCTGCCTCATTTCGTGGACTATTATTCACTGTTTTTGGGTCCCGGAGTGATTTCCATAATTGACGAACCCCGAGGTGCGTTTACATGTCCGTCGTCAACACTCACAACTTTAGCCAATTTTGACCCGTTTCGTGGACTATTACTCACCATTTTGGGGTCCCGAAGCGATTTCCATAGTTCTTGAACCCCAAGGTGCAATTACATGTCGGTCATCAACACCCGTAGTTTTGGCCGATTCTGGCCCGTTTCATGAACTATTACTCACTGTTTTGGGGACCCGGACTAATTCCCACGATTGACGAACCCCGGGGTGCGTTTATGTGTCGGTCATAAACACTTGCAGTTTTGGCCGATTCTGGCCCGTTTCATGGACAATTACTCACTGTTTCGGGGTCCCGGACTTATTTCCACGATTGATGAACCCCGGAGCGCATTTACGTGTCGGTCATAAATACTCGTAGTTTTGGCCGATTCTGGCTAGATTCATGGACTATTACTCACTGTTTTGGGGCCGCGGAGTGATTTCCACGATTGACGAACCCCGGGGTGCGTTTACGTGTCGGTCATCAACACTCGCAGTTTTGGCCGATTCTGGCCTGTTTCATGGACTATTACTGATTGTTTTGGTGTCCCGGACTGATTTCCACGATTGACGAACCCCGGGGTGCGTTTACGTGTCGATCATAAACACTCGCAGTTTTGGTCGATTATGGCCAGTTTCATGGACTATTACTCACTGTTTTGGGGTCCGTGAGTGATTTCCATGACTGACGAATCCCGGGGTGCGTTTACGTGTCGGTCATCAACACCCGTAGTTTTGGCCGATTCTGGCTCGTTTCATCGCTATTATTCACTGTTTTTGGGTCCCGGAGTGATTTCCACGATTGACGAACCCCGAGGTGCGTTTACGTGTCTGTCGTCAACACTCACAACTCTGGCCAATTCTGACCCGTTTCGTGGACTATTACTCACCGTTTTGGGGTCCCGGACTTATTTCCACGATTGATGAACCCCGGAGCGCGTTTACGTGTCGGTCATAAATACTCGCAGTTTTGGCCGATTCTGGCCAGTTTCTTGGACTATTACTCACTGTTTTGGGGTCCCGAAGTGATTTCCACGATTGTCGAACCCTGGGGTGCGTTTATGTGTTGGTCATAAACACTCGCAGTTATTGCGGATTCTGCCTCATTTCGTGGACTATTATTCACTGTTTTTGGGTCCCGGAGTGATTTCCATAATTGACGAACCCCGAGGTGCGTTTACATGTCCGTCGTCAACACTCACAACTTTAGCCAATTTTGACCCGTTTCGTGGACTATTACTCACCATTTTGGGGTCCCGAAGCGATTTCCATAGTTCTTGAACCCCAAGGTGCAATTACATGTCGGTCATCAACACCCGTAGTTTTGGCCGATTCTGGCCCGTTTCATGAACTATTACTCACTGTTTTGGGGACCCGGACTAATTCCCACGATTGACGAACCCCGGGGTGCGTTTATGTGTCGGTCATAAACACTTGCAGTTTTGGCCGATTCTGGCCCGTTTCATGGACAATTACTCACTGTTTCGGGGTCCCGGACTTATTTCCACGATTGATGAACCCCGGAGCGCATTTACGTGTCGGTCATAAATACTCGTAGTTTTGGCCGATTCTGGCTAGATTCATGGACTATTACTCACTGTTTTGGGGCCGCGGAGTGATTTCCACGATTGACGAACCCCGGGGTGCGTTTACGTGTCGGTCATCAACACTCGCAGTTTTGGCCGATTCTGGCCTGTTTCATGGACTATTACTGATTGTTTTGGTGTCCCGGACTGATTTCCACGATTGACGAACCCCGGGGTGCGTTTACGTGTCGATCATAAACACTCGCAGTTTTGGTCGATTATGGCCAGTTTCATGGACTATTACTCACTGTTTTGGGGTCCGTGAGTGATTTCCATGACTGACGAATCCCGGGGTGCGTTTACGTGTCGGTCATCAACACCCGTAGTTTTGGCCGATTCTGGCTCGTTTCATCGCTATTATTCACTGTTTTTGGGTCCCGGAGTGATTTCCACGATTGACGAACCCCGAGGTGCGTTTACGTGTCTGTCGTCAACACTCACAACTCTGGCCAATTCTGACCCGTTTCGTGGACTATTACTCACCGTTTTGGGGTCCCGGACTTATTTCCACGATTGATGAACCCCGGAGCGCGTTTACGTGTCGGTCATAAATACTCGCAGTTTTGGCCGATTCTGGCCAGTTTCTTGGACTATTACTCACTGTTTTGGGGTCCCGAAGTGATTTCCACGATTGTCGAACCCTGGGGTGCGTTTATGTGTTGGTCATAAACACTCGCAGTTATTGCGGATTCTGCCTCATTTCGTGGACTATTATTCACTGTTTTTGGGTCCCGGAGTGATTTCCATAATTGACGAACCCCGAGGTGCGTTTACATGTCCGTCGTCAACACTCACAACTTTAGCCAATTCTGACCCGTTTCGTGGACTATTACTCACCATTTTGGGGTCCCGAAGCGATTTCCATAGTTCTTGAACCCCAAGGTGCAATTACATGTCGGTCATCAACACCCGTAGTTTTGGCCGATTCTGGCCCGTTTCATGAACTATTACTCACTGTTTTGGGGACCCGGACTAATTCCCACGATTGACGAACCCCGGGGTGCGTTTATGTGTCGGTCATAAACACTTGCAGTTTTGGCCGATTCTGGCCCGTTTCATGGACAATTACTCACTGTTTCGGGGTCCCGGACTTATTTCCACGATTGATGAACCCCGGAGCGCATTTACGTGTCGGTCATAAATACTCGTAGTTTTGGCCGATTCTGGCTAGATTCATGGACTATTACTCACTGTTTTGGGGCCGCGGAGTGATTTCCACGATTGACGAACCCCGGGGTGCGTTTACGTGTCGGTCATCAACACTCGCAGTTTTGGCCGATTCTGGCCTGTTTCATGGACTATTACTGATTGTCTTGGTGTCCCGGACTGATTTCCACGATTGACGAACCCCGGGGTGCGTTTACGTGTCGATCATAAACACTCGCAGTTTTGGTCGATTATGGCCAGTTTCATGGACTATTACTCACTGTTTTGGGGTCCGTGAGTGATTTCCATGACTGACGAATCCCGGGGTGCGTTTACGTGTCGGTCATCAACACCCGTAGTTTTGGCCGATTCTGGCTCGTTTCATCGCTATTATTCACTGTTTTTGGGTCCCGGAGTGATTTCCACGATTGACGAACCCCGAGGTGCGTTTACGTGTCTGTCGTCAACACTCACAACTCTGGCCAATTCTGACCCGTTTCGTGGACTATTACTCACCGTTTTGGGGTCCCGGACTTATTTCCACGATTGATGAACCCCGGAGCGCGTTTACGTGTCGGTCATAAATACTCGCAGTTTTGGCCGATTCTGGCCAGTTTCTTGGACTATTACTCACTGTTTTGGGGTCCCGAAGTGATTTCCACGATTGTCGAACCCTGGGGTGCGTTTATGTGTTGGTCATAAACACTCGCAGTTATTGCGGATTCTGCCTCATTTCGTGGACTATTATTCACTGTTTTTGGGTCCCGGAGTGATTTCCATAATTGATGAACCCCGAGGTGCGTTTACATGTCCGTCGTCAACACTCACAACTTTAGCCAATTCTGACCCGTTTCGTGGACTATTACTCACCATTTTGGGGTCCCGAAGCGATTTCCATAGTTCTTGAACCCCAAGGTGCAATTACATGTCGGTCATCAACACCCGTAGTTTTGGCCGATTCTGGCCCGTTTCATGAACTATTACTCACTGTTTTGGGGACCCGGACTAATTCCCACGATTGACGAACCCCGGGGTGCGTTTATGTGTCGGTCATAAACACTTGCAGTTTTGGCCGATTCTGGCCCGTTTCATGGACAATTACTCACTGTTTCGGGGTCCCGGACTTATTTCCACGATTGATGAACCCCGGAGCGCATTTACGTGTCGGTCATAAATACTCGTAGTTTTGGCCGATTCTGGCTAGATTCATGGACTATTACTCACTGTTTTGGGGCCGCGGAGTGATTTCCACGATTGACGAACCCCGGGGTGCGTTTACGTGTCGGTCATCAACACTCGCAGTTTTGGCCGATTCTGGCCTGTTTCATGGACTATTACTGATTGTCTTGGTGTCCCGGACTGATTTCCACGATTGACGAACCCCGGGGTGCGTTTACGTGTCGATCATAAACACTCGCAGTTTTGGTCGATTATGGCCAGTTTCATGGACTATTACTCACTGTTTTGGGGTCCGTGAGTGATTTCCATGACTGACGAATCCCGGGGTGCGTTTACGTGTCGGTCATCAACACCCGTAGTTTTGGCCGATTCTGGCTCGTTTCATCGCTATTATTCACTGTTTTTGGGTCCCGGAGTGATTTCCACGATTGACGAACCCCGAGGTGCGTTTACGTGTCTGTCGTCAACACTCACAACTCTGGCCAATTCTGACCCGTTTCGTGGACTATTACTCACCGTTTTGGGGTCCCGGACTTATTTCCACGATTGATGAACCCCGGAGCGCGTTTACGTGTCGGTCATAAATACTCGCAGTTTTGGCCGATTCTGGCCAGTTTCTTGGACTATTACTCACTGTTTTGGGGTCCCGAAGTGATTTCCACGATTGTCGAACCCTGGGGTGCGTTTATGTGTTGGTCATAAACACTCGCAGTTATTGCGGATTCTGCCTCATTTCGTGGACTATTATTCACTGTTTTTGGGTCCCGGAGTGATTTCCATAATTGACGAACCCCGAGGTGCGTTTACATGTCCGTCGTCAACACTCACAACTTTAGCCAATTCTGACCCGTTTCGTGGACTATTACTCACCATTTTGGGGTCCCGAAGCGATTTCCATAGTTCTTGAACCCCAAGGTGCAATTACATGTCGGTCATCAACACCCGTAGTTTTGGCCGATTCTGGCCCGTTTCATGAACTATTACTCACTGTTTTGGGGACCCGGACTAATTCCCACGATTGACGAACCCCGGGGTGCGTTTATGTGTCGGTCATAAACACTTGCAGTTTTGGCCGATTCTGGCCCGTTTCATGGACAATTACTCACTGTTTCGGGGTCCCGGACTTATTTCCACGATTGATGAACCCCGGAGCGCATTTACGTGTCAGTCATAAATACTCGTAGTTTTGGCCGATTCTGGCTAGATTCATGGACTATTACTCACTGTTTTGGGGCCGCGGAGTGATTTCCACGATTGACGAACCCCGGGGTGCGTTTACGTGTCGGTCATCAACACTCGCAGTTTTGGCCGATTCTGGCCTGTTTCATGGACTATTACTGATTGTTTTGGTGTCCCGGACTGATTTCCACGATTGACGAACCCCGGGGTGCGTTTACGTGTCGATCATAAACACTCGCAGTTTTGGTCGATTATGGCCAGTTTCATGGACTATTACTCACTGTTTTGGGGTCCGTGAGTGATTTCCATGACTGACGAATCCCGGGGTGCGTTTACGTGTCGGTCATCAACACCCGTAGTTTTGGCCGATTCTGGCTCGTTTCATCGCTATTATTCACTGTTTTTGGGTCCCGGAGTGATTTCCACGATTGACGAACCCCGAGGTGCGTTTACGTGTCTGTCGTCAACACTCACAACTCTGGCCAATTCTGACCCGTTTCGTGGACTATTACTCACCGTTTTGGGGTCCCGGACTTATTTCCACGATTGATGAACCCCGGAGCGCGTTTACGTGTCGGTCATAAATACTCGCAGTTTTGGCCGATTCTGGCCAGTTTCTTGGACTATTACTCACTGTTTTGGGGTCCCGAAGTGATTTCCACGATTGTCGAACCCTGGGGTGCGTTTATGTGTTGGTCATAAACACTCGCAGTTATTGCGGATTCTGCCTCATTTCGTGGACTATTATTCACTGTTTTTGGGTCCCGGAGTGATTTCCATAATTGACGAACCCCGAGGTGCGTTTACATGTCCGTCGTCAACACTCACAACTTTAGCCAATTCTGACCCGTTTCGTGGACTATTACTCACCATTTTGGGGTCCCGAAGCGATTTCCATAGTTCTTGAACCCCAAGGTGCAATTACATGTCGGTCATCAACACCCGTAGTTTTGGCCGATTCTGGCCCGTTTCATGAACTATTACTCACTGTTTTGGGGACCCGGACTAATTCCCACGATTGACGAACCCCGGGGTGCGTTTATGTGTCGGTCATAAACACTTGCAGTTTTGGCCGATTCTGGCCCGTTTCATGGACAATTACTCACTGTTTCGGGGTCCCGGACTTATTTCCACGATTGATGAACCCCGGAGCGCATTTACGTGTCGGTCATAAATACTCGTAGTTTTGGCCGATTCTGGCTAGATTCATGGACTATTACTCACTGTTTTGGGGCCGCGGAGTGATTTCCACGATTGACGAACCCCGGGGTGCGTTTACGTGTCGGTCATCAACACTCGCAGTTTTGGCCGATTCTGGCCTGTTTCATGGACTATTACTGATTGTCTTGGTGTCCCGGACTGATTTCCACGATTGACGAACCCCGGGGTGCGTTTACGTGTCGATCATAAACACTCGCAGTTTTGGTCGATTATGGCCAGTTTCATGGACTATTACTCACTGTTTTGGGGTCCGTGAGTGATTTCCATGACTGACGAATCCCGGGGTGCGTTTACGTGTCGGTCATCAACACCCGTAGTTTTGGCCGATTCTGGCTCGTTTCATCGCTATTATTCACTGTTTTTGGGTCCCGGAGTGATTTCCACGATTGACGAACCCCGAGGTGCGTTTACGTGTCTGTCGTCAACACTCACAACTCTGGCCAATTCTGACCCGTTTCGTGGACTATTACTCACCGTTTTGGGGTCCCGGACTTATTTCCACGATTGATGAACCCCGGAGCGCGTTTACGTGTCGGTCATAAATACTCGCAGTTTTGGCCGATTCTGGCCAGTTTCTTGGACTATTACTCACTGTTTTGGGGTCCCGAAGTGATTTCCACGATTGTCGAACCCTGGGGTGCGTTTATGTGTTGGTCATAAACACTCGCAGTTATTGCGGATTCTGCCTCATTTCGTGGACTATTATTCACTGTTTTTGGGTCCCGGAGTGATTTCCATAATTGATGAACCCCGAGGTGCGTTTACATGTCCGTCGTCAACACTCACAACTTTAGCCAATTCTGACCCGTTTCGTGGACTATTACTCACCATTTTGGGGTCCCGAAGCGATTTCCATAGTTCTTGAACCCCAAGGTGCAATTACATGTCGGTCATCAACACCCGTAGTTTTGGCCGATTCTGGCCCGTTTCATGAACTATTACTCACTGTTTTGGGGACCCGGACTAATTCCCACGATTGACGAACCCCGGGGTGCGTTTATGTGTCGGTCATAAACACTTGCAGTTTTGGCCGATTCTGGCCCGTTTCATGGACAATTACTCACTGTTTCGGGGTCCCGGACTTATTTCCACGATTGATGAACCCCGGAGCGCATTTACGTGTCGGTCATAAATACTCGTAGTTTTGGCCGATTCTGGCTAGATTCATGGACTATTACTCACTGTTTTGGGGCCGCGGAGTGATTTCCACGATTGACGAACCCCGGGGTGCGTTTACGTGTCGGTCATCAACACTCGCAGTTTTGGCCGATTCTGGCCTGTTTCATGGACTATTACTGATTGTCTTGGTGTCCCGGACTGATTTCCACGATTGACGAACCCCGGGGTGCGTTTACGTGTCGATCATAAACACTCGCAGTTTTGGTCGATTATGGCCAGTTTCATGGACTATTACTCACTGTTTTGGGGTCCGTGAGTGATTTCCATGACTGACGAATCCCGGGGTGCGTTTACGTGTCGGTCATCAACACCCGTAGTTTTGGCCGATTCTGGCTCGTTTCATCGCTATTATTCACTGTTTTTGGGTCCCGGAGTGATTTCCACGATTGACGAACCCCGAGGTGCGTTTACGTGTCTGTCGTCAACACTCACAACTCTGGCCAATTCTGACCCGTTTCGTGGACTATTACTCACCGTTTTGGGGTCCCGGACTTATTTCCACGATTGATGAACCCCGGAGCGCGTTTACGTGTCGGTCATAAATACTCGCAGTTTTGGCCGATTCTGGCCAGTTTCTTGGACTATTACTCACTGTTTTGGGGTCCCGAAGTGATTTCCACGATTGTCGAACCCTGGGGTGCGTTTATGTGTTGGTCATAAACACTCGCAGTTATTGCGGATTCTGCCTCATTTCGTGGACTATTATTCACTGTTTTTGGGTCCCGGAGTGATTTCCATAATTGACGAACCCCGAGGTGCGTTTACATGTCCGTCGTCAACACTCACAACTTTAGCCAATTCTGACCCGTTTCGTGGACTATTACTCACCATTTTGGGGTCCCGAAGCGATTTCCATAGTTCTTGAACCCCAAGGTGCAATTACATGTCGGTCATCAACACCCGTAGTTTTGGCCGATTCTGGCCCGTTTCATGAACTATTACTCACTGTTTTGGGGACCCGGACTAATTCCCACGATTGACGAACCCCGGGGTGCGTTTATGTGTCGGTCATAAACACTTGCAGTTTTGGCCGATTCTGGCCCGTTTCATGGACAATTACTCACTGTTTCGGGGTCCCGGACTTATTTCCACGATTGATGAACCCCGGAGCGCATTTACGTGTCAGTCATAAATACTCGTAGTTTTGGCCGATTCTGGCTAGATTCATGGACTATTACTCACTGTTTTGGGGCCGCGGAGTGATTTCCACGATTGACGAACCCCGGGGTGCGTTTACGTGTCGGTCATCAACACTCGCAGTTTTGGCCGATTCTGGCCTGTTTCATGGACTATTACTGATTGTTTTGGTGTCCCGGACTGATTTCCACGATTGACGAACCCCGGGGTGCGTTTACGTGTCGATCATAAACACTCGCAGTTTTGGTCGATTATGGCCAGTTTCATGGACTATTACTCACTGTTTTGCGGTCCGTGAGTGATTTCCATGACTGACGAATCCCGGGGTGCGTTTACGTGTCGGTCATCAACACCCGTAGTTTTGGCCGATTCTGGCTCGTTTCATCGCTATTATTCACTGTTTTTGGGTCCCGGAGTGATTTCCACGATTGACGAACCCCGAGGTGCGTTTACGTGTCTGTCGTCAACACTCACAACTCTGGCCAATTCTGACCCGTTTCGTGGACTATTACTCACCGTTTTGGGGTCCCGGACTTATTTCCACGATTGATGAACCCCGGAGCGCGTTTACGTGTCGGTCATAAATACTCGCAGTTTTGGCCGATTCTGGCCAGTTTCTTGGACTATTACTCACTGTTTTGGGGTCCCGAAGTGATTTCCACGATTGTCGAACCCTGGGGTGCGTTTATGTGTTGGTCATAAACACTCGCAGTTATTGCGGATTCTGCCTCATTTCGTGGACTATTATTCACTGTTTTTGGGTCCCGGAGTGATTTCCATAATTGACGAACCCCGAGGTGCGTTTACATGTCCGTCGTCAACACTCACAACTTTAGCCAATTCTGACCCGTTTCGTGGACTATTACTCACCATTTTGGGGTCCCGAAGCGATTTCCATAGTTCTTGAACCCCAAGGTGCAATTACATGTCGGTCATCAACACCCGTAGTTTTGGCCGATTCTGGCCCGTTTCATGAACTATTACTCACTGTTTTGGGGACCCGGACTAATTCCCACGATTGACGAACCCCGGGGTGCGTTTATGTGTCGGTCATAAACACTTGCAGTTTTGGCCGATTCTGGCCCGTTTCATGGACAATTACTCACTGTTTCGGGGTCCCGGACTTATTTCCACGATTGATGAACCCCGGAGCGCATTTACGTGTCGGTCATAAATACTCGTAGTTTTGGCCGATTCTGGCTAGATTCATGGACTATTACTCACTGTTTTGGGGCCGCGGAGTGATTTCCACGATTGACGAACCCCGGGGTGCGTTTACGTGTCGGTCATCAACACTCGCAGTTTTGGCCGATTCTGGCCTGTTTCATGGACTATTACTGATTGTTTTGGTGTCCCGGACTGATTTCCACGATTGACGAACCCCGGGGTGCGTTTACGTGTCGATCATAAACACTCGCAGTTTTGGTCGATTATGGCCAGTTTCATGGACTATTACTCACTGTTTTGGGGTCCGTGAGTGATTTCCATGACTGACGAATCCCGGGGTGCGTTTACGTGTCGGTCATCAACACCCGTAGTTTTGGCCGATTCTGGCTCGTTTCATCGCTATTATTCACTGTTTTTGGGTCCCGGAGTGATTTCCACGATTGACGAACCCCGAGGTGCGTTTACGTGTCTGTCGTCAACACTCACAACTCTGGCCAATTCTGACCCGTTTCGTGGACTATTACTCACCGTTTTGGGGTCCCGGACTTATTTCCACGATTGATGAACCCCGGAGCGCGTTTACGTGTCGGTCATAAATACTCGCAGTTTTGGCCGATTCTGGCCAGTTTCTTGGACTATTACTCACTGTTTTGGGGTCCCGAAGTGATTTCCACGATTGTCGAACCCTGGGGTGCGTTTATGTGTTGGTCATAAACACTCGCAGTTATTGCGGATTCTGCCTCATTTCGTGGACTATTATTCACTGTTTTTGGGTCCCGGAGTGATTTCCATAATTGACGAACCCCGAGGTGCGTTTACATGTCCGTCGTCAACACTCACAACTTTAGCCAATTCTGACCCGTTTCGTGGACTATTACTCACCATTTTGGGGTCCCGAAGCGATTTCCATAGTTCTTGAACCCCAAGGTGCAATTACATGTCGGTCATCAACACCCGTAGTTTTGGCCGATTCTGGCCCGTTTCATGAACTATTACTCACTGTTTTGGGGACCCGGACTAATTCCCACGATTGACGAACCCCGGGGTGCGTTTATGTGTCGGTCATAAACACTTGCAGTTTTGGCCGATTCTGGCCCGTTTCATGGACAATTACTCACTGTTTCGGGGTCCCGGACTTATTTCCACGATTGATGAACCCCGGAGCGCATTTACGTGTCGGTCATAAATACTCGTAGTTTTGGCCGATTCTGGCTAGATTCATGGACTATTACTCACTGTTTTGGGGCCGCGGAGTGATTTCCACGATTGACGAACCCCGGGGTGCGTTTACGTGTCGGTCATCAACACTCGCAGTTTTGGCCGATTCTGGCCTGTTTCATGGACTATTACTGATTGTTTTGGTGTCCCGGACTGATTTCCACGATTGACGAACCCCGGGGTGCGTTTACGTGTCGATCATAAACACTCGCAGTTTTGGTCGATTATGGCCAGTTTCATGGACTATTACTCACTGTTTTGCGGTCCGTGAGTGATTTCCATGACTGACGAATCCCGGGGTGCGTTTACGTGTCGGTCATCAACACCCGTAGTTTTGGCCGATTCTGGCTCGTTTCATCGCTATTATTCACTGTTTTTGGGTCCCGGAGTGATTTCCACGATTGACGAACCCCGAGGTGCGTTTACGTGTCTGTCGTCAACACTCACAACTCTGGCCAATTCTGACCCGTTTCGTGGACTATTACTCACCGTTTTGGGGTCCCGGACTTATTTCCACGATTGATGAACCCCGGAGCGCGTTTACGTGTCGGTCATAAATACTCGCAGTTTTGGCCGATTCTGGCCAGTTTCTTGGACTATTACTCACTGTTTTGGGGTCCCGAAGTGATTTCCACGATTGTCGAACCCTGGGGTGCGTTTATGTGTTGGTCATAAGCACTCGCAGTTATTGCGGATTCTGCCTCATTTCGTGGACTATTATTCACTGTTTTTGGGTCCCGGAGTGATTTCCATAATTGACGAACCCCGAGGTGCGTTTACATGTCCGTCGTCAACACTCACAACTTTAGCCAATTCTGACCCGTTTCGTGGACTATTACTCACCATTTTGGGGTCCCGAAGCGATTTCCATAGTTCTTGAACCCCAAGGTGCAATTACATGTCGGTCATCAACACCCGTAGTTTTGGCCGATTCTGGCCCGTTTCATGAACTATTACTCACTGTTTTGGGGACCCGGACTAATTCCCACGATTGACGAACCCCGGGGTGCGTTTATGTGTCGGTCATAAACACTTGCAGTTTTGGCCGATTCTGGCCCGTTTCATGGACAATTACTCACTGTTTCGGGGTCCCGGACTTATTTCCACGATTGATGAACCCCGGAGCGCATTTACGTGTCGGTCATAAATACTCGTAGTTTTGGCCGATTCTGGCTAGATTCATGGACTATTACTCACTGTTTTGGGGCCGCGGAGTGATTTCCACGATTGACGAACCCCGGGGTGCGTTTACGTGTCGGTCATCAACACTCGCAGTTTTGGCCGATTCTGGCCTGTTTCATGGACTATTACTGATTGTTTTGGTGTCCCGGACTGATTTCCACGATTGACGAACCCCGGGGTGCGTTTACGTGTCGATCATAAACACTCGCAGTTTTGGTCGATTATGGCCAGTTTCATGGACTATTACTCACTGTTTTGGGGTCCGTGAGTGATTTCCATGACTGACGAATCCCGGGGTGCATTTACGTGTCGGTCATCAACACCCGTAGTTTTGGCCGATTCTGGCTCGTTTCATCGCTATTATTCACTGTTTTTGGGTCCCGGAGTGATTTCCACGATTGACGAACCCCGAGGTGCGTTTACGTGTCTGTCGTCAACACTCACAACTCTGGCCAATTCTGACCCGTTTCGTGGACTATTACTCACCGTTTTGGGGTCCCGGACTTATTTCCACGATTGATGAACCCCGGAGCGCGTTTACGTGTCGGTCATAAATACTCGCAGTTTTGGCCGATTCTGGCCAGTTTCTTGGACTATTACTCACTGTTTTGGGGTCCCGAAGTGATTTCCACGATTGTCGAACCCTGGGGTGCGTTTATGTGTTGGTCATAAACACTCGCAGTTATTGCGGATTCTGCCTCATTTCGTGGACTATTATTCACTGTTTTTGGGTCCCGGAGTGATTTCCATAATTGACGAACCCCGAGGTGCGTTTACATGTCCGTCGTCAACACTCACAACTTTAGCCAATTCTGACCCGTTTCGTGGACTATTACTCACCATTTTGGGGTCCCGAAGCGATTTCCATAGTTCTTGAACCCCAAGGTGCAATTACATGTCGGTCATCAACACCCGTAGTTTTGGCCGATTCTGGCCCGTTTCATGAACTATTACTCACTGTTTTGGGGACCCGGACTAATTCCCACGATTGACGAACCCCGGGGTGCGTTTATGTGTCGGTCATAAACACTTGCAGTTTTGGCCGATTCTGGCCCGTTTCATGGACAATTACTCACTGTTTCGGGGTCCCGGACTTATTTCCACGATTGATGAACCCCGGAGCGCATTTACGTGTCGGTCATAAATACTCGTAGTTTTGGCCGATTCTGGCTAGATTCATGGACTATTACTCACTGTTTTGGGGCCGCGGAGTGATTTCCACGATTGACGAACCCCGGGGTGCGTTTACGTGTCGGTCATCAACACTCGCAGTTTTGGCCGATTCTGGCCTGTTTCATGGACTATTACTGATTGTTTTGGTGTCCCGGACTGATTTCCACGATTGACGAACCCCGGGGTGCGTTTACGTGTCGATCATAAACACTCGCAGTTTTGGTCGATTATGGCCAGTTTCATGGACTATTACTCACTGTTTTGGGGTCCGTGAGTGATTTCCATGACTGACGAATCCCGGGGTGCATTTACGTGTCGGTCATCAACACCCGTAGTTTTGGCCGATTCTGGCTCGTTTCATCGCTATTATTCACTGTTTTTGGGTCCCGGAGTGATTTCCACGATTGACGAACCCCGAGGTGCGTTTACGTGTCTGTCGTCAACACTCACAACTCTGGCCAATTCTGACCCGTTTCGTGGACTATTACTCACCGTTTTGGGGTCCCGGACTTATTTCCACGATTGATGAACCCCGGAGCGCGTTTACGTGTCGGTCATAAATACTCGCAGTTTTGGCCGATTCTGGCCAGTTTCTTGGACTATTACTCACTGTTTTGGGGTCCCGAAGTGATTTCCACGATTGTCGAACCCTGGGGTGCGTTTATGTGTTGGTCATAAACACTCGCAGTTATTGCGGATTCTGCCTCATTTCGTGGACTATTATTCACTGTTTTTGGGTCCCGGAGTGATTTCCATAATTGACGAACCCCGAGGTGCGTTTACATGTCCGTCGTCAACACTCACAACTTTAGCCAATTCTGACCCGTTTCGTGGACTATTACTCACCATTTTGGGGTCCCGAAGCGATTTCCATAGTTCTTGAACCCCAAGGTGCAATTACATGTCGGTCATCAACACCCGTAGTTTTGGCCGATTCTGGCCCGTTTCATGAACTATTACTCACTGTTTTGGGGACCCGGACTAATTCCCACGATTGACGAACCCCGGGGTGCGTTTATGTGTCGGTCATAAACACTTGCAGTTTTGGCCGATTCTGGCCCGTTTCATGGACAATTACTCACTGTTTCGGGGTCCCGGACTTATTTCCACGATTGATGAACCCCGGAGCGCATTTACGTGTCGGTCATAAATACTCGTAGTTTTGGCCGATTCTGGCTAGATTCATGGACTATTACTCACTGTTTTGGGGCCGCGGAGTGATTTCCACGATTGACGAACCCCGGGGTGCGTTTACGTGTCGGTCATCAACACTCGCAGTTTTGGCCGATTCTGGCCTGTTTCATGGACTATTACTGATTGTTTTGGTGTCCCGGACTGATTTCCACGATTGACGAACCCCGGGGTGCGTTTACGTGTCGATCATAAACACTCGCAGTTTTGGTCGATTATGGCCAGTTTCATGGACTATTACTCACTGTTTTGCGGTCCGTGAGTGATTTCCATGACTGACGAATCCCGGGGTGCGTTTACGTGTCGGTCATCAACACCCGTAGTTTTGGCCGATTCTGGCTCGTTTCATCGCTATTATTCACTGTTTTTGGGTCCCGGAGTGATTTCCACGATTGACGAACCCCGAGGTGCGTTTACGTGTCTGTCGTCAACACTCACAACTCTGGCCAATTCTGACCCGTTTCGTGGACTATTACTCACCGTTTTGGGGTCCCGGACTTATTTCCACGATTGATGAACCCCGGAGCGCGTTTACGTGTCGGTCATAAATACTCGCAGTTTTGGCCGATTCTGGCCAGTTTCTTGGACTATTACTCACTGTTTTGGGGTCCCGAAGTGATTTCCACGATTGTCGAACCCTGGGGTGCGTTTATGTGTTGGTCATAAGCACTCGCAGTTATTGCGGATTCTGCCTCATTTCGTGGACTATTATTCACTGTTTTTGGGTCCCGGAGTGATTTCCATAATTGACGAACCCCGAGGTGCGTTTACATGTCCGTCGTCAACACTCACAACTTTAGCCAATTCTGACCCGTTTCGTGGACTATTACTCACCATTTTGGGGTCCCGAAGCGATTTCCATAGTTCTTGAACCCCAAGGTGCAATTACATGTCGGTCATCAACACCCGTAGTTTTGGCCGATTCTGGCCCGTTTCATGAACTATTACTCACTGTTTTGGGGACCCGGACTAATTCCCACGATTGACGAACCCCGGGGTGCGTTTATGTGTCGGTCATAAACACTTGCAGTTTTGGCCGATTCTGGCCCGTTTCATGGACAATTACTCACTGTTTCGGGGTCCCGGACTTATTTCCACGATTGATGAACCCCGGAGCGCATTTACGTGTCGGTCATAAATACTCGTAGTTTTGGCCGATTCTGGCTAGATTCATGGACTATTACTCACTGTTTTGGGGCCGCGGAGTGATTTCCACGATTGACGAACCCCGGGGTGCGTTTACGTGTCGGTCATCAACACTCGCAGTTTTGGCCGATTCTGGCCTGTTTCATGGACTATTACTGATTGTTTTGGTGTCCCGGACTGATTTCCACGATTGACGAACCCCGGGGTGCGTTTACGTGTCGATCATAAACACTCGCAGTTTTGGTCGATTATGGCCAGTTTCATGGACTATTACTCACTGTTTTGGGGTCCGTGAGTGATTTCCATGACTGACGAATCCCGGGGTGCATTTACGTGTCGGTCATCAACACCCGTAGTTTTGGCCGATTCTGGCTCGTTTCATCGCTATTATTCACTGTTTTTGGGTCCCGGAGTGATTTCCACGATTGACGAACCCCGAGGTGCGTTTACGTGTCTGTCGTCAACACTCACAACTCTGGCCAATTCTGACCCGTTTCGTGGACTATTACTCACCGTTTTGGGGTCCCGGACTTATTTCCACGATTGATGAACCCCGGAGCGCGTTTACGTGTCGGTCATAAATACTCGCAGTTTTGGCCGATTCTGGCCAGTTTCTTGGACTATTACTCACTGTTTTGGGGTCCCGAAGTGATTTCCACGATTGTCGAACCCTGGGGTGCGTTTATGTGTTGGTCATAAACACTCGCAGTTATTGCGGATTCTGCCTCATTTCGTGGACTATTATTCACTGTTTTTGGGTCCCGGAGTGATTTCCATAATTGACGAACCCCGAGGTGCGTTTACATGTCCGTCGTCAACACTCACAACTTTAGCCAATTCTGACCCGTTTCGTGGACTATTACTCACCATTTTGGGGTCCCGAAGCGATTTCCATAGTTCTTGAACCCCAAGGTGCAATTACATGTCGGTCATCAACACCCGTAGTTTTGGCCGATTCTGGCCCGTTTCATGAACTATTACTCACTGTTTTGGGGACCCGGACTAATTCCCACGATTGACGAACCCCGGGGTGCGTTTATGTGTCGGTCATAAACACTTGCAGTTTTGGCCGATTCTGGCCCGTTTCATGGACAATTACTCACTGTTTCGGGGTCCCGGACTTATTTCCACGATTGATGAACCCCGGAGCGCATTTACGTGTCGGTCATAAATACTCGTAGTTTTGGCCGATTCTGGCTAGATTCATGGACTATTACTCACTGTTTTGGGGCCGCGGAGTGATTTCCACGATTGACGAACCCCGGGGTGCGTTTACGTGTCGGTCATCAACACTCGCAGTTTTGGCCGATTCTGGCCTGTTTCATGGACTATTACTGATTGTTTTGGTGTCCCGGACTGATTTCCACGATTGACGAACCCCGGGGTGCGTTTACGTGTCGATCATAAACACTCGCAGTTTTGGTCGATTATGGCCAGTTTCATGGACTATTACTCACTGTTTTGGGGTCCGTGAGTGATTTCCATGACTGACGAATCCCGGGGTGCATTTACGTGTCGGTCATCAACACCCGTAGTTTTGGCCGATTCTGGCTCGTTTCATCGCTATTATTCACTGTTTTTGGGTCCCGGAGTGATTTCCACGATTGACGAACCCCGAGGTGCGTTTACGTGTCTGTCGTCAACACTCACAACTCTGGCCAATTCTGACCCGTTTCGTGGACTATTACTCACCGTTTTGGGGTCCCGGACTTATTTCCACGATTGATGAACCCCGGAGCGCGTTTACGTGTCGGTCATAAATACTCGCAGTTTTGGCCGATTCTGGCCAGTTTCTTGGACTATTACTCACTGTTTTGGGGTCCCGAAGTGATTTCCACGATTGTCGAACCCTGGGGTGCGTTTATGTGTTGGTCATAAACACTCGCAGTTATTGCGGATTCTGCCTCATTTCGTGGACTATTATTCACTGTTTTTGGGTCCCGGAGTGATTTCCATAATTGACGAACCCCGAGGTGCGTTTACATGTCCGTCGTCAACACTCACAACTTTAGCCAATTCTGACCCGTTTCGTGGACTATTACTCACCATTTTGGGGTCCCGAAGCGATTTCCATAGTTCTTGAACCCCAAGGTGCAATTACATGTCGGTCATCAACACCCGTAGTTTTGGCCGATTCTGGCCCGTTTCATGAACTATTACTCACTGTTTTGGGGACCCGGACTAATTCCCACGATTGACGAACCCCGGGGTGCGTTTATGTGTCGGTCATAAACACTTGCAGTTTTGGCCGATTCTGGCCCGTTTCATGGACAATTACTCACTGTTTCGGGGTCCCGGACTTATTTCCACGATTGATGAACCCCGGAGCGCATTTACGTGTCGGTCATAAATACTCGTAGTTTTGGCCGATTCTGGCTAGATTCATGGACTATTACTCACTGTTTTGGGGCCGCGGAGTGATTTCCACGATTGACGAACCCCGGGGTGCGTTTACGTGTCGGTCATCAACACTCGCAGTTTTGGCCGATTCTGGCCTGTTTCATGGACTATTACTGATTGTTTTGGTGTCCCGGACTGATTTCCACGATTGACGAACCCCGGGGTGCGTTTACGTGTCGATCATAAACACTCGCAGTTTTGGTCGATTATGGCCAGTTTCATGGACTATTACTCACTGTTTTGGGGTCCGTGAGTGATTTCCATGACTGACGAATCCCGGGGTGCATTTACGTGTCGGTCATCAACACCCGTAGTTTTGGCCGATTCTGGCTCGTTTCATCGCTATTATTCACTGTTTTTGGGTCCCGGAGTGATTTCCACGATTGACGAACCCCGAGGTGCGTTTACGTGTCTGTCGTCAACACTCACAACTCTGGCCAATTCTGACCCGTTTCGTGGACTATTACTCACCGTTTTGGGGTCCCGGACTTATTTCCACGATTGATGAACCCCGGAGCGCGTTTACGTGTCGGTCATAAATACTCGCAGTTTTGGCCGATTCTGGCCAGTTTCTTGGACTATTACTCACTGTTTTGGGGTCCCGAAGTGATTTCCACGATTGTCGAACCCTGGGGTGCGTTTATGTGTTGGTCATAAACACTCGCAGTTATTGCGGATTCTGCCTCATTTCGTGGACTATTATTCACTGTTTTTGGGTCCCGGAGTGATTTCCATAATTGACGAACCCCGAGGTGCGTTTACATGTCCGTCGTCAACACTCACAACTTTAGCCAATTCTGACCCGTTTCGTGGACTATTACTCACCATTTTGGGGTCCCGAAGCGATTTCCATAGTTCTTGAACCCCAAGGTGCAATTACATGTCGGTCATCAACACCCGTAGTTTTGGCCGATTCTGGCCCGTTTCATGAACTATTACTCACTGTTTTGGGGACCCGGACTAATTCCCACGATTGACGAACCCCGGGGTGCGTTTATGTGTCGGTCATAAACACTTGCAGTTTTGGCCGATTCTGGCCCGTTTCATGGACAATTACTCACTGTTTCGGGGTCCCGGACTTATTTCCACGATTGATGAACCCCGGAGCGCATTTACGTGTCGGTCATAAATACTCGTAGTTTTGGCCGATTCTGGCTAGATTCATGGACTATTACTCACTGTTTTGGGGCCGCGGAGTGATTTCCACGATTGACGAACCCCGGGGTGCGTTTACGTGTCGGTCATCAACACTCGCAGTTTTGGCCGATTCTGGCCTGTTTCATGGACTATTACTGATTGTTTTGGTGTCCCGGACTGATTTCCACGATTGACGAACCCCGGGGTGCGTTTACGTGTCGATCATAAACACTCGCAGTTTTGGTCGATTATGGCCAGTTTCATGGACTATTACTCACTGTTTTGGGGTCCGTGAGTGATTTCCATGACTGACGAATCCCGGGGTGCGTTTACGTGTCGGTCATCAACACCCGTAGTTTTGGCCGATTCTGGCTCGTTTCATCGCTATTATTCACTGTTTTTGGGTCCCGGAGTGATTTCCACGATTGACGAACCCCGAGGTGCGTTTACGTGTCTGTCGTCAACACTCACAACTCTGGCCAATTCTGACCCGTTTCGTGGACTATTACTCACCGTTTTGGGGTCCCGGACTTATTTCCACGATTGATGAACCCCGGAGCGCGTTTACGTGTCGGTCATAAATACTCGCAGTTTTGGCCGATTCTGGCCAGTTTCTTGGACTATTACTCACTGTTTTGGGGTCCCGAAGTGATTTCCACGATTGTCGAACCCTGGGGTGCGTTTATGTGTTGGTCATAAACACTCGCAGTTATTGCGGATTCTGCCTCATTTCGTGGACTATTATTCACTGTTTTTGGGTCCCGGAGTGATTTCCATAATTGACGAACCCCGAGGTGCGTTTACATGTCCGTCGTCAACACTCACAACTTTAGCCAATTCTGACCCGTTTCGTGGACTATTACTCACCATTTTGGGGTCCCGAAGCGATTTCCATAGTTCTTGAACCCCAAGGTGCAATTACATGTCGGTCATCAACACCCGTAGTTTTGGCCGATTCTGGCCCGTTTCATGAACTATTACTCACTGTTTTGGGGACCCGGACTAATTCCCACGATTGACGAACCCCGGGGTGCGTTTATGTGTCGGTCATAAACACTTGCAGTTTTGGCCGATTCTGGCCCGTTTCATGGACAATTACTCACTGTTTCGGGGTCCCGGACTTATTTCCACGATTGATGAACCCCGGAGCGCATTTACGTGTCGGTCATAAATACTCGTAGTTTTGGCCGATTCTGGCTAGATTCATGGACTATTACTCACTGTTTTGGGGCCGCGGAGTGATTTCCACGATTGACGAACCCCGGGGTGCGTTTACGTGTCGGTCATCAACACTCGCAGTTTTGGCCGATTCTGGCCTGTTTCATGGACTATTACTGATTGTTTTGGTGTCCCGGACTGATTTCCACGATTGACGAACCCCGGGGTGCGTTTACGTGTCGATCATAAACACTCGCAGTTTTGGTCGATTATGGCCAGTTTCATGGACTATTACTCACTGTTTTGGGGTCCGTGAGTGATTTCCATGACTGACGAATCCCGGGGTGCGTTTACGTGTCGGTCATCAACACCCGTAGTTTTGGCCGATTCTGGCTCGTTTCATCGCTATTATTCACTGTTTTTGGGTCCCGGAGTGATTTCCACGATTGACGAACCCCGAGGTGCGTTTACGTGTCTGTCGTCAACACTCACAACTCTGGCCAATTCTGACCCGTTTCGTGGACTATTACTCACCGTTTTGGGGTCCCGGACTTATTTCCACGATTGATGAACCCCGGAGCGCGTTTACGTGTCGGTCATAAATACTCGCAGTTTTGGCCGATTCTGGCCAGTTTCTTGGACTATTACTCACTGTTTTGGGGTCCCGAAGTGATTTCCACGATTGTCGAACCCTGGGGTGCGTTTATGTGTTGGTCATAAACACTCGCAGTTATTGCGGATTCTGCCTCATTTCGTGGACTATTATTCACTGTTTTTGGGTCCCGGAGTGATTTCCATAATTGACGAACCCCGAGGTGCGTTTACATGTCCGTCGTCAACACTCACAACTTTAGCCAATTCTGACCCGTTTCGTGGACTATTACTCACCATTTTGGGGTCCCGAAGCGATTTCCATAGTTCTTGAACCCCAAGGTGCAATTACATGTCGGTCATCAACACCCGTAGTTTTGGCCGATTCTGGCCCGTTTCATGAACTATTACTCACTGTTTTGGGGACCCGGACTAATTCCCACGATTGACGAACCCCGGGGTGCGTTTATGTGTCGGTCATAAACACTTGCAGTTTTGGCCGATTCTGGCCCGTTTCATGGACAATTACTCACTGTTTCGGGGTCCCGGACTTATTTCCACGATTGATGAACCCCGGAGCGCATTTACGTGTCGGTCATAAATACTCGTAGTTTTGGCCGATTCTGGCTAGATTCATGGACTATTACTCACTGTTTTGGGGCCGCGGAGTGATTTCCACGATTGACGAACCCCGGGGTGCGTTTACGTGTCGGTCATCAACACTCGCAGTTTTGGCCGATTCTGGCCTGTTTCATGGACTATTACTGATTGTTTTGGTGTCCCGGACTGATTTCCACGATTGACGAACCCCGGGGTGCGTTTACGTGTCGATCATAAACACTCGCAGTTTTGGTCGATTATGGCCAGTTTCATGGACTATTACTCACTGTTTTGGGGTCCGTGAGTGATTTCCATGACTGACGAATCCCGGGGTGCGTTTACGTGTCGGTCATCAACACCCGTAGTTTTGGCCGATTCTGGCTCGTTTCATCGCTATTATTCACTGTTTTTGGGTCCCGGAGTGATTTCCACGATTGACGAACCCCGAGGTGCGTTTACGTGTCTGTCGTCAACACTCACAACTCTGGCCAATTCTGACCCGTTTCGTGGACTATTACTCACCGTTTTGGGGTCCCGGACTTATTTCCACGATTGATGAACCCCGGAGCGCGTTTACGTGTCGGTCATAAATACTCGCAGTTTTGGCCGATTCTGGCCAGTTTCTTGGACTATTACTCACTGTTTTGGGGTCCCGAAGTGATTTCCACGATTGTCGAACCCTGGGGTGCGTTTATGTGTTGGTCATAAACACTCGCAGTTATTGCGGATTCTGCCTCATTTCGTGGACTATTATTCACTGTTTTTGGGTCCCGGAGTGATTTCCATAATTGACGAACCCCGAGGTGCGTTTACATGTCCGTCGTCAACACTCACAACTTTAGCCAATTCTGACCCGTTTCGTGGACTATTACTCACCATTTTGGGGTCCCGAAGCGATTTCCATAGTTCTTGAACCCCAAGGTGCAATTACATGTCGGTCATCAACACCCGTAGTTTTGGCCGATTCTGGCCCGTTTCATGAACTATTACTCACTGTTTTGGGGACCCGGACTAATTCCCACGATTGACGAACCCCGGGGTGCGTTTATGTGTCGGTCATAAACACTTGCAGTTTTGGCCGATTCTGGCCCGTTTCATGGACAATTACTCACTGTTTCGGGGTCCCGGACTTATTTCCACGATTGATGAACCCCGGAGCGCATTTACGTGTCGGTCATAAATACTCGTAGTTTTGGCCGATTCTGGCTAGATTCATGGACTATTACTCACTGTTTTGGGGCCGCGGAGTGATTTCCACGATTGACGAACCCCGGGGTGCGTTTACGTGTCGGTCATCAACACTCGCAGTTTTGGCCGATTCTGGCCTGTTTCATGGACTATTACTGATTGTTTTGGTGTCCCGGACTGATTTCCACGATTGACGAACCCCGGGGTGCGTTTACGTGTCGATCATAAACACTCGCAGTTTTGGTCGATTATGGCCAGTTTCATGGACTATTACTCACTGTTTTGGGGTCCGTGAGTGATTTCCATGACTGACGAATCCCGGGTGCGTTTACGTGTCGGTCATCAACACCCGTAGTTTTGGCCGATTCTGGCTCGTTTCATCGCTATTATTCACTGTTTTTGGGTCCCGGAGTGATTTCCACGATTGACGAACCCCGAGGTGCGTTTACGTGTCTGTCGTCAACACTCACAACTCTGGCCAATTCTGACCCGTTTCGTGGACTATTACTCACCGTTTTGGGGTCCCGGACTTATTTCCACGATTGATGAACCCCGGAGCGCGTTTACGTGTCGGTCATAAATACTCGCAGTTTTGGCCGATTCTGGCCAGTTTCTTGGACTATTACTCACTGTTTTGGGGTCCCGAAGTGATTTCCACGATTGTCGAACCCTGGGGTGCGTTTATGTGTTGGTCATAAACACTCGCAGTTATGGCGGATTCTGCCTCATTTCGTGGACTATTATTCACTGTTTTTGGGTCCCGGAGTGATTTCCATAATTGACGAACCCCGAGGTGCGTTTACATGTCCGTCGTCAACACTCACAACTTTAGCCAATTCTGACCCGTTTCGTGGACTATTACTCACCATTTTGGGGTCCCGAAGCGATTTCCATAGTTCTTGAACCCCAAGGTGCAATTACATGTCGGTCATCAACACCCGTAGTTTTGGCCGATTCTGGCCCGTTTCATGAACTATTACTCACTGTTTTGGGGACCCGGACTAATTCCCACGATTGACGAACCCCGGGGTGCGTTTATGTGTCGGTCATAAACACTTGCAGTTTTGGCCGATTCTGGCCCGTTTCATGGACAATTACTCACTGTTTCGGGGTCCCGGACTTATTTCCACGATTGATGAACCCCGGAGCGCATTTACGTGTCGGTCATAAATACTCGTAGTTTTGGCCGATTCTGGCTAGATTCATGGACTATTACTCACTGTTTTGGGGCCGCGGAGTGATTTCCACGATTGACGAACCCCGGGGTGCGTTTACGTGTCGGTCATCAACACTCGCAGTTTTGGCCGATTCTGGCCTGTTTCATGGACTATTACTGATTGTTTTGGTGTCCCAGACTGATTTCCACGATTGACGAACCCCGGGGTGCGTTTACGTGTCGATCATAAACACTCGCAGTTTTGGTCGATTATGGCCAGTTTCATGGACTATTACTCACTGTTTTGGGGTCCGTGAGTGATTTCCATGACTGACGAATCCCGGGGTGCGTTTACGTGTCGGTCATCAACACCCGTAGTTTTGGCCGATTCTGGCTCGTTTCATCGCTATTATTTACTGTTTTTGGGTCCCGGAGTGATTTCCACGATTGACGAACCCCGAGGTGCGTTTACGTGTCTGTCGTCAACACTCACAACTCTGGCCAATTCTGACCCGTTTCGTGGACTATTACTCACCGTTTTGGGGTCCCGGACTTATTTCCACGATTGATGAACCCCGGAGCGCGTTTACGTGTCGGTCATAAATACTCGCAGTTTTGGCCGATTCTGGCCAGTTTCTTGGACTATTACTCACTGTTTTGGGGTCCCGAAGTGATTTCCACGATTGTCGAACCCTGGGGTGCGTTTATGTGTTGGTCATAAACACTCGCAGTTATTGCGGATTCTGCCTCATTTCGTGGACTATTATTCACTGTTTTTGGGTCCCGGAGTGATTTCCATAATTGACGAACCCCGAGGTGCGTTTACATGTCCGTCGTCAACACTCACAACTTTAGCCAATTCTGACCCGTTTCGTGGACTATTACTCACCATTTTGGGGTCCCGAAGCGATTTCCATAGTTCTTGAACCCCAAGGTGCAATTACATGTCGGTCATCAACACCCGTAGTTTTGGCCGATTCTGGCCCGTTTCATGAACTATTACTCACTGTTTTGGGGACCCGGACTAATTCCCACGATTGACGAACCCCGGGGTGCGTTTATGTGTCGGTCATAAACACTTGCAGTTTTGGCCGATTCTGGCCCGTTTCATGGACAATTACTCACTGTTTCGGGGTCCCGGACTTATTTCCACGATTGATGAACCCCGGAGCGCATTTACGTGTCGGTCATAAATACTCGTAGTTTTGGCCGATTCTGGCTAGATTCATGGACTATTACTCACTGTTTTGGGGCCGCGGAGTGATTTCCACGATTGACGAACCCCGGGGTGCGTTTACGTGTCGGTCATCAACACTCGCAGTTTTGGCCGATTCTGGCCTGTTTCATGGACTATTACTGATTGTTTTGGTGTCCCGGACTGATTTCCACGATTGACGAACCCCGGGGTGCGTTTACGTGTCGATCATAAACACTCGCAGTTTTGGTCGATTATGGCCAGTTTCATGGACTATTACTCACTGTTTTGGGGTCCGTGAGTGATTTCCATGACTGACGAATCCCGGGGTGCGTTTACGTGTCGGTCATCAACACCCGTAGTTTTGGCCGATTCTGGCTCGTTTCATCGCTATTATTCACTGTTTTTGGGTCCCGGAGTGATTTCCACGATTGACGAACCCCGAGGTGCGTTTACGTGTCTGTCGTCAACACTCACAACTCTGGCCAATTCTGACCCGTTTCGTGGACTATTACTCACCGTTTTGGGGTCCCGGACTTATTTCCACGATTGATGAACCCCGGAGCGCGTTTACGTGTCGGTCATAAATACTCGCAGTTTTGGCCGATTCTGGCCAGTTTCTTGGACTATTACTCACTGTTTTGGGGTCCCGAAGTGATTTCCACGATTGTCGAACCCTGGGGTGCGTTTATGTGTTGGTCATAAACACTCGCAGTTATTGCGGATTCTGCCTCATTTCGTGGACTATTATTCACTGTTTTTGGGTCCCGGAGTGATTTCCATAATTGACGAACCCCGAGGTGCGTTTACATGTCCGTCGTCAACACTCACAACTTCAGCCAATTCTGACCCGTTTCGTGGACTATTACTCACCATTTTGGGGTCCCGAAGCGATTTCCATAGTTCTTGAACCCCAAGGTGCAATTACATGTCGGTCATCAACACCCGTAGTTTTGGCCGATTCTGGCCCGTTTCATGAACTATTACTCACTGTTTTGGGGACCCGGACTAATTCCCACGATTGACGAACCCCGGGGTGCGTTTATGTGTCGGTCATAAACACTTGCAGTTTTGGCCGATTCTGGCCCGTTTCATGGACAATTACTCACTGTTTCGGGGTCCCGGACTTATTTCCACGATTGATGAACCCCGGAGCGCATTTACGTGTCGGTCATAAATACTCGTAGTTTTGGCCGATTCTGGCTAGATTCATGGACTATTACTCACTGTTTTGGGGCCGCGGAGTGATTTCCACGATTGACGAACCCCGGGGTGCGTTTACGTGTCGGTCATCAACACTCGCAGTTTTGGCCGATTCTGGCCTGTTTCATGGACTATTACTGATTGTTTTGGTGTCCCAGACTGATTTCCACGATTGACGAACCCCGGGGTGCGTTTACGTGTCGATCATAAACACTCGCAGTTTTGGTCGATTATGGCCAGTTTCATGGACTATTACTCACTGTTTTGGGGTCCGTGAGTGATTTCCATGACTGACGAATCCCGGGGTGCGTTTACGTGTCGGTCATCAACACCCGTAGTTTTGGCCGATTCTGGCTCGTTTCATCGCTATTATTTACTGTTTTTGGGTCCCGGAGTGATTTCCACGATTGACGAACCCCGAGGTGCGTTTACGTGTCTGTCGTCAACACTCACAACTCTGGCCAATTCTGACCCGTTTCGTGGACTATTACTCACCGTTTTGGGGTCCCGGACTTATTTCCACGATTGATGAACCCCGGAGCGCGTTTACGTGTCGGTCATAAATACTCGCAGTTTTGGCCGATTCTGGCCAGTTTCTTGGACTATTACTCACTGTTTTGGGGTCCCGAAGTGATTTCCACGATTGTCGAACCCTGGGGTGCGTTTATGTGTTGGTCATAAACACTCGCAGTTATTGCGGATTCTGCCTCATTTCGTGGACTATTATTCACTGTTTTTGGGTCCCGGAGTGATTTCCATAATTGACGAACCCCGAGGTGCGTTTACATGTCCGTCGTCAACACTCACAACTTTAGCCAATTCTGACCCGTTTCGTGGACTATTACTCACCATTTTGGGGTCCCGAAGCGATTTCCATAGTTCTTGAACCCCAAGGTGCAATTACATGTCGGTCATCAACACCCGTAGTTTTGGCCGATTCTGGCCCGTTTCATGAACTATTACTCACTGTTTTGGGGACCCGGACTAATTCCCACGATTGACGAACCCCGGGGTGCGTTTATGTGTCGGTCATAAACACTTGCAGTTTTGGCCGATTCTGGCCCGTTTCATGGACAATTACTCACTGTTTCGGGGTCCCGGACTTATTTCCACGATTGATGAACCCCGGAGCGCATTTACGTGTCGGTCATAAATACTCGTAGTTTTGGCCGATTCTGGCTAGATTCATGGACTATTACTCACTGTTTTGGGGCCGCGGAGTGATTTCCACGATTGACGAACCCCGGGGTGCGTTTACGTGTCGGTCATCAACACTCGCAGTTTTGGCCGATTCTGGCCTGTTTCATGGACTATTACTGATTGTTTTGGTGTCCCGGACTGATTTCCACGATTGACGAACCCCGGGGTGCGTTTACGTGTCGATCATAAACACTCGCAGTTTTGGTCGATTATGGCCAGTTTCATGGACTATTACTCACTGTTTTGGGGTCCGTGAGTGATTTCCATGACTGACGAATCCCGGGGTGCGTTTACGTGTCGGTCATCAACACCCGTAGTTTTGGCCGATTCTGGCTCGTTTCATCGCTATTATTCACTGTTTTTGGGTCCCGGAGTGATTTCCACGATTGACGAACCCCGAGGTGCGTTTACGTGTCTGTCGTCAACACTCACAACTCTGGCCAATTCTGACCCGTTTCGTGGACTATTACTCACCGTTTTGGGGTCCCGGACTTATTTCCACGATTGATGAACCCCGGAGCGCGTTTACGTGTCGGTCATAAATACTCGCAGTTTTGGCCGATTCTGGCCAGTTTCTTGGACTATTACTCACTGTTTTGGGGTCCCGAAGTGATTTCCACGATTGTCGAACCCTGGGGTGCGTTTATGTGTTGGTCATAAACACTCGCAGTTATTGCGGATTCTGCCTCATTTCGTGGACTATTATTCACTGTTTTTGGGTCCCGGAGTGATTTCCATAATTGACGAACCCCGAGGTGCGTTTACATGTCCGTCGTCAACACTCACAACTTTAGCCAATTCTGACCCGTTTCGTGGACTATTACTCACCATTTTGGGGTCCCGAAGCGATTTCCATAGTTCTTGAACCCCAAGGTGCAATTACATGTCGGTCATCAACACCCGTAGTTTTGGCCGATTCTGGCCCGTTTCATGAACTATTACTCACTGTTTTGGGGACCCGGACTAATTCCCACGATTGACGAACCCCGGGGTGCGTTTATGTGTCGGTCATAAACACTTGCAGTTTTGGCCGATTCTGGCCCGTTTCATGGACAATTACTCACTGTTTCGGGGTCCCGGACTTATTTCCACGATTGATGAACCCCGGAGCGCATTTACGTGTCGGTCATAAATACTCGTAGTTTTGGCCGATTCTGGCTAGATTCATGGACTATTACTCACTGTTTTGGGGCCGCGGAGTGATTTCCACGATTGACGAACCCCGGGGTGCGTTTACGTGTCGGTCATCAACACTCGCAGTTTTGGCCGATTCTGGCCTGTTTCATGGACTATTACTGATTGTTTTGGTGTCCCGGACTGATTTCCACGATTGACGAACCCCGGGGTGCGTTTACGTGTCGATCATAAACACTCGCAGTTTTGGTCGATTATGGCCAGTTTCATGGACTATTACTCACTGTTTTGGGGTCCGTGAGTGATTTCCATGACTGACGAATCCCGGGGTGCGTTTACGTGTCGGTCATCAACACCCGTAGTTTTGGCCGATTCTGGCTCGTTTCATCGCTATTATTCACTGTTTTTGGGTCCCGGAGTGATTTCCACGATTGACGAACCCCGAGGTGCGTTTACGTGTCTGTCGTCAACACTCACAACTCTGGCCAATTCTGACCCGTTTCGTGGACTATTACTCACCGTTTTGGGGTCCCGGACTTATTTCCACGATTGATGAACCCCGGAGCGCGTTTACGTGTCGGTCATAAATACTCGCAGTTTTGGCCGATTCTGGCCAGTTTCTTGGACTATTACTCACTGTTTTGGGGTCCCGAAGTGATTTCCACGATTGTCGAACCCTGGGGTGCGTTTATGTGTTGGTCATAAACACTCGCAGTTATTGCGGATTCTGCCTCATTTCGTGGACTATTATTCACTGTTTTTGGGTCCCGGAGTGATTTCCATAATTGACGAACCCCGAGGTGCGTTTACATGTCCGTCGTCAACACTCACAACTTTAGCCAATTCTGACCCGTTTCGTGGACTATTACTCACCATTTTGGGGTCCCGAAGCGATTTCCATAGTTCTTGAACCCCAAGGTGCAATTACATGTCGGTCATCAACACCCGTAGTTTTGGCCGATTCTGGCCCGTTTCATGAACTATTACTCACTGTTTTGGGGACCCGGACTAATTCCCACGATTGACGAACCCCGGGGTGCGTTTATGTGTCGGTCATAAACACTTGCAGTTTTGGCCGATTCTGGCCCGTTTCATGGACAATTACTCACTGTTTCGGGGTCCCGGACTTATTTCAACGATTGATGAACCCCGGAGCGCATTTACGTGTCGGTCATAAATACTCGTAGTTTTGGCCGATTCTGGCTAGATTCATGGACTATTACTCACTGTTTTGGGGCCGCGGAGTGATTTCCACGATTGACGAACCCCGGGGTGCGTTTACGTGTCGGTCATCAACACTCGCAGTTTTGGCCGATTCTGGCCTGTTTCATGGACTATTACTGATTGTTTTGGTGTCCCAGACTGATTTCCACGATTGACGAACCCCGGGGTGCGTTTACGTGTCGATCATAAACACTCGCAGTTTTGGTCGATTATGGCCAGTTTCATGGACTATTACTCACTGTTTTGGGGTCCGTGAGTGATTTCCATGACTGACGAATCCCGGGGTGCGTTTACGTGTCGGTCATCAACACCCGTAGTTTTGGCCGATTCTGGCTCGTTTCATCGCTATTATTTACTGTTTTTGGGTCCCGGAGTGATTTCCACGATTGACGAACCCCGAGGTGCGTTTACGTGTCTGTCGTCAACACTCACAACTCTGGCCAATTCTGACCCGTTTCGTGGACTATTACTCACCGTTTTGGGGTCCCGGACTTATTTCCACGATTGATGAACCCCGGAGCGCGTTTACGTGTCGGTCATAAATACTCGCAGTTTTGGCCGATTCTGGCCAGTTTCTTGGACTATTACTCACTGTTTTGGGGTCCCGAAGTGATTTCCACGATTGTCGAACCCTGGGGTGCGTTTATGTGTTGGTCATAAACACTCGCAGTTATTGCGGATTCTGCCTCATTTCGTGGACTATTATTCACTGTTTTTGGGTCCCGGAGTGATTTCCATAATTGACGAACCCCGAGGTGCGTTTACATGTCCGTCGTCAACACTCACAACTTTAGCCAATTCTGACCCGTTTCGTGGACTATTACTAACCATTTTGGGGTCCCGAAGCGATTTCCATAGTTCTTGAACCCCAAGGTGCAATTACATGTCGGTCATCAACACCCGTAGTTTTGGCCGATTCTGGCCCGTTTCATGAACTATTACTCACTGTTTTGGGGACCCGGACTAATTCCCACGATTGACGAACCCCGGGGTGCGTTTATGTGTCGGTCATAAACACTTGCAGTTTTGGCCGATTCTGGCCCGTTTCATGGACAATTACTCACTGTTTCGGGGTCCCGGACTTATTTCCACGATTGATGAACCCCGGAGCGCATTTACGTGTCGGTCATAAATACTCGTAGTTTTGGCCGATTCTGGCTAGATTCATGGACTATTACTCACTGTTTTGGGGCCGCGGAGTGATTTCGACGATTGACGAACCCCGGGGTGCGTTTACGTGTCGGTCATCAACACTCGCAGTTTTGGCTGATTCTGGCCTGTTTCATGGACTATTACTGATTGTTTTGGTGTCCCGGACTGATTTCCACGATTGACGAACCCCGGGGTGCGTTTACGTGTCGATCATAAACACTCGCAGTTTTGGTCGATTATGGCCAGTTTCATGGACTATTACTCACTGTTTTGGGGTCCGTGAGTGATTTCCATGACTGACGAATCCCGGGGTGCGTTTACGTGTCGGTCATCAACACCCGTAGTTTTGGCCGATTCTGGCTCGTTTCATCGCTATTATTCACTGTTTTTGGGTCCCGGAGTGATTTCCACGATTGACGAACCCCGAGGTGCGTTTACGTGTCTGTCGTCAACACTCACAACTCTGGCCAATTCTGACCCGTTTCGTGGACTATTACTCACCGTTTTGGGGTCCCGGACTTATTTCCACGATTGATGAACCCCGGAGCGCGTTTACGTGTCGGTCATAAATACTCGCAGTTTTGGCCGATTCTGGCCAGTTTCTTGGACTATTACTCACTGTTTTGGGGTCCCGAAGTGATTTCCACGATTGTCGAACCCTGGGGTGCGTTTATGTGTTGGTCATAAACACTCGCAGTTATTGCGGATTCTGCCTCATTTCGTGGACTATTATTCACTGTTTTTGGGTCCCGGAGTGATTTCCATAATTGACGAACCCCGAGGTGCGTTTACATGTCCGTCGTCAACACTCACAACTTTAGCCAATTCTGACCCGTTTCGTGGACTATTACTCACCATTTTGGGGTCCCGAAGCGATTTCCATAGTTCTTGAACCCCAAGGTGCAATTACATGTCGGTCATCAACACCCGTAGTTTTGGCCGATTCTGGCCCGTTTCATGAACTATTACTCACTGTTTTGGGGACCCGGACTAATTCCCACGATTGACGAACCCCGGGGTGCGTTTATGTGTCGGTCATAAACACTTGCAGTTTTGGCCGATTCTGGCCCGTTTCATGGACAATTACTCACTGTTTCGGGGTCCCGGACTTATTTCCACGATTGATGAACCCCGGAGCGCATTTACGTGTCGGTCATAAATACTCGTAGTTTTGGCCGATTCTGGCTAGATTCATGGACTATTACTCACTGTTTTGGGGCCGCGGAGTGATTTCCACGATTGACGAACCCCGGGGTGCGTTTACGTGTCGGTCATCAACACTCGCAGTTTTGGCCGATTCTGGCCTGTTTCATGGACTATTACTGATTGTTTTGGTGTCCCGGACTGATTTCCACGATTGACGAACCCCGGGGTGCGTTTACGTGTCGATCATAAACACTCGCAGTTTTGGTCGATTATGGCCAGTTCCATGGACTATTACTCACTGTTTTGGGGTCCGTGAGTGATTTCCATGACTGACGAATCCCGGGGTGCGTTTACGTGTCGGTCATCAACACCCGTAGTTTTGGCCGATTCTGGCTCGTTTCATCGCTATTATTCACTGTTTTTGGGTCCCGGAGTGATTTCCACGATTGACGAACCCCGAGGTGCGTTTACGTGTCTGTCGTCAACACTCACAACTCTGGCCAATTCTGACCCGTTTCGTGGACTATTACTCACCGTTTCGGGGTCCCGGACTTATTTCCACGATTGATGAACCCCGGAGCGCGTTTACGTGTCGGTCATAAATACTCGCAGTTTTGGCCGATTCTGGCCAGTTTCTTGGACTATTACTCACTGTTTTGGGGTCCCGAAGTGATTTCCACGATTGTCGAACCCTGGGGTGCGTTTATGTGTTGGTCATAAACACTCGCAGTTATTGCGGATTCTGCCTCATTTCGTGGACTATTATTCACTGTTTTTGGGTCCCGGAGTGATTTCCATAATTGACGAACCCCGAGGTGCGTTTACATGTCCGTCGTCAACACTCACAACTTTAGCCAATTCTGACCCGTTTCGTGGACTATTACTCACCATTTTGGGGTCCCGAAGCGATTTCCATAGTTCTTGAACCCCAAGGTGCAATTACATGTCGGTCATCAACACCCGTAGTTTTGGCCGATTCTGGCCCGTTTCATGAACTATTACTCACTGTTTTGGGGACCCGGACTAATTCCCACGATTGACGAACCCCGGGGTGCGTTTATGTGTCGGTCATAAACACTTGCAGTTTTGGCCGATTCTGGCCCGTTTCATGGACAATTACTCACTGTTTCGGGGTCCCGGACTTATTTCCACGATTGATGAACCCCGGAGCGCATTTACGTGTCGGTCATAAATACTCGTAGTTTTGGCCGATTCTGGCTAGATTCATGGACTATTACTCACTGTTTTGGGGCCGCGGAGTGATTTCCACGATTGACGAACCCCGGGGTGCGTTTACGTGTCGGTCATCAACACTCGCAGTTTTGGCCGATTCTGGCCTGTTTCATGGACTATTACTGATTGTTTTGGTGTCCCGGACTGATTTCCACGATTGACGAACCCCGGGGTGCGTTTACGTGTCGATCATAAACACTCGCAGTTTTGGTCGATTATGGCCAGTTCCATGGACTATTACTCACTGTTTTGGGGTCCGTGAGTGATTTCCATGACTGACGAATCCCGGGGTGCGTTTACGTGTCGGTCATCAACACCCGTAGTTTTGGCCGATTCTGGCTCGTTTCATCGCTATTATTCACTGTTTTTGGGTCCCGGAGTGATTTCCACGATTGACGAACCCCGAGGTGCGTTTACGTGTCTGTCGTCAACACTCACAACTCTGGCCAATTCTGACCCGTTTCGTGGACTATTACTCACCGTTTCGGGGTCCCGGACTTATTTCCACGATTGATGAACCCCGGAGCGCGTTTACGTGTCGGTCATAAATACTCGCAGTTTTGGCCGATTCTGGCCAGTTTCTTGGACTATTACTCACTGTTTTGGGGTCCCGAAGTGATTTCCACGATTGTCGAACCCTGGGGTGCGTTTATGTGTTGGTCATAAACACTCGCAGTTATTGCGGATTCTGCCTCATTTCGTGGACTATTATTCACTGTTTTTGGGTCCCGGAGTGATTTCCATAATTGACGAACCCCGAGGTGCGTTTACATGTCCGTCGTCAACACTCACAACTTTAGCCAATTCTGACCCGTTTCGTGGACTATTACTCACCATTTTGGGGTCCCGAAGCGATTTCCATAGTTCTTGAACCCCAAGGTGCAATTACATGTCGGTCATCAACACCCGTAGTTTTGGCCGATTCTGGCCCGTTTCATGAACTATTACTCACTGTTTTGGGGACCCGGACTAATTCCCACGATTGACGAACCCCGGGGTGCGTTTATGTGTCGGTCATAAACACTTGCAGTTTTGGCCGATTCTGGCCCGTTTCATGGACAATTACTCACTGTTTCGGGGTCCCGGACTTATTTCCACGATTGATGAACCCCGGAGCGCATTTACGTGTCGGTCATAAATACTCGTAGTTTTGGCCGATTCTGGCTAGATTCATGGACTATTACTCACTGTTTTGGGGCCGCGGAGTGATTTCCACGATTGACGAACCCCGGGGTGCGTTTACGTGTCGGTCATCAACACTCGCAGTTTTGGCCGATTCTGGCCTGTTTCATGGACTATTACTGATTGTTTTGGTGTCCCGGACTGATTTCCACGATTGACGAACCCCGGGGTGCGTTTACGTGTCGATCATAAACACTCGCAGTTTTGGTCGATTATGGCCAGTTCCATGGACTATTACTCACTGTTTTGGGGTCCGTGAGTGATTTCCATGACTGACGAATCCCGGGGTGCGTTTACGTGTCGGTCATCAACACCCGTAGTTTTGGCCGATTCTGGCTCGTTTCATCGCTATTATTCACTGTTTTTGGGTCCCGGAGTGATTTCCACGATTGACGAACCCCGAGGTGCGTTTACGTGTCTGTCGTCAACACTCACAACTCTGGCCAATTCTGACCCGTTTCGTGGACTATTACTCACCGTTTCGGGGTCCCGGACTTATTTCCACGATTGATGAACCCCGGAGCGCGTTTACGTGTCGGTCATAAATACTCGCAGTTTTGGCCGATTCTGGCCAGTTTCTTGGACTATTACTCACTGTTTTGGGGTCCCGAAGTGATTTCCACGATTGTCGAACCCTGGGGTGCGTTTATGTGTTGGTCATAAACACTCGCAGTTATTGCGGATTCTGCCTCATTTCGTGGACTATTATTCACTGTTTTTGGGTCCCGGAGTGATTTCCATAATTGACGAACCCCGAGGTGCGTTTACATGTCCGTCGTCAACACTCACAACTTTAGCCAATTCTGACCCGTTTCGTGGACTATTACTCACCATTTTGGGGTCCCGAAGCGATTTCCATAGTTCTTGAACCCCAAGGTGCAATTACATGTCGGTCATCAACACCCGTAGTTTTGGCCGATTCTGGCCCGTTTCATGAACTATTACTCACTGTTTTGGGGACCCGGACTAATTCCCACGATTGACGAACCCCGGGGTGCGTTTATGTGTCGGTCATAAACACTTGCAGTTTTGGCCGATTCTGGCCCGTTTCATGGACAATTACTCACTGTTTCGGGGTCCCGGACTTATTTCCACGATTGATGAACCCCGGAGCGCATTTACGTGTCGGTCATAAATACAAATAGTTTTGGCCGATTCTGGCTAGTTTCATGGACTATTACTCACTGTTTTGGGGCCGCGGAGTGATTTCCACGATTGACGAACCCCGGGGTGCGTTTACGTGTCGGTCATCAACACTCGCAGTTTTGGCCGATTCTGGCCTGTTTCATGGACTATTACTGATTGTTTTGGTGTCCCGGACTGATTTCCACGATTGACGAACCCCGGGGTGCGTTTACGTGTCGATCATAAACACTCGCAGTTTTGGCCGATTATGGCCAGTTTCATGGACTATTACTCACTGTTTTGGGGTCCGTGAGTGATTTCCATGACTGACGAATCCCGGGGTGCGTTTACGTGTCGGTCATCAACACCCGTAGTTTTGGCCGATTCTGGCTCGTTTCATGGACTATTATTCACTGTTTTTGGGTCCCGGAGTGATTTCCATGATTGACGAACCCCGAGGTGCGTTTACGTGTCCGTCGTCAACACTCACAACTCTGGCCAATTCTGACCCGTTTCGTGGACTATTACTCACCGTTTTGGGGTCCCGGACTTATTTCCACGATTGATGAACCCCGGAGCGCGTTTACGTGTCGGTCATAAATACTCGCAGTTTTGGCCGATTCTGGCCAGTTTCTTGGACTATTACTCACTGTTTTGGGGTCCCGAAGTGATTTCCACGATTGTCGAACCCTGGGGTGCGTTTATGTGTTCGTCATAAACACTCGCAGTTATTGCGGATTCTGCCTCATTTCGTGGACTATTATTCACTGTTTTTGGGTCCCGGAGTGATTTCCATAATTGACGAACCCCGAGGTGCGTTTACATGTCCGTCGTCAACACTCACAACTTTGGCCAATTCTGACCCGTTTCGTGGACTATTACTCACCATTTTGGGGTCCCGAAGTGATTTCCATAGTTCTTGAACCCCAAGGTGCAATTACATGTCGGTCATCAACACCCGTAGTTTTGGCCGATTCTGGCCCGTTTCATGAACTATTACTCACTGTTTTGGGGACCCGGACTAATTCCCACGATTGACGAACCCCGGGGTGCGTTTATGTGTCGGTCATAAACACTTGCAGTTTTGGCCGATTCTGGCCCGTTTCGTGGACAATTACTCACTGTTTCGGGGTCCCGGACTTATTTCCACGATTGATGAACCCCGGAGCGCATTTACGTGTCGGTCATAAATACAAATAGTTTTGGCCGATTCTGGCTAGTTTCATGGACTATTACTCACTGTTTTGGGGCCGCGGAGTGATCTCCACGATTGACGAACCCCGGGGTGCGTTTACGTGTCGGTCATCAACACTCGCAGTTTTGGCCGATTCTGGCCTGTTTCATGGACTATTACTGATTGTTTTGGTGTCCCGGACTGATTTCCACGATTGACGAACCCCGGGGTGCGTTTACGTGTCGATCATAAACACTCGCAGTTTTGGCCGATTATGGCCAGTTTCATGGACTATTACTCACTGTTTTGGGGTCCGTGAGTGATTTCCATGACTGACGAATCCCGGGGTGCGTTTACGTGTCGGTCATCAACACCCGTAGTTTTGGCCGATTCTGGCTCGTTTCATGGACTATTATTCACTGTTTTTGGGTCCCGGAGTGATTTCCATGATTGACGAACCCCGAGGTGCGTTTACGTGTCCGTCGTCAACACTCACAACTCTGGCCAATTCTGACCCGTTTCGTGGACTATTACTCACCGTTTTGGGGTCCCGGACTTATTTCCACGATTGATGAACCCCGGAGCGCGTTTACGTGTCGGTCATAAATACTCGCAGTTTTGGCCGATTCTGGCCAGTTTCTTGGACTATTACTCACTGTTTTGGGGTCCCGAAGTGATTTCCACGATTGTCGAACCCTGGGGTGCGTTTATGTGTTCGTCATAAACACTCGCAGTTATTGCGGATTTTGCCTCATTTCGTGGACTATTATTCACTGTTTTTGGGTCCCGGAGTGATTTCCATAATTGACGAACCCCGAGGTGCGTTTACATGTCCGTCGTCAACACTCACAACTTTGGCCAATTCTGACCCGTTTCGTGGACTATTACTCACCATTTTGGGGTCCCGAAGCGATTTCCATAGTTCTTGAACCCCAAGGTGCAATTACATGTCGGTCATCAACACCCGTAGTTTTGGCCGATTCTGGCCCGTTTCATGAACTATTACTCACTGTTTTGGGGACCCGGACTAATTCCCACGATTGACGAACCCCGGGGTGCGTTTATGTGTCGGTCATAAACACTTGCAGTTTTGGCCGATTCTGGCCCGTTTCGTGGACAATTACTCACTGTTTCGGGGTCCCGGACTTATTTCCACGATTGATGAACCCCGGAGCGCATTTACGTGTCGGTCATAAATACAAATAGTTTTGGCCGATTCTGGCTAGTTTCATGGACTATTACTCACTGTTTTGGGGCCGCGGAGTGATTTCCACGATTGACGAACCCCGGGGTGCGTTTACGTGTCGGTCATCAACACTCGCAGTTTTGGCCGATTCTGGCCTGTTTCATGGACTATTACTGATTGTTTTGGTGTCCCGGACTGATTTCCACGATTGACGAACCCCGGGGTGCGTTTACGTGTCGATCATAAACACTCGCAGTTTTGGCCGATTATGGCCAGTTTCATGGACTATTACTCACTGTTTTGGGGTCCGTGAGTGATTTCCATGACTGACGAATCCCGGGGTGCGTTTACGTGTCGGTCATCAACACCCGTAGTTTTGGCCGATTCTGGCTCGTTTCATGGACTATTATTCACTGTTTTTGGGTCCCGGAGTGATTTCCATGATTGACGAACCCCGAGGTGCGTTTACGTGTCCGTCGTCAACACTCACAACTCTGGCCAATTCTGACCCGTTTCGTGGACTATTACTCACCGTTTTGGGGTCCCGGACTTATTTCCACGATTGATGAACCCCGGAGCGCGTTTACGTGTCGGTCATAAATACTCGCTGTTTTGGCCGATTCTGGCCAGTTTCTTGGACTATTACTCACTGTTTTGGGGTCCCGAAGTGATTTCCACGATTGTCGAACCCTGGGGTGCGTTTATGTGTTCGTCATAAACACTCGCAGTTATTGCGGATTCTGCCTCATTTCGTGGACTATTATTCACTGTTTTTGGGTCCCGGAGTGATTTCCATAATTGACGAACCCCGAGGTGCGTTTACATGTCCGTCGTCAACACTCACAACTTTGGCCAATTCTGACCCGTTTCGTGGACTATTACTCACCATTTTGGGGTCCCGAAGTGATTTCCATAGTTCTTGAACCCCAAGGTGCAATTACATGTCGGTCATCAACACCCGTAGTTTTGGCCGATTCTGGCCCGTTTCATGAACTATTACTCACTGTTTTGGGGACCCGGACTAATTCCCACGATTGACGAACCCCGGGGTGCGTTTATGTGTCGGTCATAAACACTTGCAGTTTTGGCCGATTCTGGCCCGTTTCGTGGACAATTACTCACTGTTTCGGGGTCCCGGACTTATTTCCACGATTGATGAACCCCGGAGCGCATTTACGTGTCGGTCATAAATACAAATAGTTTTGGCCGATTCTGGCTAGTTTCATGGACTATTACTCACTGTTTTGGGGCCGCGGAGTGATCTCCACGATTGACGAACCCCGGGGTGCGTTTACGTGTCGGTCATCAACACTCGCAGTTTTGGCCGATTCTGGCCTGTTTCATGGACTATTACTGATTGTTTTGGTGTCCCGGACTGATTTCCACGATTGACGAACCCCGGGGTGCGTTTACGTGTCGATCATAAACACTCGCAGTTTTGGCCGATTATGGCCAGTTTCATGGACTATTACTCACTGTTTTGGGGTCCGTGAGTGATTTCCATGACTGACGAATCCCGGGGTGCGTTTACGTGTCGGTCATCAACACCCGTAGTTTTGGCCGATTCTGGCTCGTTTCATGGACTATTATTCACTGTTTTTGGGTCCCGGAGTGATTTCCATGATTGACGAACCCCGAGGTGCGTTTACGTGTCCGTCGTCAACACTCACAACTCTGGCCAATTCTGACCCGTTTCGTGGACTATTACTCACCGTTTTGGGGTCCCGGACTTATTTCCACGATTGATGAACCCCGGAGCGCGTTTACGTGTCGGTCATAAATACTCGCAGTTTTGGCCGATTCTGGCCAGTTTCTTGGACTATTACTCACTGTTTTGGGGTCCCGAAGTGATTTCCACGATTGTCGAACCCTGGGGTGCGTTTATGTGTTCGTCATAAACACTCGCAGTTATTGCGGATTTTGCCTCATTTCGTGGACTATTATTCACTGTTTTTGGGTCCCGGAGTGATTTCCATAATTGACGAACCCCGAGGTGCGTTTACATGTCCGTCGTCAACACTCACAACTTTGGCCAATTCTGACCCGTTTCGTGGACTATTACTCACCATTTTGGGGTCCCGAAGCGATTTCCATAGTTCTTGAACCCCAAGGTGCAATTACATGTCGGTCATCAACACCCGTAGTTTTGGCCGATTCTGGCCCGTTTCATGAACTATTACTCACTGTTTTGGGGACCCGGACTAATTCCCACGATTGACGAACCCCGGGGTGCGTTTATGTGTCGGTCATAAACACTTGCAGTTTTGGCCGATTCTGGCCCGTTTCGTGGACAATTACTCACTGTTTCGGGGTCCCGGACTTATTTCCACGATTGATGAACCCCGGAGCGCATTTACGTGTCGGTCATAAATACAAATAGTTTTGGCCGATTCTGGCTAGTTTCATGGACTATTACTCACTGTTTTGGGGCCGCGGAGTGATTTCCACGATTGACGAACCCCGGGGTGCGTTTACGTGTCGGTCATCAACACTCGCAGTTTTGGCCGATTCTGGCCTGTTTCATGGACTATTACTGATTGTTTTGGTGTCCCGGACTGATTTCCACGATTGACGAACCCCGGGGTGCGTTTACGTGTCGATCATAAACACTCGCAGTTTTGGCCGATTATGGCCAGTTTCATGGACTATTACTCACTGTTTTGGGGTCCGTGAGTGATTTCCATGACTGACGAATCCCGGGGTGCGTTTACGTGTCGGTCATCAACACCCGTAGTTTTGGCCGATTCTGGCTCGTTTCATGGACTATTATTCACTGTTTTTGGGTCCCGGAGTGATTTCCATGATTGACGAACCCCGAGGTGCGTTTACGTGTCCGTCGTCAACACTCACAACTCTGGCCAATTCTGACCCGTTTCGTGGACTATTACTCACCGTTTTGGGGTCCCGGACTTATTTCCACGATTGATGAACCCCGGAGCGCGTTTACGTGTCGGTCATAAATACTCGCAGTTTTGGCCGATTCTGGCCAGTTTCTTGGACTATTACTCACTGTTTTGGGGTCCCGAAGTGATTTCCACGATTGTCGAACCCTGGGGTGCGTTTATGTGTTCGTCATAAACACTCGCAGTTATTGCGGATTCTGCCTCATTTCGTGGACTATTATTCACTGTTTTTGGGTCCCGGAGTGATTTCCATAATTGACGAACCCCGAGGTGCGTTTACATGTCCGTCGTCAACACTCACAACTTTGGCCAATTCTGACCCGTTTCGTGGACTATTACTCACCATTTTGGGGTCCCGAAGCGATTTCCATAGTTCTTGAACCCCAAGGTGCAATTACATGTCGGTCATCAACACCCGTAGTTTTGGCCGATTCTGGCCCGTTTCATGAACTATTACTCACTGTTTTGGGGACCCGGACTAATTCCCACGATTGACGAACCCCGGGGTGCGTTTATGTGTCGGTCATAAACACTTGCAGTTTTGGCCGATTCTGGCCCGTTTCGTGGACAATTACTCACTGTTTCGGGGTCCCGGACTTATTTCCACGATTGATGAACCCCGGAGCGCATTTACGTGTCGGTCATAAATACAAATAGTTTTGGCCGATTCTGGCTAGTTTCATGGACTATTACTCACTGTTTTGGGGCCGCGGAGTGATCTCCACGATTGACGAACCCCGGGGTGCGTTTACGTGTCGGTCATCAACACTCGCAGTTTTGGCCGATTCTGGCCTGTTTCATGGACTATTACTGATTGTTTTGGTGTCCCGGACTGATTTCCACGATTGACGAACCCCGGGGTGCGTTTACGTGTCGATCATAAACACTCGCAGTTTTGGCCGATTATGGCCAGTTTCATGGACTATTACTCACTGTTTTGGGGTCCGTGAGTGATTTCCATGACTGACGAATCCCGGGGTGCGTTTACGTGTCGGTCATCAACACCCGTAGTTTTGGCCGATTCTGGCTCGTTTCATGGACTATTATTCACTGTTTTTGGGTCCCGGAGTGATTTCCATGATTGACGAACCCCGAGGTGCGTTTACGTGTCCGTCGTCAACACTCACAACTCTGGCCAATTCTGACCCGTTTCGTGGACTATTACTCACCGTTTTGGGGTCCCGGACTTATTTCCACGATTGATGAACCCCGGAGCGCGTTTACGTGTCGGTCATAAATACTCGCAGTTTTGGCCGATTCTGGCCAGTTTCTTGGACTATTACTCACTGTTTTGGGGTCCCGAAGTGATTTCCACGATTGTCGAACCCTGGGGTGCGTTTATGTGTTCGTCATAAACACTCGCAGTTATTGCGGATTCTGCCTCATTTCGTGGACTATTATTCACTGTTTTTGGGTCCCGGAGTGATTTCCATAATTGACGAACCCCGAGGTGCGTTTACATGTCCGTCGTCAACACTCACAACTTTGGCCAATTCTGACCCGTTTCGTGGACTATTACTCACCATTTTGGGGTCCCGAAGCGATTTCCATAGTTCTTGAACCCCAAGGTGCAATTACATGTCGGTCATCAACACCCGTAGTTTTGGCCGATTCTGGCCCGTTTCATGAACTATTACTCACTGTTTTGGGGACCCGGACTAATTCCCACGATTGACGAACCCCGGGGTGCGTTTATGTGTCGGTCATAAACACTTGCAGTTTTGGCCGATTCTGGCCCGTTTCGTGGACAATTACTCACTGTTTCGGGGTCCCGGACTTATTTCCACGATTGATGAACCCCGGAGCGCATTTACGTGTCGGTCATAAATACAAATAGTTTTGGCCGATTCTGGCTAGTTTCATGGACTATTACTCACTGTTTTGGGGCCGCGGAGTGATCTCCACGATTGACGAACCCCGGGGTGCGTTTACGTGTCGGTCATCAACACTCGCAGTTTTGGCCGATTCTGGCCTCTTTCATGGACTATTACTGATTGTTTTGGTGTCCCGGACTGATTTCCACGATTGACGAACCCCGGGGTGCGTTTACGTGTCGATCATAAACACTCGCAGTTTTGGCCGATTATGGCCAGTTTCATGGACTATTACTCACTGTTTTGGGATCCATGAGTGATTTCCATGACTGACGAATCCCGGGGTGCGTTTACGTGTCGGTCATCAACACCCGCAGTTTTGGCCGATTCTGGCTCGTTTCGTGGACTATTATTCACTGTTTTTGGGTCCCGGAGTGATTTCCATGATTGACGAACCCCGAGGTGCGTTTACGTGTCCGTCGTCAACACTCACAACTCTGGCCAATTCTGACCCGTTTCGTGGACTATTACTCACCGTTTCGGGGTCCCGAACTTATTTCCACGATTGATGAACCCCGGAGCGCGTTTACGTGTCGGTCATAAATACTCACAGTTTTGGCCGATTCTGGCCAGTTTCTTGGACTATTACTCACTGTTTTGGGGGTCCCGAAGTGATTTCCATGATTGACGAACCCCGGGGTGCGTTTATGTGTTGGTCATAAACACTCGCAGTTATTGCGGATTCTGCCTCATTTCGTGGACTATTATTCACTGTTTTTGGGTCCCGGAGTGATTTCCATAATTGACGAACCCCGAGGTGCGTTTACATGTCCGTCGTCAACACTCACAACTTTGGCCAATTCTGACCCGTTTCGTGGACTATTACTCACCATTTTGGGGTCCCGAAGCGATTTCCATAGTTCTTGAACCCCAAGGTGCAATTACATGTCGGTCATTAACACCCGTAGTTTTGGCCGATTCTGGCCCGTTTCATGAACTATTACTCACTGTTTTTGGGGACCCGGACTAATTCCCACGATTGACGAACCCCGGGGTGCGTTTATGTGTCGGTCATAAACACTTGCAGTTTTGGCCGATTCTGGACCGTTTCATGGACAATTTACTCACTGTTTCGGGGTCCCGGACTTATTTCCACGATTGATGAACCCCGGAGCGCATTTACGTGTCGGTCATAAATACTCGTAGTTTTGGCCGATTCTGGCTAGTTTCATGGACTATTACTCACTGTTTTGGGGCCGCGGAGTGATTTCCACGATTGACGAACCCCGGGGTGCGTTTACGTGTCGGTCATCAACACTCGCAGTTTTGGCCGATTCTGGCCTGTTTCATGGACTATTACTGATTGTTTTGGTGTCCCGGACTGATTTCCACGATTGACGAACCCCGGGGTGCGTTTACGTGTCGATCATAAACACTCGCAGTTTTGGCCGATTATGGCCAGTTTCATGGACTATTACTCACTGTTTTGGGGTCCGTGAGTGATTTCCATGACTGACGAATCCCGGGGTGCGTTTACGTGTCGGTCATCAACACCCGTAGTTTTGGCCGATTCTGGCTCGTTTCATGGACTATTATTCACTGTTTTTGGGTCCCGGAGTGATTTCCATGATTGACGAACCCCGAGGTGCGTTTACGTGTCCGTCGTCAACACTCACAACTCTGGCCAATTCTGACCCGTTTCGTGGACTATTACTCACCGTTTTGGGGTCCCGGACTTATTTCCACGATTGATGAACCCCGGAGCGCGTTTACGTGTCGGTCATAAATACTCGCAGTTTTGGCCGATTCTGGCCAGTTTCTTGGACTATTACTCACTGTTTTGGGGTCCCGAAGTGATTTCCACGATTGTCGAACCCTGGGGTGCGTTTATGTGTTCGTCATAAACACTCGCAGTTATTGCGGATTCTGCCTCATTTCGTGGACTATTATTCACTGTTTTTGGGTCCCGGAGTGATTTCCATAATTGACGAACCCCGAGGTGCGTTTACATGTCCGTCGTCAACACTCACAACTTTGGCCAATTCTGACCCGTTTCGTGGACTATTACTCACCATTTTGGGGTCCCGAAGCGATTTCCATAGTTCTTGAACCCCAAGGTGCAATTACATGTCGGTCATCAACACCCGTAGTTTTGGCCGATTCTGGCCCGTTTCATGAACTATTACTCACTGTTTTGGGGACCCGGACCAATTCCCACGATTGACGAACCCCGGGGTGCGTTTATGTGTCGGTCATAAACACTTGCAGTTTTGGCCGATTCTGGCCCGTTTCGTGGACAATTACTCACTGTTTCGGGGTCCCGGACTTATTTCCACGATTGATGAACCCCGGAGCGCATTTACGTGTCGGTCATAAATACAAATAGTTTTGGCCGATTCTGGCTAGTTTCATGGACTATTACTCACTGTTTTGGGGCCGCGGAGTGATCTCCACGATTGACGAACCCCGGGGTGCGTTTACGTGTCGGTCATCAACACTCGCAGTTTTGGCCGATTCTGGCCTCTTTCATGGACTATTACTGATTGTTTTGGTGTCCCGGACTGATTTCCACGATTGACGAACCCCGGGGTGCGTTTACGTGTCGATCATAAACACTCGCAGTTTTGGCCGATTATGGCCAGTTTCATGGACTATTACTCACTGTTTTGGGATCCATGAGTGATTTCCATGACTGACGAATCCCGGGGTGCGTTTACGTGTCGGTCATCAACACCCGCAGTTTTGGCCGATTCTGGCTCGTTTCGTGGACTATTATTCACTGTTTTTGGGTCCCGGAGTGATTTCCATGATTGACGAACCCCGAGGTGCGTTTACGTGTCCGTCGTCAACACTCACAACTCTGGCCAATTCTGACCCGTTTCGTGGACTATTACTCACCGTTTCGGGGTCCCGAACTTATTTCCACGATTGATGAACCCCGGAGCGCGTTTACGTGTCGGTCATAAATACTCACAGTTTTGGCCGATTCTGGCCAGTTTCTTGGACTATTACTCACTGTTTTGGGGGTCCCGAAGTGATTTCCATGATTGACGAACCCCGGGGTGCGTTTATGTGTTGGTCATAAACACTCGCAGTTATTGCGGATTTTGCCTCATTTCGTGGACTATTATTCACTGTTTTTGGGTCCCGGAGTGATTTCCATAATTGACGAACCCCGAGGTGCGTTTACATGTCCGTCGTCAACACTCACAACTTTGGCCAATTCTGACCCGTTTCGTGGACTATTACTCACCATTTTGGGGTCCCGAAGCGATTTCCATAGTTCTTGAACCCCAAGGTGCAATTACATGTCGGTCATTAACACCCGTAGTTTTGGCCGATTCTGGCCCGTTTCATGAACTATTACTCACTGTTTTTGGGGACCCGGACTAATTCCCACGATTGACGAACCCCGGGGTGCGTTTATGTGTCGGTCATAAACACTTGCAGTTTTGGCCGATTCTGGACCGTTTCATGGACAATTTACTCACTGTTTCGGGGTCCCGGACTTATTTCCACGATTGATGAACCCCGGAGCGCATTTACGTGTCGGTCATAAATACTCGTAGTTTTGGCCGATTCTGGCTAGTTTCATGGACTATTACTCACTGTTTTGGGGCCGCAGAGTGATTTCCACGATTGACGAACCCCGGGGTGCGTTTACGTGTCGGTCATCAACACTCGCAGTTTTGGCCGATTCTGGCCTGTTTCATGGACTATTACTGATTGTTTTGGTGTCCCGGACTGATTTCCACGATTGACGAACCCCGGGGTGCGTTTACGTGTCGATCATAAACACTCGCAGTTTTGGTCGATTATGGCCAGTTTCATGGACTATTACTCACTGTTTTGGGGTCCGTGAGTGATTTCCATGACTGACGAATCCCGGGGTGCGTTTACGTGTCGGTCATCAACACCCGTAGTTTTGGCCGATTCTGGCTCGTTTCATCGCTATTATTCACTGTTTTTGGGTCCCGGAGTGATTTCCACGATTGACGAACCCCGAGGTGCGTTTACGTGTCTGTCGTCAACACTCACAACTCTGGCCAATTCTGACCCGTTTCGTGGACTATTACTCACCGTTTTGGGGTCCCGGACTTATTTCCACGATTGATGAACCCCGGAGCGCGTTTACGTGTCGGTCATAAATACTCGCAGTTTTGGCCGATTCTGGCCAGTTTCTTGGACTATTACTCACTGTTTTGGGGTCCCGAAGTGATTTCCACGATTGTCGAACCCTGGGGTGCGTTTATGTGTTGGTCATAAACACTCGCAGTTATTGCGGATTCTGCCTCATTTCGTGGACTATTATTCACTGTTTTTGGGTCCCGGAGTGATTTCCATAATTGACGAACCCCGAGGTGCGTTTACATGTCCGTCGTCAACACTCACAACTTTAGCCAATTCTGACCCGTTTCGTGGACTATTACTCACCATTTTGGGGTCCCGAAGCGATTTCCATAGTTCTTGAACCCCAAGGTGCAATTACATGTCGGTCATCAACACCCGTAGTTTTGGCCGATTCTGGCCCGTTTCATGAACTATTACTCACTGTTTTGGGGACCCGGACTAATTCCCACGATTGACGAACCCCGGGGTGCGTTTATGTGTCGGTCATAAACACTTGCAGTTTTGGCCGATTCTGGCCCGTTTCATGGACAATTACTCACTGTTTCGGGGTCCCGGACTTATTTCCACGATTGATGAACCCCGGAGCGCATTTACGTGTCGGTCATAAATACAAATAGTTTTGGCCGATTCTGGCTAGTTTCATGGACTATTACTCACTGTTTTGGGGCCGCGGAGTGATTTCCACGATTGACGAACCCCGGGGTGCGTTTACGTGTCGGTCATCAACACACGCAGTTTTGGCCGATTCTGGCCTGTTTCATGGACTATTACTGATTGTTTTGGTGTCCCGGACTGATTTCCACGATTGACGAACCCCGGGGTGCGTTTACGTGTCGATCATAAACACTCGCAGTTTTGGCCGATTATGGCCAGTTTCATGGACTATTACTCACTGTTTTGGGGTCCGTGAGTGATTTCCATGACTGACGAATCCCGGGGTGCGTTTACGTGTCGGTCATCAACACCCGTAGTTTTGGCCGATTCTGGCTCGTTTCATGGACTATTATTCACTGTTTTTGGGTCCCGGAGTGATTTCCATGATTGACGAACCCCGAGGTGCGTTTACGTGTCCGTCGTCAACACTCACAACTCTGGCCAATTCTGACCCGTTTCGTGGACTATTACTCACCGTTTTGGGGTCCCGGACTTATTTCCACGATTGATGAACCCCGGAGCGCGTTTACGTGTCGGTCATAAATACTCGCAGTTTTGGCCGATTCTGGCCAGTTTCTTGGACTATTACTCACTGTTTTGGGGTCCCGAAGTGATTTCCACGATTGTCGAACCCTGGGGTGCGTTTATGTGTTGGTCATAAACACTCGCAGTTATTGCGGATTCTGCCTCATTTCGTGGACTATTATTCACTGTTTTTGGGTCCCGGAGTGATTTCCATAATTGACGAACCCCGAGGTGCGTTTACATGTCCGTCGTCAACACTCACAACTTTGGCCAATTCTGACCCGTTTCGTGGACTATTACTCACCATTTTGGGGTCCCGAAGCGATTTCCATAGTTCTTGAACCCCAAGGTGCAATTACATGTCGGTCATCAACACCCGTAGTTTTGGCCGATTCTGGCCCGTTTCATGAACTATTACTCACTGTTTTGGGGACCCGGACTAATTCCCACGATTGACGAACCCCGGGGTGCGTTTATGTGTCGGTCATAAACACTTGCAGTTTTGGCCGATTCTGGCCCGTTTCATGGACAATTACTCACTGTTTCGGGGTCCCGGACTTATTTCCACGATTGATGAACCCCGGAGCGCATTTACGTGTCGGTCATAAATACAAATAGTTTTGGCCGATTCTGGCTAGTTTCATGGACTATTACTCACTGTTTTGGGGCCGCGGAGTGATTTCCACGATTGACGAACCCCGGGGTGCGTTTACGTGTCGGTCATCAACACACGCAGTTTTGGCCGATTCTGGCCTGTTTCATGGACTATTACTGATTGTTTTGGTGTCCCGGACTGATTTCCACGATTGACGAACCCCGGGGTGCGTTTACGTGTCGATCATAAACACTCGCAGTTTTGGCCGATTATGGCCAGTTTCATGGACTATTACTCACTGTTTTGGGGTCCGTGAGTGATTTCCATGACTGACGAATCCCGGGGTGCGTTTACGTGTCGGTCATCAACACCCGTAGTTTTGGCCGATTCTGGCTCGTTTCATGGACTATTATTCACTGTTTTTGGGTCCCGGAGTGATTTCCATGATTGACGAACCCCGAGGTGCGTTTACGTGTCCGTCGTCAACACTCACAACTCTGGCCAATTCTGACCCGTTTCGTGGACTATTACTCACCGTTTTGGGGTCCCGGACTTATTTCCACGATTGATGAACCCCGGAGCGCGTTTACGTGTCGGTCATAAATACTCGCAGTTTTGGCCGATTCTGGCCAGTTTCTTGGACTATTACTCACTGTTTTGGGGTCCCGAAGTGATTTCCACGATTGTCGAACCCTGGGGTGCGTTTATGTGTTCGTCATAAACACTCGCAGTTATTGCGGATTCTGCCTCATTTCGTGGACTATTATTCACTGTTTTTGGGTCCCGGAGTGATTTCCATAATTGACGAACCCCGAGGTGCGTTTACATGTCCGTCGTCAACACTCACAACTTTGGCCAATTCTGACCCGTTTCGTGGACTATTACTCACCATTTTGGGGTCCCGAAGCGATTTCCATAGTTCTTGAACCCCAAGGTGCAATTACATGTCGGTCATCAACACCCGTAGTTTTGGCCGATTCTGGCCCGTTTCATGAACTATTACTCACTGTTTTGGGGACCCGGACCAATTCCCACGATTGACGAACCCCGGGGTGCGTTTATGTGTCGGTCATAAACACTTGCAGTTTTGGCCGATTCTGGCCCGTTTCGTGGACAATTACTCACTGTTTCGGGGTCCCGGACTTATTTCCACGATTGATGAACCCCGGAGCGCATTTACGTGTCGGTCATAAATACAAATAGTTTTGGCCGATTCTGGCTAGTTTCATGGACTATTACTCACTGTTTTGGGGCCGCGGAGTGATCTCCACGATTGACGAACCCCGGGGTGCGTTTACGTGTCGGTCATCAACACTCGCAGTTTTGGCCGATTCTGGCCTCTTTCATGGACTATTACTGATTGTTTTGGTGTCCCGGACTGATTTCCACGATTGACGAACCCCGGGGTGCGTTTACGTGTCGATCATAAACACTCGCAGTTTTGGCCGATTATGGCCAGTTTCATGGACTATTACTCACTGTTTTGGGATCCATGAGTGATTTCCATGACTGACGAATCCCGGGGTGCGTTTACGTGTCGGTCATCAACACCCGCAGTTTTGGCCGATTCTGGCTCGTTTCGTGGACTATTATTCACTGTTTTTGGGTCCCGGAGTGATTTCCATGATTGACGAACCCCGAGGTGCGTTTACGTGTCCGTCGTCAACACTCACAACTCTGGCCAATTCTGACCCGTTTCGTGGACTATTACTCACCGTTTCGGGGTCCCGAACTTATTTCCACGATTGATGAACCCCGGAGCGCGTTTACGTGTCGGTCATAAATACTCACAGTTTTGGCCGATTCTGGCCAGTTTCTTGGACTATTACTCACTGTTTTGGGGGTCCCGAAGTGATTTCCATGATTGACGAACCCCGGGGTGCGTTTATGTGTTGGTCATAAACACTCGCAGTTATTGCGGATTTTGCCTCATTTCGTGGACTATTATTCACTGTTTTTGGGTCCCGGAGTGATTTCCATAATTGACGAACCCCGAGGTGCGTTTACATGTCCGTCGTCAACACTCACAACTTTGGCCAATTCTGACCCGTTTCGTGGACTATTACTCACCATTTTGGGGTCCCGAAGCGATTTCCATAGTTCTTGAACCCCAAGGTGCAATTACATGTCGGTCATTAACACCCGTTGTTTTGGCCGATTCTGGCCCGTTTCATGAACTATTACTCACTGTTTTTGGGGACCCGGACTAATTCCCACGATTGACGAACCCCGGGGTGCGTTTATGTGTCGGTCATAAACACTTGCAGTTTTGGCCGATTCTGGACCGTTTCATGGACAATTTACTCACTGTTTCGGGGTCCCGGACTTATTTCCACGATTGATGAACCCCGGAGCGCATTTACGTGTCGGTCATAAATACTCGTAGTTTTGGCCGATTCTGGCTAGTTTCATGGACTATTACTCACTGTTTTGGGGCCGCAGAGTGATTTCCACGATTGACGAACCCCGGGGTGCGTTTACGTGTCGGTCATCAACACTCGCAGTTTTGGCCGATTCTGGCCTGTTTCATGGACTATTACTGATTGTTTTGGTGTCCCGGACTGATTTCCACGATTGACGAACCCCGGGGTGCGTTTACGTGTCGATCATAAACACTCGCAGTTTTGGTCGATTATGGCCAGTTTCATGGACTATTACTCACTGTTTTGGGGTCCGTGAGTGATTTCCATGACTGACGAATCCCGGGGTGCGTTTACGTGTCGGTCATCAACACCCGTAGTTTTGGCCGATTCTGGCTCGTTTCATCGCTATTATTCACTGTTTTTGGGTCCCGGAGTGATTTCCACGATTGACGAACCCCGAGGTGCGTTTACGTGTCTGTCGTCAACACTCACAACTCTGGCCAATTCTGACCCGTTTCGTGGACTATTACTCACCGTTTTGGGGTCCCGGACTTATTTCCACGATTGATGAACCCCGGAGCGCGTTTACGTGTCGGTCATAAATACTCGCAGTTATTGCGGATTTTGCCTCATTTCGTGGACTATTATTCACTGTTTTTGGGTCCCGGAGTGATTTCCATAATTGACGAACCCCGAGGTGCGTTTACATGTCCGTCGTCAACACTCACAACTTTGGCCAATTCTGACCCGTTTCGTGGACTATTACTCACCATTTTGGGGTCCCGAAGCGATTTCCATAGTTCTTGAACCCCAAGGTGCAATTACATGTCGGTCATTAACACCCGTTGTTTTGGCCGATTCTGGCCCGTTTCATGAACTATTACTCACTGTTTTTGGGGACCCGGACTAATTCCCACGATTGACGAACCCCGGGGTGCGTTTATGTGTCGGTCATAAACACTTGCAGTTTTGGCCGATTCTGGACCGTTTCATGGACAATTTACTCACTGTTTCGGGGTCCCGGACTTATTTCCACGATTGATGAACCCCGGAGCGCATTTACGTGTCGGTCATAAATACTCGTAGTTTTGGCCGATTCTGGCTAGTTTCATGGACTATTACTCACTGTTTTGGGGCCGCAGAGTGATTTCCACGATTGACGAACCCCGGGGTGCGTTTACGTGTCGGTCATCAACACTCGCAGTTTTGGCCGATTCTGGCCTGTTTCATGGACTATTACTGATTGTTTTGGTGTCCCGGACTGATTTCCACGATTGACGAACCCCGGGGTGCGTTTACGTGTCGATCATAAACACTCGCAGTTTTGGTCGATTATGGCCAGTTTCATGGACTATTACTCACTGTTTTGGGGTCCGTGAGTGATTTCCATGACTGACGAATCCCGGGGTGCGTTTACGTGTCGGTCATCAACACCCGTAGTTTTGGCCGATTCTGGCTCGTTTCATCGCTATTATTCACTGTTTTTGGGTCCCGGAGTGATTTCCACGATTGACGAACCCCGAGGTGCGTTTACGTGTCTGTCGTCAACACTCACAACTCTGGCCAATTCTGACCCGTTTCGTGGACTATTACTCACCGTTTTGGGGTCCCGGACTTATTTCCACGATTGATGAACCCCGGAGCGCGTTTACGTGTCGGTCATAAATACTCGCAGTTTTGGCCGATTCTGGCCAGTTTCTTGGACTATTACTCACTGTTTTGGGGTCCCGAAGTGATTTCCACGATTGTCGAACCCTGGGGTGCGTTTATGTGTTGGTCATAAACACTCGCAGTTATTGCGGATTCTGCCTCATTTCGTGGACTATTATTCACTGTTTTTGGGTCCCGGAGTGATTTCCATAATTGACGAACCCCGAGGTGCGTTTACATGTCCGTCGTCAACACTCACAACTTTAGCCAATTCTGACCCGTTTCGTGGACTATTACTCACCATTTTGGGGTCCCGAAGCGATTTCCATAGTTCTTGAACCCCAAGGTGCAATTACATGTCGGTCATCAACACCCGTAGTTTTGGCCGATTCTGGCCCGTTTCATGAACTATTACTCACTGTTTTGGGGACCCGGACTAATTCCCACGATTGACGAACCCCGGGGTGCGTTTATGTGTCGGTCATAAACACTTGCAGTTTTGGCCGATTCTGGCCCGTTTCATGGACAATTACTCACTGTTTCGGGGTCCCGGACTTATTTCCACGATTGATGAACCCCGGAGCGCATTTACGTGTCGGTCATAAATACAAATAGTTTTGGCCGATTCTGGCTAGTTTCATGGACTATTACTCACTGTTTTGGGGCCGCGGAGTGATTTCCACGATTGACGAACCCCGGGGTGCGTTTACGTGTCGGTCATCAACACACGCAGTTTTGGCCGATTCTGGCCTGTTTCATGGACTATTACTGATTGTTTTGGTGTCCCGGACTGATTTCCACGATTGACGAACCCCGGGGTGCGTTTACGTGTCGATCATAAACACTCGTAGTTTTGGTCGATTATGGCCAGTTTCATGGACTATTACTCACTGTTTTGGGGTCCGTGAGTGATTTCCATGACTGACGAATCCCGGGGTGCGTTTACGTGTCGGTCATCAACACCCGTAGTTTTGGCCGATTCTGGCTCGTTTCATCGCTATTATTCACTGTTTTTGGGTCCCGGAGTGATTTCCACGATTGACGAACCCCGAGGTGCGTTTACGTGTCTGTCGTCAACACTCACAACTCTGGCCAATTCTGACCCGTTTCGTGGACTATTACTCACCGTTTTGGGGTCCCGGACTTATTTCCACGATTGATGAACCCCGGAGCGCGTTTACGTGTCGGTCATAAATACTCGCAGTTTTGGCCGATTCTGGCCAGTTTCTTGGACTATTACTCACTGTTTTGGGGTCCCGAAGTGATTTCCACGATTGTCGAACCCTGGGGTGCGTTTATGTGTTGGTCATAAACACTCGCAGTTATTGCGGATTCTGCCTCATTTCGTGGACTATTATTCACTGTTTTTGGGTCCCGGAGTGATTTCCATAATTGACGAACCCCGAGGTGCGTTTACATGTCCGTCGTCAACACTCACAACTTTAGCCAATTCTGACCCGTTTCGTGGACTATTACTCACCATTTTGGGGTCCCGAAGCGATTTCCATAGTTCTTGAACCCCAAGGTGCAATTACATGTCGGTCATCAACACCCGTAGTTTTGGCCGATTCTGGCCCGTTTCATGAACTATTACTCACTGTTTTGGGGACCCGGACTAATTCCCACGATTGACGAACCCCGGGGTGCGTTTATGTGTCGGTCATAAACACTTGCAGTTTTGGCCGATTCTGGCCCGTTTCATGGACAATTACTCACTGTTTCGGGGTCCCGGACTTATTTCCACGATTGATGAACCCCGGAGCGCATTTACGTGTCGGTCATAAATACAAATAGTTTTGGCCGATTCTGGCTAGTTTCATGGACTATTACTCACTGTTTTGGGGCCGCGGAGTGATTTCCACGATTGACGAACCCCGGGGTGCGTTTACGTGTCGGTCATCAACACACGCAGTTTTGGCCGATTCTGGCCTGTTTCATGGACTATTACTGATTGTTTTGGTGTCCCGGACTGATTTCCACGATTGACGAACCCCGGGGTGCGTTTACGTGTCGATCATAAACACTCGCAGTTTTGGTCGATTATGGCCAGTTTCATGGACTATTACTCACTGTTTTGGGGTCCGTGAGTGATTTCCATGACTGACGAATCCCGGGGTGCGTTTACGTGTCGGTCATCAACACCCGTAGTTTTGGCCGATTCTGGCTCGTTTCATCGCTATTATTCACTGTTTTTGGGTCCCGGAGTGATTTCCACGATTGACGAACCCCGAGGTGCGTTTACGTGTCTGTCGTCAACACTCACAACTCTGGCCAATTCTGACCCGTTTCGTGGACTATTACTCACCGTTTTGGGGTCCCGGACTTATTTCCACGATTGATGAACCCCGGAGCGCGTTTACGTGTCGGTCATAAATACTCGCAGTTTTGGCCGATTCTGGCCAGTTTCTTGGACTATTACTCACTGTTTTGGGGTCCCGAAGTGATTTCCACGATTGTCGAACCCTGGGGTGCGTTTATGTGTTGGTCATAAACACTCGCAGTTATTGCGGATTCTGCCTCATTTCGTGGACTATTATTCACTGTTTTTGGGTCCCGGAGTGATTTCCATAATTGACGAACCCCGAGGTGCGTTTACATGTCCGTCGTCAACACTCACAACTTTAGCCAATTCTGACCCGTTTCGTGGACTATTACTCACCATTTTGGGGTCCCGAAGCGATTTCCATAGTTCTTGAACCCCAAGGTGCAATTACATGTCGGTCATCAACACCCGTAGTTTTGGCCGATTCTGGCCCGTTTCATGAACTATTACTCACTGTTTTGGGGACCCGGACTAATTCCCACGATTGACGAACCCCGGGGTGCGTTTATGTGTCGGTCATAAACACTTGCAGTTTTGGCCGATTCTGGCCCGTTTCATGGACAATTACTCACTGTTTCGGGGTCCCGGACTTATTTCCACGATTGATGAACCCCGGAGCGCATTTACGTGTCGGTCATAAATACAAATAGTTTTGGCCGATTCTGGCTAGTTTCATGGACTATTACTCACTGTTTTGGGGCCGCGGAGTGATTTCCACGATTGACGAACCCCGGGGTGCGTTTACGTGTCGGTCATCAACACTCGCAGTTTTGGCCGATTCTGGCCTGTTTCATGGACTATTACTGATTGTTTTGGTGTCCCGGACTGATTTCCACGATTGACGAACCCCGGGGTGCGTTTACGTGTCGATCATAAACACTCGCAGTTTTGGTCGATTATGGCCAGTTTCATGGACTATTACTCACTGTTTTGGGGTCCGTGAGTGATTTCCATGACTGACGAATCCCGGGGTGCGTTTACGTGTCGGTCATCAACACCCGTAGTTTTGGCCGATTCTGGCTCGTTTCATCGCTATTATTCACTGTTTTTGGGTCCCGGAGTGATTTCCACGATTGACGAACCCCGAGGTGCGTTTACGTGTCTGTCGTCAACACTCACAACTCTGGCCAATTCTGACCCGTTTCGTGGACTATTACTCACCGTTTTGGGGTCCCGGACTTATTTCCACGATTGATGAACCCCGGAGCGCGTTTACGTGTCGGTCATAAATACTCGCAGTTTTGGCCGATTCTGGCCAGTTTCTTGGACTATTACTCACTGTTTTGGGGTCCCGAAGTGATTTCCACGATTGTCGAACCCTGGGGTGCGTTTATGTGTTGGTCATAAACACTCGCAGTTATTGCGGATTCTGCCTCATTTCGTGGACTATTATTCACTGTTTTTGGGTCCCGGAGTGATTTCCATAATTGACGAACCCCGAGGTGCGTTTACATGTCCGTCGTCAACACTCACAACTTTGGCCAATTCTGACCCGTTTCGTGGACTATTACTCACCATTTTGGGGTCCCGAAGCGATTTCCATAGTTCTTGAACCCCAAGGTGCAATTACATGTCGGTCATTAACACCCGTTGTTTTGGCCGATTCTGGCCCGTTTCATGAACTATTACTCACTGTTTTTGGGGACCCGGACTAATTCCCACGATTGACGAACCCCGGGGTGCGTTTATGTGTCGGTCATAAACACTTGCAGTTTTGGCCGATTCTGGACCGTTTCATGGACAATTTACTCACTGTTTCGGGGTCCCGGACTTATTTCCACGATTGATGAACCCCGGAGCGCATTTACGTGTCGGTCATAAATACTCGTAGTTTTGGCCGATTCTGGCTAGTTTCATGGACTATTACTCACTGTTTTGGGGCCGCAGAGTGATTTCCACGATTGACGAACCCCGGGGTGCGTTTACGTGTCGGTCATCAACACTCGCAGTTTTGGCCGATTCTGGCCTGTTTCATGGACTATTACTGATTGTTTTGGTGTCCCGGACTGATTTCCACGATTGACGAACCCCGGGGTGCGTTTACGTGTCGATCATAAACACTCGCAGTTTTGGTCGATTATGGCCAGTTTCATGGACTATTACTCACTGTTTTGGGGTCCGTGAGTGATTTCCATGACTGACGAATCCCGGGGTGCGTTTACGTGTCGGTCATCAACACCCGTAGTTTTGGCCGATTCTGGCTCGTTTCATCGCTATTATTCACTGTTTTTGGGTCCCGGAGTGATTTCCACGATTGACGAACCCCGAGGTGCGTTTACGTGTCTGTCGTCAACACTCACAACTCTGGCCAATTCTGACCCGTTTCGTGGACTATTACTCACCGTTTTGGGGTCCCGGACTTATTTCCACGATTGATGAACCCCGGAGCGCGTTTACGTGTCGGTCATAAATACTCGCAGTTATTGCGGATTTTGCCTCATTTCGTGGACTATTATTCACTGTTTTTGGGTCCCGGAGTGATTTCCATAATTGACGAACCCCGAGGTGCGTTTACATGTCCGTCGTCAACACTCACAACTTTGGCCAATTCTGACCCGTTTCGTGGACTATTACTCACCATTTTGGGGTCCCGAAGCGATTTCCATAGTTCTTGAACCCCAAGGTGCAATTACATGTCGGTCATTAACACCCGTTGTTTTGGCCGATTCTGGCCCGTTTCATGAACTATTACTCACTGTTTTTGGGGACCCGGACTAATTCCCACGATTGACGAACCCCGGGGTGCGTTTATGTGTCGGTCATAAACACTTGCAGTTTTGGCCGATTCTGGACCGTTTCATGGACAATTTACTCACTGTTTCGGGGTCCCGGACTTATTTCCACGATTGATGAACCCCGGAGCGCATTTACGTGTCGGTCATAAATACTCGTAGTTTTGGCCGATTCTGGCTAGTTTCATGGACTATTACTCACTGTTTTGGGGCCGCAGAGTGATTTCCACGATTGACGAACCCCGGGGTGCGTTTACGTGTCGGTCATCAACACTCGCAGTTTTGGCCGATTCTGGCCTGTTTCATGGACTATTACTGATTGTTTTGGTGTCCCGGACTGATTTCCACGATTGACGAACCCCGGGGTGCGTTTACGTGTCGATCATAAACACTCGCAGTTTTGGTCGATTATGGCCAGTTTCATGGACTATTACTCACTGTTTTGGGGTCCGTGAGTGATTTCCATGACTGACGAATCCCGGGGTGCGTTTACGTGTCGGTCATCAACACCCGTAGTTTTGGCCGATTCTGGCTCGTTTCATCGCTATTATTCACTGTTTTTGGGTCCCGGAGTGATTTCCACGATTGACGAACCCCGAGGTGCGTTTACGTGTCTGTCGTCAACACTCACAACTCTGGCCAATTCTGACCCGTTTCGTGGACTATTACTCACCGTTTTGGGGTCCCGGACTTATTTCCACGATTGATGAACCCCGGAGCGCGTTTACGTGTCGGTCATAAATACTCGCAGTTTTGGCCGATTCTGGCCAGTTTCTTGGACTATTACTCACTGTTTTGGGGTCCCGAAGTGATTTCCACGATTGTCGAACCCTGGGGTGCGTTTATGTGTTGGTCATAAACACTCGCAGTTATTGCGGATTCTGCCTCATTTCGTGGACTATTATTCACTGTTTTTGGGTCCCGGAGTGATTTCCATAATTGACGAACCCCGAGGTGCGTTTACATGTCCGTCGTCAACACTCACAACTTTAGCCAATTCTGACCCGTTTCGTGGACTATTACTCACCATTTTGGGGTCCCGAAGCGATTTCCATAGTTCTTGAACCCCAAGGTGCAATTACATGTCGGTCATCAACACCCGTAGTTTTGGCCGATTCTGGCCCGTTTCATGAACTATTACTCACTGTTTTGGGGACCCGGACTAATTCCCACGATTGACGAACCCCGGGGTGCGTTTATGTGTCGGTCATAAACACTTGCAGTTTTGGCCGATTCTGGCCCGTTTCATGGACAATTACTCACTGTTTCGGGGTCCCGGACTTATTTCCACGATTGATGAACCCCGGAGCGCATTTACGTGTCGGTCATAAATACAAATAGTTTTGGCCGATTCTGGCTAGTTTCATGGACTATTACTCACTGTTTTGGGGCCGCGGAGTGATTTCCACGATTGACGAACCCCGGGGTGCGTTTACGTGTCGGTCATCAACACACGCAGTTTTGGCCGATTCTGGCCTGTTTCATGGACTATTACTGATTGTTTTGGTGTCCCGGACTGATTTCCACGATTGACGAACCCCGGGGTGCGTTTACGTGTCGATCATAAACACTCGTAGTTTTGGTCGATTATGGCCAGTTTCATGGACTATTACTCACTGTTTTGGGGTCCGTGAGTGATTTCCATGACTGACGAATCCCGGGGTGCGTTTACGTGTCGGTCATCAACACCCGTAGTTTTGGCCGATTCTGGCTCGTTTCATCGCTATTATTCACTGTTTTTGGGTCCCGGAGTGATTTCCACGATTGACGAACCCCGAGGTGCGTTTACGTGTCTGTCGTCAACACTCACAACTCTGGCCAATTCTGACCCGTTTCGTGGACTATTACTCACCGTTTTGGGGTCCCGGACTTATTTCCACGATTGATGAACCCCGGAGCGCGTTTACGTGTCGGTCATAAATACTCGCAGTTTTGGCCGATTCTGGCCAGTTTCTTGGACTATTACTCACTGTTTTGGGGTCCCGAAGTGATTTCCACGATTGTCGAACCCTGGGGTGCGTTTATGTGTTGGTCATAAACACTCGCAGTTATTGCGGATTCTGCCTCATTTCGTGGACTATTATTCACTGTTTTTGGGTCCCGGAGTGATTTCCATAATTGACGAACCCCGAGGTGCGTTTACATGTCCGTCGTCAACACTCACAACTTTAGCCAATTCTGACCCGTTTCGTGGACTATTACTCACCATTTTGGGGTCCCGAAGCGATTTCCATAGTTCTTGAACCCCAAGGTGCAATTACATGTCGGTCATCAACACCCGTAGTTTTGGCCGATTCTGGCCCGTTTCATGAACTATTACTCACTGTTTTGGGGACCCGGACTAATTCCCACGATTGACGAACCCCGGGGTGCGTTTATGTGTCGGTCATAAACACTTGCAGTTTTGGCCGATTCTGGCCCGTTTCATGGACAATTACTCACTGTTTCGGGGTCCCGGACTTATTTCCACGATTGATGAACCCCGGAGCGCATTTACGTGTCGGTCATAAATACAAATAGTTTTGGCCGATTCTGGCTAGTTTCATGGACTATTACTCACTGTTTTGGGGCCGCGGAGTGATTTCCACGATTGACGAACCCCGGGGTGCGTTTACGTGTCGGTCATCAACACACGCAGTTTTGGCCGATTCTGGCCTGTTTCATGGACTATTACTGATTGTTTTGGTGTCCCGGACTGATTTCCACGATTGACGAACCCCGGGGTGCGTTTACGTGTCGATCATAAACACTCGTAGTTTTGGTCGATTATGGCCAGTTTCATGGACTATTACTCACTGTTTTGGGGTCCGTGAGTGATTTCCATGACTGACGAATCCCGGGGTGCGTTTACGTGTCGGTCATCAACACCCGTAGTTTTGGCCGATTCTGGCTCGTTTCATCGCTATTATTCACTGTTTTTGGGTCCCGGAGTGATTTCCACGATTGACGAACCCCGAGGTGCGTTTACGTGTCTGTCGTCAACACTCACAACTCTGGCCAATTCTGACCCGTTTCGTGGACTATTACTCACCGTTTTGGGGTCCCGGACTTATTTCCACGATTGATGAACCCCGGAGCGCGTTTACGTGTCGGTCATAAATACTCGCAGTTTTGGCCGATTCTGGCCAGTTTCTTGGACTATTACTCACTGTTTTGGGGTCCCGAAGTGATTTCCACGATTGTCGAACCCTGGGGTGCGTTTATGTGTTGGTCATAAACACTCGCAGTTATTGCGGATTCTGCCTCATTTCGTGGACTATTATTCACTGTTTTTGGGTCCCGGAGTGATTTCCATAATTGACGAACCCCGAGGTGCGTTTACATGTCCGTCGTCAACACTCACAACTTTAGCCAATTCTGACCCGTTTCGTGGACTATTACTCACCATTTTGGGGTCCCGAAGCGATTTCCATAGTTCTTGAACCCCAAGGTGCAATTACATGTCGGTCATCAACACCCGTAGTTTTGGCCGATTCTGGCCCGTTTCATGAACTATTACTCACTGTTTTGGGGACCCGGACTAATTCCCACGATTGACGAACCCCGGGGTGCGTTTATGTGTCGGTCATAAACACTTGCAGTTTTGGCCGATTCTGGCCCGTTTCATGGACAATTACTCACTGTTTCGGGGTCCCGGACTTATTTCCACGATTGATGAACCCCGGAGCGCATTTACGTGTCGGTCATAAATACAAATAGTTTTGGCCGATTCTGGCTAGTTTCATGGACTATTACTCACTGTTTTGGGGCCGCGGAGTGATTTCCACGATTGACGAACCCCGGGGTGCGTTTACGTGTCGGTCATCAACACACGCAGTTTTGGCCGATTCTGGCCTGTTTCATGGACTATTACTGATTGTTTTGGTGTCCCGGACTGATTTCCACGATTGACGAACCCCGGGGTGCGTTTACGTGTCGATCATAAACACTCGCAGTTTTGGTCGATTATGGCCAGTTTCATGGACTATTACTCACTGTTTTGGGGTCCGTGAGTGATTTCCATGACTGACGAATCCCGGGGTGCGTTTACGTGTCGGTCATCAACACCCGTAGTTTTGGCCGATTCTGGCTCGTTTCATCGCTATTATTCACTGTTTTTGGGTCCCGGAGTGATTTCCACGATTGACGAACCCCGAGGTGCGTTTACGTGTCTGTCGTCAACACTCACAACTCTGGCCAATTCTGACCCGTTTCGTGGACTATTACTCACCGTTTTGGGGTCCCGGACTTATTTCCACGATTGATGAACCCCGGAGCGCGTTTACGTGTCGGTCATAAATACTCGCAGTTTTGGCCGATTCTGGCCAGTTTCTTGGACTATTACTCACTGTTTTGGGGTCCCGAAGTGATTTCCACGATTGTCGAACCCTGGGGTGCGTTTATGTGTTGGTCATAAACACTCGCAGTTATTGCGGATTCTGCCTCATTTCGTGGACTATTATTCACTGTTTTTGGGTCCCGGAGTGATTTCCATAATTGACGAACCCCGAGGTGCGTTTACATGTCCGTCGTCAACACTCACAACTTTAGCCAATTCTGACCCGTTTCGTGGACTATTACTCACCATTTTGGGGTCCCGAAGCGATTTCCATAGTTCTTGAACCCCAAGGTGCAATTACATGTCGGTCATCAACACCCGTAGTTTTGGCCGATTCTGGCCCGTTTCATGAACTATTACTCACTGTTTTGGGGACCCGGACTAATTCCCACGATTGACGAACCCCGGGGTGCGTTTATGTGTCGGTCATAAACACTTGCAGTTTTGGCCGATTCTGGCCCGTTTCATGGACAATTACTCACTGTTTCGGGGTCCCGGACTTATTTCCACGATTGATGAACCCCGGAGCGCATTTACGTGTCGGTCATAAATACAAATAGTTTTGGCCGATTCTGGCTAGTTTCATGGACTATTACTCACTGTTTTGGGGCCGCGGAGTGATTTCCACGATTGACGAACCCCGGGGTGCGTTTACGTGTCGGTCATCAACACTCGCAGTTTTGGCCGATTCTGGCCTGTTTCATGGACTATTACTGATTGTTTTGGTGTCCCGGACTGATTTCCACGATTGACGAACCCCGGGGTGCGTTTACGTGTCGATCATAAACACTCGCAGTTTTGGTCGATTATGGCCAGTTTCATGGACTATTACTCACTGTTTTGGGGTCCGTGAGTGATTTCCATGACTGACGAATCCCGGGGTGCGTTTACGTGTCGGTCATCAACACCCGTAGTTTTGGCCGATTCTGGCTCGTTTCATGGACTATTATTCACTGTTTTTGGGTCCCGGAGTGATTTCCACGATTGACGAACCCCGAGGTGCGTTTACGTGTCCGTCGTCAACACTCACAACTCTGGCCAATTCTGACCCGTTTCGTGGACTATTACTCACCGTTTTGGGGTCCCGGACTTATTTCCACGATTGATGAACCCCGGAGCGCGTTTACGTGTCGGTCATAAATACTCGCAGTTTTGGCCGATTCTGGCCAGTTTCTTGGACTATTACTCACTGTTTTGGGGGTCCCGAAGTGATTTCCATGATTGACGAACCCTGGGGTGCGTTTATGTGTTCGTCATAAACACTCGCAGTTATTGCGGATTCTGCCTCATTTCGTGGACTATTATTCACTGTTTTTGGGTCCCGGAGTGATTTCCATAATTGACGAACCCCGAGGTGCGTTTACATGTCCGTCGTCAACACTCACAACTTTGGCCAATTCTGACCCGTTTCGTGGACTATTACTCACCATTTTGGGGTCCCGAAGCGATTTCCATAGTTCTTGAACCCCAAGGTGCAATTACATGTCGGTCATTAACACCCGTAGTTTTGGCCGATTCTGGCCCGTTTCATGAACTATTACTCACTGTTTTGGGGACCCGGACTAATTCCCACGATTGACGAACCCCGGGGTGCGTTTATGTGTCGGTCATAAACACTTGCAGTTTTGGCCGATTCTGGCCCGTTTCATGGACAATTACTCACTGTTTCGGGGTCCCGGACTTATTTCCACGATTGATGAACCCCGGAGCGCATTTACGTGTCGGTCATAAATACTCGTAGTTTTGGCCGATTCTGGCTAGTTTCATGGACTATTACTCACTGTTTTGGGGCCGCGGAGTGATTTCCACGATTGACGAACCCCGGGGTGCGTTTACGTGTCTGTCATCAACACTCGCAGTTTTGGCCGATTCTGGCCTGTTTCATGGACTATTACTGATTGTTTTGGTGTCCCGGACTGATTTCCACGATTGACGAACCCCGGGGTGCGTTTACGTGTCGATCATAAACACTCGCAGTTTTGGACGATTATGGCCAGTTTCATGGACTATTACTCACTGTTTTGGGGTCCGTGAGTGATTTCCATGACTGACGAATCCCGGGGTGCGTTTACGTGTCGGTCATCAACACCCGTAGTTTTGGCCGATTCTGGCTCGTTTCATGGACTATTATTCACTGTTTTTGGGTCCCGGAGTGATTTCCACGATTGACGAACCCCGAGGTGCGTTTACGTGTCCGTCGTCAACACTCAAAACTCTGGCCAATTCTGACCCGTTTCGTGGACTATTACTCACCGTTTTGGGGTCCCGGACTTATTTCCACGATTGATGAACCCCGGAGCGCGTTTACGTGTCGGTCATAAATACTCGCAGTTTTGGCCGATTCTGGCCAGTTTCTTGGACTATTACTCACTGTTTTGGGGGTCCCGAAGTGATTTCCATGATTGACGAACCCTGGGGTGCGTTTATGTGTTCGTCATAAACACTCGCAGTTATTGCGGATTCTGCCTCATTTCGTGGACTATTATTCACTGTTTTTGGGTCCCGGAGTGATTTCCATAATTGACGAACCCCGAGGTGCGTTTACATGTCCGTCGTCAACACTCACAACTTTGGCCAATTCTGACCCGTTTCGTGGACTATTACTCACCATTTTGGGGTCCCGAAGCGATTTCCATAGTTCTTGAACCCCAAGGTGCAATTACATGTCGGTCATTAACACCCGTAGTTTTGGCCGATTCTGGCCCGTTTCATGAACTATTACTCACTGTTTTGGGGACCCGGACTAATTCCCACGATTGACGAACCCCGGGGTGCGTTTATGTGTCGGTCATAAACACTTGCAGTTTTGGCCGATTCTGGCCCGTTTCATGGACAATTACTCACTGTTTCGGGGTCCCGGACTTATTTCCACGATTGATGAACCCCGGAGCGCATTTACGTGTCGGTCATAAATACTCGTAGTTTTGGCCGATTCTGGCTAGTTTCATGGACTATTACTCACTGTTTTGGGGCCGCGGAGTGATTTCCACGATTGACGAACCCCGGGGTGCGTTTACGTGTCTGTCATCAACACTCGCAGTTTTGGCCGATTCTGGCCTGTTTCATGGACTATTACTGATTGTTTTGGTGTCCCGGACTGATTTCCACGATTGACGAACCCCGGGGTGCGTTTACGTGTCGATCATAAACACTCGCAGTTTTGGTCGATTATGGCCAGTTTCATGGACTATTACTCACTGTTTTGGGGTCCGTGAGTGATTTCCATGACTGACGAATCCCGGGGTGCGTTTACGTGTCGGTCATCAACACCCGTAGTTTTGGCCGATTCTGGCTCGTTTCATGGACTATTATTCACTGTTTTTGGGTCCCGGAGTGATTTCCACGATTGACGAACCCCGAGGTGCGTTTACGTGTCCGTCGTCAACACTCACAACTCTGGCCAATTCTGACCCGTTTCGTGGACTATTACTCACCGTTTTGGGGTCCCGGACTTATTTCCACGATTGATGAACCCCGGAGCGCGTTTACGTGTCGGTCATAAATACTCGCAGTTTTGGCCGATTCTGGCCAGTTTCTTGGACTATTACTCACTGTTTTGGGGGTCCCGAAGTGATTTCCATGATTGACGAACCCTGGGGTGCGTTTATGTGTTCGTCATAAACACTCGCAGTTATTGCGGATTCTGCCTCATTTCGTGGACTATTATTCACTGTTTTTGGGTCCCGGAGTGATTTCCATAATTGACGAACCCCGAGGTGCGTTTACATGTCCGTCGTCAACACTCACAACTTTGGCCAATTCTGACCCGTTTCGTGGACTATTACTCACCATTTTGGGGTCCCGAAGCGATTTCCATAGTTCTTGAACCCCAAGGTGCAATTACATGTCGGTCATTAACACCCGTAGTTTTGGCCGATTCTGGCCCGTTTCATGAACTATTACTCACTGTTTTTGGGGACCCGGACTAATTCCCACGATTGACAAACCCCGGGGTGCGTTTATGTGTCGGTCATAAACACTTGCAGTTTTGGCCGATTCTGGCCCGTTTCATGGACAATTTACTCACTGTTTCGGGGTCCCGGACTTATTTCCACGATTGATGAACCCCGGAGCGCATTTACGTGTCGGTCATAAATACTCGTAGTTTTGGCCGATTCTGGCTAGTTTCATGGACTATTACTCACTGTTTTGGGGCCGCGGAGTGATTTCCACGATTGACGAACCCCGGGGTGCGTTTACGTGTCGGTCATCAACACTCGCAGTTTTGGCCGATTCTGGCCTGTTTCATGGACTATTACTGATTGTTTTGGTGTCCCGGACTGATTTCCACGATTGACGAACCCCGGAGTGCGTTTACGAGTCGATCATAAACACTCGCAGTTTTGGTCGATTATGGCCAGTTTCATGGACTATTACTCACTGTTTTGGGGTCCGTGAGTGATTTCCATGACTGACGAATCCCGGGGTGCGTTTACGTGTCGGTCATCAACACCCGTAGTTTTGGCCGATTCTGGCTCGTTTCATGGACTATTATTCACTGTTTTTGGGTCCCGGAGTGATTTCCACGATTGACGAACCCCGAGGTGCGTTTACGTGTCTGTCGTCAACACTCACAACTCTGGCCAATTCTGACCCGTTTCGTGGACTATTACTCACCGTTTTGGGGTCCCGGACATATTTCCACGATTGATGAACCCCGGAGCGCGTTTACGTGTCGGTCATAAATACTCGCAGTTTTGGCCGATTCTGGCCAGTTTCTTGGACTATTACTCACTATTTTGGGGTCCCGAAGTGATTTCCACGATTGTCGAACCCTGGGGTGCGTTTATGTGTTCGTCATAAACACTCGCAGTTATTGCGGATTCTGCCTCATTTCGTGGACTATTATTCACTGTTTTTGGGTCCCGGAGTGATTTCCATAATTGACGAACCCCGAGGTGCGTTTACATGTCCGTCGTCAACACTCACAACTTTGGCCAATTCTGACCCGTTTCGTGGACTATTACTCACCATTTTGGTGTCCCGAAGCGATTTCCATAGTTCTTGAACCCCAAGGTGCAATTACATGTCGGTCATTAACACCCGTAGTTTTGGCCGATTCTGGCCCGTTTCATGAACTATTACTCACTGTTTTTGGGGACCCGGACTAATTCCCACGATTGACGAACCCCGGGGTGCGTTTATGTGTCGGTCATAAACACTTGCAGTTTTGGCCGATTCTGGCCCGTTTCATGGACAATTTACTCACTGTTTCGGGGTCCCGGACTTATTTCCACGATTGATGAACCCCGGAGCGCATTTACGTGTCGGTCATAAATACTCGTAGTTTTGGCCGATTCTGGCTAGTTTCATGGACTATTACTCACTGTTTTGGGGCCGCGGAGTGATTTCCACGATTGACGAACCCCGGGGTGCGTTTACGTGTCGGTCATCAACACTCGCAGTTTTGGCCGATTCTGGCCTGTTTCATGGACTATTACTGATTGTTTTGGTGTCCCGGACTGATTTCCACGATTGACGAACCCCGGAGTGCGTTTACGAGTCGATCATAAACACTCGCAGTTTTGGTCGATTATGGCCAGTTTCATGGACTATTACTCACTGTTTTGGGGTCCGTGAGTGATTTCCATGACTGACGAATCCCGGGGTGCGTTTACGTGTCGGTCATCAACACCCGTAGTTTTGGCCGATTCTGGCTCGTTTCATGGACTATTATTCACTGTTTTTGGGTCCCGGAGTGATTTCCACGATTGACGAACCCCGAGGTGCGTTTACGTGTCTGTCGTCAACACTCACAACTCTGGCCAATTCTGACCCGTTTCGTGGACTATTACTCACCGTTTTGGGGTCCCGGACATATTTCCACGATTGATGAACCCCGGAGCGCGTTTACGTGTCGGTCATAAATACTCGCAGTTTTGGCCGATTCTGGCCAGTTTCTTGGACTATTACTCACTGTTTTGGGGTCCCGAAGTGATTTCCACGATTGTCGAACCCTGGGGTGCGTTTATGTGTTCGTCATAAACACTCGCAGTTATTGCGGATTCTGCCTCATTTCGTGGACTATTATTCACTGTTTTTGGGTCCCGGAGTGATTTCCATAATTGACGAACCCCGAGGTGCGTTTACATGTCCGTCGTCAACACTCACAACTTTGGCCAATTCTGACCCGTTTCGTGGACTATTACTCACCATTTTGGGGTCCCGAAACGATTTCCATAGTTCTTGAACCCCAAGGTGCAATTACATGTCGGTCATTAACACCCGTAGTTTTGGCCGATTCTGGCCCGTTTCATGAACTATTACTCACTGTTTTTGGGGACCCGGACTAATTCCCACGATTGACGAACCCCGGGGTGCGTTTATGTGTCGGTCATAAACACTTGCAGTTTTGGCCGATTCTGGCCCGTTTCATGGACAATTTACTCACTGTTTCGGGGTCCCGGACTTATTTCCACGATTGATGAACCCCGGAGCGCATTTACGTGTCGGTCATAAATACTCGTAGTTTTGGCCGATTCTGGCTAGTTTCATGGACTATTACTCACTGTTTTGGGGCCGCGGAGTGATTTCCACGATTGACGAACCCCGGGGTGCGTTTACGTGTCGGTCATCAACACTCGCAGTTTTGGCCGATTCTGGCCTGTTTCATGGACTATTACTGATTGTTTTGGTGTCCCGGACTGATTTCCACGATTGACGAACCCCGGAGTGCGTTTACGAGTCGATCATAAACACTCGCAGTTTTGGTCGATTATGGCCAGTTTCATGGACTATTACTCACTGTTTTGGGGTCCGTGAGTGATTTCCATGACTGACGAATCCCGGGGTGCGTTTACGTGTCGGTCATCAACACCCGTAGTTTTGGCCGATTCTGGCTCGTTTCATGGACTATTATTCACTGTTTTTGGGTCCCGGAGTGATTTCCACGATTGACGAACCCCGAGGTGCGTTTACGTGTCTGTCGTCAACACTCACAACTCTGGCCAATTCTGACCCGTTTCGTGGACTATTACTCACCGTTTTGGGGTCCCGGACATATTTCCACGATTGATGAACCCCGGAGCGCGTTTACGTGTCGGTCATAAATACTCGCAGTTTTGGCCGATTCTGGCCAGTTTCTTGGACTATTACTCACTATTTTGGGGTCCCGAAGTGATTTCCACGATTGTCGAACCCTGGGGTGCGTTTATGTGTTCGTCATAAACACTCGCAGTTATTGCGGATTCTGCCTCATTTCGTGGACTATTATTCACTGTTTTTGGGTCCCGGAGTGATTTCCATAATTGACGAACCCCGAGGTGCGTTTACATGTCCGTCGTCAACACTCACAACTTTGGCCAATTCTGACCCGTTTCGTGGACTATTACTCACCATTTTGGGGTCCCGAAGCGATTTCCATAGTTCTTGAACCCCAAGGTGCAATTACATGTCGGTCATTAACACCCGTAGTTTTGGCCGATTCTGGCCCGTTTCATGAACTATTACTCACTGTTTTTGGGGACCCGGACTAATTCCCACGATTGACGAACCCCGGGGTGCGTTTATGTGTCGGTCATAAACACTTGCAGTTTTGGCCGATTCTGGCCCGTTTCATGGACAATTTACTCACTGTTTCGGGGTCCCGGACTTATTTCCACGATTGATGAACCCCGGAGCGCATTTACGTGTCGGTCATAAATACTCGTAGTTTTGGCCGATTCTGGCTAGTTTCATGGACTATTACTCACTGTTTTGGGGCCGCGGAGTGATTTCCACGATTGACGAACCCCGGGGTGCGTTTACGTGTCGGTCATCAACACTCGCAGTTTTGGCCGATTCTGGCCTGTTTCATGGACTATTACTGATTGTTTTGGTGTCCCGGACTGATTTCCACGATTGACGAACCCCGGAGTGCGTTTACGAGTCGATCATAAACACTCGCAGTTTTGGTCGATTATGGCCAGTTTCATGGACTATTACTCACTGTTTTGGGGTCCGTGAGTGATTTCCATGACTGACGAATCCCGGGGTGCGTTTACGTGTCGGTCATCAACACCCGTAGTTTTGGCCGATTCTGGCTCGTTTCATGGACTATTATTCACTGTTTTTGGGTCCCGGAGTGATTTCCACGATTGACGAACCCCGAGGTGCGTTTACGTGTCTGTCGTCAACACTCACAACTCTGGCCAATTCTGACCCGTTTCGTGGACTATTACTCACCGTTTTGGGGTCCCGGACATATTTCCACGATTGATGAACCCCGGAGCGCGTTTACGTGTCGGTCATAAATACTCGCAGTTTTGGCCGATTCTGGCCAGTTTCTTGGACTATTACTCACTGTTTTGGGGTCCCGAAGTGATTTCCACGATTGTCGAACCCTGGGGTGCGTTTATGTGTTCGTCATAAACACTCGCAGTTATTGCGGATTCTGCCTCATTTCGTGGACTATTATTCACTGTTTTTGGGTCCCGGAGTGATTTCCATAATTGACGAACCCCGAGGTGCGTTTACATGTCCGTCGTCAACACTCACAACTTTGGCCAATTCTGACCCGTTTCGTGGACTATTACTCACCATTTTGGGGTCCCGAAACGATTTCCATAGTTCTTGAACCCCAAGGTGCAATTACATGTCGGTCATTAACACCCGTAGTTTTGGCCGATTCTGGCCCGTTTCATGAACTATTACTCACTGTTTTTGGGGACCCGGACTAATTCCCACGATTGACGAACCCCGGGGTGCGTTTATGTGTCGGTCATAAACACTTGCAGTTTTGGCCGATTCTGGCCCGTTTCATGGACAATTTACTCACTGTTTCGGGGTCCCGGACTTATTTCCACGATTGATGAACCCCGGAGCGCATTTACGTGTCGGTCATAAATACTCGTAGTTTTGGCCGATTCTGGCTAGTTTCATGGACTATTACTCACTGTTTTGGGGCCGCGGAGTGATTTCCACGATTGACGAACCCCGGGGTGCGTTTACGTGTCGGTCATCAACACTCGCAGTTTTGGCCGATTCTGGCCTGTTTCATGGACTATTACTGATTGTTTTGGTGTCCCGGACTGATTTCCACGATTGACGAACCCCGGAGTGCGTTTACGAGTCGATCATAAACACTCGCAGTTTTGGTCGATTATGGCCAGTTTCATGGACTATTACTCACTGTTTTGGGGTCCGTGAGTGATTTCCATGACTGACGAATCCCGGGGTGCGTTTACGTGTCGGTCATCAACACCCGTAGTTTTGGCCGATTCTGGCTCGTTTCATGGACTATTATTCACTGTTTTTGGGTCCCGGAGTGATTTCCACGATTGACGAACCCCGAGGTGCGTTTACGTGTCTGTCGTCAACACTCACAACTCTGGCCAATTCTGACCCGTTTCGTGGACTATTACTCACCGTTTTGGGGTCCCGGACATATTTCCACGATTGATGAACCCCGGAGCGCGTTTACGTGTCGGTCATAAATACTCGCAGTTTTGGCCGATTCTGGCCAGTTTCTTGGACTATTACTCACTGTTTTGGGGTCCCGAAGTGATTTCCACGATTGTCGAACCCTGGGGTGCGTTTATGTGTTCGTCATAAACACTCGCAGTTATTGCGGATTCTGCCTCATTTCGTGGACTATTATTCACTGTTTTTGGGTCCCGGAGTGATTTCCATAATTGACGAACCCCGAGGTGCGTTTACATGTCCGTCGTCAACACTCACAACTTTGGCCAATTCTGACCCGTTTCGTGGACTATTACTCACCATTTTGGGGTCCCGAAACGATTTCCATAGTTCTTGAACCCCAAGGTGCAATTACATGTCGGTCATTAACACCCGTAGTTTTGGCCGATTCTGGCCCGTTTCATGAACTATTACTCACTGTTTTTGGGGACCCGGACTAATTCCCACGATTGACGAACCCCGGGGTGCGTTTATGTGTCGGTCATAAACACTTGCAGTTTTGGCCGATTCTGGCCCGTTTCATGGACAATTTACTCACTGTTTCGGGGTCCCGGACTTATTTCCACGATTGATGAACCCCGGAGCGCATTTACGTGTCGGTCATAAATACTCGTAGTTTTGGCCGATTCTGGCTAGTTTCATGGACTATTACTCACTGTTTTGGGGCCGCGGAGTGATTTCCACGATTGACGAACCCCGGGGTGCGTTTACGTGTCGGTCATCAACACTCGCAGTTTTGGCCGATTCTGGCCTGTTTCATGGACTATTACTGATTGTTTTGGTGTCCCGGACTGATTTCCACGATTGACGAACCCCGGAGTGCGTTTACGAGTCGATCATAAACACTCGCAGTTTTGGTCGATTATGGCCAGTTTCATGGACTATTACTCACTGTTTTGGGGTCCGTGAGTGATTTCCATGACTGACGAATCCCGGGGTGCGTTTACGTGTCGGTCATCAACACCCGTAGTTTTGGCCGATTCTGGCTCGTTTCATGGACTATTATTCACTGTTTTTGGGTCCCGGAGTGATTTCCACGATTGACGAACCCCGAGGTGCGTTTACGTGTCTGTCGTCAACACTCACAACTCTGGCCAATTCTGACCCGTTTCGTGGACTATTACTCACCGTTTTGGGGTCCCGGACATATTTCCACGATTGATGAACCCCGGAGCGCGTTTACGTGTCGGTCATAAATACTCGCAGTTTTGGCCGATTCTGGCCAGTTTCTTGGACTATTACTCACTATTTTGGGGTCCCGAAGTGATTTCCACGATTGTCGAACCCTGGGGTGCGTTTATGTGTTCGTCATAAACACTCGCAGTTATTGCGGATTCTGCCTCATTTCGTGGACTATTATTCACTGTTTTTGGGTCCCGGAGTGATTTCCATAATTGACGAACCCCGAGGTGCGTTTACATGTCCGTCGTCAACACTCACAACTTTGGCCAATTCTGACCCGTTTCGTGGACTATTACTCACCATTTTGGGGTCCCGAAGCGATTTCCATAGTTCTTGAACCCCAAGGTGCAATTACATGTCGGTCATTAACACCCGTAGTTTTGGCCGATTCTGGCCCGTTTCATGAACTATTACTCACTGTTTTTGGGGACCCGGACTAATTCCCACGATTGACGAACCCCGGGGTGCGTTTATGTGTCGGTCATAAACACTTGCAGTTTTGGCCGATTCTGGCCCGTTTCATGGACAATTTACTCACTGTTTCGGGGTCCCGGACTTATTTCCACGATTGATGAACCCCGGAGCGCATTTACGTGTCGGTCATAAATACTCGTAGTTTTGGCCGATTCTGGCTAGTTTCATGGACTATTACTCACTGTTTTGGGGCCGCGGAGTGATTTCCACGATTGACGAACCCCGGGGTGCGTTTACGTGTCGGTCATCAACACTCGCAGTTTTGGCCGATTCTGGCCTGTTTCATGGACTATTACTGATTGTTTTGGTGTCCCGGACTGATTTCCACGATTGACGAACCCCGGAGTGCGTTTACGAGTCGATCATAAACACTCGCAGTTTTGGTCGATTATGGCCAGTTTCATGGACTATTACTCACTGTTTTGGGGTCCGTGAGTGATTTCCATGACTGACGAATCCCGGGGTGCGTTTACGTGTCGGTCATCAACACCCGTAGTTTTGGCCGATTCTGGCTCGTTTCATGGACTATTATTCACTGTTTTTGGGTCCCGGAGTGATTTCCACGATTGACGAACCCCGAGGTGCGTTTACGTGTCTGTCGTCAACACTCACAACTCTGGCCAATTCTGACCCGTTTCGTGGACTATTACTCACCGTTTTGGGGTCCCGGACATATTTCCACGATTGATGAACCCCGGAGCGCGTTTACGTGTCGGTCATAAATACTCGCAGTTTTGGCCGATTCTGGCCAGTTTCTTGGACTATTACTCACTGTTTTGGGGTCCCGAAGTGATTTCCACGATTGTCGAACCCTGGGGTGCGTTTATGTGTTCGTCATAAACACTCGCAGTTATTGCGGATTCTGCCTCATTTCGTGGACTATTATTCACTGTTTTTGGGTCCCGGAGTGATTTCCATAATTGACGAACCCCGAGGTGCGTTTACATGTCCGTCGTCAACACTCACAACTTTGGCCAATTCTGACCCGTTTCGTGGACTATTACTCACCATTTTGGGGTCCCGAAACGATTTCCATAGTTCTTGAACCCCAAGGTGCAATTACATGTCGGTCATTAACACCCGTAGTTTTGGCCGATTCTGGCCCGTTTCATGAACTATTACTCACTGTTTTTGGGGACCCGGACTAATTCCCACGATTGACGAACCCCGGGGTGCGTTTATGTGTCGGTCATAAACACTTGCAGTTTTGGCCGATTCTGGCCCGTTTCATGGACAATTTACTCACTGTTTCGGGGTCCCGGACTTATTTCCACGATTGATGAACCCCGGAGCGCATTTACGTGTCGGTCATAAATACTCGTAGTTTTGGCCGATTCTGGCTAGTTTCATGGACTATTACTCACTGTTTTGGGGCCGCGGAGTGATTTCCACGATTGACGAACCCCGGGGTGCGTTTACGTGTCGGTCATCAACACTCGCAGTTTTGGCCGATTCTGGCCTGTTTCATGGACTATTACTGATTGTTTTGGTGTCCCGGACTGATTTCCACGATTGACGAACCCCGGGGTGCGTTTACGTGTCGATCATAAACACTCGCAGTTTTGGCCGATTATGGCCAGTTTCATGGACTATTACTCACTGTTTTGGGGTCCGTGAGTGATTTCCATGACTGACGAATCCCGGGGTGCGTTTACGTGTCGGTCATCAACACCCGTAGTTTTGGCCGATTCTGGCTCGTTTCATGGACTATTATTCACTGTTTTTGGGTCCCGGAGTGATTTCCATGATTGACGAACCCCGAGGTGCGTTTACGTGTCCGTCGTCAACACTCACAACTCTGGCCAATTCTGACCCGTTTCGTGGACTATTACTCACCGTTTTGGGGTCCCGGACTTATTTCCACGATTGATGAACCCCGGAGCGCGTTTACGTGTCGGTCATAAATACTCGCAGTTTTGGCCGATTCTGGCCAGTTTCTTGGACTATTACTCACTGTTTTGGGGTCCCGAAGTGATTTCCACGATTGTCGAACCCTGGGGTGCGTTTATGTGTTCGTCATAAACACTCGCAGTTATTGCGGATTCTGCCTCATTTCGTGGACTATTATTCACTGTTTTTGGGTCCCGGAGTGATTTCCATAATTGACGAACCCCGAGGTGCGTTTACATGTCCGTCGTCAACACTCACAACTTTGGCCAATTCTGACCCGTTTCGTGGACTATTACTCACCATTTTGGGGTCCCGAAGCGATTTCCATAGTTCTTGAACCCCAAGGTGCAATTACATGTCGGTCATCAACACCCGTAGTTTTGGCCGATTCTGGCCCGTTTCATGAACTATTACTCACTGTTTTGGGGACCCGGACCAATTCCCACGATTGACGAACCCCGGGGTGCGTTTATGTGTCGGTCATAAACACTTGCAGTTTTGGCCGATTCTGGCCCGTTTCGTGGACAATTACTCACTGTTTCGGGGTCCCGGACTTATTTCCACGATTGATGAACCCCGGAGCGCATTTACGTGTCGGTCATAAATACAAATAGTTTTGGCCGATTCTGGCTAGTTTCATGGACTATTACTCACTGTTTTGGGGCCGCGGAGTGATCTCCACGATTGACGAACCCCGGGGTGCGTTTACGTGTCGGTCATCAACACTCGCAGTTTTGGCCGATTCTGGCCTCTTTCATGGACTATTACTGATTGTTTTGGTGTCCCGGACTGATTTCCACGATTGACGAACCCCGGGGTGCGTTTACGTGTCGATCATAAACACTCGCAGTTTTGGCCGATTATGGCCAGTTTCATGGACTATTACTCACTGTTTTGGGATCCATGAGTGATTTCCATGACTGACGAATCCCGGGGTGCGTTTACGTGTCGGTCATCAACACCCGCAGTTTTGGCCGATTCTGGCTCGTTTCGTGGACTATTATTCACTGTTTTTGGGTCCCGGAGTGATTTCCATGATTGACGAACCCCGAGGTGCGTTTACGTGTCCGTCGTCAACACTCACAACTCTGGCCAATTCTGACCCGTTTCGTGGACTATTACTCACCGTTTCGGGGTCCCGAACTTATTTCCACGATTGATGAACCCCGGAGCGCGTTTACGTGTCGGTCATAAATACTCACAGTTTTGGCCGATTCTGGCCAGTTTCTTGGACTATTACTCACTGTTTTGGGGGTCCCGAAGTGATTTCCATGATTGACGAACCCCGGGGTGCGTTTATGTGTTGGTCATAAACACTCGCAGTTATTGCGGATTCTGCCTCATTTCGTGGACTATTATTCACTGTTTTTGGGTCCCGGAGTGATTTCCATAATTGACGAACCCCGAGGTGCGTTTACATGTCCGTCGTCAACACTCACAACTTTGGCCAATTCTGACCCGTTTCGTGGACTATTACTCACCATTTTGGGGTCCCGAAGCGATTTCCATAGTTCTTGAACCCCAAGGTGCAATTACATGTCGGTCATTAACACCCGTAGTTTTGGCCGATTCTGGCCCGTTTCATGAACTATTACTCACTGTTTTTGGGGACCCGGACTAATTCCCACGATTGACGAACCCCGGGGTGCGTTTATGTGTCGGTCATAAACACTTGCAGTTTTGGCCGATTCTGGACCGTTTCATGGACAATTTACTCACTGTTTCGGGGTCCCGGACTTATTTCCACGATTGATGAACCCCGGAGCGCATTTACGTGTCGGTCATAAATACTCGTAGTTTTGGCCGATTCTGGCTAGTTTCATGGACTATTACTCACTGTTTTGGGGCCGCGGAGTGATTTCCACGATTGACGAACCCCGGGGTGCGTTTACGTGTCGGTCATCAACACTCGCAGTTTTGGCCGATTCTGGCCTGTTTCATGGACTATTACTGATTGTTTTGGTGTCCCGGACTGATTTCCACGATTGACGAACCCCGGGGTGCGTTTACGTGTCGATCATAAACACTCGCAGTTTTGGTCGATTATGGCCAGTTTCATGGACTATTACTCACTGTTTTGGGGTCCGTGAGTGATTTCCATGACTGACGAATCCCGGGGTGCGTTTACGTGTCGGTCATCAACACCCGTAGTTTTGGCCGATTCTGGCTCGTTTCATCGCTATTATTCACTGTTTTTGGGTCCCGGAGTGATTTCCACGATTGACGAACCCCGAGGTGCGTTTACGTGTCTGTCGTCAACACTCACAACTCTGGCCAATTCTGACCCGTTTCGTGGACTATTACTCACCGTTTTGGGGTCCCGGACTTATTTCCACGATTGATGAACCCCGGAGCGCGTTTACGTGTCGGTCATAAATACTCGTAGTTTTGGCCGATTCTGGCCAGTTTCTTGGACTATTACTCACTGTTTTGGGGTCCCGAAGTGATTTCCACGATTGTCGAACCCTGGGGTGCGTTTATGTGTTGGTCATAAACACTCGCAGTTATTGCGGATTCTGCCTCATTTCGTGGACTATTATTCACTGTTTTTGGGTCCCGGAGTGATTTCCATAATTGACGAACCCCGAGGTGCGTTTACATGTCCGTCGTCAACACTCACAACTTTAGCCAATTCTGACCCGTTTCGTGGACTATTACTCACCATTTTGGGGTCCCGAAGCGATTTCCATAGTTCTTGAACCCCAAGGTGCAATTACATGTCGGTCATCAACACCCGTAGTTTTGGCCGATTCTGGCCCGTTTCATGAACTATTACTCACTGTTTTGGGGACCCGGACTAATTCCCACGATTGACGAACCCCGGGGTGCGTTTATGTGTCGGTCATAAACACTTGCAGTTTTGGCCGATTCTGGCCCGTTTCATGGACAATTACTCACTGTTTCGGGGTCCCGGACTTATTTCCACGATTGATGAACCCCGGAGCGCATTTACGTGTCGGTCATAAATACAAATAGTTTTGGCCGATTCTGGCTAGTTTCATGGACTATTACTCACTGTTTTGGGGCCGCGGAGTGATTTCCACGATTGACGAACCCCGGGGTGCGTTTACGTGTCGGTCATCAACACTCGCAGTTTTGGCCGATTCTGGCCTGTTTCATGGACTATTACTGATTGTTTTGGTGTCCCGGACTGATTTCCACGATTGACGAACCCCGGGGTGCGTTTACGTGTCGATCATAAACACTCGCAGTTTTGGTCGATTATGGCCAGTTCCATGGACTATTACTCACTGTTTTGGGGTCCGTGAGTGATTTCCATGACTGACGAATCCCGGGGTGCGTTTACGTGTCGGTCATCAACACTCGTAGTTTTGGCCGATTCTGGCTCGTTTCATGGACTATTATTCACTGTTTTTGGGTCCCGGAGTGATTTCCACGATTGACGAACCCCGAGGTGCGTTTACGTGTCCGTCGTCAACACTCACAACTCTGGCCAATTCTGACCCGTTTCGTGGACTATTACTCACCGTTTTGGGGTCCCGGACTTATTTCCACGATTGATGAACCCCGGAGCGCGTTTACGTGTCGGTCATAAATACTCGCAGTTTTGGCCGATTCTGGCCAGTTTCTTGGACTATTACTCACTGTTTTGGGGGTCCCGAAGTGATTTCCATGATTGACGAACCCTGGGGTGCGTTTATGTGTTCGTCATAAACACTCGCAGTTATTGCGGATTCTGCCTCATTTCGTGGACTATTATTCACTGTTTTTGGGTCCCGGAGTGATTTCCATAATTGACGAACCCCGAGGTGCGTTTACATGTCCGTCGTCAACACTCACAACTTTGGCCAATTCTGACCCGTTTCGTGGACTATTACTCACCATTTTGGGGTCCCGAAGCGATTTCCATAGTTCTTGAACCCCAAGGTGCAATTACATGTCGGTCATTAACACCCGTAGTTTTGGCCGATTCTGGCCCGTTTCATGAACTATTACTCACTGTTTTGGGGACCCGGACTAATTCCCACGATTGACGAACCCCGGGGTGCGTTTATGTGTCGGTCATAAACACTTGCAGTTTTGGCCGATTCTGGCCCGTTTCATGGACAATTACTCACTGTTTCGGGGTCCCGGACTTATTTCCACGATTGATGAACCCCGGAGCGCATTTACGTGTCGGTCATAAATACTCGTAGTTTTGGCCGATTCTGGCTAGTTTCATGGACTATTACTCACTGTTTTGGGGCCGCGGAGTGATTTCCACGATTGACGAACCCCGGGGTGCGTTTACGTGTCGATCATAAACACTCGCAGTTTTGGTCGATTATGGCCAGTTTCATGGACTATTACTCACTGTTTTGGGGTCCGTGAGTGATTTCCATGACTGACGAATCCCGGGGTGCGTTTACGTGTCGGTCATCAACACCCGTAGTTTTGGCCGATTCTGGCTCGTTTCATCGCTATTATTCACTGTTTTTGGGTCCCGGAGTGATTTCCACGATTGACGAACCCCGAGGTGCGTTTACGTGTCTGTCGTCAACACTCACAACTCTGGCCAATTCTGACCCGTTTCGTGGACTATTACTCACCGTTTTGGGGTCCCGGACTTATTTCCACGATTGATGAACCCCGGAGCGCGTTTACGTGTCGGTCATAAATACTCGTAGTTTTGGCCGATTCTGGCCAGTTTCTTGGACTATTACTCACTGTTTTGGGGTCCCGAAGTGATTTCCACGATTGTCGAACCCTGGGGTGCGTTTATGTGTTGGTCATAAACACTCGCAGTTATTGCGGATTCTGCCTCATTTCGTGGACTATTATTCACTGTTTTTGGGTCCCGGAGTGATTTCCATAATTGACGAACCCCGAGGTGCGTTTACATGTCCGTCGTCAACACTCACAACTTTAGCCAATTCTGACCCGTTTCATGGACTATTACTCACCATTTTGGGGTCCCGAAGCGATTTCCATAGTTCTTGAACCCCAAGGTGCAATTACATGTCGGTCATCAACACCCGTAGTTTTGGCCGATTCTGGCCCGTTTCATGAACTATTACTCACTGTTTTGGGGACCCGGACTAATTCCCACGATTGACGAACCCCGGGGTGCGTTTATGTGTCGGTCATAAACACTTGCAGTTTTGGCCGATTCTGGCCCGTTTCATGGACAATTACTCACTGTTTCGGGGTCCCGGACTTATTTCCACGATTGATGAACCCCGGAGCGCATTTACGTGTCGGTCATAAATACAAATAGTTTTGGCCGATTCTGGCTAGTTTCATGGACTATTACTCACTGTTTTGGGGCCGCGGAGTGATTTCCACGATTGACGAACCCCGGGGTGCGTTTACGTGTCGGTCATCAACACTCGCAGTTTTGGCCGATTCTGGCCTGTTTCATGGACTATTACTGATTGTTTTGGTGTCCCGGACTGATTTCCACGATTGACGAACCCCGGGGTGCGTTTACGTGTCGATCATAAACACTCGCAGTTTTGGTCGATTATGGCCAGTTCCATGGACTATTACTCACTGTTTTGGGGTCCGTGAGTGATTTCCATGACTGACGAATCCCGGGGTGCGTTTACGTGTCGGTCATCAACACCCGTAGTTTTGGCCGATTCTGGCTCGTTTCATGGACTATTATTCACTGTTTTTGGGTCCCGGAGTGATTTCCACGATTGACGAACCCCGAGGTGCGTTTACGTGTCCGTCGTCAACACTCACAACTCTGGCCAATTCTGACCCGTTTCGTGGACTATTACTCACCGTTTTGGGGTCCCGGACTTATTTCCACGATTGATGAACCCCGGAGCGCGTTTACGTGTCGGTCATAAATACTCGCAGTTTTGGCCGATTCTGGCCAGTTTCTTGGACTATTACTCACTGTTTTGGGGGTCCCGAAGTGATTTCCATGATTGACGAACCCTGGGGTGCGTTTATGTGTTCGTCATAAACACTCGCAGTTATTGCGGATTCTGCCTCATTTCGTGGACTATTATTCACTGTTTTTGGGTCCCGGAGTGATTTCCATAATTGACGAACCCCGAGGTGCGTTTACATGTCCGTCGTCAACACTCACAACTTTGGCCAATTCTGACCCGTTTCGTGGACTATTACTCACCATTTTGGGGTCCCGAAGCGATTTCCATAGTTCTTGAACCCCAAGGTGCAATTACATGTCGGTCATTAACACCCGTAGTTTTGGCCGATTCTGGCCCGTTTCATGAACTATTACTCACTGTTTTGGGGACCCGGACTAATTCCCACGATTGACGAACCCCGGGGTGCGTTTATGTGTCGGTCATAAACACTTGCAGTTTTGGCCGATTCTGGCCCGTTTCATGGACAATTACTCACTGTTTCGGGGTCCCGGACTTATTTCCACGATTGATGAACCCCGGAGCGCATTTACGTGTCGGTCATAAATACTCGTAGTTTTGGCCGATTCTGGCTAGTTTCATGGACTATTACTCACTGTTTTGGGGCCGCGGAGTGATTTCCACGATTGACGAACCCCGGGGTGCGTTTACGTGTCGGTCATCAACACTCGCAGTTTTGGCCGATTCTGGCCTGTTTCATGGACTATTACTGATTGTTTTGGTGTCCCGGACTGATTTCCACGATTGACGAACCCCGGGGTGCGTTTACGTGTCGATCATAAACACTCGCAGTTTTGGTCGATTATGGCCAGTTTCATGGACTATTACTCACTGTTTTGGGGTCCGTGAGTGATTTCCATGACTGACGAATCCCGGGGTGCGTTTACGTGTCGGTCATCAACACCCGTAGTTTTGGCCGATTCTGGCTCGTTTCATGGACTATTATTCACTGTTTTTGGGTCCCGGAGTGATTTCCACGATTGACGAACCCCGAGGTGCGTTTACGTGTCTGTCGTCAACACTCACAACTCTGGCCAATTCTGACCCGTTTCGTGGACTATTACTCACCGTTTTGGGGTCCCGGACATATTTCCACGATTGATGAACCCCGGAGCGCGTTTACGTGTCGGTCATAAATACTCGCAGTTTTGGCCGATTCTGGCCAGTTTCTTGGACTATTACTCACTGTTTTGGGGTCCCGAAGTGATTTCCACGATTGTCGAACCCTGGGGTGCGTTTATGTGTTCGTCATAAACACTCGCAGTTATTGCGGATTCTGCCTCATTTCGTGGACTATTATTCACTGTTTTTGGGTCCCGGAGTGATTTCCATAATTGACGAACCCCGAGGTGCGTTTACATGTCCGTCGTCAACACTCACAACTTTGGCCAATTCTGACCCGTTTCGTGGACTATTACTCACCATTTTGGGGTCCCGAAGCGATTTCCATAGTTCTTGAACCCCAAGGTGCAATTACATGTCGGTCATTAACACCCGTAGTTTTGGCCGATTCTGGCCCGTTTCATGAACTATTACTCACTGTTTTTGGGGACCCGGACTAATTCCCACGATTGACGAACCCCGGGGTGCGTTTATGTGTCGGTCATAAACACTTGCAGTTTTGGCCGATTCTGGCCCGTTTCATGGACAATTTACTCACTGTTTCGGGGTCCCGGACTTATTTCCACGATTGATGAACCCCGGAGCGCATTTACGTGTCGGTCATAAATACTCGTAGTTTTGGCCGATTCTGGCTAGTTTCATGGACTATTACTCACTGTTTTGGGGCCGCGGAGTGATTTCCACGATTGACGAACCCCGGGGTGCGTTTACGTGTCGGTCATCAACACTCGCAGTTTTGGCCGATTCTGGCCTGTTTCATGGACTATTACTGATTGTTTTGGTGTCCCGGACTGATTTCCACGATTGACGAACCCCGGAGTGCGTTTACGTGTCGATCATAAACACTCCCAGTTTTGGTCGATTATGGCCAGTTTCATGGACTATTACTCACTGTTTTGGGGTCCGTGAGTGATTTCCATGACTGACGAATCCCGGGGTGCGTTTACGTGTCGGTCATCAACACCCGTAGTTTTGGCCGATTCTGGCTCGTTTCATGGACTATTATTCACTGTTTTTGGGTCCCGGAGTGATTTCCACGATTGACGAACCCCGAGGTGCGTTTACGTGTCTGTCGTCAACACTCACAACTCTGGCCAATTCTGACCCGTTTCGTGGACTATTACTCACCGTTTTGGGGTCCCGGACATATTTCCACGATTGATGAACCCCGGAGCGCGTTTACGTGTCGGTCATAAATACTCGCAGTTTTGGCCGATTCTGGCCAGTTTCTTGGACTATTACTCACTGTTTTGGGGTCCCGAAGTGATTTCCACGATTGTCGAACCCTGGGGTGCGTTTATGTGTTCGTCATAAACACTCGCAGTTATTGCGGATTCTGCCTCATTTCGTGGACTATTATTCACTGTTTTTGGGTCCCGGAGTGATTTCCATAATTGACGAACCCCGAGGTGCGTTTACATGTCCGTCGTCAACACTCACAACTTTGGCCAATTCTGACCCGTTTCGTGGACTATTACTCACCATTTTGGGGTCCCGAAGCGATTTCCATAGTTCTTGAACCCCAAGGTGCAATTACATGTCGGTCATTAACACCCGTAGTTTTGGCCGATTCTGGCCCGTTTCATGAACTATTACTCACTGTTTTTGGGGACCCGGACTAATTCCCACGATTGACGAACCCCGGGGTGCGTTTATGTGTCGGTCATAAACACTTGCAGTTTTGGCCGATTCTGGCCCGTTTCATGGACAATTTACTCACTGTTTCGGGGTCCCGGACTTATTTCCACGATTGATGAACCCCGGAGCGCATTTACGTGTCGGTCATAAATACTCGTAGTTTTGGCCGATTCTGGCTAGTTTCATGGACTATTACTCACTGTTTTGGGGCCGCGGAGTGATTTCCACGATTGACGAACCCCGGGGTGCGTTTACGTGTCGGTCATCAACACTCGCAGTTTTGGCCGATTCTGGCCTGTTTCATGGACTATTACTGATTGTTTTGGTGTCCCGGACTGATTTCCACGATTGACGAACCCCGGAGTGCGTTTACGTGTCGATCATAAACACTCGCAGTTTTGGTCGATTATGGCCAGTTTCATGGACTATTACTCACTGTTTTGGGGTCCGTGAGTGATTTCCATGACTGACGAATCCCGGGGTGCGTTTACGTGTCGGTCATCAACACCCGTAGTTTTGGCCGATTCTGGCTCGTTTCATGGACTATTATTCACTGTTTTTGGGTCCCGGAGTGATTTCCACGATTGACGAACCCCGAGGTGCGTTTACGTGTCCGTCGTCAACACTCACAACTCTGGCCAATTCTGACCCGTTTCGTGGACTATTACTCACCGTTTTGGGGTCCCGGACTTATTTCCACGATTGATGAACCCCGGAGCGCGTTTACGTGTCGGTCATAAATACTCGCAGTTTTGGCCGATTCTGGCCAGTTTCTTGGACTATTACTCACTGTTTTGGGGTCCCGAAGTGATTTCCACGATTGTCGAACCCTAGGGTGCGTTTATGTGTTCGTCATAAACACTCGCAGTTATTGCGGATTCTGCCTCTTTTCGTGGACTATTATTCACTGTTTTTGGGTCCCGGAGTGATTTCCATAATTGACGAACCCCGAGGTGCGTTTACATGTCCGTCGTCAACACTCACAACTTTGGCCAATTCTGACCCGTTTCGTGGACTATTACTCACCATTTTGGGGTCCCGAAGCGATTTCCATAGTTCTTGAACCCCAAGGTGCAATTACATGTCGGTCATTAACACCCGTAGTTTTGGCCGATTCTGGCCCGTTTCATGAACTATTACTCACTGTTTTTGGGGACCCGGACTAATTCCCACGATTGACGAACCCCGGGGTGCGTTTATGTGTCGGTCATAAACACTTGCAGTTTTGGCCGATTCTGGCCCGTTTCATGGACAATTTACTCACTGTTTCGGGGTCCCGGACTTATTTCCACGATTGATGAACCCCGGAGCGCATTTACGTGTCGGTCATAAATACTCGTAGTTTTGGCCGATTCTGGCTAGTTTCATGGACTATTACTCACTGTTTTGGGGCCGCGGAGTGATTTCCACGATTGACGAACCCCGGGGTGCGTTTACGTGTCGGTCATCAACACTCGCAGTTTTGGCCGATTCTGGCCTGTTTCATGGACTATTACTGATTGTTTTGGTGTCCCGGACTGATTTCCACGATTGACGAACCCCGGAGTGCGTTTACGTGTCGATCATAAACACTCGCAGTTTTGGTCGATTATGGCCAGTTTCATGGACTATTACTCACTGTTTTGGGGTCCGTGAGTGATTTCCATGACTGACGAATCCCGGGGTGCGTTTACGTGTCGGTCATCAACACCCGTAGTTTTGGCCGATTCTGGCTCGTTTCATGGACTATTATTCACTGTTTTTGGGTCCCGGAGTGATTTCCACGATTGACGAACCCCGAGGTGCGTTTACGTGTCCGTCGTCAACACTCACAACTCTGGCCAATTCTGACCCGTTTCGTGGACTATTACTCACCGTTTTGGGGTCCCGGACTTATTTCCACGATTGATGAACCCCGGAGCGCGTTTACGTGTCGGTCATAAATACTCGCAGTTTTGGCCGATTCTGGCCAGTTTCTTGGACTATTACTCACTGTTTTGGGGTCCCGAAGTGATTTCCACGATTGTCGAACCCTGGGGTGCGTTTATGTGTTCGTCATAAACACTCGCAGTTATTGCGGATTCTGCCTCATTTCGTGGACTATTATTCACTGTTTTTGGGTCCCGGAGTGATTTCCATAATTGACGAACCCCGAGGTGCGTTTACATGTCCGTCGTCAACACTCACAACTTTGGCCAATTCTGACCCGTTTCGTGGACTATTACTCACCATTTTGGGGTCCCGAAGCGATTTCCATAGTTCTTGAACCCCAAGGTGCAATTACATGTCGGTCATCAACACCCGTAGTTTTGGCCGATTCTGGCCCGTTTCATGAACTATTACTCACTGTTTTTGGGGACCCGGACTAATTCCCACGATTGACGAACCCCGGGGTGCGTTTATGTGTCGGTCATAAACACTTGCAGTTTTGGCCGATTCTGGCCCGTTTCATGGACAATTTACTCACTGTTTCGGGGTCCCGGACTTATTTCCACGATTGATGAACCCCGGAGCGCATTTACGTGTCGGTCATAAATACTCGTAGTTTTGGCCGATTCTGGCTAGTTTCATGGACTATTACTCACTGTTTTGGGGCCGCGGAGTGATTTCCACGATTGACGAACCCCGGGGTGCGTTTACGTGTCGGTCAGCAACACCCGTAGTTTTGGCCGATTATGGCCTGTTTCATGGACTATTACTGATTGTTTTGGTGTCCCGGACTGATTTCCACGATTGACGAACCCCGGGGTGCGTTTACGTGTCGATCATAAACACTCGCAGTTTTGGTCGATTATGGCCAGTTTCATGGACTATTACTCACTGTTTTGGGGTCCGTGAGTGATTTCCATGACTGACGAATCCCGGGGTGCGTTTACGTGTCGGTCATCAACACCCGTAGTTTTGGCCGATTCTGGCTCGTTTCATGGACTATTATTCACTGTTTTTGGGTCCCGGAGTGATTTCCACGATTGACGAACCCCGAGGTGCGTTTACGTGTCCGTCGCCAACACTCACAACTCTGGCCAATTCTGACCCGTTTCGTGGACTATTACTCACCGTTTTGGGGTCCCGGACTTATTTCCACGATTGATGAACCCCGGAGCGCGTTTACGTGTCGGTCATAAATACTCGCAGTTTTGGCCGATTCTGGCCAGTTTCTTGGACTATTACTCACTGTTTTGGGGTCCCGAAGTGATTTCCACGATTGTCGAACCCTGGGGTGCGTTTATGTGTTCGTCATAAACACTCGCAGTTATTGCGGATTCTGCCTCATTTCGTGGACTATTATTCACTGTTTTTGGGTCCCGGAGTGATTTCCATAATTGACGAACCCCGAGGTGCGTTTACATGTCCGTCGTCAACACTCACAACTTTGGCCAATTCTGACCCGTTTCGTGGACTATTACTCACCATTTTGGGGTCCCGAAGCGATTTCCATAGTTCTTGAACCCCAAGGTGCAATTACATGTCGGTCATCAACACCCATAGTTTTGGCCGATTCTGGCCCGTTTCATGAACTATTACTCACTGTTTTTGGGGACCCGGACTAATTCCCACGATTGACGAACCCCGGGGTGCGTTTATGTGTCGGTCATAAACACTTGCAGTTTTGGCCGATTCTGGCCCGTTTCATGGACAATTTACTCACTGTTTCGGGGTCCCGGACTTATTTCCACGATTGATGAACCCCGGAGCGCATTTACGTGTCGGTCATAAATACTCGTAGTTTTGGCCGATTCTGGCTAGTTTCATGGACTATTACTCACTGTTTTGGGGCCGCGGAGTGATTTCCACGATTGACGAACCCCGGGGTGCGTTTACGTGTCGATCATAAACACTCGCAGTTTTGGTCGATTATGGCCAGTTTCATGGACTATTACTCACTGTTCTGGGGTCCGTGAGTGATTTCCATGACTGACGAATCCCGGGGTGCGTTTACGTGTCGGTCATCAACACCCGTAGTTTTGGCCGATTCTGGCTCGTTTCATGGACTATTATTCACTGTTTTTGGGTCCCGGAGTGATTTCCACGATTGACGAACCCCGAGGTGCGTTTACGTGTCCGTCGCCAACACTCACAACTCTGGCCAATTCTGACCCGTTTCGTGGACTATTACTCACCGTTTTGGGGTCCCGGACTTATTTCCACGATTGATGAACCCCGGAGCGCGTTTACGTGTCGGTCATAAATACTCGCAGTTTTGGCCGATTCTGGCCAGTTTCTTGGACTATTACTCACTGTTTTGGGGTCCCGAAGTGATTTCCACGATTGTCGAACCCTGGGGTGCGTTTATGTGTTCGTCATAAACACTCGCAGTTATTGCGGATTCTGCCTCATTTCGTGGACTATTATTCACTGTTTTTGGGTCCCGGAGTGATTTCCATAATTGACGAACCCCGAGGTGCGTTTACATGTCCGTCGTCAACACTCACAACTTTGGCCAATTCTGACCCGTTTCGTGGACTATTACTCACCATTTTGGGGTCCCGAAGCGATTTCCATAGTTCTTGAACCCCAAGGTGCAATTACATGTCGATCATCAACACCCGTAGTTTTGGCCGATTCTGGCCCGTTTCATGAACTATTACTCACTGTTTTTGGGGACCCGGACTAATTCCCACGATTGACGAACCCCGGGGTGCGTTTATGTGTCGGTCATAAACACTTGCAGTTTTGGCCGATTCTGGCCCGTTTCATGGACAATTTACTCACTGTTTCGGGGTCCCGGACTTATTTCCACGATTGATGAACCCCGGAGCGCATTTACGTGTCGGTCATAAATACTCGTAGTTTTGGCCGATTCTGGCTAGTTTCATGGACTATTACTCACTGTTTTGGGGCCGCGGAGTGATTTCCACGATTGACGAACCCCGGGGTGCGTTTACGTGTCGGTCAGCAACACCCGTAGTTTTGGCCGATTATGGCCTGTTTCATGGACTATTACTGATTGTTTTGGTGTCCCGGACTGATTTCCACGATTGACGACCCCCGGGGTGCGTTTACGTGTCGATCATAAACACTCGCAGTTTTGGTCGATTATGGCCAGTTTCATGGACTATTACTCACTGTTTTGGGGTCCGTGAGTGATTTCCATGACTGACGAATCCCGGGGTGCGTTTACGTGTCGGTCATCAACACCCGTAGTTTTGGCCGATTCTGGCTCGTTTCATGGACTATTATTCACTGTTTTTGGGTCCCGGAGTGATTTCCACGATTGACGAACCCCGAGGTGCGTTTACGTGTCCGTCGTCAACACTCACAACTCTGGCCAATTCTGACCCGTTTCGTGGACTATTACTCACCGTTTTGGGGTCCCGGACTTATTTCCACGATTGATGAACCCCGGAGCGCGTTTACGTGTCGGTCATAAATACTCGCAGTTTTGGCCGATTCTGGCCAGTTTCTTGGACTATTACTCACTGTTTTGGGGTCCCGAAGTGATTTCCACGATTGTCGAACCCTGGGGTGCGTTTATGTGTTCGTCATAAACACTCGCAGTTATTGCGGATTCTGCCTCATTTCATGGACTATTATTCACTGTTTTTGGGTCCCGGAGTGATTTCCATAATTGACGAACCCCGAGGTGCGTTTACATGTCCGTCGTCAACACTCACAACTTTGGCCAATTCTGACCCGTTTCGTGGACTATTACTCACCATTTTGGGGTCCCGAAGCGATTTCCATAGTTCTTGAACCCCAAGGTGCAATTACATGTCGGTCATCAACACCCATAGTTTTGGCCGATTCTGGCCCGTTTCATGAACTATTACTCACTGTTTTTGGGGACCCGGACTAATTCCCACGATTGACGAACCCCGGGGTGCGTTTATGTGTCGGTCATAAACACTTGCAGTTTTGGCCGATTCTGGCCCGTTTCATGGACAATTTACTCACTGTTTCGGGGTCCCGGACTTATTTCCATGATTGATGAACCCCGGAGCGCATTTACGTGTCGGTCATAAATACTCGTAGTTTTGGCCGATTCTGGCTAGTTTCATGGACTATTACTCACTGTTTTGGGGCCGCGGAGTGATTTCCACGATTGACGAACCCCGGGGTGCGTTTACGTGTCGGTCAGCAACACCCGTAGTTTTGGCCGATTATGGCCTGTTTCATGGACTATTACTGATTGTTTTGGTGTCCCGGACTGATTTCCACGATTGACGAACCCCGTGGTGCGTTTACGTGTCGATCATAAACACTCGCAGTTTTGGTCGATTATGGCCAGTTTCATGGACTATTACTCACTGTTTTGGGGTCCGTGAGTGATTTCCATGACTGACGAATCCCGGGGTGCGTTTACGTGTCGGTCATCAACACCCGTAGTTTTGGCCGATTCTGGCTCGTTTCATGGACTATTATTCACTGTTTTTGGGTCCCGGAGTGATTTCCACGATTGACGAACCCCGAGGTGCGTTTACGTGTCCGTCGTCAACACTCACAACTCTGGCCAATTCTGACCCGTTTCGTGGACTATTACTCACCGTTTTGGGGTCCCGGACTTATTTCCACGATTGATGAACCCCGGAGCGCGTTTACGTGTCGGTCATAAATACTCGCAGTTTTGGCCGATTCTGGCCAGTTTCTTGGACTATTACTCACTGTTTTGGGGTCCCGAAGTGATTTCCACGATTGTCGAACCCTGGGGTGCGTTTATGTGTTCGTCATAAACACTCGCAGTTATTGCGGATTCTGCCTCATTTCGTGGACTATTATTCACTGTTTTTGGGTCCCGGAGTGATTTCCATAATTGACGAACCCCGAGGTGCGTTTACATGTCCGTCGTCAACACTCACAACTTTGGCCAATTCTGACCCGTTTCGTGGACTATTACTCACCATTTTGGGGTCCCGAAGCGATTTCCATAGTTCTTGAACCCCAAGGTGCAATTACATGTCGGTCATCAACACCCGTAGTTTTGGCCGATTCTGGCCCGTTTCATGAACTATTACTCACTGTTTTTGGGGACCCGGACTAATTCCCACGATTGACGAACCCCGGGGTGCGTTTATGTGTCGGTCATAAACACTTGCAGTTTTGGCCGATTCTGGCCCGTTTCATGGACAATTTACTCACTGTTTCGGGGTCCCGGACTTATTTCCACGATTGATGAACCCCGGAGCGCATTTACGTGTCGGTCATAAATACTCGTAGTTTTGGCCGATTCTGGCTAGTTTCATGGACTATTACTCACTGTTTTGGGGCCGCGGAGTGATTTCCACGATTGACGAACCCCGGGGTGCGTTTACGTGTCGGTCAGCAACACCCGTAGTTTTGGCCGATTATGGCCTGTTTCATGGACTATTACTGATTGTTTTGGTGTCCCGGACTGATTTCCACGATTGACGAACCCCGGGGTGCGTTTACGTGTCGATCATAAACACTCGCAGTTTTGGTCGATTATGGCCAGTTTCATGGACTATTACTCACTGTTTTGGGGTCCGTGAGTGATTTCCATGACTGACGAATCCCGGGGTGCGTTTACGTGTCGGTCATCAACACCCGTAGTTTTGGCCGATTCTGGCTCGTTTCATGGACTATTATTCACTGTTTTTGGGTCCCGGAGTGATTTCCACGATTGACGAACCCCGAGGTGCGTTTACGTGTCCGTCGTCAACACTCACAACTCTGGCCAATTCTGACCCGTTTCGTGGACTATTACTCACCGTTTTGGGGTCCCGGACTTATTTCCACGATTAATGAACCCCGGAGCGCGTTTACGTGTCGGTCATAAATACTCGCAGTTTTGGCCGATTCTGGCCAGTTTCTTGGACTATTACTCACTGTTTTGGGGTCCCGAAGTGATTTCCACGATTGTCGAACCCTGGGGTGCGTTTATGTGTTGGTCATAAACACTCGCAGTTATTGCGGATTCTGCCTCATTTCGTGGACTATTATTCACTGTTTTTGGGTCCCGGAGTGATTTCCATAATTGACGAACCCCGAGGTGCGTTTACATGTCCGTCGTCAACACTCACAACTTTGGCCAATTCTGACCCGTTTCGTGGACTATTACTCACCATTTTGGGGTCCCGAAGCGATTTCCATAGTTCTTGAACCCCAAGGTGCAATTACATGTCGGTCATCAACACCCGTAGTTTTGGCCGATTCTGGCCCGTTTCATGAACTATTACTCACTGTTTTTGGGGACCCGGACTAATTCCCACGATTGACGAACCCCGGGGTGCGTTTATGTGTCGGTCATAAACACTTGCAGTTTTGGCCGATTCTGGCCCGTTTCATGGACAATTTACTCACTGTTTCGGGGTCCCGGACTTATTTCCACGATTGATGAACCCCGGAGCGCATTTACGTGTCGGTCATAAATACTCGTAGTTTTGGCCGATTCTGGCTAGTTTCATGGACTATTACTCACTGTTTTGGGGCCGCGGAGTGATTTCCACGATTGACGAACCCCGGGGTGCGTTTACGTGTCGGTCAGCAACACCCGTAGTTTTGGCCGATTATGGCCTGTTTCATGGACTATTACTGATTGTTTTGGTGTCCCGGACTGATTTCCACGATTGACGAACCCCGGGGTGCGTTTACGTGTCGATCATAAACACTCGCAGTTTTGGTCGATTATGGCCAGTTTCATGGACTATTACTCACTGTTTTGGGGTCCGTGAGTGATTTCCATGACTGACGAATCCCGGGGTGCGTTTACGTGTCGGTCATCAACACCCGTAGTTTTGGCCGATTCTGGCTCGTTTCATTGACTATTATTCACTGTTTTTGGGTCCCGGAGTGATTTCCACGATTGACGAACCCCGAGGTGCGTTTACGTGTCCGTCGTCAACACTCACAACTCTGGCCAATTCTGACCCGTTTCGTGGACTATTACTCACCGTTTTGGGGTCCCGGACTTATTTCCACGATTGATGAACCCCGGAGCGCGTTTACGTGTCGGTCATAAATACTCGCAGTTTTGGCCGATTCTGGCCAGTTTCTTGGACTATTACTCACTGTTTTGGGGTCCCGAAGTGATTTCCACGATTGTCGAACCCTGGGGTGCGTTTATGTGTTGGTCATAAACACTCGCAGTTATTGCGGATTCTGCCTCATTTCGTGGACTATTATTCACTGTTTTTGGGTCCCGGAGTGATTTCCATAATTGACGAACCCCGAGGTGCGTTTACATGTCCGTCGTCAACACTCACAACTTTGGCCAATTCTGACCCGTTTCGTGGACTATTACTCACCATTTTGGGGTCCCGAAGCGATTTCCATAGTTCTTGAACCCCAAGGTGCAATTACATGTCGGTCATCAACACCCGTAGTTTTGGCCGATTCTGGCCCGTTTCATGAACTATTACTCACTGTTTTTGGGGACCCGGACTAATTCCCACGATTGACGAACCCCGGGGTGCGTTTATGTGTCGGTCATAAACACTTGCAGTTTTGGCCGATTCTGGCCCGTTTCATGGACAATTTACTCACTGTTTCGGGGTCCCGGACTTATTTCCACGATTGATGAACCCCGGAGCGCATTTACGTGTCGGTCATAAATACTCGTAGTTTTGGCCGATTCTGGCTAGTTTCATGGACTATTACTCACTGTTTTGGGGCCGCGGAGTGATTTCCACGATTGACGAACCCCGGGGTGCGTTTACGTGTCGGTCAGCAACACCCGCAGTTTTGGCCGATTATGGCCTGTTTCATGGACTATTACTGATTGTTTTGGTGTCCCGGACTGATTTCCACGATTGACGAACCCCGGGGTGCGTTTACGTGTCGATCATAAACACTCGCAGTTTTGGTCGATTATGGCCAGTTTCATGGACTATTACTCACTGTTTTGGGGTCCGTGAGTGATTTCCATGACTGACGAATCCCGGGGTGCGTTTACGTGTCGGTCATCAACACCCGTAGTTTTGGCCGATTCTGGCTCGTTTCATGGACTATTATTCACTGTTTTTGGGTCCCGGAGTGATTTCCACGATTGACGAACCCCGACGTGCGTTTACGTGTCCGTCGTCAACACTCACAACTCTGGCCAATTCTGACCCGTTTCGTGGACTATTACTCACCGTTTTGGGGTCCCGAACTTATTTCCACGATTGATGAACCCCGGAGCGCGTTTACGTGTCGGTCATAAATACTCGCAGTTTTGGCCGATTCTGGCCAGTTTCTTGGACTATTACTCACTGTTTTGGGGTCCCGAAGTGATTTCCACGATTGACGAACCCCGGGGTGCGTTTATGTGTTGGTCATAAACACTTGCAGTTATTGCGGATTCTGCCTCATTTCGTGGACTATTATTCACTGTTTTTGGGTCCCGGAGTGATTTCCATAATTGACGAACCCCGAGGTGCGTTTACATGTCCGTCGTCAACACTCACAACTTTGGCCAATTCTGACCCGTTTCGTGGACTATTACTCACCATTTTGGGGTCCCGAAGCGATTTCCATAGTTCTTGAACCCCAAGGTGCAATTACATGTCGGTCATCAACACCCGTAGTTTTGGCCGATTCTGGCCCGTTTCATGAACTATTACTCACTGTTTTGGGGACCCGGACTAATTCCCACGATTGACGAACCCCGGGGTGCGTTTATGTGTCGGTCATAAACACTTGCAGTTTTGGCCGATTCTGTTCCGTTTCGTGGACAATTACTCACTGTTTCGGGGTCCCGGACTTATTTCCACGATTGATGAACCCCGGAGCGCATTTACGTGTCGGTCATAAATACAAATAGTTTTGGCCGATTCTGGCTAGTTTCATGGACTATTACTCACTGTTTTGGGGCCGCGGAGTGATCTCCACGATTGACGAACCCCGGGGTGCGTTTACGTGTCGGTCATCAACACTCGCAGTTTTGGCCGATTCTGGCCTCTTTCATGGACTATTACTGATTGTTTTGGTGTCCCGGACTGATTTCCACGATTGACGAACCCCGGGGTGCGTTTACGTGTCGATCATAAACACTCGCAGTTTTGGTCGATTATGGCCAGTTTCATGGACTATTACTCACTGTTTTGGGGTCCGTGAGTGATTTCCATGACTGACGAATCCCGGGGTGCGTTTACGTGTCGGTCATCAACACCCGTAGTTTTGGCCGATTCTGGCTCGTTTCATGGACTATTATTCACTGTTTTTGGGTCCCGGAGTGATTTCCACGATTGACGAACCCCGAGGTGCGTTTACGTGTCCGTCGTCAACACTCACAACTCTGGCCAATTCTGACCCGTTTCGTGGACTATTACTCACCGTTTTGGGGTCCCGGACTTATTTCCACGATTAATGAACCCCGGAGCGCGTTTACGTGTCGGTCATAAATACTCGCAGTTTTGGCCGATTCTGGCCAGTTTCTTGGACTATTACTCACTGTTTTGGGGTCCCGAAGTGATTTCCACGATTGTCGAACCCTGGGGTGCGTTTATGTGTTGGTCATAAACACTCGCAGTTATTGCGGATTCTGCCTCATTTCGTGGACTATTATTCACTGTTTTTGGGTCCCGGAGTGATTTCCATAATTGACGAACCCCGAGGTGCGTTTACATGTCCGTCGTCAACACTCACAACTTTGGCCAATTCTGACCCGTTTCGTGGACTATTACTCACCATTTTGGGGTCCCGAAGCGATTTCCATAGTTCTTGAACCCCAAGGTGCAATTACATGTCGGTCATCAACACCCGTAGTTTTGGCCGATTCTGGCCCGTTTCATGAACTATTACTCACTGTTTTTGGGGACCCGGACTAATTCCCACGATTGACGAACCCCGGGGTGCGTTTATGTGTCGGTCATAAACACTTGCAGTTTTGGCCGATTCTGGCCCGTTTCATGGACAATTTACTCACTGTTTCGGGGTCCCGGACTTATTTCCACGATTGATGAACCCCGGAGCGCATTTACGTGTCGGTCATAAATACTCGTAGTTTTGGCCGATTCTGGCTAGTTTCATGGACTATTACTCACTGTTTTGGGGCCGCGGAGTGATTTCCACGATTGACGAACCCCGGGGTGCGTTTACGTGTCGGTCAGCAACACCCGTAGTTTTGGCCGATTATGGCCTGTTTCATGGACTATTACTGATTGTTTTGGTGTCCCGGACTGATTTCCACGATTGACGAACCCCGGGGTGCGTTTACGTGTCGATCATAAACACTCGCAGTTTTGGTCGATTATGGCCAGTTTCATGGACTATTACTCACTGTTTTGGGGTCCGTGAGTGATTTCCATGACTGACGAATCCCGGGGTGCGTTTACGTGTCGGTCATCAACACCCGTAGTTTTGGCCGATTCTGGCTCGTTTCATTGACTATTATTCACTGTTTTTGGGTCCCGGAGTGATTTCCACGATTGACGAACCCCGAGGTGCGTTTACGTGTCCGTCGTCAACACTCACAACTCTGGCCAATTCTGACCCGTTTCGTGGACTATTACTCACCGTTTTGGGGTCCCGGACTTATTTCCACGATTGATGAACCCCGGAGCGCGTTTACGTGTCGGTCATAAATACTCGCAGTTTTGGCCGATTCTGGCCAGTTTCTTGGACTATTACTCACTGTTTTGGGGTCCCGAAGTGATTTCCACGATTGTCGAACCCTGGGGTGCGTTTATGTGTTGGTCATAAACACTCGCAGTTATTGCGGATTCTGCCTCATTTCGTGGACTATTATTCACTGTTTTTGGGTCCCGGAGTGATTTCCATAATTGACGAACCCCGAGGTGCGTTTACATGTCCGTCGTCAACACTCACAACTTTGGCCAATTCTGACCCGTTTCGTGGACTATTACTCACCATTTTGGGGTCCCGAAGCGATTTCCATAGTTCTTGAACCCCAAGGTGCAATTACATGTCGGTCATCAACACCCGTAGTTTTGGCCGATTCTGGCCCGTTTCATGAACTATTACTCACTGTTTTTGGGGACCCGGACTAATTCCCACGATTGACGAACCCCGGGGTGCGTTTATGTGTCGGTCATAAACACTTGCAGTTTTGGCCGATTCTGGCCCGTTTCATGGACAATTTACTCACTGTTTCGGGGTCCCGGACTTATTTCCACGATTGATGAACCCCGGAGCGCATTTACGTGTCGGTCATAAATACTCGTAGTTTTGGCCGATTCTGGCTAGTTTCATGGACTATTACTCACTGTTTTGGGGCCGCGGAGTGATTTCCACGATTGACGAACCCCGGGGTGCGTTTACGTGTCGGTCAGCAACACCCGCAGTTTTGGCCGATTATGGCCTGTTTCATGGACTATTACTGATTGTTTTGGTGTCCCGGACTGATTTCCACGATTGACGAACCCCGGGGTGCGTTTACGTGTCGATCATAAACACTCGCAGTTTTGGTCGATTATGGCCAGTTTCATGGACTATTACTCACTGTTTTGGGGTCCGTGAGTGATTTCCATGACTGACGAATCCCGGGGTGCGTTTACGTGTCGGTCATCAACACCCGTAGTTTTGGCCGATTCTGGCTCGTTTCATGGACTATTATTCACTGTTTTTGGGTCCCGGAGTGATTTCCACGATTGACGAACCCCGACGTGCGTTTACGTGTCCGTCGTCAACACTCACAACTCTGGCCAATTCTGACCCGTTTCGTGGACTATTACTCACCGTTTTGGGGTCCCGAACTTATTTCCACGATTGATGAACCCCGGAGCGCGTTTACGTGTCGGTCATAAATACTCGCAGTTTTGGCCGATTCTGGCCAGTTTCTTGGACTATTACTCACTGTTTTGGGGTCCCGAAGTGATTTCCACGATTGACGAACCCCGGGGTGCGTTTATGTGTTGGTCATAAACACTTGCAGTTATTGCGGATTCTGCCTCATTTCGTGGACTATTATTCACTGTTTTTGGGTCCCGGAGTGATTTCCATAATTGACGAACCCCGAGGTGCGTTTACATGTCCGTCGTCAACACTCACAACTTTGGCCAATTCTGACCCGTTTCGTGGACTATTACTCACCATTTTGGGGTCCCGAAGCGATTTCCATAGTTCTTGAACCCCAAGGTGCAATTACATGTCGGTCATCAACACCCGTAGTTTTGGCCGATTCTGGCCCGTTTCATGAACTATTACTCACTGTTTTGGGGACCCGGACTAATTCCCACGATTGACGAACCCTGGGGTGCGTTTATGTGTCGGTCATAAACACTTGCAGTTTTGGCCGATTCTGTTCCGTTTCGTGGACAATTACTCACTGTTTCGGGGTCCCGGACTTATTTCCACGATTGATGAACCCCGGAGCGCATTTACGTGTCGGTCATAAATACAAATAGTTTTGGCCGATTCTGGCTAGTTTCATGGACTATTACTCACTGTTTTGGGGCCGCGGAGTGATCTCCACGATTGACGAACCCCGGGGTGCGTTTACGTGTCGGTCATCAACACTCGCAGTTTTGGCCGATTCTGGCCTCTTTCATGGACTATTACTGATTGTTTTGGTGTCCCGGACTGATTTCCACGATTGACGAACCCCGGGGTGCGTTTACGTGTCGATCATAAACACTCGCAGTTTTGGCCGATTATGGCCAGTTTCATGGACTATTACTCACTGTTTTGGGATCCATGAGTGATTTCCATGACTGACGAATCCCGGGGTGCGTTTACGTGTCGGTCATCAACACCCGCAGTTTTGGCCGATTCTGGCTCGTTTCGTGGACTATTATTCACTGTTTTTGGGTCCCGGAGTGATTTCCATGATTGACGAACCCCGAGGTGCGTTTACATGTCCGTCGTCAACACTCACAACTCTGGCCAATTCTGACCCGTTTCGTCGACTATTACTCACCGTTTTGGGGTCCCGAACTTATTTCCACGATTGATGAACCCCGGAGCGCGTTTACGTGTCGGTCATAAATACTCGCAGTTTTGGCTGATTCTGGCCAGTTTCATGGACTATTACTCACTGTTTTGGGATCCATGAGTGATTTCCACGATTGACGAACCCCGACGTGCGTTTACGTGTCCGTCGTCAACACTCACAACTCTGGCCGATTCTGACCCGTTTCGTGGACTATTACTCACCGTTTTGGGGTCCCGAACTTATTTCCACGATTGATGAACCCCGGAGCACGTTTACGTGTCGGTCATAAATACTCGCAGTTTTGGCCGATTCTGGCCAGTTTCTTGGACTATTACTCACTGTTTTGGGGTCCCGAAGTGATTTCCACGATTGACGAACCCCGGGGTGCGTTTTTGTGTTGGTCATAAACACTCGCAGTTATTGCGGATTCTGCCTCATTTCGTGGACTATTATTCACTGTTTTTGGGTCCCGGAGTGATTTCCATAATTGACGAACCCCGAGGTGCGTTTACATGTCCGTCGTCAAGACTCACAACTTTGGCCAATTCTGACCCGTTTCGTGGACTATTACTCACCATTTTGGGGTCCCGAAGCGATTTCCATAGTTCTTGAACCCCAAGGTGCAATTACATGTCGGTCATCAACACCCGTAGTTTTGGCCGATTCTGGCCCGTTTCATGAACTATTACTCACTGTTTTTGGGGACCCGGACTAATTCCCACGATTGACGAACCCCGGGGTGCGTTTATGTGTCGGTCATAAACACTTGCAGTTTTGGCCGATTCTGGCCCGTTTCCTGGACAATTTACTCACTGTTTCGGGGTCCCGGACTTATTTCCACGATTGATGAACCCCGGAGCGCATTTACGTGTCGGTCATAAATACTCGTAGTTTTGGCCGATTCTGGCTAGTTTCATGGACTATTACTCACTGTTTTGGGGCCGCGGAGTGATTTCCACGATTGACGAACCCCGGGGTGCGTTTACGTGTCGGTCAGCAACACCCGCAGTTTTGGCCGATTATGGCCTGTTTCATGGACTATTACTGATTGTTTTGGTGTCCCGGACTGATTTCCACGATTGACGAACCCCGGGGTGCGTTTACGTGTCGATCATAAACACTCGCAGTTTTGGTCGATTATGGCCAGTTTCATGGACTATTACTCACTGTTTTGGGGTCCGTGAGTGATTTCCATGACTGACGAATCCCGGGGTGCGTTTACGTGTCGGTCATCAACACCCGTAGTTTTGGCCGATTCTGGCTCGTTTCATGGACTATTATTCACTGTTTTTGGGTCCCGGAGTGATTTCCACGATTGACGAACCCCGACGTGCGTTTACGTGTCCGTCGTCAACACTCACAACTCTGGCCAATTCTGACCCGTTTCGTGGACTATTACTCACCGTTTTGGGGTCCCGAACTTATTTCCACGATTGATGAACCCCGGAGCGCGTTTACGTGTCGGTCATAAATACTCGCAGTTTTGGCCGATTCTGGCCAGTTTCTTGGACTATTACTCACTGTTTTGGGGTCCCGAAGTGATTTCCACGATTGACGAACCCCGGGGTGCGTTTATGTGTTGGTCATAAACACTTGCAGTTATTGCGGATTCTGCCTCATTTCGTGGACTATTATTCACTGTTTTTGGGTCCCGGAGTGATTTCCATAATTGACGAACCCCGAGGTGCGTTTACATGTCCGTCGTCAACACTCACAACTTTGGCCAATTCTGACCCGTTTCGTGGACTATTACTCACCATTTTGGGGTCCCGAAGCGATTTCCATAGTTCTTGAACCCCAAGGTGCAATTACATGTCGGTCATCAACACCCGTAGTTTTGGCCGATTCTGGCCCGTTTCATGAACTATTACTCACTGTTTTGGGGACCCGGACTAATTCCCACGATTGACGAACCCCGGGGTGCGTTTATGTGTCGGTCATAAACACTTGCAGTTTTGGCCGATTCTGTTCCGTTTCGTGGACAATTACTCACTGTTTCGGGGTCCCGGACTTATTTCCACGATTGATGAACCCCGGAGCGCATTTACGTGTCGGTCATAAATACAAATAGTTTTGGCCGATTCTGGCTAGTTTCATGGACTATTACTCACTGTTTTGGGGCCGCGGAGTGATCTCCACGATTGACGAACCCCGGGGTGCGTTTACGTGTCGGTCATCAACACTCGCAGTTTTGGCCGATTCTGGCCTCTTTCATGGACTATTACTGATTGTTTTGGTGTCCCGGACTGATTTCCACGATTGACGAACCCCGGGGTGCGTTTACGTGTCGATCATAAACACTCGCAGTTTTGGCCGATTATGGCCAGTTTCATGGACTATTACTCACTGTTTTGGGATCCATGAGTGATTTCCATGACTGACGAATCCCGGGGTGCGTTTACGTGTCGGTCATCAACACCCGCAGTTTTGGCCGATTCTGGCTCGTTTCGTGGACTATTATTCACTGTTTTTGGGTCCCGGAGTGATTTCCATGATTGACGAACCCCGAGGTGCGTTTACATGTCCGTCGTCAACACTCACAACTCTGGCCAATTCTGACCCGTTTCGTCGACTATTACTCACCGTTTTGGGGTCCCGAACTTATTTCCACGATTGATGAACCCCGGAGCGCGTTTACGTGTTGGTCATAAATACTCGCAGTTTTGGCTGATTCTGGCCAGTTTCATGGACTATTACTCACTGTTTTGGGATCCATGAGTGATTTCCACGATTGACGAACCCCGACGTGCGTTTACGTGTCCGTCGTCAACACTCACAACTCTGGCCGATTCTGACCCGTTTCGTGGACTATTACTCACCGTTTTGGGGTCCCGAACTTATTTCCACGATTGATGAACCCCGGAGCACGTTTACGTGTCGGTCATAAATACTCGCAGTTTTGGCCGATTCTGGCCAGTTTCTTGGACTATTACTCACTGTTTTGGGGTCCCGAAGTGATTTCCACGATTGACGAACCCCGGGGTGCGTTTTTGTGTTGGTCATAAACACTTGCAGTTATTGCGGATTCTGCCTCATTTCGTGGACTATTATTCACTGTTTTTGGGTCCCGGAGTGATTTCCATAATTGACGAACCCCGAGGTGCGTTTACATGTCCGTCGTCAACACTCACAACTTTGGCCAATTCTGACCCGTTTCGTGGACTATTACTCACCATTTTGGGGTCCCGAAGCGATTTCCATAGTTCTTGAACCCCAAGGTGCAATTACATGTCGGTCATCAACACCCGTAGTTTTGGCCGATTCTGGCCCGTTTCATGAACTATTACTCACTGTTTTGGGGACCCGGACTAATTCCCACGATTGACGAACCCCGGGGTGCGTTTATGTGTCGGTCATAAACACTTGCAGTTTTGGCCGATTCTGGCCCGTTTCGTGGACAATTACTCACTGTTTCGGGGTCCCGGACTTATTTCCACGATTGATGAACCCCGGAGCGCATTTACGTGTCGGTCATAAATACAAATAGTTTTGGCCGATTCTGGCTAGTTTCATGGACTATTACTCACTGTTTTGGGGCCGCGGAGTGATCTCCACGATTGACGAACCCCGGGGTGCGTTTACGTGTCGGTCATCAACACTCGCAGTTTTGGCCGATTCTGGCCTCTTTCATGGACTATTACTGATTGTTTTGGTGTCCCGGACTGATTTCCACGATTGACGAACCCCGGGGTGCGTTTACGTGTCGATCATAAACACTCGCAGTTTTGGCCGATTATGGCCAGTTTCATGGACTATTACTCACTGTTTTGGGATCCATGAGTGATTTCCATGACTGACGAATCCCGGGGTGCGTTTACGTGTCGGTCATCAACACCCGCAGTTTTGGCCGATTCTGGCTCGTTTCGTGGACTATTATTCACTGTTTTTGGGTCCCGGAGTGATTTCCATGATTGACGAACCCCGAGGTGCGTTTACATGTCCGTCGTCAACACTCACAACTCTGGCCAATTCTGACCCGTTTCGTCGACTATTACTCACCGTTTTGGGGTCCCGAACTTATTTCCACGATTGATGAACCCCGGAGCGCGTTTACGTGTCGGTCATAAATACTCGCAGTTTTGGCTGATTCTGGCCAGTTTCATGGACTATTACTCACTGTTTTGGGATCCATGAGTGATTTCCACGATTGACGAACCCCGACGTGCGTTTACGTGTCCGTCGTCAACACTCACAACTCTGGCCGATTCTGACCCGTTTCGTGGACTATTACTCACCGTTTTGGGGTCCCGAACTTATTTCCACGATTGATGAACCCCGGAGCACGTTTACGTGTCGGTCATAAATACTCGCAGTTTTGGCCGATTCTGGCCAGTTTCTTGGACTATTACTCACTGTTTTGGGGTCCCGAAGTGATTTCCACGATTGACGAACCCCGGGGTGCGTTTTTGTGTTGGTCATAAACACTTGCAGTTATTGCGGATTCTGCCTCATTTCGTGGACTATTATTCACTGTTTTTGGGTCCCGGAGTGATTTCCATAATTGACGAACCCCGAGGTGCGTTTACATGTCCGTCGTCAACACTCACAACTTTGGCCAATTCTGACCCGTTTCGTGGACTATTACTCACCATTTTGGGGTCCCGAAGCGATTTCCATAGTTCTTGAACCCCAAGGTGCAATTACATGTCGGTCATCAACACCCGTAGTTTTGGCCGATTCTGGCCCGTTTCATGAACTATTACTCACTGTTTTGGGGACCCGGACTAATTCCCACGATTGACGAACCCCGGGGTGCGTTTATGTGTCGGTCATAAACACTTGCAGTTTTGGCCGATTCTGGCCCGTTTCGTGGACAATTACTCACTGTTTCGGGGTCCCGGACTTATTTCCACGATTGATGAACCCCGGAGCGCATTTACGTGTCGGTCATAAATACAAATAGTTTTGGCCGATTCTGGCTAGTTTCATGGACTATTACTCACTGTTTTGGGGCCGCGGAGTGATCTCCACGATTGACGAACCCCGGGGTGCGTTTACGTGTCGGTCATCAACACTCGCAGTTTTGGCCGATTCTGGCCTCTTTCATGGACTATTACTGATTGTTTTGGTGTCCCGGACTGATTTCCACGATTGACGAACCCCGGGGTGCGTTTACGTGTCGATCATAAACACTCGCAGTTTTGGCCGATTATGGCCAGTTTCATGGACTATTACTCACTGTTTTGGGATCCATGAGTGATTTCCATGACTGACGAATCCCGGGGTGCGTTTACGTGTCGGTCATCAACACCCGCAGTTTTGGCCGATTCTGGCTCGTTTCGTGGACTATTATTCACTGTTTTTGGGTCCCGGAGTGATTTCCATGATTGACGAACCCCGAGGTGCGTTTACATGTCCGTCGTCAACACTCACAACTCTGGCCAATTCTGACCCGTTTCGTCGACTATTACTCACCGTTTTGGGGTCCCGAACTTATTTCCACGATTGATGAACCCCGGAGCGCGTTTACGTGTCGGTCATAAATACTCGCAGTTTTGGCTGATTCTGGCCAGTTTCATGGACTATTACTCACTGTTTTGGGATCCATGAGTGATTTCCACGATTGACGAACCCCGACGTGCGTTTACGTGTCCGTCGTCAACACTCACAACTCTGGCCGATTCTGACCCGTTTCGTGGACTATTACTCACCGTTTTGGGGTCCCGAACTTATTTCCACGATTGATGAACCCCGGAGCACGTTTACGTGTCGGTCATAAATACTCGCAGTTTTGGCCGATTCTGGCCAGTTTCTTGGACTATTACTCACTGTTTTGGGGTCCCGAAGTGATTTCCACGATTGACGAACCCCGGGGTGCGTTTTTGTGTTGGTCATAAACACTCGCAGTTATTGCGGATTCTGCCTCATTTCGTGGACTATTATTCACTGTTTTTGGGTCCCGGAGTGATTTCCATAATTGACGAACCCCGAGGTGCGTTTACATGTCCGTCGTCAACACTCACAACTTTGGCCAATTCTGACCCGTTTCGTGGACTATTACTCACCATTTTGGGGTCCCGAAGCGATTTCCATAGTTCTTGAACCCCAAGGTGCAATTACATGTCGGTCATCAACACCCGTAGTTTTGGCCGATTCTGGCCCGTTTCATGAACTATTACTCACTGTTTTGGGGACCCGGACTAATTCCCACGATTGACGAACCCCGGGGTGCGTTTATGTGTCGGTCATAAACACTTGCAGTTTTGGCCGATTCTGGCCCGTTTCGTGGACAATTACTCACTGTTTCGGGGTCCCGGACTTATTTCCACGATTGATGAACCCCGGAGCGCATTTACGTGTCGGTCATAAATACAAATAGTTTTGGCCGATTCTGGCTAGTTTCATGGACTATTACTCACTGTTTTGGGGCCGCGGAGTGATCTCCACGATTGACGAACCCCGGGGTGCGTTTACGTGTCGGTCATCAACACTCGCAGTTTTGGCCGATTCTGGCCTCTTTCATGGACTATTACTGATTGTTTTGGTGTCCCGGACTGATTTCCACGATTGACGAACCCCGGGGTGCGTTTACGTGTCGATCATAAACACTCGCAGTTTTGGCCGATTATGGCCAGTTTCATGGACTATTACTCACTGTTTTGGGATCCATGAGTGATTTCCATGACTGACGAATCCCGGGGTGCGTTTACGTGTCGGTCATCAACACCCGCAGTTTTGGCCGATTCTGGCTCGTTTCGTGGACTATTATTCACTGTTTTTGGGTCCCGGAGTGATTTCCATGATTGACGAACCCCGAGGTGCGTTTACATGTCCGTCGTCAACACTCACAACTCTGGCCAATTCTGACCCGTTTCGTCGACTATTACTCACCGTTTTGGGGTCCCGAACTTATTTCCACGATTGATGAACCCCGGAGCGCGTTTACGTGTCGGTCATAAATACTCGCAGTTTTGGCTGATTCTGGCCAGTTTCATGGACTATTACTCACTGTTTTGGGATCCATGAGTGATTTCCATGACTGACGAATCCCGGGGTGCGTTTACGTGTCGGTCATCAACACCCGCAGTTTTGGCCGATTCTGGCTCGTTTCATGGACTATTATTCACTGTTTTTGGGTCCCGGAGTGATTTCCACGATTGACGAACCCCGAGGTGCGTTTACATGTCCGTCGTCAACACTCACAACTCTGGCCAATTCTGACCCGTTTCGTGGACTATTACTCACCGTTTTGGGGTCCCGAACTTATTTCCACGATTGATGAACCCCGGAGCGCGTTTACGTGTCGGTCATAAATACTCGCAGTTTTGGCCGATTCTGGCCAGTTTCTTGGACTATTACTCACTGTTTTGGGGTCCCGAAGTGATTTCCACGATTGACGAACCCCGGGGTGCGTTTATGTGTTGGTCATAAACACTTGCAGTTATTGCGGATTCTGCCTCATTTCGTGGAATATTATTCACTGTTTTTGGGTCCCGGAGTGATTTCCATAATTGACGAACCCCGAGGTGCGTTTACATGTCCGTCGTCAACACTCACAACTTTGGCCAATTCTGACCCGTTTCGTGGACTATTACTCACCATTTTGGGGTCCCGAAGCGATTTCCATAGTTCTTGAACCCCAAGGTGCAATTACATGTCGGTCATCAACACCCGTAGTTTTGGCCGATTCTGGCCCGTTTCATGAACTATTACTCACTGTTTTGGGGACCCGGACTAATTCCCACGATTGACGAACCCCGGGGTGCGTTTATGTGTCGGTCATAAACACTTGCAGTTTTGGCCGATTCTGGCCCGTTTCATGGACAATTACTCACTGTTTCGGGGTCCCGGACTTATTTCCACGATTGATGAACCCCGGAGCGCATTTACGTGTCGGTCATAAATACAAATAGTTTTGGCCGATTCTGGCTAGTTTCATGGACTATTACTCACTGTTTTGGGGCCGCGGAGTGATCTCCACGATTGACGAACCCCGGGGTGCGTTTACGTGTCGGTCATCAACACTCGCAGTTTTGGCCGATTCTGGCCTCTTTCATGGACTATTACTGATTGTTTTGGTGTCCCGGACTGATTTCCACGATTGACGAACCCCGGGGTGCGTTTACGTGTCGATCATAAACACTCGCAGTTTTGGCCGATTATGGCTAGTTTCATGGACTATTACTCACTGTTTTGGGATCCATGAGTGATTTCCATGACTGACGAATCCCGGGGTGCGTTTACGTGTCGGTCATCAACACCCGCAGTTTTGGCCGATTCTGGCTCGTTTCGTGGACTATTATTCACTGTTTTTGGGTCCCGGAGTGATTTCCATGATTGACGAACCCCGAGGTGCGTTTACATGTCCGTCGTCAACACTCACAACTCTGGCCAATTCTGACCCGTTTCGTGGACTATTACTCACCGTTTTGGGGTCCCGAACTTATTTCCACGATTGATGAACCCCGGAGCGCGTTTACGTGTCGGTCATAAATACTCGCAGTTTTGGCTGATTCTGGCCAGTTTCTTGGACTATTACTCACTGTTTTGGGGGTCCCGAAGTGATTTCCACGATTGACGAACCCCGGGGTGCGTTTATGTGTTGGTCATAAACACTCGCAGTTATTGCGGATTCTGCCTCATTTCGTGGACTATTATTCACTGTTTTTGGGTCCCGGAGTGATTTCCATAATTGACGAACCCCGAGGTGCGTTTACATGTCCGTCGTCAACACTCACAACTTTGGCCAATTCTGACCCGTTTCGTGGACTATTACTCACCATTTTGGGGTCCCGAAGCGATTTCCATAGTTCTTGAACCCCAAGGTGCAATTACATGTCGGTCATCAACACCCGTAGTTTTGGCCGATTCTGGCCCGTTTCATGAACTATTACTCACTGTTTTGGCGACCCGGACTAATTCCCACGATTGACGAACCCCAGGGTGCGTTTATGTGTCGGTCATAAACACTTGCAGTTTTGGCCGATTCTGGCCCGTTTCGTGGACAATTACTCACTGTTTCGGGGTCCCGGACTTATTTCCACGATTGATGAACCCCGGAGCGCATTTACGTGTCGGTCATAAATACAAATAGTTTTGGCCGATTCTGGCTAGTTTCATGGACTATTACTCACTGTTTTGGGGCCGCGGAGTGATCTCCACGATTGACGAACCCCGGGGTGCGTTTACGTGTCGGTCATCAACACTCGCAGTTTTGGCCGATTATGGCCAGTTTCATGGACTATTACTCACTGTTTTGGGTTCCATGAGTGATTTCCATGACTGACGAATCCCGGGGTGCGTTTACGTGTCGGTCATCAACACCCGCAGTTTTGGCCGATTCTGGCTCGTTTCGTGGACTATTATTCACTGTTTTTGGGTCCCGGAGTGATTTCCATGATTGACGAACCCCGAGGTGCGTTTACATGTCCGTCGTCAACACTCACAACTCTGGCCAATTCTGACCCGTTTCGTGGACTATTACTCACCGTTTTGGGGTCCCGAACTTATTTCCACGATTGATGAACCCCGGAGCGCGTTTATGTGTCGGTCATAAATACTCGCAGTTTTGGCCGATTCTGGCCAGTTTCTTGGACTATTACTCACTGTTTTGGGGGTCCCGAAGTGATTTCCACGATTGACGAACCCCGGGGTGCGTTTATGTGTCGGTCATAAACACTTGCAGTTTTGGCCGATTCTGGCCCGTTTCGTGGACAATTACTCACTGTTTCGGGGTCCCGGACTTATTTCCACGATTGATGAACCCCGGAGCGCATTTACGTGTCGGTCATAAATACAAATAGTTTTGGCCGATTTTGGCTAGTTTCATGGACTATTACTCACTGTTTTGGGGCCGCGGAGTGATCTCCACGATTGACGAACCCCGGGGTGCGTTTACGTGTCGGTCATCAACACTCGCAGTTTTGGCCGATTCTGGCCTCTTTCATGGACTATTACTGATTGTTTTGGTGTCCCGGACTGATTTCCACGATTGACGAACCCCGGGGTGCGTTTACGTGTCGATCATAAACACTCGCAGTTTTGGCCGATTATGGCCAGTTTCATGGACTATTACTCGCTGTTTTGGGATCCATGAGTGATTTCCATGACTGACGAATCCCGGGGTGCGTTTACGTGTCGGTCATCAACACCCGCAGTTTTGGCCGATTCTGGCTCGTTTCGTGGACTATTATTCACTGTTTTTGGGTCCCGGAGTGATTTCCATGATTGACGAACCCCGAGGTGCGTTTACATGTCCGTCGTCAACACTCACAACTCTGGCCAATTCTGACCCGTTTCGTGGACTATTACTCACCGTTTTGGGGTCCCGAACTTATTTCCACGATTGATGAACCCCGGAGCGCGTTTACGTGTCGGTCATAAATACTCGCAGTTTTGGCTGATTCTGGCCAGTTTCTTGGACTATTACTCACTGTTTTGGGGGTCCCGAAGTGATTTCCACGATTGACGAACCCCGGGGTGCGTTTATGTGTTGGTCATAAACACTCGCAGTTATTGCGGATTCTGCCTCATTTCGTGGACTATTATTCACTGTTTTTGGGTCCCGGAGTGATTTCCATAATTGACGAACCCCGAGGTGCGTTTACATGTCCGTCGTCAACACTCACAACTTTGGCCAATTCTGACCCGTTTCGTGGACTATTACTCACCATTTTGGGGTCCCGAAGCGATTTCCATAGTTCTTGAACCCCAAGGTGCAATTACATGTCGGTCATCAACACCCGTAGTTTTGGCCGATTCTGGCCCGTTTCATGAACTATTACTCACTGTTTTGGCGACCCGGACTAATTCCCACGATTGACGAACCCCAGGGTGCGTTTATGTGTCGGTCATAAACACTTGCAGTTTTGGCCGATTCTGGCCCGTTTCGTGGACAATTACTCACTGTTTCGGGGTCCCGGACTTATTTCCACGATTGATGAACCCCGGAGCGCATTTACGTGTCGGTCATAAATACAAATAGTTTTGGCCGATTCTGGCTAGTTTCATGGACTATTACTCACTGTTTTGGGGCCGCGGAGTGATCTCCACGATTGACGAACCCCGGGGTGCGTTTACGTGTCGGTCATCAACACTCGCAGTTTTGGCCGATTATGGCCAGTTTCATGGACTATTACTCACTGTTTTGGGTTCCATGAGTGATTTCCATGACTGACGAATCCCGGGGTGCGTTTACGTGTCGGTCATCAACACCCGCAGTTTTGGCCGATTCTGGCTCGTTTCGTGGACTATTATTCACTGTTTTTGGGTCCCGGAGTGATTTCCATGATTGACGAACCCCGAGGTGCGTTTACATGTCCGTCGTCAACACTCACAACTCTGGCCAATTCTGACCCGTTTCGTGGACTATTACTCACCGTTTTGGGGTCCCGAACTTATTTCCACGATTGATGAACCCCGGAGCGCGTTTATGTGTCGGTCATAAATACTCGCAGTTTTGGCCGATTCTGGCCAGTTTCTTGGACTATTACTCACTGTTTTGGGGGTCCCGAAGTGATTTCCACGATTGACGAACCCCGGGGTGCGTTTATGTGTCGGTCATAAACACTTGCAGTTTTGGCCGATTCTGGCCCGTTTCGTGGACAATTACTCACTGTTTCGGGGTCCCGGACTTATTTCCACGATTGATGAACCCCGGAGCGCATTTACGTGTCGGTCATAAATACAAATAGTTTTGGCCGATTTTGGCTAGTTTCATGGACTATTACTCACTGTTTTGGGGCCGCGGAGTGATCTCCACGATTGACGAACCCCGGGGTGCGTTTACGTGTCGGTCATCAACACTCGCAGTTTTGGCCGATTCTGGCCTCTTTCATGGACTATTACTGATTGTTTTGGTGTCCCGGACTGATTTCCACGATTGACGAACCCCGGGGTGCGTTTACGTGTCGATCATAAACACTCGCAGTTTTGGCCGATTATGGCCAGTTTCATGGACTATTACTCGCTGTTTTGGGATCCATGAGTGATTTCCATGACTGACGAATCCCGGGGTGCGTTTACGTGTCGGTCATCAACACCCGCAGTTTTGGCCGATTCTGGCTCGTTTCGTGGACTATTATTCACTGTTTTTGGGTCCCGGAGTGATTTCCATGATTGACGAACCCCGAGGTGCGTTTACATGTCCGTCGTCAACACTCACAACTCTGGCCAATTCTGACCCGTTTCGTGGACTATTACTCACCGTTTTGGGGTCCCGAACTTATTTCCACGATTGATGAACCCCGGAGCGCGTTTACGTGTCGGTCATAAATACTCGCAGTTTTGGCCGATTCTGGCCAGTTTCTTGGACTATTACTCACTGTTTTGGGGGTCCCGAAGTGATTTCCACGATTGACGAACCCCGGGGTGCGTTTATGTGTTGGTCATAAACACTCGCAGTTATTGCGGATTCTGCCTCATTTCGTGGACTATTATTCACTGTTTTTGGGTCCCGGAGTGATTTCCATAATTGACGAACCCCGAGGTGCGTTTACATGTCCGTCGTCAACACTCACAACTTTGGCCAATTCTGACCCGTTTCGTGGACTATTACTCACCATTTTGGGGTCCCGAAGCGATTTCCATAGTTCTTGAACCCCAAGGTGCAATTACATGTCGGTCATCAACACCCGTAGTTTTGGCCGATTCTGGCCCGTTTCATGAACTATTACTCACTGTTTTTGGGGACCCGGACTAATTCCCACGATTGACGAACCCCGGGGTGCGTTTATGTGTCGGTCATAAACACTTGCAGTTTTGGCCGATTCTGGCCCGTTTCATGGACAATTTACTCACTGTTTCGGGGTCCCGGACTTATTTCCACGATTGATGAACCCCGGAGCGCATTTACGTGTCGGTCATAAATACTCGTAGTTTTGGCCGATTCTGGCTAGTTTCATGGACTATTACTCACTGTTTTGGGGCCGCGGAGTGATTTCCACGATTGACGAACCCCGGGGTGCGTTTACGTGTCGGTCAGCAACACCCGCAGTTTTGGCCGATTATGGCCTGTTTCATGGACTATTACTGATTGTTTTGGTGTCCCGGACTGATTTCCACGATTGACGAACCCCGGGGTGCGTTTACGTGTCGATCATAAACACTCGCAGTTTTGGTCGATTATGGCCAGTTTCATGGACTATTACTCACTGTTTTGGGGTCCGTGAGTGATTTCCATGACTGACGAATCCCGGGGTGCGTTTACGTGTCGGTCATCAACACCCGTAGTTTTGGCCGATTCTGGCTCGTTTCATGGACTATTATTCACTGTTTTTGGGTCCCGGAGTGATTTCCATGATTGACGAACGCCGAGGTGCGTTTACGTGTCCGTCGTCAACACTCACAACTCTGGCCAATTCTGACCCGTTTCGTGGACTATTACTCACCGTTTTGGGGTCCCGGACTTATTTCCACGATTGATGAACCCCGGAGCGCGTTTACGTGTCGGTCATAAATACTCGCAGTTTTGGCCGATTCTGGCCAGTTTCTTGGACTATTACTCACTGTTTTGGGGTCCCGAAGTGATTTCCACGATTGTCGAACCCTGGGGTGCGTTTATGTGTTGGTCATAAAACCTCGCAGTTATTGCGGATTAAGCCTCATTTCGTCGACTATTATTCACTGTTTTTGGGTCCCGGAGTGATTTCCATAATTGACGAACCCCGAGGTGCGTTTACATGTCCGTCGTCAACACTCACAACTTTAGCAAATTCTGACCCGTTTTGTGGACTATTACTCACCATTTTGGGGTCCCGAAGCGATTTCCATAGTTCTTGAACCCCAAGGTGCAATTACATGTCGGTCATCAACACCCGTAGTTTTGGCCGATTCTGGCCCGTTTCATGAACTATTACTCACTGTTTTTGGGACCCGGACTAATTCCCACGATTGACGAACCCCGGGGTGCGTTTATGTGTCGGTCATAAACACTTGCAGTTTTGGCCGATTCTGGCCCGTTTCGTGGACAATTACTCACTGTTTCGGGGTCCCGGACTTATTTCCACGATTGATGAACCCCGGAGCGCATTTACGTGTCGGTCATAAATACAAATAGTTTTGGCCGATTCTGGCTAGTTTCATGGACTATTACTCACTGTTTTGGGGCCGCGGAGTGATCTCCACGATTGACGAACCCCGGGGTGCGTTTACGTGTCGGTCATCAACACTCGCAGTTTTGGCCGATTCTGGCCTCTTTCATGGACTATTACTGATTGTTTTGGTGTCCCGGACTGATTTCCACGATTGACGAACCCCGGGGTGCGTTTACGTGTCGATCATAAACACTCGCAGTTTTGGCCGATTATGGCCAGTTTCATGGACTATTACTCACTGTTTTGGGATCCATGAGTGATTTCCATGACTGACGAATCCCGGGGTGCGTTTACGTGTCGGTCATCAACACCCGCAGTTTTGGCCGATTCTGGCTCGTTTCGTGGACTATTATTCACTGTTTTGGGGGTCCCGAAGTGATTTCCACGATTGACGAACCCCGGGGTGCGTTTATGTGTTGGTCATAAACACTCGCAGTTATTGCGGATTCTGCCTCATTTCGTGGACTATTATTCACTGTTTTTGGGTCCCGGAGTGATTTCCATGATTGACGAACCCCGAGGTGCGTTTACATGTCCGTCGTCAACACTCACAACTCTGGCCAATTCTGACCCGTTTCGTGGACTATTACTCACCGTTTTGGGGTCCCGAACTTATTTCCACGATTGATGAACCCCGGAGCGCGTTTACGTGTCGGTCATAAATACTCGCAGTTTTGGCCGATTCTGGCCAGTTTCTTGGACTATTACTCACTGTTTTGGGGGTCCCGAAGTGATTTCCACGATTGACGAACCCCGGGGTGCGTTTATGTGTTGGTCATAAACACTCGCAGTTATTGCGGATTCTGCCTCATTTCGTGGACTATTATTCACTGTTTTTGGGTCCCGGAGTGATTTCCATAATTGACGAACCCCGAGGTGCGTTTACATGTCCGTCGTCAACACTCACAACTTTGGCCAATTCTGACCCGTTTCGTGGACTATTACTCACCATTTTGGGGTCCCGAAGCGATTTCCATAGTTCTTGAACCCCAAGGTGCAATTACATGTCGGTCATCAACACCCGTAGTTTTGGCCGATTCTGGCCCGTTTCATGAACTATTACTCACTGTTTTTGGGGACCCGGACTAATTCCCACGATTGACGAACCCCGGGGTGCGTTTATGTGTCGGTCATAAACACTTGCAGTTTTGGCCGATTCTGGCCCGTTTCATGGACAATTTACTCACTGTTTCGGGGTCCCGGACTTATTTCCACGATTGATGAACCCCGGAGCGCATTTATGTGTCGGTCATAAATACTCGTAGTTTTGGCCGATTCTGGCTAGTTTCATGGACTATTACTCACTGTTTTGGGGCCGCGGAGTGATTTCCACGATTGACGAACCCCGGGGTGCGTTTACGTGTCGGTCAGCAACACCCGCAGTTTTGGCCGATTATGGCCTGTTTCATGGACTATTACTGATTGTTTTGGTGTCCCGGACTGATTTCCACGATTGACGAACCCCGGGGTGCGTTTACGTGTCGATCATAAACACTCGCAGTTTTGGTCGATTATGGCCAGTTTCATGGACTATTACTCACTGTTTTGGGGTCCGTGAGTGATTTCCATGACTGACGAATCCCGGGGTGCGTTTACGTGTCGGTCATCAACACCCGTAGTTTTGGCCGATTCTGGCTCGTTTCATGGACTATTATTCACTGTTTTTGGGTCCCGGAGTGATTTCCATGATTGACGAACGCCGAGGTGCGTTTACGTGTCCGTCGTCAACACTCACAACTCTGGCCAATTCTGACCCGTTTCGTGGACTATTACTCACCGTTTTGGGGTCCCGGACTTATTTCCACGATTGATGAACCCCGGAGCGCGTTTACGTGTCGGTCATAAATACTCGCAGTTTTGGCCGATTCTGGCCAGTTTCTTGGACTATTACTCACTGTTTTGGGGTCCCGAAGTGATTTCCACGATTGTCGAACCCTGGGGTGCGTTTATGTGTTGGTCATAAAACCTCGCAGTTATTGCGGATTCAGCCTCATTTCGTCGACTATTATTCACTGTTTTTGGGTCCCGGAGTGATTTCCATAATTGACGAACCCCGAGGTGCGTTTACATGTCCGTCGTCAACACTCACAACTCTGGCCAATTCTGACCCGTTTTGTGGACTATTACTCACCATTTTGGGGTCCCGAAGCGATTTCCATAGTTCTTGAACCCCAAGGTGCAATTACATGTCGGTCATCAACACCCGTAGTTTTGGCCGATTCTGGCCCGTTTCATGAACTATTACTCACTGTTTTTGGGACCCGGACTAATTCCCACGATTGACGAACCCCGGGGTGCGTTTATGTGTCGGTCATAAACACTTGCAGTTTTGGCCGATTCTGGCCCGTTTCGTGGACAATTACTCACTGTTTCGGGGTCCCGGACTTATTTCCACGATTGATGAACCCCGGAGCGCATTTACGTGTCGGTCATAAATACAAATAGTTTTGGCCGATTCTGGCTAGTTTCATGGACTATTACTCACTGTTTTGGGGCCGCGGAGTGATCTCCACGATTGACGAACCCCGGGGTGCGTTTACGTGTCGGTCATCAACACTCGCAGTTTTGGCCGATTCTGGCCTCTTTCATGGACTATTACTGATTGTTTTGGTGTCCCGGACTGATTTCCACGATTGACGAACCCCGGGGTGCGTTTACGTGTCGATCATAAACACTCGCAGTTTTGGCCGATTATGGCCAGTTTCATGGACTATTACTCACTGTTTTGGGATCCATGAGTGATTTCCATGACTGACGAATCCCGGGGTGCGTTTACGTGTCGGTCATCAACACCCGCAGTTTTGGCCGATTCTGGCTCGTTTCGTGGACTATTATTCACTGTTTTGGGGGTCCCGAAGTGATTTCCACGATTGACGAACCCCGGGGTGCGTTTATGTGTTGGTCATAAACACTCGCAGTTATTGCGGATTCTGCCTCATTTCGTGGACTATTATTCACTGTTTTTGGGTCCCGGAGTGATTTCCATGATTGACGAACCCCGAGGTGCGTTTACATGTCCGTCGTCAACACTCACAACTCTGGCCAATTCTGACCCGTTTCGTGGACTATTACTCACCGTTTTGGGGTCCCGAACTTATTTCCACGATTGATGAACCCCGGAGCGCGTTTACGTGTCGGTCATAAATACTCGCAGTTTTGGCCGATTCTGGCCAGTTTCTTGGACTATTACTCACTGTTTTGGGGGTCCCGAAGTGATTTCCACGATTGACGAACCCCGGGGTGCGTTTATGTGTTGGTCATAAACACTCGCAGTTATTGCGGATTCTGCCTCCTTTCGTGGACTATTATTCACTGTTTTTGGGTCCCGGAGTGATTTCCATAATTGACGAACCCCGAGGTGCGTTTACATGTCCGTCGTCAACACTCACAACTTTGGCCAATTCTGACCCGTTTCGTGGACTATTACTCACCATTTTGGGGTCCCGAAGCGATTTCCATAGTTCTTGAACCCCAAGGTGCAATTACATGTCGGTCATCAACACCCGTAGTTTTGGCCGATTCTGGCCCGTTTCATGAACTATTACTCACTGTTTTTGGGGACCCGGACTAATTCCCACGATTGACGAACCCCGGGGTGCGTTTATGTGTCGGTCATAAACACTTGCAGTTTTGGCCGATTCTGGCCCGTTTCATGGACAATTTACTCACTGTTTCGGGGTCCCGGACTTATTTCCACGATTGATGAACCCCGGAGCGCATTTATGTGTCGGTCATAAATACTCGTAGTTTTGGCCGATTCTGGCTAGTTTCATGGACTATTACTCACTGTTTTGGGGCCGCGGAGTGATTTCCACGATTGACGAACCCCGGGGTGCGTTTACGTGTCGGTCAGCAACACCCGCAGTTTTGGCCGATTATGGCCTGTTTCATGGACTATTACTGATTGTTTTGGTGTCCCGGACTGATTTCCACGATTGACGAACCCCGGGGTGCGTTTACGTGTCGATCATAAACACTCGCAGTTTTGGTCGATTATGGCCAGTTTCATGGACTATTACTCACTGTTTTGGGGTCCGTGAGTGATTTCCATGACTGACGAATCCCGGGGTGCGTTTACGTGTCGGTCATCAACACCCGTAGTTTTGGCCGATTCTGGCTCGTTTCATGGACTATTATTCACTGTTTTTGGGTCCCGGAGTGATTTCCATGATTGACGAACGCCGAGGTGCGTTTACGTGTCCGTCGTCAACACTCACAACTCTGGCCAATTCTGACCCGTTTCGTGGACTATTACTCACCGTTTTGGGGTCCCGGACTTATTTCCACGATTGATGAACCCCGGAGCGCGTTTACGTGTCGGTCATAAATACTCGCAGTTTTGGCCGATTCTGGCCAGTTTCTTGGACTATTACTCACTGTTTTGGGGTCCCGAAGTGATTTCCACGATTGTCGAACCCTGGGGTGCGTTTATGTGTTGGTCATAAAACCTCGCAGTTATTGCGGATTCAGCCTCATTTCGTCGACTATTATTCACTGTTTTTGGGTCCCGGAGTGATTTCCATAATTGACGAACCCCGAGGTGCGTTTACATGTCCGTCGTCAACACTCACAACTCTGGCCAATTCTGACCCGTTTTGTGGACTATTACTCACCATTTTGGGGTCCCGAAGCGATTTCCATAGTTCTTGAACCCCAAGGTGCAATTACATGTCGGTCATCAACACCCGTAGTTTTGGCCGATTCTGGCCCGTTTCATGAACTATTACTCACTGTTTTTGGGACCCGGACTAATTCCCACGATTGACGAACCCCGGGGTGCGTTTATGTGTCGGTCATAAACACTTGCAGTTTTGGCCGATTCTGGCCCGTTTCGTGGACAATTACTCACTGTTTCGGGGTCCCGGACTTATTTCCACGATTGATGAACCCCGGAGCGCATTTACGTGTCGGTCATAAATACAAATAGTTTTGGCCGATTCTGGCTAGTTTCATGGACTATTACTCACTGTTTTGGGGCCGCGGAGTGATCTCCACGATTGACGAACCCCGGGGTGCGTTTACGTGTCGGTCATCAACACTCGCAGTTTTGGCCGATTCTGGCCTCTTTCATGGACTATTACTGATTGTTTTGGTGTCCCGGACTGATTTCCACGATTGACGAACCCCGGGGTGCGTTTACGTGTCGATCATAAACACTCGCAGTTTTGGCCGATTATGGCCAGTTTCATGGACTATTACTCACTGTTTTGGGATCCATGAGTGATTTCCATGACTGACGAATCCCGGGGTGCGTTTACGTGTCGGTCATCAACACCCGCAGTTTTGGCCGATTCTGGCTCGTTTCGTGGACTATTATTCACTGTTTTGGGGGTCCCGAAGTGATTTCCACGATTGACGAACCCCGGGGTGCGTTTATGTGTTGGTCATAAACACTCGCAGTTATTGCGGATTCTGCCTCATTTCGTGGACTATTATTCACTGTTTTTGGGTCCCGGAGTGATTTCCATGATTGACGAACCCCGAGGTGCGTTTACATGTCCGTCGTCAACACTCACAACTCTGGCCAATTCTGACCCGTTTCGTGGACTATTACTCACCGTTTTGGGGTCCCGAACTTATTTCCACGATTGATGAACCCCGGAGCGCGTTTACGTGTCGGTCATAAATACTCGCAGTTTTGGCCGATTCTGGCCAGTTTCTTGGACTATTACTCACTGTTTTGGGGGTCCCGAAGTGATTTCCACGATTGACGAACCCCGGGGTGCGTTTATGTGTTGGTCATAAACACTCGCAGTTATTGCGGATTCTGCCTCATTTCGTGGACTATTATTCACTGTTTTTGGGTCCCGGAGTGATTTCCATAATTGACGAACCCCGAGGTGCGTTTACATGTCCGTCGTCAACACTCACAACTTTGGCCAATTCTGACCCGTTTCGTGGACTATTACTCACCATTTTGGGGTCCCGAAGCGATTTCCATAGTTCTTGAACCCCAAGGTGCAATTACATGTCGGTCATCAACACCCGTAGTTTTGGCCGATTCTGGCCCGTTTCATGAACTATTACTCACTGTTTTTGGGGACCCGGACTAATTCCCACGATTGACGAACCCCGGGGTGCGTTTATGTGTCGGTCATAAACACTTGCAGTTTTGGCCGATTCTGGCCCGTTTCATGGACAATTTACTCACTGTTTCGGGGTCCCGGACTTATTTCCACGATTGATGAACCCCGGAGCGCATTTATGTGTCGGTCATAAATACTCGTAGTTTTGGCCGATTCTGGCTAGTTTCATGGACTATTACTCACTGTTTTGGGGCCGCGGAGTGATTTCCACGATTGACGAACCCCGGGGTGCGTTTACGTGTCGGTCAGCAACACCCGCAGTTTTGGCCGATTATGGCCTGTTTCATGGACTATTACTGATTGTTTTGGTGTCCCGGACTGATTTCCACGATTGACGAACCCCGGGGTGCGTTTACGTGTCGATCATAAACACTCGCAGTTTTGGTCGATTATGGCCAGTTTCATGGACTATTACTCACTGTTTTGGGGTCCGTGAGTGATTTCCATGACTGACGAATCCCGGGGTGCGTTTACGTGTCGGTCATCAACACCCGTAGTTTTGGCCGATTCTGGCTCGTTTCATGGACTATTATTCACTGTTTTTGGGTCCCGGAGTGATTTCCATGATTGACGAACGCCGAGGTGCGTTTACGTGTCCGTCGTCAACACTCACAACTCTGGCCAATTCTGACCCGTTTCGTGGACTATTACTCACCGTTTTGGGGTCCCGGACTTATTTCCACGATTGATGAACCCCGGAGCGCGTTTACGTGTCGGTCATAAATACTCGCAGTTTTGGCCGATTCTGGCCAGTTTCTTGGACTATTACTCACTGTTTTGGGGTCCCGAAGTGATTTCCACGATTGTCGAACCCTGGGGTGCGTTTATGTGTTGGTCATAAAACCTCGCAGTTATTGCGGATTCAGCCTCATTTCGTCGACTATTATTCACTGTTTTTGGGTCCCGGAGTGATTTCCATAATTGACGAACCCCGAGGTGCGTTTACATGTCCGTCGTCAACACTCACAACTCTGGCCAATTCTGACCCGTTTTGTGGACTATTACTCACCATTTTGGGGTCCCGAAGCGATTTCCATAGTTCTTGAACCCCAAGGTGCAATTACATGTCGGTCATCAACACCCGTAGTTTTGGCCGATTCTGGCCCGTTTCATGAACTATTACTCACTGTTTTTGGGACCCGGACTAATTCCCACGATTGACGAACCCCGGGGTGCGTTTATGTGTCGGTCATAAACACTTGCAGTTTTGGCCGATTCTGGCCCGTTTCGTGGACAATTACTCACTGTTTCGGGGTCCCGGACTTATTTCCACGATTGATGAACCCCGGAGCGCATTTACGTGTCGGTCATAAATACAAATAGTTTTGGCCGATTCTGGCTAGTTTCATGGACTATTACTCACTGTTTTGGGGCCGCGGAGTGATCTCCACGATTGACGAACCCCGGGGTGCGTTTACGTGTCGGTCATCAACACTCGCAGTTTTGGCCGATTCTGGCCTCTTTCATGGACTATTACTGATTGTTTTGGTGTCCCGGACTGATTTCCACGATTGACGAACCCCGGGGTGCGTTTACGTGTCGATCATAAACACTCGCAGTTTTGGCCGATTATGGCCAGTTTCATGGACTATTACTCACTGTTTTGGGATCCATGAGTGATTTCCATGACTGACGAATCCCGGGGTGCGTTTACGTGTCGGTCATCAACACCCGCAGTTTTGGCCGATTCTGGCTCGTTTCGTGGACTATTATTCACTGTTTTGGGGGTCCCGAAGTGATTTCCACGATTGACGAACCCCGGGGTGCGTTTATGTGTTGGTCATAAACACTCGCAGTTATTGCGGATTCTGCCTCATTTCGTGGACTATTATTCACTGTTTTTGGGTCCCGGAGTGATTTCCATGATTGACGAACCCCGAGGTGCGTTTACATGTCCGTCGTCAACACTCACAACTCTGGCCAATTCTGACCCGTTTCGTGGACTATTACTCACCGTTTTGGGGTCCCGAACTTATTTCCACGATTGATGAACCCCGGAGCGCGTTTACGTGTCGGTCATAAATACTCGCAGTTTTGGCCGATTCTGGCCAGTTTCTTGGACTATTACTCACTGTTTTGGGGGTCCCGAAGTGATTTCCACGATTGACGAACCCCGGGGTGCGTTTATGTGTTGGTCATAAACACTCGCAGTTATTGCGGATTCTGCCTCATTTCGTGGACTATTATTCACTGTTTTTGGGTCCCGGAGTGATTTCCATAATTGACGAACCCCGAGGTGCGTTTACATGTCCGTCGTCAACACTCACAACTTTGGCCAATTCTGACCCGTTTCGTGGACTATTACTCACCATTTTGGGGTCCCGAAGCGATTTCCATAGTTCTTGAACCCCAAGGTGCAATTACATGTCGGTCATCAACACCCGTAGTTTTGGCCGATTCTGGCCCGTTTCATGAACTATTACTCACTGTTTTTGGGGACCCGGACTAATTCCCACGATTGACGAACCCCGGGGTGCGTTTATGTGTCGGTCATAAACACTTGCAGTTTTGGCCGATTCTGGCCCGTTTCATGGACAATTTACTCACTGTTTCGGGGTCCCGGACTTATTTCCACGATTGATGAACCCCGGAGCGCATTTATGTGTCGGTCATAAATACTCGTAGTTTTGGCCGATTCTGGCTAGTTTCATGGACTATTACTCACTGTTTTGGGGCCGCGGAGTGATTTCCACGATTGACGAACCCCGGGGTGCGTTTACGTGTCGGTCAGCAACACCCGCAGTTTTGGCCGATTATGGCCTGTTTCATGGACTATTACTGATTGTTTTGGTGTCCCGGACTGATTTCCACGATTGACGAACCCCGGGGTGCGTTTACGTGTCGATCATAAACACTCGCAGTTTTGGTCGATTATGGCCAGTTTCATGGACTATTACTCACTGTTTTGGGGTCCGTGAGTGATTTCCATGACTGACGAATCCCGGGGTGCGTTTACGTGTCGGTCATCAACACCCGTAGTTTTGGCCGATTCTGGCTCGTTTCATGGACTATTATTCACTGTTTTTGGGTCCCGGAGTGATTTCCATGATTGACGAACGCCGAGGTGCGTTTACGTGTCCGTCGTCAACACTCACAACTCTGGCCAATTCTGACCCGTTTCGTGGACTATTACTCACCGTTTTGGGGTCCCGGACTTATTTCCACGATTGATGAACCCCGGAGCGCGTTTACGTGTCGGTCATAAATACTCGCAGTTTTGGCCGATTCTGGCCAGTTTCTTGGACTATTACTCACTGTTTTGGGGTCCCGAAGTGATTTCCACGATTGTCGAACCCTGGGGTGCGTTTATGTGTTGGTCATAAAACCTCGCAGTTATTGCGGATTCAGCCTCATTTCGTCGACTATTATTCACTGTTTTTGGGTTCCGGAGTGATTTCCATAATTGACGAACCCCGAGGTGCGTTTACATGTCCGTCGTCAACACTCACAACTCTGGCCAATTCTGACCCGTTTTGTGGACTATTACTCACCATTTTGGGGTCCCGAAGCGATTTCCATAGTTCTTGAACCCCAAGGTGCAATTACATGTCGGTCATCAACACCCGTAGTTTTGGCCGATTCTGGCCCGTTTCATGAACTATTACTCACTGTTTTTGGGACCCGGACTAATTCCCACGATTGACGAACCCCGGGGTGCGTTTATGTGTCGGTCATAAACACTTGCAGTTTTGGCCGATTCTGGCCCGTTTCGTGGACAATTACTCACTGTTTCGGGGTCCCGGACTTATTTCCACGATTGATGAACCCCGGAGCGCATTTACGTGTCGGTCATAAATACAAATAGTTTTGGCCGATTCTGGCTAGTTTCATGGACTATTACTCACTGTTTTGGGGCCGCGGAGTGATCTCCACGATTGACGAACCCCGGGGTGCGTTTACGTGTCGGTCATCAACACTCGCAGTTTTGGCCGATTCTGGCCTCTTTCATGGACTATTACTGATTGTTTTGGTGTCCCGGACTGATTTCCACGATTGACGAACCCCGGGGTGCGTTTACGTGTCGATCATAAACACTCGCAGTTTTGGCCGATTATGGCCAGTTTCATGGACTATTACTCACTGTTTTGGGATCCATGAGTGATTTCCATGACTGACGAATCCCGGGGTGCGTTTACGTGTCGGTCATCAACACCCGCAGTTTTGGCCGATTCTGGCTCGTTTCGTGGACTATTATTCACTGTTTTTGGGTCCCGGAGTGATTTCCATGATTGACGAACCCCGAGGTGCGTTTACATGTCCGTCGTCAACACTCACAACTCTGGCCAATTCTGACCCGTTTCGTGGACTATTACTCACCGTTTTGGGGTCCCGAACTTATTTCCACGATTGATGAACCCCGGAGCGCGTTTACGTGTCGGTCATAAATACTCGCAGTTTTGGCCGATTCTGGCCAGTTTCTTGGACTATTACTCACTGTTTTGGGGGTCCCGAAGTGATTTCCACGATTGACGAACCCCGGGGTGCGTTTATGTGTTGGTCATAAACACTCGCAGTTATTGCGGATTCTGCCTCATTTCGTGGACTATTATTCACTGTTTTTGGGTCCCGGAGTGATTTCCATAATTGACGAACCCCGAGGTGCGTTTACATGTCCGTCGTCAACACTCACAACTTTGGCCAATTCTGACCCGTTTCGTGGACTATTACTCACCATTTTGGGGTCCCGAAGCGATTTCCATAGTTCTTGAACCCCAAGGTGCAATTACATGTCGGTCATCAACACCCGTAGTTTTGGCCGATTCTGGCCCGTTTCATGAACTATTACTCACTGTTTTTGGGGACCCGGACTAATTCCCACGATTGACGAACCCCGGGGTGCGTTTATGTGTCGGTCATAAACACTTGCAGTTTTGGCCGATTCTGGCCCGTTTCATGGACAATTTACTCACTGTTTCGGGGTCCCGGACTTATTTCCACGATTGATGAACCCCGGAGCGCATTTACGTGTCGGTCATAAATACTCGTAGTTTTGGCCGATTCTGGCTAGTTTCATGGACTATTACTCACTGTTTTGGGGCCGCGGAGTGATTTCCACGATTGACGAACCCCGGGGTGCGTTTACGTGTCGGTCAGCAACACCCGCAGTTTTGGCCGATTATGGCCTGTTTCATGGACTATTACTGATTGTTTTGGTGTCCCGGACTGATTTCCACGATTGACGAACCCCGGGGTGCGTTTACGTGTCGATCATAAACACTCGCAGTTTTGGTCGATTATGGCCAGTTTCATGGACTATTACTCACTGTTTTGGGGTCCGTGAGTGATTTCCATGACTGACGAATCCCGGGGTGCGTTTACGTGTCGGTCATCAACACCCGTAGTTTTGGCCGATTCTGGCTCGTTTCATGGACTATTATTCACTGTTTTTGGGTCCCGGAGTGATTTCCACGATTGACGAACCCCGAGGTGCGTTTACGTGTCCGTCGTCAACACTCACAACTCTGGCCAATTCTGACCCGTTTCGTGGACTATTACTCACCGTTTTGGGGTCCCGGACTTATTTCCACGATTGATGAACCCCGGAGCGCGTTTACGTGTCGGTCATAAATACTCGCAGTTTTGGCCGATTCTGGCCAGTTTCTTGGACTATTACTCACTGTTTTGGGGTCCCGAAGTGATTTCCACGATTGTCGAACCCTGGGGTGCGTTTATGTGTTGGTCATAAAACCTCGCAGTTATTGCGGATTCAGCCTCATTTCGTCGACTATTATTCACTGTTTTTGGGTCCCGGAGTGATTTCCATAATTGACGAACCCCGAGGTGCGTTTACATGTCCGTCGTCAACACTCACAACTTTAGCAAATTCTGACCCGTTTTGTGGACTATTACTCACCATTTTGGGGTCCCGAAGCGATTTGCATAGTTCTTGAACCCCAAGGTGCAATTACATGTCGGTCATCAACACCCGTAGTTTTGGCCGATTCTGGCCCGTTTCATGAACTATTACTCACTGTTTTGGGGACCCGGACTAATTCCCACTATTGACGAACCCCGGGGTGCGTTTATGTGTCGGTCATAAACACTTGCAGTTTTGGCCGATTCTGGCCCGTTTCGTGGACAATTACTCACTGTTTCGGGGTCCCGGACTTATTTCCACGATTGATGAACCCCGGAGCGCATTTACGTGTCGGTCATAAATACAAATAGTTTTGGCCGATTCTGGCTAGTTTCATGGACTATTACTCACTGTTTTGGGGCCGCGGAGTGATCTCCACGATTGACGAACCCCGGGGTGCGTTTACGTGTCGGTCATCAACACTCGCAGTTTTGGCCGATTCTGGCCTCTTTCATGGACTATTACTGATTGTTTTGGTGTCCCGGACTGATTTCCACGATTGACGAACCCCGGGGTGCGTTTACGTGTCGATCATAAACACTCGCAGTTTTGGCCGATTATGGCCAGTTTCATGGACTATTACTCACTGTTTTGGGATCCATGAGTGATTTCCATGACTGACGAATCCCGGGGTGCGTTTACGTGTCGGTCATCAACACCCGCAGTTTTGGCCGATTCTGGCTCGTTTCGTGGACTATTATTCACTGTTTTTGGGTCCCAGAGTGATTTCCATGATTGACGAACCCCGAGGTGCGTTTACATGTCCGTCGTCAACACTCACAACTCTGGCCAATTCTGACCCGTTTCGTGGACTATTACTCACCGTTTTGGGGTCCCGAACTTATTTCCACGATTGATGAACCCCGGAGCGCGTTTACGTGTCGGTCATAAATACTCGCAGTTTTGGCCGATTCTGGCCAGTTTCTTGGACTATTACTCACTGTTTTGGGGGTCCCGAAGTGATTTCCACGATTGACGAACCCCGGGGTGCGTTTATGTGTTGGTCATAAACACTCGCAGTTATTGCGGATTCTGCCTCATTTCGTGGACTATTATTCACTGTTTTTGGGTCCCGGAGTGATTTCCATAATTGACGAACCCCGAGGTGCGTTTACATGTCCGTCGTCAACACTCACAACTTTGGCCAATTCTGACCCGTTTCGTGGACTATTACTCACCATTTTGGGGTCCCGAAGCGATTTCCATAGTTCTTGAACCCCAAGGTGCAATTACATGTCGGTCATCAACACCCGTAGTTTTGGCCGATTCTGGCCCGTTTCATGAACTATTACTCACTGTTTTTGGGGACCCGGACTAATTCCCACGATTGACGAACCCCGGGGTGCGTTTATGTGTCGGTCATAAACACTTGCAGTTTTGGCCGATTCTGGCCCGTTTCATGGACAATTTACTCACTGTTTCGGGGTCCCGGACTTATTTCCACGATTGATGAACCCCGGAGCGCATTTACGTGTCGGTCATAAATACTCGTAGTTTTGGCCGATTCTGGCTAGTTTCATGGACTATTACTCACTGTTTTGGGGCCGCGGAGTGATTTCCACGATTGACGAACCCCGGGGTGCGTTTACGTGTCGGTCAGCAACACCCGCAGTTTTGGCCGATTATGGCCTGTTTCATGGACTATTACTGATTGTTTTGGTGTCCCGGACTGATTTCCACGATTGACGAACCCCGGGGTGCGTTTACGTGTCGATCATAAACACTCGCAGTTTTGGTCGATTATGGCCAGTTTCATGGACTATTACTCACTGTTTTGGGGTCCGTGAGTGATTTCCATGACTGACGAATCCCGGGGTGCGTTTACGTGTCGGTCATCAACACCCGTAGTTTTGGCCGATTCTGGCTCGTTTCATGGACTATTATTCACTGTTTTTGGGTCCCGGAGTGATTTCCACGATTGACGAACCCCGAGGTGCGTTTACGTGTCCGTCGTCAACACTCACAACTCTGGCCAATTCTGACCCGTTTCGTGGACTATTACTCACCGTTTTGGGGTCCCGGACTTATTTCCACGATTGATGAACCCCGGAGCGCGTTTACGTGTCGGTCATAAATACTCGCAGTTTTGGCCGATTCTGGCCAGTTTCTTGGACTATTACTCACTGTTTTGGGGTCCCGAAGTGATTTCCACGATTGTCGAACCCTGGGGTGCGTTTATGTGTTGGTCATAAAACCTCGCAGTTATTGCGGATTCAGCCTCATTTCGTCGACTATTATTCACTGTTTTTGGGTCCCGGAGTGATTTCCATAATTGACGAACCCCGAGGTGCGTTTACATGTCCGTCGTCAACACTCACAACTTTAGCAAATTCTGACCCGTTTTGTGGACTATTACTCACCATTTTGGGGTCCCGAAGCGATTTCCATAGTTCTTGAACCCCAAGGTGCAATTACATGTCGGTCATCAACACCCGTAGTTTTGGCCGATTCTGGCCCGTTTCATGAACTATTACTCACTGTTTTGGGGACCCGGACTAATTCCCACGATTGACGAACCCCGGGGTGCGTTTATGTGTCGGTCATAAACACTTGCAGTTTTGGCCGATTCTGGCCCGTTTCGTGGACAATTACTCACTGTTTCGGGGTCCCGGACTTATTTCCACGATTGATGAACCCCGGAGCGCATTTACGTGTCGGTCATAAATACAAATAGTTTTGGCCGATTCTGGCTAGTTTCATGGACTATTACTCACTGTTTTGGGGCCGCGGAGTGATCTCCACGATTGACGAACCCCGGGGTGCGTTTACGTGTCGGTCATCAACACTCGCAGTTTTGGCCGATTCTGGCCTCTTTCATGGACTATTACTGATTGTTTTGGTGTCCCGGACTGATTTCCACGATTGACGAACCCCGGGGTGCGTTTACGTGTCGATCATAAACACTCGCAGTTTTGGCCGATTATGGCCAGTTTCATGGACTATTACTCACTGTTTTGGGATCCATGAGTGATTTCCATGACTGACGAATCCCGGGGTGCGTTTACGTGTCGGTCATCAACACCCGCAGTTTTGGCCGATTCTGGCTCGTTTCGTGGACTATTATTCACTGTTTTTGGGTCCCGGAGTGATTTCCATGATTGACGAACCCCGAGGTGCGTTTACATGTCCGTCGTCAACACTCACAACTCTGGCCAATTCTGACCCGTTTCGTGGACTATTACTCACCGTTTTGGGGTCCCGAACTTATTTCCACGATTGATGAACCCCGGAGCGCGTTTACGTGTCGGTCATAAATACTCGCAGTTTTGGCCGATTCTGGCCAGTTTCTTGGACTATTACTCACTGTTTTGGGGGTCCCGAAGTGATTTCCACGATTGACGAACCCCGGGGTGCGTTTATGTGTTGGTCATAAACACTCGCAGTTATTGCGGATTCTGCCTCATTTCGTGGACTATTATTCACTGTTTTTGGGTCCCGGAGTGATTTCCATAATTGACGAACCCCGAGGTGCGTTTACATGTCCGTCGTCAACACTCACAACTTTGGCCAATTCTGACCCGTTTCGTGGACTATTACTCACCATTTTGGGGTCCCGAAGCGATTTCCATAGTTCTTGAACCCCAAGGTGCAATTACATGTCGGTCATCAACACCCGTAGTTTTGGCCGATTCTGGCCCGTTTCATGAACTATTACTCACTGTTTTTGGGGACCCGGACTAATTCCCACGATTGACGAACCCCGGGGTGCGTTTATGTGTCGGTCATAAACACTTGCAGTTTTGGCCGATTCTGGCCCGTTTCATGGACAATTTACTCACTGTTTCGGGGTCCCGGACTTATTTCCACGATTGATGAACCCCGGAGCGCATTTACGTGTCGGTCATAAATACTCGTAGTTTTGGCCGATTCTGGCTAGTTTCATGGACTATTACTCACTGTTTTGGGGCCGCGGAGTGATTTCCACGATTGACGAACCCCGGGGTGCGTTTACGTGTCGGTCAGCAACACCCGCAGTTTTGGCCGATTATGGCCTGTTTCATGGACTATTACTGATTGTTTTGGTGTCCCGGACTGATTTCCACGATTGACAAACCCCGGGGTGCGTTTACGTGTCGATCATAAACACTCGCAGTTTTGGCCGATTATGGCCAGTTTCATGGACTATTACTCACTGTTTTGGGATCCATGAGTGATTTCCATGACTGACGAATCCCGGGGTGCGTTTACGTGTCGGTCATCAACACCCGCAGTTTTGGCCGATTCTGGCTCGTTTCGTGGACTATTATTCACTGTTTTTGGGTCCCGGAGTGATTTCCATGATTGACGAACCCCGAGGTGCGTTTACATGTCCGTCGTCAACACTCACAACTCTGGCCAATTCTGACCCGTTTCGTGGACTATTACTCACCGTTTTGGGGTCCCGAACTTATTTCCACGATTGATGAACCCCGGAGCGCGTTTACGTGTCGGTCATAAATACTCGCAGTTTTGGCCGATTCTGGCCAGTTTCTTGGACTATTACTCACTGTTTTGGGGGTCCCGAAGTGATTTCCACGATTGACGAACCCCGGGGTGCGTTTATGTGTTGGTCATAAACACTCGCAGTTATTGCGGATTCTGCCTCATTTCGTGGACTATTATTCACTGTTTTTGGGTCCCGGAGTGATTTCCATAATTGACGAACCCCGAGGTGCGTTTACATGTCCGTCGTCAACACTCACAACTTTGGCCAATTCTGACCCGTTTCGTGGACTATTACTCACCATTTTGGGGTCCCGAAGCGATTTCCATAGTTCTTGAACCCCAAGGTGCAATTACATGTCGGTCATCAACACCCGTAGTTTTGGCCGATTCTGGCCCGTTTCATGAACTATTACTCACTGTTTTTGGGGACCCGGACTAATTCCCACGATTGACGAACCCCGGGGTGCGTTTATGTGTCGGTCATAAACACTTGCAGTTTTGGCCGATTCTGGCCCGTTTCATGGACAATTTACTCACTGTTTCGGGGTCCCGGACTTATTTCCACGATTGATGAACCCCGGAGCGCATTTACGTGTCGGTCATAAATACTCGTAGTTTTGGCCGATTCTGGCTAGTTTCATGGACTATTACTCACTGTTTTGGGGCCGCGGAGTGATTTCCACGATTGACGAACCCCGGGGTGCGTTTACGTGTCGGTCAGCAACACCCGCAGTTTTGGCCGATTATGGCCTGTTTCATGGACTATTACTGATTGTTTTGGTGTCCCGGACTGATTTCCACGATTGACAAACCCCGGGGTGCGTTTACGTGTCGATCATAAACACTCGCAGTTTTGGCCGATTATGGCCAGTTTCATGGACTATTACTCACTGTTTTGGGATCCATGAGTGATTTCCATGACTGACGAATCCCGGGGTGCGTTTACGTGTCGGTCATCAACACCCGCAGTTTTGGCCGATTCTGGCTCGTTTCGTGGACTATTATTCACTGTTTTTGGGTCCCGGAGTGATTTCCATGATTGACGAACCCCGAGGTGCGTTTACATGTCCGTCGTCAACACTCACAACTCTGGCCAATTCTGACCCGTTTCGTGGACTATTACTCACCGTTTTGGGGTCCCGAACTTATTTCCACGATTGATGAACCCCGGAGCGCGTTTACGTGTCGGTCATAAATACTCGCAGTTTTGGCCGATTCTGGCCAGTTTCTTGGACTATTACTCACTGTTTTGGGGGTCCCGAAGTGATTTCCACGATTGACGAACCCCGGGGTGCGTTTATGTGTTGGTCATAAACACTCGCAGTTATTGCGGATTCTGCCTCATTTCGTGGACTATTATTCACTGTTTTTGGGTCCCGGAGTGATTTCCATAATTGACGAACCCCGAGGTGCGTTTACATGTCCGTCGTCAACACTCACAACTTTGGCCAATTCTGACCCGTTTCGTGGACTATTACTCACCATTTTGGGGTCCCGAAGCGATTTCCATAGTTCTTGAACCCCAAGGTGCAATTACATGTCGGTCATCAACACCCGTAGTTTTGGCCGATTCTGGCCCGTTTCATGAACTATTACTCACTGTTTTTGGGGACCCGGACTAATTCCCACGATTGACGAACCCCGGGGTGCGTTTATGTGTCGGTCATAAACACTTGCAGTTTTGGCCGATTCTGGCCCGTTTCATGGACAATTTACTCACTGTTTCGGGGTCCCGGACTTATTTCCACGATTGATGAACCCCGGAGCGCATTTACGTGTCGGTCATAAATACTCGTAGTTTTGGCCGATTCTGGCTAGTTTCATGGACTATTACTCACTGTTTTGGGGCCGCGGAGTGATTTCCACGATTGACGAACCCCGGGGTGCGTTTACGTGTCGGTCAGCAACACCCGCAGTTTTGGCCGATTATGGCCTGTTTCATGGACTATTACTGATTGTTTTGGTGTCCCGGACTGATTTCCACGATTGACAAACCCCGGGGTGCGTTTACGTGTCGATCATAAACACTCGCAGTTTTGGCCGATTATGGCCAGTTTCATGGACTATTACTCACTGTTTTGGGATCCATGAGTGATTTCCATGACTGACGAATCCCGGGGTGCGTTTACGTGTCGGTCATCAACACCCGCAGTTTTGGCCGATTCTGGCTCGTTTCGTGGACTATTATTCACTGTTTTTGGGTCCCGGAGTGATTTCCATGATTGACGAACCCCGAGGTGCGTTTACATGTCCGTCGTCAACACTCACAACTCTGGCCAATTCTGACCCGTTTCGTGGACTATTACTCACCGTTTTGGGGTCCCGAACTTATTTCCACGATTGATGAACCCCGGAGCGCGTTTACGTGTCGGTCATAAATACTCGCAGTTTTGGCCGATTCTGGCCAGTTTCTTGGACTATTACTCACTGTTTTGGGGGTCCCGAAGTGATTTCCACGATTGACGAACCCCGGGGTGCGTTTATGTGTTGGTCATAAACACTCGCAGTTATTGCGGATTCTGCCTCATTTCGTGGACTATTATTCACTGTTTTTGGGTCCCGGAGTGATTTCCATAATTGACGAACCCCGAGGTGCGTTTACATGTCCGTCGTCAACACTCACAACTTTGGCCAATTCTGACCCGTTTCGTGGACTATTACTCACCATTTTGGGGTCCCGAAGCGATTTCCATAGTTCTTGAACCCCAAGGTGCAATTACATGTCGGTCATCAACACCCGTAGTTTTGGCCGATTCTGGCCCGTTTCATGAACTATTACTCACTGTTTTTGGGGACCCGGACTAATTCCCACGATTGACGAACCCCGGGGTGCGTTTATGTGTCGGTCATAAACACTTGCAGTTTTGGCCGATTCTGGCCCGTTTCATGGACAATTTACTCACTGTTTCGGGGTCCCGGACTTATTTCCACGATTGATGAACCCCGGAGCGCATTTACGTGTCGGTCATAAATACTCGTAGTTTTGGCCGATTCTGGCTAGTTTCATGGACTATTACTCACTGTTTTGGGGCCGCGGAGTGATTTCCACGATTGACGAACCCCGGGGTGCGTTTACGTGTCGGTCAGCAACACCCGCAGTTTTGGCCGATTATGGCCTGTTTCATGGACTATTACTGATTGTTTTGGTGTCCCGGACTGATTTCCACGATTGACAAACCCCGGGGTGCGTTTACGTGTCGATCATAAACACTCGCAGTTCTGGTCGATTATGGCCAGTTTCATGGACTATTACTCACTGTTTTGGGGTCCGTGAGTGATTTCCATGACTGACGAATCCCGGGGTGCGTTTACGTGTCGGTCATCAACACCCGTAGTTTTGGCCGATTCTGGCTCGTTTCATGGACTATTATTCACTGTTTTTGGGTCCCGGAGTGATTTCCACGATTGACGAACCCCGAGGTGCGTTTACGTGTCCGTCGTCAACACTCACAACTCTGGCCAATTCTGACCCGTTTCGTGGACTATTACTCACCGTTTTGGGGTCCCGGACTTATTTCCACGATTGATGAACCCCGGAGCGCGTTTACGTGTCGGTCATAAATACTCGCAGTTTTGGCCGATTCTGGCCAGTTTCTTGGACTATTACTCACTGTTTTGGGGTCCCGAAGTGATTTCCATGATTGTCGAACCCTGGGGTGCGTTTATGTGTTGGTCATAAAACCTCGCAGTTATTGCGGATTCAGCCTCATTTCGTCGACTATTATTCACTGTTTTTGGGTCCCGGAGTGATTTCAATAATTGACGAACCCCGAGGTGCGTTTACATGTCCGTCGTCAACACTCACAACTTTAGCAAATTCTGACCCGTTTTGTGGACTATTACTCACCATTTTGGGGTCCCGAAGCGATTTCCATAGTTCTTGAACCCCAAGGTGCAATTACATGTCGGTCATCAACACCCGTAGTTTTGGCCGATTCTGGCCCGTTTCATGAACTATTACTCACTGTTTTGGGGACCCGGACTAATTCCCACGATTGACGAACCCCGGGGTGCGTTTATGTGTCGGTCATAAACACTTGCAGTTTTGGCCGATTCTGGCCCGTTTCGTGGACAATTACTCACTGTTTCGGGGTCCCGGACTTATTTCCACGATTGATGAACCCCGGAGCGCATTTACGTGTCGGTCATAAATACAAATAGTTTTGGCCGATTCTGGCTAGTTTCATGGACTATTACTCACTGTTTTGGGGCCGCGGAGTGATCTCCACGATTGACGAACCCCGGGGTGCGTTTACGTGTCGGTCATCAACACTCGCAGTTTTGGCCGATTCTGGCCTCTTTCATGGACTATTACTGATTGTTTTGGTGTCCCGGACTGATTTCCACGATTGACGAACCCCGGGGTGCGTTTACGTGTCGATCATAAACACTCGCAGTTTTGGCCGATTATGGCCAGTTTCATGGACTATTACTCACTGTTTTGGGATCCATGAGTGATTTCCATGACTGACGAATCCCGGGGTGCGTTTACGTGTCGGTCATCAACACCCGCAGTTTTGGCCGATTCTGGCTCGTTTCGTGGACTATTATTCACTGTTTTTGGGTCCCGGAGTGATTTCCATGATTGACGAACCCCGAGGTGCGTTTACATGTCCGTCGTCAACACTCACAACTCTGGCCAATTCTGACCCGTTTCGTGGACTATTACTCACCGTTTTGGGGTCCCGAACTTATTTCCACGATTGATGAACCCCGGAGCGCGTTTACGTGTCGGTCATAAATACTCGCAGTTTTGGCCGATTCTGGCCAGTTTCTTGGACTATTACTCACTGTTTTGGGGGTCCCGAAGTGATTTCCACGATTGACGAACCCCGGGGTGCGTTTATGTGTTGGTCATAAACACTCGCAGTTATTGCGGATTCTGCCTCATTTCGTGGACTATTATTCACTGTTTTTGGGTCCCGGAGTGATTTCCATAATTGACGAACCCCGAGGTGCGTTTACATGTCCGTCGTCAACACTCACAACTTTCGCCAATTCTGACCCGTTTCGTGGACTATTACTCACCATTTTGGGGTCCCGAAGCGATTTCCATAGTTCTTGAACCCCAAGGTGCAATTACATGTCGGTCATCAACACCCGTAGTTTTGGCCGATTCTGGCCCGTTTCATGAACTATTACTCACTGTTTTTGGGGACCCGGACTAATTCCCACGATTGACGAACCCCGGGGTGCGTTTATGTGTCGGTCATAAACACTTGCAGTTTTGGCCGATTCTGGCCCGTTTCATGGACAATTTACTCACTGTTTCGGGGTCCCGGACTTATTTCCACGATTGATGAACCCCGGAGCGCATTTACGTGTCGGTCATAAATACTCGTAGTTTTGGCCGATTCTGGCTAGTTTCATGGACTATTACTCACTGTTTTGGGGCCGCGGAGTGATTTCCACGATTGACGAACCCCGGGGTGCGTTTACATGTCTGTCAGCAACACCCGCAGTTTTGGCCGATTATGGCCTGTTTCATGGACTATTACTGATTGTTTTGGTGTCCCGGACTGATTTCCACGATTGACGAACCCCGGGGTGCGTTTACGTGTCGATCATAAACACTCGCAGTTTTGGTCGATTATGGCCAGTTTCATGGACTATTACTCACTGTTTTGGGGTCCGTGAGTGATTTCCATGACTGACGAATCCCGGGGTGCGTTTACGTGTCGGTCATCAACACCCGTAGTTTTGGCCGATTCTGGCTCGTTTCATGGACTATTATTCACTGTTTTTGGGTCCCGGAGTGATTTCCACGATTGACGAACCCCGAGGTGCGTTTACGTGTCCGTCGTCAACACTCACAACTCTGGCCAATTCTGACCCGTTTCGTGGACTATTACTCACCGTTTTGGGGTCCCGGACTTATTTCCACGATTGATGAACCCGGGAGCGCGTTTACGTGTCGGTCATAAATACTCGCAGTTTTGGCCGATTCTGGCCAGTTTCTTGGACTATTACTCACTGTTTTGGGGTCCCGAAGTGATTTCCACGATTGTCGAACCCTGGGGTGCGTTTATGTGTTGGTCATAAAACCTCGCAGTTATTGCGGATTCAGCCTCATTTCGTCGACTATTATTCACTGTTTTTGGGTCCCGGAGTGATTTCCATAATTGACGAACCCCGAGGTGCGTTTACATGTCCGTCGTCAACACTCACAACTTTAGCAAATTCTGACCCGTTTTGTGGACTATTACTCACCATTTTGGGGTCCCGAAGCGATTTCCATAGTTCTTGAACCCCAAGGTGCAATTACATGTCGGTCATCAACACCCGTAGTTTTGGCCGATTCTGGCCCGTTTCATGAACTATTACTCACTGTTTTGGGGACCCGGACTAATTCCCACGATTGACGAACCCCGGGGTGCGTTTATGTGTCGGTCATAAACACTTGCAGTTTTGGCCGATTCTGGCCCGTTTCGTGGACAATTACTCACTGTTTCGGGGTCCCGGACTTATTTCCACGATTGATGAACCCCGGAGCGCATTTACGTGTCGGTCATAAATACAAATAGTTTTGGCCGATTCTGGCTAGTTTCATGGACTATTACTCACTGTTTTGGGGCCGCGGAGTGATCTCCACAATTGACGAACCCCGGGGTGCGTTTACGTGTCGGTCATCAACACTCGCAGTTTTGGCCGATTCTGGCCTCTTTCATGGACTATTACTGATTGTTTTGGTGTCCCGGACTGATTTCCACGATTGACGAACCCCGGGGTGCGTTTACGTGTCGATCATAAACACTCGCAGTTTTGGCCGATTATGGCCAGTTTCATGGACTATTACTCACTGTTTTGGGATCCATGAGTGATTTCCATGACTGACGAATCCCGGGGTGCGTTTACGTGTCGGTCATCAACACCCGCAGTTTTGGCCGATTCTGGCTCGTTTCGTGGACTATTATTCACTGTTTTTGGGTCCCGGAGTGATTTCCATGATTGACGAACCCCGAGGTGCGTTTACATGTCCGTCGTCAACACTCACAACTCTGGCCAATTCTGACCCGTTTCGTGGACTATTACTCACCGTTTTGGGGTCCCGAACTTATTTCCACGATTGATGAACCCCGGAGCGCGTTTACGTGTCGGTCATAAATACTCGCAGTTTTGGCCGATTCTGGCCAGTTTCTTGGACTATTACTCACTGTTTTGGGGGTCCCGAAGTGATTTCCACGATTGACGAACCCCGGGGTGCGTTTATGTGTTGGTCATAAACACTCGCAGTTATTGCGGATTCTGCCTCATTTCGTGGACTATTATTCACTGTTTTTGGGTCCCGGAGTGATTTCATAATTGACGAACCCCGAGGTGCGTTTACATGTCCGTCGTCAACACTCACAACTTTGGCCAATTCTGACCCGTTTCGTGGACTATTACTCACCATTTTGGGGTCCCGAAGCGATTTCCATAGTTCTTGAACCCCAAGGTGCAATTACATGTCGGTCATCAACACCCGTAGTTTTGGCCGATTCTGGCCCGTTTCATGAACTATTACTCACTGTTTTTGGGGACCCGGACTAATTCCCACCATTGACGAACCCCGGGGTGCGTTTATGTGTCGGTCATAAACACTTGCAGTTTTGGCCGATTCTGGCCCGTTTCATGGACAATTTACTCACTGTTTCGGGGTCCCGGACTTATTTCCACGATTGATGAACCCCGGAGCGCATTTACGTGTCGGTCATAAATACTCGTAGTTTTGGCCGATTCTGGCTAGTTTCATGGACTATTACTCACTGTTTTGGGGCCGCGGAGTGATTTCCACGATTGACGAACCCCGGGGTGCGTTTACGTGTCGGTCAGCAACACCCGCAGTTTTGGCCGATTATGGCCTGTTTCATGGACTATTACTGATTGTTTTGGTGTCCCGGACTGATTTCCACGATTGACGAACCCCGGGGTGCGTTTACGTGTCGATCATAAACACTCGCAGTTTTGGTCGATTATGGCCAGTTTCATGGACTATTACTCACTGTTTTGGGGTCCGTGAGTGATTTCCATGACTGACGAATCCCGGGGTGCGTTTACGTGTCGGTCATCAACACCCGTAGTTTTGGCCGATTCTGGCTCGTTTCATGGACTATTATTCACTGTTTTTGGGTCCCGGAGTGATTTCCACGATTGACGAACCCCGAGGTGCGTTTACGTGTCCGTCGTCAACACTCACAACTCTGGCCAATTCTGACCCGTTTCGTGGACTATTACTCACCGTTTTGGGGTCCCGGACTTATTTCCACGATTGATGAACCCCGGAGCGCGTTTACGTGTCGGTCATAAATACTCGCAGTTTTGGCCGATTCTGGCCAGTTTCTTGGACTATTACTCACTGTTTTGGGGTCCCGAAGTGATTTCCACGATTGTCGAACCCTGGGGTGCATTTATGTGTTGGTCATAAAACCTCGCAGTTATTGCGGATTCAGCCTCATTTCGTCGACTATTATTCACTGTTTTTAGGTCCCGGAGTGATTTCCATAATTGACGAACCCCGAGGTGCGTTTACATGTCCGTCGTCAACACTCACAACTTTAGCAAATTCTGACCCGTTTTGTGGACTATTACTCACCATTTTGGGGTCCCGAAGCGATTTCCATAGTTCTTGAACCCCAAGGTGCAATTACATGTCGGTCATCAACACCCGTAGTTTTGGCCGATTCTGGCCCGTTTCATGAACTATTACTCACTGTTTTGGGGACCCGGACTAATTCCCACGATTGACGAACCCCGGGGTGCGTTTATGTGTCGGTCATAAACACTTGCAGTTTTGGCCGATTCTGGCCCGTTTCGTGGACAATTACTCACTGTTTCGGGGTCCCGGACTTATTTCCACGATTGATGAACCCCGGAGCGCATTTACGTGTCGGTCATAAATACAAATAGTTTTGGCCGATTCTGGCTAGTTTCATGGACTATTACTCACTGTTTTGGGGCCGCGGAGTGATTTCCACGATTGACGAACCCCGGGGTGCGTTTACATGTCGGTCAGCAACACCCGCAGTTTTGGCCGATTCTGGCCTCTTTCATGGACTATTACTGATTGTTTTGGTGTCCCGGACTGATTTCCACGATTGACGAACCCCGGGGTGCGTTTACGTGTCGATCATAAACACTCGCAGTTTTGGCCGATTATGGCCAGTTTCATGGACTATTACTCACTGTTTTGGGATCCATGAGTGATTTCCATGACTGACGAATCCCGGGGTGCGTTTACGTGTCGGTCATCAACACCCGCAGTTTTGGCCGATTTTGGCTCGTTTCGTGGACTATTATTCACTGTTTTTGGGTCCCGGAGTGATTTCCATGATTGACGAACCCCGAGGTGCGTTTACATGTCCGTCGTCAACACTCACAACTCTGGCCAATTCTGACCCGTTTCGTGGACTATTACTCACCGTTTTGGGGTCCCGAACTTATTTCCACGATTGATGAACCCCGGAGCGCGTTTACGTGTCGGTCATAAATACTCGCAGTTTTGGCCGATTCTGGCCAGTTTCTTGGACTATTACTCACTGTTTTGGGGGTCCCGAAGTGATTTCCACGATTGACGAACCCCGGGGTGCGTTTATGTGTTGGTCATAAACACTCGCAGTTATTGCGGATTCTGCCTCATTTCGTGGACTATTATTCACTGTTTTTGGGTCCCGGAGTGATTTCCATAATTGACGAACCCCGAGGTGCGTTTACATGTCCGTCGTCAACACTCACAACTTTGGCCAATTCTGACCCGTTTCGTGGACTATTACTCACCATTTTGGGGTCCCGAAGCGATTTCCATAGTTCTTGAACCCCAAGGTGCAATTACATGTCGGTCATCAACACCCGTAGTTTTGGCCGATTCTGGCCCGTTTCATGAACTATTACTCACTGTTTTTGGGGACCCGGACTAATTCCCACCATTGACGAACCCCGGGGTGCGTTTATGTGTCGGTCATAAACACTTGCAGTTTTGGCCGATTCTGGCCCGTTTCATGGACAATTTACTCACTGTTTCGGGGTCCCGGACTTATTTCCACGATTGATGAACCCCGGAGCGCATTTACGTGTCGGTCATAAATACTCGTAGTTTTGGCCGATTCTGGCTAGTTTCATGGACTATTACTCACTGTTTTGGGGCCGCGGAGTGATTTCCACGATTGACGAACCCCGGGGTGCGTTTACGTGTCGGTCAGCAACACCCGCAGTTTTGGCCGATTATGGCCTGTTTCATGGACTATTACTGATTGTTTTGGTGTCCCGGACTGATTTCCACGATTGACGAACCCCGGGGTGCGTTTACGTGTCGATCATAAACACTCGCAGTTTTGGTCGATTATGGCCAGTTTCATGGACTATTACTCACTGTTTTGGGGTCCGTGAGTGATTTCCATGACTGACGAATCCCGGGGTGCGTTTACGTGTCGGTCATCAACACCCGTAGTTTTGGCCGATTCTGGCTCGTTTCATGGACTATTATTCACTGTTTTTGGGTCCCGGAGTGATTTCCACGATTGACGAACCCCGAGGTGCGTTTACGTGTCCGTCGTCAACACTCACAACTCTGGCCAATTCTGACCCGTTTCGTGGACTATTACTCACCGTTTTGGGGTCCCGGACTTATTTCCACGATTGATGAACCCCGGAGCGCGTTTACGTGTCGGTCATAAATACTCGCAGTTTTGGCCGATTCTGGCCAGTTTCTTGGACTATTACTCACTGTTTTGGGGTCCCGAAGTGATTTCCACGATTGTCGAACCCTGGGGTGCGTTTATGTGTTGGTCATAAAACCTCGCAGTTATTGCGGATTCAGCCTCATTTCGTCGACTATTATTCACTGTTTTTGGGTCCCGGAGTGATTTCCATAATTGACGAACCCCGAGGTGCGTTTACATGTCCGTCGTCAACACTCACAACTTTAGCAAATTCTGACCCGTTTTGTGGACTATTACTCACCATTTTGGGGTCCCGAAGCGATTTCCATAGTTCTTGAACCCCAAGGTGCAATTACATGTCGGTCATCAACACCCGTAGTTTTGGCCGATTCTGGCCCGTTTCATGAACTATTACTCACTGTTTTGGGGACCCGGACTAATTCCCACGATTGACGAACCCCGGGGTGCGTTTATGTGTCGGTCATAAACACTTGCAGTTTTGGCCGATTCTGGCCCGTTTCGTGGACAATTACTCACTGTTTCGGGGTCCCGGACTTATTTCCACGATTGATGAACCCCGGAGCGCATTTACGTGTCGGTCATAAATACAAATAGTTTTGGCCGATTCTGGCTAGTTTCATGGACTATTACTCACTGTTTTGGGGCCGCGGAGTGATCTCCACGATTGACGAACCCCGGGGTGCGTTTACGTGTCGGTCATCAACACTCGCAGTTTTGGCCGATTCTGGCCTCTTTCATGGACTATTACTGATTGTTTTGGTGTCCCGGACTGATTTCCACGATTGACGAACCCCGGGGTGCGTTTACGTGTCGATCATAAACACTCGCAGTTTTGGCCGATTATGGCCAGTTTCATGGACTATTACTCACTGTTTTGGGATCCATGAGTGATTTCCATGACTGACGAATCCCGGGGTGCGTTTACGTGTCGGTCATCAACACCCGCAGTTTTGGCCGATTCTGGCTCGTTTCGTGGACTATTATTCACTGTTTTTGGGTCCCGGAGTGATTTCCATGATTGACGAACCCCGAGGTGCGTTTACATGTCCGTCGTCAACACTCACAACTCTGGCCAATTCTGACCCGTTTCGTGGACTATTACTCACCGTTTTGGGGTCCCGAACTTATTTCCACGATTGATGAACCCCGGAGCGCGTTTACGTGTCGGTCATAAATACTCGCAGTTTTGGCCGATTCTGGCCAGTTTCTTGGACTATTACTCACTGTTTTGGGGGTCCCGAAGTGATTTCCACGATTGACGAACCCCGGGGTGCGTTTATGTGTTGGTCATAAACACTCGCAGTTATTGCGGATTCTGCCTCATTTCGTGGACTATTATTCACTGTTTTTGGGTCCCGGAGTGATTTCCATAATTGACGAACCCCGAGGAGCGTTTACATGTCCGTCGTCAACACTCACAACTTTGGCCAATTCTGACCCGTTTCGTGGACTATTACTCACCATTTTGGGGTCCCGAAGCGATTTCCATAGTTCTTGAACCCCAAGGTGCAATTACATGTCGGTCATCAACACCCGTAGTTTTGGCCGATTCTGGCCCGTTTCATGAACTATTACTCACTGTTTTTGGGGACCCGGACTAATTCCCACCATTGACGAACCCCGGGGTGCGTTTATGTGTCGGTCATAAACACTTGCAGTTTTGGCCGATTCTGGCCCGTTTCATGGACAATTTACTCACTGTTTCGGGGTCCCGGACTTATTTCCACGATTGATGAACCCCGGAGCGCATTTACGTGTCGGTCATAAATACTCGTAGTTTTGGCCGATTCTGGCTAGTTTCATGGACTATTACTCACTGTTTTGGGGCCGCGGAGTGATTTCCACGATTGACGAACCCCGGGGTGCGTTTACGTGTCGGTCAGCAACACCCGCAGTTTTGGCCGATTATGGCCTGTTTCATGGACTATTACTGATTGTTTTGGTCTCCCGGACTGATTTCCACGATTGACGAACCCCGGGGTGCGTTTACGTGTCGATCATAAACACTCGCAGTTTTGGTCGATTATGGCCAGTTTCATGGACTATTACTCACTGTTTTGGGGTCCGTGAGTGATTTCCATGACTGACGAATCCCGGGGTGCGTTTACGTGTCGGTCATCAACACCCGTAGTTTTGGCCGATTCTGGCTCGTTTCATGGACTATTATTCACTGTTTTTGGGTCCCGGAGTGATTTCCACGATTGACGAACCCCGAGGTGCGTTTACGTGTCCGTCGTCAACACTCACAACTCTGGCCAATTCTGACCCGTTTCGTGGACTATTACTCACCGTTTTGGGGTCCCGGACTTATTTCCACGATTGATGAACCCCGGAGCGCGTTTACGTGTCGGTCATAAATACTCGCAGTTTTGGCCGATTCTGGCCAGTTTCTTGGACTATTACTCACTGTTTTGGGGTCCCGAAGTGACTTCCACGATTGTCGAACCCTGGGGTGCGTTTATGTGTTGGTCATAAAACCTCGCAGTTATTGCGGATTCAGCCTCATTTCGTCGACTATTATTCACTGTTTTTGGGTCCCGGAGTGATTTCCATAATTGACGAACCCCGAGGTGCGTTTACATGTCCGTCGTCAACACTCACAACTTTAGCAAATTCTGACCCGTTTTGTGGACTATTACTCACCATTTTGGGGTCCCGAAGCGATTTCCATAGTTCTTGAACCCCAAGGTGCAATTACATGTCGGTCATCAACACCCGTAGTTTTGGCCGATTCTGGCCCGTTTCATGAACTATTACTCACTGTTTTGGGGACCCGGACTAATTCCCACGATTGACGAACCCCGGGGTGCGTTTATGTGTCGGTCATAAACACTTGCAGTTTTGGCCGATTCTGGCCCGTTTCGTGGACAATTACTCACTGTTTCGGGGTCCCGGACTTATTTCCACGATTGATGAACCCCGGAGCGCATTTACGTGTCGGTCATAAATACAAATAGTTTTGGCCGATTCTGGCTAGTTTCATGGACTATTACTCACTGTTTTGGGGCCGCGGAGTGATCTCCACGATTGACGAACCCCGGGGTGCGTTTACGTGTCGGTCATCAACACTCGCAGTTTTGGCCGATTCTGGCCTCTTTCATGGACTATTACTGATTGTTTTGGTGTCCCGGACTGATTTCCACGATTGACGAACCCCGGGGTGCGTTTACGTGTCGATCATAAACACTCGCAGTTTTGGCCGATTATGGCCAGTTTCATGGACTATTACTCACTGTTTTGGGATCCATGAGTGATTTCCATGACTGACGAATCCCGGGGTGCGTTTACGTGTCGGTCATCAACACCCGCAGTTTTGGCCGATTCTGGCTCGTTTCGTGGACTATTATTCACTGTTTTTGGGTCCCGGAGTGATTTCCATGATTGACGAACCCCGAGGTGCGTTTACATGTCCGTCGTCAACACTCACAACTCTGGCCAATTCTGACCCGTTTCGTGGACTATTACTCACCGTTTTGGGGTCCCGAACTTATTTCCACGATTGATGAACCCCGGAGCGCGTTTACGTGTCGGTCATAAATACTCGCAGTTTTGGCCGATTCTGGCCAGTTTCTTGGACTATTACTCACTGTTTTGGGGGTCCCGAAGTGATTTCCACGATTGACGAACCCCGGGGTGCGTTTATGTGTTGGTCATAAACACTCGCAGTTATTGCGGATTCTGCCTCATTTCGTGGACTATTATTCACTGTTTTTGGGTCCCGGAGTGATTTCCATAATTGACGAACCCCGAGGTGCGTTTACATGTCCGTCGTCAACACTCACAACTTTGGCCAATTTTGACCCGTTTCGTGGACTATTACTCACAATTTTGGGGTCCCGAAGCGATTTCCATAGTTCTTGAACCCCAAGGTGCAATTACATGTCGGTCATCAACACCCGTAGTTTTGGCCGATTCTGGCCCGTTTCATGAACTATTACTCACTGTTTTTGGGGACCCGGACTAATTCCCACGATTGACGAACCCCGGGGTGCGTTTATGTGTCGGTCATAAACACTTGCAGTTTTGGCCGATTCTGGCCCGTTTCATGGACAATTTACTCACTGTTTCGGGGTCCCGGACTTATTTCCACGATTGATGAACCCCGGAGCGCATTTACGTGTCGGTCATAAATACTCGTAGTTTTGGCCGATTCTGGCTAGTTTCATGGACTATTACTCACTGTTTTGGGGCCGCGGAGTGATTTCCACGATTGACGAACCCCGGGGTGCGTTTACGTGTCGGTCAGCAACACCCGCAGTTTTGGCCGATTATGGCCTGTTTCATGGACTATTACTGATTGTTTTGGTGTCCCGGACTGATTTCCACGATTGACGAACCCCGGGGTGCGTTTACGTGTCGATCATAAACACTCGCAGTTTTGGCCGATTATGGCCAGTTTCACGGACTATTACTCACTGTTTTGGGATCCATGAGTGATTTCCATGACTGACGAATCCCGGGGTGCGTTTACGTGTCGGTCATCAACACCCGCAGCTTTGGCCGATTCTGGCTCGTTTCGTGGACTATTATTCACTGTTTTTGGGTCCCGGAGTGATTTCCATGATTGACGAACCCCGAGGTGCGTTTACATGTCCGTCGTCAACACTCACAACTCTGGCCAATTCTGACCCGTTTCGTGGACTATTACTCACCGTTTTGGGGTCCCGAACTTATTTCCACGATTGATGAACCCTGGAGCGCGTTTACGTGTCGGTCATAAATACTCACAGTTTTGGCCGATTCTGGCCAGATATTACTCACTGTTTTGGGGGTCCCGAAGTGATTTCCATGATTGACGAACCCCGGGGTGCGTTTATGTGTTGGTCATAAACACTCGCAGTTATTGCGGATTCTGCCTCATTTCGTGGACTATTATTCACTGTTTTTGGGTCCCGGAGTGATTTCCATAATTGACGAACCCCGAGGTGCGTTTACATGTCCGTCGTCAACACTCACAACTTTGGCCAATTCTGACCCGTTTCGTGGACTATTACTCACCATTTTGGGGTCCCGAAGCGATTTCCATAGTTCTTGAACCCCAAGGTGCAATTACATGTCGGTCATCAACACCCGTAGTTTTGGCCGATTCTGGCCCGTTTCATGAACTATTACTCACTGTTTTTGGGGACCCGGACTAATTCCCACCATTGACGAACCCCGGGGTGCGTTTATGTGTCGGTCATAAACACTTGCAGTTTTGGCCGATTCTGGCCCGTTTCATGGACAATTTACTCACTGTTTCGGGGTCCCGGACTTATTTCCACGATTGATGAACCCCGGAGCGCATTTACGTGTCGGTCATAAATACTCGTAGTTTTGGCCGATTCTGGCTAGTTTCATGGACTATTACTCACTGTTTTGGGGCCGCGGAGTGATTTCCACGATTGACGAACCCCGGGGTGCGTTTACGTGTCGGTCAGCAACACCCGCAGTTTTGGCCGATTATGGCCTGTTTCATGGACTATTACTGATTGTTTTGGTGTCCCGGACTGATTTCCACGATTGACGAACCCCGGGGTGCGTTTACGTGTCGATCATAAACACTCGCAGTTTTGGTCGATTATGGCCAGTTTCATGGACTATTACTCACTGTTTTGGGGTCCGTGAGTGATTTCCATGACTGACGAATCCCGGGGTGCGTTTACGTGTCGGTCATCAACACCCGTAGTTTTGGCCGATTCTGGCTCGTTTCATGGACTATTATTCACTGTTTTTGGGTCCCGGAGTGATTTCCACGATTGACGAACCCCGAGGTGCGTTTACGTGTCCGTCGTCAACACTCACAACTCTGGCCAATTCTGACCCGTTTCGTGGACTATTACTCACCGTTTTGGGGTCCCGGACTTATTTCCACGATTGATGAACCCCGGAGCGCGTTTACGTGTCGGTCATAAATACTCGCAGTTTTGGCCGATTCTGGCCAGTTTCTTGGACTATTACTCACTGTTTTGGGGTCCCGAAGTGACTTCCACGATTGTCGAACCCTGGGGTGCGTTTATGTGTTGGTCATAAAACCTCGCAGTTATTGCGGATTCAGCCTCATTTCGTCGACTATTATTCACTGTTTTTGGGTCCCGGAGTGATTTCCATAATTGACGAACCCCGAGGTGCGTTTACATGTCCGTCGTCAACACTCACAACTTTAGCAAATTCTGACCCGTTTTGTGGACTATTACTCACCATTTTGGGGTCCCGAAGCGATTTCCATAGTTCTTGAACCCCAAGGTGCAATTACATGTCGGTCATCAACACCCGTAGTTTTGGCCGATTCTGGCCCGTTTCATGAACTATTACTCACTGTTTTGGGGACCCGGACTAATTCCCACGATTGACGAACCCCGGGGTGCGTTTATGTGTCGGTCATAAACACTTGCAGTTTTGGCCGATTCTGGCCCGTTTCGTGGACAATTACTCACTGTTTCGGGGTCCCGGACTTATTTCCACGATTGATGAACCCCGGAGCGCATTTACGTGTCGGTCATAAATACAAATAGTTTTGGCCGATTCTGGCTAGTTTCATGGACTATTACTCACTGTTTTGGGGCCGCGGAGTGATCTCCACGATTGACGAACCCCGGGGTGCGTTTACGTGTCGGTCATCAACACTCGCAGTTTTGGCCGATTCTGGCCTCTTTCATGGACTATTACTGATTGTTTTGGTGTCCCGGACTGATTTCCACGATTGACGAACCCCGGGGTGCGTTTACGTGTCGATCATAAACACTCGCAGTTTTGGCCGATTATGGCCAGTTTCATGGACTATTACTCACTGTTTTGGGATCCATGAGTGATTTCCATGACTGACGAATCCCGGGGTGCGTTTACGTGTCGGTCATCAACACCCGCAGTTTTGGCCGATTCTGGCTCGTTTCGTGGACTATTATTCACTGTTTTTGGGTCCCGGAGTGATTTCCATGATTGACGAACCCCGAGGTGCGTTTACATGTCCGTCGTCAACACTCACAACTCTGGCCAATTCTGACCCGTTTCGTGGACTATTACTCACCGTTTTGGGGTCCCGAACTTATTTCCACGATTGATGAACCCCGGAGCGCGTTTACGTGTCGGTCATAAATACTCGCAGTTTTGGCCGATTCTGGCCAGTTTCTTGGACTATTACTCACTGTTTTGGGGGTCCCGAAGTGATTTCCACGATTGACGAACCCCGGGGTGCGTTTATGTGTTGGTCATAAACACTCGCAGTTATTGCGGATTCTGCCTCATTTCGTGGACTATTATTCACTGTTTTTGGGTCCCGGAGTGATTTCCATAATTGACGAACCCCGAGGTGCGTTTACATGTCCGTCGTCAACACTCACAACTTTGGCCAATTTTGACCCGTTTCGTGGACTATTACTCACAATTTTGGGGTCCCGAAGCGATTTCCATAGTTCTTGAACCCCAAGGTGCAATTACATGTCGGTCATCAACACCCGTAGTTTTGGCCGATTCTGGCCCGTTTCATGAACTATTACTCACTGTTTTTGGGGACCCGGACTAATTCCCACGATTGACGAACCCCGGGGTGCGTTTATGTGTCGGTCATAAACACTTGCAGTTTTGGCCGATTCTGGCCCGTTTCATGGACAATTTACTCACTGTTTCGGGGTCCCGGACTTATTTCCACGATTGATGAACCCCGGAGCGCATTTACGTGTCGGTCATAAATACTCGTAGTTTTGGCCGATTCTGGCTAGTTTCATGGACTATTACTCACTGTTTTGGGGCCGCGGAGTGATTTCCACGATTGACGAACCCCGGGGTGCGTTTACGTGTCGGTCAGCAACACCCGCAGTTTTGGCCGATTATGGCCTGTTTCATGGACTATTACTGATTGTTTTGGTGTCCCGGACTGATTTCCACGATTGACGAACCCCGGGGTGCGTTTACGTGTCGATCATAAACACTCGCAGTTTTGGCCGATTATGGCCAGTTTCATGGACTATTACTCACTGTTTTGGGATCCATGAGTGATTTCCATGACTGACGAATCCCGGGGTGCGTTTACGTGTCGGTCATCAACACCCGCAGTTTTGGCCGATTCTGGCTCGTTTCGTGGACTATTATTCACTGTTTTTGGGTCCCGGAGTGATTTCCATGATTGACGAACCCCGAGGTGCGTTTACATGTCCGTCGTCAACACTCACAACTCTGGCCAATTCTGACCCGTTTCGTGGACTATTACTCACCGTTTTGGGGTCCCGAACTTATTTCCACGATTGATGAACCCCGGAGCGCGTTTACGTGTCGGTCATAAATACTCGCAGTTTTGGCCGATTCTGGCCAGTTTCTTGGACTATTACTCACTGTTTTGGGGGTCCCGAAGTGATTTCCACGATTGACGAACCCCGGGGTGCGTTTATGTGTTGGTCATAAACACTCGCAGTTATTGCGGATTCTGCCTCATTTCGTGGACTATTATTCACTGTTTTTGGGTCCCGGAGTGATTTCCATAATTGACGAACCCCGAGGTGCGTTTACATGTCCGTCGTCAACACTCACAACTTTGGCCAATTTTGACCCGTTTCGTGGACTATTACTCACAATTTTGGGGTCCCGAAGCGATTTCCATAGTTCTTGAACCCCAAGGTGCAATTACATGTCGGTCATCAACACCCGTAGTTTTGGCCGATTCTGGCCCGTTTCATGAACTATTACTCACTGTTTTGGGGACCCGGACTAATTCCCACGATTGACGAACCCCGGGGTGCGTTTATGTGTCGGTCATAAACACTTGCAGTTTTGGCCGATTCTGGCCCGTTTCGTGGACAATTACTCACTGTTTCGGGGTCCCGGACTTATTTCCACGATTGATGAACCCCGGAGCGCATTTACGTGTCGGTCATAAATACAAATAGTTTTGGCCGATTCTGGCTAGTTTCATGGACTATTACTCACTGTTTTGGGGCCGCGGAGTGATCTCCACGATTGACGAACCCCGGGGTGCGTTTACGTGTCGGTCATCAACACTCGCAGTTTTGGCCGATTCTGGCCTCTTTCATGGACTATTACTGATTGTTTTGGTGTCCCGGACTGATTTCCACGATTGACGAACCCCGGGGTGCGTTTACGTGTCGATCATAAACACTCGCAGTTTTGGCCGATTATGGCCAGTTTCATGGACTATTACTCACTGTTTTGGGATCCATGAGTGATTTCCATGACTGACGAATCCCGGGGTGCGTTTACGTGTCGGTCATCAACACCCGCAGTTTTGGCCGATTCTGGCTCGTTTCGTGGACTATTATTCACTGTTTTTGGGTCCCGGAGTGATTTCCATGATTGACGAACCCCGAGGTGCGTTTACATGTCCGTCGTCAACACTCACAACTCTGGCCAATTCTGACCCGTTTCGTGGACTATTACTCACCGTTTTGGGGTCCCGAACTTATTTCCACGATTGATGAACCCCGGAGCGCGTTTACGTGTCGGTCATAAATACTCGCAGTTTTGGCCGATTCTGGCCAGTTTCTTGGACTATTACTCACTGTTTTGGGGGTCCCGAAGTGATTTCCACGATTGACGAACCCCGGGGTGCGTTTATGTGTTGGTCATAAACACTCGCAGTTATTGCGGATTCTGCCTCATTTCGTGGACTATTATTCACTGTTTTTGGGTCCCGGAGTGATTTCCATAATTGACGAACCCCGAGGTGCGTTTACATGTCCGTCGTCAACACTCACAACTTTGGCCAATTTTGACCCGTTTCGTGGACTATTACTCACAATTTTGGGGTCCCGAAGCGATTTCCATAGTTCTTGAACCCCAAGGTGCAATTACATGTCGGTCATCAACACCCGTAGTTTTGGCCGATTCTGGCCCGTTTCATGAACTATTACTCACTGTTTTTGGGGACCCGGACTAATTCCCACGATTGACGAACCCCGGGGTGCGTTTATGTGTCGGTCATAAACACTTGCAGTTTTGGCCGATTCTGGCCCGTTTCATGGACAATTTACTCACTGTTTCGGGGTCCCGGACTTATTTCCACGATTGATGAACCCCGGAGCGCATTTACGTGTCGGTCATAAATACTCGTAGTTTTGGCCGATTCTGGCTAGTTTCATGGACTATTACTCACTGTTTTGGGGCCGCGGAGTGATTTCCACGATTGACGAACCCCGGGGTGCGTTTACGTGTCGGTCAGCAACACCCGCAGTTTTGGCCGATTATGGCCTGTTTCATGGACTATTACTGATTGTTTTGGTGTCCCGGACTGATTTCCACGATTGACGAACCCCGGGGTGCGTTTACGTGTCGATCATAAACACTCGCAGTTTTGGCCGATTATGGCCAGTTTCACGGACTATTACTCACTGTTTTGGGATCCATGAGTGATTTCCATGACTGACGAATCCCGGGGTGCGTTTACGTGTCGGTCATCAACACCCGCAGCTTTGGCCGATTCTGGCTCGTTTCGTGGACTATTATTCACTGTTTTTGGGTCCCGGAGTGATTTCCATGATTGACGAACCCCGAGGTGCGTTTACATGTCCGTCGTCAACACTCACAACTCTGGCCAATTCTGACCCGTTTCGTGGACTATTACTCACCGTTTTGGGGTCCCGAACTTATTTCCACGATTGATGAACCCTGGAGCGCGTTTACGTGTCGGTCATAAATACTCACAGTTTTGGCCGATTCTGGCCAGATATTACTCACTGTTTTGGGGGTCCCGAAGTGATTTCCATGATTGACGAACCCCGGGGTGCGTTTATGTGTTGGTCATAAACACTCGCAGTTATTGCGGATTCTGCCTCATTTCGTGGACTATTATTCACTGTTTTTGGGTCCCGGAGTGATTTCCATAATTGACGAACCCCGAGGTGCGTTTACATGTCCGTCGTCAACACTCACAACTTTGGCCAATTCTGACCCGTTTCGTGGACTATTACTCACCATTTTGGGGTCCCGAAGCGATTTCCATAGTTCTTGAACCCCAAGGTGCAATTACATGTCGGTCATCAACACCCGTAGTTTTGGCCGATTCTGGCCCGTTTCATGAACTATTACTCACTGTTTTTGGGGACCCGGACTAATTCCCACCATTGACGAACCCCGGGGTGCGTTTATGTGTCGGTCATAAACACTTGCAGTTTTGGCCGATTCTGGCCCGTTTCATGGACAATTTACTCACTGTTTCGGGGTCCCGGACTTATTTCCACGATTGATGAACCCCGGAGCGCATTTACGTGTCGGTCATAAATACTCGTAGTTTTGGCCGATTCTGGCTAGTTTCATGGACTATTACTCACTGTTTTGGGGCCGCGGAGTGATTTCCACGATTGACGAACCCCGGGGTGCGTTTACGTGTCGGTCAGCAACACCCGCAGTTTTGGCCGATTATGGCCTGTTTCATGGACTATTACTGATTGTTTTGGTGTCCCGGACTGATTTCCACGATTGACGAACCCCGGGGTGCGTTTACGTGTCGATCATAAACACTCGCAGTTTTGGTCGATTATGGCCAGTTTCATGGACTATTACTCACTGTTTTGGGGTCCGTGAGTGATTTCCATGACTGACGAATCCCGGGGTGCGTTTACGTGTCGGTCATCAACACCCGTAGTTTTGGCCGATTCTGGCTCGTTTCATGGACTATTATTCACTGTTTTTGGGTCCCGGAGTGATTTCCACGATTGACGAACCCCGAGGTGCGTTTACGTGTCCGTCGTCAACACTCACAACTCTGGCCAATTCTGACCCGTTTCGTGGACTATTACTCACCGTTTTGGGGTCCCGGACTTATTTCCACGATTGATGAACCCCGGAGCGCGTTTACGTGTCGGTCATAAATACTCGCAGTTTTGGCCGATTCTGGCCAGTTTCTTGGACTATTACTCACTGTTTTGGGGTCCCGAAGTGATTTCCACGATTGTCGAACCCTGGGGTGCGTTTATGTGTTGGTCATAAAACCTCGCAGTTATTGCGGATTCAGCCTCATTTCGTCGACTATTATTCACTGTTTTTGGGTCCCGGAGTGATTTCCATAATTGACGAACCCCGAGGTGCGTTTACATGTCCGTCGTCAACACTCACAACTTTAGCAAATTCTGACCCGTTTTGTGGACTATTACTCACCATTTTGGGGTCCCGAAGCGATTTCCATAGTTCTTGAACCCCAAGGTGCAATTACATGTCGGTCATCAACACCCGTAGTTTTGGCCGATTCTGGCCCGTTTCATGAACTATTACTCACTGTTTTGGGGACCCGGACTAATTCCCACGATTGACGAACCCCGGGGTGCGTTTATGTGTCGGTCATAAACACTTGCAGTTTTGGCCGATTCTGGCCCGTTTCGTGGACAATTACTCACTGTTTCGGGGTCCCGGACTTATTTCCACGATTGATGAACCCCGGAGCGCATTTACGTGTCAGTCATAAATACAAATAGTTTTGGCCGATTCTGGCTAGTTTCATGGACTATTACTCACTGTTTTGGGGCCGCGGAGTGATCTCCACGATTGACGAACCCCGGGGTGCGTTTACGTGTCGGTCATCAACACTCGCAGTTTTGGCCGATTCTGGCCTCTTTCATGGACTATTACTGATTGTTTTGGTGTCCCGGACTGATTTCCACGATTGACGAACCCCGGGGTGCGTTTACGTGTCGATCATAAACACTCGCAGTTTTGGCCGATTATGGCCAGTTTCATGGACTATTACTCACTGTTTTGGGATCCATGAGTGATTTCCATGACTGACGAATCCCGGGGTGCGTTTACGTGTCGGTCATCAACACCCGCAGTTTTGGCCGATTCTGGCTCGTTTCGTGGACTATTATTCACTGTTTTTGGGTCCCGGAGTGATTTCCATGATTGACGAACCCCGAGGTGCGTTTACATGTCCGTCGTCAACACTCACAACTCTGGCCAATTCTGACCCGTTTCGTGGACTATTACTCACCGTTTTGGGGTCCCGAACTTATTTCCACGATTGATGAACCCCGGAGCGCGTTTACGTGTCGGTCATAAATACTCGCAGTTTTGGCCGATTCTGGCCAGTTTCTTGGACTATTACTCACTGTTTTGGGGGTCCCGAAGTGATTTCCACGATTGACGAACCCCGGGGTGCGTTTATGTGTTGGTCATAAACACTCGCAGTTATTGCGGATTCTGCCTCATTTCGTGGACTATTATTCACTGTTTTTGGGTCCCGGAGTGATTTCCATAATTGACGAACCCCGAGGTGCGTTTACATGTCCGTCGTCAACACTCACAACTTTGGCCAATTTTGACCCGTTTCGTGGACTATTACTCACCATTTTGGGGTCCCGAAGCGATTTCCATAGTTCTTGAACCCCAAGGTGCAATTACATGTCGGTCATCAACACCCGTAGTTTTGGCCGATTCTGGCCCGTTTCATGAACTATTACTCACTGTTTTTGGGGACCCGGACTAATTCCCACGATTGACGAACCCCGGGGTGCGTTTATGTGTCGGTCATAAACACTTGCAGTTTTGGCCGATTCTGGCCCGTTTCATGGACAATTTACTCACTGTTTCGGGGTCCCGGACTTATTTCCACGATTGATGAACCCCGGAGCGCATTTACGTGTCGGTCATAAATACTCGTAGTTTTGGCCGATTCTGGCTAGTTTCATGGACTATTACTCACTGTTTTGGGGCCGCGGAGTGATTTCCACGATTGACGAACCCCGGGGTGCGTTTACGTGTCGGTCAGCAACACCCGCAGTTTTGGCCGATTATGGCCTGTTTCATGGACTATTACTGATTGTTTTGGTGTCCCGGACTGATTTCCACGATTGACGAACCCCGGGGTGCGTTTACGTGTCGATCATAAACACTCGCAGTTTTGGCCGATTATGGCCAGTTTCACGGACTATTACTCACTGTTTTGGGATCCATGAGTGATTTCCATGACTGACGAATCCCGGGGTGCGTTTACGTGTCGGTCATCAACACCCGCAGCTTTGGCCGATTCTGGCTCGTTTCGTGGACTATTATTCACTGTTTTTGGGTCCCGGAGTGATTTCCATGATTGACGAACCCCGAGGTGCGTTTACATGTCCGTCGTCAACACTCACAACTCTGGCCAATTCTGACCCGTTTCGTGGACTATTACTCACCGTTTTGGGGTCCCGAACTTATTTCCACGATTGATGAACCCTGGAGCGCGTTTACGTGTCGGTCATAAATACTCACAGTTTTGGCCGATTCTGGCCAGATATTACTCACTGTTTTGGGGGTCCCGAAGTGATTTCCATGATTGACGAACCCCGGGGTGCGTTTATGTGTTGGTCATAAACACTCGCAGTTATTGCGGATTCTGCCTCATTTCGTGGACTATTATTCACTGTTTTTGGGTCCCGGAGTGATTTCCATAATTGACGAACCCCGAGGTGCGTTTACATGTCCGTCGTCAACACTCACAACTTTGGCCAATTCTGACCCGTTTCGTGGACTATTACTCACCATTTTGGGGTCCCGAAGCGATTTCCATAGTTCTTGAACCCCAAGGTGCAATTACATGTCGGTCATCAACACCCGTAGTTTTGGCCGATTCTGGCCCGTTTCATGAACTATTACTCACTGTTTTTGGGGACCCGGACTAATTCCCACGATTGACGAACCCCGGGGTGCGTTTATGTGTCGGTCATAAACACTTGCAGTTTTGGCCGATTCTGGCCCGTTTCATGGACAATTTACTCACTGTTTCGGGGTCCCGGACTTATTTCCACGATTGATGAACCCCGGAGCGCATTTACGTGTCGGTCATAAATACTCGTAGTTTTGGCCGATTCTGGCTAGTTTCATGGACTATTACTCACTGTTTTGGGGCCGCGGAGTGATTTCCACGATTGACGAACCCCGGGGTGCGCTTACGTGTCGGTCAGCAACACCCGCAGTTTTGGCCGATTATGGCCTGTTTCATGGACTATTACTGATTGTTTTGGTGTCCCGGACTGATTTCCACGATTGACGAACCCCGGGCTGCGTTTACGTGTCGATCATAAACACTCGCAGTTTTGGCCGATTATGGCCAGTTTCACGGACTATTACTCACTGTTTTGGGATCCATGAGTGATTTCCATGACTGACGAATCCCGGGGTGCATTTACGTGTCAGTCATCAACACCCGCAGTTTTGGCCGATTCTGGGTTGTTTCATGGACTATTATTCACTGTTTTTGGGTCCCGGAGTGATTTCCATGATTGACGAACCCCGAGGTGCGTTTACATGTCCGTCGTCAACACTCACAACTCTGGCCAATTCTGACCCGTTTCGTGGACTATTACTCACCGTTTTGGGGTCCCGGACTTATTTCCACGATTGATGAACCCCGGAGCGCGTTTACGTGTCGGTCATAAATACTCGCAGTTTTGGCCGATTCTGGCCAGTTTCTTGGACTATTACTCACTGTTTTGGGGTCCCGAAGTGATTTCCACGATTGTCGAACCCTGGGGTGCGTTTATGTGTTGGTCATAAACACTCGCAGTTATTGCGGATTCTGCCTCATTTCGTGGACTATTATTCACTGTTTTTGGGTCCCGGAGTGATTTCCATAATTGACGAACCCCGAGGTGCGTTTACATGTCCGTCGTCAACACTCACAACTTTAGCCAATTCTGACCCGTTTCGTGGACTATTACTCACCATTTTGGGGTCCCGAAGCGATTTCCATAGTTCTTGAACCCCAAGGTGCAATTACATGTCGGTCATCAACACCCGTAGTTTTGGCCGATTCTGGCCCGTTTCATGAACTATTACTCACTGTTTTGGGGACCCGGACTAATTCCCACGATTGACGAACCCCGGGGTGCGTTTATGTGTCGGTCATAAACACTTGCAGTTTTGGCCGATTCTGGCCCGTTTCATGGACAATTACTCACTGTTTCGGGGTCCCGGACTTATTTCCACGATTGATGAACCCCGGAGCGCATTTACGTGTCGGTCATAAATACAAATAGTTTTGGCCGATTCTGGCTAGTTTCATGGACTATTACTCACTGTTTTGGGGCCGCGGAGTGATTTCCACGATTGACGAACCCCGGGGTGCGTTTACGTGTCGGTCATCAACACTCGCAGTTTTGGCCGATTCTGGCCTGTTTCATGGACTATTACTGATTGTTTTGGTGTCCCGGACTGATTTCCACGATTGACGAACCCCGGGGTGCGTTTACGTGTCGATCATAAACACTCGCAATTTTGGCCGATTATGGCCAGTTTCACGGACTATTACTCACTGTTTTGGGATCCATGAGTGATTTCCATGACTGACGAATCCCGGGGTGCATTTACGTGTCAGTCATCAACACCCGCAGTTTTGGCCGATTCTGGGTTGTTTCGTGGACTATTATTCACTGTTTTTGGGTCCCGGAGTGATTTCCATGATTGACGAACCCCGAGGTGCGTTTACATGTCTGTCGTCAACACTCACAACTCTGGCCAATTCTGACCCGTTTCGTGGACTATTACTCACCGTTTTGGGGTCCCGAACTTATTTCCACGATTGATGAACCCCGGAGCGCGTTTACGTGTCGGTCATAAATACTCGCAGTTTTGGCCGATTCTGGCCAGTTTCTTGGACTATTACTCACTGTTTTGGGGGTCCCGAAGTGATTTCCACGATTGACGAACCCCGGGGTGCGTTTATGTGTTGGTCATAAACACTCACAGTTATTGCGGATTCTGCCTCATTTCATGGACTATTATTCACTGTTTTTGGGTCCCGGAGTGATTTCCATAATTGACGAACCCCGAGGTGCGTTTACATGTCCGTCGTCAACACTCACAACTTTGGCCAATTCTGACCCGTTTCGTGGACTATTACTCACCATTTTGGGGTCCCGAAGCGATTTCCATAGTTCTTGAACCCCAAGGTGCAATTACATGTCTGTCATCAACACCCGTAGTTTTGGCCGATTCTGGCCCGTTTCATGAACTATTACTCACTGTTTTGGGGTCCCGGACTTATTTCCACGATTGATGAACCCCGGAGAGCATTTACGTGTCGGTCATAAATACTCGTAGTTTTGGCCGATTCTGGCTAGTTTCATGGACTATTACCCACTGTTTTGGGGCCGCGGAGTGATTTCCACGATTGACGAACCCCGGGGTGCGTTTATGTGTCGGTCAGCAACACCCGCAGTTTTGGCCGATTCTGGCCTGTTTCATGGACTATTACTGATTGTTTTGGTGTCCCGGACTGATTTCCACGATTGATGAACCCCGGGGTGCGTTTACGTGTCGATCATAAACACTCGCAGTTTTGGTCGATTATGGCCAGTTTCATGGACTATTACTCACTGTTTTGGGGTCCGTGAGTGATTTCCATGACTGACGAATCCTGGGGTGCGTTTACGTGTCGGTCATCAACACCCGTAGTTTTGGCCGTTTCTGGCTCGTTTCATGGACTATTATTCACTGTTTTTGGGTCCCGGAGTGATTTCCACGATTGACGAACCCCGAGGTGCGTTTACGTGTCCGTCGTCAACACTCACAACTCTGGCCAATTCTGACCCGTTTCGTGGACTATTACTCACCGTTTTGGGGTCCCGGACTTATTTCCACGATTGATGAACCACGGAGCGCGTTTACGTGTCGGTCATAAATACTCGCAGTTTTGGCCGATTCTGGCCAGTTTCTTGGACTATTACTCACTGTTTTGGGGTCCCGAAGTGATTTCCACGATTGTCGAACCCTGGGGTGCGTTTATGTGTTGGTCATAAACACTCGCAGTTATTGCGGATTCTGCCTATTTCGTGGACTATTATTCACTGTTTTTGGGTCCCGGAGTGATTTCCATAATTGACGAACCCCGAGGTGCGTTTACATGTCCGTCGTCAACACTCACAACTTTAGCCAATTCTGACCCGTTTCGTGGACTATTACTCACCATTTTGGGGTCCCGAAGCGATTTCCATAGTTCTTGAACCCCAAGGTGCAATTACATGTCGGTCATCAACACCCGTAGTTTTGGCCGATTCTGGCCCGTTTCATGAACTATTACTCACTGTTTTGGGGACCCGGACTAATTCCCACGATTGACGAACCCCGGGGTGCGTTTATGTGTCGGTCATAAACACTTGCAGTTTTGGCCGATTCTGGCCCGTTTCATGGACAATTACTCACTGTTTCGGGGTCCCGGACTTATTTCCACGATTGATGAACCCCGGAGCGCATTTACGTGTCGGTCATAAATACAAATAGTTTTGGCCGATTCTGGCTAGTTTCATGGACTATTACTCACTGTTTTGGGGCCGCGGAGTGATTTCCACGATTGACGAACCCCGGGGTGCATTTACGTGTCGGTCATCAACACTCGCAGTTTTGGCCGATTCTGGCCTGTTTCATGGACTATTACTGATTGTTTTGGTGTCCCGGACTGATTTCCACGATTGACGAACCCCGGGGTGCGTTTACGTGTCGATCATAAACACTCGCAATTTTGGCCGATTATGGCCAGTTTCACGGACTATTACTCACTGTTTTGGGATCCATGAGTGATTTCCATGACTGACGAATCCCGGGGTGCATTTACGTGTCAGTCATCAACACCCGCAGTTTTGGCCGATTCTGGGTTGTTTCGTGGACTATTATTCACTGTTTTTGGGTCCCGGAGTGATTTCCATGATTGACGAACCCCGAGGTGCGTTTACATGTCCGTCGTCAACACTCACAACTCTGGCCAATTCTGACCCGTTTCGTGGACTATTACTCACCGTTTTGGGGTCCCGAACTTATTTCCACGATTGATGAACCACGGAGCGCGTTTACGTGTCGGTCATAAATACTCGCAGTTTTGGCCGATTCTGGCCAGTTTCTTGGACTATTACTCACTGTTTTGGGGTCCCGAAGTGATTTCCACGATTGTCGAACCCTGGGGTGCCTTTATGTGTTGGTCATAAACACTCGCAGTTATTGCGGATTCTGCCTCATTTCGTGGACTATTATTCACTGTTTTTGGGTCCCGGAGTGATTTCCATAATTGACGAACCCCGAGGTGCGTTTACATGTCCGTCGTCAACACTCACAACTTTAGCCAATTCTGACCCGTTTCGTGGACTATTACTCACCATTTTGGGGTCCCGAAGCGATTTCCATAGTTCTTGAACCCCAAGGTGCAATTACATGTCGGTCATCAACACCCGTAGTTTTGGCCGATTCTGGCCCGTTTCATGAACTATTACTCACTGTTTTGGGGACCCGGACTAATTCCCACGATTGACGAACCCCGGGGTGCGTTTATGTGTCGGTCATAAACACTTGCAGTTTTGGCCGATTCTGGCCCGTTTCATGGACAATTACTCACTGTTTCGGGGTCCCGGACTTATTTCCACGATTGATGAACCCCGGAGCGCATTTACGTGTCGGTCATAAATACAAATAGTTTTGGCCGATTCTGGCTAGTTTCATGGACTATTACTCACTGTTTTGGGGCCGCGGAGTGATTTCCACGATTGACGAACCCCGGGGTGCGTTTACGTGTCGGTCATCAACACTCGCAGTTTTGGCCGATTCTGGCCTGTTTCATGGACTATTACTGATTGTTTTGGTGTCCCGGACTGATTTCCACGATTGACGAACCCCGGGGTGCGTTTACGTGTCGATCATAAACACTCGCAATTTTGGCCGATTATGGCCAGTTTCACGGACTATTACTCACTGTTTTGGGATCCATGAGTGATTTCCATGACTGACGAATCCCGGGGTGCATTTACGTGTCAGTCATCAACACCCGCAGTTTTGGCCGATTCTGGGTTGTTTCGTGGACTATTATTCACTGTTTTTGGGTCCCGGAGTGATTTCCATGATTGACGAACCCCGAGGTGCGTTTACATGTCCGTCGTCAACACTCACAACTCTGGCCAATTCTGACCCGTTTCATGGACTATTACTCACCGTTTTGGGGTCCCGAACTTATTTCCACGATTGATGAACCCCGGAGCGCGTTTACGTGTCGGTCATAAATACTCGCAGTTTTGGCCGATTCTGGCCAGTTTCTTGGACTATTACTCACTGTTTTGGGGGTCCCGAAGTGATTTCCACGATTGACGAACCCCGGGGTGCGTTTATGTGTTGGTCATAAACACTCGCAGTTATTGCGGATTCTGCCTCATTTCGTGGACTATTATTCACTGTTTTTGGGTCCCGGAGTGATTTCCATAATTGACGAACCCCGAGGTGCGTTTACATGTCCGTCGTCAACACTCACAACTTTGGCCAATTCTGACCCGTTTCGTGGACTATTACTCACCATTTTGGGGTCCCGAAGCGATTTCCATAGTTCTTGAACCCCAAGGTGCAATTACATGTCGGTCATCAACACCCGTAGTTTTGGCCGATTCTGGCCCGTTTCATGAACTATTACTCACTGTTTTGGGGTCCCGGACTTATTTCCACGATTGATGAACCCCGGAGAGCATTTACGTGTCGGTCATAAATACTCGTAGTTTTGGCCGATTCTGGCTAGTTTCATGGACTATTACTCACTGTTTTGGGGCCGCGGAGTGATTTCCACGATTGACGAACCCCGGGGTGCGTTTATGTGTCGGTCAGCAACACCCGCAGTTTTGGCCGATTCTGGCCTGTTTCATGGACTATTACTGATTGTTTTGGTGTCCCGGACTGATTTCCACGATTGATGAACCCCGGGGTGCGTTTACGTGTCGATCATAAACACTCGCAGTTTTGGTCGATTATGGCCAGTTTCATGGACTATTACTCACTGTTTTGGGGTCCGTGAGTGATTTCCATGACTGACGAATCCCGGGGTGCGTTTACGTGTCGGTCATCAACACCCGTAGTTTTGGCCGATTCTGGCTCGTTTCATGGACTATTATTCACTGTTTTTGGGTCCCGGAGTGATTTCCACGATTGACGAACCCCGAGGTGCGTTTACGTGTCCGTCGTCAACACTCACAACTCTGGCCAATTCTGACCCGTTTCGTGGACTATTACTCACCGTTTTGGGGTCCCGGACTTATTTCCACGATTGATGAACCACGGAGCGCGTTTACGTGTCGGTCATAAATACTCGCAGTTTTGGCCGATTCTGGCCAGTTTCTTGGACTATTACTCACTGTTTTGGGGTCCCGAAGTGATTTCCACGATTGTCGAACCCTGGGTGCGTTTATGTGTTGGTCATAAACACTCGCAGTTATTGCGGATTCTGCCTCATTTCGTGGACTATTATTCACTGTTTTTGGGTCCCGGAGTGATTTCCATAATTGACGAACCCCGAGGTGCGTTTACATGTCCGTCGTCAACACTCACAACTTTAGCCAATTCTGACCCGTTTCGTGGACTATTACTCACCATTTTGGGGTCCCGAAGCGATTTCCATAGTTCTTGAACCCCAAGGTGCAATTACATGTCGGTCATCAACACCCGTAGTTTTGGCCGATTCTGGCCCGTTTCATGAACTATTACTCACTGTTTTGGGGACCCGGACTAATTCCCACGATTGACGAACCCCGGGGTGCGTTTATGTGTCGGTCATAAACACTTGCAGTTTTGGCCGATTCTGGCCCGTTTCGTGGACAATTACTCACTGTTTCGGGGTCCCGGACTTATTTCCACGATTGATGAACCCCGGAGCGCATTTACGTGTCGGTCATAAATACAAATAGTTTTGGCCGATTCTGGCTAGTTTCATGGACTATTACTCACTGTTTTGGGGCCGCGGAGTGATCTCCACGATTGACGAACCCCGGGGTGCGTTTACGTGTCGGTCATCAACACTCGCAGTTTTGGCCGATTCTGGCCTCTTTCATGGACTATTACTGATTGTTTTGGTGTCCCGGACTGATTTCCACGATTGACGAACCCCGGGGTGCGTTTACGTGTCGATCATAAACACTCGCAGTTTTGGCCGATTATGGCCAGTTTCATGGACTATTACTCACTGTTTTGGGATCCATGAGTGATTTCCATGACTGACGAATCCCGGGGTGCGTTTACGTGTCGGTCATCAACACCCGCAGTTTTGGCCGATTCTGGCTCGTTTCGTGGACTATTATTCACTGTTTTTGGGTCCCGGAGTGATTTCCATGATTGACGAACCCCGAGGTGCGTTTACATGTCCGTCGTCAACACTCACAACTCTGGCCTATTCTGACCCGTTTCGTGGACTATTACTCACCGTTTTGGGGTCCCGAACTTATTTCCACGATTGATGAACCCCGGAGCGCGTTTACGTGTCGGTCATAAATACTCGCAGTTTTGGCCGATTCTGGCCAGTTTCTTGGACTATTACTCACTGTTTTGGGGGTCCCGAAGTGATTTCCACGATTGACGAACCCCGGGGTGCGTTTATGTGTTGGTCATAAACACTCGCAGTTATTGCGGATTCTGCCTCATTTCGTGGACTATTATTCACTGTTTTTGGGTCCCGGAGTGATTTCCATAATTGACGAACCCCGAGGTGCGTTTACATGTCCGTCGTCAACACTCACAACTTTGGCCAATTCTGACCCGTTTCGTGGACTATTACTCACCATTTTGGGGTCCCGAAGCGATTTCCATAGTTCTTGAACCCCAAGGTGCAATTACATGTCGGTCATCAACACCCGTAGTTTTGGCCGATTCTGGCCCGTTTCATGAACTATTACTCACTGTTTTTGGGGACCCGGACTAATTCCCACGATTGACGAACCCCGGGGTGCGTTTATGTGTCGGTCATAAACACTTGCAGTTTTGGCCGATTCTGGCCCGTTTCATGGACAATTTACTCACTGTTTCGGGGTCCCGGACTTATTTCCACGATTGATGAACCCCGGAGCGCATTTACGTGTCGGTCATAAATACTCGTAGTTTTGGCCGATTCTGGCTAGTTTCATGGACTATTACTCACTGTTTTGGGGCCGCGGAGTGATTTCCACGATTGACGAACCCCGGGGTGCGTTTACGTGTCGGTCAGCAACACCCGCAGTTTTGGCCGATTATGGCCTGTTTCATGGACTATTACTGATTGTTTTGGTGTCCCGGACTGATTTCCACGATTGACGAACCCCGGGGTGCGTTTACGTGTCGATCATAAACACTCGCAGTTTTGGCCGATTATGGCCAGTTTCACGGACTATTACTCACTGTTTTGGGATCCATGAGTGATTTCCATGACTGACGAATCCCGGGGTGCGTTTACGTGTCGGTCATCAACACCCGTAGCTTTGGCCGATTCTGGCTCGTTTCGTGGACTATTATTCACTGTTTTTGGGTCCCGGAGTGATTTCCATGATTGACGAACCCCGAGGTGCGTTTACATGTCCGTCGTCAACACTCACAACTCTGGCCAATTCTGACCCGTTTCGTGGACTATTACTCACCGTTTTGGGGTCCCGAACTTATTTCCACGATTGATGAACCCTGGAGCGCGTTTACGTGTCGGTCATAAATACTCACAGTTTTGGCCGATTCTGGCCAGATATTACTCACTGTTTTGGGGGTCCCGAAGTGATTTCCATGATTGACGAACCCCGGGGTGCGTTTATGTGTTGGTCATAAACACTCGCAGTTATTGCGGATTCTGCCTCATTTCGTGGACTATTATTCACTGTTTTTGGGTCCCGGAGTGATTTCCATAATTGACGAACCCCGAGGTGCGTTTACATGTCCGTCGTCAACACTCACAACTTTAGCCAATTCTGACCCGTTTCGTGGACTATTACTCACCATTTTGGGGTCCCGAAGCGATTTCCATAGTTCTTGAACCCCAAGGTGCAATTACATGTCGGTCATCAACACCCGTAGTTTTGGCCGATTCTGGCCCGTTTCATGAACTATTACTCACTGTTTTGGGGACCCGGACTAATTCCCACGATTGACGAACCCCGGGGTGCGTTTATGTGTCGGTCATAAACACTTGCAGTTTTGGCCGATTCTGGCCCGTTTCGTGGACAATTACTCACTGTTTCGGGGTCCCGGACTTATTTCCACGATTGATGAACCCCGGAGCGCATTTACGTGTCGGTCATAAATACAAATAGTTTTGGCCGATTCTGGCTAGTTTCATGGACTATTACTCACTGTTTTGGGGCCGCGGAGTGATCTCCACGATTGACGAACCCCGGGGTGCGTTTACGTGTCGGTCATCAACACTCGCAGTTTTGGCCGATTATGGCCTGTTTCATGGACTATTACTGATTGTTTTGGTGTCCCGGACTGATTTCCACGATTGACGAACCCCGGGGTGCGTTTACGTGTCGATCATAAACACTCGCAGTTTTGGCCGATTATGGCCAGTTTCACGGACTATTACTCACTGTTTTGGGATCCATGAGTGATTTCCATGACTGACGAATCCCGGGGTGCGTTTACGTGTCGGTCATCAACACCCGCAGCTTTGGCCGATTCTGGCTCGTTTCGTGGACTATTATTCACTGTTTTTGGGTCCCGGAGTGATTTCCATGATTGACGAACCCCGAGGTGCGTTTACATGTCCGTCGTCAACACTCACAACTCTGGCCAATTCTGACCCGTTTCGTGGACTATTACTCACCGTTTTGGGGTCCCGAACTTATTTCCACGATTGATGAACCCTGGAGCGCGTTTACGTGTCGGTCATAAATACTCACAGTTTTGGCCGATTCTGGCCAGATATTACTCACTGTTTTGGGGGTCCCGAAGTGATTTCCATGATTGACGAACCCCGGGGTGCGTTTATGTGTTGGTCATAAACACTCGCAGTTATTGCGGATTCTGCCTCATTTCGTGGACTATTATTCACTGTTTTTGGGTCCCGGAGTGATTTCCATAATTGACGAACCCCGAGGTGCGTTTACATGTCCGTCGTCAACACTCACAACTTTAGCCAATTCTGACCCGTTTCGTGGACTATTACTCACCATTTTGGGGTCCCGAAGCGATTTCCATAGTTCTTGAACCCCAAGGTGCAATTACATGTCGGTCATCAACACCCGTAGTTTTGGCCGATTCTGGCCCGTTTCATGAACTATTACTCACTGTTTTGGGGACCCGGACTAATTCCCACGATTGACGAACCCCGGGGTGCGTTTATGTGTCGGTCATAAACACTTGCAGTTTTGGCCGATTCTGGCCCGTTTCGTGGACAATTACTCACTGTTTCGGGGTCCCGGACTTATTTCCACGATTGATGAACCCCGGAGCGCATTTACGTGTCGGTCATAAATACAAATAGTTTTGGCCGATTCTGGCTAGTTTCATGGACTATTACTCACTGTTTTGGGGCCGCGGAGTGATCTCCACGATTGACGAACCCCGGGGTGCGTTTACGTGTCGGTCATCAACACTCGCAGTTTTGGCCGATTCTGGCCTCTTTCATGGACTATTACTGATTGTTTTGGTGTCCCGGACTGATTTCCACGATTGACGAACCCCGGGGTGCGTTTACGTGTCGATCATAAACACTCGCAGTTTTGGCCGATTATGGCCAGTTTCATGGACTATTACTCACTGTTTTGGGATCCATGAGTGATTTCCATGACTGACGAATCCCGGGGTGCGTTTACGTGTCGGTCATCAACACCCGCAGTTTTGGCCGATTCTGGCTCGTTTCGTGGACTATTATTCACTGTTTTTGGGTCCCGGAGTGATTTCCATGATTGACGAACCCCGAGGTGCGTTTACATGTCCGTCGTCAACACTCACAACTCTGGCCTATTCTGACCCGTTTCGTGGACTATTACTCACCGTTTTGGGGTCCCGAACTTATTTCCACGATTGATGAACCCCGGAGCGCGTTTACGTGTCGGTCATAAATACTCGCAGTTTTGGCCGATTCTGGCCAGTTTCTTGGACTATTACTCACTGTTTTGGGGGTCCCGAAGTGATTTCCACGATTGACGAACCCCGGGGTGCGTTTATGTGTTGGTCATAAACACTCGCAGTTATTGCGGATTCTGCCTCATTTCGTGGACTATTATTCACTGTTTTTGGGTCCCGGAGTGATTTCCATAATTGACGAACCCCGAGGTGCGTTTACATGTCCGTCGTCAACACTCACAACTTTGGCCAATTCTGACCCGTTTCGTGGACTATTACTCACCATTTTGGGGTCCCGAAGCGATTTCCATAGTTCTTGAACCCCAAGGTGCAATTACATGTCGGTCATCAACACCCGTAGTTTTGGCCGATTCTGGCCCGTTTCATGAACTATTACTCACTGTTTTTGGGGACCCGGACTAATTCCCACGATTGACGAACCCCGGGGTGCGTTTATGTGTCGGTCATAAACACTTGCAGTTTTGGCCGATTCTGGCCCGTTTCATGGACAATTTACTCACTGTTTCGGGGTCCCGGACTTATTTCCACGATTGATGAACCCCGGAGCGCATTTACGTGTCGGTCATAAATACTCGTAGTTTTGGCCGATTCTGGCTAGTTTCATGGACTATTACTCACTGTTTTGGGGCCGCGGAGTGATTTCCACGATTGACGAACCCCGGGGTGCGTTTACGTGTCGGTCAGCAACACCCGCAGTTTTGGCCGATTATGGCCTGTTTCATGGACTATTACTGATTGTTTTGGTGTCCCGGACTGATTTCCACGATTGACGAACCCCGGGGTGCGTTTACGTGTCGATCATAAACACTCGCAGTTTTGGCCGATTATGGCCAGTTTCACGGACTATTACTCACTGTTTTGGGATCCATGAGTGATTTCCATGACTGACGAATCCCGGGGTGCGTTTACGTGTCGGTCATCAACACCCGCAGCTTTGGCCGATTCTGGCTCGTTTCGTGGACTATTATTCACTGTTTTTGGGTCCCGGAGTGATTTCCATGATTGACGAACCCCGAGGTGCGTTTACATGTCCGTCGTCAACACTCACAACTCTGGCCAATTCTGACCCGTTTCGTGGACTATTACTCACCGTTTTGGGGTCCCGAACTTATTTCCACGATTGATGAACCCTGGAGCGCGTTTACGTGTCGGTCATAAATACTCACAGTTTTGGCCGATTCTGGCCAGATATTACTCACTGTTTTGGGGGTCCCGAAGTGATTTCCATGATTGACGAACCCCGGGGTGCGTTTATGTGTTGGTCATAAACACTCGCAGTTATTGCGGATTCTGCCTCATTTCGTGGACTATTATTCACTGTTTTTGGGTCCCGGAGTGATTTCCATAATTGACGAACCCCGAGGTGCGTTTACATGTCCGTCGTCAACACTCACAACTTTAGCCAATTCTGACCCGTTTCGTGGACTATTACTCACCATTTTGGGGTCCCGAAGCGATTTCCATAGTTCTTGAACCCCAAGGTGCAATTACATGTCGGTCATCAACACCCGTAGTTTTGGCCGATTCTGGCCCGTTTCATGAACTATTACTCACTGTTTTTGGGGACCCGGACTAATTCCCACGATTGACGAACCCCGGGGTGCGTTTATGTGTCGGTCATAAACACTTGCAGTTTTGGCCGATTCTGGCCCGTTTCATGGACAATTTACTCACTGTTTCGGGGTCCCGGACTTATTTCCACGATTGATGAACCCCGGAGCGCATTTACGTGTCGGTCATAAATACTCGTAGTTTTGGCCGATTCTGGCTAGTTTCATGGACTATTACTCACTGTTTTGGGGCCGCGGAGTGATTTCCACGATTGACGAACCCCGGGGTGCGTTTACGTGTCGGTCAGCAACACCCGCAGTTTTGGCCGATTATGGCCTGTTTCATGGACTATTACTGATTGTTTTGGTGTCCCGGACTGATTTCCACGATTGACGAACCCCGGGGTGCGTTTACGTGTCGATCATAAACACTCGCAGTTTTGGCCGATTATGGCCAGTTTCACGGACTATTACTCACTGTTTTGGGATCCATGAGTGATTTCCATGACTGACGAATCCCGGGGTGCGTTTACGCGTCGGTCATCAACACCCGCAGCTTTGGCCGATTCTGGCTCGTTTCGTGGACTATTATTCACTGTTTTTGGGTCCCGGAGTGATTTCCATGATTGACGAACCCCGAGGTGCGTTTACATGTCCGTCGTCAACACTCACAACTCTGGCCAATTCTGACCCGTTTCGTGGACTATTACTCACCGTTTTGGGGTCCCGAACTTATTTCCACGATTGATGAACCCTGGAGCGCGTTTACGTGTCGGTCATAAATACTCACAGTTTTGGCCGATTCTGGCCAGATATTACTCACTGTTTTGGGGGTCCCGAAGTGATTTCCATGATTGACGAACCCCGGGGTGCGTTTATGTGTTGGTCATAAACACTCGCAGTTATTGCGGATTCTGCCTCATTTCGTGGACTATTATTCACTGTTTTTGGGTCCCGGAGTGATTTCCATAATTGACGAACCCCGAGGTGCGTTTACATGTCCGTCGTCAACACTCACAACTTTAGCCAATTCTGACCCGTTTCGTGGACTATTACTCACCATTTTGGGGTCCCGAAGCGATTTCCATAGTTCTTGAACCCCAAGGTGCAATTACATGTCGGTCATCAACACCCGTAGTTTTGGCCGATTCTGGCCCGTTTCATGAACTATTACTCACTGTTTTGGGGACCCGGACTAATTCCCACGATTGACGAACCCCGGGGTGCGTTTATGTGTCGGTCATAAACACTTGCAGTTTTGGCCGATTCTGGCCCGTTTCGTGGACAATTACTCACTGTTTCGGGGTCCCGGACTTATTTCCACGATTGATGAACCCCGGAGCGCATTTACGTGTCGGTCATAAATACAAATAGTTTTGGCCGATTCTGGCTAGTTTCATGGACTATTACTCACTGTTTTGGGGCCGCGGAGTGATCTCCACGATTGACGAACCCCGGGGTGCGTTTACGTGTCGGTCATCAACACTCGCAGTTTTGGCCGATTCTGGCCTCTTTCATGGACTATTACTGATTGTTTTGGTGTCCCGGACTGATTTCCACGATTGACGAACCCCGGGGTGCGTTTACGTGTCGATCATAAACACTCGCAGTTTTGGCCGATTATGGCCAGTTTCATGGACTATTACTCACTGTTTTGGGATCCATGAGTGATTTCCATGACTGACGAATCCCGGGGTGCGTTTACGTGTCGGTCATCAACACCCGCAGTTTTGGCCGATTCTGGCTCGTTTCATGGACTATTATTCACTGTTTTTGGGTCCCGGAGTGATTTCCATGATTGACGAACCCCGAGGTGCGTTTACATGTCCGTCGTCAACACTCACAACTCTGGCCTATTCTGACCCGTTTCGTGGACTATTACTCACCGTTTTGGGGTCCCGAACTTATTTCCACGATTGATGAACCCCGGAGCGCGTTTACGTGTCGGTCATAAATACTCGCAGTTTTGGCCGATTCTGGCCAGTTTCTTGGACTATTACTCACTGTTTTGGGGGTCCCGAAGTGATTTCCACGATTGACGAACCCCGGGGTGCGTTTATGTGTTGGTCATAAACACTCGCAGTTATTGCGGATTCTGCCTCATTTCGTGGACTATTATTCACTGTTTTTGGGTCCCGGAGTGATTTCCATAATTGACGAACCCCGAGGTGCGTTTACATGTCCGTCGTCAACACTCACAACTTTGGCCAATTCTGACCCGTTTCGTGGACTATTACTCACCATTTTGGGGTCCCGAAGCGATTTCCATAGTTCTTGAACCCCAAGGTGCAATTACATGTCGGTCATCAACACCCGTAGTTTTGGCCGATTCTGGCCCGTTTCATGAACTATTACTCACTGTTTTTGGGGACCCGGACTAATTCCCACGATTGACGAACCCCGGGGTGCGTTTATGTGTCGGTCATAAACACTTGCAGTTTTGGCCGATTCTGGCCCGTTTCATGGACAATTTACTCACTGTTTCGGGGTCCCGGACTTATTTCCACGATTGATGAACCCCGGAGCGCATTTACGTGTCGGTCATAAATACTCGTAGTTTTGGCCGATTCTGGCTAGTTTCATGGACTATTACTCACTGTTTTGGGGCCGCGGAGTGATTTCCACGATTGACGAACCCCGGGGTGCGTTTACGTGTCGGTCAGCAACACCCGCAGTTTTGGCCGATTATGGCCTGTTTCATGGACTATTACTGATTGTTTTGGTGTCCCGGACTGATTTCCACGATTGACGAACCCCGGGGTGCGTTTACGTGTCGATCATAAACACTCGCAGTTTTGGTCGATTATGGCCAGTTTCATGGACTATTACTCACTGTTTTGGGGTCCGTGAGTGATTTCCATGACTGACGAATCCCGGGGTGCGTTTACGTGTCGGTCATCAACACCCGTAGTTTTGGCCGATTCTGGCTCGTTTCATGGACTATTATTCACTGTTTTTGGGTCCCGGAGTGATTTCCACGATTGACGAACCCCGAGGTGCGTTTACGTGTCCGTCGTCAACACTCACAACTCTGGCCAATTCTGACCCGTTTCGTGGACTATTACTCACCGTTTTGGGGTCCCGGACTTATTTCCACGATTGATGAACCCCGGAGCGCGTTTACGTGTCGGTCATAAATACTCGCAGTTTTGGCCGATTCTGGCCAGTTTCTTGGACTATTACTCACTGTTTTGGGGTCCCGAAGTGATTTCCACGATTGTCGAACCCTGGGGTGCGTTTATGTGTTGGTCATAAAACCTCGCAGTTATTGCGGATTCAGCCTCATTTCGTCGACTATTATTCACTGTTTTTGGGTCCCGGAGTGATTTCCATAATTGACGAACCCCGAGGTGCGTTTACATGTCCGTCGTCAACACTCACAACTTTAGCAAATTCTGACCCGTTTTGTGGACTATTACTCACCATTTTGGGGTCCCGAAGCGATTTCCATAGTTCTTGAACCCCAAGGTGCAATTACATGTCGGTCATCAACACCCGTAGTTTTGGCCGATTCTGGCCCGTTTCATGAACTATTACTCACTGTTTTGGGGACCCGGACTAATTCCCACGATTGACGAACCCCGGGGTGCGTTTATGTGTCGGTCATAAACACTTGCAGTTTTGGCCGATTCTGGCCCGTTTCGTGGACAATTACTCACTGTTTCGGGGTCCCGGACTTATTTCCACGATTGATGAACCCCGGAGCGCATTTACGTGTCGGTCATAAATACAAATAGTTTTGGCCGATTCTGGCTAGTTTCATGGACTATTACTCACTGTTTTGGGGCCGCGGAGTGATCTCCACGATTGACGAACCCCGGGGTGCGTTTACGTGTCGGTCATCAACACTCGCAGTTTTGGCCGATTCTGGCCTCTTTCATGGACTATTACTGATTGTTTTGGTGTCCCGGACTGATTTCCACGATTGACGAACCCCGGGGTGCGTTTACGTGTCGATCATAAACACTCGCAGTTTTGGCCGATTATGGCCAGTTTCATGGACTATTACTCACTGTTTTGGGATCCATGAGTGATTTCCATGACTGACGAATCCCGGGGTGCGTTTACGTGTCGGTCATCAACACCCGCAGTTTTGGCCGATTCTGGCTCGTTTCGTGGACTATTATTCACTGTTTTTGGGTCCCGGAGTGATTTCCATGATTGACGAACCCCGAGGTGCGTTTACATGTCCGTCGTCAACACTCACAACTCTGGCCAATTCTGACCCGTTTCGTGGACTATTACTCACCGTTTTGGGGTCCCGAACTTATTTCCACGATTGATGAACCCTGGAGCGCGTTTACGTGTCGGTCATAAATACTCACAGTTTTGGCCGATTCTGGCCAGATATTACTCACTGTTTTGGGGGTCCCGAAGTGATTTCCATGATTGACGAACCCCGGGGTGCGTTTATGTGTTGGTCATAAACACTCGCAGTTATTGCGGATTCTGCCTCATTTCGTGGACTATTATTCACTGTTTTTGGGTCCCGGAGTGATTTCCATAATTGACGAACCCCGAGGTGCGTTTACATGTCCGTCGTCAACACTCACAACTTTAGCCAATTCTGACCCGTTTCGTGGACTATTACTCACCATTTTGGGGTCCCGAAGCGATTTCCATAGTTCTTGAACCCCAAGGTGCAATTACATGTCGGTCATCAACACCCGTAGTTTTGGCCGATTCTGGCCCGTTTCATGAACTATTACTCACTGTTTTGGGGACCCGGACTAATTCCCACGATTGACGAACCCCGGGGTGCGTTTATGTGTCGGTCATAAACACTTGCAGTTTTGGCCGATTCTGGCCCGTTTCGTGGACAATTACTCACTGTTTCGGGGTCCCGGACTTATTTCCACGATTGATGAACCCCGGAGCGCATTTACGTGTCGGTCATAAATACAAATAGTTTTGGCCGATTCTGGCTAGTTTCATGGACTATTACTCACTGTTTTGGGGCCGCGGAGTGATCTCCACGATTGACGAACCCCGGGGTGCGTTTACGTGTCGGTCATCAACACTCGCAGTTTTGGCCGATTCTGGCCTCTTTCATGGACTATTACTGATTGTTTTGGTGTCCCGGACTGATTTCCACGATTGACGAACCCCGGGGTGCGTTTACGTGTCGATCATAAACACTCGCAGTTTTGGCCGATTATGGCCAGTTTCATGGACTATTACTCACTGTTTTGGGATCCATGAGTGATTTCCATGACTGACGAATCCCGGGGTGCGTTTACGTGTCGGTCATCAACACCCGCAGTTTTGGCCGATTCTGGCTCGTTTCATGGACTATTATTCACTGTTTTTGGGTCCCGGAGTGATTTCCATGATTGACGAACCCCGAGGTGCGTTTACATGTCCGTCGTCAACACTCACAACTCTGGCCTATTCTGACCCGTTTCGTGGACTATTACTCACCGTTTTGGGGTCCCGAACTTATTTCCACGATTGATGAACCCCGGAGCGCGTTTACGTGTCGGTCATAAATACTCGCAGTTTTGGCCGATTCTGGCCAGTTTCTTGGACTATTACTCACTGTTTTGGGGGTCCCGAAGTGATTTCCACGATTGACGAACCCCGGGGTGCGTTTATGTGTTGGTCATAAACACTCGCAGTTATTGCGGATTCTGCCTCATTTCGTGGACTATTATTCACTGTTTTTGGGTCCCGGAGTGATTTCCATAATTGACGAACCCCGAGGTGCGTTTACATGTCCGTCGTCAACACTCACAACTTTGGCCAATTCTGACCCGTTTCGTGGACTATTACTCACCATTTTGGGGTCCCGAAGCGATTTCCATAGTTCTTGAACCCCAAGGTGCAATTACATGTCGGTCATCAACACCCGTAGTTTTGGCCGATTCTGGCCCGTTTCATGAACTATTACTCACTGTTTTTGGGGACCCGGACTAATTCCCACGATTGACGAACCCCGGGGTGCGTTTATGTGTCGGTCATAAACACTTGCAGTTTTGGCCGATTCTGGCCCGTTTCATGGACAATTTACTCACTGTTTCGGGGTCCCGGACTTATTTCCACGATTGATGAACCCCGGAGCGCATTTACGTGTCGGTCATAAATACTCGTAGTTTTGGCCGATTCTGGCTAGTTTCATGGACTATTACTCACTGTTTTGGGGCCGCGGAGTGATTTCCACGATTGACGAACCCCGGGGTGCGTTTACGTGTCGGTCAGCAACACCCGCAGTTTTGGCCGATTATGGCCTGTTTCATGGACTATTACTGATTGTTTTGGTGTCCCGGACTGATTTCCACGATTGACGAACCCCGGGGTGCGTTTACGTGTCGATCATAAACACTCGCAGTTTTGGTCGATTATGGCCAGTTTCATGGACTATTACTCACTGTTTTGGGGTCCGTGAGTGATTTCCATGACTGACGAATCCCGGGGTGCGTTTACGTGTCGGTCATCAACACCCGTAGTTTTGGCCGATTCTGGCTCGTTTCATGGACTATTATTCACTGTTTTTGGGTCCCGGAGTGATTTCCACGATTGACGAACCCCGAGGTGCGTTTACGTGTCCGTCGTCAACACTCACAACTCTGGCCAATTCTGACCCGTTTCGTGGACTATTACTCACCGTTTTGGGGTCCCGGACTTATTTCCACGATTGATGAACCCCGGAGCGCGTTTACGTGTCGGTCATAAATACTCGCAGTTTTGGCCGATTCTGGCCAGTTTCTTGGACTATTACTCACTGTTTTGGGGTCCCGAAGTGATTTCCACGATTGTCGAACCCTGGGGTGCGTTTATGTGTTGGTCATAAAACCTCGCAGTTATTGCGGATTCAGCCTCATTTCGTCGACTATTATTCACTGTTTTTGGGTCCCGGAGTGATTTCCATAATTGACGAACCCCGAGGTGCGTTTACATGTCCGTCGTCAACACTCACAACTTTAGCAAATTCTGACCCGTTTTGTGGACTATTACTCACCATTTTGGGGTCCCGAAGCGATTTCCATAGTTCTTGAACCCCAAGGTGCAATTACATGTCGGTCATCAACACCCGTAGTTTTGGCCGATTCTGGCCCGTTTCATGAACTATTACTCACTGTTTTGGGGACCCGGACTAATTCCCACGATTGACGAACCCCGGGGTGCGTTTATGTGTCGGTCATAAACACTTGCAGTTTTGGCCGATTCTGGCCCGTTTCGTGGACAATTACTCACTGTTTCGGGGTCCCGGACTTATTTCCACGATTGATGAACCCCGGAGCGCATTTACGTGTCGGTCATAAATACAAATAGTTTTGGCCGATTCTGGCTAGTTTCATGGACTATTACTCACTGTTTTGGGGCCGCGGAGTGATCTCCACGATTGACGAACCCCGGGGTGCGTTTACGTGTCGGTCATCAACACTCGCAGTTTTGGCCGATTCTGGCCTCTTTCATGGACTATTACTGATTGTTTTGGTGTCCCGGACTGATTTCCACGATTGACGAACCCCGGGGTGCGTTTACGTGTCGATCATAAACACTCGCAGTTTTGGCCGATTATGGCCAGTTTCATGGACTATTACTCACTGTTTTGGGATCCATGAGTGATTTCCATGACTGACGAATCCCGGGGTGCGTTTACGTGTCGGTCATCAACACCCGCAGTTTTGGCCGATTCTGGCTCGTTTCGTGGACTATTATTCACTGTTTTTGGGTCCCGGAGTGATTTCCATGATTGACGAACCCCGAGGTGCGTTTACATGTCCGTCGTCAACACTCACAACTCTGGCCAATTCTGACCCGTTTCGTGGACTATTACTCACCGTTTTGGGGTCCCGAACTTATTTCCACGATTGATGAACCCCGGAGCGCGTTTACGTGTCGGTCATAAATACTCGCAGTTTTGGCCGATTCTGGCCAGTTTCTTGGACTATTACTCACTGTTTTGGGGGTCCCGAAGTGATTTCCACGATTGACGAACCCCGGGGTGCGTTTATGTGTTGGTCATAAACACTCGCAGTTATTGCGGATTCTGCCTCATTTCGTGGACTATTATTCACTGTTTTTGGGTCCCGGAGTGATTTCCATAATTGACGAACCCCGAGGTGCGTTTACATGTCCGTCGTCAACACTCACAACTTTGGCCAATTCTGACCCGTTTCGTGGACTATTACTCACCATTTTGGGGTCCCGAAGCGATTTCCATAGTTCTTGAACCCCAAGGTGCAATTACATGTCGGTCATCAACACCCGTAGTTTTGGCCGATTCTGGCCCGTTTCATGAACTATTACTCACTGTTTTTGGGGACCCGGACTAATTCCCACGATTGACGAACCCCGGGGTGCGTTTATGTGTCGGTCATAAACACTTGCAGTTTTGGCCGATTCTGGCCCGTTTCATGGACAATTTACTCACTGTTTCGGGGTCCCGGACTTATTTCCACGATTGATGAACCCCGGAGCGCATTTACGTGTCGGTCATAAATACTCGTAGTTTTGGCCGATTCTGGCTAGTTTCATGGACTATTACTCACTGTTTTGGGGCCGCGGAGTGATTTCCACGATTGACGAACCCCGGGGTGCGTTTACGTGTCGGTCAGCAACACCCGCAGTTTTGGCCGATTATGGCCTGTTTCATGGACTATTACTGATTGTTTTGGTGTCCCGGACTGATTTCCACGATTGACGAACCCCGGGGTGCGTTTACGTGTCGATCATAAACACTCGCAATTTTGGCCGATTATGGCCAGTTTCACGGACTATTACTCACTGTTTTGGGATCCATGAGTGATTTCCATGACTGACGAATCCCGGGGTGCATTTACGTGTCAGTCATCAACACCCGCAGTTTTGGCCGATTCTGGGTTGTTTCGTGGACTATTATTCACTGTTTTTGGGTCCCGGAGTGATTTCCATGATTGACGAACCCCGAGGTGCGTTTACATATCCGTCGTCAACACTCACAACTCTGGCCAATTCTGACCCGTTTCGTGGACTATTACTCATCGTTTTGGGGTCCCGAACTTATTTCCACGATTGATGAACCCCGGAGCGCGTTTACGTGTCGGTCATAAATACTCGCAGTTTTGGCCGATTCTGGCCAGTTTCTTGGACTATTACTCACTGTTTTGGGGGTCCCGAAGTGATTTCCACGATTGACGAACCCCGGGGTGCGTTTATGTGTTGGTCATAAACACTCGCAGTTATTGCGGATTCTGCCTCATTTCATGGACTATTATTCACTGTTTTTGGGTCCCGGAGTGATTTCCATAATTGACGAACCCCGAGGTGCGTTTACATGTCCGTCGTCAACACTCACAACTTTGGCCAATTCTGACCCGTTTCGTGGACTATTACTCACCATTTTGGGGTCCCGAAGCGATTTCCATAGTTCTTGAACCCCAAGGTGCAATTACATGTCGGTCATCAACACCCGTAGTTTTGGCCGATTCTGGCCCGTTTCATGAACTATTACTCACTGTTTTGGGGTCCCGGACTTATTTCCACGATTGATGAACCCCGGAGAGCATTTACGTGTCGGTCATAAATACTCGTAGTTTTGGCCGATTCTGGCTAGTTTCATGGACTATTACTCACTGTTTTGGGGCCGCGGAGTGATTTCCACGATTGACGAACCCCGGGGTGCGTTTATGTGTCGGTCAGCAACACCCGCAGTTTTGGCCGATTCTGGCCTGTTTCATGGACTATTACTGATTGTTTTGGTGTCCCGGACTGATTTCCACGATTGATGAACCCCGGGGTGCGTTTACGTGTCGATCATAAACACTCGCAGTTTTGGTCGATTATGGCCAGTTTCATGGACTATTACTCACTGTTTTGGGGTCCGTGAGTGATTTCCATGACTGACGAATCCCGGGGTGCGTTTATGTGTCGGTCATCAACACCCGTAGTTTTGGCCGATTCTGGCTCGTTTCATGGACTATTATTCACTGTTTTTGGGTCCCGGAGTGATTTCCACGATTGACGAACCCCGAGGTGCGTTTACGTGTCCGTCGTCAACACTCACAACTCTGGCCAATTCTGACCCGTTTCGTGGACTATTACTCACCGTTTTGGGGTCCCGGACTTATTTCCACGATTGATGAACCACGGAGCGCGTTTACGTGTCGGTCATAAATACTCGCAGTTTTGGCCGATTCTGGCCAGTTTCTTGGACTATTACTCACTGTTTTGGGGTCCCGAAGTGATTTCCACGATTGTCGAACCCTGGGGTGCGTTTATGTGTTGGTCATAAACACTCGCAGTTATTGCGGATTCTGCCTCATTTCGTGGACTATTATTCACTGTTTTTGGGTCCCGGAGTGATTTCCATAATTGACGAACCCCGAGGTGCGTTTACATGTCCGTCGTCAACACTCACAACTTTAGCCAATTCTGACCCGTTTCGTGGACTATTACTCACCATTTTGGGGTCCCGAAGCGATTTCCATAGTTCTTGAACCCCAAGGTGCAATTACATGTCGGTCATCAACACCCGTAGTTTTGGCCGATTCTGGCCCGTTTCATGAACTATTACTCACTGTTTTGGGGACCCGGACTAATTCCCACGATTGACGAACCCCGGGGTGCGTTTATGTGTCGGTCATAAACACTTGCAGTTTTGGCCGATTCTGGCCCGTTTCATGGACAATTACTCACTGTTTCGGGGTCCCGGACTTATTTCCACGATTGATGAACCCCGGAGCGCATTTACGTGTCGGTCATAAATACAAATAGTTTTGGCCGATTCTGGCTAGTTTCATGGACTATTACTCACTGTTTTGGGGCCGCGGAGTGATTTCCACGATTGACGAACCCCGGGGTGCGTTTACGTGTCGGTCATCAACACTCGCAGTTTTGGCCGATTCTGGCCTGTTTCATGGACTATTACTGATTGTTTTGGTGTCCCAGACTGATTTCCACGATTGACGAACCCCGGGGTGCGTTTACGTGTCGATCATGAACACTCGCAGTTTTGGTCGATTATGGCCAGTTTCATGGACTATTACTCACTGTTTTGGGGTCCGTGAGTGATTTCCATGACTGACGAATCCCGGGGTGCGTTTATGTGTCGGTCATCAACACCCGTAGTTTTGGCCGATTCTGGCTCGTTTCATGGACTATTATTCACTGTTTTTGGGTCCCGGAGTGATTTCCACGATTGACGAACCCCGAGGTGCGTTTACATGTCCGTCGTCAACACTCACAACTCTGGCCAATTCTGACCCGTTTCGTGGACTATTACTCACCGTTTTGGGGTCCCGGACTTATTTCCACGATTGATGAACCCCGGAGCGCGTTTACGTGTCGGTCATAAATACTCGCAGTTTTGGCCGATTCTGGCCAGTTTCTTGGACTATTACTCACTGTTTTGGGGTCCCGAAGTGATTTCCACGATTGTCAAACCCTGGGGTGCGTTTATGTGTTGGTCATAAACACTCGCAGTTATTGCGGATTCTGCCTCATTTCGTGGACTATTATTCACTGTTTTTGGGTCCCGGAGTGATTTCCATAATTGACGAACCCCGAGGTGCGTTTACATGTCCGTCGTCAACACTCACAACTTTAGCCAATTCTGACCCGTTTCGTGGACTATTACTCACCATTTTGGGGTCCCGAAGCGATTTCCATAGTTCTTGAACCCCAAGGTGCAATTACATGTCGGTCATCAACACCCGTAGTTTTGGCCGATTCTGGCCCGTTTCATGAACTATTACTCACTGTTTTGGGGACCCGGACTAATTCCCACGATTGACGAACCCCGGGGTGCGTTTATGTGTCGGTCATAAACACTTGCAGTTTTGGCCGATTCTGGCCCGTTTCATGGACAATTACTCACTGTTTCGGGGTCCCGGACTTATTTCCACGATTGATGAACCCCGGAGCGCATTTACGTGTCGGTCATAAATACAAATAGTTTTGGCCGATTCTGGCTAGTTTCATGGACTATTACTCACTGTTTTGGGGCCGCGGAGTGATTTCCACGATTGACGAACCCCGGGGTGCGTTTACGTGTCGGTCATCAACACTCGCAGTTTTGGCCGATTCTGGCCTGTTTCATGGACTATTACTGATTGTTTTGGTGTCCCGGCCTGATTTCCACGATTGACGAACCCCGGGGTGCGTTTACGTGTCGATCATAAACACTCGCAATTTTGGCCGATTATGGCCAGTTTCACGGACTATTACTCACTGTTTTGGGATCCATGAGTGATTTCCATGACTGACGAATCCCGGGGTGCATTTACGTGTCAGTCATCAACACCCGCAGTTTTGGCCGATTCTGGGTTGTTTCGTGGACTATTATTCACTGTTTTTGGGTCCCGGAGTGATTTCCATGATTGACGAACCCCGAGGTGCGTTTACATGTCCGTCGTCAACACTCACAACTCTGGCCAATTCTGACCCATTTCGTGGACTATTACTCACCGTTTTGGGGTCCCGAACTTATTTCCTCGATTGATGAACCCCGGAGCGCGTTTACGTGTCGGTCATAAATACTCGCAGTTTTGGCCGATTCTGGCCAGTTTCTTGGACTATTACTCACTGTTTTGGGGGTCCCGAAGTGATTTCCACGATTGACGAACCCCGGGGTGCGTTTATGTGTTGGTCATAAACACTCGCAATTATTGCGGATTCTGCCTCATTTCGTGGACTATTATTCACTGTTTTTGGGTCCCGGAGTGATTTCCATAATTGACGAACCCCGAGGTGCGTTTACATGTCCGTCGTCAACACTCACAACTTTGGCCAATTCTGACCCGTTTCGTGGACTATTACTCACCATTTTGGGGTCCCGAAGCGATTTCCATAGTTCTTGAACCCCAAGGTGCAATTACATGTCGGTCATCAACACCCGTAGTTTTGGCCGATTCTGGCCCGTTTCATGAACTATTACTCACTGTTTTGGGGTCCCGGACTTATTTCCACGATTGATGAACCCCGGAGAGCATTTACGTGTCGGTCATAAATACTCGTAGTTTTGGCCGATTCTGGCTAGTTTCATGGACTATTACTCACTGTTTTGGGGCCGCGGAGTGATTTCCACGATTGACGAACCCCGGGGTGCGTTTATGTGTCGGTCAGCAACACCCGCAGTTTTGGCCGATTCTGGCCTGTTTCATGGACTATTACTGATTGTTTTGGTGTCCCGGACTGATTTCCACGATTGATGAACCCCGGGGTGCGTTTACGTGTCGATCATAAACACTCGCAGTTTTGGTCGATTATGGCCAGTTTCATGGACTATTACTCACTGTTTTGGGGTCCGTGAGTGATTTCCATGACTGACGAATCCCGGGGTGCGTTTATGTGTCGGTCATCAACACCCGTAGTTTTGGCCGATTCTGGCTCGTTTCATGGACTATTATTCACTGTTTTTGGGTCCCGGAGTGATTTCCACGATTGACGAACCCCGAGGTGCGTTTACGTGTCCGTCGTCAACACTCACAACTCTGGCCAATTCTGACCCGTTTCGTGGACTATTACTCACCGTTTTGGGGTCCCGGACTTATTTCCACGATTGATGAACCCCGGAGCGCGTTTACGTGTCGGTCATAAATACTCGCAGTTTTGGCCGATTCTGGCCAGTTTCTTGGACTATTACTCACTGTTTTGGGGTCCCGAAGTGATTTCCACGATTGTCGAACCCTGGGGTGCGTTTATGTGTTGGTCATAAACACTCGCAGTTATTGCGGATTCTGCCTCATTTCGTGGACTATTATTCACTGTTTTTGGGTCCCGGAGTGATTTCCATAATTGACGAACCCCGAGGTGCGTTTACATGTCCGTCGTCAACACTCACAACTTTAGCCAATTCTGACCCGTTTCGTGGACTATTACTCACCATTTTGGGGTCCCGAAGCGATTTCCATAGTTCTTGAACCCCAAGGTGCAATTACATGTCGGTCATCAACACCCGTAGTTTTGGCCGATTCTGGCCCGTTTCATGAACTATTACTCACTGTTTTGGGGACCCGGACTAATTCCCACGATTGACGAACCCCGGGGTGCGTTTATGTGTCGGTCATAAACACTTGCAGTTTTGGCCGATTCTGGCCCGTTTCATGGACAATTACTCACTGTTTCGGGGTCCCGGACTTATTTCCACGATTGATGAACCCCGGAGCGCATTTACGTGTCGGTCATAAATACAAATAGTTTTGGCCGATTCTGGCTAGTTTCATGGACTATTACTCACTGTTTTGGGGCCGCGGAGTGATTTCCACGATTGACGAACCCCGGGGTGCGTTTACGTGTCGGTCATCAACACTCGCAGTTTTGGCCGATTCTGGCCTGTTTCATGGACTATTACTGATTGTTTTGGTGTCCCGGCCTGATTTCCACGATTGACGAACCCCGGGGTGCGTTTACGTGTCGATCATAAACACTCGCAATTTTGGCCGATTATGGCCAGTTTCACGGACTATTACTCACTGTTTTGGGATCCATGAGTGATTTCCATGACTGACGAATCCCGGGGTGCATTTACGTGTCAGTCATCAACACCCGCAGTTTTGGCCGATTCTGGGTTGTTTCGTGGACTATTATTCACTGTTTTTGGGTCCCGGAGTGATTTCCATGATTGACGAACCCCGAGGTGCGTTTACATGTCCGTCGTCAACACTCACAACTCTGGCCAATTCTGACCCATTTCGTGGACTATTACTCACCGTTTTGGGGTCCCGAACTTATTTCCTCGATTGATGAACCCCGGAGCGCGTTTACGTGTCGGTCATAAATACTCGCAGTTTTGGCCGATTCTGGCCAGTTTCTTGGACTATTACTCACTGTTTTGGGGGTCCCGAAGTGATTTCCACGATTGACGAACCCCGGGGTGCGTTTATGTGTTGGTCATAAACACTCGCAATTATTGCGGATTCTGCCTCATTTCGTGGACTATTATTCACTGTTTTTGGGTCCCGGAGTGATTTCCATAATTGACGAACCCCGAGGTGCGTTTACATGTCCGTCGTCAACACTCACAACTTTGGCCAATTCTGACCCGTTTCGTGGACTATTACTCACCATTTTGGGGTCCCGAAGCGATTTCCATAGTTCTTGAACCCCAAGGTGCAATTACATGTCGGTCATCAACACCCGTAGTTTTGGCCGATTCTGGCCCGTTTCATGAACTATTACTCACTGTTTTGGGGTCCCGGACTTATTTCCACGATTGATGAACCCCGGAGAGCATTTACGTGTCGGTCATAAATACTCGTAGTTTTGGCCGATTCTGGCTAGTTTCATGGACTATTACTCACTGTTTTGGGGCCGCGGAGTGATTTCCACGATTGACGAACCCCGGGGTGCGTTTATGTGTCGGTCAGCAACACCCGCAGTTTTGGCCGATTCTGGCCTGTTTCATGGACTATTACTGATTGTTTTGGTGTCCCGGACTGATTTCCACGATTGATGAACCCCGGGGTGCGTTTACGTGTCGATCATAAACACTCGCAGTTTTGGTCGATTATGGCCAGTTTCATGGACTATTACTCACTGTTTTGGGGTCCGTGAGTGATTTCCATGACTGACGAATCCCGGGGTGCGTTTATGTGTCGGTCATCAACACCCGTAGTTTTGGCCGATTCTGGCTCGTTTCATGGACTATTATTCACTGTTTTTGGGTCCCGGAGTGATTTCCACGATTGACGAACCCCGAGGTGCGTTTACGTGTCCGTCGTCAACACTCACAACTCTGGCCAATTCTGACCCGTTTCGTGGACTATTACTCACCGTTTTGGGGTCCCGGACTTATTTCCACGATTGATGAACCACGGAGCGCGTTTACGTGTCGGTCATAAATACTCGCAGTTTTGGCCGATTCTGGCCAGTTTCTTGGACTATTACTCACTGTTTTGGGGTCCCGAAGTGATTTCCACGATTGTCGAACCCTGGGGTGCGTTTATGTGTTGGTCATAAACACTCGCAGTTATTGCGGATTCTGCCTCATTTCGTGGACTATTATTCACTGTTTTTGGGTCCCGGAGTGATTTCCATAATTGACGAACCCCGAGGTGCGTTTACATGTCCGTCGTCAACACTCACAACTTTAGCCAATTCTGACCCGTTTCGTGGACTATTACTCACCATTTTGGGGTCCCGAAGCGATTTCCATAGTTCTTGAACCCCAAGGTGCAATTACATGTCGGTCATCAACACCCGTAGTTTTGGCCGATTCTGGCCCGTTTCATGAACTATTACTCACTGTTTTGGGGACCCGGACTAATTCCCACGATTGACGAACCCCGGGGTGCGTTTATGTGTCGGTCATAAACACTTGCAGTTTTGGCCGATTCTGGCCCGTTTCATGGACAATTACTCACTGTTTCGGGGTCCCGGACTTATTTCCACGATTGATGAACCCCGGAGCGCATTTACGTGTCGGTCATAAATACAAATAGTTTTGGCCGATTCTGGCTAGTTTCATGGACTATTACTCACTGTTTTGGGGCCGCGGAGTGATTTCCACGATTGACGAACCCCGGGGTGCGTTTACGTGTCGGTCATCAACACTCGCAGTTTTGGCCGATTCTGGCCTGTTTCATGGACTATTACTGATTGTTTTGGTGTCCCAGACTGATTTCCACGATTGACGAACCCCGGGGTGCGTTTACGTGTCGATCATGAACACTCGCAGTTTTGGTCGATTATGGCCAGTTTCATGGACTATTACTCACTGTTTTGGGGTCCGTGAGTGATTTCCATGACTGACGAATCCCGGGGTGCGTTTATGTGTCGGTCATCAACACCCGTAGTTTTGGCCGATTCTGGCTCGTTTCATGGACTATTATTCACTGTTTTTGGGTCCCGGAGTGATTTCCACGATTGACGAACCCCGAGGTGCGTTTACATGTCCGTCGTCAACACTCACAACTCTGGCCAATTCTGACCCGTTTCGTGGACTATTACTCACCGTTTTGGGGTCCCGGACTTATTTCCACGATTGATGAACCCCGGAGCGCGTTTACGTGTCGGTCATAAATACTCGCAGTTTTGGCCGATTCTGGCCAGTTTCTTGGACTATTACTCACTGTTTTGGGGTCCCGAAGTGATTTCCACGATTGTCAAACCCTGGGGTGCGTTTATGTGTTGGTCATAAACACTCGCAGTTATTGCGGATTCTGCCTCATTTCGTGGACTATTATTCACTGTTTTTGGGTCCCGGAGTGATTTCCATAATTGACGAACCCCGAGGTGCGTTTACATGTCCGTCGTCAACACTCACAACTTTAGCCAATTCTGACCCGTTTCGTGGACTATTACTCACCATTTTGGGGTCCCGAAGCGATTTCCATAGTTCTTGAACCCCAAGGTGCAATTACATGTCGGTCATCAACACCCGTAGTTTTGGCCGATTCTGGCCCGTTTCATGAACTATTACTCACTGTTTTGGGGACCCGGACTAATTCCCACGATTGACGAACCCCGGGGTGCGTTTATGTGTCGGTCATAAACACTTGCAGTTTTGGCCGATTCTGGCCCGTTTCATGGACAATTACTCACTGTTTCGGGGTCCCGGACTTATTTCCACGATTGATGAACCCCGGAGCGCATTTACGTGTCGGTCATAAATACAAATAGTTTTGGCCGATTCTGGCTAGTTTCATGGACTATTACTCACTGTTTTGGGGCCGCGGAGTGATTTCCACGATTGACGAACCCCGGGGTGCGTTTACGTGTCGGTCATCAACACTCGCAGTTTTGGCCGATTCTGGCCTGTTTCATGGACTATTACTGATTGTTTTGGTGTCCCGGCCTGATTTCCACGATTGACGAACCCCGGGGTGCGTTTACGTGTCGATCATAAACACTCGCAATTTTGGCCGATTATGGCCAGTTTCACGGACTATTACTCACTGTTTTGGGATCCATGAGTGATTTCCATGACTGACGAATCCCGGGGTGCATTTACGTGTCAGTCATCAACACCCGCAGTTTTGGCCGATTCTGGGTTGTTTCGTGGACTATTATTCACTGTTTTTGGGTCCCGGAGTGATTTCCATGATTGACGAACCCCGAGGTGCGTTTACATGTCCGTCGTCAACACTCACAACTCTGGCCAATTCTGACCCATTTCGTGGACTATTACTCACCGTTTTGGGGTCCCGAACTTATTTCCTCGATTGATGAACCCCGGAGCGCGTTTACGTGTCGGTCATAAATACTCGCAGTTTTGGCCGATTCTGGCCAGTTTCTTGGACTATTACTCACTGTTTTGGGGGTCCCGAAGTGATTTCCACGATTGACGAACCCCGGGGTGCGTTTATGTGTTGGTCATAAACACTCGCAATTATTGCGGATTCTGCCTCATTTCGTGGACTATTATTCACTGTTTTTGGGTCCCGGAGTGATTTCCATAATTGACGAACCCCGAGGTGCGTTTACATGTCCGTCGTCAACACTCACAACTTTGGCCAATTCTGACCCGTTTCGTGGACTATTACTCACCATTTTGGGGTCCCGAAGCGATTTCCATAGTTCTTGAACCCCAAGGTGCAATTACATGTCGGTCATCAACACCCGTAGTTTTGGCCGATTCTGGCCCGTTTCATGAACTATTACTCACTGTTTTGGGGTCCCGGACTTATTTCCACGATTGATGAACCCCGGAGAGCATTTACGTGTCGGTCATAAATACTCGTAGTTTTGGCCGATTCTGGCTAGTTTCATGGACTATTACTCACTGTTTTGGGGCCGCGGAGTGATTTCCACGATTGACGAACCCCGGGGTGCGTTTATGTGTCGGTCAGCAACACCCGCAGTTTTGGCCGATTCTGGCCTGTTTCATGGACTATTACTGATTGTTTTGGTGTCCCGGACTGATTTCCACGATTGATGAACCCCGGGGTGCGTTTACGTGTCGATCATAAACACTCGCAGTTTTGGTCGATTATGGCCAGTTTCATGGACTATTACTCACTGTTTTGGGGTCCGTGAGTGATTTCCATGACTGACGAATCCCGGGGTGCGTTTATGTGTCGGTCATCAACACCCGTAGTTTTGGCCGATTCTGGCTCGTTTCATGGACTATTATTCACTGTTTTTGGGTCCCGGAGTGATTTCCACGATTGACGAACCCCGAGGTGCGTTTACGTGTCCGTCGTCAACACTCACAACTCTGGCCAATTCTGACCCGTTTCGTGGACTATTACTCACCGTTTTGGGGTCCCGGACTTATTTCCACGATTGATGAACCACGGAGCGCGTTTACGTGTCGGTCATAAATACTCGCAGTTTTGGCCGATTCTGGCCAGTTTCTTGGACTATTACTCACTGTTTTGGGGTCCCGAAGTGATTTCCACGATTGTCGAACCCTGGGGTGCGTTTATGTGTTGGTCATAAACACTCGCAGTTATTGCGGATTCTGCCTCATTCCGTGGACTATTATTCACTGTTTTTGGGTCCCGGAGTGATTTCCATAATTGACGAACCCCGAGGTGCGTTTACATGTCCGTCGTCAACACTCACAACTTTAGCCAATTCTGACCCGTTTCGTGGACTATTACTCACCATTTTGGGGTCCCGAAGCGATTTCCATAGTTCTTGAACCCCAAGGTGCAATTACATGTCGGTCATCAACACCCGTAGTTTTGGCCGATTCTGGCCCGTTTCATGAACTATTACTCACTGTTTTGGGGACCCGGACTAATTCCCACGATTGACGAACCCCGGGGTGCGTTTATGTGTCGGTCATAAACACTTGCAGTTTTGGCCGATTCTGGCCCGTTTCGTGGACAATTACTCACTGTTTCGGGGTCCCGGACTTATTTCCATGATTGATGAACCCCGGAGCGCATTTACGTGTCGGTCATAAATACAAATAGTTTTGGCCGATTCTGGCTAGTTTCATGGACTATTACTCACTGTTTTGGGGCCGCGGAGTGATTTCCACGATTGACGAACCCCGGGGTGCGTTTACGTGTCGGTCATCAACACTCGCAGTTTTGGCCGATTCTGGCCTGTTTCATGGACTATTACTGATTGTTTTGGTGTCCCGGACTGATTTCCACGATTGACGAACCCCGGGGTGCGTTTACGTGTCGATCATAAACACTCGCAATTTTGGCCGATTATGGCCAGTTTCACGGACTATTACTCACTGTTTTGGGATCCATGAGTGATTTCCATGACTGACGAATCCCGGGGTGCATTTACGTGTCAGTCATCAACACCCGCAGTTTTGGCCGATTCTGGGTTGTTTCGTGGACTATTATTCACTGTTTTTGGGTCCCGGAGTGATTTCCATGATTGACGAACCCCGAGGTGCGTTTACATGTCCGTCGTCAACACTCACAACTCTGGCCAATTCTGACCCGTTTCGTGGACTATTACTCACCGTTTTGGGGTCCCGAACTTATTTCCACGATTGATGAACCCCGGAGCGCGTTTACGTGTCGGTCATAAATACTCGCAGTTTTGGCCGATTCTGGCCAGTTTCTTGGACTATTACTCACTGTTTTGGGGGTCCCGAAGTGATTTCCACGATTGACGAACCCCGGGGTGCGTTTATGTGTTGGTCATAAACACTCGCAGTTATTGCGGATTCTGCCTCATTTCATGGACTATTATTCACTGTTTTTGGGTCCCGGAGTGATTTCCATAATTGACGAACCCCGAGGTGCGTTTACATGTCCGTCGTCAACACTCACAACTTTGGCCAATTCTGACCCGTTTCGTGGACTATTACTCACCATTTTGGGGTCCCGAAGCGATTTCCATAGTTCTTGAACCCCAAGGTGCAATTACATGTCGGTCATCAACACCCGTAGTTTTGGCCGATTCTGGCCCGTTTCATGAACTATTACTCACTGTTTTGGGGTCCCGGACTTATTTCCACGATTGATGAACCCCGGAGAGCATTTACGTGTCGGTCATAAATACTCGTAGTTTTGGCCGATTCTGGCTAGTTTCATGGACTATTACTCACTGTTTTGGGGCCGCGGAGTGATTTCCACGATTGACGAACCCCGGGGTGCGTTTATGTGTCGGTCAGCAACACCCGCAGTTTTGGCCGATTCTGGCCTGTTTCATGGACTATTACTGATTGTTTTGGTGTCCCGGACTGATTTCCACGATTGATGAACCCCGGGGTGCGTTTACGTGTCGATCATAAACACTCGCAGTTTTGGTCGATTATGGCCAGTTTCATGGACTATTACTCACTGTTTTGGGGTCCGTGAGTGATTTCCATGACTGACGAATCCCGGGGTGCGTTTATGTGTCGGTCATCAACACCCGTAGTTTTGGCCGATTCTGGCTCGTTTCATGGACTATTATTCACTGTTTTTGGGTCCCGGAGTGATTTCCACGATTGACGAACCCCGAGGTGCGTTTACGTGTCCGTCGTCAACACTCACAACTCTGGCCAATTCTGACCCGTTTCGTGGACTATTACTCACCGTTTTGGGGTCCCGGACTTATTTCCACGATTGATGAACCACGGAGCGCGTTTACGTGTCGGTCATAAATACTCGCAGTTTTGGCCGATTCTGGCCAGTTTCTTGGACTATTACTCACTGTTTTGGGGTCCCGAAGTGATTTCCACGATTGTCGAACCCTGGGGTGCGTTTATGTGTTGGTCATAAACACTCGCAGTTATTGCGGATTCTGCCTCATTTCGTGGACTATTATTCACTGTTTTTGGGTCCCGGAGTGATTTCCATAATTGACGAACCCCGAGGTGCGTTTACATGTCCGTCGTCAACACTCACAACTTTAGCCAATTCTGACCCGTTTCGTGGACTATTACTCACCATTTTGGGGTCCCGAAGCGATTTCCATAGTTCTTGAACCCCAAGGTGCAATTACATGTCGGTCATCAACACCCGTAGTTTTGGCCGATTCTGGCCCGTTTCATGAACTATTACTCACTGTTTTGGGGACCCGGACTAATTCCCACGATTGACGAACCCCGGGGTGCGTTTATGTGTCGGTCATAAACACTTGCAGTTTTGGCCGATTCTGGCCCGTTTCGTGGACAATTACTCACTGTTTCGGGGTCCCGGACTTATTTCCATGATTGATGAACCCCGGAGCGCATTTACGTGTCGGTCATAAATACAAATAGTTTTGGCCGATTCTGGCTAGTTTCATGGACTATTACTCATTGTTTTGGGGCCGCGGAGTGATTTCCACGATTGACGAACCCCGGGGTGCGTTTACGTGTCGGTCATCAACACTCGCAGTTTTGGCCGATTCTGGCCTGTTTCATGGACTATTACTGATTGTTTTGGTGTCCCGGACTGATTTCCACGATTGACGAACCCCGGGGTGCGTTTACGTGTCGATCATAAACACTCGCAGTTTTGGCCGATTATGGCCAGTTTCATGGACTATTACTCACTGTTTTGGGATCCATGAGTGATTTCCATGACTGACGAATCCCGGGGTGCGTTTACGTGTCAGTCATCAACACCCGCAGTTTTGGCCGATTCTGGCTCGTTTCGTGGACTATTATTCACTGTTTTTGGGTCCCGGAGTGATTTCCATGATTGACGAACCCGGAGGTGCGTTTACATGTCCGTCGTCAACACTCACAACTTTGGCCAATTCTGACCCGTTTTGTGGACTATTACTCACCATTTTGGGGTCCCGAAGCGATTTCCATAGTTCTTGAACCCCAAGGTGCAATTACATGTCGGTCATCAACACCCGTAGTTTTGGCCGATTCTGGCCCGTTTCATGAACTATTACTCACTGTTTTGGGGTCCCGGACTTATTTCCACGATTGATGAACCCCGGAGAGCATTTACGTGTCGGTCATAAATACTCGTAGTTTTGGCCGATTCTGGCTAGTTTCATGGACTATTACTCACTGTTTTGGGGCCGCGGAGTGATTTCCACGATTGACGAACCCCGGGGTGCGTTTATGTGTCGGTCAGCAACACCCGCAGTTTTGGCCGATTCTGGCCTGTTTCATGGACTATTACTGATTGTTTTGGTGTCCCGGACTGATTTCCACGATTGACGAACCCCGGGGTGCGTTTACGTGTCGATCATAAACACTCGCAGTTTTGGCCGATTATGGCCAGTTTCACGGACTATTACTCACTGTTTTGGGATCCATGAGTGATTTCCATGACTGACGAATCCCGGGGTGCATTTACGTGTCAGTCATCAACACCCGCAGTTTTGGCCGATTCTGGGTTGTTTCGTGGACTATTATTCACTGTTTTTGGGTCCCGGAGTGATTTCCATGATTGACGAACCCCGAGGTGCGTTTACATGTCCGTCGTCAACACTCACAACTCTGGCCAATTCTGACCCGTTTCGTGGACTATTACTCACCGTTTTGGGGTCCCGAACTTATTTCCACGATTGATGAACCCCGGAGCGCGTTTACGTGTCGGTCATAAATACTCGCAGTTTTGGCCGATTCTGGCCAGTTTCTTGGACTATTACTCACTGTTTTGGGGGTCCCGAAGTGATTTCCACGATTGACGAACCCCGGGGTGCGTTTATGTGTTGGTCATAAACACTCGCAGTTATTGCGGATTCTGCCTCATTTCGTGGACTATTATTCACTGTTTTTGGGTCCCGGAGTGATTTCCATAATTGACGAACCCCGAGGTGCGTTTACATGTCCGTCGTCAACACTCACAACTTTGGCCAATTCTGACCCGTTTCGTGGACTATTACTCACCATTTTGGGGTCCCGAAGCGATTTCCATAGTTCTTGAACCCCAAGGTGCAATTACATGTCGGTCATCAACACCCGTAGTTTTGGCCGATTCTGGCCCGTTTCATGAACTATTACTCACTGTTTTGGGGTCCCGGACTTATTTCCACGATTGATGAACCCCGGAGAGCATTTACGTGTCGGTCATAAATACTCGTAGTTTTGGCCGATTCTGGCTAGTTTCATGGACTATTACTCACTGTTTTGGGGCCGCGGAGTGATTTCCACGATTGACGAACCCCGGGGTGCGTTTATGTGTCGGTCAGCAACACCCGCAGTTTTGGCCGATTCTGGCCTGTTTCATGGACTATTACTGATTGTTTTGGTGTCCCGGACTGATTTCCACGATTGATGAACCCCGGGGTGCGTTTACGTGTCGATCATAAACACTCGCAGTTTTGGTCGATTATGGCCAGTTTCATGGACTATTACTCACTGTTTTGGGGTCCGTGAGTGATTTCCATGACTGACGAATCCCGGGGTGCGTTTACGTGTCGGTCATCAACACCCGTAGTTTTGGCCGATTCTGGCTCGTTTCATGGACTATTATTCACTGTTTTTGGGTCCCGGAGTGATTTCCACGATTGACGAACCCCGAGGTGCGTTTACGTGTCCGTCGTCAACACTCACAACTCTGGCCAATTCTGACCCGTTTCGTGGACTATTACTCACCGTTTTGGGGTCCCGGACTTATTTCCACGATTGATGAACCACGGAGCGCGTTTACGTGTCGGTCATAAATACTCGTAGTTTTGGCCGATTCTGGCCAGTTTCTTGGACTATTACTCACTGTTTTGGGGTCCCGAAGTGATTTCCACGATTGTCGAACCCTGGGGTGCGTTTATGTGTTGGTCATAAACACTCGCAGTTATTGCGGATTCTGCCTCATTTCGTGGACTATTATTCACTGTTTTTGGGTCCCGGAGTGATTTCCATAATTGACGAACCCCGAGGTGCGTTTACATGTCCGTCGTCAACACTCACAACTTTAGCCAATTCTGACCCGTTTCGTGGACTATTACTCACCATTTTGGGGTCCCGAAGCGATTTCCATAGTTCTTGAACCCCAAGGTGCAATTACATGTCGGTCATCAACACCCGTAGTTTTGGCCGATTCTGGCCCGTTTCATGAACTATTACTCACTGTTTTGGGGTCCCGGACTTATTTCCACGATTGATGAACCCCGGAGAGCATTTACGTGTCGGTCATAAATACTCGTAGTTTTGGCCGATTCTGGCTAGTTTCATGGACTATTACTCACTGTTTTGGGGCCGCGGAGTGATTTCCACGATTGACGAACCCCGGGGTGCGTTTATGTGTCGGTCAGCAACACCCGCAGTTTTGGCCGATTCTGGCCTGTTTCATGGACTATTACTGATTGTTTTGGTGTCCCGGACTGATTTCCACGATTGATGAACCCCGGGGTGCGTTTACGTGTCGATCATAAACACTCGCAGTTTTGGTCGATTATGGCCAGTTTCATGGACTATTACTCACTGTTTTGGGGTCCGTGAGTGATTTCCATGACTGACGAATCCCGGGGTGCGTTTACGTGTCGGTCATCAACACCCGTAGTTTTGGCCGATTCTGGCTCGTTTCATGGACTATTATTCACTGTTTTTGGGTCCCGGAGTGATTTCCACGATTGACGAACCCCGAGGTGCGTTTACGTGTCCGTCGTCAACACTCACAACTCTGGCCAATTCTGACCCGTTTCGTGGACTATTACTCACCGTTTTGGGGTCCCGGACTTATTTCCACGATTGATGAACCATGGAGCGCGTTTACGTGTCGGTCATAAATACTCGTAGTTTTGGCCGATTCTGGCCAGTTTCTTGGACTATTACTCACTGTTTTGGGGTCCCGAAGTGATTTCCACGATTGTCGAACCCTGGGGTGCGTTTATGTGTTGGTCATAAACACTCGCAGTTATTGCGGATTCTGCCTCATTTCGTGGACTATTATTCACTGTTTTTGGGTCCCGGAGTGATTTCCATAATTGACGAACCCCGAGGTGCGTTTACATGTCCGTCGTCAACACTCACAACTTTAGCCAATTCTGACCCGTTTCGTGGACTATTACTCACCATTTTGGGGTCCCGAAGCGATTTCCATAGTTCTTGAACCCCAAGGTGCAATTACATGTCGGTCATCAACACCCGTAGTTTTGGCCGATTCTGGCCCGTTTCGTGGACAATTACTCACTGTTTCGGGGTCCCGGACTTATTTCCATGATTGATGAACCCCGGAGCGCATTTACGTGTCGGTCATAAATACAAATAGTTTTGGCCGATTCTGGCTAGTTTCATGGACTATTACTCACTGTTTTGGGGCCGCGGAGTGATTTCCACGATTGACGAACCCCGGGGTGCGTTTACGTGTCGGTCATCAACACTCGCAGTTTTGGCCGATTCTGGCCTGTTTCATGGACTATTACTGATTGTTTTGGTGTCCCGGACTGATTTCCACGATTGACGAACCCCGGGGTGCGTTTACGTGTCGATCTTAAACACTCGCAGTTTTGGCCGATTATGGCCAGTTTCATGGACTATTACTCACTGTTTTGGGATCCATGAGTGATTTCCATGACTGACGAATCCCGGGGTGCGTTTACGTGTCAGTCATCAACACCCGCAGTTTTGGCCGATTCTGGCTCGTTTCATGGACTATTATTCACTGTTTTTGGGTCCCGGAGTGATTTCCATGATTGACGAACCCCGAGGTGCGTTTACATGTCCGTCGTCAACATTCACAACTCTGGCCAATTCTGACCCGTTTCGTGGACTATTACTCACCGTTTTGGGGTCCCGAACTTATTTCCACGATTGATGAACCCCGGAGCGCGTTTACGTGTCGGTCATAAATACTCGCAGTTTTGGCCGATTCTGGCCAGTTTCTTGGACTATTACTCATTGTTTTGGGGGTCCCGAAGTGATTTCCACGATTGACGAACCCCGGGGTGCGTTTATGTGTTGGTCATAAACACTCGCAGTTATTGCGGATTCTGCCTCATTTCGTGGACTATTATTCACTGTTTTTGGGTCCCGGAGTGATTTCCATAATTGACGAACCCCGAGGTGCGTTTACATGTCCGTCGTCAACACTCACAACTTTGGCCAATTCTGACCCGTTTCGTGGACTATTACTCACCATTTTGGGGTCCCGAAGCGATTTCCATAGTTCTTGAACCCCAAGGTGCAATTACATGTCGGTCATCAACACCCGTAGTTTTGGCCGATTCTGGCCCGTTTCATGAACTATTACTCACTGTTTTGGGGACCCGGACTAATTCCCACGATTGACGAACCCCGGGGTGCGTTTATGTGTCGGTCATAAACACTTGCAGTTTTGGCCGATTCTGGCCCGTTTCGTGGACAATTACTCACTGTTTCGGGGTCCCGGACTTATTTCCACGATTGATGAACCCCGGAGCGCATTTACGTGTCGGTCATAAATACAAATAGTTTTGGCCGATTCTGGCTAGTTTCATGGACTATTACTCACTGTTTTGGGGCCGCGGAGTGATTTCCACGATTGACGAACCCCGAGGTGCGTTTACGTGTCGGTCATCAACACTCGCAGTTTTGGCCGATTCTGGCCTGTTTCATGGACTATTACTGATTGTTTTGGTGTCCCGGACTGATTTCCACGATTGACGAACCCCGGGGTGCGTTTACGTGTCGATCATAAACACTCGCAGTTTTGGCCGATTATGGCCAGTTTCACGGACTATTACTCACTGTTTTGGGATCCATGAGTGATGTCCATGACTGACGAATCCCGGGGTGCGTTTACGTGTCAGTCATCAACACCCGCAGTTTTGGCCGATTCTGGCTCGTTTCGTGGACTATTATTCACTGTTTTTGGGTCCCGGAGTGATTTCCATGATTGACGAACCCCGAGGTGCGTTTACATGTCCGTCGTCAACACTCACAACTCTGGCCAATTCTGACCCGTTTCGTGGACTATTACTCACCGTTTTGGGGTCCCGAACTTATTTCCACGATTGATGAACCCCGGAGCGCGTTTACGTGTCGGTCATAAATACTCGCAGTTTTGGCCGATTCTGGCCAGTTTCTTGGACTATTACTCACTGTTTTGGGGGTCCCGAAGTGATTTCCACGATTGACGAACCCCGGGGTGCGTTTATGTGTTGGTCATAAACACTCGCAGTTATTGCGGATTCTGCCTCATTTCGTGGACTATTATTCACTGTTTTTGGGTCCCGGAGTGATTTCCATAATTGACGAACCCCGAGGTGCGTTTACATGTCCGTCGTCAACACTCACAACTTTGGCCAATTCTGACCCGTTTCGTGGACTATTACTCACCATTTTGGGGTCCCGAAGCGATTTCCATAGTTCTTGAACCCCAAGGTGCAATTACATGTCGGTCATCAACACCCGTAGTTTTGGCCGATTCTGGCCCGTTTCATGAACTATTACTCACTGTTTTGGGGACCCGGACTAATTCCCACGATTGACGAACCCCGGGGTGCGTTTATGTGTCGGTCATAAACACTTGCAGTTTTGGCCGATTCTGGCCCGTTTCGTGGACAATTACTCACTGTTTCGGGGTCCCGGACTTATTTCCACGATTGATGAACCCCGGAGCGCATTTACGTGTCGGTCATAAATACAAATAGTTTTGGCCGATTCTGGCTAGTTTCATGGACTATTACTCACTGTTTTGGGGCCGCGGAGTGATTTCCACGATTGACGAACCCCGAGGTGCGTTTACGTGTCGGTCATCAACACTCGCAGTTTTGGCCGATTCTGGCCTGTTTCATGGACTATTACTGATTGTTTTGGTGTCCCGGACTGATTTCCACGATTGACGAACCCCGGGGTGCGTTTACGTGTCGATCATAAACACTCGCAGTTTTGGCCGATTATGGCCAGTTTCACGGACTATTACTCACTGTTTTGGGATCCATGAGTGATGTCCATGACTGACGAATCCCGGGGTGCGTTTACGTGTCAGTCATCAACACCCGCAGTTTTGGCCGATTCTGGCTCGTTTCGTGGACTATTATTCACTGTTTTTGGGTCCCGGAGTGATTTCCATGATTGACGAACCCCGAGGTGCGTTTACATGTCCGTCGTCAACACTCACAACTCTGGCCAATTCTGACCCGTTTCGTGGACTATTACTCACCGTTTTGGGGTCCCGAACTTATTTCCACGATTGATGAACCCCGGAGCGCGTTTACGTGTCGGTCATAAATACTCGCAGTTTTGGCCGATTCTGGCCAGTTTCTTGGACTATTACTCACTGTTTTGGGGGTCCCGAAGTGATTTCCACGATTGACGAACCCCGGGGTGCGTTTATGTGTTGGTCATAAACACTCGCAGTTATTGCGGATTCTGCCTCATTTCGTGGACTATTATTCACTGTTTTTGGGTCCCGGAGTGATTTCCATAATTGACGAACCCCGAGGTGCGTTTACATGTCCGTCGTCAACACTCACAACTTTGGCCAATTCTGACCCGTTTCGTGGACTATTACTCACCATTTTGGGGTCCCGAAGCGATTTCCATAGTTCTTGAACCCCAAGGTGCAATTACATGTCGGTCATCAACACCCGTAGTTTTGGCCGATTCTGGCCCGTTTCATGAACTATTACTCACTGTTTTGGGGACCCGGACTAATTCCCACGATTGACGAACCCCGGGGTGCGTTTATGTGTCGGTCATAAACACTTGCAGTTTTGGCCGATTCTGGCCCGTTTCGTGGACAATTACTCACTGTTTCGGGGTCCCGGACTTATTTCCACGATTGATGAACCCCGGAGCGCATTTACGTGTCGGTCATAAATACAAATAGTTTTGGCCGATTCTGGCTAGTTTCATGGACTATTACTCACTGTTTTGGGGCCGCGGAGTGATTTCCACGATTGACGAACCCCGAGGTGCGTTTACGTGTCGGTCATCAACACTCGCAGTTTTGGCCGATTCTGGCCTGTTTCATGGACTATTACTGATTGTTTTGGTGTCCCGGACTGATTTCCACGATTGACGAACCCCGGGGTGCGTTTACGTGTCGATCATAAACACTCGCAGTTTTGGCCGATTATGGCCAGTTTCACGGACTATTACTCACTGTTTTGGGATCCATGAGTGATGTCCATGACTGACGAATCCCGGGGTGCGTTTACGTGTCAGTCATCAACACCCGCAGTTTTGGCCGATTCTGGCTCGTTTCGTGGACTATTATTCACTGTTTTTGGGTCCCGGAGTGATTTCCATGATTGACGAACCCCGAGGTGCGTTTACATGTCCGTCGTCAACACTCACAACTCTGGCCAATTCTGACCCGTTTCGTGGACTATTACTCACCGTTTTGGGGTCCCGAACTTATTTCCACGATTGATGAACCCCGGAGCGCGTTTACGTGTCGGTCATAAATACTCGCAGTTTTGGCCGATTCTGGCCAGTTTCTTGGACTATTACTCACTGTTTTGGGGGTCCCGAAGTGATTTCCACGATTGACGAACCCCGGGGTGCGTTTATGTGTTGGTCATAAACACTCGCAGTTATTGCGGATTCTGCCTCATTTCGTGGACTATTATTCACTGTTTTTGGGTCCCGGAGTGATTTCCATAATTGACGAACCCCGAGGTGCGTTTACATGTCCGTCGTCAACACTCACAACTTTGGCCAATTCTGACCCGTTTCGTGGACTATTACTCACCATTTTGGGGTCCCGAAGCGATTTCCATAGTTCTTGAACCCCAAGGTGCAATTACATGTCGGTCATCAACACCCGTAGTTTTGGCCGATTCTGGCCCGTTTCATGAACTATTACTCACTGTTTTGGGGACCCGGACTAATTCCCACGATTGACGAACCCCGGGGTGCGTTTATGTGTCGGTCATAAACACTTGCAGTTTTGGCCGATTCTGGCCCGTTTCGTGGACAATTACTCACTGTTTCGGGGTCCCGGACTTATTTCCACGATTGATGAACCCCGGAGCGCATTTACGTGTCGGTCATAAATACAAATAGTTTTGGCCGATTCTGGCTAGTTTCATGGACTATTACTCACTGTTTTGGGGCCGCGGAGTGATTTCCACGATTGACGAACCCCGAGGTGCGTTTACGTGTCGGTCATCAACACTCGCAGTTTTGGCCGATTCTGGCCTGTTTCATGGACTATTACTGATTGTTTTGGTGTCCCGGACTGATTTCCACGATTGACGAACCCCGGGGTGCGTTTACGTGTCGATCATAAACACTCGCAGTTTTGGCCGATTATGGCCAGTTTCACGGACTATTACTCACTGTTTTGGGATCCATGAGTGATGTCCATGACTGACGAATCCCGGGGTGCGTTTACGTGTCAGTCATCAACACCCGCAGTTTTGGCCGATTCTGGCTCGTTTCGTGGACTATTATTCACTGTTTTTGGGTCCCGGAGTGATTTCCATGATTGACGAACCCCGAGGTGCGTTTACATGTCCGTCGTCAACACTCACAACTCTGGCCAATTCTGACCCGTTTCGTGGACTATTACTCACCGTTTTGGGGTCCCGAACTTATTTCCACGATTGATGAACCCCGGAGCGCGTTTACGTGTCGGTCATAAATACTCGCAGTTTTGGCCGATTCTGGCCAGTTTCTTGGACTATTACTCACTGTTTTGGGGGTCCCGAAGTGATTTCCACGATTGACGAACCCCGGGGTGCGTTTATGTGTTGGTCATAAACACTCGCAGTTATTGCGGATTCTGCCTCATTTCGTGGACTATTATTCACTGTTTTTGGGTCCCGGAGTGATTTCCATAATTGACGAACCCCGAGGTGCGTTTACATGTCCGTCGTCAACACTCACAACTTTGGCCAATTCTGACCCGTTTCGTGGACTATTACTCACCATTTTGGGGTCCCGAAGCGATTTCCATAGTTCTTGAACCCCAAGGTGCAATTACATGTCGGTCATCAACACCCGTAGTTTTGGCCGATTCTGGCCCGTTTCATGAACTATTACTCACTGTTTTGGGGACCCGGACTAATTCCCACGATTGACGAACCCCGGGGTGCGTTTATGTGTCGGTCATAAACACTTGCAGTTTTGGCCGATTCTGGCCCGTTTCGTGGACAATTACTCACTGTTTCGGGGTCCCGGACTTATTTCCACGATTGATGAACCCCGGAGCGCATTTACGTGTCGGTCATAAATACAAATAGTTTTGGCCGATTCTGGCTAGTTTCATGGACTATTACTCACTGTTTTGGGGCCGCGGAGTGATTTCCACGATTGACGAACCCCGAGGTGCGTTTACGTGTCGGTCATCAACACTCGCAGTTTTGGCCGATTCTGGCCTGTTTCATGGACTATTACTGATTGTTTTGGTGTCCCGGACTGATTTCCACGATTGACGAACCCCGGGGTGCGTTTACGTGTCGATCATAAACACTCGCAGTTTTGGCCGATTATGGCCAGTTTCACGGACTATTACTCACTGTTTTGGGATCCATGAGTGATGTCCATGACTGACGAATCCCGGGGTGCGTTTACGTGTCAGTCATCAACACCCGCAGTTTTGGCCGATTCTGGCTCGTTTCGTGGACTATTATTCACTGTTTTTGGGTCCCGGAGTGATTTCCATGATTGACGAACCCCGAGGTGCGTTTACATGTCCGTCGTCAACACTCACAACTCTGGCCAATTCTGACCCGTTTCGTGGACTATTACTCACCGTTTTGGGGTCCCGAACTTATTTCCACGATTGATGAACCCCGGAGCGCGTTTACGTGTCGGTCATAAATACTCGCAGTTTTGGCCGATTCTGGCCAGTTTCTTGGACTATTACTCACTGTTTTGGGGGTCCCGAAGTGATTTCCACGATTGACGAACCCCGGGGTGCGTTTATGTGTTGGTCATAAACACTCGCAGTTATTGCGGATTCTGCCTCATTTCGTGGACTATTATTCACTGTTTTTGGGTCCCGGAGTGATTTCCATAATTGACGAACCCCGAGGTGCGTTTACATGTCCGTCGTCAACACTCACAACTTTGGCCAATTCTGACCCGTTTCGTGGACTATTACTCACCATTTTGGGGTCCCGAAGCGATTTCCATAGTTCTTGAACCCCAAGGTGCAATTACATGTCGGTCATCAACACCCGTAGTTTTGGCCGATTCTGGCCCGTTTCATGAACTATTACTCACTGTTTTGGGGACCCGGACTAATTCCCACGATTGACGAACCCCGGGGTGCGTTTATGTGTCGGTCATAAACACTTGCAGTTTTGGCCGATTCTGGCCCGTTTCATGGACAATTTACTCACTGTTTCGGGGTCCCGGACTTATTTCCACGATTGATGAACCCCGGAGCGCATTTACGTGTCGGTCATAAATACAAATAGTTTTGGCCGATTCTGGCTAGTTTCATGGACTATTACTCACTGTTTTGGGGCCGCGGAGTGATTTCCACGATTGACGAACCCCGGGGTGCGTTTACGTGTCGGTCATCAACACTCGCAGTTTTGGCCGATTCTGGCCTGTTTCATGGACTATTACTGATTGTTTTGGTGTCCCGGACTGATTTCCACGATTGACGAACCCCGGGGTGCGTTTACGTGTCGATCTTAAACACTCGCAGTTTTGGCCGATTATGGCCAGTTTCATGGACTATTACTCACTGTTTTGGGATCCATGAGTGATTTCCATGACTGACGAATCCCGGGGTGCGTTTACGTGTCAGTCATCAACACCCGCAGTTTTGGCCGATTCTGGCTCGTTTCATGGACTATTATTCACTGTTTTTGGGTCCCGGAGTGATTTCCATGATTGACGAACCCCGAGGTGCGTTTACATGTCCGTCGTCAACACTCACAACTCTGGCCAATTCTGACCCGTTTCGTGGACTATTACTCACCGTTTTGGGGTCCCGAACTTATTTCCACGATTGATGAACCCCGGAGCGCGTTTACGTGTCGGTCATAAATACTCGCAGTTTTGGCCGATTCTGGCCAGTTTCTTGGACTATTACTCACTGTTTTGGGGGTCCCGAAGTGATTTCCACGATTGACGAACCCCGGGGTGCGTTTATGTGTTGGTCATAAACACTCGCAGTTATTGCGGATTCTGCCTCATTTCGTGGACTATTATTCACTGTTTTTGGGTCCCGGAGTGATTTCCATAATTGACGAACCCCGAGGTGCGTTTACATGTCCGTCGTCAACACTCACAACTTTGGCCAATTCTGACCCGTTTCGTGGACTATTACTCACCATTTTGGGGTCCCGAAGCGATTTCCATAGTTCTTGAACCCCAAGGTGCAATTACATGTCGGTCATCAACACCCGTAGTTTTGGCCGATTCTGGCCCGTTTCATGAACTATTACTCACTGTTTTGGGGACCCGGACTAATTCCCACGATTGACGAACCCCGGGGTGCGTTTATGTGTCGGTCATAAACACTTGCAGTTTTGGCCGATTCTGGCCCGTTTCATGGACAATTTACTCACTGTTTCGGGGTCCCGGACTTATTTCCACGATTGATGAACCCCGGAGCGCATTTACGTGTCGGTCATAAATACAAATAGTTTTGGCCGATTCTGGCTAGTTTCATGGACTATTACTCACTGTTTTGGGGCCGCGGAGTGATTTCCACGATTGACGAACCCCGGGGTGCGTTTACGTGTCGGTCATCAACACTCGCAGTTTTGGCCGATTCTGGCCTGTTTCATGGACTATTACTGATTGTTTTGGTGTCCCGGACTGATTTCCACGATTGACGAACCCCGGGGTGCGTTTACGTGTCGATCTTAAACACTCGCAGTTTTGGCCGATTATGGCCAGTTTCATGGACTATTACTCACTGTTTTGGGATCCATGAGTGATTTCCATGACTGACGAATCCCGGGGTGCGTTTACGTGTCAGTCATCAACACCCGCAGTTTTGGCCGATTCTGGCTCGTTTCATGGACTATTATTCACTGTTTTTGGGTCCCGGAGTGATTTCCATGATTGACGAACCCCGAGGTGCGTTTACATGTCCGTCGTCAACACTCACAACTCTGGCCAATTCTGACCCGTTTCGTGGACTATTACTCACCGTTTTGGGGTCCCGAACTTATTTCCACGATTGATGAACCCCGGAGCGCGTTTACGTGTCGGTCATAAATACTCGCAGTTTTGGCCGATTCTGGCCAGTTTCTTGGACTATTACTCACTGTTTTGGGGGTCCCGATGTGATTTCCACGATTGACGAACCCCGGGGTGCGTTTATGTGTTGGTCATAAACACTCGCAGTTATTGCGGATTCTGCCTCATTTCGTGGACTATTATTCACTGTTTTTGGGTCCCGGAGTGATTTCCATAATTGACGAACCCCGAGGTGCGTTTACATGTCCGTCGTCAACACTCACAACTTTGGCCAATTCTGACCCGTTTCGTGGACTATTACTCACCATTTTGGGGTCCCGAAGCGATTTCCATAGTTCTTGAACCCCAAGGTGCAATTACATGTCGGTCATCAACACCCGTAGTTTTGGCCGATTCTGGCCCGTTTCATGAACTATTACTCACTGTTTTGGGGACCCGGACTAATTCCCACGATTGACGAACCCCGGGGTGCGTTTATGTGTCGGTCATAAACACTTGCAGTTTTGGCCGATTCTGGCCCGTTTCATGGACAATTTACTCACTGTTTCGGGGTCCCGGACTTATTTCCACGATTGATGAACCCCGGAGCGCATTTACGTGTCGGTCATAAATACAAATAGTTTTGGCCGATTCTGGCTAGTTTCATGGACTATTACTCACTGTTTTGGGGCCGCGGAGTGATTTCCACGATTGACGAACCCCGGGGTGCGTTTACGTGTCGGTCATCAACACTCGCAGTTTTGGCCGATTCTGGCCTGTTTCATGGACTATTACTGATTGTTTTGGTGTCCCGGACTGATTTCCACGATTGACGAACCCCGGGGTGCGTTTACGTGTCGATCTTAAACACTCGCAGTTTTGGCCGATTATGGCCAGTTTCATGGACTATTACTCACTGTTTTGGGATCCATGAGTGATTTCCATGACTGACGAATCCCGGGGTGCGTTTACGTGTCAGTCATCAACACCCGCAGTTTTGGCCGATTCTGGCTCGTTTCATGGACTATTATTCACTGTTTTTGGGTCCCGGAGTGATTTCCATGATTGACGAACCCCGAGGTGCGTTTACATGTCCGTCGTCAACATTCACAACTCTGGCCAATTCTGACCCGTTTCGTGGACTATTACTCACCGTTTTGGGGTCCCGAACTTATTTCCACGATTGATGAACCCCGGAGCGCGTTTACGTGTCGGTCATAAATACTCGCAGTTTTGGCCGATTCTGGCCAGTTTCTTGGACTATTACTCACTGTTTTGGGGGTCCCGAAGTGATTTCCACGATTGACGAACCCCGGGGTGCGTTTATGTGTTGGTCATAAACACTCGCAGTTATTGCGGATTCTGCCTCATTTCGTGGACTATTATTCACTGTTTTTGGGTCCCGGAGTGATTTCCATAATTGACGAACCCCGAGGTGCGTTTACATGTCCGTCGTCAACACTCACAACTTTGGCCAATTCTGACCCGTTTCGTGGACTATTACTCACCATTTTGGGGTCCCGAAGCGATTTCCATAGTTCTTGAACCCCAAGGTGCAATTACATGTCGGTCATCAACACCCGTAGTTTTGGCCGATTCTGGCCCGTTTCATGAACTATTACTCACTGTTTTGGGGACCCGGACTAATTCCCACGATTGACGAACCCCGGGGTGCGTTTATGTGTCGGTCATAAACACTTGCAGTTTTGGCCGATTCTGGCCCGTTTCATGGACAATTTACTCACTGTTTCGGGGTCCCGGACTTATTTCCACGATTGATGAACCCCGGAGCGCATTTACGTGTCGGTCATAAATACAAATAGTTTTGGCCGATTCTGGCTAGTTTCATGGACTATTACTCACTGTTTTGGGGCCGCGGAGTGATTTCCACGATTGACGAACCCCGGGGTGCGTTTACGTGTCGGTCATCAACACTCGCAGTTTTGGCCGATTCTGGCCTGTTTCATGGACTATTACTGATTGTTTTGGTGTCCCGGACTGATTTCCACGATTGACGAACCCCGGGGTGCGTTTACGTGTCGATCTTAAACACTCGCAGTTTTGGCCGATTATGGCCAGTTTCATGGACTATTACTCACTGTTTTGGGATCCATGAGTGATTTCCATGACTGACGAATCCCGGGGTGCGTTTACGTGTCAGTCATCAACACCCGCAGTTTTGGCCGATTCTGGCTCGTTTCATGGACTATTATTCACTGTTTTTGGGTCCCGGAGTGATTTCCATGATTGACGAACCCCGAGGTGCGTTTACATGTCCGTCGTCAACACTCACAACTCTGGCCAATTCTGACCCGTTTCGTGGACTATTACTCACCGTTTTGGGGTCCCGAACTTATTTCCACGATTGATGAACCCCGGAGCGCGTTTACGTGTCGGTCATAAATACTCGCAGTTTTGGCCGATTCTGGCCAGTTTCTTGGACTATTACTCACTGTTTTGGGGGTCCCGAAGTGATTTCCACGATTGACGAACCCCGGGGTGCGTTTATGTGTTGGTCATAAACACTCGCAGTTATTGCGGATTCTGCCTCATTTCGTGGACTATTATTCACTGTTTTTGGGTCCCGGAGTGATTTCCATAATTGACGAACCCCGAGGTGCGTTTACATGTCCGTCGTCAACACTCACAACTTTGGCCAATTCTGACCCGTTTCGTGGACTATTACTCACCATTTTGGGGTCCCGAAGCGATTTCCATAGTTCTTGAACCCCAAGGTGCAATTACATGTCGGTCATCAACACCCGTAGTTTTGGCCGATTCTGGCCCGTTTCATGAACTATTACTCACTGTTTTGGGGACCCGGACTAATTCCCACGATTGACGAACCCCGGGGTGCGTTTATGTGTCGGTCATAAACACTTGCAGTTTTGGCCGATTCTGGCCCGTTTCATGGACAATTTACTCACTGTTTCGGGGTCCCGGACTTATTTCCACGATTGATGAACCCCGGAGCGCATTTACGTGTCGGTCATAAATACAAATAGTTTTGGCCGATTCTGGCTAGTTTCATGGACTATTACTCACTGTTTTGGGGCCGCGGAGTGATTTCCACGATTGACGAACCCCGGGGTGCGTTTACGTGTCGGTCATCAACACTCGCAGTTTTGGCCGATTATGGCCAGTTTCACGGACTATTACTCACTGTTTTGGGATCCATGAGTGATGTCCATGACTGACGAATCCCGGGGTGCGTTTACGTGTCAGTCATCAACACCCGCAGTTTTGGCCGATTCTGGCTCGTTTCGTGGACTATTATTCACTGTTTTTGGGTCCCGGAGTGATTTCCATGATTGACGAACCCCGAGGTGCGTTTACATGTCCGTCGTCAACACTCACAACTCTGGCCAATTCTGACCCGTTTCGTGGACTATTACTCACCGTTTTGGGGTCCCGAACTTATTTCCACGATTGATGAACCCCGGAGCGCGTTTACGTGTCGGTCATAAATACTCGCAGTTTTGGCCGATTCTGGCCAGTTTCTTGGACTATTACTCACTGTTTTGGGGGTCCCGAAGTGATTTCCACGATTGACGAACCCCGGGGTGCGTTTATGTGTTGGTCATAAACACTCGCAGTTATTGCGGATTCTGCCTCATTTCGTGGACTATTATTCACTGTTTTTGGGTCCCGGAGTGATTTCCATAATTGACGAACCCCGAGGTGCGTTTACATGTCCGTCGTCAACACTCACAACTTTGGCCAATTCTGACCCGTTTCGTGGACTATTACTCACCATTTTGGGGTCCCGAAGCGATTTCCATAGTTCTTGAACCCCAAGGTGCAATTACATGTCGGTCATCAACACCCGTAGTTTTGGCCGATTCTGGCCCGTTTCATGAACTATTACTCACTGTTTTGGGGACCCGGACTAATTCCCACGATTGACGAACCCCGGGGTGCGTTTATGTGTCGGTCATAAACACTTGCAGTTTTGGCCGATTCTGGCCCGTTTCATGGACAATTTACTCACTGTTTCGGGGTCCCGGACTTATTTCCACGATTGATGAACCCCGGAGCGCATTTACGTGTCGGTCATAAATACAAATAGTTTTGGCCGATTCTGGCTAGTTTCATGGACTATTACTCACTGTTTTGGGGCCGCGGAGTGATTTCCACGATTGACGAACCCCGGGGTGCGTTTACGTGTCGGTCATCAACACTCGCAGTTTTGGCCGATTCTGGCCTGTTTCATGGACTATTACTGATTGTTTTGGTGTCCCGGACTGATTTCCACGATTGACGAACCCCGGGGTGCGTTTACGTGTCGATCTTAAACACTCGCAGTTTTGGCCGATTATGGCCAGTTTCAGGGACTATTACTCACTGTTTTGGGATCCATGAGTGATTTCCATGACTGACGAATCCCGGGGTGCGTTTACGTGTCAGTCATCAACACCCGCAGTTTTGGCCGATTCTGGCTCGTTTCATGGACTATTATTCACTGTTTTTGGGTCCCGGAGTGATTTCCATGATTGACGAACCCCGAGGTGCGTTTACATGTCCGTCGTCAACACTCACAACTCTGGCCAATTCTGACCCGTTTCGTGGACTATTACTCACCGTTTTGGGGTCCCGAACTTATTTCCACGATTGATGAACCCCGGAGCGCGTTTACGTGTCGGTCATAAATACTCGCAGTTTTGGCCGATTCTGGCCAGTTTCTTGGACTATTACTCACTGTTTTGGGGGTCCCGAAGTGATTTCCACGATTGACGAACCCCGGGGTGCGTTTATGTGTTGGTCATAAACACTCGCAGTTATTGCGGATTCTGCCTCATTTCGTGGACTATTATTCACTGTTTTTGGGTCCCGGAGTGATTTCCATAATTGACGAACCCCGAGGTGCGTTTACATGTCCGTCGTCAACACTCACAACTTTGGCCAATTCTGACCCGTTTCGTGGACTATTACTCACCATTTTGGGGTCCCGAAGCGATTTCCATAGTTCTTGAACCCCAAGGTGCAATTACATGTCGGTCATCAACACCCGTAGTTTTGGCCGATTCTGGCCCGTTTCATGAACTATTACTCACTGTTTTGGGGACCCGGACTAATTCCCACGATTGACGAACCCCGGGGTGCGTTTATGTGTCGGTCATAAACACTTGCAGTTTTGGCCGATTCTGGCCCGTTTCATGGACAATTTACTCACTGTTTCGGGGTCCCGGACTTATTTCCACGATTGATGAACCCCGGAGCGCATTTACGTGTCGGTCATAAATACAAATAGTTTTGGCCGATTCTGGCTAGTTTCATGGACTATTACTCACTGTTTTGGGGCCGCGGAGTGATTTCCACGATTGACGAACCCCGGGGTGCGTTTACGTGTCGGTCATCAACACTCGCAGTTTTGGCCGATTCTGGCCTGTTTCATGGACTATTACTGATTGTTTTGGTGTCCCGGACTGATTTCCACGATTGACGAACCCCGGGGTGCGTTTACGTGTCGATCTTAAACACTCGCAGTTTTGGCCGATTATGGCCAGTTTCATGGACTATTACTCACTGTTTTGGGATCCATGAGTGATTTCCATGACTGACGAATCCCGGGGTGCGTTTACGTGTCAGTCATCAACACCCGCAGTTTTGGCCGATTCTGGCTCGTTTCATGGACTATTATTCACTGTTTTTGGGTCCCGGAGTGATTTCCATGATTGACGAACCCCGAGGTGCGTTTACATGTCCGTCGTCAACACTCACAACTCTGGCCAATTCTGACCCGTTTCGTGGACTATTACTCACCGTTTTGGGGTCCCGAACTTATTTCCACGATTGATGAACCCCGGAGCGCGTTTACGTGTCGGTCATAAATACTCGCAGTTTTGGCCGATTCTGGCCAGTTTCTTGGACTATTACTCACTGTTTTGGGGGTCCCGAAGTGATTTCCACGATTGACGAACCCCGGGGTGCGTTTATGTGTTGGTCATAAACACTCGCAGTTATTGCGGATTCTGCCTCATTTCGTGGACTATTATTCACTGTTTTTGGGTCCCGGAGTGATTTCCATAATTGACGAACCCCGAGGTGCGTTTACATGTCCGTCGTCAACACTCACAACTTTGGCCAATTCTGACCCGTTTCGTGGACTATTACTCACCATTTTGGGGTCCCGAAGCGATTTCCATAGTTCTTGAACCCCAAGGTGCAATTACATGTCGGTCATCAACACCCGTAGTTTTGGCCGATTCTGGCCCGTTTCATGAACTATTACTCACTGTTTTGGGGACCCGGACTAATTCCCACGATTGACGAACCCCGGGGTGCGTTTATGTGTCGGTCATAAACACTTGCAGTTTTGGCCGATTCTGGCCCGTTTCATGGACAATTTACTCACTGTTTCGGGGTCCCGGACTTATTTCCACGATTGATGAACCCCGGAGCGCATTTACGTGTCGGTCATAAATACAAATAGTTTTGGCCGATTCTGGCTAGTTTCATGGACTATTACTCACTGTTTTGGGGCCGCGGAGTGATTTCCACGATTGACGAACCCCGGGGTGCGTTTACGTGTCGGTCATCAACACTCGCAGTTTTGGCCGATTCTGGCCTGTTTCATGGACTATTACTGATTGTTTTGGTGTCCCGGACTGATTCCCACGATTGACGAACCCCGGGGTGCGTTTACGTGTCGGTCATCAACACTCGCAGTTTTGGCCGATTATGGCCAGTTTCATGGACTATTACTCACTGTTTTGGGATCCATGAGTGATTTCCATGACTGACGAATCCCGGGGTGCGTTTACGTGTCAGTCATCAACACCCGCAGTTTTGGCCGATTCTGGCTCGTTTCATGGACTATTATTCACTGTTTTTGGGTCCCGGAGTGATTTCCATGATTGACGAACCCCGAGGTGCGTTTACATGTCCGTCGTCAACATTCACAACTCTGGCCAATTCTGACCCGTTTCGTGGACTATTACTCACCGTTTTGGGGTCCCGAACTTATTTCCACGATTGATGAACCCCGGAGCGCGTTTACGTGTCGGTCATAAATACTCGCAGTTTTGGCCGATTCTGGCCAGTTTCTTGGACTATTACTCACTGTTTTGGGGGTCCCGAAGTGATTTCCACGATTGACGAACCCCGGGGTGCGTTTATGTGTTGGTCATAAACACTCGCAGTTATTGCGGATTCTGCCTCATTTCGTGGACTATTATTCACTGTTTTTGGGTCCCGGAGTGATTTCCATAATTGACGAACCCCGAGGTGCGTTTACATGTCCGTCGTCAACACTCACAACTTTGGCCAATTCTGACCCGTTTCGTGGACTATTACTCACCATTTTGGGGTCCCGAAGCGATTTCCATAGTTCTTGAACCCCAAGGTGCAATTACATGTCGGTCATCAACACCCGTAGTTTTGGCCGATTCTGGCCCGTTTCATGAACTATTACTCACTGTTTTGGGGACCCGGACTAATTCCCACGATTGACGAACCCCGGGGTGCGTTTATGTGTCGGTCATAAACACTTGCAGTTTTGGCCGATTCTGGCCCGTTTCGTGGACAATTACTCACTGTTTCGGGGTCCCGGACTTATTTCCACGATTGATGAACCCCGGAGCGCATTTACGTGTCGGTCATAAATACAAATAGTTTTGGCCGATTCTGGCTAGTTTCATGGACTATTACTCACTGTTTTGGGGCCGCGGAGTGATTTCCACGATTGACGAACCCCGAGGTGCGTTTACGTGTCGGTCATCAACACTCGCAGTTTTGGCCGATTCTGGCCTGTTTCATGGACTATTACTGATTGTTTTGGTGTCCCGGACTGATTTCCACGATTGACGAACCCCGGGGTGCGTTTACGTGTCGATCATAAACACTCGCAGTTTTGGCCGATTATGGCCAGTTTCACGGACTATTACTCACTGTTTTGGGATCCATGAGTGATGTCCATGACTGACGAATCCCGGGGTGCGTTTACGTGTCAGTCATCAACACCCGCAGTTTTGGCCGATTCTGGCTCGTTTCGTGGACTATTATTCACTGTTTTTGGGTCCCGGAGTGATTTCCATGATTGACGAACCCCGAGGTGCGTTTACATGTCCGTCGTCAACACTCACAACTCTGGCCAATTCTGACCCGTTTCGTGGACTATTACTCACCGTTTTGGGGTCCCGAACTTATTTCCACGATTGATGAACCCCGGAGCGCGTTTACGTGTCGGTCATAAATACTCGCAGTTTTGGCCGATTCTGGCCAGTTTCTTGGACTATTACTCACTGTTTTGGGGGTCCCGAAGTGATTTCCACGATTGACGAACCCCGGGGTGCGTTTATGTGTTGGTCATAAACACTCGCAGTTATTGCGGATTCTGCCTCATTTCGTGGACTATTATTCACTGTTTTTGGGTCCCGGAGTGATTTCCATAATTGACGAACCCCGAGGTGCGTTTACATGTCCGTCGTCAACACTCACAACTTTGGCCAATTCTGACCCGTTTCGTGGACTATTACTCACCATTTTGGGGTCCCGAAGCGATTTCCATAGTTCTTGAACCCCAAGGTGCAATTACATGTCGGTCATCAACACCCGTAGTTTTGGCCGATTCTGGCCCGTTTCATGAACTATTACTCACTGTTTTGGGGACCCGGACTAATTCCCACGATTGACGAACCCCGGGGTGCGTTTATGTGTCGGTCATAAACACTTGCAGTTTTGGCCGATTCTGGCCCGTTTCATGGACAATTTACTCACTGTTTCGGGGTCCCGGACTTATTTCCACGATTGATGAACCCCGGAGCGCATTTACGTGTCGGTCATAAATACTCGTAGTTTTGGCCGATTCTGGCTAGTTTCATGGACTATTACTCACTGTTTTGGGGCCGCGGAGTGATTTCCACGATTGACGAACCCCGGGGAGCGTTTACGTGTCGGTCAGCAACACCCGCAGTTTTGGCCGATTCTGGCCTGTTTCATGGACTATTACTGATTGTTTTGGTGTCCCGGATTGATTTCCACGATTGACGAACCCCGGGGTGCGTTTACGTGTCGATCATAAACACTCACAGTTTTGGTCGATTATGGCCAGTTTCATGGACTATTACTCACTGTTTTGGGGTCCGTGAGTGATTTCCATGACTGACGAATCCCGGGGTGCGTTTACGTGTCGGTCATCAACACCCGCAGTTTTGGCCGATTCTAGCTCGTTTCGTGGACTATTATTCACTGTTTTTGGGTCCCGGAGTGATTTCCATGATTGACGAACCCCGAGGTGCGTTTACATGTCCGTCGTCAACACTCACAACTCTGGCCAATTTTGACCCGTTTCGTGGACTATTACTCACCGTTTTGGGGTCCCGAACTTATTTCCACGATTGATGAACCCCGGAGCGCGTTTACGTGTCGGTCATAAATACTCGCAGTTTTGGCCGATTCTGGCCAGTTTCTTGGACTATTACTCACTGTTTTGGGGGTCCCGAAGTGATTTCCACGATTGTCGAACCCTGGGGTGCGTTTATGTGTTGGTCATAAACACTCGCAGTTATTGCGGATTCTGCCTCATTTCATGGACTATTATTCACTGTTTTTGGGTCCCGGAGTGATTTCCATAATTGACGAACCCCGAGGTGCGTTTACATGTCCGTCGTCAACACTCACAACTTTAGCCAATTCTGACCCGTTTCGTGGACTATTACTCACCATTTTGGGGTCCCGAAGCGATTTCCATAGTTCTTGAACCCCAAGGTGCAATTACATGTCGGTCATCAACACCCGTAGTTTTGGCCGATTCTGGCCCGTTTCATGAACTATTACTCACTGTTTTGGGGACCCGGACTAATTCCCACGATTGACGAACCCCGGGGTGCGTTTATGTGTAGGTCATAAACACTTGCAGTTTTGGCCGATTCTGGCCCGTTTCATGGAAAATTACTCACTGTTTCGGGGTCCCGGACTTATTTCCACGATTGATGAACCCCGGAGCGCATTTACGTGTCGGTCATAAATACAAATAGTTTTGGCCAATTCTGGCTAGTTTCATGGACTATTACTCACTGTTTTGGGGCCGCGGAGTGATTTCCACGATTGACGAACCCCGGGGTGCGTTTACGTGTCGGTCATCAACACTCGCAGTTTTGGCCGATTCTGGCCTGTTTCATGGACTATTACTGATTGTTTTGGTGTCCCGGACTGATTTCCCCGATTGACGAACCCCGGGGTGCGTTTACGTGTCGATCATAAACACTCGCAGTTTTGGCCGATTATGGCCAGTTTCACGGACTATTACTCACTGTTTTGGGATCCATGAGTGATTTCCATGACTGACGAATCCCGGGGTGCGTTTACGTGTCAGTCATCAACACCCGCAGTTTTGGCCGATTCTGGCTCGTTTCGTGGACTATTATTCACTGTTTTTGGGTCCCGGAGTGATTTCCATGATTGACGAACCCCGAGGTGCGTTTACATGTCCGTCGTCAACACTCACAACTCTGGCCAATTCTGACCCGTTTCGTGGACTATTACTCACCGTTTTGGGGTCCCGAACTTATTTCCACGATTGATGAACCCCGGAGCGCGTTTACGTGTCGGTCATAAATACTCGCAGTTTTGGCCGATTCTGGCCAGTTTCTTGGACTATTACTCACTGTTTTGGGGGTCCCGAAGTGATTTCCACGATTGACGAACCCCGGGGTGCGTTTATGTGTTGGTCATAAACACTCGCAGTTATTGCGGATTCTGCCTCATTTCGTGGACTATTATTCACTGTTTTTGGGTCCCGGAGTGATTTCCATAATTGACGAACCCCAAGGTGCGTTTACATGTTCGTCGTCAACACTCACAACTTTGGCCAATTCTGACCCGTTTCGTGGACTATTACTCACCATTTTGGGGTCCCGAAGCGATTTCCATAGTTCTTGAACCCCAAGGTGCAATTACATGTCGGTCATCAACACCCGTAGTTTTGGCCGATTCTGGCCCGTTTCATGAACTATTACTCACTGTTTTGGGGACCCGGACTAATTCCCACGATTGACGAACCCCGGGGTGCGTTTATGTGTCGGTCATAAACACTTGCAGTTTTGCCCGATTCTGGCCCGTTTCATGGACAATTTACTCACTGTTTCGGGGTCCCGGACTTATTTCCACGATTGATGAACCCCGGAGCGCATTTACGTGTCGGTCATAAATACTCGTAGTTTTGGCCGATTCTGGCTAGTTTCATGGACTATTACTCACTGTTTTGGGGCCGCGGAGTGATTTCCACGATTGACGAACCCCGGGGTGCGTTTACGTGTCGGTCAGCAACACCCGCAGTTTTGGCCGATTCTGGCCTGTTTCATGGACTATTACTGATTGTTTTGGTGTCCCGGACTGATTTCCACGATTGACGAACCCCGGGGTGCGTTTACGTGTCGATCATAAACACTCGCAGTTTTGGCCGATTATGGCCAGTTTCACGGACTATTACTCACTGTTTTGGGATCCATGAGTGATTTCCATGACTGACGAATCCCGGGGTGCGTTTACGTGTCAGTCATCAACACCCGCAGTTTTGGCCGATTCTGGCTCGTTTCGTGGACTATTATTCACAGTTTTTGGGTCCCGGAGTGATTTCCATGATTGACGAACCGCGAGGTGCGTTTACATGTCCGTCGTCAACACTCACAACTCTGGCCAATTCTGACCCGTTTCGTGGACTATTACTCACCGTTTTGGGGTCCCGAACTTATTTCCACGATTGATGAACCCCGGAGCGCGTTTACGTGTCGGTCATAAATACTCGCAGTTTTGGCCGATTCTGGCCAGTTTCTTGGACTATTACTCACTGTTTTGGGGTCCCGAAGTGATTTCCACGATTGTCGAACCCTGGGGTGCGTTTATGTGTTGGTCATAAACACTCGCAGTTATTGCGGATTCTGCCTCATTTCGTGGACTATTATTCACTGTTTTTGGGTCCCGGAGTGATTTCCATAATTGACGAACCCCGAGGTGCGTTTACATGTCCGTCGTCAACACTCACAACTTTAGCCAATTCTGACCCGTTTCGTGGACTATTACTCACCATTTTGGGGTCCCGAAGCGATTTCCATAGTTCTTGAACCCCAAGGTGCAATTACATGTCGGTCATCAACACCCGTAGTTTTGGCCGATTCTGGCCCGTTTCATGAACTATTACTCACTGTTTTGGGGACCCGGACTAATTCCCACGATTGACGAACCCCGGGGTGCGTTTATGTGTCGGTCATAAACACTTGCAGTTTTGGCCGATTCTGGCCCGTTTCATGGACAATTACTCACTGTTTCGGGGTCCCGGACTTATTTCCACGATTGATGAACCCCGGAGCGCATTTACGTGTCGGTCATAAATACAAATAATTTTGGCCGATTCTGGCTAGTTTCATGGACTATTACTCACTGTTTTGGGGCCGCGGAGTGATTTCCACGATTGACGAACCCCGGGGTGCGTTTACGTGTCGGTCATCAACACTCGCAGTTTTGGCCGATTCTGGCCTGTTTCATGGACTATTACTGATTGTTTTGGTGTCCCGGACTGATTTCCACGATTGACGAACCCCGGGGTGCGTTTACGTGTCGATCATAAACACCCGCAGTTTTCGCCGATTATGGCCAGTTTCACGGACTATTACTCACTGTTTTGGGATCCATGAGTGATTTCCATGACTGACGAATCCCGGGGTGCGTTTACGTGTCAGTCATCAACACCCGCAGTTTTGGCCGATTCTGGCTCGTTTCGTGGACTATTATTCACTGTTTTTGGGTCCCGGAGTGATTTCCATGATTGACGAACCCCGAGGTGCGTTTACATGTCCGTCGTCAACACTCACAACTCTGGCCAATTCTGACCCGTTTCGTGGACTATTACTCACCGTTTTGGGGTCCCGAACTTATTTCCACGATTGATGAACCCCGGAGCGCGTTTACGTGTCGGTCATAAATACTCGCAGTTTTGGCCGATTCTGGCCAGTTTCTTGGACTATTACTCACTGTTTTGGGGGTCCCGAAGTGATTTCCACGATTGACGAACCCCAGGGTGCGTTTATGTGTTGGTCATAAACACTCGCAGTTATTGCGGATTCTGCCTCATTTCGTGGACTATTATTCACTGTTTTTGGGTCCCGGAGTGATTTCCATAATTGACGAACCCCGAGGTGCGTTTACATGTCCGTCGTCAACACTCACAACTTTGGCCAATTCTGACCCGTTTCGTGGACTATTACTCACCATTTTGGGGTCCCGAAGCGATTTCCATAGTTCTTGAACCCCAAGGTGCAATTACATGTCGGTCATCAACACCCGTAGTTTTGGCCGATTCTGGCCCGTTTCATGAACTATTACTCACTGTTTTGGGGACCCGGACTAATTCCCACGATTGACGAACCCCGGGGTGCGTTTATGTGTCGGTCATAAACACTTGCAGTTTTGGCCGATTCTGGCCTGTTTCATGGACTATTACTGATTGTTTTGGTGTCCCGGACTGATTTCCACGATTGACGAACCCCGGGGTGCGTTTACGTGTCGATCATAAACACTCGCAGTTTTGGTCGATTATGGCCAGTTTCATGGACTATTACTCACTGTTTTGGGGTCCGTGAGTGATTTCCATGACTGACGAATCCCGGGGTGCGTTTACGTGTCGGTCATCAACACCCGTAGTTTTGGCCGATTCTGGCTCGTTTCATGGACTATTATTCACAGTTTTTGGGTCCCGGAGTGATTTCCACGATTGACGAACCCCGAGGTGCGTTTACGTGTCCGTCGTCAACACTCACAACTCTGGCCAATTCTGACCCGTTTCGTGGACTATTACTCACCGTTTTGGGGTCCCGGACTTATTTCCACGATTGATGAACCCCGGAGCGCGTTTACGTGTCGGTCATAAATACTCGCAGTTTTGGCCGATTCTGGCCAGTTTCTTGGACTATTACTCACTGTTTTGGGGTCCCGAAGTGATTTCCACGATTGTCGAACCCTGGGGTGCGTTTATGTGTTGGTCATAAACACTCGCAGTTATTGCGGATTCTGCCTCATTTCGTGGACTATTATTCACTGTTTTTGGGTCCCGGAGTGATTTCCATAATTGACGAACCCCGAGGTGCGTTTACATGTCCGTCGTCAACACTCACAACTTTGGCCAATTCTGACCCGTTTCGTGGACTATTACTCACCATTTTGGGGTCCCGAAGCGATTTCCATAGTTCTTGAACCCCAAGGTGCAATTACATGTCGGTCATCAACACCCGTAGTTTTGGCCGATTCTGGCCCGTTTCATGAACTATTACTCACTGTTTTGGGGACCCGGACTAATTCCCACGATTGACGAACCCCGGGGTGCGTTTATGTGTCGGTCATAAACACTTGCAGTTTTGGCCGATTCTGGCCTGTTTCATGGACTATTACTGATTGTTTTGGTGTCCCGGACTGATTTCCACGATTGACGAACCCCGGGGTGCGTTTACGTGTCGATCATAAACACTCGCAGTTTTGGTCGATTATGGCCAGTTTCATGGACTATTACTCACTGTTTTGGGGTCCGTGAGTGATTTCCATGACTGACGAATCCCGGGGTGCGTTTACGTGTCGGTCATCAACACCCGTAGTTTTGGCCGATTCTGGCTCGTTTCATGGACTATTATTCACAGTTTTTGGGTCCCGGAGTGATTTCCACGATTGACGAACCCCGAGGTGCGTTTACGTGTCCGTCGTCAACACTCACAACTCTGGCCAATTCTGACCCGTTTCGTGGACTATTACTCACCGTTTTGGGGTCCCGGACTTATTTCCACGATTGATGAACCCCGGAGCGCGTTTACGTGTCGGTCATAAATACTCGCAGTTTTGGCCGATTCTGGCCAGTTTCTTGGACTATTACTCACTGTTTTGGGGTCCCGAAGTGATTTCCACGATTGTCGAACCCTGGGGTGCGTTTATGTGTTGGTCATAAACACTCGCAGTTATTGCGGATTCTGCCTCATTTCGTGGACTATTATTCACTGTTTTTGGGTCCCGGAGTGATTTCCATAATTGACGAACCCCGAGGTGCGTTTACATGTCCGTCGTCAACACTCACAACTTTAGCCAATTCTGACCCGTTTCGTGGACTATTACTCACCATTTTGGGGTCCCGAAGCGATTTCCATAGTTCTTGAACCCCAAGGTGCAATTACATGTCGGTCATCAACACCCGTAGTTTTGGCCGATTCTGGCCCGTTTCATGAACTATTACTCACTGTTTTGGGGACCCGGACTAATTCCCACGATTGACGAACCCCGGGGTGCGTTTATGTGTCGGTCATAAACACTTGCAGTTTTGGCCGATTCTGGCCCGTTTCATGGACAATTACTCACTGTTTCGGGGTCCCGGACTTATTTCCACGATTGATGAACCCCGGAGCGCATTTACGTGTCGGTCATAAATACAAATAGTTTTGGCCGATTCTGGCTAGTTTCATGGACTATTACTCACTGTTTTGGGGCCGCGGAGTGATTTCCACGATTGACGAACCCCGGGGTGCGTTTACGTGTCGGTCATCAACACTCGCAGTTTTGGCCGATTCTGGCCTGTTTCATGGACTATTACTGATTGTTTTGGTGTCCCGGACTGATTTCCACGATTGACGAACCCCGGGGTGCGTTTACGTGTCGATCATAAACACCCGCAGTTTTCGCCGATTATGGCCAGTTTCACGGACTATTACTCACTGTTTTGGGATCCATGAGTGATTTCCATGACTGACGAATCCCGGGGTGCGTTTACGTGTCAGTCATCAACACCCGCAGTTTTGGCCGATTCTGGCTCGTTTCGTGGACTATTATTCACTGTTTTTGGGTCCCGGAGTGATTTCCATGATTGACGAACCCCGAGGTGCGTTTACATGTCCGTCGTCAACACTCACAACTCTGGCCAATTCTGACCCGTTTCGTGGACTATTACTCACCGTTTTGGGGTCCCGAACTTATTTCCACGATTGATGAACCCCGGAGCGCGTTTACGTGTCGGTCATAAATACTCGCAGTTTTGGCAGATTCTGGCCAGTTTCTTGGACTATTACTCACTGTTTTGGGGGTCCCGAAGTGATTTCCACGATTGACGAACCCCAGGGTGCGTTTATGTGTTGGTCATAAACACTCGCAGTTATTGCGGATTCTGCCTCATTTCGTGGACTATTATTCACTGTTTTTGGGTCCCGGAGTGATTTCCATAATTGACGAACCCCGAGGTGCGTTTACATGTCCGTCGTCAACACTCACAACTTTGGCCAATTCTGACCCGTTTCGTGGACTATTACTCACCATTTTGGGGTCCCGAAGCGATTTCCATAGTTCTTGAACCCCAAGGTGCAATTACATGTCGGTCATCAACACCCGTAGTTTTGGCCGATTCTGGCCCGTTTCATGAACTATTACTCACTGTTTTGGGGACCCGGACTAATTCCCACGATTGACGAACCCCGGGGTGCGTTTATGTGTCGGTCATAAACACTTGCAGTTTTGGCCGATTCTGGCCTGTTTCATGGACTATTACTGATTGTTTTGGTGTCCCGGACTGATTTCCACGATTGACGAACCCCGGGGTGCGTTTACGTGTCGATCATAAACACTCGCAGTTTTGGTCGATTATGGCCAGTTTCATGGACTATTACTCACTGTTTTGGGGTCCGTGAGTGATTTCCATGACTGACGAATCCCGGGGTGCGTTTACGTGTCGGTCATCAACACCCGTAGTTTTGGCCGATTCTGGCTCGTTTCATGGACTATTATTCACAGTTTTTGGGTCCCGGAGTGATTTCCACGATTGACGAACCCCGAGGTGCGTTTACGTGTCCGTCGTCAACACTCACAACTCTGGCCAATTCTGACCCGTTTCGTGGACTATTACTCACCGTTTTGGGGTCCCGGACTTATTTCCACGATTGATGAACCCCGGAGCGCGTTTACGTGTCGGTCATAAATACTCGCAGTTTTGGCCGATTCTGGCCAGTTTCTTGGACTATTACTCACTGTTTTGGGGTCCCGAAGTGATTTCCACGATTGTCGAACCCTGGGGTGCGTTTATGTGTTGGTCATAAACACTCGCAGTTATTGCGGATTCTGCCTCATTTCGTGGACTATTATTCACTGTTTTTGGGTCCCGGAGTGATTTCCATAATTGACGAACCCCGAGGTGCGTTTACATGTCCGTCGTCAACACTCACAACTTTAGCCAATTCTGACCCGTTTCGTGGACTATTACTCACCATTTTGGGGTCCCGAAGCGATTTCCATAGTTCTTGAACCCCAAGGTGCAATTACATGTCGGTCATCAACACCCGTAGTTTTGGCCGATTCTGGCCCGTTTCATGAACTATTACTCACTGTTTTGGGGACCCGGACTAATTCCCACGATTGACGAACCCCGGGGTGCGTTTATGTGTCGGTCATAAACACTTGCAGTTTTGGCCGATTCTGGCCCGTTTCATGGACAATTACTCACTGTTTCGGGGTCCCGGACTTATTTCCACGATTGATGAACCCCGGAGCGCATTTACGTGTCGGTCATAAATACAAATAGTTTTGGCCGATTCTGGCTAGTTTCATGGACTATTACTCACTGTTTTGGGGCCGCGGAGTGATTTCCACGATTGACGAACCCCGGGGTGGGTTTACGTGTCGGTCATCAACACTCGCAGTTTTGGCCGATTCTGGCCTGTTTCATGGACTATTACTGATTGTTTTGGTGTCCCGGACTGATTTCCACGATTGACGAACCCCGGGGTGCGTTTACGTGTCGATCATAAACACTCGCAGTTTTGGCCGATTATGGCCAGTTTCACGGACTATTACTCACTGTTTTGGGATCCATGAGTGATTTCCATGACTGACGATTCCCGGGGTGCGTTTACGTGTCAGTCATCTACACCCGCAGTTTTGGCCGATTCTGGCTCGTTTCGTGGACTATTATTCACTGTTTTTGGGTCCCGGAGTGATTTCCATGATTGACGAACCCCGAGGTGCGTTTACATGTCCGTCGTCAACACTCACAACTCTGGCCAATTCTGACCCGTTTCGTGGACTATTACTCACCGTTTTGGGGTCCCGAACTTATTTCCACGATTGATGAACCCCGGAGCGCGTTTACGTGTCGGTCATAAATACTCGCAGTTTTGGCAGATTCTGGCCAGTTTCTTGGACTATTACTCACTGTTTTGGGGGTCCCGAAGTGATTTCCACGATTGACGAACCCCGGGGTGCGTTTATGTGTTGGTCATAAACACTCGCAGTTATTGCGGATTCTGCCTCATTTCGTGGACTATTATTCACTGTTTTTGGGTCCCGGAGTGATTTCCATAATTGACGAACCCCGAGGTGCGTTTACATGTCCGTCGTCAACACTCACAACTTTGGCCAATTCTGACCCGTTTCGTGGACTATTACTCACCATTTTGGGGTCCCGAAGCGATTTCCATAGTTCTTGAACCCCAAGGTGCAATTACATGTCGGTCATCAACACCCGTAGTTTTGGCCGATTCTGGCCCGTTTCATGAACTATTACTCACTGTTTTGGTGACCCGGACTAATTCCCACGATTGACGAACCCCGGGGTGCGTTTATGTGTCGGTCATAAACACTTGCAGTTTTGGCCGATTCTGGCCCGTTTCATGGACAATTTACTCACTGTTTCGGGGTCCCGGACTTATTTCCACGATTGATGAACCCCGGAGCGCATTTACGTGTCGGTCATAAATACTCGTAGTTTTGGCCGATTATGGCCAGTTTCACGGACTATTACTCACTGTTTTGGGATCCATGAGTGATTTCCATGACTGACGAATCCCGGGGTGCGTTTACGTGTCAGTCATCAACACCCGCAGTTTTGGCCGATTCTGGCTCGTTTCGTGGACTATTATTCACTGTTTTTGGGTCCCGGAGTGATTTCCATGATTGACGAACCCCGAGGTGAGTTTACATGTCCGTCGTCAACACTCACAACTCTGGCCAATTCTGACCCGTTTCGTGGACTATTACTCACCGTTTTGGGGTCCCGAACTTATTTCCATGATTGATGAACCCCGGAGCGCGTTTACGTGTCGGTCATAAATACTCGCAGTTTTGGCCGATTCTGGCCAGTTTCTTGGACTATTACTCACTGTTTTGGGGGTCCCGAAGTGATTTCCACGATTGACGAACCCCGGGGTGCGTTTATGTGTTGGTCATAAACACTCACAGTTATTGCGGATTCTGCCTCATTTCGTGGACTATTATTCACTGTTTTTGGGTCCCGGAGTGATTTCCATAATTGACGAACCCCGAGGTGCGTTTACATGTCCGTCGTCAACACTCACAACTTTGGCCAATTCTGACCCGTTTCGTGGACTATTACTCACCATTTTGGGGTCCCGAAGCGATTTCCATAGTTCTTGAACCCCAAGGTGCAATTACATGTCGGTCATCAACACCCGTAGTTTTGGCCGATTCTGGCCCGTTTCATGAACTATTACTCACTGTTTTGGCGACCCGGACTAATTCCCACGATTGACGAACCCCGGGGTGCGTTTATGTGTCGGTCATAAACACTTGCAGTTTTGGCCGATTCTGGCCCGTTTCATGGACAATTTACTCACTGTTTCGGGGTCCCGGACTTATTTCCACGATTGATGAACCCCGGAGCGCATTTACGTGTCGGTCATAAATACTCGTAGTTTTGGCCGATTCTGGCTAGTTTCATGGACTATTACTCACTGTTTTGGGGCCGCGGAGTGATTTCCACGATTGACGAACCCCGGGGTGCGTTTACGTGTCGGTCAGCAACACCCGCAGTTTTGGCCGATTCTGGCCTGTTTCATGGACTATTACTGATTGTTTTGGTATCCCGGACTGATTTCCACGATTGACGAACCCCGGGGTGCGTTTACGTGTCGATCATAAACACTCGCAGTTTTGGTCGATTATGGCCAGTTTCATGGACTATTACTCACTGTTTTGGGGTCCGTGAGTGATTTCCATGATTGACGAATCCCGGGGTGCGTTTACGTGTCGGTCATCAACACCCGTAGTTTTGGCCGATTCTGGCTCGTTTCATGGACTATTATTCACTGTTTTTGGGTCCCGGAGTGATTTCCACGATTGACGAACCCCGAGGTGCGTTTACGTGTCCGTCGTCAACACTCACAACTCTGGCCAATTCTGACCCGTTTCGTGGACTATTACTCACCGTTTTGGGGTCCCGAACTTATTTCCACGATTGATGAACCCCGGAGCGCGTTAACGTGTCGGTCATAAATACTCGCAGTTTTGGCCGATTCTGGCCAGTTTCTTGGACTATTACTCACTGTTTTGGGGGTCCCGAAGTGATTTCCACGATTGACGAACCCCGGGGTGCGTTTATGTGTTGGTCATAAACACTCGCAGTTATTGCGGATTCTGCCTCATTTCGTGGACTATTATTCACTGTTTTTGGGTCCCGGAGTGATTTCCATAATTGACGAACCCCGAGGTGCGTTTACATGTCCGTCGTCAACACTCACAACTTTGGCCAATTCTGACCCGTTTCGTGGACTATTACTCACCATTTTGGGGTCCCGAAGCGATTTCCATAGTTCTTGAACCCCAAGGTGCAATTACATGTCGGTCATCAACACCCGTAGTTTTGGCCGATTCTGGCCCGTTTCATGAACTATTACTCACTGTTTTGGCGACCCGGACTAATTCCCACGATTGACGAACCCCGGGGTGCGTTTATGTGTCGGTCATAAACACTTGCGGTTTTGGCCGATTCTGGCCCATTTCATGGACAATTTACTCACTGTTTCGGGGTCCCGGACTTATTTCCACGATTGATGAACCCCGGAGCGCATTTACGTGTCGGTCATAAATACTCGTAGTTTTGGCCGATTCTGGCTAGTTTCATGGACTATTACTCACTGTTTTGGGGCCGCGGAGTGATTTCCACGATTGACGAACCCCGGGGTGCGTTTACGTGTCGGTCAGCAACACCCGCAGTTTTGGCCGATTCTGGCCTGTTTCATGGACTATTACTGATTGTTTTGGTGTCCCGGACTGATTTCCACGATTGACGAACCCCGGGGTGCGTTTACGTGTCGATCATAAACACTCGCAGTTTTGGTCGATTATGGCCAGTTTCATGGACTATTACTCACTGTTTTGGGGTCCGTGAGTGATTTCCATGATTGACGAATCCCGGGGTGCGTTTACGTGTCGGTCATCAACACCCGTAGTTTTGGCCGATTCTGGCTCGTTTCATGGACTATTATTCACTGTTTTTGGGTCCCGGAGTGATTTCCACGATTGACGAACCCCGAGGTGCGTTTACGTGTCCGTCGTCAACACTCACAACTCTGGCCAATTCTGACCCGTTTCGTGGACTATTACTCACCGTTTTGGGGTCCCGGACTTATTTCCACGATTGATGAACCCCGGAGCGCGTTTACGTGTCGGTCATAAATACTCGCAGTTTTGGCCGATTCTGGCCAGTTTCTTGGACTATTACTCACTGTTTTGGGGTCCCGAAGTGATTTCCACGATTGACGAACCCTGGGGTGCGTTTATGTGTTGGTCATAAACACTCGCAGTTATTGCGGATTCTGCCTCATTTCGTGGACTATTATTCACTGTTTTTGGGTCCCGGAGTGATTTCCATAATTGACGAACCCCGAGGTGCGTTTACATGTTCGTCGTCAACACTCACAACTTTAGCCAATTCTGACCCGTTTCGTGGACTATTACTCACCATTTTGGGGTCCCGAAGCGATTTCCATAGTTCTTGAACCCCAAGGTGCAATTACATGTCGGTCATCAACACCCGTAGTTTTGGCCGATTCTGGCCCGTTTCATGAACTATTACTCACTGTTTTGGGGACCCGGACTAATTCCCACGATTGACGAACCCCGGGGTGCGTTTATGTGTCGGTCATAAACACTTGCAGTTTTGGCCGATTCTGGCCCGTTTCATGGACAATTTACTCACTGTTTCGGGGTCCCGGACTTATTTCCACGATTGATGAACCCCGGAGCGCATTTACGTGTCGGTCATAAATACTCGTAGTTTTGGCCGATTCTGGCTAGTTTCGTGGACTATTACTCACTGTTTTGGGGCCGCGGAGTGATTTCCACGATTGACGAACCCCGGGGTGCGTTTACGTGTCGGTCAGCAACACCCGCAGTTTTGGCCGATTCTGGCCTGTTTCATGGACTATTACTGATTGTTTTGGTGTCCCGGACTGATTTCCACGATTGACGAACCCCGGGGTGCGTTTACGTGTCGATCATAAACACTCGCAGTTTTGGTCGATTATGGCCAGTTTCATGGACTATTACTCACTGTTTTGGGGTCCGTGAGTGATTTCCATGATTGACGAATCCCGGGGTGCGTTTACGTGTCGGTCATCAACACCCGTAGTTTTGGCCGATTCTGGCTCGTTTCATGGACTATTATTCACTGTTTTTGGGTCCCGGAGTGATTTCCACGATTGACGAACCCCGAGGTGCGTTTACGTGTCCGTCGTCAACACTCACAACTCTGGCCAATTCTGACCCGTTTCGTGGACTATTACTCACCGTTTTGGGGTCCCGGACTTATTTCCACGATTGATGAACCCCGGAGCGCGTTTACGTGTCGGTCATAAATACTCGCAGTTTTGGCCGATTCTGGCCAGTTTCTTGGACTATTACTCACTGTTTTGGGGTCCCGAAGTGATTTCCACGATTGACGAACCCTGGGGTGCGTTTATGTGTTGGTCATAAACACTCGCAGTTATTGCGGATTCTGCCTCATTTCGTGGACTATTATTCACTGTTTTTGGGTCCCGGAGTGATTTCCATAATTGACGAACCCCGAGGTGCGTTTACATGTTCGTCGTCAACACTCACAACTTTAGCCAATTCTGACCCGTTTCGTGGACTATTACTCACCATTTTGGGGTCCCGAAGCGATTTCCATAGTTCTTGAACCCCAAGGTGCAATTACATGTCGGTCATCAACACCCGTAGTTTTGGCCGATTCTGGCCCGTTTCATGAACTATTACTCACTGTTTTGGGGACCCGGAATAATTCCCACGATTGACGAACCCCGGGGTGCGTTTATGTGTCGGTCATAAACACTTGCAGTTTTGGCCGATTCTGGCCCGTTTCATGGACAATTTACTCACTGTTTCGGGGTCCCGGACTTATTTCCACGATTGATGAACCCCGGAGCGCATTTACGTGTCGGTCATAAATACTCGTAGTTTTGGCCGATTCTGGCTAGTTTCGTGGACTATTACTCACTGTTTTGGGGCCGCGGAGTGATTTCCACGATTGACGAACCCCGGGGTGCGTTTACGTGTCGGTCAGCAACACCCGCAGTTTTGGCCGATTCTGGCCTGTTTCATGGACTATTACTGATTGTTTTGGTGTCCCGGACTGATTTCCACGATTGACGAACCCCGGGGTGCGTTTACGTGTCGATCATAAACACTCGCAGTTTTGGCCGATTATGGCCAGTTTCACGGACTATTACTCACTGTTTTGGGATCCATGAGTGATTTCCATGACTGACGAATCCCGGGGTGCGTTTACGTGTCAGTCATCAACACCCGCAGTTTTGGCCGATTCTGGCTCGTTTCGTGGACTATTATTCACTGTTTTTGGGTCCCGGAGTGATTTCCATGATTGACGAACCCCGAGGTGCGTTTACATGTCCGTCGTCAACACTCACAACTCTGGCCAATTCTGACCCGTTTCGTGGTCTATTACTCACCGTTTTGGGGTCCCGAACTTATTTCCACGATTGATGAACCCCGGAGCGCGTTTACGTGTCGGTCATAAATACTCGCAGTTTTGGCAGATTCTGGCCAGTTTCCTGGACTATTACTCACTGTTTTGGGGGTCCCGAAGTGATTTCCACGATTGACGAACCCCGGGGTGCGTTTATGTGTTGGTCATAAACACTCGCAGCTATTGCGGATTCTGCCTCATTTCGTGGACTATTATTCACTGTTTTTGGGTCCCGGAGTGATTTCCATAATTGACGAACCCCGAGGTGCGTTTACATGTCCGTCGTCAACACTCACAACTTTGGCCAATTCTGACCCGTTTCGTGGACTATTACTCACCATTTTGGGGTCCCGAAGCGATTTCCATAGTTCTTGAACCCCAAGGTGCAATTACATGTCGGTCATCAACACCCGTAGTTTTGGCCGATTCTGGCCCGTTTCATGAACTATTACTCACTGTTTTGGCGACCCGGACTAATTCCCACGATTGACGAACCCCGGGGTGCGTTTATGTGTCGGTCATAAACACTTGCAGTTTTGGCCGATTCTGGCCCGTTTCATGGACAATTTACTCACTGTTTCGGGGTCCCGGACTTATTTCCACGATTGATGAACCCCGGAGCGCATTTACGTGTCGGTCATAAATACTCGTAGTTTTGGCCGATTCTGGCTAGTTTCATGGACTATTACTCACTGTTTTGGGGCCGCGGAGTGATTTCCACGATTGACGAACCCCGGGGTGCGTTTACGTGTCGGTCAGCAACACCCGCAGTTTTGGCCGATTCTGGCCTGTTTCATGGACTATTACTGATTGTTTTGGTGTCCCGGACTGATTTCCACGATTGACGAACCCCGGGGTGCGTTTACGTGTCGATCATAAACACTCGCAGTTTTGGTCGATTATGGCCAGTTTCATGGACTATTACTCACTGTTTTGGGGTCCGTGAGTGATTTCCATGATTGACGAATCCCGGGGTGCGTTTACGTGTCGGTCATCAACACCCGTAGTTTTGGCCGATTCTGGCTCGTTTCATGGACTATTATTCACTGTTTTTGGGTCCCGGAGTGATTTCCACGATTGACGAACCCCGAGGTGCGTTTACGTCTCCGTCGTCAACACTCACAACTCTGGCCAATTCTGACCCGTTTCGTGGACTATTACTCACCGTTTTGGGGTCCCGGACTTATTTCCACGATTGATGAACCCCGGAGCGCGTTTACGTGTCGGTCATAAATACTCGCAGTTTTGGCCGATTCTGGCCAGTTTCTTGGACTATTACTCACTGTTTTGGGGTCCCGAAGTGATTTCCACGATTGACGAACCCTGGGGTGCGTTTATGTGTTGGTCATAAACACTCACAGTTATTGCGGATTCTGCCTCATTTCGTGGACTATTATTCACTGTTTTTGGGTCCCGGAGTGATTTCCATAATTGACGAACCCCGAGGTGCGTTTACATGTTCGTCGTCAACACTCACAACTTTAGCCAATTCTGACCCGTTTCGTGGACTATTACTCACCATTTTGGGGTCCCGAAGCGATTTCCATAGTTCTTGAACCCCAAGGTGCAATTACATGTCGGTCATCAACACCCGTAGTTTTGGCCGATTCTGGCCCGTTTCATGAACTATTACTCACTGTTTTGGCGACCCGGACTAATTCCCACGATTGACGAACCCCGGGGTGCGTTTATGTGTCGGTCATAAACACTTGCAGTTTTGGCCGATTCTGGCCCGTTTCATGGACAATTTACTCACTGTTTCGGGGTCCCGGACTTATTTCCACGATTGATGAACCCCGGAGCGCATTTACGTGTCGGTCATAAATACTCGTAGTTTTGGCCGATTCTGGCTAGTTTCATGGACTATTACTCACTGTTTTGGGGCCGCGGAGTGATTTCCACGATTGACGAACCCCGGGGTGCGTTTACGTGTCGGTCAGCAACACCCGCAGTTTTGGCCGATTCTGGCCTGTTTCATGGACTATTACTGATTGTTTTGGTGTCCCGGACTGATTTCCACGATTGACGAACCCCGGGGTGCGTTTACGTGTCGATCATAAACACTCGCAGTTTTGGTCGATTATGGCCAGTTTCATGGACTATTACTCACTGTTTTGGGGTCCGTGAGTGATTTCCATGATTGACGAATCCCGGGGTGCGTTTACGTGTCGGTCATCAACACCCGTAGTTTTGGCCGATTCTGGCTCGTTTCATGGACTATTATTCACTGTTTTTGGGTCCCGGAGTGATTTCCACGATTGACGAACCCCGAGGTGCGTTTACGTCTCCGTCGTCAACACTCACAACTCTGGCCAATTCTGACCCGTTTCGTGGACTATTACTCACCGTTTTGGGGTCCCGGACTTATTTCCACGATTGATGAACCCCGGAGCGCGTTTACGTGTCGGTCATAAATACTCGCAGTTTTGGCCGATTCTGGCCAGTTTCTTGGACTATTACTCACTGTTTTGGGGTCCCGAAGTGATTTCCACGATTGACGAACCCTGGGGTGCGTTTATGTGTTGGTCATAAACACTCACAGTTATTGCGGATTCTGCCTCATTTCGTGGACTATTATTCACTGTTTTTGGGTCCCGGAGTGATTTCCATAATTGACGAACCCCGAGGTGCGTTTACATGTTCGTCGTCAACACTCACAACTTTAGCCAATTCTGACCCGTTTCGTGGACTATTACTCACCATTTTGGGGTCCCGAAGCGATTTCCATAGTTCTTGAACCCCAAGGTGCAATTACATGTCGGTCATCAACACCCGTAGTTTTGGCCGATTCTGGCCCGTTTCATGAACTATTACTCACTGTTTTGGGGACCCGGACTAATTCCCACGATTGACGAACCCCGGGGTGCGTTTATGTGTCGGTCATAAACACTTGCAGTTTTGGCCGATTCTGGCCCGTTTCATGGACAATTTACTCACTGTTTCGGGGTCCCGGACTTATTTCCACGATTGATGAACCCCGGAGCGCATTTACGTGTCGGTCATAAATACTCGTAGTTTTGGCCGATTCTGGCTAGTTTCGTGGACTATTACTCACTGTTTTGGGGCCGCGGAGTGATTTCCACGATTGACGAACCCCGGGGTGCGTTTACGTGTCGGTCAGCAACACCCGCAGTTCTGGCCGATTCTGGCCTGTTTCATGGACTATTACTGATTGTTTTGGTGTCCCGGACTGATTTCCACGATTGACGAACCCCGGGGTGCGTTTACGTGTCGATCATAAACACTCGCAGTTTTGGTCGATTATGGCCAGTTTCATGGACTATTACTCACTGTTTTGGGGTCCGTGAGTGATTTCCATGATTGACGAATCCCGGGGTGCGTTTACGTGTCGGTCATCAACACCCGTAGTTTTGGCCGATTCTGGCTCGTTTCATGGACTATTATTCACTGTTTTTGGGTCCCGGAGTGATTTCCACGATTGACGAACCCCGAGGTGCGTTTACGTGTCCGTCGTCAACACTCACAACTCTGGCCAATTCTGACCCGTTTCGTGGACTATTACTCACCGTTTTGGGGTCCCGGACTTATTTCCACGATTGATGAACCCCGGAGCGCGTTTACGTGCCGGTCATAAATACTCGCAGTTTTGGCCGATTCTGGCCAGTTTCTTGGACTATTACTCACTGTTTTGGGGTCCCGAAGTGATTTCCACGATTGACGAACCCTGGGGTGCGTTTATGTGTTGGTCATAAACACTCGCAGTTATTGCGGATTCTGCCTCATTTCATGGACTATTATTCACTGTTTTTGGGTCCCGGAGTGATTTCCATAATTGACGAACCCCGAGGTGCGTTTACATGTTCGTCGTCAACACTCACAACTTTAGCCAATTCTGACCCGTTTCGTGGACTATTACTCACCATTTTGGGGTCCCGAAGCGATTTCCATAGTTCTTGAACCCCAAGGTGCAATTACATGTCGGTCATCAACACCCGTAGTTTTGGCCGATTCTGGCCCGTTTCATGAACTATTACTCACTGTTTTGGGGACCCGGACTAATTCCCACGATTGACGAACCCCGGGGTGCGTTTATGTGTCGGTCATAAACACTTGCAGTTTTGGCCGATTCTGGCCCGTTTCATGGACAATTTACTCACTGTTTCGGGGTCCCGGACTTATTTCCACGATTGATGAACCCCGGAGCGCATTTACGTGTCGGTCATAAATACTCGTAGTTTTGGCCGATTCTGGCTAGTTTCGTGGACTATTACTCACTGTTTTGGGGCCGCGGAGTGATTTCCACGATTGACGAACCCCGGGGTGCGTTTACGTGTCGGTCAGCAACACCCGCAGTTTTGGCCGATTCTGGCCTGTTTCATGGACTATTACTGATTGTTTTGGTGTCCCGGACTGATTTCCACGATTGACGAACCCCGGGGTGCGTTTACGTGTCGATCATAAACACTCGCAGTTTTGGCCGATTATGGCCAGTTTCACGGACTATTACTCACTGTTTTGGGACCCATGAGTGATTTCCATGACTGACGAATCCCGGGGTGCGTTTACGTGTCAGTCATCAACACCCGCAGTTTTGGCCGATTCTGGCTCGTTTCGTGGACTATTATTCACTGTTTTTGGGTCCCGGAGTGATTTCCATGATTGACGAACCCCGAGGTGCGTTTACATGTCCGTCGTCAACACTCACAACTCTGGCCAATTCTGACCCGTTTCGTGGACTATTACTCACCGTTTTGGGGTCCCGAACTTATTTCCACGATTGATGAACCCCGGAGCGCGTTTACGTGTCGGTCATAAATACTCGCAGTTTTGGCCGATTCTGGCCAGTTTCTTGGACTATTACTCACTGTTTTGGGGGTCCCGAAGTGATTTCCACGATTGACGAACCCCGGGGTGCGTTTATGTGTTGGTCATAAACACTCGCAGTTATTGCGGATTCTGCCTCATTTCGTGGACTATTATTCACTGTTTTTGGGTCCCGGAGTGATTTCCATAATTGACGAACCCCGAGGTGCGTTTACATGTCCGTCGTCAACACTCACAACTTTGGCCAATTCTGACCCGTTTCGTGGACTATTACTCACCATTTTGGGGTCCCGAAGCGATTTCCATAGTTCTTGAACCCCAAGGTGCAATTACATGTCGGTCATCAACACCCGTAGTTTTGGCCGATTCTGGCCCGTTTCATGAACTATTACTCACTGTTTTGGGGACCCGGACTAATTCCCACGATTGACGAACCCCGGGGTGCGTTTATGTGTCGGTCATAAACACTTGCAGTTTTGGCCGATTCTGGCCCGTTTCATGGACAATTTACTCACTGTTTCGGGGTCCCGGACTTATTTCCACGATTGATGAACCCCGGAGCGCATTTACGTGTCCGTCATAAATACTCGTAGTTTTGGCCGATTCTGGCTAGTTTCATGGACTATTACTCACTGTTTTGGGGCCGCGGAGTGATTTCCACGATTGACGAACCCCGGGGTGCGTTTACGTGTCGGTCAGCAACACCCGCAGTTCTGGCCGATTCTGGCCTGTTTCATGGACTATTACTGATTGTTTTGGTGTCCCGGACTGATTTCCACGATTGACGAACCCCGGGGTGCGTTTACGTGTCGATCATAAACACTCGCAGTTTTGGTCGATTATGGCCAGTTTCATGGACTATTACTCACTGTTTTGGGGTCCGTGAGTGATTTCCATGATTGACGAATCCCGGGGTGCGTTTACGTGTCGGTCATCAACACCCGTAGTTTTGGCCGATTCTGGCTCGTTTCATGGACTATTATTCACTGTTTTTGGGTCCCGGAGTGATTTCCACGATTGACGAACCCCGAGGTGCGTTTACGTGTCCGTCGTCAACACTCACAACTCTGCCCAATTCTGACCCGTTTCGTGGACTATTACTCACCGTTTTGGGGTCCCGGACTTATTTCCACGATTGATGAACCCCGGAGCGCGTTTACGTGTCGGTCATAAATACTCGCAGTTTTGGCCGATTCTGGCCAGTTTCTTGGACTATTACTCACTGTTTTGGGGTCCCGAAGTGATTTCCACGATTGACGAACCCTGGGGTGCGTTTATGTGTTGGTCATAAACACTCGCAGTTATTGCGGATTCTGCCTCATTTCGTGGACTATTATTCACTGTTTTTGGGTCCCGGAGTGATTTCCATAATTGACGAACCCCGAGGTGCGTTTACATGTTCGTCGTCAACACTCACAACTTTAGCCAATTCTGACCCGTTTCGTGGACTATTACTCACCATTTTGGGGTCCCGAAGCGATTTCCATAGTTCTTGAACCCCAAGGTGCAATTACATGTCGGTCATCAACACCCGTAGTTTTGGCCGATTCTGGCCCGTTTCATGAACTATTACTCACTGTTTTGGGGACCCGGACTAATTCCCACGATTGACGAACCCCGGGGTGCGTTTATGTGTCGGTCATAAACACTTGCAGTTTTGGCCGATTCTGGCCCGTTTCATGGACAATTTACTCACTGTTTCGGGGTCCCGGACTTATTTCCACGATTGATGAACCCCGGAGCGCATTTACGTGTCGGTCATAAATACTCGTAGTTTTGGCCGATTCTGGCTAGTTTCGTGGACTATTACTCACTGTTTTGGGGCCGCGGAGTGATTTCCACGATTGACGAACCCCGGGGTGCGTTTACGTGTCGGTCAGCAACACCCGCAGTTTTGGCCGATTCTGGCCTGTTTCATGGACTATTACTCATTGTTTTGGTGTCCCGGACTGATTTCCACGATTGACGAACCCCGGGGTGCGTTTACGTGTCGATCATAAACACTCGCAGTTTTGGCCGATTATGGCCAGTTTCACGGACTATTACTCACTGTTTTGGGATCCATGAGTGATTTCCATGACTGACGAATCCCGGGGTGCGTTTACGTGTCGGTCATCAACACCCGTAGTTTTGGCCGATTCTGGCTCGTTTCATGGACTATTATTCACTGTTTTTGGGTCCCGGAGTGATTTCCACGATTGACGAACCCCGAGGTGCGTTTACGTGTCCGTCGTCAACACTCACAACTCTGCCCAATTCTGACCCGTTTCGTGGACTATTACTCACCGTTTTGGGGTCCCGGACTTATTTCCACGATTGATGAACCCCGGAGCGCGTTTACGTGTCGGTCATAAATACTCGCAGTTTTGGCCGATTCTGGCCAGTTTCTTGGACTATTACTCACTGTTTTGGGGTCCCGAAGTGATTTCCACGATTGACGAACCCTGGGGTGCGTTTATGTGTTGGTCATAAACACTCGCAGTTATTGCGGATTCTGCCTCATTTCGTGGACTATTATTCACTGTTTTTGGGTCCCGGAGTGATTTCCATAATTGACGAACCCCGAGGTGCGTTTACATGTTCGTCGTCAACACTCACAACTTTAGCCAATTCTGACCCGTTTCGTGGACTATTACTCACCATTTTGGGGTCCCGAAGCGATTTCCATAGTTCTTGAACCCCAAGGTGCAATTACATGTCGGTCATCAACACCCGTAGTTTTGGCCGATTCTGGCCCGTTTCATGAACTATTACTCACTGTTTTGGGGACCCGGACTAATTCCCACGATTGACGAACCCCGGGGTGCGTTTATGTGTCGGTCATAAACACTTGCAGTTTTGGCCGATTCTGGCCCGTTTCATGGACAATTTACTCACTGTTTCGGGGTCCCGGACTTATTTCCACGATTGATGAACCCCGGAGCGCATTTACGTGTCGGTCATAAATACTCGTAGTTTTGGCCGATTCTGGCTAGTTTCGTGGACTATTACTCACTGTTTTGGGGCCGCGGAGTGATTTCCACGATTGACGAACCCCGGGGTGCGTTTACGTGTCGGTCAGCAACACCCGCAGTTTTGGCCGATTCTGGCCTGTTTCATGGACTATTACTCATTGTTTTGGTGTCCCGGACTGATTTCCACGATTGACGAACCCCGGGGTGCGTTTACGTGTCGATCATAAACACTCGCAGTTTTGGCCGATTATGGCCAGTTTCACGGACTATTACTCACTGTTTTGGGATCCATGAGTGATTTCCATGACTGACGAATCCCGGGGTGCGTTTACGTGTCAGTCATCAACACCCGCAGTTTTGGCCGATTCTGGCTCGTTTCGTGGACTATTATTCACTGTTTTTGGGTCCCGGAGTGATTTCCATGATTGACGAACCCCGAGGTGCGTTTACATGTCCGTCGTCAACACTCACAACTCTGGCCAATTCTGACCCGTTTCGTGGACTATTACTCACCGTTTTGGGGTCCCGAACTTATTTCCACGATTGATGAACCCCGGAGCGCGTTTACGTGTCGGTCATAAATACTCGCAGTTTTGGCCGATTCTGGCCAGTTTCTTGGACTATTACTCACTGTTTTGGGGGTCCCGAAGTGATTTCCACGATTGACGAACCCCGGGGTGCGTTTATGTGTTGGTCATAAACACTCGCAGTTATTGCGGATTCTGCCTCATTTCGTGGACTATTATTCACTGTTTTTGGGTCTCGGAGTGATTTCCATAATTGACGAACCCCGAGGTGCGTTTACATGTCCGTCGTCAACACTCACAACTTTGGCCAATTCTGACCCGTTTCGTGGACTATTACTCACCATTTTTGGGTCCCGAAGCGATTTCCATAGTTCTTGAACCCCAAGGTGCAATTACATGTCGGTCATCAACACCCGTAGTTTTGGCCGATTCTGGCCCGTTTCATGAACTATTACTCACTGTTTTGGGGACCCGGACTAATTCCCACGATTGACGAACCCCGGGGTGCGTTTATGTGTCGGTCATAAACACTTGCAGTTTTGGCCGATTCTGGCCCGTTTCATGGACAATTTACTCACTGTTTCGGGGTCCCGGACTTATTTCCACGATTGATGAACCCCGGAGCGCATTTACGTGTCCGTCATAAATACTCGTAGTTTTGGCCGATTCTGGCTAGTTTCATGGACTATTACTCACTGTTTTGGGGCCGCGGAGTGATTTCCACGATTGACGAACCCCGGGGTGCGTTTACGTGTCGGTCAGCAACACCCGCAGTTTTGGCCGATTCTGGCCTGTTTCATGGACTATTACTGATTGTTTTGGTGTCCCGGACTGATTTCCACGATTGACGAACCCCGGGGTGCGTTTACGTGTCGATCATAAACACTCGCAGTTTTGGTCGATTATGGCCAGTTTCATGGACTATTACTCACTGTTTTGGGGTCCGTGAGTGATTTCCATGATTGACGAATCCCGGGGTGCGTTTACGTGTCGGTCATCAACACCCGTAGTTTTGGCCGATTCTGGCTCGTTTCATGGACTATTATTCACTGTTTTTGGGTCCCGGAGTGATTTCCACGATTGACGAACCCCGAGGTGCGTTTACGTGTCCGTCGTCAACACTCACAACTCTGGCCAATTCTGACCCGTTTCATGGACTATTACTCACCGTTTTGGGGTCCCGGACTTATTTCCACGATTGACGAACCCCGGGGTGCGTTTATGTGTCGGTCATAAACACTCGCAGTTATTGCGGATTCTGCCTCATTTCGTGGACTATTATTCACTGTTTTTGGGTCCCGGAGTGATTTCCATAATTGACGAACCCCGAGGTGCGTTTACATGTCCGTCGTCAACACTCACAACTTTGGCCAATTCTGACCCGTTTCGTGGACTATTACTCACCATTTTTGGGTCCCGAAGCGATTTCCATAGTTCTTGAACCCCAAGGTGCAATTACATGTCGGTCATCAACACCCGTAGTTTTGGCCGATTCTGGCCCGTTTCATGAACTATTACTCACTGTTTTGGGGACCCGGACTAATTCCCACGATTGACGAACCCCGGGGTGCGTTTATGTGTCGGTCATAAACACTTGCAGTTTTGGCCGATTCTGGCCCGTTTCATGGACAATTTACTCACTGTTTCGGGGTCCCGGACTTATTTCCACGATTGATGAACCCCGGAGCGCATTTACGTGTCCGTCATAAATACTCGTAGTTTTGGCCGATTCTGGCTAGTTTCATGGACTATTACTCACTGTTTTGGGGCCGCGGAGTGATTTCCACGATTGACGAACCCCGGGGTGCGTTTACGTGTCGGTCAGCAACACCCGCAGTTTTGGCCGATTCTGGCCTGTTTCATGGACTATTACTGATTGTTTTGGTGTCCCGGACTGATTTCCACGATTGACGAACCCCGGGGTGCGTTTACGTGTCGATCATAAACACTCGCAGTTTTGGTCGATTATGGCCAGTTTCATGGACTATTACTCACTGTTTTGGGGTCCGTGAGTGATTTCCATGATTGACGAATCCCGGGGTGCGTTTACGTGTCGGTCATCAACACCCGTAGTTTTGGCCGATTCTGGCTCGTTTCATGGACTATTATTCACTGTTTTTGGGTCCCGGAGTGATTTCCACGATTGACGAACCCCGAGGTGCGTTTACGTGTCCGTCGTCAACACTCACAACTCTGGCCAATTCTGACCCGTTTCATGGACTATTACTCACCGTTTTGGGGTCCCGGACTTATTTCCACGATTGATGAACCCCGGAGCGCGTTTACGTGTCGGTCATAAATACTCGCAGTTTTGGCCGATTCTGGCCAGTTTCTTGGACTATTACTCACTGTTTTGGGGTCCCGAAGTGATTTCCACGATTGACGAACCCTGGGGTGCGTTTATGTGTTGGTCATAAACACTCGCAGTTATTGCGGATTCTGCCTCATTTCGTGGACTATTATTCACTGTTTTTGGGTCCCGGAGTGATTTCCATAATTGACGAACCCCGAGGTGCGTTTACATGTTCGTCGTCAACACTCACAACTTTAGCCAATTCTGACCCGTTTCGTGGACTATTACTCACCATTTTGGGGTCCCGAAGCGATTTCCATAGTTCTTGAACCCCAAGGTGCAATTACATGTCGGTCATCAACACCCGTAGTTTTGGCCGATTCTGGCCCGTTTCATGAACTATTACTCACTGTTTTGGGGACCCGGACTAATTCCCACGATTGACGAACCCCGGGGTGCGTTTATGTGTCGGTCATAAACACTTGCAGTTTTGGCCGATTCTGGCCCGTTTCATGGACAATTTACTCACTGTTTCGGGGTCCCGGACTTATTTCCACGATTGATGAACCCCGGAGCGCATTTACGTGTCCGTCATAAATACTCGTAGTTTTGGCCGATTCTGGCTAGTTTCATGGACTATTACTCACTGTTTTGGGGCCGCGGAGTGATTTCCACGATTGACGAACCCCGGGGTGCGTTTACGTGTCGGTCAGCAACACCCGCAGTTTTGGCCGATTCTGGCCTGTTTCATGGACTATTACTGATTGTTTTGGTGTCCCGGACTGATTTCCACGATTGACGAACCCCGGGGTGCGTTTACGGTTCGATCATAAACACTCGCAGTTTTGGTCGATTATGGCCAGTTTCATGGACTATTACTCACTGTTTTGGGGTCCGTGAGTGATTTCCATGATTGACGAATCCCGGGGTGCGTTTACGTGTCGGTCATCAACACCCGTAGTTTTGGCCGATTCTGGCTCGTTTCATGGACTATTATTCACTGTTTTTGGGTCCCGGAGTGATTTCCACGATTGACGAACCCCGAGGTGCGTTTACGTGTCCGTCGTCAACACTCACAACTCTGGCCAATTCTGACCCATTTCGTGGACTATTACTCACCGTTTTGGGGTCCCGGACTTATTTCCACGATTGATGAACCCCGGAGCGCGTTTACGTGTCGGTCATAAATACTCGCAGTTTTGGCCGATTCTGGCCAGTTTCTTGGACTATTACTCACTGTTTTGGGGTCCCGAAGTGATTTCCACGATTGACGAACCCTGGGGTGCGTTTATGTGTTGGTCATAAACACTCGCAGTTATTGCGGATTCTGCCTCATTTCGTGGACTATTATTCACTGTTTTTGGGTCCCGGAGTGATTTCCATAATTGACGAACCCCGAGGTGCGTTTACATGTTCGTCGTCAACACTCACAACTTTAGCCAATTCTGACCCGTTTCGTGGACTATTACTCACCATTTTGGGGTCCCGAAGCGATTTCCATAGTTCTTGAACCCCAAGGTGCAATTACATGTCGGTCATCAACACCCGTAGTTTTGGCCGATTCTGGCCCGTTTCATGAACTATTACTCACTGTTTTGGGGACCCGGACTAATTCCCACGATTGACGAACCCCGGGGTGCGTTTATGTGTCGGTCATAAACACTTGCAGTTTTGGCCGATTCTGGCCCGTTTCGTGGACAATTACTCACTGTTTCGGGGTCCCGGACTTATTTCCACGATTGATGAACCCCGGAGCGCATTTACGTGTCCGTCATAAATACTCGTAGTTTTGGCCGATTCTGGCTAGTTTCATGGACTATTACTCACTGTTTTGGGGCCGCGGAGTGATTTCCACGATTGACGAACCCCGGGGTGCGTTTACGTGTCGGTCAGCAACACCCGCAGTTTTGGCCGATTCTGGCCTGTTTCATGGACTATTACTGATTGTTTTGGTGTCCCGGACTGATTTCCACGATTGACGAACCCCGGGGTGCGTTTACGTGTCGATCATAAACACTCGCAGTTTTGGTCGGTTATGGCCAGTTTCATGGACTATTACTCACTGTTTTGGGGTCCGTGAGTGATTTCCATGATTGACGAATCCCGTGGTGCGTTTACGTGTCGGTCATCAACACCCGTAGTTTTGGCCGATTCTGGCTCGTTTCATGGACTATTATTCACTGTTTTTGGGTCCCGGAGTGATTTCCACGATTGACGAACCCCGAGGTGCGTTTACGTGTCCGTCGTCAACACTCACAACTCTGGCCAATTCTGACCCGTTTCGTGGACTATTACTCACTGTTTTGGGGTCCCGGACTTATTTCCACGATTGATGAACCCCGGAGCGCGTTTACGTGTCGGTCATAAATACTCGCAGTTTTGGCCGATTCTGGCCAGTTTCTTGGACTATTACTCACTGTTTTGGGGTCCCGAAGTGATTTCCACGATTGACGAACCCTGGGGTGCGTTTATGTGTTGGTCATAAACACTCGCAGTTATTGCGGATTCTGCCTCATTTCGTGGACTATTATTCACTGTTTTTGGGTCCCGGAGTGATTTCCATAATTGACGAACCCCGAGGTGCGTTTACATGTTCGTCGTCAACACTCACAGCTTTAGCCAATTCTGACCCGTTTCGTGGACTATTACTCACCATTTTGGGGTCCCGAAGCGATTTCCATAGTTCTTGAACCCCAAGGTGCAATTACATGTCGGTCATCAACACCCGTAGTTTTGGCCGATTCTGGCCCGTTTCATGAACTATTACTCACTGTTTTGGGGACCCGGACTAATTCCCACGATTGACGAACCCCGGGGTGCGTTTATGTGTCGGTCATAAACACTTGCAGTTTTGGCCGATTCTGGCCCGTTTCGTGGACAATTACTCACTGTTTCGGGGTCCCGGACTTATTTCCACGATTGATGAACCCCGGAGCGCATTTACGTGTCGGTCATAAATACAAATAGTTTTGGCCGATTCTGGCTAGTTTCATGGACTATTACTCACTGTTTTGGGGCCGCGGAGTGATTTCCACGATTGACGAACCCCGGGGTGCGTTTACGTGTCGGTCATCAACACTCACAACTCTGGCCAATTCTGACCCGTTTCGTGGACTATTACTCACCGTTTTGGGGTCCCGGACTTATTTCCACGATTGATGAACCCCGGAGCGCGTTTACGTGTCGGTCATAAATACTCGCAGTTTTGGCCGATTCTGGCCAGTTTCTTGGACTATTACTCACTGTTTTGGGGTCCCGAAGTGATTTCCACGATTGACGAACCCTGGGGTGCGTTTATGTGTTGGTCATAAACACTCGCAGTTATTGCGGATTCTGCCTCATTTCATGGACTATTATTCACTGTTTTTGGGTCCCGGAGTGATTTCCATAATTGACGAACCCCGAGGTGCGTTTACATGTTCGTCGTCAACACTCACAGCTTTAGCCAATTCTGACCCGTTTCGTGGACTATTACTCACCATTTTGGGGTCCCGAAGCGATTTCCATAGTTCTTGAACCCCAAGGTGCAATTACATGTCGGTCATCAACACCCGTAGTTTTGGCCGATTCTGGCCCGTTTCATGAACTATTACTCACTGTTTTGGGGACCCGGACTAATTCCCACGATTGACGAACCCCGGGGTGCGTTTATGTGTCGGTCATAAACACTTGCAGTTTTGGCCGATTCTGGCCCGTTTCGTGGACAATTACTCACTGTTTCGGGGTCCCGGACTTATTTCCACGATTGATGAACCCCGGAGCGCATTTACGTGTCGGTCATAAATACAAATAGTTTTGGCCGATTCTGGCTAGTTTCATGGACTATTACTCACTGTTTTGGGGCCGCGGAGTGATTTCCACGATTGACGAACCCCGGGGTGCGTTTACGTGTCGGTCATCAACACTCACAACTCTGGCCAATTCTGACCCGTTTCGTGGACTATTACTCACCGTTTTGGGGTCCCGGACTTATTTCCACGATTGATGAACCCCGGAGCGCGTTTACGTGTCGGTCATAAATACTCGCAGTTTTGGCCGATTCTGGCCAGTTTCTTGGACTATTACTCACTGTTTTGGGGTCCCGAAGTGATTTCCATGATTGACGAACCCTGGGGTGCGTTTATGTGTTGGTCATAAACACTCGCAGTTATTGCGGATTCTGCCTCATTTCATGGACTATTATTCACTGTTTTTGGGTCCCGGAGTGATTTCCATAATTGACGAACCCCGAGGTGCGTTTACATGTTCGTCGTCAACACTCACAGCTTTAGCCAATTCTGACCCGTTTCGTGGACTATTACTCACCATTTTGGGGTCCCGAAGCGATTTCCATAGTTCTTGAACCCCAAGGTGCAATTACATGTCGGTCATCAACACCCGTAGTTTTGGCCGATTCTGGCCCGTTTCATGAACTATTACTCACTGTTTTGGGGACCCGGACTAATTCCCACGATTGACGAACCCCGGGGTGCGTTTATGTGTCGGTCATAAACACTTGCAGTTTTGGCCGATTCTGGCCCGTTTCGTGGACAATTACTCACTGTTTCGGGGTCCCGGACTTATTTTCACGATTGATGAACCCCGGAGCGCATTTACGTGTCGGTCATAAATACAAATAGTTTTGGCCGATTCTGGCTAGTTTCATGGACTATTACTCACTGTTTTGGGGCCGCGGAGTGATTTCCACGATTGACGAACCCCGGGGTGCGTTTACGTGTCGGTCATCAACACTCGCAGTTTTGGCCGATTCTGGCCTGTTTCGTGGACTATTACTGATTGTTTTGGTGTCCCGGACTGATTTCCACGATTGACGAACCCCGGGGTGCGTTTACGTGTCGATCATAAACACTCGCAGTTTTGGCCGATTATGGCCAGTTTCATGGACTATTACTCACTGTTTTGGGATCCACGAGTGATTTCCATGACTGACGAATCCCGGGGTGCGTTTACGTGTCGGTCATCAACACCCGCAGTTTTGGCCGATTCTGGCTCGTTTCGTGGACTATTATTCACTGTTTTTGGGTCCCGGAGTGATTTCCACGATTGACGAACCCCGAGGTGCGTTTACATGTCCGTCGTCAACACTCGCAACTCTGGCCAATTCTGACCCGTTTCGTGGACTATTACTCACCGTTTTGGGGTCCCGAACTTATTTCCACGATTGATGAACCCCGGAGCGCATTTACGTGTCGGTCATAAATACCCGCAGTTTTGGCCGATTCTGGCCAGTTTCTTGGACTATTACTCACTGTTTTGGGGTCCCGAAGTGATTTCCACGATTGACGAACCCTGGGGTGCGTTTATGTGTTGGTCATAAACACTCGCAGTTATTGCGGATTCTGCCTCATTTCGTGGACTATTATTCACTGTTTTTGGGTCCCGGAGTGATTTCCACGATTGACGAACCCCGAGGTGCGTTTACATGTCCGTCGTCAACACTCACAACTCTGGCCAATTCTGACCCGTTTCGTGGACTATTACTCACCGTTTTGGGGTCCCGAACTTATTTCCACGATTGATGAACCCCGGAGCGCGTTTACGTGTCGGTCATAAATACTCGCAGTTTTGGCCGATTCTGGCCCGTTTCATGAACTATTACTCACTGTTTTGGGGACCCGGACTAATTCCCACGATTGACGAACCCCGGGGTGCGTTTATGTGTCGGTCATAAACACTTGCAGTTTTGGCCGATTCTGGCCCGTTTCGTGGACAATTACTCACTGTTTCGGGGTCCCGGACTTATTTCCACGATTGATGAACCCCGGAGCGCATTTACGTGTCGGTCATAAATACAAATAGTTTTGGCCGATTCTGGCTAGTTTCATGGACTATTACTCACTGTTTTGGGGTCCATGAGTGATTTCCATGACTGACGAATCCCGGGGTGCGTTTACGTGTCGGTCATCAACACCCGTAGTTTTGGCCGATTCTGGCTCGTTTCATGGACTATTATTCACTGTTTTTGGGTCCCGGAGTGATTTCCACGATTGACGAACCCCGAGGTGCGTTTATGTGTCCGTCGTCAACACTCACAACTCTGGCCAATTCTGACCCGTTTCGTGGACTATTACTCACCGTTTTGGGGTCCCGGACTTATTTCCACGATTGATGAACCCCGGAGCGCGTTTACGTGTCGGTCATAAATACTCGCAGTTTTGGCCGATTCTGGCCAGTTTCTTGGACTATTACTCACTGTTTTGGGGTCCCGAAGTGATTTCCACGATTGACGAACCCTGGGGTGCGTTTATGTGTTGGTCATAAACACTCGCAGTTATTGCGGATTCTGCCTCATTTCGTGGACTATTATTCACTGTTTTTGGGTCCCGGAGTGATTTCCATAATTGACGAACCCCGAGGTGCGTTTACATGTTCGTCGTCAACACTCACAACTTTAGCCAATTCTGACCCGTTTCGTGGACTATTACTCACCATTTTGGGGTCCCGAAGCGATTTCCATAGTTCTTGAACCCCAAGGTGCAATTACATGTCGGTCATCAACACCCGTAGTTTTGGCCGATTCTGGCCCGTTTCATGAACTATTACTCACTGTTTTGGGGACCCGGACTAATTCCCACGATTGACGAACCCCGGGGTGCGTTTATGTGTCGGTCATAAACACTTGCAGTTTTGGCCGATTCTGGCCCGTTTCGTGGACAATTACTCACTGTTTCGGGGTCCCGGACTTATTTCCACGATTGATGAACCCCGGAGCGCATTTACGTGTCGGTCATAAATACAAATAGTTTTGGCCGATTCTGGCTAGTTTCATGGACTATTACTCACTGTTTTGGGGTCCATGAGTGATTTCCATGACTGACGAATCCCGGGGTGCGTTTACGTGTCGGTCATCAACACCCGTAGTTTTGGCCGATTCTGGCTCGTTTCATGGACTATTATTCACTGTTTTTGGGTCCCGGAGTGATTTCCACGATTGACGAACCCCGAGGTGCGTTTATGTGTCCGTCGTCAACACTCACAACTCTGGCCAATTCTGACCCGTTTCGTGGACTATTACTCACCGTTTTGGGGTCCCGGACTTATTTCCACGATTGATGAACCCCGGAGCGCGTTTACGTGTCGGTCATAAATACTCGCAGTTTTGGCCGATTCTGGCCAGTTTCTTGGACTATTACTCACTGTTTTGGGGTCCCGAAGTGATTTCCACGATTGACGAACCCTGGGGTGCGTTTATGTGTTGGTCATAAACACTCGCAGTTATTGCGGATTCTGCCTCATTTCGTGGACTATTATTCACTGTTTTTGGGTCCCGGAGTGATTTCCATAATTGACGAACCCCGAGGTGCGTTTACATGTTCGTCGTCAACACTCACAACTTTAGCCAATTCTGACCCGTTTCGTGGACTATTACTCACCATTTTGGGGTCCCGAAGCGATTTCCATAGTTCTTGAACCCCAAGGTGCAATTACATGTCGGTCATCAACACCCGTAGTTTTGGCCGATTCTGGCCCGTTTCATGAACTATTACTCACTGTTTTGGGGACCCGGACTAATTCCCACGATTGACGAACCCCGGGGTGCGTTTATGTGTCGGTCATAAACACTTGCAGTTTTGGCCGATTCTGGCCCGTTTCGTGGACAATTACTCACTGTTTCGGGGTCCCGGACATATTTCCACGATTGATGAACCCCGGAGCGCATTTACGTGTCGGTCATAAATACAAATAGTTTTGGCCGATTCTGGCTAGTTTCATGGACTATTACTCACTGTTTTGGGGCCGCGGAGTGATTTCCACGATTGACGAACCCCGGGGTGCGTTTACGTGTCGGTCATCAACACTCGCAGTTTTGGCCGATTCTGGCCTGTTTCATGGACTATTACTGATTGTTTTGGTGTCCCGGACTGATTTCCACGATTGACGAACCCCGGGGTGCGTTTACGTGTCGATCATAAACACTCGCAGTTTTGGCCGATTATGGCCAGTTTCATGGACTATTACTCACTGTTTTGGGATCCATGAGTGATTTCCATGAATGACGAATCCCGGGGTGCGTTTACGTGTCGGTCATCAACACCCGCAGTTTTGGCCGATTCTGGCTCGTTTCGTGGACTATTATTCACTGTTTTTGGGTCCCGGAGTGATTTCCACGATTGACGAACCCCGAGGTGCGTTTACATGTCCGTCGTCAACACTCACAACTCTGGCCAATTCTGACCCGTTTCGTGGACTATTACTCACCGTTTTGGGGTCCCGAACTTATTTCCACGATTGATGAACCCCGGAGCGCGTTTCCGTGTCGGTCATAAATACTCGCAGTTTTGGCCGATTCTGGCCAGTTTCTTGGACTATTACTCACTGTTTTTGGGTCCCGAAGTGATTTCCACGATTGACGAACCCTGGGGTGCGTTTATGTGTTGGTCATAAACACTCGCAGTTATTGCGGATTCTGCCTCATTTCGTGGACTATTATTCACTGTTTTTGGGTCCCGGAGTGATTTCCATAATTGACGAACCCCGAGGTGCGTTTACATGTTCGTCGTCAACACTCACAACTTTAGCCAATTCTGACCCGTTTCGTGGACTATTACTCACCATTTTGGGGTCCCGAAGCGATTTCCATAGTTCTTGAACCCCAAGGTGCAATTACATGTCGGTCATCAACACCCGTAGTTTTGGCCGATTCTGGCCCGTTTCATGAACTATTACTCACTGTTTTGGGGACCCGGACTAATTCCCACGATTGACGAACCCCGGGGTGCGTTTATGTGTCGGTCATAAACACTTGCAGTTTTGGCCGATTCTGGCCCGTTTCATGGACAATTACTCACTGTTTCGGGGTCCCGGACATATTTCCACGATTGATGAACCCCGGAGCGCATTTACGTGTCGGTCATAAATACAAATAGTTTTGGCCGATTCTGGCTAGTTTCATGGACTATTACTCACTGTTTTGGGGCCGCGGAGTGATTTCCACGATTGACGAACCCCGGGGTGCGTTTACGTGTCGGTCATCAACACTCGCAGTTTTGGCCGATTCTGGCCTGTTTCATGGACTATTACTGATTGTTTTGGTGTCCCGGACTGATTTCCACGATTGACGAACCGCGGGGTGCGTTTACGTGTCGATCATAAACACTCGCAGTTTTGGCCGATTATGGCCAGTTTCATGGACTATTACTCACTGTTTTGGGATCCATGAGTGATTTCCATGACTGACGAATCCCGGGGTGCGTTTACGTGTCGGTCATCAACACCCGTAGTTTTGGCCGATTCTGGCTCGTTTCATGGACTATTATTCACTGTTTTTGGGTCCCGGAGTGATTTCCACGATTGACGAACCCCGAGGTGCGTTTACGTGTCCGTCGTCAACACTCACAACTCTGGCCAATTCTGACCCGTTTCGTGGACTATTACTCACCGTTTTGGGGTCCCGGACTTATTTCCACGATTGATGAACCCCGGAGCGCGTTTACGTGTCGGTCATAAATACCCGCAGTTTTGGCCGATTCTGGCCAGTTTCTTGGACTATTACTCACTGTTTTGGGGTCCCGAAGTGATTTCCACGATTGACGAACCCTGGGGTGCGTTTATGTGTTGGTCATAAACACTCGCAGTTATTGCGGATTCTGCCTCATTTCGTGGACTATTATTCACTGTTTTTGGGTCCCGGAGTGATTTCCATAATTGACGAACCCCGAGGTGCGTTTACATGTCCGTCGTCAACACTCACAACTTTAGCCAATTCTGACCCGTTTCGTGGACTATTACTCACCGTTTTGGGGTCCCGAACTTATTTCCACGATTGATGAACCCCGGAGCGCGTTTACGTGTCGGTCATAAATACTCGCAGTTTTGGCCGATTCTGGCCAGTTTCTTGGACTATTACTCACTGTTTTTGGGTCCCGAAGTGATTTCCACGATTGACGAACCCTGGGGTGCGTTTATGTATTGGTCATAAACACTCGCAGTTATTGCGGATTCTGCCTCATTTCGTGGACTATATTATTCACTGTTTTTGGGTCCCGGAGTGATTTCCATAATTGACGAACCCCGAGGTGCGTTTACATGTCCGTCGTCAACACTCACAACTTTAGCCAATTCTGACCCGTTTCGTGGACTATTACTCACCATTTTGGGGTCCCGAAGCGATTTCCATAGTTCTTGAACCCCAAGGTGCAATTACATGTCGGTCATCAACACCCGTAGTTTTGGCCGATTCTGGCCTGTTTCATGGACTATTACTGATTGTTTTGGTGTCCCGGACTGATTTCAACGATTGACGAACCCCGGGGTGCGTTTACGTGTCGATCATAAACACTCGCAGTTTTGGCCGATTATGGCCAGTTTCATGGACTATTACTCACTGTTTTGGGATCCACGAGTGATTTCCATGACTAACGAATCCCGGGGTGCGTTTACGTGTCGGTCATCAACACCCGCAGTTTTGGCCGATTCTGGCTCGTTTCGTGGACTATTATTCACTGTTTTTGGGTCCCGGAGTGATTTCCACGATTGACGAACCCCGAGGTGCGTTTACATGTCCGTCGTCAACACTCGCAACTCTGGCCAATTCTGACCCGTTTCGTGGACTATTACTCACCATTTTGGGGTCCCGAAGCGATTTCCATAGTTCTTGAACCCCAAGGTGCAATTACATGTCGGTCATCAACACCCGTAGTTTTGGCCGATTCTGGCCTGTTTCATGGACTATTACTGATTGTTTTGGTGTCCCGGACTGATTTCAACGATTGACGAACCCCGGGGTGCGTTTACGTGTCGATCATAAACACTCGCAGTTTTGGCCGATTATGGCCAGTTTCATGGACTATTACTCACTGTTTTGGGATCCACGAGTGATTTCCATGACTAACGAATCCCGGGGTGCGTTTACGTGTCGGTCATCAACACCCGCAGTTTTGGCCGATTCTGGCTCGTTTCGTGGACTATTATTCACTGTTTTTGGGTCCCGGAGTGATTTCCACGATTGACGAACCCCGAGGTGCGTTTACATGTCCGTCGTCAACACTCGCAACTCTGGCCAATTCTGACCCGTTTCGTGGACTATTACTCACCGTTTTGGGGTCCCGAACTTATTTCCACGATTGATGAACCCCGGAGCGCGTTTACGTGTCGGTCATAAATACCCGCAGTTTTGGCCGATTCTGGCTAGTTTCTTGGACTATTACTCACTGTTTTGGGGCCGCGGAGTGATTTCCACGATTGACGAACCCCGGGGTGCGTTTACGTGTCGGTCATCAACACTCGCAGTTTTGGCCGATTCTGGCCTGTTTCATGGACTATTACTGATTGTTTTGGTGTCCCGGACTGATTTCCACGATTGACGAACCCCGGGGTGCGTTTACGTGTCGATCATAAACACTCGCAGTTTTGGCCGATTATGGCCAGTTTCATGGACTATTACTCACTGTTTTGGGATCCATGAGTGATTTCCAAGACTGACGAATCCCGGGGTGCGTTTACGTGTCGGTCATCAACACCCGTAGTTTTGGCCGATTCTGGCTCGTTTCATGGACTATTATTCACTGTTTTTGGGTCCCGGAGTGATTTCCACGATTGACGAACCCCGAGGTGCGTTTACGTGTCCGTCGTCAACACTCACAACTCTGGCCAATTCTGACCCGTTTCGTGGACTATTACTCACCGTTTTGGGGTCCCGGACTTATTTCCACGATTGATGAACCCCGGAGCGCGTTTACGTGTCGGTCATAAATACCCGCAGTTTTGGCCGATTCTGGCCAGTTTCTTGGACTATTACTCACTGTTTTGGGGTCCCGAAGTGATTTCCACGATTGACGAACCCTGGGGTGCGTTTATGTGTTGGTCATAAACACTCGCAGTTATTGCGGATTCTGCCTCATTTCGTGGACTATTATTCACTGTTTTTGGGTCCCCGAGTGATTTCCATAATTGACGAACCCCGAGGTGCGTTTACATGTCCGTCGTCAACACTCACAACTTTAGCCAATTCTGACCCGTTTCGTGGACTATTACTCACCGTTTTGGGGTCCCGAACTTATTTCCACGATTGATGAACCCCGGAGCGCGTTTACGTGTCGGTCATAAATACTCGCAGCTTTGGCCGATTCTGGCCAGTTTCTTGGACTATTACTCACTGTTTTTGGGTCCCGAAGTGATTTCCACGATTGACGAACCCTGGGGTGCGTTTATGTATTGGTCATAAACACTCGCAGTTATTGCGGATTCTGCCTCATTTCGTGGACTATATTATTCACTGTTTTTGGGTCCCGGAGTGATTTCCATAATTGACGAACCCCGAGGTGCGTTTACATGTCCGTCGTCAACACTCACAACTTTAGCCAATTCTGACCCGTTTCGTGGACTATTACTCACCATTTTGGGGTCCCGAAGCGATTTCCATAGTTCTTGAACCCCAAGGTGCAATTACATGTCGGTCATCAACACCCGTAGTTTTGGCCGATTCTGGCCTGTTTCATGGACTATTACTGATTGTTTTGGTGTCCCGGACTGATTTCAACGATTGACGAACCCCGGGGTGCGTTTACGTGTCGATCATAAACACTCGCAGTTTTGGCCGATTATGGCCAGTTTCATGGACTATTACTCACTGTTTTGGGATCCACGAGTGATTTCCATGACTAACGAATCCCGGGGTGCGTTTACGTGTCGGTCATCAACACCCGCAGTTTTGGCCGATTCTGGCTCGTTTCGTGGACTATTATTCACTGTTTTTGGGTCCCGGAGTGATTTCCACGATTGACGAACCCCGAGGTGCGTTTACATGTCCGTCGTCAACACTCGCAACTCTGGCCAATTCTGACCCGTTTCGTGGACTATTACTCACCGTTTTGGGGTCCCGAACTTATTTCCACGATTGATGAACCCCGGAGCGCGTTTACGTGTCGGTCATAAATACCCGCAGTTTTGGCCGATTCTGGCTAGTTTCTTGGACTATTACTCACTGTTTTGGGGCCGCGGAGTGATTTCCACGATTGACGAACCCCGGGGTGCGTTTACGTGTCGGTCATCAACACTCGCAGTTTTGGCCGATTCTGGCCTGTTTCATGGACTATTACTGATTGTTTTGGTGTCCCGGACTGATTTCCACGATTGACGAACCCCGGGGTGCGTTTACGTGTCGATCATAAACACTCGCAGTTTTGGCCGATTATGGCCAGTTTCATGGACTATTACTCACTGTTTTGGGATCCATGAGTGATTTCCAAGACTGACGAATCCCGGGGTGCGTTTACGTGTCGGTCATCAACACCCGTAGTTTTGGCCGATTCTGGCTCGTTTCATGGACTATTATTCACTGTTTTTGGGTCCCGGAGTGATTTCCACGATTGACGAACCCCGAGGTGCGTTTACGTGTCCGTCGTCAACACTCACAACTCTGGCCAATTCTGACCCGTTTCGTGGACTATTACTCACCGTTTTGGGGTCCCGGACTTATTTCCACGATTGATGAACCCCGGAGCGCGTTTACGTGTCGGTCATAAATACCCGCAGTTTTGGCCGATTCTGGCCAGTTTCTTGGACTATTACTCACTGTTTTGGGGTCCCGAAGTGATTTCCACGATTGACGAACCCTGGGGTGCGTTTATGTGTTGGTCATAAACACTCGCAGTTATTGCGGATTCTGCCTCATTTCGTGGACTATTATTCACTGTTTTTGGGTCCCCGAGTGATTTCCATAATTGACGAACCCCGAGGTGCGTTTACATGTCCGTCGTCAACACTCACAACTTTAGCCAATTCTGACCCGTTTCGTGGACTATTACTCACCGTTTTGGGGTCCCGAACTTATTTCCACGATTGATGAACCCCGGAGCGCGTTTACGTGTCGGTCATAAATACTCGCAGCTTTGGCCGATTCTGGCCAGTTTCTTGGACTATTACTCACTGTTTTTGGGTCCCGAAGTGATTTCCACGATTGACGAACCCTGGGGTGCGTTTATGTATTGGTCATAAACACTCGCAGTTATTGCGGATTCTGCCTCATTTCGTGGACTATATTATTCACTGTTTTTGGGTCCCGGAGTGATTTCCATAATTGACGAACCCCGAGGTGCGTTTACATGTCCGTCGTCAACACTCACAACTTTAGCCAATTCTGACCCGTTTCGTGGACTATTACTCACCATTTTGGGGTCCCGAAGCGATTTCCATAGTTCTTGAACCCCAAGGTGCAATTACATGTCGGTCATCAACACCCGTAGTTTTGGCCGATTCTGGCCTGTTTCATGGACTATTACTGATTGTTTTGGTGTCCCGGACTGATTTCAACGATTGACGAACCCCGGGGTGCGTTTACGTGTCGATCATAAACACTCGCAGTTTTGGCCGATTATGGCCAGTTTCATGGACTATTACTCACTGTTTTGGGATCCACGAGTGATTTCCATGACTAACGAATCCCGGGGTGCGTTTACGTGTCGGTCATCAACACCCGCAGTTTTGGCCGATTCTGGCTCGTTTCGTGGACTATTATTCACTGTTTTTGGGTCCCGGAGTGATTTCCACGATTGACGAACCCCGAGGTGCGTTTACATGTCCGTCGTCAACACTCGCAACTCTGGCCAATTCTGACCCGTTTCGTGGACTATTACTCACCATTTTGGGGTCCCGAAGCGATTTCCATAGTTCTTGAACCCCAAGGTGCAATTACATGTCGGTCATCAACACCCGTAGTTTTGGCCGATTCTGGCCTGTTTCATGGACTATTACTGATTGTTTTGGTGTCCCGGACTGATTTCAACGATTGACGAACCCCGGGGTGCGTTTACGTGTCGATCATAAACACTCGCAGTTTTGGCCGATTATGGCCAGTTTCATGGACTATTACTCACTGTTTTGGGATCCACGAGTGATTTCCATGACTAACGAATCCCGGGGTGCGTTTACGTGTCGGTCATCAACACCCGCAGTTTTGGCCGATTCTGGCTCGTTTCGTGGACTATTATTCACTGTTTTTGGGTCCCGGAGTGATTTCCACGATTGACGAACCCCGAGGTGCGTTTACATGTCCGTCGTCAACACTCGCAACTCTGGCCAATTCTGACCCGTTTCGTGGACTATTACTCACCGTTTTGGGGTCCCGAACTTATTTCCACGATTGATGAACCCCGGAGCGCGTTTACGTGTCGGTCATAAATACCCGCAGTTTTGGCCGATTCTGGCCAGTTTCTTGGACTATTACTCACTGTTTTGGGGTCCCGAAGTGATTTCCACGATTGACGAACCCTGGGGTGCGTTTATGTGTTGGTCATAAACACTCGCAGTTATTGTGGATTCTGCCTCATTTCGTGGACTATTATTCACTGTTTTTGGGTCCCGGAGTGATTTCCACGATTGACGAACCCCGAGGTGCGTTTACATGTCCGTCGTCAACACTCACAACTCTGGCCAATTCTGACCCGTTTCGTGGACTATTACTCACCGTTTTGGGGTCCCGAACTTATTTCCACGATTGATGAACCCCGGAGCGCGTTTACGTGTCGGTCATAAATACTCGCAGTTTTGGCCGATTCTGGCCAGTTTCTTGGACTATTACTCACTGTTTTGGGGTCCCGAAGTGATTTCCACGATTGACGAACCCTGGGGTGCGTTTATGTGTTGGTCATAAACACTCGCAGTTATTGTGGATTCTGCCTCATTTCGTGGACTATTATTCACTGTTTTTGGGTCCCGGAGTGATTTCCACGATTGACGAACCCCGAGGTGCGTTTACATGTCCGTCGTCAACACTCACAACTCTGGCCAATTCTGACCCGTTTCGTGGACTATTACTCACCGTTTTGGGGTCCCGAACTTATTTCCACGATTGATGAACCCCGGAGCGCGTTTACGTGTCGGTCATAAATACTCGCAGTTTTGGCCGATTCTGGCCAGTTTCTTGGACTATTACTCACTGTTTTTGGGTCCCGAAGTGATTTCCACGATTGACGAACCCTGGGGTGCGTTTATGTGTTGGTCATAAACACTCGCAGTTATTGCGGATTCTGCCTCATTTCGTGGACTATATTATTCACTGTTTTTGGGTCCCGGAGTGATTTCCATAATTGACGAACCCCGAGGTGCGTTTACATGTCCGTCGTCAACACTCACAACTTTAGCCAATTCTGACCCGTTTCGTGGACTATTACTCACCATTTTGGGGTCCCGAAGCGATTTCCATAGTTCTTGAACCCCAAGGTGCAATTACATGTCGGTCATCAACACCCGTAGTTTTGGCCGATTCTGGCCCGTTTCATGAACTATTACTCACTGTTTTGGGGACCCGGACTAATTCCCACGATTGACGAACCCCGGGGTGCGTTTATGTGTCGGTCATAAACACTTGCAGTTTTGGCCGATTCTGGCCCGTTTCGTGGACAATTACTCACTGTTTCGGGGTCCCGGACTTATTTCCACGATTGATGAACCCCGGAGCGCATTTACGTGTCGGTCATAAATACAAATAGTTTTGGCCGATTCTGGCTAGTTTCATGGACTATTACTCACTGTTTTGGGGCCGCGGAGTGATTTCCACGATTGACGAACCCCGGGGTGCGTTTACGTGTCGGTCATCAACACTCGCAGTTTTGGCCGATTCTGGCCTGTTTCATGGACTATTACTGATTGTTTTGGTGTCCCGGACTGATTTCCACGATTGACGAACCCCGGGGTGCGTTTACGTGTCGATCATAAACACGCGCAGTTTTGGCCGATTATGGCCAGTTTCATGGACTATTACTCACTGTTTTGGGATCCATGAGTGATTTCCACGATTGACGAATCCCGGGGTGCGTTTACGTGTCGGTCATCAACACCCGCAGTTTTGGCCGATTCTGGCTCGTTTCGTGGACTATTATTCACTGTTTTTGTGTCCCGGAGTGATTTCCACGATTGACGAACCCCGAGGTGCGTTTACATGTCCGTCGTCAACACTCACAACTCTGGCCAATTCTGACCCGTTTCGTGGACTATTACTCACCGTTTTGGGGTCCCGAACTTATTTCCACGATTGATGAACCCCGGAGCGCGTTTACGTGTCGGTCATAAATACTCGCAGTTTTGGCCGATTCTGGCCAGTTTCTTGGACTATTACTCACTGTTTTTGGGTCCCGAAGTGATTTCCACGATTGACGAACCCTGGGGTGCGTTTATGTGTTGGTCATAAACACTCGCAGTTATTGCGGATTCTGCCTCATTTCGTGGACTATTATTCACTGTTTTTGGGTCCCGGAGTGATTTCCATAATTGACGAACCCCGAGGTGCGTTTACATGTTCGTCGTCAACACTCACAACTTTAGCCAATTCTGACCCGTTTCGTGGACTATTACTCACCATTTTGGGGTCCCGAAGCGATTTCCATAGTTCTTGAACCCCAAGGTGCAATTACATGTCGGTCCTCAACACCCGTAGTTTTGGCCGATTCTGGCCCGTTTCATGAACTATTACTCACTGTTTTGGGGACCCGGACTAATTCCCACGATTGACGAACCCCGGGGTGCGTTTATGTGTCGGTCATAAACACTTGCAGTTTTGGCCGATTCTGGCCCGTTTCGTGGACAATTACTCACTGTTTCGGGGTCCCGGACTTATTTCCACGATTGATGAACCCCGGAGCGCATTTACGTGTCGGTCATAAATACAAATAGTTTTGGCCGATTCTGGCTAGTTTCATGGACTATTACTCACTGTTTTGGGGCCGCGGAGTGATTTCCACGATTGACGAACCCCGGGGTGCGTTTACGTGTCGGTCATCAACACTCGCAGTTTTGGCCGATTCTGGCCTGTTTCATGGACTATTACTGATTGTTTTGGTGTCCCGGACTGATTTCCACGATTGACGAACCCCGGGGTGCGTTTACGTGTCGATCATAAACACCCGCAGTTTTGGCCGATTATGGCCAGTTTCATGGACTATTACTCACTGTTTTGGGATCCACGAGTGATTTCCATGACTGACGAATCCCGGGGTGCGTTTACGTGTCGGTCATCAACACCCGTAGTTTTGGCCGATTCTGGCTCGTTTCATGGACTATTATTCACTGTTTTTGGGTCCCGGAGTGATTTCCACGATTGACGAACCCCGAGGTGCGTTTACGTGTCCGTCGTCAACACTCACAACTCTGGACAATTCTGACCCGTTTCGTGGACTATTACTCACCGTTTTGGGGTCCCGGACTTATTTCCACGATTGATGAACCCCGGAGCGCGTTTACGTGTCGGTCATAAATACCCGCAGTTTTGGCCGATTCTGGCCAGTTTCTTGGACTATTACTCACTGTTTTGGGGTCCCGAAGTGATTTCCACGATTGACGAACCCTGGGGTGCGTTTATGTGTTGGTCATAAACACTCGCAGTTATTGCGGATTCTGCCTCATTTCGTGGACTATTATTCACTGTTTTTGGGTCCCGGAGTGATTTCCATAATTGACGAACCCCGAGGTGCGTTTACATGTCCGTCGTCAACACTCACAACTTTAGCCAATTCTGACCCGTTTCGTGGACTATTACTCACCATTTTGGGGTCCCGAAGCGATTTCCATAGTTCTTGAACCCCAAGGTGCAATTACATGTCGGTCCTCAACACCCGTAGTTTTGGCCGATTCTGGCCCGTTTCATGAACTATTACTCACTGTTTTGGGGACCCGGACTAATTCCCACGATTGACGAACCCCGGGGTGCGTTTATGTGTCGGTCATAAACACTTGCAGTTTTGGCCGATTCTGGCCCGTTTCGTGGACAATTACTCACTGTTTCGGGGTCCCGGACTTATTTCCACGATTGATGAACCCCGGAGCGCATTTACGTGTCGGTCATAAATACAAATAGTTTTGGCCGATTCTGGCTAGTTTCATGGACTATTACTCACTGTTTTGGGGCCGCGGAGTGATTTCCACGATTGACGAACCCCGGGGTGCGTTTACGTGTCGGTCATCAACACTCGCAGTTTTGGCCGATTCTGGCCTGTTTCATGGACTATTACTGATTGTTTTGGTGTCCCGGACTGATTTCCACGATTGACGAACCCCGGGGTGCGTTTACGTGTCGATCATAAACACCCGCAGTTTTGGCCGATTATGGCCAGTTTCATGGACTATTACTCACTGTTTTGGGATCCACGAGTGATTTCCATGACTGACGAATCCCGGGGTGCGTTTACGTGTCGGTCATCAACACCCGTAGTTTTGGCCGATTCTGGCTCGTTTCATGGACTATTATTCACTGTTTTTGGGTCCCGGAGTGATTTCCACGATTGACGAACCCCGAGGTGCGTTTACGTGTCCGTCGTCAACACTCACAACTCTGGACAATTCTGACCCGTTTCGTGGACTATTACTCACCGTTTTGGGGTCCCGGACTTATTTCCACGATTGATGAACCCCGGAGCGCGTTTACGTGTCGGTCATAAATACCCGCAGTTTTGGCCGATTCTGGCCAGTTTCTTGGACTATTACTCACTGTTTTGGGGTCCCGAAGTGATTTCCACGATTGACGAACCCTGGGGTGCGTTTATGTGTTGGTCATAAACACTCGCAGTTATTGCGGATTCTGCCTCATTTCGTGGACTATTATTCACTGTTTTTGGGTCCCGGAGTGATTTCCATAATTGACGAACCCCGAGGTGCGTTTACATGTCCGTCGTCAACACTCACAACTTTAGCCAATTCTGACCCGTTTCGTGGACTATTACTCACCATTTTGGGGTCCCGAAGCGATTTCCATAGTTCTTGAACCCCAAGGTGCAATTACATGTCGGTCATCAACACCCATAGTTTTGGCCGATTCTGGCCCGTTTCATGAACTATTACTCACTGTTTTGGGGACCCGGACTAATTCCCACGATTGACGAACCCCGGGGTGCGTTTATGTGTCGGTCATAAACACTTGCAGTTTTGGCCGATTCTGGCCCGTTTCGTGGACAATTACTCACTGTTTCGGGGTCCCGGACTTATTTCCACGATTGATGAACCCCGGAGCGCATTTACGTGTCGGTCATAAATACAAATAGTTTTGGCCGATTCTGGCTAGTTTCATGGACTATTACTCACTGTTTTGGGGCCGCGGAGTGATTTCCACGATTGACGAACCCCGGGGTGCGTTTACGTTTCGGTCATCAACACTCGCAGTTTTGGCCGATTCTGGCCTGTTTCATGGACTATTACTGATTGTTTTGGTGTCCCGGACTGATTTCAACGATTGACGAACCCCGGGGTGCGTTTACGTGTCGATCATAAACACTCGCAGTTTTGGCCGATTATGGCCAGTTTCATGGACTATTACTCACTGTTTTGGGATCCACGAGTGATTTCCATGACTGACGAATCCCGGGGTGCGTTTACGTGTCGGTCATCAACACCCGCAGTTTTGGCCGATTCTGGCTCGTTTCGTGGACTATTATTCACTGTTTTTGGGTCCCGGAGTGATTTCCACGATTGACGAACCCCGAGGTGCGTTTACATGTCCGTCGTCAACACTCGCAACTCTGGCCAATTCTGACCCGTTTCGTGGACTATTACTCACCGTTTTGGGGTCCCGGACTTATTTCCACGATTGATGAACCCCGGAGCGCGTTTACGTGTCGGTCATAAATACCCGCAGTTTTGGCCGATTCTGGCCAGTTTCTTGGACTATTACTCACTGTTTTGGGGTCCCGAAGTGATTTCCACGATTGACGAACCCTGGGGTGCGTTTATGTGTTGGTCATAAACACTCGCAGTTATTGCGGATTCTGCCTCATTTCGTGGACTATTATTCACTGTTTTTGGGTCCCGGAGTGATTTCCACGATTGACGAACCCCGAGGTGCGTTTACATGTCCGTCGTCAACACTCACAACTCTGGCCAATTCTGACCCGTTTCGTGGACTATTACTCACCGTTTTGGGGTCCCGAACTTATTTCCACGATTGATGAACCCCGGAGCGCGTTTACGTGTCGGTCATAAATACTCGCAGTTTTGGCCGATTCTGGCCAGTTTCTTGGACTATTACTCACTGTTTTTGGGTCCCGAAGTGATTTCCACGATTGACGAACCCTGGGGTGCGTTTATGTGTTGGTCATAAACACTCGCAGTTATTGCGGATTCTGCCTCATTTCGTGGACTATTATTCACTGTTTTTGGGTCCCGGAGTGATTTCCATAATTGACGAACCCCGAGGTGCGTTTACATGTTCGTCGTCAACACTCACAACTTTAGCCAATTCTGACCCGTTTCGTGGACTATTACTCACCATTTTGGGGTCCCGAAGCGATTTCCATAGTTCTTGAACCCCAAGTTGCAATTACATGTCGGTCATCAACAGCCGTAGTTTTGGCCGATTCTGGCCCGTTTCATGAACTATTACTCACTGTTTTGGGGACCCGGACTAATTCCCACGATTGACGAACCCCGGGGTGCGTTTATGTGTCGGTCATAAACACTTGCAGTTTTGGCCGATTCTGGCCTGTTTCGTGGAAAATTACTCACTGTTTCGGGGTCCCGGACTTATTTCCACGATTGATGAACCCCGGAGCGCATTTACGTGTCGGTCATAAATACAAATAGTTTTGGCCGATTCTGGCTAGTTTCATGGACTATTACTCACTGTTTTGGGGCCGCGGAGTGATTTCCACGATTGACGAACCCCGGGGTGCGTTTACGTGTCGGTCATCAACACTCGCAGTTTTGGCCGATTCTGGCCTGTTTCATGGACTATTACTGATTGTTTTGGTGTCCCGGACTGATTTCCACGATTGACGAACCCCGGGGTGCGTTTACGTGTCGATCATAAACACTCGCAGTTTTGGCCGATTATGGCCAGTTTCATGGACTATTACTCACTGTTTTGGGATCCATGAGTGATTTCCATGACTGACGAATCCCGGGGTGCGTTTACGTGTCGGTCATCAACACCCGCAGTTTTGGCCGATTCTGGCTCGTTTCGTGGACTATTATTCACTGTTTTTGGGTCCCGGAGTGATTTCCACGATTGACGAACCCCGAGGTGCGTTTACATGTCCGTCGTCAACACTCGCAACTCTGGCCAATTCTGACCCGTTTCGTGGACTATTACTCACCGTTTTGGGGTCCCGAACTTATTTCCACGATTGATGAACCCCGGAGCGCGTTTACGTGTCGGTCATAAATACTCGCAGTTTTGGCCGATTCTGGCCAGTTTCTTGGACTATTACTCACTGTTTTTGGGTCCCGAAGTGATTTCCACGATTGACGAACCCTGGGGTGCGTTTATTTGTTGGTCATAAACACTCGCAGTTATTGCGGATTCTGCCTCATTTCGTGGACTATTATTCACTGTTTTTGGGTCCCGGAGTGATTTCCATAATTGACGAACCCCGAGGTGCGTTTACATGTTCGTCGTCAACACTCACAAGTTTGGCCAATTCTGACCCGTTTCGTGGACTATTACTCACCATTTTGGGGTCCCGAAGCGATTTCCATAGTTCTTGAACCCCAAGGTGCAATTACATGTCGGTCATCAACACCCGTAGTTTTGGCCGATTCTGGCCCGTTTCATGAACTATTAGTCACTGTTTTGGGGACCCGGACTAATTCCCACGATTGACGAACCCCGGGGTGCGTTTATGTGTCGGTCATAAACACTTGCAGTTTTGGCCGATTCTGGCCCGTTTCGTGGACAATTACTCACTGTTTCGGGGTCCCGGACTTATTTCCACGATTGATGAACCCCGGAGCGCATTTACGTGTCGGTCATAAATACAAATAGTTTTGGCCGATTCTGGCTAGTTTCATGGACTATTACTCACTGTTTTGGGGCCGCGGAGTGATTTCCACGATTGACGAACCCCGGGGTGCGTTTACGTGTCGGTCATCAACACTCGCAGTTTTGGCCGATTCTGGCCTGTTTCATGGACTATTACTGATTGTTTTGGTGTCCCGGACTGATTTCCACGATTGACGAACCCCGGGGTGCGTTTACGTGTCGATCATAAACACCCGCAGTTTTGGCCGATTATGGCCAGTTTCATGGACTATTACTCACTGTTTTGGGATCCACGAGTGATTTCCATGACTGACGAATCCCGGGGTGCGTTTACGTGTCGGTCATCAACACCCGCAGTTTTGGCCGATTCTGGCTCGTTTCGTGGACTATTATTCACTGTTTTTGGGTCCCGGAGTGATTTCCACGATTGACGAACCCCGAGGTGCGTTTACATGTCCGTCGTCAACACTCGCAACTCTGGCCAATTCTGACCCGTTTCGTGGACTATTACTCACCGTTTTGGGGTCCCGGACTTATTTCCACGATTGATGAACCCCGGAGCGCGTTTACGTGTCGGTCATAAATACCCGCAGTTTTGGCCGATTCTGGCCAGTTTCTTGGACTATTACTCACTGTTTTGGGGTCCCGAAGTGATTTCCACGATTGACGAACCCTGGGGTGCGTTTATGTGTTGGTCATAAACACTCGCAGTTATTGCGGATTCTGCCTCATTTCGTGGACTATTATTCACTGTTTTTGGGTCCCGGAGTGATTTCCACGATTGACGAACCCCGAGGTGCGTTTACATGTCCGTCGTCAACACTCACAACTCTGGCCAATTCTGACCCGTTTCGTGGACTATTACTCACCGTTTTGGGGTCCCGAACTTATTTCCACGATTGATGAACCCCGGAGCGCGTTTACGTGTCGGTCATAAATACTCGCAGTTTTGGCCGATTCTGGCCAGTTTCTTGGACTATTACTCACTGTTTTTGGGTCCCGAAGTGATTTCCACGATTGACGAACCCTGGGGTGCGTTTATGTGTTGGTCATAAACACTCGCAGTTATTGCGGATTCTGCCTCATTTCGTGGACTATTATTCACTGTTTTTGGGTCCCGGAGTGATTTCCATAATTGACGAACCCCGAGGTGCGTTTACATGTTCGTCGTCAACACTCACAAGTTTGGCCAATTCTGACCCGTTTCGTGGACTATTACTCACCATTTTGGGGTCCCGAAGCGATTTCCATAGTTCTTGAACCCCAAGGTGCAATTACATGTCGGTCATCAACACCCGTAGTTTTGGCCGATTCTGGCCCGTTTCATGAACTATTACTCACTGTTTTGGGGACCCGGACTAATTCCCACGATTGACGAACCCCGGGGTGCGTTTATGTGTCGGTCATAAACACTTGCAGTTTTGGCCGATTCTGGCCCGTTTCGTGGACAATTACTCACTGTTTCGGGGTCCCGGACTTATTTCCACGATTGATGAACCCCGGAGAGCATTTACGTGTCGGTCATAAATACAAATAGTTTTGGCCGATTCTGGCTAGTTTCATGGACTATTACTCACTGTTTTGGGGCCGCGGAGTGATTTCCACGATTGACGAACCCCGGGGTGCGTTTACGTGTCGGTCATCAACACTCGCAGTTTTGGCCGATTCTGGCCTGTTTCATGGACTATTACTGATTGTTTTGGTGTCCCGGACTGATTTCCACGATTGACGAACCCCGGGGTGCGTTTACGTGTCGATCATAAACACCCGCAGTTTTGGCCGATTATGGCCAGTTTCATGGACTATTACTCACTGTTTTGGGATCCACGAGTGATTTCCATGACTGACGAATCCCGGGGTGCGTTTACGTGTCGGTCATCAACACCCGCAGTTTTGGCCGATTCTGGCTCGTTTCGTGGACTATTATTCACTGTTTTTGGGTCCCGGAGTGATTTCCACGATTGACGAACCCCGAGGTGCGTTTACATGTCCGTCGTCAACACTCGCAACTCTGGCCAATTCTGACCCGTTTCGTGGACTATTACTCACCGTTTTGGGGTCCCGGACTTATTTCCACGATTGATGAACCCCGGAGCGCGTTTACGTGTCGGTCATAAATACCCGCAGTTTTGGCCGATTCTGGCCAGTTTCTTGGACTATTACTCACTGTTTTGGGGTCCCGAAGTGATTTCCACGATTGACGAACCCTGGGGTGCGTTTATGTGTTGGTCATAAACACTCGCAGTTATTGCGGATTCTGCCTCATTTCGTGGACTATTATTCACTGTTTTTGGGTCCCGGAGTGATTTCCATGATTGACGAACCCCGAGGTGCGTTTACATGTCCGTCGTCAACACTCACAACTCTGGCCAATTCTGACCCGTTTCGTGGACTATTACTCACCGTTTTGGGGTCCCGAACTTATTTCCACGATTGATGAACCCCGGAGCGCGTTTACGTGTCGGTCATAAATACTCGCAGTTTTGGCCGATTCTGGCCAGTTTCTTGGACTATTACTCACTGTTTTTGGGTCCCGAAGTGATTTCCACGATTGACGAACCCTGGGGTGCGTTTATGTGTTGGTCATAAACACTCGCAGTTATTGCGGATTCTGCCTCATTTCGTGGACTATTATTCACTGTTTTTGGGTCCCGGAGTGATTTCCATAATTGACGAACCCCGAGGTGCGTTTACATGTTCGTCGTCAACACTCACAACTTTAGCCAATTCTGACCCGTTTCGTGGACTATTACTCACCATTTTGGGGTCCCGAAGCGATTTCCATAGTTCTTGAACCCCAAGGTGCAATTACATGTCGGTCATCAACACCCGTAGTTTTGGCCGATTCTGGCCCGTTTCATGAACTATTACTCACTGTTTTGGGGACCCGGACTAATTCCCACGATTGACGAACCCCGGGGTGCGTTTATGTGTCGGTCATAAACACTTGCAGTTTTGGCCGATTCTGGCCTGTTTCGTGGACAATTACTCACTGTTTCGGGGTCCCGGACTTATTTCCACGATTGATGAACCCCGGAGCGCATTTACGTGTCGGTCATAAATACAAATAGTTTTGGCCGATTCTGGCTAGTTTCATGGACTATTACTCACTGTTTTGGGGCCGCGGAGTGATTTCCACGATTGACGAACCCCGGGGTGCGTTTACGTGTCGGTCATCAACACTCGCAGTTTTGGCCGATTCTGGCCTGTTTCATGGACTATTACTGATTGTTTTGGTGTCCCGGACTGATTTCCACGATTGACGAACCCCGGGGTGCGTTTACGTGTCGATCATAAACACTCGCAGTTTTGGCCGATTATGGCCAGTTTCATGGACTATTACTCACTGTTTTGGGATCCATGAGTGATTTCCATGACTGACGAATCCCGGGGTGCGTTTACGTGTCGGTCATCAACACCCGCAGTTTTGGCCGATTCTGGCTCGTTTCGTGGACTATTATTCACTGTTTTTGGGTCCCGGATTGATTTCCACGATTGACGAACCCCGAGGTGCGTTTACATGTCCGTCGTCAACACTCGCAACTCTGGCCAATTCTGACCCGTTTCGTGGACTATTACTCACCGTTTTGGGGTCCCGAACTTATTTCCACGATTGATGAACCCCGGAGCGCGTTTACGTGTCGGTCATAAATACTCGCAGTTTTGGCCGATTCTGGCCAGTTTCTTGGACTATTACTCACTGTTTTTGGGTCCCGAAGTGATTTCCACGATTGACGAACCCTGGGGTGCGTTTATGTGTTGGTCATAAACACTCGCAGTTATTGCGGATTCTGCCCCATTTCGTGGACTATTATTCACTGTTTTTGGGTCCCGGAGTGATTTCCATAATTGACGAACCCCGAGGTGCGTTTACATGTTCGTCGTCAACACTCACAAGTTTGGCCAATTCTGACCCGTTTCGTGGACTATTACTCACCATTTTGGGGTCCCGAAGCGATTTCCATAGTTCTTGAACCCCAAGGTGCAATTACATGTCGGTCATCAACACCCGTAGTTTTGGCCGATTCTGGCCCGTTTCATGAACTATTACTCACTGTTTTGGGGACCCGGACTAATTCCCACGATTGACGAACCCCGGGGTGCGTTTATGTGTCGGTCATAAACACTTGCAGTTTTGGCCGATTCTGGCCCGTTTCGTGGACAATTACTCACTGTTTCGGGGTCCCGGACTTATTTCCACGATTGATGAACCCCGGAGCGCATTTACGTGTCGGTCATAAATACAAATAGTTTTGGCCGATTCTGGCTAGTTTCATGGACTATTACTCACTGTTTTGGGGCCGCGGAGTGATTTCCACGATTGACGAACCCCTGGGGTGCGTTTATGTGTTGGTCATAAACACTCGCAGTTATTGCGGATTCTGCCTCATTTCGTGGACTATTATTCACTGTTTTTGGGTCCCGGAGTGATTTCCACGATTGACGAACCCCGAGGTGCGTTTACATGTCCGTCGTCAACACTCACAACTCTGGCCAATTCTGACCCGTTTCGTGGACTATTACTCACCGTTTTGGGGTCCCGAACTTATTTCCACGATTGATGAACCCCGGAGCGCGTTTACGTGTCGGTCATAAATACTCGCAGTTTTGGCCGATTCTGGCCAGTTTCTTGGACTATTACTCACTGTTTTTGGGTCCCGAAGTGATTTCCACGATTGACGAACCCTGGGGTGCGTTTATGTGTTGGTCATAAACACTCGCAGTTATTGCGGATTCTGCCTCATTTCGTGGACTATTATTCACTGTTTTTGGGTCCCGGAGTGATTTCCATAATTGACGAACCCCGAGGTGCGTTTACATGTTCGTCGTCAACACTCACAAGTTTGGCCAATTCTGACCCGTTTCGTGGACTATTACTCACCATTTTGGGGTCCCGAAGCGATTTCCATAGTTCTTGAACCCCAAGGTGCAATTACATGTCGGTCATCAACACCCGTAGTTTTGGCCGATTCTGGCCCGTTTCATGAACTATTACTCACTGTTTTGGGGACCCGGACTAATTCCCACGATTGACGAACCCCGGGGTGCGTTTATGTGTCGGTCATAAACACTTGCAGTTTTGGCCGATTCTGGCCCGTTTCGTGGACAATTACTCACTGTTTCGGGGTCCCGGACTTATTTCCACGATTGATGAACCCCGGAGCGCATTTACGTGTCGGTCATAAATACAAATAGTTTTGGCCGATTCTGGCTAGTTTCATGGACTATTACTCACTGTTTTGGGGCCGCGGAGTGATTTCCACGATTGACGAACCCCTGGGGTGCGTTTATGTGTTGGTCATAAACACTCGCAGTTATTGCGGATTCTGCCTCATTTCGTGGACTATTATTCACTGTTTTTGGGTCCCGGAGTGATTTCCACGATTGACGAACCCCGAGGTGCGTTTACATGTCCGTCGTCAACACTCGCAACTCTGGCCAATTCTGACCCGTTTCGTGGACTATTACTCACCGTTTTGGGGTCCCGAACTTATTTCCACGATTGATGAACCCCGGAGCGCGTTTACGTGTCGGTCATAAATACTCGCAGTTTTGGCCGATTCTGGCCAGTTTCTTGGACTATTACTCACTGTTTTTGGGTCCCGAAGTGATTTCCACGATTGACGAACCCTGGGGTGCGTTTATGTGTTGGTCATAAACACTCGCAGTTATTGCGGATTCTGCCCCATTTCGTGGACTATTATTCACTGTTTTTGGGTCCCGGAGTGATTTCCATAATTGACGAACCCCGAGGTGCGTTTACATGTTCGTCGTCAACACTCACAAGTTTGGCCAATTCTGACCCGTTTCGTGGACTATTACTCACCATTTTGGGGTCCCGAAGCGATTTCCATAGTTCTTGAACCCCAAGGTGCAATTACATGTCGGTCATCAACACCCGTAGTTTTGGCCGATTCTGGCCCGTTTCATGAACTATTACTCACTGTTTTGGGGACCCGGACTAATTCCCACGATTGACGAACCCCGGGGTGCGTTTATGTGTCGGTCATAAACACTTGCAGTTTTGGCCGATTCTGGCCCGTTTCGTGGACAATTACTCACTGTTTCGGGGTCCCGGACTTATTTCCACGATTGATGAACCCCGGAGCGCATTTACGTGTCGGTCATAAATACAAATAGTTTTGGCCGATTCTGGCTAGTTTCATGGACTATTACTCACTGTTTTGGGGCCGCGGAGTGATTTCCACGATTGACGAACCCCTGGGGTGCGTTTATGTGTTGGTCATAAACACTCGCAGTTATTGCGGATTCTGCCTCATTTCGTGGACTATTATTCACTGTTTTTGGGTCCCGGAGTGATTTCCACGATTGACGAACCCCGAGGTGCGTTTACATGTCCGTCGTCAACACTCACAACTCTGGCCAATTCTGACCCGTTTCGTGGACTATTACTCACCGTTTTGGGGTCCCGAACTTATTTCCACGATTGATGAACCCCGGAGCGCGTTTACGTGTCGGTCATAAATACTCGCAGTTTTGGCCGATTCTGGCCAGTTTCTTGGACTATTACTCACTGTTTTTGGGTCCCGAAGTGATTTCCACGATTGACGAACCCTGGGGTGCGTTTATGTGTTGGTCATAAACACTCGCAGTTATTGCGGATTCTGCCTCATTTCGTGGACTATTATTCACTGTTTTTGGGTCCCGGAGTGATTTCCATAATTGACGAACCCCGAGGTGCGTTTACATGTTCGTCGTCAACACTCACAAGTTTGGCCAATTCTGACCCGTTTCGTGGACTATTACTCACCATTTTGGGGTCCCGAAGCGATTTCCATAGTTCTTGAACCCCAAGGTGCAATTACATGTCGGTCATCAACACCCGTAGTTTTGGCCGATTCTGGCCCGTTTCATGAACTATTACTCACTGTTTTGGGGACCCGGACTAATTCCCACGATTGACGAACCCCGGGGTGCGTTTATGTGTCGGTCATAAACACTTGCAGTTTTGGCCGATTCTGGCCCGTTTCGTGGACAATTACTCACTGTTTCGGGGTCCCGGACTTATTTCCACGATTGATGAACCCCGGAGCGCATTTACGTGTCGGTCATAAATACAAATAGTTTTGGCCGATTCTGGCTAGTTTCATGGACTATTACTCACTGTTTTGGGGCCGCGGAGTGATTTCCACGATTGACGAACCCCTGGGGTGCGTTTATGTGTTGGTCATAAACACTCGCAGTTATTGCGGATTCTGCCTCATTTCGTGGACTATTATTCACTGTTTTTGGGTCCCGGAGTGATTTCCACGATTGACGAACCCCGAGGTGCGTTTACATGTCCGTCGTCAACACTCACAACTCTGGCCAATTCTGACCCGTTTCGTGGACTATTACTCACCGTTTTGGGGTCCCGAACTTATTTCCACGATTGATGAACCCCGGAGCGCGTTTACGTGTCGGTCATAAATACTCGCAGTTTTGGCCGATTCTGGCCAGTTTCTTGGACTATTACTCACTGTTTTTGGGTCCCGAAGTGATTTCCACGATTGACGAACCCTGGGGTGCGTTTATGTGTTGGTCATAAACACTCGCAGTTATTGCGGATTCTGCCTCATTTCGTGGACTATTATTCACTGTTTTTGGGTCCCGGAGTGATTTCCATAATTGACGAACCCCGAGGTGCGTTTACATGTTCGTCGTCAACACTCACAAGTTTGGCCAATTCTGACCCGTTTCGTGGACTATTACTCACCATTTTGGGGTCCCGAAGCGATTTCCATAGTTCTTGAACCCCAAGGTGCAATTACATGTCGGTCATCAACACCCGTAGTTTTGGCCGATTCTGGCCCGTTTCATGAACTATTACTCACTGTTTTGGGGACCCGGACTAATTCCCACGATTGACGAACCCCGGGGTGCGTTTATGTGTCGGTCATAAACACTTGCAGTTTTGGCCGATTCTGGCCCGTTTCGTGGACAATTACTCACTGTTTCGGGGTCCCGGACTTATTTCCACGATTGATGAACCCCGGAGCGCATTTACGTGTCGGTCATAAATACAAATAGTTTTGGCCGATTCTGGCTAGTTTCATGGACTATTACTCACTGTTTTGGGGCCGCGGAGTGATTTCCACGATTGACGAACCCCGGGGTGCGTTTACGTGTCGGTCATCAACACTCGCAGTTTTGGCCGATTCTGGCCTGTTTCATGGACTATTACTGATTGTTTTGGTGTCCCGGACTGATTTCCACGATTGACGAACCCCGGGGTGCGTTTACGTGTCGATCATAAACACTCGCAGTTTTGGCCGATTATGGCCAGTTTCATGGACTATTACTCACTGTTTTGGGATCCATGAGTGATTTCCATGACTGACGAATCCCGGGGTGCGTTTACGTGTCGGTCATCAACACCCGCAGTTTTGGCCGATTCTGGCTCGTTTCGTGGACTATTATTCACTGTTTTTGGGTCCCGGAGTGATTTCCATAATTGACGAACCCCGAGGTGCGTTTACATGTTCGTCGTCAACACTCACAACTTTAGCCAATTCTGACCCGTTTCGTGGACTATTACTCACCATTTTGGGGTCCCGAATCGATTTCCATAGTTCTTGAACCCCAAGGTGCAATTACATGTCGGTCATCAACACCCGTAGTTTTGGCCGATTCTGGCCCGTTTCATGAACTATTACTCACTGTTTTGGGGACCCGGACTAATTCCCACGATTGACGAACCCCGGGGTGCGTTTATGTGTCGGTCATAAACACTTGCAGTTTTGGCCGATTCTGGCCCGTTTCGTGGACAATTACTCACTGTTTCGGGGTCCCGGACATATTTCCACGATTGATGAACCCCGGAGCGCATTTACGTGTCGGTCATAAATACAAATAGTTTTGGCCGATTCTGGCTAGTTTCATGGACTATTACTCACTGTTTTGGGGCCGCGGAGTGATTTCCACGATTGACGAACCCCGGGGTGCGTTTACGTGTCGGTCATCAACACTCGCAGTTTTGGCCGATTCTGGCCTGTTTCATGGACTATTACTGATTGTTTTGGTGTCCCGGACTGATTTCCACGATTGACGAACCCCGGGGTGCGTTTACGTGTCGATCATAAACACTCGCAGTTTTGGCCGATTATGGCCAGTTTCATGGACTATTACTCACTGTTTTGGGATCCATGAGTGATTTCCATGACTGACGAATCCCGGGGTGCGTTTACGTGTCGGTCATCAACACCCGCAGTTTTGGCCGATTCTGGCTCGTTTCGTGGACTATTATTCACTGTTTTTGGGTCCCGGAGTGATTTCCACGATTGACGAACCCCGAGGTGCGTTTACATGTCCGTCGTCAATACTCACAACTCTGGCCAATTCTGACCCGTTTCGTGGACTATTACTCACCGTTTTGGGGTCCCGAACTTATTTCCACGATTGATGAACCCCGGAGCGCGTTTACGTGTCGGTCATAAATACTCGCAGTTTTGGCCGATTCTGGCCAGTTTCTTCTACTATTACTCACTGTTTTTGGGTCCCGAAGTGATTTCCACGATTGACGAACCCTGGGGTGCGTTTATGTGTTGGTCATAAACACTCGCAGTTATGTCGGATTCTGCCTCATTTCGTGGACTATTATTCACTGTTTTTGGGTCCCGGAGTGATTTCCATAATTGACGAACCCCGAGGTGCGTTTACATGTTCGTCGTCAACACTCACAACTTTAGCCAATTCTGACCCGTTTCGTGGACTATTACTCACCATTTTGGGGTCCCGAATCGATTTCCATAGTTCTTGAACCCCAAGGTGCAATTACATGTCGGTCATCAACACCCGTAGTTTTGGCCGATTCTGGCCCGTTTCATGAACTATTACTCACTGTTTTGGGGACCCGGACTAATTCCCACGATTGACGAACCCCGGGGTGCGTTTATGTGTCGGTCATAAACACTTGCAGTTTTGGCCGATTCTGGCCCGTTTCGTGGACAATTACTCACTGTTTCGGGGTCCCGGACATATTTCCACGATTGATGAACCCCGGAGCGCATTTACGTGTCGGTCATAAATACAAATAGTTTTGGCCGATTCTGGCTAGTTTCATGGACTATTACTCACTGTTTTGGGGCCGCGGAGTGATTTCCACGATTGACGAACCCCGGGGTGCGTTTACGTGTCGGTCATCAACACCCGCAGTTTTGGCCGATTCTGGCTCGTTTCGTGGACTATTATTCACTGTTTTTGGGTCCCGGAGTGATTTCCACGATTGACGAACCCCGAGGTGCGTTTACAAGTCCGTCGTCAATACTCACAACTCTGGCCAATTCTGACCCGTTTCGTGGACTATTACTCACCGTTTTGGGGTCCCGAACTTATTTCCACGATTGATGAACCCCGGAGCGCGTTTACGTGTCGGTCATAAATACTCGCAGTTTTGGCCGATTCTGGCCAGTTTCTTCTACTATTACTCACTGTTTTTGGGTCCCGAAGTGATTTCCACGATTGACGAACCCTGGGGTGCGTTTATGTGTTGGTCATAAACACTCGCAGTTATGTCGGATTCTGCCTCATTTCGTGGACTATTATTCACTGTTTTTGGGTCCCGGAGTGATTTCCATAATTGACGAACCCCGAGGTGCGTTTACATGTTCGTCGTCAACACTCACAACTTTAGCCAATTCTGACCCGTTTCGTGGACTATTACTCACCATTTTGGGGTCCCGAATCGATTTCCATAGTTCTTGAACCCCAAGGTGCAATTACATGTCGGTCATCAACACCCGTAGTTTTGGCCGATTCTGGCCCGTTTCATGAACTATTACTCACTGTTTTGGGGACCCGGACTAATTCCCACGATTGACGAACCCCGGGGTGCGTTTATGTGTCGGTCATAAACACTTGCAGTTTTGGCCGATTCTGGCCCGTTTCGTGGACAATTACTCACTGTTTCGGGGTCCCGGACATATTTCCACGATTGATGAACCCCGGAGCGCATTTACGTGTCGGTCATAAATACAAATAGTTTTGGCCGATTCTGGCTAGTTTCATGGACTAGTACTCACTGTTTTGGGGCCGCGGAGTGATTTCCACGATTGACGAACCCCGGGGTGCGTTTACGTGTCGGTCATCAACACCCGCAGTTTTGGCCGATTCTGGCTCGTTTCGTGGACTATTATTCACTGTTTTTGGGTCCCGGAGTGATTTCCACGATTGACGAACCCCGAGGTGCGTTTACAAGTCCGTCGTCAATACTCACAACTCTGGCCAATTCTGACCCGTTTCGTGGACTATTACTCACCGTTTTGGGGTCCCGAACTTATTTCCACGATTGATGAACCCCGGAGCGCGTTTACGTGTCGGTCATAAATACTCGCAGTTTTGGCCGATTCTGGCCAGTTTCTTCTACTATTACTCACTGTTTTTGGGTCCCGAAGTGATTTCCACGATTGACGAACCCTGGGGTGCGTTTATGTGTTGGTCATAAACACTCGCAGTTATGTCGGATTCTGCCTCATTTCGTGGACTATTATTCACTGTTTTTGGGTCCCGGAGTGATTTCCATAATTGACGAACCCCGAGGTGCGTTTACATGTTCGTCGTCAACACTCACAACTTTAGCCAATTCTGACCCGTTTCGTGGACTATTACTCACCATTTTGGGGTCCCGAATCGATTTCCATAGTTCTTGAACCCCAAGGTGCAATTACATGTCGGTCATCAACACCCGTAGTTTTGGCCGATTCTGGCCCGTTTCATGAACTATTACTCACTGTTTTGGGGACCCGGACTAATTCCCACGATTGACGAACCCCGGGGTGCGTTTATGTGTCGGTCATAAACACTTGCAGTTTTGGCCGATTCTGGCCCGTTTCGTGGACAATTACTCACTGTTTTTGGGTCCCGGAGTGATTTCCACGATTGACGAACCCCGAGGTGCGTTTACATGTCCGTCGTCAACACTCACAACTCTGGCCAATTCTGACCCATTTCGTGGACTATTACTCACCGTTTTGGGGTCCCGAACTTATTTCCACGATTGATGAACCCCGGAGCGCGTTTACGTGTCGGTCATAAATACTCGCAGTTTTGGCCGATTCTGGCCAGTTTCTTCTACTATTACTCACTGTTTTTGGGTCCCGAAGTGATTTCCACGATTGACGAACCCTGGGGTGCGTTTATGTGTTGGTCATAAACACTCGCAGTTATTGCGGATTCTGCCTCATTTCGTGGACTATTATTCACTGTTTTTGGGTCCCGGAGTGATTTCCATAATTGACGAACCCCGAGGTGCGTTTACATGTTCGTCGTCAACACTCACAACTTTAGCCAATTCTGACCCGTTTCGTGGACTATTACTCACCATTTTGGGGTCCCGAATCAATTTCCATAGTTCTTGAACCCCAAGGTGCAATTACATGTCGGTCATCAACACCCGTAGTTTTGGCCGATTCTGGCCCGTTTCATGAACTATTACTCACTGTTTTGGGGACCCGGACTAATTCCCACGATTGACGAACCCCGGGGTGCGTTTATGTGTCGGTCATAAACACTTGCAGTTTTGGCCGATTCTGGCCCGTTTCGTGGACAATTACTCACTGTTTCGGGGTCCCGGACATATTTCCACGATTGATGAACCCCGGAGCGCATTTACGTGTCGGTCATAAATACAAATAGTTTTGGCCGATTCTGGCTAGTTTCATGGACTATTACTCACTGTTTTGGGGCCGCGGAGTGATTTCCATGACTGACGAATCCCGGGGTGCGTTTACGTGTCGGTCATCAACACCCGCAGTTTTGGCCGATTCTGGCTCGTTTCGTGGACTATTATTCACTGTTTTTGGGTCCCGGAGTGATTTCCACGATTGACGAACCCCGAGGTGCGTTTACATGTCCGTCGTCAACACTCACAACTCTGGCCAATTCTGACCCGTTTCGTGGACTATTACTCACCGTTTTGGGGTCCCGAACTTATTTCCACGATTGATGAACCCCGGAGCGCGTTTACGTGTCGGTCATAAATACTCGCAGTTTTGGCCGATTCTGGCCAGTTTCTTCTACTATTACTCACTGTTTTTGGGTCCCGAAGTGATTTCCACGATTGACGAACCCTGGGGTGCGTTTATGTGTTGGTCATAAACACTCGCAGTTATGTCGGATTCTGCCTCATTTCGTGGACTATTATTCACTGTTTTTGGGTCCCGGAGTGATTTCCATAATTGACGAACCCCGAGGTGCGTTTACATGTTCGTCGTCAACACTCACAACTTTAGCCAATTCTGACCCGTTTCGTGGACTATTACTCACCATTTTGGGGTCCCGAATCGATTTCCATAGTTCTTGAACCCCAAGGTGCAATTACATGTCGGTCATCAACACCCGTAGTTTTGGCCGATTCTGGCCCGTTTCATGAACTATTACTCACTGTTTTGGGGACCCGGACTAATTCCCACGATTGACGAACCCCGGGGTGCGTTTATGTGTCGGTCATAAACACTTGCAGTTTTGGCCGATTCTGGCCCGTTTCGTGGACAATTACTCACTGTTTTTGGGTCCCGGAGTGATTTCCACGATTGACGAACCCCGAGGTGCGTTTACATGTCCGTCGTCAACACTCACAACTCTGGCCAATTCTGACCCATTTCGTGGACTATTACTCACCGTTTTGGGGTCCCGAACTTATTTCCACGATTGATGAACCCCGGAGCGCGTTTACGTGTCGGTCATAAATACTCGCAGTTTTGGCCGATTCTGGCCAGTTTCTTCTACTATTACTCACTGTTTTTGGGTCCCGAAGTGATTTCCACGATTGACGAACCCTGGGGTGCGTTTATGTGTTGGTCATAAACACTCGCAGTTATTGCGGATTCTGCCTCATTTCGTGGACTATTATTCACTGTTTTTGGGTCCCGGAGTGATTTCCATAATTGACGAACCCCGAGGTGCGTTTACATGTTCGTCGTCAACACTCACAACTTTAGCCAATTCTGACCCGTTTCGTGGACTATTACTCACCATTTTGGGGTCCCGAATCAATTTCCATAGTTCTTGAACCCCAAGGTGCAATTACATGTCGGTCATCAACACCCGTAGTTTTGGCCGATTCTGGCCCGTTTCATGAACTATTACTCACTGTTTTGGGGACCCGGACTAATTCCCACGATTGACGAACCCCGGGGTGCGTTTATGTGTCGGTCATAAACACTTGCAGTTTTGGCCGATTCTGGCCCGTTTCGTGGACAATTACTCACTGTTTCGGGGTCCCGGACATATTTCCACGATTGATGAACCCCGGAGCGCATTTACGTGTCGGTCATAAATACAAATAGTTTTGGCCGATTCTGGCTAGTTTCATGGACTATTACTCACTGTTTTGGGGCCGCGGAGTGATTTCCATGACTGACGAATCCCGGGGTGCGTTTACGTGTCGGTCATCAACACCCGCAGTTTTGGCCGATTCTGGCTCGTTTCGTGGACTATTATTCACTGTTTTTGGGTCCCGGAGTGATTTCCACGATTGACGAACCCCGAGGTGCGTTTACATGTCCGTCGTCAACACTCACAACTCTGGCCAATTCTGACCCGTTTCGTGGACTATTACTCACCGTTTTGGGGTCCCGAACTTATTTCCACGATTGATGAACCCCGGAGCGCGTTTACGTGTCGGTCATAAATACTCGCAGTTTTGGCCGATTCTGGCCAGTTTCTTCTACTATTACTCACTGTTTTTGGGTCCCGAAGTGATTTCCACGATTGACGAACCCTGGGGTGCGTTTATGTGTTGGTCATAAACACTCGCAGTTATTGCGGATTCTGCCTCATTTCGTGGACTATTATTCACTGTTTTTGGGTCCCGGAGTGATTTCCATAATTGACGAACCCCGAGGTGCGTTTACATGTTCGTCGTCAACACTCACAACTTTAGCCAATTCTGACCCGTTTCGTGGACTATTACTCACCATTTTGGGGTCCCGAATCGATTTCCATAGTTCTTGAACCCCAAGGTGCAATTACATGTCGGTCATCAACACCCGTAGTTTTGGCCGATTCTGGCCCGTTTCATGAACTATTACTCACTGTTTTGGGGACCCGGACTAATTCCCACGATTGACGAACCCCGGGGTGCGTTTATGTGTCGGTCATAAACACTTGCAGTTTTGGCCGATTCTGGCCCGTTTCGTGGACAATTACTCACTGTTTCGGGGTCCCGGACATATTTCCACGATTGATGAACCCCGGAGCGCATTTACGTGTCGGTCATAAATACAAATAGTTTTGGCCGATTCTGGCTAGTTTCATGGACTATTACTCACTGTTTTGGGGCCGCGGAGTGATTTCCACGATTGACGAACCCCGGGGTGCGTTTACGTGTCGGTCATCAACACCCGCAGTTTTGGCCGATTCTGGCTCGTTTCGTGGACTATTATTCACTGTTTTTGGGTCCCGGAGTGATTTCCACGATTGACGAACCCCGAGGTGCGTTTACAAGTCCGTCGTCAATACTCACAACTCTGGCCAATTCTGACCCGTTTCGTGGACTATTACTCACCGTTTTGGGGTCCCGAACTTATTTCCACGATTGATGAACCCCGGAGCGCGTTTACGTGTCGGTCATAAATACTCGCAGTTTTGGCCGATTCTGGCCAGTTTCTTCTACTATTACTCACTGTTTTTGGGTCCCGAAGTGATTTCCACGATTGACGAACCCTGGGGTGCGTTTATGTGTTGGTCATAAACACTCGCAGTTATGTCGGATTCTGCCTCATTTCGTGGACTATTATTCACTGTTTTTGGGTCCCGGAGTGATTTCCATAATTGACGAACCCCGAGGTGCGTTTACATGTTCGTCGTCAACACTCACAACTTTAGCCAATTCTGACCCGTTTCGTGGACTATTACTCACCATTTTGGGGTCCCGAATCGATTTCCATAGTTCTTGAACCCCAAGGTGCAATTACATGTCGGTCATCAACACCCGTAGTTTTGGCCGATTCTGGCCCGTTTCATGAACTATTACTCACTGTTTTGGGGACCCGGACTAATTCCCACGATTGACGAACCCCGGGGTGCGTTTATGTGTCGGTCATAAACACTTGCAGTTTTGGCCGATTCTGGCCCGTTTCGTGGACAATTACTCACTGTTTCGGGGTCCCGGACATATTTCCACGATTGATGAACCCCGGAGCGCATTTACGTGTCGGTCATAAATACAAATAGTTTTGGCCGATTCTGGCTAGTTTCATGGACTATTACTCACTGTTTTGGGGCCGCGGAGTGATTTCCACGATTGACGAACCCCGGGGTGCGTTTACGTGTCGGTCATCAACACCCGCAGTTTTGGCCGATTCTGGCTCGTTTCGTGGACTATTATTCACTGTTTTTGGGTCCCGGAGTGATTTCCACGATTGACGAACCCCGAGGTGCGTTTACAAGTCCGTCGTCAATACTCACAACTCTGGCCAATTCTGACCCGTTTCGTGGACTATTACTCACCGTTTTGGGGTCCCGAACTTATTTCCACGATTGATGAACCCCGGAGCGCGTTTACGTGTCGGTCATAAATACTCGCAGTTTTGGCCGATTCTGGCCAGTTTCTTCTACTATTACTCACTGTTTTTGGGTCCCGAAGTGATTTCCACGATTGACGAACCCTGGGGTGCGTTTATGTGTTGGTCATAAACACTCGCAGTTATGTCGGATTCTGCCTCATTTCGTGGACTATTATTCACTGTTTTTGGGTCCCGGAGTGATTTCCATAATTGACGAACCCCGAGGTGCGTTTACATGTTCGTCGTCAACACTCACAACTTTAGCCAATTCTGACCCGTTTCGTGGACTATTACTCACCATTTTGGGGTCCCGAATCGATTTCCATAGTTCTTGAACCCCAAGGTGCAATTACATGTCGGTCATCAACACCCGTAGTTTTGGCCGATTCTGGCCCGTTTCATGAACTATTACTCACTGTTTTGGGGACCCGGACTAATTCCCACGATTGACGAACCCCGGGGTGCGTTTATGTGTCGGTCATAAACACTTGCAGTTTTGGCCGATTCTGGCCCGTTTCGTGGACAATTACTCACTGTTTCGGGGTCCCGGACATATTTCCACGATTGATGAACCCCGGAGCGCATTTACGTGTCGGTCATAAATACAAATAGTTTTGGCCGATTCTGGCTAGTTTCATGGACTATTACTCACTGTTTTGGGGCCGCGGAGTGATTTCCACGATTGACGAACCCCGGGGTGCGTTTACGTGTCGGTCATCAACACCCGCAGTTTTGGCCGATTCTGGCTCGTTTCGTGGACTATTATTCACTGTTTTTGGGTCCCGGAGTGATTTCCACGATTGACGAACCCCGAGGTGCGTTTACAAGTCCGTCGTCAATACTCACAACTCTGGCCAATTCTGACCCGTTTCGTGGACTATTACTCACCGTTTTGGGGTCCCGAACTTATTTCCACGATTGATGAACCCCGGAGCGCGTTTACGTGTAGGTCATAAATACTCACAGTTTTGGCCGATTCTGGCCAGTTTCTTCTACTATTACTCACTGTTTTTGGGTCCCGAAGTGATTTCCACGATTGACGAACCCTGGGGTGCGTTTATGTGTTGGTCATAAACACTCGCAGTTATTGCGGATTCTGCCTCATTTCGTGGACTATTATTCACTGTTTTTGGGTCCCGGAGTGATTTCCATAATTGACGAACCCCGAGGTGCGTTTATATGTTCGTCGTCAACACTCACAACTTTAGCCAATTCTGACCCGTTTCGTGGACTATTACTCACCATTTTGGGGTCCCGAATCGATTTCCATAGTTCTTGAACCCCAAGGTGCAATTACATGTCGGTCATCAACACCCGTAGTTTTGGCCGATTCTGGCCCGTTTCATGAACTATTACTCACTGTTTTGGGGACCCGGACTAATTCCCACGATTGACGAACCCCGGTGTGCGTTTATGTGTCGGTCATAAACACTTGCAGTTTTGGCCGATTCTGGCCCGTTTCGTGGACAATTACTCACTGTTTCGGGGTCCCGGACATATTTCCACGATTGATGAACCCCGGAGCGCATTTACGTGTCGGTCATAAATACAAATAGTTTTGGCCGATTCTGGCTAGTTTCATGGACTATTACTCACTGTTTTGGGGCCGCGGAGTGATTTCCACGATTGACGAACCCCGGGGTGCGTTTACGTGTCGGTCATCAACACTCGCAGTTTTGGCCGATTCTGGCCTGTTTCATGGACTATTACTGATTGTTTTGGTGTCCCGGACTGATTTCCACGATTGACGAACCCCGGGGTGCGTTTACGTGTCGATCATAAACACTCGCAGTTTTGGCCGATTATGGCCAGTTTCATGGACTATTACTCACTGTTTTGGGATCCATGAGTGATTTCCATGACTGACGAATCCCGGGGTGCGTTTACGTGTCGGTCATCAACACCCGCAGTTTTGGCCGATTCTGGCTCGTTTCGTGGACTATTATTCACTGTTTTTGGGTCCCGGAGTGATTTCCACGATTGACGAACCCCGAGGTGCGTTTACATGTCCGTCGTCAACACTCACAACTCTGGCCAATTCTGACCCGTTTCGTGGACTATTACTCACCGTTTTGGGGTCCCGAACTTATTTCCACGATTGATGAACCCCGGAGCGCGTTTACGTGTCGGTCATAAATACTCGCAGTTTTGGCCGATTCTGGCCAGTTTCTTCTACTATTACTCACTGTTTTTGGGTCCCGAAGTGATTTCCACGATTGACGAACCCTGGGGTGCGTTTATGTGTTGGTCATAAACACTCGCAGTTATTGCGGATTCTGCCTCATTTCGTGGACTATTATTCACTGTTTTTGGGTCCCGGAGTGATTTCCATAATTGACGAACCCCGAGGTGCGTTTACATGTTCATCGTCAACACTCACAACTTTAGCCAATTCTGACCCGTTTCGTGGACTATTACTCACCATTTTGGGGTCCCGAATCGATTTCCATAGTTCTTGAACCCCAAGGTGCAATTACATGTCGGTCATCAACACCCGTAGTTTTGGCCGATTCTGGCCCGTTTCATGAACTATTACTCACTGTTTTGGGGACCCGGACTAATTCCCACGATTGACGAACCCCGGGGTGCGTTTATGTGTCGGTCATAAACACTTGCAGTTTTGGCCGATTCTGGCCCGTTTCGTGGACAATTACTCACTGTTTCGGGGTCCCGGACATATTTCCACGATTGATGAACCCCGGAGCGCATTTACGTGTCGGTCATAAATACAAATAGTTTTGGCCGATTCTGGCTAGTTTCATGGACTATTACTCACTGTTTTGGGGCCGCGGAGTGATTTCCACGATTGACGAACCCCGGGGTGCGTTTACGTGTCGGTCATCAACACCCGCAGTTTTGGCCGATTCTGGCTCGTTTCGTGGACTATTATTCACTGTTTTTGGGTCCCGGACTGATTTCCACGATTGACGAACCCCGGGGTGCGTTTACGTGTCGATCATAAACACTCGCAGTTTTGGCCGATTATGGCCAGTTTCATGGACTATTACTCACTGTTTTGGGATCCATGAGTGATTTCCATGACTGACGAATCCCGGGGTGCGTTTACGTGTCGGTCATCAACACCCGTAGTTTCGGCCGATTCTGGCTCGTTTCATGGACTATTATTCACTGTTTTTGGGTCCCGGAGTGATTTCCACGATTGACGAACCCCGAGGTGCGTTTACGTGTCCGTCGTCAACACTCACAACTCTGGCCAATTCTGACCCGTTTCGTGGACTATTACTCACCGTTTTGGGGTCCCGGACTTATTTCCACGATTGATGAACCCCGGAGCGCGTTTACGTGTCGGTCATAAATACTCGCAGTTTTGGCCGATTCTGGCCAGTTTCTTCTACTATTACTCACTGTTTTTGGGTCCCGAAGTGATTTCCACGATTGACGAACCCTGTGGTGCGTTTATGTGTTGGTCATAAACACTCGCAGTTATTGCGGATTCTGCCTCATTTCGTGGACTATTATTCACTGTTTTTGGGTCCCGGAGTGATTTCCATAATTGACGAACCCCGAGGTGCGTTTACATGTTCGTCGTCAACACTCACAACTTTAGCCAATTCTGACCCGTTTCGTGGACTATTACTCACCATTTTGGGGTCCCGAATCGATTTCCATAGTTCTTGAACCCCAAGGTGCAATTACATGTCGGTCATCAACACCCGTAGTTTTGGCCGATTCTGGCCCGTTTCATGAACTATTACTCACTGTTTTGGGGACCCGGACTAATTCCCACGATTGACGAACCCCGGGGTGCGTTTATGTGTCGGTCATAAACACTTGCAGTTTTGGCCGATTCTGGCCCGTTTCGTGGACAATACTCACTGTTTCGGGGTCCCGGACATATTTCCACGATTGATGAACCCCGGAGCGCATTTACGTGTCGGTCATAAATACAAATAGTTTTGGCCGATTCTGGCTAGTTTCATGGACTATTACTCACTGTTTTGGGGCCGCGGAGTGATTTCCACGATTGACGAACCCCGGGGTGCGTTTACGTGTCGGTCATCAACACCCACAGTTTTGGCCGATTCTGGCTCGTTTCGTGGACTATTATTCACTGTTTTTGGGTCCCGGACTGATTTCCACGATTGACGAACCCCGGGGTGCGTTTACGTGTCGATCATAAACACTCGCAGTTTTGGCCGATTATGGCCAGTTTCATGGACTATTACTCACTGTTTTGGGATCCATGAGTGATTTCCATGACTGACGAATCCCGGGGTGCGTTTACGTGTCGGTCATCAACACCCGTAGTTTCGGCCGATTCTGGCTCGTTTCATGGACTATTATTCACTGTTTTTGGGTCCCGGAGTGATTTCCACGATTGACGAACCCCGAGGTGCGTTTACGTGTCCGTCGTCAACACTCACAACTCTGGCCAATTCTGACCCGTTTCGTGGACTATTACTCACCGTTTTGGGGTCCCGGACTTATTTCCACGATTGATGAACCCCGGAGCGCGTTTACGTGTCGGTCATAAATACTCGCAGTTTTGGCCGATTCTGGCCAGTTTCTTCTACTATTACTCACTGTTTTTGGGTCCCGAAGTGATTTCCACGATTGACGAACCCTGTGGTGCGTTTATGTGTTGGTCATAAACACTCGCAGTTATTGCGGATTCTGCCTCATTTCGTGGACTATTATTCACTGTTTTTGGGTCCCGGAGTGATTTCCATAATTGACGAACCCCGAGGTGCGTTTACATGTTCGTCGTCAACACTCACAACTTTAGCCAATTCTGACCCGTTTCGTGGACTATTACTCACCATTTTGGGGTCCCGAATCGATTTCCATAGTTCTTGAACCCCAAGGTGCAATTACATGTCGGTCATCAACACCCGTAGTTTTGGCCGATTCTGGCCCGTTTCATGAACTATTACTCACTGTTTTGGGGACCCGGACTAATTCCCACGATTGACGAACCCCGGGGTGCGTTTATGTGTCGGTCATAAACACTTGCAGTTTTGGCCGATTCTGGCCCGTTTCGTGGACAATACTCACTGTTTCGGGGTCCCGGACATATTTCCACGATTGATGAACCCCGGAGCGCATTTACGTGTCGGTCATAAATACAAATAGTTTTGGCCGATTCTGGCTAGTTTCATGGACTATTACTCACTGTTTTGGGGCCGCGGAGTGATTTCCACGATTGACGAACCCCGGGGTGCGTTTACGTGTCGGTCATCAACACTCGCAGTTTTGGCCGATTCTGGCCTGTTTCATGGACTATTACTGATTGTTTTGGTGTCCCGGACTGATTTCCACGATTGACGAACCCCGGGGTGCGTTTACGTGTCGATCATAAACACTCGCAGTTTTGGCCGATTATGGCCAGTTTCATGGACTATTACTCACTGTTTTGGGATCCATGAGTGATTTCCATGACTGACGAATCCCGGGGTGCGTTTACGTGTCGGTCATCAACACCCGTAGTTTCGGCCGATTCTGGCTCGTTTCATGGACTATTATTCACTGTTTTTGGGTCCCGGAGTGATTTCCACGATTGACGAACCCCGAGGTGCGTTTACGTGTCCGTCGTCAACACTCACAACTCTGGCCAATTCTGACCCATTTCGTGGACTATTACTCACCGTTTTGGGGTCCCGGACTTATTTCCACGATTGATGAACCCCGGAGCGCGTTTACGTGTCGGTCATAAATACTCGCAGTTTTGGCCGATTCTGGCCAGTTTCTTGGACTATTACTCACTGTTTTGGGGTCCCGAAGTGATTTCCACGATTGACGAACCCTGGGGTGCGTTTATGTGTTGGTCATAAACACTCGCAGTTATTGCGGATTCTGCCTCATTTCGTGGACTATTATTCACTGTTTTTGGGTCCCGGAGTGATTTCCATAATTGACGAACCCCGAGGTGCGTTTACATGTTCGTCGTCAACACTCACAACTTTAGCCAATTCTGACCCGTTTCGTGGACTATTACTCACCATTTTGGGGTCCCGAAGCGATTTCCATAGTTCTTGAACCCCAAGGTGCAATTACATGTCGGTCATCAACACCCGTAGTTTTGGCCGATTCTGGCCCGTTTCATGAACTATTACTCACTGTTTTGGGGACCCGGACTAATTCCCACGATTGACGAACCCCGGGGTGCGTTTATGTGTCGGTCATAAACACTTGCAGTTTGGCCGATTCTGGCCCGTTTCGTGGACAATTACTCACTGTTTCGGGGTCCCGGACATATTTCCACGATTGATGAACCCCGGAGCGCATTTACGTGTCGGTCATAAATACAAATAGTTTTGGCCGATTCTGGCTAGTTTCATGGACTATTACTCACTGTTTTGGGGCCGCGGAGTGATTTCCACGATTGACGAACCCCGGGGTGCGTTTACGTGTCGGTCATCAACACTCGCAGTTTTGGCCGATTCTGGCCTGTTTCATGGACTATTACTGATTGTTTTGGTGTCCCGGACTGATTTCCACGATTGACGAACCCCGGGGTGCGTTTACGTGTCGATCATAAACACTCGCAGTTTTGGCCGATTATGGCCAGTTTCATGGACTATTACTCACTGTTTTGGGATCCATGAGTGATTTCCATGACTGACGAATCCCGGGGTGCGTTTACGTGTCGGTCATCAACACCCGTAGTTTCGGCCGATTCTGGCTCGTTTCATGGACTATTATTCACTGTTTTTGGGTCCCGGAGTGATTTCCACGATTGACGAACCCCGAGGTGCGTTTACGTGTCCGTCGTCAACACTCACAACTCTGGCCAATTCTGACCCATTTCGTGGACTATTACTCACCGTTTTGGGGTCCCGGACTTATTTCCACGATTGATGAACCCCGGAGCGCGTTTACGTGTCGGTCATAAATACTCGCAGTTTTGGCCGATTCTGGCCAGTTTCTTGGACTATTACTCACTGTTTTGGGGTCCCGAAGTGATTTCCACGATTGACGAACCCTGGGGTGCGTTTATGTGTTGGTCATAAACACTCGCAGTTATTGCGGATTCTGCCTCATTTCGTGGACTATTATTCACTGTTTTTGGGTCCCGGAGTGATTTCCATAATTGACGAACCCCGAGGTGCGTTTACATGTTCGTCGTCAACACTCACAACTTTAGCCAATTCTGACCCGTTTCGTGGACTATTACTCACCATTTGGGGGTCCCGAATCGATTTCCATAGTTCTTGAACCCCAAGGTGCAATTACATGTCGGTCATCAACACCCGTAGTTTTGGCCGATTCTGGCCCGTTTCATGAACTATTACTCACTGTTTTGGGGACCCGGACTAATTCCCACGATTGACGAACCCCGGGGTGCGTTTATGTGTCGGTCATAAACACTTGCAGTTTTGGCCGATTCTGGCCCGTTTCGTGGACAATTACTCACTGTTTCGGGGTCCCGGACATATTTCCACGATTGATGAACCCCGGAGCGCATTTACGTGTCGGTCATAAATACAAATAGTTTTGGCCGATTCTGGCTAGTTTCATGGACTATTACTCACTGTTTTGGGGCCGCGGAGTGATTTCCACGATTGACGAACCCCGGGGTGCGTTTACGTGTCGGTCATCAACACTCGGAGTTTTGGCCGATTCTGGCCTGTTTCATGGACTATTACTGATTGTTTTGGTGTCCCGGACTGATTTCCACGATTGACGAACCCCGGGGTGCGTTTACGTGTCGATCATAAACACTCGCAGTTTTGGCCGATTATGGCCAGTTTCATGGACTATTACTCACTGTTTTGGGATCCATGAGTGATTTCCATGACTGACGAATCCCGGGGTGCGTTTACGTGTCGGTCATCAACACCCGTAGTTTCGGCCGATTCTGGCTCGTTTCATGGACTATTATTCACTGTTTTTGGGACCCGGAGTGATTTCCACGATTGACGAACCCCGAGGTGCGTTTACGTGTCCGTCGTCAACACTCACAACTCTGGCCAATTCTGACCCATTTCGTGGACTATTACTCACCGTTTTGGGGTCCCGGACTTATTTCCACGATTGATGAACCCCGGAGCGCGTTTACGTGTCGGTCATAAATACTCGCAGTTTTGGCCGATTCTGGCCAGTTTCTTGGACTATTACTCACTGTTTTGGGGTCCCGAAGTGATTTCCACGATTGACGAACCCTGGGGTGCGTTTATGTGTTGGTCATAAACACTCGCAGTTATTGCGGATTCTGCCTCATTTCGTGGACTATTATTCACTGTTTTTGGGTCCCGGAGTGATTTCCATAATTGACGAACCCCGAGGTGCGTTTACATGTTCGTCGTCAACACTCACAACTTTAGCCAATTCTGACCCGTTTCGTGGACTATTACTCACCATTTGGGGGTCCCGAATCGATTTCCATAGTTCTTGAACCCCAAGGTGCAATTACATGTCGGTCATCAACACCCGTAGTTTTGGCCGATTCTGGCCCGTTTCATGAACTATTACTCACTGTTTTGGGGACCCGGACTAATTCCCACGATTGACGAACCCCGGGGTGCGTTTATGTGTCGGTCATAAACACTTGCAGTTTTGGCCGATTCTGGCCCGTTTCGTGGACAATTACTCACTGTTTCGGGGTCCCGGACATATTTCCACGATTGATGAACCCCGGAGCGCATTTACGTGTCGGTCATAAATACAAATAGTTTTGGCCGATTCTGGCTAGTTTCATGGACTATTACTCACTGTTTTGGGGCCGCGGAGTGATTTCCACGATTGACGAACCCCGGGGTGCGTTTACGTGTCGGTCATCAACACTCGGAGTTTTGGCCGATTCTGGCCTGTTTCATGGACTATTACTGATTGTTTTGGTGTCCCGGACTGATTTCCACGATTGACGAACCCCGGGGTGCGTTTACGTGTCGATCATAAACACTCGCAGTTTTGGCCGATTATGGCCAGTTTCATGGACTATTACTCACTGTTTTGGGATCCATGAGTGATTTCCATGACTGACGAATCCCGGGGTGCGTTTACGTGTCGGTCATCAACACCCGTAGTTTCGGCCGATTCTGGCTCGTTTCATGGACTATTATTCACTGTTTTTGGGACCCGGAGTGATTTCCACGATTGACGAACCCCGAGGTGCGTTTACGTGTCCGTCGTCAACACTCACAACTCTGGCCAATTCTGACCCATTTCGTGGACTATTACTCACCGTTTTGGGGTCCCGGACTTATTTCCACGATTGATGAACCCCGGAGCGCGTTTACGTGTCGGTCATAAATACTCGCAGTTTTGGCCGATTCTGGCCAGTTTCTTGGACTATTACTCACTGTTTTGGGGTCCCGAAGTGATTTCCACGATTGACGAACCCTGGGGTGCATTTATGTGTTGGTCATAAACACTCGCAGTTATTGCGGATTCTGCCTCATTTCGTGGACTATTATTCACTGTTTTTGGGTCCCGGAGTGATTTCCATAATTGACGAACCCCGAGGTGCGTTTACATGTTCGTCGTCAACACTCACAACTTTAGCCAATTCTGACCCGTTTCGTGGACTATTACTCACCATTTGGGGGTCCCGAATCGATTTCCATAGTTCTTGAACCCCAAGGTGCAATTACATGTCGGTCATCAACACCCGTAGTTTTGGCCGATTCTGGCCCGTTTCATGAACTATTACTCACTGTTTTGGGGACCCGGACTAATTCCCACGATTGACGAACCCCGGGGTGCGTTTATGTGTCGGTCATAAACACTTGCAGTTTTGGCCGATTCTGGCCCGTTTCGTGGACAATTACTCACTGTTTCGGGGTCCCGGACATATTTCCACGATTGATGAACCCCGGAGCGCATTTACGTGTCGGTCATAAATACAAATAGTTTTGGCCGATTCTGGCTAGTTTCATGGACTATTACTCACTGTTTTGGGGCCGCGGAGTGATTTCCACGATTGACGAACCCCGGGGTGCGTTTACGTGTCGGTCATCAACACTCGCAGTTTTGGCCGATTCTGGCCTGTTTCATGGACTATTACTGATTGTTTTGGTGTCCCGGACTGATTTCCACGATTGACGAACCCCGGGGTGCGTTTACGTGTCGATCATAAACACTCGCAGTTTTGGCCGATTATGGCCAGTTTCATGGACTATTACTCACTGTTTTGGGATCCATGAGTGATTTCCATGACTGACGAATCCCGGGGTGCGTTTACGTGTCGGTCATCAACACCCGTAGTTTCGGCCGATTCTGGCTCGTTTCATGGACTATTATTCACTGTTTTTGGGTCCCGGAGTGATTTCCACGATTGACGAACCCCGAGGTGCGTTTACGTGTCCGTCGTCAACACTCACAACTCTGGCCAATTCTGACCCATTTCGTGGACTATTACTCACCGTTTTGGGGTCCCGGACTTATTTCCACGATTGATGAACCCCGGAGCGCGTTTACGTGTCGGTCATAAATACTCGCAGTTTTGGCCGATTCTGGCCAGTTTCTTGGACTATTACTCACTGTTTTGGGGTCCCGAAGTGATTTCCACGATTGACGAACCCTGGGGTGCGTTTATGTGTTGGTCATAAACACTCGCAGTTATTGCGGATTCTGCCTCATTTCGTGGACTATTATTCACTGTTTTTGGGTCCCGGAGTGATTTCCATAATTGACGAACCCCGAGGTGCGTTTACATGTTCGTCGTCAACACTCACAACTTTAGCCAATTCTGACCCGTTTCGTGGACTATTACTCACCATTTTGGGGTCCCGAAGCGATTTCCATAGTTCTTGAACCCCAAGGTGCAATTACATGTCGGTCATCAACACCCGTAGTTTTGGCCGATTCTGGCCCGTTTCATGAACTATTACTCACTGTTTTGGGGACCCGGACTAATTCCCACGATTGACGAACCCCGGGGTGCGTTTATGTGTCGGTCATAAACACTTGCAGTTTGGCCGATTCTGGCCCGTTTCATGGACAATTACTCACTGTTTCGGGGTCCCGGACATATTTCCACGATTGATGAACCCCGGAGCGCATTTACGTGTCGGTCATAAATACAAATAGTTTTGGCCGATTCTGGCTAGTTTCATGGACTATTACTCACTGTTTTGGGGCCGCGGAGTGATTTCCACGATTGACGAACCCCGGGGTGCGTTTACGTGTCGGTCATCAACACTCGCAGTTTTGGCCGATTCTGGCCTGTTTCATGGACTATTACTGATTGTTTTGGTGTCCCGGACTGATTTCCACGATTGACGAACCCCGGGGTGCGTTTACGTGTCGATCATAAACACTCGCAGTTTTGGCCGATTATGGCCAGTTTCATGGACTATTACTCACTGTTTTGGGATCCATGAGTGATTTCCATGACTGACGAATCCCGGGGTGCGTTTACGTGTCGGTCATCAACACCCGTAGTTTCGGCCGATTCTGGCTCGTTTCATGGACTATTATTCACTGTTTTTGGGTCCCGGAGTGATTTCCACGATTGACGAACCCCGAGGTGCGTTTACGTGTCCGTCGTCAACACTCACAACTCTGGCCAATTCTGACCCATTTCGTGGACTATTACTCACCGTTTTGGAGTCCCGGACTTATTTCCACGATTGATGAACCCCGGAGCGCGTTTACGTGTCGGTCATAAATACTCGCAGTTTTGGCCGATTCTGGCCAGTTTCTTGGACTATTACTCACTGTTTTGGGGTCCCGAAGTGATTTCCACGATTGACGAACCCTGGGGTGCGTTTATGTGTTGGTCATAAACACTCGCAGTTATTGCGGATTCTGCCTCATTTCGTGGACTATTATTCACTGTTTTTGGGTCCCGGAGTGATTTCCATAATTGACGAACCCCGAGGTGCGTTTACATGTTCGTCGTCAACACTCACAACTTTAGCCAATTCTGACCCGTTTCGTGGACTATTACTCACCATTTGGGGGTCCCGAATCGATTTCCATAGTTCTTGAACCCCAAGGTGCAATTACATGTCGGTCATCAACACCCGTAGTTTTGGCCGATTCTGGCCCGTTTCATGAACTATTACTCACTGTTTTGGGGACCCGGACTAATTCCCACGATTGACGAACCCCGGGGTGCGTTTATGTGTCGGTCATAAACACTTGCAGTTTTGGCCGATTCTGGCCCGTTTCGTGGACAATTACTCACTGTTTCGGGGTCCCGGACATATTTCCACGATTGATGAACCCCGGAGCGCATTTACGTGTCGGTCATAAATACAAATAGTTTTGGCCGATTCTGGCTAGTTTCATGGACTATTACTCACTGTTTTGGGGCCGCGGAGTGATTTCCACGATTGACGAACCCCGGGGTGCGTTTACGTGTCGGTCATCAACACTCGGAGTTTTGGCCGATTCTGGCCTGTTTCATGGACTATTACTGATTGTTTTGGTGTCCCGGACTGATTTCCACGATTGACGAACCCCGGGGTGCGTTTACGTGTCGATCATAAACACTCGCAGTTTTGGCCGATTATGGCCAGTTTCATGGACTATTACTCACTGTTTTGGGATCCATGAGTGATTTCCATGACTGACGAATCCCGGGGTGCGTTTACGTGTCGGTCATCAACACCCGTAGTTTCGGCCGATTCTGGCTCGTTTCATGGACTATTATTCACTGTTTTTGGGACCCGGAGTGATTTCCACGATTGACGAACCCCGAGGTGCGTTTACGTGTCCGTCGTCAACACTCACAACTCTGGCCAATTCTGACCCATTTCGTGGACTATTACTCACCGTTTTGGGGTCCCGGACTTATTTCCACGATTGATGAACCCCGGAGCGCGTTTACGTGTCGGTCATAAATACTCGCAGTTTTGGCCGATTCTGGCCAGTTTCTTGGACTATTACTCACTGTTTTGGGGTCCCGAAGTGATTTCCACGATTGACGAACCCTGGGGTGCGTTTATGTGTTGGTCATAAACACTCGCAGTTATTGCGGATTCTGCCTCATTTCGTGGACTATTATTCACTGTTTTTGGGTCCCGGAGTGATTTCCATAATTGACGAACCCCGAGGTGCGTTTACATGTTCGTCGTCAACACTCACAACTTTAGCCAATTCTGACCCGTTTCGTGGACTATTACTCACCATTTGGGGGTCCCGAATCGATTTCCATAGTTCTTGAACCCCAAGGTGCAATTACATGTCGGTCATCAACACCCGTAGTTTTGGCCGATTCTGGCCCGTTTCATGAACTATTACTCACTGTTTTGGGGACCCGGACTAATTCCCACGATTGACGAACCCCGGGGTGCGTTTATGTGTCGGTCATAAACACTTGCAGTTTTGGCCGATTCTGGCCCGTTTCGTGGACAATTACTCACTGTTTCGGGGTCCCGGACATATTTCCACGATTGATGAACCCCGGAGCGCATTTACGTGTCGGTCATAAATACAAATAGTTTTGGCCGATTCTGGCTAGTTTCATGGACTATTACTCACTGTTTTGGGGCCGCGGAGTGATTTCCACGATTGACGAACCCCGGGGTGCGTTTACGTGTCGGTCATCAACACTCGGAATTTTGGCCGATTCTGGCCTGTTTCATGGACTATTACTGATTGTTTTGGTGTCCCGGACTGATTTCCACGATTGACGAACCCCGGGGTGCGTTTACGTGTCGATCATAAACACTCGCAGTTTTGGCCGATTATGGCCAGTTTCATGGACTATTACTCACTGTTTTGGGATCCATGAGTGATTTCCATGACTGACGAATCCCGGGGTGCGTTTACGTGTCGGTCATCAACACCCGTAGTTTCGGCCGATTCTGGCTCGTTTCATGGACTATTATTCACTGTTTTTGGGACCCGGAGTGATTTCCACGATTGACGAACCCCGAGGTGCGTTTACGTGTCCGTCGTCAACACTCACAACTCTGGCCAATTCTGACCCATTTCGTGGACTATTACTCACCGTTTTGGGGTCCCGGACTTATTTCCACGATTGATGAACCCCGGAGCGCGTTTACGTGTCGGTCATAAATACTCGCAGTTTTGGCCGATTCTGGCCAGTTTCTTGGACTATTACTCACTGTTTTGGGGTCCCGAAGTGATTTCCACGATTGACGAACCCTGGGGTGCGTTTATGTGTTGGTCATAAACACTCGCAGTTATTGCGGATTCTGCCTCATTTCGTGGACTATTATTCACTGTTTTTGGGTCCCGGAGTGATTTCCATAATTGACGAACCCCGAGGTGCGTTTACATGTTCGTCGTCAACACTCACAACTTTAGCCAATTCTGACCCGTTTCGTGGACTATTACTCACCATTTGGGGGTCCCGAAGCGATTTCCATAGTTCTTGAACCCCAAGGTGCAATTACATGTCGGTCATCAACACCCGTAGTTTTGGCCGATTCTGGCCCGTTTCATGAACTATTACTCACTGTTTTGGGGACCCGGACTAATTCCCACGATTGACGAACCCCGGGGTGCGTTTATGTGTCGGTCATAAACACTTGCAGTTTTGGCCGATTCTGGCCCGTTTCGTGGACAATTACTCACTGTTTCGGGGTCCCGGACATATTTCCACGATTGATGAACCCCGGAGCGCATTTACGTGTCGGTCATAAATACAAATAGTTTTGGCCGATTCTGGCTAGTTTCATGGACTATTACTCACTGTTTTGGGGCCGCGGAGTGATTTCCACGATTGACGAACCCCGGGGTGCGTTTACGTGTCGGTCATCAACACTCGGAGTTTTGGCCGATTCTGGCCTGTTTCATGGACTATTACTGATTGTTTTGGTGTCCCGGACTGATTTCCACGATTGACGAACCCCGGGGTGCGTTTACGTGTCGATCATAAACACTCGCAGTTTTGGCCGATTATGGCCAGTTTCATGGACTATTACTCACTGTTTTGGGATCCATGAGTGATTTCCATGACTGACGAATCCCGGGGTGCGTTTACGTGTCGGTCATCAACACCCGTAGTTTCGGCCGATTCTGGCTCGTTTCATGGACTATTATTCACTGTTTTTGGGACCCGGAGTGATTTCCACGATTGACGAACCCCGAGGTGCGTTTACGTGTCCGTCGTCAACACTCACAACTCTGGCCAATTCTGACCCATTTCGTGGACTATTACTCACCGTTTTGGGGTCCCGGACTTATTTCCACGATTGATGAACCCCGGAGCGCGTTTACGTGTCGGTCATAAATACTCGCAGTTTTGGCCGATTCTGGCCAGTTTCTTGGACTATTACTCACTGTTTTGGGGTCCCGAAGTGATTTCCACGATTGACGAACCCTGGGGTGCGTTTATGTGTTGGTCATAAACACTCGCAGTTATTGCGGATTCTGCCTCATTTCGTGGACTATTATTCACTGTTTTTGGGTCCCGGAGTGATTTCCATAATTGACGAACCCCGAGGTGCGTTTACATGTTCGTCGTCAACACTCACAACTTTAGCCAATTCTGACCCGTTTCGTGGACTATTACTCACCATTTGGGGGTCCCGAAGCGATTTCCATAGTTCTTGAACCCCAAGGTGCAATTACATGTCGGTCATCAACACCCGTAGTTTTGGCCGATTCTGGCCCGTTTCATGAACTATTACTCACTGTTTTGGGGACCCGGACTAATTCCCACGATTGACGAACCCCGGGGTGCGTTTATGTGTCGGTCATAAACACTTGCAGTTTTGGCCGATTCTGGCCCGTTTCGTGGACAATTACTCACTGTTTCGGGGTCCCGGACATATTTCCACGATTGATGAACCCCGGAGCGCATTTACGTGTCGGTCATAAATACAAATAGTTTTGGCCGATTCTGGCTAGTTTCATGGACTATTACTCACTGTTTTGGGGCCGCGGAGTGATTTCCACGATTGACGAACCCCGGGGTGCGTTTACGTGTCGGTCATCAACACTCGCAGTTTTGGCCGATTCTGGCCTGTTTCATGGACTATTACTGATTGTTTTGGTGTCCCGGACTGATTTCCACGATTGACGAACCCCGGGGTGCGTTTACGTGTCGATCATAAACACTCGCAGTTTTGGCCGATTATGGCCAGTTTCATGGACTATTACTCACTGTTTTGGGATCCATGAGTGATTTCCATGACTGACGAATCCCGGGGTGCGTTTACGTGTCGGTCATCAACACCCGTAGTTTCGGCCGATTCTGGCTCGTTTCATGGACTATTATTCACTGTTTTTGGGTCCCGGAGTGATTTCCACGATTGACGAACCCCGAGGTGCGTTTACGTGTCCGTCGTCAACACTCACAACTCTGGCCAATTCTGACCCATTTCGTGGACTATTACTCACCGTTTTGGGGTCCCGGACTTATTTCCACGATTGATGAACCCCGGAGCGCGTTTACGTGTCGGTCATAAATACTCGCAGTTTTGGCCGATTCTGGCCAGTTTCTTGGACTATTACTCACTGTTTTGGGGTCCCGAAGTGATTTCCACGATTGACGAACCCTGGGGTGCGTTTATGTGTTGGTCATAAACACTCGCAGTTATTGCGGATTCTGCCTCATTTCGTGGACTATTATTCACTGTTTTTGGGTCCCGGAGTGATTTCCATAATTGACGAACCCCGAGGTGCGTTTACATGTTCGTCGTCAACACTCACAACTTTAGCCAATTCTGACCCGTTTCGAGGACTATTACTCACCATTTTGGGGTCCCGAAGCGATTTCCATAGTTCTTGAACCCCAAGGTGCAATTACATGTCGGTCATCAACACCCGTAGTTTTGGCCGATTCTGGCCCGTTTCATGAACTATTACTCACTGTTTTGGGGACCCGGACTAATTCCCACGATTGACGAACCCCGGGGTGCGTTTATGTGTCGGTCATAAACACTTGCAGTTTTGGCCGATTCTGGCCCGTTTCGTGGACAATTACTCACTGTTTCGGGGTCCCGGACATATTTCCACGATTGATGAACCCCGGAGCGCATTTACGTGTCGGTCATAAATACAAATAGTTTTGGCCGATTCTGGCTAGTTTCATGGACTATTACTCACTGTTTTGGGGCCGCGGAGTGATTTCCACGATTGACGAACCCCGGGGTGCGTTTACGTGTCGGTCATCAACACTCGCAGTTTTGGCCGATTCTGGCCTGTTTCATGGACTATTACTGATTGTTTTGGTGTCCCGGACTGATTTCCACGATTGACGAACCCCGGGGTGCGTTTACGTGTCGATCATAAACACTCGCAGTTTTGGCCGATTATGGCCAGTTTCATGGACTATTACTCACTGTTTTGGGATCCATGAGTGATTTCCATGACTGACGAATCCCGGGGTGCGTTTACGTGTCGGTCATCAACACCCGTAGTTTCGGCCGATTCTGGCTCGTTTCATGGACTATTATTCACTGTTTTTGGGTCCCGGAGTGATTTCCACGATTGACGAACCCCGAGGTGCGTTTACGTGTCCGTCGTCAACACTCACAACTCTGGCCAATTCTGACCCATTTCGTGGACTATTACTCACCGTTTTGGGGTCCCGGACTTATTTCCACGATTGATGAACCCCGGAGCGCGTTTACGTGTCGGTCATAAATACTCGCAGTTTTGGCCGATTCTGGCCAGTTTCTTGGACTATTACTCACTGTTTTGGGGTCCCGAAGTGATTTCCACGATTGACGAACCCTGGGGTGCGTTTATGTGTTGGTCATAAACACTCGCAGTTATTGCGGATTCTGCCTCATTTCGTGGACTATTATTCACTGTTTTTGGGTCCCGGAGTGATTTCCATAATTGACGAACCCCGAGGTGCGTTTACATGTTCGTCGTCAACACTCACAACTTTAGCCAATTCTGACCCGTTTCGTGGACTATTACTCACCATTTTGGGGTCCCGAAGCGATTTCCATAGTTCTTGAACCCCAAGGTGCAATTACATGTCGGTCATCAACACCCGTAGTTTTGGCCGATTCTGGCCCGTTTCATGAACTATTACTCACTGTTTTGGGGACCCGGACTAATTCCCACGATTGACGAACCCCGGGGTGCGTTTATGTGTCGGTCATAAACACTTGCAGTTTTGGCCGATTCTGGCCCGTATCGTGGACAATTACTCACTGTTTCGGGGTCCCGGACATATTTCCACGATTGATGAACCCCGGAGCGCATTTACGTGTCGGTCATAAATACAAATAGTTTTGGCCGATTCTGGCTAGTTTCATGGACTATTACTCACTGTTTTGGGGCCGCGGAGTGATTTCCACGATTGACGAACCCCGGGGTGCGTTTACGTGTCGGTCATCAACACTCGCAGTTTTGGCCGATTCTGGCCTGTTTCATGGACTATTACTGATTGTTTTGGTGTCCCGGACTGATTTCCACGATTGACGAACCCCGGGGTGCGTTTACGTGTCGATCATAAACACTCGCAGTTTTGGCCGATTATGGCCAGTTTCATGGACTATTACTCACTGTTTTGGGATCCATGAGTGATTTCCATGACTGACGAATCCCGGGGTGCGTTTACGTGTCGGTCATCAACACCCGTAGTTTCGGCCGATTCTGGCTCGTTTCATGGACTATTATTCACTGTTTTTGGGTCCCGGAGTGATTTCCACGATTGACGAACCCCGAGGTGCGTTTACGTGTCCGTCGTCAACACTCACAACTCTGGCCAATTCTGACCCATTTCGTGGACTATTACTCACCGTTTTGGGGTCCCGGACTTATTTCCACGATTGATGAACCCCGGAGCGCGTTTACGTGTCGGTCATAAATACTCGCAGTTTTGGCCGATTCTGGCCAGTTTCTTGGACTATTACTCACTGTTTTGGGGTCCCGAAGTGATTTCCACGATTGACGAACCCTGGGGTGCGTTTATGTGTTGGTCATAAACACTCGCAGTTATTGCGGATTCTGCCTCATTTCGTGGACTATTATTCACTGTTTTTGGGTCCCGGAGTGATTTCCATAATTGACGAACCCCGAGGTGCGTTTACATGTTCGTCGTCAACACTCACAACTTTAGCCAATTCTGACCCGTTTCGTGGACTATTACTCACCATTTTGGGGTCCCGAAGCGATTTCCATAGTTCTTGAACCCCAAGGTGCAATTACATGTCGGTCATCAACACCCGTAGTTTTGGCCGATTCTGGCCCGTTTCATGAACTATTACTCACTGTTTTGGGGACCCGGACTAATTCCCACGATTGACGAACCCCGGGGTGCGTTTATGTGTCGGTCATAAACACTTGCAGTTTTGGCCGATTCTGGCCCGTTTCGTGGACAATTACTCACTGTTTCGGGGTCCCGGACATATTTCCACGATTGATGAACCCCGGAGCGCATTTACGTGTCGGTCATAAATACAAATAGTTTTGGCCGATTCTGGCTAGTTTCATGGACTATTACTCACTGTTTTGGGGCCGCGGAGTGATTTCCACGATTGACGAACCCCGGGGTGCGTTTACGTGTCGGTCATCAACACTCGCAGTTTTGGCCGATTCTGGCCTGTTTCATGGACTATTACTGATTGTTTTGGTGTCCCGGACTGATTTCCACGATTGACGAACCCCGGGGTGCGTTTACGTGTCGATCATAAACACTCGCAGTTTTGGCCGATTATGGCCAGTTTCATGGACTATTACTCACTGTTTTGGGATCCATGAGTGATTTCCATGACTGACGAATCCCGGGGTGCGTTTACGTGTCGGTCATCAACACCCGTAGTTTCGGCCGATTCTGGCTCGTTTCATGGACTATTATTCACTGTTTTTGGGTCCCGGAGTGATTTCCACGATTGACGAACCCCGAGGTGCGTTTACGTGTCCGTCGTCAACACTCACAACTCTGGCCAATTCTGACCCATTTCGTGGACTATTACTCACCGTTTTGGGGTCCCGGACTTATTTCCACGATTGATGAACCCCGGAGCGCGTTTACGTGTCGGTCATAAATACTCGCAGTTTTGGCCGATTCTGGCCAGTTTCTTGGACTATTACTCACTGTTTTGGGGTCCCGAAGTGATTTCCACGATTGACGAACCCTGGGGTGCGTTTATGTGTTGGTCATAAACACTCGCAGTTATTGCGGATTCTGCCTCATTTCGTGGACTATTATTCACTGTTTTTGGGTCCCGGAGTGATTTCCATAATTGACGAACCCCGAGGTGCGTTTACATGTTCGTCGTCAACACTCACAACTTTAGCCAATTCTGACCCGTTTCGTGGACTATTACTCACCATTTTGGGGTCCCGAAGCGATTTCCATAGTTCTTGAACCCCAAGGTGCAATTACATGTCGGTCATCAACACCCGTAGTTTTGGCCGATTCTGGCCCGTTTCATGAACTATTACTCACTGTTTTGGGGACCCGGACTAATTCCCACGATTGACGAACCCCGGGGTGCGTTTATGTGTCGGTCATAAACACTTGCAGTTTTGGCCGATTCTGGCCCGTTTCGTGGACAATTACTCACTGTTTCGGGGTCCCGGACATATTTCCACGATTGATGAACCCCGGAGCGCATTTACGTGTCGGTCATAAATACAAATAGTTTTGGCCGATTCTGGCTAGTTTCATGGACTATTACTCACTGTTTTGGGGCCGCGGAGTGATTTCCACGATTGACGAACCCCGGGGTGCGTTTACGTGTCGGTCATCAACACTCGCAGTTTTGGCCGATTCTGGCCTGTTTCATGGACTATTACTGATTGTTTTGGTGTCCCGGACTGATTTCCACGATTGACGAACCCCGGGGTGCGTTTACGTGTCGATCATAAACACTCGCAGTTTTGGCCGATTATGGCCAGTTTCATGGACTATTACTCACTGTTTTGGGATCCATGAGTGATTTCCATGACTGACGAATCCCGGGGTGCGTTTACATGTCGGTCATCAACACCCGTAGTTTCGGCCGATTCTGGCTCGTTTCATGGACTATTATTCACTGTTTTTGGGTCCCGGAGTGATTTCCACGATTGACGAACCCCGAGGTGCGTTTACGTGTCCGTCGTCAACACTCACAACTCTGGCCAATTCTGACCCATTTCGTGGACTATTACTCACCGTTTTGGGGTCCCGGACTTATTTCCACGATTGATGAACCCCGGAGCGCGTTTACGTGTCGGTCATAAATACTCGCAGTTTTGGCCGATTCTGGCCAGTTTCTTGGACTATTACTCACTGTTTTGGGGTCCCGAAGTGATTTCCACGATTGACGAACCCTGGGGTGCGTTTATGTGTTGGTCATAAACACTCGCAGTTACTGCGGATTCTGCCTCATTTCGTGGACTATTATTCACTGTTTTTGGGTCCCGGAGTGATTTCCATAATTGACGAACCCCGAGGTGCGTTTACATGTTCGTCGTCAACACTCACAACTTTAGCCAATTCTGACCCGTTTCGTGGACTATTACTCACCATTTTGGGGTCCCGAAGCGATTTCCATAGTTCTTGAACCCCAAGGTGCAATTACATGTCGGTCATCAACACCCGTAGTTTTGGCCGATTCTGGCCCGTTTCATGAACTATTACTCACTGTTTTGGGGACCCGGACTAATTCCCACGATTGACGAACCCCGGGGTGCGTTTATGTGTCGGTCATAAACACTTGCAGTTTTGGCCGATTCTGGCCCGTTTCGTGGACAATTACTCACTGTTTCGGGGTCCCGGACATATTTCCACGATTGATGAACCCCGGAGCGCATTTACGTGTCGGTCATAAATACAAATAGTTTTGGCCGATTCTGGCTAGTTTCATGGACTATTACTCACTGTTTTGGGGCCGCGGAGTGATTTCCACGATTGACGAACCCCGGGGTGCGTTTACGTGTCGGTCATCAACACTCGCAGTTTTGGCCGATTCTGGCCTGTTTCATGGACTATTACTGATTGTTTTGGTGTCCCGGACTGATTTCCACGATTGACGAACCCCGGGGTGCGTTTACGTGTCGATCATAAACACTCGCAGTTTTGGCCGATTATGGCCAGTTTCATGGACTATTACTCACTGTTTTGGGATCCATGAGTGATTTCCATGACTGACGAATCCCGGGGTGCGTTTACGTGTCGGTCATCAACACCCGTAGTTTCGGCCGATTCTGGCTCGTTTCATGGACTATTATTCACTGTTTTTGGGTCCCGGAGTGATTTCCACGATTGACGAACCCCGAGGTGCGTTTACGTGTCCGTCGTCAACACTCACAACTCTGGCCAATTCTGACCCATTTCGTGGACTATTACTCACCGTTTTGGGGTCCCGGACTTATTTCCACGATTGATGAACCCCGGAGCGCGTTTACGTGTCGGTCATAAATACTCGCAGTTTTGGCCGATTCTGGCCAGTTTCTTGGACTATTACTCACTGTTTTGGGGTCCCGAAGTGATTTCCACGATTGACGAACCCTGGGGTGCGTTTATGTGTTGGTCATAAACACTCGCAGTTATTGCGGATTCTGCCTCATTTCGTGGACTATTATTCACTGTTTTTGGGTCCCGGAGTGATTTCCATAATTGACGAACCCCGAGGTGCGTTTACATGTTCGTCGTCAACACTCACAACTTTAGCCAATTCTGACCCGTTTCGTGGACTATTACTCACCATTTTGGGGTCCCGAAGCGATTTCCATAGTTCTTGAACCCCAAGGTGCAATTACATGTCGGTCATCAACACCCGTAGTTTTGGCCGATTCTGGCCCGTTTCATGAACTATTACTCACTGTTTTGGGGACCCGGACTAATTCCCACGATTGACGAACCCCGGGGTGCGTTTATGTGTCGGTCATAAACACTTGCAGTTTTGGCCGATTCTGGCCCGTTTCGTGGACAATTACTCACTGTTTCGGGGTCCCGGACATATTTCCACGATTGATGAACCCCGGAGCGCATTTACGTGTCGGTCATAAATACAAATAGTTTTGGCCGATTCTGGCTAGTTTCATGGACTATTACTCACTGTTTTGGGGCCGCGGAGTGATTTCCACGATTGACGAACCCCGGGGTGCGTTTACGTGTCGGTCATCAACACTCGCAGTTTTGGCCGATTCTGGCCTGTTTCATGGACTATTACTGATTGTTTTGGTGTCCCGGACTGATTTCCACGATTGACGAACCCCGGGGTGCGTTTACGTGTCGATCATAAACACTCGCAGTTTTGGCCGATTATGGCCAGTTTCATGGACTATTACTCACTGTTTTGGGATCCATGAGTGATTTCCATGACTGACGAATCCCGGGGTGCGTTTACGTGTCGGTCATCAACACCCGTAGTTTCGGCCGATTCTGGCTCGTTTCATGGACTATTATTCACTGTTTTTGGGTCCCGGAGTGATTTCCACGATTGACGAACCCCGAGGTGCGTTTACGTGTCCGTCGTCAACACTCACAACTCTGGCCAATTCTGACCCATTTCGTGGACTATTACTCACCGTTTTGGGGTCCCGGACTTATTTCCACGATTGATGAACCCCGGAGCGCGTTTACGTGTCGGTCATAAATACTCGCAGTTTTGGCCGATTCTGGCCAGTTTCTTCTACTATTACTCACTGTTTTTGGGTCCCGAAGTGATTTCCACGATTGACGAACCCTGGGGTGCGTTTATGTGTTGGTCATAAACACTCGCAGTTATTGCGGATTCTGCCTCATTTCGTGGACTATTATTCACTGTTTTTGGGTCCCGGAGTGATTTCCATAATTGACGAACCCCGAGGTGCGTTTACATGTTCGTCGTCAACACTCACAACTTTAGCCAATTCTGACCCGTTTCGTGGACTATTACTCACCATTTTGGGGTCCCGAATCGATTTCCATAGTTCTTGAACCCCAAGGTGCAATTACATGTCGGTCATCAACACCCGTAGTTTTGGCCGATTCTGGCCCGTTTCATGAACTATTACTCACTGTTTTGGGGACCCGGACTAATTCCCACGATTGACGAACCCCGGGGTGCGTTTATGTGTCGGTCATAAACACTTGCAGTTTTGGCCGATTCTGGCCCGTTTCGTGGACAATTACTCACTGTTTCGGGGTCCCGGACTTATTTCCACGATTGATGAACCCCGGAGCGCATTTACGTGTCGGTCATAAATACAAATAGTTTTGGCCGATTCTGGCTAGTTTCATGGACTATTACTCACTGTTTTGGGGCCGCGGAGTGATTTCCACGATTGACGAACCCCGGGGTGCGTTTACGTGTCGGTCATCAACACTCGCAGTTTTGGCCGATTCTGGCCTGTTTCATGGACTATTACTGATTGTTTTGGTGTCCCGGACTGATTTCCACGATTGACGAACCCCGGGGTGCGTTTACGTGTCGATCATAAACACTCGCAGTTTTGGCCGATTATGGCCAGTTTCATGGACTATTACTCACTGTTTTGGGATCCATGAGTGATTTCCATGACTGACGAATCCCGGGGTGCGTTTACGTGTCGGTCATCAACACCCGCAGTTTTGGCCGATTCTGGCTCGTTTCGTGGACTATTATTCACTGTTTTTGGGTCCCGGAGTGATTTCCACGATTGACGAACCCCGAGGTGCGTTTACATGTCCGTCGTCAACACTCACAACTCTGGCCAATTCTGACCCGTTTCGTGGACTATTACTCACCGTTTTGGGGTCCCGAACTTATTTCCACGATTGATGAACCCCGGAGCGCGTTTACGTGTCGGTCATAAATACTCGCAGTTTTGGCCGATTCTGGCCAGTTTCTTCTACTATTACTCACTGTTTTTGGGTCCCGAAGTGATTTCCATGATTGACGAACCCTGGGGTGCGTTTATGTGTTGGTCATAAACACTCGCAGTTATTGCGGATTCTGCCTCATTTCGTGGACTATTATTCACTGTTTTTGGGTCCCGGAGTGATTTCCATAATTGACGAACCCCGAGGTGCGTTTACATGTTCGTCGTCAACACTCACAACTTTAGCCAATTCTGACCCGTTTCGTGGACTATTACTCACCATTTTGGGGTCCCGAATCGATTTCCATAGTTCTTGAACCCCAAGGTGCAATTACATGTCGGTCATCAACACCCGTAGTTTTGGCCGATTCTGGCCCGTTTCATGAACTATTACTCACTGTTTTGGGGACCCGGACTAATTCCCACGATTGACGAACCCCGGGGTGCGTTTATGTGTCGGTCATAAACACTTGCAGTTTTGGCCGATTCTGGCCCGTTTCGTGGACAATTACTCACTGTTTCGGGGTCCCGGACATATTTCCACGATTGATGAACCCCGGAGCGCATTTACGTGTCGGTCATAAATACAAATAGTTTTGGCCGATTGTGGCTAGTTTCATGGACTATTACTCACTGTTTTGGGGCCGCGGAGTGATTTCCACGATTGACGAACCCCGGGGTGCGTTTACGTGTCGGTCATCAACACTCGCAGTTTTGGCCGATTCTGGCCTGTTTCATGGACTATTACTGATTGTTTTGGTGTCCCGGACTGATTTCCACGATTGACGAACCCCGGGGTGCGTTTACGTGTCGATCATAAACACTCGCAGTTTTGGCCGATTATGGCCAGTTTCATGGACTATTACTCACTGTTTTGGGATCCATGAGTGATTTCCATGACTGACGAATCCCGGGGTGCGTTTACGTGTCGGTCATCAACACCCGCAGTTTTGGCCGATTCTGGCTCGTTTCGTGGACTATTATTCACTGTTTTTGGGTCCCGGAGTGATTTCCACGATTGACGAACCCCGAGGTGCGTTTACATGTCCGTCGTCAACACTCACAACTCTGGCCAATTCTGACCCGTTTCGTGGACTATTACTCACCGTTTTGGGGTCCCGAACTTATTTCCACGATTGATGAACCCCGGAGCGCGTTTACGTGTCAGTCATAAATACTCGCAGTTTTGGCCGATTCTGGCCAGTTTCTTCTACTATTACTCACTGTTTTTGGGTCCCGAAGTGATTTCCACGATTGACGAACCCTGGGGTGCGTTTATGTGTTGGTCATAAACACTCGCAGTTATTGCGGATTCTGCCTCATTTCGTGGACTATTATTCACTGTTTTTGGGTCCCGGAGTGATTTCCATAATTGACGAACCCCGAGGTGCGTTTACATGTTCGTCGTCAACACTCACAACTTTAGCCAATTCTGACCCGTTTCGTGGACTATTACTCACCATTTTGGGGTCCCGAATCGATTTCCATTGTTCTTGAACCCCAAGGTGCAATTACATGTCGGTCATCAACACCCGTAGTTTTGGCCGATTCTGGCCCGTTTCATGAACTATTACTCACTGTTTTGGGGACCCGGACTAATTCCCACGATTGACGAACCCCGGGGTGCGTTTATGTGTCGGTCATAAACACTTGCAGTTTTGGCCGATTCTGGCCCGTTTCGTGGACAATTACTCACTGTTTCGGGGTCCCGGACATATTTCCACGATTGATGAACCCCGGAGCGCATTTACGTGTCGGTCATAAATACAAATAGTTTTGGCCGATTCTGGCTAGTTTCATGGACTATTACTCACTGTTTTGGGGCCGCGGAGTGATTTCCACGATTGACGAACCCCGGGGTGCGTTTACGTGTCGGTCATCAACACTCGCAGTTTTGGCCGATTCTGGCCTGTTTCATGGACTATTACTGATTGTTTTGGTGTCCCGGACTGATTTCCACGATTGACGAACCCCGGGGTGCGTTTACGTGTCGATCATAAACACTCGCAGTTTTGGCCGATTATGGCCAGTTTCATGGACTATTACTCACTGTTTTGGGAACATGAGTGATTTCCATGACTGACGAATCCCGGGGTGCGTTTACGTGTCGGTCATCAACACCCGTAGTTTCGGCCGATTCTGGCTCGTTTCATGGACTATTATTCACTGTTTTTGGGTCCCGGAGTGATTTCCACGATTGACGAACCCCGAGGTGCGTTTACGTGTCCGTCGTCAACACTCACAACTCTGGCCAATTCTGACCCGTTTCGTGGACTATTACTCACCGTTTTGGGGTCCCGGACTTATTTCCACGATTGATGAACCCCGGAGCGCGTTTACGTGTCGGTCATAAATACTCGCAGTTTTGGCCGATTCTGGCCAGTTTCTTGGACTATTACTCACTGTTTTGGGGTCCCGAAGTGATTTCCACGATTGACGAACCCTGGGGTGCGTTTATGTGTTGGTCATAAACACTCGCAGTTATTGCGGATTCTGCCTCATTTCGTGGACTATTATTCACTGTTTTTGGGTCCCGGAGTGATTTCCATAATTGACGAACCCCGAGGTGCGTTTACATGTTCGTCTTCAACACTCACAACTTTAGCCAATTCTGACCCGTTTCGTGGACTATTACTCACCATTTTGGGGTCCCGAATCGACTTCCATAGTTCTTGAACCCCAAGGTGCAATTACATGTCGGTCATCAACACCCGTAGTTTTGGCCGATTCTGGCCCGTTTCATGAACTATTACTCACTGTTTTGGGGACCCGGACTAATTCCCACGATTGACGAACCCCGGGGTGCGTTTATGTGTCGGTCATAAACACTTGCAGTTTTGGCCGATTCTGGCCCGTTTCGTGGACAATTACTCACTGTTTCGGGGTCCCGGACTTATTTCCACGATTGATGAACCCCGGAGCGCATTTACGTGTCGGTCATAAATACAAATAGTTTTGGCCGATTCTGGCTAGTTTCATGGACTATTACTCACTGTTTTGGGGCCGCGGAGTGATTTCCACGATTGACGAACCCCGGGGTGCGTTTACGTGTCGGTCATCAACACTCGCAGTTTTGGCCGATTCTGGCCTGTTTCATGGACTATTACTGATTGTTTTGGTGTCCCGGACTGATTTCCACGATTGACGAACCCCGGGGTGCGTTTACGTGTCGATCATAAACACTCGCAGGTTTGGCCGATTATGGCCAGTTTCATGGACTATTACTCACTGTTTTGGGATCCATGAGTGATTTCCATGACTGACGAATCCCGGGGTGCGTTTACGTGTCGGTCATCAACACCCGTAGTTTTGCCGATTCTGGCTCGTTTCATGGACTATTATTCACTGTTTTTGGGTCCCGGAGTGATTTCCACGATTGACGAACCCCGAGGTGCGTTTACGTGTCCGTCGTCAACACTCACAACTCTGGCCAATTCTGACCCGTTTCGTGGACTATTACTCACCGTTTTGGGGTCCCGGACTTATTTCCACGATTGATGAACCCCGGAGCGCGTTTACGTGTCGGTCATAAATACTCGCAGTTTTGGCCGATTCTGGCCAGTTTCTTGGACTATTACTCACTGTTTTTGGGTCCCGAAGTGATTTCCACGATTGACGAACCCTGGGGTGCGTTTATGTGTTGGTCATAAACACTCGCAGTTATTGCGGATTCTGCCTCATTTCGTGGACTATTATTCACTGTTTTTGGGTCCCGGAGTGATTTCCATAATTGACGAACCCCGAGGTGCGTTTACATGTTCGTCGTCAACACTCACAACTTTAGCCAATTCTGACCCGTTTCGTGGACTATTACTCACCATTTTGGGGTCCCGAAGCGATTTCCATAGTTCTTGAACCCCAAGGTGCAATTACATGTCGGTCATCAACACCCGTAGTTTTGGCCGATTCTGGCCCGTTTCATGAACTATTACTCACTGTTTTGGGGACCCGGACTAATTCCCACGATTGACGAACCCCGGGGTGCGTTTATGTGTCGGTCATAAACACTTGCAGTTTTGGCCGATTCTGGCCCGTTTCGTGGACAATTACTCACTGTTTCGGGGTCCCGGACTTATTTCCACGATTGATGAACCCCGGAGCGCATTTACGTGTCGGTCATAAATACAAATAGTTTTGGCCGATTCTGGCTAGTTTCATGGACTATTACTCACTGTTTTGGGGCCGCGGAGTGATTTCCACGATTGACGAACCCCGGGGTGCGTTTACGTGTCGGTCATCAACACTCGCAGTTTTGGCCGATTCTGGCCTGTTTCATGGACTATTACTGATTGTTTTGGTGTCCCGGACTGATTTCCACGATTGACGAACCCCGGGGTGCGTTTACGTGTCGATCATAAACACTCGCAGTTTTGGCCGATTATGGCCAGTTTCATGGACTATTACTCACTGTTTTGGGAACATGAGTGATTTCCATGACTGACGAATCCCGGGGTGCGTTTACGTGTCGGTCATCAACACCCGTAGTTTCGGCCGATTCTGGCTCGTTTCATGGACTATTATTCACTGTTTTTGGGTCCCGGAGTGATTTCCACGATTGACGAACCCCGAGGTGCGTTTACGTGTCCGTCGTCAACACTCACAACTCTGGCCAATTCTGACCCGTTTCGTGGACTATTACTCACCGTTTTGGGGTCCCGGACTTATTTCCACGATTGATGAACCCCGGAGCGCGTTTACGTGTCGGTCATAAATACTCGCAGTTTTGGCCGATTCTGGCCAGTTTCTTGGACTATTACTCACTGTTTTGGGGTCCCGAAGTGATTTCCACGATTGACGAACCCTGGGGTGCGTTTATGTGTTGGTCATAAACACTCGCAGTTATTGCGGATTCTGCCTCATTTCGTGGACTATTATTCACTGTTTTTGGGTCCCGGAGTGATTTCCATAATTGACGAACCCCGAGGTGCGTTTACATGTTCGTCTTCAACACTCACAACTTTAGCCAATTCTGACCCGTTTCGTGGACTATTACTCACCATTTTGGGGTCCCGAATCGATTTCCATAGTTCTTGAACCCCAAGGTGCAATTACATGTCGGTCATCAACACCCGTAGTTTTGGCCGATTCTGGCCCGTTTCATGAACTATTACTCACTGTTTTGGGGACCCGGACTAATTCCCACGATTGACGAACCCCGGGGTGCGTTTATGTGTCGGTCATAAACACTTGCAGTTTTGGCCGATTCTGGCCCGTTTCGTGGACAATTACTCACTGTTTCGGGGTCCCGGACTTATTTCCACGATTGATGAACCCCGGAGCGCATTTACGTGTCGGTCATAAATACAAATAGTTTTGGCCGATTCTGGCTAGTTTCATGGACTATTACTCACTGTTTTGGGGCCGCGGAGTGATTTCCACGATTGACGAACCCCGGGGTGCGTTTACGTGTCGGTCATCAACACTCGCAGTTTTGGCCGATTCTGGCCTGTTTCATGGACTATTACTGATTGTTTTGGTGTCCCGGACTGATTTCCACGATTGACGAACCCCGGGGTGCGTTTACGTGTCGATCATAAACACTCGCAGGTTTGGCCGATTATGGCCAGTTTCATGGACTATTACTCACTGTTTTGGGATCCATGAGTGATTTCCATGACTGACGAATCCCGGGGTGCGTTTACGTGTCGGTCATCAACACCCGTAGTTTTGCCGATTCTGGCTCGTTTCATGGACTATTATTCACTGTTTTTGGGTCCCGGAGTGATTTCCACGATTGACGAACCCCGAGGTGCGTTTACGTGTCCGTCGTCAACACTCACAACTCTGGCCAATTCTGACCCGTTTCGTGGACTATTACTCACCGTTTTGGGGTCCCGGACTTATTTCCACGATTGATGAACCCCGGAGCGCGTTTACGTGTCGGTCATAAATACTCGCAGTTTTGGCCGATTCTGGCCAGTTTCTTGGACTATTACTCACTGTTTTTGGGTCCCGAAGTGATTTCCACGATTGACGAACCCTGGGGTGCGTTTATGTGTTGGTCATAAACACTCGCAGTTATTGCGGATTCTGCCTCATTTCGTGGACTATTATTCACTGTTTTTGGGTCCCGGAGTGATTTCCATAATTGACGAACCCCGAGGTGCGTTTACATGTTCGTCGTCAACACTCACAACTTTAGCCAATTCTGACCCGTTTCGTGGACTATTACTCACCATTTTGGGGTCCCGAAGCGATTTCCATAGTTCTTGAACCCCAAGGTGCAATTACATGTCGGTCATCAACACCCGTAGTTTTGGCCGATTCTGGCCCGTTTCATGAACTATTACTCACTGTTTTGGGGACCCGGACTAATTCCCACGATTGACGAACCCCGGGGTGCGTTTATGTGTCGGTCATAAACACTTGCAGTTTTGGCCGATTCTGGCCCGTTTCGTGGACAATTACTCACTGTTTCGGGGTCCCGGACTTATTTCCACGATTGATGAACCCCGGAGCGCATTTACGTGTCGGTCATAAATACAAATAGTTTTGGCCGATTCTGGCTAGTTTCATGGACTATTACTCACTGTTTTGGGGCCGCGGAGTGATTTCCACGATTGACGAACCCCGGGGTGCGTTTACGTGTCGGTCATCAACACTCGCAGTTTTGGCCGATTCTGGCCTGTTTCATGGACTATTACTGATTGTTTTGGTGTCCCGGACTGATTTCCACGATTGACGAACCCCGGGGTGCGTTTACGTGTCGATCATAAACACTCGCAGTTTTGGCCGATTATGGCCAGTTTCATGGACTATTACTCACTGTTTTGGGATCCATGAGTGATTTCCATGACTGACGAATCCCGGGGTGCGTTTACGTGTCGGTCATCAACACCCGTAGTTTTGCCGATTCTGGCTCGTTTCATGGACTATTATTCACTGTTTTTGGGTCCCGGAGTGATTTCCACGATTGACGAACCCCGAGGTGCGTTTACGTGTCCGTCGTCAACACTCACAACTCTGGCCAATTCTGACCCGTTTCGTGGACTATTACTCACCGTTTTGGGGTCCCGGACTTATTTCCACGATTGATGAACCCCGGAGCGCGTTTACGTGTCGGTCATAAATACTCGCAGTTTTGGCCGATTCTGGCCAGTTTCTTGGACTATTACTCACTGTTTTTGGGTCCCGAAGTGATTTCCACGATTGACGAACCCTGGGGTGCGTTTATGTGTTGGTCATAAACACTCGCAGTTATTGCGGATTCTGCCTCATTTCGTGGACTATTATTCACTGTTTTTGGGTCCCGGAGTGATTTCCATAATTGACGAACCCCGAGGTGCGTTTACATGTTCGTCGTCAACACTCACAACTTTAGCCAATTCTGACCCGTTTCGTGGACTATTACTCACCATTTTGGGGTCCCGAAGCGATTTCCATAGTTCTTGAACCCCAAGGTGCAATTACATGTCGGTCATCAACACCCGTAGTTTTGGCCGATTCTGGCCCGTTTCATGAACTATTACTCACTGTTTTGGGGACCCGGACTAATTCCCACGATTGACGAACCCCGGGGTGCGTTTATGTGTCGGTCATAAACACCTGCAGTTTTGGCCGATTCTGGCCCGTTTCGTGGACAATTACTCACTGTTTCGGGGTCCCGGACTTATTTCCACGATTGATGAACCCCGGAGCGCATTTACGTGTCGGTCATAAATACAAATAGTTTTGGCCGATTCTGGCTAGTTTCATGGACTATTACTCACTGTTTTGGGGCCGCGGAGTGATTTCCACGATTGACGAACCCCGGGGTGCGTTTACGTGTCGGTCATCAACACTCGCAGTTTTGGCCGATTCTGGCCTGTTTCATGGACTATTACTGATTGTTTTGGTGTCCCGGACTGATTTCCACGATTGACGAACCCCGGGGTGCGTTTACGTGTCGATCATAAACACTCGCAGTTTTGGCCGATTATGGCCAGTTTCATGGACTATTACTCACTGTTTTGGGATCCATGAGTGATTTCCATGACTGACGAATCCCGGGGTGCGTTTACGTGTCGGTCATCAACACCCGTAGTTTTGGCCGATTCTGGCTCGTTTCATGGACTATTATTCACTGTTTTTGGGTCCCGAAGTGATTTCCACGATTGACGAACCCCGAGGTGCGTTTACGTGTCCGTCGTCAACACTCACAACTCTGGCCAATTCTGACCCGTTTCGTGGACTATTACTCACCGTTTTGGGGTCCCGGACTTATTTCCACGATTGATGAACCCCGGAGCGCGTTTACGTGTCGGTCATAAATACTCGCAGTTTTGGGCGATTCTGGCCAGTTTCTTGGACTATTACTCACTGTTTTTGGGTCCCGAAGTGATTTCCACGATTGACGAACCCTGGGGTGCGTATATGTGTTGGTCATAAACACTCGCAGTTATTGCGGATTCTGCCTCATTTCGTGGACTATTATTCACTGTTTTTGGGTCCCGGAGTGATTTCCATAATTGACGAACCCCGAGGTGCGTTTACATGTTCGTCGTCAACACTCACAACTTTAGCCAATTCTGACCCGTTTCGTGGACTATTACTCACCATTTTGGGGTCCCGAAGCGATTTCCATAGTTCTTGAACCCCAAGGTGCAATTACATGTCAGTCATCAACACCCGTAGTTTTGGCCGATTCTGGCCCGTTTCATGAACTATTACTCACTGTTTTGGGGACCCGGACTAATTCCCACGATTGACGAACCCCGGGGTGCGTTTATGTGTCGGTCATAAACACCTGCAGTTTTGGCCGATTCTGGCCCGTTTCGTGGACAATTACTCACTGTTTCGGGGTCCCGGACTTATTTCCACGATTGATGAACCCCGGAGCGCATTTACGTGTCGGTCATAAATACAAATAGTTTTGGCCGATTCTGGCTAGTTTCATGGACTATTACTCACTGTTTTGGGGCCGCGGAGTGATTTCCACGATTGACGAACCCCGGGGTGCGTTTACGTGTCGGTCATCAACACTCGCAGTTTTGGCCGATTCTGGCCTGTTTCATGGACTATTACTGATTGTTTTGGTGTCCCGGACTGATTTCCACGATTGACGAACCCCGGGGTGCGTTTACGTGTCGATCATAAACACTCGCAGTTTTGGCCGATTATGGCCAGTTTCATGGACTATTACTCACTGTTTTGGGATCCATGAGTGATTTCCATGACTGACGAATCCCGGGGTGCGTTTACGTGTCGGTCATCAACACCCGTAGTTTTGGCCGATTCTGGCTCGTTTCATGGACTATTATTCACTGTTTTTGGGTCCCGGAGTGATTTCCACGATTGACGAACCCCGAGGTGCGTTTACGTGTCCGTCGTCAACACTCACAACTCTGGCCAATTCTGACCCGTTTCGTGGACTATTACTCACCGTTTTGGGGTCCCGGACTTATTTCCATGATTGATGAACCCCGGAGCGCGTTTACGTGTCGGTCATAAATACTCGCAGTTTTGGCCGATTCTGGCCAGTTTCTTGGACTATTACTCACTGTTTTTGGGTCCCGAAGTGATTTCCACGATTGACGAACCCTGGGGTGCGTATATGTGTTGGTCATAAACACTCGCAGTTATTGCGGATTCTGCCTCATTTCGTGGACTATTATTCACTGTTTTTGGGTCCCGGAGTGATTTCCATAATTGACGAACCCCGAGGTGCGTTTACATGTTCGTCGTCAACACTCACAACTTTAGCCAATTCTGACCCGTTTCGTGGACTATTACTCACCATTTTGGGGTCCCGAAGCGATTTCCATAGTTCTTGAACCCCAAGGTGCAATTACATGTCAGTCATCAACACCCGTAGTTTTGGCCGATTCTGGCCCGTTTCATGAACTATTACTCACTGTTTTGGGGACCCGGACTAATTCCCACGATTGACGAACCCCGGGGTGCGTTTATGTGTCGGTCATAAACACCTGCAGTTTTGGCCGATTCTGGCCCGTTTCGTGGACAATTACTCACTGTTTCGGGGTCCCGGACTTATTTCCACGATTGATGAACCCCGGAGCGCATTTACGTGTCGGTCATAAATACAAATAGTTTTGGCCGATTCTGGCTAGTTTCATGGACTATTACTCACTGTTTTGGGGCCGCGGAGTGATTTCCACGATTGACGAACCCCGGGGTGCGTTTACGTGTCGGTCATCAACACTCGCAGTTTTGGCCGATTCTGGCCTGTTTCATGGACTATTACTGATTGTTTTGGTGTCCCGGACTGATTTCCACGATTGACGAACCCCGGGGTGCGTTTACGTGTCGATCATAAACACTCGCAGTTTTGGCCGATTATGGCCAGTTTCATGGACTATTACTCACTGTTTTGGGATCCATGAGTGATTTCCATGACTGACGAATCCCGGGGTGCGTTTACGTGTCGGTCATCAACACCCGTAGTTTTGGCCGATTCTGGCTCGTTTCATGGACTATTATTCACTGTTTTTGGGTCCCGGAGTGATTTCCACGATTGACGAACCCCGAGGTGCGTTTACGTGTCCGTCGTCAACACTCACAACTCTGGCCAATTCTGACCCGTTTCGTGGACTATTACTCACCGTTTTGGGGTCCCGGACTTATTTCCATGATTGATGAACCCCGGAGCGCGTTTACGTGTCGGTCATAAATACTCGCAGTTTTGGCCGATTCTGGCCAGTTTCTTGGACTATTACTCACTGTTTTTGGGTCCCGAAGTGATTTCCACGATTGACGAACCCTGGGGTGCGTTTATGTGTTGGTCATAAACACTCGCAGTTATTGCGGATTCTGCCTCATTTCGTGGACTATTATTCACTGTTTTTGGGTCCCGGAGTGATTTCCATAATTGACGAACCCCGAGGTGCGTTTACATGTTCGTCGTCAACACTCACAACTTTAGCCAATTCTGACCCGTTTCGTGGACTATTACTCACCATTTTGGGGTCCCGAAGCGATTTCCGTAGTTCTTGAACCCCAAGGTGCAATTACATGTCAGTCATCAACACCCGTAGTTTTGGCCGATTCTGGCCCGTTTCATGAACTATTACTCACTGTTTTGGGGACCCGGACTAATTCCCACGATTGATGAACCCCGGGGTGCGTTTATGTGTCGGTCATAAACACCTGCAGTTTTGGCCGATTCTGGCCCGTTTCGTGGACAATTACTCACTGTTTCGGGGTCCCGGACTTATTTCCACGATTGATGAACCCCGGAGCGCATTTACGTGTCGGTCATAAATACAAATAGTTTTGGCCGATTCTGGCTAGTTTCATGGACTATTACTCACTGTTTTGGGGCCGCGGAGTGATTTCCACGATTGACGAACCCCGGGGTGCGTTTACGTGTCGGTCATCAACACTCGCAGTTTTGGCCGATTCTGGCCTGTTTCATGGACTATTACTGATTGTTTTGGTGTCCCGGACTGATTTCCACGATTGACGAACCCCGGGGTGCGTTTACGTGTCGATCATAAACACTCGCAGTTTTGGCCGATTATGGCCAGTTTCATGGACTATTACTCACTGTTTTGGGATCCATGAGTGATTTCCATGACCGACGAATCCCGGGGTGCGTTTACGTGTCGGTCATCAACACCCGTAGTTTTGGCCGATTCTGGCTCGTTTCATGGACTATTATTCACTGTTTTTGGGTCCCGGAGTGATTTCCACGATTGACGAACCCCGAGGTGCGTTTACGTGTCCGTCGTCAACACTCACAACTCTGGCCAATTCTGACCCGTTTCGTGGACTATTACTCACCGTTTTGGGGTCCCGGACTTATTTCCACGATTGATGAACCCCGGAGCGCGTTTACGTGTCGGTCATAAATACTCGCAGTTTTGGCCGATTCTGGCCAGTTTCTTGGACTATTACTCACTGTTTTTGGGTCCCGAAGTGATTTCCACGATTGACGAACCCTGGGGTGCGTTTATGTGTTGGTCATAAACACTCGCAGTTATTGCGGATTCTGCCTCATTTCGTGGACTATTATTCACTGTTTTTGGGTCCCGGAGTGATTTCCATAATTGACGAACCCCGAGGTGCGTTTACATGTTCGTCGTCAACACTCACAACTTTAGCCAATTCTGACCCGTTTCGTGGACTATTACTCACCATTTTGGGGTCCCGAAGCGATTTCCATAGTTCTTGAACCCCAAGGTGCAATTACATGTCAGTCATCAACACCCGTAGTTTTGGCCGATTCTGGCCCGTTTCATGAACTATTACTCACTGTTTTGGGGACCCGGACTAATTCCCACGATTGACGAACCCCGGGGTGCGTTTATGTGTCGGTCATAAACACCTGCAGTTTTGGCCGATTCTGGCCCGTTTCGTGGACAATTACTCACTGTTTCGGGGTCCCGGACTTATTTCCACGATGTATGAACCCCGGAGCGCATTTACGTGTCGGTCATAAATACAAATAGTTTTGGCCGATTCTGGCTAGTTTCATGGACTATTACTCACTGTTTTGGGGCCGCGGAGTGATTTCCACGATTGACGAACCCCGGGGTGCGTTTACGTGTCGGTCATCAACACTCGCAGTTTTGGCCGATTCTGGCCTGTTTCATGGACTATTACTGATTGTTTTGGTGTCCCGGACTGATTTCCACGATTGACGAACCCCGGGGTGCGTTTACGTGTCGATCATAAACACTCGCAGTTTTGGCCGATTATGGCCAGTTTCATGGACTATTACTCACTGTTTTGGGATCCATGAGTGATTTCCATGACTGACGAATCCCGAGGTGCGTTTACGTGTCGGTCATCAACACCCGCAGTTTTGGCCGATTCTGGCTCGTTTCGTGGACTATTATTCACTGTTTTTGGGTCCCGGAGTGATTTCCATGATTGACGAACCCCGAGGTGCGTTTACATGTCCGTCGTCAACACTCACAACTCTGGCCAATTCTGACCCGTTTCGTGGACTATTACTCACCGTTTTGGGGTCCCGGACTTATTTCCACGATTGATGAACCCCGGAGCGCGTTTACGTGTCGGTCATAAATACTCGCAGTTTTGGCCGATTCTGGCCAGTTTCTTGGACTATTACTCACTGTTTTTGGGTCCCGAAGTGATTTCCACGATTGACGAACCCTGGGGTGCGTTTATGTGTTGGTCATAAACACTCGCAGTTATTGCGGATTCTGCCTCATTTCGTGGACTATTATTCACTGTTTTTGGGTCCCGGAGTGATTTCCATAATTGACGAACCCCGAGGTGCGTTTACATGTTCGTCGTCAACACTCACAACTTTAGCCAATTCTGACCCGTTTCGTGGACTATTACTCACCATTTTGGGGTCCCGAAGCGATTTCCATAGTTCTTGAACCCCAAGGTGCAATTACATGTCAGTCATCAACACCCGTAGTTTTGGCCGATTCTGGCCCGTTTCATGAACTATTACTCACTGTTTTGGGGACCCGGACTAATTCCCACGATTGACGAACCCCGGGGTGCGTTTATGTGTCGGTCATAAACACCTGCAGTTTTGGCCGATTCTGGCCCGTTTCGTGGACAATTACTCACTGTTTCGGGGTCCCGGACTTATTTCCACGATGTATGAACCCCGGAGCGCATTTACGTGTCGGTCATAAATACAAATAGTTTTGGCCGATTCTGGCTAGTTTCATGGACTATTACTCACTGTTTTGGGGCCGCGGAGTGATTTCCACGATTGACGAACCCCGGGGTGCGTTTACGTGTCGGTCATCAACACTCGCAGTTTTGGCCGATTCTGGCCTGTTTCATGGACTATTACTGATTGTTTTGGTGTCCCGGACTGATTTCCACGATTGACGAACCCCGGGGTGCGTTTACGTGTCGATCATAAACACTCGCAGTTTTGGCCGATTATGGCCAGTTTCATGGACTATTACTCACTGTTTTGGGATCCATGAGTGATTTCCATGACTGACGAATCCCGAGGTGCGTTTACGTGTCGGTCATCAACACCCGCAGTTTTGGCCGATTCTGGCTCGTTTCGTGGACTATTATTCACTGTTTTTGGGTCCCGGAGTGATTTCCATGATTGACGAACCCCGAGGTGCGTTTACATGTCCGTCGTCAACACTCACAACTCTGGCCAATTCTGACCCGTTTCGTGGACTATTACTCACCGTTTTGGGGTCCCGGACTTATTTCCACGATTGATGAACCCCGGAGCGCGTTTACGTGTCGGTCATAAATACTCGCAGTTTTGGCCGATTCTGGCCAGTTTCTTGGACTATTACTCACTGTTTTTGGGTCCCGAAGTGATTTCCACGATTGACGAACCCTGGGGTGCGTTTATGTGTTGGTCATAAACACTCGCAGTTATTGCGGATTCTGCCTCATTTCGTGGACTATTATTCACTGTTTTTGGGTCCCGGAGTGATTTCCATAATTGACGAACCCCGAGGTGCATTTACATGTTCGTCGTCAACACTCACAACTTTAGCCAATTCTGACCCGTTTCGTGGACTGTTACTCACCATTTTGGGGTCCCGAAGCGATTTCCATAGTTCTTGAACCCCAAGGTGCAATTACATGTCGGTCATCAACACCCGTAGTTTTGGCCGATTCTGGCCCGTTTCATGAACTATTACTCACTGTTTTGGGGACCCGGACTAATTCCCACGATTGACGAACCCCGGGGTGCGTTTATGTGTCGGTCATAAACACCTGCAGTTTTGGCCGATTCTGGCCCGTTTCATGGACAATTACTCACTGTTTCGGGGTCCCGGACTTATTTCCACGATTGATGAACCCCGGAGCGCATTTACGTGTCGGTCATAAATACAAATAGTTTTGGCCGATTCTGGCTAGTTTCATGGACTATTACTCACTGTTTTGGGGCCGCGGAGTGATTTCCACGATTGACGAACCCCGGGGTGCGTTTACGTGTCGGTCATCAACACTCGCAGTTTTGGCCGATTCTGGCCTGTTTCATGGACTATTACTGATTGTTTTGGTGTCCCGGACTGATTTCCACGATTGACGAACCCCGGGGTGCGTTTACGTGTCGATCATAAACACTCGCAGTTTTGGCCGATTATGGCCAGTTTCATGGACTATTACTCACTGTTTTGGGATCCATGAGTGATTTCCATGACTGACGAATCCCGGGGTGCGTTTACGTGTCGGTCATCAACACCCGCAGTTTTGGCCGATTCTGGCTCGTTTCGTGGACTATTATTCACTGTTTTTGGGTCCCGGAGTGATTTCCATGATTGACGAACCCCGAGGTGCGTTTACATGTCCGTCGTCAACACTCACAACTCTGGCCAATTCTGACCCGTTTCGTGGACTATTACTCACCGTTTTGGGGTCCCGGACTTATTTCCACGATTGATGAACCCCGGAGCGCGTTTACGTGTCGGTCATAAATACTCGCAGTTTTGGCCGATTCTGGCCAGTTTCTTGGACTATTACTCACTGTTTTTGGGTCCCGAAGTGATTTCCACGATTGACGAACCCTGGGGTGCGTTTATGTGTTGGTCATAAACACTCGCAGTTATTGCGGATTCTGCCTCATTTCGTGGACTATTATTCACTGTTTTTGGGTCCCGGAGTGATTTCCATAATTGACGAACCCCGAGGTGCATTTACATGTTCGTCGTCAACACTCACAACTTTAGCCAATTCTGACCCGTTTCGTGGACTGTTACTCACCATTTTGGGGTCCCGAAGCGATTTCCATAGTTCTTGAACCCCAAGGTGCAATTACATGTCGGTCATCAACACCCGTAGTTTTGGCCGATTCTGGCCCGTTTCATGAACTATTACTCACTGTTTTGGGGACCCGGACTAATTCCCACGATTGACGAACCCCGGGGTGCGTTTATGTGTCGGTCATAAACACCTGCAGTTTTGGCCGATTCTGGCCCGTTTCATGCACAATTACTCACTGTTTCGGGGTCCCGGACTTATTTCCACGATTGATGAACCCCGGAGCGCATTTACGTGTCGGTCATAAATACAAATAGTTTTGGCCGATTCTGGCTAGTTTCATGGACTATTACTCACTGTTTTGGGGCCGCGGAGTGATTTCCACGATTGACGAACCCCGGGGTGCGTTTACGTGTCGGTCATCAACACTCGCAGTTTTGGCCGATTCTGGCCTATTTCATGGACTATTACTGATTGTTTTGGTGTCCCGGACTGATTTCCACGATTGACGAACCCCGGGGTGCGTTTACGTGTCGATCATAAACACTCGCAGTTTTGGCCGATTATGGCCAGTTTCATGGACAATTACTCACTGTTTCGGGGTCCCGGACTTATTTCCACGATTGATGAACCCCGGGGCGCATTTACGTGTCGGTCATAAATACAAATAGTTTTGGCCGATTCTGGCTAGTTTCATGGACTATTACTCACTGTTTTTGGGGCCGCGGAGTGATTTCCACGATTGACGAACCCCGGGGTGCGTTTACGTGTCGGTCATCAACACTCGCAGTTTTGGCCGATTCTGGCCTGTTTCATGGACTATTACTGATTGTTTTGGTGTCCCGGACTGATTCCCACGATTGACGAACCCCGGGGTGCGTTTACGTGTCGGTCATCAACACTCGCAGTTTTGGCCGATTATGGCCAGTTTCATGGACTATTACTCACTGTTTTGGGATCCATGAGTGATTTCCATGACTGACGAATCCCGGGGTGCGTTTACATGTCGGTCATCAACACCCGTAGTTTTGGCCGATTCTGGCTCGTTTCATGGACTATTATTCACTGTTTTTGGGTCCCGGAGTGATTTCCACGATTGACGAACCCCGAGGTGCGTTTACGTGTCCGTCGTCAACACTCACAACTCTGGCCAATTCTGACCCGTTTCGTGGACTATTACTCACCATTTTGGGGTCCCGAAGCGATTTCCATAGTTCTTGAACCCCAAGGTGCAATTACATGTCGGTCATCAACACCCGTAGTTTTGGCCGATTCTGGCCCGTTTCATGAACTATTACTCACTGTTTTGGGGACCCGGACTAATTCCCACGATTGACGAACCCCGGGGTGCGTTTACGTGTCGGTCATCAACACTCGCAGTTTTGGCCGATTCTGGCCTGTTTCATGGACTATTACTGATTGTTTTGGTGTCCCGGACTGATTCCCACGATTGACGAACCCCGGGGTGCGTTTACGTGTCGGTCATCAACACTCGCAGTTTTGGCCGATTATGGCCAGTTTCATGGACTATTACTCACTGTTTTGGGATCCATGAGTGATTTCCATGACTGACGAATCCCGGGGTGCGTTTACGTGTCGGTCATCAACACCCGCAGTTTTGGCCGATTCTGGCTCGTTTCGTGGACTATTATTCACTGTTTTTGGGTCCCGGAGTGATTTCCATGATTGACGAACCCCGAGGTGCGTTTACATGTCCGTCGTCAACACTCACAACTCTGGCCAATTCTGACCCGTTTCGTGGACTATTACTCACCGTTTTGGGGTCCCGGACTTATTTCCACGATTGATGAACCCCGGAGCGCGTTTACGTGTCGGTCATAAATACTCGCAGTTTTGGCCGATTCTGGCCAGTTTCTTGGACTATTACTCACTGTTTTTGGGTCCCGAAGTGATTTCCACGATTGACGAACCCTGGGGTGCGTTTATGTGTTGGTCATAAACACTCGCAGTTATTGCGGATTCTGCCTCATTTCGTGGACTATTATTCACTGTTTTTGGGTCCCGGAGTGATTTCCATAATTGACGAACCCCGAGGTGCATTTACATGTTCGTCGTCAACACTCACAACTTTAGCCAATTCTGACCCGTTTCGTGGACTGTTACTCACCATTTTGGGGTCCCGAAGCGATTTCCATAGTTCTTGAACCCCAAGGTGCAATTACATGTCGGTCATCAACACCCGTAGTTTTGGCCGATTCTGGCCCGTTTCATGAACTATTACTCACTGTTTTGGGGACCCGGACTAATTCCCACGATTGACGAACCCCGGGGTGCGTTTATGTGTCGGTCATAAACACCTGCAGTTTTGGCCGATTCTGGCCCGTTTCATGCACAATTACTCACTGTTTCGGGGTCCCGGACTTATTTCCACGATTGATGAACCCCGGAGCGCATTTACGTGTCGGTCATAAATACAAATAGTTTTGGCCGATTCTGGCTAGTTTCATGGACTATTACTCACTGTTTTGGGGCCGCGGAGTGATTTCCACGATTGACGAACCCCGGGGTGCGTTTACGTGTCGGTCATCAACACTCGCAGTTTTGGCCGATTCTGGCCTGTTTCATGGACTATTACTGATTGTTTTGGTGTCCCGGACTGATTTCCACGATTGACGAACCCCGGGGTGCGTTTACGTGTCGATCATAAACACTCGCAGTTTTGGCCGATTATGGCCAGTTTCATGGACAATTACTCACTGTTTCGGGGTCCCGGACTTATTTCCACGATTGATGAACCCCGGGGCGCATTTACGTGTCGGTCATAAATACAAATAGTTTTGGCCGATTCTGGCTAGTTTCATGGACTATTACTCACTGTTTTTGGGGCCGCGGAGTGATTTCCACGATTGACGAACCCCGGGGTGCGTTTACGTGTCGGTCATCAACACTCGCAGTTTTGGCCGATTCTGGCCTGTTTCATGGACTATTACTGATTGTTTTGGTGTCCCGGACTGATTCCCACGATTGACGAACCCCGGGGTGCGTTTACGTGTCGGTCATCAACACTCGCAGTTTTGGCCGATTATGGCCAGTTTCATGGACTATTACTCACTGTTTTGGGATCCATGAGTGATTTCCATGACTGACGAATCCCGGGGTGCGTTTACATGTCGGTCATCAACACCCGTAGTTTTGGCCGATTCTGGCTCGTTTCATGGACTATTATTCACTGTTTTTGGGTCCCGGAGTGATTTCCACGATTGACGAACCCCGAGGTGCGTTTACGTGTCCGTCGTCAACACTCACAACTCTGGCCAATTCTGACCCGTTTCGTGGACTATTACTCACCATTTTGGGGTCCCGAAGCGATTTCCATAGTTCTTGAACCACAAGGTGCAATTACATGTCGGTCATCAACACCCGTAGTTTTGGCCGATTCTGGCCCGTTTCATGAACTATTACTCACTGTTTTGGGGACCCGGACTAATTCCCACGATTGACGAACCCCGGGGTGCGTTTATGTGTCGGTCATAAACACCTGCAGTTTTGGCCGATTCTGGCCCGTTTCGTGGACAATTACTCACTGTTTCGGGGTCCCGGACTTATTTCCACGATTGATGAACCCCGGAGCGCATTTACGTGTCGGTCATAAATACAAATAGTTTTGGCCGATTCTGGCTAGTTTCATGGACTATTACTCACTGTTTTTGGGGCCGCGGAGTGATTTCCACGATTGACGAACCCCGGGGTGCGTTTACGTGTCGGTCATCAACACTCGCAGTTTTGGCCGATTCTGGCCTGTTTCATGGACTATTACTGATTGTTTTGGTGTCCCGGACTGATTTCCACGATTGACGAACCCCGGGGTGCGTTTACGTGTCGATCATAAACACTCACAGTTTTGGCCGATTATGGCCAGTTTCATGGACAATTACTCACTGTTTCGGGGTCCCGGACTTATTTCCACGATTGATGAACCCCGGGGCGCATTTACGTGTCGGTCATAAATACAAATAGTTTTGGCCGATTCTGGCTAGTTTCATGGACTATTACTCACTGTTTTTGGGGCCGCGGAGTGATTTCCACGATTGACGAACCCCGGGGTGCGTTTACGTGTCGGTCATCAACACTCGCAGTTTTGGCCGATTCTGGCCTGTTTCATGGACTATTACTGATTGTTTTGGTGTCCCGGACTGATTCCCACGATTGACGAACCCCGGGGTGCGTTTACGTGTCGGTCATCAACACTCGCAGTTTTGGCCGATTATGGCCAGTTTCATGGACTATTACTCACTGTTTTGGGATCCATGAGTGATTTCCATGACTGACGAATCCCGGGGTGCGTTTACATGTCGGTCATCAACACCCGTAGTTTTGGCCGATTCTGGCTCGTTTCATGGACTATTATTCACTGTTTTTGGGTCCCGGAGTGATTTCCACGATTGACGAACCCCGAGGTGCGTTTACGTGTCCGTCGTCAACACTCACAACTCTGGCCAATTCTGACCCGTTTCGTGGACTATTACTCACCATTTTGGGGTCCCGAAGCGATTTCCATAGTTCTTGAACCCCAAGGTGCAATTACATGTCGGTCATCAACACCCGTAGTTTTGGCCGATTCTGGCCCGTTTCATGAACTATTACTCACTGTTTTGGGGACCCGGACTAATTCCCACGATTGACGAACCCCGGGGTGCGTTTACGTGTCGGTCATCAACACTCGCAGTTTTGGCCGATTCTGGCCTGTTTCATGGACTATTACTGATTGTTTTGGTGTCCCGGACTGATTCCCACGATTGACGAACCCCGGGGTGCGTTTACGTGTCGATCATAAACACTCGCAGTTTTGGCCGATTATGGCCAGTTTCATGGACAATTACTCACTGTTTCGGGGTCCCGGACTTATTTCCACGATTGATGAACCCCGGGGCGCATTTACGTGTCGGTCATAAATACAAATAGTTTTGGCCGATTCTGGCTAGTTTCATGGACTATTACTCACTGTTTTTGGGGCCGCGGAGTGATTTCCACGATTGACGAACCCCGGGGTGCGTTTACGTGTCGGTCATCAACACTCGCAGTTTTGGCCGATTCTGGCCTGTTTCATGGACTATTACTGATTGTTTTGGTGTCCCGGACTGATTCCCACGATTGACGAACCCCGGGGTGCGTTTACGTGTCGGTCATCAACACTCGCAGTTTTGGCCGATTATGGCCAGTTTCATGGACTATTACTCACTGTTTTGGGATCCATGAGTGATTTCCATGACTGACGAATCCCGGGGTGCGTTTACATGTCGGTCATCAACACCCGTAGTTTTGGCCGATTCTGGCTCGTTTCATGGACTATTATTCACTGTTTTTGGGTCCCGGAGTGATTTCCACGATTGACGAACCCCGAGGTGCGTTTACGTGTCCGTCGTCAACACTCACAACTCTGGCCAATTCTGACCCGTTTCGTGGACTATTACTCACCATTTTGGGGTCCCGAAGCGATTTCCATAGTTCTTGAACCACAAGGTGCAATTACATGTCGGTCATCAACACCCGTAGTTTTGGCCGATTCTGGCCCGTTTCATGAACTATTACTCACTGTTTTGGGGACCCGGACTAATTCCCACGATTGACGAACCCCGGGGTGCGTTTATGTGTCGGTCATAAACACCTGCAGTTTTGGCCGATTCTGGCCCGTTTCGTGGACAATTACTCACTGTTTCGGGGTCCCGGACTTATTTCCACGATTGATGAACCCCGGAGCGCATTTACGTGTCGGTCATAAATACAAATAGTTTTGGCCGATTCTGGCTAGTTTCATGGACTATTACTCACTGTTTTTGGGGCCGCGGAGTGATTTCCACGATTGACGAACCCCGGGGTGCGTTTACGTGTCGGTCATCAACACTCGCAGTTTTGGCCGATTCTGGCCTGTTTCATGGACTATTACTGATTGTTTTGGTGTCCCGGACTGATTTCCACGATTGACGAACCCCGGGGTGCGTTTACGTGTCGATCATAAACACTCACAGTTTTGGCCGATTATGGCCAGTTTCATGGACAATTACTCACTGTTTCGGGGTCCCGGACTTATTTCCACGATTGATGAACCCCGGGGCGCATTTACGTGTCGGTCATAAATACAAATAGTTTTGGCCGATTCTGGCTAGTTTCATGGACTATTACTCACTGTTTTTGGGGCCGCGGAGTGATTTCCACGATTGACGAACCCCGGGGTGCGTTTACGTGTCGGTCATCAACACTCGCAGTTTTGGCCGATTCTGGCCTGTTTCATGGACTATTACTGATTGTTTTGGTGTCCCGGACTGATTCCCACGATTGACGAACCCCGGGGTGCGTTTACGTGTCGGTCATCAACACTCGCAGTTTTGGCCGATTATGGCCAGTTTCATGGACTATTACTCACTGTTTTGGGATCCATGAGTGATTTCCATGACTGACGAATCCCGGGGTGCGTTTACATGTCGGTCATCAACACCCGTAGTTTTGGCCGATTCTGGCTCGTTTCATGGACTATTATTCACTGTTTTTGGGTCCCGGAGTGATTTCCACGATTGACGAACCCCGAGGTGCGTTTACGTGTCCGTCGTCAACACTCACAACTCTGGCCAATTCTGACCCGTTTCGTGGACTATTACTCACCATTTTGGGGTCCCGAAGCGATTTCCATAGTTCTTGAACCCCAAGGTGCAATTACATGTCGGTCATCAACACCCGTAGTTTTGGCCGATTCTGGCCCGTTTCATGAACTATTACTCACTGTTTTGGGGACCCGGACTAATTCCCACGATTGACGAACCCCGGGGTGCGTTTACGTGTCGGTCATCAACACTCGCAGTTTTGGCCGATTCTGGCCTGTTTCATGGACTATTACTGATTGTTTTGGTGTCCCGGACTGATTCCCACGATTGACGAACCCCGGGGTGCGTTTACGTGTCGGTCATCAACACTCGCAGTTTTGGCCGATTATGGCCAGTTTCATGGACTATTACTCACTGTTTTGGGATCCATGAGTGATTTCCATGACTGACGAATCCCGGGGTGCGTTTACGTGTCGGTCATCAACACCCGCAGTTTTGGCCGATTCTGGCTCGTTTCGTGGACTATTATTCACTGTTTTTGGGTCCCGGAGTGATTTCCATGATTGACGAACCCCGAGGTGCGTTTACATGTCCGTCGTCAACACTCACAACTCTGGCCAATTCTGACCCGTTTCGTGGACTATTACTCACCGTTTTGGGGTCCCGGACTTATTTCCACGATTGATGAACCCCGGAGCGCGTTTACGTGTCGGTCATAAATACTCGCAGTTTTGGCCGATTCTGGCCAGTTTCTTGGACTATTACTCACTGTTTTTGGGTCCCGAAGTGATTTCCACGATTGACGAACCCTGGGGTGCGTTTATGTGTTGGTCATAAACACTCGCAGTTATTGCGGATTCTGCCTCATTTCGTGGACTATTATTCACTGTTTTTGGGTCCCGGAGTGATTTCCATAATTGACGAACCCCGAGGTGCATTTACATGTTCGTCGTCAACACTCACAACTTTAGCCAATTCTGACCCGTTTCGTGGACTGTTACTCACCATTTTGGGGTCCCGAAGCGATTTCCATAGTTCTTGAACCCCAAGGTGCAATTACATGTCGGTCATCAACACCCGTAGTTTTGGCCGATTCTGGCCCGTTTCATGAACTATTACTCACTGTTTTGGGGACCCGGACTAATTCCCACGATTGACGAACCCCGGGGTGCGTTTATGTGTCGGTCATAAACACCTGCAGTTTTGGCCGATTCTGGCCCGTTTCATGCACAATTACTCACTGTTTCGGGGTCCCGGACTTATTTCCACGATTGATGAACCCCGGAGCGCATTTACGTGTCGGTCATAAATACAAATAGTTTTGGCCGATTCTGGCTAGTTTCATGGACTATTACTCACTGTTTTGGGGCCGCGGAGTGATTTCCACGATTGACGAACCCCGGGGTGCGTTTACGTGTCGGTCATCAACACTCGCAGTTTTGGCCGATTCTGGCCTGTTTCATGGACTATTACTGATTGTTTTGGTGTCCCGGACTGATTTCCACGATTGACGAACCCCGGGGTGCGTTTACGTGTCGATCATAAACACTCGCAGTTTTGGCCGATTATGGCCAGTTTCATGGACAATTACTCACTGTTTCGGGGTCCCGGACTTATTTCCACGATTGATGAACCCCGGGGCGCATTTACGTGTCGGTCATAAATACAAATAGTTTTGGCCGATTCTGGCTAGTTTCATGGACTATTACTCACTGTTTTTGGGGCCGCGGAGTGATTTCCACGATTGACGAACCCCGGGGTGCGTTTACGTGTCGGTCATCAACACTCGCAGTTTTGGCTGATTCTGGCCTATTTCATGGACTATTACTGATTGTTTTGGTGTCCCGGACTGATTTCCACGATTGACGAACCCCGGGGTGCGTTTACGTGTCGATCATAAACACTCGCAGTTTTGGCCGATTATGGCCAGTTTCATGGACAATTACTCACTATTTCGGGGTCCCGGACTTATTTCCACGATTGATGAACCCCGGGGCGCATTTACGTGTCGGTCATAAATACAAATAGTTTTGGCCGATTCTGGCTAGTTTCATGGACTATTACTCACTGTTTTTGGGGCCGCGGAGTGATTTCCACGATTGACGAACCCCGGGGTGCGTTTACGTGTCGGTCATCAACACTCGCAGTTTTGGCCGATTCTGGCCTGTTTCATGGACTATTACTGATTGTTTTGGTGTCCCGGACTGATTCCCACGATTGACGAACCCCGGGGTGCGTTTACGTGTCGGTCATCAACACTCGCAGTTTTGGCCGATTATGGCCAGTTTCATGGACTATTACTCACTGTTTTGGGATCCATGAGTGATTTCCATGACTGACGAATCCCGGGGTGCGTTTACATGTCGGTCATCAACACCCGTAGTTTTGGCCGATTCTGGCTCGTTTCATGGACTATTATTCACTGTTTTTGGGTCCCGGAGTGATTTCCACGATTGACGAACCCCGAGGTGCGTTTACGTGTCCGTCGTCAACACTCACAACTCTGGCCAATTCTGACCCGTTTCGTGGACTATTACTCACCATTTTGGGGTCCCGAAGCGATTTCCATAGTTCTTGAACCCCAAGGTGCAATTACATGTCGGTCATCAACACCCGTAGTTTTGGCCGATTCTGGCCCGTTTCATGAACTATTACTCACTGTTTTGGGGACCCGGACTAATTCCCACGATTGACGAACCCCGGGGTGCGTTTACGTGTCGGTCATCAACACTCGCAGTTTTGGCCGATTCTGGCCTGTTTCATGGACTATTACTGATTGTTTTGGTGTCCCGGACTGATTCCCACGATTGACGAACCCCGGGGTGCGTTTACGTGTCGGTCATCAACACTCGCAGTTTTGGCCGATTATGGCCAGTTTCATGGACTATTACTCACTGTTTTGGGATCCATGAGTGATTTCCATGACTGACGAATCCCGGGGTGCGTTTACGTGTCGGTCATCAACACCCGCAGTTTTGGCCGATTCTGGCTCGTTTCGTGGACTATTATTCACTGTTTTTGGGTCCCGGAGTGATTTCCATGATTGACGAACCCCGAGGTGCGTTTACATGTCCGTCGTCAACACTCACAACTCTGGCCAATTCTGACCCGTTTCGTGGACTATTACTCACCGTTTTGGGGTCCCGGACTTATTTCCACGATTGATGAACCCCGGAGCGCGTTTACGTGTCGGTCATAAATACTCGCAGTTTTGGCCGATTCTGGCCAGTTTCTTGGACTATTACTCACTGTTTTTGGGTCCCGAAGTGATTTCCACGATTGACGAACCCTGGGGTGCGTTTATGTGTTGGTCATAAACACTCGCAGTTATTGCGGATTCTGCCTCATTTCGTGGACTATTATTCACTGTTTTTGGGTCCCGGAGTGATTTCCATAATTGACGAACCCCGAGGTGCATTTACATGTTCGTCGTCAACACTCACAACTTTAGCCAATTCTGACCCGTTTCGTGGACTGTTACTCACCATTTTGGGGTCCCGAAGCGATTTCCATAGTTCTTGAACCCCAAGGTGCAATTACATGTCGGTCATCAACACCCGTAGTTTTGGCCGATTCTGGCCCGTTTCATGAACTATTACTCACTGTTTTGGGGACCCGGACTAATTCCCACGATTGACGAACCCCGGGGTGCGTTTATGTGTCGGTCATAAACACCTGCAGTTTTGGCCGATTCTGGCCCGTTTCATGCACAATTACTCACTGTTTCGGGGTCCCGGACTTATTTCCACGATTGATGAACCCCGGAGCGCATTTACGTGTCGGTCATAAATACAAATAGTTTTGGCCGATTCTGGCTAGTTTCATGGACTATTACTCACTGTTTTGGGGCCGCGGAGTGATTTCCACGATTGACGAACCCCGGGGTGCGTTTACGTGTCGGTCATCAACACTCGCAGTTTTGGCCGATTCTGGCCTGTTTCATGGACTATTACTGATTGTTTTGGTGTCCCGGACTGATTTCCACGATTGACGAACCCCGGGGTGCGTTTACGTGTCGATCATAAACACTCGCAGTTTTGGCCGATTATGGCCAGTTTCATGGACAATTACTCACTGTTTCGGGGTCCCGGACTTATTTCCACGATTGATGAACCCCGGGGCGCATTTACGTGTCGGTCATAAATACAAATAGTTTTGGCCGATTCTGGCTAGTTTCATGGACTATTACTCACTGTTTTTGGGGCCGCGGAGTGATTTCCACGATTGACGAACCCCGGGGTGCGTTTACGTGTCGGTCATCAACACTCGCAGTTTTGGCCGATTCTGGCCTGTTTCATGGACTATTACTGATTGTTTTGGTGTCCCGGACTGATTCCCACGATTGACGAACCCCGGGGTGCGTTTACGTGTCGGTCATCAACACTCGCAGTTTTGGCCGATTATGGCCAGTTTCATGGACTATTACTCACTGTTTTGGGATCCATGAGTGATTTCCATGACTGACGAATCCCGGGGTGCATTTACATGTCGGTCATCAACACCCGTAGTTTTGGCCGATTCTGGCTCGTTTCATGGACTATTATTCACTGTTTTTGGGTCCCGGAGTGATTTCCACGATTGACGAACCCCGAGGTGCGTTTACGTGTCCGTCGTCAACACTCACAACTCTGGCCAATTCTGACCCGTTTCGTGGACTATTACTCACCATTTTGGGGTCCCGAAGCGATTTCCATAGTTCTTGAACCCCAAGGTGCAATTACATGTCGGTCATCAACACCCGTAGTTTTGGCCGATTCTGGCCCGTTTCATGAACTATTACTCACTGTTTTGGCGACCCGGACTAATTCCCACGATTGACGAACCCCGGGGTGCGTTTATGTGTCGGTCATAAACACCTGCAGTTTTGGCCGATTCTGGCCCGTTTCGTGGACAATTACTCACTGTTTCGGGGTCCCGGACTTATTTCCACGATTGATGAACCCCGGAGCGCATTTACGTGTCGGTCATAAATACAAATAGTTTTGGCCGATTCTGGCTAGTTTCATGGACTATTACTCACTGTTTTTGGGGCCGCGGAGTGATTTCCACGATTGACGAACCCCGGGGTGCGTTTACGTGTCGGTCATCAACACTCGCAGTTTTGGCCGATTCTGGCCTGTTTCATGGACTATTACTGATTGTTTTGGTGTCCCGGACTGATTTCCACGATTGACGAACCCCGGGGTGCGTTTACGTGTCGATCATAAACACTCGCAGTTTTGGCCGATTATGGCCAGTTTCATGGACAATTACTCACTGTTTCGGGGTCCCGGACTTATTTCCACGATTGATGAACCCCGGGGCGCATTTACGTGTCGGTCATAAATACAAATAGTTTTGGCCGATTCTGGCTAGTTTCATGGACTATTACTCACTGTTTTTGGGGCCGCGGAGTGATTTCCACGATTGACGAACCCCGGGGTGCGTTTACGTGTCGGTCATCAACACTCGCAGTTTTGGCCGATTCTGGCCTGTTTCATGGACTATTACTGATTGTTTTGGTGTCCCGGACTGATTCCCACGATTGACGAACCCCGGGGTGCGTTTACGTGTCGGTCATCAACACTCGCAGTTTTGGCCGATTATGGCCAGTTTCATGGACTATTACTCACTGTTTTGGGATCCATGAGTGATTTCCATGACTGACGAATCCCGGGGTGCATTTACATGTCGGTCATCAACACCCGTAGTTTTGGCCGATTCTGGCTCGTTTCATGGACTATTATTCACTGTTTTTGGGTCCCGGAGTGATTTCCACGATTGACGAACCCCGAGGTGCGTTTACGTGTCCGTCGTCAACACTCACAACTCTGGCCAATTCTGACCCGTTTCGTGGACTATTACTCACCATTTTGGGGTCCCGAAGCGATTTCCATAGTTCTTGAACCCCAAGGTGCAATTACATGTCGGTCATCAACACCCGTAGTTTTGGCCGATTCTGGCCCGTTTCATGAACTATTACTCACTGTTTTGGCGACCCGGACTAATTCCCACGATTGACGAACCCCGGGGTGCGTTTATGTGTCGGTCATAAACACCTGCAGTTTTGGCCGATTCTGGCCCGTTTCGTGGACAATTACTCACTGTTTCGGGGTCCCGGACTTATTTCCACGATTGATGAACCCCGGAGCGCATTTACGTGTCGGTCATAAATACAAATAGTTTTGGCCGATTCTGGCTAGTTTCATGGACTATTACTCACTGTTTTTGGGGCCGCGGAGTGATTTCCACGATTGACGAACCCCGGGGTGCGTTTACGTGTCGGTCATCAACACTCGCAGTTTTGGCCGATTCTGGCCTGTTTCATGGACTATTACTGATTGTTTTGGTGTCCCGGACTGATTTCCACGATTGACGAACCCCGGGGTGCGTTTACGTGTCGATCATAAACACTCGCAGTTTTGGCCGATTATGGCCAGTTTCATGGACAATTACTCACTGTTTCGGGGTCCCGGACTTATTTCCACGATTGATGAACCCCGGGGCGCATTTACGTGTCGGTCATAAATACAAATAGTTTTGGCCGATTCTGGCTAGTTTCATGGACTATTACTCATTGTTTTTGGGGCCGCGGAGTGATTTCCACGATTGACGAACCCCGGGGTGCGTTTACATGTCGGTCATCAACACTCGCAGTTTTGGCCGATTCTGGCCTGTTTCATGGACTATTACTGATTGTTTTGGTGTCCCGGACTGATTCCCACGATTGACGAACCCCGGGGTGCGTTTACGTGTCGGTCATCAACACTCGCAGTTTTGGCCGATTATGGCCAGTTTCATGGACTATTACTCACTGTTTTGGGATCCATGAGTGATTTCCATGACTGACGAATCCCGGGGTGCGTTTACATGTCGGTCATCAACACCCGTAGTTTTGGCCGATTCTGGCTCGTTTCATGGACTATTATTCACTGTTTTTGGGTCCCGGAGTGATTTCCACGATTGACGAACCCCGAGGTGCGTTTACGTGTCCGTCGTCAACACTCACAACTCTGGCCAATTCTGACCCGTTTCGTGGACTATTACTCACCATTTTGGGGTCCCGAAGCGATTTCCATAGTTCTTGAACCCCAAGGTGCAATTACATGTCGGTCATCAACACCCGTAGTTTTGGCCGATTCTGGCCCGTTTCATGAACTATTACTCACTGTTTTGGGGACCCGGACTAATTCCCACGATTGACGAACCCCGGGGTGCGTTTATGTGTCGGTCATAAACACCTGCAGTTTTGGCCGATTCTGGCCCGTTTCGTGGACAATTACTCACTGTTTCGGGGTCCCGGACTTATTTCCACGATTGATGAACCCCGGAGCGCATTTACGTGTCGGTCATAAATACAAATAGTTTTGGCCGATTCTGGCTAGTTTCATGGACTATTACTCACTGTTTTTGGGGCCGCGGAGTGATTTCCACGATTGACGAACCCCGGGGTGCGTTTACGTGTCGGTCATCAACACTCGCAGTTTTGGCCGATTCTGGCCTGTTTCATGGACTATTACTGATTGTTTTGGTGTCCCGGACTGATTTCCACGATTGACGAACCCCGGGGTGCGTTTACGTGTCGATCATAAACACTCACAGTTTTGGCCGATTATGGCCAGTTTCATGGACAATTACTCACTGTTTCGGGGTCCCGGACTTATTTCCACGATTGATGAACCCCGGGGCGCATTTACGTGTCGGTCATAAATACAAATAGTTTTGGCCGATTCTGGCTAGTTTCATGGACTATTACTCACTGTTTTTGGGGCCGCGGAGTGATTTCCACGATTGACGAACCCCGGGGTGCGTTTACGTGTCGGTCATCAACACTCGCAGTTTTGGCTGATTCTGGCCTGTTTCATGGACTATTACTGATTGTTTTGGTGTCCCGGACTGATTCCCACGATTGACGAACCCCGGGGTGCGTTTACGTGTCGGTCATCAACACTCGCAGTTTTGGCCGATTATGGCCAGTTTCATGGACTATTACTCACTGTTTTGGGATCCATGAGTGATTTCCATGACTGACGAATCCCGGGGTGCGTTTACATGTCGGTCATCAACACCCGTAGTTTTGGCCGATTCTGGCTCGTTTCATGGACTATTATTCACTGTTTTTGGGTCCCGGAGTGATTTCCACGATTGACGAACCCCGAGGTGCGTTTACGTGTCCGTCGTCAACACTCACAACTCTGGCCAATTCTGACCCGTTTCGTGGACTATTACTCACCATTTTGGGGTCCCGAAGCGATTTCCATAGTTCTTGAACCCCAAGGTGCAATTACATGTCGGTCATCAACACCCGTAGTTTTGGCCGATTCTGGCCCGTTTCATGAACTATTACTCACTGTTTTGGGGACCCGGACTAATTCCCACGATTGACGAACCCCGGGGTGCGTTTATGTGTCGGTCATAAACACCTGCAGTTTTGGCCGATTCTGGCCCGTTTCGTGGACAATTACTCACTGTTTCGGGGTCCCGGACTTATTTCCACGATTGATGAACCCCGGAGCGCATTTACGTGTCGGTCATAAATACAAATAGTTTTGGCCGATTCTGGCTAGTTTCATGGACTATTACTCACTGTTTTTGGGGCCGCGGAGTGATTTCCACGATTGACGAACCCCGGGGTGCGTTTACGTGTCGGTCATCAACACTCGCAGTTTTGGCCGATTCTGGCCTGTTTCATGGACTATTACTGATTGTTTTGGTGTCCCGGACTGATTTCCACGATTGACGAACCCCGGGGTGCGTTTACGTGTCGATCATAAACACTCACAGTTTTGGCCGATTATGGCCAGTTTCATGGACAATTACTCACTGTTTCGGGGTCCCGGACTTATTTCCACGATTGATGAACCCCGGGGCGCATTTACGTGTCGGTCATAAATACAAATAGTTTTGGCCGATTCTGGCTAGTTTCATGGACTATTACTCACTGTTTTTGGGGCCGCGGAGTGATTTCCACGATTGACGAACCCCGGGGTGCGTTTACATGTCGGTCATCAACACTCGCAGTTTTGGCCGATTCTGGCCTGTTTCATGGACTATTACTGATTGTTTTGGTGTCCCGGACTGATTCCCACGATTGACGAACCCCGGGGTGCGTTTACGTGTCGGTCATCAACACTCGCAGTTTTGGCCGATTATGGCCAGTTTCATGGACTATTACTCACTGTTTTGGGATCCATGAGTGATTTCCATGACTGACGAATCCCGGGGTGCGTTTACATGTCGGTCATCAACACCCGTAGTTTTGGCCGATTCTGGCTCGTTTCATGGACTATTATTCACTGTTTTTGGGTCCCGGAGTGATTTCCACGATTGACGAACCCCGAGGTGCGTTTACGTGTCCGTCGTCAACACTCACAACTCTGGCCAATTCTGACCCGTTTCGTGGACTATTACTCACCATTTTGGGGTCCCGAAGCGATTTCCATAGTTCTTGAACCCCAAGGTGCAATTACATGTCGGTCATCAACACCCGTAGTTTTGGCCGATTCTGGCCCGTTTCATGAACTATTACTCACTGTTTTGGGGACCCGGACTAATTCCCACGATTGACGAACCCCGGGGTGCGTTTATGTGTCGGTCATAAACACCTGCAGTTTTGGCCGATTCTGGCCCGTTTCGTGGACAATTACTCACTGTTTCGGGGTCCCGGACTTATTTCCACGATTGATGAACCCCGGAGCGCATTTACGTGTCGGTCATAAATACAAATAGTTTTGGCCGATTCTGGCTAGTTTCATGGACTATTACTCACTGTTTTTGGGGCCGCGGAGTGATTTCCACGATTGACGAACCCCGGGGTGCGTTTACGTGTCGGTCATCAACACTCGCAGTTTTGGCCGATTCTGGCCTGTTTCATGGACTATTACTGATTGTTTTGGTGTCCCGGACTGATTCCCACGATTGACGAACCCCGGGGTGCGTTTACGTGTCGGTCATCAACACTCGCAGTTTTGGCCGATTATGGCCAGTTTCATGGACTATTACTCACTGTTTTGGGATCCATGAGTGATTTCCATGACTGACGAATCCCGGGGTGCGTTTACATGTCGGTCATCAACACCCGTAGTTTTGGCCGATTCTGGCTCGTTTCATGGACTATTATTCACTGTTTTTGGGTCCCGGAGTGATTTCCACGATTGACGAACCCCGAGGTGCGTTTACGTGTCCGTCGTCAACACTCACAACTCTGGCCAATTCTGACCCGTTTCGTGGACTATTACTCACCATTTTGGGGTCCCGAAGCGATTTCCATAGTTCTTGAACCCCAAGGTGCAATTACATGTCAGTCATCAACACCCGTAGTTTTGGCCGATTCTGGCCCGTTTCATGAACTATTACTCACTGGTTTGGGGACCCGGACTAATTCCCACGATTGACGAACCCCAGGGTGCGTTTACGTGTCGGTCATCAACACTCGCAGTTTTGGCCGATTCTGGCCTGTTTCATGGACTATTACTGATTGTTTTGGTGTCCCGGACTGATTTCCACGATTGACGAACCCCGGGGTGCGTTTACGTGTCGATCATAAACACTCGCAGTTTTGGCCGATTATGGCCAGTTTCATGGACAATTACTCACTGTTTCGGGGTCCCGGACTTATTTCCACGATTGATGAACCCCGGGGCGCATTTACGTGTCGGTCATAAATACAAATAGTTTTGGCCGATTCTGGCTAGTTTCATGGACTATTACTCACTGTTTTTGGGGCCGCGGAGTGATTTCCACGATTGACGAACCCCGGGGTGCGTTTACGTGTCGGTCATCAACACTCGCAGTTTTGGCCGATTCTGGCCTGTTTCATGGACTATTACTGATTGTTTTGGTGTCCCGGACTGATTCCCACGATTGACGAACCCCGGGGTGCGTTTACGTGTCGGTCATCAACACTCGCAGTTTTGGCCGATTATGGCCAGTTTCATGGACTATTACTCACTGTTTTGGGATCCATGAGTGATTTCCATGACTGACGAATCCCGGGGTGCGTTTACATGTCGGTCATCAACACCCGTAGTTTTGGCCGATTCTGGCTCGTTTCATGGACTATTATTCACTGTTTTTGGGTCCCGGAGTGATTTCCACGATTGACGAACCCCGAGGTGCGTTTACGTGTCCGTCGTCAACACTCACAACTCTGGCCAATTCTGACCCGTTTCGTGGACTATTACTCACCATTTTGGGGTCCCGAAGCGATTTCCATAGTTCTTGAACCCCAAGGTGCAATTACATGTCGGTCATCAACACCCGTAGTTTTGGCCGATTCTGGCCCGTTTCATGAACTATTACTCACTGTTTTGGGGACCCGGACTAATTCCCACGATTGACGAACCCCGGGGTGCGTTTATGTGTCGGTCATAAACACCTGCAGTTTTGGCCGATTCTGGCCCGTTTCGTGGACAATTACTCACTGTTTCGGGGTCCCGGACTTATTTCCACGATTGATGAACCCCGGAGCGCATTTACGTGTCGGTCATAAATACAAATAGTTTTGGCCGATTCTGGCTAGTTTCATGGACTATTACTCACTGTTTTTGGGGCCGCGGAGTGATTTCCACGATTGACGAACCCCGGGGTGCGTTTACGTGTCGGTCATCAACACTCGCAGTTTTGGCCGATTCTGGCCTGTTTCATGGACTATTACTGATTGTTTTGGTGTCCCGGACTGATTCCCACGATTGACGAACCCCGGGGTGCGTTTACGTGTCGGTCATCAACACTCGCAGTTTTGGCCGATTATGGCCAGTTTCATGGACTATTACTCACTGTTTTGGGATCCATGAGTGATTTCCATGACTGACGAATCCCGGGGTGCGTTTACATGTCGGTCATCAACACCCGTAGTTTTGGCCGATTCTGGCTCGTTTCATGGACTATTATTCACTGTTTTTGGGTCCCGGAGTGATTTCCACGATTGACGAACCCCGAGGTGCGTTTACGTGTCCGTCGTCAACACTCACAACTCTGGCCAATTCTGACCCGTTTCGTGGACTATTACTCACCATTTTGGGGTCCCGAAGCGATTTCCATAGTTCTTGAACCCCAAGGTGCAATTACATGTCAGTCATCAACACCCGTAGTTTTGGCCGATTCTGGCCCGTTTCATGAACTATTACTCACTGGTTTGGGGACCCGGACTAATTCCCACGATTGACGAACCCCGGGGTGCGTTTACGTGTCGGTCATCAACACTCGCAGTTTTGGCCGATTCTGGCCTGTTTCATGGACTATTACTGATTGTTTTGGTGTCCCGGACTGATTTCCACGATTGACGAACCCCGGGGTGCGTTTACGTGTCGATCATAAACACTCGCAGTTTTGGCCGATTATGGCCAGTTTCATGGACAATTACTCACTGTTTCGGGGTCCCGGACTTATTTCCACGATTGATGAACCCCGGGGCGCATTTACGTGTCGGTCATAAATACAAATAGTTTTGGCCGATTCTGGCTAGTTTCATGGACTATTACTCACTGTTTTTGGGGCCGCGGAGTGATTTCCACGATTGACGAACCCCGGGGTGCGTTTACGTGTCGGTCATCAACACTCGCAGTTTTGGCCGATTCTGGCCTGTTTCATGGACTATTACTGATTGTTTTGGTGTCCCGGACTGATTCCCACGATTGACGAACCCCGGGGTGCGTTTACGTGTCGGTCATCAACACTCGCAGTTTTGGCCGATTCTGGCCTGTTTCATGGACTATTACTGATTGTTTTGGTGTCCCGGACTGATTCCCACGATTGACGAACCCCGGGGTGCGTTTACGTGTCGGTCATCAACACTCGCAGTTTTGGCCGATTATGGCCAGTTTCATGGACTATTACTCACTGTTTTGGGATCCATGAGTGATTTCCATGACTGACGAATCCCGGGGTGCGTTTACATGTCGGTCATCAACACCCGTAGTTTTGGCCGATTCTGGCTCGTTTCATGGACTATTATTCACTGTTTTTGGGTCCCGGAGTGATTTCCACGATTGACGAACCCCGAGGTGCGTTTACGTGTCCGTCGTCAACACTCACAACTCTGGCCAATTCTGACCCGTTTCGTGGACTATTACTCACCATTTTGGGGTCCCGAAGCGATTTCCATAGTTCTTGAACCCCAAGGTGCAATTACATGTCGGTCATCAACACCCGTAGTTTTGGCCGATTCTGGCCCGTTTCATGAACTATTACTCACTGGTTTGGGGACCCGGACTAATTCCCACGATTGACGAACCCCGGGGTGCGTTTACGTGTCGGTCATCAACACTCGCAGTTTTGGCCGATTCTGGCCTGTTTCATGGACTATTACTGATTGTTTTGGTGTCCCGGACTGATTTCCACGATTGACGAACCCCGGGGTGCGTTTACGTGTCGATCATAAACACTCGCAGTTTTGGCCGATTATGGCCAGTTTCATGGACAATTACTCACTGTTTCGGGGTCCCGGACTTATTTCCACGATTGATGAACCCCGGGGCGCATTTACGTGTCGGTCATAAATACAAATAGTTTTGGCCGATTCTGGCTAGTTTCATGGACTATTACTCACTGTTTTTGGGGCCGCGGAGTGATTTCCACGATTGACGAACCCCGGGGTGCGTTTACGTGTCGGTCATCAACACTCGCAGTTTTGGCCGATTCTGGCCTGTTTCATGGACTATTACTGATTGTTTTGGTGTCCCGGACTGATTCCCACGATTGACGAACCCCGGGGTGCGTTTACGTGTCGGTCATCAACACTCGCAGTTTTGGCCGATTCTGGCCTGTTTCATGGACTATTACTGATTGTTTTGGTGTCCCGGACTGATTCCCACGATTGACGAACCCCGGGGTGCGTTTACGTGTCGGTCATCAACACTCGCAGTTTTGGCCGATTATGGCCAGTTTCATGGACTATTACTCACTGTTTTGGGATCCATGAGTGATTTCCATGACTGACGAATCCCGGGGTGCGTTTACATGTCGGTCATCAACACCCGTAGTTTTGGCCGATTCTGGCTCGTTTCATGGACTATTATTCACTGTTTTTGGGTCCCGGAGTGATTTCCACGATTGACGAACCCCGAGGTGCGTTTACGTGTCCGTCGTCAACACTCACAACTCTGGCCAATTCTGACCCGTTTCGTGGACTATTACTCACCATTTTGGGGTCCCGAAGCGATTTCCATAGTTCTTGAACCCCAAGGTGCAATTACATGTCGGTCATCAACACCCGTAGTTTTGGCCGATTCTGGCCCGTTTCATGAACTATTACTCACTGTTTTGGGGACCCGGACTAATTCCCACGATTGACGAACCCCGGGGTGCGTTTATGTGTCGGTCATAAACACCTGCAGTTTTGGCCGATTCTGGCCCGTTTCATGAACTATTACTCACTGTTTTGGGGACCCGGACTAATTCCCACGATTGACGAACCCCGGGGTGCGTTTATGTGTCGGTCATAAACACCTGCAGTTTTGGCCGATTCTGGCCCGTTTCGTGGACAATTACTCACTGTTTCGGGGTCCCGGACTTATTTCCACGATTGATGAACCCCGGAGCGCATTTACGTGTCGGTCATAAATACAAATAGTTTTGGCCGATTCTGGCTAGTTTCATGGACTATTACTCACTGTTTTTGGGGCCGCGGAGTGATTTCCACGATTGACGAACCCCGGGGTGCGTTTACGTGTCGGTCATCAACACTCGCAGTTTTGGCCGATTCTGGCCTGTTTCATGGACTATTACTGATTGTTTTGGTGTCCCGGACTGATTCCCACGATTGACGAACCCCGGGGTGCGTTTACGTGTCGGTCATCAACACTCGCAGTTTTGGCCGATTATGGCCAGTTTCATGGACTATTACTCACTGTTTTGGGATCCATGAGTGATTTCCATGACTGACGAATCCCGGGGTGCGTTTACATGTCGGTCATCAACACCCGTAGTTTTGGCCGATTCTGGCTCGTTTCATGGACTATTATTCACTGTTTTTGGGTCCCGGAGTGATTTCCACGATTGACGAACCCCGAGGTGCGTTTACGTGTCCGTCGTCAACACTCACAACTCTGGCCAATTCTGACCCGTTTCGTGGACTATTACTCACCATTTTGGGGTCCCGAAGCGATTTCCATAGTTCTTGAACCCCAAGGTGCAATTACATGTCAGTCATCAACACCCGTAGTTTTGGCCGATTCTGGCCCGTTTCATGAACTATTACTCACTGGTTTGGGGACCCGGACTAATTCCCACGATTGACGAACCCCGGGGTGCGTTTACGTGTCGGTCATCAACACTCGCAGTTTTGGCCGATTCTGGCCTGTTTCATGGACTATTACTGATTGTTTTGGTGTCCCGGACTGATTTCCACGATTGACGAACCCCGGGGTGCGTTTACGTGTCGATCATAAACACTCGCAGTTTTGGCCGATTATGGCCAGTTTCATGGACAATTACTCACTGTTTCGGGGTCCCGGACTTATTTCCACGATTGATGAACCCCGGGGCGCATTTACGTGTCGGTCATAAATACAAATAGTTTTGGCCGATTCTGGCTAGTTTCATGGACTATTACTCACTGTTTTTGGGGCCGCGGAGTGATTTCCACGATTGACGAACCCCGGGGTGCGTTTACGTGTCGGTCATCAACACTCGCAGTTTTGGCCGATTCTGGCCTGTTTCATGGACTATTACTGATTGTTTTGGTGTCCCGGACTGATTCCCACGATTGACGAACCCCGGGGTGCGTTTACGTGTCGGTCATCAACACTCGCAGTTTTGGCCGATTCTGGCCTGTTTCATGGACTATTACTGATTGTTTTGGTGTCCCGGACTGATTCCCACGATTGACGAACCCCGGGGTGCGTTTACGTGTCGGTCATCAACACTCGCAGTTTTGGCCGATTATGGCCAGTTTCATGGACTATTACTCACTGTTTTGGGATCCATGAGTGATTTCCATGACTGACGAATCCCGGGGTGCGTTTACATGTCGGTCATCAACACCCGTAGTTTTGGCCGATTCTGGCTCGTTTCATGGACTATTATTCACTGTTTTTGGGTCCCGGAGTGATTTCCACGATTGACGAACCCCGAGGTGCGTTTACGTGTCCGTCGTCAACACTCACAACTCTGGCCAATTCTGACCCGTTTCGTGGACTATTACTCACCATTTTGGGGTCCCGAAGCGATTTCCATAGTTCTTGAACCCCAAGGTGCAATTACATGTCGGTCATCAACACCCGTAGTTTTGGCCGATTCTGGCCCGTTTCATGAACTATTACTCACTGTTTTGGGGACCCGGACTAATTCCCACGATTGACGAACCCCGGGGTGCGTTTATGTGTCGGTCATAAACACCTGCAGTTTTGGCCGATTCTGGCCCGTTTCATGAACTATTACTCACTGTTTTGGGGACCCGGACTAATTCCCACGATTGACGAACCCCGGGGTGCGTTTATGTGTCGGTCATAAACACCTGCAGTTTTGGCCGATTCTGGCCCGTTTCGTGGACAATTACTCACTGTTTCGGGGTCCCGGACTTATTTCCACGATTGATGAACCCCGGAGCGCATTTACGTGTCGGTCATAAATACAAATAGTTTTGGCCGATTCTGGCTAGTTTCATGGACTATTACTCACTGTTTTTGGGGCCGCGGAGTGATTTCCACGATTGACGAACCCCGGGGTGCGTTTACGTGTCGGTCATCAACACTCGCAGTTTTGGCCGATTCTGGCCTGTTTCATGGACTATTACTGATTGTTTTGGTGTCCCGGACTGATTCCCACGATTGACGAACCCCGGGGTGCGTTTACGTGTCGGTCATCAACACTCGCAGTTTTGGCCGATTATGGCCAGTTTCATGGACTATTACTCACTGTTTTGGGATCCATGAGTGATTTCCATGACTGACGAATCCCGGGGTGCGTTTACATGTCGGTCATCAACACCCGTAGTTTTGGCCGATTCTGGCTCGTTTCATGGACTATTATTCACTGTTTTTGGGTCCCGGAGTGATTTCCACGATTGACGAACCCCGAGGTGCGTTTACGTGTCCGTCGTCAACACTCACAACTCTGGCCAATTCTGACCCGTTTCGTGGACTATTACTCACCATTTTGGGGTCCCGAAGCGATTTCCATAGTTCTTGAACCCCAAGGTGCAATTACATGTCAGTCATCAACACCCGTAGTTTTGGCCGATTCTGGCCCGTTTCATGAACTATTACTCACTGGTTTGGGGACCCGGACTAATTCCCACGATTGACGAACCCCGGGGTGCGTTTACGTGTCGGTCATCAACACTCGCAGTTTTGGCCGATTCTGGCCTGTTTCATGGACTATTACTGATTGTTTTGGTGTCCCGGACTGATTTCCACGATTGACGAACCCCGGGGTGCGTTTACGTGTCGATCATAAACACTCGCAGTTTTGGCCGATTATGGCCAGTTTCATGGACAATTACTCACTGTTTCGGGGTCCCGGACTTATTTCCACGATTGATGAACCCCGGGGCGCATTTACGTGTCGGTCATAAATACAAATAGTTTTGGCCGATTCTGGCTAGTTTCATGGACTATTACTCACTGTTTTTGGGGCCGCGGAGTGATTTCCACGATTGACGAACCCCGGGGTGCGTTTACGTGTCGGTCATCAACACTCGCAGTTTTGGCCGATTCTGGCCTGTTTCATGGACTATTACTGATTGTTTTGGTGTCCCGGACTGATTCCCACGATTGACGAACCCCGGGGTGCGTTTACGTGTCGGTCATCAACACTCGCAGTTTTGGCCGATTCTGGCCTGTTTCATGGACTATTACTGATTGTTTTGGTGTCCCGGACTGATTCCCACGATTGACGAACCCCGGGGTGCGTTTACGTGTCGGTCATCAACACTCGCAGTTTTGGCCGATTCTGGCCTGTTTCATGGACTATTACTGATTGTTTTGGTGTCCCGGACTGATTCCCACGATTGACGAACCCCGGGGTGCGTTTACGTGTCGGTCATCAACACTCGCAGTTTTGGCCGATTATGGCCAGTTTCATGGACTATTACTCACTGTTTTGGGATCCATGAGTGATTTCCATGACTGACGAATCCCGGGGTGCGTTTACATGTCGGTCATCAACACCCGTAGTTTTGGCCGATTCTGGCTCGTTTCATGGACTATTATTCACTGTTTTTGGGTCCCGGAGTGATTTCCACGATTGACGAACCCCGAGGTGCGTTTACGTGTCCGTCGTCAACACTCACAACTCTGGCCAATTCTGACCCGTTTCGTGGACTATTACTCACCATTTTGGGGTCCCGAAGCGATTTCCATAGTTCTTGAACCCCAAGGTGCAATTACATGTCGGTCATCAACACCCGTAGTTTTGGCCGATTCTGGCCCGTTTCATGAACTATTACTCACTGTTTTGGGGACCCGGACTAATTCCCACGATTGACGAACCCCGGGGTGCGTTTATGTGTCGGTCATAAACACCTGCAGTTTTGGCCGATTCTGGCCCGTTTCATGAACTATTACTCACTGTTTTGGGGACCCGGACTAATTCCCACGATTGACGAACCCCGGGGTGCGTTTATGTGTCGGTCATAAACACCTGCAGTTTTGGCCGATTCTGGCCCGTTTCGTGGACAATTACTCACTGTTTCGGGGTCCCGGACTTATTTCCACGATTGATGAACCCCGGAGCGCATTTACGTGTCGGTCATAAATACAAATAGTTTTGGCCGATTCTGGCTAGTTTCATGGACTATTACTCACTGTTTTTGGGGCCGCGGAGTGATTTCCACGATTGACGAACCCCGGGGTGCGTTTACGTGTCGGTCATCAACACTCGCAGTTTTGGCCGATTCTGGCCTGTTTCATGGACTATTACTGATTGTTTTGGTGTCCCGGACTGATTCCCACGATTGACGAACCCCGGGGTGCGTTTACGTGTCGGTCATCAACACTCGCAGTTTTGGCCGATTATGGCCAGTTTCATGGACTATTACTCACTGTTTTGGGATCCATGAGTGATTTCCATGACTGACGAATCCCGGGGTGCGTTTACATGTCGGTCATCAACACCCGTAGTTTTGGCCGATTCTGGCTCGTTTCATGGACTATTATTCACTGTTTTTGGGTCCCGGAGTGATTTCCACGATTGACGAACCCCGAGGTGCGTTTACGTGTCCGTCGTCAACACTCACAACTCTGGCCAATTCTGACCCGTTTCGTGGACTATTACTCACCATTTTGGGGTCCCGAAGCGATTTCCATAGTTCTTGAACCCCAAGGTGCAATTACATGTCAGTCATCAACACCCGTAGTTTTGGCCGATTCTGGCCCGTTTCATGAACTATTACTCACTGGTTTGGGGACCCGGACTAATTCCCACGATTGACGAACCCCGGGGTGCGTTTACGTGTCGGTCATCAACACTCGCAGTTTTGGCCGATTCTGGCCTGTTTCATGGACTATTACTGATTGTTTTGGTGTCCCGGACTGATTTCCACGATTGACGAACCCCGGGGTGCGTTTACGTGTCGATCATAAACACTCGCAGTTTTGGCCGATTATGGCCAGTTTCATGGACAATTACTCACTGTTTCGGGGTCCCGGACTTATTTCCACGATTGATGAACCCCGGGGCGCATTTACGTGTCGGTCATAAATACAAATAGTTTTGGCCGATTCTGGCTAGTTTCATGGACTATTACTCACTGTTTTTGGGGCCGCGGAGTGATTTCCACGATTGACGAACCCCGGGGTGCGTTTACGTGTCGGTCATCAACACTCGCAGTTTTGGCCGATTCTGGCCTGTTTCATGGACTATTACTGATTGTTTTGGTGTCCCGGACTGATTCCCACGATTGACGAACCCCGGGGTGCGTTTACGTGTCGGTCATCAACACTCGCAGTTTTGGCCGATTCTGGCCTGTTTCATGGACTATTACTGATTGTTTTGGTGTCCCGGACTGATTCCCACGATTGACGAACCCCGGGGTGCGTTTACGTGTCGGTCATCAACACTCGCAGTTTTGGCCGATTATGGCCAGTTTCATGGACTATTACTCACTGTTTTGGGATCCATGAGTGATTTCCATGACTGACGAATCCCGGGGTGCGTTTACATGTCGGTCATCAACACCCGTAGTTTTGGCCGATTCTGGCTCGTTTCATGGACTATTATTCACTGTTTTTGGGTCCCGGAGTGATTTCCACGATTGACGAACCCCGAGGTGCGTTTACGTGTCCGTCGTCAACACTCACAACTCTGGCCAATTCTGACCCGTTTCGTGGACTATTACTCACCATTTTGGGGTCCCGAAGCGATTTCCATAGTTCTTGAACCCCAAGGTGCAATTACATGTCGGTCATCAACACCCGTAGTTTTGGCCGATTCTGGCCCGTTTCATGAACTATTACTCACTGTTTTGGGGACCCGGACTAATTCCCACGATTGACGAACCCCGGGGTGCGTTTATGTGTCGGTCATAAACACCTGCAGTTTTGGCCGATTCTGGCCCGTTTCATGAACTATTACTCACTGTTTTGGGGACCCGGACTAATTCCCACGATTGACGAACCCCGGGGTGCGTTTATGTGTCGGTCATAAACACCTGCAGTTTTGGCCGATTCTGGCCCGTTTCGTGGACAATTACTCACTGTTTCGGGGTCCCGGACTTATTTCCACGATTGATGAACCCCGGAGCGCATTTACGTGTCGGTCATAAATACAAATAGTTTTGGCCGATTCTGGCTAGTTTCATGGACTATTACTCACTGTTTTTGGGGCCGCGGAGTGATTTCCACGATTGACGAACCCCGGGGTGCGTTTACGTGTCGGTCATCAACACTCGCAGTTTTGGCCGATTCTGGCCTGTTTCATGGACTATTACTGATTGTTTTGGTGTCCCGGACTGATTCCCACGATTGACGAACCCCGGGGTGCGTTTACGTGTCGGTCATCAACACTCGCAGTTTTGGCCGATTATGGCCAGTTTCATGGACTATTACTCACTGTTTTGGGATCCATGAGTGATTTCCATGACTGACGAATCCCGGGGTGCGTTTACATGTCGGTCATCAACACCCGTAGTTTTGGCCGATTCTGGCTCGTTTCATGGACTATTATTCACTGTTTTTGGGTCCCGGAGTGATTTCCACGATTGACGAACCCCGAGGTGCGTTTACGTGTCCGTCGTCAACACTCACAACTCTGGCCAATTCTGACCCGTTTCGTGGACTATTACTCACCATTTTGGGGTCCCGAAGCGATTTCCATAGTTCTTGAACCCCAAGGTGCAATTACATGTCAGTCATCAACACCCGTAGTTTTGGCCGATTCTGGCCCGTTTCATGAACTATTACTCACTGGTTTGGGGACCCGGACTAATTCCCACGATTGACGAACCCCGGGGTGCGTTTACGTGTCGGTCATCAACACTCGCAGTTTTGGCCGATTCTGGCCTGTTTCATGGACTATTACTGATTGTTTTGGTGTCCCGGACTGATTTCCACGATTGACGAACCCCGGGGTGCGTTTACGTGTCGATCATAAACACTCGCAGTTTTGGCCGATTATGGCCAGTTTCATGGACAATTACTCACTGTTTCGGGGTCCCGGACTTATTTCCACGATTGATGAACCCCGGGGCGCATTTACGTGTCGGTCATAAATACAAATAGTTTTGGCCGATTCTGGCTAGTTTCATGGACTATTACTCACTGTTTTTGGGGCCGCGGAGTGATTTCCACGATTGACGAACCCCGGGGTGCGTTTACGTGTCGGTCATCAACACTCGCAGTTTTGGCCGATTCTGGCCTGTTTCATGGACTATTACTGATTGTTTTGGTGTCCCGGACTGATTCCCACGATTGACGAACCCCGGGGTGCGTTTACGTGTCGGTCATCAACACTCGCAGTTTTGGCCGATTCTGGCCTGTTTCATGGACTATTACTGATTGTTTTGGTGTCCCGGACTGATTCCCACGATTGACGAACCCCGGGGTGCGTTTACGTGTCGGTCATCAACACTCGCAGTTTTGGCCGATTCTGGCCTGTTTCATGGACTATTACTGATTGTTTTGGTGTCCCGGACTGATTCCCACGATTGACGAACCCCGGGGTGCGTTTACGTGTCGGTCATCAACACTCGCAGTTTTGGCCGATTATGGCCAGTTTCATGGACTATTACTCACTGTTTTGGGATCCATGAGTGATTTCCATGACTGACGAATCCCGGGGTGCGTTTACATGTCGGTCATCAACACCCGTAGTTTTGGCCGATTCTGGCTCGTTTCATGGACTATTATTCACTGTTTTTGGGTCCCGGAGTGATTTCCACGATTGACGAACCCCGAGGTGCGTTTACGTGTCCGTCGTCAACACTCACAACTCTGGCCAATTCTGACCCGTTTCGTGGACTATTACTCACCATTTTGGGGTCCCGAAGCGATTTCCATAGTTCTTGAACCCCAAGGTGCAATTACATGTCGGTCATCAACACCCGTAGTTTTGGCCGATTCTGGCCCGTTTCATGAACTATTACTCACTGTTTTGGGGACCCGGACTAATTCCCACGATTGACGAACCCCGGGGTGCGTTTATGTGTCGGTCATAAACACCTGCAGTTTTGGCCGATTCTGGCCCGTTTCGTGGACAATTACTCACTGTTTCGGGGTCCCGGACTTATTTCCACGATTGATGAACCCCGGAGCGCATTTACGTGTCGGTCATAAATACAAATAGTTTTGGCCGATTCTGGCTAGTTTCATGGACTATTACTCACTGTTTTTGGGGCCGCGGAGTGATTTCCACGATTGACGAACCCCGGGGTGCGTTTACGTGTCGGTCATCAACACTCGCAGTTTTGGCCGATTCTGGCCTGTTTCATGGACTATTACTGATTGTTTTGGTGTCCCGGACTGATTTCCACGATTGACGAACCCCGGGGTGCGTTTACGTGTCGATCATAAACACTCGCAGTTTTGGCCGATTATGGCCAGTTTCATGGACAATTACTCACTGTTTCGGGGTCCCGGACTTATTTCCACGATTGATGAACCCCGGGGCGCATTTACGTGTCGGTCATAAATACAAATAGTTTTGGCCGATTTTGGCTAGTTTCATGGACTATTACTCACTGTTTTTGGGGCCGCGGAGTGATTTCCACGATTGACGAACCCCGGGGTGCGTTTACGTGTCGGTCATCAACACTCGCAGTTTTGGCCGATTCTGGCCTGTTTCATGGACTATTACTGATTGTTTTGGTGTCCCGGACTGATTCCCACGATTGACGAACCCCGGGGTGCGTTTACGTGTCGGTCATCAACACTCGCAGTTTTGGCCGATTCTGGCCTGTTTCATGGACTATTACTGATTGTTTTGGTGTCCCGGACTGATTCCCACGATTGACGAACCCCGGGGTGCGTTTACGTGTCGGTCATCAACACTCGCAGTTTTGGCCGATTCTGGCCTGTTTCATGGACTATTACTGATTGTTTTGGTGTCCCGGACTGATTCCCACGATTGACGAACCCCGGGGTGCGTTTACGTGTCGGTCATCAACACTCGCAGTTTTGGCCGATTATGGCCAGTTTCATGGACTATTACTCACTGTTTTGGGATCCATGAGTGATTTCCATGACTGACGAATCCCGGGGTGCGTTTACATGTCGGTCATCAACACCCGTAGTTTTGGCCGATTCTGGCTCGTTTCATGGACTATTATTCACTGTTTTTGGGTCCCGGAGTGATTTCCACGATTGACGAACCCCGAGGTGCGTTTACGTGTCCGTCGTCAACACTCACAACTCTGGCCAATTCTGACCCGTTTCGTGGACTATTACTCACCATTTTGGGGTCCCGAAGCGATTTCCATAGTTCTTGAACCCCAAGGTGCAATTACATGTCGGTCATCAACACCCGTAGTTTTGGCCGATTCTGGCCCGTTTCATGAACTATTACTCACTGTTTTGGGGACCCGGACTAATTCCCACGATTGACGAACCCCGGGGTGCGTTTATGTGTCGGTCATAAACACCTGCAGTTTTGGCCGATTCTGGCCCGTTTCGTGGACAATTACTCACTGTTTCGGGGTCCCGGACTTATTTCCACGATTGATGAACCCCGGAGCGCATTTACGTGTCGGTCATAAATACAAATAGTTTTGGCCGATTCTGGCTAGTTTCATGGACTATTACTCACTGTTTTTGGGGCCGCGGAGTGATTTCCACGATTGACGAACCCCGGGGTGCGTTTACGTGTCGGTCATCAACACTCGCAGTTTTGGCCGATTCTGGCCTGTTTCATGGACTATTACTGATTGTTTTGGTGTCCCGGACTGATTTCCACGATTGACGAACCCCGGGGTGCGTTTACGTGTCGATCATAAACACTCGCAGTTTTGGCCGATTATGGCCAGTTTCATGGACAATTACTCACTGTTTCGGGGTCCCGGAATTATTTCCACGATTGATGAACCCCGGGGCGCATTTACGTGTCGGTCATAAATACAAATAGTTTTGGCCGATTTTGGCTAGTTTCATGGACTATTACTCACTGTTTTTGGGGCCGCGGAGTGATTTCCACGATTGACGAACCCCGGGGTGCGTTTACGTGTCGGTCATCAACACTCGCAGTTTTGGCCGATTCTGGCCTGTTTCATGGACTATTACTGATTGTTTTGGTGTCCCGGACTGATTCCCACGATTGACGAACCCCGGGGTGCGTTTACGTGTCGGTCATCAACACTCGCAGTTTTGGCCGATTCTGGCCTGTTTCATGGACTATTACTGATTGTTTTGGTGTCCCGGACTGATTCCCACGATTGACGAACCCCGGGGTGCGTTTACGTGTCGGTCATCAACACTCGCAGTTTTGGCCGATTATGGCCAGTTTCATGGACTATTACTCACTGTTTTGGGATCCATGAGTGATTTCCATGACTGACGAATCCCGGGGTGCGTTTACATGTCGGTCATCAACACCCGTAGTTTTGGCCGATTCTGGCTCGTTTCATGGACTATTATTCACTGTTTTTGGGTCCCGGAGTGATTTCCACGATTGACGAACCCCGAGGTGCGTTTACGTGTCCGTCGTCAACACTCACAACTCTGGCCAATTCTGACCCGTTTCGTGGACTATTACTCACCATTTTGGGGTCCCGAAGCGATTTCCATAGTTCTTGAACCCCAAGGTGCAATTACATGTCGGTCATCAACACCCGTAGTTTTGGCCGATTCTGGCCCGTTTCATGAACTATTACTCACTGTTTTGGGGACCCGGACTAATTCCCACGATTGACGAACCCCGGGGTGCGTTTATGTGTCGGTCATAAACACCTGCAGTTTTGGCCGATTCTGGCCCGTTTCGTGGACAATTACTCACTGTTTCGGGGTCCCGGACTTATTTCCACGATTGATGAACCCCGGAGCGCATTTACGTGTCGGTCATAAATACAAATAGTTTTGGCCGATTCTGGCTAGTTTCATGGACTATTACTCACTGTTTTTGGGGCCGCGGAGTGATTTCCACGATTGACGAACCCCGGGGTGCGTTTACGTGTCGGTCATCAACACTCGCAGTTTTGGCCGATTCTGGCCTGTTTCATGGACTATTACTGATTGTTTTGGTGTCCCGGACTGATTTCCACGATTGACGAACCCCGGGGTGCGTTTACGTGTCGATCATAAACACTCGCAGTTTTGGCCGATTATGGCCAGTTTCATGGACAATTACTCACTGTTTTGGGGTCCCGGACTTATTTCCACGATTGATGAACCCCGGGGCGCATTTACGTGTCGGTCATAAATACAAATAGTTTTGGCCGATTTTGGCTAGTTTCATGGACTATTACTCACTGTTTTTGGGGCCGCGGAGTGATTTCCACGATTGACGAACCCCGGGGTGCGTTTACGTGTCGGTCATCAACACTCGCAGTTTTGGCCGATTCTGGCCTGTTTCATGGACTATTACTGATTGTTTTGGTGTCCCGGACTGATTCCCACGATTGACGAACCCCGGGGTGCGTTTACGTGTCGGTCATCAACACTCGCAGTTTTGGCCGATTATGGCCAGTTTCATGGACTATTACTCACTGTTTTGGGATCCATGAGTGATTTCCATGACTGACGAATCCCGGGGTGCGTTTACATGTCGGTCATCAACACCCGTAGTTTTGGCCGATTCTGGCTCGTTTCATGGACTATTATTCACTGTTTTTGGGTCCCGGAGTGATTTCCACGATTGACGAACCCCGAGGTGCGTTTACGTGTCCGTCGTCAACACTCACAACTCTGGCCAATTCTGACCCGTTTCGTGGACTATTACTCACCATTTTGGGGTCCCGAAGCGATTTCCATAGTTCTTGAACCCCAAGGTGCAATTACATGTCGGTCATCAACACCCGTAGTTTTGGCCGATTCTGGCCCGTTTCATGAACTATTACTCACTGTTTTGGGGACCCGGACTAATTCCCACGATTGACGAACCCCGGGGTGCGTTTATGTGTCGGTCATAAACACCTGCAGTTTTGGCCGATTCTGGCCCGTTTCGTGGACAATTACTCACTGTTTCGGGGTCCCGGACTTATTTCCACGATTGATGAACCCCGGAGCGCATTTACGTGTCGGTCATAAATACAAATAGTTTTGGCCGATTCTGGCTAGTTTCATGGACTATTACTCACTGTTTTTGGGGCCGCGGAGTGATTTCCACGATTGACGAACCCCGGGGTGCGTTTACGTGTCGGTCATCAACACTCGCAGTTTTGGCCGATTCTGGCCTGTTTCATGGACTATTACTGATTGTTTTGGTGTCCCGGACTGATTCCCACGATTGACGAACCCCGGGGTGCGTTTACGTGTCGGTCATCAACACTCGCAGTTTTGGCCGATTATGGCCAGTTTCATGGACTATTACTCACTGTTTTGGGATCCATGAGTGATTTCCATGACTGACGAATCCCGGGGTGCGTTTACATGTCGGTCATCAACACCCGTAGTTTTGGCCGATTCTGGCTCGTTTCATGGACTATTATTCACTGTTTTTTGGGTCCCGGAGTGATTTCCACGATTGACGAACCCCGAGGTGCGTTTACGTGTCCGTCGTCAACACTCACAACTCTGGCCAATTCTGACCCGTTTCGTGGACTATTACTCACCATTTTGGGGTCCCGAAGCGATTTCCATAGTTCTTGAACCCCAAGGTGCAATTACATGTCAGTCATCAACACCCGTAGTTTTGGCCGATTCTGGCCCGTTTCATGAACTATTACTCACTGGTTTGGGGACCCGGACTAATTCCCACGATTGACGAACCCCGGGGTGCGTTTACGTGTCGGTCATCAACACTCGCAGTTTTGGCCGATTATGGCCAGTTTCATGGACTATTACTCACTGTTTTGGGATCCATGAGTGATTTCCATGACTGACGAATCCCGGGGTGCGTTTACATGTCGGTCATCAACACCCGTAGTTTTGGCCGATTCTGGCTCGTTTCATGGACTATTATTCACTGTTTTTGGGTCCCGGAGTGATTTCCACGATTGACGAACCCCGAGGTGCGTTTACGTGTCCGTCGTCAACACTCACAACTCTGGCCAATTCTGACCCGTTTCGTGGACTATTACTCACCATTTTGGGGTCCCGAAGCGATTTCCATAGTTCTTGAACCCCAAGGTGCAATTACATGTCGGTCATCAACACCCGTAGTTTTGGCCGATTCTGGCCCGTTTCATGAACTATTACTCACTGTTTTGGGGACCCGGACTAATTCCCACGATTGACGAACCCCGGGGTGCGTTTATGTGTCGGTCATAAACACCTGCAGTTTTGGCCGATTCTGGCCCGTTTCGTGGACAATTACTCACTGTTTCGGGGTCCCGGACTTATTTCCACGATTGATGAACCCCGGAGCGCATTTACGTGTCGGTCATAAATACAAATAGTTTTGGCCGATTCTGGCTAGTTTCATGGACTATTACTCACTGTTTTTGGGGCCGCGGAGTGATTTCCACGATTGACGAACCCCGGGGTGCGTTTACGTGTCGGTCATCAACACTCGCAGTTTTGGCCGATTCTGGCCTGTTTCATGGACTATTACTGATTGTTTTGGTGTCCCGGACTGATTTCCACGATTGACGAACCCCGGGGTGCGTTTACGTGTCGATCATAAACACTCGCAGTTTTGGCCGATTATGGCCAGTTTCATGGACAATTACTCACTGTTTTGGGGTCCCGGACTTATTTCCACGATTGATGAACCCCGGGGCGCATTTACGTGTCGGTCATAAATACAAATAGTTTTGGCCGATTTTGGCTAGTTTCATGGACTATTACTCACTGTTTTTGGGGCCGCGGAGTGATTTCCACGATTGACGAACCCCGGGGTGCGTTTACGTGTCGGTCATCAACACTCGCAGTTTTGGCCGATTCTGGCCTGTTTCATGGACTATTACTGATTGTTTTGGTGTCCCGGACTGATTCCCACGATTGACGAACCCCGGGGTGCGTTTACGTGTCGGTCATCAACACTCGCAGTTTTGGCCGATTATGGCCAGTTTCATGGACTATTACTCACTGTTTTGGGATCCATGAGTGATTTCCATGACTGACGAATCCCGGGGTGCGTTTACATGTCGGTCATCAACACCCGTAGTTTTGGCCGATTCTGGCTCGTTTCATGGACTATTATTCACTGTTTTTGGGTCCCGGAGTGATTTCCACGATTGACGAACCCCGAGGTGCGTTTACGTGTCCGTCGTCAACACTCACAACTCTGGCCAATTCTGACCCGTTTCGTGGACTATTACTCACCATTTTGGGGTCCCGAAGCGATTTCCATAGTTCTTGAACCCCAAGGTGCAATTACATGTCGGTCATCAACACCCGTAGTTTTGGCCGATTCTGGCCCGTTTCATGAACTATTACTCACTGTTTTGGGGACCCGGACTAATTCCCACGATTGACGAACCCCGGGGTGCGTTTATGTGTCGGTCATAAACACCTGCAGTTTTGGCCGATTCTGGCCCGTTTCGTGGACAATTACTCACTGTTTCGGGGTCCCGGACTTATTTCCACGATTGATGAACCCCGGAGCGCATTTACGTGTCGGTCATAAATACAAATAGTTTTGGCCGATTCTGGCTAGTTTCATGGACTATTACTCACTGTTTTTGGGGCCGCGGAGTGATTTCCACGATTGACGAACCCCGGGGTGCGTTTACGTGTCGGTCATCAACACTCGCAGTTTTGGCCGATTCTGGCCTGTTTCATGGACTATTACTGATTGTTTTGGTGTCCCGGACTGATTCCCACGATTGACGAACCCCGGGGTGCGTTTACGTGTCGGTCATCAACACTCGCAGTTTTGGCCGATTATGGCCAGTTTCATGGACTATTACTCACTGTTTTGGGATCCATGAGTGATTTCCATGACTGACGAATCCCGGGGTGCGTTTACATGTCGGTCATCAACACCCGTAGTTTTGGCCGATTCTGGCTCGTTTCATGGACTATTATTCACTGTTTTTTGGGTCCCGGAGTGATTTCCACGATTGACGAACCCCGAGGTGCGTTTACGTGTCCGTCGTCAACACTCACAACTCTGGCCAATTCTGACCCGTTTCGTGGACTATTACTCACCATTTTGGGGTCCCGAAGCGATTTCCATAGTTCTTGAACCCCAAGGTGCAATTACATGTCAGTCATCAACACCCGTAGTTTTGGCCGATTCTGGCCCGTTTCATGAACTATTACTCACTGGTTTGGGGACCCGGACTAATTCCCACGATTGACGAACCCCGGGGTGCGTTTACGTGTCGGTCATCAACACTCGCAGTTTTGGCCGATTCTGGCCTGTTTCATGGACTATTACTGATTGTTTTGGTGTCCCGGACTGATTTCCACGATTGACGAACCCCGGGGTGCGTTTACGTGTCGATCATAAACACTCGCAGTTTTGGCCGATTATGGCCAGTTTCATGGACAATTACTCACTGTTTCGGGGTCCCGGACTTATTTCCACGATTGATGAACCCCGGGGCGCATTTACGTGTCGGTCATAAATACAAATAGTTTTGGCCGATTTTGGCTAGTTTCATGGACTATTACTCACTGTTTTTGGGGCCGCGGAGTGATTTCCACGATTGACGAACCCCGGGGTGCGTTTACGTGTCGGTCATCAACACTCGCAGTTTTGGCCGATTCTGGCCTGTTTCATGGACTATTACTGATTGTTTTGGTGTCCCGGACTGATTCCCACGATTGACGAACCCCGGGGTGCGTTTACGTGTCGGTCATCAACACTCGCAGTTTTGGCCGATTATGGCCAGTTTCATGGACTATTACTCACTGTTTTGGGATCCATGAGTGATTTCCATGACTGACGAATCCCGGGGTGCGTTTACATGTCGGTCATCAACACCCGTAGTTTTGGCCGATTCTGGCTCGTTTCATGGACTATTATTCACTGTTTTTGGGTCCCGGAGTGATTTCCACGATTGACGAACCCCGAGGTGCGTTTACGTGTCCGTCGTCAACACTCACAACTCTGGCCAATTCTGACCCGTTTCGTGGACTATTACTCACCATTTTGGGGTCCCGAAGCGATTTCCATAGTTCTTGAACCCCAAGGTGCAATTACATGTCGGTCATCAACACCCGTAGTTTTGGCCGATTCTGGCCCGTTTCATGAACTATTACTCACTGTTTTGGGGACCCGGACTAATTCCCACGATTGACGAACCCCGGGGTGCGTTTATGTGTCGGTCATAAACACCTGCAGTTTTGGCCGATTCTGGCCCGTTTCGTGGACAATTACTCACTGTTTCGGGGTCCCGGACTTATTTCCACGATTGATGAACCCCGGAGCGCATTTACGTGTCGGTCATAAATACAAATAGTTTTGGCCGATTCTGGCTAGTTTCATGGACTATTACTCACTGTTTTTGGGGCCGCGGAGTGATTTCCACGATTGACGAACCCCGGGGTGCGTTTACGTGTCGGTCATCAACACTCGCAGTTTTGGCCGATTCTGGCCTGTTTCATGGACTATTACTGATTGTTTTGGTGTCCCGGACTGATTCCCACGATTGACGAACCCCGGGGTGCGTTTACGTGTCGGTCATCAACACTCGCAGTTTTGGCCGATTATGGCCAGTTTCATGGACTATTACTCACTGTTTTGGGATCCATGAGTGATTTCCATGACTGACGAATCCCGGGGTGCGTTTACATGTCGGTCATCAACACCCGTAGTTTTGGCCGATTCTGGCTCGTTTCATGGACTATTATTCACTGTTTTTGGGTCCCGGAGTGATTTCCACGATTGACGAACCCCGAGGTGCGTTTACGTGTCCGTCGTCAACACTCACAACTCTGGCCAATTCTGACCCGTTTCGTGGACTATTACTCACCATTTTGGGGTCCCGAAGCGATTTCCATAGTTCTTGAACCCCAAGGTGCAATTACATGTCAGTCATCAACACCCGTAGTTTTGGCCGATTCTGGCCCGTTTCATGAACTATTACTCACTGGTTTGGGGACCCGGACTAATTCCCACGATTGACGAACCCCGGGGTGCGTTTACGTGTCGGTCATCAACACTCGCAGTTTTGGCCGATTCTGGCCTGTTTCATGGACTATTACTGATTGTTTTGGTGTCCCGGACTGATTTCCACGATTGACGAACCCCGGGGTGCGTTTACGTGTCGATCATAAACACTCGCAGTTTTGGCCGATTATGGCCAGTTTCATGGACAATTACTCACTGTTTCGGGGTCCCGGACTTATTTCCACGATTGATGAACCCCGGGGCGCATTTACGTGTCGGTCATAAATACAAATAGTTTTGGCCGATTTTGGCTAGTTTCATGGACTATTACTCACTGTTTTTGGGGCCGCGGAGTGATTTCCACGATTGACGAACCCCGGGGTGCGTTTACGTGTCGGTCATCAACACTCGCAGTTTTGGCCGATTCTGGCCTGTTTCATGGACTATTACTGATTGTTTTGGTGTCCCGGACTGATTCCCACGATTGACGAACCCCGGGGTGCGTTTACGTGTCGGTCATCAACACTCGCAGTTTTGGCCGATTATGGCCAGTTTCATGGACTATTACTCACTGTTTTGGGATCCATGAGTGATTTCCATGACTGACGAATCCCGGGGTGCGTTTACATGTCGGTCATCAACACCCGTAGTTTTGGCCGATTCTGGCTCGTTTCATGGACTATTATTCACTGTTTTTGGGTCCCGGAGTGATTTCCACGATTGACGAACCCCGAGGTGCGTTTACGTGTCCGTCGTCAACACTCACAACTCTGGCCAATTCTGACCCGTTTCGTGGACTATTACTCACCATTTTGGGGTCCCGAAGCGATTTCCATAGTTCTTGAACCCCAAGGTGCAATTACATGTCGGTCATCAACACCCGTAGTTTTGGCCGATTCTGGCCCGTTTCATGAACTATTACTCACTGTTTTGGGGACCCGGACTAATTCCCACGATTGACGAACCCCGGGGTGCGTTTATGTGTCGGTCATAAACACCTGCAGTTTTGGCCGATTCTGGCCCGTTTCGTGGACAATTACTCACTGTTTCGGGGTCCCGGACTTATTTCCACGATTGATGAACCCCGGAGCGCATTTACGTGTCGGTCATAAATACAAATAGTTTTGGCCGATTCTGGCTAGTTTCATGGACTATTACTCACTGTTTTTGGGGCCGCGGAGTGATTTCCACGATTGACGAACCCCGGGGTGCGTTTACGTGTCGGTCATCAACACTCGCAGTTTTGGCCGATTCTGGCCTGTTTCATGGACTATTACTGATTGTTTTGGTGTCCCGGACTGATTCCCACGATTGACGAACCCCGGGGTGCGTTTACGTGTCGGTCATCAACACTCGCAGTTTTGGCCGATTATGGCCAGTTTCATGGACTATTACTCACTGTTTTGGGATCCATGAGTGATTTCCATGACTGACGAATCCCGGGGTGCGTTTACATGTCGGTCATCAACACCCGTAGTTTTGGCCGATTCTGGCTCGTTTCATGGACTATTATTCACTGTTTTTGGGTCCCGGAGTGATTTCCACGATTGACGAACCCCGAGGTGCGTTTACGTGTCCGTCGTCAACACTCACAACTCTGGCCAATTCTGACCCGTTTCGTGGACTATTACTCACCATTTTGGGGTCCCGAAGCGATTTCCATAGTTCTTGAACCCCAAGGTGCAATTACATGTCAGTCATCAACACCCGTAGTTTTGGCCGATTCTGGCCCGTTTCATGAACTATTACTCACTGGTTTGGGGACCCGGACTAATTCCCACGATTGACGAACCCCGGGGTGCGTTTACGTGTCGGTCATCAACACTCGCAGTTTTGGCCGATTCTGGCCTGTTTCATGGACTATTACTGATTGTTTTGGTGTCCCGGACTGATTTCCACGATTGACGAACCCCGGGGTGCGTTTACGTGTCGATCATAAACACTCGCAGTTTTGGCCGATTATGGCCAGTTTCATGGACAATTACTCACTGTTTCGGGGTCCCGGACTTATTTCCACGATTGATGAACCCCGGGGCGCATTTACGTGTCGGTCATAAATACAAATAGTTTTGGCCGATTCTGGCTAGTTTCATGGACTATTACTCACTGTTTTTGGGGCCGCGGAGTGATTTCCACGATTGACGAACCCCGGGGTGCGTTTACGTGTCGGTCATCAACACTCGCAGTTTTGGCCGATTCTGGCCTGTTTCATGGACTATTACTGATTGTTTTGGTGTCCCGGACTGATTCCCACGATTGACGAACCCCGGGGTGCGTTTACGTGTCGGTCATCAACACTCGCAGTTTTGGCCGATTATGGCCAGTTTCATGGACTATTACTCACTGTTTTGGGATCCATGAGTGATTTCCATGACTGACGAATCCCGGGGTGCGTTTACATGTCGGTCATCAACACCCGTAGTTTTGGCCGATTCTGGCTCGTTTCATGGACTATTATTCACTGTTTTTGGGTCCCGGAGTGATTTCCACGATTGACGAACCCCGAGGTGCGTTTACGTGTCCGTCGTCAACACTCACAACTCTGGCCAATTCTGACCCGTTTCGTGGACTATTACTCACCATTTTGGGGTCCCGAAGCGATTTCCATAGTTCTTGAACCCCAAGGTGCAATTACATGTCGGTCATCAACACCCGTAGTTTTGGCCGATTCTGGCCCGTTTCATGAACTATTACTCACTGTTTTGGGGACCCGGACTAATTCCCACGATTGACGAACCCCGGGGTGCGTTTATGTGTCGGTCATAAACACCTGCAGTTTTGGCCGATTCTGGCCCGTTTCGTGGACAATTACTCACTGTTTCGGGGTCCCGGACTTATTTCCACGATTGATGAACCCCGGAGCGCATTTACGTGTCGGTCATAAATACAAATAGTTTTGGCCGATTCTGGCTAGTTTCATGGACTATTACTCACTGTTTTTGGGGCCGCGGAGTGATTTCCACGATTGACGAACCCCGGGGTGCGTTTACGTGTCGGTCATCAACACCCGCAGTTTTGGCCGATTCTGGCTCGTTTCGTGGACTATTATTCACTGTTTTTGGGTCCCGGAGTGATTTCCATGATTGACGAACCCGGAGGTGCGTTTACATGTCCGTCGTCAACACTCACAACTCTGGCCAATTCTGGCCAGTTTCTTGGACTATTACTCACTGTTTTGGGGGTCCTGAAGTGATTTCCACGATTGACGAACCCCGGGGTGCGTTTATGTGTTGGTCATAAACACTCGCAGTTATTGCGGATTCTGCCTCATTTCGTGGACTATTATTCACTGTTTTTGGGTCCCGGAGTGATTTCCATAATTGACGAACCCCGAGGTGCGTTTACATGTCCGTCGTCAACACTCACAACTTTGGCCAATTCTGACCCGTTTCGTGGACTATTACTCACCATTTTGGGGTCCCGAAGCGATTTCCATAGTTCTTGAACCCCAAGGTGCAATTACATGTCGGTCATCAACACCCGTAGTTTTGGCCGATTCTGGCCCGTTTCATGAACTATTACTCACTGTTTTGGGGACCCGGACTAATTCCCACGATTGACGAACCCCGGGGTGCGTTTATGTGTCGGTCATAAACACTTGCAGTTTTGGCCGATTCTGGCCCGTTTCGTGGACAATTACTCACTGTTTCGGGGTCCCGGACTTATTTCCACGATTGATGAACCCCGGAGCGCATTTACGTGTCGGTCATAAATACAAATAGTTTTGGCCGATTCGGGCTAGTTTCATGGACTATTACTCACTGTTTTGGGGCCGCGGAGTGATTTCCACGATTGACGAACCCCGGGGTGCGTTTACGTGTCGGTCATCAACACCCGCAGTTTTGGCCGATTCTGGCTCGTTTCGTGGACTATTATTCACTGTTTTTGGGTCCCGGAGTGATTTCCATGATTGACGAACCCGGAGGTGCGTTTACATGTCCGTCGTCAACACTCACAACTCTGGCCAATTCTGGCCAGTTTCTTGGACTATTACTCACTGTTTTGGGGGTCCCGAAGTGATTTCCACGATTGACGAACCCCGGGGTGCGTTTATGTGTTGGTCATAAACACTCGCAGTTATTGCGGATTCTGCCTCATTTCGTGGACTATTATTCACTGTTTTTGGGTCCCGGAGTGATTTCCATAATTGACGAACCCCGAGGTGCGTTTACATGTCCGTCGTCAACACTCACAACTTTGGCCAATTCTGACCCGTTTCGTGGACTATTACTCACCATTTTGGGGTCCCGAAGCGATTTCCATAGTTCTTGAACCCCAAGGTGCAATTACATGTCGGTCATCAACACCCGTAGTTTTGGCCGATTCTGGCCCGTTTCATGAACTATTACTCACTGTTTTGGGGACCCGGACTAATTCCCACGATTGACGAACCCCGGGGTGCGTTTATGTGTCGGTCATAAACACTTGCAGTTTTGGCCGATTCTGGCCCGTTTCGTGGACAATTACTCACTGTTTCGGGGTCCCGGACTTATTTCCACGATTGATGAACCCCGGAGCGCATTTACGTGTCGGTCATAAATACAAATAGTTTTGGCCGATTCGGGCTAGTTTCATGGACTATTACTCACTGTTTTGGGGCCGCGGAGTGATTTCCACGATTGACGAACCCCGGGGTGCGTTTACGTGTCGGTCATCAACACTCGCAGTTTTGGCCGATTATGGCCAGTTTCATGGACTATTACTCACTGTTTTGGGATCCATGAGTGATTTCCATGACTGACGAATCCCGGGGTGCGTTTACGTGTCGGTCATCAACACCCGCAGTTTTGGCCGATTCTGGCTCGTTTCGTGGACTATTATTCACTGTTTTTGGGTCCCGGAGTGATTTCCATGATTGACGAACCCGGAGGTGCGTTTACATGTCCGTCGTCAACACTCACAACTCTGGCCAATTCTGACCCGTTTCGTGGACTATTACTCACCGTTTTGGGGTCCCGAACTTATTTCCACGATTGATGAACCCCGGAGCGCGTTTACGTGTCGGTCATAAATACTCGCAGTTTTGGCCGATTCTGGCCAGTTTCTTGGACTATTACTCACTGTTTTGGGGGTCCCGAAGTGATTTCCACGATTGACGAACCCCGGGGTGCGTTTATGTGTTGGTCATAAACACTCGCAGTTATTGCGGATTCTGCCTCATTTCGTGGACTATTATTCACTGTTTTTGGGTCCCGGAGTGATTTCCATAATTGACGAACCCCGAGGTGCGTTTACATGTCCGTCGTCAACACTCACAACTTTGGCCAATTCTGACCCGTTTCGTGGACTATTACTCACCATTTTGGGGTCCCGAAGCGATTTCCATAGTTCTTGAACCCCAAGGTGCAATTACATGTCGGTCATCAACACCCGTAGTTTTGGCCGAGTCTGGCCCGTTTCATGAACTATTACTCACTGTTTTGGGGACCCGGACTAATTCCCACGATTGACGAACCCCGGGGTGCGTTTATGTGTCGGTCATAAACACTTGCAGTTTTGGCCGATTCTGGCCCGTTTCGTGGACAATTACTCACTGTTTCGGGGTCCCGGACTTATTTCCACGATTGATGAACCCCGGAGCGCATTTACGTGTCGGTCATAAATACAAATAGTTTTGGCCGATTCGGGCTAGTTTCATGGACTATTACTCACTGTTTTGGGGCCGCGGAGTGATTTCCACGATTGACGAACCCCGGGGTGCGTTTACGTGTCGGTCATCAACACTCGCAGTTTTGGCCGATTATGGCCAGTTTCATGGACTATTACTCACTGTTTTGGGATCCATGAGTGATTTCCATGACTGACGAATCCCGGGGTGCGTTTACGTGTCGGTCATCAACACCCGCAGTTTTGGCCGATTCTGGCTCGTTTCGTGGACTATTATTCACTGTTTTTGGGTCCCGGAGTGATTTCCATGATTGACGAACCCGGAGGTGCGTTTACATGTCCGTCGTCAACACTCACAACTCTGGCCAATTCTGACCCGTTTCGTGGACTATTACTCACCGTTTTGGGGTCCCGAACTTATTTCCACGATTGATGAACCCCGGAGCGCGTTTACGTGTCGGTCATAAATACTCGCAGTTTTGGCCGATTCTGGCCAGTTTCTTGGACTATTACTCACTGTTTTGGGGGTCCCGAAGTGATTTCCACGATTGACGAACCCCGGGGTGCGTTTATGTGTTGGTCATAAACACTCGCAGTTATTGCGGATTCTGCCTCATTTCGTGGACTATTATTCACTGTTTTTGGGTCCCGGAGTGATTTCCATAATTGACGAACCCCGAGGTGCGTTTACATGTCCGTCGTCAACACTCACAACTTTGGCCAATTCTGACCCGTTTCGTGGACTATTACTCACCATTTTGGGGTCCCGAAGCGATTTCCATAGTTCTTGAACCCCAAGGTGCAATTACATGTCGGTCATCAACACCCGTAGTTTTGGCCGAGTCTGGCCCGTTTCATGAACTATTACTCACTGTTTTGGGGACCCGGACTAATTCCCACGATTGACGAACCCCGGGGTGCGTTTATGTGTCGGTCATAAACACTTGCAGTTTTGGCCGATTCTGGCCCGTTTCGTGGACAATTACTCATTGTTTCGGGGTCCCGGACTTATTTCCACGATTGATGAACCCCGGAGCGCATTTACGTGTCGGTCATAAATACAAATAGTTTTGGCCGATTCGGGCTAGTTTCATGGACTATTACTCACTGTTTTGGGGCCGCGGAGTGATTTCCACGATTGACGAACCCCGGGGTGCGTTTACGTGTCGGTCATCAACACTCGCAGTTTTGGCCGATTATGGCCAGTTTCATGGACTATTACTCACTGTTTTGGGATCCATGAGTGATTTCCATGACTGACGAATCCCGGGGTGCGTTTACGTGTCGGTCATCAACACCCGCAGTTTTGGCCGATTCTGGCTCGTTTCGTGGACTATTATTCACTGTTTTTGGGTCCCGGAGTGATTTCCATGATTGACGAACCCCGAGGTGCGTTTACATGTCCGTCGTCAACACTCACAACTCTGGCCAATTCTGGCCAGTTTCTTGGACTATTACTCACTGTTTTGGGGGTCCCGAAGTGATTTCCACGATTGACGAACCCCGGGGTGCGTTTATGTGTTGGTCATAAACACTCGCAGTTATTGCGGATTCTGCCTCATTTCGTGGACTATTATTCACTGTTTTTGGGTCCCGGAGTGATTTCCATAATTGACGAACCCCGAGGTGCGTTTACATGTCCGTCGTCAACACTCACAACTTTGGCCAATTCTGACCCGTTTCGTGGACTATTACTCACCATTTTGGGGTCCCGAAGCGATTTCCATAGTTCTTGAACCCCAAGGTGCAATTACATGTCGGTCATCAACACCCGTAGTTTTGGCCGATTCTGGCCCGTTTCATGAACTATTACTCACTGTTTTGGGGACCCGGACTAATTCCCACGATTGACGAACCCCGGGGTGCGTTTATGTGTCGGTCATAAACACTTGCAGTTTTGGCCGATTCTGGCCCGTTTCGTGGACAATTACTCACTGTTTCGGGGTCCCGGACTTATTTCCACGATTGATGAACCCCGGAGCGCATTTACGTGTCGGTCATAAATACAAATAGTTTTGGCCGATTCGGGCTAGTTTCATGGACTATTACTCACTGTTTTGGGGCCGCGGAGTGATTTCCACGATTGACGAACCCCGGGGTGCGTTTACGTGTCGGTCATCAACACTCGCAGTTTTGGCCGATTATGGCCAGTTTCATGGACTATTACTCACTGTTTTGGGATCCATGAGTGATTTCCATGACTGACGAATCCCGGGGTGCGTTTACGTGTCGGTCATCAACACCCGCAGTTTTGGCCGATTCTGGCTCGTTTCGTGGACTATTATTCACTGTTTTTGGGTCCCGGAGTGATTTCCATGATTGACGAACCCGGAGGTGCGTTTACATGTCCGTCGTCAACACTCACAACTCTGGCCAATTCTGACCCGTTTCGTGGACTATTACTCACCGTTTTGGGGTCCCGAACTTATTTCCACGATTGATGAACCCCGGAGCGCGTTTACGTGTCGGTCATAAATACTCGCAGTTTTGGCCGATTCTGGCCAGTTTCTTGGACTATTACTCACTGTTTTGGGGGTCCCGAAGTGATTTCCACGATTGACGAACCCCGGGGTGCGTTTATGTGTTGGTCATAAACACTCGCAGTTATTGCGGATTCTGCCTCATTTCGTGGACTATTATTCACTGTTTTTGGGTCCCGGAGTGATTTCCATAATTGACGAACCCCGAGGTGCGTTTACATGTCCGTCGTCAACACTCACAACTTTGGCCAATTCTGACCCGTTTCGTGGACTATTACTCACCATTTTGGGGTCCCGAAGCGATTTCCATAGTTCTTGAACCCCAAGGTGCAATTACATGTCGGTCATCAACACCCGTAGTTTTGGCCGAGTCTGGCCCGTTTCATGAACTATTACTCACTGTTTTGGGGACCCGGACTAATTCCCACGATTGACGAACCCCGGGGTGCGTTTATGTGTCGGTCATAAACACTTGCAGTTTTGGCCGATTCTGGCCCGTTTCGTGGACAATTACTCATTGTTTCGGGGTCCCGGACTTATTTCCACGATTGATGAACCCCGGAGCGCATTTACGTGTCGGTCATAAATACAAATAGTTTTGGCCGATTCGGGCTAGTTTCATGGACTATTACTCACTGTTTTGGGGCCGCGGAGTGATTTCCACGATTGACGAACCCCGGGGTGCGTTTACGTGTCGGTCATCAACACTCGCAGTTTTGGCCGATTCTGGCCTGTTTCATGGACTATTACTGATTGTTTTGGTGTCCCGGACTGATTTCCACGATTGACGAACCCCGGGGTGCGTTTACGTGTCGATCATAAACACTCGCAGTTTTGGCCGATTATGGCCAGTTTCATGGACTATTACTCACTGTTTTGGGATCCATGAGTGATTTCCATGACTGACGAATCCCGGGGTGCGTTTACGTGTCGGTCATCAACACCCGCAGTTTTGGCCGATTCTGGCTCGTTTCGTGGACTATTATTCACTGTTTTTGGGTCCCGGAGTGATTTCCATGATTGACGAACCCCGAGGTGCGTTTACATGTCCGTCGTCAACACTCACAACTCTGGCCAATTCTGACCCGTTTCGTGGACTATTACTCACCGTTTTGGGGTCCCGAACTTATTTCCACGATTGATGAACCCCGGAGCGCGTTTACGTGTCGGTCATAAATACTCGCAGTTTTGGCCGATTCTGGCCAGTTTCTTGGACTATTACTCACTGTTTTGGGGGTCCCGAAGTGATTTCCACGATTGACGAACCCCGGGGTGCGTTTATGTGTTGGTCATAAACACTCGCAGTTATTGCGGATTCTGCCTCATTTCGTGGACTATTATTCACTGTTTTTGGGTCCCGGAGTGATTTCCATAATTGACGAACCCCGAGGTGCGTTTACATGTCCGTCGTCAACACTCACAACTTTGGCCAATTCTGACCCGTTTCGTGGACTATTACTCACCATTTTGGGGTCCCGAAGCGATTTCCATAGTTCTTGAACCCCAAGGTGCAATTACATGTCGGTCATCAACACCCGTAGTTTTGGCCGAGTCTGGCCCGTTTCATGAACTATTACTCACTGTTTTGGGGACCCGGACTAATTCCCACGATTGACGAACCCCGGGGTGCGTTTATGTGTCGGTCATAAACACTTGCAGTTTTGGCCGATTCTGGCCCGTTTCGTGGACAATTACTCATTGTTTCGGGGTCCCGGACTTATTTCCACGATTGATGAACCCCGGAGCGCATTTACGTGTCGGTCATAAATACAAATAGTTTTGGCCGATTCGGGCTAGTTTCATGGACTATTACTCACTGTTTTGGGGCCGCGGAGTGATTTCCACGATTGACGAACCCCGGGGTGCGTTTACGTGTCGGTCATCAACACTCGCAGTTTTGGCCGATTCTGGCCTGTTTCATGGACTATTACTGATTGTTTTGGTGTCCCGGACTGATTTCCACGATTGACGAACCCCGGGGTGCGTTTACGTGTCGATCATAAACACTCGCAGTTTTGGCCGATTATGGCCAGTTTCATGGACTATTACTCACTGTTTTGGGATCCATGAGTGATTTCCATGACTGACGAATCCCGGGGTGCGTTTACGTGTCGGTCATCAACACCCGCAGTTTTGGCCGATTCTGGCTCGTTTCATGGACTATTATTCACTGTTTTTGGGTCCCGGAGTGATTTCCATGATTGACGAACCCCGAGGTGCGTTTACATGTCCGTCGTCAACACTCACAACTCTGGCCAATTCTGACCCGTTTCGTGGACTATTACTCACCGTTTTGGGGTCCCGAACTTATTTCCACGATTGATGAACCCCGGAGCGCGTTTACGTGTCGGTCATAAATACTCGCAGTTTTGGCCGATTCTGGCCAGTTTCTTGGACTATTACTCACTGTTTTGGGGGTCCCGAAGTGATTTCCACGATTGACGAACCCCGGGGTGCGTTTATGTGTTGGTCATAAACACTCACAGTTATTGCGGATTCTGCCTCATTTCGTGGACTATTATTCACTGTTTTTGGGTCCCGGAGTGATTTCCATAATTGACGAACCCCGAGGTGCGTTTACATGTCCGTCGTCAACACTCACAACTTTGGCCAATTCTGACCCGTTTCGTGGACTATTACTCACCATTTTGGGGTCCCGAAGCGATTTCCATAGTTCTTGAACCCCAAGGTGCAATTACATGTCGGTCATCAACACCCGTAGTTTTGGCCGATTCTGGCCCGTTTCATGAACTATTACTCACTGTTTTGGGGACCCGGACTAATTCCCACGATTGACGAACCCCGGGGTGCGTTTATGTGTCGGTCATAAACACTTGCAGTTTTGGCCGATTCTGGCCCGTTTCGTGGACAATTACTCACTGTTTCGGGGTCCCGGACTTATTTCCACGATTGATGAACCCCGGAGCGCATTTACGTGTCGGTCATAAATACAAATAGTTTTGGCCGATTCGGGCTAGTTTCATGGACTATTACTCACTGTTTTGGGGCCGCGGAGTGATTTCCACGATTGACGACCCCCGGGGTGCGTTTACGTGTCGGTCATCAACACTCGCAGTTTTGGCCGATTCTGGCCTGTTTCATGGACTATTACTGATTGTTTTGGTGTCCCGGACTGATTTCCACGATTGACGAACCCCGGGGTGCGTTTACGTGTCGATCATAAACACTCGCAGTTTTGGTCGATTATGGCCAGTTTCATGGACTATTACTCACTGTTTTGGGATCCATGAGTGATTTCCATGACTGACGAATCCCGGGGTCCGTTTACGTGTCGGTCATCAACACCCGCAGTTTTGGCCGATTCTGGCTCGTTTCGTGGACTATTATTCACTGTTTTTGGGTCCCGGAGTGATTTCCATGATTGACGAACCCCGAGGTGCGTTTACATGTCCGTCGTCAACACTCACAACTCTGGCCAATTCTGACCCGTTTCGTGGATTATTACTCACCGTTTTGGGGTCCCGAACTTATTTCCATGATTGATGAACCCCGGAGCGCGTTTACGTGTCGGTCATAAATACTCGCAGTTTTGGCCGATTCTGGCCAGTTTCTTGGACTATTACTCACTGTTTTGGGGGTCCCGAAGTGATTTCCACGATTGACGAACCCCGGGGTGCGTTTATGTGTTGGTCATAAACACTCGCAGTTATTGCGGATTCTGCCTCATTTCGTGGACTATTATTCACTGTTTTTGGGTCCCGGAGTGATTTCCATAATTGACGAACCCCGAGGTGCGTTTACATGTCCGTCGTCAACACTCACAACTTTGGCCAATTCTGACCCGTTTCGTGGACTATTACTCACCATTTTGGGGTCCCGAAGCGATTTCCATAGTTCTTGAACCCCAAGGTGCAATTACATGTCGGTCATCAACACCCGTAGTTTTGGCCGATTCTGGCCCGTTTCATGAACTATTACTCACTGTTTTGGGGACCCGGACTAATTCCCACGATTGACGAACCCCGGGGTGCGTTTATGTGTCGGTCATAAACACTTGCAGTTTTGGCCGATTCTGGCCCGTTTCGTGGACAATTACTCACTGTTTCGGGGTCCCGGACTTATTTCCACGATTGATGAACCCCGGAGCGCATTTACGTGTCGGTCATAAATACAAATAGTTTTGGCCGATTCGGGCTAGTTTCATGGACTATTACTCACTGTTTTGGGGCCGCGGAGTGATTTCCACGATTGACGAACCCCGGGGTGCGTTTACGTGTCGGTCATCAACACTCGCAGTTTTGGCCGATTATGGCCAGTTTCATGGACTATTACTCACTGTTTTGGGATCCATGAGTGATTTCCATGACTGACGAATCCCGGGGTGCGTTTACGTGTCGGTCATCAACACCCGCAGTTTTGGCCGATTCTGGCTCGTTTCATGGACTATTATTCACTGTTTTTGGGTCCCGGAGTGATTTCCATGATTGACGAACCCGGAGGTGCGTTTACATGTCCGTCGTCAACACTCACAACTCTGGCCAATTCTGACCCATTTCGTGGACTATTACTCACCGTTTTGGGGTCCCGAACTTATTTCCACGATTGATGAACCCCGGAGCGCGTTTACGTGTCGGTCATAAATACTCGCAGTTTTGGCCGATTCTGGCCAGTTTCTTGGACTATTACTCACTGTTTTGGGGGTCCCGAAGTGATTTCCACGATTGACGAACCCCGGGGTGCGTTTATGTGTTGGTCATAAACACTCGCAGTTATTGCGGATTCTGCCTCATTTCGTGGACTATTATTCACTGTTTTTGGGTCCCGGAGTGATTTCCATAATTGACGAACCCCGAGATGCGTTTACATGTCCGTCGTCAACACTCACAACTTTGGCCAATTCTGACCCGTTTCGTGGACTATTACTCACCATTTTGGGGTCCCGAAGCGATTTCCATAGTTCTTGAACCCCAAGGTGCAATTACATGTCGGTCATCAACACCCGTAGTTTTGGCCGAGTCTGGCCCGTTTCATGAACTATTACTCACTGTTTTGGGGACCCGGACTAATTCCCACGATTGACGAACCCCGGGGTGCGTTTATGTGTCGGTCATAAACACTTGCAGTTTTGGCCGATTCTGGCCCGTTTCGTGGACAATTACTCATTGTTTCGGGGTCCCGGACTTATTTCCACGATTGATGAACCCCGGAGCGCATTTACGTGTCGGTCATAAATACAAATAGTTTTGGCCGATTCGGGCTAGTTTCATGGACTATTACTCACTGTTTTGGGGCCGCGGAGTGATTTCCACGATTGACGAACCCCGGGGTGCGTTTACGTGTCGGTCATCAACACTCGCAGTTTTGGCCGATTCTGGCCTGTTTCATGGACTATTACTGATTGTTTTGGTGTCCCGGACTGATTTCCACGATTGACGAACCCCGGGGTGCGTTTACGTGTCGATCATAAACACTCGCAGTTTTGGCCGATTATGGCCAGTTTCATGGACTATTACTCACTGTTTTGGGATCCATGAGTGATTTCCATGACTGACGAATCCCGGGGTGCGTTTACGTGTCGGTCATCAACACCCGCAGTTTTGGCCGATTCTGGCTCGTTTCGTGGACTATTATTCACTGTTTTTGGGTCCCGGAGTGATTTCCATGATTGACGAACCCCGAGGTGCGTTTACATGTCCGTCGTCAACACTCACAACTCTGGCCAATTCTGACCCGTTTCGTGGACTATTACTCACCGTTTTGGGGTCCCGAACTTATTTCCACGATTGATGAACCCCGGAGCGCGTTTACGTGTCGGTCATAAATACTCGCAGTTTTGGCCGATTCTGGCCAGTTTCTTGGACTATTACTCACTGTTTTGGGGGTCCCGAAGTGATTTCCACGATTGACGAACCCCGGGGTGCGTTTATGTGTTGGTCATAAACACTCGCAGTTATTGCGAATTCTGCCTCATTTCGTGGACTATTATTCACTGTTTTTGGGTCCCGGAGTGATTTCCATAATTGACGAACCCCGAGGTGCGTTTACATGTCCGTCGTCAACACTCACAACTTTGGCCAATTCTGACCCGTTTCGTGGACTATTACTCACCATTTTGGGGTCCCGAAGCGATTTCCATAGTTCTTGAACCCCAAGGTGCAATTACATGTCGGTCATCAACACCCGTAGTTTTGGCCGATTCTGGCCCGTTTCATGAACTATTACTCACTGTTTTGGGGACCCGGACTAATTCCCACGATTGACGAACCCCGGGGTGCGTTTATGTGTCGGTCATAAACACTTGCAGTTTTGGCCGATTCTGGCCCGTTTCGTGGACAATTACTCACTGTTTCGGGGTCCCGGACTTATTTCCACGATTGATGAACCCCGGAGCGCATTTACGTGTCGGTCATAAATACAAATAGTTTTGGCCGATTCGGGCTAGTTTCATGGACTATTACTCACTGTTTTGGGGCCGCGGAGTGATTTCCACGATTGACGAACCCCGGGGTGCGTTTACGTGTCGGTCATCAACACTCGCAGTTTTGGCCGATTCTGGCCTGTTTCATGGACTATTACTGATTGTTTTGGTGTCCCGGACTGATTTCCACGATTGACGAACCCCGGGGTGCGTTTACGTGTCGATCATAAACACTCGCAGTTTTGGCCGATTATGGCCAGTTTCATGGACTATTACTCACTGTTTTGGGATCCATGAGTGATTTCCATGACTGACGAATCCCGGGGTGCGTTTACGTGTCGGTCATCAACACCCGCAGTTTTGGCCGATTCTGGCTCGTTTCGTGGACTATTATTCACTGTTTTTGGGTCCCGGAGTGATTTCCATGATTGACGAACCCCGAGGTGCGTTTACATGTCCGTCGTCAACACTCACAACTCTGGCCAATTCTGACCCGTTTCGTGGACTATTACTCACCGTTTTGGGGTCCCGAACTTATTTCCACGATTGATGAACCCCGGAGCGCGTTTACGTGTCGGTCATAAATACTCGCAGTTTTGGCCGATTCTGGCCAGTTTCTTGGACTATTACTCACTGTTTTGGGGGTCCCGAAGTGATTTCCACGATTGACGAACCCCGGGGTGCGTTTATGTGTTGGTCATAAACACTCGCAGTTATTGCGGATTCTGCCTCATTTCGTGGACTATTATTCACTGTTTTTGGGTCCCGGAGTGATTTCCATAATTGACGAACCCCGAGGTGCGTTTACATGTCCGTCGTCAACACTCACAACTTTGGCCAATTCTGACCCGTTTCGTGGACTATTACTCACCATTTTGGGGTCCCGAAGCGATTTCCATAGTTCTTGAACCCCAAGGTGCAATTACATGTCGGTCATCAACACCCGTAGTTTTGGCCGATTCTGGCCCGTTTCATGAACTATTACTCACTGTTTTGGGGACCCGGACTAATTCCCACGATTGACGAACCCCGGGGTGCGTTTATGTGTCGGTCATAAACACTTGCAGTTTTGGCCGATTCTGGCCCGTTTCGTGGACAATTACTCACTGTTTCGGGGTCCCGGACTTATTTCCACGATTGATGAACCCCGGAGCGCATTTACGTGTCGGTCATAAATACAAATAGTTTTGGCCGATTCGGGCTAGTTTCATGGACTATTACTCACTGTTTTGGGGCCGCGGAGTGATTTCCACGATTGACGAACCCCGGGGTGCGTTTACGTGTCGGTCATCAACACTCGCAGTTTTGGCCGATTATGGCCAGTTTCATGGACTATTACTCACTGTTTTGGGATCCATGAGTGATTTCCATGACTGACGAATCCCGGGGTGCGTTTACGTGTCGGTCATCAACACCCGCAGTTTTGGCCGATTCTGGCTCGTTTCATGGACTATTATTCACTGTTTTTGGGTCCCGGAGTGATTTCCATGATTGACGAACCCGGAGGTGCGTTTACATGTCCGTCGTCAACACTCACAACTCTGGCCAATTCTGACCCGTTTCGTGGACTATTACTCACCGTTTTGGGGTCCCGAACTTATTTCCACGATTGATGAACCCCGGAGCGCGTTTACGTGTCGGTCATAAATACTCGCAGTTTTGGCCGATTCTGGCCAGTTTCTTGGACTATTACTCACTGTTTTGGGGGTCCCGAAGTGATTTCCACGATTGACGAACCCCGGGGTGCGTTTATGTGTTGGTCATAAACACTCGCAGTTATTGCGGATTCTGCCTCATTTCGTGGACTATTATTCACTGTTTTTGGGTCCCGGAGTGATTTCCATAATTGACGAACCCCGAGGTGCGTTTACATGTCCGTCGTCAACACTCACAACTTTGGCCAATTCTGACCCGTTTCGTGGACTATTACTCACCATTTTGGGGTCCCGAAGCGATTTCCATAGTTCTTGAACCCCAAGGTGCAATTACATGTCGGTCATCAACACCCGTAGTTTTGGCCGAGTCTGGCCCGTTTCATGAACTATTACTCACTGTTTTGGGGACCCGGACTAATTCCCACGATTGACGAACCCCGGGGTGCGTTTATGTGTCGGTCATAAACACTTGCAGTTTTGGCCGATTCTGGCCCGTTTCGTGGACAATTACTCATTGTTTCGGGGTCCCGGACTTATTTCCACGATTGATGAACCCCGGAGCGCATTTACGTGTCGGTCATAAATACAAATAGTTTTGGCCGATTCGGGCTAGTTTCATGGACTATTACTCACTGTTTTGGGGCCGCGGAGTGATTTCCACGATTGACGAACCCCGGGGTGCGTTTACGTGTCGGTCATCAACACTCGCAGTTTTGGCCGATTCTGGCCTGTTTCATGGACTATTACTGATTGTTTTGGTGTCCCGGACTGATTTCCACGATTGACGAACCCCGGGGTGCGTTTACGTGTCGATCATAAACACTCGCAGTTTTGGCCGATTATGGCCAGTTTCATGGACTATTACTCACTGTTTTGGGATCCATGAGTGATTTCCATGACTGACGAATCCCGGGGTGCGTTTACGTGTCGGTCATCAACACCCGCAGTTTTGGCCGATTCTGGCTCGTTTCGTGGACTATTATTCACTGTTTTTGGGTCCCGGAGTGATTTCCATGATTGACGAACCCCGAGGTGCGTTTACATGTCCGTCGTCAACACTCACAACTCTGGCCAATTCTGACCCGTTTCGTGGACTATTACTCACCGTTTTGGGGTCCCGAACTTATTTCCACGATTGATGAACCCCGGAGCGCGTTTACGTGTCGGTCATAAATACTCGCAGTTTTGGCCGATTCTGGCCAGTTTCTTGGACTATTACTCACTGTTTTGGGGGTCCCGAAGTGATTTCCACGATTGATGAACCCCGGGGTGCGTTTATGTGTTGGTCATAAACACTCGCAGTTATTGCGGATTCTGCCTCATTTCGTGGACTATTATTCACTGTTTTTGGGTCCCGGAGTGATTTCCATAATTGACGAACCCCGAGGTGCGTTTACATGTCCGTCGTCAACACTCACAACTTTGGCCAATTCTGACCCGTTTCGTGGACTATTAATCACCATTTTGGGGTCCCGAAGCGATTTCCATAGTTCTTGAACCCCAAGGTGCAATTACATGTCGGTCATCAACACCCGTAGTTTTGGCCGATTCTGGCCCGTTTCATGAACTATTACTCACTGTTTTGGGGACCCGGACTAATTCCCACGATTGACGAACCCCGGGGTGCGTTTATGTGTCGGTCATAAACACTTGCAGTTTTGGCCGATTCTGGCCCGTTTCGTGGACAATTACTCACTGTTTCGGGGTCCCGGACTTATTTCCACGATTGATGAACCCCGGAGCGCATTTACGTGTCGGTCATAAATACAAATAGTTTTGGCCGATTCGGGCTAGTTTCATGGACTATTACTCACTGTTTTGGGGCCGCGGAGTGATTTCCACGATTGACGAACCCCGGGGTGCGTTTACGTGTCGGTCATCAACACTCGCAGTTTTGGCCGATTCTGGCCTGTTTCATGGACTATTACTGATTGTTTTGGTGTCCCGGACTGATTTCCACGATTGACGAACCCCGGGGTGCGTTTACGTGTCGATCATAAACACTCGCAGTTTTGGCCGATTATGGCCAGTTTCATGGACTATTACTCACTGTTTTGGGATCCATGAGTGATTTCCATGACTGACGAATCCCGGGGTGCGTTTACGTGTCGGTCATCAACACCCGCAGTTTTGGCCGATTCTGGCTCGTTTCGTGGACTATTATTCACTGTTTTTGGGTCCCGGAGTGATTTCCATGATTGACGAACCCCGAGGTGCGTTTACATGTCCGTCGTCAACACTCACAACTCTGGCCAATTCTGACCCGTTTCGTGGACTATTACTCACCGTTTTGGGGTCCCGAACTTATTTCCACGATTGATGAACCCCGGAGCGCGTTTACGTGTCGGTCATAAATACTCGCAGTTTTGGCCGATTCTGGCCAGTTTCTTGGACTATTACTCACTGTTTTGGGGGTCCCGAAGTGATTTCCACGATTGACGAACCCCGGGGTGCGTTTATGTGTTGGTCATAAACACTCGCAGTTATTGCGGATTCTGCCTCATTTCGTGGACTATTATTCACTGTTTTTGGGTCCCGGAGTGATTTCCATAATTGACGAACCCCGAGGTGCGTTTACATGTCCGTCGTCAACACTCACAACTTTGGCCAATTCTGACCCGTTTCGTGGACTATTACTCACCATTTTGGGGTCCCGAAGCGATTTCCATAGTTCTTGAACCCCAAGGTGCAATTACATGTCGGTCATCAACACCCGTAGTTTTGGCCGATTCTGGCCCGTTTCATGAACTATTACTCACTGTTTTGGGGACCCGGACTAATTCCCACGATTGACGAACCCCGGGGTGCGTTTATGTGTCGGTCATAAACACTTGCAGTTTTGGCCGATTCTGGCCCGTTTCGTGGACAATTACTCACTGTTTCGGGGTCCCGGACTTATTTCCACGATTGATGAACCCCGGAGCGCATTTACGTGTCGGTCATAAATACAAATAGTTTTGGCCGATTCGGGCTAGTTTCATGGACTATTACTCACTGTTTTGGGGCCGCGGAGTGATTTCCACGATTGACGAACCCCGGGGTGCGTTTACGTGTCGGTCATCAACACTCGCAGTTTTGGCCGATTCTGGCCTGTTTCATGGACTATTACTGATTGTTTTGGTGTCCCGGACTGATTTCCACGATTGACGAACCCCGGGGTGCGTTTACGTGTCGATCATAAACACTCGCAGTTTTGGCCGATTATGGCCAGTTTCATGGACTATTACTCACTGTTTTGGGATCCATGAGTGATTTCCATGACTGACGAATCCCGGGGTGCGTTTACGTGTCGGTCATCAACACCCGCAGTTTTGGCCGATTCTGGCTCGTTTCGTGGACTATTATTCACTGTTTTTGGGTCCCGGAGTGATTTCCATGATTGACGAACCCCGAGGTGCGTTTACATGTCCGTCGTCAACACTCACAACTCTGGCCAATTCTGACCCGTTTCGTGGACTATTACTCACCGTTTTGGGGTCCCGAACTTATTTCCACGATTGATGAACCCCGGAGCGCGTTTACGTGTCGGTCATAAATACTCGCAGTTTTGGCCGATTCTGGCCAGTTTCTTGGACTATTACTCACTGTTTTGGGGGTCCCGAAGTGATTTCCACGATTGACGAACCCCGGGGTGCGTTTATGTGTTGGTCATAAACACTCGCAGTTATTGCGGATTCTGCCTCATTTCGTGGACTATTATTCACTGTTTTTGGGTCCCGGAGTGATTTCCATAATTGACGAACCCCGAGGTGCGTTTACATGTCCGTCGTCAACACTCACAACTTTGGCCAATTCTGACCCGTTTCGTGGACTATTACTCACCATTTTGGGGTCCCGAAGCGATTTCCATAGTTCTTGAACCCCAAGGTGCAATTACATGTCGGTCATCAACACCCGTAGTTTTGGCCGATTCTGGCCCGTTTCATGAACTATTACTCACTGTTTTGGGGACCCGGACTAATTCCCACGATTGACGAACCCCGGGGTGCGTTTATGTGTCGGTCATAAACACTTGCAGTTTTGGCCGATTCTGGCCCGTTTCGTGGACAATTACTCATTGTTTCGGGGTCCCGGACTTATTTCCACGATTGATGAACCCCGGAGCGCATTTACGTGTCGGTCATAAATACAAATAGTTTTGGCCGATTCGGGCTAGTTTCATGGACTATTACTCACTGTTTTGGGGCCGCGGAGTGATTTCCACGATTGACGAACCCCGGGGTGCGTTTACGTGTCGGTCATCAACACTCGCAGTTTTGGCCGATTCTGGCCTGTTTCATGGACTATTACTGATTGTTTTGGTGTCCCGGACTGATTTCCACGATTGACGAACCCCGGGGTGCGTTTACGTGTCGATCATAAACACTCGCAGTTTTGGCCGATTATGGCCAGTTTCATGGACTATTACTCACTGTTTTGGGATCCATGAGTGATTTCCATGACTGACGAATCCCGGGGTGCGTTTACGTGTCGGTCATCAACACCCGCAGTTTTGGCCGATTCTGGCTCGTTTCGTGGACTATTATTCACTGTTTTTGGGTCCCGGAGTGATTTCCATGATTGACGAACCCCGAGGTGCGTTTACATGTCCGTCGTCAACACTCACAACTCTGGCCAATTCTGACCCGTTTCGTGGACTATTACTCACCGTTTTGGGGTCCCGAACTTATTTCCACGATTGATGAACCCCGGAGCGCGTTTACGTGTCGGTCATAAATACTCGCAGTTTTGGCCGATTCTGGCCAGTTTCTTGGACTATTACTCACTGTTTTGGGGGTCCCGAAGTGATTTCCACGATTGACGAACCCCGGGGTGCGTTTATGTGTTGGTCATAAACACTCGCAGTTATTGCGGATTCTGCCTCATTTCGTGGACTATTATTCACTGTTTTTGGGTCCCGGAGTGATTTCCATAATTGACGAACCCCGAGGTGCGTTTACATGTCCGTCGTCAACACTCACAACTTTGGCCAATTCTGACCCGTTTCGTGGACTATTACTCACCATTTTGGGGTCCCGAAGCGATTTCCATAGTTCTTGAACCCCAAGGTGCAATTACATGTCGGTCATCAACACCCGTAGTTTTGGCCGATTCTGGCCCGTTTCATGAACTATTACTCACTGTTTTGGGGACCCGGACTAATTCCCACGATTGACGAACCCCGGGGTGCGTTTATGTGTCGGTCATAAACACTTGCAGTTTTGGCCGATTCTGGCCCGTTTCGTGGACAATTACTCACTGTTTCGGGGTCCCGGACTTATTTCCACGATTGATGAACCCCGGAGCGCATTTACGTGTCGGTCATAAATACAAATAGTTTTGGCCGATTCGGGCTAGTTTCATGGACTATTACTCACTGTTTTGGGGCCGCGGAGTGATTTCCACGATTGACGAACCCCGGGGTGCGTTTACGTGTCGGTCATCAACACTCGCAGTTTTGGCCGATTATGGCCAGTTTCATGGACTATTACTCACTGTTTTGGGATCCATGAGTGATTTCCATGACTGACGAATCCCGGGGTGCGTTTACGTGTCGGTCATCAACACCCGCAGTTTTGGCCGATTCTGGCTCGTTTCATGGACTATTATTCACTGTTTTTGGGTCCCGGAGTGATTTCCATGATTGACGAACCCGGAGGTGCGTTTACATGTCCGTCGTCAACACTCACAACTCTGGCCAATTCTGACCCGTTTCGTGGACTATTACTCACCGTTTTGGGGTCCCGAACTTATTTCCACGATTGATGAACCCCGGAGCGCGTTTACGTGTCGGTCATAAATACTCGCAGTTTTGGCCGATTCTGGCCAGTTTCTTGGACTATTACTCACTGTTTTGGGGGTCCCGAAGTGATTTCCACGATTGACGAACCCCGGGGTGCGTTTATGTGTTGGTCATAAACACTCGCAGTTATTGCGGATTCTGCCTCATTTCGTGGACTATTATTCACTGTTTTTGGGTCCCGGAGTGATTTCCATAATTGACGAACCCCGAGGTGCGTTTACATGTCCGTCGTCAACACTCACAACTTTGGCCAATTCTGACCCGTTTCGTGGACTATTACTCACCATTTTGGGGTCCCGAAGCGATTTCCATAGTTCTTGAACCCCAAGGTGCAATTACATGTCGGTCATCAACACCCGTAGTTTTGGCCGAGTCTGGCCCGTTTCATGAACTATTACTCACTGTTTTGGGGACCCGGACTAATTCCCACGATTGACGAACCCCGGGGTGCGTTTATGTGTCGGTCATAAACACTTGCAGTTTTGGCCGATTCTGGCCCGTTTCGTGGACAATTACTCATTGTTTCGGGGTCCCGGACTTATTTCCACGATTGATGAACCCCGGAGCGCATTTACGTGTCGGTCATAAATACAAATAGTTTTGGCCGATTCGGGCTAGTTTCATGGACTATTACTCACTGTTTTGGGGCCGCGGAGTGATTTCCACGATTGACGAACCCCGGGGTGCGTTTACGTGTCGGTCATCAACACTCGCAGTTTTGGCCGATTCTGGCCTGTTTCATGGACTATTACTGATTGTTTTGGTGTCCCGGACTGATTTCCACGATTGACGAACCCCGGGGTGCGTTTACGTGTCGATCATAAACACTCGCAGTTTTGGCCGATTATGGCCAGTTTCATGGACTATTACTCACTGTTTTGGGATCCATGAGTGATTTCCATGACTGACGAATCCCGGGGTCCGTTTACGTGTCGGTCATCAACACCCGCAGTTTTGGCCGATTCTGGCTCGTTTCGTGGACTATTATTCACTGTTTTTGGGTCCCGGAGTGATTTCCATGATTGACGAACCCCGAGGTGCGTTTACATGTCCGTCGTCAACACTCACAACTCTGGCCAATTCTGACCCGTTTCGTGGACTATTACTCACCGTTTTGGGGTCCCGAACTTATTTCCATGATTGATGAACCCCGGAGCGCGTTTACGTGTCGGTCATAAATACTCGCAGTTTTGGCCGATTCTGGCCAGTTTCTTGGACTATTACTCACTGTTTTGGGGGTCCCGAAGTGATTTCCACGATTGACGAACCCCGGGGTGCGTTTATGTGTTGGTCATAAACACTCGCAGTTATTGCGGATTCTGCCTCATTTCGTGGACTATTATTCACTGTTTTTGGGTCCCGGAGTGATTTCCATAATTGACGAACCCCGAGGTGCGTTTACATGTCCGTCGTCAACACTCACAACTTTGGCCAATTCTGACCCGTTTCGTGGACTATTACTCACCATTTTGGGGTCCCGAAGCGATTTCCATAGTTCTTGAACCCCAAGGTGCAATTACATGTCGGTCATCAACACCCGTAGTTTTGGCCGATTCTGGCCCGTTTCATGAACTATTACTCACTGTTTTGGGGACCCGGACTAATTCCCACGATTGACGAACCCCGGGGTGCGTTTATGTGTCGGTCATAAACACTTGCAGTTTTGGCCGATTCTGGCCCGTTTCGTGGACAATTACTCACTGTTTCGGGGTCCCGGACTTATTTCCACGATTGATGAACCCCGGAGCGCATTTACGTGTCGGTCATAAATACAAATAGTTTTGGCCGATTCGGGCTAGTTTCATGGACTATTACTCACTGTTTTGGGGCCGCGGAGTGATTTCCACGATTGACGAACCCCGGGGTGCGTTTACGTGTCGGTCATCAACACTCGCAGTTTTGGCCGATTATGGCCAGTTTCATGGACTATTACTCACTGTTTTGGGATCCATGAGTGATTTCCATGACTGACGAATCCCGGGGTGCGTTTACGTGTCGGTCATCAACACCCGCAGTTTTGGCCGATTCTGGCTCGTTTCGTGGACTATTATTCACTGTTTTTGGGTCCCGGAGTGATTTCCATGATTGACGAACCCGGAGGTGCGTTTACATGTCCGTCGTCAACACTCACAACTCTGGCCAATTCTGGCCAGTTTCTTGGACTATTACTCACTGTTTTGGGGGTCCCGAAGTGATTTCCACGATTGACGAACCCCGGGGTGCGTTTATGTGTTGGTCATAAACACTCGCAGTTATTGCGGATTCTGCCTCATTTCGTGGACTATTATTCACTGTTTTTGGGTCCCGGAGTGATTTCCATAATTGACGAACCCCGAGATGCGTTTACATGTCCGTCGTCAACACTCACAACTTTGGCCAATTCTGACCCGTTTCGTGGACTATTACTCACCATTTTGGGGTCCCGAAGCGATTTCCATAGTTCTTGAACCCCAAGGTGCAATTACATGTCGGTCATCAACACCCGTAGTTTTGGCCGATTCTGGCCCGTTTCATGAACTATTACTCACTGTTTTGGGGACCCGGACTAATTCCCACGATTGACGAACCCCGGGGTGCGTTTATGTGTCGGTCATAAACACTTGCAGTTATGGCCGATTCTGGCCCGTTTCGTGGACAATTACTCACTGTTTCGGGGTCCCGGACTTATTTCCACGATTGATGAACCCCGGAGCGCATTTACGTGTCGGTCATAAATACAAATAGTTTTGGCCGATTCGGGCTAGTTTCATGGACTATTACTCACTGTTTTGGGGCCGCGGAGTGATTTCCACGATTGACGAACCCCGGGGTGCGTTTACGTGTCGGTCATCAACACTCGCAGTTTTGGCCGATTCTGGCCTGTTTCATGGACTATTACTGATTGTTTTGGTGTCCCGGACTGATTTCCACGATTGACGAACCCCGGGGTGCGTTTACGTGTCGATCATAAACACTCGCAGTTTTGGCCGATTATGGCCAGTTTCATGGACTATTACTCACTGTTTTGGGATCCATGAGTGATTTCCATGACTGACGAATCCCGGGGTGCGTTTACGTGTCGGTCATCAACACCCGCAGTTTTGGCCGATTCTGGCTCGTTTCGTGGACTATTATTCACTGTTTTTGGGTCCCGGAGTGATTTCCATGATTGACGAACCCCGAGGTGCGTTTACATGTCCGTCGTCAACACTCACAACTCTGGCCAATTCTGACCCGTTTCGTGGACTATTACTCACCGTTTTGGGGTCCCGAACTTATTTCCACGATTGATGAACCCCGGAGCGCGTTTACGTGTCGGTCATAAATACTCGCAGTTTTGGCCGATTCTGGCCAGTTTCTTGGACTATTACTCACTGTTTTGGGGGTCCCGAAGTGATTTCCACGATTGACGAACCCCGGGGTGCGTTTATGTGTTGGTCATAAACACTCGCAGTTATTGCGGATTCTGCCTCATTTCGTGGACTATTATTCACTGTTTTTGGGTCCCGGAGTGATTTCCATAATTGACGAACCCCGAGGTGCGTTTACATGTCCGTCGTCAACACTCACAACTTTGGCCAATTCTGACCCGTTTCGTGGACTATTACTCACCATTTTGGGGTCCCGAAGCGATTTCCATAGTTCTTGAACCCCAAGGTGCAATTACATGTCGGTCATCAACACCCGTAGTTTTGGCCGATTCTGGCCCGTTTCATGAACTATTACTCACTGTTTTGGGGACCCGGACTAATTCCCACGATTGACGAACCCCGGGGTGCGTTTATGTGTCGGTCATAAACACTTGCAGTTTTGGCCGATTCTGGCCCGTTTCGTGGACAATTACTCACTGTTTCGGGGTCCCGGACTTATTTCCACGATTGATGAACCCCGGAGCGCATTTACGTGTCGGTCATAAATACAAATAGTTTTGGCCGATTCGGGCTAGTTTCATGGACTATTACTCACTGTTTTGGGGCCGCGGAGTGATTTCCACGATTGACGAACCCCGGGGTGCGTTTACGTGTCGGTCATCAACACTCGCAGTTTTGGCCGATTCTGGCCTGTTTCATGGACTATTACTGATTGTTTTGGTGTCCCGGACTGATTTCCACGATTGACGAACCCCGGGGTGCGTTTACGTGTCGATCATAAACACTCGCAGTTTTGGTCGATTATGGCCAGTTTCATGGACTATTACTCACTGTTTTGGGATCCATGAGTGATTTCCATGACTGACGAATCCCGGGGTGCGTTTACGTGTCGGTCATCAACACCCGCAGTTTTGGCCGATTCTGGCTCGTTTCGTGGACTATTATTCACTGTTTTTGGGTCCCGGAGTGATTTCCATGATTGACGAACCCCGAGGTGCGTTTACATGTCCGTCGTCAACACTCACAACTCTGGCCAATTCTGACCCGTTTCGTGGACTATTACTCACCGTTTTGGGGTCCCGAACTTATTTCCACGATTGATGAACCCCGGAGCGCGTTTACGTGTCGGTCATAAATACTCGCAGTTTTGGCCGATTCTGGCCAGTTTCTTGGACTATTACTCACTGTTTTGGGGGTCCCGAAGTGATTTCCACGATTGACGAACCCCGGGGTGCGTTTATGTGTTGGTCATAAACACTCGCAGTTATTGCGGATTCTGCCTCATTTCGTGGACTATTATTCACTGTTTTTGGGTCCCGGAGTGATTTCCATAATTGACGAACCCCAAGGCGCGTTTACATGTCCGTCGTCAACACTCACAACTTTGGCCAATTCTGACCCGTTTCGTGGACTATTACTCACCATTTTGGGGTCCCGAAGCGATTTCCATAGTTCTTGAACCCCAAGGTGCAATTACATGTCGGTCATCAACACCCGTAGTTTTGGCCGATTCTGGCCCGTTTCATGAACTATTACTCACTGTTTTGGGGACCCGGACTAATTCCCACGATTGACGAACCCCGGGGTGCGTTTATGTGTCGGTCATAAACACTTGCAGTTTTGGCCGATTCTGGCCCGTTTCGTGGACAATTACTCACTGTTTCGGGGTCCCGGACTTATTTCCACGATTGATGAACCCCGGAGCGCATTTACGTGTCGGTCATAAATACAAATAGTTTTGGCCGATTCGGGCTAGTTTCATGGACTATTACTCACTGTTTTGGGGCCGCGGAGTGATTTCCACGATTGACGAACCCCGGGGTGCGTTTACGTGTCGGTCATCAACACTCGCAGTTTTGGCCGATTCTGGCCTGTTTCATGGACTATTACTGATTGTTTTGGTGTCCCGGACTGATTTCCACGATTGACGAACCCCGGGGTGCGTTTACGTGTCGATCATAAACACTCGCAGTTTTGGTCGATTATGGCCAGTTTCATGGACTATTACTCACTGTTTTGGGATCCATGAGTGATTTCCATGACTGACGAATCCCGGGGTGCGTTTACGTGTCGGTCATCAACACCCGCAGTTTTGGCCGATTCTGGCTCGTTTCGTGGACTATTATTCACTGTTTTTGGGTCCCGGAGTGATTTCCATGATTGACGAACCCCGAGGTGCGTTTACATGTCCGTCGTCAACACTCACAACTCTGGCCAATTCTGACCCGTTTCGTGGACTATTACTCACCGTTTTGGGGTCCCGAACTTATTTCCACGATTGATGAACCCCGGAGCGCGTTTACGTGTCGGTCATAAATACTCGCAGTTTTGGCCGATTCTGGCCAGTTTCTTGGACTATTACTCACTGTTTTGGGGGTCCCGAAGTGATTTCCACGATTGACGAACCCCGGGGTGCGTTTATGTGTTGGTCATAAACACTCGCAGTTATTGCGGATTCTGCCTCATTTCGTGGACTATTATTCACTGTTTTTGGGTCCCGGAGTGATTTCCATAATTGACGAACCCCAAGGCGCGTTTACATGTCCGTCGTCAACACTCACAACTTTGGCCAATTCTGACCCGTTTCGTGGACTATTACTCACCATTTTGGGGTCCCGAAGCGATTTCCATAGTTCTTGAACCCCAAGGTGCAATTACATGTCGGTCATCAACACCCGTAGTTTTGGCCGATTCTGGCCCGTTTCATGAACTATTACTCACTGTTTTGGGGACCCGGACTAATTCCCACGATTGACGAACCCCGGGGTGCGTTTATGTGTCGGTCATAAACACTTGCAGTTTTGGCCGATTCTGGCCCGTTTCGTGGACAATTACTCACTGTTTCGGGGTCCCGGACTTATTTCCATGATTGATGAACCCCGGAGCGCATTTACGTGTCGGTCATAAATACAAATAGTTTTGGCCGATTCGGGCTAGTTTCATGGACTATTACTCACTGTTTTGGGGCCGCGGAGTGATTTCCACGATTGACGAACCCCGGGGTGCGTTTACGTGTCGGTCATCAACACTCGCAGTTTTGGCCGATTCTGGCCTGTTTCATGGACTATTACTGATTGTTTTGGTGTCCCGGACTGATTTCCACGATTGACGAACCCTGGGGTGCGTTTACGTGTCGATCATAAACACTCGCAGTTTTGGCCGATTATGACAAGTTTCATGGACTATTACTCACTGTTTTGGGGTCCGTGAGTGATTTCCATGATTGACCAATCCTGGGGTGCGTTTACGTGTCGGTCATCAACACCCGCAGTTTTGGCCGATTCTGGCTCGTTTCGTGGACTATTATTCACTGTTTTTGGGTCCCGGAGTGATTTCCACGATTGACGAACCCCGAGGTGCGTTTACATGTCCGTCGTTAACACTCACAACTTTGGCCAATTCTGACCCGTTTCATGGACTATTACTCACCGTTTTGGGGTCCCGAAGCGATTTCCATAGTTCTTGAACCCCAAGGTGCAATTACATGTCGGTCATCAACACCCGTAGTTTTGGCCGATTCTGGCCCGTTTCATGAACTATTACTCACTCTTTTGGGGACCCGGAGTAATTCCCACGATTGACGAACCCCGGGGTGCGTTTATGTGTCGGTCATAAACACATGCAGTTTTGGCCGATTCTGGCCCGTTTCGTGGACAATTACTCACTGTTTCGGGGTCCCGGACTTATTTCCACGATTGATGAACCCCGGAGCGCATTTACGTGTCGGTCATAAATACAAATAGTTTTGGCCGATTCGGGCTAGTTTCATGGACTATTACTCACTGTTTTGGGGCCGCGGAGTGATTTCCACGATTGACGAACCCCGGGGTGCGTTTACGTGTCGGTCATCAACACTCGCAGTTTTGGCCGATTCTGGCCTGTTTCATGGACTATTACTGATTGTTTTGGTGTCCCGGACTGATTTCCACGATTGACGAACCCCGGCGTGCGTTTACGTGTCGGTCATCCACACCCGCAGTTTTGGCCGATTCTGCCTAGTTTCATGGACTATTACTCACTGTTTTGGGGTCATGGAGTGATTTCCACGATTGATGAACCCCGGGGTGCGTTTACGTGTCGGTCATAAATACTCGCAGTTTTGCCCGATTCTGGCCAGTTTCTTGGACTATTACTCACTGTTTTGGGGTCCCGAAGTGATTTCCACGATTGACGAATCCCGGGGTGCGTTTATGTGTTGGTCATAAACACTCGCAGTTATTGCGGATTCTGCCTCATTTCATGGACTATTATTCACTGTTTTTAGGTCCCGGAGTGATTTCCACAATTGACGAACCCCGAGGTGCGTTTACATGTCTGTCGTCAACACTCACAAGTTTGGCCAATTCTGACCCGTTTCGTGGACTATTACTCACCGTTTTGGGGTCCGAAGCGATTTCCATAGTTCTTGAACCCCAAGGTGCAATTACATGTTGGTCATCAACACCCGTAGTTTTGGCCGATTCTGGCCTGTTTCATGAACTATTACTCACTGTTTTGGGGACCCGGACTAATTCCCACGATTGACGAACCCCGGGGTGCGTTTATTTGTCGGTCATAAACACTTGCAGTTTTGGCCGATTCTGGCCCGTTTCATGGACAATTACTCACTGTTTCGGGGTCCCGGACTTATTTTCACGATTGATGTACCCCGGAGCGCATTTACGTGTCGGTCATAAATACTCGTAGTTTTGGCTGATTCTGGCTAGTTTCATGGACTATTACTCACTGTTTTGGGGTCGAGGAGTGATTTCCACGATTGATGAACCCCGGGGTGCGTTTACGTGTCGGTCATAAATACTCGCAGTTTTGGCCGATTCTGGCCAGTTTCTTGGACTGTTACTCACTGTTTTGGGGTCCCGAAGTGATTTCCACGATTGACGAACCCCGGCGTGCGTTTACGTGTCGGTCATCCACACCCGCAGTTTTGGCCGATTCTGCCTCGTTTCGTGGACTATTATTCACTGTTTTTGGGTCCCGGAGTGATTTCCACAATTGACGAACCCCGAGGTGCGTTTACATGTCCGTCGTCAACACTCACAACTTTGGCCAATTCTGACCCGTTTCATGGACTATTACTCACCGTTTTGGGGTCCCGAAGCGATTTCCATAGTTCTTGAACCCCAAGGTGCAATTACATGTCGGTCATCAACACCCGTAGTTTTGGCCGATTCTGGCCCGTTTCATGAACTATTACTCACTGTTTTGGGGACCCGGAGTAATTCCCACGATTGACGAACCCCGGGGTGCGTTTATGTGTCGGTCATAAACACATGCAGTTTTGGCCGATTCTGGCCCGTTTCGTGGACAATTACTCACTGTTTCGGGGTCCCGGACTTATTTCCACGATTGATGAACCCCGGAGCGCATTTACGTGTCGGTCATAAATACAAATAGTTTTGGCCGATTCGGGCTAGTTTCATGGACTATTACTCACTGTTTTGGGGCCGCGGAGTGATTTCCACGATTGACGAACCCCGGGGTGCGTTTACGTGTCGGTCATCAACACTCGCAGTTTTGGCCGATTATGACAAGTTTCATGGACTATTACTCACTGTTTTGGGGTCCGTGAGTGATTTCCATGATTGACCAATCCTGGGGTGCGTTTACGTGTCGGTCATCAACACCCGCAGTTTTGGCCGATTCTGGCTCGTTTCGTGGACTATTATTCACTGTTTTTGGGTCCCGGAGTGATTTCCACGATTGACGAACCCCGAGGTGCGTTTACATGTCCGTCGTTAACACTCACAACTTTGGCCAATTCTGACCCGTTTCATGGACTATTACTCACCGTTTTGGGGTCCCGAAGCGATTTCCATAGTTCTTGAACCCCAAGGTGCAATTACATGTCGGTCATCAACACCTGTAGTTTTGGCCGATTCTGGCCCGTTTCATGAACTATTACTCACTCTTTTGGGGACCCGGAGTAATTCCCACGATTGACGAACCCCGGGGTGCGTTTATGTGTCGGTCATAAACACATGCAGTTTTGGCCGATTCTGGCCCGTTTCGTGGACAATTACTCACTGTTTCGGGGTCCCGGACTTATTTCCACGATTGATGAACCCCGGAGCGCATTTACGTGTCGGTCATAAATACAAATAGTTTTGGCCGATTCGGGCTAGTTTCATGGACTATTACTCACTGTTTTGGGGCCGCGGAGTGATTTCCACGATTGACGAACCCCGGGGTGCGTTTACGTGTCGGTCATCAACACTCGCAGTTTTGGCCGATTCTGGCCTGTTTCATGGACTATTACTGATTGTTTTGGTGTCCCGAACTGATTTCCACGATTGACGAACCCTGGGGTGCGTTTACGTGTCGATCATAAACACTCGCAGTTTTGGCCGATTATGACAAGTTTCATGGACTATTACTCACTGTTTTGGGGTCCGTGAGTGATTTCCATGATTGACCAATCCTGGGGTGCGTTTACGTGTCGGTCATCAACACCCGCAGTTTTGGCCGATTCTGGCTCGTTTCGTGGACTATTATTCACTGTTTTTGGGTCCCGGAGTGATTTCCACGATTGACGAACCCCGAGGTGCGTTTACATGTCCGTCGTTAACACTCACAACTTTGGCCAATTCTGACCCGTTTCATGGACTATTACTCACCGTTTTGGGGTCCCGAAGCGATTTCCATAGTTCTTGAACCCCAAGGTGCAATTACATGTCGGTCATCAACACCCGTAGTTTTGGCCGATTCTGGCCCGTTTCATGAACTATTACTCACTCTTTTGGGGACCCGGAGTAATTCCCACGATTGACGAACCCCGGGGTGCGTTTATGTGTCGGTCATAAACACATGCAGTTTTGGCCGATTCTGGCCCGTTTCGTGGACAATTACTCACTGTTTCGGGGTCCCGGACTTATTTCCACGATTGATGAACCCCGGAGCGCATTTACGTGTCGGTCATAAATACAAATAGTTTTGGCCGATTCGGGCTAGTTTCATGGACTATTACTCACTGTTTTGGGGCCGCAGAGTGATTTCCACGATTGACGAACCCCGGGGTGCGTTTACGTGTCGGTCATCAACACTCGCAGTTTTGGCCGATTCTGGCCTGTTTCATGGACTATTACTGATTGTTTTGGTGTCCCGGACTGATTTCCACGATTGACGAACCCCGGCGTGCGTTTACGTGTCGGTCATCCACACCCGCAGTTTTGGCCGATTCTGCCTAGTTTCATGGACTATTACTCACTGTTTTGGGGTCATGGAGTGATTTCCACGATTGATGAACCCCGGGGTGCGTTTACGTGTCGGTCATAAATACTCGCAGTTTTGCCCGATTCTGGCCAGTTTCTTGGACTATTACTCACTGTTTTGGGGTCCCGAAGTGATTTCCACGATTGACGAATCCCGGGGTGCGTTTATGTGTTGGTCATAAACACTCGCAGTTATTGCGGATTCTGCCTCATTTCATGGACTATTATTCACTGTTTTTAGGTCCCGGAGTGATTTCCACAATTGACGAACCCCGAGGTGCGTTTACATGTCTGTCGTCAACACTCACAAGTTTGGCCAATTCTGACCCGTTTCGTGGACTATTACTCACCGTTTTGGGGTCCGAAGCGATTTCCATAGTTCTTGAACCCCAAGGTGCAATTACATGTTGGTCATCAACACCCGTAGTTTTGGCCGATTCTGGCCTGTTTCATGAACTATTACTCACTGTTTTGGGGACCCGGACTAATTCCCACGATTGAAGAACCCCGGGGTGCGTTTATTTGTCGGTCATAAACACTTGCAGTTTTGGCCGATTCTGGCCCGTTTCATGGACAATTACTCACTGTTTCGGGGTCCCGGACTTATTTTCACGATTGATGTACCCCGGAGCGCATTTACGTGTCGGTCATAAATACTCGTAGTTTTGGCTGATTCTGGCTAGTTTCATGGACTATTACTCACTGTTTTGGGGTCGAGGAGTGATTTCCACGATTGATGAACCCCGGGGTGCGTTTACGTGTCGGTCATAAATACTCGCAGTTTTGGCCGATTCTGGCCAGTTTCTTGGACTATTACTCACTGTTTTGGGGTCCCGAAGTGATTTCCACGATTGACGAACCCCGGCGTGCGTTTACGTGTCGGTCATCCACACCCGCAGTTTTGGCCGATTCTGCCTCGTTTCGTGGACTATTATTCACTGTTTTTGGGTCCCGGAGTGATTTCCACAATTGACGAACCCCGAGGTGCGTTTACATGTCCGTCGTCAACACTCACAACTTTGGCCAATTCTGACCCGTTTCATGGACTATTACTCACCGTTTTGGGGTCCCGAAGTGATTTCCATAGTTCTTGAACCCCAAGGTGCAATTACATGTCGGTCATCAACACCCGTAGTTTTGGCCGATTCTGGCCCGTTTCATGAACTATTACTCACTGTTTTGGGGACCCGGAGTAATTCCCACGATTGACGAACCCCGGGGTGCGTTTATGTGTCGGTCATAAACACATGCAGTTTTGGCCGATTCTGGCCCGTTTCGTGGACAATTACTCACTGTTTCGGGGTCCCGGACTTATTTCCACGATTGATGAACCCCGGAGCGCATTTACGTGTCGGTCATAAATACAAATAGTTTTGGCCGATTCGGGCTAGTTTCATGGACTATTACTCACTGTTTTGGGGCCGCGGAGTGATTTCCACGATTGACGAACCCCGGGGTGTGTTTACGTGTCGGTCATCAACACTCGCAGTTTTGGCCGATTCTGGCCTGTTTCATGGACTATTACTGATTGTTTTGGTGTCCCGGACTGATTTCCACGATTGACGAACCCCGGCGTGCGTTTACGTGTCGGTCATCCACACCCGCAGTTTTGGCCGATTCTGCCTAGTTTCATGGACTATTACTCACTGTTTTGGGGTCATGGAGTGATTTCCACGATTGATGAACCCCGGGGTGCATTTACGTGTCGGTCATAAATACTCGCAGTTTTGCCCGATTCTGGCCAGTTTCTTGGACTATTACTCACTGTTTTGGGGTCCCGAAGTGATTTCCACGATTGACGAATCCCGGGGTGCGTTTATGTGTTGGTCATAAACACTCGCAGTTATTGCGGATTCTGCCTCATTTCATGGACTATTATTCACTGTTTTTAGGTCCCGGAGTGATTTCCACAATTGACGAACCCCGAGGTGCGTTTACATGTCTGTCGTCAACACTCACAAGTTTGGCCAATTCTGACCCGTTTCGTGGACTATTACTCACCGTTTTGGGGTCCGAAGCGATTTCCATAGTTCTTGAACCCCAAGGTGCAATTACATGTTGGTCATCAACACCCGTAGTTTTGGCCGATTCTGGCCTGTTTCATGAACTATTACTCACTGTTTTGGGGACCCGGACTAATTCCCACGATTGACGAACCCCGGGGTGCGTTTATTTGTCGGTCATAAACACTTGCAGTTTTGGCCGATTCTGGCCCGTTTCATGGACAATTACTCACTGTTTCGGGGTCCCGGACTTATTTTCACGATTGATGTACCCCGGAGCGCATTTACGTGTCGGTCATAAATACTCGTAGTTTTGGCTGATTCTGGCTAGTTTCATGGACTATTACTCACTGTTTTGGGGTCGAGGAGTGATTTCCACGATTGATGAACCCCGGGGTGCGTTTACGTGTCGGTCATAAATACTCGCAGTTTTGGCCGATTCTGGCCAGTTTCTTGGACTATTACTCACTGTTTTGGGGTCCCGAAGTGATTTCCACGATTGACGAACCCCGGCGTGCGTTTACGTGTCGGTCATCCACACCCGCAGTTTTGGCCGATTCTGCCTCGTTTCGTGGACTATTATTCACTGTTTTTGGGTCCCGGAGTGATTTCCACAATTGACGAACCCCGAGGTGCGTTTACATGTCCGTCGTCAACACTCACAACTTTGGCCAATTCTGACCCGTTTCATGGACTATTACTCACCGTTTTGGGGTCCCGAAGCGATTTCCATAGTTCTTGAACCCCAAGGTGCAATTACATGTCGGTCATCAACACCCGTAGTTTTGGCCGATTCTGGCCCGTTTCATGAACTATTACTCACTGTTTTGGGGACCCGGAGTAATTCCCACGATTGACGAACCCCGGGGTGCGTTTATGTGTCGGTCATAAACACATGCAGTTTTGGCCGATTCTGGCCCGTTTCGTGGACAATTACTCACTGTTTCGGGGTCCCGGACTTATTTCCACGGTTGATGAACCCCGGAGCGCATTTACGTGTCGGTCATAAATACTCGTAGTTTTGGCCGATTCTGGCTAGTTTCATGGACTATTACTCACTGTTTTGGGGCCGCGGAGTGATTTCCACGATTGACGAACCCCGGGGTGCGTTTACGTGTCGGTCATCAACACTCGCAGTTTTGGCCGATTCTGGCCTGTTTCATGGACTATTACTGATTGTTTTGGTGTCCCGGACTGATTTCCACGATTGACGAACCCCGGGGTGCGTTTACGTGTCGATCATAAACACTCGCAGTTTTGGCCGATTATGACAAGTTTCATGGACTATTACTCACTGTTTTGGGGTCCGTGAGTGATTTCCATGATTGACCAATCCTGGGGTGCGTTTACGTGTCGGTCATCAACACCCGCAGTTTTGGCCGATTCTGGCTCGTTTCGTGGACTATTATTCACTGTTTTTGGGTCCCGGAGTGATTTCCACGATTGACGAACCCCGAGGTGCGTTTACATGTCCGTCATCAACACTCACAACTCTGGCAAATTCTGACCCGTTTCGTGGACTATTACTCACCGTTTTAGGGTCCCGGACTTATTTGCACGATTGATGAACCCTGGAGCGCGTTTACGTGTCGGTCATAAATACTCGCAGTTTTGGCCGATTCTGGCCAGTTTCATGGACTATTACTCACTGTTTTGGGGTCCCGAAGTGATTTCCACGATTGACGAACCCCGGGGTGCGTTTACGTGTTGGTCATAAACACTCGCAGTTATTGTGGATTCTGCCTCATTTCATGGACTATTATTCACTGTTTTTGGGTCCCGGAGTGACTTCCACAATTGACGAACCCCGAGGTGCGTTTACATGTCCGTCGTCAACACTCACAACTTTGGCCAATTCTGACCCGTTTCGTGGACTATTACTCACCGTTTTGGGGTCCCGAAGCGATTTCCATAGTTCTTGAACCCCAAGGTGCAATTACATGTCGGTCATCAACACCCGTAGTTTTGGCCGATTCTGGCCTGTTTCATGGACTATTACTGATTGTTTTGGTGTCCCGGACTGATTTCCACGATTGACGAACCCCGGGGTGCGTTTACGTGTCGATCATAAACACTCGCAGTTTTGGCCGATTATGACAAGTTTCATGGACTATTACTCACTGTTTTGGGGTCCGTGAGTGATTTCCATGATTGACCAATCCTGGGGTGCGTTTACGTGTCGGTCATCAACACCCGCAGTTTTGGCCGATTCTGGCTCGTTTCGTGGACTATTATTCACTGTTTTTGGGTCCCGGAGTGATTTCCACGATTGACGAACCCCGAGGTGCGTTTACATGTCCGTCATCAACACTCACAACTCTGGCAAATTCTGACCCGTTTCGTGGACTATTACTCACCGTTTTAGGGTCCCGGACTTATTTGCACGATTGATGAACCCTGGAGCGCGTTTACGTGTCGGTCATAAATACTCGCAGTTTTGGCCGATTCTGGCCAGTTTCTTGGACTATTACTCACTGTTTTGGGGTCCCGAAGTGATTTCCACGATTGACGAACCCCGGGGTGCGTTTACGTGTTGGTCATAAACACTCGCAGTTATTGCGGATTCTGCCTCATTTCATGGACTATTATTCACTGTTTTTGGGTCCCGGAGTGACTTCCACAATTGACGAACCCCGAGGTGCGTTTACATGTCCGTCGTCAACACTCACAACTTTGGCCAATTCTGACCCGTTTCGTGGACTATTACTCACCGTTTTGGGGTCCCGAAGCGATTTCCATAGTTCTTGAACCCCAAGGTGCAATTACATGTCGGTCATCAACACCCGTAGTTTTGGCCGATTCTGGCCTGTTTCATGGACTATTACTGATTGTTTTGGTGTCCCGGACTGATTTCCACGATTGACGAACCCCGGGGTGCGTTTACGTGTCGATCATAAACACTCGCAGTTTTGGCCGATTATGACAAGTTTCATGGACTATTACTCACTGTTTTGGGGTCCGTGAGTGATTTCCATGATTGACCAATCCTGGGGTGCGTTTACGTGTCGGTCATCAACACCCGCAGTTTTGGCCGATTCTGGCTCGTTTCGTGGACTATTATTCACTGTTTTTGGGTCCCGGAGTGATTTCCACGATTGACGAACCCCGAGGTGCGTTTACATGTCCGTCATCAACACTCACAACTCTGGCAAATTCTGACCCGTTTCGTGGACTATTACTCACCGTTTTAGGGTCCCGGACTTATTTGCACGATTGATGAACCCTGGAGCGCGTTTACGTGTCGGTCATAAATACTCGCAGTTTTGGCCGATTCTGGCCAGTTTCTTGGACTATTACTCACTGTTTTGGGGTCCCGAAGTGATTTCCACGATTGACGAACCCCGGGGTGCGTTTACGTGTTGGTCATGAACACTCGCAGTTATTGCGGATTCTGCCTCATTTCATGGACTATTATTCACTGTTTTTGGGTCCCGGAGTGACTTCCACAATTGACGAACCCCGAGGTGCGTTTACATGTCCGTCGTCAACACTCACAACTTTGGCCAATTCTGACCCGTTTCGTGGACTATTACTCACCGTTTTGGGGTCCCGAAGCGATTTCCATAGTTCTTGAACCCCAAGGTGCAATTACATGTCGGTCATCAACACCCGTAGTTTTGGCCGATTCTGGCCTGTTTCATGGACTATTACTGATTGTTTTGGTGTCCCGGACTGATTTCCACGATTGACGAACCCCGGGGTGCGTTTACGTGTCGATCATAAACACTCGCAGTTTTGGCCGATTATGACAAGTTTCATGGACTATTACTCACTGTTTTGGGGTCCGTGAGTGATTTCCATGATTGACCAATCCTGGGGTGCGTTTACGTGTCGGTCATCAACACCCACAGTTTTGGCCGATTCTGGCTCGTTTCGTGGACTATTATTCACTGTTTTTGGGTCCCGGAGTGATTTCCACGATTGACGAACCCCGAGGTGCGTTTACATGTCCGTCATCAACACTCACAACTCTGGCAAATTCTGACCCGTTTCGTGGACTATTACTCACCGTTTTAGGGTCCCGGACTTATTTGCACGATTGATGAACCCTGGAGCGCGTTTACGTGTCGGTCATAAATACTCGCAGTTTTGGCCGATTCTGGCCAGTTTCTTGGACTATTACTCACTGTTTTGGGGTCCCGAAGTGATTTCCACGATTGACGAACCCCGGGGTGCATTTACGTGTTGGTCATAAACACTCGCAGTTATTGCGGATTCTGCCTCATTTCATGGACTATTATTCACTGTTTTTGGGTCCCGGAGTGACTTCCACAATTGACGAACCCCGAGGTGCGTTTACATGTCCGTCGTCAACACTCACAACTTTGGCCAATTCTGACCCGTTTCGTGGACTATTACTCACCGTTTTGGGGTCCCGAAGCGATTTCCATAGTTCTTGAACCCCAAGGTGCAATTACATGTCGGTCATCAACACCCGTAGTTTTGGCCGATTCTGGCCTGTTTCATGAACTATTACTCACTGTTTTGGGGACCCGGACTAATTCCCACGATTGACGAACCCCGGGGTGCGTTTATGTGTCGGTCATAAACACTCGCAGTTTTGGCCGATGTTGGCCCGTTTCGTGGACAATTACTCACTGTTTCGGGGTCCCGGACTTATTTTCACGATTGATGTACCCCGGAGCGCATTTACGTGTCGGTCATAAATACTCGTAGTTTTGGCTGATTCTGGCTAGTTTCTTGGACTATTACTCACTGTTTTGGGGTCGAGGAGTGATTTCCACGATTGATGAACCCCGGGGTGCGTTTACGTGTCGGTCATAAATACTCGCAGTTTTGGCCGATTCTGGCCAGTTTCTTGGACTATTACTCACTGTTTTGGGGTCCCGAAGTGATTTCCACGATTGACGAACCCCGGCGTGCGTTTACGTGTCGGTCATCCACACCCGCAGTTTTGGCCGATTCTGCCTCGTTTCGTGGACTATTATTCACTGTTTTTGGGTCCCGGAGTGATTTCCACAATTTACGAACCCCGAGGTGCGTTTACATGTCCGTCGTCAACACTCACAACTTTGGCCAATTCTGACCCGTTTCATGGACTATTACTCACCGTTTTGGGGTCCCGAAGCGATTTCCATAGTTCTTGAACCCCAAGGTGCAATTACATGTCGGTCATCAACACCCGTAGTTTTGGCCGATTCTGGCCCGTTTCATGAACTATTACTCACTGTTTTGGGGACCCGGAGTAATTCCCACGATTGACGAACCCCGGGGTGCGTTTATGTGTCGGTCATAAACACATGCAGTTTTGGCATATTCTGGCCCGTTTCGTGGACAATTACTCACTGTTTCGGGGTCCCGGACTTATTTCCACGGTTGATGAACCCCGGAGCGCATTTACGTGTCGGTCATAAATACTCGTAGTTTTGGCCGATTCTGGCTAGTTTCATGGACTATTACTCACTGTTTTGGGGCCGCGGAGTGATTTCCACGATTGACGAACCCCGGGGTGCGTTTACGTGTCGGTCATCAACACTCGCAGTTTTGGCCGATTCTGGCCTGTTTCATGGACTATTACTGATTGTTTTGGTGTCCCGGACTGATTTCCACGATTGACGAACCCCGGGGTGCGTTTACGTGTCGATCATAAACACTCGCAGTTTTGGCCGATTATGACAAGTTTCATGGACTATTACTCACTGTTTTGGGGTCCGTGAGTGATTTCCATGATTGACCAATCCTGGGGTGCGTTTACGTGTCGGTCATCAACACCCGCAGTTTTGGCCGATTCTGGCTCGTTTCGTGGACTATTATTCACTGTTTTTGGGTCCCGGAGTGATTTCCACGATTGACGAACCCCGAGGTGCGTTTACATGTCCGTCATCAACACTCACAACTCTGGCAAATTCTGACCCGTTTCGTGGACTATTACTCACCGTTTTAGGGTCCCGGACTTATTTGCACGATTGATGAACCCTGGAGCGCGTTTACGTGTCGGTCATAAATACTCGCAGTTTTGGCCGATTCTGGCCAGTTTCTTGGACTATTACTCACTGTTTTGGGGTCCCGAAGTGATTTCCACGATTGACGAACCCCGGGGTGCGTTTACGTGTTGGTCATAAACACTCGCAGTTATTGCGGATTCTGCCTCATTTCATGGACTATTATTCACTGTTTTTGGGTCCCGGAGTGACTTCCACAATTGACGAACCCCGAGGTGCGTCTACATGTCCGTCGTCAACACTCACAACTTTGGCCAATTCTGACCCGTTTCGTGGACTATTACTCACCGTTTTGTGGTCCCGAAGCGATTTCCATAGTTCTTGAACCCCAAGGTGCAATTACATGTCGGTCATCAACACCCGTAGTTTTGGCCGATTCTGGCCTGTTTCATGGACTATTACTGATTGTTTTGGTGTCCCGGACTGATTTCCACGATTGACGAACCCCGGGGTGCGTTTACGTGTCGATCATAAACACTCGCAGTTTTGGCCGATTATGACAAGTTTCATGGACTATTACTCACTGTTTTGGGGTCCGTGAGTGATTTCCATGATTGACCAATCCTGGGGTGCGTTTACGTGTCGGTCATCAACACCCACAGTTTTGGCCGATTCTGGCTCGTTTCGTGGACTATTATTCACTGTTTTTGGGTCCCGGAGTGATTTCCACGATTGACGAACCCCGAGGTGCGTTTACATGTCCGTCATCAACACTCACAACTCTGGCAAATTCTGACCCGTTTCGTGGACTATTACTCACCGTTTTAGGGTCCCGGACATATTTGCACGATTGATGAACCCTGGAGCGCGTTTACGTGTCGGTCATAAATACTCGCAGTTTTGGCCGATTCTGGCCAGTTTCTTGGACTATTACTCACTGTTTTGGGGTCCCGAAGTGATTTCCACGATTGACGAACCCCGGGGTGCGTTTACGTGTTGGTCATAAACACTCGCAGTTATTGCGGATTCTGCCTCATTTCATGGACTATTATTCACTGTTTTTGGGTCCCGGAGTGACTTCCACAATTGACGAACCCCGAGGTGCGTTTACATGTCCGTCGTCAACACTCACAACTTTGGCCAATTCTGACCCGTTTCGTGGACTATTACTCACCGTTTTGGGGTCCCGAAGCGATTTCCATAGTTCTTGAACCCCAAGGTGCAATTACATGTCGGTCATCAACACCCGTAGTTTTGGCCGATTCTGGCCTGTTTCATGGACTATTACTGATTGTTTTGGTGTCCCGGACTGATTTCCACGATTGACGAACCCCGGGGTGCGTTTACGTGTCGATCATAAACACTCGCAGTTTTGGCCGATTATGACAAGTTTCATGGACTATTACTCACTGTTTTGGGGTCCGTGAGTGATTTCCATGATTGACCAATCCTGGGGTGCGTTTACGTGTCGGTCATCAACACCCGCAGTTTTGGCCGATTCTGGCTCGTTTCGTGGACTATTATTCACTGTTTTTGGGTCCCGGAGTGATTTCCACGATTGACGAACCCCGAGGTGCGTTTACATGTCCGTCATCAACACTCACAACTCTGGCAAATTCTGACCCGTTTCGTGGACTATTACTCACCGTTTTAGGGTCCCGGACTTATTTGCACGATTGATGAACCCTGGAGCGCGTTTACGTGTCGGTCATAAATACTCGCAGTTTTGGCCGATTCTGGCCAGTTTCTTGGACTATTACTCACTGTTTTGGGGTCCCGAAGTGATTTCCACGATTGACGAACCCCGGGGTGCGTTTACGTGTTGGTCATAAACACTCGCAGTTATTGCGGATTCTGCCTCATTTCATGGACTATTATTCACTGTTTTTGGGTCCCGGAGTGACTTCCACAATTGACGAACCCCGAGGTGCGTTTACATGTCCGTCGTCAACACTCACAACTTTGGCCAATTCTGACCCGTTTCGTGGACTATTACTCACCGTTTTGGGGTCCCGAAGCGATTTCCATAGTTCTTGAACCCCAAGGTGCAATTACATGTCGGTCATCAACACCCGTAGTTTTGGCCGATTCTGGCCTGTTTCATGAACTATTACTCACTGTTTTGGGGACCCGGACTAATTCCCACGATTGACGAACCCCGGGGTGCGTTTATGTGTCGGTCATAAACACTCGCAGTTTTGGCCGATGCTGGCCCGTTTCGTGGACAATTACTCACTGTTTCGGGGTCCCGGACTTATTTTCACGATTGATGTACCCCGGAGCGCATTTACGTGTCGGTCATAAATACTCGTAGTTTTGGCTGATTCTGGCTAGTTTCATGGACTATTACTCACTGTTTTGGGGTCGAGGAGTGATTTCCACGATTGATGAACCCCGGGGTGCGTTTACGTGTCGGTCATAAATACTCGCAGTTTTGGCCGATTCTGGCCAGTTTCTTGGACTATTACTCACTGTTTTGGGGTCCCGAAGTGATTTCCACGATTGACGAACCCCGGCGTGCGTTTACGTGTCGGTCATCAACACACGCAGTTTGGGCCGATTCTGCCTCGTTTCGTGGACTATTATTCACTGTTTTTGGGTCCCGGAGTGATTTCCACAATTGACGAACCCCGAGGTGCGTTTACATGTCCGTCGTTAACACTCACAACTTTGGCCAATTCTGACCCGTTTCATGGACTATTACTCACCGTTTTGGGGTCCCGAAGCGATTTCCATAGTTCTTGAACCCCAAGGTGCAATTACATGTCGGTCATCAACACCCGTAGTTTTGGCCGATTCTGGCCCGTTTCATGAACTATTACTCACTGTTTTGGGGACCCGGAGTAATTCCCACGATTGACGAACCCCGGGGTGCGTTTATGTGTCGGTCATAAACACATGCAGTTTTGGCCGATTCTGGCCCGTTTCGTGGACAATTACTCACTGTTTCGGGGTCCCGGACTTATTTCCACGATTGATGAACCCCGGAGCGCATTTACGTGTCGGTCATAAATACTCGTAGTTTTGGCCGATTCTGGCTAGTTTCATGGACTATTACTCACTGTTTTGGGGCCGCGGAGTGATTTCCACGATTGACGAACCCCGGGGTGCGTTTACGTGTCGGTCATCAACACTCGCAGTTTTGGCCGATTCTGGCCTGTTTCATGGACTATTACTGATTGTTTTGGTGTCCCGGACTGATTTCCACGATTGACGAACCCCGGGGTGCGTTTACATGTCGATCATAAACACTCGCAGTTTTGGCCGATTATGACAAGTTTCATGGACTATTACTCACTGTTTTGGGGTCCGTGAGTGATTTCCATGATTGACCAATCCTGGGGTGCGTTTACGTGTCGGTCATCAACACCCGCAGTTTTGGCCGATTCTGGCTCGTTTCGTGGACTATTATTCACTGTTTTTGGGTCCCGGAGTGATTTCCACGATTGACGAACCCCGAGGTGCGTTTACATGTCCGTCGTTAACACTCACAACTTTGGCCAATTCTGACCCGTTTCATGGACTATTACTCACCGTTTTGGGGTCCCGAAGCGATTTCCATAGTTCTTGAACCCCAAGGTGCAATTACATGTCGGTCATCAACACCCGTAGTTTTGGCCGATTCTGGCCCGTTTCATGAACTATTACTCACTGTTTTGGGGACCCGGAGTAATTCCCACGATTGACGAACCCCGGGGTGCGTTTATGTGTCGGTCATAAACACATGCAGTTTTGGCCGATTCTGGCCCGTTTCGTGGACAATTACTCACTGTTTCGGGGTCCCGGACTTATTTCCACGATTGATGAACCCCGGAGCGCATTTACGTGTCGGTCATAAATACTCGTAGTTTTGGCCGATTCTGGCTAGTTTCATGGACTATTACTCACTGTTTTGGGGCCGCGGAGTGATTTCCACGATTGACGAACCCCGGGGTGCGTTTACGTGTCGGTCATCAACACTCGCAGTTTTGGCCGATTCTGGCCTGTTTCATGGACTATTACTGATTGTTTTGGTGTCCCGGACTGATTTCCACGATTGACGAACCCCGGGGTGCGTTTACGTGTCGATCATAAACACTCGCAGTTTTGGCCGATTATGACAAGTTTCATGGACTATTACTCACTGTTTTGGGGTCCGTGAGTGATTTCCATGATTGTCCAATCCTGGGGTGCGTTTACGTGTCGGTCATCAACACCCGCAGTTTTGGCCGATTCTGGCTCGTTTCGTGGACTATTATTCACTGTTTTTGGGTCCCGGAGTGATTTCCACGATTGACGAACCCCGAGGTGCGTTTACATGTCCGTCATCAACACTCACAACTCTGGCAAATTCTGACCCGTTTCATGGACTATTACTCACCGTTTTAGGGTCCCGGACTTATTTGCACGATTGATGAACCCTGGAGCGCGTTTACGTGTCGGTCATAAATACTCGCAGTTTTGGCCGATTCTGGCCAGTTTCTTGGACTATTACTCACTGTTTTGGGGTCCCGAAGTGATTTCCACGATTGACGAACCCCGGGGTGCGTTTACGTGTTGGTCATAAACACTCGCAGTTATTGCGGATTCTGCCTCATTTCATGGACTATTATTCACTGTTTTTGGGTCCCGGAGTGACTTCCACAATTGACGAACCCCGAGGTGCGTTTACATGTCCGTCGTCAACACTCACAACTTTGGCCAATTCTGACCCGTTTCGTGGACTATTACTCACCGTTTTGGGGTCCCGAAGCGATTTCCATAGTTCTTGAACCCCAAGGTGCAATTACATGTCGGTCATCAACACCCGTAGTTTTGGCCGATTCTGGCCTGTTTCATGAACTATTACTCACTGTTTTGGGGACCCGGACTAATTCCCACGATTGACGAACCCCGGGGTGCGTTTATGTGTCGGTCATAAACACTCGCAGTTTTGGCCGATGCTGGCCCGTTTCGTGGACAATTACTCACTGTTTCGGGGTCCCGGACTTATTTTCACGATTGATGTACCCCGGAGCGCATTTACGTGTCGGTCATAAATACTCGTAGTTTTGGCTGATTCTGGCTAGTTTCATGGACTATTACTCACTGTTTTGGGGTCGAGGAGTGATTTCCACGATTGATGAACCCCGGGGTGCGTTTACGTGTCGGTCATAAATACTCGCAGTTTTGGCCGATTCTGGCCAGTTTCTTGGACTATTACTCACTGTTTTGGGGTCCCGAAGTGATTTCCACGATTGACGAACCCCGGCGTGCGTTTACGTGTCGGTCATCAACACCCGCAGTTTGGGCCGATTCTGCCTCGTTTCGTGGACTATTATTCACTGTTTTTGGGTCCCGGAGTGATTTCCACAATTGACGAACCCCGAGGTGCGTTTACATGTCCGTCGTTAACACTCACAACTTTGGCCAATTCTGACCCGTTTCATGGACTATTACTCACCGTTTTGGGGTCCCGAAGCGATTTCCATAGTTCTTGAACCCCAAGGTGCAATTACATGTCGGTCATCAACACCCGTAGTTTTGGCCGATTCTGGCCTGTTTCATGAACTATTACTCACTGTTTTGGGGACCCGGACTAATTCCCACGATTGACGAACCCCGGGGTGCGTTTATGTGTCGGTCATAAACACTCGCAGTTTTGGCCGATGCTGGCCCGTTTCGTGGACAATTACTCACTGTTTCGGGGTCCCGGACTTATTTTCACGATTGATGTACCCCGGAGCGCATTTACGTGTCGGTCATAAATACTCGTAGTTTTGGCTGATTCTGGCTAGTTTCATGGACTATTACTCACTGTTTTGGGGTCGAGGAGTGATTTCCACGATTGATGAACCCCGGGGTGCGTTTACGTGTCGGTCATAAATACTCGCAGTTTTGGCCGATTCTGGCCAGTTTCTTGAACTATTACTCACTGTTTTGGGGTCCCGAAGTGATTTCCACGATTGACGAACCCCGGCGTGCGTTTACGTGTCGGTCATCAACACCCGCAGTTTGGGCCGATTCTGCCTCGTTTCGTGGACTATTATTCACTGTTTTTGGGTCCCGGAGTGATTTCCACAATTGACGAACCCCGAGGTGCGTTTACATGTCCGTCGTTAACACTCACAACTTTGGCCAATTCTGACCCGTTTCATGGACTATTACTCACCGTTTTGGGGTCCCGAAGCGATTTCCATAGTTCTTGAACCCCAAGGTGCAATTACATGTCGGTCATCAACACCCGTAGTTTTGGCCGATTCTGGCCCGTTTCATGAACTATTACTCACTGTTTTGGGGACCCGGAGTAATTCCCACGATTGACGAACCCCGGGGTGCGTTTATGTGTCGGTCATAAACACATGCAGTTTTTGCCGATTCTGGCCCGTTTCGTGGACAATTACTCACTGTTTCGGGGTCCCGGACTTATTTCCACGATTGATGAACCCCGGAGCGCATTTACGTGTCGGTCATAAATACTCGTAGTTTTGGCCGATTCTGGCTAGTTTCATGGACTATTACTCACTGTTTTGGGGCCGCGGAGTGATTTCCACGATTGACGAACCCCGGGGTGCGTTTACGTGTCGGTCATCAACACTCGCAGTTTTGGCCGATTCTGGCCTGTTTCATGGACTATTACTGATTGTTTTGGTGTCCCGGACTGATTTCCACGATTGACGAACCCCGGGGTGCGTTTACATGTCGATCATAAACACTCGCAGTTTTGGCCGATTATGACAAGTTTCATGGACTATTACTCACTGTTTTGGGGTCCGTGAGTGATTTCCATGATTAACCAATCCTGGGGTGCGTTTACGTGTCGGTCATCAACACCCGCAGTTTTGGCCGATTCTGGCTCGTTTCGTGGACTATTATTCACTGTTTTTGGGTCCCGGAGTGATTTCCACGATTGACGAACCCCGAGGTGCGTTTACATGTCCGTCGTTAACACTCACAACTTTGGCCAATTCTGACCCGTTTCATGGACTATTACTCACCGTTTTGGGGTCCCGAAGCGATTTCCATAGTTCTTGAACCCCAAGGTGCAATTACATGTCGGTCATCAACACCCGTAGTTTTGGCCGATTCTGGCCCGTTTCATGAACTATTACTCACTGTTTTGGGGACCCGGAGTAATTCCCACGATTGACGAACCCCGGGGTGCGTTTATGTGTCGGTCATAAACACATGCAGTTTTGGCCGATTCTGGCCCGTTTCGTGGACAATTACTCACTGTTTCGGGGTCCCGGACTTATTTCCACGATTGATGAACCCCGGAGCGCATTTACGTGTCGGTCATAAATACTCGTAGTTTTGGCCGATTCTGGCTAGTTTCATGGACTATTACTCACTGTTTTGGGGCCGCGGAGTGATTTCCACGATTGACGAACCCCGGGGTGCGTTTACGTGTCGGTCATCAACACTCGCAGTTTTGGCCGATTCTGGCCTGTTTCATGGACTATTACTGATTGTTTTGGTGTCCCGGACTGATTTCCACGATTGACGAACCCCGGGGTGCGTTTACATGTCGATCATAAACACTCGCAGTTTTGGCCGATTATGACAAGTTTCATGGACTATTACTCACTGTTTTGGGGTCCGTGAGTGATTTCCATGATTAACCAATCCTGGGGTGCGTTTACGTGTCGGTCATCAACACCCGCAGTTTTGGCCGATTCTGGCTCGTTTCGTGGACTATTATTCACTGTTTTTGGGTCCCGGAGTGATTTCCACGATTGACGAACCCCGAGGTGCGTTTACATGTCCGTCGTTAACACTCACAACTTTGGCCAATTCTGACCCGTTTCATGGACTATTACTCACCGTTTTGGGGTCCCGAAGCGATTTCCATAGTTCTTGAACCCCAAGGTGCAATTACATGTCGGTCATCAACACCCGTAGTTTTGGCCGATTCTGGCCCGTTTCATGAACTATTACTCACTGTTTTGGGGACCCGGAGTAATTCCCACGATTGACGAACCCCGGGGTGCGTTTATGTGTCGGTCATAAACACATGCAGTTTTGGCCGATTCTGGCCCGTTTCGTGGACAATTACTCACTGTTTCGGGGTCCCGGACTTATTTCCACGATTGATGAACCCCGGAGCGCATTTACGTGTCGGTCATAAATACTCGTAGTTTTGGCCGATTCTGGCTAGTTTCATGGACTATTACTCACTGTTTTGGGGCCGCGGAGTGATTTCCACGATTGACGAACCCCGGGGTGCGTTTACGTGTCGGTCATCAACACTCGCAGTTTTGGCCGATTCTGGCCTGTTTCATGGACTATTACTGATTGTTTTGGTTTCCCGGACTGATTTCCACGATTGACGAACCCCGGGGTGCGTTTACGTGTCGATCATAAACACTCGCAGTTTTGGCCGATTATGACAAGTTTCATGGACTATTACTCACTGTTTTGGGGTCCGTGAGTGATTTCCATGATTGACCAATCCTGGGGTGCGTTTACGTGTCGGTCATCAACACCCGCAGTTTTGGCCGATTCTGGCTCGTTTCGTGGACTATTATTCACTGTTTTTGGGTCCCGGAGTGATTTCCACGATTGACGAACCCCGAGGTGCGTTTACATGTCCGTCATCAACACTCACAACTCTGGCAAATTCTGACCCGTTTCGTGGACTATTACTCACCGTTTTAGGGTCCCGGACTTATTTGCACGATTGATGAACCCTGGAGCGCGTTTACGTGTCGGTCATAAATACTCGCAGTTTTGGCCGATTCTGGCCAGTTTCTTGGACTATTACTCACTGTTTTGGGGTCCCGAAGTGATTTCCACGATTGACGAACCCCGGGGTGCGTTTACGTGTTGGTCATAAACACTCGCAGTTATTGCGGATTCTGCCTCATTTCATGGACTATTATTCACTGTTTTTGGGTCCCGGAGTGACTTCCACAATTGACGAACCCCGAGGTGCGTTTACATGTCCGTCGTCAACACTCACAACTTTGGCCAATTCTGACCCGTTTCGTGGACTATTACTCACCGTTTTGGGGTCCCGAAGCGATTTCCATAGTTCTTGAACCCCAAGGTGCAATTACATGTCGGTCATCAACACCCGTAGTTTTGGCCGATTCTGGCCTGTTTCATGAACTATTACTCACTGTTTTGGGGACCCGGAGTAATTCCCACGATTGACGAACCCCGGGGTGCGTTTATGTGTCGGTCATAAACACATGCAGTTTTGGCCGATTCTGGCCCGTTTCGTGGACAATTACTCACTGTTTCGGGGTCCCGGACTTATTTCCACGATTGATGAACCCCGGAGCGCATTTACGTGTCGGTCATAAATACTCGTAGTTTTGGCCGATTCTGGCTAGTTTCATGGACTATTACTCACTGTTTTGGGGCCGCGGAGTGATTTCCACGATTGACGAACCCCGGGGTGCGTTTACGTGTCGGTCATCAACACTCGCAGTTTTGGCCGATTCTGGCCTGTTTCATGGACTATTACTGATTGTTTTGGTGTCCCGGACTGATTTCCACGATTGACGAACCCCGGGGTGCGTTTACATGTCGATCATAAACACTCGCAGTTTTGGCCGATTATGACAAGTTTCATGGACTATTACTCACTGTTTTGGGGTCCGTGAGTGATTTCCATGATTAACCAATCCTGGGGTGCGTTTACGTGTCGGTCATCAACACCCGCAGTTTTGGCCGATTCTGGCTCGTTTCGTGGACTATTATTCACTGTTTTTGGGTCCCGGAGTGATTTCCACGATTGACGAACCCCGAGGTGCGTTTACATGTCCGTCGTTAACACTCACAACTTTGGCCAATTCTGACCCGTTTCATGGACTATTACTCACCGTTTTGGGGTCCCGAAGCGATTTCCATAGTTCTTGAACCCCAAGGTGCAATTACATGTCGGTCATCAACACCCGTAGTTTTGGCCGATTCTGGCCCGTTTCATGAACTATTACTCACTGTTTTGGGGACCCGGAGTAATTCCCACGATTGACGAACCCCGGGGTGCGTTTATGTGTCGGTCATAAACACATGCAGTTTTGGCCGATTCTGGCCCGTTTCGTGGACAATTACTCACTGTTTCGGGGTCCCGGACTTATTTCCACGATTGATGAACCCCGGAGCGCATTTACGTGTCGGTCATAAATACTCGTAGTTTTGGCCGATTCTGGCTAGTTTCATGGACTATTACTCACTGTTTTGGGGCCGCGGAGTGATTTCCACGATTGACGAACCCCGGGGTGCGTTTACGTGTCGGTCATCAACACTCGCAGTTTTGGCCGATTCTGGCCTGTTTCATGTACTATTACTGATTGTTTTGGTTTCCCGGACTGATTTCCACGATTGACGAACCCCGGGGTGCGTTTACGTGTCGATCATAAACACTCGCAGTTTTGGCCGATTATGACAAGTTTCATGGACTATTACTCACTGTTTTGGGGTCCGTGAGTGATTTCCATGATTGACCAATCCTGGGGTGCGTTTACGTGTCGGTCATCAACACCCGCAGTTTTGGCCGATTCTGGCTCGTTTCGTGGACTATTATTCACTGTTTTTGGGTCCCGGAGTGATTTCCACGATTGACGAACCCCGAGGTGCGTTTACATGTCCGTCATCAACACTCACAACTCTGGCAAATTCTGACCCGTTTCGTGGACTATTACTCACCGTTTTAGGGTCCCGGACTTATTTGCACGATTGATGAACCCTGGAGCGCGTTTACGTGTCGGTCATAAATACTCGCAGTTTTGGCCGATTCTGGCCAGTTTCTTGGACTATTACTCACTGTTTTGGGGTCCCGAAGTGATTTCCACGATTGACGAACCCCGGGGTGCGTTTACGTGTTGGTCATAAACACTCGCAGTTATTGCGGATTCTGCCTCATTTCATGGACTATTATTCACTGTTTTTGGGTCCCGGAGTGACTTCCACAATTGACGAACCCCGAGGTGCGTTTACATGTCCGTCGTCAACACTCACAACTTTGGCCAATTCTGACCCGTTTCGTGGACTATTACTCACCGTTTTGGGGTCCCGAAGCGATTTCCATAGTTCTTGAACCCCAAGGTGCAATTACATGTCGGTCATCAACACCCGTAGTTTTGGCCGATTCTGGCCTGTTTCATGAACTATTACTCACTGTTTTGGGGACCCGGACTAATTCCCACGATTGACGAACCCCGGGGTGCGTTTATGTGTCGGTCATAAACACTCGCAGTTTTGGCCGATGCTGGCCCGTTTCGTGGACAATTACTCACTGTTTCGGGGTCCCGGACTTATTTTCACGATTGATGTACCCCGGAGCGCATTTACGTGTCGGTCATAAATACTCGTAGTTTTGGCTGATTCTGGCTAGTTTCATGGACTATTACTCACTGTTTTGGGGTCGAGGAGTGATTTCCACGATTGATGAACCCCGGGGTGCGTTTACGTGTCGGTCATAAATACTCGCAGTTTTGGCCGATTCTGGCCAGTTTCTTGGACTATTACTCACTGTTTTGGGGTCCCGAAGTGATTTCCACGATTGACGAACCCCGGCGTGCGTTTACGTGTCGGTCATCAACACCCGCAGTTTGGGCCGATTCTGCCTCGTTTCGTGGACTATTATTCACTGTTTTTGGGTCCCGGAGTGATTTCCACAATTGACGAACCCCGAGGTGCGTTTACATGTCCGTCGTTAACACTCACAACTTTGGCCAATTCTGACCCGTTTCATGGACTATTACTCACCGTTTTGGGGTCCCGAAGCGATTTCCATAGTTCTTGAACCCCAAGGTGCAATTACATGTCGGTCATCAACACCCGTAGTTTTGGCCGATTCTGGCACGTTTCATGAACTATTACTCACTGTTTTGGGGACCCGGAGTAATTCCCACGATTGACGAACCCCGGGGTGCGTTTATGTGTCGGTCATAAACACATGCAGTTTTGGCCGATTCTGGCCCGTTTCGTGGACAATTACTCACTGTTTCGGGGTCCCGGACTTATTTCCACGATTGATGAACCCCGGAGCACATTTACGTGTCGGTCATAAATACTCGTAGTTTTGGCCGATTCTGGCTAGTTTCATGGACTATTACTCACTGTTTTGGGGCCGCGGAGTGATTTCCACGATTGACGAACCCCGGGGTGCGTTTACGTGTCGGTCATCAACACTCGCAGTTTTGGCCGATTCTGGCCTGTTTCATGAACTATTACTGATTGTTTTGGTGTCCCGGACTGATTTCCACGATTGACGAACCCCGGGGTGCGTTTACATGTCGATCATAAACACTCGCAGTTTTGGCCGATTATGACAAGTTTCATGGACTATTACTCACTGTTTTGGGGTCCGTGAGTGATTTCCATGATTGACCAATCCTGGGGTGCGTTTACGTGTCGGTCATCAACACCCGCAGTTTTGGCCGATTCTGGCTCGTTTCGTGGACTATTATTCACTGTTTTTGGGTCCCGGAGTGATTTCCACGATTGACGAACCCCGAGGTGCGTTTACATGTCCGTCGTTAACACTCACAACTTTGGCCAATTCTGACCCGTTTCATGGACTATTACTCACCGTTTTGGGGTCCCGAAGCGATTTCCATAGTTCTTGAACCCCAAGGTGCAATTACATGTCGGTCATCAACACCCGTAGTTTTGGCCGATTCTGGCCCGTTTCATGAACTATTACTCACTGTTTTGGGGACCCGGAGTAATTCCCACGATTGACGAACCCCGGGGTGCGTTTATGTGTCGGTCATAAACACATGCAGTTTTGGCCGATTCTGGCCCGTTTCGTGGACAATTACTTACTGTTTCGGGGTCCCGGACTTATTTCCACGATTGATGAACCCCGGAGCGCATTTACGTGTCGGTCATAAATACTCGTAGTTTTGGCCGATTCTGGCTAGTTTCGTGGACAATTACTCACTGTTTCGGGGTCCCGGACTTATTTCCACGATTGATGAACCCCGGAGCGCATTTACGTGTCGGTCATAAATACTCGTAGTTTTGGCCGATTCTGGCTAGTTTCATGGACTATTACTGATTGTTTTGGTGTCCCGGACTGATTTCCACGATTGACGAACCCCGGGGTGCGTTTACGTGTCGGTCATCAACACTCGCAGTTTTGGCCGATTATGACAAGTTTCATGGACTATTACTCACTGTTTTGGGGTCCGTGAGTGATTTCCATGATTGACCAATCCTGGGGTGCGTTTACGTGTCGGTCATCAACACCCGCAGTTTTGGCCGATTCTGGCTCGTTTCGTGGACTATTATTCACTGTTTTTGGGTCCCGGAGTGATTTCCACGATTGACGAACCCCGAGGTGCGTTTACATGTCCGTCATCAACACTCACAACTCTGGCAAATTCTGACCCGTTTCGTGGACTATTACTCACCGTTTTAGGGTCCCGGACTTATTTGCACGATTGATGAACCCTGGAGCGCGTTTACGTGTCGGTCATAAATACTCGCAGTTTTGGCCGATGCTGGCCAGTTTCTTGGACTATTACTCACTGTTTTGGGGTCCCGAAGTGATTTCCACGATTGACGAACCCCGGGGTGCGTTTACGTGTTGGTCATAAACACTCGCAGTTATTGCGGATTCTGCCTCATTTCATGGACTATTATTCACTGTTTTTGGGTCCCGGAGTGACTTCCACAATTGACGAACCCCGAGGTGCGTTTACATGTCCGTCGTCAACACTCACAACTTTGGCCAATTCTGACCCGTTTCGTGGACTATTACTCACCGTTTTGGGGTCCCGAAGCGATTTCCATAGTTCTTGAACCCCAAGGTGCAATTACATGTCGGTCATCAACACCCGTAGTTTTGGCCGATTCTGGCCTGTTTCATGAACTATTACTCACTGTTTTGGGGACCCGGACTAATTCCCACGATTGACGAACCCCGGGGTGCGTTTATGTGTCGGTCATAAACACTCGCAGTTTTGGCCGATGCTGGCCCGTTTCGTGGACAATTACTCACTGTTTCGGGGTCCCGGACTTATTTTCACGATTGATGTACCCCGGAGCGCATTTACGTGTCGGTCATAAATACTCGTAGTTTTGGCTGATTCTGGCTAGTTTCATGGACTATTACTCACTGTTTTGGGGTCCGTGAGTGATTTCCATGATTGACCAATCCTGGGGTGCGTTTACGTGTCGGTCATCAACACCCGCAGTTTTGGCCGATTCTGGCTCGTTTCGTGGACTATTATTCACTGTTTTTGGGTCCCGGAGTGATTTCCACGATTGACGAACCCCGAGGTGCGTTTACATGTCCGTCGTTAACACTCACAACTTTGGCCAATTCTGACCCGTTTCATGGACTATTACTCACCGTTTTGGGGTCCCGAAGCGATTTCCATAGTTCTTGAACCCCAAGGTGCAATTACATGTCGGTCATCAACACCCGTAGTTTTGGCCGATTCTGGCCCGTTTCATGAACTATTACTCACTGTTTTGGGGACCCGGAGTAATTCCCACGATTGACGAACCCCGGGGTGCGTTTATGTGTCGGTCATAAACACATGCAGTTTTGGCCGATTCTGGCCCGTTTCGTGGACAATTACTTACTGTTTCGGGGTCCCGGACTTATTTCCACGATTGATGAACCCCGGAGCGCATTTACGTGTCGGTCATAAATACTCGTAGTTTTGGCCGATTCTGGCTAGTTTCGTGGACAATTACTCACTGTTTCGGGGTCCCGGACTTATTTCCACGATTGATGAACCCCGGAGCGCATTTACGTGTCGGTCATAAATACTCGTAGTTTTGGCCGATTCTGGCTAGTTTCATGGACTATTACTGATTGTTTTGGTTTCCCGGACTGATTTCCACGATTGACGAACCCCGGGGTGCGTTTACGTGTCGATCATAAACACTCGCAGTTTTGGCCGATTATGACAAGTTTCATGGACTATTACTCACTGTTTTGGGGTCCGTGAGTGATTTCCATGATTGACCAATCCTGGGGTGCGTTTACGTGTCGGTCATCAACACCCGCAGTTTTGGCCGATTCTGGCTCGTTTCGTGGACTATTATTCACTGTTTTTGGGTCCCGGAGTGATTTCCACGATTGACGAACCCCGAGGTGCGTTTACATGTCCGTCATCAACACTCACAACTCTGGCAAATTCTGACCCGTTTCGTGGACTATTACTCACCGTTTTAGGGTCCCCGACTTATTTGCACGATTGATGAACCCTGGAGCGCGTTTACGTGTCGGTCATAAATACTCGCAGTTTTGGCCGATTCTGGCCAGTTTCTTGGACTATTACTCACTGTTTTGGGGTCCCGAAGTGATTTCCACGATTGACGAACCCCGGGGTGCGTTTACGTGTTGGTCATAAACACTCGCAGTTATTGCGGATTCTGCCTCATTTCATGGACTATTATTCACTGTTTTTGGGTCCCGGAGTGACTTCCACAATTGACGAACCCCGAGGTGCGTTTACATGTCCGTCGTCAACACTCACAACTTTGGCCAATTCTGACCCGTTTCGTGGACTATTACTCACCGTTTTGGGGTCCCGAAGCGATTTCCATAGTTCTTGAACCCCAAGGTGCAATTACATGTCGGTCATCAACACCCGTAGTTTTGGCCGATTCTGGCCTGTTTCATGAACTATTACTCACTGTTTTGGGGACCCGGACTAATTCCCACGATTGACGAACCCCGGGGTGCGTTTATGTGTCGGTCATAAACACTCGCAGTTTTGGCCGATGCTGGCCCGTTTCGTGGACAATTACTCACTGTTTCGGGGTCCCGGACTTATTTTCACGATTGATGTACCCCGGAGCGCATTTACGTGTCGGTCATAAATACTCGTAGTTTTGGCTGATTCTGGCTAGTTTCATGGACTATTACTCACTGTTTTGGGGTCGAGGAGTGATTTCCACGATTGATGAACCCCGGGGTGCGTTTACGTGTCGGTCATAAATACTCGCAGTTTTGGCCGATTCTGGCCAGTTTCTTGGACTATTACTCACTGTTTTGGGGTCCCGAAGTGATTTCCACGATTGACGAACCCCGGCGTGCGTTTACGTGTCGGTCATCAACACCCGCAGTTTGGGCCGATTCTGCCTCGTTTCGTGGACTATTATTCACTGTTTTTGGGTCCCGGAGTGATTTCCACAATTGACGAACCCCGAGGTGCGTTTACATGTCCGTCGTTAACACTCACAACTTTGGCCAATTCTGACCCGTTTCATGGACTATTACTCACCGTTTTGGGGTCCCGAAGCGATTTCCATAGTTCTTGAACCCCAAGGTGCAATTACATGTCGGTCATCAACACCCGTAGTTTTGGCCGATTCTGGCCCGTTTCATGAACTATTACTCACTGTTTTGGGGACCCGGAGTAATTCCCACGATTGACGAACCCCGGGGTGCGTTTATGTGTCGGTCATAAACACATGCAGTTTTGGCCGATTCTGGCCCGTTTCGTGGACAATTACTCACTGTTTCGGGGTCCCGGACTTATTTCCACGATTGATGAACCCCGGAGCACATTTACGTGTCGGTCATAAATACTCGTAGTTTTGGCCGATTCTGGCTAGTTTCATGGACTATTACTCACTGTTTTGGGGCCGCGGAGTGATTTCCACGATTGACGAACCCCGGGGTGCGTTTACGTGTCGGTCATCAACACTCGCAGTTTTGGCCGATTCTGGCCTGTTTCATGGACTATTACTGATTGTTTTGGTGTCCCGGACTGATTTCCACGATTGACGAACCCCGGGGTGCGTTTACATGTCGATCATAAACACTCGCAGTTTTGGCCGATTATGACAAGTTTCATGGACTATTACTCACTGTTTTGGGGTCCGTGAGTGATTTCCATGATTGACCAATCCTGGGGTGCGTTTACGTGTCGGTCATCAACACCCGCAGTTTTGGCCGATTCTGGCTCGTTTCGTGGACTATTATTCACTGTTTTTGGGTCCCGGAGTGATTTCCACGATTGACGAACCCCGAGGTGCGTTTACATGTCCGTCGTTAACACTCACAACTTTGGCCAATTCTGACCCGTTTCATGGACTATTACTCACCGTTTTGGGGTCCCGAAGCGATTTCCATAGTTCTTGAACCCCAAGGTGCAATTACATGTCGGTCATCAACACCCGTAGTTTTGGCCGATTCTGGCCCGTTTCATGAACTATTACTCACTGTTTTGGGGACCCGGAGTAATTCCCACGATTGACGAACCCCGGGGTGCGTTTATGTGTCGGTCATAAACACATGCAGTTTTGGCCGATTCTGGCCCGTTTCGTGGACAATTACTTACTGTTTCGGGGTCCCGGACTTATTTCCACGATTGATGAACCCCGGAGCGCATTTACGTGTCGGTCATAAATACTCGTAGTTTTGGCCGATTCTGGCTAGTTTCATGGACTATTACTCACTGTTTTGGGGCCGCGGAGTGATTTCCACGATTGACGAACCCCGGGGTGCGTTTACGTGTCGGTCATCAACACTCGCAGTTTTGGCCGATTCTGGCCTGTTTCATGGACTATTACTGATTGTTTTGGTGTCCCGGACTGATTTCCACGATTGACGAACCCCGGGGTGCGTTTACGTGTCGATCATAAACACTCGCAGTTTTGGCCGATTATGACAAGTTTCATGGACTATTACTCACTGTTTTGGGGTCCGTGAGTGATTTCCATGATTGACCAATCCTGGGGTGCGTTTACGTGTCGGTCATCAACACCCGCAGTTTTGGCCGATTCTGGCTCGTTTCGTGGACTATTATTCACTCTTTTTGGGTCCCGGAGTGATTTCCACGATTGACGAACCCCGAGGTGCGTTTACATGTCCGTCATCAACACTCACAACTCTGGCAAATTCTGACCCGTTTCGTGGACTATTACTCACCGTTTTAGGGTCCCGGACTTATTTGCACGATTGATGAACCCTGGAGCGCGTTTACGTGTCGGTCATAAATACTCGCAGTTTTGGCCGATTCTGGCCAGTTTCTTGGACTATTACTCACTGTTTTGGGGTCCCGAAGTGATTTCCACGATTGACGAACCCCGGGGTGCGTTTACGTGTTGGTCATAAACACTCGCAGTTATTGCGGATTCTGCCTCATTTCATGGACTATTATTCACTGTTTTTGGGTCCCGGAGTGACTTCCACAATTGACGAACCCCGAGGTGCGTTTACATGTCCGTCGTCAACACTCACAACTTTGGCCAATTCTCACCCGTTTCGTGGACTATTACTCACCGTTTTGGGGTCCCGAAGCGATTTCCATAGTTCTTGAACCCCAAGGTGCAATTACATGTCGGTCATCAACACCCGTAGTTTTGGCCGATTCTGGCCTATTTCATGAACTATTACTCACTGTTTTGGGGACCCGGACTAATTCCCACGATTGACGAACCCCGGGGTGCGTTTATGCGTCGGTCATAAACACTTGCAGTTTTGGCCGATTCTGGCCCGTTTCGTGGACAATTACTCACTGTTTCGGGGTCCCGGACTTATTTTCACGATTGATGTACCCCGGAGCGCATTTACGTGTCGGTCATAAATACTCGTAGTTTTGGCTGATTCTGGCTAGTTTCATGGACTATTACTCACTGTTTTGGGGTCGAGGAGTGATTTCCACGATTGATAAACCCCGGGGTGCGTTTACGTGTCGGTCATAAATACTCGCAGTTTTGGCCGATTCTGGCCAGTTTCTTGGACTATTACTCACTGTTTTGGGGTCCCGAAGTGATTTCCACGATTGACGAACCCCGGCGTGCGTTTACGTGTCGGTCATCAACACCCGCAGTTTTGGCCGATTCTGCCTCGTTTCGTGGACTATTATTCACTGTTTTTGGGTCCCGGAGTGATTTCCACAATTGACGAACCCCGAGGTGCGTTTACATGTCCGTCGATAACACTCACAACTTTGGCCAATTCTGACCCGTTTCATGGACTATTACTCACCGTTTTGGGGTCCCGAAGCGATTTCCATAGTTCTTGAACCCCAAGGTGCAATTACATGTCGGTCATCAACACCCGTAGTTTTGGCCGATTCTGGCCCGTTTCATGAACTATTACTCACTGTTTTGGGGACCCGGAGTAATTCCCACGATTGACGAACCCCGGGGTGCGTTTATGTGTCGGTCATAAACACATGCAGTTTTGGCCGATTCTGGCCCGTTTCGTGGACAATTACTTACTGTTTCGGGGTCCCGGACTTATTTCCACGATTGATGAACCCCGGAGCGCATTTACGTGTCGGTCATAAATACTCGTAGTTTTGGCCGATTCTGGCTAGTTTCGTGGACAATTACTCACTGTTTCGGGGTCCCGGACTTATTTCCACGATTGATGAACCCCGGAGCGCATTTACGTGTCGGTCATAAATACTCGTAGTTTTGGCCGATTCTGGCTAGTTTCATGGACTATTACTGATTGTTTTGGTTTCCCGGACTGATTTCCACGATTGACGAACCCCGGGGTGCGTTTACGTGTCGATCATAAACACTCGCAGTTTTGGCCGATTATGACAAGTTTCATGGACTATTACTCACTGTTTTGGGGTCCGTGAGTGATTTCCATGATTGACCAATCCTGGGGTGCGTTTACGTGTCGGTCATCAACACCCGCAGTTTTGGCCGATTCTGGCTCGTTTCGTGGACTATTATTCACTGTTTTTGGGTCCCGGAGTGATTTCCACGATTGACGAACCCCGAGGTGCGTTTACATGTCCGTCATCAACACTCACAACTCTGGCAAATTCTGACCCGTTTCGTGGACTATTACTCACCGTTTTAGGGTCCCCGACTTATTTGCACGATTGATGAACCCTGGAGCGCGTTTACGTGTCGGTCATAAATACTCGCAGTTTTGGCCGATTCTGGCCAGTTTCTTGGACTATTACTCACTGTTTTGGGGTCCCGAAGTGATTTCCACGATTGACGAACCCCGGGGTGCGTTTACGTGTTGGTCATAAACACTCGCAGTTATTGCGGATTCTGCCTCATTTCATGGACTATTATTCACTGTTTTTGGGTCCCGGAGTGACTTCCACAATTGACGAACCCCGAGGTGCGTTTACATGTCCGTCGTCAACACTCACAACTTTGGCCAATTCTGACCCGTTTCGTGGACTATTACTCACCGTTTTGGGGTCCCGAAGCGATTTCCATAGTTCTTGAACCCCAAGGTGCAATTACATGTCGGTCATCAACACCCGTAGTTTTGGCCGATTCTGGCCTGTTTCATGAACTATTACTCACTGTTTTGGGGACCCGGACTAATTCCCACGATTGACGAACCCCGGGGTGCGTTTATGTGTCGGTCATAAACACTCGCAGTTTTGGCCGATGCTGGCCCGTTTCGTGGACAATTACTCACTGTTTCGGGGTCCCGGACTTATTTTCACGATTGATGTACCCCGGAGCGCATTTACGTGTCGGTCATAAATACTCGTAGTTTTGGCTGATTCTGGCTAGTTTCATGGACTATTACTCACTGTTTTGGGGTCGAGGAGTGATTTCCACGATTGATGAACCCCGGGGTGCGTTTACGTGTCGGTCATAAATACTCGCAGTTTTGGCCGATTCTGGCCAGTTTCTTGGACTATTACTCACTGTTTTGGGGTCCCGAAGTGATTTCCACGATTGACGAACCCCGGCGTGCGTTTACGTGTCGGTCATCAACACCCGCAGTTTGGGCCGATTCTGCCTCGTTTCGTGGACTATTATTCACTGTTTTTGGGTCCCGGAGTGATTTCCACAATTGACGAACCCCGAGGTGCGTTTACATGTCCGTCGTTAACACTCACAACTTTGGCCAATTCTGACCCGTTTCATGGACTATTACTCACCGTTTTGGGGTCCCGAAGCGATTTCCATAGTTCTTGAACCCCAAGGTGCAATTACATGTCGGTCATCAACACCCGTAGTTTTGGCCGATTCTGGCCCGTTTCATGAACTATTACTCACTGTTTTGGGGACCCGGAGTAATTCCCACGATTGACGAACCCCGGGGTGCGTTTATGTGTCGGTCATAAACACATGCAGTTTTGGCCGATTCTGGCCCGTTTCGTGGACAATTACTCACTGTTTCGGGGTCCCGGACTTATTTCCACGATTGATGAACCCCGGAGCACATTTACGTGTCGGTCATAAATACTCGTAGTTTTGGCCGATTCTGGCTAGTTTCATGGACTATTACTCACTGTTTTGGGGCCGCGGAGTGATTTCCACGATTGACGAACCCCGGGGTGCGTTTACGTGTCGGTCATCAACACTCGCAGTTTTGGCCGATTCTGGCCTGTTTCATGGACTATTACTGATTGTTTTGGTGTCCCGGACTGATTTCCACGATTGACGAACCCCGGGGTGCGTTTACATGTCGATCATAAACACTCGCAGTTTTGGCCGATTATGACAAGTTTCATGGACTATTACTCACTGTTTTGGGGTCCGTGAGTGATTTCCATGATTGACCAATCCTGGGGTGCGTTTACGTGTCGGTCATCAACACCCGCAGTTTTGGCCGATTCTGGCTCGTTTCGTGGACTATTATTCACTGTTTTTGGGTCCCGGAGTGATTTCCACGATTGACGAACCCCGAGGTGCGTTTACATGTCCGTCGTTAACACTCACAACTTTGGCCAATTCTGACCCGTTTCATGGACTATTACTCACCGTTTTGGGGTCCCGAAGCGATTTCCATAGTTCTTGAACCCCAAGGTGCAATTACATGTCGGTCATCAACACCCGTAGTTTTGGCCGATTCTGGCCCGTTTCATGAACTATTACTCACTGTTTTGGGGACCCGGAGTAATTCCCACGATTGACGAACCCCGGGGTGCGTTTATGTGTCGGTCATAAACACATGCAGTTTTGGCCGATTCTGGCCCGTTTCGTGGACAATTACTTACTGTTTCGGGGTCCCGGACTTATTTCCACGATTGATGAACCCCGGAGCGCATTTACGTGTCGGTCATAAATACTCGTAGTTTTGGCCGATTCTGGCTAGTTTCATGGACTATTACTCACTGTTTTGGGGCCGCGGAGTGATTTCCACGATTGACGAACCCCGGGGTGCGTTTACGTGTCGGTCATCAACACTCGCAGTTTTGGCCGATTCTGGCCTGTTTCATGGACTATTACTGATTGTTTTGGTGTCCCGGACTGATTTCCACGATTGACGAACCCCGGGGTGCGTTTACGTGTCGATCATAAACACTCGCAGTTTTGGCCGATTATGACAAGTTTCATGGACTATTACTCACTGTTTTGGGGTCCGTGAGTGATTTCCATGATTGACCAATCCTGGGGTGCGTTTACGTGTCGGTCATCAACACCCGCAGTTTTGGCCGATTCTGGCTCGTTTCGTGGACTATTATTCACTCTTTTTGGGTCCCGGAGTGATTTCCACGATTGACGAACCCCGAGGTGCGTTTACATGTCCGTCATCAACACTCACAACTCTGGCAAATTCTGACCCGTTTCGTGGACTATTACTCACCGTTTTAGGGTCCCGGACTTATTTGCACGATTGATGAACCCTGGAGCGCGTTTACGTGTCGGTCATAAATACTCGCAGTTTTGGCCGATTCTGGCCAGTTTCTTGGACTATTACTCACTGTTTTGGGGTCCCGAAGTGATTTCCACGATTGACGAACCCCGGGGTGCGTTTACGTGTTGGTCATAAACACTCGCAGTTATTGCGGATTCTGCCTCATTTCATGGACTATTATTCACTGTTTTTGGGTCCCGGAGTGACTTCCACAATTGACGAACCCCGAGGTGCGTTTACATGTCCGTCGTCAACACTCACAACTTTGGCCAATTCTCACCCGTTTCGTGGACTATTACTCACCGTTTTGGGGTCCCGAAGCGATTTCCATAGTTCTTGAACCCCAAGGTGCAATTACATGTCGGTCATCAACACCCGTAGTTTTGGCCGATTCTGGCCTATTTCATGAACTATTACTCACTGTTTTGGGGACCCGGACTAATTCCCACGATTGACGAACCCCGGGGTGCGTTTATGCGTCGGTCATAAACACTTGCAGTTTTGGCCGATTCTGGCCCGTTTCGTGGACAATTACTCACTGTTTCGGGGTCCCGGACTTATTTTCACGATTGATGTACCCCGGAGCGCATTTACGTGTCGGTCATAAATACTCGTAGTTTTGGCTGATTCTGGCTAGTTTCATGGACTATTACTCACTGTTTTGGGGTCGAGGAGTGATTTCCACGATTGATAAACCCCGGGGTGCGTTTACGTGTCGGTCATAAATACTCGCAGTTTTGGCCGATTCTGGCCAGTTTCTTGGACTATTACTCACTGTTTTGGGGTCCCGAAGTGATTTCCACGATTGACGAACCCCGGCGTGCGTTTACGTGTCGGTCATCAACACCCGCAGTTTTGGCCGATTCTGCCTCGTTTCGTGGACTATTATTCACTGTTTTTGGGTCCCGGAGTGATTTCCACAATTGACGAACCCCGAGGTGCGTTTACATGTCCGTCGATAACACTCACAACTTTGGCCAATTCTGACCCGTTTCATGGACTATTACTCACCGTTTTGGGGTCCCGAAGCGATTTCCATAGTTCTTGAACCCCAAGGTGCAATTACATGTCGGTCATCAACACCCGTAGTTTTGGCCGATTCTGGCCCGTTTCATGAACTATTACTCACTGTTTTGGGGACCCGGAGTAATTCCCACGATTGACGAACCCCGGGGTGCGTTTATGTGTCGGTCATAAACACATGCAGTTTTGGCCGATTCTGGCCCGTTTCGTGGACAATTACTCACTGTTTCGGGGTCCCGGACTTATTTCCACGATTGATGAACCCCGTAGCGCATTTACGTGTCGGTCATAAATACTCGTAGTTTTGGCCGATTCTGGCTAGTTTCATGGACTATTACTCACTGTTTTGGGGCCGCGGAGTGATTTCCACGATTGACGAACCCCGGGGTGCGTTTACGTGTCGGTCATCAACACTCGCAGTTTTGGGCCGATTCTGCCTCGTTTCGTGGACTATTATTCACTGTTTTTGGGTCCCGGAGTGATTTCCACAATTGACGAACCCCGAGGTGCGTTTACATGTCCGTCGTTAACACTCACAACTTTGGCCAATTCTGACCCGTTTCATGGACTATTACTCACCGTTTTGGGGTCCCGAAGCGATTTCCATAGTTCTTGAACCCCAAGGTGCAATTACATGTCGGTCATCAACACCCGTAGTTTTGGCCGATTCTGGCCCGTTTCATGAACTATTACTCACTGTTTTGGGGACCCGGAGTAATTCCCACGATTGACGAACCCCGGGGTGCGTTTATGTGTCGGTCATAAACACATGCAGTTTTGGCCGATTCTGGCCCGTTTCGTGGACAATTACTCACTGTTTCGGGGTCCCGGACTTATTTCCACGATTGATGAACCCCGGAGCACATTTACGTGTCGGTCATAAATACTCGTAGTTTTGGCCGATTCTGGCTAGTTTCATGGACTATTACTCACTGTTTTGGGGCCGCGGAGTGATTTCCACGATTGACGAACCCCGGGGTGCGTTTACGTGTCGGTCATCAACACTCGCAGTTTTGGCCGATTCTGGCCTGTTTCATGGACTATTACTGATTGTTTTGGTGTCCCGGACTGATTTCCACGATTGACGAACCCCGGGGTGCGTTTACATGTCGATCATAAACACTCGCAGTTTTGGCCGATTATGACAAGTTTCATGGACTATTACTCACTGTTTTGGGGTCCGTGAGTGATTTCCATGATTGACCAATCCTGGGGTGCGTTTACGTGTCGGTCATCAACACCCGCAGTTTTGGCCGATTCTGGCTCGTTTCGTGGACTATTATTCACTGTTTTTGGGTCCCGGAGTGATTTCCACGATTGACGAACCCCGAGGTGCGTTTACATGTCCGTCGTTAACACTCACAACTTTGGCCAATTCTGACCCGTTTCATGGACTATTACTCACCGTTTTGGGGTCCCGAAGCGATTTCCATAGTTCTTGAACCCCAAGGTGCAATTACATGTCGGTCATCAACACCCGTAGTTTTGGCCGATTCTGGCCCGTTTCATGAACTATTACTCACTGTTTTGGGGACCCGGAGTAATTCCCACGATTGACGAACCCCGGGGTGCGTTTATGTGTCGGTCATAAACACATGCAGTTTTGGCCGATTCTGGCCCGTTTCGTGGACAATTACTTACTGTTTCGGGGTCCCGGACTTATTTCCACGATTGATGAACCCCGGAGCGCATTTACGTGTCGGTCATAAATACTCGTAGTTTTGGCCGATTCTGGCTAGTTTCATGGACTATTACTCACTGTTTTGGGGCCGCGGAGTGATTTCCACGATTGACGAACCCCGGGGTGCGTTTACGTGTCGGTCATCAACACTCGCAGTTTTGGCCGATTCTGGCCTGTTTCATGGACTATTACTGATTGTTTTGGTGTCCCGGACTGATTTCCACGATTGACGAACCCCGGGGTGCGTTTACGTGTCGATCATAAACACTCGCAGTTTTGGCCGATTATGACAAGTTTCATGGACTATTACTCACTGTTTTGGGGTCCGTGAGTGATTTCCATGATTGACCAATCCTGGGGTGCGTTTACGTGTCGGTCATCAACACCCGCAGTTTTGGCCGATTCTGGCTCGTTTCGTGGACTATTATTCACTCTTTTTGGGTCCCGGAGTGATTTCCACGATTGACGAACCCCGAGGTGCGTTTACATGTCCGTCATCAACACTCACAACTCTGGCAAATTCTGACCCGTTTCGTGGACTATTACTCACCGTTTTAGGGTCCCGGACTTATTTGCACGATTGATGAACCCTGGAGCGCGTTTACGTGTCGGTCATAAATACTCGCAGTTTTGGCCGATTCTGGCCAGTTTCTTGGACTATTACTCACTGTTTTGGGGTCCCGAAGTGATTTCCACGATTGACGAACCCCGGGGTGCGTTTACGTGTTGGTCATAAACACTCGCAGTTATTGCGGATTCTGCCTCATTTCATGGACTATTATTCACTGTTTTTGGGTCCCGGAGTGACTTCCACAATTGACGAACCCCGAGGTGCGTTTACATGTCCGTCGTCAACACTCACAACTTTGGCCAATTCTGACCCGTTTCGTGGACTATTACTCACCGTTTTGGGGTCCCGAAGCGATTTCCATAGTTCTTGAACCCCAAGGTGCAATTACATGTCGGTCATCAACACCCGTAGTTTTGGCCGATTCTGGCCTGTTTCATGAACTATTACTCACTGTTTTGGGGACCCGGACTAATTCCCACGATTGACGAACCCCGGGGTGCGTTTATGCGTCGGTCATAAACACTTGCAGTTTTGGCCGATTCTGGCCCGTTTCGTGGACAATTACTCACTGTTTCGGGGTCCCGGACTTATTTTCACGATTGATGTACCCCGGAGCGCATTTACGTGTCGGTCATAAATACTCGTAGTTTTGGCTGATTCTGGCTAGTTTCATGGACTATTACTCACTGTTTTGGGGTCGAGGAGTGATTTCCACGATTGATGAACCCCGGGGTGCGTTTACGTGTCGGTCATAAATACTCGCAGTTTTGGCCGATTCTGGCCAGTTTCTTGGACTATTACTCACTGTTTTGGGGTCCCGAAGTGATTTCCACGATTGACGAACCCCGGCGTGCGTTTACGTGTCGGTCATCAACACCCGCAGTTTTGGCCGATTCTGCCTCGTTTCGTGGACTATTATTCACTGTTTTTGGGTCCCGGAGTGATTTCCACAATTGACGAACCCCGAGGTGCGTTTACATGTCCGTCGATAACACTCACAACTTTGGCCAATTCTGACCCGTTTCATGGACTATTACTCACCGTTTTGGGGTCCCGAAGCGATTTCCATAGTTCTTGAACCCCAAGGTGCAATTACATGTCGGTCATCAACACCCGTAGTTTTGGCCGATTCTGGCCCGTTTCATGAACTATTACTCACTGTTTTGGGGACCCGGAGTAATTCCCACGATTGACGAACCCCGGGGTGCGTTTATGTGTCGGTCATAAACACATGCAGTTTTGGCCGATTCTGGCCCGTTTCGTGGACAATTACTCACTGTTTCGGGGTCCCGGACTTATTTCCACGATTGATGAACCCCGGAGCGCATTTACGTGTCGGTCATAAATACTCGTAGTTTTGGCCGATTCTGGCTAGTTTCATGGACTATTACTCACTGTTTTGGGGCCGCGGAGTGATTTCCACGATTGACGAACCCCGGGGTGCGTTTACGTGTCGGTCATCAACACTCGCAGTTTTGGCCGATTCTGGCCTGTTTCATGGACTATTACTGATTGTTTTGGTGTCCCGGACTGATTTCCACGATTGACGAACCCCGGGGTGCGTTTACGTGTCGATCATAAACACTCGCAGTTTTGGCCGATTATGACAAGTTTCATGGACTATTACTCACTGTTTTGGGGTCCGTGAGTGATTTCCATGATTGACCAATCCTGGGGTGCGTTTACGTGTCGGTCATCAACACCCGCAGTTTTGGCCGATTCTGGCTCGTTTCGTGGACTATTATTCACTGTTTTTGGGTCCCGGAGTGATTTCCACGATTGACGAACCCCGAGGTGCGTTTACATGTCCGTCGTTAACACTCACAACTTTGGCCAATTCTGACCCGTTTCATGGACTATTACTCACCGTTTTGGGGTCCCGAAGCGATTTCCATAGTTCTTGAACCCCAAGGTGCAATTACATGTCGGTCATCAACACCCGTAGTTTTGGCCGATTCTGGCCCGTTTCATGAACTATTACTCACTGTTTTGGGGACCCGGAGTAATTCCCACGATTGACGAACCCCGGGGTGCGTTTATGTGTCGGTCATAAACACATGCAGTTTTGGCCGATTCTGGCCCGTTTCGTGGACAATTACTCACTGTTTCGGGGTCCCGGACTTATTTCCACGATTGATGAACCCCGGAGCGCATTTACGTGTCGGTCATAAATACTCGTAGTTTTGGCCGATTCTGGCTAGTTTCATGGACTATTACTCACTGTTTTGGGGCCGCGGAGTGATTTCCACGATTGACGAACCCCGGGGTGCGTTTACGTGTCGGTCATCAACACTCGCAGTTTTGGCCGATTCTGGCCTGTTTCATGGACTATTACTGATTGTTTTGGTGTCCCGGACTGATTTCCACGATTGACGAACCCCGGGGTGCGTTTACGTGTCGATCATAAACACTCGCAGTTTTGGCCGATTATGACAAGTTTCATGGACTATTACTCACTGTTTTGGGGTCCGTGAGTGATTTCCATGATTGACCAATCCTGGGGTGCATTTACGTGTCGGTCATCAACACCCGCAGTTATTGCGGATTCTGCCTCATTTCATGGACTATTATTCACTGTTTTTGGGTCCCGGAGTGACTTCCACAATTGACGAACCCCGAGGTGCGTTTACATGTCCGTCGTCAACACTCACAACTTTGGCCAATTCTGACCCGTTTCGTGGACTATTACTCACCGTTTTGGGGTCCCGAAGCGATTTCCATAGTTCTTGAACCCCAAGGTGCAATTACATGTCGGTCATCAACACCCGTAGTTTTGGCCGATTCTGGCCTGTTTCATGAACTATTACTCACTGTTTTGGGGACCCGGACTAATTCCCACGATTGACGAACCCCGGGGTGCGTTTATGCGTCGGTCATAAACACTTGCAGTTTTGGCCGATTCTGGCCCGTTTCGTGGACAATTACTCACTGTTTCGGGGTCCCGGACTTATTTTCACGATTGATGTACCCCGGAGCGCATTTACGTGTCGGTCATAAATACTCGTAGTTTTGGCTGATTCTGGCTAGTTTCATGGACTATTACTCACTGTTTTGGGGTCGAGGAGTGATTTCCACGATTGATGAACCCCGGGGTGCGTTTACGTGTCGGTCATAAATACTCGCAGTTTTGGCCGATTCTGGCCAGTTTCTTGGACTATTACTCACTGTTTTGGGGTCCCGAAGTGATTTCCACGATTGACGAACCCCGGCGTGCGTTTACGTGTCGGTCATCAACACCCGCAGTTTTGGCCGATTCTGCCTCGTTTCGTGGACTATTATTCACTGTTTCGGGGTCCCAGACTTATTTCCACGATTGATGAACCCCGGAGCGCATTTACGTGTCGGTCATAAATACTCGTAGTTTTGGCCGATTCTGGCCTGTTTCATGGACTATTACTGATTGTTTTGGTGTCCCGGACTGATTTCCACGATTGACGAACCCCGGGGTGCGTTTACGTGTCGATCATAAACACTCGCAGTTTTGGCCGATTATGACAAGTTTCATGGACTATTACTCACTGTTTTGGGGTCCGTGAGTGATTTCCATGATTGACCAATCCTGGGGTGCGTTTACGTGTCGGTCATCAACACCCGCAGTTTTGGCCGATTCTGCCTCGTTTCGTGGACTATTATTCACTGTTTTTGGGTCCCGGAGTGATTTCCACGATTGACGAACCCCGAGGTGCGTTTACATGTCCATCGTTAACACTCACAACTTTGGCCAATTCTGACCCGTTTCATGGACTATTACTCACCGTTTTGGGGTCCCGAAGCGATTTCCATAGTTCTTGAACCCCAAGGTGCAATTACATGTCGGTCATCAACACCCGTAGTTTTGGCCGATTCTGGCCCGTTTCATGAACTATTACTCACTGTTTTGGGGACCCGGAGTAATTCCCACGATTGACGAACCCCGGGGTGCGTTTATGTGTCGGTCATAAACACATGCAGTTTTGGCCGATTCTGGCCCGTTTCGTGGACAATTACTCACTGTTTCGGGGTCCCGGACTTATTTCCACGATTGATGAACCCCGGAGCGCATTTACGTGTCGGTCATAAATACTCGTAGTTTTGGCCGATTCTGGCTAGTTTCATGGACTATTACTCACTGTTTTGGGGCCGCGGAGTGATTTCCACGATTGACGAACCCCGGGGTGCGTTTACGTGTCGGTCATCAACACTCGCAGTTTTGGCCGATTCTGGCCTGTTTCATGGACTATTACTGATTGTTTTGGTGTCCCGGACTGATTTCCACGATTGACGAACCCCGGGGTGCGTTTACGTGTCGATCATAAACACTCGCAGTTTTGGCCGATTATGACAAGTTTCATGGACTATTACTCACTGTTTTGGGGTCCGTGAGTGATTTCCATGATTGACCAATCCTGGGGTGCATTTACGTGTCGGTCATCAACACCCGCAGTTATTGCGGATTCTGCCTCATTTCATGGACTATTATTCACTGTTTTTGGGTCCCGGAGTGACTTCCACAATTGACGAACCCCGAGGTGCGTTTACATGTCCGTCGTCAACACTCACAACTTTGGCCAATTCTGACCCGTTTCGTGGACTATTACTCACCGTTTTGGGGTCCCGAAGCGATTTCCATAGTTCTTGAACCCCAAGGTGCAATTACATGTCGGTCATCAACACCCGTAGTTTTGGCCGATTCTGGCCTGTTTCATGAACTATTACTCACTGTTTTGGGGACCCGGACTAATTCCCACGATTGACGAACCCCGGGGTGCGTTTATGCGTCGGTCATAAACACTTGCAGTTTTGGCCGATTCTGGCCCGTTTCGTGGACAATTACTCACTGTTTCGGGGTCCCGGACTTATTTTCACGATTGATGTACCCCGGAGCGCATTTACGTGTCGGTCATAAATACTCGTAGTTTTGGCTGATTCTGGCTAGTTTCATGGACTATTACTCACTGTTTTGGGGTCGAGGAGTGATTTCCACGATTGATGAACCCCGGGGTGCGTTTACGTGTCGGTCATAAATACTCGCAGTTTTGGCCGATTCTGGCCAGTTTCTTGGACTATTACTCACTGTTTTGGGGTCCCGAAGTGATTTCCACGATTGACGAACCCCGGCGTGCGTTTACGTGTCGGTCATCAACACCCGCAGTTTTGGCCGATTCTGCCTCGTTTCGTGGACTATTATTCACTGTTTTTGGGTCCCGGAGTGATTTCCACAATTGACGAACCCCGAGGTGCGTTTACATGTTCGTCGATAACACTCACAACTTTGGCCAATTCTGACCCGTTTCATGGACTATTACTCACCGTTTTGGGGTCCCGAAGCGATTTCCATAGTTCTTGAACCCCAAGGTGCAATTACATGTCGGTCATCAACACCCGTAATTTTGGCCGATTCTGGCCCGTTTCATGAACTATTACTCACTGTTTTGGGGACCCGGAGTAATTCCCACGATTGACGAACCCCGGGGTGCGTTTATGTGTCGGTCATAAACACATGCAGTTTTGGCCGATTCTGGCCCGTTTCGTGGACAATTACTCACTGTTTCGGGGTCCCGGACTTATTTCCACGATTGATGAACCCCGGAGCGCATTTACGTGTCGGTCATAAATACTCGTAGTTTTGGCCGATTCTGGCTAGTTTCATGGACTATTACTCACTGTTTTGGGGCCGCGGAGTGATTTCCACGATTGACGAACCCCGGGGTGCGTTTACGTGTCGGTCATCAACACTCGCAGTTTTGGCCGATTCTGGCCTGTTTCATGGACTATTACTGATTGTTTTGGTGTCCCGGACTGATTTCCACGATTGACGAACCCCGGGGTGCGTTTACGTGTCGATCATAAACACTCGCAGTTTTGGCCGATTATGACAAGTTTCATGGACTATTACTCACTGTTTTGGGGTCCGTGAGTGATTTCCATGATTGACCAATCCTGGGGTGCGTTTACGTGTCGGTCATCAACACCCGCAGTTTTGGCCGATTCTGGCTCGTTTCGTGGACTATTATTCACTGTTTTTGGGTCCCGGAGTGATTTCCACGATTGACGAACCCCGAGGTGCGTTTACATGTCCGTCGTTAACACTCACAACTTTGGCCAATTCTGACCCGTTTCATGGACTATTACTCACCGTTTTGGGGTCCCGAAGCGATTTCCATAGTTCTTGAACCCCAAGGTGCAATTACATGTCGGTCATCAACACCCGTAGTTTTGGCCGATTCTGGCCCGTTTCATGAACTATTACTCACTGTTTTGGGGACCCGGAGTAATTCCCACGATTGACGAACCCCGGGGTGTGTTTATGTGTCGGTCATAAACACATGCAGTTTTGGCCGATTCTGGCCCGTTTCGTGGACAATTACTCACTGTTTCGGGGTCCCGGACTTATTTCCACGATTGATGAACCCCGGAGCGCATTTACGTGTCGGTCATAAATACTCGTAGTTTTGGCCGATTCTGGCTAGTTTCATGGACTATTACTCACTGTTTTGGGGCCGCGGAGTGATTTCCACGATTGACGAACCCCGGGGTGCGTTTACGTGTCGGTCATCAACACTCGCAGTTTTGGCCGATTCTGGCCTGTTTCATGGACTATTACTGATTGTTTTGGTGTCCCGGACTGATTTCCACGATTGACGAACCCCGGGGTGCGTTTACGTGTCGATCATAAACACTCGCAGTTTTGGCCGATTATGACAAGTTTCATGGACTATTACTCACTGTTTTGGGGTCCGTGAGTGATTTCCATGATTGACCAATCCTGGGGTGCGTTTACGTGTCGGTCATCAACACCCGCAGTTTTGGCCGATTCTGCCTCGTTTCGTGGACTATTATTCACTGTTTTTGGGTCCCGGAGTGATTTCCACGATTGACGAACCCCGAGGTGCGTTTACATGTCCGTCGTTAACACTCACAACTTTGGCCAATTCTGACCCGTTTCATGGACTATTACTCACCGTTTTGGGGTCCCGAAGCGATTTCCATAGTTCTTGAACCCCAAGGTGCAATTACATGTCGGTCATCAACACCCGTAGTTTTGGCCGATTCTGGCCCGTTTCATGAACTATTACTCACTGTTTTGGGGACCCGGAGTAATTCCCACGATTGACGAACCCCGGGGTGCGTTTATGTGTCGGTCATAAACACATGCAGTTTTGGCCGATTCTGGCCCGTTTCGTGGACAATTACTCACTGTTTCGGGGTCCCGGACTTATTTCCACGATTGATGAACCCCGGAGCGCATTTACGTGTCGGTCATAAATACTCGTAGTTTTGGCCGATTCTGGCTAGTTTCATGGACTATTACTCACTGTTTTGGGGCCGCGGAGTGATTTCCACGATTGACGAACCCCGGGGTGCGTTTACGTGTCGGTCATCAACACTCGCAGTTTTGGCCGATTCTGGCCTGTTTCATGGACTATTACTGATTGTTTTGGTGTCCCGGACTGATTTCCACGATTGACGAACCCCGGGGTGCGTTTACGTGTCGATCATAAACACTCGCAGTTTTGGCCGATTATGACAAGTTTCATGGACTATTACTCACTGTTTTGGGGTCCGTGAGTGATTTCCATGATTGACCAATCCTGGGGTGCGTTTACGTGTCGGTCATCAACACCCGCAGTTTTGGCCGATTCTGCCTCGTTTCGTGGACTATTATTCACTGTTTTTGGGTCCCGGAGTGATTTCCACGATTGACGAACCCCGAGGTGCGTTTACATGTCCGTCGTTAACACTCACAACTTTGGCCAATTCTGACCCGTTTCATGGACTATTACTCACCGTTTTGGGGTCCCGAAGCGATTTCCATAGTTCTTGAACCCCAAGGTGCAATTACATGTCGGTCATCAACACCCGTAGTTTTGGCCGATTCTGGCCCGTTTCATGAACTATTACTCACTGTTTTGGGGACCCGGAGTAATTCCCACGATTGACGAACCCCGGGGTGCGTTTATGTGTCGGTCATAAACACATGCAGTTTTGGCCGATTCTGGCCCGTTTCGTGGACAATTACTCACTGTTTCGGGGTCCCGGACTTATTTCCACGATTGATGAACCCCGGAGCGCATTTACGTGTCGGTCATAAATACTCGTAGTTTTGGCCGATTCTGGCTAGTTTCATGGACTATTACTCACTGTTTTGGGGCCGCGGAGTGATTTCCACGATTGACGAACCCCGGGGTGCGTTTACGTGTCGGTCATCAACACTCGCAGTTTTGGCCGATTCTGGCCTGTTTCATGGACTATTACTGATTGTTTTGGTGTCCCGGACTGATTTCCACGATTGACGAACCCCGGGGTGCGTTTACGTGTCGATCATAAACACTCGCAGTTTTGGCCGATTATGACAAGTTTCATGGACTATTACTCACTGTTTTGGGGTCCGTGAGTGATTTCCATGATTGACCAATCCTGGGGTGCGTTTACGTGTCGGTCATCAACACCCGCAGTTTTGGCCGATTCTGCCTCGTTTCGTGGACTATTATTCACTGTTTTTGGGTCCCGGAGTGATTTCCACGATTGACGAACCCCGAGGTGCGTTTACATGTCCGTCGTTAACACTCACAACTTTGGCCAATTCTGACCCGTTTCATGGACTATTACTCACCGTTTTGGGGTCCCGAAGCGATTTCCATAGTTCTTGAACCCCAAGGTGCAATTACATGTCGGTCATCAACACCCGTAGTTTTGGCCGATTCTGGCCCGTTTCATGAACTATTACTCACTGTTTTGGGGACCCGGAGTAATTCCCACGATTGACGAACCCCGGGGTGCGTTTATGTGTCGGTCATAAACACATGCAGTTTTGGCCGATTCTGGCCCGTTTCGTGGACAATTACTCACTGTTTCGGGGTCCCAAACTTATTTCCACGATTGATGAACCCCGGAGCGCATTTACGTGTCGGTCATAAATACTCGTAGTTTTGGCCGATTCTGGCTAGTTTCATGGACTATTACTCACTGTTTTGGGGCCGCGGAGTGATTTCCACGATTGACGAACCCCGGGGTGCGTTTACGTGTCGGTCATCAACACTCGCAGTTTTGGCCGATTCTGGCCTGTTTCATGGACTATTACTGATTGTTTTGGTGTCCCGGACTGATTTCCACGATTGACGAACCCCGGGGTGCGTTTACGTGTCGATCATAAACACTCGCAGTTTTGGCCGATTATGACAAGTTTCATGGACTATTACTCACTGTTTTGGGGTCCGTGAGTGATTTCCATGATTGACCAATCCTGGGGTGCGTTTACGTGTCGGTCATCAACACCCGCAGTTTTGGCCGATTCTGGCTCGTTTCGTGGACTATTATTCACTGTTTTTGGGTCCCGGAGTGATTTCCACGATTGACGAACCCCGAGGTGCGTTTACATGTCCGTCGTTAACACTCACAACTTTGGCCAATTCTGACCCGTTTCATGGACTATTACTCACCGTTTTGGGGTCCCGAAGCGATTTCCATAGTTCTTGAACCCCAAGGTGCAATTACATGTCGGTCATCAACACCCATAGTTTTGGCCGATTCTGGCCCGTTTCATGAACTATTACTCACTGTTTTGGGGACCCGGAGTAATTCCCACGATTGACGAACCCCGGGGTGCGTTTATGTGTCGGTCATAAACACTTGCAGTTTTGGCCGATTCTGGCCCGTTTCGTGGACAATTACTCACTGTTTCGGGGTCCCGGACTTATTTTCACGATTGATGTACCCCGGAGCGCATTTACGTGTCAGTCATAAATACTCGTAGTTTTGGCTGATTCTGGCTAGTTTCATGGACTATTACTCACTGTTTTGGGGTCGAGGAGTGATTTCCACGATTGATGAACCCCGGGGTGCGTTTACGTGTCGGTCATAAATACTCGCAGTTTTGGCCGATTCTGGCCAGTTTCTTGGACTATTACTCACTGTTTTGGGGTCCCGAAGTGATTTCCACGATTGACGAACCCCGGCGTGCGTTTACGTGTCGGTCATCAACACCCGCAGTTTTGGCCGATTCTGGCTCGTTTCGTGGACTATTATTCACTGTTTTTGGGTCCCGGAGTGATTTCCACAATTGACGAACCCCGAGGTGCGTTTACATGTCCGTCGTTAACACTCACAACTTTGGCCAATTCTGACCCGTTTCATGGACTATTACTCACCGTTTTGGGGTCCCGAAGCGATTTCCATAGTTCTTGAACCCCAAGGTGCAATTACATGTCGGTCATCAACACCCGTAGTTTTGGCCGATTCTGGCCCGTTTCATGAACTATTACTCACTGTTTTGGGGACCCGGAGTAATTCCCACGATTGACGAACCCCGGGGTGCGTTTATGTGTCGGTCATAAACACATGCAGTTTTGGCCGATTCTGGCCCGTTTCGTGGACAATTACTCACTGTTTCGGGGTCCCAAACTTATTTCCACGATTGATGAACCCCGGAGCGCATTTACGTGTCGGTCATAAATACTCGTAGTTTTGGCCGATTCTGGCTAGTTTCATGGACTATTACTCACTGTTTTGGGGCCGCGGAGTGATTTCCACGATTGACGAACCCCGGGGTGCGTTTACGTGTCGGTCATCAACACTCGCAGTTTTGGCCGATTCTGGCCTGTTTCATGGACTATTACTGATTGTTTTGGTGTCCCGGACTGATTTCCACGATTGACGAACCCCGGGGTGCGTTTACGTGTCGATCATAAACACTCGCAGTTTTGGCCGATTATGACAAGTTTCATGGACTATTACTCACTGTTTTGGGGTCCGTGAGTGATTTCCATGATTGACCAATCCTGGGGTGCGTTTACGTGTCGGTCATCAACACCCGCAGTTTTGGCCGATTCTGGCTCGTTTCGTGGACTATTATTCACTGTTTTTGGGTCCCGGAGTGATTTCCACGATTGACGAACCCCGAGGTGCGTTTACATGTCCGTCATCAACACTCACAACTCTGGCAAATTCTGACCCGTTTCGTGGACTATTACTCACCGTTTTAGGGTCCCGGACTTATTTGCACGATTGATGAACCCTGGAGCGCGTTTACGTGTCGGTCATAAATACTCGCAGTTTTGGCCGATTCTGGCCAGTTTCTTGGACTATTACTCACTGTTTTGGGGTCCCGAAGTGATTTCCACGATTGACGAACCCCGGGGTGCGTTTACGTGTTGGTCATAAACACTCGCAGTTATTGCGGATTCTGCCTCATTTCATGGACTATTATTCACTGTTTTTGGGTCCCGGAGTGACTTCCACAATTGACGAACCCCGAGGTGCGTTTACATGTCCGTCGTCAACACTCACAACTTTGGCCAATTCTGACCCGTTTCGTGGACTATTACTCACCGTTTTGGGGTCCCGAAGCGATTTCCATAGTTCTTGAACCCCAAGGTGCAATTACATGTCGGTCATCAACACCCGTAGTTTTGGCCGATTCTGGCCTGTTTCATGAACTATTACTCACTGTTTTGGGGACCCGGACTAATTCCCACGATTGACGAACCCCGGGGTGCGTTTATGTGTCGGTCATAAACACTTGCAGTTTTGGCCGATTCTGGCCCGTTTCGTGGACAATTACTCACTGTTTCGGGGTCCCGGACTTATTTTCACGATTGATGTACCCCGGAGCGCATTTACGTGTCAGTCATAAATACTCGTAGTTTTGGCTGATTCTGGCTAGTTTCATGGACTATTACTCACTGTTTTGGGGTCGAGGAGTGATTTCCACGATTGATGAACCCCGGGGTGCGTTTACGTGTCGGTCATAAATACTCGCAGTTTTGGCCGATTCTGGCCAGTTTCTTGGACTATTACTCACTGTTTTGGGGTCCCGAAGTGATTTCCACGATTGACGAACCCCGGCGTGCGTTTACGTGTCGGTCATCAACACCCGCAGTTTTGGCCGATTCTGGCTCGTTTCGTGGACTATTATTCACTGTTTTTGGGTCCCGGAGTGATTTCCACAATTGACGAACCCCGAGGTGCGTTTACATGTCCGTCGTCAACACTCACAACTTTGGCCAATTCTGACCCGTTTCGTGGACTATTACTCACCGTTTTGGGGTCCCGAAGCGATTTCCATAGTTCTTGAACCCCAAGGTGCAATTACATGTCGGTCATCAACACCCGTAGTTTTGGCCGATTCTGGCCTGTTTCATGAACTATTACTCACTGTTTTGGGGACCCGGACTAATTCCCACGATTGACGAACCCCGGGGTGCGTTTATGTGTCGGTCATAAACACTTGCAGTTTTGGCCGATTCTGGCCCGTTTCGTGGACAATTACTCACTGTTTCGGGGTCCCGGACTTATTTTCACGATTGATGTACCCCGGAGCGCATTTACGTGTCAGTCATAAATACTCGTAGTTTTGGCTGATTCTGGCTAGTTTCATGGACTATTACTCACTGTTTTGGGGTCGAGGAGTGATTTCCACGATTGATGAACCCCGGGGTGCGTTTACGTGTCGGTCATAAATACTCGCAGTTTTGGCCGATTCTGGCCAGTTTCTTGGACTATTACTCACTGTTTTGGGGTCCCGAAGTGATTTCCACGATTGACGAACCCCGGCGTGCGTTTACGTGTCGGTCATCAACACCCGCAGTTTTGGCCGATTCTGGCTCGTTTCGTGGACTATTATTCACTGTTTTTGGGTCCCGGAGTGATTTCCACAATTGACGAACCCCGAGGTGCGTTTACATGTCCGTCGTTAACACTCACAACTTTGGCCAATTCTGACCCGTTTCATGGACTATTACTCACCGTTTTGGGGTCCCGAAGCGATTTCCATAGTTCTTGAACCCCAAGGTGCAATTACATGTCGGTCATCAACACCCGTAGTTTTGGCCGATTCTGGCCCGTTTCATGAACTATTACTCACTGTTTTGGGGACCCGGAGTAATTCCCACGATTGACGAACCCCGGGGTGCGTTTATGTGTCGGTCATAAACACATGCAGTTTTGGCCGATTCTGGCCCGTTTCGTGGACAATTACTCACTGTTTCGGGGTCCCAGACTTATTTCCACGATTGATGAACCCCGGAGCGCATTTACGTGTCGGTCATAAATACTCGTAGTTTTGGCCGATTCTGGCTAGTTTCATGGACTATTACTCACTGTTTTGGGGCCGCGGAGTGATTTCCATGATTGACGAACCCCGGGGTGCGTTTACGTGTCGGTCATCAACACTCGCAGTTTTGGCCGATTCTGGCCTGTTTCATGGACTATTACTGATTGTTTTGGTGTCCCGGACTGATTTCCACGATTGACGAACCCCGGGGTGCGTTTACGTGTCGATCATAAACACTCGCAGTTTTGGCCGATTATGACAAGTTTCATGGACTATTACTCACTGTTTTGGGGTCCGTGAGTGATTTCCATGATTGACCAATCCTGGGGTGCGTTTACGTGTCGGTCATCAACACCCGCAGTTTTGGCCGATTCTGGCTCGTTTCGTGGACTATTATTCACTATTTTTGGGTCCCGGAGTGATTTCCACGATTGACGAACCCCGAGGTGCGTTTACATGTCCGTCATCAACACTCACAACTCTGGCAAATTCTGACCCGTTTCGTGGACTATTACTCACCGTTTTAGGGTCCCGGACTTATTTGCACGATTGATGAACCCTGGAGCGCGTTTACGTGTCGGTCATAAATACTCGCAGTTTTGGCCGATTCTGGCCAGTTTCTTGGACTATTACTCACTGTTTTGGGGGCCCGAAGTGATTTCCACGATTGACGAACCCCGGGGTGCGTTTACGTGTTGGTCATAAACACTCGCAGTTATTGCGGATTCTGCCTCATTTCATGGACTATTATTCACTGTTTTTGGGTCCCGGAGTGACTTCCACAATTGACGAACCCCGAGGTGCGTTTACATGTCCGTCGTCAACACTCACAACTTTGGCCAATTCTGACCCGTTTCGTGGACTATTACTCACCGTTTTGGGGTCCCGAAGCGATTTCCATAGTTCTTGAACCCCAAGGTGCAATTACATGTCGGTCATCAACACCCGTAGTTTTGGCCGATTCTGGCCTGTTTCATGAACTATTACTCACTGTTTTGGGGACCCGGACTAATTCCCACGATTGACGAACCCCGGGGTGCGTTTATGTGTCGGTCATAAACACTTGCAGTTTTGGCCGATTCTGGCCCGTTTCGTGGACAATTACTCACTGTTTCGGGGTCCCGGACTTATTTTCACGATTGATGTACCCCGGAGCGCATTTACGTGTCAGTCATAAATACTCGTAGTTTTGGCTGATTCTGGCTAGTTTCATGGACTATTACTCATTGTTTTGGGGTCGAGGAGTGATTTCCACGATTGATGAACCCCGGGGTGCGTTTACGTGTCGGTCATAAATACTCGCAGTTTTGGCCGATTCTGGCCAGTTTCTTGGACTATTACTCACTGTTTTGGGGTCCCGAAGTGATTTCCACGATTGACGAACCCCGGCGTGCGTTTACGTGTCGGTCATCAACACCCGCAGTTTTGGCCGATTCTGGCTCGTTTCGTGGACTATTATTCACTGTTTTTGGGTCCCGGAGTGATTTCCACAATTGACGAACCCCGAGGTGCGTTTACATGTCCGTCGTTAACACTCACAACTTTGGCCAATTCTGACCCGTTTCATGGACTATTACTCACCGTTTTGGGGTCCCGAAGCGATTTCCATAGTTCTTGAACCCCAAGGTGCAATTACATGTCGGTCATCAACACCCGTAGTTTTGGCCGATTCTGGCCCGTTTCATGAACTATTACTCACTGTTTTGGGGACCCGGAGTAATTCCCACGATTGACGAACCCCGGGGTGCATTTATGTGTCGGTCATAAACACATGCAGTTTTGGCCGATTCTGGCCCGTTTCGTGGACAATTACTCACTGTTTCGGGGTCCCGGACTTATTTCCACGATTGATGAACCCCGGAGCGCATTTACGTGTCGGTCATAAATACTCGTAGTTTTGGCCGATTCTGGCTAGTTTCATGGACTATTACTCACTGTTTTGGGGCCGCGGAGTGATTTCCACGATTGACGAACCCCGGGGTGCGTTTACGTGTCGGTCATCAACACTCGCAGTTTTGGCCGATTCTGGCCTGTTTCATGGACTATTACTGATTGTTTTGGTGTCCCGGACTGATTTCCACGATTGACGAACCCCGGGGTGCGTTTACGTGTCGATCATAAACACTCGCAGTTTTGGCCGATTATGACAAGTTTCATGGACTATTACTCACTGTTTTGGGGTCCGTGAGTGATTTCCATGATTGACCAATCCTGGGGTGCGTTTACGTGTCGGTCATCAACACCCGCAGTTTTGGCCGATTCTGGCTCGTTTCGTGGACTATTATTCACTGTTTTTGGGTCCCGGAGTGATTTCCACGATTGACGAACCCCGAGGTGCGTTTACATGTCCGTCATCAACACTCACAACTCTGGCAAATTCTGACCCGTTTCGTGGACTATTACTCACCGTTTTAGGGTCCCGGACTTATTTGCACGATTGATGAACCCTGGAGCGCGTTTACGTGTCGGTCATAAATACTCGCAGTTTTGGCCGATTCTGGCCAGTTTCTTGGACTATTACTCACTGTTTTGGGGTCCCGAAGTGATTTCCACGATTGACGAACCCCGGGGTGCGTTTACGTGTTGGTCATAAACACTCGCAGTTATTGCGGATTCTGCCTCATTTCATGGACTATTATTCACTGTTTTTGGGTCCCGGAGTGACTTCCACAATTGACGAACCCCGAGGTGCGTTTACATGTCCGTCGTCAACACTCACAACTTTGGCCAATTCTGACCCGTTTCGTGGACTATTACTCACCGTTTTGGGGTCCCGAAGCGATTTCCATAGTTCTTGAACCCCAAGGTGCAATTACATGTCGGTCATCAACACCCGTAGTTTTGGCCGATTCTGGCCTGTTTCATGAACTATTACTCACTGTTTTGGGGACCCGGACTAATTCCCACGATTGACGAACCCCGCGGTGCGTTTATGTGTCGGTCATAAACACTTGCAGTTTTGGCCGATTCTGGCCCGTTTCGTGGACAATTACTCACTGTTTCGGGGTCCCGGACTTATTTTCACGATTGATGTACCCCGGAGCGCATTTACGTGTCAGTCATAAATACTCGTAGTTTTGGCTGATTCTGGCTAGTTTCATGGACTATTACTCACTGTTTTGGGGTCGAGGAGTGATTTCCACGATTGATGAACCCCGGGGTGCGTTTACGTGTCGGTCATAAATACTCGCAGTTTTGGCCGATTCTGGCCAGTTTCTTGGACTATTACTCACTGTTTTGGGGTCCCGAAGTGATTTCCACGATTGACGAACCCCGGCGTGCGTTTACGTGTCGGTCATCAACACCCGCAGTTTTGGCCGATTCTGGCTCGTTTCGTGGACTATTATTCACTGTTTTTGGGTCCCGGAGTGATTTCCACAATTGACGAACCCCGAGGTGCGTTTACATGTCCGTCGTTAACACTCACAACTTTGGCCAATTCTGACCCGTTTCATGGACTATTACTCACCGTTTTGGGGTCCCGAAGCGATTTCCATAGTTCTTGAACCCCAAGGTGCAATTACATGTCGGTCATCAACACCCGTAGTTTTGGCCGATTCTGGCCCGTTTCATGAACTATTACTCACTGTTTTGGGGACCCGGAGTAATTCCCACGATTGACGAACCCCGGGGTGCGTTTATGTGTCGGTCATAAACACATGCAGTTTTGGCCGATTCTGGCCCGTTTCGTGGACAATTACTCACTGTTTCGGGGTCCCGGACTTATTTCCACGATTGATGAACCCCGGAGCGCATTTACGTGTCGGTCATAAATACTCGTAGTTTTGGCCGATTCTGGCTAGTTTCATGGACTATTACTCACTGTTTTGGGGCCGCGGAGTGATTTCCACGATTGACGAACCCCGGGGTGCGTTTACGTGTCGGTCATCAACACTCGCAGTTTTGGCCGATTCTGGCCTGTTTCATGGACTATAACTGATTGTTTTGGTGTCCCGGACTGATTTCCACGATTGACGAACCCCGGGGTGCGTTTACGTGTCGATCATAAACACTCGCAGTTTTGGCCGATTATGACAAGTTTCATGGACTATTACTCACTGTTTTGGGGTCCGTGAGTGATTTCCATGATTGACCAATCCTGGGGTGCGTTTACGTGTCGGTCATCAACACCCGCAGTTTTGGCCGATTCTGGCTCGTTTCGTGGACTATTATTCACTGTTTTTGGGTCCCGGAGTGATTTCCACGATTGACGAACCCCGAGGTGCGTTTACATGTCCGTCGTTAACACTCACAACTTTGGCCAATTCTGACCCGTTTCATGGACTATTACTCACCGTTTTGGGGTCCCGAAGCGATTTCCATAGTTCTTGAACCCCAAGGTGCAATTACATGTCGGTCATCAACACCCGTAGTTTTGGCCGATTCTGGCCCGTTTCATGAACTATTACTCACTGTTTTGGGGACCCGGAGTAATTCCCACGATTGACGAACCCCGGGGTGCGTTTATGTGTCGGTCATAAACACATGCAGTTTTGGCCGATTCTGGCCCGTTTCGTGGACAATTACTCACTGTTTCGGGGTCCCGGACTTATTTCCACGATTGATGAACCCCGGAGCGCATTTACGTGTCGGTCATAAATACTCGTAGTTTTGGCCGATTCTGGCTAGTTTCATGGACTATTACTCACTGTTTTGGGGCCGCGGAGTGATTTCCACGATTGACGAACCCCGGGGTGCGTTTACGTGTCGGTCATCAACACTCGCAGTTTTGGCCGATTCTGGCCTGTTTCATGGACTATTACTGATTGTTTTGGTGTCCCGGACTGATTTCCACGATTGACGAACCCCGGGGTGCGTTTACGTGTCGATCATAAACACTCGCAGTTTTGGCCGATTATGACAAGTTTCATGGACTATTACTCACTGTTTTGGGGTCCGTGAGTGATTTCCATGATTGACCAATCCTGGGGTGCGTTTACGTGTCGGTCATCAACACCCGCAGTTTTGGCCGATTCTGGCTCGTTTCGTGGACTATTATTCACTGTTTTTGGGTCCCGGAGTGATTTCCACGATTGACGAACCCCGAGGTGCGTTTACATGTCCGTCGTTAACACTCACAACTTTGGCCAATTCTGACCCGTTTCATGGACTATTACTCACCGTTTTGGGGTCCCGAAGCGATTTCCATAGTTCTTGAACCCCAAGGTGCAATTACATGTCGGTCATCAACACCCGTAGTTTTGGCCGATTCTGGCCCGTTTCATGAACTATTACTCACTGTTTTGGGGACCCGGAGTAATTCCCACGATTGACGAACCCCGGGGTGCGTTTATGTGTCGGTCATAAACACATGCAGTTTTGGCCGATTCTGGCCCGTTTCGTGGACAATTACTCACTGTTTCGGGGTCCCGGACTTATTTCCACGATTGATGAACCCCGGAGCGCATTTACGTGTCGGTCATAAATACTCGTAGTTTTGGCCGATTCTGGCTAGTTTCATGGACTATTACTCACTGTTTTGGGGCCGCGGAGTGATTTCCACGATTGACGAACCCCGGGGTGCGTTTACGTGTCGGTCATCAACACTCGCAGTTTTGGCCGATTCTGGCCTGTTTCATGGACTATTACTGATTGTTTTGGTGTCCCGGACTGATTTCCACGATTGACGAACCCCGGGGTGCGTTTACGTGTCGATCATAAACACTCGCAGTTTTGGCCGATTATGACAAGTTTCATGGACTATTACTCACTGTTTTGGGGTCCGTGAGTGATTTCCATGATTGACCAATCCTGGGGTGCGTTTACGTGTCGGTCATCAACACCCGCAGTTTTGGCCGATTCTGGCTCGTTTCGTGGACTATTATTCACTGTTTTTGGGTCCCGGAGTGATTTCCACGATTGACAAACCCCGAGGTGCGTTTACATGTCCGTCGTTAACACTCACAACTTTGGCCAATTCTGACCCGTTTCATGGACTATTACTCACCGTTTTGGGGTCCCGAAGCGATTTCCATAGTTCTTGAACCCCAAGGTGCAATTACATGTCGGTCATCAACACCCGTAGTTTTGGCCGATTCTGGCCCGTTTCATGAACTATTACTCACTGTTTTGGGGACCCGGAGTAATTCCCACGATTGACGAACCCCGGGGTGCGTTTATGTGTCGGTCATAAACACATGCAGTTTTGGCCGATTCTGGCCCGTTTCGTGGACAATTACTCACTGTTTCGGGGTCCCAGACTTATTTCCACGATTGATGAACCCCGGAGCGCATTTACGTGTCGGTCATAAATACTCGTAGTTTTGGCCGATTCTGGCTAGTTTCATGGACTATTACTCACTGTTTTGGGGCCGCGGAGTGATTTCCACGATTGACGAACCCCGGGGTGCGTTTACGTGTCGGTCATCAACACTCGCAGTTTTGGCCGATTCTGGCCTGTTTCATGGACTATTACTGATTGTTTTGGTGTCCCGGACTGATTTCCACGATTGACGAACCCCGGGGTGCGTTTACGTGTCGATCATAAACACTCGCAGTTTTGGCCGATTATGACAAGTTTCATGGACTATTACTCACTGTTTTGGGGTCCGTGAGTGATTTCCATGATTGACCAATCCTGGGGTGCGTTTACGTGTCGGTCATCAACACCCGCAGTTTTGGCCGATTCTGGCTCGTTTCGTGGACTATTATTCACTGTTTTTGGGTCCCGGAGTGATTTCCACGATTGACGAACCCCGAGGTGCGTTTACATGTCCGTCATCAACACTCACAACTCTGGCAAATTCTGACCCGTTTCGTGGACTATTACTCACCGTTTTAGGGTCCCGGACTTATTTGCACGATTGATGAACCCTGGAGCGCGTTTACGTGTCGGTCATAAATACTCGCAGTTTTGGCCGATTCTGGCCAGTTTCTTGGACTATTACTCACTGTTTTGGGGTCCCGAAGTGATTTCCACGATTGACGAACCCCGGGGTGCGTTTACGTGTTGGTCATAAACACTCGCAGTTATTGCGGATTCTGCCTCATTTCATGGACTATTATTCACTGTTTTTGGGTCCCGGAGTGACTTCCACAATTGACGAACCCCGAGGTGCGTTTACATGTCCGTCGTCAACACTCACAACTTTGGCCAATTCTGACCCGTTTCGTGGACTATTACTCACCGTTTTGGGGTCCCGAAGCGATTTCCATAGTTCTTGAACCCCAAGGTGCAATTACATGTCGGTCATCAACACCCGTAGTTTTGGCCGATTCTGGCCTGTTTCATGAACTATTACTCACTGTTTTGGGGACCCGGACTAATTCCCACGATTGACGAACCCCGGGGTGCGTTTATGTGTCGGTCATAAACACTTGCAGTTTTGGCCGATTCTGGCCCGTTTCGTGGACAATTACTCACTGTTTCGGGGTCCCGGACTTATTTTCACGATTGATGTACCCCGGAGCGCATTTACGTGTCGGTCATAAATACTCGTAGTTTTGGCTGATTCTGGCTAGTTTCATGGACTATTACTCACTGTTTTGGGGTCGAGGAGTGATTTCCACGATTGATGAACCCCGGGGTGCGTTTACGTGTCGGTCATAAATACTCGCAGTTTTGGCCGATTCTGGCCAGTTTCTTGGACTATTACTCACTGTTTTGGGGTCCCGAAGTGATTTCCACGATTGACGAACCCCGGCGTGCGTTTACGTGTCGGTCATCAACACCCGCAGTTTTGGCCGATTCTGGCTCGTTTCGTGGACTATTATTCACTGTTTTTGGGTCCCGGAGTGATTTCCACAATTGACGAACCCCGAGGTGCGTTTACATGTCCGTCGTTAACACTCACAACTTTGGCCAATTCTGACCCGTTTCATGGACTATTACTCACCGTTTTGGGGTCCCGAAGCGATTTCCATAGTTCTTGAACCCCAAGGTGCAATTACATGTCGGTCATCAACACCCGTAGTTTTGGCCGATTCTGGCCCGTTTCATGAACTATTACTCACTGTTTTGGGGACCCGGAGTAATTCCCACGATTGACGAACCCCGGGGTGCGTTTATGTGTCGGTCATAAACACATGCAGTTTTGGCCGATTCTGGCCCGTTTCGTGGACAATTACTCACTGTTTCGGGGTCCCGGACTTATTTCCACGATTGATGAACCCCGGAGCGCATTTACGTGTCGGTCATAAATACTCGTAGTTTTGGCCGATTCTGGCTAGTTTCATGGACTATTACTCACTGTTTTGGGGCCGCGGAGTGATTTCCACGATTGACGAACCCCGGGGTGCGTTTACGTGTCGGTCATCAACACTCGCAGTTTTGGCCGATTCTGGCCTGTTTCATGGACTATTACTGATTGTTTTGGTGTCCCGGACTGATTTCCACGATTGACGAACCCCGGGGTGCGTTTACGTGTCGATCATAAACACTCGCAGTTTTGGCCGATTATGACAAGTTTCATGGACTATTACTCACTGTTTTGGGGTCCGTGAGTGATTTCCATGATTGACCAATCCTGGGGTGCGTTTACGTGTCGGTCATCAACACCCGCAGTTTTGGCCGATTCTGGCTCGTTTCGTGGACTATTATTCACTGTTTTTGGGTCCCGGAGTGATTTCCACGATTGACGAACCCCGAGGTGCGTTTACATGTCCGTCATCAACACTCACAACTCTGGCAAATTCTGACCCGTTTCGTGGACTATTACTCACCGTTTTAGGGTCCCGGACTTATTTGCACGATTGATGAACCCTGGAGCGCGTTTACGTGTCGGTCATAAATACTCGCAGTTTTGGCCGATTCTGGCCAGTTTCTTGGACTATTACTCACTGTTTTGGGGTCCCGAAGTGATTTCCACGATTGACGAACCCCGGGGTGCGTTTACGTGTTGGTCATAAACACTCGCAGTTATTGCGGATTCTGCCTCATTTCATGTACTATTATTCACTGTTTTTGGGTCCCGGAGTGACTTCCACAATTGACGAACCCCGAGGTGCGTTTACATGTCCGTCGTCAACACTCACAACTTTGGCCAATTCTGACCCGTTTCGTGGACTATTACTCACCGTTTTGGGGTCCCGAAGCGATTTCCATAGTTCTTGAACCCCAAGGTGCAATTACATGTCGGTCATCAACACCCGTAGTTTTGGCCGATTCTGGCCTGTTTCATGAACTATTACTCACTGTTTTGGGGACCCGGACTAATTCCCACGATTGACGAACCCCGGGGTGCGTTTATGTGTCGGTCATAAACACTTGCAGTTTTGGCCGATTCTGGCCCGTTTCGTGGACAATTACTCACTGTTTCGGGGTCCCGGACTTATTTTCACGATTGATGTACCCCGGAGCGCATTTACGTGTCGGTCATAAATACTCGTAGTTTTGGCTGATTCTGGCTAGTTTCATGGACTATTACTCACTGTTTTGGGGTCGAGGAGTGATTTCCACGATTGATGAACCCCGGGGTGCGTTTACGTGTCGGTCATAAATACTCGCAGTTTTGGCCGATTCTGGCCAGTTTCTTGGACTATTACTCACTGTTTTGGGGTCCCGAAGTGATTTCCACGATTGACGAACCCCGGCGTGCGTTTACGTGTCGGTCATCAACACCCGCAGTTTTGGCCGATTCTGGCTCGTTTCGTGGACTATTATTCACTGTTTTTGGGTCCCGGAGTGATTTCCACAATTGACGAACCCCGAGGTGCGTTTACATGTCCGTCGTTAACACTCACAACTTTGGCCAATTCTGACCCGTTTCATGGACTATTACTCACCGTTTTGGGGTCCCGAAGCGATTTCCATAGTTCTTGAACCCCAAGGTGCAATTACATGTCGGTCATCAACACCCGTAGTTTTGGCCGATTCTGGCCCGTTTCATGAACTATTACTCACTGTTTTGGGGACCCGGAGTAATTCCCACGATTGACGAACCCCGGGGTGCGTTTATGTGTCGGTCATAAACACATGCAGTTTTGGCCGATTCTGGCCCGTTTCGTGGACAATTACTCACTGTTTCGGGGTCCCGGACTTATTTCCACGATTGATGAACCCCGGAGCGCATTTACGTGTCGGTCATAAATACTCGTAGTTTTGGCCGATTCTGGCTAGTTTCATGGACTATTACTCACTGTTTTGGGGCCGCGGAGTGATTTCCACGATTGACGAACCCCGGGGTGCGTTTACGTGTCGGTCATCAACACTCGCAGTTTTGGCCGATTCTGGCCTGTTTCATGGACTATTACTGATTGTTTTGGTGTCCCGGACTGATTTCCACGATTGACGAACCCCGGGGTGCGTTTACGTGTCGATCATAAACACTCGCAGTTTTGGCCGATTATGACAAGTTTCATGGACTATTACTCACTGTTTTGGGGTCCGTCAGTGATTTCCATGATTGACCAATCCTGGGGTGCGTTTACGTGTCGGTCATCAACACCCGCAGTTTTGGCCGATTCTGGCTCGTTTCGTGGACTATTATTCACTGTTTTTGGGTCCCGGAGTGATTTCCACGATTGACAAACCCCGAGGTGCGTTTACATGTCCGTCGTTAACACTCACAACTTTGGCCAATTCTGACCCGTTTCATGGACTATTACTCACCGTTTTGGGGTCCCGAAGCGATTTCCATAGTTCTTGAACCCCAAGGTGCAATTACATGTCGGTCATCAACACCCGTAGTTTTGGCCGATTCTGGCCCGTTTCATGAACTATTACTCACTGTTTTGGGGACCCGGAGTAATTCCCACGATTGACGAACCCCGGGGTGCGTTTATGTGTCGGTCATAAACACATGCAGTTTTGGCCGATTCTGGCCCGTTTCGTGGACAATTACTCACTGTTTCGGGGTCCCAGACTTATTTCCACGATTGATGAACCCCGGAGCGCATTTACGTGTCGGTCATAAATACTCGTAGTTTTGGCCGATTCTGGCTAGTTTCATGGACTATTACTCACTGTTTTGGGGCCGCGGAGTGATTTCCACGATTGACGAACCCCGGGGTGCGTTTACGTGTCGGTCATCAACACTCGCAGTTTTGGCCGATTCTGGCCTGTTTCATGGACTATTACTGATTGTTTTGGTGTCCCGGACTGATTTCCACGATTGACGAACCCCGGGGTGCGTTTACGTGTCGATCATAAACACTCGCAGTTTTGGCCGATTATGACAAGTTTCATGGACTATTACTCACTGTTTTGGGGTCCGTGAGTGATTTCCATGATTGACCAATCCTGGGGTGCGTTTACGTGTCGGTCATCAACACCCGCAGTTTTGGCCGATTCTGGCTCGTTTCGTGGACTATTATTCACTGTTTTTGGGTCCCGGAGTGATTTCCACGATTGACGAACCCCGAGGTGCGTTTACATGTCCGTCATCAACACTCACAACTCTGGCAAATTCTGACCCGTTTCGTGGACTATTACTCACCGTTTTAGGGTCCCGGACTTATTTGCACGATTGATGAACCCTGGAGCGCGTTTACGTGTCGGTCATAAATACTCGCAGTTTTGGCCGATTCTGGCCAGTTTCTTGGACTATTACTCACTGTTTTGGGGTCCCGAAGTGATTTCCACGATTGACGAACCCCGGGGTGCGTTTACGTGTTGGTCATAAACACTCGCAGTTATTGCGGATTCTGCCTCATTTCATGGACTATTATTGACTGTTTTTGGGTCCCGGAGTGACTTCCACAATTGACGAACCCCGAGGTGCGTTTACATGTCCGTCGTCAACACTCACAACTTTGGCCAATTCTGACCCGTTTCGTGGACTATTACTCACCGTTTTGGGGTCCCGAAGCGATTTCCATAGTTCTTGAACCCCAAGGTGCAATTACATGTCGGTCATCAACACCCGTAGTTTTGGCCGATTCTGGCCTGTTTCATGAACTATTACTCACTGTTTTGGGGACCCGGACTAATTCCCACGATTGACGAACCCCGGGGTGCGTTTATGTGTCGGTCATAAACACTTGCAGTTTTGGCCGATTCTGGCCCGTTTCGTGGACAATTACTCACTGTTTCGGGGTCCCGGACTTATTTTCACGATTGATGTACCCCGGAGCGCATTTACGTGTCGGTCATAAATACTCGTAGTTTTGGCTGATTCTGGCTAGTTTCATGGACTATTACTCACTGTTTTGGGGTCGAGGAGTGATTTCCACGATTGATGAACCCCGGGGTGCGTTTACGTGTCGGTCATAAATACTCGCAGTTTTGGCCGATTCTGGCCAGTTTCTTGGACTATTACTCACTGTTTTGGGGTCCCGAAGTGATTTCCACGATTGACGAACCCCGGCGTGCGTTTACGTGTCGGTCATCAACACCCGCAGTTTTGGCCGATTCTGGCTCGTTTCGTGGACTATTATTCACTGTTTTTGGGTCCCGGAGTGATTTCCACAATTGACGAACCCCGAGGTGCGTTTATATGTCCGTCGTTAACACTCACAACTTTGGCCAATTCTGACCTGTTTCATGGACTATTACTCACCGTTTTGGGGTCCCGAAGCGATTTCCATAGTTCTTGAACCCCAAGGTGCAATTACATGTCGGTCATCAACACCCGTAGTTTTGGCCGATTCTGGCCCGTTTCATGAACTATTACTCACTGTTTTGGGGACCCGGAGTAATTCCCACGATTGACGAACCCCGGGGTGCGTTTATGTGTCGGTCATAAACACATGCAGTTTTGGCCGATTCTGGCCCGTTTCATGGACAATTACTCACTGTTTCGGGGTCCCGGACTTATTTCCACGATTGATGAACCCCGGAGCGCATTTACGTGTCGGTCATAAATACTCGTAGTTTTGGCCGATTCTGGCTAGTTTCATGGACTATTACTCACTGTTTTGGGGCCGCGGAGTGATTTCCACGATTGACGAACCCCGGGGTGCGTTTACGTGTCGGTCATCAACACTCGCAGTTTTGGCCGATTCTGGCCTGTTTCATGGACTATTACTGATTGTTTTGGTGTCCCGGACTGATTTCCACGATTGACGAACCCCTGGGTGCGTTTACGTGTCGATCATAAACACTCGCAGTTTTGGCCGATTATGACAAGTTTCATGGACTATTACTCACTGTTTTGGGGTCCGTGAGTGATTTCCATGATTGACCAATCCTGGGGTGCGTTTACGTGTCGGTCATCAACACCCGCAGTTTTGGCCGATTCTGGCTCGTTTCGTGGACTATTATTCACTGTTTTTGGGTCCCGGAGTGATTTCCACGATTGACGAACCCCGAGGTGCGTTTACATGTCCGTCGTTAACACTCACAACTTTGGCCAATTCTGACCCGTTTCATGGACTATTACTCACCGTTTTGGGGTCCCGAAGCGATTTCCATAGTTCTTGAACCCCAAGGTGCAATTACATGTCGGTCATCAACACCCGTAGTTTTGGCCGATTCTGGCCCGTTTCATGAACTATTACTCACTGTTTTGGGGACCCGGAGTAATTCCCACGATTGACGAACCCCGGGGTGCGTTTATGTGTCGGTCATAAACACATGCAGTTTTGGCCGATTCTGGCCCGTTTCGTGGACAATTACTCACTGTTTCGGGGTCCCGGACTTATTTCCATGATTGATGAACCCCGGAGCGCATTTACGTGTCGGTCATAAATACTCGTAGTTTTGGCCGATTCTGGCTAGTTTCATGGACTATTACTCACTGTTTTGGGGCCGCGGAGTGATTTCCACGATTGACGAACCCCGGGGTGCGTTTACGTGTCGGTCATCAACACTCGCAGTTTTGGCCGATTCTGGCCTGTTTCATGGACTATTACTGATTGTTTTGGTGTCCCGGACTGATTTCCACGATTGACGAACCCCGGGGTGCGTTTACGTGTCGATCATAAACACTCGCAGTTTTGGCCGATTATGACAAGTTTCATGGACTATTACTCACTGTTTTGGGGTCCGTGAGTGATTTCCATGATTGACCAATCCTGGGGTGCGTTTACGTGTCGGTCATCAACACCCGCAGTTTTGGCCGATTCTGGCTCGTTTCGTGGACTATTATTCACTGTTTTTGGGTCCCGGAGTGATTTCCACGATTGACGAACCCCGAGGTGCGTTTACATGTCCGTCGTTAACACTCACAACTTTGGCCAATTCTGACCCGTTTCATGGACTATTACTCACCGTTTTGGGGTCCCGAAGCGATTTCCATAGTTCTTGAACCCCAAGGTGCAATTACATGTCGGTCATCAACACCCGTAGTTTTGGCCGATTCTGGCCCGTTTCATGAACTATTACTCACTGTTTTGGGGACCCGGAGTAATTCCCACGATTGACGAACCCCGGGGTGCGTTTATGTGTCGGTCATAAACACATGCAGTTTTGGCCGATTCTGGCCCGTTTCGTGGACAATTACTCACTGTTTCGGGGTCCCGGACTTATTTCCACGATTGATGAACCCCGGAGCGCATTTACGTGTCGGTCATAAATACTCGTAGTTTTGGCCGATTCTGGCTAGTTTCATGGACTATTACTCACTGTTTTGGGGCCGCGGAGTGATTTCCACGATTGACGAACCCCGGGGTGCGTTTACGTGTCGGTCATCAACACTCGCAGTTTTGGCCGATTCTGGCCTGTTTCATGGACTATTACTGATTGTTTTGGTGTCCCGGACTGATTTCCACGATTGACGAACCCCTGGGTGCGTTTACGTGTCGATCATAAACACTCGCAGTTTTGGCCGATTATGACAAGTTTCATGGACTATTACTCACTGTTTTGGGGTCCGTGAGTGATTTCCATGATTGACCAATCCTGGGGTGCGTTTACGTGTCGGTCATCAACACCCGCAGTTTTGGCCGATTCTGGCTCGTTTCGTGGACTATTATTCACTGTTTTTGGGTCCCGGAGTGATTTCCACGATTGACGAACCCCGAGGTGCGTTTACATGTCCGTCGTTAACACTCACAACTTTGGCCAATTCTGACCCGTTTCATGGACTATTACTCACCGTTTTGGGGTCCCGAAGCGATTTCCATAGTTCTTGAACCCCAAGGTGCAATTACATGTCGGTCATCAACACCCGTAGTTTTGGCCGATTCTGGCCCGTTTCATGAACTATTACTCACTGTTTTGGGGACCCGGAGTAATTCCCACGATTGACGAACCCCGGGGTGCGTTTATGTGTCGGTCATAAACACATGCAGTTTTGGCCGATTCTGGCCCGTTTCGTGGACAATTACTCACTGTTTCGGGGTCCCGGACTTATTTCCATGATTGATGAACCCCGGAGCGCATTTACGTGTCGGTCATAAATACTCGTAGTTTTGGCCGATTCTGGCTAGTTTCATGGACTATTACTCACTGTTTTGGGGCCGCGGAGTGATTTCCACGATTGACGAACCCCGGGGTGCGTTTACGTGTCGGTCATCAACACTCGCAGTTTTGGCCGATTCTGGCCTGTTTCATGGACTATTACTGATTGTTTTGGTGTCCCGGACTGATTTCCACGATTGACGAACCCCGGGGTGCGTTTACGTGTCGATCATAAACACTCGCAGTTTTGGCCGATTATGACAAGTTTCATGGACTATTACTCACTGTTTTGGGGTCCGTGAGTGATTTCCATGATTGACCAATCCTGGGGTGCGTTTACGTGTCGGTCATCAACACCCGCAGTTTTGGCCGATTCTGGCTCGTTTCGTGGACTATTATTCACTGTTTTTGGGTCCCGGAGTGATTTCCACGATTGACGAACCCCGAGGTGCGTTTACATGTCCGTCGTTAACACTCACAACTTTGGCCAATTCTGACCCGTTTCATGGACTATTACTCACCGTTTTGGGGTCCCGAAGCGATTTCCATAGTTCTTGAACCCCAAGGTGCAATTACATGTCGGTCATCAACACCCGTAGTTTTGGCCGATTCTGGCCCGTTTCATGAACTATTACTCACTGTTTTGGGGACCCGGAGTAATTCCCACGATTGACGAACCCCGGGGTGCGTTTATGTGTCGGTCATAAACACATGCAGTTTTGGCCGATTCTGGCCCGTTTCGTGGACAATTACTCACTGTTTCGGGGTCCCGGACTTATTTCCACGATTGATGAACCCCGGAGCGCATTTACGTGTCGGTCATAAATACTCGTAGTTTTGGCCGATTCTGGCTAGTTTCATGGACTATTACTCACTGTTTTGGGGCCGCGGAGTGATTTCCACGATTGACGAACCCCGGGGTGCGTTTACGTGTCGGTCATCAACACTCGCAGTTTTGGCCGATTCTGGCCTGTTTCATGGACTATTACTGATTGTTTTGGTGTCCCGGACTGATTTCCACGATTGACGAACCCCTGGGTGCGTTTACGTGTCGATCATAAACACTCGCAGTTTTGGCCGATTATGACAAGTTTCATGGACTATTACTCACTGTTTTGGGGTCCGTGAGTGATTTCCATGATTGACCAATCCTGGGGTGCGTTTACGTGTCGGTCATCAACACCCGCAGTTTTGGCCGATTCTGGCTCGTTTCGTGGACTATTATTCACTGTTTTTGGGTCCCGGAGTGATTTCCACGATTGACGAACCCCGAGGTGCGTTTACATGTCCGTCGTTAACACTCACAACTTTGGCCAATTCTGACCCGTTTCATGGACTATTACTCACCGTTTTGGGGTCCCGAAGCGATTTCCATAGTTCTTGAACCCCAAGGTGCAATTACATGTCGGTCATCAACACCCGTAGTTTTGGCCGATTCTGGCCCGTTTCATGAACTATTACTCACTGTTTTGGGGACCCGGAGTAATTCCCACGATTGACGAACCCCGGGGTGCGTTTATGTGTCGGTCATAAACACATGCAGTTTTGGCCGATTCTGGCCCGTTTCGTGGACAATTACTCACTGTTTCGGGGTCCCGGACTTATTTCCATGATTGATGAACCCCGGAGCGCATTTACGTGTCGGTCATAAATACTCGTAGTTTTGGCCGATTCTGGCTAGTTTCATGGACTATTACTCACTGTTTTGGGGCCGCGGAGTGATTTCCACGATTGACGAACCCCGGGGTGCGTTTACGTGTCGGTCATCAACACTCGCAGTTTTGGCCGATTCTGGCCTGTTTCATGGACTATTACTGATTGTTTTGGTGTCCCGGACTGATTTCCACGATTGACGAACCCCGGGGTGCGTTTACGTGTCGATCATAAACACTCGCAGTTTTGGCCGATTATGACAAGTTTCATGGACTATTACTCACTGTTTTGGGGTCCGTGAGTGATTTCCATGATTGACCAATCCTGGGGTGCGTTTACGTGTCGGTCATCAACACCCGCAGTTTTGGCCGATTCTGGCTCGTTTCGTGGACTATTATTCACAGTTTTTGGGTCCCGGAGTGATTTCCACGAGTGACGAACCCCGAGGTGCGTTTACATGTCCGTCGTTAACACTCACAACTTTGGCCAATTCTGACCCGTTTCATGGACTATTACTCACCGTTTTGGGGTCCCGAAGCGATTTCCATAGTTCTTGAACCCCAAGGTGCAATTACATGTCGGTCATCAACACCCGTAGTTTTGGCCGATTCTGGCCCGTTTCATGAACTATTACTCACTGTTTTGGGGACCCGGAGTAATTCCCACGATTGACGAACCCCGGGGTGCGTTTATGTGTCGGTCATAAACACATGCAGTTTTGGCCGATTCTGGCCCGTTTCGTGGACAATTACTCACTGTTTCGGGGTCCCGGACTTATTTCCACGATTGATGAACCCCGGAGCGCATTTACGTGTCGGTCATAAATACTCGTAGTTTTGGCCGATTCTGGCTAGTTTCATGGACTATTACTCACTGTTTTGGGGCCGCGGAGTGATTTCCACGATTGACGAACCCCGGGGTGCGTTTACGTGTCGGTCATCAACACTCGCAGTTTTGGCCGATTCTGGCCTGTTTCATGGACTATTACTGATTGTTTTGGTGTCCCGGACTGATTTCCACGATTGACGAACCCCGGGGTGCGTTTACGTGTCGATCATAAACACTCGCAGTTTTGGCCGATTATGACAAGTTTCATGGACTATTACTCACTGTTTTGGGGTCCGTGAGTGATTTCCATGATTGACCAATCCTGGGGTGCGTTTACGTGTCGGTCATCAACACCCGCAGTTTTGGCCGATTCTGGCTCGTTTCGTGGACTATTATTCACTGTTTTTGGGTCCCGGAGTGATTTCCACGATTGACAAACCCCGAGGTGCGTTTACATGTCCGTCGTTAACACTCACAACTTTGGCCAATTCTGACCCGTTTCATGGACTATTACTCACCGTTTTGGGGTCCCGAAGCGATTTCCATAGTTCTTGAACCCCAAGGTGCAATTACATGTCGGTCATCAACACCCGTAGTTTTGGCCGATTCTGGCCCGTTTCATGAACTATTACTCACTGTTTTGGGGACCCGGAGTAATTCCCACGATTGACGAACCCCGGGGTGCGTTTATGTGTCGGTCATAAACACATGCAGTTTTGGCCGATTCTGGCCCGTTTCGTGGACAATTACTCACTGTTTCGGGGTCCCAGACTTATTTCCACGATTGATGAACCCCGGAGCGCATTTACGTGTCGGTCATAAATACTCGTAGTTTTGGCCGATTCTGGCTAGTTTCATGGACTATTACTCACTGTTTTGGGGCCGCGGAGTGATTTCCACGATTGACGAACCCCGGGGTGCGTTTACGTGTCGGTCATCAACACTCGCAGTTTTGGCCGATTCTGGCCTGTTTCATGGACTATTACTGATTGTTTTGGTGTCCCGGACTGATTTCCACGATTGACGAACCCCGGGGTGCGTTTACGTGTCGATCATAAACACTCGCAGTTTTGGCCGATTATGACAAGTTTCATGGACTATTACTCACTGTTTTGGGGTCCGTGAGTGATTTCCATGATTGACCAATCCTGGGGTGCGTTTACGTGTCGGTCATCAACACCCGCAGTTTTGGCCGATTCTGGCTCGTTTCGTGGACTATTATTCACAGTTTTTGGGTCCCGGAGTGATTTCCACGAGTGACGAACCCCGAGGTGCGTTTACATGTCCGTCGTTAACACTCACAACTTTGGCCAATTCTGACCCGTTTCATGGACTATTACTCACCGTTTTGGGGTCCCGAAGCGATTTCCATAGTTCTTGAACCCCAAGGTGCAATTACATGTCGGTCATCAACACCCGTAGTTTTGGCCGATTCTGGCCCGTTTCATGAACTATTACTCACTGTTTTGGGGACCCGGAGTAATTCCCACGATTGACGAACCCCGGGGTGCGTTTATGTGTCGGTCATAAACACATGCAGTTTTGGCCGATTCTGGCCCGTTTCGTGGACAATTACTCACTGTTTCGGGGTCCCGGACTTATTTCCACGATTGATGAACCCCGGAGCGCATTTACGTGTCGGTCATAAATACTCGTAGTTTTGGCCGATTCTGGCTAGTTTCATGGACTATTACTCACTGTTTTGGGGCCGCGGAGTGATTTCCACGATTGACGAACCCCGGGGTGCGTTTACGTGTCGGTCATCAACACTCGCAGTTTTGGCCGATTCTGGCCTGTTTCATGGACTATTACTGATTGTTTTGGTGTCCCGGACTGATTTCCACGATTGACGAACCCCGGGGTGCGTTTACGTGTCGATCATAAACACTCGCAGTTTTGGCCGATTATGACAAGTTTCATGGACTATTACTCACTGTTTTGGGGTCCGTGAGTGATTTCCATGATTGACCAATCCTGGGGTGCGTTTACGTGTCGGTCATCAACACCCGCAGTTTTGGCCGATTCTGGCTCGTTTCGTGGACTATTATTCACTGTTTTTGGGTCCCGGAGTGATTTCCACGATTGACAAACCCCGAGGTGCGTTTACATGTCCGTCGTTAACACTCACAACTTTGGCCAATTCTGACCCGTTTCATGGACTATTACTCACCGTTTTGGGGTCCCGAAGCGATTTCCATAGTTCTTGAACCCCAAGGTGCAATTACATGTCGGTCATCAACACCCGTAGTTTTGGCCGATTCTGGCCCGTTTCATGAACTATTACTCACTGTTTTGGGGACCCGGAGTAATTCCCACGATTGACGAACCCCGGGGTGCGTTTATGTGTCGGTCATAAACACATGCAGTTTTGGCCGATTCTGGCCCGTTTCGTGGACAATTACTCACTGTTTCGGGGTCCCAGACTTATTTCCACGATTGATGAACCCCGGAGCGCATTTACGTGTCGGTCATAAATACTCGTAGTTTTGGCCGATTCTGGCTAGTTTCATGGACTATTACTCACTGTTTTGGGGCCGCGGAGTGATTTCCACGATTGACGAACCCCGGGGTGCGTTTACGTGTCGGTCATCAACACTCGCAGTTTTGGCCGATTCTGGCCTGTTTCATGGACTATTACTGATTGTTTTGGTGTCCCGGACTGATTTCCACGATTGACGAACCCCGGGGTGCGTTTACGTGTCGATCATAAACACTCGCAGTTTTGGCCGATTATGACAAGTTTCATGGACTATTACTCACTGTTTTGGGGTCCGTGAGTGATTTCCATGATTGACCAATCCTGGGGTGCGTTTACGTGTCGGTCATCAACACCCGCAGTTTTGGCCGATTCTGGCTCGTTTCGTGGACTATTATTCACTGTTTTTGGGTCCCGGAGTGATTTCCACGATTGACGAACCCCGAGGTGCGTTTACATGTCCGTCATCAACACTCACAACTCTGGCAAATTCTGACCCGTTTCGTGGACTATTACTCACCGTTTTAGGGTCCCGGACTTATTTGCACGATTGATGAACCCTGGAGCGCGTTTACGTGTCGGTCATAAATACTCGCAGTTTTGGCCGATTCTGGCCAGTTTCTTGGACTATTACTCACTGTTTTGGGGTCCCGAAGTGATTTCCACGATTGACGAACCCCGGGGTGCGTTTACGTGTTGGTCATAAACACTCGCAGTAATTGCGGATTCTGCCTCATTTCATGGACTATTATTCACTGTTTTTGGGTCCCGGAGTGACTTCCACAATTGACGAACCCCGAGGTGCGTTTACATGTCCGTCGTCAACACTCACAACTTTGGCCAATTCTGACCCGTTTCGTGGACTATTACTCACCGTTTTGGGGTCCCGAAGCGATTTCCATAGTTCTTGAACCCCAAGGTGCAATTACATGTCGGTCATCAACACCCGTAGTTTTGGCCGATTCTGGCCTGTTTCATGAACTATTACTCACTGTTTTGGGGACCCGGACTAATTCCCACGATTGACGAACCCCGGGGTGCGTTTATGTGTCGGTCATAAACACTTGCAGTTTTGGCCGATTCTGGCCCGTTTCGTGGACAATTACTCACTGTTTCGGGGTCCCGGACTTATTTTCACGATTGATGTACCCCGGAGCGCATTTACGTGTCGGTCATAAATACTCGTAGTTTTGGCTGATTCTGGCTAGTTTCATGGACTATTACTCACTGTTTTGGGGTCGAGGAGTGATTTCCACGATTGATGAACCCCGGGGTGCGTTTACGTGTCGGTCATAAATACTCGCAGTTTTGGCCGATTCTGGCCAGTTTCTTGGACTATTACTCACTGTTTTGGGGTCCCGAAGTGATTTCCACGATTGACGAACCCCGGCGTGCGTTTACGTGTCGGTCATCAACACCCGCAGTTTTGGCCGATTCTGGCTCGTTTCGTGGACTATTATTCACTGTTTTTGGGTCCTGGAGTGATTTCCACAATTGACGAACCCCGAGGTGCGTTTACATGTCCGTCGTTAACACTCACAACTTTGGCCAATTCTGACCCGTTTCATGGACTATTACTCACCGTTTTGGGGTCCCGAAGCGATTTCCATAGTTCTTGAACCCCAAGGTGCAATTACATGTCGGTCATCAACACCCGTAGTTTTGGCCGATTCTGGCCCGTTTCATGAACTATTACTCACTGTTTTGGGGACCCGGAGTAATTCCCACGATTGACGAACCCCGGGGTGCGTTTATGTGTCGGTCATAAACACATGCAGTTTTGGCCGATTCTGGCCCGTTTCGTGGACAATTACTCACTGTTTCGGGGTCCCGGACTTATTTCCACGATTGATGAACCCCGGAGCGCATTTACGTGTCGGTCATAAATACTCGTAGTTTTGGCCGATTCTGGCTAGTTTCATGGACTATTACTCACTATTTTGGGGCCGCGGAGTGATTTCCATGATTGACGAACCCCGGGGTGCGTTTACGTGTCGGTCATCAACACTCGCAGTTTTGGCCGATTCTGGCCTGTTTCATGGACTATTACTGATTGTTTTGGTGTCCCGGACTGATTTCCACGATTGACGAACCCCGGGGTGCGTTTACGTGTCGATCATAAACACTCGCAGTTTTGGCCGATTATGACAAGTTTCATGGACTATTACTCACTGTTCTGGGGTCCGTGAGTGATTTCCATGATTGACCAATCCTGGGGTGCGTTTACGTGTCGGTCATCAACACCCGCAGTTTTGGCCGATTCTGGCTCGTTTCGTGGACTATTATTCACTGTTTTTGGGTCCCGGAGTGATTTCCACGATTGACGAACCCCGAGGTGTGTTTACATGTCCGTCATCAACACTCACAACTCTGGCAAATTCTGACCCGTTTCGTGGACTATTACTCACCGTTTTAGGGTCCCGGACTTATTTGCACGATTGATGAACCCTGGAGCGCGTTTACGTGTCGGTCATAAATACTCGCAGTTTTGGCCGATTCTGGCCAGTTTCTTGGACTATTACTCACTGTTTTGGGGTCCCGAAGTGATTTCCACGATTGACGAACCCCGGGGTGCGTTTACGTGTTGGTCATAAACACTCGCAGTAATTGCGGATTCTGCCTCATTTCATGGACTATTATTCACTGTTTTTGGGTCCCGGAGTGACTTCCACAATTGACGAACCCCGAGGTGCGTTTACATGTCCGTCGTCAACACTCACAACTTTGGCCAATTCTGACCCGTTTCGTGGACTATTACTCACCGTTTTGGGGTCCCGAAGCGATTTCCATAGTTCTTGAACCCCAAGGTGCAATTACATGTCGGTCATCAACACCCGTAGTTTTGGCCGATTCTGGCCTGTTTCATGAACTATTACTCACTGTTTTGGGGACCCGGACTAATTCCCACGATTGACGAACCCCGGGGTGCGTTTATGTGTCGGTCATAAACACTTGCAGTTTTGGCCGATTCTGGCCCGTTTCGTGGACAATTACTCACTGTTTCGGGGTCCCGGACTTATTTTCACGATTGATGTACCCCGGAGCGCATTTACGTGTCGGTCATAAATACTCGTAGTTTTGGCTGATTCTGGCTAGTTTCATGGACTATTACTCACTGTTTTGGGGTCGAGGAGTGATTTCCACGATTGATGAACCCCGGGGTGCGTTTACGTGTCGGTCATAAATACTCGCAGTTTTGGCCGATTCTGGCCAGTTTCTTGGACTATTACTCACTGTTTTGGGGTCCCGAAGTGATTTCCACGATTGACGAACCCCGGCGTGCGTTTACGTGTCGGTCATCAACACCCGCAGTTTTGGCCGATTCTGGCTCGTTTCGTGGACTATTATTCACTGTTTTTGGGTCCTGGAGTGATTTCCACAATTGACGAACCCCGAGGTGCGTTTACATGTCCGTCGTTAACACTCACAACTTTGGCCAATTCTGACCCGTTTCATGGACTATTACTCACCGTTTTGGGGTCCCGAAGCGATTTCCATAGTTCTTGAACCCCAAGGTGCAATTACATGTCGGTCATCAACACCCGTAGTTTTGGCCGATTCTGGCCCGTTTCATGAACTATTACTCACTGTTTTGGGGACCCGGAGTAATTCCCACGATTGACGAACCCCGGGGTGCGTTTATGTGTCGGTCATAAACACATGCAGTTTTGGCCGATTCTGGCCCGTTTCGTGGACAATTACTCACTGTTTCGGGGTCCCGGACTTATTTCCACGATTGATGAACCCCGGAGCGCATTTACGTGTCGGTCATAAATACTCGTAGTTTTGGCCGATTCTGGCTAGTTTCATGGACTATTACTCACTATTTTGGGGCCGCGGAGTGATTTCCATGATTGACGAACCCCGGGGTGCGTTTACGTGTCGGTCATCAACACTCGCAGTTTTGGCCGATTCTGGCCTGTTTCATGGACTATTACTGATTGTTTTGGTGTCCCGGACTGATTTCCACGATTGACGAACCCCGGGGTGCGTTTACGTGTCGATCATAAACACTCGCAGTTTTGGCCGATTATGACAAGTTTCATGGACTATTACTCACTGTTCTGGGGTCCGTGAGTGATTTCCATGATTGACCAATCCTGGGGTGCGTTTACGTGTCGGTCATCAACACCCGCAGTTTTGGCCGATTCTGGCTCGTTTCGTGGACTATTATTCACTGTTTTTGGGTCCCGGAGTGATTTCCACGATTGACGAACCCCGAGGTGTGTTTACATGTCCGTCATCAACACTCACAACTCTGGCAAATTCTGACCCGTTTCGTGGACTATTACTCACCGTTTTAGGGTCCCGGACTTATTTGCACGATTGATGAACCCTGGAGCGCGTTTACGTGTCGGTCATAAATACTCGCAGTTTTGGCCGATTCTGGCCAGTTTCTTGGACTATTACTCACTGTTTTGGGGTCCCGAAGTGATTTCCACGATTGACGAACCCCGGGGTGCGTTTACGTGTTGGTCTTAAACACTCGCAGTTATTGCGGATTCTGCCTCATTTCATGGACTATTATTCACTGTTTTTGGGTCCCGGAGTGACTTCCACAATTGACGAACCCCGAGGTGCGTTTACATGTCCGTCGTCAACACTCACAACTTTGGCCAATTCTGACCCGTTTCGTGGACTATTACTCACCGTTTTGGGGTCCCGAAGCGATTTCCATAGTTCTTGAACCCCAAGGTGCAATTACATGTCGGTCATCAACACCCGTAGTTTTGGCCGATTCTGGGCCGTTTCATGAACTATTACTCACTGTTTTGGGGACCCGGACTAATTCCCACGATTGACGAACCCCGGGGTGCGTTTATGTGTCGGTCATAAACACTTGCAGTTTTGGCCGATTCTGGCCCGTTTCGTGGACAATTACTCACTGTTTCGGGGTCCCGGACTTATTTCCACGATTGATGAACCCTGGAGCGCATTTACGTGTCGGTCATAAATACTCATAGTTTTGGCCAATTCTGGCTAGTTTCATGGACTATTACTCACTGTTTTGGGGTCGTGGAGTGATTTCCACGATTGATGAACCCCGGGGTGCGTTTACGTGTCGGTCATAAATACTCACAGTTTTGCCCGATTCTGGCCAGTTTCTTGGACTATTACTCACTGTTTTGGGGTCCCGAAGTGATTTCCACGATTGACGAATCCCGGGGTGCGTTTATGTGTTGGTCATAAACACTCGCAGTTATTGCGGATTCTGCCTCATTTCATGGACTATTATTCACTGTTTTTGGGTCCCGGAGTGATTTCCACAATTGACGAACCCCGAGGTGCGTTTACATGTCTGTCGTCAACACTCACAAGTTTGGCCAATTCTGACCCGTTTCGTGGACTATTACTCACCGTTTTGGGGTCCCGAAGCGATTTCCATAGTTCTTGAACCCCAAGGTGCAATTACATGTCGGTCATCAACACCCGTAGTTTTGGCCGATTCTGGCCTGTTTCATGAACTATTACTCACTGTTTTGGGGACCCGGACTAATTCCCACGATTGACGAACCCCGGGGTGCGTTTATGTGTCGGTCATAAACACTTGCAGTTTTGGCCGATTCTGGCCCGTTTCGTGGACAATTACTCACTGTTTCGGGGTCCCGGACTTATTTCCACGATTGATGAACCCTTGAGCGCATTTACGTGTCGGTCATAAATACTCATAGTTTTGGCCAATTCTGGCTAGTTTCATGGACTATTACTCACTGTTTTGGGGTCGTGGAGTGATTTCCACGATTGATGAACCCCGGGGTGCGTTTACGTGTCGGTCATAAATACTCACAGTTTTGCCCGATTCTGGCCAGTTTCTTGGACTATTACTCACTGTTTTGGGGTCCCGAAGTGATTTCCACGATTGACGAATCCCGGGGTGCGTTTATGTGTTGGTCATAAACACTCGCAGTTATTGCGGATTCTGCCTCATTTCATGGACTATTATTCACTGTTTTTGGGTCCCGGAGTGATTTCCACAATTGACGAACCCCGAGGTGCGTTTACATGTCTGTCGTCAACACTCACAAGTTTGGCCAATTCTGACCCGTTTCGTGGACTATTACTCACCGTTTTGGGGTCCCGAAGCGATTTCCATAGTTCTTGAACCCCAAGGTGCAATTACATGTCGGTCATCAACACCCGTAGTTTTGGCCGATTCTGGCCTGTTTCATGAACTATTACTCACCGTTTTGGGGACCCGGACTAATTCCCACGATTGACGAACCCCGGGGTGCATTTATGTGTCGGTCATAAACACTTGCATTTTTGGCCGATTCTGGCCCGTTTCGTGGACAATTACTCACTGTTTCGGGGTCCCGGACTTATTTTCACGATTGATGTACCCCGGAGCGCATTTACGTGTCGGTCATAAATACTCGTAGTTTTGGCTGATTCTGGCTAGTTTCATGGACTATTACTCACTGTTTTGGGGTCGAGGAGTGATTTCCACGATTGATGAACCCCGGGGTGCGTTTACGTGTCGGTCATAAATACTCGCAGTTTTGGCCGATTCTGGCCAGTTTCTTGGACTATTACTCACTGTTTTGGGGTCCCGAAGTGATTTCCACGATTGACGAACCCCGGCGTGCGTTTACGTGTCGGTCATCAACACCCGCAGTTTTGGCCGATTCTGCCTCGTTTCGTGGACTATTATTCACTGTTTTTGCGTCCCGGAGTGATTTCCACAATTGACGAACCCCGAGGTGCGTTTACATGTCCGTCGTCAACACTCACAACTTTGGCCAATTCTGACCCGTTTCGTGGACTATTACTCACCGTTTTGGGGTCCCGAAGCGATTTCCATAGTTCTTGAACCCCAAGGTGCAATTACATGTCGGTCATCAACACCCGTAGTTTTGGCCGATTCTGGGCCGTTTCATGAACTATTACTCACTGTTTTGGGGACCCGGACTAATTCCCACGATTGACGAACCCCGGGGTGCGTTTATGTGTCGGTCATAAACACTTGCAGTTTTGGCCGATTCTGGCCCGTTTCGTGGACAATTACTCACTGTTTCGGGGTCCCGGACTTATTTCCATGATTGATGAACCCTGGAGCGCATTTACGTGTCGGTCATAAATACTCATAGTTTTGGCCAATTCTGGCTAGTTTCATGGACTATTACTCACTGTTTTGGGGTCGTGGAGTGATTTCCACGATTGATGAACCCCGGGGTGCGTTTACGTGTCGGTCATAAATACTCACAGTTTTGCCCGATTCTGGCCAGTTTCTTGGACTATTACTCACTGTTTTGGGGTCCCGAAGTGATTTCCACGATTGACGAATCCCGGGGTGCGTTTATGTGTTGGTCATAAACACTCGCAGTTATTGCGGATTCTGCCTCATTTCATGGACTATTATTCACTGTTTTTGGGTCCCGGAGTGATTTCCACAATTGACGAACCCCGAGGTGCGTTTACATGTCTGTCGTCAACACTCACAAGTTTGGCCAATTCTGACCCGTTTCGTGGACTATTATTCACTGTTTTTGGGTCCCGGAGTGATTTCCACGATTGACGAACCCCGAGGTGCGTTGACATGTCCGTCATCAACACTCACAACTCTGGCAAATTCTGACCCGTTTCGTGGATTATTACTCACCGTTTTAGGGTCCCGGACTTATTTGCACGATTGATGAACCCTGGAGCGCGTTTACGTGTCGGTCATAAATACTCGCAGTTATTGCGGATTCTGCCTCATTTCATGGACTATTATTCACTGTTTTTGGGTCCCGGAGTGATTTCCACAATTGACGAACCCCGAGGTGCGTTTACATGTCTGTCGTCAACACTCACAAGTTTGGCCAATTCTGACCCGTTTCGTGGACTATTACTCACCGTTTTGGGGTCCCGAAGCGATTTCCATAGTTCTTGAACCCCAAGGTGCAATTACATGTCGGTCATCAACACCCGTAGTTTTGGCCGATTCTGGCCTGTTTCATGAACTATTACTCACCGTTTTGGGGACCCGGACTAATTCCCACGATTGACGAACCCCGGGGTGCATTTATGTGTCGGTCATAAACACTTGCAGTTTTGGCCGATTCTGGCCCGTTTCGTGGACAATTACTCACTGTTTCGGGGTCCCGGACTTATTTTCACGATTGATGTACCCCGGAGCGCATTTACGTGTCGGTCATAAATACTCGTAGTTTTGGCTGATTCTGGCTAGTTTCATGGACTATTACTCACTGTTTTGGGGTCAAGGAGTGATTTCCACGATTGATGAACCCCGGGGTGCGTTTACGTGTCGGTCATAAATACTCGCAGTTTTGGCCGATTCTGGCCAGTTTCTTGGACTATTACTCACTGTTTTGGGGTCCCGAAGTGATTTCCACGATTGACGAACCCCGGCGTGCGTTTACGTGTCGGTCATCAACACCCGCAGTTTTGGCCGATTCTGCCTCGTTTCGTGGACTATTATTCACTGTTTTTGCGTCCCGGAGTGATTTCCACAATTGACGAACCCCGAGGTGCGTTTACATGTCCGTCGTCAACACTCACAACTTTGGCCAATTCTGACCCGTTTCGTGGACTATTACTCACCGTTTTGGGGTCCCGAAGCGATTTCCATAGTTCTTGAACCCCAAGGTGCAATTACATGTCGGTCATCAACACCCGTAGTTTTGGCCGATTCTGGGCCGTTTCATGAACTATTACTCACTGTTTTGGGGACCCGGACTAATTCCCACGATTGACGAACCCCGGGGTGCATTTATGTGTCGGTCATAAACACTTGCAGTTTTGGCCGATTCTGGCCCGTTTCGTGGACAATTACTCACTGTTTCGGGGTCCCGGACTTATTTTCACGATTGATGTACCCCGGAGCGCATTTACGTGTCGGTCATAAATACTCGTAGTTTTGGCTGATTCTGGCTAGTTTCATGGACTATTACTCACTGTTTTGGGGTCGAGGAGTGATTTCCACGATTGATGAACCCCGGGGTGCGTTTACGTGTCGGTCATAAATACTCGCAGTTTTGGCCGATTCTGGCCAGTTTCTTGGACTATTACTCACTGTTTTGGGGTCCCGAAGTGATTTCCACGATTGACGAACCCCGGCGTGCGTTTACGTGTCGGTCATCAACACCCGCAGTTTTGGCCGATTCTGCCTCGTTTCGTGGACTATTATTCACTGTTTTTGCGTCCCGGAGTGATTTCCACAATTGACGAACCCCGAGGTGCGTTTACATGTCCGTCGTCAACACTCACAACTTTGGCCAATTCTGACCCGTTTCGTGGACTATTACTCACCGTTTTGGGGTCCCGAAGCGATTTCCATAGTTCTTGAACCCCAAGGTGCAATTACATGTCGGTCATCAACACCCGTAGTTTTGGCCGATTCTGGGCCGTTTCATGAACTATTACTCACTGTTTTGGGGACCCGGACTAATTCCCACGATTGACGAACCCCGGGGTGCGTTTATGTGTCGGTCATAAACACTTGCAGTTTTGGCCGATTCTGGCCCGTTTCGTGGACAATTACTCACTGTTTCGGGGTCCCGGACTTATTTCCATGATTGATGAACCCTGGAGCGCATTTACGTGTCGGTCATAAATACTCATAGTTTTGGCCAATTCTGGCTAGTTTCATGGACTATTACTCACTGTTTTGGGGTCGTGGAGTGATTTCCACGATTGATGAACCCCGGGGTGCGTTTACGTGTCGGTCATAAATACTCACAGTTTTGCCCGATTCTGGCCAGTTTCTTGGACTATTACTCACTGTTTTGGGGTCCCGAAGTGATTTCCACGATTGACGAATCCCGGGGTGCGTTTATGTGTTGGTCATAAACACTCGCAGTTATTGCGGATTCTGCCTCATTTCATGGACTATTATTCACTGTTTTTGGGTCCCGGAGTGATTTCCACAATTGACGAACCCCGAGGTGCGTTTACATGTCTGTCGTCAACACTCACAAGTTTGGCCAATTCTGACCCGTTTCGTGGACTATTATTCACTGTTTTTGGGTCCCGGAGTGATTTCCACGATTGACGAACCCCGAGGTGCGTTGACATGTCCGTCATCAACACTCACAACTCTGGCAAATTCTGACCCGTTTCGTGGATTATTACTCACCGTTTTAGGGTCCCGGACTTATTTGCACGATTGATGAACCCTGGAGCGCGTTTACGTGTCGGTCATAAATACTCGCAGTTATTGCGGATTCTGCCTCATTTCATGGACTATTATTCACTGTTTTTGGGTCCCGGAGTGATTTCCACAATTGACGAACCCCGAGGTGCGTTTACATGTCTGTCGTCAACACTCACAAGTTTGGCCAATTCTGACCCGTTTCGTGGACTATTACTCACCGTTTTGGGGTCCCGAAGCGATTTCCATAGTTCTTGAACCCCAAGGTGCAATTACATGTCGGTCATCAACACCCGTAGTTTTGGCCGATTCTGGCCTGTTTCATGAACTATTACTCACCGTTTTGGGGACCCGGACTAATTCCCACGATTGACGAACCCCGGGGTGCATTTATGTGTCGGTCATAAACACTTGCAGTTTTGGCCGATTCTGGCCCGTTTCGTGGACAATTACTCACTGTTTCGGGGTCCCGGACTTATTTTCACGATTGATGTACCCCGGAGCGCATTTACGTGTCGGTCATAAATACTCGTAGTTTTGGCTGATTCTGGCTAGTTTCATGGACTATTACTCACTGTTTTGGGGTCGAGGAGTGATTTCCACGATTGATGAACCCCGGGGTGCGTTTACGTGTCGGTCATAAATACTCGCAGTTTTGGCCGATTCTGGCCAGTTTCTTGGACTATTACTCACTGTTTTGGGGTCCCGAAGTGATTTCCACGATTGACGAACCCCGGCGTGCGTTTACGTGTCGGTCATCAACACCCGCAGTTTTGGCCGATTCTGCCTCGTTTCGTGGACTATTATTCACTGTTTTTGCGTCCCGGAGTGATTTCCACAATTGACGAACCCCGAGGTGCGTTTACATGTCCGTCGTCAACACTCACAACTTTGGCCAATTCTGACCCGTTTCGTGGACTATTACTCACCGTTTTGGGGTCCCGAAGCGATTTCCATAGTTCTTGAACCCCAAGGTGCAATTACATGTCGGTCATCAACACCCGTAGTTTTGGCCGATTCTGGGCCGTTTCATGAACTATTACTCACTGTTTTGGGGACCCGGACTAATTCCCACGATTGACGAACCCCGGGGTGCGTTTATGTGTCGGTCATAAACACTTGCAGTTTTGGCCGATTCTGGCCCGTTTCGTGGACAATTACTCACTGTTTCGGGGTCCCGGACTTATTTCCATGATTGATGAACCCTGGAGCGCATTTACGTGTCGGTCATAAATACTCATAGTTTTGGCCAATTCTGGCTAGTTTCATGGACTATTACTCACTGTTTTGGGGTCGTGGAGTGATTTCCACGATTGATGAACCCCGGGGTGCGTTTACGTGTCGGTCATAAATACTCACAGTTTTGCCCGATTCTGGCCAGTTTCTTGGACTATTACTCACTGTTTTGGGGTCCCGAAGTGATTTCCACGATTGACGAATCCCGGGGTGCGTTTATGTGTTGGTCATAAACACTCGCAGTTATTGCGGATTCTGCCTCATTTCATGGACTATTATTCACTGTTTTTGGGTCCCGGAGTGATTTCCACAATTGACGAACCCCGAGGTGCGTTTACATGTCTGTCGTCAACACTCACAAGTTTGGCCAATTCTGACCCGTTTCGTGGACTATTATTCACTGTTTTTGGGTCCCGGAGTGATTTCCACGATTGACGAACCCCGAGGTGCGTTGACATGTCCGTCATCAACACTCACAACTCTGGCAAATTCTGACCCGTTTCGTGGATTATTACTCACCGTTTTAGGGTCCCGGACTTATTTGCACGATTGATGAACCCTGGAGCGCGTTTACGTGTCGGTCATAAATACTCGCAGTTATTGCGGATTCTGCCTCATTTCATGGACTATTATTCACTGTTTTTGGGTCCCGGAGTGATTTCCACAATTGACGAACCCCGAGGTGCGTTTACATGTCTGTCGTCAACACTCACAAGTTTGGCCAATTCTGACCCGTTTCGTGGACTATTACTCACCGTTTTGGGGTCCCGAAGCGATTTCCATAGTTCTTGAACCCCAAGGTGCAATTACATGTCGGTCATCAACACCCGTAGTTTTGGCCGATTCTGGCCTGTTTCATGAACTATTACTCACTGTTTTGGGGACCCGGACTAATTCCCACGATTGACGAACCCCGGGGTGCATTTATGTGTCGGTCATAAACACTTGCAGTTTTGGCCGATTCTGGCCCGTTTCGTGGACAATTACTCACTGTTTCGGGGTCCCGGACTTATTTTCACGATTGATGTACCCCGGAGCGCATTTACGTGTCGGTCATAAATACTCGTAGTTTTGGCTGATTCTGGCTAGTTTCATGGACTATTACTCACTGTTTTGGGGTCGAGGAGTGATTTCCACGATTGATGAACCCCGGGGTGCGTTTACGTGTCGGTCATAAATACTCGCAGTTTTGGCCGATTCTGGCCAGTTTCTTGGACTATTACTCACTGTTTTGGGGTCCCGAAGTGATTTCCACGATTGACGAACCCCGGCGTGCGTTTACGTGTCGGTCATCAACACCCGCAGTTTTGGCCGATTCTGCCTCGTTTCATGGACTATTATTCACTGTTTTTGCGTCCCGGAGTGATTTCCACAATTGACGAACCCCGAGGTGCGTTTACATGTCCGTCGTCAACACTCACAACTTTGGCCAATTCTGACCCGTTTCGTGGACTATTACTCACCGTTTTGGGGTCCCGAAGCGATTTCCATAGTTCTTGAACCCCAAGGTGCAATTACATGTCGGTCATCAACACCCGTAGTTTTGGCCGATTCTGGGCCGTTTCATGAACTATTACTCACTGTTTTGGGGACCCGGACTAATTCCCACGATTGACGAACCCCGGGGTGCGTTTATGTGTCGGTCATAAACACTTGCAGTTTTGGCCGATTCTGGCCCGTTTCATGGACAATTACTCACTGTTTCGGGGTCCCGGACTTATTTCCATGATTGATGAACCCTGGAGCGCATTTACGTGTCGGTCATAAATACTCATAGTTTTGGCCAATTCTGGCTAGTTTCATGGACTATTACTCACTGTTTTGGGGTCGTGGAGTGATTTCCACGATTGATGAACCCCGGGGTGCGTTTACGTGTCGGTCATAAATACTCACAGTTTTGCCCGATTCTGGCCAGTTTCTTGGACTATTACTCACTGTTTTGGGGTCCCGAAGTGATTTCCACGATTGACGAATCCCGGGGTGCGTTTATGTGTTGGTCATAAACACTCGCAGTTATTGCGGATTCTGCCTCATTTCATGGACGATTATTCACTGTTTTTGGGTCCCGGAGTGATTTCCACAATTGACGAACCCCGAGGTGCGTTTACATGTCTGTCGTCAACACTCACAAGTTTGGCCAATTCTGACCCGTTTCGTGGACTATTATTCACTGTTTTTGGGTCCCGGAGTGATTTCCACGATTGACGAACCCCGAGGTGCGTTGACATGTCCGTCATCAACACTCACAACTCTGGCAAATTCTGACCCGTTTCGTGGATTATTACTCACCGTTTTAGGGTCCCGGACTTATTTGCACGATTGATGAACCCTGGAGCGCGTTTACGTGTCGGTCATAAATACTCGCAGTTTTGGCCGATTCTGGCCAGTTTCTTGGACTATTACTCACTGTTTTGGGGTCCCGAAGTGATTTCCACGATTGACGAATCCCGGGGTGCGTTTATGTGTTGGTCATAAACACTCGCAGTTATTGCGGATTCTGCCTCATTTCATGGACTATTATTCACTGTTTTTGGGTCCCGGAGTGATTTCCACAATTGACGAACCCCGAGGTGCGTTTACATGTCTGTCGTCAACACTCACAAGTTTGGCCAATTCTGACCCGTTTCGTGGACTATTACTCACCGTTTTGGGGTCCCGAAGCGATTTCCATAGTTCTTGAACCCCAAGGTGCAATTACATGTCGGTCATCAACACCCGTAGTTTTGGCCGATTCTGGCCTGTTTCATGAACTATTACTCACTGTTTTGGGGACCCGGACTAATTCCCACGATTGACGAACCCCGGGGTGCGTTTATGTGTCGGTCATAAACACTTGCAGTTTTGGCTGATTCTGGCCCGTTTCGTGGACAATTACTCACTGTTTCGGGGTCCCGGACTTATTTTCACGATTGATGTACCCCGGAGCGCATTTACGTGTCGGTCATAAATACTCGTAGTTTTGGCTGATTCTGGCTAGTTTCATGGACTATTACTCACTGTTTTGGGGTCGAGGAGTGATTTCCACGATTGATGAACCCCGGGGTGCGTTTACGTGTCGGACATAAATACTCGCAGTTTTGGCTGATTCTGGCCAGTTTCTTGGACTATTACTCACTGTTTTGGGGTCCCGAAGTGATTTCCATGATTGACGAACCCCGGCGTGCGTTTACGTGTCGGTCATCAACACCCGCAGTTTTGGCCGATTCTGCCTCGTTTTGTGGACTATTATTCACTGTTTTTGGGTCCCGGAGTGATTTCCACAATTGACGAACCCCGAGGTGCGTTTACATGTCCGTCGTCAACACTCACAACTTTGGCCAATTCTGACCCGTTTCATGGACTATTACTCACCGTTTTGGGGTCCCGAAGCGATTTCCATAGTTCTTGAACCCCAAGGTGCAATTACATGTCGGTCATCAACACCCGTAGTTTTGGCCGATTCTGGCCCGTTTCATGAACTATTACTCACTGTTTTGGGGACCCGGAGTAATTCCCACGATTGACGAACCCCGGGGTGCGTTTATGTGTCGGTCATAAACACATGCAGTTTTGGCCGATTCTGGCTAGTTTCATGGACTATTACTCACTGTTTTGGGGCCGCGGAGTGATTTCCACGATTGACGAACCCCGGGGTGCGTTTACGTGTCGGTCATCAACACTCGCAGTTTTGGCCGATTCTGGCCTGTTTCATGGACTATTACTGATTTTTTTGGTGTCCCGGACTGATTTCCACGATTGACGAACCCCGGGGTGCGTTTACGTGTCGATCATAAACACTCGCAGTTTTGGCCGATTATGACAAGTTTCATGGACTATTACTCACTGTTTTGGGGTCCGTGAGTGATTTCCATGATTGACCAATCCTGGGGTGCGTTTACGTGTCGGTCATCAACACCCGCAGTTTTGGCCGATTCTGGCTCGTTTCGTGGACTATTATTCACTGTTTTTGGGTCCCGGAGTGATTTCCACGATTGACGAACCCCGAGGTGCGTTGACATGTCCGTCATCAACACTCACAACTCTGGCAAATTCTGACCCGTTTCGTGGACTATTACTCACCGTTTTAGGGTCCCGGACTTATTTGCACGATTGATGAACCCTGGAGCGCGTTTACGTGTCGGTCATAAATACTCGCAGTTTTGGCCGATTCTGGCCAGTTTCTTGGACTATTACTCACTGTTTTGGGGTCCCGAAGTGATTTCCACGTTTGACGAATCCCGGGGTGCGTTTATGTGTTGGTCATAAACACTCGCAGTTATTGCGGATTCTGCCTCATTTCATGGACTATTATTCACTGTTTTTGGGTCCCGGAGTGATTTCCACAATTGACGAACCCCGAGGTGCGTTTACATGTCTGTCGTCAACACTCACAAGTTTGGCCAATTCTGACCCGTTTCGTGGACTATTACTCACCGTTTTGGGGTCCCGAAGCGATTTCCATAGTTCTTGAACCCCAAGGTGCAATTACATGTCGGTCATCAACACCCGTAGTTTTGGCCGATTCTGGCCTGTTTCATGAACTATTACTCACTGTTTTGGGGACCCGGACTAATTCCCACGATTGACGAACCCCGGGGTGCGTTTATGTGTCGGTCATAAACACTTGCAGTTTTGGCTGATTCTGGCCCGTTTCGTGGACAATTACTCACTGTTTCGGGGTCCCGGACTTATTTTCACGATTGATGTACCCCGGAGCGCATTTACGTGTCGGTCATAAATACTCGTAGTTTTGGCTGATTCTGGCTAGTTTCATGGACTATTACTCACTGTTTTGGGGTCGAGGAGTGATTTCCACGATTGATGAACCCCGGGGTGCGTTTACGTGTCGGTCATAAATACTCGCAGTTTTGGCCGATTCTGGCCAGTTTCTTGGACTATTACTCACTGTTTTGGGGTCCCGAAGTGATTTCCACGATTGACGAACCCCGGCGTGCGTTTACGTGTCGGTCATCAACACCCGCAGTTTTGGCCGATTCTGCCTCGTTTCGTGGACTATTATTCACTGTTTTTGGGTCCCGGAGTGATTTCCACAATTGACGAACCCCGAGGTGCGTTTACATGTCCGTCGTCAACACTCACAACTTTGGCCAATTCTGACCCGTTTCATGGACTATTACTCACCGTTTTGGGGTCCCGAAGCGATTTCCATAGTTCTTGAACCCCAAGGTGCAATTACATGTCGGTCATCAACACCCGTAGTTTTGGCCGATTCTGGCCCGTTTCATGAACTATTACTCACTGTTTTGGGGACCCGGAGTAATTCCCACGATTGACGAACCCCGGGGTGCGTTTATGTGTCGGTCATAAACACATGCAGTTTTGGCCGATTCTAGCTAGTTTCATGGACTATTACTCACTGTTTTGGGGCCGCGAAGTGATTTCCACGATTGACGAACCCCGGGGTGCGTTTACGTGTCGGTCATCAACACTCGCAGTTTTGGCCGATTCTGGCCTGTTTCATGGACTATTACTGATTTTTTTGGTGTCCCGGACTGATTTCCACGATTGACGAACCCTGGGGTGCGTTTACGTGTCGATCATAAACACTCGCAGTTTTGGCCGATTATGACAAGTTTCATGGACTATTACTCACTGTTTTGGGGTCCGTGAGTGATTTCCATGATTGACCAATCCTGGGGTGCGTTTACGTGTCGGTCATCAACACCCGCAGTTTTGGCCGATTCTGGCTCGTTTCGTGGACTATTATTCACTGTTTTTGGGTCCCGGAGTGATTTCCACGATTGACGAACCCCGAGGTGCGTTGACATGTCCGTCATCAACACTCACAACTCTGGCAAATTCTGACCCGTTTCGTGGACTATTACTCACCGTTTTAGGGTCCCGGACTTATTTGCACGATTGATGAACCCTGGAGCGCGTTTACGTGTCGGTCATAAATACTCGCAGTTTTGGCCGATTCTGGCCAGTTTTTTGGACTATTACTCACTGTTTTGGGGTCCCGAAGTGATTTCCACGATTGACGAATCCCGGGGTGCGTTTATGTGTTGGTCATAAACACTCGCAGTTATTGCGGATTCTGCCTCATTTCATGGACTATTACTCACTGTTTTTGGGTCCCGGAGTGATTTCCACAATTGACGAACCCCGAGGTGCGTTTACATGTCTGTCGTCAACACTCACAAGTTTGGCCAATTCTGACCCGTTTCGTGGACTATTACTCACCGTTTTGGGGTCCCGAAGCGATTTCCATAGTTCTTGAACCCCAAGGTGCAATTACATGTCGGTCATCAACACCCGTAGTTTTGGCCGATTCTGGCCTGTTTCATGAACTATTACTCACTGTTTTGGGGACCCGGACTAATTCCCACGATTGACGAACCCCGCGGTGCGTTTATGTGTCGGTCATAAACACTTGCAGTTTTGGCCGATTCTGGCCCGTTTCGTGGACAATTACTCACTGTTTCGGGGTCCCGGACTTATTTTCACGATTGATGTACCCCGGAGCGCATTTACGTGTCGGTCGTAAATACTCGTAGTTTTGGCTGATTCTGGCTAGTTTCATGGACTATTACTCACTGTTTTGGGGTCGAGGAGTGATTTGCACGATTGATGAACCCCGGGGCGCGTTTACGTGTCGGTCATAAATACTCGCAGTTTTGGCCGATTCTGGCCAGTTTCTTGGACTATTACTCACTGTTTTGGGGTCCCGAAGCGATTTCCATAGTTCTGGAACCCCAAGGTGCAATTACATGTCGGTCATCAACACCCGTAGTTTTGGCCGATTTTGGCCCGTTTCATGAACTATTACTCACTGTTTTGGGGACCCGGAGTAATTCCCACGATTGACGAACCCCGGGGTGCGTTTATGTGTCGGTCATAAACACATGCAGTTTTGGCCGATTCTGGCTAGTTTCATGGACTATTACTCACTGTTTTGGGGCCGCGGAGTGATTTCCACGATTGACGAACCCCGGGGTGCGTTTACGTGTCGGTCATCAACACTCGCAGTTTTGGCCGATTCTGGCCTGTTTCATGGACTATTACTGATTTTTTTGGTGTCCCGGACTGATTTCCACGATTGACGAACCCTGGGGTGCGTTTACGTGTCGATCATAAACACTCGCAGTTTTGGCCGATTATGACAAGTTTCATGGACTATTACTCACTGTTTTGGGGTCCGTGAGTGATTTCCATGATTGACCAATCCTGGGGTGCGTTTACGTGTCGGTCATCAACACCCGCAGTTTTGGCCGATTCTGGCTCGTTTCGTGGACTATTATTCACTGTTTTTGGGTCCCGGAGTGATTTCCACGATTGACGAACCCCGAGGTGCGTTGACATGTCCGTCATCAACACTCACAACTCTGGCAAATTCTGACCCGTTTCGTGGACTATTACTCACCGTTTTAGGGTCCCGGACTTCTTTGCACGATTGATGAACCCTGGAGCGCGTTTACGTGTCGGTCATAAATACTCGCAGTTTTCGCCGATTCTGGCCAGTTTCTTGGACTATTACTCACTGTTTTGGGGTCCCGAAGTGATTTCCACGTTTGACGAATCCCGGGGTGCGTTTATGTGTTGGTCATAAACACTCGCAGTTATTGCGGATTCTGCCTCATTTCATGGACTATTATTCACTGTTTTTGGGTCCCGGAGTGATTTCCACAATTGACGAACCCCGAGGTGCGTTTACATGTCTGTCGTCAACACTCACAAGTTTGGCCAATTCTGACCCGTTTCGTGGACTATTACTCACCGTTTTGGGGTCCCGAAGCGATTTCCATAGTTCTTGAACCCCAAGGTGCAATTACATGTCGGTCATCAACACCCGTAGTTTTGGCCGATTCTGGCCTGTTTCATGAACTATTACTCACTGTTTTGGGGACCCGGACTAATTCCCACGATTGACGAACCCCGGGGTGCGTTTATGTGTCGGTCATAAACACTTGCAGTTTTGGCTGATTCTGGCCCGTTTCGTGGACAATTACTCACTGTTTCGGGGTCCCGGACTTATTTTCACGATTGATGTACCCCGGAGCGCATTTACGTGTCGGTCATAAATACTCGTAGTTTTGGCTGATTCTGGCTAGTTTCATGGACTATTACTCACTGTTTTGGGGTCGAGGAGTGATTTCCACGATTGATGAACCCCGGGGTGCGTTTACGTGTCGGTCATAAATACTCGCAGTTTTGGCCGATTCTGGCCAGTTTCTTGGACTATTACTCACTGTTTTGGGGTCCCGAAGTGATTTCCACGATTGACGAACCCCGGCGTGCGTTTACGTGTCGGTCATCAACACCCGCAGTTTTGGCCGATTCTGCCTCGTTTCGTGGACTATTATTCACTGTTTTTGGGTCCCGGAGTGATTTCCACAATTGACGAACCCCGAGGTGCGTTTACATGTCCGTCGTCAACACTCACAACTTTGGCCAATTCTGACCCGTTTCATGGACTATTACTCACCGTTTTGGGGTCCCGAAGCGATTTCCATAGTTCTTGAACCCCAAGGTGCAATTACATGTCGGTCATCAACACCCGTAGTTTTGGCCGATTCTGGCCCGTTTCATGAACTATTACTCACTGTTTTGGGGACCCGGAGTAATTCCCACGATTGACGAACCCCGGGGTGCGTTTATGTGTCGGTCATAAACACATGCAGTTTTGGCCGATTCTAGCTAGTTTCATGGACTATTACTCACTGTTTTGGGGCCGCGAAGTGATTTCCACGATTGACGAACCCCGGGGTGCGTTTACGTGTCGGTCATCAACACTCGCAGTTTTGGCCGATTCTGGCCTGTTTCATGGACTATTACTGATTTTTTTGGTGTCCCGGACTGATTTCCACGATTGACGAACCCTGGGGTGCGTTTACGTGTCGATCATAAACACTCGCAGTTTTGGCCGATTATGACAAGTTTCATGGACTATTACTCACTGTTTTGGGGTCCGTGAGTGATTTCCATGATTGACCAATCCTGGGGTGCGTTTACGTGTCGGTCATCAACACCCGCAGTTTTGGCCGATTCTGGCTCGTTTCGTGGACTATTATTCACTGTTTTTGGGTCCCGGAGTGATTTCCACGATTGACGAACCCCGAGGTGCGTTGACATGTCCGTCATCAACACTCACAACTCTGGCAAATTCTGACCCGTTTCGTGGACTATTACTCACCGTTTTAGGGTCCCGGACTTATTTGCACGATTGATGAACCCTGGAGCGCGTTTACGTGTCGGTCATAAATACTCGCAGTTTTGGCCGATTCTGGCCAGTTTCTTGGACTATTACTCACTGTTTTGGGGTCCCGAAGTGATTTCCACGATTGACGAATCCCGGGGTGCGTTTATGTGTTGGTCATAAACACTCGCAGTTATTGCGGATTCTGCCTCATTTCATGGACTATTACTCACTGTTTTTGGGTCCCGGAGTGATTTCCACAATTGACGAACCCCGAGGTGCGTTTACATGTCTGTCGTCAACACTCACAAGTTTGGCCAATTCTGACCCGTTTCGTGGACTATTACTCACCGTTTTGGGGTCCCGAAGCGATTTCCATAGTTCTTGAACCCCAAGGTGCAATTACATGTCGGTCATCAACACCCGTAGTTTTGGCCGATTCTGGCCTGTTTCATGAACTATTACTCACTGTTTTGGGGACCCGGACTAATTCCCACGATTGACGAACCCCGCGGTGCGTTTATGTGTCGGTCATAAACACTTGCAGTTTTGGCCGATTCTGGCCCGTTTCGTGGACAATTACTCACTGTTTCGGGGTCCCGGACTTATTTTCACGATTGATGTACCCCGGAGCGCATTTACGTGTCGGTCGTAAATACTCGTAGTTTTGGCTGATTCTGGCTAGTTTCATGGACTATTACTCACTGTTTTGGGGTCGAGGAGTGATTTGCACGATTGATGAACCCCGGGGCGCGTTTACGTGTCGGTCATAAATACTCGCAGTTTTGGCCGATTCTGGCCAGTTTCTTGGACTATTACTCACTGTTTTGGGGTCCCGAAGCGATTTCCATAGTTCTGGAACCCCAAGGTGCAATTACATGTCGGTCATCAACACCCGTAGTTTTGGCCGATTTTGGCCCGTTTCATGAACTATTACTCACTGTTTTGGGGACCCGGAGTAATTCCCACGATTGACGAACCCCGGGGTGCGTTTATGTGTCGGTCATAAACACATGCAGTTTTGGCCGATTCTGGCTAGTTTCATGGACTATTACTCACTGTTTTGGGGCCGCGGAGTGATTTCCACGATTGACGAACCCCGGGGTGCGTTTACGTGTCGGTCATCAACACTCGCAGTTTTGGCCGATTCTGGCCTGTTTCATGGACTATTACTGATTTTTTTGGTGTCCCGGACTGATTTCCACGATTGACGAACCCCGGGGTGCGTTTACGTGTCGATCATAAACACTCGCAGTTTTGGCCGATTATGACAAGTTTCATGGACTATTACTCACTGTTTTGGGGTCCGTGAGTGATTTCCATGATTGACCAATCCTGGGGTGCGTTTACGTGTCGGTCATCAACACCCGCAGTTTTGGCCGATTCTGGCTCGTTTCGTGGACTATTATTCACTGTTTTTGGGTCCCGGAGTGATTTCCACGATTGACGAACCCCGAGGTGCGTTGACATGTCCGTCATCAACACTCACAACTCTGGCAAATTCTGACCCGTTTCGTGGACTATTACTCACCGTTTTAGGGTCTCGGACTTATTTGCACGATTGATGAACCCTGGAGCGCGTTTACGTGTCGGTCATAAATACTCGCAGTTTTGGCCGATTCTGGCCAGTTTCTTGGACTATTACTCACTGTTTTGGGGTCCCGAAGTGATTTCCACGTTTGACGAATCCCGGGGTGCGTTTATGTGTTGGTCATAAACACTCGCAGTTATTGCGGATTCTGCCTCATTTCATGGACTATTATTCACTGTTTTTGGGTCCCGGAGTGATTTCCACAATTGACGAACCCCGAGGTGCGTTTACATGTCTGTCGTCAACACTCACAAGTTTGGCCAATTCTGACCCGTTTCGTGGACTATTACTCACCGTTTTGGGGTCCCGAAGCGATTTCCATAGTTCTTGAACCCCAAGGTGCAATTACATGTCGGTCATCAACACCCGTAGTTTTGGCCGATTCTGGCCTGTTTCATGAACTATTACTCACTGTTTTGGGGACCCGGACTAATTCCCACGATTGACGAACCCCGGGGTGCGTTTATGTGTCGGTCATAAACACTTGCAGTTTTGACTGATTCTGGCCCGTTTCGTGGACAATTACTCACTGTTTCGGGGTCCCGGACTTATTTTCACGATTGATGTACCCCGGAGCGCATTTACGTGTCGGTCATAAATACTCGTAGTTTTGGCTGATTCTGGCTAGTTTCATGGACTATTACTCACTGTTTTGGGGTCGAGGAGTGATTTCCACGATTGATGAACCCCGGGGTGCGTTTACGTGTCGGTCATAAATACTCGCAGTTTTGGCCGATTCTGGCCAGTTTCTTGGACTATTACTCACTGTTTTGGGGTCCCGAAGTGATTTCCACGTTTGACGAATCCCGGGGTGCGTTTATGTGTTGGTCATAAACACTCGCAGTTATTGCGGATTCTGCCTCATTTCATGGACTATTATTCACTGTTTTTGGGTCCCGGAGTGATTTCCACAATTGACGAACCCCGAGGTGCGTTTACATGTCTGTCGTCAACACTCACAAGTTTGGCCAATTCTGACCCGTTTCGTGGACTATTACTCACCGTTTTGGGGTCCCGAAGCGATTTCCATAGTTCTTGAACCCCAAGGTGCAATTACATGTCGGTCATCAACACCCGTAGTTTTGGCCGATTCTGGCCTGTTTCATGAACTATTACTCACTGTTTTGGGGACCCGGACTAATTCCCACGATTGACGAACCCCGGGGTGCGTTTATGTGTCGGTCATAAACACTTGCAGTTTTGGCTGATTCTGGCCCGTTTCGTGGACAATTACTCACTGTTTCGGGGTCCCGGACTTATTTTCACGATTGATGTACCCCGGAGCGCATTTACGTGTCGGTCATAAATACTCGTAGTTTTGGCTGATTCTGGCTAGTTTCATGGACTATTACTCACTGTTTTGGGGTCGAGGAGTGATTTCCACGATTGATGAACCCCGGGGTGCGTTTACGTGTCGGTCATAAATACTCGCAGTTTTGGCCGATTCTGGCCAGTTTCTTGGACTATTACTCACTGTTTTGGGGTCCCGAAGTGATTTCCACGATTGACGAACCCCGGCGTGCGTTTACGTGTCGGTCATCAACACCCGCAGTTTTGGCCGATTCTGCCTCGTTTCGTGGACTATTATTCACTGTTTTTGGGTCCCGGAGTGATTTCCACAATTGACGAACCCCGAGGTGCGTTTACATGTCCGTCGTCAACACTCACAACTTTGGCCAATTCTGACCCGTTTCATGGACTATTACTCACCGTTTTGGGGTCCCGAAGCGATTTCCATAGTTCTTGAACCCCAAGGTGCAATTACATGTCGGTCATCAACACCCGTAGTTTTGGCCGATTCTGGCCCGTTTCATGAACTATTACTCACTGTTTTGGGGACCCGGAGTAATTCCCACGATTGACGAACCCCGGGGTGCGTTTATGTGTCGGTCATAAACACATGCAGTTTTGGCCGATTCTAGCTAGTTTCATGGACTATTACTCACTGTTTTGGGGCCGCGAAGTGATTTCCACGATTGACGAACCCCGGGGTGCGTTTACGTGTCGGTCATCAACACTCGCAGTTTTGGCCGATTCTGGCCTGTTTCATGGACTATTACTGATTTTTTTGGTGTCCCGGACTGATTTCCACGATTGACGAACCCTGGGGTGCGTTTACGTGTCGATCATAAACACTCGCAGTTTTGGCCGATTATGACAAGTTTCATGGACTATTACTCACTGTTTTGGGGTCCGTGAGTGATTTCCATGATTGACCAATCCTGGGGTGCGTTTACGTGTCGGTCATCAACACCCGCAGTTTTGGCCGATTCTGGCTCGTTTCGTGGACTATTATTCACTGTTTTTGGGTCCCGGAGTGATTTCCACGATTGACGAACCCCGAGGTGCGTTGACATGTCCGTCATCAACACTCACAACTCTGGCAAATTCTGACCCGTTTCGTGGACTATTACTCACCGTTTTAGGGTCCCGGACTTATTTGCACGATTGATGAACCCTGGAGAGTGTTTACGTGTCGGTCATAAATACTCGCAGTTTTGGCCGATTCTGGCCAGTTTCTTGGACTATTACTCACTGTTTTGGGGTCCCGAAGTGATTTCCACGATTGACGAATCCCGGGGTGCGTTTATGTGTTGGTCATAAACACTCGCAGTTATTGCGGATTCTGCCTCATTTCATGGACTATTACTCACTGTTTTTGGGTCCCGGAGTGATTTCCACAATTGACGAACCCCGAGGTGCGTTTACATGTCTGTCGTCAACACTCACAAGTTTGGCCAATTCTGACCCGTTTCGTGGACTATTACTCACCGTTTTGGGGTCCCGAAGCGATTTCCATAGTTCTTGAACCCCAAGGTGCAATTACATGTCGGTCATCAACACCCGTAGTTTTGGCCGATTCTGGCCTGTTTCATGAACTATTACTCACTGTTTTGGGGACCCGGACTAATTCCCACGATTGACGAACCCCGCGGTGCGTTTATGTGTCGGTCATAAACACTTGCAGTTTTGGCCGATTCTGGCCCGTTTCGTGGACAATTACTCACTGTTTCGGGGTCCCGGACTTATTTTCACGATTGATGTACCCCGGAGCGCATTTACGTGTCGGTCATAAATACTCGTAGTTTTGGCTGATTCTGGCTAGTTTCATGGACTATTACTCACTGTTTTGGGGTCGAGGAGTGATTTCCACGATTGATGAACCCCGGGGCGCGTTTACGTGTCGGTCATAAATACTCGCAGTTTTGGCCGATTCTGGCCAGTTTCTTGGACTATTACTCACTGTTTTGGGGTCCCGAAGCGATTTCCATAGTTCTGGAACCCCAAGGTGCAATTACATGTCGGTCATCAACACCCGTAGTTTTGGCCGATTTTGGCCCGTTTCATGAACTATTACTCACTGTTTTGGGGACCCGGAGTAATTCCCACGATTGACGAACCCCGGGGTGCGTTTATGTGTCGGTCATAAACACATGCAGTTTTGGCCGATTCTGGCTAGTTTCATGGACTATTACTCACTGTTTTGGGGCCGCGGAGTGATTTCCACGATTGACGAACCCCGGGGTGCGTTTACGTGTCGGTCATCAACACTCGCAGTTTTGGCCGATTCTGGCCTGTTTCATGGACTATTACTGATTTTTTTGGTGTCCCGGACTGATTTCCACGATTGACGAACCCTGGGGTGCGTTTACGTGTCGATCATAAACACTCGCAGTTTTGGCCGATTATGACAAGTTTCATGGACTATTACTCACTGTTTTGGGGTCCGTGAGTGATTTCCATGATTGACCAATCCTGGGGTGCGTTTACGTGTCGGTCATCAACACCCGCAGTTTTGGCCGATTCTGGCTCGTTTCGTGGACTATTATTCACTGTTTTTGGGTCCCGGAGTGATTTCCACGATTGACGAACCCCGAGGTGCGTTGACATGTCCGTCATCAACACTCACAACTCTGGCAAATTCTGACCCGTTTCGTGGACTATTACTCACCGTTTTAGGGTCCCGGACTTCTTTGCACGATTGATGAACCCTGGAGCGCGTTTACGTGTCGGTCATAAATACTCGCAGTTTTCGCCGATTCTGGCCAGTTTCTTGGACTATTACTCACTGTTTTGGGGTCCCGAAGTGATTTCCACGATTGACGAATCCCGGGGTGCGTTTATGTGTTGGTCATAAACACTCGCAGTTATTGCGGATTCTGCCTCATTTCATGGACTATTACTCACTGTTTTTGGGTCCCGGAGTGATTTCCACAATTGACGAACCCCGAGGTGCGTTTACATGTCTGTCGTCAACACTCACAAGTTTGGCCAATTCTGACCCGTTTCGTGGACTATTACTCACCGTTTTGGGGTCCCGAAGCGATTTCCATAGTTCTGGAACCCCAAGGTGCAATTACATGTCGGTCATCAACACCCGTAGTTTTGGCCGATTTTGGCCCGTTTCATGAACTATTACTCACTGTTTTGGGGACCCGGAGTAATTCCCACGATTGACGAACCCCGGGGTGCGTTTATGTGTCGGTCATAAACACATGCAGTTTTGGCCGATTCTGGCTAGTTTCATGGACTATTACTCACTGTTTTGGGGCCGCGGAGTGATTTCCACGATTGACGAACCCCGGGGTGCGTTTACGTGTCGGTCATCAACACTCGCAGTTTTGGCCGATTCTGGCCTGTTTCATGGACTATTACTGATTTTTTTGGTGTCCCGGACTGATTTCCACGATTGACGAACCCTGGGGTGCGTTTACGTGTCGATCATAAACACTCGCAGTTTTGGCCGATTATGACAAGTTTCATGGACTATTACTCACTGTTTTGGGGTCCGTGAGTGATTTCCATGATTGACCAATCCTGGGGTGCGTTTACGTGTCGGTCATCAACACCCGCAGTTTTGGCCGATTCTGGCTCGTTTCGTGGACTATTATTCACTGTTTTTGGGTCCCGGAGTGATTTCCACGATTGACGAACCCCGAGGTGCGTTGACATGTCCGTCATCAACACTCACAACTCTGGCAAATTCTGACCCGTTTCGTGGACTATTACTCACCGTTTTAGGGTCCCGGACTTCTTTGCACGATTGATGAACCCTGGAGCGCGTTTACGTGTCGGTCATAAATACTCGCAGTTTTCGCCGATTCTGGCCAGTTTCTTGGACTATTACTCACTGTTTTGGGGTCCCGAAGTGATTTCCACGATTGACGAATCCCGGGGTGCGTTTATGTGTTGGTCATAAACACTCGCAGTTATTGCGGATTCTGCCTCATTTCATGGACTATTACTCACTGTTTTTGGGTCCCGGAGTGATTTCCACAATTGACGAACCCCGAGGTGCGTTTACATGTCTGTCGTCAACACTCACAAGTTTGGCCAATTCTGACCCGTTTCGTGGACTATTACTCACCGTTTTGGGGTCCCGAAGCGATTTCCATAGTTCTTGAACCCCAAGGTGCAATTACATGTCGGTCATCAACACCCGTAGTTTTGGCCGATTCTGGCCTGTTTCATGAACTATTACTCACTGTTTTGGGGACCCGGACTAATTCCCACGATTGACGAACCCCGCGGTGCGTTTATGTGTCGGTCATAAACACTTGCAGTTTTGGCCGATTCTGGCCCGTTTCGTGGACAATTACTCACTGTTTCGGGGTCCCGGACTTATTTTCACGATTGATGTACCCCGGAGCGCATTTACGTGTCGGTCATAAATACTCGTAGTTTTGGCTGATTCTGGCTAGTTTCATGGACTATTACTCACTGTTTTGGGGTCGAGGAGTGATTTGCACGATTGATGAACCCCGGGGCGCGTTTACGTGTCGGTCATAAATACTCGCAGTTTTGGCCGATTCTGGCCAGTTTCTTGGACTATTACTCACTGTTTTGGGGTCCCGAAGCGATTTCCATAGTTCTGGAACCCCAAGGTGCAATTACATGTCGGTCATCAACACCCGTAGTTTTGGCCGATTTTGGCCCGTTTCATGAACTATTACTCACTGTTTTGGGGACCCGGAGTAATTCCCACGATTGACGAACCCCGGGGTGCGTTTATGTGTCGGTCATAAACACATGCAGTTTTGGCCGATTCTGGCTAGTTTCATGGACTATTACTCACTGTTTTGGGGCCGCGGAGTGATTTCCACGATTGACGAACCCCGGGGTGCGTTTACGTGTCGGTCATCAACACTCGCAGTTTTGGCCGATTCTGGCCTGTTTCATGGACTATTACTGATTTTTTTGGTGTCCCGGACTGATTTCCACGATTGACGAACCCTGGGGTGCGTTTACGTGTCGATCATAAACACTCGCAGTTTTGGCCGATTATGACAAGTTTCATGGACTATTACTCACTGTTTTGGGGTCCGTGAGTGATTTCCATGATTGACCAATCCTGGGGTGCGTTTACGTGTCGGTCATCAACACCCGCAGTTTTGGCCGATTCTGGCTCGTTTTGTGGACTATTATTCACTGTTTTTGGGTCCCGGAGTGATTTCCACGATTGACGAACCCCGAGGTGCGTTGACATGTCCGTCATCAACACTCACAACTCTGGCAAATTCTGACCCGTTTCGTGGACTATTACTCACCGTTTTAGGGTCCCGGACTTCTTTGCACGATTGATGAACCCTGGAGCGCGTTTACGTGTCGGTCATAAATACTCGCAGTTTTCGCCGATTCTGGCCAGTTTCTTGGACTATTACTCACTGTTTTGGGGTCCCGAAGTGATTTCCACAATTGACGAATCCCGGGGTGCGTTTATGTGTTGGTCATAAACACTCGCAGTTATTGCGGATTCTGCCTCATTTCATGGACTATTATTCACTGTTTTTGGGTCCCGGAGTGATTTCCACAATTGACGAACCCCGAGGTGCGTTTACATGTCTGTCATCAACACTCACAAGTTTGGCCAATTCTGACCCGTTTCGTGGACTATTACTCACCGTTTTGGGGTCCCGAAGCGATTTCCATAGTTCTTGAACCCCAAGGTGCAATTACATGTTGGTCATCAACACCCGTAGTTTTGGCCGATTCTGGCCTGTTTCATGAACTATTACTCACTGTTTTGGGGACCCGGACTAATTCCCACGATTGACGAACCCCGGGGTGCGTTTATGTGTCGGTCATAAACACTTGCAGTTTTGGCTGATTCTGGCCCGTTTCATGGACAATTACTCACTGTTTCGGGGTCCCGGACTTATTTTCACGATTGATGTACCCCGGAGCGCATTTACGTGTCGGTCATAAATACTCGTAGTTTTGGCTGATTCTGGCTAGTTTCATGGACTATTACTCACTGTTTTGGGGTCGAGGAGTGATTTCCACGATTGATGAACCCCGGGGTGCGTTTACGTGTCGGTCATAAATACTCGCAGTTTTGGCCGATTCTGGCCAGTTTCTTGGACTATTACTCACTGTTTTGGGGTCCCGAAGTGATTTCCACGATTGACGAACCCCGGCGTGCGTTTACGTGTCGGTCATCAACACCCGCAGTTTTGGCCGATTCTGCCTCGTTTCGTGGACTATTATTCACTGTTTTTGGGTCCCGGAGTGATTTCCACAATTGACGAACCCCGAGGTGCGTTTACATGTCCGTCGTCAACACTCACAACTTTGGCCAATTCTGACCCGTTTCATGGACTATTACTCACCGTTTTGGGGTCCCGAAGCGATTTCCATAGTTCTTGAACCCCAAGGTGCAATTACATGTCGGTCATCAACACCCGTAGTTTTGGCCGATTCTGGCCCGTTTCATGAACTATTACTCACTGTTTTGGGGACCCGGAGTAATTCCCACGATTGACGAACCCCGGGGTGCGTTTATGTGTCGGTCATAAACACATGCAGTTTTGGCCGATTCTAGCTAGTTTCATGGACTATTACTCACTGTTTTGGGGCCGCGAAGTGATTTCCACGATTGACGAACCCCGGGGTGCGTTTACGTGTCGGTCATCAACACTCGCAGTTTTGGCCGATTCTGGCCTGTTTCATGGACTATTACTGATTTTTTTGGTGTCCCGGACTGATTTCCACGATTGACGAACCCTGGGGTGCGTTTACGTGTCGATCATAAACACTCGCAGTTTTGGCCGATTATGACAAGTTTCATGGACTATTACTCACTGTTTTGGGGTCCGTGAGTGATTTCCATGATTGACCAATCCTGGGGTGCGTTTACGTGTCGGTCATCAACACCCGCAGTTTTGGCCGATTCTGGCTCGTTTCGTGGACTATTATTCACTGTTTTTGGGTCCCGGAGTGATTTCCACGATTGACGAACCCCGAGGTGCGTTGACATGTCCGTCATCAACACTCACAACTCTGGCAAATTCTGACCCGTTTCGTGGACTATTACTCACCGTTTTAGGGTCCCGGACTTCTTTGCACGATTGATGAACCCTGGAGCGCGTTTACGTGTCGGTCATAAATACTCGCAGTTTTCGCCGATTCTGGCCAGTTTCTTGGACTATTACTCACTGTTTTGGGGTCCCGAAGTGATTTCCACGATTGACGAATCCCGGGGTGCGTTTATGTGTTGGTCATAAACACTCGCAGTTATTGCGGATTCTGCCTCATTTCATGGACTATTACTCACTGTTTTTGGGTCCCGGAGTGATTTCCACAATTGACGAACCCCGAGGTGCGTTTACATGTCTGTCGTCAACACTCACAAGTTTGGCCAATTCTGACCCGTTTCGTGGACTATTACTCACCGTTTTGGGGTCCCGAAGCGATTTCCATAGTTCTTGAACCCCAAGGTGCAATTACATGTCGGTCATCAACACCCGTAGTTTTGGCCGATTCTGGCCTGTTTCATGAACTATTACTCACTGTTTTGGGGACCCGGACTAATTCCCACGATTGACGAACCCCGCGGTGCGTTTATGTGTCGGTCATAAACACTTGCAGTTTTGGCCGATTCTGGCCCGTTTCGTGGACAATTACTCACTGTTTCGGGGTCCCGGACTTATTTTCACGATTGATGTACCCCGGAGCGCATTTACGTGTCGGTCATAAATACTCGTAGTTTTGGCTGATTCTGGCTAGTTTCATGGACTATTACTCACTGTTTTGGGGTCGAGGAGTGATTTGCACGATTGATGAACCCCGGGGCGCGTTTACGTGTCGGTCATAAATACTCGCAGTTTTGGCCGATTCTGGCCAGTTTCTTGGACTATTACTCACTGTTTTGGGGTCCCGAAGCGATTTCCATAGTTCTGGAACCCCAAGGTGCAATTACATGTCGGTCATCAACACCCGTAGTTTTGGCCGATTTTGGCCCGTTTCATGAACTATTACTCACTGTTTTGGGGACCCGGAGTAATTCCCACGATTGACGAACCCCGGGGTGCGTTTATGTGTCGGTCATAAACACATGCAGTTTTGGCCGATTCTGGCTAGTTTCATGGACTATTACTCACTGTTTTGGGGCCGCGGAGTGATTTCCACGATTGACGAACCCCGGGGTGCGTTTACGTGTCGGTCATCAACACTCGCAGTTTTGGCCGATTCTGGCCTGTTTCATGGACTATTACTGATTTTTTTGGTGTCCCGGACTGATTTCCACGATTGACGAACCCTGGGGTGCGTTTACGTGTCGATCATAAACACTCGCAGTTTTGGCCGATTATGACAAGTTTCATGGACTATTACTCACTGTTTTGGGGTCCGTGAGTGATTTCCATGATTGACCAATCCTGGGGTGCGTTTACGTGTCGGTCATCAACACCCGCAGTTTTGGCCGATTCTGGCTCGTTTCGTGGACTATTATTCACTGTTTTTGGGTCCCGGAGTGATTTCCACGATTGACGAACCCCGAGGTGCGTTGACATGTCCGTCATCAACACTCACAACTCTGGCAAATTCTGACCCGTTTCGTGGACTATTACTCACCGTTTTAGGGTCCCGGACTTCTTTGCACGATTGATGAACCCTGGAGCGCGTTTACGTGTCGGTCATAAATACTCGCAGTTTTCGCCGATTCTGGCCAGTTTCTTGGACTATTACTCACTGTTTTGGGGTCCCGAAGTGATTTCCACAATTGACGAATCCCGGGGTGCGTTTATGTGTTGGTCATAAACACTCGCAGTTATTGCGGATTCTGCCTCATTTCATGGACTATTATTCACTGTTTTTGGGTCCCGGAGTGATTTCCACAATTGACGAACCCCGAGGTGCGTTTACATGTCTGTCATCAACACTCACAAGTTTGGCCAATTCTGACCCGTTTCGTGGACTATTACTCACCGTTTTGGGGTCCCGAAGCGATTTCCATAGTTCTTGAACCCCAAGGTGCAATTACATGTTGGTCATCAACACCCGTAGTTTTGGCCGATTCTGGCCTGTTTCATGAACTATTACTCACTGTTTTGGGGACCCGGACTAATTCCCACGATTGACGAACCCCGGGGTGCGTTTATGTGTCGGTCATAAACACTTGCAGTTTTGGCTGATTCTGGCCCGTTTCATGGACAATTACTCACTGTTTCGGGGTCCCGGACTTATTTTCACGATTGATGTACCCCGGAGCGCATTTACGTGTCGGTCATAAATACTCGTAGTTTTGGCTGATTCTGGCTAGTTTCATGGACTATTACTCACTGTTTTGGGGTCGAGGAGTGATTTCCACGATTGATGAACCCCGGGGTGCGTTTACGTGTCGGTCATAAATACTCGCAGTTTTGGCCGATTCTGGCCAGTTTCTTGGACTATTACTCACTGTTTTGGGGTCCCGAAGTGATTTCCACGATTGACGAACCCCGGCGTGCGTTTACGTGTCGGTCATCAACACCCGCAGTTTTGGCCGATTCTGCCTCGTTTCGTGGACTATTATTCACTGTTTTTGGGTCCCGGAGTGATTTCCACAATTGACGAACCCCGAGGTGCGTTTACATGTCCGTCGTCAACACTCACAACTTTGGCCAATTCTGACCCGTTTCATGGACTATTACTCACCGTTTTGGGGTCCCGAAGCGATTTCCATAGTTCTTGAACCCCAAGGTGCAATTACATGTCGGTCATCAACACCCGTAGTTTTGGCCGATTCTGGCCCGTTTCATGAACTATTACTCACTGTTTTGGGGACCCGGAGTAATTCCCACGATTGACGAACCCCGGGGTGCGTTTATGTGTCGGTCATAAACACATGCAGTTTTGGCCGATTCTAGCTAGTTTCATGGACTATTACTCACTGTTTTGGGGCCGCGAAGTGATTTCCACGATTGACGAACCCCGGGGTGCGTTTACGTGTCGGTCATCAACACTCGCAGTTTTGGCCGATTCTGGCCTGTTTCATGGACTATTACTGATTTTTTTGGTGTCCCGGACTGATTTCCACGATTGACGAACCCTGGGGTGCGTTTACGTGTCGATCATAAACACTCGCAGTTTTGGCCGATTATGACAAGTTTCATGGACTATTACTCACTGTTTTGGGGTCCGTGAGTGATTTCCATGATTGACCAATCCTGGGGTGCGTTTACGTGTCGGTCATCAACACCCGCAGTTTTGGCCGATTCTGGCTCGTTTCGTGGACTATTATTCACTGTTTTTGGGTCTCGGAGTGATTTCCACGATTGACGAACCCCGAGGTGCGTTGACATGTCCGTCATCAACACTCACAACTCTGGCAAATTCTGACCCGTTTCGTGGACTATTACTCACCGTTTTAGGGTCCCGGACTTATTTGCACGATTGATGAACCCTGGAGCGCGTTTACGTGTCGGTCATAAATACTCGCAGTTTTGGCCGATTCTGGCCAGTTTCTTGGACTATTACTCACTGTTTTGGGGTCCCGAAGTGATTTCCACGATTGACGAATCCCGGGGTGCGTTTATGTGTTGGTCATAAACACTCGCAGTTATTGCGGATTCTGCCTCATTTCATGGACTATTACTCACTGTTTTTGGGTCCCGGAGTGATTTCCACAATTGACGAACCCCGAGGTGCGTTTACATGTCTGTCGTCAACACTCACAAGTTTGGCCAATTCTGACCCGTTTCGTGGACTATTACTCACCGTTTTGGGGTCCCGAAGCGATTTCCATAGTTCTTGAACCCCAAGGTGCAATTACATGTCGGTCATCAACACCCGTAGTTTTGGCCGATTCTGGCCTGTTTCATGAACTATTACTCACTGTTTTGGGGACCCGGACTAATTCCCACGATTGACGAACCCCGCGGTGCGTTTATGTGTCGGTCATAAACACTTGCAGTTTTGGCCGATTCTGGCCCGTTTCGTGGACAATTACTCACTGTTTCGGGGTCCCGGACTTATTTTCACGATTGATGTACCCCGGAGCGCATTTACGTGTCGGTCATAAATACTCGTAGTTTTGGCTGATTCTGGCTAGTTTCATGGACTATTACTCACTGTTTTGGGGTCGAGGAGTGATTTCCACGATTGATGAACCCCGGGGCGCGTTTACGTGTCGGTCATAAATACTCGCAGTTTTGGCCGATTCTGGCCAGTTTCTTGGACTATTACTCACTGTTTTGGGGTCCCGAAGCGATTTCCATAGTTTTGGAACCCCAAGGTGCAATTACATGTCGGTCATCAACACCCGTAGTTTTGGCCGATTTTGGCCCGTTTCATGAACTATTACTCACTGTTTTGGGGACCCGGAGTAATTCCCACGATTGACGAACCCCGGGGTGCGTTTATGTGTCGGTCATAAACACATGCAGTTTTGGCCGATTCTGGCTAGTTTCATGGACTATTACTCACTGTTTTGGGGCCGCGGAGTGATTTCCACGATTGACGAACCCCGGGGTGCGTTTACGTGTCGGTCATCAACACTCGCAGTTTTGGCCGATTCTGGCCTGTTTCATGGACTATTACTGATTTTTTTGGTGTCCCGGACTGATTTCCACGATTGACGAACCCTGGGGTGCGTTTACGTGTCGATCATAAACACTCGCAGTTTTGGCCGATTATGACAAGTTTCATGGACAATTACTCACTGTTTTGGGGTCCGTGAGTGATTTCCATGATTGACCAATCCTGGGGTGCGTTTACGTGTCGGTCATCAACACCCGCAGTTTTGGCCGATTCTGGCTCGTTTCGTGGACTATTATTCACTGTTTTTGGGTCCCGGAGTGATTTCCACGATTGACGAACCCCGAGGTGCGTTGACATGTCCGTCATCAACACTCACAACTCTGGCAAATTCTGACCCGTTTCGTGGACTATTACTCACCGTTTTAGGGTCCCGGACTTCTTTGCACGATTGATGAACCCTGGAGCGCGTTTACGTGTCGGTCATAAATACTCGCAGTTTTGGCCGATTCTGGCCAGTTTCTTGGACTATTACTCACTGTTTTGGGGTCCCGAAGTGATTTCCACGATTGACGAATCCCGGGGTGCGTTTATGTGTTGGTCATAAACACTCGCAGTTATTGCGGATTCTGCCTCATTTCATGGACTATTACTCACTGTTTTTGGGTCCCGGAGTGATTTCCACAATTGACGAACCCCGAGGTGCGTTTACATGTCTGTCGTCAACACTCACAAGTTTGGCCAATTCTGACCCGTTTCGTGGACTATTACTCACCGTTTTGGGGTCCCGAAGCGATTTCCATAGTTCTTGAACCCCAAGGTGCAATTACATGTCGGTCATCAACACCCGTAGTTTTGGCCGATTCTGGCCTGTTTCATGAACTATTACTCACTGTTTTGGGGACCCGGACTAATTCCCACGATTGACGAACCCCGCGGTGCGTTTATGTGTCGGTCATAAACACTTGCAGTTTTGGCCGATTCTGGCCCGTTTCGTGGACAATTACTCACTGTTTCGGGGTCCCGGACTTATTTTCACGATTGATGTACCCCGGAGCGCATTTACGTGTCGGTCATAAATACTCGTAGTTTTGGCTGATTCTGGCTAGTTTCATGGACTATTACTCACTGTTTTGGGGTCGAGGAGTGATTTCCACGATTGATGAACCCCGGGGCGCGTTTACGTGTCGGTCATAAATACTCGCAGTTTTGGCCGATTCTGGCCAGTTTCTTGGACTATTACTCACTGTTTTGGGGTCCCGAAGCGATTTCCATAGTTTTGGAACCCCAAGGTGCAATTACATGTCGGTCATCAACACCCGTAGTTTTGGCCGATTTTGGCCCGTTTCATGAACTATTACTCACTGTTTTGGGGACCCGGAGTAATTCCCACGATTGACGAACCCCGGGGTGCGTTTATGTGTCGGTCATAAACACATGCAGTTTTGGCCGATTCTGGCTAGTTTCATGGACTATTACTCACTGTTTTGGGGCCGCGGAGTGATTTCCACGATTGACGAACCCCGGGGTGCGTTTACGTGTCGGTCATCAACACTCGCAGTTTTGGCCGATTCTGGCCTGTTTCATGGACTATTACTGATTTTTTTGGTGTCCCGGACTGATTTCCACGATTGACGAACCCTGGGGTGCGTTTACATGTCGATCATAAACACTCGCAGTTTTGGCCGATTATGACAAGTTTCATGGACTATTACTCACTGTTTTGGGGTCCGTGAGTGATTTCCATGATTGACCAATCCTGGGGTGCGTTTACGTGTCGGTCATCAACACCCGCAGTTTTGGCCGATTCTGGCTCGTTTCGTGGACTATTATTCACTGTTTTTGGGTCCCGGAGTGATTTCCACGATTGACGAACCCCGAGGTGCGTTGACATGTCCGTCATCAACACTCACAACTCTGGCAAATTCTGACCCGTTTCGTGGACTATTACTCACCGTTTTAGGGTCCCGGACTTCTTTGCACGATTGATGAACCCTGGAGCGCGTTTACGTGTCGGTCATAAATACTCGCAGTTTTCGCCGATTCTGGCCAGTTTCTTGGACTATTACTCACTGTTTTGGGGTCCCGAAGTGATTTCCACAATTGACGAATCCCGGGGTGCGTTTATGTGTTGGTCATAAACACTCGCAGTTATTGCGGATTCTGCCTCATTTCATGGACTATTATTCACTGTTTTTGGGTCCCGGAGTGATTTCCACAATTGACGAACCCCGAGGTGCGTTTACATGTCTGTCATCAACACTCACAAGTTTGGCCAATTCTGACCCGTTTCGTGGACTATTACTCACCGTTTTGGGGTCCCGAAGCGATTTCCATAGTTCTTGAACCCCAAGGTGCAATTACATGTTGGTCATCAACACCCGTAGTTTTGGCCGATTCTGGCCTGTTTCATGAACTATTACTCACTGTTTTGGGGACCCGGACTAATTCCCACGATTGACGAACCCCGGGGTGCGTTTATGTGTCGGTCATAAACACTTGCAGTTTTGGCTGATTCTGGCCCGTTTCATGGACAATTACTCACTGTTTCGGGGTCCCGGACTTATTTTCACGATTGATGTACCCCGGAGCGCATTTACGTGTCGGTCATAAATACTCGTAGTTTTGGCTGATTCTGGCTAGTTTCATGGACTATTACTCACTGTTTTGGGGTCGAGGAGTGATTTCCACGATTGATGAACCCCGGGGTGCGTTTACGTGTCGGTCATAAATACTCGCAGTTTTGGCCGATTCTGGCCAGTTTCTTGGACTATTACTCACTGTTTTGGGGTCCCGAAGTGATTTCCACGATTGACGAACCCCGGCGTGCGTTTACGTGTCGGTCATCAACACCCGCAGTTTTGGCCGATTCTGCCTCGTTTCATGGACTATTATTCACTGTTTTTGGGTCCCGGAGTGATTTCCACAATTGACGAACCCCGAGGTGCGTTTACATGTCCGTCGTCAACACTCACAACTTTGGCCAATTCTGACCCGTTTCATGGACTATTACTCACCGTTTTGGGGTCCCGAAGCGATTTCCATAGTTCTTGAACCCCAAGGTGCAATTACATGTCGGTCATCAACACCCGTAGTTTTGGCCGATTCTGGCCCGTTTCATGAACTATTACTCACTGTTTTGGGGACCCGGAGTAATTCCCACGATTGACGAACCCCGGGGTGCGTTTATGTGTCGGTCATAAACACATGCAGTTTTGGCCGATTCTAGCTAGTTTCATGGACTATTACTCACTGTTTTGGGGCCGCGAAGTGATTTCCACGATTGACGAACCCCGGGGTGCGTTTACGTGTCGGTCATCAACACTCGCAGTTTTGGCCGATTCTGGCCTGTTTCATGGACTATTACTGATTTTTTTGGTGTCCCGGACTGATTTCCACGATTGACGAACCCTGGGGTGCGTTTACGTGTCGATCATAAACACTCGCAGTTTTGGCCGATTATGACAAGTTTCATGGACTATTACTCACTGTTTTGGGGTCCGTGAGTGATTTCCATGATTGACCAATCCTGGGGTGCGTTTACGTGTCGGTCATCAACACCCGCAGTTTTGGCCGATTCTGGCTCGTTTCGTGGACTATTATTCACTGTTTTTGGGTCCCGGAGTGATTTCCACGATTGACGAACCCCGAGGTGCGTTGACATGTCCGTCATCAACACTCACAACTCTGGCAAATTCTGACCCGTTTCGTGGACTATTACTCACCGTTTTAGGGTCCCGGACTTATTTGCACGATTGATGAACCCTGGAGCGCGTTTACGTGTCGGTCATAAATACTCGCAGTTTTGGCCGATTCTGGCCAGTTTCTTGGACTATTACTCACTGTTTTGGGGTCCCGAAGTGATTTCCACGATTGACGAATCCCGGGGTGCGTTTATGTGTTGGTCATAAACACTCGCAGTTATTGCGGATTCTGCCTCATTTCATGGACTATTACTCACTGTTTTTGGGTCCCGGAGTGATTTCCACAATTGACGAACCCCGAGGTGCGTTTACATGTCTGTCGTCAACACTCACAAGTTTGGCCAATTCTGACCCGTTTCGTGGACTATTACTCACCGTTTTGGGGTCCCGAAGCGATTTCCATAGTTCTTGAACCCCAAGGTGCAATTACATGTCGGTCATCAACACCCGTAGTTTTGGCCGATTCTGGCCTGTTTCATGAACTATTACTCACTGTTTTGGGGACCCGGACTAATTCCCACGATTGACGAACCCCGCGGTGCGTTTATGTGTCGGTCATAAACACTTGCAGTTTTGGCCGATTCTGGCCCGTTTCGTGGACAATTACTCACTGTTTCGGGGTCCCGGACTTATTTTCACGATTGATGTACCCCGGAGCGCATTTACGTGTCGGTCATAAATACTCGTAGTTTTGGCTGATTCTGGCTAGTTTCATGGACTATTACTCACTGTTTTGGGGTCGAGGAGTGAGTTCCACGATTGATGAACCCCGGGGCGCGTTTACGTGTCGGTCATAAATACTCGCAGTTTTGGCCGATTCTGGCCAGTTTCTTGGACTATTACTCACTGTTTTGGGGTCCCGAAGCGATTTCCATAGTTCTGGAACCCCAAGGTGCAATTACATGTCGGTCATCAACACCCGTAGTTTTGGCCGATTTTGGCCCGTTTCATGAACTATTACTCACTGTTTTGGGGACCCGGAGTAATTCCCACGATTGACGAACCCCGGGGTGCGTTTATGTGTCGGTCATAAACACATGCAGTTTTGGCCGATTCTGGCTAGTTTCATGGACTATTACTCACTGTTTTGGGGCCGCGGAGTGATTTCCACGATTGACGAACCCCGGGGTGCGTTTACGTGTCGGTCATCAACACTCGCAGTTTTGGCCGATTCTGGCCTGTTTCATGGACTATTACTGATTTTTTTGGTGTCCCGGACTGATTTCCACGATTGACGAACCCTGGGGTGCGTTTACGTGTCGATCATAAACACTCGCAGTTTTGGCCGATTATGACAAGTTTCATGGACTATTACTCACTGTTTTGGGGTCCGTGAGTGATTTCCATGATTGACCAATCCTGGGGTGCGTTTACGTGTCGGTCATCAACACCCGCAGTTTTGGCCGATTCTGGCTCGTTTCGTGGACTATTATTCACTGTTTTTGGGTCCCGGAGTGATTTCCACGATTGACGAACCCCGAGGTGCGTTGACATGTCCGTCATCAACACTCACAACTCTGGCAAATTCTGACCCGTTTCGTGGACTATTACTCACCGTTTTAGGGTCCCGGACTTCTTTGCACGATTGATGAACCCTGGAGCGCGTTTACGTGTCGGTCATAAATACTCGCAGTTTTCGCCGATTCTAGCCAGTTTCTTGGACTATTACTCACTGTTTTGGGGTCCCGAAGTGATTTCCACAATTGACGAATCCCGGGGTGCGTTTATGTGTTGGTCATAAACACTCGCAGTTATTGCGGATTCTGCCTCATTTCATGGACTATTATTCACTGTTTTTGGGTCCCGGAGTGATTTCCACAATTGACGAACCCCGAGGTGCGTTTACATGTCTGTCATCAACACTCACAAGTTTGGCCAATTCTGACCCGTTTCGTGGACTATTACTCACCGTTTTGGGGTCCCGAAGCGATTTCCATAGTTCTTGAACCCCAAGGTGCAATTACATGTTGGTCATCAACACCCGTAGTTTTGGCCGATTCTGGCCTGTTTCATGAACTATTACTCACTGTTTTGGGGACCCGGACTAATTCCCACGATTGACGAACCCCGGGGTGCGTTTATGTGTCGGTCATAAACACTTGCAGTTTTGGCTGATTCTGGCCCGTTTCATGGACAATTACTCACTGTTTCGTGGTCCCGGACTTATTTTCACGATTGATGTACCCCGGAGCGCATTTACGTGTCGGTCATAAATACTCGTAGTTTTGGCTGATTCTGGCTAGTTTCATGGACTATTACTCACTGTTTTGGGGTCGAGGAGTGATTTCCACGATTGATGAACCCCGGGGTGCGTTTACGTGTCGGTCATAAATACTCGCAGTTTTGGCCGATTCTGGCCAGTTTCTTGGACTATTACTCACTATTTTGGGGTCCCGAAGTGATTTCCACGATTGACGAACCCCGGCGTGCGTTTACGTGTCGGTCATCAACACCCGCAGTTTTGGCCGATTCTGCCTCGTTTCGTGGACTATTATTCACTGTTTTTGGGTCCCGGAGTGATTTCCACAATTGACGAACCCCGAGGTGCGTTTACATGTCCGTCGTCAACACTCACAACTTTGGCCAATTCTGACCCGTTTCATGGACTATTACTCACCGTTTTGGGGTCCCGAAGCGATTTCCATAGTTCTTGAACCCCAAGGTGCAATTACATGTCGGTCATCAACACCCGTAGTTTTGGCCGATTCTGGCCCGTTTCATGAACTATTACTCACTGTTTTGGGGACCCGGAGTAATTCCCACGATTGACGAACCCCGGGGTGCGTTTATGTGTCGGTCATAAACACATGCAGTTTTGGCCGATTCTGGCTAGTTTCATGGACTATTACTCACTGTTTTGGGGCCGCGGAGTGATTTCCACGATTGACGAACCCCGGGGTGCGTTTACGTGTCGGTCATCAACACTCGCAGTTTTGGCCGATTCTGGCCTGTTTCATGGACTATTACTGATTTTTTTGGTGTCCCGGACTGATTTCCACGATTGACGAACCCCGGGGTGCGTTTACGTGTCGATCATAAACACTCGCAGTTTTGGCCGATTATGACAAGTTTCATGGACTATTACTCACTGTTTTGGGGTCCGTGAGTGATTTCCATGATTGACCAATCCTGGGGTGCGTTTACGTGTCGGTCATCAACACCCGCAGTTTTGGCCGATTCTGGCTCGTTTCATGGACTATTATTCACTGTTTTTGGGTCCCGGAGTGATTTCCACGATTGACGAACCCCGAGGTGCGTTGACATGTCCGTCATCAACACTCACAACTCTGGCAAATTCTGACCCGTTTCGTGGACTATTACTCACCGTTTTAGGGTCCCGGACTTATTTGCACGATTGATGAACCCTGGAGCGCGTTTACGTGTCGGTCATAAATACTCGCAGTTTTGGCCGATTCTGGCCAGTTTCTTGGACTATTACTCACTGTTTTGGGGTCCCGAAGTGATTTCCACGATTGACGAATCCCGGGGTGCGTTTATGTGTTGGTCATAAACACTCGCAGTTATTGCGGATTCTGCCTCATTTCATGGACTATTATTCACTGTTTTTGGGTCCCGGAGTGATTTCCACAATTGACGAACCCCGAGGTGCGTTTACATGTCTGTCATCAACACTCACAAGTTTGGCCAATTCTGACCCGTTTCGTGGACTATTACTCACCGTTTTGGGGTCCCGAAGCGATTTCCATAGTTCTTGAACCCCAAGGTGCAATTACATGTCGGTCATCAACACCCGTAGTTTTGGCCGATTCTGGCCTGTTTCATGAACTATTACTCACTGTTTTGGGGACCCGGACTAATTCCCACGATTGACGAACCCCGGGGTGCGTTTATGTGTCGGTCATAAACACTTGCAGTTTTGGCTGATTCTGGCCCGTTTCATGGACAATTACTCACTGTTTCGGGGTCCCGGACTTATTTTCACGATTGATGTACCCCGGAGCGCATTTACGTGTCGGTCATAAATACTCGTAGTTTTGGCTGATTCTGGCTAGTTTCATGGACTATTACTCACTGTTTTGGGGTCGAGGAGTGATTTCCACGATTGATGAACCCCGGGGTGCGTTTACGTGTCGGTCATAAATACTCGCAGTTTTGGCCGATTCTGGCCAGTTTCTTGGACTATTACTCACTGTTTTGGGGTCCCGAAGTGATTTCCACGATTGACGAACCCCGGCGTGCGTTTACGTGTCGGTCATCAACACCCGCAGTTTTGGCCGATTCTGCCTCGTTTCGTGGACTATTATTCACTGTTTTTGGGTCCCGGAGTGATTTCCACAATTGACGAACCCCGAGGTGCGTTTACATGTCCGTCGTCAACACTCACAACTTTGGCCAATTCTGACCCGTTTCATGGACTATTACTCACCGTTTTGGGGTCCCGAAGCGATTTCCATAGTTCTTGAACCCCAAGGTGCAATTACATGTCGGTCATCAACACCCGTAGTTTTGGCCGATTCTGGCCTGTTTCATGAACTATTACTCACTGTTTTGGGGACCCGGAGTAATTCCCACGATTGACGAACCCCGGGGTGCGTTTATGTGTCGGTCATAAACACATGCAGTTTTGGCCGATTCTGGCTAGTTTCATGGACTATTACTCACTGTTTTGGGGCCGCGGAGTGATTTCCACGATTGACGAACCCCGGGGTGCGTTTACGTGTCGGTCATCAACACTCGCAGTTTTGGCCGATTCTGGCCTGTTTCATGGACTATTACTGATTTTTTTGGTGTCCCGGACTGATTTCCACGATTGACGAACCCCGGGGTGCGTTTACGTGTCGATCATAAACACTCGCAGTTTTGGCCGATTATGACAAGTTTCATGGACTATTACTCACTGTTTTGGGGTCCGTGAGTGATTTCCATGATTGACCAATCCTGGGGTGCGTTTACGTGTCGGTCATCAACACCCGCAGTTTTGGCCGATTCTGGCTCGTTTCGTGGACTATTATTCACTGTTTTTGGGTCCCGGAGTGATTTCCACGATTGACGAACCCCGAGGTGCGTTGACATGTCCCTCATCAACACTCACAACTCTGGCAAATTCTGACCCGTTTCATGGACTATTACTCACCGTTTTAGGGTCCCGGACTTATTTGCACGATTGATGAACCCTGGAGCGCGTTTACGTGTCGGTCATAAATACTCGCAGTTTTGGCCGATTCTGGCCAGTTTCTTGGACTATTACTCACTGTTTTGGGGTCCCGAAGTGATTTCCACGATTGACGAATCCCGGGGTGCGTTTATGTGTTGGTCATAAACACTCGCAGTTATTGCGGATTCTGCCTCATTTCATGGACTATTATTCACTGTTTTTGGGTCCCGGAGTGATTTCCACAATTGACGAACCCCGAGGTGCGTTTACATGTCTGTCGTCAACACTCACAAGTTTGGCCAATTCTGACCCGTTTCGTGGACTATTACTCACCGTTTTGGGGTCCCGAAGCGATTTCCATAGTTCTTGAACCCCAAAGTGCAATTACATGTCGGTCATCAACACCCGTAGTTTTGGCCGATTCTGGCCTGTTTCATGAACTATTACTCACTGTTTTGGGGACCCAGACTAATTCCCACGATTGACGAACCCCGGGGTGCGTTTATGTGTCGGTCATAAACACTTGCAGTTTTGGCCGATTCTGGCCCGTTTCGTGGACAATTACTCACTGTTTCGGGGTCCCGGACTTATTTTCACGATTGATGTACCCCGGAGCGCATTTACGTGTCGGTCATAAATACTCGTAGTTTTGGCTGATTCTGGCTAGTTTCATGGACTATTACTCACTGTTTTGGGGTCGAGGAGTGATTTCCATGATTGATGAACCCCGGGGTGCGTTTACGTGTCGGTCATAAATACTCGCAGTTTTGGCCGATTCTGGCCAGTTTCTTGGACTATTACTCACTGTTTTGGGGTCCCGAAGTGATTTCCACGATTGACGAACCCCGGCGTGCGTTTACGTGTCGGTCATCAACACCCGCAGTTTTGGCCGATTCTGCCTCGTTTCATGGACTATTATTCACTGTTTTTGGGTCCCGGAGTGATTTCCACAATTGACGAACCCCGAGGTGCGTTTACATGTCCGTCGTCAACACTCACAACTTTGGCCAATTCTGACCCGTTTCATGGACTATTACTCACCGTTTTGGGGTCCCGAAGCGATTTCCATAGTTCTTGAACCCCAAGGTGCAATTACATGTCGGTCATCAACACCCGTAGTTTTGGCCGATTCTGGCCTGTTTCATGAACTATTACTCACTGTTTTGGGGACCCGGAGTAATTCCCACGATTGACGAACCCCGGGGTGCGTTTATGTGTCGGTCATAAACACATGCAGTTTTGGCCGATTCTGGCTAGTTTCATGGACTATTACTCACTGTTTTGGGGCCGCGGAGTGATTTCCACGATTGACGAACCCCGGGGTGCGTTTACGTGTCGGTCATCAACACTCGCAGTTTTGGCCGATTCTGGCCTGTTTCATGGACTATTACTGATTTTTTTGGTGTCCCGGACTGATTTCCACGATTGACGAACCCCGGGGTGCGTTTACGTGTCGATCATAAACACTCGCAGTTTTGGCCGATTATGACAAGTTTCATGGACTATTACTCACTGTTTTGGGGTCCGTGAGTGATTTCCATGATTGACCAATCCTGGGGTGCGTTTACGTGTCGGTCATCAACACCCGCAGTTTTGGCCGATTCTGGCTCGTTTCGTGGACTATTATTCACTGTTTTTGGGTCCCGGAGTGATTTCCACGATTGACGAACCCCGAGGTGCGTTGACATGTCCGTCATCAACACTCACAACTCTGGCAAATTCTGACCCGTTTCGTGGACTATTACTCACCGTTTTAGGGTCCCGGACTTATTTGCACGATTGATGAACCCTGGAGCGCGTTTACGTGTCGGTCATAAATACTCGCAGTTTTGGCCGATTCTGGCCAGTTTCTTGGACTATTACTCACTGTTTTGGGGTCCCGAAGTGATTTCCACGATTGACGAATCCCGGGGTGCGTTTATGTGTTGGTCATAAACACTCGCAGTTATTGCGGATTCTGCCTCATTTCATGGACTATTATTCACTGTTTTTGGGTCCCGGAGTGATTTCCACAATTGACGAACCCCGAGGTGCGTTTACATGTCTGTCGTCAACACTCACAAGTTTGGCCAATTCTGACCCGTTTCGTGGACTATTACTCACCGTTTTGGGGTCCCGAAGCGATTTCCATAGTTCTTGAACCCCAAGGTGCAATTACATGTCGGTCATCAACACCCGTAGTTTTGGCCGATTCTGGCCTGTTTCATGAACTATTACTCACTGTTTTGGGGACCCAGACTAATTCCCACGATTGACGAACCCCGGGGTGCGTTTATGTGTCGGTCATAAACACTTGCAGTTTTGGCCGATTCTGGCCCGTTTCGTGGACAATTACTCACTGTTTCGGGGTCCCGGACTTATTTTCACGATTGATGTACCCCGGAGCGCATTTACGTGTCGGTCATAAATACTCGTAGTTTTGGCTGATTCTGGCTAGTTTCATGGACTATTACTCACTGTTTTGGGGTCGAGGAGTGATTTCCATGATTGATGAACCCCGGGGTGCGTTTACGTGTCGGTCATAAATACTCGCAGTTTTGGCCGATTCTGGCCAGTTTCTTGGACTATTACTCACTGTTTTGGGGTCCCGAAGTGATTTCCACGATTGACGAACCCCGGCGTGCGTTTACGTGTCGGTCATCAACACCCGCAGTTTTGGCCGATTCTGCCTCGTTTCATGGACTATTATTCACTGTTTTTGGGTCCCGGAGTGATTTCCACAATTGACGAACCCCGAGGTGCGTTTACATGTCCGTCGTCAACACTCACAACTTTGGCCAATTCTGACCCGTTTCATGGACTATTACTCACCGTTTTGGGGTCCCGAAGCGATTTCCATAGTTCTTGAACCCCAAGGTGCAATTACATGTCGGTCATCAACACCCGTAGTTTTGGCCGATTCTGGCCCGTTTCATGAACTATTACTCACTGTTTTGGGGACCCGGAGTAATTCCCATGATTGACGAACCCCGGGGTGCGTTTTTGTGTCGGTCATAAACACATGCAGTTTTGGCCGATTCTGGCTAGTTTGATGGACTATTACTCACTGTTTTGGGGCCGCGGAGTGATTTCCACGATTGACGAACCCCGGGGTGCGTTTACGTGTCGGTCATCAACACTCGCAGTTTTGGCCGATTCTGGCCTGTTTCATGGACTATTACTGATTTTTTTGGTGTCCCGGACTGATTTCCACGATTGACGAACCCCGGGGTGCGTTTACGTGTCGATCATAAACACTCGCAGTTTTGGCCGATTATGACAAGTTTCATGGACTATTACTCACTGTTTTGGGGTCCGTGAGTGATTTCCATGATTGACCAATCCTGGGGTGCGTTTACGTGTCGGTCATCAACACCCGCAGTTTTGGCCGATTCTGGCTCGTTTCGTGGACTATTATTCACTGTTTTTGGGTCCCGGAGTGATTTCCACGATTGACGAACCCCGAGGTGCGTTGACATGTCCGTCATCAACACTCACAACTCTGGCAAATTCTGACCCGTTTCGTGGACTATTACTCACCGTTTTAGGGTCCCGGACTTATTTGCACGATTGATGAACCCTGGAGCGCGTTTACGTGTCGGTCATAAATACTCGCAGTTTTGGCCGATTCTGGCCAGTTTCTTGGACTATTACTCACTAATTTGGGGTCCCGAAGTGATTTCCACGATTGACGAATCCCGGGGTGCGTTTATGTGTTGGTCATAAACACTCGCAGTTATTGCGGATTCTGCCTCATTTCATGGACTATTATTCACTGTTTTCGGGTCCCGGAGTGATTTCCACAATTGACGAACCCCGAGGTGCGTTTACATGTCTGTCGTCAACACTCACAAGTTTGGCCAATTCTGACCCGTTTCGTGGACTATTACTCACCGTTTTGGGGTCCCGAAGCGATTTCCATAGTTCTTGAACCCCAAGGTGCAATTACATGTCGGTCATCAACACCCGTAGTTTTGGCCGATTCTGGCCTGTTTCATGAACTATTACTCACTGTTTTGGGGACCCGGACTAATCCCCACGATTGACGAACCCCGGGGTGCGTTTATGTGTCGGTCATAAACACTTGCAGTTTTGGCCGATTCTGGCCCGTTTCATGGACAATTACTCACTGTTTCGGGGTCCCGGACTTATTTTCACGATTGATGTACCCCGGAGCGCATTTACGTGTCGGTCATAAATACTCGTAGTTTTGGCTGATTCTGGCTAGTTTCATGGACTATTACTCACTGTTTTGGGGTCGAGGAGTGATTTCCACGATTGATGAACCCCGGGGTGCGTTTACGTGTCGGTCATAAATACTCGCAGTTTTGGCCGATTCTGGCCAGTTTCTTGGACTATTACTCACTGTTTTGGGGTCCCGAAGTGATTTCCACGATTGACGAACCCCGGCGTGCGTTTACGTGTCGGTCATCAACACCCGCAATTTTGGCCGATTCTGCCTCGTTTCGTGGACTATTATTCACTGTTTTTGGGTCCCGGAGTGATTTCCACAATTGACGAACCCCGAGGTGCGTTTACATGTCCGTCGTCAACACTCACAACTTTGGCCAATTCTGACCCGTTTCATGGACTATTACTCACCGTTTTGGGGTCCCGAAGCGATTTCCATAGTTCTTGAACCCCAAGGTGCAATTACTTGTCGGTCATCAACACCCGTAGTTTTGGCCGATTCTGGCCCGTTTCATGAACTATTACTCACTGTTTTGGGGACCCGGAGTAATTCCCATGATTGACGAACCCCGGGGTGCGTTTTTGTGTCGGTCATAAACACATGCAGTTTTGGCCGATTCTGGCTAGTTTGATGGACTATTACTCACTGTTTTGGGGCCGCGGAGTGATTTCCACGATTGACGAACCCCGGGGTGCGTTTACGTGTCGGTCATCAACACTCGCAGTTTTGGCCGATTCTGGCCTGTTTCATGGACTATTACTGATTTTTTTGGTGTCCCGGACTGATTTCCACGATTGACGAACCCCGGGGTGCGTTTACGTGTTGATCATAAACACTCGCAGTTTTGGCCGATTATGACAAGTTTCATGGACTATTACTCACTGTTTTGGGGTCCGTGAGTGATTTCCATGATTGACCAATCCTGGGGTGCGTTTACGTGTCGGTCATCAACACCCACAGTTTTGGCCGATTCTGGCTCGTTTCGTGGACTATTATTCACTGTTTTTGGGTCCCGGTGTGATTTCCACGATTGACGAACCCCGAGGTGCGTTGACATGTCCGTCATCAACACTCACAACTCTGGCAAATTCTGACCCGTTTCGTGGACTATTACTCACCGTTTTAGGGTCCCGGACTTATTTGCACGATTGATGAACCCTGGAGCGCGTTTACGTGTCGGTCATAAATACTCGCAGTTTTGGCCGATTCTGGCCAGTTTCTTGGACTATTACTCACTGTTTTGGGGTCCCGAAGTGATTTCCACGATTGACGAACCCCGGGGTGCGTTTACGTGTTGGTCATAAACACTCGCAGTTATTGCGGATTCTGCCTCATTTCATGGACTATTATTCACTGTTTTTGGGTCCCGGAGTGATTTCCACAATTGACGAACCCCGAGGTGCGTTTACATGTCCGTCGTCAACACTCACAACTTTGGCCAATTCTGACCAGTTTCGTGGACTATTACTCACCGTTTTGGGGTCCCGAAGCGATTTCCATAGTTCTTGAACCCCAAGGTGCAATTACATGTCGGTCATCAACACCCGTAGTTTTGGCCGATTTTGGGCCGTTTCATGAACTATTACTCACTGTTTTGGGGACCCGGACTAATTCCCACGATTGACGAACCCCGGTGTGCGTTTATGTGTCGGTCATAAACACTTGCAGTTTTGGCCGATTCTGGCCCGTTTCGTGGACAATTACTCACTGTTTCGGGGTCCCGGACTTATTTCCACGATTGATGTACCCCGGAGCGCATTTACGTGTCGGTCATAAATACTCATAGTTTTGGCTGATTCTGGCTAGTTTCATGGACTATTACTCACTGTTTTGGGGTCGTGGAGTGATTTCCACGATTGATGAACCCCGGGGTGCGTTTACGTGTCGGTCATAAATACTCGCAGTTTTGGCCGATTCCGGCCAGTTTCTTGGACTATTACTCACTGTTTTGGGGTCCCGAAGTGATTTCCACGATTGACGAATCCCGGCGTGCGTTTACGTGTCGGTCATAAACACTCGCATTTATTGCGGATTCTGCCTCATTTCATGGACTATTATTCATTGTTTTTGGGTCCCGGAGTGATTTCCACAATTGACGAACCCCGAGGTGCGTTTACATGTCTATCGTCAACACTCACAAGTTTGGCCAATTTTGACCCGTTTCGTGGACTATTACTCACCGTTTTGGGGTCCCGAAGCGATTTCCATAGTTCTTGAACCCCAAGGTGCAATTACATGTCGGTCATCAACACCCGTAGTTTTGGCCGATTCTGGCCTGTTTCATGAACTATTACTCACTGTTTTGGGGACCCGGACTAATTCCCACGATTGACGAACCCCGGGGTGCGTTTATGTGTCGGTCATAAACACTTGCAGCTTTGGCCGATTCTGGCCCGTTTCGTGGACAATTACTCACTGTTTCGGGGTCCCGGACTTATTTTCACGATTGATGTACCCCGGAGCGCATTTACGTGCCGGTCATAAATACTCGTAGTTTTGGCTGATTCTGGCTAGTTTCATGGACTATTACTCACTGTTTTGGGGTCGCGGAGTGATTTCCACGATTGATGAACCCCGGGGTGCGTTTACGTGTCGGTCATAAATACTCGCAGTTTTGGCCGATTCTGGCCAGTTTCTTGGACTATTACTCACTGTTTTGGGGTCCGAAGTGATTTGCACGATTGACGAACCCCGGCGTGCGTTTACGTGTCGGTCATCAACACCCGCAGTTTTGGCCGAGTCTGCCTCGTTTCGTGGACTATTATTCACTGTTTTTGGGTCCCGGAGTGATTTCCACAATTGACGAACCCCGAGGTGCGTTTACATGTCCGTCGTCAACACTCACAACTTTGGCCAATTCTGACCCGTTTCATGGACTATTACTGACCGTTTTGGGGTCCCGAAGCGATTTCCATAGTTCTTGAACCCCAAGGTGCAATTACATGTCGGTCATCAACACCCGTAGTTTTGGCCGATTCTGGCCCGTTTCATGAACTATTACTCACTGTTTTGGGGACCCGGAGTAATTCCCACGATTGACGAACCCCGGGGTGCGTTTATGTGTCGGTCATAAACACATGCAGTTTTGGCCGATTCTGGCCCGTTTCGTGGACAATTACTCACTGTTTCGGGGTCCCGGACTTATTTCCACGATTGATGAACCCCGGAGCGCATTTACGTGTCGGTCATAAATACTCGTAGTTTTGGCCGATTCTGGCTAGTTTCATGGACTATTACTCGATGTTTTGGGGCCGCGGAGTGATTTCCACGATTGACGAACCCCGGGGTGCGTTTACGTGTCGGTCATCAACACTCGCAGTTTTGGCCGATTCTGGCCGGTTTCATGGACTATTACTGATTGTTTTGGTGTCCCGGACTGATTTCCACGATTGACGAACCCCGGGGTGCGTTTACGTGTCGATCATAAACACTCGCAGTTTTGGCCGATTATGACAAGTTTCATGGACTATTACTCACTGTTTTGGGGTCCGTGAGTGATTTCCGTGATTGACCAATCCTGGGGTGCGTTTACGTGTCGGTCATCAACTCCCGCAGTTTTGGCCGATTCTGGCTCGTTTCGTGGACTATTATTCACTGTTTTTGGGTCCCAGAGTGATTTCCACGATTGACGAACCCCGAGGTGCGTTTACATGTCCGTCATCAACACTCACAACTCTGGCAAATTCTGACCCGTTTCGTGGACTATTACTCACCGTTTTAGGGTCCCCGACTTATTTGCACGATTGATGAACCCTGGAGCGCGTTTACGTGTCGGTCATAAATACTCGCAGTTTTGGCCGACTCTGGCCTCATTTCATGGACTATTATTCACTGTTTTTGGGTCCCGGAGTGATTTCCACAATTGACGAACCCCGAGGTGCGTTTACATGTCCGTCGTCAACACTCACAACTTTGGCCAATTCTGACCCGTTTCGTGGACTATTACTCACCGTTTTGGGGTCCCGAAGCGATTTCCATAGTTCTTGAACCCCAAGGTGCAATTACATGTCGGTCATCAACACCCGTAGTTTTGGCCGATTCTGGGCCGTTTCATGAACTATTACTCACTGTTTTGGGGACCCGGACTAATTCCCACGATTGACGAACCCCGGGGTGCGTTTATGTGTCGGTCATAAACACTTGCAGTTTTGGCCGATTCTGGCCCGTTTCGTGGACAATTACTCACTGTTTCGGGGTCCCGGACTTATTTCCACGATTGATGAACCCTGGAGCGCATTTACGTGTCGGTCATAAATACTCATAGTTTTGGCCAATTCTGGCTAGTTTCATGGACTATTACTCACTGTTTTGGGGTCGTGGAGTGATTTCCACGATTGATGAACCCCGGGGTACGTTTACGTGTCGGTCATAAATACTCGCAGTTTTGGCCGATTCTGGACAGTTTCTTGGACTATTACTAACTGTTTTGGGGTCCCGAAGTGATTTCCACGATTGACGAATCCCGGGGTGCGTTTATGTGTTGGTCATAAACACTCGCAGTTATTGCGGATTCTGCCTCATTTCATGGACTATTATTCACTGTTTTTGGGTCCCGGAGTGATTTCCACAATGGACGAACCCCGAGGTGCGTTTACATGTCTGTCGTCAACACTCACAAGTTTGGCCAATTCTGACCCGTTTCGTGGACTATTACTCACCGTTTTGGGGTCCCGAAGCGATTTCCATAGTTCTTGAACCCCAAGGTGCAATTACATGTCGGTCATCAACACCCGTAGTTTTGGCCGATTCTGGCCTGTTTCATGAACTATTACTCACTGTTTTGGGGACCCGGACTAATTCCCACGATTGACGAACCCCGGGGTGCGTTTATGTGTCGGTCATAAACACTTGCAGTTTTGGCCGATTCTGGCCCGTTTCGTGGACAATTACTCACTGTTTCGGGGTCCCGGACTTATTTTCACGATTGATGTACCCCGGAGCGCATTTACGTGTCGGTCATAAATACTCGTAGTTTTGGCTGATTCTGGCTAGTTTCATGGACTATTACTCACTGTTTTGGGGTCGCGGAGTGATTTCCACGATTGATGAACCCCGGGGTGCGTTTACGTGTCGGTCATAAATACTCGCAGTTTTGGCCGATTCTGGCCAGTTTCTTGGACTATTACTCACTGTTTTGGGGTCCCGAAGTGATTTCCACGATTGACGAACCCCGGCGTGCGTTTACGTGTCGGTCATCAACACCCGCAGTTTTGGCCGATTCTGCCTCGTTTCGTGGACTATTATTCACTGTTTTTGGGTCCCGGAGTGATTTCCACAATTGACGAACCCCGAGGTGCGTTTACATGTCCGTCGTCAACACTCACAACTTTGGCCAATTCTGACCCGTTTCATGGACTATTACTCACCGTTTTGGGGTCCCGAAGCGATTTCCATAGTTCTTGAACCCCAAGGTGCAATTACATGTCGGTCATCAACACCCGTAGTTTTGGCCGATTCTGGCCTGTTTCATGAACTATTACTCACTGTTTTGGGGACCCGGACTAATTCCCACGATTGACGAACCCCGGGGTGCGTTTATGTGTCGGTCATAAACACTTGCAGTTTTGGCCGATTCTGGCCCGTTTCGTGGACAATTACTCACTGTTTCGGGGTCCCGGACTTATTTTCACGATTGATGTACCCCGGAGCGCATTTACGTGTCGGTCATAAATACTCGTAGTTTTGGCTGATTCTGGCTAGTTTCATGGACTATTACTCACTGTTTTGGGGTCGCGGAGTGATTTCCACGATTGATGAACCCCGGGGTGCGTTTACGTGTCGGTCATAAATACTCGCAGTTTTGGCCGATTCTGGCCAGTTTCTTGGACTATTACTCACTGTTTTGGGGTCCCGAAGTGATTTCCACGATTGACGAACCCCGGCGTGCGTTTACGTGTCGGTCATCAACACCCGCAGTTTTGGCCGATTCTGCCTCGTTTCGTGGACTATTATTCACTGTTTTTGGGTCCCGGAGTGATTTCCACAATTGACGAACCCCGAGGTGCGTTTACATGTCCGTCATCAACACTCACAACTTTGGCCAATTCTGACCCGTTTCATGGACTATTACTCACCGTTTTGGGGTCCCGAAGCGATTTCCATAGTTCTTGAACCCCAAGGTGCAATTACATGTCGGTCATCAACACCCGTAGTTTTGGCCGATTCTGGGCCGTTTCATGAACTATTACTCACTGTTTTGGGGACCCGGACTAATTCCCACGATTGACGAACCCCGGGGTGCGTTTATGTGTCGGTCGTAAACACTTGCAGTTTTGGCCGATTCTGGCCCGTTTCGTGGACAATTACTCACTGTTTCGGGGTCCCGAACTTATTTCCACGATTGATGAACCCTGGAGCGCATTTACGTGTCGGTCATAAATACTCATAGTTTTGGCCAATTCTGACCCGTTTCGTGGACTATTACTCACCGTTTTGGGGTCCCGGACTTATTTCCACGATTGATGAACCCCGGAGCGCGTTTACGTGTCGGTCATAAATACTCGCAGTTTTGGCCGATTCTGGCCAGTTTCTTGGACTGTTACTCACTGTTTTGGGGTCCCGAAGTGATTTCCACGATTGACGAACCCCGGGGTGCGTTTATGTGTTGGTCATAAACACCCGCAGTTATTGCGGATTCTGCCTCATTTCATGGACTATTATTCACTGTTTTTGGGTCCCGAAGTGATTTCCACAATTGACGAACCCCGAGGTGCGTTTACATGTCTGTCGTCAACACTCACAAGTTTGGCCAATTCTGACCCGTTTCGTGGACTATTACTCACCGTTTCGGGGTCCCGAAGCGATTTCCATAGTTCTTGAACCCCAAGGTGCAATTACATGTCGGTCATCAACACCCGTAGTTTTGGCCGATTCTGGCCTGTTTCATGAACTATTACTCACTGTTTTGGGGACCCGGACTAATTCCCACGATTGACGAACCCCGGGGTGCGTTTATGTGTCGGTCATAAACACTTGCAGTTTTGGCCGATTCTGGCCCGTTTCGTGGACAATTACTCACTGTTTCGGGGTCCCGGACTTATTTTCACGATTGATGTACCCCGGAGCGCATTTACGTGTCGGTCATAAATACTCGTAGTTTTGGCTGATTCTGGCTAGTTTCATGGACTATTACTCACTGTTTTGGGGTCGCGGAGTGATTTCCACGATTGATGAACCCCGGGGTGCGTTTACGTGTCGGTCATAAATACTCGCAGTTTTGGCCGATTCTGGCCAGTTTCTTGGACTATTACTCACTGTTTTGGGGTCCCGAAGTGATTTCCACGATTGACGAACCCCGGCGTGCGTTTACGTGTCGGTCATCAACACCCGCAGTTTTGGCCGATTCTGCCTCGTTTCGTGGACTATTATTCACTGTTTTTGGGTCCCGGAGTGATTTCCACAATTGACGAACCCCGAGGTGCGTTTACATGTCCGTCGTCAACACTCACAACTTTGGCCAATTCTGACCCGTTTCATGGACTATTACTCACCGTTTTGGGGTCCCGAAGCGATTTCCATAGTTCTTGAACCCCAAGGTGCAATTACATGTCGGTCATCAACACCCGTAGTTTTGGCCGATTCTGGCCTGTTTCATGAACTATTACTCACTGTTTTGGGGACCCGGACTAATTCCCACGATTGACGAACCCCGGGGTGCGTTTATGTGTCGGTCATAAACACTTGCAGTTTTGGCCGATTCTGGCCCGTTTCGTGGACAATTACTCACTGTTTCGGGGTCCCGGACTTATTTTCACGATTGATGTACCCCGGAGCGCATTTACGTGTCGGTCATAAATACTCGTAGTTTTGGCTGATTCTGGCTAGTTTCATGGACTATTACTCACTGTTTTGGGGTCGCGGAGTGATTTCCACGATTGATGAACCCCGGGGTGCGTTTACGTGTCGGTCATAAATACTCGCAGTTTTGGCCGATTCTGGCCAGTTTCTTGGACTATTACTCACTGTTTTGGGGTCCCGAAGTGATTTCCACGATTGACGAACCCCGGCGTGCGTTTACGTGTCGGTCATCAACACCTGCAGTTTTGGCCGATTCTGCCTCGTTTCATGGACTATTATTCACTGTTTTTGGGTCCCGGAGTGATTTCCACAATTGACGAACCCCGAGGTGCGTTTACATGTCCGTCGTCAACACTCACAACTTTGGCCAATTCTGACCCGTTTCATGGACTATTACTCACCGTTTTGGGGTCCCGAAGCGATTTCCATAGTTCTTGAACCCCAAGGTGCAATTACATGTCGGTCATCAACACCCGTAGTTTTGGCCGATTCTGGGCCGTTTCATGAACTATTACTCACTGTTTTGGGGACCCGGACTAATTCCCACGATTGACGAACCCCGGGTGCGTTTATGTGTCGGTCGTAAACACTTGCAGTTTTGGCCGATTCTGGCCCGTTTCGTGGACAATTACTCACTGTTTCGGGGTCCCGAACTTATTTCCACGATTGATGAACCCTGGAGCGCATTTACGTGTCGGTCATAAATACTCATAGTTTTGGCCAATTCTGACCCGTTTCGTGGACTATTACTCACCGTTTTGGGGTCCCGGAATTATTTCCACGATTGATGAACCCCGGAGCGCGTTTACGTGTCGGTCATAAATACTCGCAGTTTTGGCCGATTCTGGCCAGTTTCTTGGACTGTTACTCACTGTTTTGGGGTCCCGAAGTGATTTCCACGATTGACGAACCCCGGGGTGCGTTTATGTGTTGGTCATAAACACCCGCAGTTATTGCGGATTCTGCCTCATTTCATGGACTATTATTCACTGTTTTTGGTTCCCGAAGTGATTTCCACAATTGACGAACCCCGAGGTGCGTTTACATGTCTGTCGTCAACACTCACAAGTTTGGCCAATTCTGACCCGTTTCGTGGACTATTACTCACCGTTTCGGGGTCCCGAAGCGATTTCCATAGTTCTTGAACCCCAAGGTGCAATTACATGTCGGTCATCAACACCCGTAGTTTTGGCCGATTCTGGCCTGTTTCATGAACTATTACTCACTGTTTTGGGGACCCGGACTAATTCCCACGATTGACGAACCCCGGGGTGCGTTTATGTGTCGGTCATAAACACTTGCAGTTTTGGCCGATTCTGGCCCGTTTCATGGACAATTACTCACTGTTTCGGGGTCCCGGACTTATTTTCACGATTGATGTACCCCGGAGCGCATTTACGTGTCGGTCATAAATACTCGTAGTTTTGGCTGATTCTGGCTAGTTTCATGGACTATTACTCACTGTTTTGGGGTCGCGGAGTGATTTCCACGATTGATGAACCCCGGGGTGCGTTTACGTGTCGGTCATAAATACTCGCAGTTTTGGCCGATTCTGGCCAGTTTCTTGGACTATTACTCACTGTTTTGGGGTCCCGAAGTGATTTCCACGATTGACGAACCCCGGCGTGCGTTTACGTGTCGGTCATCAACACCCGCAGTTTTGGCCGATTCTGCCTCGTTTCGTGGACTATTATTCACTGTTTTTGGGTCCCGGAGTGATTTCCACAATTGACGAACCCCGAGGTGCGTTTACATGTCCGTCGTCAACACTCACAACTTTGGCCAATTCTGACCCGTTTCATGGACTATTACTCACCGTTTTGGGGTCCCGAAGCGATTTCCATAGTTCTTGAACCCCAAGGTGCAATTACATGTCGGTCATCAACACCCGTAGTTTTGGCCGATTCTGGGCCGTTTCATGAACTATTACTCACTGTTTTGGGGACCCAGACTAATTCCCACGATTGACGAACCCCGGGGTGCGTTTATGTGTCGGTCGTAAACACTTGCAGTTTTGGCCGATTCTGGCCCGTTTCGTGGACAATTACTCACTGTTTCGGGGTCCCGAACTTATTTCCACGATTGATGAACCCTGGAGCGCATTTACGTGTCGGTCATAAATACTCATAGTTTTGGCCAATTCTGACCCGTTTCGTGGACTATTACTCACCGTTTTGGGGTCCCGGACTTATTTCCACGATTGATGAACCCCGGAGCGCGTTTACGTGTCGGTCATAAATACTCGCAGTTTTGGCCGATTCTGGCCAGTTTCTTGGACTGTTACTCACTGTTTTGGGGTCCCGAAGTGATTTCCACGATTGACGAACCCCGGGGTGCGTTTATGTGTTGGTCATAAACACCCGCAGTTATTGCGGATTCTGCCTCATTTCATGGACTATTATTCACTGTTTTTGGGTCCCGAAGTGATTTCCACAATTGACGAACCCCGAGGTGCGTTTACATGTCTGTCGTCAACACTCACAAGTTTGGCCAATTCTGACCCGTTTCGTGGACTATTACTCACCGTTGCGGGGTCCCGAAGCGATTTCCATAGTTCTTGAACCCCAAGGTGCAATTACATGTCGGTCATCAACACCCGTAGTTTTGGCCGATTCTGGCCTGTTTCATGAACTATTACTCACTGTTTTGGGGACCCGGACTAATTCCCACGATTGACGAACCCCGGGGTGCGTTTATGTGTCGGTCATAAACACTTGCAGTTTTGGCCGATTCTGGCCCGTTTCATGGACAATTACTCACTGTTTCGGGGTCCCGGACTTATTTTCAAGATAGATGTACCCCGGAGCGCATTTACGTGTCGGTCATAAATACTCATAGTTTTGGCTGATTCTGGCTAGTTTCATGGACTATTACTCACTGTTTTGGGGTCGCGGAGTGATTTCCACGATTGATGAACCCCGGGGTGCGTTTACGTGTCGGTCATAAATACTCGCAGTTTTGGCCGATTCTGGCCACTTTCTTGGACTATTACTCACTGTTTTGGGGTCCCGAAGTGATTTCCACGATTGACGAACCCCGGCGTGCGTTTACGTGTCGGTCATCAACACCCGCAGTTTTGGCCGATTCTGCCTCGTTTCGTGGACTATTATTCACTGTTTTTGGGTCCCGGAGTGATTTCCACAATTGACGAACCCCGAGGTGCGTTTACATGTCTGTCGTCAACACTCACAAGTTTGGCCAATTCTGACCCGTTTCGTGGACTATTACTCACCGTTTCGGGGTCCCGAAGCGATCTCCATAGTTCTTGAACCCCAAGGTGCAATTACATGTCGGTCATCAACACCCGTAGTTTTGGCCGATTCTGGCCTGTTTCATGAACTATTACTCACTGTTTTGGGGACCCGGACTAATTCCCACGATTGACGAACCCCGGGGTGCGTTTATGTGTCGGTCATAAACACTTGCAGTTTTGGCCGATTCTGGCCCGTTTCATGGACAATTACTCACTGTTTCGGGGTCCCGGACTTATTTTCAAGATAGATGTACCCCGGAGCGCATTTACGTGTCGGTCATAAATACTCGTAGTTTTGACTGATTCTGGCTAGTTTCATGGACTATTACTCACTGTTTTGGGGTCGCGAAGTGATTTCCACGATTGATGAACCCCGGGGTGCGTTTACGTGTCGGTCATAAATACTCGCAGTTTTGGCCCATTCTGGCCACTTTCTTGGACTATTACTCACTGTTTTGGGGTCCCGAAGTGATTTCCACGATTGACGAACCCCGGGGTGCGTTTACGTGTCGGTCATCAACACCCGCAGTTTTGGCCGATTATGACTCGTTTCGTGGACTATTATTCACTGTTTTTGGATCCCGGAGTGATTTCCACAATTGACGAACCCCGAGGTGCGTTTACATGTCCGTCGTCAACACTCACAACTTTGGCCAATTCTGACCCGTTTCATGGACTATTACTCACCGTTTTGGGGTCCCGAAGCGATTTCCATAGTTCTTGAACCCCAAGGTGCAATTACATGTCGGTCATCAACACCCGTAGTTTTGGCCGATTCTGGCCCGTTTCATGAACTATTACTCACTGTTTTGGGGACCCGGACTAATTCCCACGATTGACGAACCCCGGGGTGCGTTTATGTGTCGGTCGTAAACACTTGCAGTTTTGGCCGATTCTGGCCCGTTTCGTGGACAATTACTCACTGTTTCGGGGTCCCGAACTTATTTCCACGATTGATGAACCCTGGAGCGCATTTACGTGTCGGTCATAAATACTCATAGTTTTGGCCAATTCTGACCCGTTTCGTGGACTATTACTCACCGTTTTGGGGTCCCGGACTTATTTCCACGATTGATGAACCCCGGAGCGCGTTTACGTGTCGGTCATAAATACTCGCAGTTTTGGCCGATTCTGGCCAGTTTCTTGGACTGTTACTCACTGTTTTGGGGTCCCGAAGTGATTTCCACGATTGACGAACCCCGGGGTGCGTTTATGTGTTGGTCATAAACACCCGCAGTTATTGCGGATTCTGCCTCATTTCATGGACTATTATTCACTGTTTTTGGGTCCCGAAGTGATTTCCACAATTGACGAACCCCGAGGTGCGTTTACATGTCTGTCGTCAACACTCACAAGTTTGGCCAATTCTGACCCGTTTCGTGGACTATTACTCACCGTTGCGGGGTCCCGAAGCGATTTCCATAGTTCTTGAACCCCAAGGTGCAATTACATGTCGGTCATCAACACCCGTAGTTTTGGCCGATTCTGGCCTGTTTCATGAACTATTACTCACTGTTTTGGGGACCCGGACTAATTCCCACGATTGACGAACCCCGGGGTGCGTTTATGTGTCGGTCATAAACACTTGCAGTTTTGGCCGATTCTGGCCCGTTTCATGGACAATTACTCACTGTTTCGGGGTCCCGGACTTATTTTCAAGATAGATGTACCCCGGAGCGCATTTACGTGTCGGTCATAAATACTCATAGTTTTGGCTGATTCTGGCTAGTTTCATGGACTATTACTCACTGTTTTGGGGTCGCGGAGTGATTTCCACGATTGATGAACCCCGTGGTGCGTTTACGTGTCGGTCATAAATACTCGCAGTTTTGGCCGATTCTGGCCACTTTCTTGGACTATTACTCACTGTTTTGGGGTCCCGAAGTGATTTCCACGATTGACGAACCCCGGCGTGCGTTTACGTGTCGGTCATCAACACCCGCAGCTTTGGCCGATTCTGCCTCGTTTCGTGGACTATTATTCACTGTTTTTGGGTCCCGGAGTGATTTCCACAATTGACGAACCCCGAGGTGCGTTTACATGTCTGTCGTCAACACTCACAAGTTTGGCCAATTCTGACCCGTTTCGTGGACTATTACTCACCGTTTCGGGGTCCCGAAGCGATCTCCATAGTTCTTGAACCCCAAGGTGCAATTACATGTCGGTCATCAACACCCGTAGTTTTGGCCGATTCTGGCCTGTTTCATGAACTACTACTCACTGTTTTGGGGACCCGGACTAATTCCCACGATTGACGAACCCCGGGGTGCGTTTATGTGTCGGTCATAAACACTTGCAGTTTTGGCCGATTCTGGCCCGTTTCGTGGACAATTACTCACTGTTTCGGGGTCCCGGACTTATTTTCAAGATAGATGTACCCCGGAGCGCATTTACGTGTCGGTCATAAATACTCGTAGTTTTGACTGATTCTGGCTAGTTTCATGGACTATTACTCACTGTTTTGGGGTCGCGGAGTGATTTCCACGATTGATGAACCCCGGGGTGCGTTTACGTGTCGGTCATAAATACTCGCAGTTTTGGCCCATTCTGGCCACTTTCTTGGACTATTACTCACTGTTTTGGGGTCCCGAAGTGATTTCCACGATTGACGAACCCCGGGGTGCGTTTACGTGTCGGTCATCAACACCCGCAGTTTTGGCCGATTATGACTCGTTTCGTGGACTATTATTCACTGTTTTTGGATCCCGGAGTGATTTCCACAATTGACGAACCCCGAGGTGCGTTTACATGTCCGTCGTCAACACTCACAACTTTGGCCAATTCTGACCCGTTTCATGGACTATTACTCACCGTTTTGGGGTCCCGAAGCGATTTCCATAGTTCTTGAACCCCAAGGTGCAATTACATGTCGGTCATCAACACCCGTAGTTTTGGCCGATTCTGGCCCGTTTCATGAACTATTACTCACTGTTTTGGGGACCCGGACTAATTCCCACGATTGACGAACCCCGGGGTGCGTTTATGTGTCGGTCGTAAACACTTGCAGTTTTGGCCGATTCTGGCCCGTTTCGTGGACAATTACTCACTGTTTCGGGGTCCCGAACTTATTTCCACGATTGATGAACCCTGGAGCGCATTTACGTGTCGGTCATAAATACTCATAGTTTTGGCCAATTCTGACCCGTTTCGTGGACTATTACTCACCGTTTTGGGGTCCCGGACTTATTTCCACGATTGATGAACCCCGGAGCGCGTTTACGTGTCGGTCATAAATACTCGCAGTTTTGGCCGATTCTAGCCAGTTTCTTGGACTGTTACTCACTGTTTTGGGGTCCCGAAGTGATTTCCACGATTGACGAACCCCGGGGTGCGTTTACGTGTCGGTCATAAACACTCGCAGTTTTGGCCGATTATGACAAGTTTCATGGACTATTACTCACTGTTTTGGGGTCCGTGAGTGATTTCCATGATTGACCAATCCTGGGGTGCGTTTACGTGTCGGTCATCAACACCCGCAGTTTTGGCCGATTCTGGCTCGTTTCGTGGACTATTATTCACTGTTTTTGGGTCCCGGAGTGATTTCCACGATTGACAAACCCCGAGGTGCGTTTACATGTCTGTCGTCAACACTCACAAGTTTGGCCAATTCTGACCCGTTTCGTGGACTATTACTCACCGTTTCGGGGTCCCGAAGCGATTTCCATAGTTCTTGAACCCCAAGGTGCAATTACATGTCGGTCATCAACACCCGTAGTTTTGGCCGATTCTGGCCTGTTTCATGAACTATTACTCACTGTTTTGGGGACCCGGACTAATTCCCACGATTGACGAACCCCGGGGTGCGTTTATGTGTCGGTCATAAACACTTGCAGTTTTGGCCAATTCTGGCCCGTTTCATGGACAATTACTCACTGTTTCGGGGTCCCGGACTTATTTTCACGATAGATGTACCCCGGAGCGCATTTACGTGTCGGTCATAAATACTCGTAGTTTTGGCTGATTCTGGCTAGTTTCATGGACTATTACTCACTGTTTTGGGGTCGCGGAGTGATTTCCACGATTGATGAACCCCGGGGTGCGTTTACGTGTCGGTCATAAATACTCGCAGTTTTGGCCGATTCTGGCCAGTTTCTTGGACTATTACTCACTGTTTTGGGGTCCCGAAGTGATTTCCACGATTGACGAACCCCGGCGTGCGTTTACGTGTCGGTCATCAACACCCGCAGTTTTGGCCGATTCTGCCTCGTTTCGTGGACTATTATTCACTGTTTTTGGGTCCCGGAGTGATTTCCACAATTGACGAACCCCGAGGTGCGTTTACATGTCTGTCGTCAACACTCACAAGTTTGGCCAATTCTGACCCGTTTCGTGGACTATTACTCACCGTTTCGGGGTCCCGAAGCGATCTCCATAGTTCTTGAACCCCAAGGTGCAATTACATGTCGGTCATCAACACCCGTAGTTTTGGCCGATTCTGGCCTGTTTCATGAACTATTACTCACTGTTTTGGGGACCCGGACTAATTCCCACGATTGACGAACCCCGGGGTGCGTTTATGTGTCGGTCATAAACACTTGCAGTTTTGGCCGATTCTGGCCCGTTTCGTGGACAATTACTCACTGTTTCGGGGTCCCGGACTTATTTTCAAGATAGATGTACCCCGGAGCGCATTTACGTGTCGGTCATAAATACTCGTAGTTTTGACTGATTCTGGCTAGTTTCATGGACTATTACTCACTGTTTTGGGGTCGCGGAGTGATTTCCACGATTGATGAACCCCGGGGTGCGTTTACGTGTCGGTCATAAATACTCGCAGTTTTGGCCCATTCTGGCCACTTTCTTGGACTATTACTCACTGTTTTGGGGTCCCGAAGTGATTTCCACGATTGACGAACCCCGGGGTGCGTTTACGTGTCGGTCATCAACACCCGCAGTTTTGGCCGATTATGACTCGTTTCGTGGACTATTATTCACTGTTTTTGGATCCCGGAGTGATTTCCACAATTGACGAACCCCGAGGTGCGTTTACATGTCCGTCGTCAACACTCACAACTTTGGCCAATTCTGACCCGTTTCATGGACTATTACTCACCGTTTTGGGGTCCCGAAGCGATTTCCATAGTTCTTGAACCCCAAGGTGCAATTACATGTCGGTCATCAACACCCGTAGTTTTGGCCGATTCTGGCCCGTTTCATGAACTATTACTCACTGTTTTGGAGACCCGGACTAATTCCCACGATTGACGAACCCCGGGGTGCGTTTATGTGTCGGTCGTAAACACTTGCAGTTTTGGCCGATTCTGGCCCGTTTCGTGGACAATTACTCACTGTTTCGGGGTCCCGAACTTATTTCCACGATTGATGAACCCTGGAGCGCATTTACGTGTCGGTCATAAATACTCATAGTTTTGGCCAATTCTGACCCGTTTCGTGGACTATTACTCACCGTTTTGGGGTCCCGGACTTATTTCCACGATTGATGAACCCCGGAGCGCGTTTACGTGTCGGTCATAAATACTCGCAGTTTTGGCCGATTCTGGCCAGTTTCTTGGACTGTTACTCACTGTTTTGGGGTCCCGAAGTGATTTCCACGATTGACGAACCCCGGGGTGCGTTTACGTGTCGGTCATAAACACTCGCAGTTTTGGCCGATTATGACAAGTTTCATGGACTATTACTCACTGTTTTGGGGTCCGTGAGTGATTTCCATGATTGACCAATCCTGGGGTGCGTTTACGTGTCGGTCATCAACACCCGCAGTTTTGGCCGATTCTGGCTCGTTTCGTGGACTATTATTCACTGTTTTTGGGTCCCGGAGTGATTTCCACGATTGACAAACCCCGAGGTGCGTTTACATGTCTGTCGTCAACACTCACAAGTTTGGCCAATTCTGACCCGTTTCGTGGACTATTACTCACCGTTTCGGGGTCCCGAAGCGATTTCCATAGTTCTTGAACCCCAAGGTGCAATTACATGTCGGTCATCAACACCCGTAGTTTTGGCCGATTCTGGCCTGTTTCATGAACTATTACTCACTGTTTTGGGGACCCGGACTAATTCCCACGATTGACGAACCCCGGGGTGCGTTTATGTGTCGGTCATAAACACTTGCAGTTTTGGCCAATTCTGGCCCGTTTCATGGACAATTACTCACTGTTTCGGGGTCCCGGACTTATTTTCACGATAGATGTACCCCGGAGCGCATTTACGTGTCGGTCATAAATACTCGTAGTTTTGGCTGATTCTGGCTAGTTTCATGGACTATTACTCACTGTTTTGGGGTCGCGGAGTGATTTCCACGATTGATGAACCCCGGGGTGCGTTTACGTGTCGGTCATAAATACTCGCAGTTTTGGCCGATTCTGGCCAGTTTCTTGGACTATTACTCACTGTTTTGGGGTCCCGAAGTGATTTCCACGATTGACGAACCCCGGCGTGCGTTTACGTGTCGGTCATCAACACCCGCAGTTTTGGCCGATTCTGCCTCGTTTCGTGGACTATTATTCACTGTTTTTGGGTCCCGGAGTGATTTCCACAATTGACGAACCCCGAGGTGCGTTTACATGTCTGTCGTCAACACTCACAAGTTTGGCCAATTCTGACCCGTTTCGTGGACTATTACTCACCGTTTCGGGGTCCCGAAGCGATCTCCATAGTTCTTGAACCCCAAGGTGCAATTACATGTCGGTCATCAACACCCGTAGTTTTGGCCGATTCTGGCCTGTTTCATGAACTATTACTCACTGTTTTGGGGACCCGGACTAATTCCCACGATTGACGAACCCCGGGGTGCGTTTATGTGTCGGTCATAAACACTTGCAGTTTTGGCCGATTCTGGCCCGTTTCGTGGACAATTACTCACTGTTTCGGGGTCCCGGACTTATTTTCAAGATAGATGTACCCCGGAGCGCATTTACGTGTCGGTCATAAATACTCGTAGTTTTGACTGATTCTGGCTAGTTTCATGGACTATTACTCACTGTTTTGGGGTCGCGGAGTGATTTCCACGATTGATGAACCCCGGGGTGCGTTTACGTGTCGGTCATAAATACTCGCAGTTTTGGCCCATTCTGGCCACTTTCTTGGACTATTACTCACTGTTTTGGGGTCCCGAAGTGATTTCCACGATTGACGAACCCCGGGGTGCGTTTACGTGTCGGTCATCAACACCCGCAGTTTTGGCCGATTATGACTCGTTTCGTGGACTATTATTCACTGTTTTTGGATCCCGGAGTGATTTCCACAATTGACGAACCCCGAGGTGCGTTTACATGTCCGTCGTCAACACTCACAACTTTGGCCAATTCTGACCCGTTTCATGGACTATTACTCACCGTTTTGGGGTCCCGAAGCGATTTCCATAGTTCTTGAACCCCAAGGTGCAATTACATGTCGGTCATCAACACCCGTAGTTTTGGCCGATTCTGGCCCGTTTCATGAACTATTACTCACTGTTTTGGGGACCCGGAGTAATTCCCACGATTGACGAACCCCGGGGTGCGTTTATGTGTCGGTCATAAACACATGCAGTTTTGGCCGATTCTGGCCCGTTTCGTGGACAATTACTCACTGTTTCGGGGTCCCGGACTTATTTCCACGATTGATGAACCCCGGAGCGCATTTACGTGTCGGTCATAAATACTCGTAGTTTTGGCCGATTCTGGCTAGTTTCATGGACTATTACTCACTGTTTTGGGGCCGCGGAGTGATTTCCACGATTGACGAACCCCGGGGTGCGTTTATGTGTCGGTCATCAACACTCGCAGTTTTGGCCGATTCTGGCCAGTTTCTTGGACTATTACTCACTGTTTTGGGGTCCCGAAGTGATTTCCACGATTGACGAACCCCGGGGTGCGTTTACGTGTCGGTCATAAACACTCGCAGTTTTGGCCGATTATGACAAGTTTCATGGACTATTACTCACTGTTTTGGGGTCCGTGAGTGATTTCCATGATTGACCAATCCTGGGGTGCGTTTACGTGTCGGTCATCAACACCCACAGTTTTGGCCGATTCTGGCTCGTTTCGTGGACTATTATTCACTGTTTTTGGGTCCCGGAGTGATTTCCACGATTGACGAACCCCGAGGTGCGTTTACATGTCTGTCGTCAACACTCACAAGTTTGGCCAATTCTGACCCGTTTCGTGGACTATTACTCACCGTTTCGGGGTCCCGAAGCGATTTCCATAGTTCTTGAACCCCAAGGTGCAATTACATGTCGGTCATCAACACCCGTAGTTTTGGCCGATTCTGGCCTGTTTCATGAACTATTACTCACTGTTTTGGGGACCCGGACTAATTCCCACGATTGACGAACCCTGGGGTGCGTTTATGTGTCGGTCATAAACACTTGCAGTTTTGGCCAATTCTGGCCCGTTTCATGGACAATTACTCACTGTTTCGGGGTCCCGGACTTATTTTCACGATAGATGTACCCCGGAGCGCATTTACGTGTCGGTCATAAATACTCGTAGTTTTGGCTGATTCTGGCTAGTTTCATGGACTATTACTCACTGTTTTGGGGTCGCGGAGTGATTTCCACGATTGATGAACCCCGGGGTGCGTTTACGTGTCGGTCATAAATACTCGCAGTTTTGGCCGATTCTGGCCAGTTTCTTGGACTATTACTCACTGTTTTGGGGTCCCGAAGTGATTTCCATGATTGACGAACCCCGGCGTGCGTTTACGTGTCGGTCATCAACACCCGCAGTTTTGGCCGATTCTGCCTCGTTTCGTGGACTATTATTCACTGTTTTTGGGTCCCGGAGTGATTTCCACAATTGACGAACCCCGAGGTGCGTTTACATGTCTGTCGTCAACACTCACAAGTTTGGCCAATTCTGACCCGTTTCGTGGACTATTACTCACCGTTTCGGGGTCCCGAAGCGATTTCCATAGTTCTTGAACCCCAAGGTGCAATTACATGTCGGTCATCAACACCCGTAGTTTTGGCCGATTCTGGCCTGTTTCATGAACTATTACTCACTGTTTTGGGGACCCGGACTAATTCCCACGATTGACGAACCCCGGGGTGCGTTTATGTGTCGGTCATAAACACTTGCAGTTTTGGCCGATTCTGGCCAGTTTCTTGGACTATTACTCACTGTTTTGGGGTCCCGAAGTGATTTCCATGATTGACGAACCCCGGCGTGCGTTTACGTGTCGGTCATCAACACCCGCAGTTTTGGCCGATTCTGCCTCGTTTCGTGGACTATTATTCACTGTTTTTGGGTCCCGGAGTGATTTCCACAATTGACGAACCCCGAGGTGCGTTTACATGTCTGTCGTCAACACTCACAAGTTTGGCCAATTCTGACCCGTTTCGTGGACTATTACTCACCGTTTCGGGGTCCCGAAGCGATTTCCATAGTTCTTGAACCCCAAGGTGCAATTACATGTCGGTCATCAACACCCGTAGTTTTGGCCGATTCTGGCCTGTTTCATGAACTATTACTCACTGTTTTGGGGACCCGGACTAATTCCCACGATTGACGAACCCCGGGGTGCGTTTATGTGTCGGTCATAAACACTTGCAGTTTTGGCCGATTCTGGCCCGTTTCATGGACAATTACTCACTGTTTCGGGGTCCCGGACTTATTTTCAAGATAGATGTACCCCGGAGCGCATTTATGTGTCGGTCATAAATACTCGTAGTTTTGGCTGATTCTGGCTAGTTTCATGGACTATTACTCACTGTTTTGGGGTCGCGGAGTGATTTCCACGATTGATGAACCCCGGGGTGCGTTTACGTGTCGGTCATAAATACTCGCAGTTTTGGCCGATTCTGGCCACTTTCTTGGACTATTACTCACTGTTTTGGGGTCCCGAAGTGATTTCCACGATTGACGAACCCCGGCGTGCGTTTACGTGTTGGTCATCAACACCCGCAGTTTTGGCCGATTCTGCCTCATTTCGTGGACTATTATTCACTGTTTTTGGATCCCGGAGTGATTTCCACAATTGACGAACCCCGAGGTGCGTTTACATGTCCGTCGTCAACACTCACAACTTTGGCCAATTCTGACCCGTTTCATGGACTATTACTCACCGTTTTGGGGTCCCGAAGCGATTTCCATAGTTCTTGAACCCCAAGGTGCAATTACATGTCGGTCATCAACACCCGTAGTTTTGGCCGATTCTGGCCCGTTTCATGAACTATTACTCACTGTTTTGGGGACCCGGAGTAATTCCCACGATTGACGAACCCCGGGGTGCGTTTATGTGTCGGTCATAAACACTTGCAGTTTTGGCCGATTCTGGCCCGTTTCATGGACAATTACTCACTGTTTCGGGGTCCCGGACTTATTTCCACGATTGATGAACCCCGGAGCGCATTTACGTGTCGGTCATAAATACTCGTAGTTTGGGCCGATTCTGGCTAGTTTCATGGACTATTACTCACTGTTTTGGGGCCGCGGAGTGATTTCCACGATTGACGAACCCCGGGGTGCGTTTATGTGTCGGTCATCAACACTCGCAGTTTTGGCCGATTCTGGCCAGTTTCTTGGACTATTACTCACTGTTTTGGGGTCCCGAAGTGATTTCCACGATTGACGAACCCCGGGGTGCGTTTACGTGTCGGTCATAAACACTCGCAGTTTTGGCCGATTATGACAAGTTTCATGGACTATTACTCACTGTTTTGGGGTCCGTGAGTGATTTCCATGATTGACCAATCCTGGGGTGCGTTTACGTGTCGGTCATCAACACCCGCAGTTTTGGCCGATTCTGGCTCGTTTCGTGGACTATTATTCACTGTTTTTGGGTCCCGGAGTGATTTCCACGATTGACGAACCCCGAGGTGCGTTTACATGTCTGTCGTCAACACTCACAAGTTTGGCCAATTCTGACCCGTTTCGTGGACTATTACTCACCGTTTCGGGGTCCCGAAGCGATTTCCATAGTTCTTGAACCCCAAGGTGCAATTACATGTCGGTCATCAACACCCGTAGTTTTGGCCGATTCTGGACTGTTTCATGAACTATTACTCACTGTTTTGGGGACCCGGACTAATTCCCACGATTGACGAACCCCGGGGTGCGTTTATGTGTCGGTCATAAACACTTGCAGTTTTGGCCGATTCTGGCCCGTTTCGTGGACAATTACTCACTGTTTCGGGGTCCCGGACTTATTTTCACGATAGATGTACCCCGGAGCGCATTTACGTGTCGGTCATAAATACTCGTAGTTTTGGCTGATTCTGGCTAGTTTCATGGACTATTACTCACTGTTTTGGGGTCGCGGAGTGATTTCCACGATTGATGAACCCCGGGGTGCGTTTACGTGTCGGTCATAAATACTCGCAGTTTTGGCCGATTCTGGCCAGTTTCTTGGACTATTACTCACTGTTTTGGGGTCCCGAAGTGATTTCCACGATTGACGAACCCCGGCGTGCGTTTACGTGTCGGTCATCAACACCCGCAGTTTTGGCCGATTCTGCCTCGTTTCGTGGACTATTATTCACTGTTTTTGGGTCCCGGAGTGATTTCCACAATTGACGAACCCCGAGGTGCGTTTACATGTCTGTCGTCAACACTCACAAGTTTGGCCAATTCTGACCCGTTTCGTGGACTATTACTCACCGTTTCGGGGTCCCGAAGCGATTTCCATAGTTCTTGAACCCCAAGGTGCAATTACATGTCGTTCATCAACACCCGTAGTTTTGGCCGATTCTGGCCTGTTTCATGAACTATTACTCACTGTTTTGGGGACCCGGACTAATTCCCACGATTGACGAACCCCGGGGTGCGTTTATGTGCCGGTCATAAACACTTGCAGTTTTGGCCGATTCTGGCCCGTTTCGTGGACAATTACTCACTGTTTCGGGGTCCCGGACTTATTTTCACGATAGATGTACCCCGGAGCGCATTTACGTGTCGGTCATAAATACTCGTAGTTTTGGCTGATTCTGGCTAGTTTCATGGACTATTACTCACTGTTTTGGGGTCGCGGAGTGATTTCCACGATTGATGAACCCCGGGGTGCGTTTACTTGTCGGTCATAAATACTCGCAGTTTTGGCCGATTCTGGCCAGTTTCTTGGACTATTACTCACTGTTTTGGGGTCCCGAAGTGATTTCCACGATTGACGAACCCCGGCGTGCGTTTACGTGTCGGTCATCAACACCCGCAGTTTTGGCCGATTCTGCCTTGTTTCGTGGACTATTATTCACTGTTTTTGGGTCCCGGAGTGATTTCCACAATTGACGAACCCCGAGGTGCGTTTACATGTCCGTCGTCAACACTCACAACTTTGGCCAATTCTGACCCGTTTCATGGACTATTACTCACCGTTTTGGGGTCCCGAAGCGATTTCCATAGTTCTTGAACCCCAAGGTGCAATTACATGTCGGTCATCAACACCCGTAGTTTTGGCCGATTCTGGTCCGTTTCATGAACTATTACTCACTGTTTTGGGGACCCGGAGTAATTCCCACGATTGACGAACCCCGGGGTGCGTTTATGTGTCGGTCATAAACACTTGCAGTTTTGGCCGATTCTGGCCCGTTTCATGGACAATTACTCACTGTTTCGGGGTCCCGGACTTATTTCCACGATTGATGAACCCCGGAGCGCATTTACGTGTCGGTCATAAATACTCGTAGTTTTGGCCGATTCTGGCCAGTTTCTTGGACTATTACTCACTGTTTTGGGGTCCCGAAGTGATTTCCACGATTGACGAACCCCGGGGTGCGTTTACGTGTCGGTCATAAACACTCGCAGTTTTGGCCGATTATGACAAGTTTCATGGACTATTACTCACTGTTTTGGGGTCCGTGAGTGATTTCCATGATTGACCAATCCTGGGGTGCGTTTACGTGTCGGTCATCAACACCCGCAGTTTTGGCCGATTCTGGCTCGTTTCATGGACTATTATTCACTGCTTTTGGGTCCCGGAGTGATTTCCACGATTGACGAACCCCGAGGTGCGTTTACATGTCCGTCATCAACACTCACAACTCTGGCAAATACTGACCCGTTTCGTGGACTATTACTCACCGTTTTAGGGTCCCGGACTTATTTGCACCATTGATGAACCCTGGAGCGCGTTTACGTGTCGGTCATAAATACTCGCAGTTTTGGCCGATTCTGGCCAGTTTCTTGGACTATTACTCACTGTTTTGGGGTCGCGAAGTGATTTCCACGATTGACGAACCCCGGGGTGCGTTTACGTGTTGGTCATAAACACTCGCAGTTATTGCGGATTCTGCCTCATTTCATGGACTATTATTCACTGTTTTTGGGTCCCGGAGTGATTTCCACAATTGACGAACCCCGAGGTGCGTTTACATGTCCGTCGTCAACACTCACAACTTTGGCCAATTCTGACCCGTTTCGTGGACTATTACTCACCGTTTTGGGGTCCCGAAGCGATTTCCATAGTTCTTGAACCCCAATGTGCAATTAGATGTCGGTCATCAACACCCGTAGTTTTGGCCGATTCTGGGCCGTTTCATGAACTATTACTCACTGTTTTGGGGACCCGGACTAATTCCCACGATTGACGAACCCCGGGGTGCGTTTATGTGTCGGTCATAAACACTTGCAGTTTTGGCCGATTCTGGCCCGTTACGTGGACAATTACTCACTGTTTCGGGGTCCCGGACTTATTTCCACGATTGATTTACCCTGGAGCGCATTTACGTGTCGGTCATAAATACTCATAGTTTTGGCCGATTCTGGCCAGTTTCTTGGACTGTTACTCACTGTTTTGGGGTCGCGGAGTGATTTCCACGATTGATGAACCCCGGGGTGCGTTTACGTGTCGGTCATAAATACTCGCAGTTTTGGCCGATTCTGGCCAGTTTCTTGGACTATTACTCACTGTTTTGGGGTCCCGAAGTGATTTCCACGATTGACGAACCCCGGCGTGCGTTTACGTGTCGGTCATCAACACCCGCAGTTTTGGCCGATTCTGCCTCGTTTCGTGGACTATTATTCACTGTTTTTGGGTCCCGGAGTGATTTCCACAATTGACGAACCCCAAGGTGCGTTTACATGTCCGTCGTCAACACTCACAACGTTGGCCAATTCTGACCCGTTTCATGGACTATTACTCACCGTTTTGGGGTCCCGAAGCGATTTCCATAGTTCTTGAACCCGAAGGTGCAATTACATGTCGGTCATCAACACCCGTAGTTTTGGCCGATTATGGCCCGTTTCATGAACTATTACTCACTGTTTTGGGGACCCGGAGTAATTCCCACGATTGACGAACCCCGGGGTGCGTTTATGTGTCGGTCATAAACACATGCAGTTTTGGCCGATTCTGGCCCGTTTCGTGGACAATTACTCACTGTTTCGGGGTCCCGGACTTATTTCCACGATTATTGAACCCCGGAGCGCATTTACGTGTCGGTCATAAATACTCGTAGTTTTGGCCGATTCTGGCTAGTTTCATGGACTATTACTCACTGTTTTGGGGCCGCGGAGTGATTCCCACGATTGACGAACCCCGGGGTGCGTTTATGTGTCGGTCATAAACACATGCAGTTTTGGCCGATTCTGGCCAGTTTCTTGGACTATTACTCACTGTTTTGGGGTCGCGAAGTGATTTCCACGATTGACGAACCCCGGGGTGCGTTTACGTGTTGGTCATAAACACTCGCAGTTATTGCGGATTCTGCCTCATTTCATGGACTATTATTCACTGTTTTTGGGTCCCGGAGTGATTTCCACAATTGACGAACCCCGAGGTGCGTTTACATGTCCGTCGTCAACACTCACAACTTTGGCCAATTCTGACCCGTTTCGTGGACTATTACTCACCGTTTTGGGGTCCCGAAGCGATTTCCATAGTTCTTGAACCCCAATGTGCAATTAGATGTCGGTCATCAACACCCGTAGTTTTGGCCGATTCTGGGCCGTTTCATGAACTATTACTCACTGTTTTGGGGACCCGGACTAATTCCCACGATTGACGAACCCCGGGGTGCGTTTATGTGTCGGTCATAAACACTTGCAGTTTTGGCCGATTCTGGCCCGTTACGTGGACAATTACTCACTGTTTCGGGGTCCCGGACTTATTTCCACGATTGATTTACCCTGGAGCGCATTTACGTGTCGGTCATAAATACTCATAGTTTTGGCCGATTCTGGCCAGTTTCTTGGACTGTTACTCACTGTTTTGGGGTCGCGGAGTGATTTCCACGATTGATGAACCCCGGGGTGCGTTTACGTGTCGGTCATAAATACTCGCAGTTTTGGCCGATTCTGGCCAGTTTCTTGGACTATTACTCACTGTTTTGGGGTCCCGAAGTGATTTCCACGATTGACGAACCCCGGCGTGCGTTTACGTGTCGGTCATCAACACCCGCAGTTTTGGCCGATTCTGCCTCGTTTCGTGGACTATTATTCACTGTTTTTGGGTCCCGGAGTGATTTCCACAATTGACGAACCCCAAGGTGCGTTTACATGTCCGTCGTCAACACTCACAACGTTGGCCAATTCTGACCCGTTTCATGGACTATTACTCACCGTTTTGGGGTCCCGAAGCGATTTCCATAGTTCTTGAACCCGAAGGTGCAATTACATGTCGGTCATCAACACCCGTAGTTTTGGCCGATTATGGCCCGTTTCATGAACTATTACTCACTGTTTTGGGGACCCGGAGTAATTCCCACGATTGACGAACCCCGGGGTGCGTTTATGTGTCGGTCATAAACACATGCAGTTTTGGCCGATTCTGGCCCGTTTCGTGGACAATTACTCACTGTTTCGGGGTCCCGGACTTATTTCCACGATTATTGAACCCCGGAGCGCATTTACGTGTCGGTCATAAATACTCGTAGTTTTGGCCGATTCTGGCTAGTTTCATGGACTATTACTCACTGTTTTGGGGCCGCGGAGTGATTCCCACGATTGACGAACCCCGGGGTGCGTTTATGTGTCGGTCATAAACACATGCAGTTTTGGCCGATTCTGGCCCGTTTCGTGGACAATTACTCACTGTTTCGGGGTCCCGGACTTATTTCCACGATTGATGAACCCCGGAGCGCATTTACGTGTCGGTCATAAATACTCGTAGTTTTGGCCGATTCTGGCTAGTTTCATGGACTATTACTCACTGTTTTGGGGTCCCGAAGTGATTTCCACGATTGACGAACCCCGGGGTGCGTTTACGTGTCGGTCATAAACACTCGCAGTTTTGGCCGATTATGACAAGTTTCATGGACTATTACTCACTGTTTTGGGGTCCGTGAGTGATTTCCATGATTGACCAATCCTGGGGTGCGTTTACGTGTCGGTCATCAACACCCGCAGTTTTGGCCGATTCTGGCTCGTTTCGTGGACTATTATTCACTGTTTTTGGGTCCCGGAGTGATTTCCACGATTGACGAACCCCGAGGTGCGTTTACATGTCCGTCATCAACACTCACAACTCTGGCAAATTCTGACCCGTTTCATGGACTATTACTCACCGTTTTAGGGTCCCGGACTTATTTGCACGATTGATGAACCCTGGAGCGCGTTTACGTGTGGGTCATAAATACTCGCAGTTTTGGCCGATTCTGGCCAGTTTCTTGGACTATTACTCACTGTTTTGGGGTCGCGAAGTGATTTCCACGATTGACGAACCCCGGGGTGCGTTTACGTGTTGGTCATAAACACTCGCAGTTATTGCGGATTCTGCCTCATTTCATGGACTATTATTCACTGTTTTTGGGTCCCGGAGTGATTTCCACAATTGACGAACCCCGAGGTGCGTTTACATGTCCGTCGTCAACACTCACAACTTTGGCCAATTCTGACCCGTTTCGTGGACTATTACTCACCGTTTTGGGGTCCCGAAGCGATTTCCATAGTTCTTGAACCCCAATGTGCAATTAGATGTCGGTCATCAACACCCGTAGTTTTGGCCGATTCTGGGCCATTTCATGAACTATTACTCACTGTTTTGGGGACCCGGACTAATTCCCACGATTGACGAACCCCGGGGTGCGTTTATGTGTCGGTCATAAACACTTGCAGTTTTGGCCGATTCTGGCCCGTTTCGTGGACAATTACTCACTGTTTCGGGGTCCCGGACTTATTTCCACGATTGATTTACCCTGGAGCGCATTTACGTGTCGGTCATAAATACTCATAGTTTTGGCCGATTCTGGCCAGTTTCTTGGACTGTTACTCACTGTTTTGGGGTCGCGGAGTGATTTCCACGATTGATGAACCCCGGGGTGCGTTTACGTGTCGGTCATAAATACTCGCAGTTTTGGCCGATTCTGGCCAGTTTCTTGGACTATTACTCACTGTTTTGGGGTCCCGAAGTGATTTCCACGATTGACGAACCCCGGCGTGCGTTTACGTGTCGGTCATCAACACCCGCAGTTTTGGCCGATTCTGCCTCGTTTCATGGACTATTATTCACTGTTTTTGGGTCCCGGAGTGATTTCCACAATTGACGAACCCCGAGGTGCGTTTACATGTCCGTCGTCAACACTCACAACGTTGGCCAATTCTGACCCGTTTCATGGACTATTACTCACCGTTTTGGGGTCCCGAAGCGATTTCCATAGTTCTTGAACCCGAAGGTGCAATTACATGTCGGTCATCAACAACCGTAGTTTTGGCCGATTCTGGCCCGTTTCATGAACTATTACTCACTGTTTTGGGGACCCGGAGTAATTCCCACGATTGACGAACCCCGGGGTGCGTTTATGTGTCGGTCATAAACACATGTAGTTTTGGCCGATTCTGGCCCGTTTCGTGGACAATTACTCACTGTTTCGGGGTCCCGGACTTATTTCCACGATTGATGAACCCCGGAGCGCATTTACGTGTCGGTCATAAATACTCGTAGTTTTGGCCGATTCTGGCTAGTTTCATGGACTATTACTCACTGTTTTGGGGCCGCGGAGTGATTCCCACGATTGACGAACCCCGGGGTGCGTTTATGTGTCGGTCATAAACACATGCAGTTTTGGCCGATTCTGGCCCGTTTCGTGGACAATTACTCACTGTTTCGGGGTCCCGGACTTATTTCCACGATTGATGAACCCCAGAGCGCATTTACGTGTCGGTCATAAATACTCGTAGTTTTGGCTGATTCTGGCTAGTTTCATGGACTATTACTCACTGTTTTGGGGTCCCGAAGTGATTTCCACGATTGACGAACCCCGGGGTGCGTTTATGTGTCGGTCATAAACACTTGCAGTTTTGGCCGATTCTGGCCCGTTTCATGGACAATTACTCACTGTTTCGGGGTCCCGGACATATTTCCACGATTGATGAACCCCGGAGCGCATTTACGTGTCGGTCATAAATACTCGTAGTTTTGGCCGATTCTGGCCAGTTTCTTGGACTATTACTCACTGTTTTGGGGTCCCGAAGTGATTTCCACGATTGACGAACCCCGGGGTGCGTTTACGTGTCGGTCATAAACACTCGCAGTTTTGGCCGATTATGACAAGTTTCATGGACTATTACTCACTGTTTTGGGGTCCGTGAGTGATTTCCATGATTGACCAATCCTGGGGTGCGTTTACGTGTCGGTCATCAACACCCGCAGTTTTGGCCGATTGTGGCTCGTTTCGTGGACTATTATTCACTGTTTTTGGGTCCCGGAGTGATTTCCACGATTGACGAACCCCGAGGTGCGTTTACATGGCCGTCATCAACACTCACAACTCTGGCAAATATTGACCCGTTTCATGGACTATTACTCACCGTTTTAGGGTCCCGGACTTATTTGCACGATTGATGAACCCTGGAGCGCGTTTACGTGTCGGTCATAAATACTCGCAGTTTTGGCCGATTCTGGCCAGTTTCTTGGACTATTACTCACTGTTTTGGGGTCGCGAAGTGATTTCCACGATTGACGAACCCCGGGGTGCGTTTACGTGTCGGTCATAAACACTCGCAGTTATTGCGGATTCTGCCTCATTTCATGGACTATTATTCACTGTTTTTGGGTCCCGGAGTGATTTCCACAATTGACGAACCCCGAGGTGCGTTTACATGTCCGTCGTCAACACTCACAACTTTGGCCAATTCTGACCCGTTTCGTGGACTATTACTCTCCGTTTTGGGGTCCCGAAGCGATTTCCATAGTTCTTGAACCCCAATGTGCAATTAGATGTCGGTCATCAACACCCGTAGTTTTGGCCGATTCTGGGCCGTTTCATGAACTATTACTCACTGTTTTGGGGACCCGGACTAATTCCCACGATTGACGAACCCCGGGGTGCGTTTATGTGTCGGTCATAAACACTTGCAGTTTTGGCCGATTCTGGCCCGTTTCGTGGACAATTACTCACTGTTTCGGGGTCCCGGACTTATTTCCACGATTGATTTACCCTGGAGCGCATTTACGTGTTGGTCATAAATACTCATAGTTTTGGCCGATTCTGGCCAGTTTCTTGGACTGTTACTCACTGTTTTGGGGTCGCGGAGTGATTTCCACGATTGATGAACCCCGGGGTGCGTTTACGTGTCGGTCATAAATACTCGCAGTTTTGGCCGATTCTGGCCAGTTTCTTGGACTATTACTCACTGTTTTGGGGTCCCGAAGTGATTTCCACGATTGACGAACCCCGGCGTGCGTTTACGTGTCGGTCATCAACACCCGCAGTTTTGGCCGATTTTGCCTCGTTTCGTGGACTATTATTCACTGTTTTTGGGTCCCGGAGTGATTTCCACAATTGACGAACCCCGAGGTGCGTTTACATGTCCGTCGTCAACACTCACAACGTTGGCCAATTCTGACCCGTTTCATGGACTATTACTCACCGTTTTGGGGTCCGGAAGCGATTTCCATAGTTCTTGAACCCGAAGGTGCAATTACATGTCGGTCATCAACACCCGTAGTTTTGGCCGATTCTGGCCCGTTTCATGAACTATTACTCACTGTTTTGGGGACCTGGAGTAATTCCCACGATTGACGAACCCCGGGGTGCGTTTATGTGTCGGTCATAAACACATGCAGTTTTGGCCGATTCTGGCCCGTTTCATGGACAATTACTCACTGTTTCGGGGTCCCGGACTTATTTCCACGATTGATGAACCCCGGAGCGCATTTACGTGTCGGTCATAAATACTCGTAGTTTTGGCCGATTCTGGCTAGTTTCATGGACTATTACTCACTGTTTTTGGGGCCGCGGAGTGATTCCCACGATTGACGAACCCCGGGGTGCGTTTATGTGTCGGTCATAAACACATGCAGTTTTGGCCGATTCTGGCCCGTTTCGTGGACAATTACTCACTCTTTCGGGGTCCCGGACTTATTTCCACGATTGATGAACCCCGGAGCGCATTTACGTGTCGGTCATAAATACTCGTAGTTTTGGCCGATTCTGGCTAGTTTCATGGACTATTACTCACTGTTTTGGGGTCCCGAAGTGATTTCCACGATTGACGAACCCCGGGGTGCGTTTACGTGTCGGTCATAAACACTCGCAGTTTTGGCCGATTATGACAAGTTTCATGGACTATTACTCACTGTTTTGGGGTCCGTGAGTGATTTCCATGATTGACCAATCCTGGGGTACGTTTACGTGTCGGTCATCAACACCCGCAGTTTTGGCCGATTCTGGCTCGTTTCGTGGACTATTATTCACCGTTTTTGGGTCCCGGAGTAATTTCCACGATTGACGAACCCCGAGGTGCGTTTACATGTCCGTCATCAACACTCACAACTCTGGCAAATTCTGACCCGTTTCGTGGACTATTACTCACCGTTTTAGGGTCCCGGACTTATTTGCACGATTGATGAACCCTGGAGCGCGTTTACGTGTGGGTCATAAATACTCGCAGTTTTGGCCGATTCTGGCCAGTTTCTTGGACTACTACTCACTGTTTTGGGGTCGCGAAGTGATTTCCACGATTGACGAACCCCGGGGTGCGTTTACGTGTTGGTCATAAACACTCGCAGTTATTGCGGATTCTGCCTCATTTCATGGACTATTATTCACTGTTTTTGGGTCCCGGAGTGATTTCCACAATTGACGAACCCCGAGGTGCGTTTACATGTCCGTCGTCAACACTCACAACTTTGGCCAATTCTGACCCGTTTCGTGGACTATTACTCACCGTTTTGGGGTCCCGAAGCGATTTCCATAGTTCTTGAACCCCAATGTGCAATTAGATGTCGGTCATCAACACCCGTAGTTTTGGCCGATTCTGGGCCGTTTCATGAACTATTACTCACTGTTTTGGGGACCCGGACTAATTCCCACGATTGACGAACCCCGGGGTGCGTTTATGTGTCGGTCATAAACACTTGCAGTTTTGGCCGATTCTGGCCCGTTTCGTGGACAATTACTCACTGTTTCGGGGTCCTGGACTTATTTCCACGATTGATTTACCCTGGAGCGCATTTACGTGTCGGTCATAAATACTCATAGTTTTGGCCGATTCTGGCCAGTTTCTTGGACTGTTACTCACTGTTTTGGGGTCGCGGAGTGATTTCCACGATTGATGAACCCCGGGGTGCGTTTACGTGTCGGTCATAAATACTCGCAGTTTTGGCTGATTCTGGCCAGTTTCTTGGACTATTACTCACTGTTTTGGGGTCCCGAAGTGATTTCCACGATTGACGAACCCCGGCGTGCGTTTACGTGTCGGTCATCAACACCCGCAGTTTTGGCCGATTCTGCCTCGTTTCGTGGACTATTATTCACTGTTTTTGGGTCCCGGAGTGATTTCCACAATTGACGAACCCCGAGGTGCGTTTACATGTCCGTCGTCAACACTCACAACGTTGGCCAATTCTGACCCGTTTCATGGACTATTACTCACCGTTTTGAGGTCCCGAAGCGATTTCCATAGTTCTTGAACCCGAAGGTGCAATTACATGTCGGTCATCAACACCCGTAGTTTTGGCCGATTCTGGCCCGTTTCATGAACTATTACTCACTGTTTTGGGGACCCGGAGTAATTCCCACGATTGACGAACCCCGGGGTGCGTTTATGTGTCGGTCCTAAACACATGCAGTTTTGGCCGATTCTGGCCCGTTTCGTGGACAATTACTCACTGTTTCCGGGTCCCGGACTTATTTCCACGATTGATGAACCCCGGAGCGCATTTACGTGTCGGTCATAAATACTCGTAGTTTTGGCCGATTCTGGCTAGTTTCATGGACTATTACTCACTGTTTTGGGGCCGCGGAGTGATTCCCACGATTGACGAACCCCGGGGTGCGTTTATGTGTCAGTCATAAACACATGCAGTTTTGGCCGATTCTGGCCCGTTTCGTGGACAATTACTCACTGTTTCGGGGTCCCGGACTTATTTCCACGATTGATGAACCCCGGAGCGCATTTACGTGTCGGTCATAAATACTCGTAGTTTTGGCCGATTCTGGCTAGTTTCATGGACTATTACTCACTGTTTTGGGGTCCCGAAGTGATTTCCACGATTGACGAACCCCGGGGTGCGTTTACGTGTCGGTCATAAACACTCGCAGTTTTGGCCGATTATGACAAGTTTCATGGACTATTACTCACTGTTTTGGGGTCCGTGAGTGATTTCCATGATTGACCAATCATGGGGTGCGTTTACGTGTCGGTCATCAACACCCGCAGTTTTGGCCGATTCTGGCTCGTTTCGTGGACTATTATTCACTGTTTTTGGGTCCCGGAGTGATTTCCACGATTGACGAACCCCGAGGTGCGTTTACATGTCCGTCATCAACACTCACAACTCTGGCAAATTCTGACCCGTTTCGTGGACTATTACTCACCGTTTTAGGGTCCCGGACTTATTTGCACGATTGATGAACCCTGGAGCGCGTTTACGTGTCGGTCATAAATACTCGCAGTTTTGGCCGATTCTGGCCAGTTTCTTGGACTATTACTCACTGTTTTGGGGTCCCGAAGTGATTTCCACGTTTGACGAATCCCGGGGTGCGTTTATGTGTTGGTCATAAACACTCGCAGTTATTGCGGATTCTGCCTCATTTCATGGGCTATTATTCACTGTTTTTGGGTCCCGGAGTGATTTCCACAATTGACGAACCCCGAGGTGCGTTTACATGTCCGTCGTCAACACTCACAACTTTGGCCAATTCTGACCCGTTTCGTGGACTATTACTCACCGTTTTGGGGTCCCGAAGCGATTTCCATAGTTCTTGAACCCCAATGTGCAATTAGATGTCGGTCATCAACACCCGTAGTTTTGGCCGATTCTGGGCCGTTTCATGAACTATTACTCACTGTTTTGGGGACCCGGACTAATTCCCATGATTGACGAACCCCGGGGTGCGTTTATGTGTCGGTCATAAACACTTGCAGTTTTGGCCGATTCTGGCCCGTTTCGTGGACAATTACTCACTGTTTCGGGGTCCCGGACTTATTTCCACGATTGATTTACCCTGGAGCGCATTTACGTGTCGGTCATAAATACTCATAGTTTTGGCCGATTCTGGCCAGTTTCTTGGACTGTTACTCACTGTTTTGGGGTCGCGGAGTGATTTCCACGATTGATGAACCCCGGGGTGCGTTTACGTGTCGGTCATAAATACTCGCAGTTTTGGCCGATTCTGGCCAGTTTCATGGACTATTACTCACTGTTTTGGGGTCCCGAAGTGATTTCCACGATTGATGAACCCCGGCGTGCGTTTACGTGACGGTCATCAACACCCGCAGTTTTGGCCGATTCTGCCTCGTTTCGTGGACTATTATTCACTGTTTTTGGGTCCCGGAGTGATTTCCACAATTGACGAACCCCGAGGTGCGTTTACATGTCCGTCGTCAACACTCACAACGTTGGCCAATTCTGACCCGTTTCATGGACTATTACTCACCGTTTTGGGGTCCCGAAGCGATTTCCATAGTTCTTGAACCCGAAGGTGCAATTACATGTCGGTCATCAACACCCGTAGTTTTGGCCGATTCTGGCCCGTTTCATGAACTATTACTCACTGTTTTGGGGACCCGGAGTAATTCCCACGATTGACGAACCCCGGGGTGCGTTTATGTGTCGGTCATAAACACATACAGTTTTGGCCGATTCTGGCCCGTTTCGTGGACAATTACTCACTGTTTCGGGGTCCCGGACTTATTTCCACGATTGATGAACCCCGGAGCGCATTTACGTGTCGGTCATAAATACTCGTAGTTTTGGCCGATTCTGGCTAGTTTCATGGACTATTACTCACTGTTTTGGGGCCGCGGAGTGATTTCCACGATTGACGAACCCCGGGGTGCGTTTACGTGTCGGTCATCAACACTCGCAGTTTTGGCCGATTCTGGCCTGTTTCATGGACTATTACTGATTGTTTTGGTGTCCCGGACTGATTTCGACGATTGACGAACCCCGGGGTGCGTTTACGTATTGGTCATAAACACTCGCAGTTATTGCGGATTCAGCCTCATTTCATGGACTATTATTCACTGTTTTTGGGTCCCGGAGTGATTTCCACAATTGACGAACCCCGAGGTGCGTTTACATGTCCGTCGTCAACACTCACAACTTTGGCCAATTCTGACCCGTTTCGTGGACTATTACTCACCGTTTTGGGGTCCCGAAGCGATTTCCATAGTTCTTGAACCCCAATGTGCAATTAGATGTCGGTCATCAACACCCGTAGTTTTGGCCGATTCTGGGCCGTTTCATGAACTATTACTCACTGTTTTGGGGACCCGGACTAATTCCCACGATTGACGAACCCCGGGGTGCGTTTATGTGTCGGTCATAAACACTTGCAGTTTTGGCCGATTCTGGCCCGTTTCGTGGACAATTACTCACTGTTTCGGGGTCCCGGACTTATTTCCACGATTGATTTACCCTGGAGCGCATTTACGTGTCGGTCATAAATACTCATAGTTTTGGCCGATTCTGGCCAGTTTCTTGGACTGTTACTCACTGTTTTGGGGTCGCGGAGTGATTTCCACGATTGATGAACCCCGGGGTGCGTTTACGTGTCGGTCATAAATACTCGCAGTTTTGGCCGATTCTGGCCAGTTTCTTGGACTATTACTCACTGTTTTGGGGTCCCGAAGTGATTTCCACGATTGACGAACCCCGGCGTGCGTTTACGTGTCGGTCATCAACACCCGCAGTTTTGGCCGATTCTGCCTCGTTTCGTGGACTATTATTCACTGTTTTTGGGTCCCGGAGTGATTTCCACAATTGACGAACCCCGAGGTGCGTTTACATGTCCGTCGTCAACACTCACAACGTTGGCCAATTCTGACCCGTTTCATGGACTATTACTCACCGTTTTGGGGTCCCGAAGCGATTTCCATAGTTCTTGAACCCGAAGGTGCAATTACATGTCGGTCATCAACACCCGTAGTTTTGGCCGATTCTGGCCCATTTCATGAACTATTACTCACTGTTTTGGGGACCCGGAGTAATTCCCACGATTGACGAACCCCGCGGTGTGTTTACGTGTCGGTCATAAACACATGCAGTTTTGGCCGATTCTGGCCCGTTTCGTGGACAATTACTCACTGTTTCGGGGTCCCGGACTTATTTCCACGATTGATGAACCCCGGAGCGCATTTACGTGTCGGTCATAAATACTCGTAGTTTTGGCCGATTCTGGCTAGTTTCATGGACTATTACTCACTGTTTTGGGGTCCCGAAGTGATTTCCACGATTGACGAACCCCGGGGTGCGTTTACGTGTCGGTCATAAACACTCGCAGTTTTGGCCGATTATGACAAGTTTCATGGACTATTACTCACTGTTTTGGGGTCCGTGAGTGATTTCCATGATTGACCAATCCTGGGGTGCGTTTACGTGTCGGTCATCAACACCCGCAGTTTTGGCCGATTCTGGCTCGTTTCGTGGACTATTATTCACTGTTTTTGGGTCCCGGAGTGATTTCCACGATTGACGAACCCCGAGGTGCATTTACATGTCCGTCATCAACACTCACAACTCTGGCAAATTCTGACCCGTTTCGTGGACTATTACTCACCGTTTTAGGGTCCCGGACTTATTTGCATGATTGATGAACCCTGGAGCGCGTTTACGTGTCGGTCATAAATACTCGCAGTTTTGCCCGATTCTGGCCAGTTTCTTGGACTATTACTCACTGTTTTGGGGTCGCGAAGTGATTTCCACGATTGACGAACCCCGGGGTGCGTTTACGTGTTGGTCATAAACACTCGCAGTTATTGCGGATTCTGCCTCATTTCATGGACTATTATTCACTGTTTTTGGGTCCCGGAGTGATTTCCACAATTGACGAACCCCGAGGTGCGTTTACATGTCCGTCGTCAACACTCACAACTTTGGCCAATTCTGACCCGTTTCGTGGACTATTACTCACCGTTTTGGGGTCCCGAAGCGATTTCCATAGTTCTTGAACCCCAATGTGCAATTAGATGTCGGTCATCAACACCCGTAGTTTTGGCCGATTCTGGGCCGTTTCATGAACTATTACTCACTGTTTTGGGGACCCGGACTAATTCCCACGATTGACGAACCCCGGGGTGCGTTTATGTGTCGGTCATAAACACTTGCAGTTTTGGCCGATTCTGGCCCGTTTCGTGGACAATTACTCACTGTTTCGGGGTCCCGGACTTATTTCCACGATTGATTTACCCTGGAGCGCATTTACGTGTCGGTCATAAATACTCATAGTTTTGGCCGATTCTGGCCAGTTTCTTGGACTGTTACTCACTGTTTTGGGGTCGCGGAGTGATTTCCACGATTGATGAACCCCGGGGTGCGTTTACGTGTCGGTCATAAATACTCGCAGTTTTGGCCGATTCTGGCCAGTTTCTTGGACTATTACTCACTGTTTTGGGGTCCCGAAGTGATTTCCACGATTGACGAACCCCGGCGTGCGTTTACGTGTCGGTCATCAACACCCGCAGTTTTGGCCGATTCTGCCTCGTTTCGTGGACTATTATTCACTGTTTTTGGGTCCCGGAGTGATTTCCACAATTGACGAACCCCGAGGTGCGTTTACATGTCCGTCGTCAACACTCACAACGTTGGCCAATTCTGACCCGTTTCATGGACTATTACTCACCGTTTTGGGGTCCCGAAGCGATTTCCATAGTTCTTGAACCCGAAGGTGCAATTACATGTCGGTCATCAACACCCGTAGTTTTGGCCGATTCTGGCCCATTTCATGAACTATTACTCACTGTTTTGGGGACCCGGAGTAATTCCCACGATTGACGAACCCCGCGGTGTGTTTATGTGTCGGTCATAAACACATGCAGTTTTGGCCGATTCTGGCCCGTTTCGTGGACAATTACTCACTGTTTCGGGGTCCCGGACTTATTTCCACGATTGATGAACCCCGGAGCGCATTTACGTGTCGGTCATAAATACTCGTAGTTTTGGCCGATTCTGGCTAGTTTCATGGACTATTACTCACTGTTTTGGGGTCCCGAAGTGATTTCCACGATTGACGAACCCCGGGGTGCGTTTACGTGTCGGTCATAAACACTCGCAGTTTTGGCCGATTATGACAAGTTTCATGGACTATTACTCACTGTTTTGGGGTCCGTGAGTGATTTCCATGATTGACCAATCCTGGGGTGCGTTTACGTGTCGGTCATCAACACCCGCAGTTTTGGCCGATTCTGGCTCGTTTCGTGGACTATTATTCACTGTTTTTGGGTCCCGGAGTGATTTCCACGATTGACGAACCCCGAGGTGCATTTACATGTCCGTCATCAACACTCACAACTCTGGCAAATTCTGACCCGTTTCGTGGACTATTACTCACCGTTTTAGGGTCCCGGACTTATTTGCATGATTGATGAACCCTGGAGCGCGTTTACGTGTCGGTCATAAATACTCGCAGTTTTGGCCGATTCTGGCCAGTTTCTTGGACTATTACTCACTGTTTTGGGGTCGCGAAGTGATTTCCACGATTGACGAACCCCGGGGTGCGTTTACGTGTTGGTCATAAACACTCGCAGTTATTGCGGATTCTGCCTCATTTCATGGACTATTATTCACTGTTTTTGGGTCCCGGAGTGATTTCCACAATTGACGAACCCCGAGGTGCGTTTACATGTCCGTCGTCAACACTCACAACTTTGGCCAATTCTGACCCGTTTCGTGGACTATTACTCACCGTTTTGGGGTCCCGAAGCGATTTCCATAGTTCTTGAACCCCAATGTGCAATTAGATGTCGGTCATCAACACCCGTAGTTTTGGCCGATTCTGGGCCGTTTCATGAACTATTACTCACTGTTTTGGGGACCCGGACTAATTCGCACGATTGACGAACCCCGGGGTGCGTTTATGTGTCGGTCATAAACACTTGCAGTTTTGGCCGATTCTGGCCCGTTTCGTGGACAATTACTCACTGTTTCGGGGTCCCGGACTTATTTCCACGATTGATTTACCCTGGAGCGCATCTACGTGTCGGTCATAAATACTCATAGTTTTGGCCGATTCTGGCCAGTTTCTTGGACTGTTACTCACTGTTTTGGGGTCGCGGAGTGATTTCCACGATTGATGAACCCCGGGGTGCGTTTACGTGTCGGTCATAAATACTCGCAGTTTTGGCCGATTCTGGCCAGTTTCTTGGACTATTACTCACTGTTTTGGGGTCCCGAAGTGATTTCCACGATTGACGAACCCCGGCGTGCGTTTACGTGTCGGTCATCAACACCCGCAGTTTTGGCCGATTCTGCCTCGTTTCGTGGACTATTATTCACTGTTTTTGGGTGCCGGAGTGATTTCCACAATTGACGAACCCCGAGGTGCGTTTACATGTCCGTCGTCAACACTCACAACGTTGGCCAATTCTGACCCGTTTCATGGACTATTACTCACCGTTTTGGGGTCCCGAAGCGATTTCCATAGTTCTTGAACCCGAAGGTGCAATTACATGTCGGTCATCAACACCTGTAGTTTTGGCCGATTCTGGCCCGTTTCATGAACTATTACTCACTGTTTTGGGGACCCGGAGTAATTCCCACGATTGACGAACCCCGGGGTGCGTTTATGTGTCGGTCATAAACACATGCAGTTTTGGCCGATTCTGGCCCGTTTCGTGGACAATTACTCACTGTTTCGGGGTCCCGGACTTATTTCCACGATTGATGAACCCCGGAGCGCATTTACGTGTCGGTCATAAATACTCGTAGTTTTGGCCGATTCTGGCTAGTTTCATGGACTATTACTCACTGTTTTGGGGCCGCGGAGTGATTCCCACGATTGACGAACCCCGGGGTGCGTTTATGTGTCGGTCATAAACACATGCAGTTTTGGCCGATTCTGGCCCGTTTCGTGGACAATTACTCACTGTTGCGGGGTCCCGGACTTATTTCCACGATTGATGAACCCCGGAGCGCATTTACGTGTCGGTCATAAATACTCGTAGTTTTGGCCGATTCTGGCTAGTTTCATGGACTATTACTCACTGTTTTGGGGTCCCGAAGTGATTTCCACGATTGACGAACCCCGGGGTGCGTTTACGTGTCGGTCATAAACACTCGCAGTTTTGGCCGATTATGACAAGTTTCATGGACTATTACTCACTGTTTTGGGGTCCGTGAGTGATTTCCATGATTGACCAATCCTGGGGTGCGTTTACGTGTCGGTCATCAACACCCGCAGTTTTGGCCGATTCTGGCTCGTTTCGTGGACTATTATTCACTGTTTTTGGGTCCCGGAGTGATTTCCACGATTGACGAACCCCGAGGTGCATTTACATGTCCGTCATCAACACTCACAACTCTGGCAAATTCTGACCCGTTTCGTGGACTATTACTCACCGTTTTAGGGTCCCGGACTTATTTGCACGATTGATGAACCGTGGAGCGCGTTTACGTGTCGGTCATTAATACTCGCAGTTTTGGCCGATTCTGGCCAGTTTCTTGGACTATTACTCACTGTTTTGGGGTTGCGAAGTGATTTCCACGATTGACGAACCCCGGGGTGCGTTTACGTGTTGGTCATAAACACTCGCAGTTATTGCGGATTCTGCCTCATTTCATGGACTATTACTCACCGTTTTGGGGTCCCGAAGCGATTTCCATAGTTCTTGAACCCGAAGGTGCAATTACATGTCGGTCATCAACACCCGTAGTTTTGGCCGATTCTGGCCCGTTTCATGAACTATTACTCACTGTTTTGGGGACCCGGAGTAATTCCCACGATTGACGAACCCCGGGGTGCGTTTATGTGTCGGTCATAAACACATGCAGTTTTGGCCGATTCTGGCCCGTTTCGTGGACAATTACTCACTGTTTCGGGGTCGCGAAGTGATTTCCACGATTGACGAACCCCGGGGTGCGTTTACGTGTTGGTCATAAACACTCGCAGTTATTGCGGATTCTGCCTCATTTCATGGACTATTATTCACTGTTTTTGGGTCCCGGAGTGATTTCCACAATTGACGAACCCCGAGGTGCGTTTACATGTCCGTCGTCAACACTCACAACTTTGGCCAATTTTGACCCGTTTCGTGGACTATTACTCACCGTTTTGGGGTCCCGAAGCGATTTCCATAGTTCTTGAACCCCAATGTGCAATTAGATGTCGGTCATCAACACCCGTAGTTTTGGCCGATTCTGGGCCGTTTCATGAACTATTACTCACTGTTTTGGGGACCCGGACTAATTCCCACGATTGACGAACCCCGGGGTGCGTTTATGTGTCGGTCATAAACACTTGCAGTTTTGGCCGATTCTGGCCCGTTTCGTGGACAATTACTCACTGTTTCGGGGTCCCGGACTTATTTCCACGATTGATTTACCCTGGAGCGCATTTACGTGTCGGTCATAAATACTCATAGTTTTGGCCGATTCTGGCCAGTTTCTTGGACTGTTACTCACTGTTTTGGGGTCGCGGAGTGATTTCCACGATTGATGAACCCCGGGGTGCGTTTACGTGTCGGTCATAAATACTCGCAGTTTTGGCCGATTCTGGCCAGTTTCTTGGACTATTACTCACTGTTTTGGGGTCCCGAAGTGATTTCCACGATTGACGAACCCCGGCGTGCGTTTACGTGTTGGTCATCAACACCCGCAGTTTTGGCCGATTCTGCCTCGTTTCATGGACTATTATTCACTGTTTTTGGGTCCCGGAGTGATTTCCACAATTGACGAACCCCGAGGTGCGTTTACATGTCCGTCGTCAACACTCACAACGTTGGCCAATTCTGACCCGTTTCATGGACTATTACTCACCGTTTTGGGGTCCCGAAGCGATTTCCATAGTTCTTGAACCCGAAGGTGCAATTACATGTCGGTCATCAACACCCGTAGTTTTGGCCGATTCTGGCCCGTTTCATGAACTATTACTCACTGTTTTGGGGACCCGGAGTAATTCCCACGATTGACGAACCCCGGGGTGCGTTTATGTGTCGGTCATAAACACATGCAGTTTTGGCCGATTCTGGCCCGTTTCGTGGACAATTACTCACTGTTTCGGGGTCGCGAAGTGATTTCCACGATTGACGAACCCCGGGGTGCGTTTACGTGTTGGTCATAAACACTCGCAGTTATTGCGGATTCTGCCTCATTTCATGGACTATTATTCACTGTTTTTGGGTCCCGGAGTGATTTCCACAATTGACGAACCCCGAGGTGCGTTTACATGTCCGTCGTCAACACTCACAACTTTGGCCAATTTTGACCCGTTTCGTGGACTATTACTCACCGTTTTGGGGTCCCGAAGCGATTTCCATAGTTCTTGAACCCCAATGTGCAATTAGATGTCGGTCATCAACACCCGTAGTTTTGGCCGATTCTGGGCCGTTTCATGAACTATTACTCACTGTTTTGGGGACCCGGACTAATTCCCACGATTGACGAACCCCGGGGTGCGTTTATGTGTCGGTCATAAACACTTGCAGTTTTGGCCGATTCTGGCCCGTTTCGTGGACAATTACTCACTGTTTCGGGGTCCCGGACTTATTTCCACGATTGATTTACCCTGGAGCGCATTTACGTGTCGGTCATAAATACTCATAGTTTTGGCCGATTCTGGCCAGTTTCTTGGACTGTTACTCACTGTTTTGGGGTCGCGGAGTGATTTCCACGATTGACGAACCCCGGCGTGCGTTTACGTGTTGGTCATCAACACCCGCAGTTTTGGCCGATTCTGCCTCGTTTCATGGACTATTATTCACTGTTTTTGGGTCCCGGAGTGATTTCCACAATTGACGAACCCCGAGGTGCGTTTACATGTCCGTCGTCAACACTCACAACGTTGGCCAATTCTGACCCGTTTCATGGACTATTACTCACCGTTTTGGGGTCCCGAAGCGATTTCCATAGTTCTTGAACCCGAAGGTGCAATTACATGTCGGTCATCAACACCCGTAGTTTTGGCCGATTCTGGCCCGTTTCATGAACTATTACTCACTGTTTTGGGGACCCGGAGTAATTCCCACGATTGACGAACCCCGGGGTGCGTTTATGTGTCGGTCATAAACACATGCAGTTTTGGCCGATTCTGGCCCGTTTCGTGGACAATTACTCACTGTTTCGGGGTCGCGAAGTGATTTCCACGATTGACGAACCCCGGGGTGCGTTTACGTGTTGGTCATAAACACTCGCAGTTATTGCGGATTCTGCCTCATTTCATGGACTATTATTCACTGTTTTTGGGTCCCGGAGTGATTTCCACAATTGACGAACCCCGAGGTGCGTTTACATGTCCGTCGTCAACACTCACAACTTTGGCCAATTTTGACCCGTTTCGTGGACTATTACTCACCGTTTTGGGGTCCCGAAGCGATTTCCATAGTTCTTGAACCCCAATGTGCAATTAGATGTCGGTCATCAACACCCGTAGTTTTGGCCGATTCTGGGCCGTTTCATGAACTATTACTCACTGTTTTGGGGACCCGGACTAATTCCCACGATTGACGAACCCCGGGGTGCGTTTATGTGTCGGTCATAAACACTTGCAGTTTTGGCCGATTCTGGCCCGTTTCGTGGACAATTACTCACTGTTTCGGGGTCCCGGACTTATTTCCACGATTGATTTACCCTGGAGCGCATTTACGTGTCGGTCATAAATACTCATAGTTTTGGCCGATTCTGGCCAGTTTCTTGGACTGTTACTCACTGTTTTGGGGTCGCGGAGTGATTTCCACGATTGATGAACCCCGGGGTGCGTTTACGTGTCGGTCATAAATACTCGCAGTTTTGGCCGATTCTGGCCAGTTTCTTGGACTATTACTCACTGTTTTGGGGTCCCGAAGTGATTTCCACGATTGACGAACCCCGGCGTGCGTTTACGTGTTGGTCATCAACACCCGCAGTTTTGGCCGATTCTGCCTCGTTTCATGGACTATTATTCACTGTTTTTGGGTCCCGGAGTGATTTCCACAATTGACGAACCCCGAGGTGCGTTTACATGTCCGTCGTCAACACTCACAACGTTGGCCAATTCTGACCCGTTTCATGGACTATTACTCACCGTTTTGGGGTCCCGAAGCGATTTCCATAGTTCTTGAACCCGAAGGTGCAATTACATGTCGGTCATCAACACCCGTAGTTTTGGCCGATTCTGGCCCGTTTCATGAACTATTACTCACTGTTTTGGGGACCCGGAGTAATTCCCACGATTGACGAACCCCGGGGTGCGTTTATGTGTCGGTCATAAACACATGCAGTTTTGGCCGATTCTGGCCCGTTTCGTGGACAATTACTCACTGTTTCGGGGTCGCGAAGTGATTTCCACGATTGACGAACCCCGGGGTGCGTTTACGTGTTGGTCATAAACACTCGCAGTTATTGCGGATTCTGCCTCATTTCATGGACTATTATTCACTGTTTTTGGGTCCCGGAGTGATTTCCACAATTGACGAACCCCGAGGTGCGTTTACATGTCCGTCGTCAACACTCACAACTTTGGCCAATTTTGACCCGTTTCGTGGACTATTACTCACCGTTTTGGGGTCCCGAAGCGATTTCCATAGTTCTTGAACCCCAATGTGCAATTAGATGTCGGTCATCAACACCCGTAGTTTTGGCCGATTCTGGGCCGTTTCATGAACTATTACTCACTGTTTTGGGGACCCGGACTAATTCCCACGATTGACGAACCCCGGGGTGCGTTTATGTGTCGGTCATAAACACTTGCAGTTTTGGCCGATTCTGGCCCGTTTCGTGGACAATTACTCACTGTTTCGGGGTCCCGGACTTATTTCCACGATTGATTTACCCTGGAGCGCATTTACGTGTCGGTCATAAATACTCATAGTTTTGGCCGATTCTGGCTAGTTTCATGGACTGTTACTCACTGTTTTGGGGTCCCGAAGTGATTTCCACGATTGACGAACCCCGGGGTGCGTTTACGTGTCGGTCATAAACACTCGCAGTTTTGGCCGATTATGACAAGTTTCATGGACTATTACTCACTGTTTTGGGGTCCGTGAGTGATTTCCATGATTGACCAATCCTGGGGTGCGTTTACGTGTCGGTCATCAACACCCGCAGTTTTGGCCGATTCTGGCTCGTTTCGTGGACTATTATTCACTGTTTTTGGGTCCCGGAGTGATTTCCACGATTGACGAACCCCGAGGTGCATTTACATGTCCGTCATCAACACTCACAACTCTGGCAAATTCTGACCCGTTTCGTGGACTATTACTCACCGTTTTAGGGTCCCGGACTTATTTGCACGATTGATGAACCCTGGAGCGCGTTTACGTGTCGGTCATAAATACTCGCAGTTTTGGCCGATTCTGGCCAGTTTCTTGGACTATTACTCACTGTTTTGGGGTCGCGAAGTGATTTCCAAGATTGACGAACCCCGGGGTGCGTTTACGTGTTGGTCATAAACACTCGCAGTTATTGCGGATTCTGCCTCATTTCATGGACTATTATTCACTGTTTTTGGGTCCCGGAGTGATTTCCACAATTGACGAACCCCGAGGTGCGTTTACATGTCCGTCGTCAACACTCACAACTTTGGCCAATTTTGACCCGTTTCGTGGACTATTACTCACCGTTTTGGGGTCCCGAAGCGATTTCCATAGTTCTTGAACCCCAATGTGCAATTAGATGTCGGTCATCAACACCCGTAGTTTTGGCCGATTCTGTGCCGTTTCATGAACTATTACTCACTGTTTTGGGGACCCGGACTAATTCCCACGATTGACGAACCCCGGGGTGCGTTTATGTGTCGGTCATAAACACTTGCAGTTTTGGCCGATTCTGGCCCGTTTCGTGGACAATTACTCACTGTTTCGGGGTCCCGGACTTATTTCCACGATTGATTTACCCTGGAGCGCATTTACGTGTCGGTCATAAATACTCATAGTTTTGGCCGATTCTGGCCAGTTTCTTGGACTGTTACTCACTGTTTTGGGGTCGCGGAGTGATTTCCACGATTGATGAACCCCGGGGTGCGTTTACGTGTCGGTCATAAATACTCGCAGTTTTGGCCGATTCTGGCCAGTTTCTTGGACTATTACTCACTGTTTTGGGGTCCCGAAGTGATTTCCACGATTGACGAACCCCGGCGTGCGTTTACGTGTCGGTCATCAACACCCGCAGTTTTGGCCGATTCTGCCTCGTTTCGTGGACTATTATTCACTGTTTTTGGGTCCCGGAGTGATTTCCACAATTGACGAACCCCGAGGTGCGTTTACATGTCCGTCGTCAACACTCACAACGTTGGCCAATTCTGACCCGTTTCATGGACTATTACTCACCGTTTTGGGGTCCCGAAGCGATTTCCATAGTTCTTGAACCCGAAGGTGCAATTACATGTCGGTCATCAACACCCGTAGTTTTGGCCGATTCTGGCCCGTTTCATGAACTATTACTCACTGTTTTGGGGACCCGGAGTAATTCCCACGATTGACGAACCCCGGGGTGCGTTTATGTGTCGGTCATAAACACATGCAGTTTTGGCCGATTCTGGCCCGTTTCGTGGACAATTACTCACTGTTTTGGGGTCCCGGACTTATTTCCACGATTGATGAACCCCGGAGCGCATTTACGTGTCGGTCATAAATACTCGTAGTTTTGGCCGATTCTGGCTAGTTTCATGGACTATTACTCACTGTTTTGGGGCCGCGGAGTGATTCCCACGATTGACGAACCCCGGGGTGCATTTATGTGTCGGTCATAAACACATGCAGTTTTGGCCGATTCTGGCCCGTTTCGTGGACAATTACTCACTGTTTCGGGGTCCCGGACTTATTTCCACGATTGATGAACCCCGGAGCGCATTTACGTGTCGGTCATAAATACTCGTAGTTTTGGCCGATTCTGGCTAGTTTCATGGACTATTACTCACTGTTTTGGGGTCCGTGAGTGATTTCCATGATTGACTAATCCTGGGGTGCGTTTACGTGTCGGTCATCAACACCCGCAGTTTTGGCCGATTCTGGCTCGTTTCGTGGACTATTATTCACTGTTTTTGGGTCCCGGAGTGATTTCCATGATTGACGAACCCCGAGGTGCATTTACATGTCCGTCATCAACACTCACAACTCTGGCAAATTCTGACCCGTTTCGTGGACTATTACTCACCGTTTTAGGGTCCCGGACTTATTTGCACGATTGATGAACCCTGGAGCGCGTTTACGTGTCGGTCATAAATACTCGCAGTTTTGGCCGATTCTGGCCAGTTTCTTGGACTATTACTCACTGTTTTGGGGTCGCGAAGTGATTTCCACGATTGACGAACCCCGGGGTGCGTTTACGTGTTGGTCATAAACACTCGCAGTTATTGCGGATTCTGCCTCATTTCATGGACTATTATTCACTGTTTTTGGGTCCCGGAGTGATTTCCACAATTGACGAACCCCGAGGTGCGTTTACATGTCCGTCGTCAACACTCACAACTTTGGCCAATTTTGACCCGTTTCGTGGACTATTACTCACCGTTTTGGGGTCCCGAAGCGATTTCCATAGTTCTTGAACCCCAATGTGCAATTAGATGTCGGTCATCAACACCCGTAGTTTTGGCCGATTCTGCGCCGTTTCATGAACTATTACTCACTGTTTTGGGGACCCGGACTAATTCCCACGATTGACGAACCCCGGGGTGCGTTTATGTGTCGGTCATAAACACTTGCAGTTTTGGCCGATTCTGGCCCGTTTCGTGGACAATTACTCACTGTTTCGGGGTCCCGGACTTATTTCCACGATTGATTTACCCTGGAGCGCATTTACGTGTCGGTCATAAATACTCATAGTTTTGGCCGATTCTGGCCAGTTTCTTGGACTGTTACTCACTGTTTTGGGGTCGCGGAGTGATTTCCACGATTGATGAACCCCGGGGTGCGTTTACGTGTCGGTCATAAATACTCGCAGTTTTGGCCGATTCTGGCCAGTTTCTTGGACTATTACTCACTGTTTTGGGGTCCCGAAGTGATTTCCACGATTGACGAACCCCGGCGTGCGTTTACGTGTCGGTCATCAACACCCGCAGTTTTGGCCGATTCTGCCTCGTTTCGTGGACTATTATTCACTGTTTTTGGGTCCCGGAGTGATTTCCACAACTGACGAACCCCGAGGTGCGTTTACATGTCTGTCGTCAACACTCACAAGTTTGGCCAATTCTGACCCGTTTCGTGGACTATTACTCACCGTTTTGGGGTCCCGAAGCGATTTCCATAGTTCTTGAACCGCAATGTGCAATTACATGTCGGTCATCAACACCCGTAGTTTTGGCCGATTCTGGCCTGTTTCATGAACTATTACTCACTGTTTTGGGGACCCGGACTAATTCCCACGACTGACGAACCCCGGGGTGCGTTTATGTGTCGGTCATAAACACTTGCAGTTTTGGCCGATTCTGGCCCGTTTCGTGGACAATTACTCACTGTTTCGGGGTCCCGGACTTATTTTCACGATTGATGTACCCCGGAGCGCATTTACGTGTCGGTCATAAATACTCGTAGTTTTGGCTGATTCTGGCTAGTTTCATGGACTGTTACTCACTGTTTTGGGGTCGCGGAGTGATTTCCACGATTGATGAACCCCGGGGTGCGTTTACGTGTCGGTCATAAATACTCGCAGTTTTGGCCGATTCTGGCCAGTTTCTTGGACTATTACTCACTGTTTTGGGGTCCCGAAGTGATTTCCACGATTGACGAACCCCGGCGTGCGTTTACGTGTCGGTCATCAACACCCGCAGTTTTAGCCGATTCTGCCTCGTTTCGTGGACTATTATTCACTGTTTTTGGGTCCCGGAGTGATTTCCACAATTGACGAACCCCGAGGTGCGTTTACATGTCCGTCGTCAACACTCACAACTATGGCCAATTCTGACCCGTTTCATGGACTATTACTCACCGTTTTGGGGTCCCGAAGCGATTTCCATAGTTCTTGAACCCCAAGGTGCAACTACATGTCGGTCATCAACACCCGTAGTTTTGGCCGATTCTGGCCCGTTTCATGAACTATTACTCACTGTTTTGGGGACCCGGACTAATTCCCACGATTGACGAACCCCGGGGTGCGTTTATGTGTTGGTCATAAACACATGCAGTTTTGGCCGATTCTGGCCCGTTTCGTGGACAATTACTCACTGTTTCGGGGTCCCGGACTTATTTCCACGATTGATGAACCCCGGAGCGCATTTACGTGTCGGTCATAAATACTCGTAGTTTTGGCCGATTCTGGCCAGTTTCATGGACTATTACTCACTGTTTTGGGGTCCCGAAGTGATTTCCACGATTGAGGAACCCCGGGGTGCGTTTACGTGTCGGTCATAAACACTCGCAGTTTTGGCCGATTATGACAAGTTTCATGGACTATTACTCACTGTTTTGGGGTCCGTGAGTGATTTCCATGATTGACCAATCCTGGGGTGCGTTTACGTGTCGGTCATCAACACCCGCAGTTTTGGCCGATTCTGGCTCGTTTCGTGGACTATTATTCACTGTTTTTGGGTCCCGGAGTGATTTCCACGATTGACGAACCCCGAGGTGCGTTTACATGTCCGTCATCAACACTCACAACTCTGGCAAATTCTGACCCGTTTCGTGGACTATTACTCACCGTTTTAGGGTCCCGGACTTATTTGCACGATTGATGAACCCTGGAGCGCGTTTACGTGTCGGTCATAAATACTCGCAGTTTTGGCCGATTCTGGCCAGTTTCTTGGACTATTACTCACTGTTTTGGGGTCCCGAAGTGATTTCCACGATTGACGAACCCCGGGGTGCGTTTACGTGTCGGTCATCAACACCCGCAGTTTTGGCCGATTCTGGCTCGTTTCGTGGACTATTATTCACTGTTTTTGGGTCCCGGAGTGATTTCCACGATTGACGAAGCCCGAGGTGCGTTGACATGTCCGTCATCAACACTCACAACTCTGGCAAATTCTGACCCGTTTCGTGGACTATTACTCACCGTTTTAGGGTCCCGGACTTATTTGCACGATTGATGAACCCTGGAGCGCGTTTACGTGTCGGTCATAAATACTCGCAGTTTTGGCCGATTCTGGCCAGTTTCTTGGACTATTACTCACTGTTTTGGGGTCCCGAAGTGATTTCCACGATTGACGAACCCCGGGGTGCGTTTACGTGTTGGTCATAAACACTCGCAGTTATTGCGGATTCTGCCTCATTTCATGGACTATTATTCACTGTTTTTGGGTCCCGGAGTGATTTCCACAATTGACGAACCCCGAGGTGCGTTTACATGTCCGTCGTCAACACTCACAACTTTGGCCAATTCTGACCTGTTTCGTGGACTATTACTCACCGTTTTGGGGTCCCGAAGCGATTTCCATAGTTCTTGAACCCCAAGGTGCAATTACATGTCGGTCATCAACACCCGTAGTTTTGGCCGATTTTGGGCCGTTTCATGAACTATTACTCACTGTTTTGGGGACCCGGACTAATTCCCACGATTGACGAACCCCGGGGTGCGTTTATGTGTCGGTCATAAACACTTGCAGTTTTGGCCGATTCTGGCCCGTTTCATGGACAATTACTCACTGTTTCGGGGTTCCGGACTTATTTCCACGATTGATGAACCCTGGAGCGCATTTACGTGTCGGTCATAAATACTCATAGTTTTGGCCAATTCTGGCTAGTTTCATGGACTATTACTCACTGTTTTGGGGTCGTGGAGTGATTTCCACGATTGATGAACCCCGGGGTGCGTTTACGTGTCGGTCATAAATACTCGCAGTTTTGGCCGATTCTGGCCAGTTTCTTGGACTATTACTCATTGTTTTGGGGTCCCGAAGTGATTTCCACGATTGACGAATCCCGGGGTGCGTTTAGGTGTTAGTCATAAACACTCGCAGTTATTGCGGATTCTGCCTCATTTCATGGACTATTATTCACTGTTTTTGGGTCCCGGAGTGATTTCCACAATTGACGAACCCCGAGGTGCGTTTACATGTCTGTCGTCAACACTCACAAGTTTGGCCAATTCTGACCCGTTTCGTGGACTATTACTCACCGTTTTGGGGTCCCGAAGCGATTTCCATAGTTCTTGAACCGCAATGTGCAATTACATGTCGGTCATCAACACCCGTAGTTTTGGCCGATTCTGGCCTGTTTCATGAACTATTACTCACTGTTTTGGGGACCCGGACTAATTCCCACGACTGACGAACCCCGGGGTGCGTTTATGTGTCGGTCATAAACACTTGCAGTTTTGGCCGATTCTGGCCCGTTTCGTGGACAATTACTCACTGTTTCGGGGTCCCGGACTTATTTTCACGATTGATGTACCCCGGAGCGCATTTACGTGTCGGTCATAAATACTCGTAGTTTTGGCTGATTCTGGCTAGTTTCATGGACTGTTACTCACTGTTTTGGGGTCGCGGAGTGATTTCCACGATTGATGAACCCCGGGGTGCGTTTACGTGTCGGTCATAAACACTCGCAGTTTTGGCCGATTATGACAAGTTTCATGGACTATTACTCACTGTTTTGGGGTCCGTGAGTGATTTCCATGATTGACCAATCCTGGGGTGCGTTTACGTGTCGGTCATCAACACCCGCAGTTTTGGCCGATTCTGGCTCGTTTCGTGGACTATTATTCACTGTTTTTGGGTCCCGGAGTGATTTCCACGATTGACGAACCCCGAGGTGCGTTTACATGTCCGTCATCAACACTCACAACTCTAGCAAATTCTGACCCGTTTCGTGGAATATTACTCACCGTTTTAGGGTCCCGGACTTATTTGCACGATTGATGAACCCTGGAGCGTGTTTACGTGTCGGTCATAAATACTCGCAGTTTTGGCCGATTCTGGCCAGTTTCTTGGACTATTACTCACTGTTTTGGGGTCCCGAAGTGATTTCCACGATTGACGAACCCCGGGGTGCGTTTACGTGTCGGTCATCAACACCCGCAGTTTTGGCCGATTCTGGCTCGTTTCGTGGACTATTATTCACTGTTTTTGGGTCCCGGAGTGATTTCCACGATTGACGAAGCCCGAGGTGCGTTGACATGTCCGTCATCAACACTCACAACTCTGGCAAATTCTGACCCGTTTCGTGGACTATTACTCACCGTTTTAGGGTCCCGGACTTATTTGCACGATTGATGAACCCTGGAGCGCGTTTACGTGTCGGTCATAAATAATCGCAGTTTTGGCCGATTCTGGCCAGTTTCTTGGACTATTACTCACTGTTTTGGGGTCCCGAAGTGATTTCCACGATTGACGAACCCCGGGGTGCGTTTACGTGTTGGTCATAAACACTCGCAGTTATTGCGGATTCTGCCTCATTTCATGGACTATTATTCACTGTTTTTGGGTCCCGGAGTGATTTCCACAATTGACGAACCCCGAGGTGCGTTTACATGTCCGTCGTCAACACTCACAACTTTGGCCAATTCTGACCTGTTTCGTGGACTATTACTCACCGTTTTGGGGTCCCGAAGTGATTTCCATAGTTCTTGAACCCCAAGGTGCAATTACATGTCGGTCATCAACACCCGTAGTTTTGGCCGATTCTGGGCCGTTTCATGAACTATTACTCACTGTTTTGGGGACCCGGACTAATTCCCACGATTGACGAACCCCGGGGTGCGTTTATGTGTCGGTCATAAACACTTGCAGTTTTGGCCGATTCTGGCCCGTTTCATGGACAATTACTCACTGTTTCGGGGTTCCGGACTTATTTCCACGATTGATGAACCCTGGAGCGCATTTACGTGTCGGTCATAAATACTCATAGTTTTGGCCAATTCTGGCTAGTTTCATGGACTATTACTCACTGTTTTGGGGTCGTGGAGTGATTTCCACGATTGATGAACCCCGGGGTGCGTTTACGTGTCGGTCATAAATACTCGCAGTTTTGGCCGATTCTGGCCAGTTTCTTGGACTATTACTCACTGTTTTGGGGTCCCGAAGTGATTTCCACGATTGACGAACCCCGGGGTGCGTTTACGTGTTGGTCATAAACACTCGCAGTAATTGCGGATTCTGCCTCATTTCATGGACTATTATTCACTGTTTTTGGGTCCCGGAGTGATTTCCACAATTGACGAACCCCGAGGTGCGTTTACATGTCCGTCGTCAACACTCACAACTTTGGCCAATTCTGACCTGTTTCGTGGACTATTACTCACCGTTTTGGGGTCCCGAAGCGATTTCCATAGTTCTTGAACCCCAAGGTGCAATTACATGTCGGTCATCAACACCCGTAGTTTTGGCCGATTCTGGGCCGTTTCATGAACTATTACTCACTGTTTTGGGGACCCGGACTAATTCCCACGATTGACGAACCCCGGGGTGCGTTTATGTGTCGGTCATAAACACTTGCAGTTTTGGCCGATTCTGGCCCGTTTCATGGACAATTACTCACTGTTTCGGGGTTCCGGACTTATTTCCACGATTGATGAACCCTGGAGCGCATTTACGTGTCGGTCATAAATACTCATAGTTTTGGCCAATTCTGGCTAGTTTCATGGACTATTACTCACTGTTTTGGGGTCGTGGAGTGATTTCCACGATTGATGAACCCCGGGGTGCGTTTACGTGTCGGTCATAAATACTCGCAGTTTTGGCCGATTCTGGCCAGTTTCTTGGACTATTACTCATTGTTTTGGGGTCCCGAAGTGATTTCCACGATTGACGAACCCCGGGGTGCGTTTACGTGTTGGTCATAAACACTCGCAGTTATTGCGGATTCTGCCTCATTTCATGGACTATTATTCACTGTTTTTGGGTCCCGGAGTGATTTCCACAATTGACGAACCCCGAGGTGCGTTTACATGTCCGTCGTCAACACTCACAACTTTGGCCAATTCTGACCCGTTTCGTGGACTATTACTCACCGTTTTGGGGTCCCGAAGCGATTTCCATAGTTCTTGAACCGCAATGTGCAATTACATGTCGGTCATCAACACCCGTAGTTTTGGCCGATTCTGGCCTGTTTCATGAACTATTACTCACTGTTTTGGGGACCCGGACTAATTCCCACGACTGACGAACCCCGGGGTGCGTTTATGTGTCGGTCATAAACACTTGCAGTTTTGGCCGATTCTGGCCCGTTTCGTGGACAATTACTCACTGTTTCGGGGTCCCGGACTTATTTTCACGATTGATGTACCCCGGAGCGCATTTACGTGTCGGTCATAAATACTCGTAGTTTTGGCTGATTCTGGCTAGTTTCATGGACTGTTACTCACTGTTTTGGGGTCGCGGAGTGATTTCCACGATTGATGAACCCCGGGGTGCGTTTACGTGTCGGTCATAAACACTCGCAGTTTTGGCCGATTATGACAAGTTTCATGGACTATTACTCACTGTTTTGGGGTCCGTGAGTGATTTCCATGATTGACCAATCCTGGGGTGCGTTTACGTGTCGGTCATCAACACCCGCAGTTTTGGCCGATTCTGGCTCGTTTCGTGGACTATTATTCACTGTTTTTGGGTCCCGGAGTGATTTCCACGATTGACGAACCCCGAGGTGCGTTTACATGTCCGTCGTCAACACTCACAACTCTGGCAAATTCTGACCCGTTTCGTGGACTATTACTCACCGTTTTAGGGTCCCGGACTTATTTGCACGATTGATGAACCCTGGAGCGCGTTTACGTGTCGGTCATAAATACTCGCAGTTTTGGCCGATTCTGGCCAGTTTCTTGGACTATTACTCACTGTTTTGGGGACCCGGACTAATTCCCACGACTGACGAACCCCGGGGTGCGTTTATGTGTCGGTCATAAACACTTGCAGTTTTGGCCGATTCTGGCCCGTTTCGTGGACAATTACTCACTGTTTCGGGGTCCCGGACTTATTTTCACGATTGATGTACCCCGGAGCGCATTTACGTGTCGGTCATAAATACTCGTAGTTTTGGCTGATTCTGGCTAGTTTCATGGACTGTTACTCACTGTTTTGGGGTCGCGGAGTGATTTCCACGATTGATGAACCCCGGGGTGCGTTTACGTGTCGGTCATAAACACTCGCAGTTTTGGCCGATTATGACAAGTTTCATGGACTATTACTCACTGTTTTGGGGTCCGTGAGTGATTTCCATGATTGACCAATCCTGGGGTGCGTTTACGTGTCGGTCATCAACACCCGCAGTTTTGGCCGATTCTGGCTCGTTTCGTGGACTATTATTCACTGTTTTTGGGTCCCGGAGTGATTTCCACGATTGACGAACCCCGAGGTGCGTTTACATGTCCGTCGTCAACACTCACAACTCTGGCAAATTCTGACCCGTTTCGTGGACTATTACTCACCGTTTTAGGGTCCCGGACTTATTTGCACGATTGATGAACCCTGGAGCGCGTTTACGTGTCGGTCATAAATACTCGCAGTTTTGGCCGATTCTGGCCAGTTTCTTGGACTATTACTCACTGTTTTGGGGACCCGGACTAATTCCCACGACTGACGAACCCCGGGGTGCGTTTATGTGTCGGTCATAAACACTTGCAGTTTTGGCCGATTCTGGCCCGTTTCGTGGACAATTACTCACTGTTTCGGGGTCCCGGACTTATTTTCACGATTGATGTACCCCGGAGCGCATTTACGTGTCGGTCATAAATACTCGTAGTTTTGGCTGATTCTGGCTAGTTTCATGGACTGTTACTCACTGTTTTGGGGTCGCGGAGTGATTTCCACGATTGATGAACCCCGGGGTGCGTTTACGTGTCGGTCATAAACACTCGCAGTTTTGGCCGATTATGACAAGTTTCATGGACTATTACTCACTGTTTTGGGGTCCGTGAGTGATTTCCATGATTGACCAATCCTGGGGTGCGTTTATGTGTCGGTCATCAACACCCGCAGTTTTGGCCGATTCTGGCTCGTTTCGTGGACTATTATTCACTGTTTTTGGGTCCCGGAGTGATTTCCACGATTGACGACCCCCGAGGTGCGTTTACATGTCCGTCATCAACACTCACAACTCTGGCAAATTCTGACCCGTTTCGTGGACTATTACTCACCGTTTTAGGGTCCCGGACTTATTTGCACGATTGATGAACCCTGGAGCGCGTTTACGTGTCGGTCATAAATACTCGCAGTTTTGGCCGATTCTGGCCAGTTTCTTGGACTATTACTCACTGTTTTGGGGTCCCGAAGTGATTTCCACGATTGACGAACCCTGGGGTGCGTTTACGTGTCGGTCATCAACACCCGCAGTTTTGGCCGATTCTGGCTCGTTTCGTGGACTATTATTCACTGTTTTTGGGTCCCGGAGTGATTTCCACGATTGACAAAGCCCGAGGTGCGTTGACATGTCCGTCATCAACACTCACAACTCTGGCAAATTCTGACCCGTTTCCTGGACTATTACTCACCGTTTTAGGGTCCCGGACTTATTTGCACGATTGATGAACCCTGGAGCGCGTTTACGTGTCGGTCATAAATAATCGCAGTTTTGGCCGATTCTGGCCAGTTTCTTGGACTATTACTCACTGTTTTGGGGTCCCGAAGTGATTTCCACGATTGACGAACCCCGGGGTGCGTTTACGTGTTGGTCATAAACACTCGCAGTTATTGCGGATTCTGCCTCATTTCATGGACTATTATTCACTGTTTTTGGGTCCCGGAGTGATTTCCACAATTGACGAACCCCGAGGTGCGTTTACATGTCCGTCGTCAACACTCACAACTTTGGCCAATTCTGACCTGTTTCGTGGACTATTACTCACCGTTTTGGGGTCCCGAAGTGATTTCCATAGTTCTTGAACCCCAAGGTGCAATTACATGTCGGTCATCAACACCCGTAGTTTTGGCCGATTCTGGGCCGTTTCATGAACTATTACTCACTGTTTTGGGGACCCGGACTAATTCCCACGATTGACGAACCCCGGGGTGCGTTTATGTGTCGGTCATAAACACTTGCAGTTTTGGCCGATTCTGGCCCGTTTCATGGACAATTACTCACTGTTTCGGGGTTCCGGACTTATTTCCACGATTGATGAACCCTGGAGCGCATTTACGTGTCGGTCATAAATACTCATAGTTTTGGCCAATTCTGGCTAGTTTCATGGACTATTACTCACTGTTTTGGGGTCGTGGAGTGATTTCCACGATTGATGAACCCCGGGGTGCGTTTACGTGTCGGTCATAAATACTCGCAGTTTTGGCCGATTCTGGCCAGTTTCTTGGACTATTACTCACTGTTTTGTGGTCCCGAAGTGATTTCCACGATTGACGAACCCCGGGGTGCGTTTACGTGTTGGTCATAAACACTCGCAGTTATTGCGGATTCTGCCTCATTTCATGGACTATTATTCACTGTTTTTGGGTCCCGGAGTGATTTCCACAATTGACGAACCCCGAGGTGCGTTTACATGTCCGTCGTCAACACTCACAACTTTGGCCAATTCTGACCCGTTTCGTGGACTATTACTCACCGTTTTGGGGTCCCGAAGCGATTTCCATAGTTCTTGAACCGCAATGTGCAATTACATGTCGGTCATCAACACCCGTAGTTTTGGCCGATTCTGGCCTGTTTCATGAACTATTACTCACTGTTTTGGGGACCCGGACTAATTCCCACGACTGACGAACCCCGGGGTGCGTTTATGTGTCGGTCATAAACACTTGCAGTTTTGGCCGATTCTGGCCCGTTTCGTGGACAATTACTCACTGTTTCGGGGTCCCGGACTTATTTTCACGATTGATGTACCCCGGAGCGCATTTACGTGTCGGTCATAAATACTCGTAGTTTTGGCTGATTCTGGCTAGTTTCATGGACTGTTACTCACTGTTTTGGGGTCGCGGAGTGATTTCCACGATTGATGAACCCCGGGGTGCGTTTACGTGTCGGTCATAAACACTCGCAGTTTTGGCCGATTATGACAAGTTTCATGGACTATTACTCACTGTTTTGGGGTCCGTGAGTGATTTCCATGATTGACCAATCCTGGGGTGCGTTTACGTGTCGGTCATCAACACCCGCAGTTTTGGCCGATTCTGGCTCGTTTCGTGGACTATTATTCACTGTTTTTGGGTCCCGGAGTGATTTCCACGATTGACGAACCCCGAGGTGCGTTTACATGTCCGTCGTCAACACTCACAACTCTGGCAAATTCTGACCCGTTTCGTGGACTATTACTCACCGTTTTAGGGTCCCGGACTTATTTGCACGATTGATGAACCCTGGAGCGCGTTTACGTGTCGGTCATAAATACTCGCAGTTTTGGCCGATTCTGGCCAGTTTCTTGGACTATTACTCACTGTTTTGGGGACCCGGACTAATTCCCACGACTGACGAACCCCGGGGTGCGTTTATGTGTCGGTCATAAACACTTGCAGTTTTGGCCGATTCTGGCCCGTTTCGTGGACAATTACTCACTGTTTCGGGGTCCCGGACTTATTTTCACGATTGATGTACCCCGGAGCGCATTTACGTGTCGGTCATAAATACTCGTAGTTTTGGCTGATTCTGGCTAGTTTCATGGACTGTTACTCACTGTTTTGGGGTCGCGGAGTGATTTCCACGATTGATGAACCCCGGGGTGCGTTTATGTGTCGGTCATAAACACTCGCAGTTTTGGCCGATTATGACAAGTTTCATGGACTATTACTCACTGTTTTGGGGTCCGTGAGTGATTTCCATGATTGACCAATCCTGGGGTGCGTTTACGTGTCGGTCATCAACACCCGCAGTTTTGGCCGATTCTGGCTCGTTTCGTGGACTATTATTCACTGTTTTTGGGTCCCGGAGTGATTTCCACGATTGACGACCCCCGAGGTGCGTTTACATGTCCGTCATCAACACTCACAACTCTGGCAAATTCTGACCCGTTTCGTGGACTATTACTCACCGTTTTAGGGTCCCGGACTTATTTGCACGATTGATGAACCCTGGAGCGCGTTTACGTGTCGGTCATAAATACTCGCAGTTTTGGCCGATTCTGGCCAGTTTCTTGGACTATTACTCACTGTTTTGGGGTCCCGAAGTGATTTCCACGATTGACGAACCCCGGGGTGCGTTTACGTGTCGGTCATCAACACCCGCAGTTTTGGCCGATTCTGGCTCGTTTCGTGGACTATTATTCACTGTTTTTGGGTCCCGGAGTGATTTCCACGATTGACGAAGCCCGAGGTGCGTTGACATGTCCGTCATCAACACTCACAACTCTGGCAAATTCTGACCCGTTTCGTGGACTATTACTCACCGTTTTAGGGTCCCGGACTTATTTGCACGATTGATGAACCCTGGAGCGCGTTTACGTGTCGGTCATAAATAATCGCAGTTTTGGCCGATTCTGGCCAGTTTCTTGGACTATTACTCACTGTTTTGGGGTCCCGAAGTGATTTCCACGATTGACGAACCCCGGGGTGCGTTTACGTGTTGGTCATAAACACTCGCAGTTATTGCGGATTCTGCCTCATTTCATGGACTATTATTCACTGTTTTTGGGTCCCGGAGTGATTTCCACAATTGACGAACCCCGAGGTGCGTTTACATGTCCGTCGTCAACACTCACAACTTTGGCCAATTCTGACCTGTTTCGTGGACTATTACTCACCGTTTTGGGGTCCCGAAGTGATTTCCATAGTTCTTGAACCCCAAGGTGCAATTACATGTCGGTCATCAACACCCGTAGTTTTGGCCGATTCTGGGCCGTTTCATGAACTATTACTCACTGTTTTGGGGACCCGGACTAATTCCCACGATTGACGAACCCCGGGGTGCGTTTATGTGTCGGTCATAAACACTTGCAGTTTTGGCCGATTCTGGCCCGTTTCATGGACAATTACTCACTGTTTCGGGGTTCCAGACTTATTTCCACGATTGATGAACCCTGGAGCGCATTTACGTGTCGGTCATAAATACTCATAGTTTTGGCCAATTCTGGCTAGTTTCATGGACTATTACTCACTGTTTTGGGGTCGTGGAGTGATTTCCACGATTGATGAACCCCGGGGTGCGTTTACGTGTCGGTCATAAATACTCGCAGTTTTGGCCGATTCTGGCCAGTTTCTTGGACTATTACTCACTGTTTTGTGGTCCCGAAGTGATTTCCACGATTGACGAACCCCGGGGTGCGTTTACGTGTTGGTCATAAACACTCGCAGTTATTGCGGATTCTGCCTCATTTCATGGACTATTATTCACTGTTTTTGGGTCCCGGAGTGATTTCCACAATTGACGAACCCCGAGGTGTGTTTACATGTCCGTCGTCAACACTCACAACTTTGGCCAATTCTGACCCGTTTCGTGGACTATTACTCACCGTTTTGGGGTCCCGAAGCGATTTCCATAGTTCTTGAACCGCAATGTGCAATTACATGTCGGTCATCAACACCCGTAGTTTTGGCCGATTCTGGCCTGTTTCATGAACTATTACTCACTGTTTTGGGGACCCGGACTAATTCCCACGACTGACGAACCCCGGGGTGCGTTTATGTGTCGGTCATAAACACTTGCAGTTTTGGCCGATTCTGGCCCGTTTCGTGGACAATTACTCACTGTTTCGGGGTCCCGGACTTATTTTCACGATTGGTGTACCCCGGAGCGCATTTACGTGTCGGTCATAAATACTCGTAGTTTTGGCTGATTCTGGCTAGTTTCATGGACTGTTACTCACTGTTTTGGGGTCGCGGAGTGATTTCCACGATTGATGAACCCCGGGGTGCGTTTACGTGTCGGTCATAAACACTCGCAGTTTTGGCCGATTATGACAAGTTTCATGGACTATTACTCACTGTTTTGGGGTCCGTGAGTGATTTCCATGATTGACCAATCCTGGGGTGCGTTTACGTGTCGGTCATCAACACCCGCAGTTTTGGCCGATTCTGGCTCGTTTCGTGGACTATTATTCACTGTTTTTGGGTCCCGGAGTGATTTCCACGATTGACGAACCCCGAGGTGCGTTTACATGTCCGTCGTCAACACTCACAACTCTGGCAAATTCTGACCCGTTTCGTGGACTATTACTCACCGTTTTAGGGTCCCGGACTTATTTGCACGATTGATGAACCCTGGAGCGCGTTTACGTGTCGGTCATAAATACTCGCAGTTTTGGCCGATTCTGGCCAGTTTCTTGGACTATTACTCACTGTTTTGGGGACCCGGACTAATTCCCACGACTGACGAACCCCGGGGTGCGTTTATGTGTCGGTCATAAACACTTGCAGTTTTGGCCGATTCTGGCCCGTTTCGTGGACAATTACTCACTGTTTCGGGGTCCCGGACTTATTTTCACGATTGATGTACCCCGGAGCGCATTTACGTGTCGGTCATAAATACTCGTAGTTTTGGCTGATTCTGGCTAGTTTCATGGACTGTTACTCACTGTTTTGGGGTCGCGGAGTGATTTCCACGATTGATGAACCCCGGGGTGCGTTTACGTGTCGGTCATAAACACTCGCAGTTTTGGCCGATTATGACAAGTTTCATGGACTATTACTCACTGTTTTGGGGTCCGTGAGTGATTTCCATGATTGACCAATCCTGGGGTGCGTTTACGTGTCGGTCATCAACACCCGCAGTTTTGGCCGATTCTGGCTCGTTTCGTGGACTATTATTCACTGTTTTTGGGTCCCGGAGTGATTTCCACGATTGACGACCCCCGAGGTGCGTTTACATGTCCGTCATCAACACTCACAACTCTGGCAAATTCTGACCCGTTTCGTGGACTATTACTCACCGTTTTAGGGTCCCGGACTTATTTGCACGATTGATGAACCCTGGAGCGCGTTTACGTGTCGGTCATAAATACTCGCAGTTTTGGCCGATTCTGGCCAGTTTCTTGGACTATTACTCACTGTTTTGGGGTCCCGAAGTGATTTCCACGATTGACGAACCCCGGGGTGCGTTTACGTGTCGGTCATCAACACCCGCAGTTTTGGCCGATTCTGGCTCGTTTCGTGGACTATTATTCACTGTTTTTGGGTCCCGGAGTGATTTCCACGATTGACGAAGCCCGAGGTGCGTTGACATGTCCGTCATCAACACTCACAACTCTGGCAAATTCTGACCCGTTTCGTGGACTATTACTCACCGTTTTAGGGTCCCGGACTTATTTGCACGATTGATGAACCCTGGAGCGCGTTTACGTGTCGGTCATAAATAATCGCAGTTTTGGCCGATTCTGGCCAGTTTCTTGGACTATTACTCACTGTTTTGGGGTCCCGAAGTGATTTCCACGATTGACGAACCCCGGGGTGCGTTTACGTGTTGGTCATAAACACTCGCAGTTATTGCGGATTCTGCCTCATTTCATGGACTATTATTCACTGTTTTGGGGTCGCGGAGTGATTTCCACAATTGACGAACCCCGAGGTGCGTTTACATGTCCGTCGTCAACACTCACAACTTTGGCCAATTCTGACCTGTTTCGTGGACTATTACTCACCGTTTTGGGGTCCCGAAGTGATTTCCATAGTTCTTGAACCCCAAGGTGCAATTACATGTCGGTCATCAACACCCGTAGTTTTGGCCGATTCTGGGCCGTTTCATGAACTATTACTCACTGTTTTGGGGACCCGGACTAATTCCCACGATTGACGAACCCCGGGGTGCGTTTATGTGTCGGTCATAAACACTTGCAGTTTTGGCCGATTCTGGCCCGTTTCATGGACAATTACTCACTGTTTCGGGGTTCCGGACTTATTTCCACGATTGATGAACCCTGGAGCGCATTTACGTGTCGGTCATAAATACTCATAGTTTTGGCCAATTCTGGCTAGTTTCATGGACTATTACTCACTGTTTTGGGGTCGTGGAGTGATTTCCACGATTGATGAACCCCGGGGTGCGTTTACGTGTCGGTCATAAATACTCGCAGTTTTGGCCGATTCTGGCCAGTTTCTTGGACTATTACTCACTGTTTTGTGGTCCCGAAGTGATTTCCACGATTGACGAACCCCGGGGTGCGTTTACGTGTTGGTCATAAACACTCGCAGTTATTGCGGATTCTGCCTCATTTCATGGACTATTATTCACTGTTTTTGGGTCCCGGAGTGATTTCCACAATTGACGAACCCCGAGGTGCGTTTACATGTCCGTCGTCAACACTCACAACTTTGGCCAATTCTGACCCGTTTCGTGGACTATTACTCACCGTTTTGGGGTCCCGAAGCGATTTCCATAGTTCTTGAACCGCAATGTGCAATTACATGTCGGTCATCAACACCCGTAGTTTTGGCCGATTCTGGCCTGTTTCATGAACTATTACTCACTGTTTTGGGGACCCGGACTAATTCCCACGACTGACGAACCCCGGGGTGCGTTTATGTGTCGGTCATAAACACTTGCAGTTTTGGCCGATTCTGGCCCGTTTCGTGGACAATTACTCACTGTTTCGGGGTCCCGGACTTATTTTCACGATTGATGTACCCCGGAGCGCATTTACGTGTCGGTCATAAATACTCGTAGTTTTGGCTGATTCTGGCTAGTTTCATGGACTGTTACTCACTGTTTTGGGGTCGCGGAGTGATTTCCACGATTGATGAACCCCGGGGTGCGTTTACGTGTCGGTCATAAACACTCGCAGTTTTGGCCGATTATGACAAGTTTCATGGACTATTACTCACTGTTTTGGGGTCCGTGAGTGATTTCCATGATTGACCAATCCTGGGGTGCGTTTACGTGTCGGTCATCAACACCCGCAGTTTTGGCCGATTCTGGCTCGTTTCGTGGACTATTATTCACTGTTTTTGGGTCCCGGAGTGATTTCCACGATTGACGAACCCCGAGGTGCGTTTACATGTCCGTCGTCAACACTCACAACTCTGGCAAATTCTGACCCGTTTCGTGGACTATTACTCACCGTTTTAGGGTCCCGGACTTATTTGCACGATTGATGAACCCTGGAGCGCGTTTACGTGTCGGTCATAAATACTCGCAGTTTTGGCCGATTCTGGCCAGTTTCTTGGACTATTACTCACTGTTTTGGGGACCCGGACTAATTCCCACGACTGACGAACCCCGGGGTGCGTTTATGTGTCGGTCATAAACACTTGCAGTTTTGGCCGATTCTGGCCCGTTTCGTGGACAATTACTCACTGTTTCGGGGTCCCGGACTTATTTTCACGATTGATGTACCCCGGAGCGCATTTACGTGTCGGTCATAAATACTCGTAGTTTTGGCTGATTCTGGCTAGTTTCATGGACTGTTACTCACTGTTTTGGGGTCGCGGAGTGATTTCCACGATTGATGAACCCCGGGGTGCGTTTATGTGTCGGTCATAAACACTCGCAGTTTTGGCCGATTATGACAAGTTTCATGGACTATTACTCACTGTTTTGGGGTCCGTGAGTGATTTCCATGATTGACCAATCCTGGGGTGCGTTTACGTGTCGGTCATCAACACCCGCAGTTTTGGCCGATTCTGGCTCGTTTCGTGGACTATTATTCACTGTTTTTGGGTCCCGGAGTGATTTCCACGATTGACGACCCCCGAGGTGCGTTTACATGTCCGTCATCAACACTCACAACTCTGGCAAATTCTGACCCGTTTCGTGGACTATTACTCACCGTTTTAGGGTCCCGTACTTATTTGCACGATTGATGAACCCTGGAGCGCGTTTACGTGTCGGTCATAAATACTCGCAGTTTTGGCCGATTCTGGCCAGTTTCTTGGACTATTACTCACTGTTTTGGGGTCCCGAAGTGATTTCCACGATTGACGAACCCCGGGGTGCGTTTACGTGTCGGTCATCAACACCCGCAGTTTTGGCCGATTCTGGCTCGTTTCGTGGACTATTATTCACTGTTTTTGGGTCCCGGAGTGATTTCCACGATTGACGAAGCCCGAGGTGCGTTGACATGTCCGTCATCAACACTCACAACTCTGGCAAATTCTGACCCGTTTCGTGGACTATTACTCACCGTTTTAGGGTCCCGGACTTATTTGCACGATTGATGAACCCTGGAGCGCGTTTACGTGTCGGTCATAAATAATCGCAGTTTTGGCCGATTCTGGCCAGTTTCTTGGACTATTACTCACTGTTTTGGGGTCCCGAAGTGATTTCCACGATTGACGAACCCCGGGGTGCGTTTACGTGTTGGTCATAAACACTCGCAGTTATTGCGGATTCTGCCTCATTTCATGGACTATTATTCACTGTTTTTGGGTCCCGGAGTGATTTCCACAATTGACGAACCCCGAGGTGCGTTTACATGTCCGTCGTCAACACTCACAACTTTGGCCAATTCTGACCTGTTTCGTGGACTATTACTCACCGTTTTGGGGTCCCGAAGTGATTTCCATAGTTCTTGAACCCCAAGGTGCAATTACATGTCGGTCATCAACACCCGTAGTTTTGGCCGATTCTGGGCCGTTTCATGAACTATTACTCACTGTTTTGGGGACCCGGACTAATTCCCACGATTGACGAACCCCGGGGTGCGTTTATGTGTCGGTCATAAACACTTGCAGTTTTGGCCGATTCTGGCCCGTTTCATGGACAATTACTCACTGTTTCGGGGTTCCAGACTTATTTCCACGATTGATGAACCCTGGAGCGCATTTACGTGTCGGTCATAAATACTCATAGTTTTGGCCAATTCTGGCTAGTTTCATGGACTATTACTCACTGTTTTGGGGTCGTGGAGTGATTTCCACGATTGATGAACCCCGGGGTGCGTTTACGTGTCGGTCATAAATACTCGCAGTTTTGGCCGATTCTGGCCAGTTTCTTGGACTATTACTCACTGTTTTGTGGTCCCGAAGTGATTTCCACGATTGACGAACCCCGGGGTGCGTTTACGTGTTGGTCATAAACACTCGCAGTTATTGCGGATTCTGCCTCATTTCATGGACTATTATTCACTGTTTTTGGGTCCCGGAGTGATTTCCACAATTGACGAACCCCGAGGTGTGTTTACATGTCCGTCGTCAACACTCACAACTTTGGCCAATTCTGACCCGTTTCGTGGACTATTACTCACCGTTTTGGGGTCCCGAAGCGATTTCCATAGTTCTTGAACCGCAATGTGCAATTACATGTCGGTCATCAACACCCGTAGTTTTGGCCGATTCTGGCCTGTTTCATGAACTATTACTCACTGTTTTGGGGACCCGGACTAATTCCCACGACTGACGAACCCCGGGGTGCGTTTATGTGTCGGTCATAAACACTTGCAGTTTTGGCCGATTCTGGCCCGTTTCGTGGACAATTACTCACTGTTTCGGGGTCCCGGACTTATTTTCACGATTGGTGTACCCCGGAGCGCATTTACGTGTCGGTCATAAATACTCGTAGTTTTGGCTGATTCTGGCTAGTTTCATGGACTGTTACTCACTGTTTTGGGGTCGCGGAGTGATTTCCACGATTGATGAACCCCGGGGTGCGTTTACGTGTCGGTCATAAACACTCGCAGTTTTGGCCGATTATGACAAGTTTCATGGACTATTACTCACTGTTTTGGGGTCCGTGAGTGATTTCCATGATTGACCAATCCTGGGGTGCGTTTACGTGTCGGTCATCAACACCCGCAGTTTTGGCCGATTCTGGCTCGTTTCGTGGACTATTATTCACTGTTTTTGGGTCCCGGAGTGATTTCCACGATTGACGAACCCCGAGGTGCGTTTACATGTCCGTCGTCAACACTCACAACTCTGGCAAATTCTGACCCGTTTCGTGGACTATTACTCACCGTTTTAGGGTCCCGGACTTATTTGCACGATTGATGAACCCTGGAGCGCGTTTACGTGTCGGTCATAAATACTCGCAGTTTTGGCCGATTCTGGCCAGTTTCTTGGACTATTACTCACTGTTTTGGGGACCCGGACTAATTCCCACGACTGACGAACCCCGGGGTGCGTTTATGTGTCGGTCATAAACACTTGCAGTTTTGGCCGATTCTGGCCCGTTTCGTGGACAATTACTCACTGTTTCGGGGTCCCGGACTTATTTTCACGATTGATGTACCCCGGAGCGCATTTACGTGTCGGTCATAAATACTCGTAGTTTTGGCTGATTCTGGCTAGTTTCATGGACTGTTACTCACTGTTTTGGGGTCGCGGAGTGATTTCCACGATTGATGAACCCCGGGGTGCGTTTACGTGTCGGTCATAAACACTCGCAGTTTTGGCCGATTATGACAAGTTTCATGGACTATTACTCACTGTTTTGGGGTCCGTGAGTGATTTCCATGATTGACCAATCCTGGGGTGCGTTTACGTGTCGGTCATCAACACCCGCAGTTTTGGCCGATTCTGGCTCGTTTCGTGGACTATTATTCACTGTTTTTGGGTCCCGGAGTGATTTCCACGATTGACGACCCCCGAGGTGCGTTTACATGTCCGTCATCAACACTCACAACTCTGGCAAATTCTGACCCGTTTCGTGGACTATTACTCACCGTTTTAGGGTCCCGGACTTATTTGCACGATTGATGAACCCTGGAGCGCGTTTACGTGTCGGTCATAAATACTCGCAGTTTTGGCCGATTCTGGCCAGTTTCTTGGACTATTACTCACTGTTTTGGGGTCCCGAAGTGATTTCCACGATTGACGAACCCCGGGGTGCGTTTACGTGTCGGTCATCAACACCCGCAGTTTTGGCCGATTCTGGCTCGTTTCGTGGACTATTATTCACTGTTTTTGGGTCCCGGAGTGATTTCCACGATTGACGAAGCCCGAGGTGCGTTGACATGTCCGTCATCAACACTCACAACTCTGGCAAATTCTGACCCGTTTCGTGGACTATTACTCACCGTTTTAGGGTCCCGGACTTATTTGCACGATTGATGAACCCTGGAGCGCGTTTACGTGTCGGTCATAAATAATCGCAGTTTTGGCCGATTCTGGCCAGTTTCTTGGACTATTACTCACTGTTTTGGGGTCCCGAAGTGATTTCCACGATTGACGAACCCCGGGGTGCGTTTACGTGTTGGTCATAAACACTCGCAGTTATTGCGGATTCTGCCTCATTTCATGGACTATTATTCACTGTTTTTGGGTCCCGGAGTGATTTCCACAATTGACGAACCCCGAGGTGCGTTTACATGTCCGTCGTCAACACTCACAACTTTGGCCAATTCTGACCTGTTTCGTGGACTATTACTCACCGTTTTGGGGTCCCGAAGTGATTTCCATAGTTCTTGAACCCCAAGGTGCAATTACATGTCGGTCATCAACACCCGTAGTTTTGGCCGATTCTGGGCCGTTTCATGAACTATTACTCACTGTTTTGGGGACCCGGACTAATTCCCACGATTGACGAACCCCGGGGTGCGTTTATGTGTCGGTCATAAACACTTGCAGTTTTGGCCGATTCTGGCCCGTTTCATGGACAATTACTCACTGTTTCGGGGTTCCGGACTTATTTCCACGATTGATGAACCCTGGAGCGCATTTACGTGTCGGTCATAAATACTCATAGTTTTGGCCAATTCTGGCTAGTTTCATGGACTATTACTCACTGTTTTGGGGTCGTGGAGTGATTTCCACGATTGATGAACCCCGGGGTGCGTTTACGTGTCGGTCATAAATACTCGCAGTTTTGGCCGATTCTGGCCAGTTTCTTGGACTATTACTCATTGTTTTGGGGTCCCGAAGTGATTTCCACGATTGACGAATCCCGGGGTGCGTTTAGGTGTTAGTCATAAACACTCGCAGTTATTGCGGATTCTGCCTCATTTCATGGACTATTATTCACTGTTTTTGGGTCCCGGAGTGATTTCCACAATTGACGAACCCCGAGGTGCGTTTACATGTCTGTCGTCAACACTCACAAGTTTGGCCAATTCTGACCCGTTTCGTGGACTATTACTCACCGTTTTGGGGTCCCGAAGCGATTTCCATAGTTCTTGAACCGCAATGTGCAATTACATGTCGGTCATCAACACCCGTAGTTTTGGCCGATTCTGGCCTGTTTCATGAACTATTACTCACTGTTTTGGGGACCCGGACTAATTCCCACGACTGACGAACCCCGGGGTGCGTTTATGTGTCGGTCATAAACACTTGCAGTTTTGGCCGATTCTGGCCCGTTTCGTGGACAATTACTCACTGTTTCGGGGTCCCGGACTTATTTTCACGATTGATGTACCCCGGAGCGCATTTACGTGTCGGTCATAAATACTCGTAGTTTTGGCTGATTCTGGCTAGTTTCATGGACTGTTACTCACTGTTTTGGGGTCGCGGAGTGATTTCCACGATTGATGAACCCCGGGGTGCGTTTACGTGTCGGTCATAAACACTCGCAGTTTTGGCCGATTATGACAAGTTTCATGGACTATTACTCACTGTTTTGGGGTCCGTGAGTGATTTCCATGATTGACCAATCCTGGGGTGCGTTTACGTGTCGGTCATCAACACCCGCAGTTTTGGCCGATTCTGGCTCGTTTCGTGGACTATTATTCACTGTTTTTGGGTCCCGGAGTGATTTCCACGATTGACGAACCCCGAGGTGCGTTTACATGTCCGTCATCAACACTCACAACTCTGGCAAATTCTGACCCGTTTCGTGGACTATTACTCACCGTTTTAGGGTCCCGGACTTATTTGCACGATTGATGAACCCTGGAGCGCGTTTACGTGTCGGTCATAAATACTCGCAGTTTTGGCCGATTCTGGCCAGTTTCTTGGACTATTACTCACTGTTTTGGGGTCCCGAAGTGATTTCCACGATTGACGAACCCCGGGGTGCGTTTACGTGTCGGTCATCAACACCCGCAGTTTTGGCCGATTCTGGCACGTTTCGTGGACTATTATTCACTGTTTTTGGGTCCCGGAGTGATTTCCACGATTGACGAAGCCCGAGGTGCGTTGACATGTCCGTCATCAACACTCACAACTCTGGCAAATTCTGACCCGTTTCGTGGACTATTACTCACTGTTTCGGGGTCCCGGACTTATTTGCACGATTGATGAACCCTGGAGCGCGTTTACGTGTCGGTCATAAATACTCGCAGTTTTGGCCGATTCTGGCCAGTCTCTTGGACTATTACTCACTGTTTTGGGGTCCCGAAGTGATTTCCACGATTGACGAACCCCGGGGTGCGTTTATGTGTCGGTCATAAACACTTGCAGTTTTGGCCGATTCTGGCCCGTTTCGTGGACAATTACTCACTGTTTCGGGGTCCCGGACTTATTTTCACGATTGATGTACCCCGGAGCGCATTTACGTGTCGGTCATAAATACTCGTAGTTTTGGCTGATTCTGGCTAGTTTCATGGACTGTTACTCACTGTTTTGGGGTCGCGGAGTGATTTCCACGATTGATGAACCCCGGGGTGCGTTTACGTGTCGGTCATAAACACTCGCAGTTTTGGCCGATTATGACAAGTTTCATGGACTATTACTCACTGTTTTGGGGTCCGTGAGTGATTTCCATGATTGACCAATCCTGGGGTGCGTTTACGTGTCGGTCATCAACACCCGCAGTTTTGGCCGATTCTGGCTCGTTTCGTGGACTATTATTCACTGTTTTTGGGTCCCGGAGTGATTTCCACGATTGACGAACCCCGAGGTGCGTTTACATGTCCGTCATCAACACTCACAACTCTGGCAAATTCTGACCCGTTTCGTGGACTATTACTCACCGTTTTAGGGTCCCGGACTTATTTGCACGATTGATGAACCCTGGAGCGCGTTTACGTGTCGGTCATAAATACTCGCAGTTTTGGCCGATTCTGGCTAGTTTCTTGGACTATTACTCACTGTTTTGGGGTCCCGAAGTGATTTCCACGATTGACGAACCCCGGGGTGCGTTTACGTGTCGGTCATCAACACCCGCAGTTTTGGCCGATTCTGGCTCGTTTCGTGGACTATTATTCACTGTTTTTGGGTCCCGGAGTGATTTCCACGATTGACGAAGCCCGAGGTGCGTTGACATGTCCGTCATCAACACTCACAATTCTGGCAAATTCTGACCCGTTTCGTGGACTATTACTCACCGTTTTAGGGTCCCGGACTTATTTGCACGATTGATGAACCCTGGAGCGCGTTTACGTGTCGGTCATAAATAATCGCAGTTTTGGCCGATTCTGGCCAGTTTCTTGGACTATTACTCACTGTTTTGGGGTCCCGAAGTGATTTCCACGATTGACGAACCCCGGGGTGCGTTTACGTGTTGGTCATAAACACTCGCAGTTATTGCGGATTCTGCCTCATTTCATGGACTATTATTCACTGTTTTTGGGTCCCGGAGTGATTTCCACAATTGACGAACCCCGAGGTGCGTTTACATGTCCGTCGTCAACACTCACAACTTTGGCCAATTCTGACCTGTTTCGTGGACTATTACTCACCGTTTTGGGGTCCCGAAGTGATTTCCATAGTTCTTGAACCCCAAGGTGCAATTACATGTCGGTCATCAACACCCGTAGTTTTGGCCGATTCTGGGCCGTTTCATGAACTATTACTCACTGTTTTGGGGACCCGGACTAATTCCCACGATTGACGAACCCCGGGGTGCGTTTATGTGTCGGTCATAAACACTTGCAGTTTTGGCCGATTCTGGCCCGTTTCATGGACAATTACTCACTGTTTCGGGGTTCCGGACTTATTTCCACGATTGATGAACCCTGGAGCGCATTTACGTGTCGGTCATAAATACTCATAGTTTTGGCCAATTCTGGCTAGTTTCATGGACTATTACTCACTGTTTTGGGGTCGTGGAGTGATTTCCACGATTGATGAACCCCGGGGTGCGTTTACGTGTCGGTCATAAATACTCGCAGTTTTGGCCGATTCTGGCCAGTTTCTTGGACTATTACTCATTGTTTTGGGGTCCCGAAGTGATTTCCACGATTGACGAATCCCGGGGTGCGTTTAGGTGTTAGTCATAAACACTCGCAGTTATTGCGGATTCTGCCTCATTTCATGGACTATTATTCACTGTTTTTGGGTCCCGGAGTGATTTCCACAATTGACGAACCCCGAGGTGCGTTTACATGTCTGTCGTCAACACTCACAAGTTTGGCCAATTCTGACCCGTTTCGTGGACTATTACTCACCGTTTTGGGGTCCCGAAGCGATTTCCATAGTTCTTGAACCGCAATGTGCAATTACATGTCGGTCATCAACACCCGTAGTTTTGGCCGATTCTGGCCTGTTTCATGAACTATTACTCACTGTTTTGGGGACCCGGACTAATTCCCACGACTGACGAACCCCGGGGTGCGTTTATGTGTCGGTCATAAACACTTGCAGTTTTGGCCGATTCTGGCCCGTTTCGTGGACAATTACTCACTGTTTCGGGGTCCCGGACTTATTTTCACGATTGATGTACCCCGGAGCGCATTTACGTGTCGGTCATAAATACTCGTAGTTTTGGCTGATTCTGGCTAGTTTCATGGACTGTTACTCACTGTTTTGGGGTCGCGGAGTGATTTCCACGATTGATGAACCCCGGGGTGCGTTTACGTGTCGGTCATAAACACTCGCAGTTTTGGCCGATTATGACAAGTTTCATGGACTATTACTCACTGTTTTGGGGTCCGTGAGTGATTTCCATGATTGACCAATCCTGGGGTGCGTTTACGTGTCGGTCATCAACACCCGCAGTTTTGGCCGATTCTGGCTCGTTTCGTGGACTATTATTCACTGTTTTTGGGTCCCGGAGTGATTTCCACGATTGACGAACCCCGAGGTGCGTTTACATGTCCGTCATCAACACTCACAACTCTGGCAAATTCTGACCCGTTTCGTGGACTATTACTCACCGTTTTAGGGTCCCGGACTTATTTGCACGATTGATGAACCCTGGAGCGCGTTTACGTGTCGGTCATAAATACTCGCAGTTTTGGCCGATTCTGGCCAGTTTCTTGGACTATTACTCACTGTTTTGGGGTCCCGAAGTGATTTCCACGATTGACGAACCCCGGGGTGCGTTTACGTGTCGGTCATCAACACCCGCAGTTTTGGCCGATTCTGGCACGTTTCGTGGACTATTATTCACTGTTTTTGGGTCCCGGAGTGATTTCCACGATTGACGAAGCCCGAGGTGCGTTGACATGTCCGTCATCAACACTCACAACTCTGGCAAATTCTGACCCGTTTCGTGGACTATTACTCACTGTTTCGGGGTCCCGGACTTATTTGCACGATTGATGAACCCTGGAGCGCGTTTACGTGTCGGTCATAAATACTCGCAGTTTTGGCCGATTCTGGCCAGTTTCTTGGACTATTACTCACTGTTTTGGGGTCCCGAAGTGATTTCCACGATTGACGAACCCCGGGGTGCGTTTATGTGTCGATCATAAACACTTGCAGTTTTGGCCGATTCTGGCCCGTTTCGTGGACAATTACTCACTGTTTCGGGGTCCCGGACTTATTTTCACGATTGATGTACCCCGGAGCGCATTTACGTGTCGGTCATAAATACTCGTAGTTTTGGCTGATTCTGGCTAGTTTCATGGACTGTTACTCACTGTTTTGGGGTCGCGGAGTGATTTCCACGATTGATGAACCCCGGGGTGCGTTTACGTGTCGGTCATAAACACTCGCAGTTTTGGCCGATTATGACAAGTTTCATGGACTATTACTCACTGTTTTGGGGTCCGTGAGTGATTTCCATGATTGACCAATCCTGGGGTGCGTTTACGTGTCGGTCATCAACACCCGCAGTTTTGGCCGATTCTGGCTCGTTTCGTGGACTATTATTCACTGTTTTTGGGTCCCGGAGTGATTTCCACGATTGACGAACCCCGAGGTGCGTTTACATGTCCGTCATCAACACTCACAACTCTGGCAAATTCTGACCCGTTTCGTGGACTATTACTCACCGTTTTAGGGTCCCGGACTTATTTGCACGATTGATGAACCCTGGAGCGCGTTTACGTGTCGGTCATAAATACTCGCAGTTTTGGCCGATTCTGGCCAGTTTCTTGGACTATTACTCACTGTTTTGGGGTCCCGAAGTGATTTCCACGATTGACGAACCCCGGGGTGCGTTTACGTGTCGGTCATCAACACCCGCAGTTTTGGCCGATTCTGGCTCGTTTCGTGGACTATTATTCACTGTTTTTGGGTCCCGGAGTGATTTCCACGATTGACGAAGCCCGAGGTGCGTTGACATGTCCGTCATCAACACTCACAATTCTGGCAAATTCTGACCCGTTTCGTGGACTATTACTCACCGTTTTAGGGTCCCGGACTTATTTGCACGATTGATGAACCCTGGAGCGCGTTTACGTGTCGGTCATAAATAATCGCAGTTTTGGCCGATTCTGGCCAGTTTCTTGGACTATTACTCACTGTTTTGGGGTCCCGAAGTGATTTCCACGATTGACGAACCCCGGGGTGCGTTTACGTGTTGGTCATAAACACTCGCAGTTATTGCGGATTCTGCCTCATTTCATGGACTATTATTCACTGTTTTTGGGTCCCGGAGTGATTTCCACAATTGACGAACCCCGAGGTGCGTTTACATGTCCGTCGTCAACACTCACAACTTTGGCCAATTCTGACCTGTTTCGTGGACTATTACTCACCGTTTTGGGGTCCCGAAGTGATTTCCATAGTTCTTGAACCCCAAGGTGCAATTACATGTCGGTCATCAACACCCGTAGTTTTGGCCGATTCTGGGCCGTTTCATGAACTATTACTCACTGTTTTGGGGACCCGGACTAATTCCCACGATTGACGAACCCCGGGGTGCGTTTATGTGTCGGTCATAAACACTTGCAGTTTTGGCCGATTCTGGCCCGTTTCATGGACAATTACTCACTGTTTCGGGGTTCCGGACTTATTTCCACGATTGATGAACCCTGGAGCGCATTTACGTGTCGGTCATAAATACTCATAGTTTTGGCCAATTCTGGCTAGTTTCATGGACTATTACTCACTGTTTTGGGGTCGTGGAGTGATTTCCACGATTGATGAACCCCGGGGTGCGTTTACGTGTCGGTCATAAATACTCGCAGTTTTGGCCGATTCTGGCCAGTTTCTTGGACTATTACTCATTGTTTTGGGGTCCCGAAGTGATTTCCACGATTGACGAATCCCGGGGTGCGTTTAGGTGTTAGTCATAAACACTCGCAGTTATTGCGGATTCTGCCTCATTTCATGGACTATTATTCACTGTTTTTGGGTCCCGGAGTGATTTCCACAATTGACGAACCCCGAGGTGCGTTTACATGTCCGTCGTCAACAATCACAACTTTGGCCAATTCTGACCTGTTTCGTGGACTATTACTCACCGTTTTGGGGTCCCGAAGTGATTTCCATAGTTCTTGAACCCCAAGGTGCAATTACATGTCGGTCATCAACACCCGTAGTTTTGGCCGATTCTGGGCCGTTTCATGAACTATTACTCACTGTTTTGGGGACCCGGACTAATTCCCACGATTGACGAACCCCGGGGTGCGTTTATGTGTCGGTCATAAACACTTGCAGTTTTGGCCGATTCTGGCCCGTTTCATGGACAATTACTCACTGTTTCGGGGTTCCGGACTTATTTCCACGATTGATGAACCCTGGAGCGCATTTACGTGTCGGTCATAAATACTCATAGTTTTGGCCAATTCTGGCTAGTTTCATGGACTATTACTCACTGTTTTGGGGTCGTGGAGTGATTTCCACGATTGATGAACCCCGGGGTGCGTTTACGTGTCGGTCATAAATACTCGCAGTTTTGGCCGATTCTGGCCAGTTTCTTGGACTATTACTCATTGTTTTGGGGTCCCGAAGTGATTTCCACGATTGACGAATCCCGGGGTGCGTTTAGGTGTTAGTCATAAACACTCGCAGTTATTGCGGATTCTGCCTCATTTCATGGACTATTATTCACTGTTTTTGGGTCCCGGAGTGATTTCCACAATTGACGAACCCCGAGGTGCGTTTACATGTCTGTCGTCAACACTCACAAGTTTGGCCAATTCTGACCCATTTCGTGGACTATTACTCACCGTTTTGGGGTCCCGAAGCGATTTCCATAGTTCTTGAACCGCAATGTGCAATTACATGTCGGTCATCAACACCCGTAGTTTTGGCCGATTCTGGCCTGTTTCATGAACTATTACTCACTGTTTTGGGGACCCGGACTAATTCCCACGACTGACGAACCCCGGGGTGCGTTTATGTGTCGGTCATAAACACTTGCAGTTTTGGCCGATTCTGGCCCGTTTCGTGGACAATTACTCACTGTTTCGGGGTCCCGGACTTATTTTCACGATTGATGTACCCCGGAGCGCATTTACGTGTCGGTCATAAATACTCGTAGTTTTGGCTGATTCTGGCTAGTTTCATGGACTGTTACTCACTGTTTTGGGGTCGCGGAGTGATTTCCACGATTGATGAACCCCGGGGTGCGTTTACGTGTCGGTCATAAACACTCGCAGTTTTGGCCGATTATGACAAGTTTCATGGACTATTACTCACTGTTTTGGGGTCCGTGAGTGATTTCCATGATTGACCAATCCTGGGGTGCGTTTACGTGTCGGTCATCAACACCCGCAGTTTTGGCCGATTCTGGCTCGTTTCGTGGACTATTATTCACTGTTTTTGGGTCCCGGAGTGATTTCCACGATTGACGAACCCCGAGGTGCGTTTACATGTCCGTCATCAACACTCACAACTCTGGCAAATTCTGACCCGTTTCGTGGACTATTACTCACCGTTTTAGGGTCCCGGACTTATTTGCACGATTGATGAACCCTGGAGCGCGTTTACGTGTCGGTCATAAATACTCGCAGTTTTGGCCGATTCTGGCCAGTTTCTTGGACTATTACTCACTGTTTTGGGGTCCCGAAGTGATTTCCACGATTGACGAACCCCGGGGTGCGTTTACGTGTCGGTCATCAACACCCGCAGTTTTGGCCGATTCTGGCACGTTTCGTGGACTATTATTCACTGTTTTTGGGTCCCGGAGTGATTTCCACGATTGACGAAGCCCGAGGTGCGTTGACATGTCCGTCATCAACACTCACAACTCTGGCAAATTCTGACCCGTTTCGTGGACTATTACTCACTGTTTCGGGGTCCCGGACTTATTTGCACGATTGATGAACCCTGGAGCGCGTTTACGTGTCGGTCATAAATACTCGCAGTTTTGGCCGATTCTGGCCAGTCTCTTGGACTATTACTCACTGTTTTGGGGTCCCGAAGTGATTTCCACGATTGACGAACCCCGGGGTGCGTTTATGTGTCGGTCATAAACACTTGCAGTTTTGGCCGATTCTGGCCCGTTTCGTGGACAATTATTCACTGTTTCGGGGTCCCGGACTTATTTTCACGATTGATGTACCCCGGAGCGCATTTACGTGTCGGTCATAAATACTCGTAGTTTTGGCTGATTCTGGCTAGTTTCATGGACTGTTACTCACTGTTTTGGGGTCGCGGAGTGATTTCCACGATTGATGAACCCCGGGGTGCGTTTACGTGTCGGTCATAAACACTCGCAGTTTTGGCCGATTATGACAAGTTTCATGGACTATTACTCACTGTTTTGGGGTCCGTGAGTGATTTCCATGATTGACCAATCCTGGGGTGCGTTTACGTGTCGGTCATCAACACCCGCAGTTTTGGCCGATTCTGGCTCGTTTCGTGGACTATTATTCACTGTTTTTGGGTCCCGGAGTGATTTCCACGATTGACGAACCCCGAGGTGCGTTTACATGTCCGTCATCAACACTCACAACTCTGGCAAATTCTGACCCGTTTCGTGGACTATTACTCACCGTTTTAGGGTCCCGGACTTATTTGCACGATTGATGAACCCTGGAGCGCGTTTACGTGTCGGTCATAAATACTCGCAGTTTTGGCCGATTCTGGCCAGTTTCTTGGACTATTACTCACTGTTTTGGGGTCCCGAAGTGATTTCCACGATTGACGAACCCCGGGGTGCGTTTACGTGTCGGTCATCAACACCCGCAGTTTTGGCCGATTCTGGCTCGTTTCGTGGACTATTATTCACTGTTTTTGGGTCCCGGAGTGATTTCCACGATTGACGAAGCCCGAGGTGCGTTGACATGTCCGTCATCAACACTCACAATTCTGGCAAATTCTGACCCGTTTCGTGGACTATTACTCACCGTTTTAGGGTCCCGGACTTATTTGCACGATTGATGAACCCTGGAGCGCGTTTACGTGTCGGTCATAAATAATCGCAGTTTTGGCCGATTCTGGCCAGTTTCTTGGACTATTACTCACTGTTTTGGGGTCCCGAAGTGATTTCCACGATTGACGAACCCCGGGGTGCGTTTACGTGTTGGTCATAAACACTCGCAGTTATTGCGGATTCTGCCTCATTTCATGGACTATTATTCACTGTTTTTGGGTCCCGGAGTGATTTCCACAATTGACGAACCCCGAGGTGCGTTTACATGTCCGTCGTCAACACTCACAACTTTGGCCAATTCTGACCTGTTTCGTGGACTATTACTCACCGTTTTGGGGTCCCGAAGTGATTTCCATAGTTCTTGAACCCCAAGGTGCAATTACATGTCGGTCATCAACACCCGTAGTTTTGGCCGATTCTGGGCCGTTTCATGAACTATTACTCACTGTTTTGGGGACCCGGACTAATTCCCACGATTGACGAACCCCGGGGTGCGTTTATGTGTCGGTCATAAACACTTGCAGTTTTGGCCGATTCTGGCCCGTTTCATGGACAATTACTCACTGTTTCGGGGTTCCGGACTTATTTCCACGATTGATGAACCCTGGAGCGCATTTACGTGTCGGTCATAAATACTCATAGTTTTGGCCAATTCTGGCTAGTTTCATGGACTATTACTCACTGTTTTGGGGTCGTGGAGTGATTTCCACGATTGATGAACCCCGGGGTGCGTTTACGTGTCGGTCATAAATACTCGCAGTTTTGGCCGATTCTGGCCAGTTTCTTGGACTATTACTCATTGTTTTGGGGTCCCGAAGTGATTTCCACGATTGACGAATCCCGGGGTGCGTTTAGGTGTTAGTCATAAACACTCGCAGTTATTGCGGATTCTGCCTCATTTCATGGACTATTATTCACTGTTTTTGGGTCCCGGAGTGATTTCCACAATTGACGAACCCCGAGGTGCGTTTACATGTCTGTCGTCAACACTCACAAGTTTGGCCAATTCTGACCCGTTTCGTGGACTATTACTCACCGTTTTGGGGTCCCGAAGCGATTTCCATAGTTCTTGAACCGCAATGTGCAATTACATGTCGGTCATCAACACCCGTAGTTTTGGCCGATTCTGGCCTGTTTCATGAACTATTACTCACTGTTTTGGGGACCCGGACTAATTCCCACGACTGACGAACCCCGGGGTGCGTTTATGTGTCGGTCATAAACACTTGCAGTTTTGGCCGATTCTGGCCCGTTTCGTGGACAATTACTCACTGTTTCGGGGTCCCGGACTTATTTTCACGATTGATGTACCCCGGAGCGCATTTACGTGTCGGTCATAAATACTCGTAGTTTTGGCTGATTCTGGCTAGTTTCATGGACTGTTACTCACTGTTTTGGGGTCGCGGAGTGATTTCCACGATTGATGAACCCCGGGGTGCGTTTACGTGTCGGTCATAAACACTCGCAGTTTTGGCCGATTATGACAAGTTTCATGGACTATTACTCACTGTTTTGGGGTCCGTGAGTGATTTCCATGATTGACCAATCCTGGGGTGCGTTTACGTGTCGGTCATCAACACCCGCAGTTTTGGCCGATTCTGGCTCGTTTCGTGGACTATTATTCACTGTTTTTGGGTCCCGGAGTGATTTCCACGATTGACGAACCCCGAGGTGCGTTTACATGTCCGTCATCAACACTCACAACTCTGGCAAATTCTGACCCGTTTCGTGGACTATTACTCACCGTTTTAGGGTCCCGGACTTATTTGCACGATTGATGAACCCTGGAGCGCGTTTACGTGTCGGTCATAAATACTCGCAGTTTTGGCCGATTCTGGCCAGTTTCGTGGACTATTACTCACTGTTTTGGGGTCCCGAAGTGATTTCCACGATTGACGAACCCCGGGGTGCGTTTACGTGTCGGTCATCAACACCCGCAGTTTTGGCCGATTCTGGCACGTTTCGTGGACTATTATTCACTGTTTTTGGGTCCCGGAGTGATTTCCACGATTGACGAAGCCCGAGGTGCGTTGACATGTCCGTCATCAACACTCACAACTCTGGCAAATTCTGACCCGTTTCGTGGACTATTACTCACGGTTTCGGGGTCCCGGACTTATTTGCACGATTGATGAACCCTGGAGCGCGTTTACGTGTCGGTCATAAATACTCGCAGTTTTGGCCGATTCTGGCCAGTTTCTTGGACTATTACTCACTGTTTTGGGGTCCCGAAGTGATTTCCACGATTGACGAACCCCGGGGTGCGTTTATGTGTCGGTCATAAACACCCGCAGTTTTGGCCGATTCTGGCACGTTTCGTGGACTATTATTCACTGTTTTTGGGTCCCGGAGTGATTTCCACGATTGACGAAGCCCGAGGTGCGTTGACATGTCCGTCATCAACACTCACAACTCTGGCAAATTCTGACCCGTTTCGTGGACTATTACTCACTGTTTCGGGGTCCCGGACTTATTTGCACGATTGATGAACCCTGGAGCGCGTTTACGTGTCGGTCATAAATACTCGCAGTTTTGGCCGATTCTGGCCAGTTTCTTGGACTATTACTCACTGTTTTGGGGTCCCGAAGTGATTTCCACGATTGACGAACCCCGGGGTGCGTTTATGTGTCGGTCATAAACACTTGCAGTTTTGGCCGATTCTGGCCCGTTTCGTGGACAATTACTCACTGTTTCGGGGTCCCGGACTTATTTTCACGATTGATGTACCCCGGAGCGCATTTACGTGTCGGTCATAAATACTCGTAGTTTTGGCTGATTCTGGCTAGTTTCATGGACTGTTACTCACTGTTTTGGGGTCGCGGAGTGATTTCCACGATTGATGAACCCCGGGGTGCGTTTACGTGTCGGTCATAAACACTCGCAGTTTTGGCCGATTATGACAAGTTTCATGGACTATTACTCACTGTTTTGGGGTCCGTGAGTGATTTCCATGATTGACCAATCCTGGGGTGCGTTTACGTGTCGGTCATCAACACCCGCAGTTTTGGCCGATTCTGGCTCGTTTCGTGGACTATTATTCACTGTTTTTGGGTCCCGGAGTGATTTCCACGATTGACGAACCCCGAGGTGCGTTTACATGTCCGTCATCAACACTCACAACTCTGGCAAATTCTGACCCGTTTCGTGGACTATTACTCACCGTTTTAGGGTCCCGGACTTATTTGCACGATTGATGAACCCTGGAGCGCGTTTACGTGTCGGTCATAAATACTCGCAGTTTTGGCCGATTCTGGCCAGTTTCGTGGACTATTACTCACTGTTTTGGGGTCCCGAAGTGATTTCCACGATTGACGAACCCCGGGGTGCGTTTACGTGTCGGTCATCAACACCCGCAGTTTTGGCCGATTCTGGCACGTTTCGTGGACTATTATTCACTGTTTTTGGGTCCCGGAGTGATTTCCACGATTGACGAAGCCCGAGGTGCGTTGACATGTCCGTCATCAACACTCACAACTCTGGCAAATTCTGACCCGTTTCGTGGACTATTACTCACTGTTTCGGGGTCCCGGACTTATTTGCACGATTGATGAACCCTGGAGCGCGTTTACGTGTCGGTCATAAATACTCGCAGTTTTGGCCGATTCTGGCCAGTTTCTTGGACTATTACTCACTGTTTTGGGGTCCCGAAGTGATTTCCACGATTGACGAACCCCGGGGTGCGTTTATGTGTCGGTCATAAACACTTGCAGTTTTGGCCGATTCTGGCCCGTTTCGTGGACAATTACTCACTGTTTCGGGGTCCCGGACTTATTTTCACGATTGATGTACCCCGGAGCGCATTTACGTGTCGGTCATAAATACTCGTAGTTTTGGCTGATTCTGGCTAGTTTCATGGACTGTTACTCACTGTTTTGGGGTCGCGGAGTGATTTCCACGATTGATGAACCCCGGGGTGCGTTTACGTGTCGGTCATAAACACTCGCAGTTTTGGCCGATTATGACAAGTTTCATGGACTATTACTCACTGTTTTGGGGTCCGTGAGTGATTTCCATGATTGACCAATCCTGGGGTGCGTTTACGTGTCGGTCATCAACACCCGCAGTTTTGGCCGATTCTGGCTCGTTTCGTGGACTATTATTCACTGTTTTTGGGTCCCGGAGTGATTTCCACGATTGACGAACCCCGAGGTGCGTTTACATGTCCGTCATCAACACTCACAACTCTGGCAAATTCTGACCCGTTTCGTGGACTATTACTCACCGTTTTAGGGTCCCGGACTTATTTGCACGATTGATGAACCCTGGAGCGCGTTTACGTGTCGGTCATAAATACTCGCAGTTTTGGCCGATTCTGGCCAGTTTCTTGGACTATTACTCACTGTTTTGGGGTCCCGAAGTGATTTCCACGATTGACGAACCCCGGGGTGCGTTTACGTGTCGGTCATCAACACCCGCAGTTTTGGCCGATTCTGGCTCGTTTCGTGGACTATTATTCACTGTTTTTGGGTCCCGGAGTGATTTCCACGATTGACGAAGCCCGAGGTGCGTTGACATGTCCGTCATCAACACTCACAATTCTGGCAAATTCTGACCCGTTTCGTGGACTATTACTCACCGTTTTAGGGTCCCGGACTTATTTGCACGATTGATGAACCCTGGAGCGCGTTTACGTGTCGGTCATAAATAATCGCAGTTTTGGCCGATTCTGGCCAGTTTCTTGGACTATTACTCACTGTTTTGGGGTCCCGAAGTGATTTCCACGATTGACGAACCCCGGGGTGCGTTTACGTGTTGGTCATAAACACTCGCAGTTATTGCGGATTCTGCCTCATTTCATGGACTATTATTCACTGTTTTTGGGTCCCGGAGTGATTTCCACAATTGACGAACCCCGAGGTGCGTTTACATGTCCGTCGTCAACACTCACAACTTTGGCCAATTCTGACCTGTTTCGTGGACTATTACTCACCGTTTTGGGGTCCCGAAGTGATTTCCATAGTTCTTGAACCCCAAGGTGCAATTACATGTCGGTCATCAACACCCGTAGTTTTGGCCGATTCTGGGCCGTTTCATGAACTATTACTCACTGTTTTGGGGACCCGGACTAATTCCCACGATTGACGAACCCCGGGGTGCGTTTATGTGTCGGTCATAAACACTTGCAGTTTTGGCCGATTCTGGCCCGTTTCATGGACAATTACTCACTGTTTCGGGGTTCCGGACTTATTTCCACGATTGATGAACCCTGGAGCGCATTTACGTGTCGGTCATAAATACTCATAGTTTTGGCCAATTCTGGCTAGTTTCATGGACTATTACTCACTGTTTTGGGGTCGTGGAGTGATTTCCACGATTGATGAACCCCGGGGTGCGTTTACGTGTCGGTCATAAATACTCGCAGTTTTGGCCGATTCTGGCCAGTTTCTTGGACTATTACTCATTGTTTTGGGGTCCCGAAGTGATTTCCACGATTGACGAATCCCGGGGTGCGTTTAGGTGTTAGTCATAAACACTCGCAGTTATTGCGGATTCTGCCTCATTTCATGGACTATTATTCACTGTTTTTGGGTCCCGGAGTGATTTCCACAATTGACGAACCCCGAGGTGCGTTTACATGTCTGTCGTCAACACTCACAAGTTTGGCCAATTCTGACCCGTTTCGTGGACTATTACTCACCGTTTTGGGGTCCCGAAGCGATTTCCATAGTTCTTGAACCGCAATGTGCAATTACATGTCGGTCATCAACACCCGTAGTTTTGGCCGATTCTGGCCTGTTTCATGAACTATTACTCACTGTTTTGGGGACCCGGACTAATTCCCACGACTGACGAACCCCGGGGTGCGTTTATGTGTCGGTCATAAACACTTGCAGTTTTGGCCGATTCTGGCCCGTTTCGTGGACAATTACTCACTGTTTCGGGGTCCCGGACTTATTTTCACGATTGATGTACCCCGGAGCGCATTTACGTGTCGGTCATAAATACTCGTAGTTTTGGCTGATTCTGGCTAGTTTCATGGACTGTTACTCACTGTTTTGGGGTCGCGGAGTGATTTCCACGATTGATGAACCCCGGGGTGCGTTTACGTGTCGGTCATAAACACTCGCAGTTTTGGCCGATTATGACAAGTTTCATGGACTATTACTCACTGTTTTGGGGTCCGTGAGTGATTTCCATGATTGACCAATCCTGGGGTGCGTTTACATGTCGGTCATCAACACCCGCAGTTTTGGCCGATTCTGGCTCGTTTCGTGGACTATTATTCACTGTTTTTGGGTCCCGGAGTGATTTCCACGATTGACGAACCCCGAGGTGCGTTTACATGTCCGTCATCAACACTCACAACTCTGGCAAATTCTGACCCGTTTCGTGGACTATTACTCACCGTTTTAGGGTCCCGGACTTATTTGCACGATTGATGAACCCTGGAGCGCGTTTACGTGTCGGTCATAAATACTCGCAGTTTTGGCCGATTCTGGCCAGTTTCTTGGACTATTACTCACTGTTTTGGGGTCCCGAAGTGATTTCCACGATTGACGAACCCCGGGGTGCGTTTACGTGTCGGTCATCAACACCCGCAGTTTTGGCCGATTCTGGCTCGTTTCGTGGACTATTATTCACTGTTTTTGGGTCCCGGAGTGATTTCCACGATTGACGAAGCCCGAGGTGCGTTGACATGTCCGTCATCAACACTCACAACTCTGGCAAATTCTGACCCGTTTCGTGGACTATTACTCACTGTTTCGGGGTCCCGGACTTATTTGCACGATTGATGAACCCTGGAGCGCGTTTACGTGTCGGTCATAAATACTCGCAGTTTTGGCCGATTCTGGCCAGTTTCTTGGACTATTACTCACTGTTTTGGGGTCCCGAAGTGATTTCCACGATTGACGAACCCCGGGGTGCGTTTATGTGTCGGTCATAAACACTTGCAGTTTTGGCCGATTCTGGCCCGTTTCGTGGACAATTACTCACTGTTTCGGGGTCCCGGACTTATTTTCACGATTGATGTACCCCGGAGCGCATTTACGTGTCGGTCATAAATACTCGTAGTTTTGGCTGATTCTGGCTAGTTTCATGGACTGTTACTCACTGTTTTGGGGTCGCGGAGTGATTTCCACGATTGATGAACCCCGGGGTGCGTTTACGTGTCGGTCATAAACACTCGCAGTTTTGGCCGATTATGACAAGTTTCATGGACTATTACTCACTGTTTTGGGGTCCGTGAGTGATTTCCATGATTGACCAATCCTGGGGTGCGTTTACGTGTCGGTCATCAACACCCGCAGTTTTGGCCGATTCTGGCTCGTTTCGTGGACTATTATTCACTGTTTTTGGGTCCCGGAGTGATTTCCACGATTGACGAACCCCGAGGTGCGTTTACATGTCCGTCATCAACACTCACAACTCTGGCAAATTCTGACCCGTTTCGTGGACTATTACTCACCGTTTTAGGGTCCCGGACTTATTTGCACGATTGATGAACCCTGGAGCGCGTTTACGTGTCGGTCATAAATACTCGCAGTTTTGGCCGATTCTGGCCAGTTTCTTGGACTATTACTCACTGTTTTGGGGTCCCGAAGTGATTTCCACGATTGACGAACCCCGGGGTGCGTTTACGTGTCGGTCATCAACACCCGCAGTTTTGGCCGATTCTGGCTCGTTTCGTGGACTATTATTCACTGTTTTTGGGTCCCGGAGTGATTTCCACGATTGACGAAGCCCGAGGTGCGTTGACATGTCCGTCATCAACACTCACAATTCTGGCAAATTCTGACCCGTTTCGTGGACTATTACTCACCGTTTTAGGGTCCCGGACTTATTTGCACGATTGATGAACCCTGGAGCGCGTTTACGTGTCGGTCATAAATAATCGCAGTTTTGGCCGATTCTGGCCAGTTTCTTGGACTATTACTCACTGTTTTGGGGTCCCGAAGTGATTTCCACGATTGACGAACCCCGGGGTGCGTTTACGTGTTGGTCATAAACACTCGCAGTTATTGCGGATTCTGCCTCATTTCATGGACTATTATTCACTGTTTTTGGGTCCCGGAGTGATTTCCACAATTGACGAACCCCGAGGTGCGTTTACATGTCCGTCGTCAACACTCACAACTTTGGCCAATTCTGACCTGTTTCGTGGACTATTACTCACCGTTTTGGGGTCCCGAAGTGATTTCCATAGTTCTTGAACCCCAAGGTGCAATTACATGTCGGTCATCAACACCCGTAGTTTTGGCCGATTCTGGGCCGTTTCATGAACTATTACTCACTGTTTTGGGGACCCGGACTAATTCCCACGATTGACGAACCCCGGGGTGCGTTTATGTGTCGGTCATAAACACTTGCAGTTTTGGCCGATTCTGGCCCGTTTCATGGACAATTACTCACTGTTTCGGGGTTCCGGACTTATTTCCACGATTGATGAACCCTGGAGCGCATTTACGTGTCGGTCATAAATACTCATAGTTTTGGCCAATTCTGGCTAGTTTCATGGACTATTACTCACTGTTTTGGGGTCGTGGAGTGATTTCCACGATTGATGAACCCCGGGGTGCGTTTACGTGTCGGTCATAAATACTCGCAGTTTTGGCCGATTCTGGCCAGTTTCTTGGACTATTACTCATTGTTTTGGGGTCCCGAAGTGATTTCCACGATTGACGAATCCCGGGGTGCGTTTAGGTGTTAGTCATAAACACTCGCAGTTATTGCGGATTCTGCCTCATTTCATGGACTATTATTCACTGTTTTTGGGTCCCGGAGTGATTTCCACAATTGACGAACCCCGAGGTGCGTTTACATGTCTGTCGTCAACACTCACAAGTTTGGCCAATTCTGACCCGTTTCGTGGACTATTACTCACCGTTTTGGGGTCCCGAAGCGATTTCCATAGTTCTTGAACCGCAATGTGCAATTACATGTCGGTCATCAACACCCGTAGTTTTGGCCGATTCTGGCCTGTTTCATGAACTATTACTCACTGTTTTGGGGACCCGGACTAATTCCCACGACTGACGAACCCCGGGGTGCGTTTATGTGTCGGTCATAAACACTTGCAGTTTTGGCCGATTCTGGCCCGTTTCGTGGACAATTACTCACTGTTTCGGGGTCCCGGACTTATTTTCACGATTGATGTACCCCGGAGCGCATTTACGTGTCGGTCATAAATACTCGTAGTTTTGGCTGATTCTGGCTAGTTTCATGGACTGTTACTCACTGTTTTGGGGTCGCGGAGTGATTTCCACGATTGATGAACCCCGGGGTGCGTTTACGTGTCGGTCATAAACACTCGCAGTTTTGGCCGATTATGACAAGTTTCATGGACTATTACTCACTGTTTTGGGGTCCGTGAGTGATTTCCATGATTGACCAATCCTGGGGTGCGTTTACATGTCGGTCATCAACACCCGCAGTTTTGGCCGATTCTGGCTCGTTTCGTGGACTATTATTCACTGTTTTTGGGTCCCGGAGTGATTTCCACGATTGACGAACCCCGAGGTGCGTTTACATGTCCGTCATCAACACTCACAACTCTGGCAAATTCTGACCCGTTTCGTGGACTATTACTCACCGTTTTAGGGTCCCGGACTTATTTGCACGATTGATGAACCCTGGAGCGCGTTTACGTGTCGGTCATAAATACTCGCAGTTTTGGCCGATTCTGGCCAGTTTCTTGGACTATTACTCACTGTTTTGGGGTCCCGAAGTGATTTCCACGATTGACGAACCCCGGGGTGCGTTTACGTGTCGGTCATCAACACCCGCAGTTTTGGCCGATTCTGGCTCGTTTCGTGGACTATTATTCACTGTTTTTGGGTCCCGGAGTGATTTCCACGATTGACGAAGCCCGAGGTGCGTTGACATGTCCGTCATCAACACTCACAACTCTGGCAAATTCTGACCCGTTTCGTGGACTATTACTCACTGTTTCGGGGTCCCGGACTTATTTGCACGATTGATGAACCCTGGAGCGCGTTTACGTGTCGGTCATAAATACTCGCAGTTTTGGCCGATTCTGGCCAGTTTCTTGGACTATTACTCACTGTTTTGGGGTCCCGAAGTGATTTCCACGATTGACGAACCCCGGGGTGCGTTTATGTGTCGGTCATAAACACTTGCAGTTTTGGCCGATTCTGGCCCGTTTCGTGGACAATTACTCACTGTTTCGGGGTCCCGGACTTATTTTCACGATTGATGTACCCCGGAGCGCATTTACGTGTCGGTCATAAATACTCGTAGTTTTGGCTGATTCTGGCTAGTTTCATGGACTGTTACTCACTGTTTTGGGGTCGCGGAGTGATTTCCACGATTGATGAACCCCGGGGTGCGTTTACGTGTCGGTCATAAACACTCGCAGTTTTGGCCGATTATGACAAGTTTCATGGACTATTACTCACTGTTTTGGGGTCCGTGAGTGATTTCCATGATTGACCAATCCTGGGGTGCGTTTACGTGTCGGTCATCAACACCCGCAGTTTTGGCCGATTCTGGCTCGTTTCGTGGACTATTATTCACTGTTTTTGGGTCCCGGAGTGATTTCCACGATTGACGAACCCCGAGGTGCGTTTACATGTCCGTCATCAACACTCACAACTCTGGCAAATTCTGACCCGTTTCGTGGACTATTACTCACCGTTTTAGGGTCCCGGACTTATTTGCACGATTGATGAACCCTGGAGCGCGTTTACGTGTCGGTCATAAATACTCGCAGTTTTGGCCGATTCTGGCCAGTTTCTTGGACTATTACTCACTGTTTTGGGGTCCCGAAGTGATTTCCACGATTGACGAACCCCGGGGTGCGTTTACGTGTCGGTCATCAACACCCGCAGTTTTGGCCGATTCTGGCTCGTTTCGTGGACTATTATTCACTGTTTTTGGGTCCCGGAGTGATTTCCACGATTGACGAAGCCCGAGGTGCGTTGACATGTCCGTCATCAACACTCACAACTCTGGCAAATTCTGACCCGTTTCGTGGACTATTACTCACTGTTTCGGGGTCCCGGACTTATTTGCACGATTGATGAACCCTGGAGCGCGTTTACGTGTCGGTCATAAATACTCGCAGTTTTGGCCGATTCTGGCCAGTTTCTTGGACTATTACTCACTGTTTTGGGGTCCCGAAGTGATTTCCACGATTGACGAACCCCGGGGTGCGTTTATGTGTCGGTCATAAACACTTGCAGTTTTGGCCGATTCTGGCCCGTTTCGTGGACAATTACTCACTGTTTCGGGGTCCCGGACTTATTTTCACGATTGATGTACCCCGGAGCGCATTTACGTGTCGGTCATAAATACTCGTAGTTTTGGCTGATTCTGGCTAGTTTCATGGACTGTTACTCACTGTTTTGGGGTCGCGGAGTGATTTCCACGATTGATGAACCCCGGGGTGCGTTTACGTGTCGGTCATAAACACTCGCAGTTTTGGCCGATTATGACAAGTTTCATGGACTATTACTCACTGTTTTGGGGTCCGTGAGTGATTTCCATGATTGACCAATCCTGGGGTGCGTTTACGTGTCGGTCATCAACACCCGCAGTTTTGGCCGATTCTGGCTCGTTTCGTGGACTATTATTCACTGTTTTTGGGTCCCGGAGTGATTTCCACGATTGACGAACCCCGAGGTGCGTTTACATGTCCGTCATCAACACTCACAACTCTGGCAAATTCTGACCCGTTTCGTGGACTATTACTCACCGTTTTAGGGTCCCGGACTTATTTGCACGATTGATGAACCCTGGAGCGCGTTTACGTGTCGGTCATAAATACTCGCAGTTTTGGCCGATTCTGGCCAGTTTCTTGGACTATTACTCACTGTTTTGGGGTCCCGAAGTGATTTCCACGATTGACGAACCCCGGGGTGCGTTTACGTGTCGGTCATCAACACCCGCAGTTTTGGCCGATTCTGGCTCGTTTCGTGGACTATTATTCACTGTTTTTGGGTCCCGGAGTGATTTCCACGATTGACGAAGCCCGAGGTGCGTTGACATGTCCGTCATCAACACTCACAATTCTGGCAAATTCTGACCCGTTTCGTGGACTATTACTCACCGTTTTAGGGTCCCGGACTTATTTGCACGATTGATGAACCCTGGAGCGCGTTTACGTGTCGGTCATAAATAATCGCAGTTTTGGCCGATTCTGGCCAGTTTCTTGGACTATTACTCACTGTTTTGGGGTCCCGAAGTGATTTCCACGATTGACGAACCCCGGGGTGCGTTTACGTGTTGGTCATAAACACTCGCAGTTATTGCGGATTCTGCCTCATTTCATGGACTATTATTCACTGTTTTTGGGTCCCGGAGTGATTTCCACAATTGACGAACCCCGAGGTGCGTTTACATGTCCGTCGTCAACACTCACAACTTTGGCCAATTCTGACCTGTTTCGTGGACTATTACTCACCGTTTTGGGGTCCCGAAGTGATTTCCATAGTTCTTGAACCCCAAGGTGCAATTACATGTCGGTCATCAACACCCGTAGTTTTGGCCGATTCTGGGCCGTTTCATGAACTATTACTCACTGTTTTGGGGACCCGGACTAATTCCCACGATTGACGAACCCCGGGGTGCGTTTATGTGTCGGTCATAAACACTTGCAGTTTTGGCCGATTCTGGCCCGTTTCATGGACAATTACTCACTGTTTCGGGGTTCCGGACTTATTTCCACGATTGATGAACCCTGGAGCGCATTTACGTGTCGGTCATAAATACTCATAGTTTTGGCCAATTCTGGCTAGTTTCATGGACTATTACTCACTGTTTTGGGGTCGTGGAGTGATTTCCACGATTGATGAACCCCGGGGTGCGTTTACGTGTCGGTCATAAATACTCGCAGTTTTGGCCGATTCTGGCCAGTTTCTTGGACTATTACTCATTGTTTTGGGGTCCCGAAGTGATTTCCACGATTGACGAATCCCGGGGTGCGTTTAGGTGTTAGTCATAAACACTCGCAGTTATTGCGGATTCTGCCTCATTTCATGGACTATTATTCACTGTTTTTGGGTCCCGGAGTGATTTCCACAATTGACGAACCCCGAGGTGCGTTTACATGTCTGTCGTCAACACTCACAAGTTTGGCCAATTCTGACCCGTTTCGTGGACTATTACTCACCGTTTTGGGGTCCCGAAGCGATTTCCATAGTTCTTGAACCGCAATGTGCAATTACATGTCGGTCATCAACACCCGTAGTTTTGGCCGATTCTGGCCTGTTTCATGAACTATTACTCACTGTTTTGGGGACCCGGACTAATTCCCACGACTGACGAACCCCGGGGTGCGTTTATGTGTCGGTCATAAACACTTGCAGTTTTGGCCGATTCTGGCCCGTTTCGTGGACAATTACTCACTGTTTCGGGGTCCCGGACTTATTTTCACGATTGATGTACCCCGGAGCGCATTTACGTGTCGGTCATAAATACTCGTAGTTTTGGCTGATTCTGGCTAGTTTCATGGACTGTTACTCACTGTTTTGGGGTCGCGGAGTGATTTCCACGATTGATGAACCCCGGGGTGCGTTTACGTGTCGGTCATCAACACTCGCAGTTTTGGCCGATTATGACAAGTTTCATGGACTATTACTCACTGTTTTGGGGTCCGTGAGTGATTTCCATGATTGACCAATCCTGGGGTGCGTTTACGTGTCGGTCATCAACACCCGCAGTTTTGGCCGATTCTGGCTCGTTTCGTGGACTATTATTCACTGTTTTTGGGTCCCGGAGTGATTTCCACGATTGACGAACCCCGAGGTGCGTTTACATGTCCGTCGTCAACACTCACAACTCTGGCAAATTCTGACCCGTTTCGTGGACTATTACTCACCGTTTTAGGGTCCCGGACTTATTTGCACGATTGATGAACCCTGGAGCGCGTTTACGTGTCGGTCATAAATACTCGCAGTTTTGGCCGATTCTGGCCAGTTTCTTGGACTATTACTCACTGTTTTGGGGTCCCGAAGTGATTTCCACGATTGACGAACCCCGGGGTGCGTTTACGTGTCGGTCATCAACACCCGCAGTTTTGGCCGATTCTGGCTCGTTTCGTGGACTATTATTCACTGTTTTTGGGTCCCGGAGTGATTTCCACGATTGACGAAGCCCGAGGTGCGTTGACATGTCCGTCATCAACACTCACAACTCTGGCAAATTCTGACCCGTTTCGTGGACTATTACTCACTGTTTCGGGGTCCCGGACTTATTTGCACGATTGATGAACCCTGGAGCGCGTTTACGTGTCGGTCATAAATAATCGCAGTTTTGGCCGATTCTGGCCAGTTTCTTGGACTATTACTCACTGTTTTGGGGTCCCGAAGTGATTTCCACGATTGACGAACCCCGGGGTGCGTTTATGTGTCGGTCATAAACACTTGCAGTTTTGGCCGATTCTGGCCCGTTTCGTGGACAATTACTCACTGTTTCGGGGTCCCGGACTTATTTTCACGATTGATGTACCCCGGAGCGCATTTACGTGTCGGTCATAAATACTCGTAGTTTTGGCTGATTCTGGCTAGTTTCATGGACTGTTACTCACTGTTTTGGGGTCGCGGAGTGATTTCCACGATTGATGAACCCCGGGGTGCGTTTACGTGTCGGTCATCAACACTCGCAGTTTTGGCCGATTATGACAAGTTTCATGGACTATTACTCACTGTTTTGGGGTCCGTGAGTGATTTCCATGATTGACCAATCCTGGGGTGCGTTTACGTGTCGGTCATCAACACCCGCAGTTTTGGCCGATTCTGGCTCGTTTCGTGGACTATTATTCACTGTTTTTGGGTCCCGGAGTGATTTCCACGATTGACGAACCCCGAGGTGCGTTTACATGTCCGTCGTCAACACTCACAACTCTGGCAAATTCTGACCCGTTTCGTGGACTATTACTCACCGTTTTAGGGTCCCGGACTTATTTGCACGATTGATGAACCCTGGAGCGCGTTTACGTGTCGGTCATAAATACTCGCAGTTTTGGCCGATTCTGGCCAGTTTCTTGGACTATTACTCACTGTTTTGGGGTCCCGAAGTGATTTCCACGATTGACGAACCCCGGGGTGCGTTTACGTGTCGGTCATCAACACCCGCAGTTTTGGCCGATTCTGGCTCGTTTCATGGACTATTATTCACTGTTTTTGGGTCCCGGAGTGATTTCCACGATTGACGAAGCCCGAGGTGCGTTGACATGTCCGTCATCAACACTCACAACTCTGGCAAATTCTGACCCGTTTCGTGGACTATTACTCACTGTTTCGGGGTCCCGGACTTATTTGCACGATTGATGAACCCTGGAGCGCGTTTACGTGTCGGTCATAAATAATCGCAGTTTTGGCCGATTCTGGCCAGTTTCTTGGACTATTACTCACTGTTTTGGGGTCCCGAAGTGATTTCCACGATTGACGAACCCCGGGGTGCGTTTATGTGTCGGTCATAAACACTTGCAGTTTTGGCCGATTCTGGCCCGTTTCGTGGACAATTACTCACTGTTTCGGGGTCCCGGACTTATTTTCACGATTGATGTACCCCGGAGCGCATTTACGTGTCGGTCATAAATACTCGTAGTTTTGGCTGATTCTGGCTAGTTTCATGGACTGTTACTCACTGTTTTGGGGTCGCGGAGTGATTTCCACGATTGATGAACCCCGGGGTGCGTTTACGTGTCGGTCATAAATACTCGCAGTTTTGGCCGATTCTGGCCAGTTTCTTGGACTATTACTCATTGTTTTGGGGTCCCGAAGTGATTTCCACGATTGACGAATCCCGGGGTGCGTTTAGGTGTTAGTCATAAACACTCGCAGTTATTGCGGATTCTGCCTCATTTCATGGACTATTATTCACTGTTTTTGGGTCCCGGAGTGATTTCCACAATTGACGAACCCCGAGGTGCGTTTACATGTCTGTCGTCAACACTCACAAGTTTGGCCAATTCTGACCCGTTTCGTGGACTATTACTCACCGTTTTGGGGTCCCGAAGCGATTTCCATAGTTCTTGAACCGCAATGTGCAATTACATGTCGGTCATCAACACCCGTAGTTTTGGCCGATTCTGGCCTGTTTCATGAACTATTACTCACTGTTTTGGGGACCCGGACTAATTCCCACGACTGACGAACCCCGGGGTGCGTTTATGTGTCGGTCATAAACACTTGCAGTTTTGGCCGATTCTGGCCCGTTTCGTGGACAATTACTCACTGTTTCGGGGTCCCGGACTTATTTTCACGATTGATGTACCCCGGAGCGCATTTACGTGTCGGTCATAAATACTCGTAGTTTTGGCTGATTCTGGCTAGTTTCATGGACTGTTACTCACTGTTTTGGGGTCGCGGAGTGATTTCCACGATTGATGAACCCCGGGGTGCGTTTACGTGTCGGTCATCAACACTCGCAGTTTTGGCCGATTATGACAAGTTTCATGGACTATTACTCACTGTTTTGGGGTCCGTGAGTGATTTCCATGATTGACCAATCCTGGGGTGCGTTTACGTGTCGGTCATCAACACCCGCAGTTTTGGCCGATTCTGGCTCGTTTCGTGGACTATTATTCACTGTTTTTGGGTCCCGGAGTGATTTCCACGATTGACGAACCCCGAGGTGCGTTTACATGTCCGTCGTCAACACTCACAACTCTGGCAAATTCTGACCCGTTTCGTGGACTATTACTCACCGTTTTAGGGTCCCGGACTTATTTGCACGATTGATGAACCCTGGAGCGCGTTTACGTGTCGGTCATAAATACTCGCAGTTTTGGCCGATTCTGGCCAGTTTCTTGGACTATTACTCACTGTTTTGGGGTCCCGAAGTGATTTCCACGATTGACGAACCCCGGGGTGCGTTTACGTGTCGGTCATCAACACCCGCAGTTTTGGCCGATTCTGGCTCGTTTCGTGGACTATTATTCACTGTTTTTGGGTCCCGGAGTGATTTCCACGATTGACGAAGCCCGAGGTGCGTTGACATGTCCGTCATCAACACTCACAACTCTGGCAAATTCTGACCCGTTTCGTGGACTATTACTCACTGTTTCGGGGTCCCGGACTTATTTGCACGATTGATGAACCCTGGAGCGCGTTTACGTGTCGGTCATAAATAATCGCAGTTTTGGCCGATTCTGGCCAGTTTCTTGGACTATTACTCACTGTTTTGGGGTCCCGAAGTGATTTCCACGATTGACGAACCCCGGGGTGCGTTTATGTGTCGGTCATAAACACTTGCAGTTTTGGCCGATTCTGGCCCGTTTCGTGGACAATTACTCACTGTTTCGGGGTCCCGGACTTATTTTCACGATTGATGTACCCCGGAGCGCATTTACGTGTCGGTCATAAATACTCGTAGTTTTGGCTGATTCTGGCTAGTTTCATGGACTGTTACTCACTGTTTTGGGGTCGCGGAGTGATTTCCACGATTGATGAACCCCGGGGTGCGTTTACGTGTCGGTCATCAACACTCGCAGTTTTGGCCGATTATGACAAGTTTCATGGACTATTACTCACTGTTTTGGGGTCCGTGAGTGATTTCCATGATTGACCAATCCTGGGGTGCGTTTACGTGTCGGTCATCAACACCCGCAGTTTTGGCCGATTCTGGCTCGTTTCGTGGACTATTATTCACTGTTTTTGGGTCCCGGAGTGATTTCCACGATTGACGAACCCCGAGGTGCGTTTACATGTCCGTCGTCAACACTCACAACTCTGGCAAATTCTGACCCGTTTCGTGGACTATTACTCACCGTTTTAGGGTCCCGGACTTATTTGCACGATTGATGAACCCTGGAGCGCGTTTACGTGTCGGTCATAAATACTCGCAGTTTTGGCCGATTCTGGCCAGTTTCTTGGACTATTACTCACTGTTTTGGGGTCCCGAAGTGATTTCCACGATTGACGAACCCCGGGGTGCGTTTACGTGTCGGTCATCAACACCCGCAGTTTTGGCCGATTCTGGCTCGTTTCATGGACTATTATTCACTGTTTTTGGGTCCCGGAGTGATTTCCACGATTGACGAAGCCCGAGGTGCGTTGACATGTCCGTCATCAACACTCACAACTCTGGCAAATTCTGACCCGTTTCGTGGACTATTACTCACTGTTTCGGGGTCCCGGACTTATTTGCACGATTGATGAACCCTGGAGCGCGTTTACGTGTCGGTCATAAATAATCGCAGTTTTGGCCGATTCTGGCCAGTTTCTTGGACTATTACTCACTGTTTTGGGGTCCCGAAGTGATTTCCACGATTGACGAACCCCGGGGTGCGTTTATGTGTCGGTCATAAACACTTGCAGTTTTGGCCGATTCTGGCCCGTTTCGTGGACAATTACTCACTGTTTCGGGGTCCCGGACTTATTTTCACGATTGATGTACCCCGGAGCGCATTTACGTGTCGGTCATAAATACTCGTAGTTTTGGCTGATTCTGGCTAGTTTCATGGACTGTTACTCACTGTTTTGGGGTCGCGGAGTGATTTCCACGATTGATGAACCCCGGGGTGCGTTTACGTGTCGGTCATAAATACTCGCAGTTTTGGCCGATTCTGGCCAGTTTCTTGGACTATTACTCATTGTTTTGGGGTCCCGAAGTGATTTCCACGATTGACGAATCCCGGGGTGCGTTTAGGTGTTAGTCATAAACACTCGCAGTTATTGCGGATTCTGCCTCATTTCATGGACTATTATTCACTGTTTTTGGGTCCCGGAGTGATTTCCACAATTGACGAACCCCGAGGTGCGTTTACATGTCTGTCGTCAACACTCACAAGTTTGGCCAATTCTGACCCGTTTCGTGGACTATTACTCACCGTTTTGGGGTCCCGAAGCGATTTCCATAGTTCTTGAACCGCAATGTGCAATTACATGTCGGTCATCAACACCCGTAGTTTTGGCCGATTCTGGCCTGTTTCATGAACTATTACTCACTGTTTTGGGGACCCGGACTAATTCCCACGACTGACGAACCCCGGGGTGCGTTTATGTGTCGGTCATAAACACTTGCAGTTTTGGCCGATTCTGGCCCGTTTCGTGGACAATTACTCACTGTTTCGGGGTCCCGGACTTATTTTCACGATTGATGTACCCCGGAGCGCATTTACGTGTCGGTCATAAATACTCGTAGTTTTGGCTGATTCTGGCTAGTTTCATGGACTGTTACTCACTGTTTTGGGGTCGCGGAGTGATTTCCACGATTGATGAACCCCGGGGTGCGTTTACGTGTCGGTCATCAACACTCGCAGTTTTGGCCGATTATGACAAGTTTCATGGACTATTACTCACTGTTTTGGGGTCCGTGAGTGATTTCCATGATTGACCAATCCTGGGGTGCGTTTACGTGTCGGTCATCAACACCCGCAGTTTTGGCCGATTCTGGCTCGTTTCGTGGACTATTATTCACTGTTTTTGGGTCCCGGAGTGATTTCCACGATTGACGAACCCCGAGGTGCGTTTACATGTCCGTCGTCAACACTCACAACTCTGGCAAATTCTGACCCGTTTCGTGGACTATTACTCACCGTTTTAGGGTCCCGGACTTATTTGCACGATTGATGAACCCTGGAGCGCGTTTACGTGTCGGTCATAAATACTCGCAGTTTTGGCCGATTCTGGCCAGTTTCTTGGACTATTACTCACTGTTTTGGGGTCCCGAAGTGATTTCCACGATTGACGAACCCCGGGGTGCGTTTACGTGTCGGTCATCAACACCCGCAGTTTTGGCCGATTCTGGCTCGTTTCGTGGACTATTATTCACTGTTTTTGGGTCCCGGAGTGATTTCCACGATTGACGAAGCCCGAGGTGCGTTGACATGTCCGTCATCAACACTCACAACTCTGGCAAATTCTGACCCGTTTCGTGGACTATTACTCACTGTTTCGGGGTCCCGGACTTATTTGCACGATTGATGAACCCTGGAGCGCGTTTACGTGTCGGTCATAAATAATCGCAGTTTTGGCCGATTCTGGCCAGTTTCTTGGACTATTACTCACTGTTTTGGGGTCCCGAAGTGATTTCCACGATTGACGAACCCCGGGGTGCGTTTATGTGTCGGTCATAAACACTTGCAGTTTTGGCCGATTCTGGCCCGTTTCGTGGACAATTACTCACTGTTTCGGGGTCCCGGACTTATTTTCACGATTGATGTACCCCGGAGCGCATTTACGTGTCGGTCATAAATACTCGTAGTTTTGGCTGATTCTGGCTAGTTTCATGGACTGTTACTCACTGTTTTGGGGTCGCGGAGTGATTTCCACGATTGATGAACCCCGGGGTGCGTTTACGTGTCGGTCATCAACACTCGCAGTTTTGGCCGATTATGACAAGTTTCATGGACTATTACTCACTGTTTTGGGGTCCGTGAGTGATTTCCATGATTGACCAATCCTGGGGTGCGTTTACGTGTCGGTCATCAACACCCGCAGTTTTGGCCGATTCTGGCTCGTTTCGTGGACTATTATTCACTGTTTTTGGGTCCCGGAGTGATTTCCACGATTGACGAACCCCGAGGTGCGTTTACATGTCCGTCGTCAACACTCACAACTCTGGCAAATTCTGACCCGTTTCGTGGACTATTACTCACCGTTTTAGGGTCCCGGACTTATTTGCACGATTGATGAACCCTGGAGCGCGTTTACGTGTCGGTCATAAATACTCGCAGTTTTGGCCGATTCTGGCCAGTTTCTTGGACTATTACTCACTGTTTTGGGGTCCCGAAGTGATTTCCACGATTGACGAACCCCGGGGTGCGTTTACGTGTCGGTCATCAACACCCGCAGTTTTGGCCGATTCTGGCTCGTTTCATGGACTATTATTCACTGTTTTTGGGTCCCGGAGTGATTTCCACGATTGACGAAGCCCGAGGTGCGTTGACATGTCCGTCATCAACACTCACAACTCTGGCAAATTCTGACCCGTTTCGTGGACTATTACTCACTGTTTCGGGGTCCCGGACTTATTTGCACGATTGATGAACCCTGGAGCGCGTTTACGTGTCGGTCATAAATAATCGCAGTTTTGGCCGATTCTGGCCAGTTTCTTGGACTATTACTCACTGTTTTGGGGTCCCGAAGTGATTTCCACGATTGACGAACCCCGGGGTGCGTTTATGTGTCGGTCATAAACACTTGCAGTTTTGGCCGATTCTGGCCCGTTTCGTGGACAATTACTCACTGTTTCGGGGTCCCGGACTTATTTTCACGATTGATGTACCCCGGAGCGCATTTACGTGTCGGTCATAAATACTCGTAGTTTTGGCTGATTCTGGCTAGTTTCATGGACTGTTACTCACTGTTTTGGGGTCGCGGAGTGATTTCCACGATTGATGAACCCCGGGGTGCGTTTACGTGTCGGTCATAAACACTCGCAGTTTTGGCCGATTATGACAAGTTTCATGGACTATTACTCACTGTTTTGGGGTCCGTGAGTGATTTCCATGATTGACCAATCCTGGGGTGCGTTTACGTGTCGGTCATCAACACCCGCAGTTTTGGCCGATTCTGGCTCGTTTCGTGGACTATTATTCACTGTTTTTGGGTCCCGGAGTGATTTCCACGATTGACGAACCCCGAGGTGCGTTTACATGTCCGTCATCAACACTCACAACTCTGGCAAATTCTGACCCGTTTCGTGGACTATTACTCACCGTTTTAGGGTCCCGGACTTATTTGCACGATTGATGAACCCTGGAGCGCGTTTACGTGTCGGTCATAAATACTCGCAGTTTTGGCCGATTCTGGCCAGTTTCTTGGACTATTACTCACTGTTTTGGGGTCCCGAAGTGATTTCCACGATTGACGAACCCCGGGGTGCGTTTACGTGTCGGTCATCAACACCCGCAGTTTTGGCCGATTCTGGCTCGTTTCGTGGACTATTATTCACTGTTTTTGGGTCCCGGAGTGATTTCCACGATTGACGAAGCCCGAGGTGCGTTGACATGTCCGTCATCAACACTCACAATTCTGGCAAATTCTGACCCGTTTCGTGGACTATTACTCACCGTTTTAGGGTCCCGGACTTATTTGCACGATTGATGAACCCTGGAGCGCGTTTACGTGTCGGTCATAAATAATCGCAGTTTTGGCCGATTCTGGCCAGTTTCTTGGACTATTACTCACTGTTTTGGGGTCCCGAAGTGATTTCCACGATTGACGAACCCCGGGGTGCGTTTACGTGTTGGTCATAAACACTCGCAGTTATTGCGGATTCTGCCTCATTTCATGGACTATTATTCACTGTTTTTGGGTCCCGGAGTGATTTCCACAATTGACGAACCCCGAGGTGCGTTTACATGTCCGTCGTCAACACTCACAACTTTGGCCAATTCTGACCTGTTTCGTGGACTATTACTCACCGTTTTGGGGTCCCGAAGTGATTTCCATAGTTCTTGAACCCCAAGGTGCAATTACATGTCGGTCATCAACACCCGTAGTTTTGGCCGATTCTGGGCCGTTTCATGAACTATTACTCACTGTTTTGGGGACCCGGACTAATTCCCACGATTGACGAACCCCGGGGTGCGTTTATGTGTCGGTCATAAACACTTGCAGTTTTGGCCGATTCTGGCCCGTTTCATGGACAATTACTCACTGTTTCGGGGTTCCGGACTTATTTCCACGATTGATGAACCCTGGAGCGCATTTACGTGTCGGTCATAAATACTCATAGTTTTGGCCAATTCTGGCTAGTTTCATGGACTATTACTCACTGTTTTGGGGTCGTGGAGTGATTTCCACGATTGATGAACCCCGGGGTGCGTTTACGTGTCGGTCATAAATACTCGCAGTTTTGGCCGATTATGACAAGTTTCATGGACTATTACTCACTGTTTTGGGGTCCGTGAGTGATTTCCATGATTGACCAATCCTGGGGTGCGTTTACGTGTCGGTCATCAACACCCGCAGTTTTGGCCGATTCTGGCTCGTTTCGTGGACTATTATTCACTGTTTTTGGGTCCCGGAGTGATTTCCACGATTGACGAACCCCGAGGTGCGTTTACATGTCCGTCATCAACACTCACAACTCTGGCAAATTCTGACCCGTTTCGTGGACTATTACTCACCGTTTTAGGGTCCCGGACTTATTTGCACGATTGATGAACCCTGGAGCGCGTTTACGTGTCGGTCATAAATACTCGCAGTTTTGGCCGATTCTGGCCAGTTTCTTGGACTATTACTCACTGTTTTGGGGTCCCGAAGTGATTTCCACGATTGACGAACCCCGGGGTGCGTTTACGTGTCGGTCATCAACACCCGCAGTTTTGGCCGATTCTGGCTCGTTTCGTGGACTATTATTCACTGTTTTTGGGTCCCGGAGTGATTTCCACGATTGACGAAGCCCGAGGTGCGTTGACATGTCCGTCATCAACACTCACAATTCTGGCAAATTCTGACCCGTTTCGTGGACTATTACTCACCGTTTTAGGGTCCCGGACTTATTTGCACGATTGATGAACCCTGGAGCGCGTTTACGTGTCGGTCATAAATAATCGCAGTTTTGGCCGATTCTGGCCAGTTTCTTGGACTATTACTCACTGTTTTGGGGTCCCGAAGTGATTTCCACGATTGACGAACCCCGGGGTGCGTTTACGTGTTGGTCATAAACACTCGCAGTTATTGCGGATTCTGCCTCATTTCATGGACTATTATTCACTGTTTTTGGGTCCCGGAGTGATTTCCACAATTGACGAACCCCGAGGTGCGTTTACATGTCCGTCGTCAACACTCACAACTTTGGCCAATTCTGACCTGTTTCGTGGACTATTACTCACCGTTTTGGGGTCCCGAAGTGATTTCCATAGTTCTTGAACCCCAAGGTGCAATTACATGTCGGTCATCAACACCCGTAGTTTTGGCCGATTCTGGGCCGTTTCATGAACTATTACTCACTGTTTTGGGGACCCGGACTAATTCCCACGATTGACGAACCCCGGGGTGCGTTTATGTGTCGGTCATAAACACTTGCAGTTTTGGCCGATTCTGGCCCGTTTCATGGACAATTACTCACTGTTTCGGGGTTCCGGACTTATTTCCACGATTGATGAACCCTGGAGCGCATTTACGTGTCGGTCATAAATACTCATAGTTTTGGCCAATTCTGGCTAGTTTCATGGACTATTACTCACTGTTTTGGGGTCGTGGAGTGATTTCCACGATTGATGAACCCCGGGGTGCGTTTACGTGTCGGTCATAAATACTCGCAGTTTTGGCCGATTCTGGCCAGTTTCTTGGACTATTACTCATTGTTTTGGGGTCCCGAAGTGATTTCCACGATTGACGAATCCCGGGGTGCGTTTAGGTGTTAGTCATAAACACTCGCAGTTATTGCGGATTCTGCCTCATTTCATGGACTATTATTCACTGTTTTTGGGTCCCGGAGTGATTTCCACAATTGACGAACCCCGAGGTGCGTTTACATGTCTGTCGTCAACACTCACAAGTTTGGCCAATTCTGACCCGTTTCGTGGACTATTACTCACCGTTTTGGGGTCCCGAAGCGATTTCCATAGTTCTTGAACCGCAATGTGCAATTACATGTCGGTCATCAACACCCGTAGTTTTGGCCGATTCTGGCCTGTTTCATGAACTATTACTCACTGTTTTGGGGACCCGGACTAATTCCCACGACTGACGAACCCCGGGGTGCGTTTATGTGTCGGTCATAAACACTTGCAGTTTTGGCCGATTCTGGCCCGTTTCGTGGACAATTACTCACTGTTTCGGGGTCCCGGACTTATTTTCACGATTGATGTACCCCGGAGCGCATTTACGTGTCGGTCATAAATACTCGTAGTTTTGGCTGATTCTGGCTAGTTTCATGGACTGTTACTCACTGTTTTGGGGTCGCGGAGTGATTTCCACGATTGATGAACCCCGGGGTGCGTTTACGTGTCGGTCATAAACACTCGCAGTTTTGGCCGATTATGACAAGTTTCATGGACTATTACTCACTGTTTTGGGGTCCGTGAGTGATTTCCATGATTGACCAATCCTGGGGTGCGTTTACGTGTCGGTCATCAACACCCGCAGTTTTGGCCGATTCTGGCTCGTTTCGTGGACTATTATTCACTGTTTTTGGGTCCCGGAGTGATTTCCACGATTGACGAACCCCGAGGTGCGTTTACATGTCCGTCATCAACACTCACAACTCTGGCAAATTCTGACCCGTTTCGTGGACTATTACTCACCGTTTTAGGGTCCCGGACTTATTTGCACGATTGATGAACCCTGGAGCGCGTTTACGTGTCGGTCATAAATACTCGCAGTTTTGGCCGATTCTGGCCAGTTTCTTGGACTATTACTCACTGTTTTGGGGTCCCGAAGTGATTTCCACGATTGACGAACCCCGGGGTGCGTTTACGTGTCGGTCATCAACACCCGCAGTTTTGGCCGATTCTGGCTCGTTTCGTGGACTATTATTCACTGTTTTTGGGTCCCGGAGTGATTTCCACGATTGACGAAGCCCGAGGTGCGTTGACATGTCCGTCATCAACACTCACAACTCTGGCAAATTCTGACCCGTTTCGTGGACTATTACTCACCGTTTTAGGGTCCCGGACTTATTTGCACGATTGATGAACCCTGGAGCGCGTTTACGTGTCGGTCATAAATACTCGCAGTTTTGGCCGATTCTGGCCAGTTTCTTGGACTATTACTCACTGTTTTGGGGTCCCGAAGTGATTTCCACGATTGACGAACCCCGGGGTGCGTTTACGTGTTGGTCATAAACACTCGCAGTTATTGCGGATTCTGCCTCATTTCATGGACTATTATTCACTGTTTTTGGGTCCCGGAGTGATTTCCACAATTGACGAACCCCGAGGTGCGTTTACATGTCCGTCGTCAACACTCACAACTTTGGCCAATTCTGACCTGTTTCGTGGACTATTACTCACCGTTTTGGGGTCCCGAAGCGATTTCCATAGTTCTTGAACCCCAAGGTGCAATTACATGTCGGTCATCAACACCCGTAGTTTTGGCCGATTCTGGCCCGTTTCATGAACTATTACTCACTGTTTTGGGGACCCGGAGTAATTCCCACGATTGACGAACCCCGGGGTGCGTTTATGTGTCGGTCATAAACACATGCAGTTTTGGCCGATTCTGGCCCGTTTCGTGGACAATTACTCACTGTTTCGGGGTCCCGGACTTATTTCCACGATTGATGAACCCCGGAGCGCATTTACGTGTCGGTCATAAATACTCGTAGTTTTGGCCGATTCTGGCTAGTTTCATGGACTATTACTCACTGTTTTGGGGCCGCGGAGTGATTCCCACGATTGACGAACCCCGGGGTGCGTTTATGTGCCGGTCATAAACACATGCAGTTTTGGCCGATTCTGGCCCGTTTCGTGGACAATTACTCACTGTTTCGGGGTCCCGGACTTATTTCCACGATTGATGAACCCCGGAGCGCATTTACGTGTCGGTCATAAATTCTCGTAGTTTTGGCCGATTCTGGCCAGTTTCATGGACTATTACTCACTGTTTTGGGGTCCCGAAGTGATTTCCACGATTGACGAACCCCGGGGTGCGTTTACGTGTCGGTCATAAACACTCGCAGTTTTGGCCGATTATGACAAGTTTCATGGACTATTACTCACTGTTTTGGGGTCCGTGAGTGATTTCCATGATTGACCAATCCCGGGGTGCGTTTACGTGTCGGTCATCAACACCCGCAGTTTTGGCCGATTCTGGCTCGTTTCGTGGACTATTATTCACTGTTTTTGGGTCCCGGAGTGATTTCCACGATTGACGAACCCCGAGGTGCGTTTACATGTCCGTCATCAACACTCACAACTCTGGCAAATTCTGACCCGTTTCGTGGACTATTACTCACCGTTTTAGGGTCCCGTACTTATTTGCACGATTGATGAACCCTGGAGCGCGTTTACGTGTCGGTCATAAATACTCGCAGTTTTGGCCGATTCTGGCCAGTTTCTTGGACTATTACTCACTGTTTTGGGGTCGCGAAGTGATTTCCACGATTGACGAACCCCGGGGTGCGTTTACGTGTTGGTCATAAACACTCGCAGTTATTGCGGATTCTGCCTCATTTCATGGACTATTATTCACTGTTTTTTGGGTCCCGGAGTGATTTCCACAATTGACGAACCCCGAGGTGCGTTTACATGTCCGTCGTCAACACTCACAACTTTGGCCAATTCTGACCCGTTTCGTGGACTATTACTCACCGTTTTGGGGTCCCGAAGCGATTTCCATAGTTCTTGAACCCCAATGTGCAATTAGATGTCGGTCATCAACACCCGTAGTTTTGGCCGATTCTGGGCCGTTTCATGAACTATTACTAACTGTTTTGGGGACCCGGACTAATTCCCACGATTGACGAACCCCGGGGTGCGTTTATGTGTCGGTCATAAACACTTGCAGTTTTTGCCGATTCTGGCCCGTTTCGTGGACAATTACTCACTGTTTCGGGGTCCCGGACTTATTTCCACGATTGATTTACCCTGGAGCGCATTTACGTGTCGGTCATAAATACTCATAGTTTTGGCCGATTCTGGCCAGTTTCTTGGACTGTTACTCACTGTTTTGGGGTCGCGGAGTGATTTCCACGATTGATGAACCCCGGGGTGCGTTTACGTGTCGGTCATAAATACTCGCAGTTTTGGCCGATTCTGGCCAGTTTCTTGGACTATTACTCACTGTTTTGGGGTCCCGAAGTGATTTCCACGATTGACGAACCCCGGCGTGCGTTTACGTGTCGGTCATCAACACCCGCAGTTTTGGCCGATTCTGCCTCGTTTCGTGGACTATTATTCACTGTTTTTGGGTCCCGGAGTGATTTCCACAATTGACGAACCCCGAGGTGCGTTTACATGTCCGTCGTCAACACTCACAACGTTGGCCAATTCTGACCCGTTTCATGGACTATTACTCACCGTTTTGGGGTCCCGAAGCGATTTCCATAGTTCTTGAACCCGAAGGTGCAATTACATGTCGGTCATCAACACCCGTAGTTTTGGCCGATTCTGGCCCGTTTCATGAACTATTACTCACTGTTTTGGGGACCCGGAGTAATTCCCACGATTGACGAACCCCGGGGTGCGTTTATGTGTCGGTCATAAACACATGCAGTTTTGGCCGATTCTGGCCCGTTTCGTGGACAATTACTCACTGTTTCGGGGTCCCGGACTTATTTCCACGATTGATGAACCCCGGAGCGCATTTACGTGTCGGTCATAAATACTCGTAGTTTTGGCCGATTCTGGCTAGTTTCATGGACTATTACTCACTGTTTTGGGGCCGCGGAGTGATTTCCATGATTGACGAACCCCGGGGTGCGTTTACGTGTCGGTCATCAACACTCGCAGTTTTGGCCGATTCTGGCCTGTTTCATGGACTATTACTGATTGTTTTGGTGTCCCGGACTGATTTCCACGATTGACGAACCCCGGGGTGCGTTTACGTGTCGATCATAAACACTCGCAGTTTTGGCCGATTATGACAAGTTTCACGGACTATTACTCACTGTTTTGGGGTCCGTGAGTGATTTCCATGATTGACAAATCCTGGGGTGCGTTTACGTGTCGGTCATCAACACCCGCAGTTTTGGCCGATTCTGGCTCGTTTCGTGGACTATTATTCACTGTTTTTGGGTCCCGGAGTGATTTCCACGATTGACGAACCCCGAGGTGCGTTTACATGTCCGTCATCAACACTCACAACTCTGGCAAATTCTGACCCGTTTCGTGGACTATTACTCACCGTTTTAGGGTCCCGGACTTATTTGCACGATTGATGAACCCTGGAGCGCGTTTACGTGTCGGTCATAAATACTCGCAGTTTTGGCCGATTCTGGCCAGTTTCTTGGACTATTACTCACTGTTTTGGGGTCCCGAAGTGATTTCCACGATTGACAAACCCCGGCGTGCGTTTACGTGTCGGTCATCAACACCCGCAGTTTTGGCCGATTCTGCCTCGTTTCGTGGACTATTATTCACTGTTTTTGGGTCCCGGAGTGATTTCCACAATTGACGAACCCCGAGGTGCGTTTACATGTCCGTCGTCAACACTCACAACTTTGGCCAATTCTGACCCGTTTCATGGACTATTACTCACCGTTTTGGGGTCCCGAAGCGATTTCCATAGTTCTTGAACCCCAAGGTGCAATTACATGTCGGTCATCGACACCCGTAGTTTTGGCCGATTCTGGCCCGTTTCATGAACTATTACTCACTGTTTTGGGGACCCGGAGTAATTCCCACGATTGACGAACCCCGGGGTGCGTTTATGTGTCGGTCATAAACACATGCAGTTTTGGCCGATTCTGGCCCGTTTCGTGGACAATTACTCACTGTTTCGGGGTCCCGGACTTATTTCCACGATTGATGAACCCCGGAGCGCATTTACGTGTCGGTCATAAATACTCGTAGTTTTGGCCGATTCTGGCTAGTTTCATGGACTATTACTCACTGTTTTGGGGCCGCGGTGTGATTTCCATGATTGACGAACCCCGGGGTGCGTTTACGTGTCGGTCATCAACACTCGCAGTTTTGGCCGATTCTGGCCAGTTTCTTGGACTATTACTCACTGTTTTGGGGTCCCGAAGTGATTTCCACGATTGACGAACCCCGGGGTGCGTTTACGTGTCGGTCATAAACACTCGCAGTTTTGGCCGATTATGACAAGTTTCATGGACTATTACTCACTGTTTTGGGGTCCGTGAGTGATTTCCATGATTGACCAATCCTGGGGTGCGTTTACGTGTCGGTCATCAACACCCGCAGTTTTGGCCGATTCTGGCTCGTTTCGTGGACTATTATTCACTATTTTTGGGTCCCGGAGTGATTTCCACGATTGACGAACCCCGAGGTGCGTTTACATGTCCGTCATCAACACTCACAACTCTGGCAAATTCTGACCCGTTTCGTGGACTATTACTCACCGTTTTAGGGTCCCGTACTTATTTGCACGATTGATGAACCCTGGAGCGCGTTTACGTGTCGGTCATAAATACTCGCAGTTTTGGCCGATTCTGGCCAGTTTCTTGGACTATTACTCACTGTTTTGGGGTCGCGAAGTGATTTCCACGATTGACGAACCCCGGGGTGCGTTTACGTGTTGGTCATAAACACTCGCAGTTATTGCGGATTCTGCCTCATTTCATGGACTATTATTCACTGTTTTTGGGTCCCGGAGTGATTTCCACAATTGACGAACCCCGAGGTGCGTTTACATGTCCGTCGTCAACACTCACAACTTTGGCCAATTCTGACCCGTTTCGTGGACTATTACTCACCGTTTTGGGGTCCCGAAGCGATTTCCATAGTTCTTGAACCCCAATGTGCAATTAGATGTCGGTCATCAACACCCGTAGTTTTGGCCGATTCTGGGCCGTTTCATGAACTATTACTCACTGTTTTGGGGACCCGGACTAATTCCCACGATTGTTGAACCCGAAGGTGCAATTACATGTCGGTCATCAACACCCGTAGTTTTGGCCGATTCTGGCCCGTTTCGTGGACAATTACTCACTGTTTCGGGGTCCCGGACTTATTTCCACGATTGATTTACCCTGGAGCGCATTTACGTGTCGGTCATAAATACTCATAGTTTTGGCCGATTCTGGCCAGTTTCTTGGACTGTTACTCACTGTTTTGGGGTCGCGGAGTGATTTCCACGATTGATGAACCCCGGGGTGCGTTTACGTGTCGGTCATAAATACTCGCAGTTTTGGCCGATTCTGGCCAGTTTCTTGGACTATTACTCACTGTTTTGGGGTCCCGAAGTGATTTCCACGATTGACGAACCCCGGCGTGCGTTTACGTGTCGGTCATCAACACCCGCAGTTTTGGCCGATTCTGCCTCGTTTCGTGGACTATTATTCACTGTTTTTGGGTCCCGGAGTGATTTCCACAATTGACAAACCCCGAGGTGCGTTTACATGTCCGTCGTCAACACTCACAACGTTGGCCAATTCTGACCCGTTTCATGGACTATTACTCACCGTTTTGGGGTCCCGAAGCGATTTCCATAGTTCTTGAACCCGAAGGTGCAATTACATGTCGGTCATCAACACCCGTAGTTTTGGCCGATTCTGGCCCGTTTCATGAACTATTACTCACTGTTTTGGGGACCCGGAGTAATTCCCACGATTGACGAACCCCGGGGTGCGTTTATGTGTCGGTCATAAACACATGCAGTTTTGGCCGATTCTGGCCCGTTTAGTGGACAATTACTCACTGTTTCGGGGTCCCGGACTTATTTCCACGATTGATTTACCCTGGAGCGCATTTACGTGTCGGTCATAAATACTCATAGTTTTGGCCGATTCTGGCCAGTTTCTTGGACTGTTACTCACTGTTTTGGGGTCGCGGAGTGATTTCCACGATTGATGAACCCCGGGGTGCGTTTACGTGTCGGTCATAAATACTCGCAGTTTTGGCCGATTCTGGCCAGTTTCTTGGACTATTACTCACTGTTTTGGGGTCCCGAAGTGATTTCCACGATTGACGAACCCCGGCGTGCGTTTACGTGTCGGTCATCAACACCCGCAGTTTTGGCCGATTCTGCCTCGTTTCGTGGACTATTATTCATTGTTTTTGGGTCCCGGAGTGATTTCCATAATTGACGAACCCCGAGGTGCGTTTACATGTCCGTCGTCAACACTCACAACTTTGGCCAATTCTGACCCGTTTCATGGACTATTACTCACCGTTTTGGGGTCCCGAAGCGATTTCCATAGTTCTTGAACCCGAAGGTGCAATTACATGTCGGTCATCAACACCCGTAGTTTTGGCCGATTCTGGCCCGTTTCATGAACTATTACTCACTGTTTTGGGGACCCGGAGTAATTCCCACGATTGACGAATCCTGGGGTGCGTTTACGTGTCGGTCATCAACACCCGCAGTTTTGGCCGATTCTGGCTCGTTTCATGAACTATTACTCACTGTTTCGGGGACCCGGAGTAATTCCCACGATTGATGAACCCCGGGGTGCGTTTATGTGTCGGTCATAAACACATGCAGTTTTGGCCGATTCTGGCCCGTTTCGTGGACAATTACTCACTGCTTCGGGGTCCCGGACTTATTTCCACGATTGATGAACCCCGGAGCGCATTTACGTGTCGGTCATAAATACTCGTAGTTTTGGCCGATTCTGGCTTGTTTCATGGACTATTACTCACTGTTTTGGGGTCCCGAAGTGATTTCCACGATTGACGAACCCCGGGGTGCGTTTACGTGTCGGTCATAAACACTCGCAGTTTTGGCCGATTATGACAAGTTTCATGGACTATTACTCACTGTTTTGGGTTCCGTGAGTGATTTCCATGATTGACCAATCCTGGGGTGCGTTTACGTGTCGGTCATCAACACCCGCAGTTTTGGCCGATTCTGGCTCGTTTCGTGGACTATTATTCACTGTTTTTGGGTCCCGGAGTGATTTCCACGATTGACGAACCCCGAGGTGCGTTTACATGTCCGTCATCAACACTCACAACTCTGGCAAATTCTGACCCGTTTCGTGGACTATTACTCACCGTTTTAGGGTCCCGGACTTATTTGCACGATTGATGAACCCTGGAGCGCGTTTACGTGTCGGTCATAAATACTCGCAGTTTTGGCCGATTCTGGCCAGTTTCTTGGACTATTACTCACTGTTTTGGGGTCCCGAAGTGATTTCCACGATTGACGAACCCCGGCGTGCGTTTACGTGTCGGTCATCAACACCCGCAGTTTTGGCCGATTGTGCCTCGTTTCGTGGACTATTATTCACTGTTTTTGGGTCCCGGAGTGATTTCCACAATTGACGAACCCCGAGGTGCGTTTACATGTCCGTCGTCAACACTCACAACTTTGGCCAATTCTGACCCGTTTCATGGACTATTACTCACCGTTTTGGGGTCCCGAAGCGATTTCCATAGTTCTTGAACCCCAAGGTGCAATTACATGTCGGTCATCAACACCCGTAGTTTTGGCCGATTCTGGCCCGTTTCATGAACTATTACTCACTGTTTTGGGGACCCGGAGTAATTCCCACGATTGATGAACCCCGGGGTGCGTTTATGTGTCGGTCATAAACACATGCAGTTTTGGCCGATTCTGGCCCGTTTCGTGGACAATTACTCACTGTTTCGGGGTCCCGGACTTATTTCCACGATTGATGAACCCCGGAGCGCATTTACGTGTCGGTCATAAATACTCGTAGTTTTGGCCGATTCTGGCTAGTTTCATGGACTATTACTCACTGTTTTGGGGCCGCGGAGTGATTTCCATGATTGACGAACCCCGGGGTGCGTTTACGTGTCGGTCATCAACACTCGCAGTTTTGGCCGATTCTGGCCAGTTTCTTGGACTATTACTCACTGTTTTGGGGTCCCGAAGTGATTTCCACGATTGACGAACCCCGGGGTGCGTTTACGTGTCGGTCATAAACACTCGCAGTTTTGGCCGATTATGACAAGTTTCATGGACTATTACTCACTGTTTTGGGGTCCGTGAGTGATTTCCATGATTGACCAATCCTGGGGTGCGTTTACGTGTCGGTCATCAACACCCGCAGTTTTGGCCGATTCTGGCTCGTTTCGTGGACTATTATTCACTGTGTTTGGGTCCCGGAGTGATTTCCACGATTGACGAACCCCGAGGTGCGTTTACATGTCCGTCATCAACACTCACAACTCTGGCAAATTCTGACCCGTTTCGTGGACTATTACTCACCGTTTTAGGGTCCCGGACTTATTTGCACGATTGATGAACCCTGGAGCGCGTTTACGTGTCGGTCATAAATACTCGCAGTTTTGGCCGATTCTGGCCAGTTTCTTGGACTATTACTCACTGTTTTGGGGTCCCGAAGTGATTTCCACGATTGACGAACCCCGGCGTGCGTTTACGTGTCGGTCATCAACACCCGCAGTTTTGGCCGATTCTGCCTCGTTTCGTGGACTATTATTCACTGTTTTTGGGTCCCGGAGTGATTTCCACAATTGACGAACCCCGAGGTGCGTTTACATGTCCGTCGTCAACACTCACAACTTTGGCCAATTCTGACCCGTTTCATGGACTATTACTCACCGTTTTGGGGTCCCGAAGCGATTTCCATAGTTCTTGAACCCGAAGGTGCAATTACATGTCGGTCATCAACACCCGTAGTTTTGGCCGATTTTGGCCCGTTTCATGAACTATTACTCACTGTTTTGGGGACCCGGAGTAATTCCCACGATTGATGAACCCCGGGGTGCGTTTATGTGTCGGTCATAAACACATGCAGTTTTGGCCGATTCTGGCCCGTTTCGTGGACAATTACTCACTGTTTCGGGGTCCCGGACTTATTTCCACGATTGATGAACCCCGGAGCGCATTTACATGTCGGTCATAAATACTCGTAGTTTTGGCCGATTCTGGCTAGTTTCATGGACTATTACTCACTGTTTTGGGGCCGCGGAGTGATTTCCATGATTGACGAACCCCGGGGTGCGTTTACGTGTCGGTCATCAACACTCGCAGTTTTGGCCGATTCTGGCCAGTTTCTTGGACTATTACTCACTGTTTTGGGGTCCCGAAGTGATTTCCACGATTGACGAACCCCGGGGTGCGTTTACGTGTCGGTCATAAACACTCGCAGTTTTGGCCGATTATGACAAGTTTCATGGACTATTACTCACTGTTTTGGGGTCCGTGAGTGATTTCCATGATTGACCAATCCTGGGGTGCGTTTACGTGTCGGTCATCAACACCCGCAGTTTTGGCCGATTCTGGCTCGTTTCGTGGACTATTATTCACTGTTTTTGGGTCCCGGAGTGATTTCCACGATTGACGAACCCCGAGGTGCGTTTACATGTCCGTCATCAACACTCACAACTCTGGCAAATTCTGACCCGTTTCGTGGACTATTACTCACCGTTTTAGGGTCCCGGACTTATTTGCACGATTGATGAACCCTGGAGCGCGTTTACGTGTCGGTCATAAATACTCGCAGTTTTGGCCAATTCTGGCCAGTTTCTTGGACTATTACTCACTGTTTTGGGGTCCCGAAGTGATTTCCACGATTGACGAACCCCGGCGTGCGTTTACGTGTCGGTCATCAACACCCGCAGTTTTGGCCGATTCTGCCTCGTTTCGTGGACTATTATTCACTGTTTTTGGGTCCCGGAGTGATTTCCACAATTGACGAACCCCGAGGTGCGTTTACATGTCCGTCGTCAACACTCACAACTTTGGCCAATTCTGACCCGTTTCATGGACTATTACTCACCGTTTTGGGGTCCCGAAGCGATTTCCATAGTTCTTGAACCCCAAGGTGCAATTACATGTCGGTCATCAACACCCGTAGTTTTGGCCGATTCTGGCCCGTTTCATGAACTATTACTCACTGTTTTGGGGACCCGGAGTAATTCCCACGATTGATGAACCCCGGGGTGCGTTTATGTGTCGGTCATAAACACATGCAGTTTTGGCCGATTCTGGCCCGTTTCGTGGACAATTACTCACTGTTTCGGGGTCTCGGACTTATTTCCACGATTGATGAACCCCGGAGCGCATTTACGTGTCGGTCATAAATACTCGTAGTTTTGGCCGATTCTGGCTAGTTTCATGGACTATTACTCACTGTTTTGGGGCCGCGGAGTGATTTCCATGATTGACGAACCCCGGGGTGCGTTTACGTGTCGGTCATCAACACTCGCAGTTTTGGCCGATTATGACAAGTTTCATGGACTATTACTCACTGTTTTGGGGTCCGTGAGTGATTTCCATGATTGACCAATCCTGGGGTGCGTTTACGTGTCGGTCATCAACACCCGCAGTTTTGGCCGATTCTGGCTCGTTTCGTGGACTATTATTCACTGTGTTTGGGTCCCGGAGTGATTTCCACGATTGACGAACCCCGAGGTGCGTTTACATGTCCGTCATCAACACTCACAACTCTGGCAAATTCTGACCCGTTTCGTGGACTATTACTCACCGTTTTAGGGTCCCGGACTTATTTGCACGATTGATGAACCCTGGAGCGCGTTTACGTGTCGGTCATAAATACTCGCAGTTTTGGCCGATTCTGGCCAGTTTCTTGGACTATTACTCACTGTTTTGGGGTCCCGAAGTGATTTCCACGATTGACGAACCCCGGCGTGCGTTTACGTGTCGGTCATCAACACCCGCAGTTTTGGCCGATTCTGCCTCGTTTCGTGGACTATTATTCACTGTTTTTGGGTCCCGGAGTGATTTCCACAATTGACGAACCCCGAGGTGCGTTTACATGTCCGTCGTCAACACTCACAACTTTGGCCAATTCTGACCCGTTTCATGGACTATTACTCACCGTTTTGGGGTCCCGAAGCGATTTCCATAGTTCTTGAACCCCAAGGTGCAATTACATGTCGGTCATCAACACCCGTAGTTTTGGCCGATTCTGGCCCGTTTCATGAACTATTACTCACTGTTTTGGGGACCCGGAGTAATTCCCACGATTGACGAACCCCGGGGTGCGTTTATGTGTCGGTCATAAACACATGCAGTTTTGGCCGATTCTGGCCCGTTTCGTGGACAATTACTCACTGTTTCGGGGTCCCGGACTTATTTCCACGATTGATGAACCCCGGAGCGCATTTACGTGTCGGTCATAAATACTCGTAGTTTTGGCCGATTCTGGCCAGTTTCTTGGACTATTACTCACTGTTTTGGGGTCCCGAAGTGATTTCCACGATTGACGAACCCCGGGGTGCGTGTACGTGTCGGTCATAAACACTCGCAGTTTTGGCCGATTATGACAAGTTTCATGGACTATTACTCACTGTTTTGGGGTCCGTGAGTGATTTCCATGATTGACCAATCCTGGGGTGCGTTTACGTGTCGGTCATCAACACCCGCAGTTTTGGCCGATTCTGGCTCGTTTCGTGGACTATTATTCACTGTGTTTGGGTCCCGGAGTGATTTCCACGATTGACGAACCCCGAGGTGCGTTTACATGTCCGTCATCAACACTCACAACTCTGGCAAATTCTGACCCGTTTCGTGGACTATTACTCACCGTTTTAGGGTCCCGGACTTATTTGCACGATTGATGAACCCTGGAGCGCGTTTACGTGTCGGTCATAAATACTCGCAGTTTTGGCCGATTCTGGCCAGTTTCTTGGACTATTACTCACTGTTTTGGGGTCCCGAAGTGATTTCCACGATTGACGAACCCCGGCGTGCGTTTACGTGTCGGTCATCAACACCCGCAGTTTTGGCCGATTCTGCCTCGTTTCGTGGACTATTATTCACTGTTTTTGGGTCCCGGAGTGATTTCCACAATTGACGAACCCCGAGGTGCGTTTACATGTCCGTCGTCAACACTCACAACTTTGGCCAATTCTGACCCGTTTCATGGACTATTACTCACCGTTTTGGGGTCCCGAAGCGATTTCCATAGTTCTTGAACCCCAAGGTGCAATTACATGTCGGTCATCAACACCCGTAGTTTTGGCCGATTCTGGCCCGTTTCATGAACTATTACTCACTGTTTTGGGGACCCGGAGTAATTCCCACGATTGACGAACCCCGGGGTGCGTTTATGTGTCGGTCATAAACACATGCAGTTTTGGCCGATTCTGGCCCGTTTCGTGGACAATTACTCACTGTTTCGGGGTCCCGGACTTATTTCCACGATTGATGAACCCCGGAGCGCATTTACGTGTCGGTCATAAATACTCGTAGTTTTGGCCGATTCTGGCTAGTTTCATGGACTATTTACTCACTGTTTTGGGGCCGCGGAGTGATTTCCATGATTGACGAACCCCGGGGTGCGTTTACGTGTCGGTCATCAACACTCGCAGTTTTGGCCGATTCTGGCCAGTTTCTTGGACTATTACTCACTGTTTTGGGGTCCGTGAGTGATTTCCATGACTGACCAATCCTGGGGTGCGTTTACGTGTCGGTCATCAACACCCGCAGTTTTGGCCGATTCTGGCTCGTTTCGTGGACTATTATTCACTGTTTTTGGGTCCCGGAGTGATTTCCACGATTGACGAACCCCGAGGTGCGTTTAAATGTCCGTCATCAACACTCACAACTCTGGCAAATTCTGACCCGTTTCGTGGACTATTACTCACCGTTTTAGGGTCCCGGACTTATTTGCACGATTGATGAACCCTGGAGCGCGTTTACGTGTCGGTCATAAATACTCGCAGTTTTGGCCGATTCTGGCCAGTTTCTTGGACTATTACTCACTGTTTTGGGGTCCCGAAGTGATTTCCACGATTGACGAACCCCGGCGTGCGTTTACGTGTCGGTCATCAACACCCGCAGTTTTGGCCGATTCTGCCTCGTTTCGTGGACTATTATTCACTGTTTTTGGGTCCCGGAGTGATTTCCACAATTGACGAACCCCGAGGTGCGTTTACATGTCCGTCGTCAACACTCACAACTTTGGCCAATTCTGACCCGTTTCATGGACTATTACTCACCGTTTTGGGGTCCCGAAGCGATTTCCATAGTTCTTGAACCCGAAGGTGCAATTACATGTCGGTCATCAACACCCGTAGTTTTGGCCGATTTTGGCCCGTTTCATGAACTATTACTCACTGTTTTGGGGACCCGGAGTAATTCCCACGATTGACGAACCCCGGGGTGCGTTTATGTGTCGGTCATAAACACATGCAGTTTTGGCCGATTCTGGCCCGTTTCGTGGACAATTACTCACTGTTTCGGGGTCCCGGACTTATTTCCACGATTGATGAACCCCGGAGCGCATTTACGTGTCGGTCATAAATACTCGTAGTTTCGGCCGATTCTGGCTAGTTTCATGGACTATTACTCACTGTTTTGGGGCCGCGGAGTGATTTCCATGATTGACGAACCCCGGGGTGCGTTTACGTGTCGGTCATCAACACTCGCAGTTTTGGCCGATTCTGGCCAGTTTCTTGGACTATTACTCACTGTTTTGGGGTCCCGAAGTGATTTCCACGATTGACGAACCCCGGGGTGCGTTTACGTGTCGGTCATAAACACTCGCAGTTTTGGCCGATTATGACAAGTTTCATGGACTATTACTCACTGTTTTGGGGTCCGTGAGTGATTTCCATGATTGACCAATCCTGGGGTGCGTTTACGTGTCGGTCATCAACACCCGCAGTTTTGGCCGATTCTGGCTCGTTTCGTGGACTATTATTCACTGTGTTTGGGTCCCGGAGTGATTTCCACGATTGACGAACCCCGAGGTGCGTTTACATGTCCGTCATCAACACTCACAACTCTGGCAAATTCTGACCCGTTTCGTGGACTATTACTCACCGTTTTAGGGTCCCGGACTTATTTGCACGATTGATGAACCCTGGAGCGCGTTTACGTGTCGGTCATAAATACTCGCAGTTTTGGCCGATTCTGGCCAGTTTCTTGGACTATTACTCACTGTTTTGGGGTCCCGAAGTGATTTCCACGATTGACGAACCCCGGCGTGCGTTTACGTGTCGGTCATCAACACCCGCAGTTTTGGCCGATTCTGCCTCGTTTCGTGGACTATTATTCACTGTTTTTGGGTCCCGGAGTGATTTCCACAATTGACGAACCCCGAGGTGCGTTTACATGTCCGTCGTCAACACTCACAACTTTGGCCAATTCTGACCCGTTTCATGGACTATTACTCACCGTTTTGGGGTCCCGAAGCGATTTCCATAGTTCTTGAACCCCAAGGTGCAATTACATGTCGGTCATCAACACCCGTAGTTTTGGCCGATTCTGGCCCGTTTCATGAACTATTACTCACTGTTTTGGGGACCCGGAGTAATTCCCACGATTGACGAACCCCGGGGTGCGTTTATGTGTCGGTCATAAACACATGCAGTTTTGGCCGATTCTGGCCCGTTTCGTGGACAATTACTCACTGTTTCGGGGTCCCGGACTTATTTCCACGATTGATGAACCCCGGAGCGCATTTACGTGTCGGTCATAAATACTCGTAGTTTTGGCCGATTCTGGCTAGTTTCATGGACTATTTACTCACTGTTTTGGGGCCGCGGAGTGATTTCCATGATTGACGAACCCCGGGGTGCGTTTACGTGTCGGTCATCAACACTCGCAGTTTTGGCCGATTCTGGCCAGTTTCTTGGACTATTACTCACTGTTTTGGGGTCCGTGAGTGATTTCCATGACTGACCAATCCTGGGGTGCGTTTACGTGTCGGTCATCAACACCCGCAGTTTTGGCCGATTCTGGCTCGTTTCGTGGACTATTATTCACTGTTTTTGGGTCCCGGAGTGATTTCCACGATTGACGAACCCCGAGGTGCGTTTAAATGTCCGTCATCAACACTCACAACTCTGGCAAATTCTGACCCGTTTCGTGGACTATTACTCACCGTTTTAGGGTCCCGGACTTATTTGCACGATTGATGAACCCTGGAGCGCGTTTACGTGTCGGTCATAAATACTCGCAGTTTTGGCCGATTCTGGCCAGTTTCTTGGACTATTACTCACTGTTTTGGGGTCCCGAAGTGATTTCCACGATTGACGAACCCCGGCGTGCGTTTACGTGTCGGTCATCAACACCCGCAGTTTTGGCCGATTCTGCCTCGTTTCGTGGACTATTATTCACTGTTTTTGGGTCCCGGAGTGATTTCCACAATTGACGAACCCCGAGGTGCGTTTACATGTCCGTCGTCAACACTCACAACTTTGGCCAATTCTGACCCGTTTCATGGACTATTACTCACCGTTTTGGGGTCCCGAAGCGATTTCCATAGTTCTTGAACCCGAAGGTGCAATTACATGTCGGTCATCAACACCCGTAGTTTTGGCCGATTTTGGCCCGTTTCATGAACTATTACTCACTGTTTTGGGGACCCGGAGTAATTCCCACGATTGACGAACCCCGGGGTGCGTTTATGTGTCGGTCATAAACACATGCAGTTTTGGCCGATTCTGGCCCGTTTCGTGGACAATTACTCACTGTTTCGGGGTCCCGGACTTATTTCCACGATTGATGAACCCCGGAGCGCATTTACGTGTCGGTCATAAATACTCGTAGTTTCGGCCGATTCTGGCTAGTTTCATGGACTATTACTCACTGTTTTGGGGCCGCGGAGTGATTTCCATGATTGACGAACCCCGGGGTGCGTTTACGTGTCGGTCATCAACACTCGCAGTTTTGGCCGATTCTGGCCAGTTTCTTGGACTATTACTCACTGTTTTGGGGTCCCGAAGTGATTTCCACGATAGACGAACCCCGGGGTGCGTTTACGTGTCGGTCATAAACACTCGCAGTTTTGGCCGATTATGACAAGTTTCATGGACTATTACTCACTGTTTTGGGGTCCGTGAGTGATTTCCATGATTGACCAATCCTGGGGTGCGTTTACGTGTCGGTCATCAACACCCGCAGTTTTGGCCGATTCTGGCTCGTTTCGTGGACTATTATTCACTGTTTTTGGGTCCCGGAGTGATTTCCACGATTGACGAACCCCGAGGTGCGTTTACATGTCCGTCATCAACACTCACAACTCTGGCAAATTCTGACCCGTTTCGTGGACTATTACTCACCGTTTTGGGGTCCCGAAGCGATTTCCATAGTTCTTGAACCCCAAGGTGCAATTACATGTCGGTCATCAACACCCGTAGTTTTGGCCGATTCTGGCCCGTTTCATGAACTATTACTCACTGTTTTGGGGACCCGGAGTAATTCCCACGATTGACGAACCCTGGGGTGCGTTTATGTGTCGGTCATAAACACATGCAGTTTTGGCCGATTCTGGCCCGTTTCGTGGACAATTACTCACTGTTTCGGGGTCCCGGACTTATTTCCACGATTGATGAACCCCGGAGCGCATTTACGTGTCGGTCATAAATACTCGTAGTTTTGGCCGATTCTTGCTAGTTTCATGGACTATTACTCACTGTTTTGGGGCCGCGGAGTGATTTCCATGATTGACGAACCCCGGGGTGCGTTTACGTGTCGGTCGTCAACACTCGCAGTTTTGGCCGATTCTGGCCAGTTTCTTGGACTATTACTCACTGTTTTGGGGTCCCGAAGTGATTTCCACGATTGACGAACCCCGGGGTGCGTTTACGTGTCGGTCATAAACACTCGCAGTTTTGGCCGATTATGACAAGTTTCATGGACTATTACTCACTGTTTTGGGGTCCGTGAGTGATTTCCATGATTGACCAATCCTGGGGTGCGTTTACGTGTCGGTCATCAACACCCGCAGTTTTGGCCGATTCTGGCTCGTTTCGTGGACTATTATTCACTGTTTTTGGGTCCCGGAGTGATTTCCACGATTGACGAACCCCGAGGTGCGTTTACATGTCCGTCATCAACACTCACAACTCTGGCAAATTCTGACCCGTTTCGTGGACTATTACTCACCGTTTTAGGGTCCCGGACTTATTTGCACGATTGATGAACCCTGGAGCGCGTTTACGTGTCGGTCATAAATACTCGCAGTTTTGGCCGATTCTGGCCAGTTTCTTGGACTATTACTCACTGTTTTGGGGTCCCGAAGTGATTTCCACGATTGACGAACCCCGGCGTGCGTTTACGTGTCGGTCATCAACACCCGCAGTTTTGGCCGATTCTGCCTCGTTTCGTGGACTATTATTCACTGTTTTTGGGTCCCGGAGTGATTTCCACAATTGACGAACCCCGAGGTGCGTTTACATGTCCGTCGTCAACACTCACAACTTTGGCCAATTCTGACCCGTTTCATGGACTATTACTCACCGTTTTGGGGTCCCGAAGCGATTTCCATAGTTCTTGAACCCCAAGGTGCAATTACATGTCGGTCATCAACACCCGTAGTTTTGGCCGATTCTGGCCCGTTTCATGAACTATTACTCACTGTTTTGGGGACCCGGAGTAATTCCCACGATTGACGAACCCCGGGGTGCGTTTATGTGTCGGTCATAAACACATGCAGTTTTGGCCGATTCTGGCCCGTTTCGTGGACAATTACTCACTGTTTCGGGGTCCCGGACTTATTTCCACGATTGATGAACCCCGGAGCGCATTTACGTGTCGGTCATAAATACTCGTAGTTTTGGCCGATTCTGGCTAGTTTCATGGACTATTTACTCACTGTTTTGGGGCCGCGGAGTGATTTCCATGATTGACGAACCCCGGGGTGCGTTTACGTGTCGGTCATCAACACTCGCAGTTTTGGCCGATTCTGGCCAGTTTCTTGGACTATTACTCACTGTTTTGGGGTCCGTGAGTGATTTCCATGACTGACCAATCCTGGGGTGCGTTTACGTGTCGGTCATCAACACCCGCAGTTTTGGCCGATTCTGGCTCGTTTCGTGGACTATTATTCACTGTTTTTGGGTCCCGGAGTGATTTCCACGATTGACGAACCCCGAGGTGCGTTTACATGTCCGTCATCAACACTCACAACTCTGGCAAATTCTGACCCGTTTCGTGGACTATTACTCACCGTTTTAGGGTCCCGGACTTATTTGCACGATTGATGAACCCTGGAGCGCGTTTACGTGTCGGTCATAAATACTCGCAGTTTTGGCCGATTCTGGCCAGTTTCTTGGACTATTACTCACTGTTTTGGGGTCCCGAAGTGATTTCCACGATTGACGAACCCCGGCGTGCGTTTACGTGTCGGTCATCAACACCCGCAGTTTTGGCCGATTCTGCCTCGTTTCGTGGACTATTATTCACTGTTTTTGGGTCCCGGAGTGATTTCCACAATTGACGAACCCCGAGGTGCGTTTACATGTCCGTCGTCAACACTCACAACTTTGGCCAATTCTGACCCGTTTCATGGACTATTACTCACCGTTTTGGGGTCCTGAAGCGATTTCCATAGTTCTTGAACCCGAAGGTGCAATTACATGTCGGTCATCAACACCCGTAGTTTTGGCCGATTTTGGCCCGTTTCATGAACTATTACTCACTGTTTTGGGGACCCGGAGTAATTCCCACGATTGACGAACCCCGGGGTGCGTTTATGTGTCGGTCATAAACACATGCAGTTTTGGCCGATTCTGGCCCGTTTCGTGGACAATTACTCACTGTTTCGGGGTCCCGGACTTATTTCCACGATTGATGAACCCCGGAGCGCATTTACGTGTCGGTCATAAATACTCGTAGTTTCGGCCGATTCTGGCTAGTTTCATGGACTATTACTCACTGTTTTGGGGCCGCGGAGTGATTTCCATGATTGACGAACCCCGGGGTGCGTTTACGTGTCGGTCATCAACACTCGCAGTTTTGGCCGATTCTGGCCAGTTTCTTGGACTATTACTCACTGTTTTGGGGTCCCGAAGTGATTTCCACGATTGACGAACCCCGGGGTGCGTTTACGTGTCGGTCATAAACACTCGCAGTTTTGGCCGATTATGACAAGTTTCATGGACTATTACTCACTGTTTTGGGGTCCGTGAGTGATTTCCATGATTGACCAATCCTGGGGTGCGTTTACGTGTCGGTCATCAACACCCGCAGTTTTGGCTGATTCTGGCTCGTTTCGTGGACTATTATTCACTGTTTTTGGGTCCCGGAGTGATTTCCACGATTGACGAACCCCGAGGTGCGTTTACATGTCCGTCATCAACACTCACAACTCTGGCAAATTCTGACCCGTTTCGTGGACTATTACTCACCGTTTTGGGGTCCCGAAGCGATTTCCATAGTTCTTGAACCCCAAGGTGCAATTACATGTCGGTCATCAACACCCGTAGTTTTGGCCGATTCTGGCCCGTTTCATGAACTATTACTCACTGTTTTGGGGACCCGGAGTAATTCCCACGATTGACGAACCCTGGGGTGCGTTTATGTGTCGGTCATAAACACATGCAGTTTTGGCCGATTCTGGCCCGTTTCGTGGACAATTACTCACTGTTTCGGGGTCCCGGACTTATTTCCACGATTGATGAACCCCGGAGCGCATTTACGTGTCGGTCATAAATACTCGTAGTTTTGGCCGATTCTTGCTAGTTTCATGGACTATTACTCACTGTTTTGGGGCCGCGGAGTGATTTCCATGATTGACGAACCCCGGGGTGCGTTTACGTGTCGGTCGTCAACACTCGCAGTTTTGGCCGATTCTGGCCAGTTTCTTGGACTATTACTCACTGTTTTGGGGTCCCGAAGTGATTTCCACGATTGACGAACCCCGGGGTGCGTTTACGTGTCGGTCATAAACACTCGCAGTTTTGGCCGATTATGACAAGTTTCATGGACTATTACTCACTGTTTTGGGGTCCGTGAGTGATTTCCATGATTGACCAATCCTGGGGTGCGTTTACGTGTCGGTCATCAACACCCGCAGTTTTGGCCGATTCTGGCTCGTTTCGTGGACTATTATTCACTGTTTTTGGGTCCCGGAGTGATTTCCACGATTGACGAACCCCGAGGTGCGTTTACATGTCCGTCATCAACACTCACAACTCTGGCAAATTCTGACCCGTTTCGTGGACTATTACTCACCGTTTTAGGGTCCCAGACTTATTTGCACGATTGATGAACCCTGGAGCGCGTTTACGTGTCGGTCATAAATACTCGCAGTTTTGGCCGATTCTGGCCAGTTTCTTGGACTATTACTCACTGTTTTGGGGTCCCGAAGTGATTTCCACGATTGACGAACCCCGGCGTGCGTTTACGTGTCGGTCATCAACACCCGCAGTTTTGGCCGATTCTGCCTCGTTTCGTGGACTATTATTCACTGTTTTTGGGTCCCGGAGTGATTTCCACAATTGACGAACCCCGAGGTGCGTTTACATGTCCGTCGTCAACACTCACAACTTTGGCCAATTCTGACCCGTTTCATGGACTATTACTCACCGTTTTGGGGTCCCGAAGCGATTTCCATAGTTCTTGAACCCCAAGGTGCAATTACATGTCGGTCATCAACACCCGTAGTTTTGGCCGATTCTGGCCCGTTTCATGAACTATTACTCACTGTTTTGGGGACCCGGAGTAATTCCCACGATTGACGAACCCCGGGGTGCGTTTATGTGTCGGTCATAAACACATGCAGTTTTGGCCGATTCTGGCCCGTTTCGTGGACAATTACTCACTGTTTCGGGGTCCCGGACTTATTTCCACGATTGATGAACCCCGGAGCGCATTTACGTGTCGGTCATAAATACTCGTAGTTTTGGCCGATTCTGGCTAGTTTCATGGACTATTTACTCACTGTTTTGGGGCCGCGGAGTGATTTCCATGATTGACGAACCCCGGGGTGCGTTTACGTGTCGGTCATCAACACTCGCAGTTTTGGCCGATTCTGGCCAGTTTCTTGGACTATTACTCACTGTTTTGGGGTCCGTGAGTGATTTCCATGACTGACCAATCCTGGGGTGCGTTTACGTGTCGGTCATCAACACCCGCAGTTTTGGCCGATTCTGGCTCGTTTCGTGGACTATTATTCACTGTTTTTGGGTCCCGGAGTGATTTCCACGATTGACGAACCCCGAGGTGCGTTTACATGTCCGTCATCAACACTCACAACTCTGGCAAATTCTGACCCGTTTCGTGGACTATTACTCACCGTTTTAGGGTCCCGGACTTATTTGCACGATTGATGAACCCTGGAGCGCGTTTACGTGTCGGTCATAAATACTCGCAGTTTTGGCCGATTCTGGCCAGTTTCTTGGACTATTACTCACTGTTTTGGGGTCCCGAAGTGATTTCCACGATTGACGAACCCCGGCGTGCGTTTACGTGTCGGTCATCAACACCCGCAGTTTTGGCCGATTCTGCCTCGTTTCGTGGACTATTATTCACTGTTTTTGGGTCCCGGAGTGATTTCCACAATTGACGAACCCCGAGGTGCGTTTACATGTCCGTCATCAACACTCACAACTCTGGCAAATTCTGACCCGTTTCGTGGACTATTACTCACCGTTTTAGGGTCCCGGACTTATTTGCACGATTGATGAACCCTGGAGCGCGTTTACGTGTCGGTCATAAATACTCGCAGTTTTGGCCGATTCTGGCCAGTTTCTTGGACTATTACTCACTGTTTTGGGGTCCCGAAGTGATTTCCACGATTGACGAACCCCGGCGTGCGTTTACGTGTCGGTCATCAACACCCGCAGTTTTGGCCGATTCTGCCTCGTTTCGTGGACTATTATTCACTGTTTTTGGGTCCCGGAGTGATTTCCACAATTGACGAACCCCGAGGTGCGTTTACATGTCCGTCGTCAACACTCACAACTTTGGCCAATTCTGACCCGTTTCATGGACTATTACTCACCGTTTTGGGGTCCCGAAGCGATTTCCATAGTTCTTGAACCCGAAGATGCAATTACATGTCGGTCATCAACACCCGTAGTTTTGGCCGATTTTGGCCCGTTTCATGAACTATTACTCACTGTTTTGGGGACCCGGAGTAATTCCCACGATTGACGAACCCCGGGGTGCGTTTATGTGTCGGTCATAAACACATGCAGTTTTGGCCGATTCTGGCCCGTTTCGTGGACAATTACTCACTGTTTCGGGGTCCCGGACTTATTTCCACGATTGATGAACCCCGGAGCGCATTTACGTGTCGGTCATAAATACTCGTAGTTTCGGCCGATTCTGGCTAGTTTCATGGACTATTACTCACTGTTTTGGGGCCGCGGAGTGATTTCCATGATTGACGAACCCCGGGGTGCGTTTACGTGTCGGTCATCAACACTCGCAGTTTTGGCCGATTCTGGCCAGTTTCTTGGACTATTACTCACTGTTTTGGGGTCCCGAAGTGATTTCCACGATTGACGAACCCCGGGGTGCGTTTACGTGTCGGTCATAAACACTCGCAGTTTTGGCCGATTATGACAAGTTTCATGGACTATTACTCACTGTTTTGGGGTCCGTGAGTGATTTCCATGATTGACCAATCCTGGGGTGCGTTTACGTGTCGGTCATCAACACCCGCAGTTTTGGCCGATTCTGGCTCGTTTCGTGGACTATTATTCACTGTTTTTGGGTCCCGGAGTGATTTCCACGATTGACGAACCCCGAGGTGCGTTTACATGTCCGTCATCAACACTCACAACTCTGGCAAATTCTGACCCGTTTCGTGGACTATTACTCACCGTTTTGGGGTCCCGAAGCGATTTCCATAGTTCTTGAACCCCAAGGTGCAATTACATGTCGGTCATCAACACCCGTAGTTTTGGCCGATTCTGGCCCGTTTCATGAACTATTACTCACTGTTTTGGGGACCCGGAGTAATTCCCACGATTGACGAACCCTGGGGTGCGTTTATGTGTCGGTCATAAACACATGCAGTTTTGGCCGATTCTGGCCCGTTTCGTGGACAATTACTCACTGTTTCGGGGTCCCGGACTTATTTCCACGATTGATGAACCCCGGAGCGCATTTACGTGTCGGTCATAAATACTCGCAGTTTTGGCCGATTCTGGCCAGTTTCTTGGACTATTACTCACTGTTTTGGGGTCCGTGAGTGATTTCCATGACTGACCAATCCTGGGGTGCGTTTACGTGTCGGTCATCAACACCCGCAGTTTTGGCCGATTCTGGCTCGTTTCGTGGACTATTATTCACTGTTTTTGGGTCCCGGAGTGATTTCCACGATTGACGAACCCCGAGGTGCGTTTACATGTCCGTCATCAACACTCACAACTCTGGCAAATTCTGACCCGTTTCGTGGACTATTACTCACCGTTTTAGGGTCCCGGACTTATTTGCACGATTGATGAACCCTGGAGCGCGTTTACGTGTCGGTCATAAATACTCGCAGTTTTGGCCGATTCTGGCCAGTTTCTTGGACTATTACTCACTGTTTTGGGGTCCCGAAGTGATTTCCACGATTGACGAACCCCGGCGTGCGTTTACGTGTCGGTCATCAACACCCGCAGTTTTGGCCGATTCTGCCTCGTTTCGTGGACTATTATTCACTGTTTTTGGGTCCCGGAGTGATTTCCACAATTGACGAACCCCGAGGTGCGTTTACATGTCCGTCATCAACACTCACAACTCTGGCAAATTCTGACCCGTTTCGTGGACTATTACTCACCGTTTTAGGGTCCCGGACTTATTTGCACGATTGATGAACCCTGGAGCGCGTTTACGTGTCGGTCATAAATACTCGCAGTTTTGGCCGATTCTGGCCAGTTTCTTGGACTATTACTCACTGTTTTGGGGTCCCGAAGTGATTTCCACGATTGACGAACCCCGGCGTGCGTTTACGTGTCGGTCATCAACACCCGCAGTTTTGGCCGATTCTGCCTCGTTTCGTGGACTATTATTCACTGTTTTTGGGTCCCGGAGTGATTTCCACAATTGACGAACCCCGAGGTGCGTTTACATGTCCGTCGTCAACACTCACAACTTTGGCCAATTCTGACCCGTTTCATGGACTATTACTCACCGTTTTGGGGTCCCGAAGCGATTTCCATAGTTCTTGAACCCGAAGATGCAATTACATGTCGGTCATCAACACCCGTAGTTTTGGCCGATTTTGGCCCGTTTCATGAACTATTACTCACTGTTTTGGGGACCCGGAGTAATTCCCACGATTGACGAACCCCGGGGTGCGTTTATGTGTCGGTCATAAACACATGCAGTTTTGGCCGATTCTGGCCCGTTTCGTGGACAATTACTCACTGTTTCGGGGTCCCGGACTTATTTCCACGATTGATGAACCCCGGAGCGCATTTACGTGTCGGTCATAAATACTCGTAGTTTCGGCCGATTCTGGCTAGTTTCATGGACTATTACTCACTGTTTTGGGGCCGCGGAGTGATTTCCATGATTGACGAACCCCGGGGTGCGTTTACGTGTCGGTCATCAACACTCGCAGTTTTGGCCGATTCTGGCCAGTTTCTTGGACTATTACTCACTGTTTTGGGGTCCCGAAGTGATTTCCACGATTGACGAACCCCGGGGTGCGTTTACGTGTCGGTCATAAACACTCGCAGTTTTGGCCGATTATGACAAGTTTCATGGACTATTACTCACTGTTTTGGGGTCCGTGAGTGATTTCCATGATTGACCAATCCTGGGGTGCGTTTACGTGTCGGTCATCAACACCCGCAGTTTTGGCCGATTCTGGCTCGTTTCGTGGACTATTATTCACTGTTTTTGGGTCCCGGAGTGATTTCCACGATTGACGAACCCCGAGGTGCGTTTACATGTCCGTCATCAACACTCACAACTCTGGCAAATTCTGACCCGTTTCGTGGACTATTACTCACCGTTTTGGGGTCCCGAAGCGATTTCCATAGTTCTTGAACCCCAAGGTGCAATTACATGTCGGTCATCAACACCCGTAGTTTTGGCCGATTCTGGCCCGTTTCATGAACTATTACTCACTGTTTTGGGGACCCGGAGTAATTCCCACGATTGACGAACCCTGGGGTGCGTTTATGTGTCGGTCATAAACACATGCAGTTTTGGCCGATTCTGGCCCGTTTCGTGGACAATTACTCACTGTTTCGGGGTCCCGGACTTATTTCCACGATTGATGAACCCCGGAGCGCATTTACGTGTCGGTCATAAATACTCGTAGTTTTGGCCGATTCTTGCTAGTTTCATGGACTATTACTCACTGTTTTGGGGCCGCGGAGTGATTTCCATGATTGACGAACCCCGGGGTGCGTTTACGTGTCGGTCGTCAACACTCGCAGTTTTGGCCGATTCTGGCCAGTTTCTTGGACTATTACTCACTGTTTTGGGGTCCCGAAGTGATTTCCACGATTGACGAACCCCGGGGTGCGTTTACGTGTCGGTCATAAACACTCGCAGTTTTGGCCGATTATGACAAGTTTCATGGACTATTACTCACTGTTTTGGGGTCCGTGAGTGATTTCCATGATTGACCAATCCTGGGGTGCGTTTACGTGTCGGTCATCAACACCCGCAGTTTTGGCCGATTCTGGCTCGTTTCGTGGACTATTATTCACTGTTTTTGGGTCCCGGAGTGATTTCCACGATTGACGAACCCCGAGGTGCGTTTACATGTACGTCATCAACACTCACAACTCTGGCAAATTCTGACCCGTTTCGTGGACTATTACTCACCGTTTTAGGGTCCCGGACTTATTTGCACGATTGATGAACCCTGGAGCGCGTTTACGTGTCGGTCATAAATACTCGCAGTTTTGGCCGATTCTGGCCAGTTTCTTGGACTATTACTCACTGTTTTGGGGTCCCGAAGTGATTTCCACGATTGACGAACCCCGGCGTGCGTTTACGTGTCGGTCATCAACACCCGCAGTTTTGGCCGATTCTGCCTCGTTTCGTGGACTATTATTCACTGTTTTTGGGTCCCGGAGTGATTTCCACAATTGACGAACCCCGAGGTGCGTTTACATGTCCGTCGTCAACACTCACAACTTTGGCCAATTCTGACCCGTTTCATGGACTATTACTCACCGTTTTGGGGTCCCGAAGCGATTTCCATAGTTCTTGAACCCCAAGGTGCAATTACATGTCGGTCATCAACACCCGTAGTTTTGGCCGATTCTGGCCCGTTTCATGAACTATTACTCACTGTTTTGGGGACCCGGAGTAATTCCCACGATTGACGAACCCCGGGGTGCGTTTATGTGTCGGTCATAAACACATGCAGTTTTGGCCGATTCTGGCCCGTTTCGTGGACAATTACTCACTGTTTCGGGGTCCCGGACTTATTTCCACGATTGATGAACCCCGGAGCGCATTTACGTGTCGGTCATAAATACTCGTAGTTTTGGCCGATTCTGGCTAGTTTCATGGACTATTACTCACTGTTTTGGGGCCGCAGAGTGATTTCCATGATTGACGAACCCCGGGGTGCGTTTACGTGTCGGTCATCAACACTCGCAGTTTTGGCCGATTCTGGCCAGTTTCTTGGACTATTACTCACTGTTTTGGGGTCCCGAAGTGATTTCCACGATTGACGAACCCTGGGGTGCGTTTACGTGTCGGTCATAAACACTCGCAGTTTTGGCCGATTATGACAAGTTTCATGGACTATTACTCACTGTTTTGGGGTCCGTGAGTGATTTCCATGATTGACCAATCCTGGGGTGCGTTTACGTGTCGGTCATCAACACCCGCAGTTTTGGCCGATTCTGGCTCGTTTCGTGGACTATTATTCACTGTTTTTGGGTCCCGGAGTGATTTCCACGATTGACGAACCCCGAGGTGCGTTTACATGTCCGTCATCAACACTCACAACTCTGGCAAATTCTGACCCGTTTCGTGGACTATTACTCACCGTTTTAGGGTCCCGGACTTATTTGCACGATTGATGAACCCTGGAGCGCGTTTACGTGTCGGTCATAAATACTCGCAGTTTTGGCCGATTCTGGCCAGTTTCTTGGACTATTACTCACTGTTTTGGGGTCCCGAAGTGATTTCCACGATTGACGAACCCCGGCGTGCGTTTACGTGTCGGTCATCAACACCCGCAGTTTTGGCCGATTCTGCCTCGTTTCGTGGACTATTATTCACTGTTTTTGGGTCCCGGAGTGATTTCCACAATTGACGAACCCCGAGGTGCGTTTACATGTCCGTCGTCAACACTCACAACTTTGGCCAATTCTGACCCGTTTCATGGACTATTACTCACCGTTTTGGGGTCCCGAAGCGATTTCCATAGTTCTTGAACCCCAAGGTGCAATTACATGTCGGTCATCAACACCCGTAGTTTTGGCCGATTTTGGCCCATTTCATGAACTATTACTCACTGTTTTGGGGACCCGGAGTAATTCCCACGATTGACGAACCCCGGGGTGCGTTTATGTGTCGGTCATAAACACATGCAGTTTTGGCCGATTCTGGCCCGTTTCGTGGACAATTACTCACTGTTTCGGGGTCCCGGACTTATTTCCACGATTGATGAACCCCGGAGCGCATTTACGTGTCGGTCATAAATACTCGTAGTTTTGGCCGATTCTGGCTAGTTTCATGGACTATTACTCACTGTTTTGGGGCCGCGGAGTGATTTCCATGATTGACGAACCCCGGGGTGCGTTTACGTGTCAGTCATCAACACTCGCAGTTTTGGCCGATTCTGGCCAGTTTCTTGGACTATTACTCACTGTTTTGGGGTCCCGAAGTGATTTCCACGATTGACGAACCCCGGGGTGCGTTTACGTGTCGGTCATAAACACTCGCAGTTTTGGCCGATTATGACAAGTTTCATGGACTATTACTCACTGTTTTGGGGTCCGTGAGTGATTTCCATGATTGACCAATCCTGGGGTGCGTTTACGTGTCGGTCATCAACACCCGCAGTTTTGGCCGATTCTGGCTCGTTTCGTGGACTATTATTCACTGTTTTTGGGTCCCGGAGTGATTTCCACGATTGACGAACCCCGAGGTGCGTTTACATGTCCGTCATCAACACTCACAACTCTGGCAAATTCTGACCCGTTTCGTGGACTATTACTCACCGTTTTAGGGTCCCGGACTTATTTGCACGATTGATGAACCCTGGAGCGCGTTTACGTGTCGGTCATAAATACTCGCAGTTTTGGCCGATTCTGGCCAGTTTCTTGGACTATTACTCACTGTTTTGGGGTCCCGAAGTGATTTCCACGATTGACGAACCCCGGCGTGCGTTTACGTGTCGGTCATCAACACCCGCAGTTTTGGCCGATTCTGGCTCGTTTCGTGGACTATTATTCACTGTTTTTGGGTCCCGGAGTGATTTCCACGATTGACGAACCCCGAGGTGCGTTTACATGTCCGTCATCAACACTCACAACTCTGGCAAATTCTGACCCGTTTCGTGGACTATTACTCACCGTTTTGGGGTCCCGAAGCGATTTCCATAGTTCTTGAACCCCAAGGTGCAATTACATGTCGGTCATCAACACCCGTAGTTTTGGCCGATTCTGGCCCGTTTCATGAACTATTACTCACTGTTTTGGGGACCCGGAGTAATTCCCACGATTGACGAACCCTGGGGTGCGTTTATGTGTCGGTCATAAACACATGCAGTTTTGGCCGATTCTGGCCCGTTTCGTGGACAATTACTCACTGTTTCGGGGTCCCGGACTTATTTCCACGATTGATGAACCCCGGAGCGCATTTACGTGTCGGTCATAAATACTCGTAGTTTTGGCCGATTCTTGCTAGTTTCATGGACTATTACTCACTGTTTTGGGGCCGCGGAGTGATTTCCATGATTGACGAACCCCGGGGTGCGTTTACGTGTCGGTCGTCAACACTCGCAGTTTTGGCCGATTCTGGCCAGTTTCTTGGACTATTACTCACTGTTTTGGGGTCCCGAAGTGATTTCCACGATTGACGAACCCCGGGGTGCGTTTACGTGTCGGTCATAAACACTCGCAGTTTTGGCCGATTATGACAAGTTTCATGGACTATTACTCACTGTTTTGGGGTCCGTGAGTGATTTCCATGATTGACCAATCCTGGGGTGCGTTTACGTGTCGGTCATCAACACCCGCAGTTTTGGCCGATTCTGGCTCGTTTCGTGGACTATTATTCACTGTTTTTGGGTCCCGGAGTGATTTCCACGATTGACGAACCCCGAGGTGCGTTTACATGTCCGTCATCAACACTCACAACTCTGGCAAATTCTGACCCGTTTCGTGGACTATTACTCACCGTTTTAGGGTCCCGGACTTATTTGCACGATTGATGAACCCTGGAGCGCGTTTACGTGTCGGTCATAAATACTCGCAGTTTTGGCCGATTCTGGCCAGTTTCTTGGACTATTACTCACTGTTTTGGGGTCCCGAAGTGATTTCCACGATTGACGAACCCCGGCGTGCGTTTACGTGTCGGTCATCAACACCCGCAGTTTTGGCCGATTCTGCCTCGTTTCGTGGACTATTATTCACTGTTTTTGGGTCCCGGAGTGATTTCCACAATTGACGAACCCCGAGGTGCGTTTACATGTCCGTCGTCAACACTCACAACTTTGGCCAATTCTGACCCGTTTCATGGACTATTACTCACCGTTTTGGGGTCCCGAAGCGATTTCCATAGTTCTTGAACCCCAAGGTGCAATTACATGTCGGTCATCAACACCCGTAGTTTTGGCCGATTCTGGCCCGTTTCATGAACTATTACTCACTGTTTTGGGGACCCGGAGTAATTCCCACGATTGACGAACCCCGGGGTGCGTTTATGTGTCGGTCATAAACACATGCAGTTTTGGCCGATTCTGGCCCGTTTCGTGGACAATTACTCACTGTTTCGGGGTCCCGGACTTATTTCCACGATTGATGAACCCCGGAGCGCATTTACATGTCGGTCATAAATACTCGTAGTTTTGGCCGATTCTGGCTAGTTTCATGGACTATTACTCACTGTTTTGGGGCCGCGGAGTGATTTCCATGATTGACGAACCCTGGGGTGCGTTTACGTGTCGGTCATCAACACTCGCAGTTTTGGCCGATTCTGGCCAGTTTCTTGGACTATTACTCACTGTTTTGGGGTCCCGAAGTGATTTCCACGATTGACGAACCCCGGTGTGCGTTTACGTGTCGGTCATAAACACTCGCAGTTTTGGCCGATTATGACAAGTTTCATGGACTATTACTCACTGTTTTGGGGTCCGTGAGTGATTTCCATGATTGACCAATCCTGGGGTGCGTTTACGTGTCGGTCATCAACACCCGCAGTTTTGGCCGATTCTGGCTCGTTTCGTGGACTATTATTCACTGTTTTTGGGTCCCGGAGTGATTTCCACGATTGACGAACCCCGAGGTGCGTTTACATGTCCGTCATCAACACTCACAACTCTGGCAAATTCTGACCCGTTTCGTGGACTATTACTCACCGTTTTAGGGTCCCGGACTTATTTGCACGATTGATGAACCCTGGAGCGCGTTTACGTGTCGGTCATAAATACTCGCAGTTTTGGCCGATTCTGGCCAGTTTCTTGGACTATTACTCACTGTTTTGGGGTCCCGAAGTGATTTCCACGATTGACGAACCCCGGCGTGCGTTTACGTGTCGGTCATCAACACCCGCAGTTTTGGCCGATTCTGCCTCGTTTCGTGGACTATTATTCACTGTTTTTGGGTCCCGGAGTGATTTCCACAATTGACGAACCCCGAGGTGCGTTTACATGTCCGTCGTCAACACTCACAACTTTGGCCAATTCTGACCCGTTTCATGGACTATTACTCACCGTTTTGGGGTCCCGAAGCGATTTCCATAGTTCTTGAACCCCAAGGTGCAATTACATGTCGGTCATCAACACCCGTAGTTTTGGCCGATTCTGGCCCGTTTCATGAACTATTACTCACTGTTTTGGGGACCCGGAGTAATTCCCACGATTGACGAACCCCGGGGTGCGTTTATGTGTCGGTCATAAACACATGCAGTTTTGGCCGATTCTGGCCCGTTTCGTGGACAATTACTCACTGTTTCGGGGTCCCGGACTTATTTCCACGATTGATGAACCCCGGAGCGCATTTACGTGTCGGTCATAAATACTCGTAGTTTTGGCCGATTCTGGCTAGTTTCATGGACTATTACTCACTGTTTTGGGGCCGCGGAGTGATTTCCATGATTGACGAACCCCGGGGTGCGTTTACGTGTCGGTCATCAACACTCGCAGTTTTGGCCGATTCTGGCCAGTTTCTTGGACTATTACTCACTGTTTTGGGGTCCCGAAGTGATTTCCACGATTGACGAACCCCGGGGTGCGTTTACGTGTCGGTCATAAACACTCGCAGTTTTGGCCGATTATGACAAGTTTCATGGACTATTACTCACTGTTTTGGGGTCCGTGAGTGATTTCCATGATTGACCAATCCTGGGGTGCGTTTACGTGTCGGTCATCAACACCCGCAGTTTTGGCCGATTCTGGCTCGTTTCGTGGACTATTATTCACTGTTTTTGGGTCCCGGAGTGATTTCCACGATTGACGAACCCCGAGGTGCGTTTACATGTCCGTCATCAACACTCACAACTCTGGCAAATTCTGACCCGTTTCGTGGACTATTACTCACCGTTTTAGGGTCCCGGACTTATTTGCACGATTGATGAACCCTGGAGCGCGTTTACGTGTCGGTCATAAATACTCGCAGTTTTGGCCGATTCTGGCCAGTTTCTTGGACTATTACTCACTGTTTTGGGGTCCCGAAGTGATTTCCACGATTGACGAACCCCGGCGTGCGTTTACGTGTCGGTCATCAACACCCGCAGTTTTGGCCGATTCTGCCTCGTTTCGTGGACTATTATTCACTGTTTTTGGGTCCCGGAGTGATTTCCACAATTGACGAACCCCGAGGTGCGTTTACATGTCCGTCGTCAACACTCACAACTTTGGCCAATTCTGACCCGTTTCATGGACTATTACTCACCGTTTTGGGGTCCCGAAGCGATTTCCATAGTTCTTGAACCCCAAGGTGCAATTACATGTCGGTCATCAACACCCGTAGTTTTGGCCGATTCTGGCCCGTTTCATGAACTATTACTCACTGTTTTGGGGACCCGGAGTAATTCCCACGATTGACGAACCCCGGGGTGCGTTTATGTGTCGGTCATAAACACATGCAGTTTTGGCCGATTCTGGCCCGTTTCGTGGACAATTACTCACTGTTTCGGGGTCCCGGACTTATTTCCACGATTGATGAACCCCGGAGCGCATTTACGTGTCGGTCATAAATACTCGTAGTTTTGGCCGATTCTGGCTAGTTTCATGGACTATTACTCACTGTTTTGGGGCCGCGGAGTGATTTCCATGATTGACGAACCCCGGGGTGCGTTTACGTGTCGGTCATCAACACTCGCAGTTTTGGCCGATTCTGGCCAGTTTCTTGGACTATTACTCACTGTTTTGGGGTCCCGAAGTGATTTCCACGATTGACGAACCCCGGGGTGCGTTTACGTGTCGGTCATAAACACTCGCAGTTTTGGCCGATTATGACAAGTTTCATGGACTATTACTCACTGTTTTGGGGTCCGTGAGTGATTTCCATGATTGACCAATCCTGGGGTGCGTTTACGTGTCGGTCATCAACACCCGCAGTTTTGGCCGATTCTGGCTCGTTTCGTGGACTATTATTCACTGTTTTTGGGTCCCGGAGTGATTTCCACGATTGACGAACCCCGAGGTGCGTTTACATGTCCGTCATCAACACTCACAACTCTGGCAAATTCTGACCCGTTTCGTGGACTATTACTCACCGTTTTAGGGTCCCGGACTTATTTGCACGATTGATGAACCCTGGAGCGCGTTTACGTGTCGGTCATAAATACTCGCAGTTTTGGCCGATTCTGGCCAGTTTCTTGGACTATTACTCACTGTTTTGGGGTCCCGAAGTGATTTCCACGATTGACGAACCCCGGCGTGCGTTTACGTGTCGGTCATCAACACCCGCAGTTTTGGCCGATTCTGCCTCGTTTCGTGGACTATTATTCACTGTTTTTGGGTCCCGGAGTGATTTCCACAATTGACGAACCCCGAGGTGCGTTTACATGTCCGTCGTCAACACTCACAACTTTGGCCAATTCTGACCCGTTTCATGGACTATTACTCACCGTTTTGGGGTCCCGAAGCGATTTCCATAGTTCTTGAACCCCAAGGTGCAATTACATGTCGGTCATCAACACCCGTAGTTTTGGCCGATTCTGGCCCGTTTCATGAACTATTACTCACTGTTTTGGGGACCCGGAGTAATTCCCACGATTGACGAACCCCGGGGTGCGTTTATGTGTCGGTCATAAACACATGCAGTTTTGGCCGATTCTGGCCCGTTTCGTGGACAATTACTCACTGTTTCGGGGTCCCGGACTTATTTCCACGATTGATGAACCCCGGAGCGCATTTACGTGTCGGTCATAAATACTCGTAGTTTTGGCCGATTCTGGCTAGTTTCATGGACTATTACTCACTGTTTTGGGGCCGCGGAGTGATTTCCATGATTGACGAACCCCGGGGTGCGTTTACGTGTCGGTCATCAACACTCGCAGTTTTGGCCGATTCTGGCCAGTTTCTTGGACTATTACTCACTGTTTTGGGGTCCCGAAGTGATTTCCACGATTGACGAACCCCGGGGTGCGTTTACGTGTCGGTCATAAACACTCGCAGTTTTGGCCGATTATGACAAGTTTCATGGACTATTACTCACTGTTTTGGGGTCCGTGAGTGATTTCCATGATTGACCAATCCTGGGGTGCGTTTACGTGTCGGTCATCAACACCCGCAGTTTTGGCCGATTCTGGCTCGTTTCGTGGACTATTATTCACTGTTTTTGGGTCCCGGAGTGATTTCCACGATTGACGAACCCCGAGGTGCGTTTACATGTCCGTCATCAACACTCACAACTCTGGCAAATTCTGACCCGTTTCGTGGACTATTACTCACCGTTTTAGGGTCCCGGACTTATTTGCACGATTGATGAACCCTGGAGCGCGTTTACGTGTCGGTCATAAATACTCGCAGTTTTGGCCGATTCTGGCCAGTTTCTTGGACTATTACTCACTGTTTTGGGGTCCCGAAGTGATTTCCACGATTGACGAACCCCGGCGTGCGTTTACGTGTCGGTCATCAACACCCGCAGTTTTGGCCGATTCTGCCTCGTTTCGTGGACTATTATTCACTATTTTTGGGTCCCGGAGTGATTTCCACAATTGACGAACCCCGAGGTGCGTTTACATGTCCGTCGTCAACACTCACAACTTTGGCCAATTCTGACCCGTTTCATGGACTATTACTCACCGTTTTGGGGTCCCGAAGCGATTTCCATAGTTCTTGAACCCCAAGGTGCAATTACATGTCGGTCATCAACACCCGTAGTTTTGGCCGATTCTGGCCCGTTTCATGAACTATTACTCACTGTTTTGGGGACCCGGAGTAATTCCCACGATTGACGAACCCCGGGGTGCGTTTATGTGTCGGTCATAAACACATGCAGTTTTGGCCGATTCTGGCCCGTTTCGTGGACAATTACTCACTGTTTCGGGGTCCCGGACTTATTTCCACGATTGATGAACCCCGGAGCGCATTTACATGTCGGTCATAAATACTCGTAGTTTTGGCCGATTCTGGCTAGTTTCATGGACTATTACTCACTGTTTTGGGGCCGCGGAGTGATTTCCATGATTGACGAACCCCGGGGTGCGTTTACGTGTCGGTCATCAACACTCGCAGTTTTGGCCGATTCTGGCCAGTTTCTTGGACTATTACTCACTGTTTTGGGGTCCCGAAGTGATTTCCACGATTGACGAACCCCGGTGTGCGTTTACGTGTCGGTCATAAACACTCGCAGTTTTGGCCGATTATGACAAGTTTCATGGACTATTACTCACTGTTTTGGGGTCCGTGAGTGATTTCCATGATTGACCAATCCTGGGGTGCGTTTACGTGTCGGTCATCAACACCCGCAGTTTTGGCCGATTCTGGCTCGTTTCGTGGACTATTATTCACTGTTTTTGGGTCCCGGAGTGATTTCCACGATTGACGAACCCCGAGGTGCGTTTACATGTCCGTCATCAACACTCACAACTCTGGCAAATTCTGACCCGTTTCGTGGACTATTACTCACCGTTTTAGGGTCCCGGACTTATTTGCACGATTGATGAACCCTGGAGCGCGTTTACGTGTCGGTCATAAATACTCGCAGTTTTGGCCGATTCTGGCCAGTTTCTTGGACTATTACTCACTGTTTTGGGGTCCCGAAGTGATTTCCACGATTGACGAACCCCGGCGTGCGTTTACGTGTCGGTCATCAACACCCGCAGTTTTGGCCGATTCTGCCTCGTTTCGTGGACTATTATTCACTATTTTTGGGTCCCGGAGTGATTTCCACAATTGACGAACCCCGAGGTGCGTTTACATGTCCGTCGTCAACACTCACAACTTTGGCCAATTCTGACCCGTTTCATGGACTATTACTCACCGTTTTGGGGTCCCGAAGCGATTTCCATAGTTCTTGAACCCCAAGGTGCAATTACATGTCGGTCATCAACACCCGTAGTTTTGGCCGATTCTGGCCCGTTTCATGAACTATTACTCACTGTTTTGGGGACCCGGAGTAATTCCCACGATTGACGAACCCCGGGGTGCGTTTATGTGTCGGTCATAAACACATGCAGTTTTGGCCGATTCTGGCCCGTTTCGTGGACAATTACTCACTGTTTCGGGGTCCCGGACTTATTTCCACGATTGATGAACCCCGGAGCGCATTTACATGTCGGTCATAAATACTCGTAGTTTTGGCCGATTCTGGCTAGTTTCATGGACTATTACTCACTGTTTTGGGGCCGCGGAGTGATTTCCATGATTGACGAACCCCGGGGTGCGTTTACGTGTCGGTCATCAACACTCGCAGTTTTGGCCGATTCTGGCCAGTTTCTTGGACTATTACTCACTGTTTTGGGGTCCCGAAGTGATTTCCACGATTGACGAACCCCGGTGTGCGTTTACGTGTCGGTCATAAACACTCGCAGTTTTGGCCGATTATGACAAGTTTCATGGACTATTACTCACTGTTTTGGGGTCCGTGAGTGATTTCCATGATTGACCAATCCTGGGGTGCGTTTACGTGTCGGTCATCAACACCCGCAGTTTTGGCCGATTCTGGCTCGTTTCGTGGACTATTATTCACTGTTTTTGGGTCCCGGAGTGATTTCCACGATTGACGAACCCCGAGGTGCGTTTACATGTCCGTCATCAACACTCACAACTCTGGCAAATTCTGACCCGTTTCGTGGACTATTACTCACCGTTTTAGGGTCCCGGACTTATTTGCACGATTGATGAACCCTGGAGCGCGTTTACGTGTCGGTCATAAATACTCGCAGTTTTGGCCGATTCTGGCCAGTTTCTTGGACTATTACTCACTGTTTTGGGGTCCCGAAGTGATTTCCACGATTGACGAACCCCGGCGTGCGTTTACGTGTCGGTCATCAACACCCGCAGTTTTGGCCGATTCTGCCTCGTTTCGTGGACTATTATTCACTGTTTTTGGGTCCCGGAGTGATTTCCACAATTGACGAACCCCGAGGTGCGTTTACATGTCCGTCGTCAACACTCACAACTTTGGCCAATTCTGACCCGTTTCATGGACTATTACTCACCGTTTTGGGGTCCCGAAGCGATTTCCATAGTTCTTGAACCCCAAGGTGCAATTACATGTCGGTCATCAACACCCGTAGTTTTGGCCGATTCTGGCCCGTTTCATGAACTATTACTCACTGTTTTGGGGACCCGGAGTAATTCCCACGATTGACGAACCCCGGGGTGCGTTTATGTGTCGGTCATAAACACATGCAGTTTTGGCCGATTCTGGCCCGTTTCGTGGACAATTACTCACTGTTTCGGGGTCCCGGACTTATTTCCACGATTGATGAACCCCGGAGCGCATTTACATGTCGGTCATAAATACTCGTAGTTTTGGCCGATTCTGGCTAGTTTCATGGACTATTACTCACTGTTTTGGGGCCGCGGAGTGATTTCCATGATTGACGAACCCCGGGGTGCGTTTACGTGTCGGTCATCAACACTCGCAGTTTTGGCCGATTCTGGCCAGTTTCTTGGACTATTACTCACTGTTTTGGGGTCCCGAAGTGATTTCCACGATTGACGAACCCCGGGGTGCGTTTACGTGTCGGTCATAAACACTCGCAGTTTTGGCCGATTATGACAAGTTTCATGGACTATTACTCACTGTTTGGGGTCCGTGAGTGATTTCCATGATTGACCAATCCTGGGGTGCGTTTACGTGTCGGTCATCAACACCCGCAGTTTTGGCCGATTCTGGCTCGTTTCGTGGACTATTATTCACTGTTTTTGGGTCCCGGAGTGATTTCCACGATTGACGAACCCCGAGGTGCGTTTACATGTCCGTCATCAACACTCACAACTCTGGCAAATTCTGACCCGTTTCGTGGACTATTACTCACCGTTTTAGGGTCCCGGACTTATTTGCACGATTGATGAACCCTGGAGCGCGTTTACGTGTCGGTCATAAATACTCGCAGTTTTGGCCGATTCTGGCCAGTTTCTTGGACTATTACTCACTGTTTTGGGGTCCCGAAGTGATTTCCACGATTGACGAACCCCGGGGTGCGTTTACGTGTCGGTCATCAACACCCGCAGTTTTGGCCGATTCTGCCTCGTTTCGTGGACTATTATTCACTGTTTTTGGGTCCCGGAGTGATTTCCACAATTGACGAACCCCGAGGTGCGTTTACATGTCCGTCGTCAACACTCACAACTTTGGCCAATTCTGACCCGTTTCATGGACTATTACTCACCGTTTTGGGGTCCCGAAGCGATTTCCATAGTTCTTGAACCCCAAGGTGCAATTACATGTCGGTCATCAACACCCGTAGTTTTGGCCGATTCTGGCCCGTTTCATGAACTATTACTCACTGTTTTGGGGACCCGGAGTAATTCCCACGATTGACGAACCACGGGGTGCGTTTATGTGTCGGTCATAAACACATGCAGTTTTGGCCGATTCTGGCCCGTTTCGTGGACAATTACTCACTGTTTCGGGGTCCCGGACTTATTTCCACGATTGATGAACCCCGGAGCGCATTTACGTGTCGGTCATAAATACTCGTAGTTTTGGCCGATTCTGGCTAGTTTCATGGACTATTACTCACTGTTTTGGGGCCGCGGAGTGATTTCCATGATTGACGAACCCCGGGGTGCGTTTACGTGTCGGTCATCAACACTCGCAGTTTTGGCCGATTCTGGCCAGTTTCTTGGACTATTACTCACTGTTTTGGGGTCCCGAAGTGATTTCCACGATTGACGAACCCCGGGGTGCGTTTACGTGTCGGTCATAAACACTCGCAGTTTTGGCCGATTATGACAAGTTTCATGGACTATTACTCACTGTTTGGGGTCCGTGAGTGATTTCCATGATTGACCAATCCTGGGGTGCGTTTACGTGTCGGTCATCAACACCCGCAGTTTTGGCCGATTCTGGCTCGTTTCGTGGACTATTATTCACTGTTTTTGGGTCCCGGAGTGATTTCCACGATTGACGAACCCCGAGGTGCGTTTACATGTCCGTCATCAACACTCACAACTCTGGCAAATTCTGACCCGTTTCGTGGACTATTACTCACCGTTTTAGGGTCCCGGACTTATTTGCACGATTGATGAACCCTGGAGCGCGTTTACGTGTCGGTCATAAATACTCGCAGTTTTGGCCGATTCTGGCCAGTTTCTTGGACTATTACTCACTGTTTTGGGGTCCCGAAGTGATTTCCACGATTGACGAACCCCGGGGTGCGTTTACGTGTCGGTCATCAACACCCGCAGTTTTGGCCGATTCTGCCTCGTTTCGTGGACTATTATTCACTGTTTTTGGGTCCCGGAGTGATTTCCACAATTGACGAACCCCGAGGTGCGTTTACATGTCCGTCGTCAACACTCACAACTTTGGCCAATTCTGACCCGTTTCATGGACTATTACTCACCGTTTTGGGGTCCCGAAGCGATTTCCACAGTTCTTGAACCCCAAGGTGCAATTACATGTCGGTCATCAACACCCGTAGTTTTGGCCGATTCTGGCCCGTTTCATGAACTATTACTCACTGTTTTGGGGACCCGGAGTAATTCCCACGATTGACGAACCACGGGGTGCGTTTATGTGTCGGTCATAAACACATGCAGTTTTGGCCGATTCTGGCCCGTTTCGTGGACAATTACTCACTGTTTCGGGGTCCCGGACTTATTTCCACGATTGATGAACCCCGGAGCGCATTTACGTGTCGGTCATAAATACTCGTAGTTTTGGCCGATTCTGGCTAGTTTCATGGACTATTACTCACTGTTTTGGGGCCGCGGAGTGATTTCCATGATTGACGAACCCCGGGGTGCGTTTACGTGTCGGTCATCAACACTCGCAGTTTTGGCCGATTCTGGCCAGTTTCTTGGACTATTACTCACTGTTTTGGGGTCCCGAAGTGATTTCCACGATTGACGAACCCCGGGGTGCGTTTACGTGTCGGTCATAAACACTCGCAGTTTTGGCCGATTATGACAAGTTTCATGGACTATTACTCACTGTTTGGGGTCCGTGAGTGATTTCCATGATTGACCAATCCTGGGGTGCGTTTACGTGTCGGTCATCAACACCCGCAGTTTTGGCCGATTCTGGCTCGTTTCGTGGACTATTATTCACTGTTTTTGGGTCCCGGAGTGATTTCCACAATTGACGAACCCCGAGGTGCGTTTACATGTCCGTCGTCAACACTCACAACTTTGGCCAATTCTGACCCGTTTCATGGACTATTACTCACCGTTTTGGGGTCCCGAAGCGATTTCCATAGTTCTTGAACCCCAAGGTGCAATTACATGTCGGTCATCAACACCCGTAGTTTTGGCCGATTCTGGCCCGTTTCATGAACTATTACTCACTGTTTTGGGGACCCGGAGTAATTCCCACGATTGACGAACCCCGGGGTGCGTTTATGTGTCGGTCATAAACACATGCAGTTTTGGCCGATTCTGGCCCGTTTCGTGGACAATTACTCACTGTTTCGGGGTCCCGGACTTATTTCCACGATTGATGAACCCCGGAGCGCATTTACATGTCGGTCATAAATACTCGTAGTTTTGGCCGATTCTGGCTAGTTTCATGGACTATTACTCACTGTTTTGGGGCCGCGGAGTGATTTCCATGATTGACGAACCCCGGGGTGCGTTTACGTGTCGGTCATCAACACTCGCAGTTTTGGCCGATTCTGGCCAGTTTCTTGGACTATTACTCACTGTTTTGGGGTCCCGAAGTGATTTCCACGATTGACGAACCCCGGTGTGCGTTTACGTGTCGGTCATAAACACTCGCAGTTTTGGCCGATTATGACAAGTTTCATGGACTATTACTCACTGTTTTGGGGTCCGTGAGTGATTTCCATGATTGACCAATCCTGGGGTGCGTTTACGTGTCGGTCATCAACACCCGCAGTTTTGGCCGATTCTGGCTCGTTTCGTGGACTATTATTCACTGTTTTTGGGTCCCGGAGTGATTTCCACGATTGACGAACCCCGAGGTGCGTTTACATGTCCGTCATCAACACTCACAACTCTGGCAAATTCTGACCCGTTTCGTGGACTATTACTCACCGTTTTAGGGTCCCGGACTTATTTGCACGATTGATGAACCCTGGAGCGCGTTTACGTGTCGGTCATAAATACTCGCAGTTTTGGCCGATTCTGGCCAGTTTCTTGGACTATTACTCACTGTTTTGGGGTCCCGAAGTGATTTCCACGATTGACGAACCCCGGCGTGCGTTTACGTGTCGGTCATCAACACCCGCAGTTTTGGCCGATTCTGCCTCGTTTCGTGGACTATTATTCACTGTTTTTGGGTCCCGGAGTGATTTCCACAATTGACGAACCCCGAGGTGCGTTTACATGTCCGTCGTCAACACTCACAACTTTGGCCAATTCTGACCCGTTTCATGGACTATTACTCACCGTTTTGGGGTCCCGAAGCGATTTCCATAGTTCTTGAACCCCAAGGTGCAATTACATGTCGGTCATCAACACCCGTAGTTTTGGCCGATTCTGGCCCGTTTCATGAACTATTACTCACTGTTTTGGGGACCCGGAGTAATTCCCACGATTGACGAACCCCGGGGTGCGTTTATGTGTCGGTCATAAACACATGCAGTTTTGGCCGATTCTGGCCCGTTTCGTGGACAATTACTCACTGTTTCGGGGTCCCGGACTTATTTCCACGATTGATGAACCCCGGAGCGCATTTACATGTCGGTCATAAATACTCGTAGTTTTGGCCGATTCTGGCTAGTTTCATGGACTATTACTCACTGTTTTGGGGCCGCGGAGTGATTTCCATGATTGACGAACCCCGGGGTGCGTTTACGTGTCGGTCATCAACACTCGCAGTTTTGGCCGATTCTGGCCAGTTTCTTGGACTATTACTCACTGTTTTGGGGTCCCGAAGTGATTTCCACGATTGACGAACCCCGGGGTGCGTTTACGTGTCGGTCATAAACACTCGCAGTTTTGGCCGATTATGACAAGTTTCATGGACTATTACTCACTGTTTGGGGTCCGTGAGTGATTTCCATGATTGACCAATCCTGGGGTGCGTTTACGTGTCGGTCATCAACACCCGCAGTTTTGGCCGATTCTGGCTCGTTTCGTGGACTATTATTCACTGTTTTTGGGTCCCGGAGTGATTTCCACGATTGACGAACCCCGAGGTGCGTTTACATGTCCGTCATCAACACTCACAACTCTGGCAAATTCTGACCCGTTTCGTGGACTATTACTCACCGTTTTAGGGTCCCGGACTTATTTGCACGATTGATGAACCCTGGAGCGCGTTTACGTGTCGGTCATAAATACTCGCAGTTTTGGCCGATTCTGGCCAGTTTCTTGGACTATTACTCACTGTTTTGGGGTCCCGAAGTGATTTCCATGATTGACGAACCCCGGGGTGCGTTTACGTGTCGGTCATCAACACCCGCAGTTTTGGCCGATTCTGCCTCGTTTCGTGGACTATTATTCACTGTTTTTGGGTCCCGGAGTGATTTCCACAATTGACGAACCCCGAGGTGCGTTTACATGTCCGTCGTCAACACTCACAACTTTGGCCAATTCTGACCCGTTTCATGGACTATTACTCACCGTTTTGGGGTCCCGAAGCGATTTCCATAGTTCTTGAACCCCAAGGTGCAATTACATGTCGCTCATCAACACCCGTAGTTTTGGCCGATTCTGGCCCGTTTCATGAACTATTACTCACTGTTTTGGGGACCCGGAGTAATTCCCACGATTGACGAACCACGGGGTGCGTTTATGTGTCGGTCATAAACACATGCAGTTTTGGCCGATTCTGGCCCGTTTCGTGGACAATTACTCACTGTTTCGGGGTCCCGGACTTATTTCCACGATTGATGAACCCCGGAGCGCATTTACGTGTCGGTCATAAATACTCGTAGTTTTGGCCGATTCTGGCTAGTTTCATGGACTATTACTCACTGTTTTGGGGCCGCGGAGTGATTTCCATGATTGACGAACCCCGGGGTGCGTTTACGTGTCGGTCATCAACACTCGCAGTTTTGGCCGATTCTGGCCAGTTTCTTGGACTATTACTCACTGTTTTGGGGTCCCGAAGTGATTTCCACGATTGACGAACCCCGGGGTGCGTTTACGTGTCGGTCATAAACACTCGCAGTTTTGGCCGATTATGACAAGTTTCATGGACTATTACTCACTGTTTTGGGGTCCGTGAGTGATTTCCATGATTGACCAATCCTGGGGTGCGTTTACGTGTCGGTCATCAACACCCGCAGTTTTGGCCGATTCTGGCTCGTTTCGTGGACTATTATTCACTGTTTTTGGGTCCCGGAGTGATTTCCACGATTGACGAACCCCGAGGTGCGTTTACATGTCCGTCATCAACACTCACAACTCTGGCAAATTCTGACCCGTTTCGTGGACTATTACTCACCGTTTTAGGGTCCCGGACTTATTTGCACGATTGATGAACCCTGGAGCGCGTTTACGTGTCGGTCATAAATACTCGCAGTTTTGGCCGATTCTAGCCAGTTTCTTGGACTATTACTCACTGTTTTGGGGTCCCGAAGTGATTTCCACGATTGACGAACCCCGGGGTGCGTTTACGTGTCGGTCATCAACACCCGCAGTTTTGGCCGATTCTGCCTCGTTTCGTGGACTATTATTCACTGTTTTTGGGTCCCGGAGTGATTTCCACAATTGACGAACCCCGAGGTGCGTTTACATGTCCGTCGTCAACACTCACAACTTTGGCCAATTCTGACCCGTTTCATGGACTATTACTCACCGTTTTGGGGTCCCGAAGCGATTTCCATAGTTCTTGAACCCCAAGGTGCAATTACATGTCGGTCATCAACACCCGTAGTTTTGGCCGATTCTGGCCCGTTTCATGAACTATTACTCACTGTTTTGGGGACCCGGAGTAATTCCCACGATTGACGAACCCCGGGGTGCGTTTATGTGTCGGTCATAAACACATGCAGTTTTGGCCGATTCTGGCCCGTTTCGTGGACAATTACTCACTGTTTCGGGGTCCCGGACTTATTTCCACGATTGATGAACCCCGGAGCGCATTTACGTGTCGGTCATAAATACTCGTAGTTTTGGCCGATTCTGGCTAGTTTCATGGACTATTACTCACTGTTTTGGGGTCGAGGAGTGATTTCCACGATTGATGAACCCCGGGGTGCGTTTACGTGTCGGTCATAAATACTCGCAGTTTTGGCCGATTCTGGCCAGTTTCTTGGACTATTACTCACTGTTTTGGGGTCCCGAAGTGATTTCCACGATTGACGAACCCCGGGGTGCGTTTACGTGTCGGTCATAAACACTCGCAGTTTTGGCCGATTATGACAAGTTTCATGGACTATTACTCACTGTTTGGGGTCCGTGAGTGATTTCCATGATTGACCAATCCTGGGGTGCGTTTACGTGTCGGTCATCAACACCCGCAGTTTTGGCCGATTCTGGCTCGTTTCGTGGACTATTATTCACTGTTTTTGGGTCCCGGAGTGATTTCCACGATTGACGAACCCCGAGGTGCGTTTACATGTCCGTCATCAACACTCACAACTCTGGCAAATTCTGACCCGTTTCGTGGACTATTACTCACCGTTTTAGGGTCCCGGACTTATTTGCACGATTGATGAACCCTGGAGCGCGTTTACGTGTCGGTCATAAATACTCGCAGTTTTGGCCGATTCTGGCCAGTTTCTTGGACTATTACTCACTGTTTTGGGGTCCCGAAGTGATTTCCACGATTGACGAACCCCGGGGTGCGTTTACGTGTCGGTCATCAACACCCGCAGTTTTGGCCGATTCTGCCTCGTTTCGTGGACTGTTATTCACTGTTTTTGGGTCCCGGAGTGATTTCCACAATTGACGAACCCCGAGGTGCGTTTACATGTCCGTCGTCAACACTCACAACTTTGGCCAATTCTGACCCGTTTCATGGACTATTACTCACCGTTTTGGGGTCCCGAAGCGATTTCCATAGTTCTTGAACCCCAAGGTGCAATTACATGTCGGTCATCAACACCCGTAGTTTTGGCCGATTCTGGCCCGTTTCATGAACTATTACTCACTGTTTTGGGGACCCGGAGTAATTCCCACGATTGACGAACCACGGGGTGCGTTTATGTGTCGGTCATAAACACATGCAGTTTTGGCCGATTCTGGCCCGTTTCGTGGACAATTACTCACTGTTTCGGGGTCCCGGACTTATTTCCACGATTGATGAACCCCGGAGCGCATTTACGTGTCGGTCATAAATACTCGTAGTTTTGGCCGATTCTGGCTAGTTTCATGGACTATTACTCACTGTTTTGGGGCCGCGGAGTGATTTCCATGATTGACGAACCCCGGGGTGCGTTTACGTGTCGGTCATCAACACTTGCAGTTTTGGCCGATTCTGGCCAGTTTCTTGGACTATTACTCACTGTTTTGGGGTCCCGAAGTGATTTCCACGATTGACGAACCCCGGGGTGCGTTTACGTGTCGGTCATAAACACTCGCAGTTTTGGCCGATTATGACAAGTTTCATGGACTATTACTCACTGTTTTGGGGTCCGTGAGTGATTTCCATGATTGACCAATCCTGGGGTGCGTTTACGTGTCGGTCATCAACACCCGCAGTTTTGGCCGATTCTGGCTCGTTTCGTGGACTATTATTCACTGTTTTTGGGTCCCGGAGTGATTTCCACGATTGACGAACCCCGAGGTGCGTTTACATGTCCGTCATCAACACTCACAACTCTGGCAAATTCTGACCCGTTTCGTGGACTATTACTCACCGTTTTAGGGTCCCGGACTTATTTGCACGATTGATGAACCCTGGAGCGCGTTTACGTGTCGGTCATAAATACTCGCAGTTTTGGCCGATTCTAGCCAGTTTCTTGGACTATTACTCACTGTTTTGGGGTCCCGAAGTGATTTCCATGATTGACGAACCCCGGGGTGCGTTTACGTGTCGGTCATCAACACCCGCAGTTTTGGCCGATTCTGCCTCGTTTCGTGGACTATTATTCACTGTTTTTCGGTCCCGGAGTGATTTCCACAATTGACGAACCCCGAGGTGCGTTTACATGTCCGTCGTCAACACTCACAACTTTGGCCAATTCTGACCCGTTTCATGGACTATTACTCACCGTTTTGGGGTCCCGAAGCGATTTCCATAGTTCTTGAACCCCAAGGTGCAATTACATGTCGGTCATCAACACCCGTAGTTTTGGCCGATTCTGGCCCGTTTCATGAACTATTACTCACTGTTTTGGGGACCCGGAGTAATTCCCACGATTGACGAACCCCGGGGTGCGTTTATGTGTCGGTCATAAACACATGCAGTTTTGGCCGATTCTGGCCCGTTTCGTGGACAATTACTCACTGTTTCGGGGTCCCGGACTTATTTCCACGATTGATGAACCCCGGAGCGCATTTACGTGTCGGTCATAAATACTCGTAGTTTTGGCCGATTCTGGCTAGTTTCATGGACTATTACTCACTGTTTTGGGGCCGCGGAGTGATTTCCATGATTGACGAACCCCGGGGTGCGTTTACGTGTCGGTCATCAACACTCACAACTCTGGCAAATTCTGACCCGTTTCGTGGACTATTACTCACCGTTTTAGGGTCCCGGACTTATTTGCACGATTGATGAACCCTGGAGCGCGTTTACGTGTCGGTCATAAATACTCGCAGTTTTGGCCGATTCTGGCCAGTTTCTTGGACTATTACTCACTGTTTTGGGGTCCCGAAGTGATTTCCACGATTGACGAACCCCGGGGTGCGTTTACGTGTCGGTCATCAACACCCGCAGTTTTGGCCGATTCTGCCTCGTTTCGTGGACTATTATTCACTGTTTTTGGGTCCCGGAGTGATTTCCACAATTGACGAACCCCGAGGTGCGTTTACATGTCCGTCGTCAACACTCACAACTTTGGCCAATTCTGACCCGTTTCATGGACTATTACTCACCGTTTTGGGGTCCCGAAGCGATTTCCATAGTTCTTGAACCCCAAGGTGCAATTACATGTCGGTCATCAACACCCGTAGTTTTGGCCGATTCTGGCCCGTTTCATGAACTATTACTCACTGTTTTGGGGACCCGGAGTAATTCCCACGATTGACGAACCCCGGGGTGCGTTTATGTGTCGGTCATAAACACATGCAGTTTTGGCCGATTCTGGCCCGTTTCGTGGACAATTACTCACTGTTTCGGGGTCCCGGACTTATTTCCACGATTGATGAACCCCGGAGCGCATTTACGTGTCGGTCATAAATACTCGTAGTTTTGGCCGATTCTGGCTAGTTTCATGGACTATTACTCACTGTTTTGGGGTCGAGGAGTGATTTCCACGATTGATGAACCCCGGGGTGCGTTTACGTGTCGGTCATAAACACTCGCAGTTTTGGCCGATTATGACAAGTTTCATGGACTATTACTCACTGTTTTGGGGTCCGTGAGTGATTTCCATGATTGACCAATCCTGGGGTGCGTTTACGTGTCGGTCATCAACACCCGCAGTTTTGGCCGATTCTGGCTCGTTTCGTGGACTATTATTCACTGTTTTTGGGTCCCGGAGTGATTTCCACGATTGACGAACCCCGAGGTGCGTTTACATGTCCGTCATCAACACTCACAACTCTGGCAAATTCTGACCCGTTTCGTGGACTATTACTCACCGTTTTAGGGTCCCGGACTTATTTGCACGATTGATGAACCCTGGAGCGCGTTTACGTGTCGGTCATAAATACTCGCAGTTTTGGCCGATTCTAGCCAGTTTCTTGGACTATTACTCACTGTTTTGGGGTCCCGAAGTGATTTCCATGATTGACGAACCCCGGGGTGCGTTTACGTGTCGGTCATCAACACCCGCAGTTTTGGCCGATTCTGCCTCGTTTCGTGGACTATTATTCACTGTTTTTGGGTCCCGGAGTGATTTCCACAATTGACGAACCCCGAGGTGCGTTTACATGTCCGTCGTCAACACTCACAACTTTGGCCAATTCTGACCCGTTTCATGGACTATTACTCACCGTTTTGGGGTCCCGAAGCGATTTCCATAGTTCTTGAACCCCAAGGTGCAATTACATGTCGGTCATCAACACCCGTAGTTTTGGCCGATTCTGGCCCGTTTCATGAACTATTACTCACTGTTTTGGGGACCCGGAGTAATTCCCACGATTGACGAACCCCGGGGTGCGTTTATGTGTCGGTCATAAACACATGCAGTTTTGGCCGATTCTGGCCCGTTTCGTGGACAATTACTCACTGTTTCGGGGTCCCGGACTTATTTCCACGATTGATGAACCCCGGAGCGCATTTACGTGTCGGTCATAAATACTCGTAGTTTTGGCCGATTCTGGCTAGTTTCATGGACTATTACTCACTGTTTTGGGGCCGCGGAGTGATTTCCATGATTGACGAACCCCGGGGTGCGTTTACGTGTCGGTCATCAACACTCACAACTCTGGCAAATTCTGACCCGTTTCGTGGACTATTACTCACCGTTTTAGGGTCCCGGACTTATTTGCACGATTGATGAACCCTGGAGCGCGTTTACGTGTCGGTCATAAATACTCGCAGTTTTGGCCGATTCTAGCCAGTTTCTTGGACTATTACTCACTGTTTTGGGGTCCCGAAGTGATTTCCACGATTGACGAACCCCGGGGTGCGTTTACGTTTCGGTCATCAACACCCGCAGTTTTGGCCGATTCTGCCTCGTTTCGTGGACTATTATTCACTGTTTTTGGGTCCCGGAGTGATTTCCACAATTGACGAACCCCGAGGTGCGTTTACATGTCCGTCGTCAACACTCACAACTTTGGCCAATTCTGACCCGTTTCATGGACTATTACTCACCGTTTTGGGGTCCCGAAGCGATTTCCATAGTTCTTGAACCCCAAGGTGCAATTACATGTCGGTCATCAACACCCGTAGTTTTGGCCGATTCTGGCCCGTTTCATGAACTATTACTCACTGTTTTGGGGACCCGGAGTAATTCCCACGATTGACGAACCCCGGGGTGCGTTTATGTGTCGGTCATAAACACATGCAGTTTTGGCCGATTCTGGCCCGTTTCGTGGACAATTACTCACTGTTTCGGGGTCCCGGACTTATTTCCACGATTGATGAACCCCGGAGCGCATTTACGTGTCGGTCATAAATACTCGTAGTTTTGGCCGATTCTGGCTAGTTTCATGGACTATTACTCACTGTTTTGGGGTCGAGGAGTGATTTCCACGATTGATGAACCCCGGGGTGCGTTTACGTGTCGGTCATAAATACTCGCAGTTTTGGCCGATTCTGGCCAGTTTCTTGGACTATTACTCACTGTTTTGGGGTCCCGAAGTGATTTCCACGATTGACGAACCCCGGGGTGCGTTTACGTGTCGGTCATAAACACTCGCAGTTTTGGCCGATTATGACAAGTTTCATGGACTATTACTCACTGTTTGGGGTCCGTGAGTGATTTCCATGATTGACCAATCCTGGGGTGCGTTTACGTGTCGGTCATCAACACCCGCAGTTTTGGCCGATTCTGGCTCGTTTCGTGGACTATTATTCACTGTTTTTGGGTCCCGGAGTGATTTCCACGATTGACGAACCCCGAGGTGCGTTTACATGTCCGTCATCAACACTCACAACTCTGGCAAATTCTGACCCGTTTCGTGGACTATTACTCACCGTTTTAGGGTCCCGGACTTATTTGCACGATTGATGAACCCTGGAGCGCGTTTACGTGTCGGTCATAAATACTCGCAGTTTTGGCCGATTCTAGCCAGTTTCTTGGACTATTACTCACTGTTTTGGGGTCCCGAAGTGATTTCCACGATTGACGAACCCCGGGGTGCGTTTACGTGTCGGTCATCAACACCCGCAGTTTTGGCCGATTCTGCCTCGTTTCGTGGACTATTATTCACTGTTTTTGGGTCCCGGAGTGATTTCCACAATTGACGAACCCCGAGGTGCGTTTACATGTCCGTCGTCAACACTCACAACTTTGGCCAATTCTGACCCGTTTCATGGACTATTACTCACCGTTTTGGGGTCCCGAAGCGATTTCCATAGTTCTTGAACCCCAAGGTGCAATTACATGTCGGTCATCAACACCCGTAGTTTTGGCCGATTCTGGCCCGTTTCATGAACTATTACTCACTGTTTTGGGGACCCGGAGTAATTCCCACGATTGACGAACCCCGGGGTGCGTTTATGTGTCGGTCATAAACACATGCAGTTTTGGCCGATTCTGGCCCGTTTCGTGGACAATTACTCACTGTTTCGGGGTCCCGGACTTATTTCCACGATTGATGAACCCCGGAGCGCATTTACGTGTCGGTCATAAATACTCGTAGTTTTGGCCGATTCTGGCTAGTTTCATGGACTATTACTCACTGTTTTGGGGCCGCGGAGTGATTTCCATGATTGACGAACCCCGGGGTGCGTTTACGTGTCGGTCATCAACACTCACAACTCTGGCAAATTCTGACCCGTTTCGTGGACTATTACTCACCGTTTTAGGGTCCCGGACTTATTTGCACGATTGATGAACCCTGGAGCGCGTTTACGTGTCGGTCATAAATACTCGCAGTTTTGGCCGATTCTAGCCAGTTTCTTGGACTATTACTCACTGTTTTGGGGTCCCGAAGTGATTTCCACGATTGACGAACCCCGGGGTGCGTTTACGTGTCGGTCATCAACACCCGCAGTTTTGGCCGATTCTGCCTCGTTTCGTGGACTATTATTCACTGTTTTTGGGTCCCGGAGTGATTTCCACAATTGACGAACCCCGAGGTGCGTTTACATGTCCGTCGTCAACACTCACAACTTTGGCCAATTCTGACCCGTTTCATGGACTATTACTCACCGTTTTGGGGTCCCGAAGCGATTTCCATAGTTCTTGAACCCCAAGGTGCAATTACATGTCGGTCATCAACACCCGTAGTTTTGGCCGATTCTGGCCCGTTTCATGAACTATTACTCACTGTTTTGGGGACCCGGAGTAATTCCCACGATTGACGAACCCCGGGGTGCGTTTATGTGTCGGTCATAAACACATGCAGTTTTGGCCGATTCTGGCCCGTTTCGTGGACAATTACTCACTGTTTCGGGGTCCCGGACTTATTTCCACGATTGATGAACCCCGGAGCGCATTTACGTGTCGGTCATAAATACTCGTAGTTTTGGCCGATTCTGGCTAGTTTCATGGACTATTACTCACTGTTTTGGGGTCGAGGAGTGATTTCCACGATTGATGAACCCCGGGGTGCGTTTACGTGTCGGTCATAAATACTCGCAGTTTTGGCCGATTCTGGCCAGTTTCTTGGACTATTACTCACTGTTTTGGGGTCCCGAAGTGATTTCCACGATTGACGAACCCCGGGGTGCGTTTACGTGTCGGTCATAAACACTCGCAGTTTTGGCCGATTATGACAAGTTTCATGGACTATTACTCACTGTTTGGGGTCCGTGAGTGATTTCCATGATTGACCAATCCTGGGGTGCGTTTACGTGTCGGTCATCAACACCCGCAGTTTTGGCCGATTCTGGCTCGTTTCGTGGACTATTATTCACTGTTTTTGGGTCCCGGAGTGATTTCCACGATTGACGAACCCCGAGGTGCGTTTACATGTCCGTCATCAACACTCACAACTCTGGCAAATTCTGACCCGTTTCGTGGACTATTACTCACCGTTTTAGGGTCCCGGACTTATTTGCACGATTGATGAACCCTGGAGCGCGTTTACGTGTCGGTCATAAATACTCGCAGTTTTGGCCGATTCTGGCCAGTTTCTTGGACTATTACTCACTGTTTTGGGGTCCCGAAGTGATTTCCACGATTGACGAACCCCGGGGTGCGTTTACGTGTCGGTCATCAACACCCGCAGTTTTGGCCGATTCTGCCTCGTTTCGTGGACTATTATTCACTGTTTTTGGGTCCCGGAGTGATTTCCACAATTGACGAACCCCGAGGTGCGTTTACATGTCCGTCGTCAACACTCACAACTTTGGCCAATTCTGACCCGTTTCATGGACTATTACTCACCGTTTTGGGGTCCCGAAGCGATTTCCATAGTTCTTGAACCCCAAGGTGCAATTACATGTCGGTCATCAACACCCGTAGTTTTGGCCGATTCTGGCCCGTTTCATGAACTATTACTCACTGTTTTGGGGACCCGGAGTAATTCCCACGATTGACGAACCCCGGGGTGCGTTTATGTGTCGGTCATAAACACATGCAGTTTTGGCCGATTCTGGCCCGTTTCGTGGACAATTACTCACTGTTTCGGGGTCCCGGACTTATTTCCACGATTGATGAACCCCGGAGCGCATTTACGTGTCGGTCATAAATACTCGTAGTTTTGGCCGATTCTGGCTAGTTTCATGGACTATTACTCACTGTTTTGGGGCCGCGGAGTGATTTCCATGATTGACGAACCCCGGGGTGCGTTTACGTGTCGGTCATCAACACTCGCAGTTTTGGCCGATTCTGGCCAGTTTCTTGGACTATTACTCACTGTTTTGGGGTCCCGAAGTGATTTCCACGATTGACGAACCCCGGGGTGCGTTTACGTGTCGGTCATAAACACTCGCAGTTTTGGCCGATTATGACAAGTTTCATGGACTATTACTCACTGTTTTGGGGTCCGTGAGTGATTTCCATGATTGACCAATCCTGGGGTGCGTTTACGTGTCGGTCATCAACACCCGCAGTTTTGGCCGATTCTGGCTCGTTTCGTGGACTATTATTCACTGTTTTTGGGTCCCGGAGTGATTTCCACGATTGACGAACCCCGAGGTGCGTTTACATGTCCGTCATCAACACTCACAACTCTGGCAAATTCTGACCCGTTTCGTGGACTATTACTCACCGTTTTAGGGTCCCGGACTTATTTGCACGATTGATGAACCCTGGAGCGCGTTTACGTGTCGGTCATAAATACTCGCAGTTTTGGCCGATTCTAGCCAGTTTCTTGGACTATTACTCACTGTTTTGGGGTCCCGAAGTGATTTCCACGATTGACGAACCCCGGGGTGCGTTTACGTGTCGGTCATCAACACCCGCAGTTTTGGCCGATTCTGCCTCGTTTCGTGGACTATTATTCACTGTTTTTGGGTCCCGGAGTGATTTCCACAATTGACGAACCCCGAGGTGCGTTTACATGTCCGTCGTCAACACTCACAACTTTGGCCAATTCTGACCCGTTTCATGGACTATTACTCACCGTTTTGGGGTCCCGAAGCGATTTCCATAGTTCTTGAACCCCAAGGTGCAATTACATGTCGGTCATCAACACCCGTAGTTTTGGCCGATTCTGGCCCGTTTCATGAACTATTACTCACTGTTTTGGGGACCCGGAGTAATTCCCACGATTGACGAACCCCGGGGTGCGTTTATGTGTCGGTCATAAACACATGCAGTTTTGGCCGATTCTGGCCCGTTTCGTGGACAATTACTCACTGTTTCGGGGTCCCGGACTTATTTCCACGATTGATGAACCCCGGAGCGCATTTACGTGTCGGTCATAAATACTCGTAGTTTTGGCCGATTCTGGCTAGTTTCATGGACTATTACTCACTGTTTTGGGGCCGCGGAGTGATTTCCATGATTGACGAACCCCGGGGTGCGTTTACGTGTCGGTCATCAACACTCGCAGTTTTGGCCGATTCTGGCCAGTTTCTTGGACTATTACTCACTGTTTTGGGGTCCCGAAGTGATTTCCACGATTGACGAACCCCGGGGTGCGTTTACGTGTCGGTCATAAACACTCGCAGTTTTGGCCGATTATGACAAGTTTCATGGACTATTACTCACTGTTTTGGGGTCCGTGAGTGATTTCCATGATTGACCAATCCTGGGGTGCGTTTACGTGTCGGTCATCAACACCCGCAGTTTTGGCCGATTCTGGCTCGTTTCGTGGACTATTATTCACTGTTTTTGGGTCCCGGAGTGATTTCCACGATTGACGAACCCCGAGGTGCGTTTACATGTCCGTCATCAACACTCACAACTCTGGCAAATTCTGACCCGTTTCGTGGACTATTACTCACCGTTTTAGGGTCCCGGACTTATTTGCACGATTGATGAACCCTGGAGCGCGTTTACGTGTCGGTCATAAATACTCGCAGTTTTGGCCGATTCTAGCCAGTTTCTTGGACTATTACTCACTGTTTTGGGGTCCCGAAGTGATTTCCACGATTGACGAACCCCGGGGTGCGTTTACGTGTCGGTCATCAACAGCCGCAGTTTTGGCCGATTCTGCCTCGTTTCGTGGACTATTATTCACTGTTTTTGGGTCCCGGAGTGATTTCCACAATTGACGAACCCCGAGGTGCGTTTACATGTCCGTCGTCAACACTCACAACTTTGGCCAATTCTGACCCGTTTCATGGACTATTACTCACCGTTTTGGGGTCCCGAAGCGATTTCCATAGTTCTTGAACCCCAAGGTGCAATTACATGTCGGTCATCAACACCCGTAGTTTTGGCCGATTCTGGCCCGTTTCATGAACTATTACTCACTGTTTTGGGGACCCGGAGTAATTCCCACGATTGACGAACCCCGGGGTGCGTTTATGTGTCGGTCATAAACACATGCAGTTTTGGCCGATTCTGGCCCGTTTCGTGGACAATTACTCACTGTTTCGGGGTCCCGGACTTATTTCCACGATTGACGAACCCCGGAGCGCATTTACGTGTCGGTCATAAATACTCGTAGTTTTGGCCGATTCTGGCTAGTTTCATGGACTATTACTCACTGTTTTGGGGCCGCGGAGTGATTTCCATGATTGACGAACCCCGGGGTGCGTTTACGTGTCGGTCATCAACACTCGCAGTTTTGGCCGATTCTGGCCAGTTTCTTGGACTATTACTCACTGTTTTGGGGTCCCGAAGTGATCTCCACGATTGACGAACCCCGGGGTGCGTTTACGTGTCGGTCATAAACACTCGCAGTTTTGGCCGATTATGACAAGTTTCATGGACTATTACTCACTGTTTTGGGGTCCGTGAGTGATTTCCATGATTGACCAATCCTGGGGTGCGTTTACGTGTCGGTCATCAACACCCGCAGTTTTGGCCGATTCTGGCTCGTTTCGTGGACTATTATTCACTGTTTTTGGGTCCCGGAGTGATTTCCACGATTGACGAACCCCGAGGTGCGTTTACATGTCCGTCATCAACACTCACAACTCTGGCAAATTATGACCCGTTTCGTGGACTATTACTCACCGTTTTAGGGTCCCGGACTTATTTGCACGATTGATGAACCCTGGAGCGCGTTTACGTGTCGGTCATAAATACTCGCAGTTTTGGCCGATTCTGGCCAGTTTCTTGGACTATTACTCACTGTTTTGGGGTCCCGAAGTGATTTCCACGATTGACGAACCCCGGGGTGCGTTTACGTGTCGGTCATCAACACCCGCAGTTTTGGCCGATTCTGCCTCGTTTCGTGGACTATTATTCACTGTTTTTGGGTCCCGGAGTGATTTCCACAATTGACGAACCCCGAGGTGCGTTTACATGTCCGTCGTCAACACTCACAACTTTGGCCAATTCTGACCCGTTTCATGGACTATTACTCACCGTTTTGGGGTCCCGAAGCGATTTCCATAGTTCTTGAACCCCAAGGTGCAATTACATGTCGGTCATCAACACCCGTAGTTTTGGCCGATTCTGGCCCGTTTCATGAACTATTACTCACTGTTTTGGGGACCCGGAGTAATTCCCACGATTGACGAACCCCGGGGTGCGTTTATGTGTCGGTCATAAACACATGCAGTTTTGGCCGATTCTGGCCCGTTTCGTGGACAATTACTCACTGTTTCGGGGTCCCGGACTTATTTCCACGATTGACGAACCCCGGAGCGCATTTACGTGTCGGTCATAAATACTCGTAGTTTTGGCCGATTCTGGCTAGTTTCATGGACTATTACTCACTGTTTTGGGGCCGCGGAGTGATTTCCATGATTGACGAACCCCGGGGTGCGTTTACGTGTCGGTCATCAACACTCGCAGTTTTGGCCGATTCTGGCCAGTTTCTTGGACTATTACTCACTGTTTTGGGGTCCCGAAGTGATCTCCACGATTGACGAACCCCGGGGTGCGTTTACGTGTCGGTCATAAACACTCGCAGTTTTGGCCGATTATGACAAGTTTCATGGACTATTACTCACTGTTTTGGGGTCCGTGAGTGATTTCCATGATTGACCAATCCTGGGGTGCGTTTACGTGTCGGTCATCAACACCCGCAGTTTTGGCCGATTCTGGCTCGTTTCGTGGACTATTATTCACTGTTTTTGGGTCCCGGAGTGATTTCCACGATTGACGAACCCCGAGGTGCGTTTACATGTCCGTCATCAACACTCACAACTCTGGCAAATTATGACCCGTTTCGTGGACTATTACTCACCGTTTTAGGGTCCCGGACTTATTTGCACGATTGATGAACCCTGGAGCGCGTTTACGTGTCGGTCATAAATACTCGCAGTTTTGGCCGATTCTGGCCAGTTTCTTGGACTATTACTCACTGTTTTGGGGTCCCGAAGTGATTTCCACGATTGACGAACCCCGGGGTGCGTTTACGTGTCGGTCATCAACACCCGCAGTTTTGGCCGATTCTGCCTCGTTTCGTGGACTATTATTCACTGTTTTTGGGTCCCGGAGTGATTTCCACAATTGACGAACCCCGAGGTGCGTTTACATGTCCGTCGTCAACACTCACAACTTTGGCCAATTCTGACCCGTTTCATGGACTATTACTCACCGTTTTGGGGTCCCGAAGCGATTTCCATAGTTCTTGAACCCCAAGGTGCAATTACATGTCGGTCATCAACACCCGTAGTTTTGGCCGATTCTGGCCCGTTTCATGAACTATTACTCACTGTTTTGGGGACCCGGAGTAATTCCCACGATTGACGAACCCCGGGGTGCGTTTATGTGTCGGTCATAAACACATGCAGTTTTGGCCCATTCTGGCCCGTTTCGTGGACAATTACTCACTGTTTCGGGGTCCCGGACTTATTTCCACGATTGATGAACCCCGGAGCGCATTTACGTGTCGGTCATAAATACTCGTAGTTTTGGCCGATTCTGGCTAGTTTCATGGACTATTACTCACTGTTTTGGGGCCGCGGAGTGATTTCCATGATTGACGAACCCCGGGGTGCGTTTACGTGTCGGTCATCAACACTCGCAGTTTTGGCCGATTCTGGCCAGTTTCTTGGACTATTACTCACTGTTTTGGGGTCCCGAAGTGATTTCCACGATTGACGAACCCCGGGGTGCGTTTACGTGTCGGTCATAAACACTCGCAGTTTTGGCCGATTATGACAAGTTTCATGGACTATTACTCACTGTTTTGGGGTCCATGAGTGATTTCCATGATTGACCAATCCTGGGGTGCGTTTACGTGTCGGTCATCAACACCCGCAGTTTTGGCCGATTCTGGCTCGTTTCGTGGACTATTATTCACTGTTTTTGGGTCCCGGAGTGATTTCCACGATTGACGAACCCCGAGGTGCGTTTACATGTCCGTCATCAACACTCACAACTCTGGCAAATTCTGACCCGTTTCGTGGACTATTACTCACCGTTTTAGGGTCCCGGACTTATTTGCACGATTGATGAACCCTGGAGCGCGTTTACGTGTCGGTCATAAATACTCGCAGTTTTGAACGATTCTGGCCAGTTTCTTGGACTATTACTCACTGTTTTGGGGTCCCGAAGTGATTTCCACGATTGACGAACCCCGGGGTGCGTTTACGTGTCGGTCATCAACACCCGCAGTTTTGGCCGATTCTGCCTCGTTTCGTGGACTATTATTCACTGTTTTTGGGTCCCGGAGTGATTTCCACAATTGACGAACCCCGAGGTGCGTTTACATGTCCGTCGTCAACACTCACAACTTTGGCCAATTCTGACCCGTTTCATGGACTATTACTCACCGTTTTGGGGTCCCGAAGCGATTTCCATAGTTCTTGAACCCCAAGGTGCAATTACATGTCGGTCATCAACACCCGTAGTTTTGGCCGATTCTGGCCCGTTTCATGAACTATTACTCACTGTTTTGGGGACCCGGAGTAATTCCCACGATTGACGAACCCCGGGGTGCGTTTATGTGTCGGTCATAAACACATGCAGTTTTGGCCGATTCTGGCCCGTTTCGTGGACAATTACTCACTGTTTCGGGGTCCCGGACTTATTTCCACGATTGATGAACCCCGGAGCGCATTTACGTGTCGGTCATAAATACTCGTAGTTTTGGCCGATTCTGGCTAGTTTCATGGACTATTACTCACTGTTTTGGGGCCGCGGAGTGATTTCCATGATTGACGAACCCCGGGGTGCGTTTACGTGTCGGTCATCAACACTCGCAGTTTTGGCCGATTCTGGCCAGTTTCTTGGACTATTACTCACTGTTTTGGGGTCCCGAAGTGATTTCCACGATTGACGAACCCCGGGGTGCGTTTACGTGTCGGTCATAAACACTCGCAGTTTTGGCCGATTATGACAAGTTTCATGGACTATTACTCACTGTTTTGGGGTCCGTGAGTGATTTCCATGATTGACCAATCCTGGGGTGCGTTTACGTGTCGGTCATCAACACCCGCAGTTTTGGCCGATTCTGGCTCGTTTCGTGGACTATTATTCACTGTTTTTGGGTCCCGGAGTGATTTCCACGATTGACGAACCCCGAGGTGCGTTTACATGTCCGTCATCAACACTCACAACTCTGGCAAATTCTGACCCGTTTCGTGGACTATTACTCACCGTTTTAGGGTCCCGGGCTTATTTGCACGATTGATGAACCCTGGAGCGCGTTTACGTGTCGGTCATAAATACTCGCAGTTTTGGCCGATTCTGGCCAGTTTCTTGGACTATTACTCACTGTTTTGGGGTCCCGAAGTGATTTCCACGATTGACGAACCCCGGCGTGCGTTTACGTGTCGGTCATCAACACCCGCAGTTTTGGCCGATTCTGCCTCGTTTCGTGGACTATTATTCACTGTTTTTGGGTCCCGGAGTGATTTCCACAATTGACGAACCCCGAGGTGCGTTTACATGTCCATCGTCAACACTCACAACTTTGGCCAATTCTGACCCGTTTCATGGACTATTACTCACCGTTTTGGGGTCCCGAAGCGATTTCCATAGTTCTTGAACCCCAAGGTGCAATTACATGTCGGTCATCAACACCCGTAGTTTTGGCCGATTCTGGCCCGTTTCATGAACTATTACTCGCTGTTTTGGGGACCCGGAGTAATTCCCACGATTGACGAACCCCGGGGTGCGTTTATGTGTCGGTCATAAACACATGCAGTTTTGGCCGATTCTGGCCCGTTTCGTGGACAATTACTCACTGTTTCGGGGTCCCGGACTTATTTCCACGATTGATGAACCCCGGAGCGCATTTACGTGTCGGTCATAAATACTCGTAGTTTTGGCCGATTCTGGCTAGTTTCATGGACTATTACTCACTGTTTTGGGGCCGCGGAGTGATTTCCATGATTGACGAACCCCGGGGTGCGTTTACGTGTCGGTCATCAACACTCGCAGTTTTGGCCGATTATGACAAGTTTCATGGACTATTACTCACTGTTTTGGGGTCCCGAAGTGATTTCCACGATTGACGAACCCCGGGGTGCGTTTACGTGTCGGTCATAAACACTCGCAGTTTTGGCCGATTATGACAAGTTTCATGGACTATTACTCACTGTTTTGGGGTCCGTGAGTGATTTCCATGATTGACCAATCCTGGGGTGCGTTTACGTGTCGGTCATCAACACCCGCAGTTTTGGCCGATTCTGGCTCGTTTCGTGGACTATTATTCACTGTTTTTGGGTCAAGGAGTGATTTCCACGATTGACGAACCCCGAGGTGCGTTTACATGTCCGTCATCAACACTCACAACTCTGGCAAATTCTGACCCGTTTCGTGGACTATTACTCACCGTTTTAGGGTCCCGGACTTATTTGCACGATTGATGAACCCTGGAGCGCGTTTACGTGTCGGTCATAAATACTCGCAGTTTTGGCCGATTCTGGCCAGTTTCTTGGACTATTACTCACTGTTTTGGGGTCCCGAAGTGATTTCCACGATTGACGAACCCCGGCGTGCGTTTACGTGTCGGTCATCAACACCCGCAGTTTTGGCCGATTCTGCCTCGTTTCGTGGACTATTATTCACTGTTTTTGGGTCCCGGAGTGATTTCCACAATTGACGAACCCCGAGGTGCGTTTACATGTCCATCGTCAACACTCACAACTTTGGCCAATTCTGACCCGTTTCATGGACTATTACTCACCGTTTTGGGGTCCCGAAGCGATTTCCATAGTTCTTGAACCCCAAGGTGCAATTACATGTCGGTCATCAACACCCGTAGTTTTGGCCGATTCTGGCCCGTTTCATGAACTATTACTCGCTGTTTTGGGGACCCGGAGTAATTCCCACGATTGACGAACCCCGGGGTGCGTTTATGTGTTGGTCATAAACACATGCAGTTTTGGCCGATTCTGGCCCGTTTCATGGACAATTACTCACTGTTTCGGGGTCCCGGACTTATTTCCACGATTGATGAACCCCGGAGCGCATTTACGTGTCGGTCATAAATACTCGTAGTTTTGGCCGATTCTGGCTAGTTTCATGGACTATTACTCACTGTTTTGGGGCCGCGGAGTGATTTCCATGATTGACGAACCCCGGGGTGCGTTTACGTGTCGGTCATCAACACTCGCAGTTTTGGCCGATTATGACAAGTTTCATGGACTATTACTCACTGTTTTGGGGTCCGTGAGTGATTTCCATGATTGACCAATCCTGGGGTGCGTTTACGTGTCGGTCATCAACACCCGCAGTTTTGGCCGATTCTGGCTCGTTTCGTGGACAATTATTCACTGTTTTTGGGTCCCGGAGTGATTTCCACGATTGACGAACCCCGAGGTGCGTTTACATGTCCGTCATCAACACTCACAACTCTGGCAAATTCTGACCCGTTTCGTGGACTATTACTCACCGTTTTAGGGTCCCGGACTTATTTGCACGATTGATGAACCCTGGAGCGCGTTTACGTGTCGGTCATAAATACTCGCAGTTTTGGCCGATTCTGGCCAGTTTCTTGGACTATTACTCACTGTTTTGGGGTCCCGAAGTGATTTCCACGATTGACGAACCCCGGCGTGCGTTTACGTGTCGGTCATCAACACCCGCAGTTTTGGCCGATTCTGCCTCGTTTCGTGGACTATTATTCACTGTTTTTGGGTCCCGGAGTGATTTCCACAATTGACGAACCCCGAGGTGCGTTTACATGTCCATCGTCAACACTCACAACTTTGGCCAATTCTGACCCGTTTCATGGACTATTACTCACCGTTTTGGGGTCCCGAAGCGATTTCCATAGTTCTTGAACCCCAAGGTGCAATTACATGTCGGTCATCAACACCCGTAGTTTTGGCCGATTCTGGCCCGTTTCATGAACTATTACTCACTGTTTTGGGGACCCGGAGTAATTCCCACGATTGACGAACCCCGGGGTGCGTTTATGTGTCGGTCATAAACACATGCAGTTTTGGCCGATTCTGGCCCGTTTCGTGGACAATTACTCACTGTTTCGGGGTCCCGGACTTATTTCCACGATTGATGAACCCCGGAGCGCATTTACGTGTCGGTCATAAATACTCGTAGTTTTGGCCGATTCTGGCTAGTTTCATGGACTATTACTCACTGTTTTGGGGCCGCGGAGTGATTTCCATGATTGACGAACCCCGGGGTGCGTTTACGTGTCGGTCATCAACACTCGCAGTTTTGGCCGATTCTGGCCAGTTTCTTGGACTATTACTCACTGTTTTGGGGTCCCGAAGTGATTTCCACGATTGACGAACCCCGGGGTGCGTTTACGTGTCGGTCATAAACACTCGCAGTTTTGGCCGATTATGACAAGTTTCATGGACTATTACTCACTGTTTTGGGGTCCGTGAGTGATTTCCAGATTGACCAATCCTGGGGTGCGTTTACGTGTCGGTCATCAACACCCGCAGTTTTGGCCGATTCTGGCTCGTTTCGTGGACAATTATTCACTGTTTTTGGGTCCCGGAGTGATTTCCACGATTGACGAACCCCGAGGTGCGTTTACATGTCCGTCATCAACACTCACAACTCTGGCAAATTCTGACCCGTTTCGTGGACTATTACTCACCGTTTTAGGGTCCCGGACTTATTTGCACGATTGATGAACCCTGGAGCGCGTTTACGTGTCGGTCATAAATACTCGCAGTTTTGGCCGATTCTGGCCAGTTTCTTGGACTATTACTCACTGTTTTGGGGTCCCGAAGTGATTTCCACGATTGACGAACCCCGGCGTGCGTTTACGTGTCGGTCATCAACACCCGCAGTTTTGGCCGATTCTGCCTCGTTTCGTGGACTATTATTCACTGTTTTTGGGTCCCGGAGTGATTTCCACAATTGACGAACCCCGAGGTGCGTTTACATGTCCATCGTCAACACTCACAACTTTGGCCAATTCTGACCCGTTTCATGGACTATTACTCACCGTTTTGGGGTCCCGAAGCGATTTCCATAGTTCTTGAACCCCAAGGTGCAATTACATGTCGGTCATCAACACCCGTAGTTTTGGCCGATTCTGGCCCGTTTCATGAACTATTACTCACTGTTTTGGGGACCCGGAGTAATTCCCACGATTGACGAACCCCGGGGTGCGTTTATGTGTCGGTCATAAACACATGCAGTTTTGGCCGATTCTGGCCCGTTTCGTGGACAATTACTCACTGTTTCGGGGTCCCGGACTTATTTCCACGATTGATGAACCCCGGAGCGCATTTACGTGTCGGTCATAAATACTCGTAGTTTTGGCCGATTCTGGCTAGTTTCATGGACTATTACTCACTGTTTTGGGGCCGCGGAGTGATTTCCATGATTGACGAACCCCGGGGTGCGTTTACGTGTCGGTCATCAACACTCGCAGTTTTGGCCGATTATGACAAGTTTCATGGACTATTACTCACTGTTTTGGGGTCCGTGAGTGATTTCCATGATTGACCAATCCTGGGGTGCGTTTACGTGTCGGTCATCAACACCCGCAGTTTTGGCCGATTCTGGCTCGTTTCGTGGACAATTATTCACTGTTTTTGGGTCCCGGAGTGATTTCCACGATTGACGAACCCCGAGGTGCGTTTACATGTCCGTCATCAACACTCACAACTCTGGCAAATTCTGACCCGTTTCGTGGACTATTACTCACCGTTTTAGGGTCCCGGACTTATTTGCACGATTGATGAACCCTGGAGCGCGTTTACGTGTCGGTCATAAATACTCGCAGTTTTGGCCGATTCTGGCCAGTTTCTTGGACTATTACTCACTGTTTTGGGGTCCCGAAGTGATTTCCACGATTGACGAACCCCGGCGTGCGTTTACGTGTCGGTCATCAACACCCGCAGTTTTGGCCGATTCTGCCTCGTTTCGTGGACTATTATTCACTGTTTTTGGGTCCCGGAGTGATTTCCACAATTGACGAACCCCGAGGTGCGTTTACATGTCCATCGTCAACACTCACAACTTTGGCCAATTCTGACCCGTTTCATGGACTATTACTCACCGTTTTGGGGTCCCGAAGCGATTTCCATAGTTCTTGAACCCCAAGGTGCAATTACATGTCGGTCATCAACACCCGTAGTTTTGGCCGATTCTGGCCCGTTTCATGAACTATTACTCACTGTTTTGGGGACCCGGAGTAATTCCCACGATTGACGAACCCCGGGGTGCGTTTATGTGTCGGTCATAAACACATGCAGTTTTGGCCGATTCTGGCCCGTTTCGTGGACAATTACTCACTGTTTCGGGGTCCCGGACTTATTTCCACGATTGATGAACCCCGGAGCGCATTTACGTGTCGGTCATAAATACTCGTAGTTTTGGCCGATTCTGGCTAGTTTCATGGACTATTACTCACTGTTTTGGGGCCGCGGAGTGATTTCCATGATTGACGAACCCCGGGGTGCGTTTACGTGTCGGTCATCAACACTCGCAGTTTTGGCCGATTCTGGCCAGTTTCTTGGACTATTACTCACTGTTTTGGCGTCCCGAAGTGATTTCCACGATTGACGAACCCCGGGGTGCGTTTACGTGTCGGTCATAAACACTCGCAGTTTTGGCCGATTATGACAAGTTTCATGGACTATTACTCACTGTTTTGGGGTCCGTGAGTGATTTCCAGATTGACCAATCCTGGGGTGCGTTTACGTGTCGGTCATCAACACCCGCAGTTTTGGCCGATTCTGGCTCGTTTCGTGGACTATTATTCACTGTTTTTGGGTCCCGGAGTGATTTCCACGATTGACGAACCCCGAGGTGCGTTTACATGTCCGTCATCAACACTCACAACTCTGGCAAATTCTGACCCGTTTCGTGGACTATTACTCACCGTTTTAGGGTCCCGGACTTATTTGCACGATTGATGAACCCTGGAGCGCGTTTACGTGTCGGTCATCAACACTCGCAGTTTTGGCCGATTCTGGCCAGTTTCTTGGACTATTACTCACTGTTTTGGGGTCCCGAAGTGATTTCCACGATTGACGAACCCCGGCGTGCGTTTACGTGTCGGTCATCAACACCCGCAGTTTTGGCCGATTCTGCCTCGTTTCGTGGACTATTATTCACTGTTTTTGGGTCCCGGAGTGATTTCCACAATTGACGAACCCCGAGGTGCGTTTACATGTCCATCGTCAACACTCACAACTCTGGCAAATTCTGACCCGTTTCGTGGACTATTACTCACCGTTTTAGGGTCCCGGACTTATTTGCACGATTGATGAACCCTGGAGCGCGTTTACGTGTCGGTCATAAATACTCGCAGTTTTGGCCGATTCTGGCCAGTTTCATGGACTATTACTCACTGTTTTGGGGTCCCGAAGTGATTTCCACGATTGACGAACCCCGGCGTGCGTTTACGTGTCGGTCATCAACACCCGCAGTTTTGGCCGATTCTGCCTCGTTTCGTGGACTATTATTCACTGTTTTTGGGTCCCGGAGTGATTTCCACAATTGACGAACCCCGAGGTGCGTTTACATGTCCATCGTCAACACTCACAACTTTGGCCAATTCTGACCCGTTTCATGGACTATTACTCACCGTTTTGGGGTCCCGAAGCGATTTCCATAGTTCTTGAACCCCAAGGTGCAATTACATGTCGGTCATCAACACCCGTAGTTTTGGCCGATTCTGGCCCGTTTCATGAACTATTACTCACTGTTTTGGGGACCCGGAGTAATTCCCACGATTGACGAACCCCGGGGTGCGTTTATGTGTCGGTCATAAACACATGCAGTTTTGGCCGATTCTGGCCCGTTTCGTGGACAATTACTCACTGTTTCGGGGTCCCGGACTTATTTCCACGATTGATGAACCCCGGAGCGCATTTACGTGTCGGTCATAAATACTCGTAGTTTTGGCCGATTCTGGCTAGTTTCATGGACTATTACTCACTGTTTTGGGGCCGCGGAGTGATTTCCATGATTGACGAACCCCGGGGTGCGTTTACGTGTCGGTCATCAACACTCGCAGTTTTGGCCGATTCTGGCCAGTTTCTTGGACTATTACTCACTGTTTTGGGGTCCCGAAGTGATTTCCACGATTGACGAACCCCGGGGTGCGTTTACGTGTCGGTCATAAACACTCGCAGTTTTGGCCGATTATGACAAGTTTCATGGACTATTACTCACTGTTTTGGGGTCCGTGAGTGATTTCCAGATTGACCAATCCTGGGGTGCGTTTACGTGTCGGTCATCAACACCCGCAGTTTTGGCCGATTCTGGCTCGTTTCGTGGACAATTATTCACTGTTTTTGGGTCCCGGAGTGATTTCCACGATTGACGAACCCCGAGGTGCGTTTACATGTCCGTCATCAACACTCACAACTCTGGCAAATTCTGACCCGTTTCGTGGACTATTACTCACCGTTTTAGGGTCCCGGACTTATTTGCACGATTGATGAACCCTGGAGCGCGTTTACGTGTCGGTCATAAATACTCGCAGTTTTGGCCGATTCTGGCCAGTTTCTTGGACTATTACTCACTGTTTTGGGGTCCCGAAGTGATTTCCACGATTGACGAACCCCGGCGTGCGTTTACGTGTCGGTCATCAACACCCGCAGTTTTGGCCGATTCTGCCTCGTTTCGTGGACTATTATTCACTGTTTTTGGGTCCCGGAGTGATTTCCACAATTGACGAACCCCGAGGTGCGTTTACATGTCCATCGTCAACACTCACAACTTTGGCCAATTCTGACCCGTTTCATGGACTATTACTCACCGTTTTGGGGTCCCGAAGCGATTTCCATAGTTCTTGAACCCCAAGGTGCAATTACATGTCGGTCATCAACACCCGTAGTTTTGGCCGATTCTGGCCCGTTTCATGAACTATTACTCACTGTTTTGGGGACCCGGAGTAATTCCCACGATTGACGAACCCCGGGGTGCGTTTATGTGTCGGTCATAAACACATGCAGTTTTGGCCGATTCTGGCCCGTTTCGTGGACAATTACTCACTGTTTCGGGGTCCCGGACTTATTTCCACGATTGATGAACCCCGGAGCGCATTTACGTGTCGGTCATAAATACTCGTAGTTTTGGCCGATTCTGGCTAGTTTCATGGACTATTACTCACTGTTTTGGGGCCGCGGAGTGATTTCCATGATTGACGAACCCCGGGGTGCGTTTACGTGTCGGTCATCAACACTCGCAGTTTTGGCCGATTCTGGCCAGTTTCTTGGACTATTACTCACTGTTTTGGCGTCCCGAAGTGATTTCCACGATTGACGAACCCCGGGGTGCGTTTACGTGTCGGTCATAAACACTCGCAGTTTTGGCCGATTATGACAAGTTTCATGGACTATTACTCACTGTTTTGGGGTCCGTGAGTGATTTCCAGATTGACCAATCCTGGGGTGCGTTTACGTGTCGGTCATCAACACCCGCAGTTTTGGCCGATTCTGGCTCGTTTCGTGGACTATTATTCACTGTTTTTGGGTCCCGGAGTGATTTCCACGATTGACGAACCCCGAGGTGCGTTTACATGTCCGTCATCAACACTCACAACTCTGGCAAATTCTGACCCGTTTCGTGGACTATTACTCACCGTTTTAGGGTCCCGGACTTATTTGCACGATTGATGAACCCTGGAGCGCGTTTACGTGTCGGTCATCAACACTCGCAGTTTTGGCCGATTCTGGCCAGTTTCTTGGACTATTACTCACTGTTTTGGGGTCCCGAAGTGATTTCCACGATTGACGAACCCCGGCGTGCGTTTACGTGTCGGTCATCAACACCCGCAGTTTTGGCCGATTCTGCCTCGTTTCGTGGACTATTATTCACTGTTTTTGGGTCCCGGAGTGATTTCCACAATTGACGAACCCCGAGGTGCGTTTACATGTCCATCGTCAACACTCACAACTCTGGCAAATTCTGACCCGTTTCGTGGACTATTACTCACCGTTTTAGGGTCCCGGACTTATTTGCACGATTGATGAACCCTGGAGCGCGTTTACGTGTCGGTCATAAATACTCGCAGTTTTGGCCGATTCTGGCCAGTTTCATGGACTATTACTCACTGTTTTGGGGTCCCGAAGTGATTTCCACGATTGACGAACCCCGGCGTGCGTTTACGTGTCGGTCATCAACACCCGCAGTTTTGGCCGATTCTGCCTCGTTTCGTGGACTATTATTCACTGTTTTTGGGTCCCGGAGTGATTTCCACAATTGACGAACCCCGAGGTGCGTTTACATGTCCATCGTCAACACTCACAACTTTGGCCAATTCTGACCCGTTTCATGGACTATTACTCACCGTTTTGGGGTCCCGAAGCGATTTCCATAGTTCTTGAACCCCAAGGTGCAATTACATGTCGGTCATCAACACCCGTAGTTTTGGCCGATTCTGGCCCGTTTCATGAACTATTACTCACTGTTTTGGGGACCCGGAGTAATTCCCACGATTGACGAACCCCGGGGTGCGTTTATGTGTCGGTCATAAACACATGCAGTTTTGGCCGATTCTGGCCCGTTTCGTGGACAATTACTCACTGTTTCGGGGTCCCGGACTTATTTCCACGATTGATGAACCCCGGAGCGCATTTACGTGTCGGTCATAAATACTCGTAGTTTTGGCCGATTCTGGCTAGTTTCATGGACTATTACTCACTGTTTTGGGGCCGCGGAGTGATTTCCATGATTGACGAACCCCGGGGTGCGTTTACGTGTCGGTCATCAACACTCGCAGTTTTGGCCGATTCTGGCCAGTTTCTTGGACTATTACTCACTGTTTTGGGGTCCCGAAGTGATTTCCACGATTGACGAACCCCGGGGTGCGTTTACGTGTCGGTCATAAACACTCGCAGTTTTGGCCGATTATGACAAGTTTCATGGACTATTACTCACTGTTTTGGGGTCCGTGAGTGATTTCCAGATTGACCAATCCTGGGGTGCGTTTACGTGTCGGTCATCAACACCCGCAGTTTTGGCCGATTCTGGCTCGTTTCGTGGACAATTATTCACTGTTTTTGGGTCCCGGAGTGATTTCCACGATTGACGAACCCCGAGGTGCGTTTACATGTCCGTCATCAACACTCACAACTCTGGCAAATTCTGACCCGTTTCGTGGACTATTACTCACCGTTTTAGGGTCCCGGACTTATTTGCACGATTGATGAACCCTGGAGCGCGTTTACGTGTCGGTCATAAATACTCGCAGTTTTGGCCGATTCTGGCCAGTTTCTTGGACTATTACTCACTGTTTTGGGGTCCCGAAGTGATTTCCACGATTGACGAACCCCGGCGTGCGTTTACGTGTCGGTCATCAACACCCGCAGTTTTGGCCGATTCTGCCTCGTTTCGTGGACTATTATTCACTGTTTTTGGGTCCCGGAGTGATTTCCACAATTGACGAACCCCGAGGTGCGTTTACATGTCCATCGTCAACACTCACAACTTTGGCCAATTCTGACCCGTTTCATGGACTATTACTCACCGTTTTGGGGTCCCGAAGCGATTTCCATAGTTCTTGAACCCCAAGGTGCAATTACATGTCGGTCATCAACACCCGTAGTTTTGGCCGATTCTGGCCCGTTTCATGAACTATTACTCACTGTTTTGGGGACCCGGAGTAATTCCCACGATTGACGAACCCCGGGGTGCGTTTATGTGTCGGTCATAAACACATGCAGTTTTGGCCGATTCTGGCCCGTTTCGTGGACAATTACTCACTGTTTCGGGGTCCCGGACTTATTTCCACGATTGATGAACCCCGGAGCGCATTTACGTGTCGGTCATAAATACTCGTAGTTTTGGCCGATTCTGGCTAGTTTCATGGACTATTACTCACTGTTTTGGGGCCGCGGAGTGATTTCCATGATTGACGAACCCCGGGGTGCGTTTACGTGTCGGTCATCAACACTCGCAGTTTTGGCCGATTCTGGCCAGTTTCTTGGACTATTACTCACTGTTTTGGGGTCCCGAAGTGATTTCCACGATTGACGAACCCCGGGGTGCGTTTACGTGTCGGTCATAAACACTCGCAGTTTTGGCCGATTATGACAAGTTTCATGGACTATTACTCACTGTTTTGGGGTCCGTGAGTGATTTCCAGATTGACCAATCCTGGGGTGCGTTTACGTGTCGGTCATCAACACCCGCAGTTTTGGCCGATTCTGGCTCGTTTCGTGGACTATTATTCACTGTTTTTGGGTCCCGGAGTGATTTCCACGATTGACGAACCCCGAGGTGCGTTTACATGTCCGTCATCAACACTCACAACTCTGGCAAATTCTGACCCGTTTCGTGGACTATTACTCACCGTTTTAGGGTCCCGGACTTATTTGCACGATTGATGAACCCTGGAGCGCGTTTACGTGTCGGTCATCAACACTCGCAGTTTTGGCCGATTCTGGCCAGTTTCTTGGACTATTACTCACTGTTTTGGGGTCCCGAAGTGATTTCCACGATTGACGAACCCCGGCGTGCGTTTACGTGTCGGTCATCAACACCCGCAGTTTTGGCCGATTCTGCCTCGTTTCGTGGACTATTATTCACTGTTTTTGGGTCCCGGAGTGATTTCCACAATTGACGAACCCCGAGGTGCGTTTACATGTCCATCGTCAACACTCACAACTCTGGCAAATTCTGACCCGTTTCGTGGACTATTACTCACCGTTTTAGGGTCCCGGACTTATTTGCACGATTGATGAACCCTGGAGCGCGTTTACGTGTCGGTCATAAATACTCGCAGTTTTGGCCGATTCTGGCCAGTTTCTTGGACTATTACTCACTGTTTTGGGGTCCCGAAGTGATTTCCACGATTGACGAACCCCGGCGTGCGTTTACGTGTCGGTCATCAACACCCGCAGTTTTGGCCGATTCTGCCTCGTTTCGTGGACTATTATTCACTGTTTTTGGGTCCCGGAGTGATTTCCACAATTGACGAACCCCGAGGTGCGTTTACATGTCCATCGTCAACAATCACAACTTTGGCCAATTCTGACCCGTTTCATGGACTATTACTCACCGTTTTGGGGTCCCGAAGCGATTTCCATAGTTCTTGAACCCCAAGGTGCAATTACATGTCGGTCATCAACACCCGTAGTTTTGGCCGATTCTGGCCCGTTTCATGAACTATTACTCACTGTTTTGGGGACCCGGAGTAATTCCCACGATTGACGAACCCCGGGGTGCGTTTATGTGTCGGTCATAAACACATGCAGTTTTGGCCGATTCTGGCCCGTTTCGTGGACAATTACTCACTGTTTCGGGGTCCCGGACTTATTTCCACGATTGATGAACCCCGGAGCGCATTTACGTGTCGGTCATAAATACTCGTAGTTTTGGCCGATTCTGGCTAGTTTCATGGACTATTACTCACTGTTTTGGGGCCGCGGAGTGATTTCCATGATTGACGAACCCCGGGGTGCGTTTACGTGTCGGTCATCAACACTCGCAGTTTTGGCCGATTCTGGCCAGTTTCTTGGACTATTACTCACTGTTTTGGGGTCCCGAAGTGATTTCCACGATTGACGAACCCCGGGGTGCGTTTACGTGTCGGTCATAAACACTCGCAGTTTTGGCCGATTATGACAAGTTTCATGGACTATTACTCACTGTTTTGGGGTCCGTGAGTGATTTCCAGATTGACCAATCCTGGGGTGCGTTTACGTGTCGGTCATCAACACCCGCAGTTTTGGCCGATTCTGGCTCGTTTCGTGGACAATTATTCACTGTTTTTGGGTCCCGGAGTGATTTCCACGATTGACGAACCCCGAGGTGCGTTTACATGTCCGTCATCAACACTCACAACTCTGGCAAATTCTGACCCGTTTCGTGGACTATTACTCACCGTTTTAGGGTCCCGGACTTATTTGCACGATTGATGAACCCTGGAGCGCGTTTACGTGTCGGTCATAAATACTCGCAGTTTTGGCCGATTCTGGCCAGTTTCTTGGACTATTACTCACTGTTTTGGGGTCCCGAAGTGATTTCCACGATTGACGAACCCCGGCGTGCGTTTACGTGTCGGTCATCAACACCCGCAGTTTTGGCCGATTCTGCCTCGTTTCGTGGACTATTATTCACTGTTTTTGGGTCCCGGAGTGATTTCCACAATTGACGAACCCCGAGGTGCGTTTACATGTCCATCGTCAACACTCACAACTTTGGCCAATTCTGACCCGTTTCATGGACTATTACTCACCGTTTTGGGGTCCCGAAGCGATTTCCATAGTTCTTGAACCCCAAGGTGCAATTACATGTCGGTCATCAACACCCGTAGTTTTGGCCGATTCTGGCCCGTTTCATGAACTATTACTCACTGTTTTGGGGACCCGGAGTAATTCCCACGATTGACGAACCCCGGGGTGCGTTTATGTGTCGGTCATAAACACATGCAGTTTTGGCCGATTCTGGCCCGTTTCGTGGACAATTACTCACTGTTTCGGGGTCCCGGACTTATTTCCACGATTGATGAACCCCGGAGCGCATTTACGTGTCGGTCATAAATACTCGTAGTTTTGGCCGATTCTGGCTAGTTTCATGGACTATTACTCACTGTTTTGGGGCCGCGGAGTGATTTCCATGATTGACGAACCCCGGGGTGCGTTTACGTGTCGGTCATCAACACTCGCAGTTTTGGCCGATTATGACAAGTTTCATGGACTATTACTCACTGTTTTGGGGTCCGTGAGTGATTTCCATGATTGACCAATCCTGGGGTGCGTTTACGTGTCGGTCATCAACACCCGCAGTTTTGGCCGATTCTGGCTCGTTTCGTGGACAATTATTCACTGTTTTTGGGTCCCGGAGTGATTTCCACGATTGACGAACCCCGAGGTGCGTTTACATGTCCGTCATCAACACTCACAACTCTGGCAAATTCTGACCCGTTTCGTGGACTATTACTCACCGTTTTAGGCTCCCGGACTTATTTGCACGATTGATGAACCCTGGAGCGCGTTTACGTGTCGGTCATAAATACTCGCAGTTTTGGCCGATTCTGGCCAGTTTCTTGGACTATTACTCACTGTTTTGGGGTCCCGAAGTGATTTCCACGATTGACGAACCCCGGCGTGCGTTTACGTGTCGGTCATCAACACCCGCAGTTTTGGCCGATTCTGCCTCGTTTCGTGGACTATTATTCACTGTTTTTGGGTCCCGGAGTGATTTCCACAATTGACGAACCCCGAGGTGCGTTTACATGTCCATCGTCAACACTCACAACTTTGGCCAATTCTGACCCGTTTCATGGACTATTACTCACCGTTTTGGGGTCCCGAAGCGATTTCCATAGTTCTTGAACCCCAAGGTGCAATTACATGTCGGTCATCAACACCCGTAGTTTTGGCCGATTCTGGCCCGTTTCATGAACTATTACTCACTGTTTTGGGGACCCGGAGTAATTCCCACGATTGACGAACCCCGGGGTGCGTTTATGTGTCGGTCATAAACACATGCAGTTTTGGCCGATTCTGGCCCGTTTCGTGGACAATTACTCACTGTTTCGGGGTCCCGGACTTATTTCCACGATTGATGAACCCCGGAGCGCATTTACGTGTCGGTCATAAATACTCGTAGTTTTGGCCGATTCTGGCTAGTTTCATGGACTATTACTCACTGTTTTGGGGCCGCGGAGTGATTTCCATGATTGACGAACCCCGGGGTGCGTTTACGTGTCGGTCATCAACACTCGCAGTTTTGGCCGATTCTGGCCAGTTTCTTGGACTATTACTCACTGTTTTGGGGTCCCGAAGTGATTTCCACGATTGACGAACCCCGGGGTGCGTTTACGTGTCGGTCATAAACACTCGCAGTTTTGGCCGATTATGACAAGTTTCATGGACTATTACTCACTGTTTTGGGGTCCGTGAGTGATTTCCAGATTGACCAATCCTGGGGTGCGTTTACGTGTCGGTCATCAACACCCGCAGTTTTGGCCGATTCTGGCTCGTTTCGTGGACTATTATTCACTGTTTTTGGGTCCCGGAGTGATTTCCACGATTGACGAACCCCGAGGTGCGTTTACATGTCCGTCATCAACACTCACAACTCTGGCAAATTCTGACCCGTTTCGTGGACTATTACTCACCGTTTTAGGGTCCCGGACTTATTTGCACGATTGATGAACCCTGGAGCGCGTTTACGTGTCGGTCATAAATACTCGCAGTTTTGGCCGATTCTGGCCAGTTTCTTGGACTATTACTCACTGTTTTGGGGTCCCGAAGTGATTTCCACGATTGACGAACCCCGGCGTGCGTTTACGTGTCGGTCATCAACACCCGCAGTTTTGGCCGATTCTGCCTCGTTTCGTGGACTATTATTCACTGTTTTTGGGTCCCGGAGTGATTTCCACAATTGACGAACCCCGAGGTGCGTTTACATGTCCATCGTCAACACTCACAACTTTGGCCAATTCTGACCCGTTTCATGGACTATTACTCACCGTTTTGGGGTCCCGAAGCGATTTCCATAGTTCTTGAACCCCAAGGTGCAATTACATGTCGGTCATCAACACCCGTAGTTTTGGCCGATTCTGGCCCGTTTCATGAACTATTACTCACTGTTTTGGGGACCCGGAGTAATTCCCACGATTGACGAACCCCGGGGTGCGTTTATGTGTCGGTCATAAACACATGCAGTTTTGGCCGATTCTGGCCCGTTTCGTGGACAATTACTCACTGTTTCGGGGTCCCGGACTTATTTCCACGATTGATGAACCCCGGAGCGCATTTACGTGTCGGTCATAAATACTCGTAGTTTTGGCCGATTCTGGCTAGTTTCATGGACTATTACTCACTGTTTTGGGGCCGCGGAGTGATTTCCATGATTGACGAACCCCGGGGTGCGTTTACGTGTCGGTCATCAACACTCGCAGTTTTGGCCGATTATGACAAGTTTCATGGACTATTACTCACTGTTTTGGGGTCCGTGAGTGATTTCCATGATTGACCAATCCTGGGGTGCGTTTACGTGTCGGTCATCAACACCCGCAGTTTTGGCCGATTCTGGCTCGTTTCGTGGACAATTATTCACTGTTTTTGGGTCCCGGAGTGATTTCCACGATTGACGAACCCCGAGGTGCGTTTACATGTCCGTCATCAACACTCACAACTCTGGCAAATTCTGACCCGTTTCGTGGACTATTACTCACCGTTTTAGGGTCCCGGACTTATTTGCACGATTGATGAACCCTGGAGCGCGTTTACGTGTCGGTCATAAATACTCGCAGTTTTGGCCGATTCTGGCCAGTTTCTTGGACTATTACTCACTGTTTTGGGGTCCCGAAGTGATTTCCACGATTGACGAACCCCGGCGTGCGTTTACGTGTCGGTCATCAACACCCGCAGTTTTGGCCGATTCTGCCTCGTTTCGTGGACTATTATTCACTGTTTTTGGGTCCCGGAGTGATTTCCACAATTGACGAACCCCGAGGTGCGTTTACATGTCCATCGTCAACACTCACAACTTTGGCCAATTCTGACCCGTTTCATGGACTATTACTCACCGTTTTGGGGTCCCGAAGCGATTTCCATAGTTCTTGAACCCCAAGGTGCAATTACATGTCGGTCATCAACACCCGTAGTTTTGGCCGATTCTGGCCCGTTTCATGAACTATTACTCACTGTTTTGGGGACCCGGAGTAATTCCCACGATTGACGAACCCCGGGGTGCGTTTATGTGTCGGTCATAAACACATGCAGTTTTGGCCGATTCTGGCCCGTTTCGTGGACAATTACTCACTGTTTCGGGGTCCCGGACTTATTTCCACGATTGATGAACCCCGGAGCGCATTTACGTGTCGGTCATAAATACTCGTAGTTTTGGCCGATTCTGGCTAGTTTCATGGACTATTACTCACTGTTTTGGGGCCGCGGAGTGATTTCCATGATTGACGAACCCCGGGGTGCGTTTACGTGTCGGTCATCAACACTCGCAGTTTTGGCCGATTATGACAAGTTTCATGGACTATTACTCACTGTTTTGGGGTCCGTGAGTGATTTCCATGATTGACCAATCCTGGGGTGCGTTTACGTGTCGGTCATCAACACCCGCAGTTTTGGCCGATTCTGGCTCGTTTCGTGGACAATTATTCACTGTTTTTGGGTCCCGGAGTGATTTCCACGATTGACGAACCCCGAGGTGCGTTTACATGTCCGTCATCAACACTCACAACTCTGGCAAATTCTGACCCGTTTCGTGGACTATTACTCACCGTTTTAGGGTCCCGGACTTATTTGCACGATTGATGAACCCTGGAGCGCGTTTACGTGTCGGTCATAAATACTCGCAGTTTTGGCCGATTCTGGCCAGTTTCTTGGACTATTACTCACTGTTTTGGGGTCCCGAAGTGATTTCCACGATTGACGAACCCCGGCGTGCGTTTACGTGTCGGTCATCAACACCCGCAGTTTTGGCCGATTCTGCCTCGTTTCGTGGACTATTATTCACTGTTTTTGGGTCCCGGAGTGATTTCCACAATTGACGAACCCCGAGGTGCGTTTACATGTCCATCGTCAACACTCACAACTTTGGCCAATTCTGACCCGTTTCATGGACTATTACTCACCGTTTTGGGGTCCCGAAGCGATTTCCATAGTTCTTGAACCCCAAGGTGCAATTACATGTCGGTCATCAACACCCGTAGTTTTGGCCGATTCTGGCCCGTTTCATGAACTATTACTCACTGTTTTGGGGACCCGGAGTAATTCCCACGATTGACGAACCCCGGGGTGCGTTTATGTGTCGGTCATAAACACATGCAGTTTTGGCCGATTCTGGCCCGTTTCGTGGACAATTACTCACTGTTTCGGGGTCCCGGACTTATTTCCACGATTGATGAACCCCGGAGCGCATTTACGTGTCGGTCATAAATACTCGTAGTTTTGGCCGATTCTGGCTAGTTTCATGGACTATTACTCACTGTTTTGGGGCCGCGGAGTGATTTCCATGATTGACGAACCCCGGGGTGCGTTTACGTGTCGGTCATCAACACTCGCAGTTTTGGCCGATTCTGGCCAGTTTCTTGGACTATTACTCACTGTTTTGGGGTCCCGAAGTGATTTCCACGATTGACGAACCCCGGGGTGCGTTTACGTGTCGGTCATAAACACTCGCAGTTTTGGCCGATTATGACAAGTTTCATGGACTATTACTCACTGTTTTGGGGTCCGTGAGTGATTTCCAGATTGACCAATCCTGGGGTGCGTTTACGTGTCGGTCATCAACACCCGCAGTTTTGGCCGATTCTGGCTCGTTTCGTGGACTATTATTCACTGTTTTTGGGTCCCGGAGTGATTTCCACGATTGACGAACCCCGAGGTGCGTTTACATGTCCGTCATCAACACTCACAACTCTGGCAAATTCTGACCCGTTTCGTGGACTATTACTCACCGTTTTAGGGTCCCGGACTTATTTGCACGATTGATGAACCCTGGAGCGCGTTTACGTGTCGGTCATAAATACTCGCAGTTTTGGCCGATTCTGGCCAGTTTCTTGGACTATTACTCACTGTTTTGGGGTCCCGAAGTGATTTCCACGATTGACGAACCCCGGCGTGCGTTTACGTGTCGGTCATCAACACCCGCAGTTTTGGCCGATTCTGCCTCGTTTCGTGGACTATTATTCACTGTTTTTGGGTCCCGGAGTGATTTCCACAATTGACGAACCCCGAGGTGCGTTTACATGTCCATCGTCAACACTCACAACTTTGGCCAATTCTGACCCGTTTCATGGACTATTACTCACCGTTTTGGGGTCCCGAAGCGATTTCCATAGTTCTTGAACCCCAAGGTGCAATTACATGTCGGTCATCAACACCCGTAGTTTTGGCCGATTCTGGCCCGTTTCATGAACTATTACTCACTGTTTTGGGGACCCGGAGTAATTCCCACGATTGACGAACCCCGGGGTGCGTTTATGTGTCGGTCATAAACACATGCAGTTTTGGCCGATTCTGGCCCGTTTCGTGGACAATTACTCACTGTTTCGGGGTCCCGGACTTATTTCCACGATTGATGAACCCCGGAGCGCATTTACGTGTCGGTCATAAATACTCGTAGTTTTGGCCGATTCTGGCTAGTTTCATGGACTATTACTCACTGTTTTGGGGCCGCGGAGTGATTTCCATGATTGACGAACCCCGGGGTGCGTTTACGTGTCGGTCATCAACACTCGCAGTTTTGGCTGATTCTGGCCAGTTTCTTGGACTATTACTCACTGTTTTGGGGTCCCGAAGTGATTTCCACGATTGACGAACCCCGGGGTGCGTTTACGTGTCGGTCATAAACACTCGCAGTTTTGGCCGATTATGACAAGTTTCATGGACTATTACTCACTGTTTTGGGGTCCGTGAGTGATTTCCAGATTGACCAATCCTGGGGTGCGTTTACGTGTCGGTCATCAACACCCGCAGTTTTGGCCGATTCTGGCTCGTTTCGTGGACTATTATTCACTGTTTTTGGGTCCCGGAGTGATTTCCACGATTGACGAACCCCGAGGTGCGTTTACATGTCCGTCATCAACACTCACAACTCTGGCAAATTCTGACCCGTTTCGTGGACTATTACTCACCGTTTTAGGGTCCCGGACTTATTTGCACGATTGATGAACCCTGGAGCGCGTTTACGTGTCGGTCATAAATACTCGCAGTTTTGGCCGATTCTGGCCAGTTTCTTGGACTATTACTCACTGTTTTGGGGTCCCGAAGTGATTTCCACGATTGACGAACCCCGGCGTGCGTTTACGTGTCGGTCATCAACACCCGCAGTTTTGGCCGATTCTGCCTCGTTTCGTGGACTATTATTCACTGTTTTTGGGTCCCGGAGTGATTTCCACAATTGACGAACCCCGAGGTGCGTTTACATGTCCATCGTCAACACTCACAACTTTGGCCAATTCTGACCCGTTTCATGGACTATTACTCACCGTTTTGGGGTCCCGAAGCGATTTCCATAGTTCTTGAACCCCAAGGTGCAATTACATGTCGGTCATCAACACCCGTAGTTTTGGCCGATTCTGGCCCGTTTCATGAACTATTACTCGCTGTTTTGGGGACCCGGAGTAATTCCCACGATTGACGAACCCCGGGGTGCGTTTATGTGTCGGTCATAAACACATGCAGTTTTGGCCGATTCTGGCCCGTTTCATGGACAATTACTCACTGTTTCGGGGTCCCGGACTTATTTCCACGATTGATGAACCCCGGAGCGCATTTACGTGTCGGTCATAAATACTCGTAGTTTTGGCCGATTCTGGCTAGTTTCATGGACTATTACTCACTGTTTTGGGGCCGCGGAGTGATTTCCATGATTGACGAACCCCGGGGTGCGTTTACGTGTCGGTCATCAACACTCGCAGTTTTGGCCGATTCTGGCCAGTTTCTTGGACTATTACTCACTGTTTTGGGGTCCCGAAGTGATTTCCACGATTGACGAACCCCGGGGTGCGTTTACGTGTCGGTCATAAACACTCGCAGTTTTGGCCGATTATGACAAGTTTCATGGACTATTACTCACTGTTTGGGGTCCGTGAGTGATTTCCATGATTGACCAATCCTGGGGTGCGTTTACGTGTCGGTCATCAACACCCGCAGTTTTGGCCGATTCTGGCTCGTTTCGTGGACTATTATTCACTGTTTTTGGGTCCCGGAGTGATTTCCACGATTGACGAACCCCGAGGTGCGTTTACATGTCCGTCATCAACACTCACAACTCTGGCAAATTCTGACCCGTTTCGTGGACTATTACTCACCGTTTTAGGGTCCCGGACTTATTTGCACGATTGGTGAACCCTGGAGCGCGTTTACGTGTCGGTCATAAATACTCGCAGTTTTGGCCGATTCTGGCCAGTTTCTTGGACTATTACTCACTGTTTTGGGGTCCCGAAGTGATTTCCATGATTGACGAACCCCGGGGTGCGTTTACGTGTTGGTCATAAACACTCGCAGTTATTGCGGATTCTGCCTCATTTCATGGACTATTATTCACTGTTTTTGGGTCCCGGAGTGATTTCCACAATTGACGAACCCCGAGGTGCGTTTACATGTCCGTCGTCAACACTCACAACTTTGGCCAATTCTGACCCGTTTCGTGGACTATTACTCACCGTTTTGGGGTCCCGAAGCGATTTCCATAGTTCTTGAACCCCAAGGTGCAATTAGATGTCGGTCATCAACACCCGTAGTTTTGGCCGATTCTGGGCCGTTTCATGAACTATTACTCACTGTTTTGGGGACCCGGACTAATTCCCACGATTGACGAACCCTGGGGTGCGTTTATGTGTCGGTCATAAACACTTGCAGTTTTGGCCGATTCTGGCCCGTTTCGTGGACAATTACTCACTGTTTCGGGGTCCCGGACTTATTTCCACGATTGATTTACCCTGGAGCGCATTTACGTGTCGGTCATAAATACTCATAGTTTTGGCCGATTCTGGCCAGTTTCTTGGACTGTTACTCACTGTTTTGGGGTCGCGGAGTGATTTCCACGATTGATGAACCCCGGGGTGCGTTTACGTGTCGGTCATAAATACTCGCAGTTTTGGCCGATTCTGGCCAGTTTCTTGGACTATTACTCACTGTTTTGGGGTCCCGAAGTGATTTCCACGATTGACGAACCCCGGTGTGCGTTTACGTGTCGGTCATCAACACCCTCAGTTTTGGCCGATTCTGCCTCGTTTCGTGGACTATTATTCACTGTTTTTGGGTCCCGGAGTGATTTCCACAATTGACGAACCCCGAGGTGCGTTTACATGTCCGTCGTCAACAATCACAGCTTTGGCCAATTCTGACCCGTTTCATGGACTATTACTCACCGTTTTGGGGTCCCGAAGCGATTTCCATAGTTCTTGAACCCGAAGGTGCAATTACATGTCGGTCATCAACACCCGTAGTTTTGGCCGATTCTGGCCCGTTTCATGAACTATTACTCACTGTTTTGGGGACCCGGAGTAATTCCCACGATTGACGAACCCCGGGGTGCGTTTATGTGTCGGTCATAAACACATGCAGTTTTGGCCGATTCTGGCCCGTTTCGTGGACAATTACTCACTGTTTCGGGGTCCCGGACTTATTTCCACGATTGATGAACCCCGGAGCGCATTTACGTGTCGGTCATAAATACTCGTAGTTTTGGCCGATTCTGGCTAGTTTCATGGACTATTACTCACTGTTTTGGGGCCGCGGAGTGATTTCCACGATTGACGAACCCCGGGGTGCGTTTACGTGTCGGTCATCAACACCCGCAGTTTTGGCCGATTCTGGCCTGTTTCATGGACTATTACTGATTGTTTTGGTGTCCCGGACTGATTTCCACGATTGACGAACCCCGGGGTGCGTTTACGTGTCGATCATAAACACTCGCAGTTTTGGCCGATTATGACAAGTTTCATGGACTACTACTCACTCTTTTGGGGTCCGTGAGTGATTTCCATGATTGACCAATCCTGGGGTGCGTTTACGTGTCGGTCATCAACACCCGCAGTTTTGGCCGATTCTGGCTCGTTTCGTGGACTATTATTCACTGTTTTTGGGTCCCGGAGTGATTTCCACGATTGACGAACCCCGAGGTGCGTTTACATGTCCGTCATCAACACTCACAACTCTGGCAAATTCTGACCCGTTTCGTGGACTATTACTCACCGTTTTAGGGTCCCGGACTTATTTGCACGATTGATGAACCCTGGAGCGCGTTTACGTGTCGGTCATAAATACTCGCAGTTTTGGCCGATTCTGGCCAGTTTCTTGGACTATTACTCACTGTTTTGGGGTCCCGAAGTGATTTCCACGATTGACGAACCCCGGGGTGCGTTTACGTGTCGGTCATCAACACCCGCAGTTTTGGCCGATTCTGCCTCGTTTCGTGGACTATTATTCACTGTTTTTGGGTCCCGGAGTGATTTCCACAATTGACGAACCCCGAGGTGCGTTTACATGTCCGTCGTCAACACTCACAACTTTGGCCAATTCTGACCCGTTTCATGGACTATTACTCACCGTTTTGGGGTCCCGAAGCGATTTCCATAGTTCTTGAACCCCAAGGTGCAATTACATGTCGGTCATCAACACCCGTAGTTTTGGCCGATTCTGGCCCGTTTCATGAACTATTACTCACTGTTTTGGGGACCCGGAGTAATTCCCACGATTGACGAACCCCGGGGTGCGTTTATGTGTCGGTCATAAACACATGCAGTTTTGGCCGATTCTGGCCCGTTTCGTGGACAATTACTCACTGTTTCGGGGTCCCGGACTTATTTCCACGATTGATGAACCCCGGAGCGCATTTACGTGTCGGTCATAAATACTCGTAGTTTTGGCCGATTCTGGCTAGTTTCATGGACTATTACTCACTGTTTTGGGGCCGCGGAGTGATTTCCATGATTGACGAACCCCGGGGTGCGTTTACGTGTCGGTCATCAACACTCGCAGTTTTGGCCGATTCTGGCCAGTTTCTTGGACTATTACTCACTGTTTTGGGGTCCCGAAGTGATTTCCACGATTGACGAACCCCGGGGTGCGTTTACGTGTCGGTCATAAACACTCGCAGTTTTGGCCGATTATGACAAGTTTCATGGACTATTACTCACTGTTTTGGGGTCCGTGAGTGATTTCCATGATTGACCAATCCTGGGGTGCGTTTACGTGTCGGTCATCAACACCCGCAGTTTTGGCCGATTCTGGCTCGTTTCGTGGACTATTATTCACTGTTTTTGGGTCCCGGAGTGATTTCCACGATTGACGAACCCCGAGGTGCGTTTACATGTCCGTCATCAACACTCACAACTCTGGCAAATTCTGACCCGTTTCGTGGACTATTACTCACCGTTTTAGGGTCCCGGACTTATTTGCATGATTGATGAACCCTGGAGCGCGTTTACGTGTCGGTCATAAATACTCGCAGTTTTGGCCGATTCTGGCCAGTTTCTTGGACTATTACTCACTGTTTTGGGGTCCCGAAGTGATTTCCACGATTGACGAGCCCCGGCGTGCGTTTACGTGTCGGTCATCAACACCCGCAGTTTTTGCCGATTCTGCCTCGTTTCGTGGACTATTATTCACTGTTTTTGGGTCCCGGAGTGATTTCCACAATTGACGAACCCCGAGGTGCGTTTACATGTCCGTCGTCAACACTCACAACTTTGGCCAATTCTGACCCGTTTCATGGACTATTACTCACCGTTTTGGGGTCCCGAAGCGATTTCCATAGTTCTTGAACCCCAAGGTGCAATTACATGTCGGTCATCAACACCCGTAGTTTTGGCCGATTCTGGCCCGTTTCATGAACTATTACTCACTGTTTTGGGGACCCGGAGTAATTCCCACGATTGACGAACCCCGGGGTGCGTTTATGTGTCGGTCATAAACACATGCAGTTTTGGCCGATTCTGGCCCGTTTCGTGGACAATTACTCACTGTTTCGGGGTCCCGGACTTATTTCCACGATTGATGAACCCCGGAGCGCATTTACGTGTCGGTCATAAATACTCGTAGTTTTGGCCGATTCTGGCTAGTTTCATGGACTATTACTCACTGTTTTGGGGCCGCGGAGTGATTTCCATGATTGACGAACCCCGGGGTGCGTTTACGTGTCGGTCATCAACACTCGCAGTTTTGGCCGATTCTGGCCAGTTTCTTGGACTATTACTCACTGTTTTGGGGTCCCGAAGTGATTTCCACGATTGACGAACCCCGGGGTGCGTTTACGTGTCGGTCATAAACACTCGCAGTTTTGGCCGATTATGACAAGTTTCATGGACTATTACTCACTGTTTTGGGGTCCGTGAGTGATTTCCATGATTGACCAATCCTGGGGTGCGTTTACGTGTCGGTCATCAACACCCGCAGTTTTGGCCGATTCTGGCTCGTTTCGTGGACTATTATTCACTGTTTTTGGGTCCCGGAGTGATTTCCACGATTGACGAACCCCGAGGTGCGTTTACATGTCCGTCATCAACACTCACAACTCTGGCAAATTCTGACCCGTTTCGTGGACTATTACTCACCGTTTTAGGGTCCCGGACTTATTTGCACGATTGATGAACCCTGGAGCGCGTTTACGTGTCGGTCATAAATACTCGCAGTTTTGGCCGATTCTGGCCAGTTTCTTGGACTATTACTCACTGTTTTGGGGTCCCGAAGTGATTTCCACGATTGACGAGCCCCGGCGTGCGTTTACGTGTCGGTCATCAACACCCGCAGTTTTTGCCGATTCTGCCTCGTTTCGTGGACTATTATTCACTGTTTTTGGGTCCCGGAGTGATTTCCACAATTGACGAACCCCGAGGTGCGTTTACATGTCCGTCGTCAACACTCACAACTTTGGCCAATTCTGACCCGTTTCATGGACTATTACTCACCGTTTTGGGGTCCCGAAGCGATTTCCATAGTTCTTGAACCCCAAGGTGCAATTACATGTCGGTCATCAACACCCGTAGTTTTGGCCGATTCTGGCCCGTTTCATGAACTATTACTCACTGTTTTGGGGACCCGGAGTAATTCCCACGATTGACGAACCCCGGGGTGCGTTTATGTGTCGGTCATAAACACATGCAGTTTTGGCCGATTCTGGCCCGTTTCGTGGACAATTACTCACTGTTTCGGGGTCCCGGACTTATTTCCACGATTGATGAACCCCGGAGCGCATTTACGTGTCGGTCATAAATACTCGTAGTTTTGGCCGATTCTGGCTAGTTTCATGGACTATTACTCACTGTTTTGGGGCCGCGGAGTGATTTCCATGATTGACGAACCCCGGGGTGCGTTTACGTGTCGGTCATCAACACTCGCAGTTTTGGCCGATTCTGGCCAGTTTCTTGGACTATTACTCACTGTTTTGGGGTCCCGAAGTGATTTCCACGATTGACGAACCCCGGGGTGCGTTTACGTGTCGGTCATAAACACTCGCAGTTTTGGCCGATTATGACAAGTTTCATGGACTATTACTCACTGTTTTGGGGTCCGTGAGTGATTTCCATGATTGACCAATCCTGGGGTGCGTTTACGTGTCGGTCATCAACACCCGCAGTTTTGGCCGATTCTGGCTCGTTTCGTGGACTATTATTCACTGTTTTTGGGTCCCGGAGTGATTTCCACGATTGACGAACCCCGAGGTGCGTTTACATGTCCGTCATCAACACTCACAACTCTGGCAAATTCTGACCCGTTTCGTGGACTATTACTCACCGTTTTAGGGTCCCGGACTTATTTGCACGATTGATGAACCCTGGAGCGCGTTTACGTGTCGGTCATAAATACTCGCAGTTTTGGCCGATTCTGGCCAGTTTCTTGGACTATTACTCACTGTTTTGGGGTCCCGAAGTGATTTCCACGATTGACGAGCCCCGGCGTGCGTTTACGTGTCGGTCATCAACACCCGCAGTTTTTGCCGATTCTGCCTCGTTTCGTGGACTATTATTCACTGTTTTTGGGTCCCGGAGTGATTTCCACAATTGACGAACCCCGAGGTGCGTTTACATGTCCGTCGTCAACACTCACAACTTTGGCCAATTCTGACCCGTTTCATGGACTATTACTCACCGTTTTGGGGTCCCGAAGCGATTTCCATAGTTCTTGAACCCCAAGGTGCAATTACATGTCGGTCATCAACACCCGTAGTTTTGGCCGATTCTGGCCCGTTTCATGAACTATTACTCACTGTTTTGGGGACCCGGAGTAATTCCCACGATTGACGAACCCCGGGGTGCGTTTATGTGTCGGTCATAAACACATGCAGTTTTGGCCGATTCTGGCCCGTTTCGTGGACAATTACTCACTGTTTCGGGGTCCCGGACTTATTTCCACGATTGATGAACCCCGGAGCGCATTTACGTGTCGGTCATAAATACTCGTAGTTTTGGCCGATTCTGGCTAGTTTCATGGACTATTACTCACTGTTTTGGGGCCGCGGAGTGATTTCCATGATTGACGAACCCCGGGGTGCGTTTACGTGTCGGTCATCAACACTCGCAGTTTTGGCCGATTCTGGCCAGTTTCTTGGACTATTACTCACTGTTTTGGGGTCCCGAAGTGATTTCCACGATTGACGAACCCCGGGGTGCGTTTACGTGTCGGTCATAAACACTCGCAGTTTTGGCCGATTCTGGCCAGTTTCTTGGACTATTACTCACTGTTTTGGGGTCCCGAAGTGATTTCCACGATTGACGAACCCCGGGGTGCGTTTACGTGTCGGTCATAAACACTCGCAGTTTTGGCCGATTATGACAAGTTTCATGGACTATTACTCACTGTTTGGGGTCCGTGAGTGATTTCCATGATTGACCAATCCTGGGGTGCGTTTACGTGTCGGTCATCAACACCCGCAGTTTTGGCCGATTCTGGCTCGTTTCGTGGACTATTATTCACTGTTTTTGGGTCCCGGAGTGATTTCCACGATTGACGAACCCCGAGGTGCGTTTACATGTCCGTCATCAACACTCACAACTCTGGCAAATTCTGACCCGTTTCGTGGACTATTACTCACCGTTTTAGGGTCCCGGACTTATTTGCACGATTGATGAACCCTGGAGCGCGTTTACGTGTCGGTCATAAATACTCGCAGTTTTGGCCGATTCTGGCCAGTTTCTTGGACTATTACTCACTGTTTTGGGGTCCCGAAGTGATTTCCACGATTAACGAACCCCGGGGTGCGTTTACGTGTTGGTCATAAACACTCGCAGTTATTGCGGATTCTGCCTCATTTCATGGACTATTATTCACTGTTTTTGGGTCCCGGAGTGATTTCCACAATTGACGAACCCCGAGGTGCGTTTACATGTCCGTCGTCAACACTCACAACTTTGGCCAATTCTGACCCGTTTCGTGGACTATTACTCACCGTTTTGGGGTCCCGAAGCGATTTCCATAGTTCTTGAACCCCAAGGTGCAATTAGATGTCGGTCATCAACACCCGTAGTTTTGGCCGATTCTGGGCCGTTTCATGAACTATTACTCACTGTTTTGGGGACCCGGACTAATTCCCACGATTGACGAACCCCGGGGTGCGTTTATGTGTCGGTCATAAACACTTGCAGTTTTGGCCGATTCTGGCCCGTTTCGTGGACAATTACTCACTGTTTCGGGGTCCCGGACTTATTTCCACGATTGATTTACCCAGGAGCGCATTTACGTGTCGGTCATAAATACTCATAGTTTTGGCCGATTCTGGCCAGTTTCTTGGACTGTTACTCACTGTTTTGGGGTCGAGGAGTGATTTCCACGATTGATGAACCCCGGGGTGCGTTTACGTGTCGGTCATAAATACTCGCAGTTTTGGCCGATTCTGGCCAGTTTCTTGGACTATTACTCACTGTTTTGGGGTCCCGAAGTGATTTCCACGATTGACGAACCCCGGCGTGCGTTTACGTGTCGGTCATCAACACCCGCAGTTTTGGCCGATTCTGCCTCGTTTCGTGGACTATTATTCACTGTTTTTGGGTCCCGGAGTGATTTCCACAATTGACGAACCCCGAGGTGCGTTTACATGTCCGTCGTCAACACTCACAGCTTTGGCCAATTCTGACCCGTTTCATGGACTATTACTCAGCGTTTTGGGGTCCCGAAGCGATTTCCATAGTTCTTGAACCCGAAGGTGCAATTACATGTCGGTCATCAACACCCGTAGTTTTGGCCGATTCTGGCCCGTTTCATGAACTATTACTCACTGTTTTGGGGACCCGGAGTAATTCCCACGATTGACGAACCCCGGGGTGCGTTTATGTGTCGGTCATAAACACATGCAGTTTTGGCCGATTCTGGCCCGTTTCGTGGACAATTACTCACTGTTTCGGGGTCCCGGACTTATTTCCACGATTGATGAACCCCGGAGCGCATTTACGTGTCGGTCATAAATACTCGTAGTTTTGGCCGATTCTGGCTAGTTTCATGGACTATTACTCACTGTTTTGGGGCCGCGGAGTGATTTCCACGATTGACGAACCCCGGGGTGCGTTTACGTGTCGGTCATCAACACTCGCAGTTTTGGCCGATTCTGGCCTGTTTCATGGACTATTACTGATTGTTTTGGTGTCCCGGACTGATTTCCACGATTGACGAACCCCGGGGTGCGTTTACGTGTCGATCATAAACACTCGCAGTTTTGGCCGATTATGACAAGTTTCATGGACTACTACTCACTGTTTTGGGGTCCGTGAGTGATTTCCATGATTGACCAATCCTGGGGTGCGTTTACGTGTCGGTCATCAACACCCGCAGTTTTGGCCGATTCTGGCTCGTTTCGTGGACTATTATTCACTGTTTTTGGGTCCCGGAGTGATTTCCACGATTGACGAACCCCGAGGTGCGTTGACATGCCCGTCATCAACACTCACAACTCTGGCAAATTCTGACCCGTTTCGTGGACTATTACTCACCGTTTTAGGGTCCCGGACTTATTTGCACGATTGATGAACCCTGGAGCGCGTTTACGTGTCGGTCATAAATACTCGCAGTTTTGGCCGACTCTGGCCAGTTTCTTGGACTATTACTCACTGTTTTGGGGTCCCGAAGTGATTTCCACGATTGACGAACCCCGGGGTGCGTTTACGTGTTGGTCATAAACACTCGCAGTTATTGCGGATTCTGCCTCATTTCATGGACTATTATTCACTGTTTTTGGGTCCCGGAGTGATTTCCACAATTGACGAACCCCGAGGTGCGTTTACATGTCCGTCGTCAACACTCACAACTTTGGCCAATTCTGACCCGTTTCATGGACTATTACTCACCGTTTTGGGGTCCCGAAGCGATTTCCATAGTTCTTGAACCCCAAGGTGCAATTACATGTCGGTCATAAACACATGTAGTTTTGGCCGATTCTGGCCCGTTTCATGAACTATTACTCACTGTTTTGGGGACCCGGAGTAATTCCCACGATTGACGAACCCCGGGGTGCGTTTATGTGTCGGTCATAAACACTTGCAGTTTTGGTCGATTCTGGCCCGTTTCGTGGACAATTACTCACTGTTTCGGGGTCCCGGACTTATTTCCACGATTGATGAACCCTGGAGCGCATTTACGTGTCGGTCATAAATACTCATAGTTTTGGCCAATTCTGGCTAGTTTCATGGACTATTACTCACTGTTTTGGGGTCGTGGAGTGATTTCCACGATTGATGAACCCCGGGGTGCGTTTACGTGTCGGTCATAAATACTCGCAGTTTTGGCCGATTCTGGCCAGTTTCTTGGACTATTACTCATTGTTTTGGGGTCCCGAAGTGATTTCCACGATTGACGAATCCCGGGGTGCGTTTATGTGTTGGTCATAAACACTCGCAGGTATTGCGGATTCTGCCTCATTTCATGGACTATTATTCACTGTTTTTGGGTCCCGGAGTGATTTCCACAATTGACGAACCCCGAGGTGCGTTTACATGTCTGTCGTCAACACTCACAAGTTTGGCCAATTCTGACCCGTTTCATGGACTATTACTCACCGTTTTGGGGTCCCGAAGCGATTTCCATAGTTCTTGAACCCCAAGGTGCAATTACATGTCGGTCATCAACACCCGTAGTTTTGGCCGATTCTGGCCTGTTTCATGAACTATTACTCACTGTTTTGGGGACCCGGACTAATTCCCACGACTGACGAACCCCGGGGTGCGTTTATGTGTCGGTCATAAACACTTGCAGTTTTGGCCGATTCTGGCCCGTTTCGTGGACAATTACTCACTGTTTCGGGGTCCCGCACTTATTTTCACGATTGATGTACCCCGGAGCGCATTTACGTGTCGGTCATAAATACTCGTAGTTTTGGCTGATTCTGGCTAGTTTCATGGACTATTACTCACTGTTTTGGGGTCGCGGAGTGATTTCCACGATTGATGAACCCCGGGGTGCGTTTACGTGTCGGTCATAAATACTCGCAGTTTTTGCCGATTCACTGTTTTTGGGTCCCGGAGTGATTTCCACAATTGACGAACCCCGAGGTGCGTTTACATGTCCGTCGTCAACACTCACAACTTTGGCCAATTCTGACCCGTTTCATGGACTATTACTCACCGTTTTGGGGTCCCGAAGCGATTTCCATAGTTCTTGAACCCCAAGGTGCAATTACATGTCGGTCATAAACACCCGTAGTTTTGGCCGATTCTGGCCCGTTTCATGAACTATTACTCACTGTTTTGGGGACCCGGAGTAATTCCCACGATTGACGAACCCCGGGGTGCGTTTATGTGTCGGTCATAAACACTTGCAGTTTTGGTCGATTCTGGCCCGTTTCGTGGACAATTACTCACTGTTTCGGGGTCCCGGACTTATTTCCACGATTGATGAACCCCGGAGCGCATTTACGTGTCGGTCATAAATACTCGTAGTTTTGGCCGATTCTGGCTAGTTTCATGGACTATTACTCACTGTTTTGGGGCCGCGGAGTGATTTCCATGATTGACGAACCCCGGGGTGCGTTTACGTGTCGGTCATAAACACTCGCAGTTTTGGCCGATTATGACAAGTTTCATGGACTATTACTCACTGTTTTGGGGTCCGTGAGTGATTTCCATGATTGACCAATCCTGGGGTGCGTTTACGTGTCGGTCATCAACACCCGCAGTTTTGGCCGATTCTGGCTCGTTTCGTGGACTATTATTCTCTGTTTTTGGGTCCCGGAGTGATTTCCACGATTGACGAACCCCGAGGTGCGTTTACATGTCCGTCATCAACACTCACAACTCTAGCAAATTCTGACCCGTTTCGTGGACTATTACTCACCGTTTTAGGGTCCCGGACTTATTTGCACGATTGATGAACCCTGGAGCGCGTTTACGTGTCGGTCATAAATACTCGCAGTTTTGGCCGATTCTGGCCAGTTTCTTGGACTATTACTCACTATTTTGGGGTCCCGAAGTGATTTCCACGATTGACGAACCCCGGGGTGCGTTTACGTGTTGGTCATAAACACTCACAACTTTGGCCAATTCTGACCCGTTTCGTGGACTATTACTCACCGTTTTGGGGTCCCGAAGCGATTTCCATAGTTCTTGAACCCCAATGTGGAATTAGATGTCGGTCATCAACACCCGTAGTTTTGGCCGATTCTGGGCCGTTTCATGAACTATTACTCACTGTTTTGGGGACCCGGACTAATTCCCACGATTGACGAACCCCGGGGTGCGTTTATGTGTCGGTCATAAACACATGTAGTTTTGGCCGATTCTGGCCCGTTTCGTGGACAATTACTCACTGTTTCGGGGTCCCGGACTTATTTCCACGATTGATGAACCCCGGAGCGCATTTACGTGTCGGTCATAAATACTCGTAGTTTTGGCCGATTCTGGCCCGTTTCGTGGACAATTACTCACTGTTTCGGGGTCCCGGACTTATTTCCACGATTGATGAACCCTGGAGCGCATTTACGTGTCGGTCATAAATACTCATAGTTTTGGCCGATTCTGGCTAGTTTCATGGACTATTACTCACTGTTTTGGGGTCATGGAGTGATTTCCACGATTGATGAACCCCGGGGTGCGTTTACGTGTCGGTCATAAATACTCGCAGTTTTGGCCGATTCTGGCCAGTTTCTTGGACTATTACTCATTGTTTTGGGGTCCCGAAGTGATTTCCACGATTGACGAATCCCGGGGTGCGTTTATGTGTTGGTCATAAACACTCGCAGGTATTGCGGATTCTGCCTCATTTCATGGACTATTATTCACTGTTTTTGGGTCCCGGAGTGATTTCCACAATTGACGAACCCCGAGGTGCGTTTACATGTCTGTCGTCAACACTCACAAGTTTGGCCAATTCTGACCCGTTTCATGGACTATTACTCACCGTTTTGGGGTCCCGAAGCGATTTCCATAGTTCTTGAACCCCAAGGTGCAATTACATGTTGGTCATCAACACCCGTAGTTTTGGCCGATTCTGGCCTGTTTCATGAACTATTACTCACTGTTTTGGGGACCCGGACTAATTCCCACGACTGACGAACCCCGGGGTGCGTTTATGTGTCGGTCATAAACACTTGCAGTTTTGGCCGATTCTGGCCCGTTTCGTGGACAATTACTCACTGTTTCGGGGTCCCGGACTTATTTTCACGATTGATGTACCCCGGAGCGCATTTACGTGTCGGTCATAAATACTCGTAGTTTTGGCTGATTCTGGCTAGTTTCATGGACTATTACTCACTGTTTTGGGGTCGCGGAGTGATTTCCACGATTGATGAACCCCGGGGTGCGTTTACGTGTCGGTCATAAGTACTCGCAGTTTTTGCCGATTCACTGTTTTTGGGTCCCGGAGTGATTTCCACAATTGAAGAACCCCGAGGTGCGTTTACATGTCCGTCGTCAACACTCACAACTTTGGCCAATTCTGACCCGTTTCATGGACTATTACTCACCGTTTTGGGGTCCCGAAGCGATTTCCATAGTTCTTGAACCCCAAGGTGCAATTACATGTCGGTCATAAACACCCGTAGTTTTGGCCGATTCTGGCCCGTTTCATGAACTATTACTCACTGTTTTGGGGACCCGGAGTAATTCCCACGATTGACGAACCCCGGGGTGCGTTTATGTGTCGGTCATAAACACTTGCAGTTTTGGTCGATTCTGGCCCGTTTCGTGGACAATTACTCACTGTTCCGGGGTCCCGGACTTATTTCCACGATTGATGAACCCCGGAGCGCATTTACGTGTCGGTCATAAATACTCGTAGTTTTGGCCGATTCTGGCTAGTTTCATGGACTATTACTCACTGTTTTGGGGCCGCGGAGTGATTTCCATGATTGACGAACCCCGGGGTGCGTTTACGTGTCGGTCATAAACACTCGCAGTTTTGGCCGATTATGACAAGTTTCATGGACTATTACTCACTGTTTTGGGGTCCGTGAGTGATTTCCATGATTGACCAATCCTGGGGTGCGTTTACGTGTCGGTCATCAACACCCGCAGTTTTGGCCGATTCTGGCTCGTTTCGTGGACTATTATTCACTGTTTTTGGGTCCCGGAGTGATTTCCACGATTGACGAACCCCGAGGTGCGTTTACATGTCCGTCATCAACACTCACAACTCTAGCAAATTCTGACCCGTTTCGTGGACTATTACTCACCGTTTTAGGGTCCCGGACTTATTTGCACGATTGATGATCCCTGGAGCGCGTTTACGTGTCGGTCATAAATACTCGCAGTTTTGGCCGATTCTGGCCAGTTTCTTGGACTATTACTCACTATTTTGGGGTCCCGAAGTGATTTCCACGATTGACGAACCCCGGGGTGCGTTTACGTGTTGGTCATAAACACTCGCAGTTATTGCGGATTCTGCCTCATTTCATGGACTATTATTCACTGTTTTTGGGTCCCGGAGTGATTCTCACAATTGACGAACCCCGAGGTGCGTTTACATGTCCGTCGTCAACACTCACAACTTTGGCCAATTCTGACCCGTTTCGTGGACTATTACTCACCGTTTTGGGGTCCCGAAGCGATTTCCATAGTTCTTGAACCCCAATGTGCAATTAGATGTCGGTCATCAACACCCGTAGTTTTGGCCGATTCTGGGCCGTTTCATGAACTATTACTCACTGTTTTGGGGACCCGGACTAATTCCCACGATTGACGAACCCCGGGGTGCGTTTATGTGTCGGTCATAAACACATGCAGTTTTGGCCGATTCTGGCCCGTTTCGTGGACAATTACTCACTGTTTCGGGGTCCCGGACTTATTTCCACGATTGATGAACCCCGGAGCGCATTTACGTGTCGGTCATAAATACTCGTAGTTTTGGCCGATTCTGGCCCGTTTCGTGGACAATTACTCACTGTTTCGGGGTCCCGGACTTATTTCCACGATTGATGAACCCTGGAGCGCATTTACGTGTCGGTCATAAATACTCATAGTTTTGGCCGATTCTGGCTAGTTTCATGGACTATTACTCACTGTTTTGGGGTCATGGAGTGATTTCCACGATTGATGAACCCCGGGGTGCGTTTACGTGTCGGTCATAAATACTCGCAGTTTTGGCCGATTCTGGCCAGTTTCTTGGACTATTACTCATTGTTTTGGGGTCCCGAAGTGATTTCCACGATTGACGAATCCCGGGGTGCGTTTATGTGTTGGTCATAAACACTCGCAGGTATTGCGGATTCTGCCTCATTTCATGGACTATTATTCACTGTTTTTGGGTCCCGGAGTGATTTCCACAATTGACGAACCCCGAGGTGCGTTTACATGTCTGTCGTCAACACTCACAAGTTTGGCCAATTCTGACCCGTTTCATGGACTATTACTCACCGTTTTGGGGTCCCGAAGCGATTTCCATAGTTCTTGAACCCCAAGGTGCAATTACATGTCGGTCATCAACACCCGTAGTTTTGGCCGATTCTGGCCTGTTTCATGAACTATTACTCACTGTTTTGGGGACCCGGACTAATTCCCACGACTGACGAACCCCGGGGTGCGTTTATGTGTCGGTCATAAACACTTGCAGTTTTGGCCGATTCTGGCCCGTTTCGTGGACAATTACTCACTGTTTCGGGGTCCCGGACTTATTTTCACGATTGATGTACCCCGGAGCGCATTTACGTGTCGGTCATAAATACTCGTAGTTTTGGCTGATTCTGGCTAGTTTCATGGACTATTACTCACTGTTTTGGGGTCGCGGAGTGATTTCCACGATTGATGAACCCCGGGGTGCGTTTACGTGTCGGTCATAAATACTCGCAGTTTTTGCCGATTCACTGTTTTTGGGTCCCGGAGTGATTTCCACAATTGACGAACCCCGAGGTGCGTTTACATGTCCGTCGTCAACACTCACAACTTTGGCCAATTCTGACCCGTTTCATGGACTATTACTCACCGTTTTGGGGTCCCGAAGCGATTTCCATAGTTCTTGAACCCCAAGGTGCAATTACATGTCGGTCATAAACACCCGTAGTTTTGGCCGATTCTGGCCCGTTTCATGAACTATTACTCACTGTTTTGGGGACCCGGAGTAATTCCCACGATTGACGAACCCCGGGGTGCGTTTATGTGTCGGTCATAAACACTTGCAGTTTTGGTCGATTCTGGCCCGTTTCGTGGACAATTACTCACTGTTTCGGGGTCCCGGACTTATTTCCACGATTGATGAACCCCGGAGCGCATTTACGTGTCGGTCATAAATACTCGTAGTTTTGGCCGATTCTGGCTAGTTTCATGGACTATTACTCACTGTTTTGGGGCCGCGGAGTGATTTCCATGATTGACGAACCCCGGGGTGCGTTTACGTGTCGGTCATAAACACTCGCAGTTTTGGCCGATTATGACAAGTTTCATGGACTATTACTCACTGTTTTGGGGTCCGTGAGTGATTTCCATGATTGACCAATCCTGGGGTGCGTTTACGTGTCGGTCATCAACACCCGCAGTTTTGGCCGATTCTGGCTCGTTTCGTGGACTATTATTCACTGTTTTTGGGTCCCGCAGTGATTTCCACGATTGACGAACCCCGAGGTGCGTTTACATGTCCGTCATCAACACTCACAACTCTAGCAAATTCTGACCCGTTTCGTGGACTATTACTCACCGTTTTAGGGTCCCGGACTTATTTGCACGATTGATGAACCCTGGAGCGCGTTTACGTGTCGGTCATAAATACTCGCAGTTTTGGCCGATTCTGGCCAGTTTCTTGGACTATTACTCACTATTTTGGGGTCCCGAAGTGATTTCCACGATTGACGAACCCCGGGGTGCGTTTACGTGTTGGTCATAAACACTCGCAGTTATTGCGGATTCTGCCTCATTTCATGGACTATTATTCACTGTTTTTGGGTCCCGGAGTGATTTCCACAATTGACGAACCCCGAGGTGCGTTTACATGTCCGTCGTCAACACTCACAACTTTGGCCAATTCTGACCCGTTTCGTGGACTATTACTCACCGTTTTGGGGTCCCGAAGCGATTTCCATAGTTCTTGAACCCCAATGTGCAATTAGATGTCGGTCATCAACACCCGTAGTTTTGGCCGATTCTGGGCCGTTTCATGAACTATTACTCACTGTTTTGGGGACCCGGACTAATTCCCACGATTGACGAACCCCGGGGTGCGTTTATGTGTCGGTCATAAACACATGCAGTTTTGGCCGATTCTGGCCCGTTTCGTGGACAATTACTCACTGTTTCGGGGTCCCGGACTTATTTCCACGATTGATGAACCCCGGAGCGCATTTACGTGTCGGTCATAAATACTCGTAGTTTTGGCCGATTCTGGCCCGTTTCGTGGACAATTACTCACTGTTTCGGGGTCCCGGACTTATTTCCACGATTGATGAACCCTGGAGCGCATTTACGTGTCGGTCATAAATACTCATAGTTTTGGCCGATTCTGGCTAGTTTCATGGACTATTACTCACTGTTTTGGGGTCATGGAGTGATTTCCACGATTGATGAACCCCGGGGTGCGTTTACGTGTCGGTCATAAATACTCGCAGTTTTGGCCGATTCTGGCCAGTTTCTTGGACTATTACTCACTGTTTTGGGGTCCCGAAGTGATTTCCACGATTGACGAATCCCGGGGTGTGTTTATGTGTTGGTCATAAACACTCGCAGTTATTGCGGATTCTGCCTCATTTCATGGACTATTATTCACTGTTTTTGGGTCCCGGAGTGATTTCCACAATTGACGAACCCCGAGGTGCGTTTACATGTCTGTCGTCAACACTCACAAGTTTGGCCAATTCTGACCCGTTTCGTGGACTATTACTCACCGTTTTGGGGTCCCGAAGCGATTTCCATAGTTCTTGAACCCCAAGGTGCAATTACATGTCGGTCATCAACACCCGTAGTTTTGGCCGATTCTGGCCTGTTTCATGAACTATTACTCACTGTTTTGGGGACCCGGACTAATTCCCACGATTGACGAACCCCGGGGTGCGTTTATGTGTCGGTCATAAACACTTGCAGTTTTGGCCGATTCTGGCCCGTTTCGTGGACAATTACTCACTGTTTCGGGGTCCCGGACTTATTTTCACGATTGATGTACCTCGGAGCGCATTTCCGTGTCGGTCATAAATACTCGTAGTTTTGGCTGATTCTGGCTAGTTTCATAGACTATTACTCACTGTTTTGGGGTCGCGGAGTGATTTCCACGATTGATGAACCCCGGGGTGCGTTTACGTGTCGGTCATAAAAACTCGCAGTTTTGGCCGATTCTGGCCAGTTTCTTGGACTATTACTCACTGTTTTGGGGTCCCGAAGTGATTTCCACGATTGACGAACCCCGGCGTGCGTTTACGTGTCGGTCATCAACACCCGCAGTTTTGGCCGATTCTGCCTCGTTTCGTGGACTATTATTCACTGTTTTTGGGTCCCGGAGTGATTTCCACAATTGACGAACCCCGAGGTGCGTTTACATGTCCGTCGTCAACACTCACAACTTTGGCCAATTCTGACCCGTTTCATGGACTATTACTCACCGTTTTGGGGTCCCGAAGCGATTTCCATAGTTCTTGAACCCCAAGGTGAAATTACATGTCGGTCATCAACACCCGTAGTTTTGGCCGATTCTGGCCCGTTTCATGAACTATTACTCACTGTTTTGGGGACCCGGAGTAATTCCCACGATTGACGAACCCCGGGGTGCGTTTATGTGTCGGTCATAAACACATGCAGTTTTGGCCGATTCTGGCCCGTTTCGTGGACAATTACTCACTGTTTCGGGGTCCCGGACTTATTTCCACGATTGATGAACCCTGGAGCGCATTTACGTGTCGGTCATAAATACTCATAGTTTTGGCCGATTCTGGCTAGTTTCATGGACTATTACTCACTGTTTTGGGGTCATGGAGTGATTTCCACGATTGATGAACCCCGGGGTGCGTTTACGTGTCGGTCATAAATACTCGCAGTTTTGGCCGATTCTGGCCAGTTTCTTGGACTATTACTCACTGTTTTGGGGTCCCGAAGTGATTTCCACGATTGACGAATCCCGGGGTGTGTTTATGTGTTGGTGATAAACGCTCGCAGTTATTGCGGATTCTGCCTCATTTCATGGACTATTATTCACTGTTTTTGGGTCCCGGAGTGATTTCCACAATTGACGAACCCCGAGGTGCGTTTACATGTCTGTCGTCAACACTCACAAGTTTGGCCAATTCTGACCCGTTTCGTGGACTATTACTCACCATTTTGGGGTCCCGAAGCGATTTCCATAGTTCTTGAACCCCAAGGTGCAATTACATGTCGGTCATCAACACCCGTAGTTTTGGCCGATTCTGGCCTGTTTCATGAACTATTACTCACTGTTTTGGGGACCCGGACTAATTCCCACGATTGACGAACCCCGGGGTGCGTTTATGTGTCGGTCATAAACACTTGCAGTTTTGGCCGATTCTGGCCCGTTTCGTGGACAATTACTCACTGTTTCGGGGTCCCGGACTTATTTTCACGATTGATGTACCTCGGAGCGCATTTCCGTGTCGGTCATAAATACTCGTAGTTTTGGCTGATTCTGGCTAGTTTCATAGACTATTACTCACTGTTTTGGGGTCGCGGAGTGATTTCCACGATTGATGAACCCCGGGGTGCGTTTACGTGTCGGTCATAAATACTCGCAGTTTTGGCCGATTCTGGCCAGTTTCTTGGACTATTACTCACTGTTTTGGGGTCCCGAAGTGATTTCCACGATTGACGAATCCCGGGGTGTGTTTATGTGTTGGTCATAAACACTCGCAGTTATTGCGGATTCTGCCTCATTTCATGGACTATTACTCACTGTTTTGGGGTCCCGAAGTGATTTCCACGATTGACGAACCCCGGCGTGCGTTTACGTGTCGGTCATCAACACCCGCAATTTTGGCCGATTCTGCCTCGTTTCGTGGACTATTATTCACTGTTTTTGGGTCCCGGAGTGATTTCCACAATTGACGAACCCCGAGGTGCGTTTACATGTCCGTCGTCAACACTCACAACTTTGGCCAATTCTGACCCGTTTCATGGACTATTACTCACCGTTTTGGGGTCCCGAAGCGATTTCCATAGTTCTTGAACCCCAAGGTGCAATTACATGTCGGTCATCAACACCCGTAGTTTTGGCCGATTCTGGCCCGTTTCATGAACTATTACTCACTGTTTTGGGGACCCGGAGTAATTCCCACGATTGACGAACCCCGGGGTGCGTTTATGTGTCGGTCATAAACACATGCAGTTTTGGCCGATTCTGGCCCGTTTCGTGGACAATTACTCACTGTTTCGGGGTCCCGGACTTATTTCCACGATTGATGAACCCCGGAGCGCATTTACGTGTCGGTCATAAATACTCGTAGTTTTGGCCGATTCTGGCCAGTTTCATGGACTATTACTGATTGTTTTGGTGTCCCGGACTGATTTCCACGATTGATGAACCCCGGGGTGCGTTTACGTGTCGATCATAAACACTCGCAGTTTTGGCCGATTATGACAAGTTTCATGGACTATTACTCACTGTTTTGGGGTCCGTGAGTGATTTCCATGATTGACCAATCCTGGGGTGCGTTTACGTGTCGGTCATCAACACCCGCAGTTTTGGCCGATTCTGGCTCGTTTCGTGGACTATTATTCACTGTTTTTGGGTCCCGGAGTGATTTCCACGATTGACGAACCCCGAGGTGCGTTGACATGTCCGTCATCAAGACTCACAACTCTGGCAAATTCTGACCCGTTTCATGGACTATTACTCACCGTTTTAGGGTCCCGGACTTATTTGCACGATTGAAGAACCCTAGAGCGCGTTTACGTGTCAGTCATAAATACTCGCAGTTTTGGCCGATTCTGGCTAGTTTCTTGGACTATTACTCACTGTTTTGGGGTCCCGAAGTGATTTCCACGATTAACGAACCCCGGGGTGCGTTTACGTGTCGGTCATAAACACTCGCAGTTTTGGCCGATTATGACAAGTTTCATGGACTATTACTCACTGTTTTGGGGTCCGTGAGTGATTTCCATGATTGACCAATCCTGGGGTGCGTTTACGTGTCGGTCATCAACACCCGCAGTTTTGGCCGATTCTGGCTCGTTTCGTGGACTATTATTCACTGTTTTTGGGTCCCGGAGTGATTTCCACGATTGACGAACCCCGAGGTGCGTTTACATGTTCGTCATCAACACTCACAACTCTGGCAAATTCTGACCCGTTTCTTGGACTATTACTCACCGTTTTAGGGTCCCGGACTTATTTGCACGATTGATGAACCCTGGAGCGCGTTTACGTGTCGGTCATAAATACTCGCAGTTTTGGCCGATTCTGGCCAGTTTCTTGGACTATTACTCACTATTTTGGGGTCCCGAAGTGATTTCCACGATTGACGAACCCCGGGGTGCGTTTACGTGTTGGTCATAAACACTCGCAGTTATTGCGGATTCTGCCTCATTTCATGGACTATTATTCACTGTTTTTGGGTCCCGGAGTGATTTCCACAATTGACGAACCCCGAGGTGCGTTTACATGTCCGTCGTCAACACTCACAACTTTGGCCAATTCTGACCCGTTTCGTGGACTATTACTCACCGTTTTGGGGTCCCGAAGCGAGTTCCATAGTTCTTGAACCCCAATGTGCAATTAGATGTCGGTCATCAACACCCGTAGTTTTGGCCGATTCTGGGCCGTTTCATGAACTATTACTCACTGTTTTGGGGACCCGGACTAATTCCCACGATTGACGAACCCCGGGGTGCGTTTATGTGTCGGTCATAAACACATGCAGTTTTGGCCGATTCTGGCCCGTTTCGTGGACAATTACTCACTGTTTCGGGGTCCCGGACTTATTTCCATGATTGATGAACCCCGGAGCGCATTTACGTGTCGGTCATAAATACTCGTAGTTTTGGCCGATTCTGGCCCGTTTCGTGGACAATTACTCACTGTTTCGGGGTCCCGGACTTATTTCCACGATTGATGAACCCTGCAGCGCATTTACGTGTCGGTCATAAATACTCATAGTTTTGGCCGATTCTGGCTAGTTTCTTGGACTATTACTCACTGTTTTGGGGTCCCGAAGTGATTTCCACGATTAACGAACCCCGGGGTGCGTTTACGTGTCGGTCATAAACACTCGCAGTTTTGGCCGATTATGACAAGTTTCATGGACTATTACTCACTGTTTTGGGGTCCGTGAGTGATTTCCATGATTGACCAATCCTGGGGTGCGTTTACGTGTCGGTCATCAACACCCGCAGTTTTGGCCGATTCTGGCTCGTTTCGTGGACTATTATTCACTGTTTTTGGGTCCCGGAGTGATTTCCACGATTGACGAACCCCGAGGTGCGTTTACATGTCCGTCATCAACACTCACAACTCTGGCAAATTCTGACCCGTTTCTTGGACTATTACTCACCGTTTTAGGGTCCCGGACTTATTTGCACGATTGATGAACCCTGGAGCGCGTTTACGTGTCGGTCATAAATACTCGCAGTTTTGGCCGATTCTGGCCAGTTTCTTGGACTATTACTCACTATTTTGGGGTCCCGAAGTGATTTCCACGATTGACGAACCCCGGGGTGCGTTTACGTGTTGGTCATAAACACTCGCAGTTATTGCGGATTCTGCCTCATTTCATGGACTATTATTCACTGTTTTTGGGTCCCGGAGTGATTTCCACAATTGACGAACCCCGAGGTGCGTTTACATGTCCGTCGTCAACACTCACAACTTTGGCCAATTCTGACCCGTTTCGTGGACTATTACTCACCGTTTTGGGGTCCCGAAGCGAGTTCCATAGTTCTTGAACCCCAATGTGCAATTAGATGTCGGTCATCAACACCCGTAGTTTTGGCCGATTCTGGGCCGTTTCATGAACTATTACTCACTGTTTTGGGGACCCGGACTAATTCCCACGATTGACGAACCCCGGGGTGCGTTTATGTGTCGGTCATAAACACATGCAGTTTTGGCCGATTCTGGCCCGTTTCGTGGACAATTACTCACTGTTTCGGGGTCCCGGACTTATTTCCACGATTGATGAACCCCGGAGCGCATTTACGTGTCGGTCATAAATACTCGTAGTTTTGGCCGATTCTGGCCCGTTTCGTGGACAATTACTCACTGTTTCGGGGTCCCGGACTTATTTCCACGATTGATGAACCCTGGAGCGCATTTACGTGTCGGTCATAAATACTCATAGTTTTGGCCGATTCTGGCTAGTTTCATGGACTATTACTCACTGTTTTGGGGTCATGGAGTGATTTCCACGATTGATGAACCCCGGGGTGCGTTTGCGTGTCGGTCATAAATACTCGCAGTTTTGGCCGATTCTGGCCAGTTTCTTGGACTATTACTCACTGTTTTGGGGTCCCGAAGTGATTTCCACGATTGACGAATCCCGGGGTGTGTTTATGTGTTGGTGATAAACGCTCGCAGTTATTGCGGATTCTGCCTCATTTCATGGACTATTATTCACTGTTTTTGGGTCCCGGAGTGATTTCCACAATTGACGAACCCCGAGGTGCGTTTACATGTCTGTCGTCAACACTCACAAGTTTGGCCAATTCTGACCCGTTTCGTGGACTATTACTCACCGTTTTGGGGTCCCGAAGCGATTTCCATAGTTCTTGAACCCCAAGGTGCAATTACATGTCGGTCATCAACACCCGTAGTTTTGGTCGATTCTGGCCTGTTTCATGAACTATTACTCACTGTTTTGGGGACCCGGACTAATTCCCACGATTGACGAACCCCGGGGTGCGTTTATGTGTCGGTCATAAACACTTGCAGTTTTGGCCGATTCTGGCCCGTTTCGTGGACAATTACTCACTGTTTCGGGGTCCCGGACTTATTTTCACGATTGATGTACCTCGGAGCGCATTTCCGTGTCGGTCATAAATACTCGTAGTTTTGGCTGATTCTGGCTAGTTTCATAGACTATTACTCACTGTTTTGGGGTCGCGGAGTGATTTCCACGATTGATGAACCCCGGGGTGCGTTTACGTGTCGGTCATAAATACTCGCAGTTTTGGCCGATTCTGGCCAGTTTCTTGGACTATTACTCACTGTTTTGGGGTCCCGAAGTGATTTCCACGATTGACGAACCCCGGCGTGCGTTTACGTGTCGGTCATCAACACCCGCAGTTTTGGCCGATTCTGCCTCGTTTCGTGGACTATTATTCACTGTTTTTGGGTCCCGGAGTGATTTCCACAATTGACGCACCCCGAGGTGTGTTTATGTGTTGGTGATAAACGCTCGCAGTTATTGCGGATTCTGCCTCATTTCATGGACTATTATTCACTGTTTTTGGGTCCCGGAGTGATTTCCACAATTGACGAACCCCGAGGTGCGTTTACATGTCTGTCGTCAACACTCACAAGTTTGGCCAATTCTGACCCGTTTCGTGGACTATTACTCACCGTTTTGGGGTCCCGAAGCGATTTCCATAGTTCTTGAACCCCAAGGTGCAATTACATGTCGGTCATCAACACCCGTAGTTTTGGTCGATTCTGGCCTGTTTCATGAACTATTACTCACTGTTTTGGGGACCCGGACTAATTCCCACGATTGACGAACCCCGGGGTGCGTTTATGTGTCGGTCATAAACACTTGCAGTTTTGGCCGATTCTGGCCCGTTCCGTGGACAATTACTCACTGTTTCGGGGTCCCGGACTTATTTTCACGATTGATGTACCTCGGAGCGCATTTCCGTGTCGGTCATAAATACTCGTAGTTTTGGCTGATTCTGGCTAGTTTCATAGACTATTACTCACTGTTTTGGGGTCGCGGAGTGATTTCCACGATTGATGAACCCCGGGGTGCGTTTACGTGTCGGTCATAAATACTCGCAGTTTTGGCCGATTCTGGCCAGTTTCTTGGACTATTACTCACTGTTTTGGGGTCCCGAAGTGATTTCCACGATTGACGAACCCCGGCGTGCGTTTACGTGTCGGTCATCAACACCCGCAGTTTTGGCCGATTCTGCCTCGTTTCGTGGACTATTATTCACTGTTTTTGGGTCCCGGAGTGATTTCCACAATTGACGAACCCCGAGGTGCGTTTACATGTCCGTCGTCAACACTCACAACTTTGGCCAATTCTGACCCGTTTCATGGACTATTACTCACCGTTTTGGGGTCCCGAAGCGATTTCCATAGTTCTTGAACCCCAAGGTGCAATTACAAGTCGGTCATCAACACCCGTAGTTTTGGCCGATTCTGGCCCGTTTCATGAACTATTACTCACTGTTTTGGGGACCCGGAGTAATTCCCACGATTGACGAACCCCGGGGTGCGTTTATGTGTCGGTCATAAACACATGCAGTTTTGGCCGATTCTGGCCCGTTTCGTGGACAATTACTCACTGTTTCGGGGTCCCGGACTTATTTCCACGATTGATGAACCCCGGAGCGCATTTACGTGTCGGTCATAAATACTCGTAGTTTTGGCCGATTCTGGCCAGTTTCATGGACTATTACTGATTGTTTTGGTGTCCCGGACTGATTTCCACGATTGACGAACCCGGGGGTGCGTTTACGTGTCGATCATAAACACTCGCAGTTTTGGCCGATTATGACAAGTTTCATGGACTATTACTCACTGTTTTGGGGTCCGTGAGTGATTTCCATGATTGACGAATCCTGGGGTGCGTTTACGTGTCGGTCATCAACACCCGCAGTTTTGGCCGATTCTGGCTCGTTTCGTGGACTATTATTCACTGTTTTTGGGTCCCGGAGTGATTTCCACGATTGATGAACCCCGAGGTGCGTTGACATGTCCGTCATCAAGACTCACAACTCTGGCAAATTCTGACCCGTTTCATGGACTATTACTCACCGTTTTAGGGTCCCGGACTTATTTGCACGATTGATGAACCCTAGAGCGCGTTTACGTGTCAGTCATAAATACTCGTAGTTTTGGCCGATTCTGGCCAGTTTCTTGGACTATTACTCACTGTTTTGGGGTCCCGAAGTGATTTCCACGATTAACGAACCCCGGGGTGCGTTTACGTGTCGGTCATAAACACTTGCAGTTTTGGCCGATTCTGGCCCGTTTCGTGGAAAATTACTCACTGTTTCGGGCTCCCGGACTTATTTTCACGATTGATGTACCTCGGAGCGCATTTCCGTGTCGGTCATAAATACTCGTAGTTTTGGCTGATTCTGGCTAGTTTCATAGACTATTACTCACTGTTTTGGGGTCGCGGAGTGATTTCCACGATTGATGAACCCCGGGGTGCGTTTACGTGTCGGTCATAAATACTCGCAGTTTTGGCCGATTCTGGCCAGTTTCTTGGACTATTACTCACTGTTTTGGGGTCCCGAAGTGATTTCCACGATTGACGAACCCCGGCGTGCGTTTACGTGTCGGTCATCAACACCCGCAGTTTTGGCCGATTTTGCCTCGTTTCGTGGACTATTATTCACTGTTTTTGGGTCCCGGAGTGATTTCCACAATTGACGAACCCCGAGGTGCGTTTACATGTCCGTCGTCAACACTCACAACTTTGGCCAATTCTGACCCGTTTCATGGACTATTACTCACCGTTTTGGGGTCCCGAAGCGATTTCCATAGTTCTTGAACCCCAAGGTGCAATTACAAGTCGGTCATCAACACCCGTAGTTTTGGCCGATTCTGGCCCGTTTCATGAACTATTACTCACTGTTTTGGGGACCCGGAGTAATTCCCACGATTGACGAACCCCGGGGTGCGTTTATGTGTCGGTCATAAACACATGCAGTTTTGGCCGATTCTGGCCCGTTTCGTGGACAATTACTCACTGTTTCGGGGTCCCGGACTTATTTCCACGATTGATGAACCCCGGAGCGCATTTACGTGTCGGTCATAAATACTCGTAGTTTTGGCCGATTCTGGCCAGTTTCATGGACTATTACTGATTGTTTTGGTGTCCCGGACTGATTTCCACGATTGACGAACCCCGGGGTGCGTTTACGTGTCGATCATAAACACTCGCAGTTTTGGCCGATTATGACAAGTTTCATGGACTATTACTCACTGTTTTGGGGTCCGTGAGTGATTTCCATGATTGATGAATCCTGGGGTGCGTTTACGTGTCGGTCATCAACACCCGCAGTTTTGGCCGATTCTGGCTCGTTTCGTGGACTATTATTCACTGTTTTTGGGTCCCGGAGTGATTTCCACGATTGACGAACCCCGAGGTGCGTTGACATGTCCGTCATCAAGACTCACAACTCTGGCAAATTCTGACCCGTTTCATGGACTATTACTCACCGTTTTAGGGTCCCGGACTTATTTGCACGATTGATGAACCCTAGAGCGCGTTTACGTGTCAGTCATAAATACTCGCAGTTTTGGCCGATTCTGGCCAGTTTCTTGGACTATTACTCACTGTTTTGGGGTCCCGAAGTGATTTCCACGATTAACGAACCCCGGGGTGCGTTTACGTGTCGGTCATAAACACTCGCAGTTTTGGCCGATTATGACAAGTTTCATGGACTATTACTCACTGTTTTGGGGTCCGTGAGTGATTTCCATGATTGACCAATCCTGGGGTGCGTTTACGTGTCGGTCATCAACACCCGCAATTTTGGCCGATTCTGGCTCGTTTCGTGGACTATTATTCACTGTTTTTGGGTCCCGGAGTGATTTCCACGATTGACGAACCCCGAGGTGCGTTTACATGTCCGTCATCAACACTCACAACTCTGGCAAATTCTAACCCGTTTCTTGGACTATTACTCACCGTTTTAGGGTCCCGGACTTATTTGCACGATTGATGAACCCTGGAGCCCGTTTACGTGTCGGTCATAAATACTCGCAGTTTTGGCCGATTCTGGCCAGTTTCTTGGACTATTACTCACTGTTTTGGGGTCCCGAAGTGATTTCCACGATTGACGAACCCCGGGGTGCGTTTACGTGTTGGTCATAAACACTCGCAGTTAATGCGGATTCTGCCTCATTTCATGGACTATTATTCACTGTTTTTGGGTCCCGGAGTGATTTCCACAATTGACGAACCCCGAGGTGCGTTTACATGTCCGTCGTCAACACTCACAACTTTGGCCAATTCTGACCCGTTTCATGGACTATTACTCACCGTTTTAGGGTCCCGGACTTATTTGCACGATTGATGAACCCTAGAGCGCGTTTACGTGTCAGTCATAAATACTCGCAGTTTTGTCCGATTCTGGCCAGTTTCTTGGACTATTACTCACTGTTTTGGGGTCCCGAAGTGATTTCCACGATTAACGAACCCCGGGGTGCGTTTACGTGTCGGTCATAAACACTCGCAGTTTTGGCCGATTATGACAAGTTTCATGGACTATTACTCACTGTTTTGGGGTCCGTGAGTGATTTCCATGATTGACCAATCCTGGGGTGCGTTTACGTGTCGGTCATCAACACCCGCAGTTTTGGCCGATTCTGGCTCGTTTCGTGGACTATTATTCACTGTTTTTGGGTCCCGGAGTGATTTCCACGATTGACGAACCCCGAGGTGCGTTTACATGTCCGTCATCAACACTCACAACTCTGGCAAATTCTGACCCGTTTCTTGGACTATTACTCACCGTTTTAGGGTCCCGGACTTATTTGCACGATTGATGAACCCTGGAGCCCGTTTACGTGTCGGTCATAAATACTCGCAGTTTTGGCCGATTCTGGCCAGTTTCTTGGACTATTACTCACTGTTTTGGGGTCCCGAAGTGATTTCCACGATTGACGAACCCCGGGGTGCGTTTACGTGTTGGTCATAAACACTCGCAGTTATTGCGGATTCTGCCTCATTTCATGGACTATTATTCACTGTTTTTGGGTCCCGGAGTGACTTCCACAATTGACGAACCCCGAGGTGCGTTTACATGTCCGTCGTCAACACTCACAACTTTGGCCAATTCTGACCCGTTTCGTGGACTATTACTCACCGTTTTGGGGTCCCGAAGCGATTTCCATAGTTCTTGAACCCCAAGGTGCAATTACATGTCGGTCATCAACACCCGTAGTTTTGGCCGATTCTGGCCTGTTTCATGAACTATTACTCACTGTTTTGGGGACCCGGACTAATTCCCACGATTGACGAACCCCGGGGTGCGTTTATGTGTCGGTCATAAACACTTGCAGTTTTGGCCGATTCTGGCCCGTTTCGTGGACAATTACTCACTGTTTCGGGGTCCCGGACTTATTTTCACGATTGATGTACCCCGGAGCGCATTTACGTGTCGGTCATAAATACTCGTAGTTTTGGCCGATTATGACAAGTTTCATGGACTATTACTCACTGTTTTGGGGTCCGTGAGTGATTTCCATGATTGATGAATCCTGGGGTGCGTTTACGTGTCGGTCATCAACACCCGCAGTTTTGGCCGATTCTGGCTCGTTTCGTGGACTATTATTCACTGTTTTTGGGTCCCGGAGTGATTTCCACGATTGACGAACCCCGAGGTGCGTTGACATGTCCGTCATCAAGACTCACAACTCTGGCAAATTCTGACCCGTTTCATGGACTATTACTCACCGTTTTAGGGTCCCGGACTTATTTGCACGATTGATGAACCCTAGAGCGCGTTTACGTGTCAGTCATAAATACTCGCAGTTTTGACCGATTCTGGCCAGTTTCTTGGACTATTACTCACTGTTTTGGGGTCCCGAAGTGATTTCCACGATTAACGAACCCCGGGGTGCGTTTACGTGTCGGTCATAAACACTCGCAGTTTTGGCCGATTATGACAAGTTTCATGGACTATTACTCACTGTTTTGGGGTCCGTGAGTGATTTCCATGATTGACCAATCCTGGGGTGCGTTTACGTGTCGGTCATCAACACCCGCAATTTTGGCCGATTCTGGCTCGTTTCGTGGACTATTATTCACTGTTTTTGGGTCCCGGAGTGATTTCCACGATTGACGAACCCCGAGGTGCGTTTACATGTCCGTCATCAACACTCACAACTCTGGCAAATTCTGACCCGTTTCTTGGACTATTACTCACCGTTTTAGGGTCCCGGACTTATTTGCACGATTGATGAACCCTGGAGCCCGTTTACGTGTCGGTCATAAATACTCGCAGTTTTGGCCGATTCTGGCCAGTTTCTTGGACTATTACTCACTGTTTTGGGGTCCCGAAGTGATTTCCACGATTGACGAACCCCGGGGTGCGTTTACGTGTTGGTCATAAACACTCGCAGTTATTGCGGATTCTGCCTCATTTCATGGACTATTATTCACTGTTTTTGGGTCCCGGAGTGATTTCCACAATTGACGAACCCCGAGGTGCGTTTACATGTCCGTCGTCAACACTCACAACTTTGGCCAATTCTGACCCGTTTCATGGACTATTACTCACCGTTTTAGGGTCCCGGACTTATTTGCACGATTGATGAACCCTAGAGCGCGTTTACGTGTCAGTCATAAATACTCGCAGTTTTGTCCGATTCTGGCCAGTTTCTTGGACTATTACTCACTGTTTTGGGGTCCCGAAGTGATTTCCACGATTAACGAACCCCGGGGTGCGTTTACGTGTCGGTCATAAACACTCGCAGTTTTGGCCGATTATGACAAGTTTCATGGACTATTACTCACTGTTTTGGGGTCCGTGAGTGATTTCCATGATTGACCAATCCCGGGGTGCGTTTACGTGTCGGTCATCAACACCCGCAGTTTTGGCCGATTCTGGCTCGTTTCGTGGACTATTATTCACTGTTTTTGGGTCCCGGAGTGATTTCCACGATTGACGAACCCCGAGGTGCGTTTACATGTCCGTCATCAACACTCACAACTCTGGCAAATTCTGACCCGTTTCTTGGACTATTACTCACCGTTTTAGGGTCCCGGACTTATTTGCACGATTGATGAACCCTGGAGCCCGTTTACGTGTCGGTCATAAATACTCGCAGTTTTGGCCGATTCTGGCCAGTTTCTTGGACTATTACTCACTGTTTTGGGGTCCCGAAGTGATTTCCACGATTGACGAACCCCGGGGTGCGTTTACGTGTTGGTTATAAACACTCGCAGTTATTGCGGATTCTGCCTCATTTCATGGACTATTATTCACTGTTTTTGGGTCCCGGAGTGATTTCCACAATTGACGAACCCCGAGGTGCGTTTACATGTCCGTCGTCAACACTCACAACTTTGGCCAATTCTGACCCGTTTCATGGACTATTACTCACCGTTTTAGGGTCCCGGACTTATTTGCACGATTGATGAACCCTAGAGCGCGTTTACGTGTCAGTCATAAATACTCGCAGTTTTGTCCGATTCTGGCCAGTTTCTTGGACTATTACTCACTGTTTTGGGGTCCCGAAGTGATTTCCACGATTAACGAACCCCGGGGTGCGTTTACGTGTCGGTCATAAACACTCGCAGTTTTGGCCGATTATGACAAGTTTCATGGACTATTACTCACTGTTTTGGGGTCCGTGAGTGATTTCCATGATTGACCAATCCTGGGGTGCGTTTACGTGTCGGTCATCAACACCCGCAGTTTTGGCCGATTCTGGCTCGTTTCGTGGACTATTATTCACTGTTTTTGGGTCCCGGAGTGATTTCCACGATTGACGAACCCCGAGGTGCGTTTACATGTCCGTCATCAACACTCACAACTCTGGCAAATTCTGACCCGTTTCTTGGACTATTACTCACCGTTTTAGGGTCCCGGACTTATTTGCACGATTGATGAACCCTGGAGCCCGTTTACGTGTCGGTCATAAATACTCGCAGTTTTGGCCGATTCTGGCCAGTTTCTTGGACTATTACTCACTGTTTTGGGGTCCCGAAGTGATTTCCACGATTGACGAACCCCGGGGTGCGTTTACGTGTTGGTCATAAACACTCGCAGTTATTGCGGATTCTGCCTCATTTCATGGACTATTATTCACTGTTTTTGGGTCCCGGAGTGACTTCCACAATTGACGAACCCCGAGGTGCGTTTACATGTCCGTCGTCAACACTCACAACTTTGGCCAATTCTGACCCGTTTCGTGGACTATTACTCACCGTTTTGGGGTCCCGAAGCGATTTCCATAGTTCTTGAACCCCAAGGTGCAATTACATGTCGGTCATCAACACCCGTAGTTTTGGCCGATTCTGGCCTGTTTCATGAACTATTACTCACTGTTTTGGGGACCCGGACTAATTCCCACGATTGACGAACCCCGGGGTGCGTTTATGTGTCGGTCATAAACACTTGCAGTTTTGGCCGATTCTGGCCCGTTTCGTGGACAATTACTCACTGTTTCGGGGTCCCGGACTTATTTTCACGATTGATGTACCCCGGAGCGCATTTACGTGTCGGTCATAAATACTCGTAGTTTTGGCCGATTATGACAAGTTTCATGGACTATTACTCACTGTTTTGGGGTCCGTGAGTGATTTCCATGATTGATGAATCCTGGGGTGCGTTTACGTGTCGGTCATCAACACCCGCAGTTTTGGCCGATTCTGGCTCGTTTCGTGGACTATTATTCACTGTTTTTGGGTCCCGGAGTGATTTCCACGATTGACGAACCCCGAGGTGCGTTGACATGTCCGTCATCAAGACTCACAACTCTGGCAAATTCTGACCCGTTTCATGGACTATTACTCACCGTTTTAGGGTCCCGGACTTATTTGCACGATTGATGAACCCTAGAGCGCGTTTACGTGTCAGTCATAAATACTCGCAGTTTTGACCGATTCTGGCCAGTTTCTTGGACTATTACTCACTGTTTTGGGGTCCCGAAGTGATTTCCACGATTAACGAACCCCGGGGTGCGTTTACGTGTCGGTCATAAACACTCGCAGTTTTGGCCGATTATGACAAGTTTCATGGACTATTACTCACTGTTTTGGGGTCCGTGAGTGATTTCCATGATTGACCAATCCTGGGGTGCGTTTACGTGTCGGTCATCAACACCCGCAATTTTGGCCGATTCTGGCTCGTTTCGTGGACTATTATTCACTGTTTTTGGGTCCCGGAGTGATTTCCACGATTGACGAACCCCGAGGTGCGTTTACATGTCCGTCATCAACACTCACAACTCTGGCAAATTCTGACCCGTTTCTTGGACTATTACTCACCGTTTTAGGGTCCCGGACTTATTTGCACGATTGATGAACCCTGGAGCCCGTTTACGTGTCGGTCATAAATACTCGCAGTTTTGGCCGATTCTGGCCAGTTTCTTGGACTATTACTCACTGTTTTGGGGTCCCGAAGTGATTTCCACGATTGACGAACCCCGGGGTGCGTTTACGTGTTGGTCATAAACACTCGCAGTTATTGCGGATTCTGCCTCATTTCATGGACTATTATTCACTGTTTTTGGGTCCCGGAGTGATTTCCACAATTGACGAACCCCGAGGTGCGTTTACATGTCCGTCGTCAACACTCACAACTTTGGCCAATTCTGACCCGTTTCATGGACTATTACTCACCGTTTTAGGGTCCCGGACTTATTTGCACGATTGATGAACCCTAGAGCGCGTTTACGTGTCAGTCATAAATACTCGCAGTTTTGTCCGATTCTGGCCAGTTTCTTGGACTATTACTCACTGTTTTGGGGTCCCGAAGTGATTTCCACGATTAACGAACCCCGGGGTGCGTTTACGTGTCGGTCATAAACACTCGCAGTTTTGGCCGATTATGACAAGTTTCATGGACTATTACTCACTGTTTTGGGGTCCGTGAGTGATTTCCATGATTGACCAATCCCGGGGTGCGTTTACGTGTCGGTCATCAACACCCGCAGTTTTGGCCGATTCTGGCTCGTTTCGTGGACTATTATTCACTGTTTTTGGGTCCCGGAGTGATTTCCACGATTGACGAACCCCGAGGTGCGTTTACATGTCCGTCATCAACACTCACAACTCTGGCAAATTCTGACCCGTTTCTTGGACTATTACTCACCGTTTTAGGGTCCCGGACTTATTTGCACGATTGATGAACCCTGGAGCCCGTTTACGTGTCGGTCATAAATACTCGCAGTTTTGGCCGATTCTGGCCAGTTTCTTGGACTATTACTCACTGTTTTGGGGTCCCGAAGTGATTTCCACGATTGACGAACCCCGGGGTGCGTTTACGTGTTGGTTATAAACACTCGCAGTTATTGCGGATTCTGCCTCATTTCATGGACTATTATTCACTGTTTTTGGGTCCCGGAGTGATTTCCACAATTGACGAACCCCGAGGTGCGTTTACATGTCCGTCGTCAACACTCACAACTTTGGCCAATTCTGACCCGTTTCATGGACTATTACTCACCGTTTTAGGGTCCCGGACTTATTTGCACGATTGATGAACCCTAGAGCGCGTTTACGTGTCAGTCATAAATACTCGCAGTTTTGTCCGATTCTGGCCAGTTTCTTGGACTATTACTCACTGTTTTGGGGTCCCGAAGTGATTTCCACGATTAACGAACCCCGGGGTGCGTTTACGTGTCGGTCATAAACACTCGCAGTTTTGGCCGATTATGACAAGTTTCATGGACTATTACTCACTGTTTTGGGGTCCGTGAGTGATTTCCATGATTGACCAATCCTGGGGTGCGTTTACGTGTCGGTCATCAACACCCGCAGTTTTGGCCGATTCTGGCTCGTTTCGTGGACTATTATTCACTGTTTTTGGGTCCCGGAGTGATTTCCACGATTGACGAACCCCGAGGTGCGTTTACATGTCCGTCATCAACACTCACAACTCTGGCAAATTCTGACCCGTTTCTTGGACTATTACTCACCGTTTTAGGGTCCCGGACTTATTTGCACGATTGATGAACCCTGGAGCCCGTTTACGTGTCGGTCATAAATACTCGCAGTTTTGGCCGATTCTGGCCAGTTTCTTGGACTATTACTCACTGTTTTGGGGTCCCGAAGTGATTTCCACGATTGACGAACCCCGGGGTGCGTTTACGTGTTGGTCATAAACACTCGCAGTTATTGCGGATTCTGCCTCATTTCATGGACTATTATTCACTGTTTTTGGGTCCCGGAGTGATTTCCACAATTGACGAACCCCGAGGTGCGTTTACATGTCCGTCGTCAACACTCACAACTTTGGCCAATTCTGACCCGTTTCGTGGACTATTACTCACCGTTTTGGGGTCCCGAAGCGATTTCCATAGTTCTTGAACCCCAATGTGCAATTAGATGTCGGTCATCAACACCCGTAGTTTTGGCCGATTCTGGGCCGTTTCATGAACTATTCCTCACTGTTTAAGGGACCCGGAGTAATTCCCACGATTGACGAACCCCGGGGTGCGTTTATGTGTCGGTCATAAACACTTGCAGTTTTGGCCGATTCTGGCCCGTTTCGTGGACAATTACTCACTGTTTCGGGGTCCCGGACTTATTTCCACGATTGATGAACCCTGGAGCGCATTTACGTGTCGGTCATAAATACTCATTGTTTTGGCCGATTCTGGCTAGTTTCATGGACTATTACTCACTGTTTTGGGGTCGTGGAGTGATTTCCACGATTGATGAACCCCGGGGTGCGTTTACGTGTCGGTCATAAATACTCGCAGTTTTGGCCGATTCTGGCCAGTTTCTTGGACAATTACTCACTGTTTTGGGGTCCCGAAGTGATTTCCACGATTGACGAATCCCGGGGTGTGTTTATGTGTTGGTGATAAACGCTCGCAGTTATTGCGGATTCCGCCTCATTTCATGGACTATTATTCACTGTTTTTGGGTCCCGGAGTGATTTCCACAATTGACGAACCCCGAGGTGCGTTTACATGTCCGTCGTCAACACTCACAAGTTTGGCCAATTCTGACCCGTTTCGTGGACTCTTACTCACCGTTTTGGGGTCCCGAACCGATTTCCATAGTTCTTGAACCCCAAGGTGCAATTACATGTCGGTCATCAACACCCGTAGTTTTGGCCGATTCTGGCCTGTTTCATGAACTATTACTCACTGTTTTGGGGACCCGGACTAATTCCCACGATTGACGAACCCCTGGGTGCGTTTATGTGTCGGTCATAAACACTTGCAGTTTTGGCCGATTCTGGCCCGTTTCGTGGACAATTACTCACTGTTTCGGGGTCCCGGACTTATTTCCACGATTGATGTACCTCGGAGCGCATTTACATGTCGGTCATAAATACTCATTGTTTTGGCCGATTCTGGCTAGTTTCATGGACTATTACTCACTGTTTTGGGGTCGTGGAGTGATTTCCACGATTGATGAACCCCGGGGTGCGTTTACGTGTCGGTCATAAATACTCGCAGTTTTGGCCGATTCTGGCCAGTTTCTTGGACAATTACTCACTGTTTTGGGGTCCCGAAGTGATTTCCACGATTGACGAATCCCGGGGTGTGTTTATGTGTTGGTCATCAACACCCGCAATTTTGGCCGATTCTGGCTCGTTTCGTGGACTATTATTCACTGTTTTTGGGTCCCGGAGTGATTTCCACGATTGACGAACCCCGAGGTGCGTTTACATGTCCGTCATCAACACTCACAACTCTGGCAAATTCTGACCCGTTTCTTGGACTATTACTCACCGTTTTAGGGTCCCGGACTTATTTGCACGATTGATGAACCCTGGAGCCCGTTTACGTGTCGGTCATAAATACTCGCAGTTTTGGCCGATTCTGGCCAGTTTCTTGGACTATTACTCACTGTTTTGGGGTCCCGAAGTGATTTCCACGATTGACGAACCCCGGGGTGCGTTTACGTGTTGGTCATAAACACTCGCAGTTATTGCGGATTCTGCCTCATTTCATGGACTATTATTCACTGTTTTTGGGTCCCGGAGTGATTTCCACAATTGACGAACCCCGAGGTGCGTTTACATGTCCGTCGTCAACACTCACAACTTTGGCCAATTCTGACCCGTTTCATGGACTATTACTCACCGTTTTAGGGTCCCGGACTTATTTGCACGATTGATGAACCCTAGAGCGCGTTTACGTGTCAGTCATAAATACTCGCAGTTTTGTCCGATTCTGGCCAGTTTCTTGGACTATTACTCACTGTTTTGGGGTCCCGAAGTGATTTCCACGATTAACGAACCCCGGGGTGCGTTTACGTGTCGGTCATAAACACTCGCAGTTTTGGCCGATTATGACAAGTTTCATGGACTATTACTCACTGTTTTGGGGTCCGTGAGTGATTTCCATGATTGACCAATCCTGGGGTGCGTTTACGTGTCGGTCATCAACACCCGCAGTTTTGGCCGATTCTGGCTCGTTTCGTGGACTATTATTCACTGTTTTTGGGTCCCGGAGTGATTTCCACGATTGACGAACCCCGAGGTGCGTTTACATGTCCGTCATCAACACTCACAACTCTGGCAAATTCTGACCCGTTTCTTGGACTATTACTCACCGTTTTAGGGTCCCGGACTTATTTGCACGATTGATGAACCCTGGAGCCCGTTTACGTGTCGGTCATAAATACTCGCAGTTTTGGCCGATTCTGGCCAGTTTCTTGGACTATTACTCACTGTTTTGGGGTCCCGAAGTGATTTCCACGATTGACGAACCCCGGGGTGCGTTTACGTGTTGGTCATAAACACTCGCAGTTATTGCGGATTCTGCCTCATTTCATGGACTATTATTCACTGTTTTTGGGTCCCGGAGTGATTTCCACAATTGACGAACCCCGAGGTGCGTTTACATGTCCGTCGTCAACACTCACAACTTTGGCCAATTCTGACCCGTTTCGTGGACTATTACTCACCGTTTTGGGGTCCCGAAGCGATTTCCATAGTTCTTGAACCCCAATGTGCAATTAGATGTCGGTCATCAACACCCGTAGTTTTGGCCGATTCTGGGCCGTTTCATGAACTATTCCTCACTGTTTAAGGGACCCGGAGTAATTCCCACGATTGACGAACCCCGGGGTGCGTTTATGTGTCGGTCATAAACACTTGCAGTTTTGGCCGATTCTGGCCCGTTTCGTGGACAATTACTCACTGTTTCGGGGTCCCGGATTTATTTCCACGATTGATGAACCCTGGAGCGCATTTACGTGTCGGTCATAAATACTCATTGTTTTGGCCGATTCTGGCTAGTTTCATGGACTATTACTCACTGTTTTGGGGTCGTGGAGTGATTTCCACGATTGATGAACCCCGGGGTGCGTTTACGTGTCGGTCATAAATACTCGCAGTTTTGGCCGATTCTGGCCAGTTTCTTGGACAATTACTCACTGTTTTGGGGTCCCGAAGTGATTTCCACGATTGACGAATCCCGGGGTGTGTTTATGTGTTGGTGATAAACGCTCGCAGTTATTGCGGATTCCGCCTCATTTCATGGACTATTATTCACTGTTTTTGGGTCCCGGAGTGATTTCCACAATTGACGAACCCCGAGGTGCGTTTACATGTCTGTCGTCAACACTCACAAGTTTGGCCAATTCTGACCCGTTTCGTGGACTCTTACTCACCGTTTTGGGGTCCCGAACCGATTTCCATAGTTCTTGAACCCCAAGGTGCAATTACATGTCGGTCATCAACACCCGTAGTTTTGGCCGATTCTGGCCTGTTTCATGAACTATTACTCACTGTTTTGGGGACCCGGACTAATTCCCACGATTGACGAACCCCTGGGTGCGTTTATGTGTCGGTCATAAACACTTGCAGTTTTGGCCGATTCTGGCCCGTTTCGTGGACAATTACTCACTGTTTCGGGGTCCCGGACTTATTTCCACGATTGATGTACCTCGGAGCGCATTTACATGTCGGTCATAAATACTCGTAGTTTTGGCTGATTCTGGCTAGTTTCATGGACTATTACTCACTGTTTTGGGGTCGCGGAGTGATTTCCACGATTGATGAACCCCGGGGTGCGTTTACGTGTCGGTCATAAATACTCGCAGTTTTGGCCGATTCTGGCCAGTTTCTTGGACTATTACTCACTGTTTTGGGGTCCCGAAGTGATTTCCACGATTGACGAACCCCGGCGTGCGTTTACGTGTCGGTCATCAACACCCGCAGTTTTGGCCGATTCTGCCTCGTTTCATGGACTATTATTCACTGTTTTTGGGTCCCGGAGTGATTTCCACAATTGACGAACCCCGAGGTGCGTTTACATGTCCGTCGTCAACACTCACAACTTTGGCCAATTCTGACCCGTTTCATGGACTATTACTCACCGTTTTGGGGTCCCGAAGCGATTTCCATAGTTCTTGAACCCCAAGGTGCAATTACATGTCGGTCATCAACACCCGTAGTTTTGGCCGATTCTGGCCCGTTTCATGAACTATTACTCACTGTTTTGGGGACCCGGAGTAATTCCCACGATTGACGAACCCCGGGGTGCGTTTATGTGTCGGTCATAAACACATGCAGTTTTGGCCGATTCTGGCCCGTTTCGTGGACAATTACTCACTGTTTCGGGGTCCCGGACTTATTTCCACGATTGATGAACCCCGGAGCGCATTTACGTGTCGGTCATAAATACTCGTAGTTTTGGCCGATTCTGGCTAGTTTCGTGGACTATTACTCACTGTTTTGGGGCCGCGGAGTGATTTCCACGATTGACGAACCCCGGGGTGCGTTTACGTGTCGGTCATCAACACTCGCAGTTTTGGCCGATTCTGGCCAGTTTCATGGACTATTACTGATTGTTTTGGTGTCCCGGACTGATTTCCACGATTGACGAATCCCGGGGTGTGTTTATGTGTTGGTGATAAACGCTCGCAGTTATTGCGGATTCTGCCTCATTTCATGGACTATTATTCACTGTTTTTGGGTCCCGGAGTGATTTCCACAATTGACGAACCCCGAGGTGCGTTTACATGTCTGTCGTCAACACTCACAAGTTTGGCCAATTCTGACCCGTTTCGTGGACTATTACTCACCGTTTTGGGGTCCCGAAGCGATTTCCATAGTTCTTGAACCCCAAGGTGCAATTACATGTCGGTCATCAACACCCGTAGTTTTGGCCGATACTGGCCTGTTTCATGAACTATTACTCACTGTTTTGGGGACCCGGACTAATTCCCACGATTGACGAACCCCGGGGTGCGTTTATGTGTCGGTCATAAACACTTGCAGTTTTGGCCGATTCTGGCCCGTTTCGTGGACAATTACTCACTGTTTCGGGGTCCCGGACTTATTTTCACGATTGATGTACCTCGGAGCGCATTTACGTGTCGGTCATAAATACTCGTAGTTTTGGCTGATTCTGGCTAGTTTCATGGACTATTACTCACTGTTTTGGGGTCGCGGAGTGATTTCCACGATTGATGAACCCCGGGGTGCGTTTACGTGTCGGTCATAAATACATGCAGTTTTTGCCGATTCTGGCCCGTTTCGTGGACAATTACTCACTGTTTTGGGGTCCCGAAGTGATTTCCACGATTGACGAACCCCGGCGTGCGTTTACGTGTCGGTCATCAACACCCGCAGTTTTGGCCAATTCTGCCTCGTTTCGTGGACTATTATTCACTGTTTTTGGGTCCCGAAGTGATTTCCACAATTGACGAACCCCGAGGTGCGTTTACATGTCCGTCGTCAACACTCACAACTTTGGCCAATTCTGACCCGTTTCATGGACTATTACTCACCGTTTTGGGGTCCCGAAGCGATTTCCATAGTTCTTGAACCCCAAGGTGCAATTACATGTCGGTCTTCAACACCCGTAGTTTTGGCCGATTCTGGCCCGTTTCATGAACTATTACTCACTGTTTTGGGGACCCGGAGTAATTCCCACGATTGACGAACCTCGGGGTGCGTTTATGTGTCGGTCATAAACACATGCAGTTTTGGCCGATTCTGGCCCGTTTCGTGGACAATTACTCACTGTTTCGGGGTCCCGGACTTATTTCCACGATTGATGAACCCCGGAGCGCAATTACATGTCGGTCATCAACACCCGTAGTTTTGGCCTATTCTGGCCCGTTTCATGAACTATTACTCACTGTTTTGGGGACCCGGAGTAATTCCCACGATTGACGAACCCCGGGGTGCGTTTATGTGTCGGTCATAAACACATGCAGTTTTGGCCGATTCTGGCCCGTTTCGTGGACAATTACTCACTGTTTCGGGGTCCCGGACTTATTTCCACGATTGATGAACCCCGGAGCGCATTTACGTGTCGGTCATAAATACTCGTAGTTTTGGCCGATTCTGGCTAGTTTCGTGGACTATTACTCACTGTTTTGGGGCCGCGGAGTGATTTCCACGATTGACGAACCCCGGGGTGCGTTTACGTGTCGGTCATCAACACTCGCAGTTTTGGCCGATTCTGGCCAGTTTCATGGACTATTACTGATTGTTTTGGTGTCCCGGACTGATTTCCACGATTGACGAATCCCGGGGTGTGTTTATGTGTTGGTGATAAACGCTCGCAGTTATTGCGGATTCTGCCTCATTTCATGGACTATTATTCACTGTTTTTGGGTCCCGGAGTGATTTCCACAATTGACGAACCCCGAGGTGCGTTTACATGTCTGTCGTCAACACTCACAAGTTTGGCCAATTCTGACCCGTTTCGTGGACTATTACTCACCGTTTTGGGGTCCCGAAGCGATTTCCATAGTTATTGAACCCCAAGGTGCAATTACATGTCGGTCATCAACACCCGTAGTTTTGGCCGATTCTGGCCTGTTTCATGAACTATTACTCACTGTTTTGGGGACCCGGACTAATTCCCACGATTGACGAACCCCGGGGTGCGTTTATGTGTCGGTCATAAACACTTGCAGTTTTGGCCGATTCTGGCCCGTTTCGTGGACAATTACTCACTGTTTCGGGGTCCCGGACTTATTTTCACGATTGATGTACCTCGGAGCGCATTTACGTGTCGGTCATAAATACTCGTAGTTTTGGCTGATTCTGGCTAGTTTCATGGACTATTACTCACTGTTTTGGGGTCGCGGAGTGATTTCCACGATTGATGAACCCCGGGGTGCGTTTACGTGTCGGTCATAAATACATGCAGTTTTGGCCGATTCTGGCCCGTTTCGTGGACAATTACTCACTGTTTTGGGGTCCCGAAGTGATTTCCACGATTGACGAACCCCGGCGTGCGTTTACGTGTCGGTCATCAACACCCGCAGTTTTGGCCAATTCTGCCTCGTTTCGTGGACTATTATTCACTGTTTTTGGGTCCCGGAGTGATTTCCACAATTGACGAACCCCGAGGTGCGTTTAGATGTCCGTCGTCAACACTCACAACTTTGGCCAATTCTGACCCGTTTCATGGACTATTACTCACCGTTTTGGGGTCCCGAAGCGATTTCCATAGTTCTTGAACCCCAAGGTGCAATTACATGTCGGTCATCAACACCCGTAGTTTTGGCCGATTCTGGCCCGTTTCATGAACTATTACTCACTGTTTTGGGGACCCGGAGTAATTCCCACGATTGACGAACCTCGGGGTGCGTTTATGTGTCGGTCATAAACACATGCAGTTTTGGACGATTCTGGCCCGTTTCGTGGACAATTACTCACTGTTTCGGGGTCCCGGACTTATTTCCACGATTGATGAACCCCGGAGCGCATTTACGTGTCGGTCATAAACACTCGTAGTTTTGGCCGATTCTGGCCCGTTTCATGGACTATTACTCACTGTTTTGGGGACCCGGAGTCATTCCCACGATTGACGAACCCCGGGGTGCGTTTATGTGTCGGTCATAAACACATGCAGTTTTGGCCGATTCTGGCCCGTTTCGTGGACAATTACTCACTGTTTCGGGGTCCCGGACTTATTTCCACGATTGATGAACCCCGGAGCGCATTTACATGTCGGTCATAAATACTCGTAGTTTTGGCCGATTCTGGCTAGTTTCGTGGACTATTACTCACTGTTTTGGGGCCGCGGAGTGATTTCCACGATTGACGAACCCCGGGGTGCGTTTACGTGTCGGTCATCAACACTCGCAGTTTTGGCCGATTCTGGCCTGTTTCATGGAATATTACTGATTGTTTTGGTGTCCCGGACTGATTTCCACGATTGACGAATCCCGGGGTGTGTTTATGTGTTGGTGATAAACGCTCGCAGTTATTGCGGATTCTGCCTCATTTCATGGACTATTATTCACTGTTTTTGGGTCCCGGAGTGATTTCCACAATTGACGAACCCCGAGGTGCGTTTACATGTCTGTCGTCAACACTCACAAGTTTGGCCAATTCTGACCCGTTTCGTGGACTATTACTCACCGTTTTGGGGTCCCGAAGCGATTTCCATAGTTATTGAACCCCAAGGTGCAATTACATGTCGGTCATCAACACCCGTAGTTTTGGCCGATTCTGGCCTGTTTCATGAACTATTACTCACTGTTTTGGGGACCCGGACTAATTCCCACGATTGACGAACCCCGGGGTGCGTTTATGTGTCGGTCATAAACACTTGCAGTTTTGGCCGATTCTGGCCCGTTTCGTGGACAATTACTCACTGTTTCGGGGTCCCGGACTTATTTTCACGATTGATGTACCTCGGAGCGCATTTACGTGTCGGTCATAAATACTCGTAGTTTTGGCTGATTCTGGCTAGTTTCATGGACTATTACTCACTGTTTTGGGGTCGCGGAGTGATTTCCACGATTGATGAACCCCGGGGTGCGTTTACGTGTCGGTCATAAATACATGCAGTTTTGGCCGATTCTGGCCCGTTTCGTGGACAATTACTCACTGTTTTGGGGTCCCGAAGTGATTTCCACGATTGACGAACCCCGGCGTGCGTTTACGTGTCGGTCATCAACACCCGCAGTTTTGGCCGATTCTGCCTCGTTTCGTGGACTATTATTCACTGTTTTTGGGTCCCGGAGTGATTTCCACAATTGACGAACCCCGAGGTGCGTTTAGATGTCCGTCGTCAACACTCACAACTTTGGCCAATTCTGACCCGTTTCATGGACTATTACTCACCGTTTTGGGGTCCCGAAGCGATTTCCATAGTTCTTGAACCCCAAGGTGCAATTACATGTCGGTCATCAACACCCGTAGTTTTGGCCGATTCTGGCCCGTTTCATGAACTATTACTCACTGTTTTGGGGACCCGGAGTAATTCCCACGATTGACGAACCTCGGGGTGCGTTTATGTGTCGGTCATAAACACATGCAGTTTTGGACGATTCTGGCCCGTTTCGTGGACAATTACTCACTGTTTCGGGGTCCCGGACTTATTTCCACGATTGATGAACCCCGGAGCGCATTTACGTGTCGGTCATAAATACTCGTAGTTTTGGCCGATTCTGGCTAGTTTCATGGACTATTACTCACCGTTTTGGGGACCCGGAGTCATTCCCACGATTGACGAACCCCGGGGTGCATTTATGTGTCGGTCATAAACACATGCAGTTTTGGCCGATTCTGGCCCGTTTCGTGGACAATTACTCACTGTTTCGGGGTCCCGGACTTATTTCCACGATTGATGAACCCCGGAGCGCATTTACATGTCGGTCATAAATACTCGTAGTTTTGGCCGATTCTGGCTAGTTTCGTGGACTATTACTCACTGTTTTGGGGCCGCGGAGTGATTTCCACGATTGACGAACCCCGGGGTGCGTTTACGTGTCGGTCATCAACACTCGCAGTTTTGGCCGATTCTGGCCAGTTTCTTGGACTATTACTCACTGTTTTGGGGTCCCGAAGTGATTTCCACGATTGACGAACCCCGGCGTGCGTTTACGTGTCGGTCATCAACACCCGCAGTTTTGGCCGATTCTGCCTCGTTTCGTGGACTATTATTCACTGTTTTTGGGTCCCGGAGTGATTTCCACAATTGACGAACCCCGAGGTGCGTTTACATGTCCGTCGTCAACACTCACAACTTTGGCCAATTCTGACCCGTTTCATGGACTATTACTCACCGTTTTGGGGTCCCGAAGCGATTTCCATAGTTCTTGAACCCCAAGGTGCAATTACATGTCGGTCATCAACACCCGTAGTTTTGGCCGATTCTGGCCCGTTTCATGAACTATTACTCACTGTTTTGGGGACCCGGAGTAATTCCCACGATTGACGAACCTCGGGGTGCGTTTATGTGTCGGTCATAAACACATGCAGTTTTGGACGATTCTGGCCCGTTTCGTGGACAATTACTCACTGTTTCGGGGTCCCGGACTTATTTCCACGATTGATGAACCCCGGAGCGCATTTACGTGTCGGTCATAAATACTCGTAGTTTTGGCCGATTCTGGCTAGTTTCATGGACTATTACTCACTGTTTTGGGGACCCGGAGTCATTCCCACGATTGACGAACCCCGGGGTGCATTTATGTGTCGGTCATAAACACATGCAGTTTTGGCCGATTCTGGCCCGTTTCGTGGACAATTACTCACTGTTTCGGGGTCCCGGACTTATTTCCACGATTGATGAACCCCGGAGCGCATTTACATGTCGGTCATAAATACTCGTAGTTTTGGCCGATTCTGGCTAGTTTCGTGGACTATTACTCACTGTTTTGGGGCCGCGGAGTGATTTCCACGATTGACGAACCCCGGGGTGCGTTTACGTGTCGGTCATCAACACTCGCAGTTTTGGCCGATTCTGGCCTGTTTCATGGACTATTACTGATTGTTTTGGTGTCCCGGACTGATTTCCACGATTGACGAATCCCGGGGTGTGTTTATGTGTTGGTGATAAACGCTCGCAGTTATTGCGGATTCTGCCTCATTTCATGGACTATTATTCACTGTTTTTGGGTCCCGGAGTGATTTCCACAATTGACGAACCCCGAGGTGCGTTTACATGTCTGTCGTCAACACTCACAAGTTTGGCCAATTCTGACCCGTTTCGTGGACTATTACTCACCGTTTTGGGGTCCCGAAGCGATTTCCATAGTTATTGAACCCCAAGGTGCAATTACATGTCGGTCATCAACACCCGTAGTTTTGGCCGATTCTGGCCTGTTTCATGAACTATTACTCACTGTTTTGGGGACCCGGACTAATTCCCACGATTGACGAACCCCGGGGTGCGTTTATGTGTCGGTCATAAACACTTGCAGTTTTGGCCGATTCTGGCCCGTTTCGTGGACAATTACTCACTGTTTCGGGGTCCCGGACTTATTTTCACGATTGATGTACCTCGGAGCGCATTTACGTGTCGGTCATAAATACTCGTAGTTTTGGCTGATTCTGGCTAGTTTCATGGACTATTACTCACTGTTTTGGGGTCGCGGAGTGATTTCCACGATTGATGAACCCCGGGGTGCGTTTACGTGTCGGTCATAAATACTCGCAGTTTTGGCCGATTCTGGCCAGTTTCTTGGACTATTACTCACTGTTTTGGGGTCCCGAAGTGATTTCCACGATTGACGAACCCCGGCGTGCGTTTACGTGTCGGTCATCAACACCCGCAGTTTTGGCCGATTCTGCCTCGTTTCGTGGACTATTATTCACTGTTTTTGGGTCCCGGAGTGATTTCCACAATTGACGAACCCCGAGGTGCGTTTACATGTCCGTCGTCAACACTCACAACTTTGGCCAATTCTGACCCGTTTCATGGACTATTACTCACCGTTTTGGGGTCCCGAAGCGATTTCCATAGTTCTTGAACCCCAAGGTGCAATTACATGTCGGTCATCAACACCCGTAGTTTTGGCCGATTCTGGCCCGTTTCATGAACTATTACTCACTGTTTTGGTGACCCGGAGTAATTCCCACGATTGACGAACCCCGGGGTGCGTTTATGTGTCGGTCATAAACACATGCAGTTTTGGCCGATTCTGGCCCGTTTCGTGGACAATTACTCACTGTTTCGGGGTCCCGGACTTATTTCCACGATTGATGAACCCCGGAGCGCATTTACGTGTCGGTCATAAATACTCGTAGTTTTGGCCGATTCTGGCTAGTTTCATGGACTATTACTCACTGTTTTGGGGACCCGGAGTGATTCCCACGATTGACGAACCCCGGGGTGCGTTTATGTGTCGGTCATAAACACATGCAGTTTTGGCCGATTCTGGCCCGTTTCGTGGACAATTACTCACTGTTTCGGGGTCCCGGACTTATTTCCACGATTGATGAACCCCGGAGCGCATTTACGTGTCGGTCATAAATACTCGTAGTTTTGGCCGATTCTGGCTAGTTTCGTGGACTATTACTCACTGTTTTGGGGCCGCGGAGTGATTTCCACGATTGACGAACCCCGGGGTGCGTTTACGTGTCGGTCATCAACACTCGCAGTTTTGGCCGATTCTGGCCTGTTTCATGGACTATTACTGATTGTTTTGGTGTCCCGGACTGATTTCCATGATTGACGAATCCCGGGGTGTGTTTATGTGTTGGTGATAAACGCTCGCAGTTATTGCGGATTCTGCCTCATTTCATGGACTATTATTCACTGTTTTTGGGTCCCGGAGTGATTTCCACAATTGACGAACCCCGGCGTGCGTTTACGTGTCGGTCATCAACACCCGCAGTTTTGGCCGATTCTGCCTCGTTTCGTGGACTATTATTCACTGTTTTTGGGTCCCGGAGTGATTTCCACAATTGACGAACCCCGAGGTGCGTTTACATGTCCGTCGTCAACACTCACAACTTTGGCCAATTCTGACCCGTTTCATGGACTATTACTCACCGTTTTGGGGTCCCGAAGCGATTTCCATAGTTCTTGAACCCCAAGGTGCAATTACATGTCGGTCATCAACACCCGTAGTTTTGGCCGATTCTGGCCCGTTTCATGAACTATTACTCACTGTTTTGGTGACCCGGAGTAATTCCCACGATTGACGAACCCCGGGGTGCGTTTATGTGTCGGTCATAAACACATGCAGTTTTGGCCGATTCTGGCCCGTTTCGTGGACAATTACTCACTGTTTCGGGGTCCCGGACTTATTTCCACGATTGATGAACCCCGGAGCGCATTTACGTGTCGGTCATAAATACTCGTAGTTTTGGCCGATTCTGGCTAGTTTCATGGACTATTACTCACTGTTTTGGGGACCCGGAGTGATTCCCACGATTGACGAACCCCGGGGTGCGTTTATGTGTCGGTCATAAACACATGCAGTTTTGGCCGATTCTGGCCCGTTTCGTGGACAATTACTCACTGTTTCGGGGTCCCGGACTTATTTCCACGATTGATGAACCCCGGAGCGCATTTACGTGTCGGTCATAAATACTCGTAGTTTTGGCCGATTCTGGCTAGTTTCATGGACTATTACTCACTGTTTTGGGGTCGCGGAGTGATTTCCACGATTGATGAACCCCGGGGTGCGTTTACGTGTCGGTCATCAACACTCGCAGTTTTGGCCGATTCTGGCCTGTTTCATGGACTATTACTGATTGTTTTGGTGTCCCGGACTGATTTCCACGATTGACGAATCCCGGGGTGTGTTTATGTGTTGGTGATAAACGCTCGCAGTTATTGCGGATTCTGCCTCATTTCATGGACTATTATTCACTGTTTTTGGGTCCCGGAGTGATTTCCACAATTGACGAACCCCGGCGTGCGTTTACGTGTCGGTCATCAACACCCGCAGTTTTGGCCGATTCTGCCTCGTTTCGTGGACTATTATTCACTGTTTTTGGGTCCCGGAGTGATTTCCACAATTGACGAACCCCGAGGTGCGTTTACATGTCCGTCGTCAACACTCACAACTTTGGCCAATTCTGACCCGTTTCATGGACTATTACTCACCGTTTTGGGGTCCCGAAGCGATTTCCATAGTTCTTGAACCCCAAGGTGCAATTACATGTCGGTCATCAACACCCGTAGTTTTGGCCGATTCTGGCCCGTTTCATGAACTATTACTCACTGTTTTGGTGACCCGGAGTAATTCCCACGATTGACGAACCCCGGGGTGCGTTTATGTGTCGGTCATAAACACATGCAGTTTTGGCCGATTCTGGCCCGTTTCGTGGACAATTACTCACTGTTTCGGGGTCCCGGACTTATTTCCACGATTGATGAACCCCGGAGCGCATTTACGTGTCGGTCATAAATACTCGTAGTTTTGGCCGATTCTGGCTAGTTTCATGGACTATTACTCACTGTTTTGGGGACCCGGAGTGATTCCCACGATTGACGAACCCCGGGGTGCGTTTATGTGTCGGTCATAAACACATGCAGTTTTGGCCGATTCTGGCCCGTTTCGTGGACAATTACTCACTGTTTCGGGGTCCCGGACTTATTTCCACGATTGATGAACCCCGGAGCGCATTTACGTGTCGGTCATAAATACTCGTAGTTTTGGCCGATTCTGGCTAGTTTCATGGACTATTACTCACTGTTTTGGGGACCCGGAGTGATTCCCACGATTGACGAACCCCGGGGTGCGTTTATGTGTCGGTCATAAACACATGCAGTTTTGGCCGATTCTGGCCCGTTTCGTGGACAATTACTCACTGTTTCGGGGTCCCGGACTTATTTCCACGATTGATGAACCCCGGAGCGCATTTACGTGTCGGTCATAAATACTCGTAGTTTTGGCCGATTCTGGCTAGTTTCGTGGACTATTACTCACTGTTTTGGGGCCGCGGAGTGATTTCCACGATTGACGAACCCCGGGGTGCGTTTACGTGTCGGTCATCAACACTCGCAGTTTTGGCCGATTCTGGCCTGTTTCATGGACTATTACTGATTGTTTTGGTGTCCCGGACTGATTTCCACGATTGACGAATCCCGGGGTGTGTTTATGTGTTGGTGATAAACGCTCGCAGTTATTGCGGATTCTGCCTCATTTCATGGACTATTATTCACTGTTTTTGGGTCCCGGAGTGATTTCCACAATTGACGAACCCCGGCGTGCGTTTACGTGTCGGTCATCAACACCCGCAGTTTTGGCCGATTCTGCCTCGTTTCGTGGACTATTATTCACTGTTTTTGGGTCCCAGAGTGATTTCCACAATTGACGAACCCCGAGGTGCGTTTACATGTCCGTCGTCAACACTCACAACTTTGGCCAATTCTGACCCGTTTCATGGACTATTACTCACCGTTTTGGGGTCCCGAAGCGATTTCCATAGTTCTTGAACCCCAAGGTGCAATTACATGTCGGTCATCAACACCCGTAGTTTTGGCCGATTCTGGCCCGTTTCATGAACTATTACTCACTGTTTTGGTGACCCGGAGTAATTCCCACGATTGACGAACCCCGGGGTGCGTTTATGTGTCGGTCATAAACACATGCAGTTTTGGCCGATTCTGGCCCGTTTCGTGGACAATTACTCACTGTTTCGGGGTCCCGGACTTATTTCCACGATTGATGAACCCCGGAGCGCATTTACGTGTCGGTCATAAATACTCGTAGTTTTGGCCGATTCTGGCTAGTTTCATGGACTATTACTCACTGTTTTGGGGACCCGGAGTGATTCCCACGATTGACGAACCCCGGGGTGCGTTTATGTGTCGGTCATAAACACATGCAGTTTTGGCCGATTCTGGCCCGTTTCGTGGACAATTACTCACTGTTTCGGGGTCCCGGACTTATTTCCACGATTGATGAACCCCGGAGCGCATTTACGTGTCGGTCATAAATACTCGTAGTTTTGGCCGATTCTGGCTAGTTTCGTGGACTATTACTCACTGTTTTGGGGCCGCGGAGTGATTTCCACGATTGACGAACCCCGGGGTGCGTTTACGTGTCGGTCATCAACACTCGCAGTTTTGGCCGATTCTGGCCTGTTTCATGGACTATTACTGATTGTTTTGGTGTCCCGGACTGATTTCCACGATTGACGAATCCCGGGGTGTGTTTATGTGTTGGTGATAAACGCTCGCAGTTATTGCGGATTCTGCCTCATTTCATGGACTATTATTCACTGTTTTTGGGTCCCGGAGTGATTTCCACAATTGACGAACCCCGGCGTGCGTTTACGTGTCGGTTATCAACACCCGCAGTTTTGGCCGATTCTGCCTCGTTTCGTGGACTATTATTCACTGTTTTTGGGTCCCGGAGTGATTTCCACAATTGACGAACCCCGAGGTGCGTTTACATGTCCGTCGTCAACACTCACAACTTTGGCCAATTCTGACCCGTTTCATGGACTATTACTCACCGTTTTGGGGTCCCGAAGCGATTTCCATAGTTCTTGAACCCCAAGGTGCAATTACATGTCGGTCATCAACACCCGTAGTTTTGGCCGATTCTGGCCCGTTTCATGAACTATTACTCACTGTTTTGGGGACCCGGAGTAATTCCCACGATTGACGAACCTCGGGGTGCGTTTATGTGTCGGTCATAAACACATGCAGTTTTGGACGATTCTGGCCCGTTTCATGGACAATTACTCACTGTTTCGGGGTCCCGGACTTATTTCCACGATTGATGAACCCCGGAGCGCATTTACGTGTCGGTCATAAATACTCGTAGTTTTGGCCGATTCTGGCTAGTTTCATGGACTATTACTCACTGTTTTGGGGACCCGGAGTCATTCCCATGATTGACGAACCCCGGGGTGCATTTATGTGTCGGTCATAAACACATGCAGTTTTGGCCGATTCTGGCCCGTTTCGTGGACAATTACTCACTGTTTCGGGGTCCCGGACTTATTTCCACGATTGATGAACCCCGGAGCGCATTTACGTGTCGGTCATAAATACTCGTAGTTTTGGCCGATTCTGGCTAGTTTCGTGGACTATTACTCACTGTTTTGGGGCCGCGGAGTGATTTCCACGATTGACGAACCCCGGGGTGAGTTTACGTGTCGGTCATCAACACTCGCAGTTTTGGCCGATTCTGGCCTGTTTCATGGACTATTACTGATTGTTTTGGTGTCCCGGACTGATTTCCACGATTGACGAATCCCGGGGTGTGTTTATGTGTTGGTGATAAACGCTCGCAGTTATTGCGGATTCTGCCTCATTTCATGGACTATTATTCACTGTTTTTGGGTCCCGGAGTGATTTCCACAATTGACGAACCCCGAGGTGCGTTTACATGTCTGTCGTCAACACTCACAAGTTTGGCCAATTCTGACCCGTTTCGTGGACTATTACTCACCGTTTTGGGGTCCCGAAGCGATTTCCATAGTTCTTGAACCCCAAGGTGCAATTACATGTCGGTCATCAACACCCGTAGTTTTGGCCGATTCTGGCCTGTTTCATGAACTATTACTCACTGTTTTGGGGACCCGGACTAATTCCCACGATTGACGAACCCCGGGGTGCGTTTATGTGTCGGTCATAAACACTTGCAGTTTTGGCCGATTCTGGCCCGTTTCGTGGACAATTACTCACTGTTTCGGGGTCCCGGACTTATTTTCACGATTGATGTACCTCGGAGCGCATTTACGTGTCGGTCATAAATACTCGTAGTTTTGGCTGATTCTGGCTAGTTTCATGGACTATTACTCACTGTTTTGGGGTCGCGGAGTGATTTCCACGATTGATGAACCCCGGGGTGCGTTTACGTGTCGGTCATCAACACTCGCAGTTTTGGCCGATTCTGGCCTGTTTCATGGACTATTACTGATTGTTTTGGTGTCCCGGACTGATTTCCACGATTGACGAATCCCGGGGTGTGTTTATGTGTTGGTGATAAACGCTCGCAGTTATTGCGGATTCTGCCTCATTTCATGGACTATTATTCACTGTTTTTGGGTCCCGGAGTGATTTCCACAATTGACGAACCCCGGCGTGCGTTTACGTGTCGGTCATCAACACCCGCAGTTTTGGCCGATTCTGCCTCGTTTCGTGGACTATTATTCACTGTTTTTGGGTCCCGGAGTGATTTCCACAATTGACGAACCCCGAGGTGCGTTTACATGTCCGTCGTCAACACTCACAACTTTGGCCAATTCTGACCCGTTTCATGGACTATTACTCACCGTTTTGGGGTCCCGAAGCGATTTCCATAGTTCTTGAACCCAAAGGTGCAATTACATGTCGGTCATCAACACCCGTAGTTTTGGCCGATTCTGGCCCGTTTCATGAACTATTACTCACTGTTTTGGGGACCCGGAGTAATTCCCACGATTGACGAACCTCGGGGTGCGTTTATGTGTCGGTCATAAACACATGCAGTTTTGGACGATTCTGGCCCGTTTCATGGACAATTACTCACTGTTTCGGGGTCCCGGACTTATTTCCACGATTGATGAACCCCGGAGCGCATTTACGTGTCGGTCATAAATACTCGTAGTTTTGGCCGATTCTGGCTAGTTTCATGGACTATTACTCACTGTTTTGGGGACCCGGAGTCATTCCCATGATTGACGAACCCCGGGGTGCATTTATGTGTCGGTCATAAACACATGCAGTTTTGGCCGATTCTGGCCCGTTTCGTGGACAATTACTCACTGTTTCGGGGTCCCGGACTTATTTCTACGATTGATGAACCCCGGAGCGCATTTACGTGTCGGTCATAAATACTCGTAGTTTTGGCCGATTCTGGCTAGTTTCGTGGACTATTACTCACTGTTTTGGGGCCGCGGAGTGATTTCCACGATTGACGAACCCCGGGGTGAGTTTACGTGTCGGTCATCAACACTCGCAGTTTTGGCCGATTCTGGCCTGTTTCATGGACTATTACTGATTGTTTTGGTGTCCCGGACTGATTTCCACGATTGACGAATCCCGGGGTGTGTTTATGTGTTGGTGATAAACGCTCGCAGTTATTGCGGATTCTGCCTCATTTCATGGACTATTATTCACTGTTTTTGGGTCCCGGAGTGATTTCCACAATTGACGAACCCCGAGGTGCGTTTACATGTCTGTCGTCAACACTCACAAGTTTGGCCAATTCTGACCCGTTTCGTGGACTATTACTCACCGTTTTGGGGTCCCGAAGCGATTTCCATAGTTCTTGAACCCCAAGGTGCAATTACATGTCGGTCATCAACACCCGTAGTTTTGGCCGATTCTGGCCTGTTTCATGAACTATTACTCACTGTTTTGGGGACCCGGACTAATTCCCACGATTGACGAACCCCGGGGTGCGTTTATGTGTCGGTCATAAACACTTGCAGTTTTGGCCGATTCTGGCCCGTTTCGTGGACAATTACTCACTGTTTCGGGGTCCCGGACTTATTTTCACGATTGATGTACCTCGGAGCGCATTTACGTGTCGGTCATAAATACTCGTAGTTTTGGCTGATTCTGGCTAGTTTCATGGACTATTACTCACTGTTTTGGGGTCGCGGAGTGATTTCCACGATTGATGAACCCCGGGGTGCGTTTACGTGTCGGTCATAAATACTCGCAGTTTTGGCCGATTCTGGCCAGTTTCTTGGACTATTACTCACTGTTTTGGGGTCCCGAAGTGATTTCCACGATTGACGAACCCCGGCGTGCGTTTACGTGTCGGTCATCAACACCCGCAGTTTTGGCCGATTCTGCCTCGTTTCGTGGACTATTATTCACTGTTTTTGGGTCCCGGAGTGATTTCCACAATTGACGAACCCCGAGGTGCGTTTACATGTCCGTCGTCAACACTCACAACTTTGGCCAATTCTGACCCGTTTCATGGACTATTACTCACCGTTTTGGGGTCCCGAAGCGATTTCCATAGTTCTTGAACCCCAAGGTGCAATTACATGTCGGTCATCAACACCCGTAGTTTTGGCCGATTCTGGCCCGTTTCATGAACTATTACTCACTGTTTTGGGGACCCGGAGTAATTCCCACGATTGACGAACCTCGGGGTGCGTTTATGTGTCGGTCATAAACACATGCAGTTTTGGACGATTCTGGCCCGTTTCATGGACAATTACTCACTGTTTCGGGGTCCCGGACTTATTTCCACGATTGATGAACCCCGGAGCGCATTTACGTGTCGGTCATAAATACTCGTAGTTTTGGCCGATTCTGGCTAGTTTCATGGACTATTACTCACTGTTTTGGGGACCCGGAGTCATTCCCATGATTGACGAACCCCGGGGTGCATTTATGTGTCGGTCATAAACACATGCAGTTTTGGCCGATTCTGGCCCGTTTCGTGGACAATTACTCACTGTTTCGGGGTCCCGGACTTATTTCCACGATTGATGAACCCCGGAGCGCATTTACGTGTCGGTCATAAATACTCGTAGTTTTGGCCGATTCTGGCTAGTTTCGTGGACTATTACTCACTGTTTTGGGGCCGCGGAGTGATTTCCACGATTGACGAACCCCGGGGTGAGTTTACGTGTCGGTCATCAACACTCGCAGTTTTGGCCGATTCTGGCCTGTTTCATGGACTATTACTGATTGTTTTGGTGTCCCGGACTGATTTCCACGATTGACGAATCCCGGGGTGTGTTTATGTGTTGGTGATAAACGCTCGCAGTTATTGCGGATTCTGCCTCATTTCATGGACTATTATTCACTGTTTTTGGGTCCCGGAGTGATTTCCACAATTGACGAACCCCGAGGTGCGTTTACATGTCTGTCGTCAACACTCACAAGTTTGGCCAATTCTGACCCGTTTCGTGGACTATTACTCACCGTTTTGGGGTCCCGAAGCGATTTCCATAGTTCTTGAACCCCAAGGTGCAATTACATGTCGGTCATCAACACCCGTAGTTTTGGCCGATTCTGGCCTGTTTCATGAACTATTACTCACTGTTTTGGGGACCCGGACTAATTCCCACGATTGACGAACCCCGGGGTGCGTTTATGTGTCGGTCATAAACACTTGCAGTTTTGGCCGATTCTGGCCCGTTTCGTGGACAATTACTCACTGTTTCGGGGTCCCGGACTTATTTTCACGATTGATGTACCTCGGAGCGCATTTACGTGTCGGTCATAAATACTCGTAGTTTTGGCTGATTCTGGCTAGTTTCATGGACTATTACTCACTGTTTTGGGGTCGCGGAGTGATTTCCACGATTGATGAACCCCGGGGTGCGTTTACGTGTCGGTCATAAATACTCGCAGTTTTGGCCGATTCTGGCCAGTTTCTTGGACTATTACTCACTGTTTTGGGGTCCCGAAGTGATTTCCACGATTGACGAACCCCGGCGTGCGTTTACGTGTCGGTCATCAACACCCGCAGTTTTGGCCGATTCTGCCTCGTTTCGTGGACTATTATTCACTGTTTTTGGGTCCCGGAGTGATTTCCACAATTGACGAACCCCGAGGTGCGTTTACATGTCCGTCGTCAACACTCACAACTTTGGCCAATTCTGACCCGTTTCATGGACTATTACTCACCGTTTTGGGGTCCCGAAGCGATTTCCATAGTTCTTGAACCCCAAGGTGCAATTACATGTCGGTCATCAACACCCGTAGTTTTGGCCGATTCTGGCCCGTTTCATGAACTATTACTCACTGTTTTGGGGACCCGGAGTAATTCCCACGATTGACGAACCTCGGGGTGCGTTTATGTGTCGGTCATAAACACATGCAGTTTTGGACGATTCTGGCCCGTTTCATGGACAATTACTCACTGTTTCGGGGTCCCGGACTTATTTCCACGATTGATGAACCCCGGAGCGCATTTACGTGTCGGTCATAAATACTCGTAGTTTTGGCCGATTCTGGCTAGTTTCATGGACTATTACTCACTGTTTTGGGGACCCGGAGTCATTCCCATGATTGACGAACCCCGGGGTGCATTTATGTGTCGGTCATAAACACATGCAGTTTTGGCCGATTCTGGCCCGTTTCGTGGACAATTACTCACTGTTTCGGGGTCCCGGACTTATTTCCACGATTGATGAACCCCGGAGCGCATTTACGTGTCGGTCATAAATACTCGTAGTTTTGGCCGATTCTGGCTAGTTTCGTGGACTATTACTCACTGTTTTGGGGCCGCGGAGTGATTTCCACGATTGACGAACCCCGGGGTGCGTTTACGTGTCGGTCATCAACACTCGCAGTTTTGGCCGATTCTGGCCTGTTTCATGGACTATTACTGATTGTTTTGGTGTCCCGGACTGATTTCCACGATTGACGAATCCCGGGGTGTGTTTATGTGTTGGTGATAAACGCTCGCAGTTATTGCGGATTCTGCCTCATTTCATGGACTATTATTCACTGTTTTTGGGTCCCGGAGTGATTTCCACAATTGACGAACCCCGAGGTGCGTTTACATGTCTGTCGTCAACACTCACAAGTTTGGCCAATTCTGACCCGTTTCGTGGACTATTACTCACCGTTTTGGGGTCCCGAAGCGATTTCCATAGTTCTTGAACCCCAAGGTGCAATTACATGTCGGTCATCAACACCCGTAGTTTTGGCCGATTCTGGCCTGTTTCATGAACTATTACTCACTGTTTTGGGGACCCGGACTAATTCCCACGATTGACGAACCCCGGGGTGCGTTTATGTGTCGGTCATAAACACTTGCAGTTTTGGCCGATTCTGGCCCGTTTCGTGGACAATTACTCACTGTTTCGGGGTCCCGGACTTATTTTCACGATTGATGTACCTCGGAGCGCATTTACGTGTCGGTCATAAATACTCGTAGTTTTGGCTGATTCTGGCTAGTTTCATGGACTATTACTCACTGTTTTGGGGTCGCGGAGTGATTTCCACGATTGATGAACCCCGGGGTGCGTTTACGTGTCGGTCATAAATACTCGCAGTTTTGGCCGATTCTGGCCAGTTTCTTGGACTATTACTCACTGTTTTGGGGTCCCGAAGTGATTTCCACGATTGACGAACCCCGGCGTGCGTTTACGTGTCGGTCATCAACACCCGCAGTTTTGGCCGATTCTGCCTCGTTTCGTGGACTATTATTCACTGTTTTTGGGTCCCGGAGTGATTTCCACAATTGACGAACCCCGAGGTGCGTTTACATGTCCGTCGTCAACACTCACAACTTTGGCCAATTCTGACCCGTTTCATGGACTATTACTCACCGTTTTGGGGTCCCGAAGCGATTTCCATAGTTCTTGAACCCCAAGGTGCAATTACATGTCGGTCATCAACACCAGTAGTTTTGGCCGATTCTGGCCCGTTTCATGAACTATTACTCACTGTTTTGGGGACCCGGAGTAATTCCCACGATTGACGAACCTCGGGGTGCGTTTATGTGTCGGTCATAAACACATGCAGTTTTGGACGATTCTGGCCCGTTTCATGGACAATTACTCACTGTTTCGGGGTCCCGGACTTATTTCCACGATTGATGAACCCCGGAGCGCATTTACGTGTCGGTCATAAATACTCGTAGTTTTGGCCGATTCTGGCTAGTTTCATGGACTATTACTCACTGTTTTGGGGACCCGGAGTCATTCCCATGATTGACGAACCCCGGGGTGCATTTATGTGTCGGTCATAAACACATGCAGTTTTGGCCGATTCTGGCCCGTTTCGTGGACAATTACTCACTGTTTCGGGGTCCCGGACTTATTTCCACGATTGATGAACCCCGGAGCGCATTTACGTGTCGGTCATAAATACTCGTAGTTTTGGCCGATTCTGGCTAGTTTCGTGGACTATTACTCACTGTTTTGGGGCCGCGGAGTGATTTCCACGATTGACGAACCCCGGGGTGAGTTTACGTGTCGGTCATCAACACTCGCAGTTTTGGCCGATTCTGGCCTGTTTCATGGACTATTACTGATTGTTTTGGTGTCCCGGACTGATTTCCACGATTGACGAATCCCGGGGTGTGTTTATGTGTTGGTGATAAACGCTCGCAGTTATTGCGGATTCTGCCTCATTTCATGGACTATTATTCACTGTTTTTGGGTCCCGGAGTGATTTCCACAATTGACGAACCCCGAGGTGCGTTTACATGTCTGTCGTCAACACTCACAAGTTTGGCCAATTCTGACCCGTTTCGTGGACTATTACTCACCGTTTTGGGGTCCCGAAGCGATTTCCATAGTTCTTGAACCCCAAGGTGCAATTACATGTCGGTCATCAACACCCGTAGTTTTGGCCGATTCTGGCCTGTTTCATGAACTATTACTCACTGTTTTGGGGACCCGGACTAATTCCCACGATTGACGAACCCCGGGGTGCGTTTATGTGTCGGTCATAAACACTTGCAGTTTTGGCCGATTCTGGCCCGTTTCGTGGACAATTACTCACTGTTTCGGGGTCCCGGACTTATTTTCACGATTGATGTACCTCGGAGCGCATTTACGTGTCGGTCATAAATACTCGTAGTTTTGGCTGATTCTGGCTAGTTTCATGGACTATTACTCACTGTTTTGGGGTCGCGGAGTGATTTCCACGATTGATGAACCCCGGGGTGCGTTTACGTGTCGGTCATAAATACTCGCAGTTTTGGCCGATTCTGGCCAGTTTCTTGGACTATTACTCACTGTTTTGGGGTCCCGAAGTGATTTCCACGATTGACGAACCCCGGCGTGCGTTTACGTGTCGGTCATCAACACCCACAGTTTTGGCCGATTCTGCCTCGTTTCGTGGACTATTATTCACTGTTTTTGGGTCCCGGAGTGATTTCCACAATTGACGAACCCCGAGGTGCGTTTACATGTCCGTCGTCAACACTCACAACTTTGGCCAATTCTGACCCGTTTCATGGACTATTACTCACCGTTTTGGGGTCCCGAAGCGATTTCCATAGTTCTTGAACCCCAAGGTGCAATTACATGTCGGTCATCAACACCCGTAGTTTTGGCCGATTCTGGCCCGTTTCATGAACTATTACTCACTGTTTTGGGGACCCGGAGTAATTCCCACGATTGACGAACCTCGGGGTGCGTTTATGTGTCGGTCATAAACACATGCAGTTTTGGACGATTCTGGCCCGTTTCATGGACAATTACTCACTGTTTCGGGGTCCCGGACTTATTTCCACGATTGATGAACCCCGGAGCGCATTTACGTGTCGGTCATAAATACTCGTAGTTTTGGCCGATTCTGGCTAGTTTCATGGACTATTACTCACTGTTTTGGGGACCCGGAGTCATTCCCATGATTGACGAACCCCGGGGTGCATTTATGTGTCGGTCATAAACACATGCAGTTTTGGCCGATTCTGGCCCGTTTCGTGGACAATTACTCACTGTTTCGGGGTCCCGGACTTATTTCCACGATTGATGAACCCCGGAGCGCATTTACGTGTCGGTCATAAATACTCGTAGTTTTGGCCGATTCTGGCTAGTTTCGTGGACTATTACTCACTGTTTTGGGGCCGCGGAGTGATTTCCACGATTGACGAACCCCGGGGTGCGTTTACGTGTCGGTCATCAACACTCGCAGTTTTGGCCGATTCTGGCCTGTTTCATGGACTATTACTGATTGTTTTGGTGTCCCGGACTGATTTCCACGATTGACGAATCCCGGGGTGTGTTTATGTGTTGGTGATAAACGCTCGCAGTTATTGCGGATTCTGCCTCATTTCATGGACTATTATTCACTGTTTTTGGGTCCCGGAGTGATTTCCACAATTGACGAACCCCGAGGTGCGTTTACATGTCTGTCGTCAACACTCACAAGTTTGGCCAATTCTGACCCGTTTCGTGGACTATTACTCACCGTTTTGGGGTCCCGAAGCGATTTCCATAGTTCTTGAACCCCAAGGTGCAATTACATGTCGGTCATCAACACCCGTAGTTTTGGCCGATTCTGGCCTGTTTCATGAACTATTACTCACTGTTTTGGGGACCCGGACTAATTCCCACGATTGACGAACCCCGGGGTGCGTTTATGTGTCGGTCATAAACACTTGCAGTTTTGGCCGATTCTGGCCCGTTTCGTGGACAATTACTCACTGTTTCGGGGTCCCGGACTTATTTTCACGATTGATGTACCTCGGAGCGCATTTACGTGTCGGTCATAAATACTCGTAGTTTTGGCTGATTCTGGCTAGTTTCATGGACTATTACTCACTGTTTTGGGGTCGCGGAGTGATTTCCACGATTGATGAACCCCGGGGTGCGTTTACGTGTCGGTCATAAATACTCGCAGTTTTGGCCGATTCTGGCCAGTTTCTTGGACTATTACTCACTGTTTTGGGGTCCCGAAGTGATTTCCACGATTGACGAACCCCGGCGTGCGTTTACGTGTCGGTCATCAACACCCGCAGTTTTGGCCGATTCTGCCTCGTTTCGTGGACTATTATTCACTGTTTTTGGGTCCCGGAGTGATTTCCACAATTGACGAACCCCGAGGTGCGTTTACATGTCCGTCGTCAACACTCACAACTTTGGCCAATTCTGACCCGTTTCATGGACTATTACTCACCGTTTTGGGGTCCCGAAGCGATTTCCATAGTTCTTGAACCCCAAGGTGCAATTACATGTCGGTCATCAACACCAGTAGTTTTGGCCGATTCTGGCCCGTTTCATGAACTATTACTCACTGTTTTGGTGACCCGGAGTAATTCCCACGATTGACGAACCCCGGGGTGCGTTTATGTGTCGGTCATAAACACATGCAGTTTTGGCCGATTCTGGCCCGTTTCGTGGACAATTACTCACTGTTTCGGGGTCCCGGACTTATTTCCACGATTGATGAACCCCGGAGCGCATTTACGTGTCGGTCATAAATACTCGTAGTTTTGGCCGATTCTGGCTAGTTTCATGGACTATTACTCACTGTTTTGGGGACCCGGAGTGATTCCCACGATTGACGAACCCCGGGGTGCGTTTATGTGTCGGTCATAAACACATGCAGTTTTGGCCGATTCTGGCCCGTTTCATGGACAATTACTCACTGTTTCGGGGTCCCGGACTTATTTCCACGATTGATGAACCCCGGAGCGCATTTACGTGTCGGTCATAAATACACGTAGTTTTGGCCGATTCTGGCTAGTTTCATGGACTATTACTCACTGTTTTGGGGCCGCGGAGTGATTTCCACGATTGACGAACCCCGGGGTGCGTTTACGTGTCGGTCATCAACACTCGCAGTTTTGGCCGATTCTGGCCTGTTTCATGGACTATTACTGATTGTTTTGGTGTCCCGGACTGATTTCCACGATTGACGAATCCCGGGGTGTGTTTATGTGTTGGTGATAAACGCTCGCAGTTATTGCGGATTCTGCCTCATTTCATGGACTATTATTCACTGTTTTTGGGTCCCGAAGTGATTTCCACAATTGACGAACCCCGGCGTGCGTTTACGTGTCGGTCATCAACACCCGCAGTTTTGGCCGATTCTGCCTCGTTTCGTGGACTATTATTCACTGTTTTTGGGTCCCGGAGTGATTTCCACAATTGACGAACCCCGAGGTGCGTTTACATGTCCGTCGTCAACACTCACAACTTTGGCCAATTCTGACCCGTTTCATGGACTATTACTCACCGTTTTGGGGTCCCGAAGCGATTTCCATAGTTCTTGAACCCCAAGGTGCAATTACATGTCGGTCATCAACACCCGTAGTTTTGGCCGATTCTGGCCCGTTTCATGAACTATTACTCACTGTTTTGGGGACCCGGAGTAATTCCCACGATTGACGAACCCCGGGGTGCGTTTATGTGTCGGTCATAAACACATGCAGTTTTGGCCGATTCTGGCCCGTTTCGTGGACAATTACTCACTGTTTCGGGGTCCCGGACTTATTTCCACGATTGATGAACCCCGGAGCGCATTTACGTGTCGGTCATAAATACTCGTAGTTTTGGCCGATTCTGGCTAGTTTCATGGACTATTACTCACTGTTTTGGGGCCGCGGAGTGATTTCCACGATTGACGAACCCCGGGGTGCGTTTACGTGTCGGTCATCAACACTCGCAGTTTTGGCCGATTCTGGCCTGTTTCATGGACTATTACTGATTGTTTTGGTGTCCCGGACTGATTTCCACGATTGACGAATCCCGGGGTGTGTTTATGTGTTGGTGATAAACGCTCGCAGTTATTGCGGATTCTGCCTCATTTCATGGACTATTATTCACTGTTTTTGGGTCCCGGAGTGATTTCCACAATTGACGAACCCCGGCGTGCGTTTACGTGTCGGTCATCAACACCCGCAGTTTTGGCCGATTCTGCCTCGTTTCGTGGACTATTATTCACTGTTTTTGGGTCCCGGAGTGATTTCCACAATTGACGAACCCCGAGGTGCGTTTACATGTCCGTCGTCAACACTCACAACTTTGGCCAATTCTGACCCGTTTCATGGACTATTACTCACCGTTTTGGGGTCCCGAAGCGATTTCCATAGTTCTTGAACCCCAAGGTGCAATTACATGTCGGTCATCAACACCCGTAGTTTTGGCCGATTCTGGCCCGTTTCATGAACTATTACTCACTGTTTTGGGGACCCGGAGTAATTCCCACGATTGACGAACCCCGGGGTGCGTTTATGTGTCGGTCATAAACACATGCAGTTTTGGCCGATTCTGGCCCGTTTCGTGGACAATTACTCACTGTTTCGGGGTCCCGGACTTATTTCCACGATTGATGAACCCCGGAGCGCATTTACGTGTCGGTCATAAATACTCGTAGTTTTGGCCGATTCTGGCTAGTTTCATGGACTATTACTCACTGTTTTGGGGACCCGGAGTGATTCCCACGATTGACGAACCCCGGGGTGCGTTTATGTGTCGGTCATAAACACATGCAGTTTTGGCCGATTCTGGCCCGTTTCGTGGACAATTACTCACTGTTTCGGGGTCCCGGACTTATTTCCACGATTGATGAACCCCGGAGCGCATTTACGTGTCGGTCATAAATACTCGTAGTTCTGGCCGATTCTGGCTAGTTTCGTGGACTATTACTCACTGTTTTGGGGCCGCGGAGTGATTTCCACGATTGACGAACCCCGGGGTGCGTTTACGTGTCGGTCATCAACACTCGCAGTTTTGGCCGATTCTGGCCTGTTTCATGGACTATTACTGATTGTTTTGGTGTCCCGGACTGATTTCCACGATTGACGAATCCCGGGGTGTGTTTATGTGTTGGTGATAAACGCTCGCAGTTATTGCGGATTCTGCCTCATTTCATGGACTATTATTCACTGTTTTTGGGTCCCGGAGTGATTTCCACAATTGACGAACCCCGGCGTGCGTTTACGTGTCGGTCATCAACACCCGCAGTTTTGGCCGATTCTGCCTCGTTTCGTGGACTATTATTCACTGTTTTTGGGTCCCGGAGTGATTTCCACAATTGACGAACCCCGAGGTGCGTTTACATGTCCGTCGTCAACACTCACAACTTTGGCCAATTCTGACCCGTTTCATGGACTATTACTCACCGTTTTGGGGTCCCGAAGCGATTTCCATAGTTGTTGAACCCCAAGGTGCAATTACATGTCGGTCATCAACACCCGTAGTTTTGGCCGATTCTGGCCCGTTTCATGAACTATTACTCACTGTTTTGGGGACCCGGAGTAATTCCCACGATTGACGAACCCCGGGGTGCGTTTATGTGTCGGTCATAAACACATGCAGTTTTGGCCGATTCTGGCCCGTTTCGTGGACAATTACTCACTGTTTCGGGGTCCCGGACTTATTTCCACGATTGATGAACCCCGGAGCGCATTTACGTGTCGGTCATAAATACTCGTAGTTTTGGCCGATTCTGGCTAGTTTCATGGACTATTACTCACTGTTTTGGGGACCCGGAGTGATTCCCACGATTGACGAACCCCGGGGTGCGTTTATGTGTCGGTCATAAACACATGCAGTTTTGGCCGATTCTGGCCCGTTTCGTGGACAATTACTCACTGTTTCGGGGTCCCGGACTTATTTCCACGATTGATGAACCCCGGAGCGCATTTACGTGTCGGTCATAAATACTCGTAGTTTTGGCCGATTCTGGCTAGTTTCGTGGACTATTACTCACTGTTTTGGGGCCGCGGAGTGATTTCCACGATTGACGAACCCCGGGGTGCGTTTACGTGTCGGTCATCAACACTCGCAGTTTTGGCCGATTCTGGCCTGTTTCATGGACTATTACTGATTGTTTTGGTGTCCCGGACTGATTTCCACGATTGACGAATCCCGGGGTGTGTTTATGTGTTGGTGATAAACGCTCGCAGTTATTGCGGATTCTGCCTCATTTCATGGACTATTATTCACTGTTTTTGGGTCCCGGAGTGATTTCCACAATTGACGAACCCCGGCGTGCGTTTACGTGTCGGTCATCAACACCCGCAGTTTTGGCCGATTCTGCCTCGTTTCGTGGACTATTATTCACTGTTTTTGGGTCCCGGAGTGATTTCCACAATTGACGAACCCCGAGGTGCGTTTACATGTCCGTCGTCAACACTCACAACTTTGGCCAATTCTGACCCGTTTCATGGACTATTACTCACCGTTTTGGGGTCCCGAAGCGATTTCCATAGTTGTTGAACCCCAAGGTGCAATTACATGTCGGTCATCAACACCCGTAGTTTTGGCCGATTCTGGCCCGTTTCATGAACTATTACTCACTGTTTTGGGGACCCGGAGTAATTCCCACGATTGACGAACCCCGGGGTGCGTTTATGTGTCGGTCATAAACACATGCAGTTTTGGCCGATTCTGGCCCGTTTCGTGGACAATTACTCACTGTTTCGGGGTCCCGGACTTATTTCCACGATTGATGAACCCCGGAGCGCATTTACGTGTCGGTCATAAATACTCGTAGTTTTGGCCGATTCTGGCTAGTTTCATGGACTATTACTCACTGTTTTGGGGACCCGGAGTGATTCCCACGATTGACGAACCCCGGGGTGCGTTTATGTGTCGGTCATAAACACATGCAGTTTTGGCCGATTCTGGCCCGTTTCGTGGACAATTACTCACTGTTTCGGGGTCCCGGACTTATTTCCACGATTGATGAACCCCGGAGCGCATTTACGTGTCGGTCATAAATACTCGTAGTTTTGGCCGATTCTGGCTAGTTTCGTGGACTATTACTCACTGTTTTGGGGCCGCGGAGTGATTTCCACGATTGACGAACCCCGGGGTGCGTTTACGTGTCGGTCATCAACACTCGCAGTTTTGGCCGATTCTGGCCTGTTTCATGGACTATTACTGATTGTTTTGGTGTCCCGGACTGATTTCCACGATTGACGAATCCCGGGGTGTGTTTATGTGTTGGTGATAAACGCTCGCAGTTATTGCGGATTCTGCCTCATTTCATGGACTATTATTCACTGTTTTTGGGTCCCGGAGTGATTTCCACAATTGACGAACCCCGGCGTGCGTTTACGTGTCGGTCATCAACACCCGCAGTTTTGGCCGATTCTGCCTCGTTTCGTGGACTATTATTCACTGTTTTTGGGTCCCGGAGTGATTTCCACAATTGACGAACCCCGAGGTGCGTTTACATGTCCGTCGTCAACACTCACAACTTTGGCCAATTCTGACCCGTTTCATGGACTATTACTCACCGTTTTGGGGTCCCGAAGCGATTTCCATAGTTGTTGAACCCCAAGGTGCAATTACATGTCGGTCATCAACACCCGTAGTTTTGGCCGATTCTGGCCCGTTTCATGAACTATTACTCACTGTTTTGGGGACCCGGAGTAATTCCCACGATTGACGAACCCCGGGGTGCGTTTATGTGTCGGTCATAAACACATGCAGTTTTGGCCGATTCTGGCCCGTTTCGTGGACAATTACTCACTGTTTCGGGGTCCCGGACTTATTTCCACGATTGATGAACCCCGGAGCGCATTTACGTGTCGGTCATAAATACTCGTAGTTTTGGCCGATTCTGGCTAGTTTCATGGACTATTACTCACTGTTTTGGGGACCCGGAGTGATTCCCACGATTGACGAACCCCGGGGTGCGTTTATGTGTCGGTCATAAACACATGCAGTTTTGGCCGATTCTGGCCCGTTTCGTGGACAATTACTCACTGTTTCGGGGTCCCGGACTTATTTCCACGATTGATGAACCCCGGAGCGCATTTACGTGTCGGTCATAAATACTCGTAGTTTTGGCCGATTCTGGCTAGTTTCGTGGACTATTACTCACTGTTTTGGGGCCGCGGAGTGATTTCCACGATTGACGAACCCCGGGGTGCGTTTACGTGTCGGTCATCAACACTCGCAGTTTTGGCCGATTCTGGCCTGTTTCATGGACTATTACTGATTGTTTTGGTGTCCCGGACTGATTTCCACGATTGACGAATCCCGGGGTGTGTTTATGTGTTGGTGATAAACGCTCGCAGTTATTGCGGATTCTGCCTCATTTCATGGACTATTATTCACTGTTTTTGGGTCCCGGAGTGATTTCCACAATTGACGAACCCCGGCGTGCGTTTACGTGTCGGTCATCAACACCCGCAGTTTTGGCCGATTCTGCCTCGTTTCGTGGACTATTATTCACTGTTTTTGGGTCCCGGAGTGATTTCCACAATTGACGAACCCCGAGGTGCGTTTACATGTCCGTCGTCAACACTCACAACTTTGGCCAATTCTGACCCGTTTCATGGACTATTACTCACCGTTTTGGGGTCCCGAAGCGATTTCCATAGTTGTTGAACCCCAAGGTGCAATTACATGTCGGTCATCAACACCCGTAGTTTTGGCCGATTCTGGCCCGTTTCATGAACTATTACTCACTGTTTTGGGGACCCGGAGTAATTCCCACGATTGACGAACCCCGGGGTGCGTTTATGTGTCGGTCATAAACACATGCAGTTTTGGCCGATTCTGGCCCGTTTCGTGGACAATTACTCACTGTTTCGGGGTCCCGGACTTATTTCCACGATTGATGAACCCCGGAGCGCATTTACGTGTCGGTCATAAATACTCGTAGTTTTGGCCGATTCTGGCTAGTTTCATGGACTATTACTCACTGTTTTGGGGACCCGGAGTGATTCCCACGATTGACGAACCCCGGGGTGCGTTTATGTGTCGGTCATAAACACATGCAGTTTTGGCCGATTCTGGCCCGTTTCGTGGACAATTACTCACTGTTTCGGGGTCCCGGACTTATTTCCACGATTGATGAACCCCGGAGCGCATTTACGTGTCGGTCATAAATACTCGTAGTTTTGGCCGATTCTGGCTAGTTTCGTGGACTATTACTCACTGTTTTGGGGCCGCGGAGTGATTTCCACGATTGACGAACCCCGGGGTGCGTTTACGTGTCGGTCATCAACACTCGCAGTTTTGGCCGATTCTGGCCTGTTTCATGGACTATTACTGATTGTTTTGGTGTCCCGGACTGATTTCCACGATTGACGAATCCCGGGGTGTGTTTATGTGTTGGTGATAAACGCTCGCAGTTATTGCGGATTCTGCCTCATTTCATGGACTATTATTCACTGTTTTTGGGTCCCGGAGTGATTTCCACAATTGACGAACCCCGGCGTGCGTTTACGTGTCGGTCATCAACACCCGCAGTTTTGGCCGATTCTGCCTCGTTTCGTGGACTATTATTCACTGTTTTTGGGTCCCGGAGTGATTTCCACAATTGACGAACCCCGAGGTGCGTTTACATGTCCGTCGTCAACACTCACAACTTTGGCCAATTCTGACCCGTTTCATGGACTATTACTCACCGTTTTGGGGTCCCGAAGCGATTTCCATAGTTCTTGAACCCCAAGGTGCAATTACATGTCGGTCATCAACACCCGTAGTTTTGGCCGATTCTGGCCCGTTTCATGAACTATTACTCACTGTTTTGGGGACCCGGAGTAATTCCCACGATTGACGAACCCCGGGGTGCGTTTATGTGTCGGTCATAAACACATGCAGTTTTGGCCGATTCTGGCCCGTTTCGTGGACAATTACTCACTGTTTCGGGGTCCCGGACTTATTTCCACGATTGATGAACCCCGGAGCGCATTTACGTGTCGGTCATAAATACTCGTAGTTTTGGCCGATTCTGGCTAGTTTCATGGACTATTACTCACTGTTTTGGGGACCCGGAGTGATTCCCACGATTGACGAACCCCGGGGTGCGTTTATGTGTCGGTCATAAACACATGCAGTTTTGGCCGATTCTGGCCCGTTTCGTGGACAATTACTCACTGTTTCGGGGTCCCGGACTTATTTCCACGATTGATGAACCCCGGAGCGCATTTACGTGTCGGTCATAAATACTCGTAGTTTTGGCCGATTCTGGCTAGTTTCGTGGACTATTACTCACTGTTTTGGGGCCGCGGAGTGATTTCCACGATTGACGAACCCCGGGGTGCGTTTACGTGTCGGTCATCAACACTCGCAGTTTTGGCCGATTCTGGCCTGTTTCATGGACTATTACTGATTGTTTTGGTGTCCCGGACTGATTTCCACGATTGACGAATCCCGGGGTGTGTTTATGTGTTGGTGATAAACGCTCGCAGTTATTGCGGATTCTGCCTCATTTCATGGACTATTATTCACTGTTTTTGGGTCCCGGAGTGATTTCCACAATTGACGAACCCCGGCGTGCGTTTACGTGTCGGTCATCAACACCCGCAGTTTTGGCCGATTCTGCCTCGTTTCGTGGACTATTATTCACTGTTTTTGGGTCCCGGAGTGATTTCCACAATTGACGAACCCCGAGGTGCGTTTACATGTCCGTCGTCAACACTCACAACTTTGGCCAATTCTGACCCGTTTCATGGACTATTACTCACCGTTTTGGGGTCCCGAAGCGATTTCCATAGTTCTTGAACCCCAAGGTGCAATTACATGTCGGTCATCAACACCCGTAGTTTTGGCCGATTCTGGCCCGTTTCATGAACTATTACTCACTGTTTTGGGGACCCGGAGTAATTCCCACGATTGACGAACCCCGGGGTGCGTTTATGTGTCGGTCATAAACACATGCAGTTTTGGCCGATTCTGGCCCGTTTCGTGGACAATTACTCACTGTTTCGGGGTCCCGGACTTATTTCCACGATTGATGAACCCCGGAGCGCATTTACGTGTCGGTCATAAATACTCGTAGTTTTGGCCGATTCTGGCTAGTTTCATGGACTATTACTCACTGTTTTGGGGACCCGGAGTGATTCCCACGATTGACGAACCCCGGGGTGCGTTTATGTGTCGGTCATAAACACATGCAGTTTTGGCCGATTCTGGCCCGTTTCGTGGACAATTACTCACTGTTTCGGGGTCCCGGACTTATTTCCACGATTGATGAACCCCGGAGCGCATTTACGTGTCGGTCATAAATACTCGTAGTTTTGGCCGATTCTGGCTAGTTTCGTGGACTATTACTCACTGTTTTGGGGCCGCGGAGTGATATCCACGATTGACGAACCCCGGGGTGCGTTTACGTGTCGGTCATCAACACTCGCAGTTTTGGCCGATTCTGGCCTGTTTCATGGACTATTACTGATTGTTTTGGTGTCCCGGACTGATTTCCACGATTGACGAATCCCGGGGTGTGTTTATGTGTTGGTGATAAACGCTCGCAGTTATTGCGGATTCTGCCTCATTTCATGGACTATTATTCACTGTTTTTGGGTCCCGGAGTGATTTCCACAATTGACGAACCCCGGCGTGCGTTTACGTGTCGGTCATCAACACCCGCAGTTTTGGCCGATTCTGCCTCGTTTCGTGGACTATTATTCACTATTTTTGGGTCCCGGAGTGATTTCCACAATTGACGAACCCCGAGGTGCGTTTACATGTCCGTCGTCAACACTCACAACTTTGGCCAATTCTGACCCGTTTCATGGACTATTACTCACCGTTTTGGGGTCCCGAAGCGATTTCCATAGTTCTTGAACCCCAAGGTGCAATTACATGTCGGTCATCAACACCCGTAGTTTTGGCCGATTCTGGCCCGTTTCATGAACTATTACTCACTGTTTTGGGGACCCGGAGTAATTCCCACGATTGACGAACCCCGGGGTGCGTTTATGTGTCGGTCATAAACACATGCAGTTTTGGCCGATTCTGGCCCGTTTCGTGGACAATTACTCACTGTTTCGGGGTCCCGGACTTATTTCCACGATTGATGAACCCCGGAGCGCATTTACGTGTCGGTCATAAATACTCGTAGTTTTGGCCGATTCTGGCTAGTTTCATGGACTATTACTCACTGTTTTGGGGACCCGGAGTGATTCCCACGATTGACGAACCCCGGGGTGCGTTTATGTGTCGGTCATAAACACATGCAGTTTTGGCCGATTCTGGCCCGTTTCGTGGACAATTACTCACTGTTTCGGGGTCCCGGACTTATTTCCACGATTGATGAACCCCGGAGCGCATTTACGTGTCGGTCATAAATACTCGTAGTTTTGGCCGATTCTGGCTAGTTTCGTGGACTATTACTCACTGTTTTGGGGCCGCGGAGTGATTTCCACGATTGACGAACCCCGGGGTGCGTTTACGTGTCGGTCATCAACACTCGCAGTTTTGGCCGATTCTGGCCTGTTTCATGGACTATTACTGATTGTTTTGGTGTCCCGGACTGATTTCCACGATTGACGAATCCCGGGGTGTGTTTATGTGTTGGTGATAAACGCTCGCAGTTATTGCGGATTCTGCCTCATTTCATGGACTATTATTCACTGTTTTTGGGTCCCGGAGTGATTTCCACAATTGACGAACCCCGGCGTGCGTTTACGTGTCGGTCATCAACACCCGCAGTTTTGGCCGATTCTGCCTCGTTTCGTGGACTATTATTCACTGTTTTTGGGTCCCGGAGTGATTTCCACAATTGACGAACCCCGAGGTGCGTTTACATGTCCGTCGTCAACACTCACAACTTTGGCCAATTCTGACCCGTTTCATGGACTATTACTCACCGTTTTGGGGTCCCGAAGCGATTTCCATAGTTCTTGAACCCCAAGGTGCAATTACATGTCGGTCATCAACACCCGTAGTTTTGGCCGATTCTGGCCCGTTTCATGAACTATTACTCACTGTTTTGGGGACCCGGAGTAATTCCCACGATTGACGAACCTCGGGGTGCGTTTATGTGTCGGTCATAAACACATGCAGTTTTGGCCGATTCTGGCCCGTTTCGTGGACAATTACTCACTGTTTCGGGGTCCCGGACTTATTTCCACGATTGATGAACCCCGGAGCGCATTTACGTGTCGGTCATAAATACTCGTAGTTTTGGCCGATTCTGGCTAGTTTCATGGACTATTACTCACTGTTTTGGGGACCCGGAGTGATTCCCACGATTGACGAACCCCGGGGTGCGTTTATGTGTCGGTCATAAACACATGCAGTTTTGGCCGATTCTGGCCCGTTTCGTGGACAATTACTCACTGTTTCGGGGTCCCGGACTTATTTCCACGATTGATGAACCCCGGAGCGCATTTACGTGTCGGTCATAAATACTCGTAGTTTTGGCCGATTCTGGCTAGTTTCGTGGACTATTACTCACTGTTTTGGGGCCGCGGAGTGATTTCCACGATTGACGAACCCCGGGGTGCGTTTACGTGTCGGTCATCAACACTCGCAGTTTTGGCCGATTCTGGCCTGTTTCATGGACTATTACTGATTGTTTTGGTGTCCCGGACTGATTTCCACGATTGACGAATCCCGGGGTGTGTTTATGTGTTGGTGATAAACGCTCGCAGTTATTGCGGATTCTGCCTCATTTCATGGACTATTATTCACTGTTTTTGGGTCCCGGAGTGATTTCCACAATTGGCGAACCCCGAGGTGCGTTTACATGTCTGTCGTCAACACTCACAAGTTTGGCCAATTCTGACCCGTTTCGTGGACTATTACTCACCGTTTTGGGGTCCCGAAGCGATTTCCATAGTTCTTGAACCCCAAGGTGCAATTACATGTCGGTCATCAACACCCGTAGTTTTGACCGATTCTGGCCTGTTTCATGAACTATTACTCACTGTTTTGGGGACCCGGACTAATTCCCACGATTGACGAACCCCGGGGTGCGTTTATGTGTCGGTCATAAACACTTGCAGTTTTGGCCGATTCTGGCCCGTTTCGTGGACAATTACTCACTGTTTCGGGGTCCCGGACTTATTTTCACGATTGATGTACCTCGGAGCGCATTTACGTGTCGGTCATAAATACTCGTAGTTTTGGCTGATTCTGGCTAGTTTCATGGACTATTACTCACTGTTTTGGGGTCGCGGAGTGATTTCCACGATTGATGAACCCCGGGGTGCGTTTACGTGTCGGTCATAAATACTCGCAGTTTTGGCCGATTCTGGCCAGTTTCTTGGACTATTACTCACTGTTTTGGGGTCCCGAAGTGATTTCCACGATTGACGAACCCCGGCGTGCGTTTACGTGTCGGTCATCAACACCCGTAGTTTTGGCCGATTCTGCCTCGTTTCGTGGACTATTATTCACTGTTTTTGGGTCCCGGAGTGATTTCCACAATTGACGAACCCCGAGGTGCGTTTACATGTCCGTCGTCAACACTCACAACTTTGGCCAATTCTGACCCGTTTCATGGACTATTACTCATCGTTTTGGGGTCCCGAAGCGATTTCCATAGTTCTTGAACCCCAAGGTGCAATTACATGTCGGTCATGAACACCCGTAGTTTTGGCCGATTCTGGCCCGTTTCATGAACTATTACTCACTGTTTTGGGGACCCGGAGTAATTCCCACGATTGACGAACCCCGGGGTGCGTTTATGTGTCGGTCATAAACACATGCAGTTTTGGCCGATTCTGGCCCGTTTCGTGGACAATTACTCACTGTTTCGGGGTCCCGGACTTATTTCCACGATTGATGAACCCCGGAGCGCATTTACGTGTCGGTCATAAATACTCGTAGTTTTGGCCGATTCTGGCTAGTTTCATGGACTATTACTCACTGTTTTGGGGACCCGGAGTGATTCCCACGATTGACGAACCCCGGGGTGCGTTTATGTGTCGGTCATAAACACATGCAGTTTTGGCCGATTCTGGCCCGTTTCGTGGACAATTACTCACTGTTTCGGGGTCCCGGACTTATTTCCACGATTGATGAACCCCGGAGCGCATTTACGTGTCGGTCATAAATACTCGTAGTTTTGGCCGATTCTGGCTAGTTTCGTGGACTATTACTCACTGTTTTGGGGCCGCGGAGTGATTTCCACGATTGACGAACCCCGGGGTGCGTTTACGTGTCGGTCATCAACACTCGCAGTTTTGGCCGATTCTGGCCTGTTTCATGGACTATTACTGATTGTTTTGGTGTCCCGGACTGATTTCCACGATTGACGAATCCCGGGGTGTGTTTATGTGTTGGTGATAAACGCTCGCAGTTATTGCGGATTCTGCCTCATTTCATGGACTATTATTCACTGTTTTTGGGTCCCGGAGTGATTTCCACAATTGACGAACCCCGGCGTGCGTTTACGTGTCGGTCATCAACACCCGCAGTTTGGCCGATTCTGCCTCGTTTCGTGGACTATTATTCACTGTTTTTGGGTCCCGGAGTGATTTCCACAATTGACGAACCCCGAGGTGCGTTTACATGTCCGTCGTCAACACTCACAACTTTGGCCAATTCTGACCCGTTTCATGGACTATTACTCACCGTTTTGGGGTCCCGAAGCGATTTCCATAGTTCTTGAACCCCAAGGTGCAATTACATGTCGGTCATCAACACCCGTAGTTTTGGCCGATTCTGGCCCGTTTCATGAACTATTACTCACTGTTTTGGGGACCCGTAGTAATTCCCACGATTGACGAACCTCGGGGTGCGTTTATGTGTCGGTCATAAACACATGCAGTTTTGGCCGATTCTGGCCCGTTTCGTGGACAATTACTCACTGTTTCGGGGTCCCGGACTTATTTCCACGATTGATGAACCCCGGAGCGCATTTACGTGTCGGTCATAAATACTCGTAGTTTTGGCCGATTCTGGCTAGTTTCATGGACTATTACTCACTGTTTTGGGGACCCGGAGTGATTCCCACGATTGACGAACCCCGGGGTGCGTTTATGTGTCGGTCATAAACACATGCAGTTTTGGCCGATTCTGGCCCGTTTCGTGGACAATTACTCACTGTTTCGGGGTCCCGGACTTATTTCCACGATTGATGAACCCCGGAGCGCATTTACGTGTCGGTCATAAATACTCGTAGTTTTGGCCGATTCTGGCTAGTTTCGTGGACTATTACTCACTGTTTTGGGGCCGCGGAGTGATTTCCACGATTGACGAACCCCGGGGTGCGTTTACGTGTCGGTCATCAACACTCGCAGTTTTGGCCGATTCTGGCCTGTTTCATGGACTATTACTGATTGTTTTGGTGTCCCGGACTGATTTCCACGATTGACGAATCCCGGGGTGTGTTTATGTGTTGGTGATAAACGCTCGCAGTTATTGCGGATTCTGCCTCATTTCATGGACTATTATTCACTGTTTTTGGGTCCCGGAGTGATTTCCACAATTGGCGAACCCCGAGGTGCGTTTACATGTCTGTCGTCAACACTCACAAGTTTGGCCAATTCTGACCCGTTTCGTGGACTATTACTCACCGTTTTGGGGTCCCGAAGCGATTTCCATAGTTCTTGAACCCCAAGGTGCAATTACATGTCGGTCATCAACACCCGTAGTTTTGGCCGATTCTGGCCTGTTTCATGAACTATTACTCACTGTTTTGGGGACCCGGACTAATTCCCACGATTGACGAACCCCGGGGTGCGTTTATGTGTCGGTCATAAACACTTGCAGTTTTGGCCGATTCTGGCCCGTTTCGTGGACAATTACTCACTGTTTCGGGGTCCCGGACTTATTTTCACGATTGATGTACCTCGGAGCGCATTTACGTGTCGGTCATAAATACTCGTAGTTTTGGCTGATTCTGGCTAGTTTCATGGACTATTACTCACTGTTTTGGGGTCGCGGAGTGATTTCCACGATTGATGAACCCCGGGGTGCGTTTACGTGTCGGTCATAAATACTCGCAGTTTTGGCCGATTCTGGCCAGTTTCTTGGACTATTACTCACTGTTTTGGGGTCCCGAAGTGATTTCCACGATTGACGAACCCCGGCGTGCGTTTACGTGTCGGTCATCAACACCCGTAGTTTTGGCCGATTCTGCCTCGTTTCGTGGACTATTATTCACTGTTTTTGGGTCCCGGAGTGATTTCCACAATTGACGAACCCCGAGGTGCGTTTACATGTCCGTCGTCAACACTCACAACTTTGGCCAATTCTGACCCGTTTCATGGACTATTACTCATCGTTTTGGGGTCCCGAAGCGATTTCCATAGTTCTTGAACCCCAAGGTGCAATTACATGTCGGTCATGAACACCCGTAGTTTTGGCCGATTCTGGCCCGTTTCATGAACTATTACTCACTGTTTTGGGGACCCGGAGTAATTCCCACGATTGACGAACCCCGGGGTGCGTTTATGTGTCGGTCATAAACACATGCAGTTTTGGCCGATTCTGGCCCGTTTCGTGGACAATTACTCACTGTTTCGGGGTCCCGGACTTATTTCCACGATTGATGAACCCCGGAGCGCATTTACGTGTCGGTCATAAATACTCGTAGTTTTGGCCGATTCTGGCTAGTTTCATGGACTATTACTCACTGTTTTGGGGACCCGGAGTGATTCCCACGATTGACGAACCCCGGGGTGCGTTTATGTGTCGGTCATAAACACATGCAGTTTTGGCCGATTCTGGCCCGTTTCGTGGACAATTACTCACTGTTTCGGGGTCCCGGACTTATTTCCACGATTGATGAACCCCGGAGCGCATTTACGTGTCGGTCATAAATACTCGTAGTTTTGGCCGATTCTGGCTAGTTTCATGGACTATTACTCACTGTTTTGGGGACCCGGAGTGATTCCCACGATTGACGAACCCCGGGGTGCGTTTATGTGTCGGTCATAAACACATGCAGTTTTGGCCGATTCTGGCCCGTTTCGTGGACAATTACTCACTGTTTCGGGGTCCCGGACTTATTTCCACGATTGATGAACCCCGGAGCGCATTTACGTGTCGGTCATAAATACTCGTAGTTTTGGCCGATTCTGGCTAGTTTCGTGGACTATTACTCACTGTTTTGGGGCCGCGGAGTGATTTCCACGATTGACGAACCCCGGGGTGCGTTTACGTGTCGGTCATCAACACTCGCAGTTTTGGCCGATTCTGGCCTGTTTCATGGACTATTACTGATTGTTTTGGTGTCCCGGACTGATTTCCACGATTGACGAATCCCGGGGTGTGTTTATGTGTTGGTGATAAACGCTCGCAGTTATTGCGGATTCTGCCTCATTTCATGGACTATTATTCACTGTTTTTGGGTCCCGGAGTGATTTCCACAATTGGCGAACCCCGAGGTGCGTTTACATGTCTGTCGTCAACACTCACAAGTTTGGCCAATTCTGACCCGTTTCGTGGACTATTACTCACCGTTTTGGGGTCCCGAAGCGATTTCCATAGTTCTTGAACCCCAAGGTGCAATTACATGTCGGTCATCAACACCCGTAGTTTTGGCCGATTCTGGCCTGTTTCATGAACTATTACTCACTGTTTTGGGGACCCGGACTAATTCCCACGATTGACGAACCCCGGGGTGCGTTTATGTGTCGGTCATAAACACTTGCAGTTTTGGCCGATTCTGGCCCGTTTCGTGGACAATTACTCACTGTTTCGGGGTCCCGGACTTATTTTCACGATTGATGTACCTCGGAGCGCATTTACGTGTCGGTCATAAATACTCGTAGTTTTGGCTGACTCTGGCTAGTTTCATGGACTATTACTCACTGTTTTGGGGTCGCGGAGTGATTTCCACGATTGATGAACCCCGGGGTGCGTTTACGTGTCGGTCATAAATACTCGCAGTTTTGGCCGATTCTGGCCAGTTTCTTGGACTATTACTCACTGTTTTGGGGTCCCGAAGTGATTTCCACGATTGACGAACCCCGGCGTGCGTTTACGTGTCGGTCATCAACACCCGTAGTTTTGGCCGATTCTGCCTCGTTTCGTGGACTATTATTCACTGTTTTTGGGTCCCGGAGTGATTTCCACAATTGACGAACCCCGAGGTGCGTTTACATGTCCGTCGTCAACACTCACAACTTTGGCCAATTCTGACCCGTTTCATGGACTATTACTCATCGTTTTGGGGTCCCGAAGCGATTTCCATAGTTCTTGAACCCCAAGGTGCAATTACATGTCGGTCATGAACACCCGTAGTTTTGGCCGATTCTGGCCCGTTTCATGAACTATTACTCACTGTTTTGGGGACCCGGAGTAATTCCCACGATTGACGAACCCCGGGGTGCGTTTATGTGTCGGTCATAAACACATGCAGTTTTGGCCGATTCTGGCCCGTTTCGTGGACAATTACTCACTGTTTCGGGGTCCCGGACTTATTTCCACGATTGATGAACCCCGGAGCGCATTTACGTGTCGGTCATAAATACTCGTAGTTTTGGCCGATTCTGGCTAGTTTCATGGACTATTACTCACTGTTTTGGGGACCCGGAGTGATTCCCACGATTGACGAACCCCGGGGTGCGTTTATGTGTCGGTCATAAACACATGCAGTTTTGGCCGATTCTGGCCCGTTTCGTGGACAATTACTCACTGTTTCGGGGTCCCGGACTTATTTCCACGATTGATGAACCCCGGAGCGCATTTACGTGTCGGTCATAAATACTCGTAGTTTTGGCCGATTCTGGCTAGTTTCGTGGACTATTACTCACTGTTTTGGGGCCGCAAAGTGATTTCCACGATTGACGAACCCCGGGGTGCGTTTACGTGTCGGTCATCAACACTCGCAGTTTTGGCCGATTCTGGCCTGTTTCATGGACTATTACTGATTGTTTTGGTGTCCCGGACTGATTTCCACGATTGACGAATCCCGGGGTGTGTTTATGTGTTGGTGATAAACGCTCGCAGTTATTGCGGATTCTGCCTCATTTCATGGACTATTATTCACTGTTTTTGGGTCCCGGAGTGATTTCCACAATTGACGAACCCCGGCGTGCGTTTACGTGTCGGTCATCAACACCCGCAGTTTGGCCGATTCTGCCTCGTTTCGTGGACTATTATTCACTGTTTTTGGGTCCCGGAGTGATTTCCACAATTGACGAACCCCGAGGTGCGTTTACATGTCCGTCGTCAACACTCACAACTTTGGCCAATTCTGACCCGTTTCATGGACTATTACTCACCGTTTTGGGGTCCCGAAGCGATTTCCATAGTTCTTGAACCCCAAGGTGCAATTACATGTCGGTCATCAACACCCGTAGTTTTGGCCGATTCTGGCCCGTTTCATGAACTATTACTCACTGTTTTGGGGACCCGGAGTAATTCCCACGATTGACGAACCTCGGGGTGCGTTTATGTGTCGGTCATAAACACATGCAGTTTTGGCCGATTCTGGCCCGTTTCATGGACAATTACTCACTGTTTCGGGGTCCCGGACTTATTTCCACGATTGATGAACCCCGGAGCGCATTTACGTGTCGGTCATAAATACTCGTAGTTTTGGCCGATTCTGGCTAGTTTCATGGACTATTACTCACTGTTTTGGGGACCCGGAGTGATTCCCACGATTGACGAACCCCGGGGTGCGTTTATGTGTCGGTCATAAACACATGCAGTTTTGGCCGATTCTGGCCCGTTTCGTGGACAATTACTCACTGTTTCGGGGTCCCGGACTTATTTCCACGATTGATGAACCCCGGAGCGCATTTACGTGTCGGTCATAAATACTCGTAGTTTTGGCCGATTCTGGCTAGTTTCGTGGACTATTACTCACTGTTTTGGGGCCGCGGAGTGATTTCCACGATTGACGAACCCCGGGGTGCGTTTACGTGTCGGTCATCAACACTCGCAGTTTTGGCCGATTCTGGCCTGTTTCATGGACTATTACTTATTGTTTTGGTGTCCCGGACTGATTTCCACGATTGACGAATCCCGGGGTGTGTTTATGTGTTGGTGATAAACGCTCGCAGTTATTGCGGATTCTGCCTCATTTCATGGACTATTATTCACTGTTTTTGGGTCCCGGAGTGATTTCCACAATTGACGAACCCCGGCGTGCGTTTACGTGTCGGTCATCAACACCCGCAGTTTGGCCGATTCTGCCTCGTTTCGTGGACTATTATTCACTGTTTTTGGGTCCTGGAGTGATTTCCACAATTGACGAATCCCGAGGTGCGTTTACATGTCCGTCGTCAACACTCACAACTTTGGCCAATTCTGACCCGTTTCATGGACTATTACTCACCGTTTTGGGGTCCCGAAGCGATTTCCATAGTTCTTGAACCCCAAGGTGCAATTACATGTCGGTCATCAACACCCGTAGTTTTGGCCGATTCTGGCCCGTTTCATGAACTATTACTCATTGTTTTGGGGACCCGGAGTAATTCCCACGATTGACGAACCTCGGGGCGCGTTTATGTGTCGGTCATAAACACATGCAGTTTTGGCCGATTCTGGCCCGTTTCGTGGACAATTACTCACTGTTTCGGGGTCCCAGACTTATTTCCACGATTGATGAACCCCGGAGCGCATTTACGTGTCGGTCATAAATACTCGTAGTTTTGGCCGATTCTGGCTAGTTTCATGGACTATTACTCACTGTTTTGGGGACCCGGAGTGATTCCCACGATTGACGAACCCCGGGGTGCGTTTATGTGTCGGTCATAAACACATGCAGTTTTGGCCGATTCTGGCCCGTTTCATGGACAATTACTCACTGTTTCGGGGTCCCGGACTTATTTCCACGATTGATGAACCCCGGAGCGCATTTACGTGTCGGTCATAAATACTCGTAGTTTTGGCCGATTCTGGCTAGTTTCGTGGACTATTACTCACTGTTTTGGGGCCGCGGAGTGATTTCCACGATTGACGAACCCCGGGGTGCGTTTACGTGTCGGTCATCAACACTCGCAGTTTTGGCCGATTCTGGCCTGTTTCATGGACTATTACTGATTGTTTTGGTGTCCCGGACTGATTTCCACGATTGACGAATCCCGGGGTGTGTTTATGTGTTGGTGATAAACGCTCGCAGTTATTGCGGATTCTGCCTCATTTCATGGACTATTATTCACTGTTTTTGGGTCCCGGAGTGATTTCCACAATTGACGAACCCCGGCGTGCGTTTACGTGTCGGTCATCAACACCCGCAGTTTGGCCGATTCTGCCTCGTTTCGTGGACTATTATTCACTGTTTTTGGGTCCTGGAGTGATTTCCACAATTGACGAATCCCGAGGTGCGTTTACATGTCCGTCGTCAACACTCACAACTTTGGCCAATTCTGACCCGTTTCATGGACTATTACTCACCGTTTTGGGGTCCCGAAGCGATTTCCATAGTTCTTGAACCCCAAGGTGCAATTACATGTCGGTCATCAACACCCGTAGTTTTGGCCGATTCTGGCCCGTTTCATGAACTATTACTCATTGTTTTGGGGACCCGGAGTAATTCCCACGATTGACGAACCTCGGGGCGCGTTTATGTGTCGGTCATAAACACATGCAGTTTTGGCCGATTCTGGCCCGTTTCGTGGACAATTACTCACTGTTTCGGGGTCCCAGACTTATTTCCACGATTGATGAACCCCGGAGCGCATTTACGTGTCGGTCATAAATACTCGTAGTTTTGGCCGATTCTGGCTAGTTTCATGGACTATTACTCACTGTTTTGGGGACCCGGAGTGATTCCCACGATTGACGAACCCCGGGGTGCGTTTATGTGTCGGTCATAAACACATGCAGTTTTGGCCGATTCTGGCCCGTTTCGTGGACAATTACTCACTGTTTCGGGGTCCCGGACTTATTTCCACGATTGATGAACCCCGGAGCGCATTTACGTGTCGGTCATAAATACTCGTAGTTTTGGCCGATTCTGGCTAGTTTCGTGGACTATTACTCACTGTTTTGGGGCCGCGGAGTGATTTCCACGATTGACGAACCCCGGGGTGCGTTTACGTGTCGGTCATCAACACTCGCAGTTTTGGCCGATTCTGGCCTGTTTCATGGACTATTACTGATTGTTTTGGTGTCCCGGACTGATTTCCACGATTGACGAATCCCGGGGTGTGTTTATGTGTTGGTGATAAACGCTCGCAGTTATTGCGGATTCTGCCTCATTTCATGGACTATTATTCACTGTTTTTGGGTCCCGGAGTGATTTCCACAATTGGCGAACCCTGAGGTGCGTTTACATGTCTGTCGTCAACACTCACAAGTTTGGCCAATTCTGACCCGTTTCGTGGACTATTACTCACCGTTTTGGGGTCCCGAAGCGATTTCCATAGTTCTTGAACCCCAAGGTGCAATTACATGTCGGTCAACAACACCCGTAGTTTTGGCCGATTCTGGCCTGTTTCATGAACTATTACTCACTGTTTTGGGGACCCGGACTAATTCCCACGATTGACGAACCCCGGGGTGCGTTTATGTGTCGGTCATAAACACTTGCAGTTTTGGCCGATTCTGGCCCGTTTCGTGGACAATTACTCACTGTTTCGGGGTCCCGGACTTATTTTCACGATTGATGTACCTCGGAGCGCATTTACGTGTCGGTCATAAATACTCGTAGTTTTGGCTGATTCTGGCTAGTTTCATGGACTATTACTCACTGTTTTGGGGTCGCGGAGTGATTTCCACGATTGATGAACCCCGGGGTGCGTTTACGTGTCGATCATAAATACTCACAGTTTTGGCCGATTCTGGCCAGTTTCTTGGACTATTACTCACTGTTTTGGGGTCCCGAAGTGATTTCCACGATTGACGAACCCCGGCGTGCGTTTACGTGTCAGTCATCAACACCCGCAGTTTTGGCCGATTCTGCCTCGTTTCGTGGACTATTATTCACTGTTTTTGGGTCCCGGAGTGATTTCCACAATTGACGAACCCCGAGGTGCGTTTACATGTCCGTCGTCAACACTCACAACTTTGGCCAATTCTGACCCGTTTCATGGACTATTACTCACCGTTTTGGGGTCCCGAAGCGATTTCCATAGTTCTTGAACCCCAAGGTGCAATTACATGTCGGTCATCAACACCAGTAGTTTTGGCCGATTCTGGCCCGTTTCATGAACTATTACTCACTGTTTTGGGGACCCGGAGTGATTTCCACGATTGACGAACCCCGGGGTGCGTTTATGTGTCGGTCATAAACACATGCAGTTTTGGCTGATTCTGGCCCGTTTCGTGGACAATTACTCACTGTTTCGGGGTCCCGGACTTATTTCCACGATTGATGAACCCCGGAGCGCATTTACGTGTCGGTCATAAATACTCGTTGTTTTGGCCGATTCTGGCTAGTTTCATGGACTATTACTCACTGTTTTGGGGCCGCGGAGTGATTTCCACGATTGACGAACCCCGGGGTGCGTTTACGTGTCGGTCATCAACACTCGCAGTTTTGGCCGATTCTGGCCTGTTTCATGGACTATTACTGATTGTTTTGGTGTCCCGGACTGATTTCCACGATTGACGAACCCCGGGGTGCGTTTACGTGTCGATCATAAACACTCGCAGTTTTGGCCGATTATGACAAGTTTCATGGACTATTACTCACTGTTTTGGGGTCCGTGAGTGATTTCCATGATTGACCAATCCTGGGGTGCGTTTACGTGTCGGTCATCAACACCCGCAGTTTTGGCCGATTCTGGCTCGTTTCGTGGACTATTATTCACTGTTTTTGGGTCCCGGAGTGATTTCCACGATTGACGAACCCCGAGGTGCGTTGACATGTCCGTCATCAACACTCACAACTCTGGCAAATTCTGACCCGTTTCGTGGACTATTACTCACCGTTTTAGGGTCACGGACTTATTTGCACGATTGATGAACCCTAGAGCGCGTTTACGTGTCGGTCATAAATACTCGCAGTTTTGGCCGATTCTGGCCAGTTTCTTGGACTATTACTCACTGTTTTGGGGTCCCGAAGTGATTTCCACGATTGACGAACCCCGGCGTGCGTTTACGTGTCAGTCATCAACACCCGCAGTTTTGGCCGATTCTGCCTCGTTTCGTGGACTATTATTCACTGTTTTTGGGTCCCGGAGTGATTTCCACAATTGACGAACCCCGAGGTGCGTTTACATGTCCGTCGTCAACACTCACAACTTTGGCCAATTCTGACCCGTTTCATGGACTATTACTCACCGTTTTGGGGTCCCGAAGCGATTTCCATAGTTCTTGAACCCCAAGGTGCAATTACATGTCGGTCATCAACACCAGTAGTTTTGGCCGATTCTGGCCCGTTTCATGAACTATTACTCACTGTTTTGGGGACCCGGAGTGATTTCCACGATTGTTGAACCCCGGGGTGCGTTTATGTGTCGGTCATAAACACATGCAGTTTTGGCCGATTCTGGCCCGTTTCGTGGACAATTACTCACTGTTTCGGGGTCCCAGACTTATTTCCACGATTGATGAACCCCGGAGCGCATTTACGTGTCGGTCATAAATACTCGTAGTTTTGGCCGATTCTGGCTAGTTTCATGGACTATTACTCACTGTTTTGGGGACCCGGAGTGATTCCCACGATTGACGAACCCCGGGGTGCGTTTATGTGTCGGTCATAAACACATGCAGTTTTGGCCGATTCTGGCCCGTTTCGTGGACAATTACTCACTGTTTCGGGGTCCCGGACTTATTTCCACGATTGATGAACCCCGGAGCGCATTTACGTGTCGGTCATAAATACTCGTAGTTTTGGCCGATTCTGGCTAGTTTCGTGGACTATTACTCACTGTTTTGGGGCCGCGGAGTGATTTCCACGATTGACGAACCCCGGGGTGCGTTTACGTGTCGGTCATCAACACTCGCAGTTTTGGCCGATTCTGGCCTGTTTCATGGACTATTACTGATTGTTTTGGTGTCCCGGACTGATTTCCACGATTGACGAATCCCGGGGTGTGTTTATGTGTTGGTGATAAACGCTCGCAGTTATTGCGGATTCTGCCTCATTTCATGGACTATTATTCACTGTTTTTGGGTCCCGGAGTGATTTCCACAATTGACGAACCCCGGCGTGCGTTTACGTGTCGGTCATCAACACCCGCAGTTTGGCCGATTCTGCCTCGTTTCGTGGACTATTATTCACTGTTTTTGGGTCCTGGAGTGATTTCCACAATTGACGAACCCCGAGGTGCGTTTACATGTCCGTCGTCAACACTCACAACTTTGGCCAATTCTGACCCGTTTCATGGACTATTACTCACCGTTTTGGGGTCCCGAAGCGATTTCCATAGTTCTTGAACCCCAAGGTGCAATTACATGTCGGTCATCAACACCCGTAGTTTTGGCCGATTCTGGCCCGTTTCATGAACTATTACTCATTGTTTTGGGGACCCGGAGTAATTCCCACGATTGACGAACCTCGGGGCGCGTTTATGTGTCGGTCATAAACACATGCAGTTTTGGCCGATTCTGGCCCGTTTCGTGGACAATTACTCACTGTTTCGGGGTCCCAGACTTATTTCCACGATTGATGAACCCCGGAGCGCATTTACGTGTCGGTCATAAATACTCGTAGTTTTGGCCGATTCTGGCTAGTTTCATGGACTATTACTCACTGTTTTGGGGACCCGGAGTGATTCCCACGATTGACGAACCCCGGGGTGCGTTTATGTGTCGGTCATAAACACATGCAGTTTTGGCCGATTCTGGCCCGTTTCGTGGACAATTACTCACTGTTTCGGGGTCCCGGACTTATTTCCACGATTGATGAACCCCGGAGCGCATTTACGTGTCGGTCATAAATACTCGTAGTTTTGGCCGATTCTGGCTAGTTTCGTGGACTATTACTCACTGTTTTGGGGCCGCGGAGTGATTTCCACGATTGACGAACCCCGGGGTGCGTTTACGTGTCGGTCATCAACACTCGCAGTTTTGGCCGATTCTGGCCTGTTTCATGGACTATTACTGATTGTTTTGGTGTCCCGGACTGATTTCCACGATTGACGAATCCCGGGGTGTGTTTATGTGTTGGTGATAAACGCTCGCAGTTATTGCGGATTCTGCCTCATTTCATGGACTATTATTCACTGTTTTTGGGTCCCGGAGTGATTTCCACAATTGGCGAACCCTGAGGTGCGTTTACATGTCTGTCGTCAACACTCACAAGTTTGGCCAATTCTGGCCTGTTTCATGGACTATTACTGATTGTTTTGGTGTCCCGGACTGATTTCCACGATTGACGAATCCCGGGGTGTGTTTATGTGTTGGTGATAAACGCTCGCAGTTATTGCGGATTCTGCCTCATTTCATGGACTATTATTCACTGTTTTTGGGTCCCGGAGTGATTTCCACAATTGACGAACCCCGGCGTGCGTTTACGTGTCGGTCATCAACACCCGCAGTTTGGCCGATTCTGCCTCGTTTCGTGGACTATTATTCACTGTTTTTGGGTCCTGGAGTGATTTCCACAATTGACGAACCCCGAGGTGCGTTTACATGTCCGTCGTCAACACTCACAACTTTGGCCAATTCTGACCCGTTTCATGGACTATTACTCACCGTTTTGGGGTCCCGAAGCGATTTCCATAGTTCTTGAACCCCAAGGTGCAATTACATGTCGGTCATCAACACCCGTAGTTTTGGCCGATTCTGGCCCGTTTCATGAACTATTACTCATTGTTTTGGGGACCCGGAGTAATTCCCACGATTGACGAACCTCGGGGCGCGTTTATGTGTCGGTCATAAACACATGCAGTTTTGGCCGATTCTGGCCCGTTTCGTGGACAATTACTCACTGTTTCGGGGTCCCAGACTTATTTCCACGATTGATGAACCCCGGAGCGCATTTACGTGTCGGTCATAAATACTCGTAGTTTTGGCCGATTCTGGCTAGTTTCATGGACTATTACTCACTGTTTTGGGGACTCGGAGTGATTCCCACGATTGACGAACCCCGGGGTGCGTTTATGTGTCGGTCATAAACACATGCAGTTTTGGCCGATTCTGGCCCGTTTCGTGGACAATTACTCACTGTTTCGGGGTCCCGGACTTATTTCCACGATTGATGAACCCCGGAGCGCATTTACGTGTCGGTCATAAATACTCGTAGTTTTGGCCGATTCTGGCTAGTTTCGTGGACTATTACTCACTGTTTTGGGGCCGCGGAGTGATTTCCACGATTGACGAACCCCGGGGTGCGTTTACGTGTCGGTCATCAACACTCGCAGTTTTGGCCGATTCTGGCCTGTTTCATGGACTATTACTGATTGTTTTGGTGTCCCGGACTGATTTCCACGATTGACGAATCCCGGGGTGTGTTTATGTGTTGGTGATAAACGCTCGCAGTTATTGCGGATTCTGCCTCATTTCATGGACTATTATTCACTGTTTTTGGGTCCCGGAGTGATTTCCACAATTGGCGAACCCTGAGGTGCGTTTACATGTCTGTCGTCAACACTCACAAGTTTGGCCAATTCTGACCCGTTTCGTGGACTATTACTCACCGTTTTGGGGTCCCGAAGCGATTTCCATAGTTCTTGAACCCCAAGGTTCAATTACATGTCGGTCAACAACACCCGTAGTTTTGGCCGATTCTGGCCTGTTTCATGAACTATTACTCACTGTTTTGGGGACCCGGACTAATTCCCACGATTGACGAACCCCGGGGTGCGTTTATGTGTCGGTCATAAACACTTGCAGTTTTGGCCGATTCTAGCCCGTTTCGTGGACAATTACTCACTGTTTCGGGGTCCCGGACTTATTTTCACGATTGATGTACCTCGGAGCGCATTTACGTGTCGGTCATAAATACTCGTAGTTTTGGCTGATTCTGGCTAGTTTCATGGACTATTACTCACTGTTTTGGGGTCGCGGAGTGATTTCCACGATTGATGAACCCCGGGGTGCGTTTACGTGTCGATCATAAATACTCACAGTTTTGGCCGATTCTGGCCAGTTTCTTGGACTATTACTCACTGTTTTGGGGTCCCGAAGTGATTTCCACGATTGACGAACCCCGGCGTGCGTTTACGTGTCAGTCATCAACACCCGCAGTTTTGGCCGATTCTGCCTCGTTTCGTGGACTATTATTCACTGTTTTTGGGTCCCGGAGTGATTTCCACAATTGACGAACCCCGAGGTGCGTTTACATGTCCGTCGTCAACACTCACAACTTTGGCCAATTCTGACCCGTTTCATGGACTATTACTCACCGTTTTGGGGTCCCGAAGCGATTTCCATAGTTCTTGAACCCCAAGGTGCAATTACATGTCGGTCATCAACACCAGTAGTTTTGGCCGATTCTGGCCCGTTTCATGAACTATTACTCACTGTTTTGGGGACCCGGAGTGATTTCCACGATTGACGAACCCCGGGGTGCGTTTATGTGTCGGTCATAAACACATGCAGTTTTGGCTGATTCTGGCCCGTTTCGTGGACAATTACTCACTGTTTCGGGGTCCCGGACTTATTTCCACGATTGATGAACCCCGGAGCGCATTTACGTGTCGGTCATAAATACTCGTTGTTTTGTCCGATTCTGGCTAGTTTCATGGACTATTACTCACTGTTTTGGGGCCGCGGAGTGATTTCCACGATTGACGAACCCCGGGGTGCGTTTACGTGTCGGTCATCAACACTCGCAGTTTTGGCCGATTCTGGCCTGTTTCATGGACTATTACTGATTGTTTTGGTGTCCCGGACTGATTTCCACGATTGACGAACCCCGGGGTGCGTTTACGTGTCGATCATAAACACTCGCAGTTTTGGCCGATTATGACAAGTTTCATGGACTATTACTCACTGTTTTGGGGTCCGTGAGTGATTTCCATGATTGACCAATCCTGGGGTGCGTTTACGTGTCGGTCATCAACACCCGCAGTTTTGGCCGATTCTGGCTCGTTTCGTGGACTATTATTCACTGTTTTTGGGTCCCGGAGTGATTTCCACGATTGACGAACCCCGAGGTGCGTTGACATGTCCGTCATCAACACTCACAACTCTGGCAAATTCTGACCCGTTTCGTGGACTATTACTCACCGTTTTAGGGTCACGGACTTATTTGCACGATTGATGAACCCTAGAGCGCGTTTACGTGTCGGTCATAAATACTCGCAGTTTTGGCCGATTCTGGCCAGTTTCTTGGACTATTACTCACTGTTTTGGGGTCCCGAAGTGATTTCCACGATTGACGAACCCCGGCGTGCGTTTACGTGTCAGTCATCAACACCCGCAGTTTTGGCCGATTCTGCCTCGTTTCGTGGACTATTATTCACTGTTTTTGGGTCCCGGAGTGATTTCCACAATTGACGAACCCCGAGGTGCGTTTACATGTCCGTCGTCAACACTCACAACTTTGGCCAATTCTGACCCGTTTCATGGACTATTACTCACCGTTTTGGGGTCCCGAAGCGATTTCCATAGTTCTTGAACCCCAAGGTGCAATTACATGTCGGTCATCAACACCAGTAGTTTTGGCCGATTCTGGCCCGTTTCATGAACTATTACTCACTGTTTTGGGGACCCGGAGTGATTTCCACGATTGTTGAACCCCGGGGTGCGTTTATGTGTCGGTCATAAACACATGCAGTTTTGGCCGATTCTGGCCCGTTTCGTGGACAATTACTCACTGTTTCGGGGTCCCGGACTTATTTCCACGATTGATGAACCCCGGAGCGCATTTACGTGTCGGTCATAAATACTCGTTGTTTTGGCCGATTCTGGCTAGTTTCATGGACTATTACTCACTGTTTTGGGGCCGCGGAGTGATTTCCACGATTGACGAACCCCGGCGTGCGTTTACGTGTCGGTCATCAACACTCGCAGTTTTGGCCGATTCTGGCCTGTTTCATGGACTATTACTGATTGTTTTGGTGTCCCGGACTGATTTCCACGATTGACGAACCCCGGGGTGCGTTTACGTGTCGATCATAAACACTCGCAGTTTTGGCCGATTATGACAAGTTTCATGGACTATTACTCACTGTTTTGGGGTCCGTGAGTGATTTCCATGATTGACCAATCCTGGGGTGCGTTTACGTGTCGGTCATCAACACCCGCAGTTTTGGCCGATTCTGGCTCGTTTCGTGGACTATTATTCACTGTTTTTGGGTCCCGGAGTGATTTCCACGATTGACGAACCCCGAGGTGCGTTGACATGTCCGTCATCAACACTCACAACTCTGGCAAATTCTGACCCGTTTCGTGGACTATTACTCACCGTTTTAGGGTCACGGACTTATTTGCACGATTGATGAACCCTAGAGCGCGTTTACGTGTCGGTCATAAATACTCGCAGTTTTGGCCGATTCTGGCCAGTTTCTTGGACTATTACTCACTGTTTTGGGGTCCCGAAGTGATTTCCACGATTGACGAACCCCGGGGTGCGTTTACGTGTCGGTCATAAACACTCACAGTTTTGGCCGATTATGACAAGTTTCATGGACTATTACTCACTGTTTTGGGGTCCGTGAGTGATTTCCATGATTGACCAATCCTGGGGTGCGTTTACGTGTCGGTCATCAACACCCGCAGTTTTGGCCGATTCTGGCTCGTTTCGTGGACAATTACTCACTGTTTTGGGGTCCCGAAGTGATTACCACGATTGACGAACCCCGGGGTGCGTTTACGTGTTGGTCATAAACACTCGCAGTTATTGCGGATTCTGCCTCATTTCATGGACTATTATTCACTGTTTTTGGGTCCCGGAGTGATTTCCACAATTGACGAACCCCGAGGTGCGTTTACATGTCCGTCGTCAACACTCACAACTTTGGCCAATTCTGACCCGTTTCGTGGACTATTACTCACCGTTTTGGGGTCCCGAAGCGATTTCCATAGTTCTTGAACCCCAATGTGCAATTAGATGTCGGTCATCAACACCCGTAGTTTTGGCCGATTCTGGGCCGTTTCATGAACTATTACTCACTGTTTTGGGGACCCGGACTAATTCCCACGATTGACGAACCCCGGGGTGCGTTTATGTGTCGGTCATAAACACTTGCAGTTTTGGCCGATTCTGGCCCGTTTCGTGGACAATTACTCACTGTTTCGGGGTCCCGGACTTATTTCCACGATTGATGAACCCTGGAGCGCATTTACGTGTCGGTCATAAATACTCATAGTTTTGGCCGATTCTGGCTAGTTTCATGGACTATTACTCACTGTTTTGGGGTCGTGGAGTGATTTCCACGATTGATGAACCCCGGGGTGCGTTTACGTGTCGGTCATAAATACTCGCAGTTTTGGCCGATTCTGGCCAGTTTCTTGGACTATTACTCACTGTTTTGGGGTCCCGAAGTGATTTCCACGATTGACGAATCCCGGGGTGTGTTTATGTGTTGGTGATAAACGCTCGCAGTTATTGCGGATTCTGCCTCATTTCATGGACTATTATTCACTGTTTTTGGGTCCCGGAGTGATTTCCACAATTGACAAACCCCGAGGTGCGTTTACATGTCTGTCGTCAACACTCACAAGTTTGGCCAATTCTGACCCGTTTCGTGGACTATTACTCACCGTTTTGGGGTCCCGAAGCGATTTCCATAGTTCTTGAACCCCAAGGTGCAATTACATGTCGATCATCAACACCCGTAGTTTTGGCCGATTCTGGCCTGTTTCATGAACTATTAGTCACTGTTTTGGGGACCCGGACTAATTCCCACGATTGACGAACCCCGGGGTGCGTTTATGTGTCGGTCATAAACACTTGCAGTTTTGGCCGATTCTGGCCCGTTTCGTGGACAATTACTCACTTTTTCGGGGTCCCGGACTTATTTTCACGATTGATGTACCTCGGAGCGCATTTACGTGTCGGTCATAAATACTCGTAGTTTTGGCTGATTCTGGCTAGTTTCATGGACTATTACTCACTGTTTTGGGGTCGCGGACTGATTTCCACGATTGATGAACCCCGGGGTGCATTTACGTGTCGGTCATAAATACTCGCAGTTTTGGCCGATTCTGGCCAGTTTCTTGGACTATTACTCACTGTTTTGGGGTCCCGAAGTGATTTCCACGATTGACGAACCCCGGCATGCGTTTACGTGTCGGTCATCAACACCCGCAGTTTTGGCCGATTCTGCCTCGTTTCGTGGACTATTATTCACTGTTTTTGGGTCCCGGAGTGATTTCCACAATTGACGAACCCCGAGGTGCGTTTACATGTCCGTCGTCAACACTCACAACTTTGGCCAATTCTGACCCGTTTCATGGACTATTACTCACCGTTTTGGGGTCCCGAAGCGATTTCCATAGTTCTTGAACCCCAAGGTGCAATTACATGTCGGTCATCAACACCCGTAGTTTTGGCCGATTCTGGCCCGTTTCATGAACTATTACTCACTGTTTTGGGGACCCGGAGTAATTCCCACGATTGACGAACCCCGGGGTGCGTTTATGTGTCGGTCATAAACACATGCAGTTTTGGCCGATTCTGGCCCGTTTCGTGGACAATTACTCACTGTTTCGGGGTCCCGGACTTATTTCCACGATTGATGAACCCCGGAGCGCATTTACGTGTCGGTCATAAATACTCGTAGTTTTGGCCGATTCTGGCTAGTTTCATGGACTATTACTCACTGTTTTGGGGCCGCGGAGTGATTTCCACGATTGACGAACCCCGGGGTGCGTTTACGTGTCGGTCATCAACACTCGCAGTTTTGGCCGATTCTGGCCTGTTTCATGGACTATTACTGATTGTTTTGGTGTCCCGGACTGATTTCCACGATTGACGAACCCCGGGGTGCGTTTACGTGTCGATCATAAACACTCGCAGTTTTGGCCGATTATGACAAGTTTCATGGACTATTACTCACTGTTTTGGGGTCCGTGAGTGATTTCCATGATTGACCAATCCTGGGGTGCGTTTAGGTGTCGGTCATCAACACCCGCAGTTTTGGCCGATTCTGGCTCGTTTCGTGGACTATTATTCACTGTCTTTGGGTCCCGGAGTGATTTCCACGATTGACGAACCCCGAGGTGCGTTGACATGTCCGTCATCAACACTCACAACTCTGGCAAATTTTGACCCGTTTCGTGGACTATTACTCGCCGTTTTAGGGTCCCGGACTTATTTGCACGATTGATGAACCCTGGAGCGCGTTTACGTGTCGGTCATAAATACTCGCAGTTTTGGCCGATTCTGGCCAGTTTCTTGGACTATTACTCACTGTTTTGGGGTCCCGAAGTGATTTCCACGATTGACGAACCCCGGCGTGCGTTTACGTGTTGGTCATAAACACTCGCAGTTATTGCGGATTCTGCCTCATTTCATGGACTATTATTCACTGTTTTTGGGTCCCGGAGTGATTTCCACAATTGACGAACCCCGAGGTGCGTTTACATGTCCGTCGTCAACACTCACAACTTTGGCCAATTCTGACCCGTTTCGTGGACTATTACTCACCGTTTTGGGGTCCCGAAGCGATTTCCATAGTTCTTGAACCCCAAGGTGCAATTAGATGTCGGTCATCAACACCCGTAGTTTTGGCCGATTCTGGGCCGTTTCATGAACTATTACTCACTGTTTTGGGGACCCGGACTAATTCCCACGATTGACGAACCCTGGGGTGCGTTTATGTGTCGGTCATAAACACTTGCAGTTTTGGCCGATTCTGGCCCGTTTCGTGGACAATTACTCACTGTTTCGCGGTCCCGGACTTATTTCCACGATTGATGAACCCTGGAGCGCATTTACGTGTCGGTCATAAATACTCATAGTTTTGGCCGATTCTGGCTAGTTTCATGGACTATTACTCACTGTTTTGGGGTCGTGGAGTGATTTCCACGATTGATGAACCCCGGGGTGCGTTTACGTGTCGGTCATAAATACTCGCAGTTTTGGCCGATTCTGGCTAGTTTCTTGGACTATTACTCACTGTTTTGGGGTCCCGAAGTGATTTCCACGATTGACGAATCCCGGGGTGTGTTTATGTGTTGGTGATAAACGCTCGCAGTTATTGCGGATTCTGCCTCATTTCATGGACTATTATTCACTGTTTTTGGGTCCCGGAGTGATTTCCACAATTGACGAACCCCGAGGTGCGTTGACATGTCTGTCGTCAACACTCACAAGTTTGGCCAATTCTGACCCGTTTCGTGGACTATTACTCACCGTTTTGGGGTCCCGAAGCGATTTCCATAGTTCTTGAACCCCAAGGTGCAATTACATGTCGGTCATCAACACCCGTAGTTTTGGCCGATTCTGGCCTGTTTCATGAACTATTACTCACTGTTTTGGGGACCCGGACTAATTCCCACGATTGACGAACCCCGGGGTGCGTTTATGTGTCGGTCATAAACACTTGCAGTTTTGGCCGATTCTGGCCCGTTTCGTGGACAATTACTCACTGTTTCGGGGTCCCGGACTTATTTTCACGATTGATGTACCTCGGAGCGCATTTACGTGTCGGTCATAAATACTCGTAGTTTTGGCTGATTCTGGCTAGTTTCATGGACTATTACTCACTGTTTTGGGGTCGCGGAGTGATTTCCACGATTGATGAACCCCGGGGTGTGTTTACGTGTCGGTCATAAATACTCGCAGTTTTGGCCGATTCTGGCCAGTTTCTTGGACTATTACTCACTGTTTTGGGGTCCCGAAGTGATTTCCACGATTGACGAACCCCGGCGTGCGTTTACGTGTCGGTCATCAACACCCGCAGTTTTGGCCGATTCTGCCTCGTTTCGTGGACTATTATTCACTGTTTTTGGGTCCCGGAGTGATTTCCACAATTGACGAACCCCGAGGTGCGTTTACATGTCCGTCGTCAACACTCACAACTTTGGCCAATTCTGACCCGTTTCATGGACTATTACTCACCGTTTTGGGGTCCCGAAGCGATTTCCATAGTTCTTGAACCCCAAGGTGCAATTACATGTCGGTCATCAACACCCGTAGTTTTGGACGATTCTGGCCCGTTTCATGAACTATTACTCACTGTTTTGGGGACCCGGAGTAATTCCCACGATTGACGAACCCCGGGGTGCGTTTATGTGTCGGTCATAAACACATGCAGTTTTGGCCGATTCTGGCCCGTTTCGTGGACAATTACTCACTGTTTCGGGGTCCCGGACTTATTTCCACGATTGATGAACCCCGGAGCGCATTTACGTGTCGGTCATAAATACTCGTAGTTTTGGCCGATTCTGGCTAGTTTCATGGACTATTACTCACTGTTTTGGGGCCGCGGAGTGATTTCCACGATTGACGAACCCCGGGGTGCGTTTACGTGTCGGTCATCAACACTCGCAGTTTTGGCCGATTCTGGCCTGTTTCATGGACTATTACTGATTGTTTTGGTGTCCCGGACTGATTTCCACGATTGACGAACCCCGGGGTGCGTTTACGTGTCGATCATAAACACTCGCAGTTTTGGCCGATTATGACAAGTTTCATGGACTATTACTCACTGTTTTGGGGTCCGTGAGTGATTTCCATGATTGACCAATCCTGGGGTGCGTTTAGGTGTCGGTCATCAACACCCGCAGTTTTGGCCGATTCTGGCTCGTTTCGTGGACTATTATTCACTGTCTTTGGGTCCCGGAGTGATTTCCACGATTGACGAACCCCGAGGTGCGTTGACATGTCCGTCATCAACACTCACAACTCTGGCAAATTCTGACCCGTTTCGTGGACTATTACTCGCCGTTTTAGGGTCCCGGACTTATTTGCACGATTGATGAACCCTGGAGCGCGTTTACGTGTCGGTCATAAATACTCGCAGTTTTGGCCGATTCTGGCCAGTTTCTTGGACTATTACTCACTGTTTTGGGGTCCCGAAGTGATTTCCACGATTGACGAACCCCGGCGTGCGTTTACGTGTTGGTCATAAACACTCGCAGTTATTGCGGATTCTGCCTCATTTCATGGACTATTATTCACTGTTTTTGGGTCCCGGAGTGATTTCCACAATTGACGAACCCCGAGGTGCGTTTACATGTCCGTCGTCAACACTCACAACTTTGGCCAATTCTGACCCGTTTCGTGGACTATTACTCACCGTTTTGGGGTCCCGAAGCGATTTCCATAGTTCTTGAACCCCAAGGTGCAATTAGATGTCGGTCATCAACACCCGTAGTTTTGGCCGATTCTGGGCCGTTTCATGAACTATTACTCACTGTTTTGGGGACCCGGACTAATTCCCACGATTGACGAACCCCGGGGTGCGTTTATGTGTCGGTCATAAACACTTGCAGTTTTGGCCGATTCTGGCCCGTTTCGTGGACAATTACTCACTGTTTCGCGGTCCTGGACTTATTTCCACGATTGATGAACCCTGGAGCGCATTTACGTGTCGGTCATAAATACTCATAGTTTTGGCCGATTCTGGCTAGTTTCATGGACTATTACTCACTGTTTTGGGGTCGTGGAGTGATTTCCACGATTGATGAACCCCGGGCTGCGTTTACGTGTCGGTCATAAATACTCGCAGTTTTGGCCGATTCTGGCTAGTTTCTTGGACTATTACTCACTGTTTTGGGGTCCCGAAGTGATTTCCACGATTGACGAATCCCGGGGTGTGTTTATGTGTTGGTGATAAACGCTCGCAGTTATTGCGGATTCTGCCTCATTTCATGGACTATTATTCACTGTTTTTGGGTCCCGGAGTGATTTCCACAATTGACGAACCCCGAGGTGCGTTGACATGTCTGTCGTCAACACTCACAAGTTTGGCCAATTCTGACCCGTTTCGTGGACTATTACTCACCGTTTTGGGGTCCCGAAGCGATTTCCATAGTTCTTGAACCCCAAGGTGCAATTACATGTCGGTCATCAACACCCGTAGTTTTGGCCGATTCTGGCCTGTTTCATGAACTATTACTCACTGTTTTGGGGACCCGGACTAATTCCCACGATTGACGAACCCCGGGGTGCGTTTATGTGTCGGTCATAAACACTTGCAGTTTTGGCCGATTCTGGCCCGTTTCGTGGACAATTACTCACTGTTTCGGGGTCCCGGACTTATTTTCACGATTGATGTACCTCGGAGCGCATTTACGTGTCGGTCATAAATACTCGTAGTTTTGGCTGATTCTGGCTAGTTTCATGGACTATTACTCACTGTTTTGGGGTCGCGGAGTGATTTCCACGATTGATGAACCCCGGGGTGTGTTTACGTGTCGGTCATAAATACTCGCAGTTTTGGCCGATTCTGGCCAGTTTCTTGGACTATTACTCACTGTTTTGGGGTCCCGAAGTGATTTCCACGATTGACGAACCCCGGCGTGCGTTTACGTGTCGGTCATCAACACCCGCAGTTTTGGCCGATTCTGCCTCGTTTCGTGGACTATTATTCACTGTTTTTGTGTCCCGGAGTGATTTCCACAATTGACGAACCCCGAGGTGCGTTTACATGTCCGTCGTCAACACTCACAACTTTGGCCAATTCTGACCCGTTTCATGGACTATTACTTACCGTTTTGGGGTCCCGAAGCGATTTCCATAGTTCTTGAACCCCAAGGTGCAATTACATGTCGGTCATCAACACCCGTAGTTTTGGACGATTCTGGCCCGTTTCATGAACTATTACTCACTGTTTTGGGGACCCGGAGTAATTCCCACGATTGACGAACCCCGGGGTGCGTTTATGTGTCGGTCATAAACACATGCAGTTTTGGCCGATTCTGGCCCGTTTCGTGGACAATTACTCACTGTTTCGGGGTCCCGGACTTATTTCCACGATTGATGAACCCCGGAGCGCATTTACGTGTCGGTCATAAATACTCGTAGTTTTGGCCGATTCTGGCTAGTTTCATGGACTATTACTCACTGTTTTGGGGCCGCGGAGTGATTTCCACGATTGACGAACCCCGGGGTGCGTTTACGTGTCGGTCATCAACACTCGCAGTTTTGGCCGATTCTGGCCTGTTTCATGGACTATTACTGATTGTTTTGGTGTCCCGGACTGATTTCCACGATTGACGAACCCCGGGGTGCGTTTACGTGTCGATCATAAACACTCGCAGTTTTGGCCGATTATGACAAGTTTCATGGACTATTACTCACTGTTTTGGGGTCCGTGAGTGATTTCCATGATTGACCAATCCTGGGGTGCGTTTAGGTGTCGGTCATCAACACCCGCAGTTTTGGCCGATTCTGGCTCGTTTCGTGGACTATTATTCACTGTTTTTGGGTCCCGGAGTGATTTCCACGATTGACGAACCCCGAGGTGCGTTGACATGTCCGTCATCAACACTCACAACTCTGGCAAATTCTGACCCGTTTCGTGGACTATTACTCGCCGTTTTAGGGTCCCGGACTTATTTGCACGATTGATGAACCCTAGAGCGCGTTTACGTGTCGGTCATAAATACTCGCCGTTTTGGCCGATTCTGGCCAGTTTCTTGGACTATTACTCACTGTTTTGGGGTCCCGAAGTGATTTCCACGATTGACGAACCCCGGGGTGCGTTTACGTGTCGGTCATAAACACTTGCAGTTTTGGCCGATTATGAGAAGTTTCATGGACTATTACTCACTGTTTTGGGGTCCGTGAGTGATTTCCATGATTGACCAATCCTGGGGTGCGTTTACGTGTCGGTCATCAACACCCGCAGTTTTGGCCGATTCTGGCTCGTTTCGTGGACTATTATTCACTGTTTTTGGGTCCCGGAGTGATTTCCACGATTGACGAACCCCGAGGTGCGTTTACATGTCCGTCATCAACACTCACAACTCTGGCAAATTCTGACCCGTTTCGTGGACTATTACTCACCGTTTTAGGGTCCCGGACTTATTTGCACGATTGATGAACCCTGGAGCGCGTTTACGTGTCGGTCATAAATACTCGCAGTTTTGGCCGATTCTGGCCAGTTTCTTGGACTATTACTCACTGTTTTGGGGTCCCGAAGTGATTTCCACGATTGACGAACCCCGGCGTGCGTTTACGTGTTGGTCATAAACACTCGCAGTTATTGCGGATTCTGCCTCATTTCATGGACTATTATTCACTGTTTTTGGGTCCCGGAGTGATTTCCACAATTGACGAACCCCGAGGTGCGTTTACATGTCCGTCGTCAACACTCACAACTTTGGCCAATTCTGACCCGTTTCGTGGACTATTACTCACCGTTTTGGGGTCCCGAAGCGATTTCCATAGTTCTTGAACCCCAAGGTGCAATTAGATGTCGGTCATCAACACCCGTAGTTTTGGCCGATTCTGGGCCGTTTCATGAACTATTACTCACTGTTTTGGGGACCCGGACTAATTCCCACGATTGACGAACCCCGGGGTGCATTTATGTGTCGGTCATAAACACTTGCAGTTTTGGCCGATTCTGGCCCGTTTCGTGGACAATTACTCACTGTTTCACGGTCCCGGACTTATTTCCACGATTGATGAACCCTGGAGCGCATTTACGTGTCGGTCATAAATACTCATAGTTTTGGCCGATTCTGGCTAGTTTCATGGACTATTACTCACTGTTTTGGGGTCGTGGAGTGATTTCCACGATTGATGAACCCCGGGGTGCGTTTACGTGTCGGTCATAAATACTCGCAGTTTTGGCCGATTCTGGCTAGTTTCTTGGACTATTACTCACTGTTTTGGGGTCCCGAAGTGATTTCCACGATTGACGAATCCCGGGGTGTGTTTATGTGTTGGTGATAAACGCTCGCAGTTATTGCGGATTCTGCCTCATTTCATGGACTATTATTCACTGTTTTTGGGTCCCGGAGTGATTTCCACAATTGACGAACCCCGAGGTGCGTTGACATGTCTGTCGTCAACACTCACAAGTTTGGCCAATTCTGACCCGTTTCGTGGACTATTACTCACCGTTTTGGGGTCCCGAAGCGATTTCCATAGTTCTTGAACCCCAAGGTGCAATTACATGTCGGTCATCAACACCCGTAGTTTTGGCCGATTCTGGCCTGTTTCATGAACTATTACTCACTGTTTTGGGGACCCGGACTAATTCCCACGATTGACGAACCCCGGGGTGCGTTTATGTGTCGGTCATAAACACTTGCAGTTTTGGCCGATTCTGGCCCGTTTCGTGGACAATTACTCACTGTTTCGGGGTCCCGGACTTATTTTCACGATTGATGTACCTCGGAGCGCATTTACGTGTCGGTCATAAATACTCGTAGTTTTGGCTGATTCTGGCTAGTTTCATGGACTATTACTCACTGTTTTGGGGTCGCGGAGTGATTTCCACGATTGATGAACCCCGGGGTGTGTTTACGTGTCGGTCATAAATACTCGCAGTTTTGGCCGATTCTGGCCAGTTTCTTGGACTATTACTCACTGTTTTGGGGTCCCGAAGTGATTTCCACGATTGACGAACCCCGGCGTGCGTTTACGTGTCGGTCATCAACACCCGCAGTTTTGGCCGATTCTGCCTCGTTTCGTGGACTATTATTCACTGTTTTTGGGTCCCGGAGTGATTTCCACAATTGACGAACCCCGAGGTGCGTTTACATGTCCGTCGTCAACACTCACAACTTTGGCCAATTCTGACCCGTTTCATGGACTATTACTCACCGTTTTGGGGTCCCGAAGCGATTTCCATAGTTCTTGAACCCCAAGGTGCAATTACATGTCGGTCATCAACACCCGTAGTTTTGGCCGATTCTGGCCCGTTTCATGAACTATTACTCACTGTTTTGGGGACCCGGAGTAATTCCCACGATTGACGAACCCCGGGGTGCGTTTATGTGTCGGTCATAAACACATGCAGTTTTGGCCGATTCTGGCCCGTTTCGTGGACAATTACTCACTGTTTCGGGGTCCCGGACTTATTTCCACGATTGATGAACCCCGGAGCGCATTTACGTGTCGGTCATAAATACTCGTAGTTTTGGCCGATTCTGGCTAGTTTCATGGACTATTACTCACTGTTTTGGGGCCGCGGAGTGATTTCCACGATTGACGAACCCCGGGGTGCGTTTACGTGTCGGTCATCAACACTCGCAGTTTTGGCCGATTCTGGCCTGTTTCATGGACTATTACTGATTGTTTTGGTGTCCCGGACTGATTTCCACGATTGACAAACCCCGGGGTGCGTTTACGTGTCGATCATAAACACTCGCAGTTTTGGCCGATTATGACAAGTTTCATGGACTATTACTCACTGTTTTGGGGTCCGTGAGTGATTTCCATGATTGACCAATCCTGGGGTGCGTTTAGGTGTCGGTCATCAACACCCGCAGTTTTGGCCGATTCTGGCTCGTTTCGTGGACTATTATTCACTGTTTTTGGGTCCCGGAGTGATTTCCACGATTGACGAACCCCGAGGTGCGTTGACATGTCCGTCATCAACACTCACAACTCTGGCAAATTCTGACCCGTTTCATGGACTATTACTCACCGTTTTAGGGTCCCGGACTTATTTGCACGATTGATGAACCCTAGAGCGCGTTTACGTGTCGGTCATAAATACTCGCAGTTTTGGCCGATTCTGGCTAGTTTCTTGGACTATTACTCACTGTTTTGGGGTCCCGAAGTGATTTCCACGATTGACGAATCCCGGGGTGTGTTTATGTGTTGGTGATAAACGCTCGCAGTTATTGCGGATTCTGCCTCATTTCATGGACTATTATTCACTGTTTTTGGGTCCCGGAGTGATTTCCACAATTGACGAACCCCGAGGTGCGTTGACATGTCTGTCGTCAACACTCACAAGTTTGGCCAATTCTGACCCGTTTCGTGGACTATTACTCACCGTTTTGGGGTCCCGAAGCGATTTCCATAGTTCTTGAACCCCAAGGTGCAATTACATGTCGGTCATCAACACCCGTAGTTTTGGCCGATTCTGGCCTATTTCATGAACTATTACTCACTGTTTTGGGGACCCGGACTAATTCCCACGATTGACGAACCCCGGGGTGCGTTTATGTGTCGGTCATAAACACTTGCAGTTTTGGCCGATTCTGGCCCGTTTCGTGGACAATTACTCACTGTTTCGGGGTCCCGGACTTATTTTCACGATTGATGTACCTCGGAGCGCATTTACGTGTCGGTCATAAATACTCGTAGTTTTGGCTGATTCTGGCTAGTTTCATGGACTATTACTCACTGTTTTGGGGTCGCGGAGTGATTTCCACGATTGATGAACCCCGGGGTGTGTTTACGTGTCGGTCATAAATACTCGCAGTTTTGGCCGATTCTGGCCAGTTTCTTGGACTATTACTCACTGTTTTGGGGTCCCGAAGTGATTTCCACGATTGACGAACCCCGGCGTGCGTTTACGTGTCGGTCATCAACACCCGCAGTTTTGGCCGATTCTGCCTCGTTTCGTGGACTATTATTCACTGTTTTTGGGTCCCGGAGTGATTTCCACAATTGACGAACCCCGAGGTGCGTTTACATGTCCGTCGTCAACACTCACAACTTTGGCCAATTCTGACCCGTTTCATGGACTATTACTCACCGTTTTGGGGTCCCGAAGCGATTTCCATAGTTCTTGAACCCCAAGGTGCAATTACATGTCGGTCATCAACACCCGTAGTTTTGGCCGATTCTGGCCCGTTTCATGAACTATTACTCACTGTTTTGGGGACCCGGAGTAATTCCCACGATTGACGAACCCCGGGGTGCGTTTATGTGTCGGTCATAAACACATGCAGTTTTGGCCGATTCTGGCCCGTTTCGTGGACAATTACTCACTGTTTCGGGGTCCCGGACTTATTTCCACGATTGATGAACCCCGGAGCGCATTTATGTGTCGGTCATAAATACTCGTAGTTTTGGCCGATTCTGGCCTGTTTCATGGACTATTACTGATTGTTTTGGTGTCCCGGACTGATTTCCACGATTGACGAACCCCGGGGTGCGTTTACGTGTCGATCATAAACACTCGCAGTTTTGGCCGATTATGACAAGTTTCATGGACTATTACTCACTGTTTTGGGGTCCGTGAGAGATTTCCATGATTGACCAATCCTGGGGTGCGTTTAGGTGTCGGTCATCAACACCCGCAGTTTTGGCCGATTCTGGCTCGTTTCGTGGACTATTATTCACTGTTTTTGGGTCCCGGAGTGATTTCCACGATTGACGAACCCCGAGGTGCGTTGACATGTCCGTCATCAACACTCACAACTCTGGCAAATTCTGACCCGTTTCGTGGATTATTACTCACCGTTTTAGGGTCCCGGACTTATTTGCACGATTGATGAACCCTAGAGCGCGTTTACGTGTCGGTCATAAATACTCGCAGTTTTGGCCGATTCTGGCTAGTTTCTTGGACTATTACTCACTGTTTTGGGGTCCCGAAGTGATTTCCACGATTGACGAATCCCGGGGTGTGTTTATGTGTTGGTGATAAACGCTCGCAGTTATTGCGGATTCTGCCTCATTTCATGGACTATTATTCACTGTTTTTGGGTCCCGGAGTGATTTCCACAATTGACGAACCCCGAGGTGCGTTGACATGTCTGTCGTCAACACTCACAAGTTTGGCCAATTCTGACCCGTTTCGTGGACTATTACTCACCGTTTTGGGGTCCCGAAGCGATTTCCATAGTTCTTGAACCCCAAGGTGCAATTACATGTCGGTCATCAACACCCGTAGTTTTGGCCGATTCTGGCCTGTTTCATGAACTATTACTCACTGTTTTGGGGACCCGGACTAATTCCCACGATTGACGAACCCCGGGGTGCGTTTATGTGTCGGTCATAAACACTTGCAGTTTTGGCCGATTCTGGCCCGTTTCGTGGACAATTACTCACTGTTTCGGGGTCCCGGACTTATTTTCACGATTGATGTACCTCGGAGCGCATTTACGTGTCGGTCATAAATACTCGTAGTTTTGGCTGATTCTGGCTAGTTTCATGGACTATTACTCACTGTTTTGGGGTCGCGGAGTGATTTCCACGATTGATGAACCCCGGGGTGTGTTTACGTGTCGGTCATAAATACTCGCAGTTTTGGCCGATTCTGGCCAGTTTCTTGGACTATTACTCACTGTTTTGGGGTCCCGAAGTGATTTCCACGATTGACGAACCCCGGCGTGCGTTTACGTGTCGGTCATCAACACCCGCAGTTTTGGCCGATTCTGCCTCGTTTCGTGGACTATTATTCACTGTTTTTGGGTCCCGGAGTGATTTCCACAATTGACGAACCCCGAGGTGCGTTTACATGTCCGTCATCAACACTCACAACTTTGGCCAATTCTGACCCGTTTCATGGACTATTACTCACCGTTTTGGGGTCCCGAAGCGATTTCCATAGTTCTTGAACCCCAAGGTGCAATTACATGTCGGTCATCAACACCCGTAGTTTTGGCCGATTCTGGCCCGTTTCATGAACTATTACTCACTGTTTTGGGGACCCGGAGTAATTCCCACGATTGACGAACCCCGGGGTGCGTTTATGTGTCGGTCATAAACACATGCAGTTTTGGCCGATTCTGGCCCGTTTCGTGGACAATTACTCACTGTTTCGGGGTCCCGGACTTATTTCCACGATTGATGAACCCCGGAGCGCATTTATGTGTCGGTCATAAATACTCGTAGTTTTGGCCGATTCTGGCTAGTTTCATGGACTATTACTCACTGTTTTGGGGCCGCGGAGTGATTTCCACGATTGACGAACCCCGGGGTGCGTTTACGTGTCGGTCATCAACACTCGCAGTTTTGGCCGATTCTGGCCTGTTTCATGGACTATTACTGATTGTTTTGGTGTCCCGGACTGATTTCCACGATTGACGAACCCCGGGGTGCGTTTACGTGTCGATCATAAACACTCGCAGTTTTGGCCGATTATGACAAGTTTCATGGACTATTACTCACTGTTTTGGGGTCCGTGAGTGATTTCCATGATTGACCAATCCTGGGGTGCGTTTAGGTGTCGGTCATCAACACCCGCAGTTTTGGCCGATTCTGGCTCGTTTCGTGGACTATTATTCACTGTTTTTGGGTCCCGGAGTGATTTCCACGATTGACGAACCCCGAGCTGCGTTGACATGTCCGTCATCAACACTCACAACTCTGGCAAATTCTGACCCGTTTCATGGACTATTACTCACCGTTTTAGGGTCCCGGACTTATTTGCACGATTGATGAACCCTAGAGCGCGTTTACGCGTCGGTCATAAATACTCGCAGTTTTGGCCGATTCTGGCTAGTTTCTTGGACTATTACTCACTGTTTTGGGGTCCCGAAGTGATTTCCACGATTGACGAATCCCGGGGTGTGTTTATGTGTTGGTGATAAACGCTCGCAGTTATTGCGGATTCTGCCTCATTTCATGGACTATTATTCACTGTTTTTGGGTCCCGGAGTGATTTCCACAATTGACGAACCCCGAGGTGCGTTGACATGTCTGTCGTCAACACTCACAAGTTTGGCCAATTCTGACCCGTTTCGTGGACTATTACTCACCGTTTTGGGGTCCCGAAGCGATTTCCATAGTTCTTGAACCCCAAGGTGCAATTACATGTCGGTCATCAACACCCGTAGTTTTGGCCGATTCTGGCCTATTTCATGAACTATTACTCACTGTTTTGGGGACCCGGACTAATTCCCACGATTGACGAACCCCGGGGTGCGTTTATGTGTCGGTCATAAACACTTGCAGTTTTGGCCGATTCTGGCCCGTTTCGTGGACAATTACTCACTGTTTCGGGGTCCCGGACTTATTTTCACGATTGATGTACCTCGGAGCGCATTTACGTGTCGGTCATAAATACTCGTAGTTTTGGCTGATTCTGGCTAGTTTCATGGACTATTACTCACTGTTTTGGGGTCGCGGAGTGATTTCCACGATTGATGAACCCCGGGGTGTGTTTACGTGTCGGTCATAAATACTCGCAGTTTTGGCCGATTCTGGCCAGTTTCTTGGACTATTACTCACTGTTTTGGGGTCCCGAAGTGATTTCCACGATTGACGAACCCCGGCGTGCGTTTACGTGTCGGTCATCAACACCCGCAGTTTTGGCCGATTCTGCCTCGTTTCGTGGACTATTATTCACTGTTTTTGGGTCCCGGAGTGATTTCCACAATTGACGAACCCCGAGGTGCGTTTACATGTCCGTCGTCAACACTCACAACTTTGGCCAATTCTGACCCGTTTCATGGACTATTACTCACCGTTTTGGGGTCCCGAAGCGATTTCCATAGTTCTTGAACCCCAAGGTGCAATTACATGTCGGTCATCAACACCCGTAGTTTTGGCCGATTCTGGCCCGTTTCATGAACTATTACTCACTGTTTTGGGGACCCGGAGTAATTCCCACGATTGACGAACCCCGGGGTGCGTTTATGTGTCGGTCATAAACACATGCAGTTTTGGCCGATTCTGGCCCGTTTCGTGGACAATTACTCACTGTTTCGGGGTCCCGGACTTATTTCCACGATTGATGAACCCCGGAGCGCATTTATGTGTCGGTCATAAATACTCGTAGTTTTGGCCGATTCTGGCCTGTTTCATGGACTATTACTGATTGTTTTGGTGTCCCGGACTGATTTCCACGATTGACGAACCCCGGGGTGCGTTTACGTGTCGATCATAAACACTCGCAGTTTTGGCCGATTATGACAAGTTTCATGGACTATTACTCACTGTTTTGGGGTCCGTGAGAGATTTCCATGATTGACCAATCCTGGGGTGCGTTTAGGTGTCGGTCATCAACACCCGCAGTTTTGGCCGATTCTGGCTCGTTTCGTGGACTATTATTCACTGTTTTTGGGTCCCGGAGTGATTTCCACGATTGACGAACCCCGAGGTGCGTTGACATGTCCGTCATCAACACTCACAACTCTGGCAAATTCTGACCCGTTTCGTGGATTATTACTCACCGTTTTAGGGTCCCGGACTTATTTGCACGATTGATGAACCCTAGAGCGCGTTTACGTGTCGGTCATAAATACTCGCAGTTTTGGCCGATTCTGGCTAGTTTCTTGGACTATTACTCACTGTTTTGGGGTCCCGAAGTGATTTCCACGATTGACGAATCCCGGGGTGTGTTTATGTGTTGGTGATAAACGCTCGCAGTTATTGCGGATTCTGCCACATTTCATGGACTATTATTCACTGTTTTTGGGTCCCGGAGTGATTTCCACAATTGACGAACCCCGAGGTGCGTTGACATGTCTGTCGTCAACACTCACAAGTTTGGCCAATTCTGACCCGTTTCGTGGACTATTACTCACCGTTTTGGGGTCCCGAAGCGATTTCCATAGTTCTTGAACCCCAAGGTGCAATTACATGTCGGTCATCAACACCCGTAGTTTTGGCCGATTCTGGCCTGTTTCATGAACTATTACTCACTGTTTTGGGGACTCGGACTAATTCCCACGATTGACGAACCCCGGGGTGCGTTTATGTGTCGGTCATAAACACTTGCAGTTTTGGCCGATTCTGGCCCGTTTCGTGGACAATTACTCACTGTTTCGGGGTCCCGGACTTATTTTCACGATTGATGTACCTCGGAGCGCATTTACGTGTCGGTCATAAATACTCGTAGTTTTGGCTGATTCTGGCTAGTTTCATGGACTATTACTCACTGTTTTGGGGTCGCGGAGTGATTTCCACGATTGATGAACCCCGGGGTGTGTTTACGTGTCGGTCATAAATACTCGCAGTTTTGGCCGATTCTGGCCAGTTTCTTGGACTATTACTCACTGTTTTGGGGTCCCGAAGTGATTTCCACGATTGACGAACCCCGGCGTGCGTTTACGTGTCGGTCATCAACACCCGCAGTTTTGGCCGATTCTGCCTCGTTTCGTGGACTATTATTCACTGTTTTTGGGTCCCGGAGTGATTTCCACAATTGACGAACCCCGAGGTGCGTTTACATGTCCGTCGTCAACACTCACAACTTTGGCCAATTCTGACCCGTTTCATGGACTATTACTCACCGTTTTGGGGTCCCGAAGCGATTTCCATAGTTCTTGAACCCCAAGGTGCAATTACATGTCGGTCATCAACACCCGTAGTTTTGGCCGATTCTGGCCCGTTTCATGAACTATTACTCACTGTTTTGGGGACCCGGAGTAATTCCCACGATTGACGAACCCCGGGGTGCGTTTATGTGTCGGTCATAAACACATGCAGTTTTGGCCGATTCTGGCCCGTTTCGTGGACAATTACTCACTGTTTCGGGGTCCCGGACTTATTTCCACGATTGATGAACCCCGGAGCGCATTTATGTGTCGGTCATAAATACTCGTAGTTTTGGCCGATTCTGGCTAGTTTCATGGACTATTACTCACTGTTTTGGGGCCGCGGAGTGATTTGCACGATTGATGAACCCTGGAGCGCGTTTACGTGTCGGTCATCAACACTCGCAGTTTTGGCCGATTCTGGCCTGTTTCATGGACTATTACTGATTGTTTTGGTGTCCCGGACTGATTTCCACGATTGACGAACCCCGGGGTGCGTTTACGTGTCGATCATAAACACTCGCAGTTTTGGCCGATTATGACAAGTTTCATGGACTATTACTCACTGTTTTGGGGTCCGTGAGTGATTTCCATGATTGACCAATCCTGGGGTGCGTTTAGGTGTCGGTCATCAACACCCGCAGTTTTGGCCGATTCTGGCTCGTTTCGTGGACTATTATTCACTGTTTTTGGGTCCCGGAGTGATTTCCACGATTGACGAACCCCGAGGTGCGTTGACATGTCCGTCATCAACACTCACAACTCTGGCAAATTCTGACCCGTTTCGTGGACTATTACTCACCGTTTTAGGGTCCCGGACTTATTTGCACGATTGATGAACCCTAGAGCGCGTTTACGTGTCGGTCATAAATACTCACTGTTTTGGGGTCCCGAAGTGATTTCCACGATTGACGAATCCCGGGGTGTGTTTATGTGTTGGTGATAAATGCTCGCAATTATTGCGGATTCTGCCTCATTTCATGGACTATTATTCACTGTTTTTGGGTCCCGGAGTGATTTCCACAATTGACGAACCCCGAGGTGCGTTGACATGTCTGTCGTCAACACTCACAAGTTTGGCCAATTCTGACCCGTTTCGTGGACTATTACTCACCGTTTTGGGGTCCCGAAGCGATTTCCATAGTTCTTGAACCCCAAGGTGCAATTACATGTCGGTCATCAACACCCGTAGTTTTGGCCGATTCTGGCCTGTTTCATGAACTATTACTCACTGTTTTGGGGACCCGGACTAATTCCCACGATTGACGAACCCCGGGATGCGTTTATGTGTCGGTCATAAACACTTGCAGTTTTGGCCGATTCTGGCCCGTTTCGTGGACAATTACTCACTGTTTCGGGGTCCCGGACTTATTTTCACGATTGATGTACCTCGGAGCGCATTTACGTGTCGGTCATAAATACTCGTAGTTTTGGCTGATTCTGGCTAGTTTCATGGACTATTACTCACTGTTTTGGGGTCGCGGAGTGATTTCCACGATTGATGAACCCCGGGGTGTGTTTACGTGTCGGTCATAAATACTCGCAGTTTTGGCCGATTCTGGCCAGTTTCTTGGACTATTACTCACTGTTTTGGGGTCCCGAAGTGATTTCCACGATTGACGAACCCCGACGTGCGTTTACGTGTCGGTCATCAACACCCGCAGTTTTGGCCGATTCTGCCTCGTTTCGTGGACTATTATTCACTGTTTTTGGGTCCCGGAGTGATTTCCACAATTGACGAACCCCGAGGTGCGTTTACATGTCCGTCGTCAACACTCACAACTTTGGCCAATTCTGACCCGTTTCATGGACTATTACTCACCGTTTTGGGTCCCGAAGCGATTTCCATAGTTCTTGAACCCCAAGGTGCAATTACATGTCGGTCATCAACACCCGTAGTTTTGGCCGATTCTGGCCCGTTTCATGAACTATTACTCACTGTTTTGGGGACCCGGAGTAATTCCCACGATTGACGAACCCCGGGGTGCGTTTATGTGTCGGTCATAAACACATGCAGTTTTGGCCGATTCTGGCCCGTTTCGTGGACAATTACTCACTGTTTCGGGGTCCCGGACTTATTTCCACGATTGATGAACCCCGGAGCGCATTTATGTGTCGGTCATAAATACTCGTAGTTTTGGCCGATTCTGGCCTGTTTCATGGACTATTACTGATTGTTTTGGTGTCCCGGACTGATTTCCACGATTGACGAACCCCGGGGTGCGTTTACGTGTCGATCATAAACACTCGCAGTTTTGGCCGATTATGACAAGTTTCATGGACTATTACTCACTGTTTTGGGGTCCGTGAGTGATTTCCATGATTGACCAATCCTGGGGTGCGTTTAGGTGTCGGTCATCAACACCCGCAGTTTTGGCCGATTCTGGCTCGTTTCGTGGACTATTATTCACTGTTTTTGGGTCCCGGAGTGATTTCCACGATTGACGAACCCCGAGGTGCGTTGACATGTCCGTCATCAACACTCACAACTCTGGCAATTTCTGACCCGTTTCGTGGACTATTACTCACCGTTTTAGGGTCCCGGACTTATTTGCACGATTGATGAACCCTAGAGCGCGTTTACGTGTCGGTCATAAATACTCGCAGTTTTGGCCGATTCTGGCTAGTTTCTTGGACTATTACTCACTGTTTTGGGGTCCCGAAGTGATTTCCACGATTGACGAATCCCGGGGTGTGTTTATGTGTTGGTGATAAACGCTCGCAGTTATTGCGGATTCTGCCTCATTTCATGGACTATTATTCACTGTTTTTGGGTCCCGGAGTGATTTCCACAATTGACGAACCCCGAGGTGCGTTGACATGTCTGTCGTCAACACTCACAAGTTTGGCCAATTCTGACCCGTTTCGTGGACTATTACTCACCGTTTTGGGGTCCCGAAGCGATTTCCATAGTTCTTGAACCCCAAGGTGCAATTACATGTCGGTCATCAACACCCGTAGTTTTGGCCGATTCTGGCCTGTTTCATGAACTATTACTCACTGTTTTGGGGACCCGGACTAATTCCCACGATTGACGAACCCCGGGGTGCGTTTATGTGTCGGTCATAAACACTTGCAGTTTTGGCCGATTCTGGCCCGTTTCGTGGACAATTACTCACTGTTTCGGGGTCCCGGACTTATTTTCACGATTGATGTACCTCGGAGCGCATTTACGTGTCGGTCATAAATACTCGTAGTTTTGGCTGATTCTGGCTAGTTTCATGGACTATTACTCACTGTTTTGGGGTCGCGGAGTGATTTCCACGATTGATGAACCCCGGGGTGTGTTTACGTGTCGGTCATAAATACTCGCAGTTTTGGCCGATTCTGGCCAGTTTCTTGGACTATTACTCACTGTTTTGGTGTCCCGGACTGATTTCCACGATTGACGAACCCCGGGGTGCGTTTACGTGTCGATCATAAACACTCGCAGTTTTGGCCGATTATGACAAGTTTCATGGACTATTACTCACTGTTTTGGGGTCCGTGAGTGATTTCCATGATTGACCAATCCTGGGGTGCGTTTAGGTGTCGGTCATCAACACCCGCAGTTTTGGCCGATTCTGGCTCGTTTCGTGGACTATTATTCACTGTTTTTGGGTCCCGGAGTGATTTCCACGATTGACGAACCCCGAGGTGCGTTGACATGTCCGTCATCAACACTCACAACTCTGGCAAATTCTGACCCGTTTCGTGGACTATTACTCACCGTTTTAGGGTCCCGGACTTATTTGCACGATTGATGAACCCTAGAGCGCGTTTACGTGTCGGTCATAAATACTCGCAGTTTTGGCCGATTCTGGCCAGTTTCTTGGACTATTACTCACTGTTTTGGGGTCCCGAAGTGATTTCCACGATTGACGAACCCCGGGGTGCGTTTACGTGTCGGTCATAAACACTCGCAGTTTTGGCCGATTATGACAAGTTTCATGGACTATTACTCACTGTTTTGGGGTCCGTGAGTGATTTCCATGATTGACCAATCCTGGGGTGCGTTTACGTGTCGGTTATCAACACCCGCAGTTTTGGCCGATTCTGGCTCGTTTCGTGGACTATTATTCACTGTTTTTGGGTCCCGGAGTGATTTCCACGATTGACGAACCCCGAGGTGCGTTTACAAACACTCGCAGTTTTGGCCGATTATGACAAGTTTCATGGACTATTACTCACTGTTTTGGGGTCCGTGAGTGATTTCCATGATTGACCAATCCTGGGGTGCGTTTACGTGTCGGTCATCAACACCCGCAGTTTTGGCCGATTCTGGCTCGTTTCGTGGACTATTATTCACTGTTTTTGGGTCCCGGAGTGATTTCCACGATTGACGAACCCCGAGGTGCGTTTACATGTCCGTCATCAACACTCACAACTCTGGCAAATTCTGACCCGTTTCGTGGACTATTACTCACCGTTTTAGGGTCCCGGACTTATTTGCACGATTGATGAACCCTGGAGCGCGTTTACGTGTCGGTCATAAATACTCGCAGTTTTGGCCGATTCTGGCCAGTTTCTTGGACTATTACTCACTGTTTTGGGGTCCCGAAGTGATTTCCACGATTGACGAACCCCGGCGTGCGTTTACGTGTCGATCATAAACACTCGCAGTTTTGGCCGATTATGACAAGTTTCATGGACTATTACTCACTGTTTTGGGGTCCGTGAGTGATTTCCATGATTGACCAATCCTGGGGTGCGTTTAGGTGTCGGTCATCAACACCCGCAGTTTTGGCCGATTCTGACCCGTTTCGTGGACTATTACTCACTGTTTTTGGGTCCCGGAGCGATTTCCATAGTTCTTGAACCCCAAGGTGCAATTAGATGTCGGTCATCAACACCCGTAGTTTTGGCCGATTCTGGGCCGTTTCATGAACTATTACTCACTGTTTTGGGGACCCGGACTAATTCCCACGATTGACGAACCCCGGGGTGCGTTTATGTGTCGGTCATAAACACTTGCAGTTTTGGCCGATTCTGGCCCGTTTCGTGGACAATTACTCACTGTTTCGGGGTCCCGGACTTATTTCCACGATTGATGAACCCTGGAGCGCATTTACGTGTCGGTCATAAATACTCATAGTTTTGGCCGATTCTGGCTAGTTTCATGGACTATAACTCACTGTTTTGGGGTCGTGGAGTGATTTCCACGATTGATGAACCCCGGGGTGCGTTTACGTGTCGGTCATAAATACTCGCAGTTTTGGCCGATTCTGGCTAGTTTCTTGGACTATTACTCACTGTTTTGGGGTCCCGAAGTGATTTCCACGATTGACGAATCCCGGGGTGTGTTTATGTGTTGGTGATAAACGCTCGCAGTTATTGCGGATTCTGCCTCATTTCATGGACTATTATTCACTGTTTTTGGGTCCCGGAGTGATTTCCACAATTGACGAACCCCGAGGTGCGTTTACATGTCTGTCGTCAACACTCACAAGTTTGGCCAATTCTGACCCGTTTCGTGGACTATTACTCACCGTTTTGGGGTCCCGAAGCGATTTCCATAGTTCTTGAACCCCAAGGTGCAATTACATGTCGGTCATCAACACCCGTAGTTTTGGCCGATTCTGGCCTGTTTCATGAACTATTACTCACTGTTTTGGGGACCCGGACTAATTCCCACGATTGACGAACCCCGGGGTGCGTTTATGTGTCGGTCATAAACACTTGCAGTTTTGGCCGATTCTGGCCCGTTTCGTGGACAATTACTCACTGTTTCGGGGTCCCGGACTTATTTTCACGATTGATGTACCTCGGAGCGCATTTACGTGTCGGTCATAAATACTCGTAGTTTTGGCTGATTCTGGCTAGTTTCATGGACTATTACTCACTGTTTTGGGGTCGCGGAGTGATTTCCACGATTGATGAACCCCGGGGTGCGTTTACGTGTCGGTCATAAATACTCGCAGTTTTGGCCGATTCTGGCCAGTTTCTTGGACTATTACTCACTGTTTTGGGGTCCCGAAGTGATTTCCACGATTGACGAACCCCGGCGTGCGTTTACGTGTCGGTCATCAACACCCGCAGTTTTGGCCGATTCTGCCTCGTTTCGTGGACTATTATTCACTGTTTTTGGGTCCCGGAGTGATTTCCACAATTGATGAACCCCGAGGTGCGTTTACATGTCCGTCGTCAACACTCACAACTTTGGCCAATTCTGACCCGTTTCATGGACTATTACTCACCGTTTTGGGGTCCCGAAGCGATTTCCATAGTTCTTGAACCCCAAGGTGCAATTACATGTCGGTCATCAACACCCGTAGTTTTGGCCGATTCTGGCCCGTTTCATGAACTATTACTCACTGTTTTGGGGACCCGGAGTAATTCCCACGATTGACGAACCCCGGGGTGCGTTTATGTGTCGGTCATAAATACTCGTAGTTTTGGCCGATTCTGGCTAGTTTCATGGACTATTACTCACTGTTTTGGGGCCGCGGAGTGATTTCCACGATTGACGAACCCCGGGGTGGGTTTACGTGTCGGTCATCAACACTCGCAGTTTTGGCCGATTCTGGCCTGTTTCATGGACTATTACTGATTGTTTTGGTGTCCCGGACTGATTTCCACGATTGACGAACCCCGGGGTGCGTTTACGTGTCGATCATAAACACTCGCAGTTTTGGCCGATTATGACAAGTTTCATGGACTATTACTCACTGTTTTGGGGTCCGTGAGTGATTTCCATGATTGACCAATCCTGGGGTGCGTTTACGTGTCGGTCATCAACACCCGCAGTTTTGGCCGATTCTGGCTCGTTTCGTGGACTATTATTCACTGTTTTTGGGTCCCGGAGTGATTTCCACGATTGACGAACCCCGAGGTGCGTTTACATGTCCGTCATCAACACTCACAACTCTGGCAAATTCTGACCCGTTTCGTGGACTATTACTCACCGTTTTGGGGTCCCGAAGCGATTTCCATAGTTCTTGAACCCCAAGGTGCAATTAGATGTCGGTCATCAACACCCGTAGTTTTGGCCGATTCTGGGCCGTTTCATGAACTATTACTCACTGTTTCGGGGTCCCGGACTTATTTCCACGATTGATGAACCCTGGAGCGCATTTACGTGTCGGTCATAAATACTCATAGTTTTGGCCGATTCTGGCTAGTTTCATGGACTATTACTCACTGTTTTGGGGTCGTGGAGTGATTTCCACGATTGATGAACCCCGGGGTGCGTTTACGTGTCGGTCATAAATACTCGCAGTTTTGGCCGATTCTGGCCAGTTTCTTGGACTATTACTCACTGTTTCGGGGTCCCGGACTTATTTTCACGATTGATGTACCTCGGAGCGCATTTACGTGTCGGTCATAAATACTCGTAGTTTTGGCTGATTCTGGCTAGTTTCATGGACTATTACTCACTGTTTTGGGGTCGCGGAGTGATTTCCACGATTGATGAACCCCGGGGTGCGTTTACGTGTCGGTCATAAATACTCGCAGTTTTGGCCGATTCTGGCCAGTTTCTTGGACTATTACTCACTGTTTTGGGGTCCCGAAGTGATTTCCACGATTGACGAACCCCGGCGTGCGTTTACGTGTCGGTCATCAACACCCGCAGTTTTGGCCGATTCTGCCTCGTTTCGTGGACTATTATTCACTGTTTTTGGGTCCCGGAGTGATTTCCACAATTGATGAACCCCGAGGTGCGTTTACATGTCCGTCGTCAACACTCACAACTTTGGCCAATTCTGACCCGTTTCATGGACTATTACTCACCGTTTTGGGGTCCCGAAGCGATTTCCATAGTTCTTGAACCCCAAGGTGCAATTACATGTCGGTCATCAACACCCGTAGTTTTGGCCGATTCTGGCCCGTTTCATGAACTATTACTCACTGTTTTGGGGACCCGGAGTAATTCCCACGATTGACGAACCCCGGGGTGCGTTTATGTGTCGGTCATAAATACTCGTAGTTTTGGCCGATTCTGGCTAGTTTCATGGACTATTACTCACTGTTTTGGGGCCGCGGAGTGATTTCCACGATTGACGAACCCCGGGGTGGGTTTACGTGTCGGTCATCAACACTCGCAGTTTTGGCCGATTCTGGCCTGTTTCATGGACTATTACTGATTGTTTTGGTGTCCCGGACTGATTTCCACGATTGACGAACCCCGGGGTGCGTTTACGTGTCGATCATAAACACTCGCAGTTTTGGCCGATTATGACAAGTTTCATGGACTATTACTCACTGTTTTGGGGTCCGTGAGTGATTTCCATGATTGACCAATCCTGGGGTGCGTTTACGTGTCGGTCATCAACACCCGCAGTTTTGGCCGATTCTGGCTCGTTTCGTGGACTATTATTCACTGTTTTTGGGTCCCGGAGTGATTTCCACGATTGACGAACCCCGAGGTGCGTTTACATGTCCGTCATCAACACTCACAACTCTGGCAAATTCTGACCCGTTTCGTGGACTATTACTCACCGTTTTGGGGTCCCGAAGCGATTTCCATAGTTCTTGAACCCCAAGGTGCAATTAGATGTCGGTCATCAACACCCGTAGTTTTGGCCGATTCTGGGCCGTTTCATGAACTATTACTCACTGTTTCGGGGTCCCGGACTTATTTCCACGATTGATGAACCCTGGAGCGCATTTACGTGTCGGTCATAAATACTCATAGTTTTGGCCGATTCTGGCTAGTTTCATGGACTATTACTCACTGTTTTGGGGTCGTGGAGTGATTTCCACGATTGATGAACCCCGGGGTGCGTTTACGTGTCGGTCATAAATACTCGCAGTTTTGGCCGATTCTGGCTAGTTTCTTGGACTATTACTCACTGTTTTGGGGTCCCGAAGTGATTTCCACGATTGACGAATCCCGGGGTGTGTTTATGTGTTGGTGATAAACGCTCGCAGTTATTGCGGATTCTGCCTCATTTCATGGACTATTATTCACTGTTTTTGGGTCCCGGAGTGATTTCCACAATTGACGAACCCCGAGGTGCGTTTACATGTCTGTCGTCAACACTCACAAGTTTGGCCAATTCTGACCCGTTTCGTGGACTATTACTCACCGTTTTGGGGTCCCGAAGCGATTTCCATAGTTCTTGAACCCCAAGGTGCAATTACATGTCGGTCATCAACACCCGTAGTTTTGGCTGATTCTGGCCTGTTTCATGAACTATTACTCACTGTTTTGGGGACCCGGACTAATTCCCACGATTGACGAACCCCGGGGTGCGTTTATGTGTCGGTCATAAACACTTGCAGTTTTGGCCGATTCTGGCCCGTTTCGTGGACAATTACTCACTGTTTCGGGTCCCGGACTTATTTTCACGATTGATGTACCTCGGAGCGCATTTACGTGTCGGTCATAAATACTCGTAGTTTTGGCTGATTCTGGCTAGTTTCATGGACTATTACTCACTGTTTTGGGGTCGCGGAGTGATTTCCACGATTGGTGAACCCCGGGGTGCGTTTACGTGTCGGTCATAAATACTCGCAGTTTTGGCCGATTCTGGCCAGTTTCTTGGACTATTACTCACTGTTTTGGGGTCCCGAAGTGATTTCCACGATTGACGAACCCCGGCGTGCGTTTACGTGTCGGTCATCAACACCCGCAGTTTTGGCCGATTCTGCCTCGTTTCGTGGACTATTATTCACTGTTTTTGGGTCCCGGAGTGATTTCCACAATTGATGAACCCCGAGGTGCGTTTACATGTCCGTCGTCAACACTCACAACTTTGGCCAATTCTGACCCGTTTCATGGACTATTACTCACCGTTTTGGGGTCCCGAAGCGATTTCCATAGTTCTTGAACCCCAAGGTGCAATTACATGTCGGTCATCAACACCCGTAGTTTTGGCCGATTCTGGCCCGTTTCATGAACTATTACTCACTGTTTTGGGGACCCGGAGTAATTCCCACGATTGACGAACCCCGGGGTGCGTTTATGTGTCGGTCATAAATACTCGTAGTTTTGGCCGATTCTGGCTAGTTTCATGGACTATTACTCACTGTTTTGGGGCCGCGGAGTGATTTCCACGATTGACGAACCCCGGGGTGGGTTTACGTGTCGGTCATCAACACTCGCAGTTTTGGCCGATTCTGGCCTGTTTCATGGACTATTACTGATTGTTTTGGTGTCCCGGACTGATTTCCACGATTGACGAACCCCGGGGTGCGTTTACGTGTCGATCATAAACACTCGCAGTTTTGGCCGATTATGACAAGTTTCATGGACTATTACTCACTGTTTTGGGGTCCGTGAGTGATTTCCATGATTGACCAATCCTGGGGTGCGTTTACGTGTCGGTCATCAACACCCGCAGTTTTGGCCGATTCTGGCTCGTTTCGTGGACTATTATTCACTGTTTTTGGGTCCCGGAGTGATTTCCACGATTGACGAACCCCGAGGTGCGTTTACATGTCCGTCATCAACACTCACAACTCTGGCAAATTCTGACCCGTTTCGTGGACTATTACTCACCGTTTTGGGGTCCCGAAGCGATTTCCATAGTTCTTGAACCCCAAGGTGCAATTAGATGTCGGTCATCAACACCCGTAGTTTTGGCCGATTCTGGGCCGTTTCATGAACTATTACTCACTGTTTCGGGGTCCCGGACTTATTTCCACGATTGATGAACCCTGGAGCGCATTTACGTGTCGGTCATAAATACTCATAGTTTTGGCCGATTCTGGCTAGTTTCATGGACTATTACTCACTGTTTTGGGGTCGTGGAGTGATTTCCACGATTGATGAACCCCGGGGTGCGTTTACGTGTCGGTCATAAATACTCGCAGTTTTGGCCGATTCTGGCTAGTTTCTTGGACTATTACTCACTGTTTTGGGGTCCCGAAGTGATTTCCACGATTGACGAATCCCGGGGTGTGTTTATGTGTTGGTGATAAACGCTCGCAGTTATTGCGGATTCTGCCTCATTTCATGGACTATTATTCACTGTTTTTGGGTCCCGGAGTGATTTCCACAATTGACGAACCCCGAGGTGCGTTTACATGTCTGTCGTCAACACTCACAAGTTTGGCCAATTCTGACCCGTTTCGTGGACTATTACTCACCGTTTTGGGGTCCCGAAGCGATTTCCATAGTTCTTGAACCCCAAGGTGCAATTACATGTCGGTCATCAACACCCGTAGTTTTGGCCGATTCTGGCCTGTTTCATGAACTATTACTCACTGTTTTGGGGACCCGGACTAATTCCCACGATTGACGAACCCCGGGGTGCGTTTATGTGTCGGTCATAAACACTTGCAGTTTTGGCCGATTCTGGCCCGTTTCATGGACAATTACTCACTGTTTCGGGGTCCCGGACTTATTTTCACGATTGATGTACCTCGGAGCGCATTTACGTGTCGGTCATAAATACTCGTAGTTTTGGCCGATTCTGGCTAGTTTCATGGACTATTACTCACTCTTTTGGGTTCGCGGAGTGATTTCCACGATTGATGAACCCCGGGGTGCGTTTACGTGTCGGTCATAAATACTCGCAGTTTTGGCCGATTCTGGCCAGTTTCTTGGACTATTACTCACTGTTTTGGGGTCCCGAAGTGATTTCCACGATTGACGAACCCCGGCGTGCGTTTACGTGTCGGTCATCAACACCCGCAGTTTTGGCCGATTCTGCCTCGTTTCGTGGACTATTATTCACTGTTTTTGGGTCCCGGAGTGATTTCCACAATTGACGAACCCCGAGGTGCGTTTACATGTCCGTCGTCAACACTCACAACTTTGGCCAATTCTGACCCGTTTCATGGACTATTACTCACCGTTTTGGGGTCCCGAAGCGATTTCCATAGTTCTTGAACCCCAAGGTGCAATTACATGTCGGTCATCAACACCCGTAGTTTTGGCCGATTCTGGCCCGTTTCATGAACTATTTCTCACTGTTTTGGGGACCCGGAGTAATTCCCACGATTGACGAACCCCGGGGTGCGTTTATGTGTCGGTCATAAACACTTGCAGTTTTGGCCGATTCTGGCCCGTTTCATGGACTATTACTCACTGTTTTGGGGCCGCGGAGTGATTTCCACGATTGACGAACCCCGGGGTGGGTTTACGTGTCGGTCATCAACACTCGCAGTTTTGGCCGATTCTGGCCTGTTTCATGGACTATTACTGATTGTTTTGGTGTCCCGGACTGATTTCCACGATTGACGAACCCCGGGGTGCGTTTACGTGTCGATCATAAACACTTGCAGTTTTGGCCGATTCTGGCCCGTTTCGTGGACAATTACTCACTGTTTCGGGGTCCCGGACTTATTTCCACGATTGAGGAACCCTGGAGCGCATTTACGTGTCGGTCATAAACACCCGCAGTTTTGGCCGATTCTGCCTCGTTTCGTGGACTATTATTCACTGTTTTTGGGTCCCGGAGTGATTTCCACAATTGACGAACCCCGAGGTGCGTTTACATGTCCGTCGTCAACACTCACAACTTTGGCCAATTCTGACCCGTTTCATGGACTATTACTCACCGTTTTGGGGTCCCGAAGCGATTTCCATAGTTCTTGAACCCCAAGGTGCAATTACATGTCGGTCATCAACACCCGTAGTTTTGGCCGATTCTGGCCCGTTTCATGAACTATTTCTCACTGTTTTGGGGACCCGGAGTAATTCCCACGATTGACGAACCCCGGGGTGCGTTTATGTGTCGGTCATAAACACTTGCAGTTTTGGCCGATTCTGGCCCGTTTCATGGACTATTACTCACTGTTTTGGGGCCGCGGAGTGATTTCCACGATTGACGAACCCCGGGGTGGGTTTACGTGTCGGTCATCAACACTCGCAGTTTTGGCCGATTCTGGCCTGTTTCATGGACTATTACTGATTGTTTTGGTGTCCCGGACTGATTTCCACGATTGACGAACCCCGGGGTGCGTTTACGTGTCGATCATAAACACTTGCAGTTTTGGCCGATTCTGGCCCGTTTCGTGGACAATTACTCACTGTTTCGGGGTCCCGGACTTATTTCCACGATTGAGGAACCCTGGAGCGCATTTACGTGTCGGTCATAAACACTCGCAGTTTTGGCCGATTCTGCCTCGTTTCGTGGACTATTATTCACTGTTTTTGGGTCCCGGAGTGATTTCCACAATTGACGAACCCCGAGGTGCGTTTACATGTCCGTCGTCAACACTCACAACTTTGGCCAATTCTGACCCGTTTCATGGACTATTACTCACCGTTTTGGGGTCCCGAAGCGATTTCCATAGTTCTTGAACCCCAAGGTGCAATTACATGTCGGTCATCAACACCCGTAGTTTTGGCCGATTCTGGCCCGTTTCATGAACTATTTCTCACTGTTTTGGGGACCCGGAGTAATTCCCACGATTGACGAACCCCGGGGTGCGTTTATGTGTCGGTCATAAATACTCGTAGTTTTGGCCGATTCTGGCTAGTTTCATGGACTATTACTCACTGTTTTGGGGCCGCGGAGTGATTTCCACGATTGACGAACCCCGGGGTGGGTTTACGTGTCGGTCATCAACACTCGCAGTTTTGGCCGATTCTGGCCTGTTTCATGGACTATTACTGATTGTTTTGGTGTCCCGGACTGATTTCCACGATTGATGAACCCCGGGGTGCGTTTACGTGTCGATCATAAACACTTGCAGTTTTGGCCGATTCTGGCCCGTTTCGTGGACAATTACTCACTGTTTCGGGGTCCCGGACTTATTTCCACGATTGAGGAACCCTGGAGCGCATTTACGTGTCGGTCATAAACACCCGCAGTTTTGGCCGATTCTGCCTCGTTTCGTGGACTATTATTCACTGTTTTTGGGTCCCGGAGTGATTTCCACAATTGACGAACCCCGAGGTGCGTTTACATGTCCGTCGTCAACACTCACAACTTTGGCCAATTCTGACCCGTTTCATGGACTATTACTCACCGTTTTGGGGTCCCGAAGCGATTTCCATAGTTCTTGAACCCCAAGGTGCAATTACATGTCGGTCATCAACACCCGTAGTTTTGGCCGATTCTGGCCCGTTTCATGAACTATTTCTCACTGTTTTGGGGACCCGGAGTAATTCCCACGATTGACGAACCCCGGGGTGCGTTTATGTGTCGGTCATAAACACTTGCAGTTTTGGCCGATTCTGGCCCGTTTCATGGACTATTACTCACTGTTTTGGGGCCGCGGAGTGATTTCCACGATTGACGAACCCCGGGGTGGGTTTACGTGTCGGTCATCAACACTCGCAGTTTTGGCCGATTCTGGCCTGTTTCATGGACTATTACTGATTGTTTTGGTGTCCCGGACTGATTTCCACGATTGACGAACCCCGGGGTGCGTTTACGTGTCGATCATAAACACTTGCAGTTTTGGCCGATTCTGGCCCGTTTCGTGGACAATTACTCACTGTTTCGGGGTCCCGGACTTATTTCCACGATTGAGGAACCCTGGAGCGCATTTACGTGTCGGTCATAAACACTCGCAGTTTTGGCCGATTCTGCCTCGTTTCGTGGACTATTATTCACTGTTTTTGGGTCCCGGAGTGATTTCCACAATTGACGAACCCCGAGGTGCGTTTACATGTCCGTCGTCAACACTCACAACTTTGGCCAATTCTGACCCGTTTCATGGACTATTACTCACCGTTTTGGGGTCCCGAAGCGATTTCCATAGTTCTTGAACCCCAAGGTGCAATTACATGTCGGTCATCAACACCCGTAGTTTTGGCCGATTCTGGCCCGTTTCATGAACTATTTCTCACTGTTTTGGGGACCCGGAGTAATTCCCACGATTGACGAACCCCGGGGTGCGTTTATGTGTCGGTCATAAATACTCGTAGTTTTGGCCGATTCTGGCTAGTTTCATGGACTATTACTCACTGTTTTGGGGCCGCGGAGTGATTTCCACGATTGACGAACCCCGGGGTGGGTTTACGTGTCGGTCATCAACACTCGCAGTTTTGGCCGATTCTGGCCTGTTTCATGGACTATTACTGATTGTTTTGGTGTCCCGGACTGATTTCCACGATTGATGAACCCCGGGGTGCGTTTACGTGTCGATCATAAACACTTGCAGTTTTGGCCGATTCTGGCCCGTTTCGTGGACAATTACTCACTGTTTCGGGGTCCCGGACTTATTTCCACGATTGAGGAACCCTGGAGCGCATTTACGTGTCGGTCATAAACACCCGCAGTTTTGGCCGATTCTGCCTCGTTTCGTGGACTATTATTCACTGTTTTTGGGTCCCGGAGTGATTTCCACAATTGACGAACCCCGAGGTGCGTTTACATGTCCGTCGTCAACACTCACAACTTTGGCCAATTCTGACCCGTTTCATGGACTATTACTCACCGTTTTGGGGTCCCGAAGCGATTTCCATAGTTCTTGAACCCCAAGGTGCAATTACATGTCGGTCATCAACACCCGTAGTTTTGGCCGATTCTGGCCCGTTTCATGAACTATTTCTCACTGTTTTGGGGACCCGGAGTAATTCCCACGATTGACGAACCCCGGGGTGCGTTTATGTGTCGGTCATAAACACTTGCAGTTTTGGCCGATTCTGGCCCGTTTCATGGACTATTACTCACTGTTTTGGGGCCGCGGAGTGATTTCCACGATTGACGAACCCCGGGGTGGGTTTACGTGTCGGTCATCAACACTCGCAGTTTTGGCCGATTCTGGCCTGTTTCATGGACTATTACTGATTGTTTTGGTGTCCCGGACTGATTTCCACGATTGACGAACCCCGGGGTGCGTTTACGTGTCGATCATAAACACTTGCAGTTTTGGCCGATTCTGGCCCGTTTCGTGGACAATTACTCACTGTTTCGGGGTCCCGGACTTATTTCCACGATTGAGGAACCCTGGAGCGCATTTACGTGTCGGTCATAAACACTCGCAGTTTTGGCCGATTCTGCCTCGTTTCGTGGACTATTATTCACTGTTTTTGGGTCCCGGAGTGATTTCCACAATTGACGAACCCCGAGGTGCGTTTACATGTCCGTCGTCAACACTCACAACTTTGGCCAATTCTGACCCGTTTCATGGACTATTACTCACCGTTTTGGGGTCCCGAAGCGATTTCCATAGTTCTTGAACCCCAAGGTGCAATTACATGTCGGTCATCAACACCCGTAGTTTTGGCCGATTCTGGCCCGTTTCATGAACTATTTCTCACTGTTTTGGGGACCCGGAGTAATTCCCACGATTGACGAACCCCGGGGTGCGTTTATGTGTCGGTCATAAATACTCGTAGTTTTGGCCGATTCTGGCTAGTTTCATGGACTATTACTCACTGTTTTGGGGCCGCGGAGTGATTTCCACGATTGACGAACCCCGGGGTGGGTTTACGTGTCGGTCATCAACACTCGCAGTTTTGGCCGATTCTGGCCTGTTTCATGGACTATTACTGATTGTTTTGGTGTCCCGGACTGATTTCCACGATTGACGAACCCCGGGGTGCGTTTACGTGTCGATCATAAACACTTGCAGTTTTGGCCGATTCTGGCCCGTTTCGTGGACAATTACTCACTGTTTCGGGGTCCCGGACTTATTTCCACGATTGAGGAACCCTGGAGCGCATTTACGTGTCGGTCATAAACACCCGCAGTTTTGGCCGATTCTGCCTCGTTTCGTGGACTATTATTCACTGTTTTTGGGTCCCGGAGTGATTTCCACAATTGACGAACCCCGAGGTGCGTTTACATGTCCGTCGTCAACACTCACAACTTTGGCCAATTCTGACCCGTTTCATGGACTATTACTCACCGTTTTGGGGTCCCGAAGCGATTTCCATAGTTCTTGAACCCCAAGGTGCAATTACATGTCGGTCATCAACACCCGTAGTTTTGGCCGATTCTGGCCCGTTTCATGAACTATTTCTCACTGTTTTGGGGACCCGGAGTAATTCCCACGATTGACGAACCCCGGGGTGCGTTTATGTGTCGGTCATAAACACTTGCAGTTTTGGCCGATTCTGGCCCGTTTCATGGACTATTACTCACTGTTTTGGGGCCGCGGAGTGATTTCCACGATTGACGAACCCCGGGGTGGGTTTACGTGTCGGTCATCAACACTCGCAGTTTTGGCCGATTCTGGCCTGTTTCATGGACTATTACTGATTGTTTTGGTGTCCCGGACTGATTTCCACGATTGACGAACCCCGGGGTGCGTTTACGTGTCGATCATAAACACTTGCAGTTTTGGCCGATTCTGGCCCGTTTCGTGGACAATTACTCACTGTTTCGGGGTCCCGGACTTATTTCCACGATTGAGGAACCCTGGAGCGCATTTACGTGTCGGTCATAAACACCCGCAGTTTTGGCCGATTCTGCCTCGTTTCGTGGACTATTATTCACTGTTTTTGGGTCCCGGAGTGATTTCCACAATTGACGAACCCCGAGGTGCGTTTACATGTCCGTCGTCAACACTCACAACTTTGGCCAATTCTGACCCGTTTCATGGACTATTACTCACCGTTTTGGGGTCCCGAAGCGATTTCCATAGTTCTTGAACCCCAAGGTGCAATTACATGTCGGTCATCAACACCCGTAGTTTTGGCCGATTCTGGCCCGTTTCATGAACTATTTCTCACTGTTTTGGGGACCCGGAGTAATTCCCACGATTGACGAACCCCGGGGTGCGTTTATGTGTCGGTCATAAACACTTGCAGTTTTGGCCGATTCTGGCCCGTTTCATGGACTATTACTCACTGTTTTGGGGCCGCGGAGTGATTTCCACGATTGACGAACCCCGGGGTGGGTTTACGTGTCGGTCATCAACACTCGCAGTTTTGGCCGATTCTGGCCTGTTTCATGGACTATTACTGATTGTTTTGGTGTCCCGGACTGATTTCCACGATTGACGAACCCCGGGGTGCGTTTACGTGTCGATCATAAACACTTGCAGTTTTGGCCGATTCTGGCCCGTTTCGTGGACAATTACTCACTGTTTCGGGGTCCCGGACTTATTTCCACGATTGAGGAACCCTGGAGCGCATTTACGTGTCGGTCATAAACACCCGCAGTTTTGGCCGATTCTGCCTCGTTTCGTGGACTATTATTCACTGTTTTTGGGTCCCGGAGTGATTTCCACAATTGACGAACCCCGAGGTGCGTTTACATGTCCGTCGTCAACACTCACAACTTTGGCCAATTCTGACCCGTTTCATGGACTATTACTCACCGTTTTGGGGTCCCGAAGCGATTTCCATAGTTCTTGAACCCCAAGGTGCAATTACATGTCGGTCATCAACACCCGTAGTTTTGGCCGATTCTGGCCCGTTTCATGAACTATTTCTCACTGTTTTGGGGACCCGGAGTAATTCCCACGATTGACGAACCCCGGGGTGCGTTTATGTGTCGGTCATAAACACTTGCAGTTTTGGCCGATTCTGGCCCGTTTCATGGACTATTACTCACTGTTTTGGGGCCGCGGAGTGATTTCCACGATTGACGAACCCCGGGGTGGGTTTACGTGTCGGTCATCAACACTCGCAGTTTTGGCCGATTCTGGCCTGTTTCATGGACTATTACTGATTGTTTTGGTGTCCCGGACTGATTTCCACGATTGACGAACCCCGGGGTGCGTTTACGTGTCGATCATAAACACTTGCAGTTTTGGCCGATTCTGGCCCGTTTCGTGGACAATTACTCACTGTTTCGGGGTCCCGGACTTATTTCCACGATTGAGGAACCCTGGAGCGCATTTACGTGTCGGTCATAAACACTCGCAGTTTTGGCCGATTCTGCCTCGTTTCGTGGACTATTATTCACTGTTTTTGGGTCCCGGAGTGATTTCCACAATTGACGAACCCCGAGGTGCGTTTACATGTCCGTCGTCAACACTCACAACTTTGGCCAATTCTGACCCGTTTCATGGACTATTACTCACCGTTTTGGGGTCCCGAAGCGATTTCCATAGTTCTTGAACCCCAAGGTGCAATTACATGTCGGTCATCAACACCCGTAGTTTTGGCCGATTCTGGCCCGTTTCATGAACTATTTCTCACTGTTTTGGGGACCCGGAGTAATTCCCACGATTGACGAACCCCGGGGTGCGTTTATGTGTCGGTCATAAATACTCGTAGTTTTGGCCGATTCTGGCTAGTTTCATGGACTATTACTCACTGTTTTGGGGCCGCGGAGTGATTTCCACGATTGACGAACCCCGGGGTGGGTTTACGTGTCGGTCATCAACACTCGCAGTTTTGGCCGATTCTGGCCTGTTTCATGGACTATTACTGATTGTTTTGGTGTCCCGGACTGATTTCCACGATTGACGAACCCCGGGGTGCGTTTACGTGTCGATCATAAACACTTGCAGTTTTGGCCGATTCTGGCCCGTTTCGTGGACAATTACTCACTGTTTCGGGGTCCCGGACTTATTTCCACGATTGAGGAACCCTGGAGCGCATTTACGTGTCGGTCATAAACACCCGCAGTTTTGGCCGATTCTGCCTCGTTTCGTGGACTATTATTCACTGTTTTTGGGTCCCGGAGTGATTTCCACAATTGACGAACCCCGAGGTGCGTTTACATGTCCGTCGTCAACACTCACAACTTTGGCCAATTCTGACCCGTTTCATGGACTATTACTCACCGTTTTGGGGTCCCGAAGCGATTTCCATAGTTCTTGAACCCCAAGGTGCAATTACATGTCGGTCATCAACACCCGTAGTTTTGGCCGATTCTGGCCCGTTTCATGAACTATTTCTCACTGTTTTGGGGACCCGGAGTAATTCCCACGATTGACGAACCCCGGGGTGCGTTTATGTGTCGGTCATAAACACTTGCAGTTTTGGCCGATTCTGGCCCGTTTCATGGACTATTACTCACTGTTTTGGGGCCGCGGAGTGATTTCCACGATTGACGAACCCCGGGGTGGGTTTACGTGTCGGTCATCAACACTCGCAGTTTTGGCCGATTCTGGCCTGTTTCATGGACTATTACTGATTGTTTTGGTGTCCCGGACTGATTTCCACGATTGACGAACCCCGGGGTGCGTTTACGTGTCGATCATAAACACTTGCAGTTTTGGCCGATTCTGGCCCGTTTCGTGGACAATTACTCACTGTTTCGGGGTCCCGGACTTATTTCCACGATTGAGGAACCCTGGAGCGCATTTACGTGTCGGTCATAAACACTCGCAGTTTTGGCCGATTCTGCCTCGTTTCGTGGACTATTATTCACTGTTTTTGGGTCCCGGAGTGATTTCCACAATTGACGAACCCCGAGGTGCGTTTACATGTCCGTCGTCAACACTCACAACTTTGGCCAATTCTGACCCGTTTCATGGACTATTACTCACCGTTTTGGGGTCCCGAAGCGATTTCCATAGTTCTTGAACCCCAAGGTGCAATTACATGTCGGTCATCAACACCCGTAGTTTTGGCCGATTCTGGCCCGTTTCATGAACTATTTCTCACTGTTTTGGGGACCCGGAGTAATTCCCACGATTGACGAACCCCGGGGTGCGTTTATGTGTCGGTCATAAATACTCGTAGTTTTGGCCGATTCTGGCTAGTTTCATGGACTATTACTCACTGTTTTGGGGCCGCGGAGTGATTTCCACGATTGACGAACCCCGGGGTGGGTTTACGTGTCGGTCATCAACACTCGCAGTTTTGGCCGATTCTGGCCTGTTTCATGGACTATTACTGATTGTTTTGGTGTCCCGGACTGATTTCCATGATTGACGAACCCCGGGGTGCGTTTACGTGTCGATCATAAACACTCGCAGTTTTGGCCGATTCTGGCCCGTTTCGTGGACAATTACTCACTGTTTCGGGGTCCCGGACTTATTTCCACGATTGAGGAACCCTGGAGCGCATTTACGTGTCGGTCATAAACACCCGCAGTTTTGGCCGATTCTGCCTCGTTTCGTGGACTATTATTCACTGTTTTTGGGTCCCGGAGTGATTTCCACAATTGACGAACCCCGAGGTGCGTTTACATGTCCGTCGTCAACACTCACAACTTTGGCCAATTCTGACCCGTTTCATGGACTATTACTCACCGTTTTGGGGTCCCGAAGCGATTTCCATAGTTCTTGAACCCCAAGGTGCAATTACATGTCGGTCATCAACACCCGTAGTTTTGGCCGATTCTGGCCCGTTTCATGAACTATTTCTCACTGTTTTGGGGACCCGGAGTAATTCCCACGATTGACGAACCCCGGGGTGCGTTTATGTGTCGGTCATAAACACTTGCAGTTTTGGCCGATTCTGGCCCGTTTCATGGACTATTACTCACTGTTTTGGGGCCGCGGAGTGATTTCCACGATTGACGAACCCCGGGGTGGGTTTACGTGTCGGTCATCAACACTCGCAGTTTTGGCCGATTCTGGCCTGTTTCATGGACTATTACTGATTGTTTTGGTGTCCCGGACTGATTTCCACGATTGACGAACCCCGGGGTGCGTTTACGTGTCGATCATAAACACTTGCAGTTTTGGCCGATTCTGGCCCGTTTCGTGGACAATTACTCACTGTTTCGGGGTCCCGGACTTATTTCCACGATTGAGGAACCCTGGAGCGCATTTACGTGTCGGTCATAAACACTCGCAGTTTTGGCCGATTCTGCCTCGTTTCGTGGACTATTATTCACTGTTTTTGGGTCCCGGAGTGATTTCCACAATTGACGAACCCCGAGGTGCGTTTACATGTCCGTCGTCAACACTCACAACTTTGGCCAATTCTGACCCGTTTCATGGACTATTACTCACCGTTTTGGGGTCCCGAAGCGATTTCCATAGTTCTTGAACCCCAAGGTGCAATTACATGTCGGTCATCAACACCCGTAGTTTTGGCCGATTCTGGCCCGTTTCATGAACTATTTCTCACTGTTTTGGGGACCCGGAGTAATTCCCACGATTGACGAACCCCGGGGTGCGTTTATGTGTCGGTCATAAATACTCGTAGTTTTGGCCGATTCTGGCTAGTTTCATGGACTATTACTCACTGTTTTGGGGCCGCGGAGTGATTTCCACGATTGACGAACCCCGGGGTGGGTTTACGTGTCGGTCATCAACACTCGCAGTTTTGGCCGATTCTGGCCTGTTTCATGGACTATTACTGATTGTTTTGGTGTCCCGGACTGATTTCCATGATTGACGAACCCCGGGGTGCGTTTACGTGTCGATCATAAACACTCGCAGTTTTGGCCGATTATGACAAGTTTCATGGACTATTACTCACTGTTTTGGGGTCCGTGAGTGATTTCCATGATTGACCAATCCTGGGGTGCGTTTACGTGTCGGTCATCAACACCCGCAGTTTTGGCCGATTCTGGCTCGTTTCGTGGACTATTATTCACTGTTTTTGGGTCCCGGAGTGATTTCCACGATTGACGAACCCCGAGGTGCGTTTACATGTCCGTCATCAACACTCACAACTCTGGCAAATTCTGACCCGTTTCGTGGACTATTACTCACCGTTTTAGGGTCCCGGACTTATTTGCACGATTGATGAACCCTGGAGCGCGTTTACGTGTCGGTCATAAATACTCGCAGTTTTGGCCGATTCTGGCCAGTTTCTTGGACTATTACTCACTGTTTTGGGGTCCCGAAGTGATTTCCACGATTGACGAACCCCGGCGTGCGTTTACGTGTCGGTCATCAACACCCGCAGTTTTGGCCGATTCTGCCTCATTTCGTGGACTATTATTCACTGTTTTTGGGTCCCGGAGTGATTTCCACAATTGACGAACCCCGAGGTGCGTTTACATGTCCGTCGTCAACACTCACAACTTTGGCCAATTCTGACCCGTTTCGTGGACTATTACTCACCGTTTTGGGGTCCCGAAGCGATTTCCATAGTTCTTGAACCCCAATGTGCAATTAGATGTCGGTCATCAACACCCATAGTTTTGGCCGATTCTGGGCCGTTTCATGAACTATTACTCACTGTTTTGGGGACCCGGACTAATTCCCATGATTGACGAACCCCGGGGTGCATTTATGTGTCGGTCATAAACACTTGCAGTTTTGGCCGATTCTGGCCCGTTTCGTGGACAATTACTCACTGTTTCGGGGTCCCGGACTTATTTCCACGATTGATGAACCCTGGAGCGCATTTACGTGTCGGTCATAAATACTCATAGTTTTGGCCAATTCTGGCTAGTTTCATGGACTATTACTCACTGTTTTGGGGTCGTGGAGTGATTTCCACGATTGATGAACCCCGGGGTGCGTTTACGTGTCGGTCATAAATACTCGCAGTTTTGGCCGATTCTGGCCAGTTTCTTGGACTATTACTCACTGTTTTGGGGTCCCGAAGTGATTTCCACGATTGACGAATCCCGGGGTGCGTTTATGTGTTGGTCATAAACACTCGCAGTTATTGCGGATTCTGCCTCCTTTCATGGACTATTATTCACTGTTTTTGGGTCCCGGAGTGATTTCCACAATTGACGAACCCCGAGGTGCGTTTACATGTCCGTCGTCAACACTCACAACTTTGGCCAATTCTGACCCGTTTCGTGGACTATTACTCACCGTTTTGGGGTCCCGAAGCGATTTCCATAGTTCTTGAACCCCAAGGTGCAATTACATGTCGGTCATCAACACCCGTAGTTTTGGCCGATTCTGGGCCGTTTCATGAACTATTACTCACTGTTTTGGGGACCCGGACTAATTCCCACGATTGACGAACCCCGGGGTGCGTTTATGTGTCGGTCATAAACACTTGCAGTTTTGGCCGATTCTGGCCCGTTTCGTGGACAATTACTCACTGTTTCGGGGTCCCGGACTTATTTCCTCGATTGATGAACCCTGGAGCGCATTTACGTGTCGGTCATAAATAATCATAGTTTTGGCCAATTCTGGCTAGTTTCATGGACTATTACTCACTGTTTTGGGGTCGTGGAGTGATTTCCACGATTGATGAACCCCGGGGTGCGTTTACGTGTCGGTCATAAATACTCGCAGTTTTGGCCGATTCTGGCCAGTTTCTTGGACTATTACTCACTGTTTTGGGGTCCCGAAGTGATTTCCACGATTGACGAATCCCGGGGTGTGTTTATGTGTTGGTCATAAACACTCGCAGTTATTGCGGATTCTGCCTCATTTCATGGACTATTATTCACTGTTTTTGGGTCCCGGAGTGATTTCCACAATTGACGAACCCCGAGGTGCGTTTACATGTCTGTCGTCAACACTCACAAGTTTGGCCAATTCTGACCCGTTTCGTGGACTATTACTCACCGTTTTGGGGTCCCGAAGCGATTTCCATAGTTCTTGAACCCCAAGGTGCAATTACATGTCGGTCATCAACACCCGTAGTTTTGGCCGATTCTGGCCTGTTTCATGAACTATTACTCACTGTTTTGGGGACCCGGACTAATTCCCACGATTGACGAACCCCGGGGCGCGTTTATGTGTCGGTCATAAACACTTGCAGTTTTGGCCGATTCTGGCCCGTTTCGTGGACAATTACTCACTGTTTCGGGGTCCCGGACTTATTTTCACGATTGATGTACCCCGGAGCGCATTTACGTGTCGGTCATAAATACTCGTAGTTTTGGCTGATTCTGGCTAGTTTCATGGACTATTACTCACTGTTTTGGGGTCGCGGAGTGATTTCCACGATTGATGAACCCCGGGGTGCGTTTACATGTCGGTCATAAATACTCGCAGTTTTGGCCGATTCTGGCCAGTTTCTTGGACTATTACTCACTGTTTTGGGGTCCCGAAGTGATTTCCACGATTGACGAACCCCGGCGTGCGTTTACGTGTCGGTCATCAACACCCGCAGTTTTGGCCGATTCTGCCTCGTTTCGTGGACTATTATTCACTGTTTTTGGGTCCCGGAGTGATTTCCACAATTGACGAACCCCGAGGTGCGTTTACATGTCCGTCGTCAACACTCACAACTTTGGCCAATTCTGACCCGTTTCATGGACTATTACTCACCGTTTTGGGGTCCCGAAGCGATTTCCATAGTTCTTGAACCCCAAGGTGCAATTACATGTCGGTCATCAACACCCGTAGTTTTGGCCGATTCTGGCCCGTTTCATGAACTCTTACTCACTGTTATGGGGACCCGGAGTAATTCCCACGATTGACGAACCCCGGGGTGCGTTTATGTGTCGGTCATAAACACATGCAGTTTTGGCCGATTCTGGCCCGTTTCGTGGACAATTACTCACTGTTTCGGGGTCCCGGACTTATTTCCACGATTGATGAACCCCGGAGCGCATTTACGTGTCGGTCATAAATACTCATAGTTTTGGCCGATTCTGGCTAGTTTCATGGACTATTACTCACTGTTTTGGTGTCGCGGAGTGATTTCCACGATTGACGAACCCCGGGGTGCGTTTACCCGTTGGTCATAAACACTCGCAGTTATTGCGGATTCTGCCTCATTTCATGGACTATTATTCACTGTTTTTGGGTCCCGGAGTGATTTCCACAATTGACGAACCCCGAGGTGCGTTTACATGTCCGTCGTCAACACTCACAACTTTGGCCGATTCTGACCCGTTTCGTGGACTATTACTCACCGTTTTGGGGTCCCGAAGCGATTTCCATAGTTCTTGAACCCCAAAGTGCAATCACATGTCGGTCATCAACACCCATAGTTTTGGCCGATTCTGGCCCGTTTCATGAACTATTACTCACTGTTTTGGGGACCCGCACTAATTCCCACGATTGACGAACCCCAGGGTGCGTTTATGTGTCGGTCATAAACACTTGCAGTTTTGGCCGATTCTGGCCCGTTTCGTGGACAATTACTCACTGTTTTGGGGTCTCGGACTTATTTCCACGATTGATGAACCCCGGAGCGCATTTACGTGTCGGTCATAAATACTCGTAGTTTTGGCCGATTCTGGCTAGTTTCATGGACTATTACTCACTGTTTTGGGGCCGCGGAGTGATTTCCACGATTGACGAACCCCGGGGTGCGTTTACGTGTCGGTCATCAACACTCGCAGTTTTGGCCGATTCTGGCCTGTTTCATGGACTATTACTGATTGTTTTGGTGTCCCGGACTGATTTCCACGATTGACGAACCCCGGGGTGCGTTTACGTGTCGATCATAAACACTCGCAGTTTTGGCCGATTATGACAAGTTTCATGGACTATTACTCACTATTTTGGGGTCCGTGAGTGATTTCCATGATTGACCAATCCTGGGGTGCGTTTACATGTCGGTCATCAACACCCGCAGTTTTGGCCGATTCTGGCTCGTTTCATGGACTATTATTCACTGTTTTTGGGTCCCGGAGTGATTTCCACGATTGACGAACCCCGAGGTGCGTTTACATGTCCGTCATCAGCACTCACAACTCTGGCAAATTCTGACCCGTTTCGTGGACTATTACTCACCGTTTTAGGGTCCCGGACTTATTTGCACGATTGATGAACCCTGGAGCGCGTTTACGTGTCGGTCATAAATACTCGCAGTTTTGGCCGATTCTGGCCAGTTTCTTGGACTATTACTCACTGTTTTGGGGTCCCGAAGTGATTTCCACGATTGACGAACCCCGGGGTGCGTTTACGTGTTGGTCATAAACACTCGCAGTTATTGCGGATTCTGCCTCATTTCATGGACTATTATTCACTGTTTTGGGTCCCGGAGTGATTTCCACAATTGACGAACCCCGAGGTGCGTTTACATGTCCGTCGTCAACACTCACAACTTTGGCCAATTCTGACCCGTTTCGTGGACTATTACTCACCGTTTTGGGGTCCTGAAGCGATTTCCATAGTTCTTGAACCCCAAGGTGCAATTACATGTCGGTCATCAACACCCGTAGTTTTGGCCGATTCTGGGCCGTTTCATGAACTATTACTCACCGTTTTGGGGACCCGGACTAATTCCCACGATTGACGAACCCCGGGGTGCGTTTATGTGTCGGTCATAAACACTTGCAGTTTTGGCCGATTCTGGTCCGTTTCGTGGACAATTACTCACTGTTTCGGGGTCCCGGACTTATTTCCACGATTGATGAACCCCGGAGCGCATTTACGTGTCGGTCATAAATACTCATAGTTTTGGCCAATTCTGGCTAGTTTCATGGACTATTACTCACTGTTTTGGGGTCGTGGAGTGATTTCCACGATTGATGAACCCCGGGGTGCGTTTACGTGTCGGTCATAAATACTCGCAGTTTTGGCCGATTCTGGCCAGTTTCTTGGACTATTACTCACTGTTTTGGGGTCCCGAAGTGATTTCCACGATTGACGAATCCCGGGGTGCGTTTATGTGTTGGTCATAAGCACTCGCAGTTATTGCGGATTCTGCCTCATTTCATGGACTATTATTCACTGTTTTTGGGTCCCGGAGTGATTTCCACAATTGACGAACCCCGAGGTGCGTTTACATGTCTGTCGTCAACACTCACAAGTTTGGCCAATTCTGACCCGTTTCGTGGACTATTACTCACCGTTTTGGGGTCCCGAAGCGATTTCCATAGTTCTTGAACCCCAAGGTGCAATTACATGTCGGTCATCAACACCCGTAGTTTTGGCCGATTCTGGCCTGTTTCATGAACTATTACTCACTGTTTTGGGGACCCGGACTAATTCCCACGATTGACGAACCCCGGGGTGCGTTTATGTGTCGGTCATAAACACTTGCAGTTTTGGCCGATTCTGGCCCGTTTCGTGGACAATTACTCACTGTTTCGGGGTCCCGGACTTATTTTCACGATTGATGTACCCCGGAGCGCATTTACGTGTCGGTCATAAATACTCGTAGTTTTGGCCGATTCTGGCTAGTTTCATGGACTATTACTCACTGTTTTGGGGCCGCGGAGTGATTTCCACGATTGACGAACCCCGGGGTGCGTTTACGTGTCGGTCATCAACACTCGCAGTTTTGGCCGATTCTGGCCTGTTTCATGGACTATTACTCACTGTTTTGGGGTCCCGAAGTGATTTCCACGATTGACGAATCCCGGGGTGCGTTTATGTGTTGGTCATAAACACTCGCAGTTATTGCGGATTCTGCCTCATTTCATGGACTATTATTCACTGTTTTTGGGTCCCGGAGTGATTTCCACAATTGACGAACCCCGAGGTGCGTTTACGTGTCTGTCGTCAACACTCACAAGTTTGGCCAATTCTGACCCGTTTCGTGGACTATTACTCACCGTTTTGGGGTCCCGAAGCGATTTCCATAGTTCTTGAACCCCAAGGTGCAATTACATGTCGGTCATCAACACCCGTAGTTTTGGCCGATTCTGGCGTGTTTCATGAACTATTACTCACTGTTTTGGGGACCCGGACTAATTCCCACGATTGACGAACCCCGGGGTGCGTTTATGTGTCGGTCATAAACACTTGCAGTTTTGGCCGATTCTGGCCCGTTTCGTGGACAATTACTCACTGTTTCGGGGTCCCGGACTTATTTTCACGATTGATGTACCCCGGAGCGCATTTACGTGTCGGTCATAAATACTCGTAGTTTTGGCTGATTCTGGCTAGTTTCATGGACTATTACTCACTGTTTTGGGGTCGCGGAGTGATTTCCACGATTGATGAACCCCGGGGTGCGTTTACGTGTCGGTCATAAATACTCGCAGTTTTGGCCGATTCTGGCCAGTTTCTTGGACTATTACTCACTGTTTTGGGGTCCCGAAGTGATTTCCACGATTGGCGAACCCCGGCGTGCGTTTACGTGTCGGTCATCAACACCCGCAGTTTTGGCCGATTCTGCCTCGTTTCGTGGACTATTATTCACTGTTTTTGGGTCCCGGAGTGGTTTCCACAATTGACGAACCCCGAGGTGCGTTTACATGTCCGTCGTCAACACTCACAACTTTGGCCAATTCTGACCCGTTTCATGGACTATTACTCACCGTTTTGGGGTCCCGAAGCGATTTCCATAGTTCTTGAACCCCAAGGTGCAATTACATGTCTGTCATCAACACCCGTAGTTTTGGCCGATTCTGGCCCGTTTCATGAACTATTACTCACTGTTATGGGGACCCGGAGTAATTCCCACGATTAACGAACCCCGGGGTGCGTTTATGTGTCGGTCATAAACACATGCAGTTTTGGCCGATTCTGGCCCGTTTCGTGGACAATTACTCACTGTTTCGGGGTCCCGGACTTATTTCCACGATTGATGAACCCCGGAGCGCATTTACGTGTCGGTCATAAATACTCATAGTTTTGGCCGATTCTGGCTAGTTTCATGGACTATTACTCACTGTTTTGGTGTCGCGGAGTGATTTCCACGATTGACGAACCCCGGGGTGCGTTTACCCGTTGGTCATAAACACTCGCAGTTATTGCGGATTCTGCCTCCTTTCATGGACTATTATTCACTGTTTTTGGGTCCCGGAGTGATTTCCACAATTGACGAACCCCGAGGTGCGTTTACATGTCCGTCGTCAACACTCACAACTTTGGCCGATTCTGACCCGTTTCGTGGACTATTACTCACCGTTTTGGGGTCCCGAAGCGATTTCCATAGTTCTTGAACCCCAAAGTGCAATCACATGTCGGTCATCAACACCCATAGTTTTGGCCGATTCTGGCCCGTTTCATGAACTATTACTCACTGTTTTGGGGACCCGCACTAATTCCCACGATTGACGAACCCCAGGGTGCGTTTATGTGTCGGTCATAAACACTTGCAGTTTTGGCCGATTCTGGCCCGTTTCGTGGACAATTACTCACTGTTTTGGGGTCTCGGACTTATTTCCACGATTGATGAACCCCGGAGCGCATTTACGTGTCGGTCATAAATACTCGTAGTTTTGGCCGATTCTGGCTAGTTTCATGGACTATTACTCACTGTTTTGGGGCCGCGGAGTGATTTCCACGATTGACGAACCCCGGGGTGCGTTTACGTGTCGGTCATACCCACTCGCAGTTTTGGCCGATTCTGGCCTGTTTCATGGACTATTACTCACTGTTTTGGGGTCCCGAAGTGATTTCCACGATTGACGAATCCCGGGGTGCGTTTATGTGTTGGTCATAAACACTCGCAGTTATTGCGGATTCTGCCTCATTTCATGGACTATTATTCACTGTTTTTGGGTCCCGGAGTGATTTCCACAATTGACGAACCCCGAGGTGCGTTTACGTGTCTGTCGTCAACACTCACAAGTTTGGCCAATTCTGACCCGTTTCGTGGACTATTACTCACCGTTTTGGGGTCCCGAAGCGATTTCCATAGTTCTTGAACCCCAAGGTGCAATTACATGTCGGTCATCAACACCCGTAGTTTTGGCCGATTCTGGCGTGTTTCATGAACTATTACTCACTGTTTTGGGGACCCGGACTAATTCCCACGATTGACGAACCCCGGGGTGCGTTTATGTGTCGGTCATAAACACTTGCAGTTTTGGCCGATTCTGGCCCGTTTCGTGGACAATTACTCACTGTTTCGGGGTCCCGGACTTATTTTCACGATTGATGTACCCCGGAGCGCATTTACGTGTCGGTCATAAATACTCGTAGTTTTGGCTGATTCTGGCTAGTTTCATGGACTATTACTCACTGTTTTGGGGTCGCGGAGTGATTTCCACGATTGATGAACCCCGGGGTGCGTTTACGTGTCGGTCATAAATACTCGCAGTTTTGGCCGATTCTGGCCAGTTTCTTGGACTATTACTCACTGTTTTGGGGTCCCGAAGTGATTTCCACGATTGGCGAACCCCGGCGTGCGTTTACGTGTCGGTCATCAACACCCGCAGTTTTGGCCGATTCTGCCTCGTTTCGTGGACTATTATTCACTGTTTTTGGGTCCCGGAGTGGTTTCCACAATTGACGAACCCCGAGGTGCGTTTACATGTCCGTCGTCAACACTCACAACTTTGGCCAATTCTGACCCGTTTCATGGACTATTACTCACCGTTTTGGGGTCCCGAAGCGATTTCCATAGTTCTTGAACCCCAAGGTGCAATTACATGTCTGTCATCAACACCCGTAGTTTTGGCCGATTCTGGCCCGTTTCATGAACTATTACTCACTGTTATGGGGACCCGGAGTAATTCCCACGATTAACGAACCCCGGGGTGCGTTTATGTGTCGGTCATAAACACATGCAGTTTTGGCCGATTCTGGCCCGTTTCGTGGACAATTACTCACTGTTTCGGGGTCCCGGACTTATTTCCACGATTGATGAACCCCGGAGCGCATTTACGTGTCGGTCATAAATACTCATAGTTTTGGCCGATTCTGGCTAGTTTCATGGACTATTACTCACTGTTTTGGTGTCGCGGAGTGATTTCCACGATTGACGAACCCCGGGGTGCGTTTACCCGTTGGTCATAAACACTCGCAGTTATTGCGGATTCTGCCTCCTTTCATGGACTATTATTCACTGTTTTTGGGTCCCGGAGTGATTTCCACAATTGACGAACCCCGAGGTGCGTTTACATGTCCGTCGTCAACACTCACAACTTTGGCCGATTCTGACCCGTTTCGTGGACTATTACTCACCGTTTTGGGGTCCCGAAGCGATTTCCATAGTTCTTGAACCCCAAAGTGCAATCACATGTCGGTCATCAACACCCATAGTTTTGGCCGATTCTGGCCCGTTTCATGAACTATTACTCACTGTTTTGGGGACCCGCACTAATTCCCACGATTGACGAACCCCAGGGTGCGTTTATGTGTCGGTCATAAACACTTGCAGTTTTGGCCGATTCTGGCCCGTTTCGTGGACAATTACTCACTGTTTTGGGGTCTCGGACTTATTTCCACGATTGATGAACCCCGGAGCGCATTTACGTGTCGGTCATAAATACTCGTAGTTTTGGCCGATTCTGGCTAGTTTCATGGACTATTACTCACTGTTTTGGGGCCGCGGAGTGATTTCCACGATTGACGAACCCCGGGGTGCGTTTACGTGTCGGTCATCAACACTCGCAGTTTTGGCCGATTCTGGCCTGTTTCATGGACTATTACTGATTGTTTTGGTGTCCCGGACTGATTTCCACGATTGACGAACCCCGGGGTGCGTTTACGTGTCGATCATAAACACTCGCAGTTTTGGCCGATTATGACAAGTTTCATGGACTATTACTCACTGTTTTGGGGTCCGTGAGTGATTTCCATGATTGACCAATCCTGGTGTGCGTTTACATGTCGGTCATCAACACCCGCAGTTTTGGCCGATTCTGGCTCGTTTCATGGACTATTATTCACTGTTTTTGGGTCCCGGAGTGATTTCCACGATTGACGAACCCCGAGGTGCGTTTACATGTCCGTCATCAGCACTCACAACTCTGGCAAATTCTGACCCGTTTCGTGGACTATTACTCACCGTTTTAGGGTCCCGGACTTATTTGCACGATTGATGAACCCTGGAGCGCGTTTACGTGTCGGTCATAAATACTCGCAGTTTTGGCCGATTCTGGCCAGTTTCTTGGACTATTACTCACTGTTTTGGGGTCCCGAAGTGATTTCCACGATTGACGAACCCCGGGGTGCGTTTACGTGTTGGTCATAAACACTCGCAGTTATTGCGGATTCTGCCTCATTTCATGGACTATTATTCACTGTTTTGGGTCCCGGAGTGATTTCCACAATTGACGAACCCCGAGGTGCGTTTACATGTCCGTCGTCAACACTCACAACTTTGGCCAATTCTGACCCGTTTCGTGGACTATTACTCACCGTTTTGGGGTCCCGAAGCGATTTCCATAGTTCTTGAACCACAAGGTGCAATTACATGTCGGTCATCAACACCCGTAGTTTTGGCCGATTCTGGGCCGTTTCATGAACTATTACTCACTGTTTTGGGGACCCGGACTAATTCCCACGATTGACGAACCCCGGGGTGCGTTTATGTGTCGGTCATAAACACCCGCAGCTTTGGCCGATTCTGGCTCGTTTCATGGACTATTATTCACTGTTTTTGGGTCCCGGAGTGATTTCCACGATTGACGAACCCCGAGGTGCGTTTACATGTCCGTCATCAGCACTCACAACTCTGGCAAATTCTGACCCGTTTCGTGGACTATTACTCACCGTTTTAGGGTCCCGGACTTATTTGCACGATTGATGAACCCTGGAGCGCGTTTACGTGTCGGTCATAAATACTCGCAGTTTTGGCCGATTCTGGCCAGTTTCTTGGACTATTACTCACTGTTTTGGGGTCCCGAAGTGATTTCCACGATTGACGAATCCCGCGGTGCGTTTATGTGTTGGTCATAAACACTCGCAGTTATTGCGGATTCTGCCTCATTTCATGGACTATTATTCACTGTTTTTGGGTCCCGGAGTGATTTCCACAATTGACGAACCCCGAGGTGCGTTTACGTGTCTGTCGTCAACACTCACAAGTTTGGCCAATTCTGACCCGTTTCGTGGACTATTACTCACCGTTTTGGGGTCCCGAAGCGATTTCCATAGTTCTTGAACCCCAAGGTGCAATTACATGTCGGTCATCAACACCCTTAGTTTTAGCCGATTCTGGCCTGTTTCATGAACTATTACTCACTGTTTTGGGGACCCGGACTAATTCCCACGATTGACGAACCCCGGGGTGCGTTTATGTGTCGGTCATAAACACTTGCAGTTTTGGCCGATTCTGGCGCGTTTCGTGGACAATTACTCACTGTTTCGGGGTCCCGGACTTATTTTCACGATTGATGTACCCCGGAGCGCATTTACGTGTCGGTCATAAATACTCGTAGTTTTGGCTGATTCTGGCTAGTTTCATGGACTATTACTCACTGTTTTGGGGTCGCGGAGTGATTTCCACGATTGATGAACCCCGGGGTGCGTTTACGTGTCGGTCATAAATACTCGCAGTTTTGGCCGATTCTGGCCAGTTTCTTGGACTATTACTCACTGTTTTGGGGTCCCGAAGTGATTTCCATGATTGGCGAACCCCGGCGTGCGTTTACGTGTCGGTCATCAACACCCGCAGTTTTGGCCGATTCTGCCTCATTTCATGGACTATTATTCACTGTTTTTGGGTCCCGGAGTGATTTCCACAATTGACGAACCCCGAGGTGCGTTTACATGTCTGTCGTCAACACTCACAAGTTTGGCCAATTCTGACCCGTTTCGTGGACTATTACTCACCGTTTTGGGGTCCCGAAGCGATTTCCATAGTTCTTGAACCCCAAGGTGCAATTACATGTCGGTCATCAACACCCGTAGTTTTGGCCGATTCTGGCCTGTTTCATGAACTATTACTCACTGTTTTGGGGACCCGGACTAATTCCCATGATTGACGAACCCCGGGGTGCGTTTATGTGTCGGTCATAAACACTTGCAGTTTTGGCCGATTCTGGCCCGTTTCGTGGACAATTACTCACTGTTTTGGGGTCTCGGACTTATTTCCACGATTGATGAACCCCGGAGCGCATTTACGTGTCGGTCATAAATACTCGTAGTTTTGGCCGATTCTGGCTAGTTTCATGGACTATTACTCACTGTTTTGGGGCCGCGGAGTGATTTCCACGATTGACGAACCCCGGGGTGCGTTTACGTGTCGGTCATCAACACTCGCAGTTTTGGCCGATTCTGGCCTGTTTCATGGACTATTACTGATTGTTTTGGTGTCCCGGACTAATTTCCACGATTGACGAACCCCGGGGTGCGTTTACGTGTCGATCATAAACACTCGCAGTTTTGGCCGATTATGACAAGTTTCATGGACTATTACTCACTGTTTTGGGGTCCGTGAGTGATTTCCATGATTGACCAATCCTGGGGTGCGTTTACATGTCGGTCATCAACACCCGCAGTTTTGGCCGATTCTGGCTCGTTTCATGGACTATTATTCACTGTTTTTGGGTCCCGGAGTGATTTCCACGATTGACGAACCCCGAGGTGCGTTTACATGTCCGTCATCAGCACTCACAACTCTGGCAAATTCTGACCCGTTTCGTGGACTATTACTCACCGTTTTAGGGTCCCGGACTTATTTGCACGATTGATGAACCCTGGAGCGCGTTTACGTGTCGGTCATAAATACTCGCAGTTTTGGCCGATTCTGGCCAGTTTCTTGGACTATTACTCACTGTTTTGGGGTCCCGAAGTGATTTCCACGATTAACGAACCCCGGGGTGCGTTTACGTGTTGGTCATAAACACTCGCAGTTATTGCGGATTCTGCCTCATTTCATGGACTATTATTCACTGTTTTTGGGTCCCGGAGTGATTTCCACAATTGACAAACCCCGAGGTGCGTTTACATGTCCGTCGTCAACACTCACAACTTTGGCCAATTCTGACCCGTTTCGTGGACTATTACTCACCGTTTTGGGGTCCCGAAGCGATTTCCATAGTTCTTGAACCACAAGGTGCAATTACATGTCGGTCATCAACACCCGTAGTTTTGGCCGATTCTGGGCCGTTTCATGAACTATTACTCACTATTTTGGGGACCCGGACTAATTCCCACGATTGACGAACCCCGGGGTGCGTTTATGTGTCGGTCATAAACACCCGCAGTTTTGGCCGATTCTGGTTCGTTTCATGGACTATTATTCACTGTTTTTGGGTCCCGGAGTGATTTCCACGATTGACGAACCCCGAGGTGCGTTTACATGTCCGTCATCAGCACTCACAACTCTGGCAAATTCTGACCCGTTTCGTGGACTATTACTCACCGTTTTAGGGTCCCGGACTTATTTGCACGATTGATGAACCCTGGAGCGCGTTTACGTGTCGGTCATAAATACTCGCAGTTTTGGCCGATTCTGGCCAGTTTCTTGGACTATTACTCACTGTTTTGGGGTCCCGAAGTGATTTCCACGATTGACGAATCCCGGGGTGCGTTTATGTGTTGGTCATAAACACTCGCAGTTATTGCGGATTCTGCCTCATTTCATGGACTATTATTCACTGTTTTTGGGTCCCGGAGTGATTTCCACAATTGACGAACCCCGAGGTGCGTTTACATGTTTGTCGTCAACACTCACAAGTTTGGCCAATTCTGACCCGTTTCCTGGACTATTACTCACCGTTTTGGGGTCCCGAAGCGATTTCCATAGTTCTTGAACCCCAAGGTGCAATTACATGTCGGTCATCAACACCCGTAGTTTTGGCCGATTCTGGCCTGTTTCATAAACTATTACTCACTGTTTTGGGGACCCGGACTAATTCCCACGATTGACGAACCCCGGGGTGCGTTTATGTGTCGGTCATAAACACTTGCAGTTTTGGCCGATTCTGGCCCGTTTCGTGGACAATTACTCACTGTTTCGGGGTCCCGGACTTATTTTCACGATTGATGTACCCCGGAGCGCATTTATGTGTCGGTCATAAATACTCGTAGTTTTGGCTGATTCTGGCTAGTTTCATGGACTATTACTCACTGTTTTGGGGTCGTGGAGTGATTTCCACGATTGATGAACCCCGGGGTGCGTTTACGTGTCGGTCATAAATACTCGCAGTTTTGGCCGATTCTGGCCAGTTTCTTGGACTATTACTCACTGTTTTGGGGTCCCGAAGTGATTTCCACGATTGACGAATCCCAGGGTGCGTTTATGTGTTGGTCATAAACACTCGCAGTTATTGCGGATTCTGCCTCATTTCATGGACTATTATTCACTGTTTTTGGGTCCCGGAGTGATTTCCACAATTGACGAACCCCGAGGTGCGTTTACATGTCTGTCGTCAACACTCACAAGTTTGGCCAATTCTGACCCGTTTCGTGGACTATTACTCACCGTTTTGGGGTCCCGAAGCGATTTCCATAGTTCTTGAACCCCAAGGTGCAATTACATGTCGGTCATCAACACCCGTAGTTTTGGCCGATTCTGGCCTGTTTCATGAACTATTACTCACTGTTTTGGGGACCCGGACTAATTCCCATGATTGACGAACCCCGGGGTGCGTTTATGTGTCGGTCATAAACACTTGCAGTTTTGGCCGATTCTGGCCCGTTTCGTGGACAATTACTCACTGTTTTGGGGTCTCGGACTTATTTCCACGATTGATGAACCCCGGAGCGCATTTACGTGTCGGTCATAAATACTCGTAGTTTTGGCCGATTCTGGCTAGTTTCATGGACTATTACTCACTGTTTTGGGGCCGCGGAGTGATTTCCACGATTGACGAACCCCGGGGTGCGTTTACGTGTCGGTCATCAACACTCGCAGTTTTGGCCGATTCTGGCCTGTTTCATGGACTATTACTGATTGTTTTGGTGTCCCGGACTAATTTCCACGATTGACGAACCCCGGGGTGCGTTTACGTGTCGATCATAAACACTCGCAGTTTTGGCCGATTATGACAAGTTTCATGGACTATTACTCACTGTTTTGGGGTCCGTGAGTGATTTCCATGATTGACCAATCCTGGGGTGCGTTTACATGTCGGTCATCAACACCCGCACTTTTGGCCGATTCTGGCTCGTTTCATGGACTATTATTCACTATTTTTGGGTCCCGGAGTGATTTCCACGATTGACGAACCCCGAGGTGCGTTTACATGTCCGTCATCAGCACTCACAACTCTGGCAAATTCTGACCCGTTTCGTGGACTATTACTCACCGTTTTAGGGTCCCGGACTTATTTGCACGATTGATGAACCCTGGAGCGCGTTTACGTGTCGGTCATAAATACTCGCAGTTTTGGCCGATTCTGGCCAGTTTCTTGGACTATTACTCACTGTTTTGGGGTCCCGAAGTGATTTCCACGATTGACGAACCCCGGGGTGCGTTTACGTGTTGGTCATAAACACTCGCAGTTATTGCGGATTCTGCCTCATTTCATGGACTATTATTCACTGTTTTTGGGTCCCGGAGTGATTTCCACAATTGACAAACCCCGAGGTGCGTTTACATGTCCGTCGTCAACACTCACAACTTTGGCCAATTCTGACCCGTTTCGTGGACTATTACTCACCGTTTTGGGGTCCCGAAGCGATTTCCATAGTTCTTGAACCACAAGGTGCAATTACATGTCGGTCATCAACACCCGTAGTTTTGGCCGATTCTGGGCCGTTTCATGAACTATTACTCACTGTTTTGGGGACCCGAACTAATTCCCACGATTGACGAACCCCGGGGTGCGTTTATGTGTCGGTCATAAACACCCGCAGTTTTGGCCGATTCTGGCTCGTTTCATGGACTATTATTCACTGTTTTTGGGTCCCGGAGTGATTTCCACGATTGACCAACCCCGAGGTGCGTTTACATGTCCGTCATCAGCACTCACAACTCTGGCAAATTCTGACCCGTTTCGTGGACTATTACTCACCGTTTTAGGGTCCCGGACTTATTTGCACGATTGATGAACCCTGGAGCGCGTTTACGTGTCGGTCATAAATACTCGCAGTTTTGGCCGATTCTGGCCAGTTTCTTGGACTATTACTCACTGTTTTGGGGTCCCGAAGTGATTTCCACGATTGACGAATCCCGGGGTGCGTTTATGTGTTGGTCATAAAGACTCGCAGTTATTGCGGATTCTGCCTCATTTCATGGACTATTATTCACTGTTTTTGGGTCCCGGAGTGATTTCCACAATTGACGAACCCCGAGGTGCGTTTACATGTCTGTCGTCAACACTCACAAGTTTGGCCAATTCTGACCCGTTTCGTGGACTATTACTCACCGTTTTGGGGTCCCGAAGCGATTTCCATAGTTCTTGAACCCCAAGGTGCAATTACATGTCGGTCATCAACACCCGTAGTTTTGGCCGATTCTGGCCTGTTTCATGAACTATTACTCACTGTTTTGGGGACCCGGACTAATTCCCACGATTGACGAACCCCGGGGTGCGTTTATGTGTCGGTCATAAACACTTGCAGTTTTGGCCGATTCTGGCCCGTTTCGTGGACAATTACTCACTGTTTCGGGGTCCCGGACTTATTTTCACGATTGATGTACCCCGGAGCGCATTTACGTGTGGGTCATAAATACTCGTAGTTTTGGCTGATTCTGGCTAGTTTCATGGACTATTACTCACTGTTTTGGGGTCGCGGAGTGATTTCCACGATTGATGAACCCCGGGGTGCGTTTACGTGTCGGTCATAAATACTCGCAGTTTTGGCCGATTCTGGCTAGTTTCTTGGACTATTACTCACTGTTTTGGGGTCCCGAAGTGATTTCCACGATTGACGAATCCCGGGGTGCGTTTATGTGTTGGTCATAAACACTCGCAGTTATTGCGGATTCTGCCTCATTTCATGGACTATTATTCACTGTTTTTGGGTCCCGGAGTGATTTCCACAATTGACGAACCCCGAGGTGCGTTTACATGTCTGTCGTCAACACTCACAAGTTTGGCCAATTCTGACCCGTTTCGTGGACTATTACTCACCGTTTTGGGGTCCCGAAGCGATTTCCATAGTTCTTGAACCCCAAGGTGCAATTACATGTCGGTCATCAACACCCGTAGTTTTGGCCGATTCTGGCCTGTTTCATGAACTATTACTCACTGTTTTGGGGACCCGGACTAATTCCCACGATTGACGAACCCCGGGGTGCGTTTATGTGTCGGTCATAAACACTTGCAGTTTTGGCCGATTCTGGCCCGTTTCGTGGACAATTACTCACTGTTTCGGGGTCCCGGACTTATTTTCACGATTGATGTACCCCGGAGCGCATTTACGTGTCGGTCATAAATACTCATAGTTTTGGCCGATTCTGGCTAGTTTCATGGACTATTACTCACTGTTTTGGGGTCGTGGAGTGATTTCCACGATTGATGAACCCCGGGGTGCGTTTACGTGTCGGTCATAAATACTCGCAGTTTTGGCCGATTCTGGCTAGTTTCTTGGACTATTACTCACTGTTTTGGGGTCCCGAAGTGATTTCCACGATTGACGAATCCCGGGGTGTGTTTATGTGTTGGTGATAAACGCTCGCAGTTATTGCGGATTCTGCCTCATTTCATGGACTATTATTCACTGTTTTTGGGTCCCGGAGTGATTTCCACAATTGACGAACCCCGAGGTGCGTTGACATGTCTGTCGTCAACACTCACAAGTTTGGCCAATTCTGACCCGTTTCGTGGACTATTACTCACCGTTTTGGGGTCCCGAAGCGATTTCCATAGTTCTTGAACCCCAAGGTGCAATTACATGTCGGTCATCAACACCCGTAGTTTTGGCCGATTCTGGCCTGTTTCATGAACTATTACTCACTGTTTTGGGGACCCGGACTAATTCCCACGATTGACGAACCCCGGGGTGCGTTTATGTGTCGGTCATAAACACTTGCAGTTTTGGCCGATTCTGGCCCGTTTCGTGGACAATTACTCACTGTTTCGGGGTCCCGGACTTATTTTCACGATTGATGTACCCCGGAGCGCATTTACGTGTCGGTCATAAATACTCGTAGTTTTGGCTGATTCTGGCTAGTTTCATGGACTATTACTCACTGTTTTGGGGTCGCGGAGTGATTTCCACGATTGATGAACCCCGGGGTGCGTTTACGTGTCGGTCATAAATACTCGCAGTTTTGGCCGATTCTGGCCAGTTTCTTGGACTATTACTCACTGTTTTGGGGTCCCGAAGTGATTTCCACGATTGACGAATCCCGGGGTGCGTTTATGTGTTGGTCATAAACACTCGCAGTTATTGCGGATTCTGCCTCATTTCATGGACTATTATTCACTGTTTTTGGGTCCCGGAGTGATTTCCACAATTGACGAACCCCGAGGTGCGTTTACATGTCTGTCGTCAACACTCACAAGTTTGGCCAATTCTGACCCGTTTCGTGGACTATTACTCACCGTTTTGGGGTCCCGAAGCGATTTCCATAGTTCTTGAACCCCAAGGTGCAATTACATGTCGGTCATCAACACCCGTAGTTTTGGCCGATTCTGGCCTGTTTCATGAACTATTACTCACTGTTTTGGGGAACCGGACTAATTCCCACGATTGACAAACCCCGGGGTGCGTTTATGTGTCGGTCATAAACACTTGCAGTTTTGGCCGATTCTGGCCCGTTTCGTGGACAATTACTCACTGTTTCGGGGTCCCGGACTTATTTTCACGATTGATGTACCCCGGAGCGCATTTACGTGTCGGTCATAAATACTCGTAGTTTTGGCTGATTCTGGCTAGTTTCATGGACTATTACTCACTGTTTTGGGGTCGCGGAGTGATTTCCACGATTGATGAACCCCGGGGTGCGTTTACGTGTCGGTCATAAATACTCGCAGTTTTGGCCGATTCTGGCCAGTTTCTTGGACTATTACTCACTGTTTTGGGGTCCCGAAGTGATTTCCACGATTGACGAATCCCGGGGTGCGTTTATGTGTTGGTCATAAACACTCGCAGTTATTGCGGATTCTGCCTCATTTCATGGACTATTATTCACTGTTTTTGGGTCCCGGAGTGATTTCCACAATTGACGAACCCCGAGGTGCGTTTACATGTCTGTCGTCAACACTCACAAGTTTGGCCAATTCTGACCCGTTTCGTGGACTATTACTCACCGTTTTAGGGTCCCGGACTTATTTGCACGATTGATGAACCCTGGAGCGCGTTTACGTGTCGGTCATAAATACTCGCAGTTTTGGCCGATTCTGGCCAGTTTCTTGGACTATTACTCACTGTTTTGGGGTCCCGAAGTGATTTCCACGATTGACGAATCCCGGGGTGCGTTTATGTGTTGGTCATAAACACTCGCAGTTATTGCGGATTCTGCCTCATTTCATGGACTATTATTCACTGTTTTTGGGTCCCGGAGTGATTTCCACAATTGACGAACCCCGAGGTGCGTTTACATGTCTGTCGTCAACACTCACAAGTTTGGCCAATTCTGACCCGTTTCGTGGACTATTACTCACCGTTTTGGGGTCCCGAAGCGATTTCCATAGTTCTTGAACCCCAAGGTGCAATTACATGTCGGTCATCAACACCCGTAGTTTTGGCCGATTCTGGCCTGTTTCATGAACTATTACTCACTGTTTTGGGGAACCGGACTAATTCCCACGATTGACAAACCCCGGGGTGCGTTTATGTGTCGGTCATAAACACTTGCAGTTTTGGCCGATTCTGGCCCGTTTCGTGGACAATTACTCACTGTTTCGGGGTCCCGGACTTATTTTCACGATTGATGTACCCCGGAGCGCATTTACGTGTCGGTCATAAATACTCGTAGTTTTGGCTGATTCTGGCTAGTTTCATGGACTATTACTCACTGTTTTGGGGTCGCGGAGTGATTTCCACGATTGATGAACCCCGGGGTGCGTTTACGTGTCGGTCATAAATACTCGCAGTTTTGGCCGATTCTGGCCAGTTTCTTGGACTATTACTCACTGTTTTGGGGTCCCGAAGTGATTTCCACGATTGACGAATCCCGGGGTGCGTTTATGTGTTGGTCATAAACACTCGCAGTTATTGCGGATTCTGCCTCATTTCATGGACTATTATTCACTGTTTTTGGGTCCCGGAGTGATTTCCACAATTGACGAACCCCGAGGTGCGTTTACATGTCTGTCGTCAACACTCACAAGTTTGGCCAATTCTGACCCGTTTCGTGGACTATTACTCACCGTTTTGGGGTCCCGAAGCGATTTCCATAGTTCTTGAACCCCAAGGTGCAATTACATGTCGGTCATCAACACCCGTAGTTTTGGCCGATTCTGGCCTGTTTCATGAACTATTACTCACTGTTTTGGGGACCCGGACTAATTCCCACGATTGACGAACCCCGGGGTGCGTTTATGTGTCGGTCATAAACACTTGCAGTTTTGGCCGATTCTGGCCCGTTTCGTGGACAATTACTCACTGTTTCGGGGTCCCGGACTTATTTTCACGATTGATGTACCCCGGAGCGCATTTACGTGTCGGTCATAAATACTCGTAGTTTTGGCTGATTCTGGCTAGTTTCATGGACTATTACTCACTGTTTTGGGGTCGCGGAGTGATTTCCACGACTGATGAACCCCGGGGTGCGTTTACGTGTCGGTCATAAATACTCGCAGTTTTGGCCGATTCTGGCCAGTTTATTGGACTATTACTCACTGTTTTGGGGTCCCGAAGTGATTTCCACGATTGACGAATCCCGGGGTGCGTTTATGTGTTGGTCATAAACACTCGCAGTTATTGCGGATTCTGCCTCATTTCATGGACTATTATTCACTGTTTTTGGGTCCCGGAGTGATTTCCACAATTGACGAACCCCGAGGTGCGTTTACATGTCTGTCGTCAACACTCACAAGTTTGGCCAATTCTGACCCGTTTCGTGGACTATTACTCACCGTTTTGGGGTCCCGAAGCGATTTCCATAGTTCTTGAACCCCAAGGTGCAATTACATGTCGGTCATCAACACCCGTAGTTTTGGCCGATTCTGGCCTGTTTCATGAACTATTACTCACTGTTTTGGGGACCCGGACTAATTCCCACGATTGACGAACCCCGGGGTGCGTTTATGTGTCGGTCATAAACACTTGCAGTTTTGGCCGATTCTGGCCCGTTTCGTGGACAATTACTCACTGTTTCGGGGTCCCGGACTTATTTTCACGATTGATGTACCCCGGAGCGCATTTACGTGTCGGTCATAAATACTCGTAGTTTTGGCTGATTCTGGCTAGTTTCATGGACTATTACTCACTGTTTTGGGGTCGCGGAGTGATTTCCACGACTGATGAACCCCGGGGTGCGTTTACGTGTCGGTCATAAATACTCGCAGTTTTGGCCGATTCTGGCCAGTTTATTGGACTATTACTCACTGTTTTGGGGTCCCGAAGTGATTTCCACGATTGACGAATCCCGGGGTGCGTTTATGTGTTGGTCATAAACACTCGCAGTTATTGCGGATTCTGCCTCATTTCATGGACTATTATTCACTGTTTTTGGGTCCCGGAGTGATTTCCACAATTGACGAACCCCGAGGTGCGTTTACATGTCTGTCGTCAACACTCACAAGTTTGGCCAATTCTGACCCGTTTCGTGGACTATTACTCACCGTTTTGGGGTCCCGAAGCGATTTCCATAGTTCTTAAACCCCAAGGTGCAATTACATGTCGGTCATCAACACCCGTAGTTTTGGCCGATTCTGGCCTGTTTCATGAACTATTACTCACTGTTTTGGGGACCCGGACTAATTCCCACGATTGACGAACCCCGGGGTGCGTTTATGTGTCGGTCATAAACACTTGCAGTTTTGGCCGATTCTGGCCCGTTTCATGGACAATTACTCACTGTTTCGGGGTCCCGGACTTATTTTCACGATTGATGTACCCCGGAGCGCATTTACGTGTCGGTCATAAATACTCGTAGTTTTGGCTGATTCTGGCTAGTTTCATGGACTATTACTCACTGTTTTGGGGTCGCGGAGTGATTTCCACGATTGATGAACCCCGGGGTGCGTTTACGTGTCGGTCATAAATACTCGCAGTTTTGGCCGATTCTGGCCAGTTTCTTGGACTATTACTCACTGTTTTGGGGTCCCGAAGTGATTTCCACGATTGACGAATCCCGGGGTGCGTTTATGTGTTGGTCATAAACACTCGCAGTTATTGCGGATTCTGCCTCATTTCATGGACTATTATTCACTGTTTTTGGGTCCCGGAGTGATTTCCACAATTGACGAACCCCGAGGTGCGTTTACATGTCTGTCGTCAACACTCACAAGTTTGGCCAATTCTGACCCGTTTCGTGGACTATTACTCACCGTTTTGGGGTCCCGAAGCGATTTCCATAGTTCTTGAACCCCAAGGTGCAATTACATGTCGGTCATCAACACCCGTAGTTTTGGCCGATTCTGGCCTGTTTCATGAACTATTACTCACTGTTTTGGGGAACCGGACTAATTCCCACGATTGACGAACCCCGGGGTGCGTTTATGTGTCGGTCATAAACACTTGCAGTTTTGGCCGATTCTGGCCCGTTTCGTGGACAATTACTCACTGTTTCGGGGTCCCGGACTTATTTTCACGATTGATGTACCCCGGAGCGCATTTACGTGTCGGTCATAAATACTCGTAGTTTTGGCTGATTCTGGCTAGTTTCATGGACTATTACTCACTGTTTTGGGGTCGCGGAGTGATTTCCACGATTGATGAACCCCGGGGTGCGTTTACGTGTCGGTCATAAATACTCGCAGTTTTGGCCGATTCTGGCCAGTTTCTTGGACTATTACTCACTGTTTTGGGGTCCCGAAGTGATTTCCACGATTGACGAATCCCGGGGTGCGTTTATGTGTTGGTCATAAACACTCGCAGTTATTGCGGATTCTGCCTCATTTCATGGACTATTATTCACTGTTTTTGGGTCCCGGAGTGATTTCCACAATTGACGAACCCCGAGGTGCGTTTACATGTCTGTCGTCAACACTCACAAGTTTGGCCAATTCTGACCCGTTTCGTGGACTATTACTCACCGTTTTGGGGTCCCGAAGCGATTTCCATAGTTCTTGAACCCAAAGGTGCAATTACATGTCGGTCATCAACACCCGTAGTTTTGGCCGATTCTGGCCTGTTTCATGAACTATTACTCACTGTTTTGGGGACCCGGACTAATTCCCACGATTGACGAACCCCGGGGTGCGTTTATGTGTCGGTCATAAACACTTGCAGTTTTGGCCGATTCTGGCCCGTTTCATGGACAATTACTCACTGTTTCGGGGTCCCGGACTTATTTTCACGATTGATGTACCCCGGAGCGCATTTACGTGTCGGTCATAAATACTCGTAGTTTTGGCTGATTCTGGCTAGTTTCATGGACTATTACTCACTGTTTTGGGGTCGCGGAGTGATTTCCACGATTGATGAACCCCGGGGTGCGTTTACGTGTCGGTCATAAATACTCGCAGTTTTGGCCGATTCTGGCCAGTTTCTTGGACTATTACTCACTGTTTTGGGGTCCCGAAGTGATTTCCACGATTGACGAATCCCGGGGTGCGTTTATGTGTTGGTCATAAACACTCGCAGTTATTGCGGATTCTGCCTCATTTCATGGACTATTATTCACTGTTTTTGGGTCCCGGAGTGATTTCCACAATTGACGAACCCCGAGGTGCGTTTACATGTCTGTCGTCAACACTCACAAGTTTGGCCAATTCTGACCCGTTTCGTGGACTATTACTCACCGTTTTGGGGTCCCGAAGCGATTTCCATAGTTCTTGAACCCCAAGGTGCAATTACATGTCGGTCATCAACACCCGTAGTTTTGGCCGATTCTGGCCTGTTTCATGAACTATTACTCACTGTTTTTGGGAACCGGACTAATTCCCATGATTGACGAACCCCGGGGTGCGTTTATGTGTCGGTCATAAACACTTGCAGTTTTGGCCGATTCTGGCCCGTTTCGTGGACAATTACTCACTGTTTCGGGGTCCCGGACTTATTTTCACGATTGATGTACCCCGGAGCGCATTTACGTGTCGGTCATAAATACTCGTAGTTTTGGCTGATTCTGGCTAGTTTCATGGACTATTACTCACTGTTTTGGGGTCGCGGAGTGATTTCCACGATTGATGAACCCCGGGGTGCGTTTACGTGTCGGTCATAAATACTCGCAGTTTTGGCCGATTCTGGCCAGTTTCTTGGACTATTACTCACTGTTTTGGGGTCCCGAAGTGATTTCCACGATTGACGAATCCCGGGGTGCGTTTATGTGTTGGTCATAAACACTCGCAGTTATTGCGGATTCTGCCTCATTTCATGGACTATTATTCACTGTTTTTGGGTCCCGGAGTGATTTCCACAATTGACGAACCCCGAGGTGCGTTTACATGTCTGTCGTCAACACTCACAAGTTTGGCCAATTCTGACCCGTTTCGTGGACTATTACTCACCGTTTTGGGGTCCCGAAGCGATTTCCATAGTTCTTGAACCCAAAGGTGCAATTACATGTCGGTCATCAACACCCGTAGTTTTGGCCGATTCTGGCCTGTTTCATGAACTATTACTCACTGTTTTGGGGACCCGGACTAATTCCCATGATTGACGAACCCCGGGGTGCGTTTATGTGTCGGTCATAAACACTTGCAGTTTTGGCCGATTCTGGCCCGTTTCGTGGACAATTACTCACTGTTTCGGGGTCCCGGACTTATTTTCACGATTGATGTACCCCGGAGCGCATTTACGTGTCGGTCATAAATACTCGTAGTTTTGGCTGATTCTGGCTAGTTTCATGGACTATTACTCACTGTTTTGGGGTCGCGGAGTGATTTCCACGATTGATGAACCCCGGGGTGCGTTTACGTGTCGGTCATAAATACTCGCAGTTTTGGCCGATTCTGGCCAGTTTCTTGGACTATTACTCACTGTTTTGGGGTCCCGAAGTGATTTCCACGATTGACGAATCCCGGGGTGCGTTTATGTGTTGGTCATAAACACTCGCAGTTATTGCGGATTCTGCCTCATTTCATGGACTATTATTCACTGTTTTTGGGTCCCGGAGTGATTTCCACAATTGACGAACCCCGAGGTGCGTTTACATGTCTGTCGTCAACACTCACAAGTTTGGCCAATTCTGACCCGTTTCGTGGACTATTACTCACCGTTTTGGGGTCCCGAAGCGATTTCCATAGTTCTTGAACCCCAAGGTGCAATTACATGTCGGTCATCAACACCCGTAGTTTTGGCCGATTCTGGCCTGTTTCATGAACTATTACTCACTGTTTTGGGGAACCGGACTAATTCCCACGATTGACGAACCCCGGGGTGCGTTTATGTGTCGGTCATAAACACTTGCAGTTTTGGCCGATTCTGGCCCGTTTCGTGGACAATTACTCACTGTTTCGGGGTCCCGGACTTATTTTCACGATTGATGTACCCCGGAGCGCATTTACGTGTCGGTCATAAATACTCGTAGTTTTGGCTGATTCTGGCTAGTTTCATGGACTATTACTCACTGTTTTGGGGTCGCGGAGTGATTTCCACGATTGATGAACCCCGGGGTGCGTTTACGTGTCGGTCATAAATACTCGCAGTTTTGGCCGATTCTGGCCAGTTTCTTGGACTATTACTCACTGTTTTGGGGTCCCGAAGTGATTTCCACGATTGACGAATCCCGGGGTGCGTTTATGTGTTGGTCATAAACACTCGCAGTTATTGCGGATTCTGCCTCATTTCATGGACTATTATTCACTGTTTTTGGGTCCCGGAGTGATTTCCACAATTGACGAACCCCGAGGTGCGTTTACATGTCTGTCGTCAACACTCACAAGTTTGGCCAATTCTGACCCGTTTCGTGGACTATTACTCACCGTTTTGGGGTCCCGAAGCGATTTCCATAGTTCTTGAACCCAAAGGTGCAATTACATGTCGGTCATCAACACCCGTAGTTTTGGCCGATTCTGGCCTGTTTCATGAACTATTACTCACTGTTTTGGGGACCCGGACTAATTCCCACGATTGACGAACCCCGGGGTGCGTTTATGTGTCGGTCATAAACACTTGCAGTTTTGGCTGATTCTGGCCCGTTTCGTGGTCAATTACTCACTGTTTCGGGGTCCCGGACTTATTTTCACGATTGATGTACCCCGGAGCGCATTTACGTGTCGGTCATAAATACTCGTAGTTTTGGCTGATTCTGGCTAGTTTCATGGACTATTACTCACTGTTTTGGGGTCGCGGAGTGATTTCCACGACTGATGAACCCCGGGGTGCGTTTACGTGTCGGTCATAAATACTCGCAGTTTTGGCCGATTCTGGCCAGTTTCTTGGACTATTACTCACTGTTTTGGGGTCCCGAAGTGATTTCCACGATTGACGAATCCCGGGGTGCGTTTATGTGTTGGTCATAAACACTCGCAGTTATTGCGGATTCTGCCTCATTTCATGGACTATTATTCACTGTTTTTGGGTCCCGGAGTGATTTCCACAATTGACGAACCCCGAGGTGCGTTTACATGTCTGTCGTCAACACTCACAAGTTTGGCCAATTCTGACCCGTTTCGTGGACTATTACTCACCGTTTTGGGGTCCCGAAGCGATTTCCATAGTTCTTAAACCCCAAGGTGCAATTACATGTCGGTCATCAACACCCGTAGTTTTGGCCGATTCTGGCCTGTTTCATGAACTATTACTCACTGTTTTGGGGACCCGGACTAATTCCCACGATTGACGAACCCCGGGGTGCGTTTATGTGTCGGTCATAAACACTTGCAGTTTTGGCCGATTCTGGCCCGTTTCGTGGACAATTACTCACTGTTTCGGGGTCCCGGACTTATTTTCACGATTGATGTACCCCGGAGCGCATTTACGTGTCGGTCATAAATACTCGTAGTTTTGGCTGATTCTGGCTAGTTTCATGGACTATTACTCACTGTTTTGGGGTCGCGGAGTGATTTCCACGATTGATGAACCCCGGGGTGCGTTTACGTGTCGGTCATAAATACTCGCAGTTTTGGCCGATTCTGGCCAGTTTCTTGGACTATTACTCACTGTTTTGGGGTCCCGAAGTGATTTCCACGATTGACGAATCCCGGGGTGCGTTTATGTGTTGGTCATAAACACTCGCAGTTATTGCGGATTCTGCCTCATTTCATGGACTATTATTCACTGTTTTTGGGTCCCGGAGTGATTTCCACAATTGACGAACCCCGAGGTGCGTTTACATGTCTGTCGTCAACACTCACAAGTTTGGCCAATTCTGACCCGTTTCGTGGACTATTACTCACCGTTTTGGGGTCCCGAAGCGATTTCCATAGTTCTTAAACCCCAAGGTGCAATTACATGTCGGTCATCAACACCCGTAGTTTTGGCCGATTCTGGCCTGTTTCATGAACTATTACTCACTGTTTTGGGGACCCGGACTAATTCCCACGATTGACGAACCCCGGGGTGCGTTTATGTGTCGGTCATAAACACTTGCAGTTTTGGCCGATTCTGGCCCGTTTCGTGGACAATTACTCACTGTTTCGGGGTCCCGGACTTATTTTCACGATTGATGTACCCCGGAGCGCATTTACGTGTCGGTCATAAATACTCGTAGTTTTGGCTGATTCTGGCTAGTTTCATGGACTATTACTCACTGTTTTGGGGTCGCGGAGTGATTTCCACGATTGATGAACCCCGGGGTGCGTTTACGTGTCGGTCATAAATACTCGCAGTTTTGGCCGATTCTGGCCAGTTTCTTGGACTATTACTCACTGTTTTGGGGTCCCGAAGTGATTTCCACGATTGACGAATCCCGGGGTGCGTTTATGTGTTGGTCATAAACACTCGCAGTTATTGCGGATTCTGCCTCATTTCATGGACTATTATTCACTGTTTTTGGGTCCCGGAGTGATTTCCACAATTGACGAACCCCGAGGTGCGTTTACATGTCTGTCGTCAACACTCACAAGTTTGGCCAATTCTGACCCGTTTCGTGGACTATTACTCACCGTTTTGGGGTCCCGAAGCGATTTCCATAGTTCTTGAACCCAAAGGTGCAATTACATGTCGGTCATCAACACCCGTAGTTTTGGCCGATTCTGGCCTGTTTCATGAACTATTACTCACTGTTTTGGGGACCCGGACTAATTCCCACGATTGACGAACCCCGGGGTGCGTTTATGTGTCGGTCATAAACACTTGCAGTTTTGGCCGATTCTGGCCCGTTTCGTGGACAATTACTCACTGTTTCGGGGTCCCGGTCTTATTTTCACGATTGATGTACCCCGGAGCGCATTTACGTGTCGGTCATAAATACTCGTAGTTTTGGCTGATTCTGGCTAGTTTCATGGACTATTACTCACTGTTTTGGGGTCGCGGAGTGATTTCCACGACTGATGAACCCCGGGGTGCGTTTACGTGTCGGTCATAAATACTCGCAGTTTTGGCCGATTCTGGCCAGTTTCTTGGACTATTACTCACTGTTTTGGGGTCCCGAAGTGATTTCCACGATTGACGAATCCCGGGGTGTGTTTATGTGTTGGTCATAAACACTCGCAGTTATTGCGGATTCTGCCTCATTTCATGGACTATTATTCACTGTTTTTGGGTCCCGGAGTGATTTCCACAATTGACGAACCCCGAGGTGCGTTTACATGTCTGTCGTCAACACTCACAAGTTTGGCCAATTCTGACCCGTTTCGTGGACTATTACTCACCGTTTTGGGGTCCCGAAGCGATTTCCATAGTTCTTAAACCCCAAGGTGCAATTACATGTCGGTCATCAACACCCGTAGTTTTGGCCGATTCTGGCCTGTTTCATGAACTATTACTCACTGTTTTGGGGACCCGGACTAATTCCCACGATTGACGAACCCCGGGGTGCGTTTATGTGTCGGTCATAAACACTTGCAGTTTTGGCCGATTCTGGCCCGTTTCGTGGACAATTACTCACTGTTTCGGGGTCCCGGACTTATTTTCACGATTGATGTACCCCGGAGCGCATTTACGTGTCGGTCATAAATACTCGTAGTTTTCGCTGATTCTGGCTAGTTTCATGGACTATTACTCACTGTTTTGGGGTCGCGGAGTGATTTCCACGATTGATGAACCCCGGGGTGCGTTTACGTGTCGGTCATAAATACTCGCAGTTTTGGCCGATTCTGGCCAGTTTCTTGGACTATTACTCACTGTTTTGGGGTCCCGAAGTGATTTCCACGATTGACGAATCCCGGGGTGCGTTTATGTGTTGGTCATAAACACTCGCAGTTATTGCGGATTCTGCCTCATTTCATGGACTATTATTCACTGTTTTTGGGTCCCGGAGTGATTTCCACAATTGACGAACCCCGAGGTGCGTTTACATGTCTGTCGTCAACACTCACAAGTTTGGCCAATTCTGACCCGTTTCGTGGACTATTACTCACCGTTTTGGGGTCCCGAAGCGATTTCCATAGTTCTTGAACCCAAAGGTGCAATTACATGTCGGTCATCAACACCCGTAGTTTTGGCCGATTCTGGCCTGTTTCATGAACTATTACTCACTGTTTTGGGGACCCGGACTAATTCCCACGATTGACGAACCCCGGGGTGCGTTTATGTGTCGGTCATAAACACTTGCAGTTTTGGCCGATTCTGGCCCGTTTCGTGGACAATTACTCACTGTTTCGGGGTCCCGGACTTATTTTCACGATTGATGTACCCCGGAGCGCATTTACGTGTCGGTCATAAATACTCGTAGTTTTCGCTGATTCTGGCTAGTTTCATGGACTATTACTCACTGTTTTGGGGTCGCGGAGTGATTTCCACGATTGATGAACCCCGGGGTGCGTTTACGTGTCGGTCATAAATACTCGCAGTTTTGGCCGATTCTGGCCAGTTTCTTGGACTATTACTCACTGTTTTGGGGTCCCGAAGTGATTTCCACGATTGACGAACCCCGGGGTGCGTTTACGTGTTGGTCATAAACACTCGCAGTTATTGCGGATTCTGCCTCATTTCATGGACTATTATTCACTGTTTTTGGGTCCCGGAGTGATTTCCACAATTGACAAACCCCGAGGTGCGTTTACATGTCCGTCGTCAACACTCACAACTTTGGCCAATTCTGACCCGTTTCGTGGACTATTACTCACCGTTTTGGGGTCCCGAAGCGATTTCCATAGTTCTTGAACCACAAGGTGCAATTACATGTCGGTCATCAACACCCGTAGTTTTGGCCGATTCTGGGCCGTTTCATGAACTATTACTCACTGTTTTGGGGACCCGGACTAATTCCCACGATTGACGAACCCCGGGGTGCGTTTATGTGTCGGTCATAAACACCCGCAGTTTTGGCCGATTCTGGCTCGTTTCATGGACTATTATTCACTGTTTTTGGGTCCCGGAGTGATTTCCACGATTGACGAACCCCGAGGTGCGTTTACATGTCCGTCATCAGCACTCACAACTCTGGCAAATTCTGACCCGTTTCGTGGACTATTACTCACCGTTTTAGGGTCCCGGACTTATTTGCACGATTGATGAACCCTGGAGCGCGTTTACGTGTCGGTCATAAATACTCGCAGTTTTGGCCGATTCTGGCCAGTTTCTTGGACTATTACTCACTGTTTTGGGGTCCCGAAGTGATTTCCACGATTGACGAATCCCGGGGTGCGTTTATGTGTTGGTCATAAACACTCGCAGTTATTGCGGATTCTGCCTCATTTCATGGACTATTATTCACTGTTTTTGGGTCCCGGAGTGATTTCCACAATTGACGAACCCCGAGGTGCGTTTACATGTCTGTCGTCAACACTCACAAGTTTGGCCAATTCTGACCCGTTTCGTGGACTATTACTCACCGTTTTGGGGTCCCGAAGCGATTTCCATAGTTCTTAAACCCCAAGGTGCAATTACATGTCGGTCATCAACACCCGTAGTTTTGGCCGATTCTGGCCTGTTTCATGAACTATTACTCACTGTTTTGGGGACCCGGACTAATTCCCACGATTGACGAACCCCGGGGTGCGTTTATGTGTCGGTCATAAACACTTGCAGTTTTGGCCGATTCTGGCCCGTTTCGTGGACAATTACTCACTGTTTCGGGGTCCCGGACTTATTTTCACGATTGATGTACCCCGGAGCGCATTTACGTGTCGGTCATAAATACTCGTAGTTTTCGCTGATTCTGGCTAGTTTCATGGACTATTACTCACTGTTTTGGGGTCGCGGAGTGATTTCCACGATTGATGAACCCCGGGGTGCGTTTACGTGTCGGTCATAAATACTCGCAGTTTTGGCCGATTCTGGCCAGTTTCTTGGACTATTACTCACTGTTTTGGGGTCCCGAAGTGATTTCCACGATTGACGAACCCCGGGGTGCACACTCGCAGTTATTGCGGATTCTGCCTCATTTCATGGACTATTATTCACTGTTTTTGGGTCCCGGAGTGATTTCCACAATTGACAAACCCCGAGGTGCGTTTACATGTCCGTCGTCAACACTCACAACTTTGGCCAATTCTGACCCGTTTCGTGGACTATTACTCACCGTTTTGGGGTCCCGAAGCGATTTCCATAGTTCTTGAACCACAAGGTGCAATTACATGTCGGTCATCAACACCCGTAGTTTTGGCCGATTCTGGGCCGTTTCATGAACTATTACTCACTGTTTTGGGGACCCGGACTAATTCCCACGATTGACGAACCCCGGGGTGCGTTTATGTGTCGGTCATAAACACCCGCAGTTTTGGCCGATTCTGGCTCGTTTCATGGACTATTATTCACTGTTTTTGGGTCCCGGAGTGATTTCCACGATTGACGAACCCCGAGGTGCGTTTACATGTCCGTCATCAGCACTCACAACTCTGGCAAATTCTGACCCGTTTCGTGGACTATTACTCACCGTTTTAGGGTCCCGGACTTATTTGCACGATTGATGAACCCTGGAGCGCGTTTACGTGTCGGTCATAAATACTCGCAGTTTTGGCCGATTCTGGCCAGTTTCTTGGACTATTACTCACTGTTTTGGGGTCCCGAAGTGATTTCCACGATTGACGAATCCCGGGGTGCGTTTATGTGTTGGTCATAAACACTCGCAGTTATTGCGGATTCTGCCTCATTTCATGGACTATTATTCACTGTTTTTGGGTCCCGGAGTGATTTCCACAATTGACGAACCCCGAGGTGCGTTTACATGTCTGTCGTCAACACTCACAAGTTTGGCCAATTCTGACCCGTTTCGTGGACTATTACTCACCGTTTTGGGGTCCCGAAGCGATTTCCATAGTTCTTGAACCCAAAGGTGCAATTACATGTCGGTCATCAACACCCGTAGTTTTGGCCGATTCTGGCCTGTTTCATGAACTATTACTCACTCTTTTGGGGACCCGGACTAATTCCCACGATTGACGAACCCCGGGGTGCGTTTATGTGTCGGTCATAAACACTTGCAGTTTTGGCCGATTCTGGCCCGTTTCGTGGACAATTACTCACTGTTTCGGGGTCCCGGACTTATTTTCACGATTGATGTACCCCGGAGCGCATTTACGTGGCGGTCATAAATACTCGTAGTTTTGGCTGATTCTGGCTAGTTTCATGGACTATTACTCACTGTTTTGGGGTCGCGGAGTGATTTCCACGATTGATGAACCCCGGGGTGCGTTTACGTGTCGGTCATAAATACTCGCAGTTTTGGCCGATTCTGGCCAGTTTCTTGGACTATTACTCACTGTTTTGGGGTCCCGAAGTGATTTCCACGATTGACGAATCCCGGGGTGCGTTTATGTGTTGGTCATAAACACTCGCAGTTATTGCGGATTCTGCCTCATTTCACGGACTATTATTCACTGTTTTTGGGTCCCGGAGTGATTTCCACAATTGACGAACCCCGAGGTGCGTTTACATGTCTGTCGTCAACACTCACAAGTTTGGCCAATTCTGACCCGTTTCGTGGACTATTACTCACCGTTTTGGGGTCCCGAAGCGATTTCCATAGTTCTTGAACCCCAAGGTGCAATTACATGTCGGTCATCAACACCCGTAGTTTTGGCCGATTCTGGCCTGTTTCATGAACTATTACTCAATGTTTTGGGGACCCGGACTAATTCCCACGATTGACGAACCCCGGGGTGCGTTTATGTGTCGGTCATAAACACTTGCAGTTTTGGCCGATTCTGGCCCGTTTCGTGGACAATTACTCACTGTTTCGGGGTCCCGGACTTATTTTCACGATTGATGTACCCCGGAGCGCATTTACGTGTCGGTCATAAATACTCGTAGTTTTGGCTGATTCTGGCAAGTTTCATGGACTATTACTCACTGTTTTGGGGTCGCGGAGTGATTTCCACGATTGATGAACCCCGGGGTGCGTTTACGTGTCGGTCATAAATACTCGCAGTTTTGGCCGATTCTGGCCAGTTTCTTGGACTATTACTCACTGTTTTGGGGTCCCGAAGTGATTTCCACGATTGACGAATCCCGGGGTGCGTTTATGTGTTGGTCATAAACACTCGCAGTTATTGCGGATTCTGCCTCAATTCACGGACTATTATTCACTGTTTTTGGGTCCCGGAGTGATTTCCACAATTGACGAACCCCGAGGTGCGTTTACATGTCTGTCGTCAACACTCACAAGTTTGGCCAATTCTGACCCGTTTCGTGGACTATTACTCACCGTTTTGGGGTCCCGAAGCGATTTCCATAGTTCTTGAACCCAAAGGTGCAATTACATGTCGGTCATCAACACCCGTAGTTTTGGCCGATTCTGGCCTGTTTCATGAACTATTACTCACTGTTTTGGGGACCCGGACTAATTCCCACGATTGACGAACCCCGGGGTGCGTTTATGTGTCGGTCATAAACACTTGCAGTTTTGGCCGATTCTGGCCCGTTTCGTGGACAATTACTCACTGTTTCGGGGTCCCGGACTTATTTTCACGATTGATGTACCCCGGAGCGCATTTACGTGTCGGTCATAAATACTCGTAGTTTTGGCTGATTCTGGCTAGTTTCATGGACTATTACTCACTGTTTTGGGGTCGCGGAGTGATTTCCACGATTGATGAACCCCGGGGTGCGTTTACGTGTCGGTCATAAATACTCGCAGTTTTGGCCGATTCTGGCCAGTTTCTTGGACTATTACTCACTGTTTTGGGGTCCCGAAGTGATTTCCACGATTGACGAATCCCGGGGTGCGTTTATGTGTTGGTCATAAACACTCGCAGTTATTGCGGATTCTGCCTCATTTCACGGACTATTATTCACTGTTTTTGGGTCCCGGAGTGATTTCCACAATTGACGAACCCCGAGGTGCGTTTACATGTCTGTCGTCAACACTCACAAGTTTGGCCAATTCTGACCCGTTTCGTGGACTATTACTCACCGTTTTGGGGTCCCGAAGCGATTTCCATAGTTCTTGAACCCCAAGGTGCAATTACATGTCGGTCATCAACACCCGTAGTTTTGGCCGATTCTGGCCTGTTTCATGAACTATTACTCACTGTTTTGGGGACCCGGACTAATTCCCACGATTGACGAACCCCGGGGTGCGTTTATGTGTCGGTCATAAACACTTGCAGTTTTGGCCGATTCTGGCCCGTTTCATGGACAATTACTCACTGTTTCGGGGTCCCGGACTTATTTTCACGATTGATGTACCCCGGAGCGCATTTACGTGTCGGTCATAAATACTCGTAGTTTTGGCTGATTCTGGCAAGTTTCATGGACTATTACTCACTGTTTTGGGGTCGCGGAGTGATTTCCACGATTGATGAACCCCGGGGTGCGTTTACGTGTCGGTCATAAATACTCGCAGTTTTGGCCGATTCTGGCCAGTTTCTTGGACTATTACTCACTGTTTTGGGGTCCCGAAGTGATTTCCACGATTGACGAATCCCGGGGTGCGTTTATGTGTTGGTCATAAACACTCGCAGTTATTGCGGATTCTGCCTCAATTCACGGACTATTATTCACTGTTTTTGGGTCCCGGAGTGATTTCCACAATTGACGAACCCCGAGGTGCGTTTACATGTCTGTCGTCAACACTCACAAGTTTGGCCAATTCTGACCCGTTTCGTGGACTATTACTCACCGTTTTGGGGTCCCGAAGCGATTTCCATAGTTCTTGAACCCAAAGGTGCAATTACATGTCGGTCATCAACACCCGTAGTTTTGGCCGATTCTGGCCTGTTTCATGAACTATTACTCACTGTTTTGGGGACCCGGACTAATTCCCACGATTGACGAACCCCGGGGTGCGTTTATGTGTCGGTCATAAACACTTGCAGTTTTGGCCGATTCTGGCCCGTTTCGTGGACAATTACTCACTGTTTCGGGGTCCCGGACTTATTTTCACGATTGATGTACCCCGGAGCGCATTTACGTGTCGGTCATAAATACTCGTAGTTTTGGCTGATTCTGGCTAGTTTCATGGACTATTACTCACTGTTTTGGGGTCGCGGAGTGATTTCCACGATTGATGAACCCCGGGGTGCGTTTACGTGTCGGTCATAAATACTCGCAGTTTTGGCCGATTCTGGCCAGTTTCTTGGACTATTACTCACTGTTTTGGGGTCCCGAAGTGATTTCCACGATTGACGAATCCCGGGGTGCGTTTATGTGTTGGTCATAAACACTCGCAGTTATTGCGGATTCTGCCTCATTTCATGGACTATTATTCACTGTTTTTGGGTCCCGGAGTGATTTCCACAATTGACGAACCCCGAGGTGCGTTTACATGTCTGTCGTCAACACTCACAAGTTTGGCCAATTCTGACCCGTTTCGTGGACTATTACTCACCGTTTTGGGGTCCCGAAGCGATTTCCATAGTTCTTGAACCCCAAGGTGCAATTACATGTCGGTCATCAACACCCGTAGTTTTGGCCGATTCTGGCCTGTTTCATGAACTATTACTCACTGTTTTGGGGACCCGGACTAATTCCCACGATTGACGAACCCCGGGGTGCGTTTATGTGTCGGTCATAAACACTTGCAGTTTTGGCCGATTCTGGCCCGTTTCGTGGACAATTACTCACTGTTTCGGGGTCCCGGACTTATTTTCACGATTGATGTACCCCGGAGCGCATTTACGTGTCGGTCATAAATACTCGTAGTTTTGGCTGATTCTGGCTAGTTTCATGGACTATTACTCACTGTTTTGGGGTCGCGGAGTGATTTCCACGATTGATGAACCCCGGGGTGCGTTTACGTGTCGGTCATAAATACTCGCAGTTTTGGCCGATTCTGGCCAGTTTCTTGGACTATTACTCACTGTTTTGGGGTCCCGAAGTGATTTCCACGATTGACGAATCCCGGGGTGCGTTTATGTGTTGGTCATAAACACTCGCAGTTATTGCGGATTCTGCCTCATTTCATGGACTATTATTCACTGTTTTTGGGTCCCGGAGTGATTTCCACAATTGACGAACCCCGAGGTGCGTTTACATGTCTGTCGTCAACACTCACAAGTTTGGCCAATTCTGACCCGTTTCGTGGACTATTACTCACCGTTTTGGGGTCCCGAAGCGATTTCCATAGTTCTTGAACCCCAAGGTGCAATTACATGTCGGTCATCAACACCCGTAGTTTTGGCCGATTCTGGCCTGTTTCATGAACTATTACTCACTGTTTTGGGGACCCGGACTAATTCCCACGATTGACGAACCCCGGGGTGCGTTTATGTGTCGGTCATAAACACTTGCAGTTTTGGCCGATTCTGGCCCGTTTCGTGGACAATTACTCACTGTTTCGGGGTCCCGGACTTATTTTCACGATTGATGTACCCCGGAGCGCATTTACGTGTCGGTCATAAATACTCGTAGTTTTGGCTGATTCTGGCTAGTTTCATGGACTATTACTCACTGTTTTGGGGTCGCGGAGTGATTTCCACGATTGATGAACCCCGGGGTGCGTTTACGTGTCGGTCATAAATACTCGCAGTTTTGGCCGATTCTGGCCAGTTTCTTGGACTATTACTCACTGTTTTGGGGTCCCGAAGTGATTTCCACGATTGACGAATCCCGGGGTGCGTTTATGTGTTGGTCATAAACACTCGCAGTTATTGCGGATTCTGCCTCATTTCATGGACTATTATTCACTGTTTTTGGGTCCCGGAGTGATTTCCACAATTGACGAACCCCGAGGTGCGTTTACATGTCTGTCGTCAACACTCACAAGTTTGGCCAATTCTGACCCGTTTCGTGGACTATTACTCACCGTTTTGGGGTCCCGAAGCGATTTCCATAGTTCTTGAACCCCAAGGTGCAATTACATGTCGGTCATCAACACCCGTAGTTTTGGCCGATTCTGGCCTGTTTCATGAACTATTACTCACTGTTTTGGGGACCCGGACTAATTCCCACGATTGACGAACCCCGGGGTGCGTTTATGTGTCGGTCATAAACACTTGCAGTTTTGGCCGATTCTGGCCCGTTTCGTGGACAATTACTCACTGTTTCGGGGTCCCGGACTTATTTTCACGATTGATGTACCCCGGAGCGCATTTACGTGTCGGTCATAAATACTCGTAGTTTTGGCTGATTCTGGCTAGTTTCATGGACTATTACTCACTGTTTTGGGGTCGCGGAGTGATTTGCACGATTGATGAACCCCGGGGTGCGTTTACGTGTCGGTCATAAATACTCGCAGTTTTGGCCGATTCTGGCCAGTTTCTTGGACTATTACTCACTGTTTTGGGGTCCCGAAGTGATTTCCACGATTGACGAATCCCGGGGTGCGTTTATGTGTTGGTCATAAACACTCGCAGTTATTGCGGATTCTGCCTCATTTCATGGACTATTATTCACTGTTTTTGGGTCCCGGAGTGATTTCCACAATTGACGAACCCCGAGGTGCGTTTACATGTCTGTCGTCAACACTCACAAGTTTGGCCAATTCTGACCCGTTTCGTGGACTATTACTCACCGTTTTGGGGTCCCGAAGCGATTTCCATAGTTCTTGAACCCCAAGGTGCAATTACATGTCGGTCATCAACACCCGTAGTTTTGGCCGATTCTGGCCTGTTTCATGAACTATTACTCACTGTTTTGGGGACCCGGACTAATTCCCACGATTGACGAACCCCGGGGTGCGTTTATGTGTCGGTCATAAACACTTGCAGTTTTGGCCGATTCTGGCCCGTTTCGTGGACAATTACTCACTGTTTCGGGGTCCCGGACTTATTTTCACGATTGATGTACCCCGGAGCGCATTTACGTGTCGGTCATAAATACTCGTAGTTTTGGCTGATTCTGGCTAGTTTCATGGACTATTACTCACTGTTTTGGGGTCGCGGAGTGATTTGCACGATTGATGAACCCCGGGGTGCGTTTACGTGTCGGTCATAAATACTCGCAGTTTTGGCCGATTCTGGCCAGTTTCTTGGACTATTACTCACTGTTTTGGGGTCCCGAAGTGATTTCCACGATTGACGAATCCCGGGGTGCGTTTATGTGTTGGTCATAAACACTCGCAGTTATTGCGGATTCTGCCTCATTTCATGGACTATTATTCACTGTTTTTGGGTCCCGGAGTGATTTCCACAATTGACGAACCCCGAGGTGCGTTTACATGTCTGTCGTCAACACTCACAAGTTTGGCCAATTCTGACCCGTTTCGTGGACTATTACTCACCGTTTTGGGGTCCCGAAGCGATTTCCATAGTTCTTGAACCCCAAGGTGCAATTACATGTCGGTCATCAACACCCGTAGTTTTGGCCGATTCTGGCCTGTTTCATGAACTATTACTCACTGTTTTGGGGACCCGGACTAATTCCCACGATTGACGAACCCCGGGGTGCGTTTATGTGTCGGTCATAAACACTTGCAGTTTTGGCCGATTCTGGCCCGTTTCGTGGACAATTACTCACTGTTTCGGGGTCCCGGACTTATTTTCACGATTGATGTACCCCGGAGCGCATTTACGTGTCGGTCATAAATACTCGTAGTTTTGGCTGATTCTGGCTAGTTTCATGGACTATTACTCACTGTTTTGGGGTCGCGGAGTGATTTGCACGATTGATGAACCCCGGGGTGCGTTTACGTGTCGGTCATAAATACTCGCAGTTTTGGCCGATTCTGGCCAGTTTCTTGGACTATTACTCACTGTTTTGGGGTCCCGAAGTGATTTCCACGATTGACGAATCCCGGGGTGCGTTTATGTGTTGGTCATAAACACTCGCAGTTATTGCGGATTCTGCCTCATTTCACGGACTATTATTCACTGTTTTTGGGTCCCGGAGTGATTTCCACAATTGACGAACCCCGAGGTGCGTTTACATGTCTGTCGTCAACACTCACAAGTTTGGCCAATTCTGACCCGTTTCGTGGACTATTACTCACCGTTTTGGGGTCCCGAAGCGATTTCCATAGTTCTTGAACCCCAAGGTGCAATTACATGTCGGTCATCAACACCCGTAGTTTTGGCCGATTCTGGCTTGTTTCATGAACTATTACTCACTGTTTTGGGGACCCGGACTAATTCCCACGATTGACGAACCCCGGGGTGCGTTTATGTGTCGGTCATAAACACTTGCAGTTTTGGCCGATTCTGGCCCGTTTCGTGGACAATTACTCACTGTTTCGGGGTCCCGGACTTATTTTCACGATTGATGTACCCCGGAGCGCATTTACGTGTCGGTCATAAATACTCGTAGTTTTGGCTGATTCTGGCTAGTTTCATGGACTATTACTCACTGTTTTGGGGTCGCGGAGTGATTTCCACGATTGATGAACCCCGGGGTGCGTTTACGTGTCGGTCATAAATACTCGCAGTTTTGGCCGATTCTGGCCAGTTTCTTGGACTATTACTCACTGTTTTGGGGTCCCGAAGTGATTTCCACGATTGACGAATCCCGGGGTGCGTTTATGTGTTGGTCATAAACACTCGCAGTTATTGCGGATTCTGCCTCATTTCATGGACTATTATTCACTGTTTTTGGGTCCCGGAGTGATTTCCACAATTGACGAACCCCGAGGTGCGTTTACATGTCTGTCGTCAACACTCACAAGTTTGGCCAATTCTGACCCGTTTCGTGGACTATTACTCACCGTTTTGGGGTCCCGAAGCGATTTCCATAGTTCTTGAACCCCAAGGTGCAATTACATGTCGGTCATCAACACCCGTAGTTTTGGCCGATTCTGGCCTGTTTCATGAACTATTACTCACTGTTTTGGGGACCCGGACTAATTCCCACGATTGACGAACCCCGGGGTGCGTTTATGTGTCGGTCATAAACACTTGCAGTTTTGGCCGATTCTGGCCCGTTTCGTGGACAATTACTCACTGTTTCGGGGTCCCGGACTTATTTTCACGATTGATGTACCCCGGAGCGCATTTACGTGTCGGTCATAAATACTCGTAGTTTTGGCTGATTCTGGCTAGTTTCATGGACTATTACTCACTGTTTTGGGGTCGCGGAGTGATTTGCACGATTGATGAACCCCGGGGTGCGTTTACGTGTCGGTCATAAATACTCGCAGTTTTGGCCGATTCTGGCCAGTTTCTTGGACTATTACTCACTGTTTTGGGGTCCCGAAGTGATTTCCACGATTGACGAATCCCGGGGTGCGTTTATGTGTTGGTCATAAACACTCGCAGTTATTGCGGATTCTGCCTCATTTCATGGACTATTATTCACTGTTTTTGGGTCCCGGAGTGATTTCCACAATTGACGAACCCCGAGGTGCGTTTACATGTCTGTCGTCAACACTCACAAGTTTGGCCAATTCTGACCCGTTTCGTGGACTATTACTCACCGTTTTGGGGTCCCGAAGCGATTTCCATAGTTCTTGAACCCCAAGGTGCAATTACATGTCGGTCATCAACACCCGTAGTTTTGGCCTATTCTGGCCTGTTTCATGAACTATTACTCACTGTTTTGGGGACCCGGACTAATTCCCACGATTGACGAACCCCGGGGTGCGTTTATGTGTCGGTCATAAACACTTGCAGTTTTGGCCGATTCTGGCCCGTTTCGTGGACAATTACTCACTGTTTCGGGGTCCCGGACTTATTTTCACGATTGATGTACCCCGGAGCGCATTTACGTGTCGGTCATAAATACTCGTAGTTTTGGCTGATTCTGGCTAGTTTCATGGACTATTACTCACTGTTTTGGGGTCGCGGAGTGATTTGCACGATTGATGAACCCCGGGGTGCGTTTACGTGTCGGTCATAAATACTCGCAGTTTTGGCCGATTCTGGCCAGTTTCTTGGACTATTACTCACTGTTTTGGGGTCCCGAAGTGATTTCCACGATTGACGAATCCCGGGGTGCGTTTATGTGTTGGTCATAAACACTCGCAGTTATTGCGGATTCTGCCTCATTTCACGGACTATTATTCACTGTTTTTGGGTCCCGGAGTGATTTCCACAATTGACGAACCCCGAGGTGCGTTTACATGTCTGTCGTCAACACTCACAAGTTTGGCCAATTCTGACCCGTTTCGTGGACTATTACTCACCGTTTTGGGGTCCCGAAGCGATTTCCATAGTTCTTGAACCCCAAGGTGCAATTACATGTCGGTCATCAACACCCGTAGTTTTGGCCGATTCTGGCTTGTTTCATGAACTATTACTCACTGTTTTGGGGACCCGGACTAATTCCCACGATTGACGAACCCCGGGGTGCGTTTATGTGTCGGTCATAAACACTTGCAGTTTTGGCCGATTCTGGCCCGTTTCGTGGACAATTACTCACTGTTTCGGGGTCCCGGACTTATTTTCACGATTGATGTACCCCGGAGCGCATTTACGTGTCGGTCATAAATACTCGTAGTTTTGGCTGATTCTGGCTAGTTTCATGGACTATTACTCACTGTTTTGGGGTCGCGGAGTGATTTGCACGATTGATGAACCCCGGGGTGCGTTTACGTGTCGGTCATAAATACTCGCAGTTTTGGCCGATTCTGGCCAGTTTCTTGGACTATTACTCACTGTTTTGGGGTCCCGAAGTGATTTCCACGATTGACGAATCCCGGGGTGCGTTTATGTGTTGGTCATAAACACTCGCAGTTATTGCGGATTCTGCCTCATTTCACGGACTATTATTCACTGTTTTTGGGTCCCGGAGTGATTTCCACAATTGACGAACCCCGAGGTGCGTTTACATGTCTGTCGTCAACACTCACAAGTTTGGCCAATTCTGACCCGTTTCGTGGACTATTACTCACCGTTTTGGGGTCCCGAAGCGATTTCCATAGTTCTTGAACCCAAAGGTGCAATTACATGTCGGTCATCAACACCCGTAGTTTTGGCCGATTCTGGCCTGTTTCATGAACTATTACTCACTGTTTTGGGGACCCGGACTAATTCCCACGATTGACGAACCCCGGGGTGCGTTTATGTGTCGGTCATAAACACTTGCAGTTTTGGCCGATTCTGGCCCGTTTCGTGGACAATTACTCACTGTTTCGGGGTCCCGGACTTATTTTCACGATTGATGTACCCCGGAGCGCATTTACGTGTCGGTCATAAATACTCGTAGTTTTGGCTGATTCTGGCTAGTTTCATGGACTATTACTCACTGTTTTGGGGTCGCGGAGTGATTTCCACGATTGATGAACCCCGGGGTGCGTTTACGTGTCGGTCATAAATACTCGCAGTTTTGGCCGATTCTGGCCAGTTTCTTGGACTATTACTCACTGTTTTGGGGTCCCGAAGTGATTTCCACGATTGACGAATCCCGGGGTGCGTTTATGTGTTGGTCATAAACACTCGCAGTTATTGCGGATTCTGCCTCATTTCATGGACTATTATTCACTGTTTTTGGGTCCCGGAGTGATTTCCACAATTGACGAACCCCGAGGTGCGTTTACATGTCTGTCGTCAACACTCACAAGTTTGGCCAATTCTGACCCGTTTCGTGGACTATTACTCACCGTTTTGGGGTCCCGAAGCGATTTCCATAGTTCTTGAACCCAAAGGTGCAATTACATGTCGGTCATCAACACCCGTAGTTTTGGCCGATTCTGGCCTGTTTCATGAACTATTACTCACTGTTTTGGGGACCCGGACTAATTCCCACGATTGACGAACCCCGGGGTGCGTTTATGTGTCGGTCATAAACACTTGCAGTTTTGGCCGATTCTGGCCCGTTTCGTGGACAATTACTCACTGTTTCGGGGTCCCGGACTTATTTTCACGATTGATGTACCCCGGAGCGCATTTACGTGTCGGTCATAAATACTCGTAGTTTTGGCTGATTCTGGCTAGTTTCATGGACTATTACTCACTGTTTTGGGGTCGCGGAGTGATTTCCACGATTGATGAACCCCGGGGTGCGTTTACGTGTCGGTCATAAATACTCGCAGTTTTGGCCGATTCTGGCCAGTTTCTTGGACTATTACTCACTGTTTTGGGGTCCCGAAGTGATTTCCACGATTGACGAATCCCGGGGTGCGTTTATGTGTTGGTCATAAACACTCGCAGTTATTGCGGATTCTGCCTCATTTCATGGACTATTATTCACTGTTTTTGGGTCCCGGAGTGATTTCCACAATTGACGAACCCCGAGGTGCGTTTACATGTCTGTCGTCAACACTCACAAGTTTGGCCAATTCTGACCCGTTTCGTGGACTATTACTCACCGTTTTGGGGTCCCGAAGCGATTTCCATAGTTCTTGAACCCCAAGGTGCAATTACATGTCGGTCATCAACACCCGTAGTTTTGGCCGATTCTGGCCTGTTTCATGAACTATTACTCACTGTTTTGGGGACCCGGACTAATTCCCACGATTGACGAACCCCGGGGTGCGTTTATGTGTCGGTCATAAACACTTGCAGTTTTGGCCGATTCTGGCCCGTTTCGTGGACAATTACTCACTGTTTCGGGGTCCCGGACTTATTTTCACGATTGATGTACCCCGGAGCGCATTTACGTGTCGGTCATAAATACTCGTAGTTTTGGCTGATTCTGGCTAGTTTCATGGACTATTACTCACTGTTTTGGGCTCGCGGAGTGATTTGCACGATTGATGAACCCCGGGGTGCGTTTACGTGTCGGTCATAAATACTCGCAGTTTTGGCCGATTCTGGCCAGTTTCTTGGACTATTACTCACTGTTTTGGGGTCCCGAAGTGATTTCCACGATTGACGAATCCCGGGGTGCGTTTATGTGTTGGTCATAAACACTCGCAGTTATTGCGGATTCTGCCTCATTTCATGGACTATTATTCACTGTTTTTGGGTCCCGGAGTGATTTCCACAATTGACGAACCCCGAGGTGCGTTTACATGTCTGTCGTCAACACTCACAAGTTTGGCCAATTCTGACCCGTTTCGTGGACTATTACTCACCGTTTTGGGGTCCCGAAGCGATTTCCATAGTTCTTGAACCCCAAGGTGCAATTACATGTCGGTCATCAACACCCGTAGTTTTGGCCGATTCTGGCCTGTTTCATGAACTATTACTCACTGTTTTGGGGACCCGGACTAATTCCCACGATTGACGAACCCCGGGGTGCGTTTATGTGTCGGTCATAAACACTTGCAGTTTTGGCCGATTCTGGCCCGTTTCGTGGACAATTACTCACTGTTTCGGGGTCCCGGACTTATTTTCACGATTGATGTACCCCGGAGCGCATTTACGTGTCGGTCATAAATACTCGTAGTTTTGGCTGATTCTGGCTAGTTTCATGGACTATTACTCACTGTTTTGGGGTCGCGGAGTGATTTGCACGATTGATGAACCCCGGGGTGCGTTTACGTGTCGGTCATAAATACTCGCAGTTTTGGCCGATTCTGGCCAGTTTCTTGGACTATTACTCACTGTTTTGGGGTCCCGAAGTGATTTCCACGATTGACGAATCCCGGGGTGCGTTTATGTGTTGGTCATAAACACTCGCAGTTATTGCGGATTCTGCCTCATTTCATGGACTATTATTCACTGTTTTTGGGTCCCGGAGTGATTTCCACAATTGACGAACCCCGAGGTGCGTTTACATGTCTGTCGTCAACACTCACAAGTTTGGCCAATTCTGACCCGTTTCGTGGACTATTACTCACCGTTTTGGGGTCCCGAAGCGATTTCCATAGTTCTTGAACCCAAAGGTGCAATTACATGTCGGTCATCAACACCCGTAGTTTTGGCCGATTCTGGCCTGTTTCATGAACTATTACTCACTGTTTTGGGGACCCGGACTAATTCCCACGATTGACGAACCCCGGGGTGCGTTTATGTGTCGGTCATAAACACTTGCAGTTTTGGCCGATTCTGGCCCGTTTCGTGGACAATTACTCACTGTTTCGGGGTCCCGGACTTATTTTCACGATTGATGTACCCCGGAGCGCATTTACGTGTCGGTCATAAATACTCGTAGTTTTGGCTGATTCTGGCTAGTTTCATGGACTATTACTCACTGTTTTGGGGTCGCGGAGTGATTTCCACGATTGATGAACCCCGGGGTGCGTTTACGTGTCGGTCATAAATACTCGCAGTTTTGGCCGATTCTGGCCAGTTTCATGGACTATTACTCACTGTTTTGGGGTCCCGAAGTGATTTCCACGATTGACGAATCCCGGGGTGCGTTTATGTGTTGGTCATAAACACTCGCAGTTATTGCGGATTCTGCCTCATTTCATGGACTATTTTTCACTGTTTTTGGGTCCCGGAGTGATTTCCACAATTGACGAACCCCGAGGTGCGTTTACATGTCTGTCGTCAACACTCACAAGTTTGGCCAATTCTGACCCGTTTCGTGGACTATTACTCACCGTTTTGGGGTCCCGAAGCGATTTCCATAGTTCTTGAACCCCAAGGTGCAATTACATGTCGGTCATCAACACCCGTAGTTTTGGCCGATTCTGGCCTGTTTCATGAACTATTACTCACTGTTTTGGGGACCCGGACTAATTCCCACGATTGACGAACCCCGGGGTGCGTTTATGTGTCGGTCATAAACACTTGCAGTTTTGGCCGATTCTGGCCCGTTTCGTGGACAATTACTCACTGTTTCGGGGTCCCGGACTTATTTTCACGATTGATGTACCCCGGAGCGCATTTACGTGTCGGTCATAAATACTCGTAGTTTTGGCTGATTCTGGCTAGTTTCATGGACTATTACTCACTGTTTTGGGGTCGCGGAGTGATTTGCACGATTGATGAACCCCGGGGTGCGTTTACGTGTCGGTCATAAATACTCGCAGTTTTGGCCGATTCTGGCCAGTTTCTTGGACTATTACTCACTGTTTTGGGGTCCCGAAGTGATTTCCACGATTGACGAATCCCGGGGTGCGTTTATGTGTTGGTCATAAACACTCGCAGTTATTGCGGATTCTGCCTCATTTCATGGACTATTATTCACTGTTTTTGGGTCCCGGAGTGATTTCCACAATTGACGAACCCCGAGGTGCGTTTACATGTCTGTCGTCAACACTCACAAGTTTGGCCAATTCTGACCCGTTTCGTGGACTATTACTCACCGTTTTGGGGTCCCGAAGCGATTTCCATAGTTCTTGAACCCAAAGGTGCAATTACATGTCGGTCATCAACACCCGTAGTTTTGGCCGATTCTGGCCTGTTTCATGAACTATTACTCACTGTTTTGGGGACCCGGACTAATTCCCACGATTGACGAACCCCGGGGTGCGTTTATGTGTCGGTCATAAACACTTGCAGTTTTGGCCGATTCTGGCCCGTTTCGTGGACAATTACTCACTGTTTCGGGGTCCCGGACTTATTTTCACGATTGATGTACCCCGGAGCGCATTTACGTGTCGGTCATAAATACTCGTAGTTTTGGCTGATTCTGGCTAGTTTCATGGACTATTACTCACTGTTTTGGGGTCGCGGAGTGATTTCCACGATTGATGAACCCCGGGGTGCGTTTACGTGTCGGTCATAAATACTCGCAGTTTTGGCCGATTCTGGCCAGTTTCTTGGACTATTACTCACTGTTTTGGGGTCCCGAAGTGATTTCCACGATTGACGAATCCCGGGGTGCGTTTATGTGTTGGTCATAAACACTCGCAGTTATTGCGGATTCTGCCTCATTTCATGGACTATTATTCACTGTTTTTGGGTCCCGGAGTGATTTCCACAATTGACGAACCCCGAGGTGCGTTTACATGTCTGTCGTCAACACTCACAAGTTTGGCCAATTCTGACCCGTTTCGTGGACTATTACTCACCGTTTTGGGGTCCCGAAGCGATTTCCATAGTTCTTGAACCCAAAGGTGCAATTACATGTCGGTCATCAACACCCGTAGTTTTGGCCGATTCTGGCCTGTTTCATGAACTATTACTCACTGTTTTGGGGACCCGGACTAATTCCCACGATTGACGAACCCCGGGGTGCGTTTATGTGTCGGTCATAAACACTTGCAGTTTTGGCCGATTCTGGCCCGTTTCGTGGACAATTACTCACTGTTTCGGGGTCCCGGACTTATTTTCACGATTGATGTACCCCGGAGCGCATTTACGTGTCGGTCATAAATACTCGTAGTTTTGGCTGATTCTGGCTAGTTTCATGGACTATTACTCACTGTTTTGGGGTCGCGGAGTGATTTCCACGATTGATGAACCCCGGGGTGCGTTTACGTGTCGGTCATAAATACTCGCAGTTTTGGCCGATTCTGGCCAGTTTCTTGGACTATTACTCACTGTTTTGGGGTCCCGAAGTGATTTCCACGATTGACGAATCCCGGGGTGCGTTTATGTGTTGGTCATAAACACTCGCAGTTATTGCGGATTCTGCCTCATTTCATGGACTATTATTCACTGTTTTTGGGTCCCGGAGTGATTTCCACAATTGACGAACCCCGAGGTGCGTTTACATGTCTGTCGTCAACACTCACAAGTTTGGCCAATTCTGACCCGTTTCGTGGACTATTACTCACCGTTTTGGGGTCCCGAAGCGATTTCCATAGTTCTTGAACCCCAAGGTGCAATTACATGTCGGTCATCAACACCCGTAGTTTTGGCCGATTCTGGCCTGTTTCATGAACTATTACTCACTGTTTTGGGGACCCGGACTAATTCCCACGATTGACGAACCCCGGGGTGCGTTTATGTGTCGGTCATAAACACTTGCAGTTTTGGCCGATTCTGGCCCGTTTCGTGGACAATTACTCACTGTTTCGGGGTCCCGGACTTATTTTCACGATTGATGTACCCCGGAGCGCATTTACGTGTCGGTCATAAATACTCGTAGTTTTGGCTGATTCTGGCTAGTTTCATGGACTATTACTCACTGTTTTGGGGTCGCGGAGTGATTTGCACGATTGATGAACCCCGGGGTGCGTTTACGTGTCGGTCATAAATACTCGCAGTTTTGGCCGATTCTGGCCAGTTTCTTGGACTATTACTCACTGTTTTGGGGTCCCGAAGTGATTTCCACGATTGACGAATCCCGGGGTGCGTTTATGTGTTGGTCATAAACACTCGCAGTTATTGCGGATTCTGCCTCATTTCATGGACTATTATTCACTGTTTTTGGGTCCCGGAGTGATTTCCACAATTGACGAACCCCGAGGTGCGTTTACATGTCTGTCGTCAACACTCACAAGTTTGGCCAATTCTGACCCGTTTCGTGGACTATTACTCACCGTTTTGGGGTCCCGAAGCGATTTCCATAGTTCTTGAACCCAAAGGTGCAATTACATGTCGGTCATCAACACCCGTAGTTTTGGCCGATTCTGGCCTGTTTCATGAACTATTACTCACTGTTTTGGGGACCCGGACTAATTCCCACGATTGACGAACCCCGGGGTGCGTTTATGTGTCGGTCATAAACACTTGCAGTTTTGGCCGATTCTGGCCCGTTTCGTGGACAATTACTCACTGTTTCGGGGTCCCGGACTTATTTTCACGATTGATGTACCCCGGAGCGCATTTACGTGTCGGTCATAAATACTCGTAGTTTTGGCTGATTCTGGCTAGTTTCATGGACTATTACTCACTGTTTTGGGGTCGCGGAGTGATTTCCACGATTGATGAACCCCGGGGTGCGTTTACGTGTCGGTCATAAATACTCGCAGTTTTGGCCGATTCTGGCCAGTTTCTTGGACTATTACTCACTGTTTTGGGGTCCCGAAGTGATTTCCACGATTGACGAATCCCGGGGTGCGTTTATGTGTTGGTCATAAACACTCGCAGTTATTGCGGATTCTGCCTCATTTCATGGACTATTATTCACTGTTTTTGGGTCCCGGAGTGATTTCCACAATTGACGAACCCCGAGGTGCGTTTACATGTCTGTCGTCAACACTCACAAGTTTGGCCAATTCTGACCCGTTTCGTGGACTATTACTCACCGTTTTGGGGTCCCGAAGCGATTTCCATAGTTCTTGAACCCCAAGGTGCAATTACATGTCGGTCATCAACACCCGTAGTTTTGGCCGATTCTGGCCTGTTTCATGAACTATTACTCACTGTTTTGGGGACCCGGACTAATTCCCACGATTGACGAACCCCGGGGTGCGTTTATGTGTCGGTCATAAACACTTGCAGTTTTGGCCGATTCTGGCCCGTTTCGTGGACAATTACTCACTGTTTCGGGGTCCCGGACTTATTTTCACGATTGATGTACCCCGGAGCGCATTTACGTGTCGGTCATAAATACTCGTAGTTTTGGCTGATTCTGGCTAGTTTCATGGACTATTACTCACTGTTTTGGGGTCGCGGAGTGATTTGCACGATTGATGAACCCCGGGGTGCGTTTACGTGTCGGTCATAAATACTCGCAGTTTTGGCCGATTCTGGCCAGTTTCTTGGACTATTACTCACTGTTTTGGGGTCCCGAAGTGATTTCCACGATTGACGAATCCCGGGGTGCGTTTATGTGTTGGTCATAAACACTCGCAGTTATTGCGGATTCTGCCTCATTTCATGGACTATTATTCACTGTTTTTGGGTCCCGGAGTGATTTCCACAATTGACGAACCCCGAGGTGCGTTTACATGTCTGTCGTCAACACTCACAAGTTTGGCCAATTCTGACCCGTTTCGTGGACTATTACTCACCGTTTTGGGGTCCCGAAGCGATTTCCATAGTTCTTGAACCCAAAGGTGCAATTACATGTCGGTCATCAACACCCGTAGTTTTGGCCGATTCTGGCCTGTTTCATGAACTATTACTCACTGTTTTGGGGACCCGGACTAATTCCCACGATTGACGAACCCCGGGGTGCGTTTATGTGTCGGTCATAAACACTTGCAGTTTTGGCCGATTCTGGCCCGTTTCGTGGACAATTACTCACTGTTTCGGGGTCCCGGACTTATTTTCACGATTGATGTACCCCGGAGCGCATTTACGTGTCGGTCATAAATACTCGTAGTTTTGGCTGATTCTGGCTAGTTTCATGGACTATTACTCACTGTTTTGGGGTCGCGGAGTGATTTCCACGATTGATGAACCCCGGGGTGCGTTTACGTGTCGGTCATAAATACTCGCAGTTTTGGCCGATTCTGGCCAGTTTCTTGGACTATTACTCACTGTTTTGGGGTCCCGAAGTGATTTCCACGATTGACGAATCCCGGGGTGCGTTTATGTGTTGGTCATAAACACTCGCAGTTATTGCGGATTCTGCCTCATTTCACGGACTATTATTCACTGTTTTTGGGTCCCGGAGTGATTTCCACAATTGACGAACCCCGAGGTGCGTTTACATGTCTGTCGTCAACACTCACAAGTTTGGCCAATTCTGACCCGTTTCGTGGACTATTACTCACCGTTTTGGGGTCCCGAAGCGATTTCCATAGTTCTTGAACCCAAAGGTGCAATTACATGTCGGTCATCAACACCCGTAGTTTTGGCCGATTCTGGCCTGTTTCATGAACTATTACTCACTGTTTTGGGGACCCGGACTAATTCCCACGATTGACGAACCCCGGGGTGCGTTTATGTGTCGGTCATAAACACTTGCAGTTTTGGCCGATTCTGGCCCGTTTCGTGGACAATTACTCACTGTTTCGGGGTCCCGGACTTATTTTCACGATTGATGTACCCCGGAGCGCATTTACGTGTCGGTCATAAATACTCGTAGTTTTGGCTGATTCTGGCTAGTTTCATGGACTATTACTCACTGTTTTGGGGCCGCGGAGTGATTTCCACGATTGACGAACCCCGGGGTGCGTTTACGTGTCGGTCATCAACACTCGCAGTTTTGGCCGATTCTGGCCTGTTTCATGGACTATTACTCACTGTTTTGGGGTCCCGAAGTGATTTCCACGATTGACGAATCCCGCGGTGCGTTTATGTGTTGGTCATAAACACTCGCAGTTATTGCGGATTCTGCCTCATTTCATGGACTATTATTCACTGTTTTTGGGTCCCGGAGTGATTTCCACAATTGACGAACCCCGAGGTGCGTTTACGTGTCTGTCGTCAACACTCACAAGTTTGGCCAATTCTGACCCGTTTCGTGGACTATTACTCACCGTTTTGGGGTCCCGAAGCGATTTCCATAGTTCTTGAACCCCAAGGTGCAATTACATGTCGGTCATCAACACCCGTAGTTTTGGCCGATTCTGGCGTGTTTCATGAACTATTACTCACTGTTTTGGGGACCCGGACTAATTCCCACGATTGACGAACCCCGGGGTGCGTTTATGTGTCGGTCATAAACACTTGCAGTTTTGGCCGATTCTGGCCCGTTTCGTGGACAATTACTCACTGTTTCGGGGTCCCGGACTTATTTTCACGATTGATGTACCCCGGAGCGCATTTACGTGTCGGTCATAAATACTCGTAGTTTTGGCTGATTCTGGCTAGTTTCATGGACTATTACTCACTGTTTTGGGGTCGCGGAGTGATTTCCACGATTGATGAACCCCGGGGTGCGTTTACGTGTCGGTCATAAATACTCGCAGTTTTGGCCGATTCTGGCCAGTTTCTTGGACTATTCCTCACTGTTTTGGGGTCCCGAAGTGATTTCCACGATTGGCGAACCCCGGCGTGCGTTTACGTGTCGGTCATCAACACCCGCAGTTTTGGCCGATTCTGCCTCGTTTCGTGGACTATTATTCACTGTTTTTGGGTCCCGGAGTGGTTTCCACAATTGACGAACCCCGAGGTGCGTTTACATGTCCGTCGTCAACACTCACAACTTTGGCCAATTCTGACCCGTTTCATGGACTATTACTCACCGTTTTGGGGTCCCGAAGCGATTTCCATAGTTCTTGAACCCCAAGGTGCAATTACATGTCGGTCATCAACACCCGTAGTTTTGGCCGATTCTGGCCCGTTTCATGAACTATTACTCACTGTTATGGGGACCCGGAGTAATTCCCACGATTGACGAACCCCGGGGTGCGTTTATGTGTCGGTCATAAACACATGCAGTTTTGGCCGATTCTGGCCCGTTTCGTGGACAATTACTCACTGTTTCGGGGTCCCGGACTTATTTCCACGATTGATGAACCCCGGAGCGCATTTACGTGTCGGTCATAAATACTCATAGTTTTGGCCGATTCTGGCTAGTTTCATGGACTATTACTCACTGTTTTGGTGTCGCGGAGTGATTTCCACGATTGACGAACCCCGGGGTGCGTTTACCCGTTGGTCATAAACACTCGCAGTTATTGCGGATTCTGCCTCATTTCATGGACTATTATTCACTGTTTTTGGGTCCCGGAGTGATTTCCACAATTGACGAACCCCGAGGTGCGTTTACATGTCCGTCGTCAACACTCACAACTTTGGCCGATTCTGACCCGTTTCGTGGACTATTACTCACCGTTTTGGGGTCCCGAAGCGATTTCCATAGTTCTTGAACCCCAAAGTGCAATCACATGTCGGTCATCAACACCCATAGTTTTGGCCGATTCTGGCCCGTTTCATGAACTATTACTCACTGTTTTGGGGACCCGCACTAATTCCCACGATTGACGAACCCCAGGGTGCGTTTATGTGTCGGTCATAAACACTTGCAGTTTTGGCCGATTCTGGCCCGTTTCGTGGACAATTACTCACTGTTTTGGGGTCTCGGACTTATTTCCACGATTGATGAACCCCGGAGCGCATTTACGTGTCGGTCATAAATACTCGTAGTTTTGGCCGATTCTGGCTAGTTTCATGGACTATTACTCACTGTTTTGGGGCCGCGGAGTGATTTCCACGATTGACGAACCCCGGGGTGCGTTTACGTGTCGGTCGTCAACACTCGCAGTTTTGGCCGATTCTGGCCTGTTTCATGGACTATTACTGATTGTTTTGGTGTCCCGGACTGATTTCCACGATTGACGAACCCCGGGGTGCGTTTACGTGTCGATCATAAACACTCGCAGTTTTGGCCGATTATGACAAGTTTCATGGACTATTACTCACTGTTTTGGGGTCCGTGAGTGATTTCCATGATTGACCAATCCTGGGGTGCGTTTACATGTCGGTCATCAACACCCGCAGTTTTGGCCGATTCTGGCTCGTTTCATGGACTATTATTCACTGTTTTTGGGTCCCGGAGTGATTTCCACGATTGACGAACCCCGAGGTGCGTTTACATGTCCGTCATCAGCACTCACAACTCTGGCAAATTCTGACCCGTTTCGTGGACTATTACTCACCGTTTTAGGGTCCCGGACTTATTTGCACGATTGATGAACCCTGGAGCGCGTTTACGTGTCGGTCATAAATACTCGCAGTTTTGGCCGATTCTGGCCAGTTTCTTGGACTATTACTCACTGTTTTGGGGTCCCGAAGTGATTTCCACGATTGACGAACCCCGGGGTGCGTTTACGTGTTGGTCATAAACACTCGCAGTTATTGCGGATTCTGCCTCATTTCATGGACTATTATTCACTGTTTTGGGTCCCGGAGTGATTTCCACAATTGACGAACCCCGAGGTGCGTTTACATGTCCGTCGTCAACACTCACAACTTTGGCCAATTCTGACCCGTTTCGTGGACTATTACTCACCGTTTTGGGGTCCCGAAGCGATTTCCATAGTTCTTGAACCACAAGGTGCAATTACATGTCGGTCATCAACACCCGTAGTTTTGGCCGATTCTGGGCCGTTTCATGAACTATTACTCACTGTTTTGGGGACCCGGACTAATTCCCACGATTGACGAACCCCGGGGTGCGTTTATGTGTCGGTCATAAACACCCACAGTTTTGGCCGATTCTGGCTCGTTTCATGGACTATTATTCACTGTTTTTGGGTCCCGGAGTGATTTCCACGATTGACGAACCCCGAGGTGCGTTTACATGTCCGTCATCAGCACTCACAACTCTGGCAAATTCTGACCCGTTTCGTGGACTATTACTCACCGTTTTAGGGTCCCGGACTTATTTGCACGATTGATGAACCCTGGAGCGCGTTTACGTGTCGGTCATAAATACTCGCAGTTTTGGCCGATTCTGGCCAGTTTCTTGGACTATTACTCACTGTTTTGGGGTCCCGAAGTGATTTCCACGATTGACGAATCCCGCGGTGCGTTTATGTGTTGGTCATAAACACTCGCAGTTATTGCGGATTCTGCCTCATTTCATGGACTATTATTCACTGTTTTTGGGTCCCGGAGTGATTTCCACAATTGACGAACCCCGAGGTGCGTTTACGTGTCTGTCGTCAACACTCACAAGTTTGGCCAATTCTGACCCGTTTCATGGACTATTACTCACCGTTTTGGGGTCCCGAAGCGATTTCCATAGTTCTTGAACCCCAAGGTGCAATTACATGTCGGTCATCAACACCCTTAGTTTTGGCCGATTCTGGCCTGTTTCATGAACTATTACTCACTGTTTTGGGGACCCGGACTAATTCCCACGATTGACGAACCCCGGGGTGCGTTTATGTGTCGGTCATAAACACTTGCAGTTTTGGCCGATTCTGGCGCGTTTCGTGGACAATTACTCACTGTTTCGGGGTCCCGGACTTACTTTCACGATTGATGTACCCCGGAGCGCATTTACGTGTCGGTCATAAATACTCGTAGTTTTGGCTGATTCTGGCTAGTTTCATGGACTATTACTCACTGTTTTGGGGTCGCGGAGTGATTTCCACGATTGATGAACCCCGGGGTGCGTTTACGTGTCGGTCATAAATACTCGCAGTTTTGGCCGATTCTAGCCAGTTTCTTGGACTATTACTCACTGTTTTGGGGTCCCGAAGTGATTTCCATGATTGGCGAACCCCGGCGTGCGTTTACGTGTCGGTCATCAACACCCGCAGTTTTGGCCGATTCTGCCTCGTTTCGTGGACTATTATTCACTGTTTTTGGGTCCCGGAGTGATTTCCACAATTGACGAACCCCGAGGTGCGTTGACAGGTCCGTCGTCAACACTCACAACTTTGGCCAATTCTGACCCGTTTCATGGACTATTACTCACCGTTTTGGGGTCCCGAAGCGATTTCCATAGTTCTTGAACCCCAAGGTGCAATTACATGTCGGTCATCAACACCCGTAGTTTTGGCCGATTCTGGCCCGTTTCATGAACTATTACTCACTGTTATGGGGACCCGGAGTAATTCCCACGATTGACGAACCCCGGGGTGCGTTTATGTGTCGGTCATAAACACATGCAGTTTTGGCCGATTCTGGCCCGTTTCGTGGACAATTACTCACTGTTTCGGGGTCCCGGACTTATTTCCACGATTGATGAACCCCGGAGCGCATTTACGTGTCGGTCATAAATACTCATAGTTTTGGCCGATTCTGGCTAGTTTCATGGACTATTACTCACTGTTTTGGTGTCGCGGAGTGATTTCCACGATTGACGAACCCCGGGGTGCGTTTACCCGTTGGTCATAAACACTCGCAGTTATTGCGGATTCTGCCTCATTTCATGGACTATTATTCACTGTTTTTGGGTCCCGGAGTGATTTCCACAATTGACGAACCCCGAGGTGCGTTTACATGTCCGTCGTCAACACTCACAACTTTGGCCGATTCTGACCCGTTTCGTGGACTATTACTCACCGTTTTGGGGTCCCGAAGCGATTTCCATAGTTCTTGAACCCCAAAGTGCAATCACATGTCGGTCATCAACACCCATAGTTTTGGCCGATTCTGGCCCGTTTCATGAACTATTACTCACTGTTTTGGGGACCCGCACTAATTCCCACGATTGACGAACCCCAGGGTGCGTTTATGTGTCGGTCATAAACTCTTGCAGTTTTGGCCGATTCTGGCCCGTTTCGTGGACAATTACTCACTGTTTTGGGGTCTCGGACTTATTTCCACGATTGATGAACCCCGGAGCGCATTTACGTGTCGGTCATAAATACTCGTAGTTTTGGCCGATTCTGGCTAGTTTCATGGACTATTACTCACTGTTTTGGGGCCGCGGAGTGATTTCCACGATTGACGAACCCCGGTATGCGTTTACGTGTCGGTCATCAACACTCGCAGTTTTGGCCGATTCTGGCCTGTTTCATGGACTATTACTGATTGTTTTGGTGTCCCGGACTAATTTCCACGATTGACGAACCCCGGGGTGCGTTTACGTGTCGATCATAAACACTCGCAGTTTTGGCCGATTATGACAAGTTTCATGGACTATTACTCACTGTTTTGGGGTCCGTGAGTGATTTCCATGATTGACCAATCCTGGGGTGCGTTTACATGTCGGTCATCAACACCCGCAGTTTTGGCCGATTCTGGCTCGTTTCATGGACTATTATTCACTGTTTTTGGGTCCCGGAGTGATTTCCACGATTGACGAACCCCGAGGTGCGTTTACATGTCCGTCATCAGCACTCACAACTCTGGCAAATTCTGACCCGTTTCGTGGACTATTACTCACCGTTTTAGGGTCCCGGACTTATTTGCACGATTGATGAACCCTGGAGCGCGTTTACGTGTCGGTCATAAATACTCGCAGTTTTGGCCGATTCTGGCCAGTTTCTTGGACTATTACTCACTGTTTTGGGGTCCCGAAGTGATTTCCACGATTGACGAACCCCGGGGTGCGTTTACGTGTTGGTCATAAACACTCGCAGTTATTGCGGATTCTGCCTCATTTCATGGACTATTATTCACTGTTTTTGGGTCCCGGAGTGATTTCCACAATTGACAAACCCCGAGGTGCGTTTACATGTCCGTCGTCAACACTCACAACTTTGGCCAATTCTGACCCGTTTCGTGGACTATTACTCACCGTTTTGGGGTCCCGAAGCGATTTCCATAGTTCTTGAACCACAAGGTGCAATTACATGTCGGTCATCAACACCCGTAGTTTTGGCCGATTCTGGGCCGTTTCATGAACTATTACTCACTATTTTGGGGACCCGGACTAATTCCCACGATTGACGAACCCCGGGGTGCGTTTATGTGTCGGTCATAAACACCCGCAGTTTTGGCCGATTCTGGCTCGTTTCATGGACTATTATTCACTGTTTTTGGGTCCCGGAGTGATTTCCACGATTGACGAACCCCGAGGTGCGTTTACATGTCCGTCATCAGCACTCACAACTCTGGCAAATTCTGACCCGTTTCGTGGACTATTACTCACCGTTTTAGGGTCCCGGACTTATTTGCACGATTGATGAACCCTGGAGCGCGTTTACGTGTCGGTCATAAATACTCGCAGTTTTGGCCGATTCTGGCCAGTTTCTTGGACTATTACTCACTGTTTTGGGGTCCCGAAGTGATTTCCACGATTGACGAATCCCGGGGTGCGTTTATGTGTTGGTCATAAAGACTCGCAGTTATTGCGGATTCTGCCTCATTTCATGGACTATTATTCACTGTTTTTGGGTCCCGGAGTGATTTCCACAATTGACGAACCCCGAGGTGCGTTTACATGTCTGTCGTCAACACTCACAAGTTTGGCCAATTCTGACCCGTTTCGTGGACTATTACTCACCGTTTTGGGGTCCCGAAGCGATTTCCATAGTTCTTGAACCCCAAGGTGCAATTACATGTCGGTCATCAACACCCGTAGTTTTGGCCGATTCTGGCCTGTTTCATGAACTATTACTCACTGTTTTGGGGACCCGGACTAATTCCCACGATTGACGAACCCCGGGGTGCGTTTATGTGTCGGTCATAAACACTTGCAGTTTTGGCCGATTCTGGCCCGTTTCGTGGACAATTACTCACTGTTTCGGGGTCCCGGACTTATTTTCACGATTGATGTACCCCGGAGCGCATTTACGTGTCGGTCATAAATACTCGTAGTTTTGGCTGATTCTGGCTAGTTTCATGGACTATTACTCACTGTTTTGGGGTCGCGGAGTGATTTCCACGATTGATGAACCCCGGGGTGCGTTTACGTGTCGGTCATAAATACTCGCAGTTTTGGCCGATTCTGGCCAGTTTCTTGGACTATTACTCACTGTTTTGGGGTCCCGAAGTGATTTCCACGATTGACGAATCCCGGGGTGCGTTTATGTGTTGGTCATAAACACTCGCAGTTATTGCGGATTCTGCCTCATTTCATGGACTATTATTCACTGTTTTTGGGTCCCGGAGTGATTTCCACAATTGACGAACCCCGAGGTGCGTTTACATGTCTGTCGTCAACACTCACAAGTTTGGCCAATTCTGACCCGTTTCGTGGACTATTACTCACCGTTTTGGGGTCCCGAAGCGATTTCCATAGTTCTTGAACCCCAAGGTGCAATTACATGTCGGTCATCAACACCCGTAGTTTTGGCCGATTCTGGCCTGTTTCATGAACTATTACTCACTGTTTTGGGGAACCGGACTAATTCCCACGATTGACGAACCCCGGGGTGCGTTTATGTGTCGGTCATAAACACTTGCAGTTTTGGCCGATTCTGGCCCGTTTCGTGGACAATTACTCACTGTTTCGGGGTCCCGGACTTATTTTCACGATTGATGTACCCCGGAGCGCATTTACGTGTCGGTCATAAATACTCGTAGTTTTGGCTGATTCTGGCTAGTTTCATGGACTATTACTCACTGTTTTGGGGTCGCGGAGTGATTTCCACGATTGATGAACCCCGGGGTGCGTTTACGTGTCGGTCATAAATACTCGCAGTTTTGGCCGATTCTGGCCAGTTTCTTGGACTATTACTCACTGTTTTGGGGTCCCGAAGTGATTTCCACGATTGACGAATCCCGGGGTGCGTTTATGTGTTGGTCATAAACACTCGCAGTTATTGCGGATTCTGCCTCATTTCATGGACTATTATTCACTGTTTTTGGGTCCCGGAGTGATTTCCACAATTGACGAACCCCGAGGTGCGTTTACATGTCTGTCGTCAACACTCACAAGTTTGGCCAATTCTGACCCGTTTCGTGGACTATTACTCACCGTTTTGGGGTCCCGAAGCGATTTCCATAGTTCTTGAACCCCAAGGTGCAATTACATGTCGGTCATCAACACCCGTAGTTTTGGCCGATTCTGGCCTGTTTCATGAACTATTACTCACTGTTTTGGGGAACCGGACTAATTCCCACGATTGACGAACCCCGGGGTGCGTTTATGTGTCGGTCATAAACACTTGCAGTTTTGGCCGATTCTGGCCCGTTTCGTGGACAATTACTCACTGTTTCGGGGTCCCGGACTTATTTTCACGATTGATGTACCCCGGAGCGCATTTACGTGTCGGTCATAAATACTCGTAGTTTTGGCTGATTCTGGCTAGTTTCATGGACTATTACTCACTGTTTTGGGGTCGCGGAGTGATTTCCACGATTGATGAACCCCGGGGTGCGTTTACGTGTCGGTCATAAATACTCGCAGTTTTGGCCGATTCTGGCCAGTTTCTTGGACTATTACTCACTGTTATGGGGTCCCGAAGTGATTTCCACGATTGACGAATCCCGGGGTGCGTTTATGTGTTGGTCATAAACACTCGCAGTTATTGCGGATTCTGCCTCATTTCATGGACTATTATTCACTGTTTTTGGGTCCCGGAGTGATTTCCACAATTGACGAACCCCGAGGTGCGTTTACATGTCTGTCGTCAACACTCACAAGTTTGGCCAATTCTGACCCGTTTCGTGGACTATTACTCACCGTTTTGGGGTCCCGAAGCGATTTCCATAGTTCTTGAACCCAAAGGTGCAATTACATGTCGGTCATCAACACCCGTAGTTTTGGCCGATTCTGGCCTGTTTCATGAACTATTACTCACTGTTTTGGGGACCCGGACTAATTCCCACGATTGACGAACCCCGGGGTGCGTTTATGTGTCGGTCATAAACACTTGCAGTTTTGGCCGATTCTGGCCCGTTTCGTGGACAATTACTCACTGTTTCGGGGTCCCGGACTTATTTTCACGATTGATGTACCCCGGAGCGCATTTACGTGTCGGTCATAAATACTCGTAGTTTTGGCTGATTCTGGCTAGTTTCATGGACTATTACTCACTGTTTTGGGGTCGCGGAGTGATTTCCACGACTGATGAACCCCGGGGTGCGTTTACGTGTCGGTCATAAATACTCGCAGTTTTGGCCGATTCTGGCCAGTTTATTGGACTATTACTCACTGTTTTGGGGTCCCGAAGTGATTTCCACGATTGACGAATCCCGGGGTGCGTTTATGTGTTGGTCATAAACACTCGCAGTTATTGCGGATTCTGCCTCATTTCATGGACTATTATTCACTGTTTTTGGGTCCCGGAGTGATTTCCACAATTGACGAACCCCGAGGTGCGTTTACATGTCTGTCGTCAACACTCACAAGTTTGGCCAATTCTGACCCGTTTCGTGGACTATTACTCACCGTTTTGGGGTCCCGAAGCGATTTCCATAGTTCTTAAACCCCAAGGTGCAATTACATGTCGGTCATCAACACCCGTAGTTTTGGCCGATTCTGGCCTGTTTCATGAACTATTACTCACTGTTTTGGGGACCCGGACTAATTCCCACGATTGACGAACCCCGGGGTGCGTTTATGTGTCGGTCATAAACACTTGCAGTTTTGGCCGATTCTGGCCCGTTTCATGGACAATTACTCACTGTTTCGGGGTCCCGGACTTATTTTCACGATTGATGTACCCCGGAGCGCATTTACGTGTCGGTCATAAATACTCATAGTTTTGGCTGATTCTGGCTAGTTTCATGGACTATTACTCACTGTTTTGGGGTCGCGGAGTGATTTCCACGATTGATGAACCCCGGGGTGCGTTTACGTGTCGGTCATAAATACTCGCAGTTTTGGCCGATTCTGGACAGTTTCTTGGACTATTACTCACTGTTTTGGGGTCCCGAAGTGATTTCCACGATTGACGAATCCCGGGGTGCGTTTATGTGTTGGTCATAAACACTCGCAGTTATTGCGGATTCTGCCTCATTTCATGGACTATTATTCACTGTTTTTGGGTCCCGGAGTGATTTCCACAATTGACGAACCCCGAGGTGCGTTTACATGTCTGTCGTCAACACTCACAAGTTTGGCCAATTCTGACCCGTTTCGTGGACTATTACTCACCGTTTTGGGGTCCCGAAGCGATTTCCATAGTTCTTGAACCCCAAGGTGCAATTACATGTCGGTCATCAACACCCGTAGTTTTGGCCGATTCTGGCCTGTTTCATGAACTATTACTCACTGTTTTGGGGAACCGGACTAATTCCCACGATTGACGAACCCCGGGGTGCGTTTATGTGTCGGTCATAAACACTTGCAGTTTTGGCCGATTCTGGCCCGTTTCGTGGACAATTACTCACTGTTTCGGGGTCCCGGACTTATTTTCACGATTGATGTACCCCGGAGCGCATTTACGTGTCGGTCATAAATACTCGTAGTTTTGGCTGATTCTGGCTAGTTTCATGGACTATTACTCACTGTTTTGGGGTCGCGGAGTGATTTCCACGATTGATGAACCCCGGGGTGCGTTTACGTGTCGGTCATAAATACTCGCAGTTTTGGCCGATTCTGGCCAGTTTCTTGGACTATTACTCACTGTTTTGGGGTCCCGAAGTGATTTCCACGATTGACGAATCCCGGGGTGCGTTTATGTGTTGGTCATAAACACTCGCAGTTATTGCGGATTCTGCCTCATTTCATGGACTATTATTCACTGTTTTTGGGTCCCGGAGTGATTTCCACAATTGACGAACCCCGAGGTGCGTTTACATGTCTGTCGTCAACACTCACAAGTTTGGCCAATTCTGACCCGTTTCGTGGACTATTACTCACCGTTTTGGGGTCCCGAAGCGATTTCCATAGTTCTTGAACCCAAAGGTGCAATTACATGTCGGTCATCAACACCCGTAGTTTTGGCCGATTCTGGCCTGTTTCATGAACTATTACTCACTGTTTTGGGGACCCGGACTAATTCCCACGATTGACGAACCCCGGGGTGCGTTTATGTGTCGGTCATAAACACTTGCAGTTTTGGCCGATTCTGGCCCGTTTCGTGGACAATTACTCACTGTTTCGGGGTCCCGGACTTATTTTCACGATTGATGTACCCCGGAGCGCATTTACGTGTCGGTCATAAATACTCGTAGTTTTGGCTGATTCTGGCTAGTTTCATGGACTATTACTCACTGTTTTGGGGTCGCGGAGTGATTTCCACGACTGATGAACCCCGGGGTGCGTTTACGTGTCGGTCATAAATACTCGCAGTTTTGGCCGATTCTGGCCAGTTTCTTGGACTATTACTCACTGTTTTGGGGTCCCGAAGTGATTTCCACGATTGACGAATCCCGGGGTGCGTTTATGTGTTGGTCATAAACACTCGCAGTTATTGCGGATTCTGCCTCATTTCATGGACTATTATTCACTGTTTTTGGGTCCCGGAGTGATTTCCACAATTGACGAACCCCGAGGTGCGTTTACATGTCTGTCGTCAACACTCACAAGTTTGGCCAATTCTGACCCGTTTCGTGGACTATTACTCACCGTTTTGGGGTCCCGAAGCGATTTCCATAGTTCTTAAACCCCAAGGTGCAATTACATGTCGGTCATCAACACCCGTAGTTTTGGCCGATTCTGGCCTGTTTCATGAACTATTACTCACTGTTTTGGGGACCCGGACTAATTCCCACGATTGACGAACCCCGGTGTGCGTTTATGTGTCGGTCATAAACACTTGCAGTTTTGGCCGATTCTGGCCCGTTTCATGGACAATTACTCACTGTTTCGGGGTCCCGGACTTATTTTCACGATTGATGTACCCCGGAGCGCATTTACGTGTCGGTCAGAAATACTCGTAGTTTTGGCTGATTCTGGCTAGTTTCATGGACTATTACTCACTGTTTTGGGGTCGCGGAGTGATTTCCACGATTGATGAACCCCGGGGTGCGTTTACGTGTCGGTCATAAATACTCGCAGTTTTGGCCGATTCTGGCCAGTTTCTTGGACTATTACTCACTGTTTTGGGGTCCCGAAGTGATTTCCACGATTGACGAATCCCGGGGTGCGTTTATGTGTTGGTCATAAACACTCGCAGTTATTGCGGATTCTGCCTCATTTCATGGACTATTATTCACTGTTTTTGGGTCCCGGAGTGATTTCCACAATTGACGAACCCCGAGGTGCGTTTACATGTCTGTCGTCAACACTCACAAGTTTGGCCAATTCTGACCCGTTTCGTGGACTATTACTCACCGTTTTGGGGTACCGAAGCGATTTCCATAGTTCTTGAACCCCAAGGTGCAATTACATGTCGGTCATCAACACCCGTAGTTTTGGCCGATTCTGGCCTGTTTCATGAACTATTACTCACTGTTTTGGGGAACCGGACTAATTCCCATGATTGACGAACCCCGGGGTGCGTTTATGTGTCGGTCATAAACACTTGCAGTTTTGGCCGATTCTGGCCCGTTTCGTGGACAATTACTCACTGTTTCGGGGTCCCGGACTTATTTTCACGATTGATGTACCCCGGAGCGCATTTACGTGTCGGTCATAAATACTCGTAGTTTTGGCTGATTCTGGCTAGTTTCATGGACTATTACTCACTGTTTTGGGGTCGCGGAGTGATTTCCACGATTGATGAACCCCGGGGTGCGTTTACGTGTCGGTCATAAATACTCGCAGTTTTGGCCGATTCTGGCCAGTTTCTTGGACTATTACTCACTGTTTTGGGGTCCCGAAGTGATTTCCACGATTGACGAATCCCGGGGTGCGTTTATGTGTTGGTCATAAACACTCGCAGTTATTGCGGATTCTGCCTCATTTCATGGACTATTATTCACTGTTTTTGGGTCCCGGAGTGATTTCCACAATTGACGAACCCCGAGGTGCGTTTACATGTCTGTCGTCAACACTCACAAGTTTGGCCAATTCTGACCCGTTTCGTGGACTATTACTCACCGTTTTGGGGTCCCGAAGCGATTTCCATAGTTCTTGAACCCAAAGGTGCAATTACATGTCGGTCATCAACACCCGTAGTTTTGGCCGATTCTGGCCTGTTTCATGAACTATTACTCACTGTTTTGGGGACCCGGACTAATTCCCACGATTGACGAACCCCGGGGTGCGTTTATGTGTCGGTCATAAACACTTGCAGTTTTGGCCGATTCTGGCCCGTTTCGTGGACAATTACTCACTGTTTCGGGGTCCCGGACTTATTTTCACGATTGATGTACCCCGGAGCGCATTTACGTGTCGGTCATAAATACTCGTAGTTTTGGCTGATTCTGGCTAGTTTCATGGACTATTACTCACTGTTTTGGGGTCGCGGAGTGATTTCCACGATTGATGAACCCCGGGGTGCGTTTACGTGTCGGTCATAAATACTCGCAGTTTTGGCCGATTCTGGCCAGTTTCTTGGACTATTACTCACTGTTTTGGGGTCCCGAAGTGATTTCCACGATTGACGAATCCTGGGGTGCGTTTATGTGTTGGTCATAAACACTCGCAGTTATTGCGGATTCTGCCTCATTTCATGGACTATTATTCACTGTTTTTGGGTCCCGGAGTGATTTCCACAATTGACGAACCCCGAGGTGCGTTTACATGTCTGTCGTCAACACTCACAAGTTTGGCCAATTCTGACCCGTTTCGTGGACTATTACTCACCGTTTTGGGGTCCCGAAGCGATTTCCATAGTTCTTGAACCCAAAGGTGCAATTACATGTCGGTCATCAACACCCGTAGTTTTGGCCGATTCTGGCCTGTTTCATGAACTATTACTCACTGTTTTGGGGACCCGGACTAATTCCCACGATTGACGAACCCCGGGGTGCGTTTATGTGTCGGTCATAAACACTTGCAGTTTTGGCCGATTCTGGCCCGTTTCGTGGACAATTACTCACTGTTTCGGGGTCCCGGACTTATTTTCACGATTGATGTACCCCGGAGCGCATTTACGTGTCGGTCATAAATACTCGTAGTTTTGGCTGATTCTGGCTAGTTTCATGGACTATTACTCACTGTTTTGGGGTCGCGGAGTGATTTCCACGATTGATGAACCCCGGGGTGCGTTTACGTGTCGGTCATAAATACTCGCAGTTTTGGCCGATTCTGGCCAGTTTCTTGGACTATTACTCACTGTTTTGGGGTCCCGAAGTGATTTCCACGATTGACGAATCCCGGGGTGCGTTTATGTGTTGGTCATAAACACTCGCAGTTATTGCGGATTCTGCCTCATTTCATGGACTATTATTCACTGTTTTTGGGTCCCGGAGTGATTTCCACAATTGACGAACCCCGAGGTGCGTTTACATGTCTGTCGTCAACACTCACAAGTTTGGCCAATTCTGACCCGTTTCGTGGACTATTACTCACCGTTTTGGGGTCCCGAAGCGATTTCCATAGTTCTTGAACCCAAAGGTGCAATTACATGTCGGTCATCAACACCCGTAGTTTTGGCCGATTCTGGCCTGTTTCATGAACTATTACTCACTGTTTTGGGGACCCGGACTAATTCCCACGATTGACGAACCCCGGGGTGTGTTTATGTGTCGGTCATAAACACTTGCAGTTTTGGCCGATTCTGGCCCGTTTCGTGGACAATTACTCACTGTTTCGGGGTCCCGGACTTATTTTCACGATTGATGTACCCCGGAGCGCATTTACGTGTCGGTCATAAATACTCGTAGTTTTGGCTGATTCTGGCTAGTTTCATGGACTATTACTCACTGTTTTGGGGTCGCGGAGTGATTTCCACGATTGATGAACCCCGGGGTGCGTTTACGTGTCGGTCATAAATACTCGCAGTTTTGGCCGATTCTGGCCAGTTTCTTGGACTATTACTCACTGTTTTGGGGTCCCGAAGTGATTTCCACGATTGACGAATCCCGGGGTGCGTTTATGTGTTGGTCATAAACACTCGCAGTTATTGCGGATTCTGCCTCATTTCATGGACTATTATTCACTGTTTTTGGGTCCCGGAGTGATTTCCACAATTGACGAACCCCGAGGTGCGTTTACATGTCTGTCGTCAACACTCACAAGTTTGGCCAATTCTGACCCGTTTCGTGGACTATTACTCACCGTTTTGGGGTCCCGAAGCGATTTCCATAGTTCTTGAACCCAAAGGTGCAATTACATGTCGGTCATCAACACCCGTAGTTTTGGCCGATTCTGGCCTGTTTCATGAACTATTACTCACTGTTTTGGGGACCCGGACTAATTCCCACGATTGACGAACCCCGGGGTGCGTTTATGTGTCGGTCATAAACACTTGCAGTTTTGGCCGATTCTGGCCCGTTTCGTGGACAATTACTCACTGTTTCGGGGTCCCGGACTTATTTTCACGATTGATGTACCCCGGAGCGCATTTACGTGTCGGTCATAAATACTCGTAGTTTTGGCTGATTCTGGCTAGTTTCATGGACTATTACTCACTGTTTTGGGGTCGCGGAGTGATTTCCACGACTGATGAACCCCGGGGTGCGTTTACGTGTCGGTCATAAATACTCGCAGTTTTGGCCGATTCTGGCCAGTTTCTTGGACTATTACTCACTGTTTTGGGGTCCCGAAGTGATTTCCACGATTGACGAATCCCGGGGTGTGTTTATGTGTTGGTCATAAACACTCGCAGTTATTGCGGATTCTGCCTCATTTCATGGACTATTATTCACTGTTTTTGGGTCCCGGAGTGATTTCCACAATTGACGAACCCCGAGGTGCGTTTACATGTCTGTCGTCAACACTCACAAGTTTGGCCAATTCTGACCCGTTTCGTGGACTATTACTCACCGTTTTGGGGTCCCGAAGCGATTTCCATAGTTCTTAAACCCCAAGGTGCAATTACATGTCGGTCATCAACACCCGTAGTTTTGGCCGATTCTGGCCTGTTTCATGAACTATTACTCACTGTTTTGGGGACCCGGACTAATTCCCACGATTGACGAACCCCGGGGTGCGTTTATGTGTCGGTCATAAACACTTGCAGTTTTGGCCGATTCTGGCCCGTTTCGTGGACAATTACTCACTGTTTCGGGGTCCCGGACTTATTTTCACGATTGATGTACCCCGGAGCGCATTTACGTGTCGGTCATAAATACTCGTAGTTTTGGCTGATTCTGGCTAGTTTCATGGACTATTACTCACTGTTTTGGGGTCGCGGAGTGATTTCCACGATTGATGAACCCCGGGGTGCGTTTACGTGTCGGTCATAAATACTCGCAGTTTTGGCCGATTCTGGCCAGTTTCTTGGACTATTACTCACTGTTTTGGGGTCCCGAAGTGATTTCCACGATTGACGAATCCCGGGGTGCGTTTATGTGTTGGTCATAAACACTCGCAGTTATTGCGGATTCTGCCTCATTTCATGGACTATTATTCACTGTTTTTGGGTCCCGGAGTGATTTCCACAATTGACGAACCCCGAGGTGCGTTTACATGTCTGTCGTCAACACTCACAAGTTTGGCCAATTCTGACCCGTTTCGTGGACTATTACTCACCGTTTTGGGGTCCCGAAGCGATTTCCATAGTTCTTAAACCCCAAGGTGCAATTACATGTCGGTCATCAACACCCGTAGTTTTGGCCGATTCTGGCCTGTTTCATGAACTATTACTCACTGTTTTGGGGACCCGGACTAATTCCCACGATTGACGAACCCCGGGGTGCGTTTATGTGTCGGTCATAAACACTTGCAGTTTTGGCCGATTCTGGCCCGTTTCGTGGACAATTACTCACTGTTTCGGGGTCCCGGACTTATTTTCACGATTGATGTACCCCGGAGCGCATTTACGTGTCGGTCATAAATACTCGTAGTTTTGGCTGATTCTGGCTAGTTTCATGGACTATTACTCACTGTTTTGGGGTCGCGGAGTGATTTCCACGATTGATGAACCCCGGGGTGCGTTTACGTGTCGGTCATAAATACTCGCAGTTTTGGCCGATTCTGGCCAGTTTCTTGGACTATTACTCACTGTTTTGGGGTCCCGAAGTGATTTCCACGATTGACGAATCCCGGGGTGCGTTTATGTGTTGGTCATAAACACTCGCAGTTATTGCGGATTCTGCCTCATTTCATGGACTATTATTCACTGTTTTTGGGTCCCGGAGTGATTTCCACAATTGACGAACCCCGAGGTGCGTTTACATGTCTGTCGTCAACACTCACAAGTTTGGCCAATTCTGACCCGTTTCGTGGACTATTACTCACCGTTTTGGGGTCCCGAAGCGATTTCCATAGTTCTTGAACCCAAAGGTGCAATTACATGTCGGTCATCAACACCCGTAGTTTTGGCCGATTCTGGCCTGTTTCATGAACTATTACTCACTGTTTTGGGGACCCGGACTAATTCCCACGATTGACGAACCCCGGGGTGCGTTTATGTGTCGGTCATAAACACTTGCAGTTTTGGCCGATTCTGGCCCGTTTCGTGGACAATTACTCACTGTTTCGGGGTCCCGGACTTATTTTCACGATTGATGTACCCCGGAGCGCATTTACGTGTCGGTCATAAATACTCGTAGTTTTGGCTGATTCTGGCTAGTTTCATGGACTATTACTCACTGTTTTGGGGTCGCGGAGTGATTTCCACGACTGATGAACCCCGGGGTGCGTTTACGTGTCGGTCATAAATACTCGCAGTTTTGGCCGATTCTGGCCAGTTTCTTGGACTATTACTCACTGTTTTGGGGTCCCGAAGTGATTTCCACGATTGACGAATCCCGGGGTGTGTTTATGTGTTGGTCATAAACACTCGCAGTTATTGCGGATTCTGCCTCATTTCATGGACTATTATTCACTGTTTTTGGGTCCCGGAGTGATTTCCACAATTGACGAACCCCGAGGTGCGTTTACATGTCTGTCGTCAACACTCACAAGTTTGGCCAATTCTGACCCGTTTCGTGGACTATTACTCACCGTTTTGGGGTCCCGAAGCGATTTCCATAGTTCTTAAACCCCAAGGTGCAATTACATGTCGGTCATCAACACCCGTAGTTTTGGCCGATTCTGGCCTGTTTCATGAACTATTACTCACTGTTTTGGGGACCCGGACTAATTCCCACGATTGACGAACCCCGGGGTGCGTTTATGTGTCGGTCATAAACACTTGCAGTTTTGGCCGATTCTGGCCCGTTTCGTGGACAATTACTCACTGTTTCGGGGTCCCGGACTTATTTTCACGATTGATGTACCCCGGAGCGCATTTACGTGTCGGTCATAAATACTCGTAGTTTTGGCTGATTCTGGCTAGTTTCATGGACTATTACTCACTGTTTTGGGGTCGCGGAGTGATTTCCACGATTGATGAACCCCGGGGTGCGTTTACGTGTCGGTCATAAATACTCGCAGTTTTGGCCGATTCTGGCCAGTTTCTTGGACTATTACTCACTGTTTTGGGGTCCCGAAGTGATTTCCACGATTGACGAATCCCGGGGTGCGTTTATGTGTTGGTCATAAACACTCGCAGTTATTGCGGATTCTGCCTCATTTCATGGACTATTATTCACTGTTTTTGGGTCCCGGAGTGATTTCCACAATTGACGAACCCCGAGGTGCGTTTACATGTCTGTCGTCAACACTCACAAGTTTGGCCAATTCTGACCCGTTTCGTGGACTATTACTCACCGTTTTGGGGTCCCGAAGCGATTTCCATAGTTCTTGAACCCAAAGGTGCAATTACATGTCGGTCATCAACACCCGTAGTTTTGGCCGATTCTGGCCTGTTTCATGAACTATTACTCACTGTTTTGGGGACCCGGACTAATTCCCACGATTGACGAACCCCGGGGTGCGTTTATGTGTCGGTCATAAACACTTGCAGTTTTGGCCGATTCTGGCCCGTTTCGTGGACAATTACTCACTGTTTCGGGGTCCCGGACTTATTTTCACGATTGATGTACCCCGGAGCGCATTTACGTGTCGGTCATAAATACTCGTAGTTTTGGCTGATTCTGGCTAGTTTCATGGACTATTACTCACTGTTTTGGGGTCGCGGAGTGATTTCCACGATTGATGAACCCCGGGGTGCGTTTACGTGTCGGTCATAAATACTCGCAGTTTTGGCCGATTCTGGCCAGTTTCTTGGACTATTACTCACTGTTTTGGGGTCCCGAAGTGATTTCCACGATTGACGAATCCCGGGGTGCGTTTATGTGTTGGTCATAAACACTCGCAGTTATTGCGGATTCTGCCTCATTTCATGGACTATTATTCACTGTTTTTGGGTCACGGAGTGATTTCCACAATTGACGAACCCCGAGGTGCGTTTACATGTCTGTCGTCAACACTCACAAGTTTGGCCAATTCTGACCCGTTTCGTGGACTATTACTCACCGTTTTGGGGTCCCGAAGCGATTTCCATAGTTCTTGAACCCAAAGGTGCAATTACATGTCGGTCATCAACACCCGTAGTTTTGGCCGATTCTGGCCTGTTTCATGAACTATTACTCACTGTTTTGGGGACCCGGACTAATTCCCACGATTGACGAACCCCGGGGTGCGTTTATGTGTCGGTCATAAACACTTGCAGTTTTGGCCGATTCTGGCCCGTTTCGTGGACAATTACTCACTGTTTCGGGGTCCCGGACTTATTTTCACGATTGATGTACCCCGGAGCGCATTTACGTGTCGGTCATAAATACTCGTAGTTTTCGCTGATTCTGGCTAGTTTCATGGACTATTACTCACTGTTTTGGGGTCGCGGAGTGATTTCCACGATTGATGAACCCCGGGGTGCGTTTACGTGTCGGTCATAAATACTCGCAGTTTTGGCCGATTCTGGCCAGTTTCTTGGACTATTACTCACTGTTTTGGGGTCCCGAAGTGATTTCCACGATTGACGAATCCCGGGGTGCGTTTATGTGTTGGTCATAAACACTCGCAGTTATTGCGGATTCTGCCTCATTTCATGGACTATTATTCACTGTTTTTGGGTCCCGGAGTGATTTCCACAATTGACGAACCCCGAGGTGCGTTTACATGTCTGTCGTCAACACTCACAAGTTTGGCCAATTCTGACCCGTTTCGTGGACTATTACTCACCGTTTTGGGGTCCCGAAGCGATTTCCATAGTTCTTGAACCCAAAGGTGCAATTACATGTCGGTCATCAACACCCGTAGTTTTGGCCGATTCTGGCCTGTTTCATGAACTATTACTCACTGTTTTGGGGACCCGGACTAATTCCCACGATTGACGAACCCCGGGGTGCGTTTATGTGTCGGTCATAAACACTTGCAGTTTTGGCCGATTCTGGCCCGTTTCGTGGACAATTACTCACTGTTTCGGGGTCCCGGACTTATTTTCACGATTGATGTACCCCGGAGCGCATTTACGTGTCGGTCATAAATACTCGTAGTTTTCGCTGATTCTGGCTAGTTTCATGGACTATTACTCACTGTTTTGGGGTCGCGGAGTGATTTCCACGATTGATGAACCCCGGGGTGCGTTTACGTGTCGGTCATAAATACTCGCAGTTTTGGCCGATTCTGGCCAGTTTCTTGGACTATTACTCACTGTTTTGGGGTCCCGAAGTGATTTCCACGATTGACGAACCCCGGGGTGCGTTTACGTGTTGGTCATAAACACTCGCAGTTATTGCGGATTCTGCCTCATTTCATGGACTATTATTCACTGTTTTTGGGTCCCGGAGTGATTTCCACAATTGACGAACCCCGAGGTGCGTTTACATGTCCGTCATCAGCACTCACAACTCTGGCAAATTCTGACCCGTTTCGTGGACTATTACTCACCGTTTTAGGGTCCCGGACTTATTTGCACGATTGATGAACCCTGGAGCGCGTTTACGTGTCGGTCATAAATACTCGCAGTTTTGGCCGATTCTGGCCAGTTTCTTGGACTATTACTCACTGTTTTGGGGTCCCGAAGTGATTTCCACGATTGACGAATCCCGGGGTGCGTTTATGTGTTGGTCATAAACACTCGCAGTTATTGCGGATTCTGCCTCATTTCATGGACTATTATTCACTGTTTTTGGGTCCCGGAGTGATTTCCACAATTGACGAACCCCGAGGTGCGTTTACATGTCTGTCGTCAACACTCACAAGTTTGGCCAATTCTGACCCGTTTCGTGGACTATTACTCACCGTTTTGGGGTCCCGAAGCGATTTCCATAGTTCTTAAACCCCAAGGTGCAATTACATGTCGATCATCAACACCCGTAGTTTTGGCCGATTCTGGCCTGTTTCATGAACTATTACTCACTGTTTTGGGGACCCGGACTAATTCCCACGATTGACGAACCCCGGGGTGCGTTTATGTGTCGGTCATAAACACTTGCAGTTTTGGCCGATTCTGGCCCGTTTCGTGGACAATTACTCACTGTTTCGGGGTCCCGGACTTATTTTCACGATTGATGTACCCCGGAGCGCATTTACGTGTCGGTCATAAATACTCGTAGTTTTCGCTGATTCTGGCTAGTTTCATGGACTATTACTCACTGTTTTGGGGTCGCGGAGTGATTTCCACGATTGATGAACCCCGGGGTGCGTTTACGTGTCGGTCATAAATACTCGCAGTTTTGGCCGATTCTGGCCAGTTTCTTGGACTATTACTCACTGTTTTGGGGTCCCGAAGTGATTTCCACGATTGACGAACCCCGGGGTGCACACTCGCAGTTATTGCGGATTCTGCCTCATTTCATGGACTATTATTCACTGTTTTTGGGTCCCGGAGTGATTTCCACAATTGACAAACCCCGAGGTGCGTTTACATGTCCGTCGTCAACACTCACAACTTTGGCCAATTCTGACCCGTTTCGTGGACTATTACTCACCGTTTTGGGGTCCCGAAGCGATTTCCATAGTTCTTGAACCACAAGGTGCAATTACATGTCGGTCATCAACACCCGTAGTTTTGGCCGATTCTGGGCCGTTTCATGAACTATTACTCACTGTTTTGGGGACCCGGACTAATTCCCACGATTGACGAACCCCGGGGTGCGTTTATGTGTCGGTCATAAACACCCGCAGTTTTGGCCGATTCTGGCTCGTTTCATGGACTATTATTCACTGTTTTTGGGTCCCGGAGTGATTTCCACGATTGACGAACCCCGAGGTGCGTTTACATGTCCGTCATCAGCACTCACAACTCTGGCAAATTCTGACCCGTTTCGTGGACTATTACTCACCGTTTTAGGGTCCCGGACTTATTTGCACGATTGATGAACCCTGGAGCGCGTTTACGTGTCGGTCATAAATACTCGCAGTTTTGGCCGATTCTGGCCAGTTTCTTGGACTATTACTCACTGTTTTGGGGTCCCGAAGTGATTTCCACGATTGACGAATCCCGGGGTGCGTTTATGTGTTGGTCATAAACACTCGCAGTTATTGCGGATTCTGCCTCATTTCATGGACTATTATTCACTGTTTTTGGGTCCCGGAGTGATTTCCACAATTGACGAACCCCGAGGTGCGTTTACATGTCTGTCGTCAACACTCACAAGTTTGGCCAATTCTGACCCGTTTCGTGGACTATTACTCACCGTTTTGGGGTCCCGAAGCGATTTCCATAGTTCTTGAACCCCAAGGTGCAATTACATGTCGGTCATCAACACCCGTAGTTTTGGCCGATTCTGGCCTGTTTCATGAACTATTACTCACTGTTTTGGGGACCCGGACTAATTCCCACGATTGACGAACCCCGGGGTGCGTTTATGTGTCGGTCATAAACACTTGCAGTTTTGGCCGATTCTGGCCCGTTTCGTGGACAATTACTCACTGTTTCGGGGTCCCGGACTTATTTTCACGATTGATGTACCCCGGAGCGCATTTACGTGTCGGTCATAAATACTCGTAGTTTTCGCTGATTCTGGCTAGTTTCATGGACTATTACTCACTGTTTTGGGGTCGCGGAGTGATTTCCACGATTGATGAACCCCGGGGTGCGTTTACGTGTCGGTCATAAATACTCGCAGTTTTGGCCGATTCTGGCCAGTTTCTTGGACTATTACTCACTGTTTTGGGGTCCCGAAGTGATTTCCACGATTGACGAACCCCGGGGTGCACACTCGCAGTTATTGCGGATTCTGCCTCATTTCATGGACTATTATTCACTGTTTTTGGGTCCCGGAGTGATTTCCACAATTGACAAACCCCGAGGTGCGTTTACATGTCCGTCGTCAACACTCACAACTTTGGCCAATTCTGACCCGTTTCGTGGACTATTACTCACCGTTTTGGGGTCCCGAAGCGATTTCCATAGTTCTTGAACCACAAGGTGCAATTACATGTCGGTCATCAACACCCGTAGTTTTGGCCGATTCTGGGCCGTTTCATGAACTATTACTCACTGTTTTGGGGACCCGGACTAATTCCCACGATTGACGAACCCCGGGGTGCGTTTATGTGTCGGTCATAAACACCCGCAGTTTTGGCCGATTCTGGCTCGTTTCATGGACTATTATTCACTGTTTTTGGGTCCCGGAGTGATTTCCACGATTGACGAACCCCGAGGTGCGTTTACATGTCCGTCATCAGCACTCACAACTCTGGCAAATTCTGACCCGTTTCGTGGACTATTACTCACCGTTTTAGGGTCCCGGACTTATTTGCACGATTGATGAACCCTGGAGCGCGTTTACTTTTCGGTCATAAATACTCGCAGTTTTGGCCGATTCTGGCCAGTTTCTTGGACTATTACTCACTGTTTTGGGGTCCCGAAGTGATTTCCACGATTGACGAATCCCGGGGTGCGTTTATGTGTTGGTCATAAACACTCGCAGTTATTGCGGATTCTGCCTCATTTCATGGACTATTATTCACTGTTTTTGGGTCCCGGAGTGATTTCCACAATTGACGAACCCCGAGGTGCGTTTACATGTCTGTCGTCAACACTCACAAGTTTGGCCAATTCTGACCCGTTTCGTGGACTATTACTCACCGTTTTGGGGTCCCGAAGCGATTTCCATAGTTCTTGAACCCAAAGGTGCAATTACATGTCGGTCATCAACACCCGTAGTTTTGGCCGATTCTGGCCTGTTTCATGAACTATTACTCACTCTTTTGGGGACCCGGACTAATTCCCACGATTGACGAACCCCGGGGTGCGTTTATGTGTCGGTCATAAACACTTGCAGTTTTGGCCGATTCTGGCCCGTTTCGTGGACAATTACTCACTGTTTCGGGGTCCCGGACTTATTTTCACGATTGATGTACCCCGGAGCGCATTTACGTGTCGGTCATAAATACTCGTAGTTTTGGCTGATTCTGGCTAGTTTCATGGACTATTACTCACTGTTTTGGGGTCGCGGAGTGATTTCCACGAGTGATGAACCCCGGGGTGCGTTTACGTGTCGGTCATAAATACTCGCAGTTTTGGCCGATTCTGGCCAGTTTCTTGGACTATTACTCACTGTTTTGGGGTCCCGAAGTGATTTCCACGATTGACGAATCCCGGGGTGCGTTTATGTGTTGGTCATAAACACTCGCAGTTATTGCGGATTCTGCCTCATTTCACGGACTATTATTCACTGTTTTTGGGTCCCGGAGTGATTTCCACAATTGACGAACCCCGAGGTGCGTTTACATGTCTGTCGTCAACACTCACAAGTTTGGCCAATTCTGACCCGTTTCGTGGACTATTACTCACCGTTTTGGGGTCCCGAAGCGATTTCCATAGTTCTTGAACCCCAAGGTGCAATTACATGTCGGTCATCAACACCCGTAGTTTTGGCCGATTCTGGCCTGTTTCATGAACTATTACTCACTGTTTTGGGGACCCGGACTAATTCCCACGATTGACGAACCCCGGGGTGCGTTTATGTGTCGGTCATAAACACTTGCAGTTTTGGCCGATTCTGGCCCGTTTCGTGGACAATTACTCACTGTTTCGGGGTCCCGGACTTATTTTCACGATTGATGTACCCCGGAGCGCATTTACGTGTCGGTCATAAATACTCGTAGTTTTGGCTGATTCTGGCTAGTTTCATGGACTATTACTCACTGTTTTGGGGTCGCGGAGTGATTTCCACGATTGATGAACCCCGGGGTGCGTTTACGTGTCGGTCATAAATACTCGCAGTTTTGGCCGATTCTGGCCAGTTTCTTGGACTATTACTCACTGTTTTGGGGTCCCGAAGTGATTTCCACGATTGACGAATCCCGGGGTGCGTTTATGTGTTGGTCATAAACACTCGCAGTTATTGCGGATTCTGCCTCAATTCACGGACTATTATTCACTGTTTTTGGGTCCCGGAGTGATTTCCACAATTGACGAACCCCGAGGTGCGTTTACATGTCTGTCGTCAACACTCACAAGTTTGGCCAATTCTGACCCGTTTCGTGGACTATTACTCACCGTTTTGGGGTCCCGAAGCGATTTCCATAGTTCTTGAACCCAAAGGTGCAATTACATGTCGGTCATCAACACCCGTAGTTTTGGCCGATTCTGGCCTGTTTCATGAACTATTACTCACTGTTTTGGGGACCCGGACTAATTCCCACGATTGACGAACCCCGGGGTGCGTTTATGTGTCGGTCATAAACACTTGCAGTTTTGGCCGATTCTGGCCCGTTTCGTGGACAATTACTCACTGTTTCGGGGTCCCGGACTTATTTTCACGATTGATGTACCCCGGAGCGCATTTACGTGTCGGTCATAAATACTCGTAGTTTTGGCTGATTCTGGCTAGTTTCATGGACTATTACTCACTGTTTTGGGGTCGCGGAGTGATTTCCACGATTGATGAACCCCGGGGTGCGTTTACGTGTCGGTCATAAATACTCGCAGTTTTGGCCGATTCTGGCCAGTTTCTTGGACTATTACTCACTGTTTTGGGGTCCCGAAGTGATTTCCACGATTGACGAATCCCGGGGTGCGTTTATGTGTTGGTCATAAACACTCGCAGTTATTGCGGATTCTGCCTCATTTCACGGACTATTATTCACTGTTTTTGGGTCCCGGAGTGATTTCCACAATTGACGAACCCCGAGGTGCGTTTACATGTCTGTCGTCAACACTCACAAGTTTGGCCAATTCTGACCCGTTTCGTGGACTATTACTCACCGTTTTGGGGTCCCGAAGCGATTTCCATAGTTCTTGAACCCAAAGGTGCAATTACATGTCGGTCATCAACACCCGTAGTTTTGGCCGATTCTGGCCTGTTTCATGAACTATTACTCACTGTTTTGGGGACCCGGACTAATTCCCACGATTGACGAACCCCGGGGTGCGTTTATGTGTCGGTCATAAACACTTGCAGTTTTGGCCGATTCTGGCCCGTTTCGTGGACAATTACTCACTGTTTCGGGGTCCCGGACTTATTTTCACGATTGATGTACCCCGGAGCGCATTTACGTGTCGGTCATAAATACTCGTAGTTTTGGCTGATTCTGGCTAGTTTCATGGACTATTACTCACTGTTTTGGGGTCGCGGAGTGATTTCCACGATTGATGAACCCCGGGGTGCGTTTACGTGTCGGTCATAAATACTCGCAGTTTTGGCCGATTCTGGCCAGTTTCTTGGACTATTACTCACTGTTTTGGGGTCCCGAAGTGATTTCCACGATTGACGAATCCCGGGGTGCGTTTATGTGTTGGTCATAAACACTCGCAGTTATTGCGGATTCTGCCTCAATTCACGGACTATTATTCACTGTTTTTGGGTCCCGGAGTGATTTCCACAATTGACGAACCCCGAGGTGCGTTTACATGTCTGTCGTCAACACTCACAAGTTTGGCCAATTCTGACCCGTTTCGTGGACTATTACTCACCGTTTTGGGGTCCCGAAGCGATTTCCATAGTTCTTGAACCCAAAGGTGCAATTACATGTCGGTCATCAACACCCGTAGTTTTGGCCGATTCTGGCCTGTTTCATGAACTATTACTCACTGTTTTGGGGACCCGGACTAATTCCCACGATTGACGAACCCCGGGGTGCGTTTATGTGTCGGTCATAAACACTTGCAGTTTTGGCCGATTCTGGCCCGTTTCGTGGACAATTACTCACTGTTTCGGGGTCCCGGACTTATTTTCACGATTGATGTACCCCGGAGCGCATTTACGTGTCGGTCATAAATACTCGTAGTTTTGGCTGATTCTGGCTAGTTTCATGGACTATTACTCACTGTTTTGGGGTCGCGGAGTGATTTCCACGATTGATGAACCCCGGGGTGCGTTTACGTGTCGGTCATAAATACTCGCAGTTTTGGCCGATTCTGGCCAGTTTCTTGGACTATTACTCACTGTTTTGGGGTCCCGAAGTGATTTCCACGATTGACGAATCCCGGGGTGCGTTTATGTGTTGGTCATAAACACTCGCAGTTATTGCGGATTCTGCCTCATTTCACGGACTATTATTCACTGTTTTTGGGTCCCGGAGTGATTTCCACAATTGACGAACCCCGAGGTGCGTTTACATGTCTGTCGTCAACACTCACAAGTTTGGCCAATTCTGACCCGTTTCGTGGACTATTACTCACCGTTTTGGGGTCCCGAAGCGATTTCCATAGTTCTTGAACCCAAAGGTGCAATTACATGTCGGTCATCAACACCCGTAGTTTTGGCCGATTCTGGCCTGTTTCATGAACTATTACTCACTGTTTTGGGGACCCGGACTAATTCCCACGATTGACGAACCCCGGGGTGCGTTTATGTGTCGGTCATAAACACTTGCAGTTTTGGCCGATTCTGGCCCGTTTCGTGGACAATTACTCACTGTTTCGGGGTCCCGGACTTATTTTCACGATTGATGTACCCCGGAGCGCATTTACGTGTCGGTCATAAATACTCGTAGTTTTGGCTGATTCTGGCTAGTTTCATGGACTATTACTCACTGTTTTGGGGTCGCGGAGTGATTTCCACGATTGATGAACCCCGGGGTGCGTTTACGTGTCGGTCATAAATACTCGCAGTTTTGGCCGATTCTGGCCAGTTTCTTGGACTATTACTCACTGTTTTGGGGTCCCGAAGTGATTTCCACGATTGACGAATCCCGGGGTGCGTTTATGTGTTGGTCATAAACACTCGCAGTTATTGCGGATTCTGCCTCATTTCATGGACTATTATTCACTGTTTTTGGGTCCCGGAGTGATTTCCACAATTGACGAACCCCGAGGTGCGTTTACATGTCTGTCGTCAACACTCACAAGTTTGGCCAATTCTGACCCGTTTCGTGGACTATTACTCACCGTTTTGGGGTCCCGAAGCGATTTCCATAGTTCTTGAACCCCAAGGTGCAATTACATGTCGGTCATCAACACCCGTAGTTTTGGCCGATTCTGGCCTGTTTCATGAACTATTACTCACTGTTTTGGGGACCCGGACTAATTCCCACGATTGACGAACCCCGGGGTGCGTTTATGTGTCGGTCATAAACACTTGCAGTTTTGGCCGATTCTGGCCCGTTTCGTGGACAATTACTCACTGTTTCGGGGTCCCGGACTTATTTTCACGATTGATGTACCCCGGAGCGCATTTACGTGTCGGTCATAAATACTCGTAGTTTTGGCTGATTCTGGCTAGTTTCATGGACTATTACTCACTGTTTTGGGGTCGCGGAGTGATTTGCACGATTGATGAACCCCGGGGTGCGTTTACGTGTCGGTCATAAATACTCGCAGTTTTGGCCGATTCTGGCCAGTTTCTTGGACTATTACTCACTGTTTTGGGGTCCCGAAGTGATTTCCACGATTGACGAATCCCGGGGTGCGTTTATGTGTTGGTCATAAACACTCGCAGTTATTGCGGATTCTGCCTCATTTCATGGACTATTATTCACTGTTTTTGGGTCCCGGAGTGATTTCCACAATTGACGAACCCCGAGGTGCGTTTACATGTCTGTCGTCAACACTCACAAGTTTGGCCAATTCTGACCCGTTTCGTGGACTATTACTCACCGTTTTGGGGTCCCGAAGCGATTTCCATAGTTCTTGAACCCCAAGGTGCAATTACATGTCGGTCATCAACACCCGTAGTTTTGGCCGATTCTGGCCTGTTTCATGAACTATTACTCACTGTTTTGGGGACCCGGACTAATTCCCACGATTGACGAACCCCGGGGTGCGTTTATGTGTCGGTCATAAACACTTGCAGTTTTGGCCGATTCTGGCCCGTTTCGTGGACAATTACTCACTGTTTCGGGGTCCCGGACTTATTTTCACGATTGATGTACCCCGGAGCGCATTTACGTGTCGGTCATAAATACTCGTAGTTTTGGCTGATTCTGGCTAGTTTCATGGACTATTACTCACTGTTTTGGGGTCGCGGAGTGATTTGCACGATTGATGAACCCCGGGGTGCGTTTACGTGTCGGTCATAAATACTCGCAGTTTTGGCCGATTCTGGCCAGTTTCTTGGACTATTACTCACTGTTTTGGGGTCCCGAAGTGATTTCCACGATTGACGAATCCCGGGGTGCGTTTATGTGTTGGTCATAAACACTCGCAGTTATTGCGGATTCTGCCTCATTTCACGGACTATTATTCACTGTTTTTGGGTCCCGGAGTGATTTCCACAATTGACGAACCCCGAGGTGCGTTTACATGTCTGTCGTCAACACTCACAAGTTTGGCCAATTCTGACCCGTTTCGTGGACTATTACTCACCGTTTTGGGGTCCCGAAGCGATTTCCATAGTTCTTGAACCCCAAGGTGCAATTACATGTCGGTCATCAACACCCGTAGTTTTGGCCGATTCTGGCCTGTTTCATGAACTATTACTCACTGTTTTGGGGACCCGGACTAATTCCCACGATTGACGAACCCCGGGGTGCGTTTATGTGTCGGTCATAAACACTTGCAGTTTTGGCCGATTCTGGCCCGTTTCGTGGACAATTACTCACTGTTTCGGGGTCCCGGACTTATTTTCACGATTGATGTACCCCGGAGCGCATTTACGTGTCGGTCATAAATACTCGTAGTTTTGGCTGATTCTGGCTAGTTTCATGGACTATTACTCACTGTTTTGGGGTCGCGGAGTGATTTCCACGATTGATGAACCCCGGGGTGCGTTTACGTGTCGGTCATAAATACTCGCAGTTTTGGCCGATTCTGGCCAGTTTCTTGGACTATTACTCACTGTTTTGGGGTCCCGAAGTGATTTCCACGATTGACGAATCCCGGGGTGCGTTTATGTGTTGGTCATAAACACTCGCAGTTATTGCGGATTCTGCCTCAATTCACGGACTATTATTCACTGTTTTTGGGTCCCGGAGTGATTTCCACAATTGACGAACCCCGAGGTGCGTTTACATGTCTGTCGTCAACACTCACAAGTTTGGCCAATTCTGACCCGTTTCGTGGACTATTACTCACCGTTTTGGGGTCCCGAAGCGATTTCCATAGTTCTTGAACCCAAAGGTGCAATTACATGTCGGTCATCAACACCCGTAGTTTTGGCCGATTCTGGCCTGTTTCATGAACTATTACTCACTGTTTTGGGGACCCGGACTAATTCCCACGATTGACGAACCCCGGGGTGCGTTTATGTGTCGGTCATAAACACTTGCAGTTTTGGCCGATTCTGGCCCGTTTCGTGGACAATTACTCACTGTTTCGGGGTCCCGGACTTATTTTCACGATTGATGTACCCCGGAGCGCATTTACGTGTCGGTCATAAATACTCGTAGTTTTGGCTGATTCTGGCTAGTTTCATGGACTATTACTCACTGTTTTGGGGTCGCGGAGTGATTTCCACGATTGATGAACCCCGGGGTGCGTTTACGTGTCGGTCATAAATACTCGCAGTTTTGGCCGATTCTGGCCAGTTTCTTGGACTATTACTCACTGTTTTGGGGTCCCGAAGTGATTTCCACGATTGACGAATCCCGGGGTGCGTTTATGTGTTGGTCATAAACACTCGCAGTTATTGCGGATTCTGCCTCATTTCATGGACTATTATTCACTGTTTTTGGGTCCCGGAGTGATTTCCACAATTGACGAACCCCGAGGTGCGTTTACATGTCTGTCGTCAACACTCACAAGTTTGGCCAATTCTGACCCGTTTCGTGGACTATTACTCACCGTTTTGGGGTCCCGAAGCGATTTCCATAGTTCTTGAACCCCAAGGTGCAATTACATGTCGGTCATCAACACCCGTAGTTTTGGCCGATTCTGGCCTGTTTCATGAACTATTACTCACTGTTTTGGGGACCCGGACTAATTCCCACGATTGACGAACCCCGGGGTGCGTTTATGTGTCGGTCATAAACACTTGCAGTTTTGGCCGATTCTGGCCCGTTTCGTGGACAATTACTCACTGTTTCGGGGTCCCGGACTTATTTTCACGATTGATGTACCCCGGAGCGCATTTACGTGTCGGTCATAAATACTCGTAGTTTTGGCTGATTCTGGCTAGTTTCATGGACTATTACTCACTGTTTTGGGGTCGCGGAGTGATTTGCACGATTGATGAACCCCGGGGTGCGTTTACGTGTCGGTCATAAATACTCGCAGTTTTGGCCGATTCTGGCCAGTTTCTTGGACTATTACTCACTGTTTTGGGGTCCCGAAGTGATTTCCACGATTGACGAATCCCGGGGTGCGTTTATGTGTTGGTCATAAACACTCGCAGTTATTGCGGATTCTGCCTCATTTCATGGACTATTATTCACTGTTTTTGGGTCCCGGAGTGATTTCCACAATTGACGAACCCCGAGGTGCGTTTACATGTCTGTCGTCAACACTCACAAGTTTGGCCAATTCTGACCCGTTTCGTGGACTATTACTCACCGTTTTGGGGTCCCGAAGCGATTTCCATAGTTCTTGAACCCCAAGGTGCAATTACATGTCGGTCATCAACACCCGTAGTTTTGGCCGATTCTGGCCTGTTTCATGAACTATTACTCACTGTTTTGGGGACCCGGACTAATTCCCACGATTGACGAACCCCGGGGTGCGTTTATGTGTCGGTCATAAACACTTGCAGTTTTGGCCGATTCTGGCCCGTTTCGTGGACAATTACTCACTGTTTCGGGGTCCCGGACTTATTTTCACGATTGATGTACCCCGGAGCGCATTTACGTGTCGGTCATAAATACTCGTAGTTTTGGCTGATTCTGGCTAGTTTCATGGACTATTACTCACTGTTTTGGGGTCGCGGAGTGATTTCCACGATTGATGAACCCCGGGGTGCGTTTACGTGTCGGTCATAAATACTCGCAGTTTTGGCCGATTCTGGCCAGTTTCTTGGACTATTACTCACTGTTTTGGGGTCCCGAAGTGATTTCCACGATTGACGAATCCCGGGGTGCGTTTATGTGTTGGTCATAAACACTCGCAGTTATTGCGGATTCTGCCTCAATTCACGGACTATTATTCACTGTTTTTGGGTCCCGGAGTGATTTCCACAATTGACGAACCCCGAGGTGCGTTTACATGTCTGTCGTCAACACTCACAAGTTTGGCCAATTCTGACCCGTTTCGTGGACTATTACTCACCGTTTTGGGGTCCCGAAGCGATTTCCATAGTTCTTGAACCCAAAGGTGCAATTACATGTCGGTCATCAACACCCGTAGTTTTGGCCGATTCTGGCCTGTTTCATGAACTATTACTCACTGTTTTGGGGACCCGGACTAATTCCCACGATTGACGAACCCCGGGGTGCGTTTATGTGTCGGTCATAAACACTTGCAGTTTTGGCCGATTCTGGCCCGTTTCGTGGACAATTACTCACTGTTTCGGGGTCCCGGACTTATTTTCACGATTGATGTACCCCGGAGCGCATTTACGTGTCGGTCATAAATACTCGTAGTTTTGGCTGATTCTGGCTAGTTTCATGGACTATTACTCACTGTTTTGGGGTCGCGGAGTGATTTCCACGATTGATGAACCCCGGGGTGCGTTTACGTGTCGGTCATAAATACTCGCAGTTTTGGCCGATTCTGGCCAGTTTCTTGGACTATTACTCACTGTTTTGGGGTCCCGAAGTGATTTCCACGATTGACGAATCCCGGGGTGCGTTTATGTGTTGGTCATAAACACTCGCAGTTATTGCGGATTCTGCCTCATTTCATGGACTATTATTCACTGTTTTTGGGTCCCGGAGTGATTTCCACAATTGACGAACCCCGAGGTGCGTTTACATGTCTGTCGTCAACACTCACAAGTTTGGCCAATTCTGACCCGTTTCGTGGACTATTACTCACCGTTTTGGGGTCCCGAAGCGATTTCCATAGTTCTTGAACCCCAAGGTGCAATTACATGTCGGTCATCAACACCCGTAGTTTTGGCCGATTCTGGCTTGTTTCATGAACTATTACTCACTGTTTTGGGGACCCGGACTAATTCCCACGATTGACGAACCCCGGGGTGCGTTTATGTGTCGGTCATAAACACTTGCAGTTTTGGCCGATTCTGGCCCGTTTCGTGGACAATTACTCACTGTTTCGGGGTCCCGGACTTATTTTCACGATTGATGTACCCCGGAGCGCATTTACGTGTCGGTCATAAATACTCGTAGTTTTGGCTGATTCTGGCTAGTTTCATGGACTATTACTCACTGTTTTGGGGTCGCGGAGTGATTTCCACGATTGATGAACCCCGGGGTGCGTTTACGTGTCGGTCATAAATACTCGCAGTTTTGGCCGATTCTGGCCAGTTTCTTGGACTATTACTCACTGTTTTGGGGTCCCGAAGTGATTTCCACGATTGACGAATCCCGGGGTGCGTTTATGTGTTGGTCATAAACACTCGCAGTTATTGCGGATTCTGCCTCATTTCATGGACTATTATTCACTGTTTTTGGGTCCCGGAGTGATTTCCACAATTGACGAACCCCGAGGTGCGTTTACATGTCTGTCGTCAACACTCACAAGTTTGGCCAATTCTGACCCGTTTCGTGGACTATTACTCACCGTTTTGGGGTCCCGAAGCGATTTCCATAGTTCTTGAACCCCAAGGTGCAATTACATGTCGGTCATCAACACCCGTAGTTTTGGCCGATTCTGGCCTGTTTCATGAACTATTACTCACTGTTTTGGGGACCCGGACTAATTCCCACGATTGACGAACCCCGGGGTGCGTTTATGTGTCGGTCATAAACACTTGCAGTTTTGGCCGATTCTGGCCCGTTTCGTGGACAATTACTCACTGTTTCGGGGTCCCGGACTTATTTTCACGATTGATGTACCCCGGAGCGCATTTACGTGTCGGTCATAAATACTCGTAGTTTTGGCTGATTCTGGCTAGTTTCATGGACTATTACTCACTGTTTTGGGGTCGCGGAGTGATTTCCACGATTGATGAACCCCGGGGTGCGTTTACGTGTCGGTCATAAATACTCGCAGTTTTGGCCGATTCTGGCCAGTTTCTTGGACTATTACTCACTGTTTTGGGGTCCCGAAGTGATTTCCACGATTGACGAATCCCGGGGTGCGTTTATGTGTTGGTCATAAACACTCGCAGTTATTGCGGATTCTGCCTCATTTCATGGACTATTATTCACTGTTTTTGGGTCCCGGAGTGATTTCCACAATTGACGAACCCCGAGGTGCGTTTACATGTCTGTCGTCAACACTCACAAGTTTGGCCAATTCTGACCCGTTTCGTGGACTATTACTCACCGTTTTGGGGTCCCGAAGCGATTTCCATAGTTCTTGAACCCCAAGGTGCAATTACATGTCGGTCATCAACACCCGTAGTTTTGGCCGATTCTGGCCTGTTTCATGAACTATTACTCATTGTTTTGGGGACCCGGACTAATTCCCACGATTGACGAACCCCGGGGTGCGTTTATGTGTCGGTCATAAACACTTGCAGTTTTGGCCGATTCTGGCCCGTTTCGTGGACAATTACTCACTGTTTCGGGGTCCCGGACTTATTTTCACGATTGATGTACCCCGGAGCGCATTTACGTGTCGGTCATAAATACTCGTAGTTTTGGCTGATTCTGGCTAGTTTCATGGACTATTACTCACTGTTTTGGGGTCGCGGAGTGATTTGCACGATTGATGAACCCCGGGGTGCGTTTACGTGTCGGTCATAAATACTCGCAGTTTTGGCCGATTCTGGCCAGTTTCTTGGACTATTACTCACTGTTTTGGGGTCCCGAAGTGATTTCCACGATTGACGAATCCCGGGGTGCGTTTATGTGTTGGTCATAAACACTCGCAGTTATTGCGGATTCTGCCTCATTTCATGGACTATTATTCACTGTTTTTGGGTCCCGGAGTGATTTCCACAATTGACGAACCCCGAGGTGCGTTTACATGTCTGTCGTCAACACTCACAAGTTTGGCCAATTCTGACCCGTTTCGTGGACTATTACTCACCGTTTTGGGGTCCCGAAGCGATTTCCATAGTTCTTGAACCCCAAGGTGCAATTACATGTCGGTCATCAACACCCGTAGTTTTGGCCGATTCTGGCCTGTTTCATGAACTATTACTCACTGTTTTGGGGACCCGGACTAATTCCCACGATTGACGAACCCCGGGGTGCGTTTATGTGTCGGTCATAAACACTTGCAGTTTTGGCCGATTCTGGCCCGTTTCGTGGACAATTACTCACTGTTTCGGGGTCCCGGACTTATTTTCACGATTGATGTACCCCGGAGCGCATTTACGTGTCGGTCATAAATACTCGTAGTTTTGGCTGATTCTGGCTAGTTTCATGGACTATTACTCACTGTTTTGGGGTCGCGGAGTGATTTGCACGATTGATGAACCCCGGGGTGCGTTTACGTGTCGGTCATAAATACTCGCAGTTTTGGCCGATTCTGGCCAGTTTCTTGGACTATTACTCACTGTTTTGGGGTCCCGAAGTGATTTCCACGATTGACGAATCCCGGGGTGCGTTTATGTGTTGGTCATAAACACTCGCAGTTATTGCGGATTCTGCCTCATTTCATGGACTATTATTCACTGTTTTTGGGTCCCGGAGTGATTTCCACAATTGACGAACCCCGAGGTGCGTTTACATGTCTGTCGTCAACACTCACAAGTTTGGCCAATTCTGACCCGTTTCGTGGACTATTACTCACCGTTTTGGGGTCCCGAAGCGATTTCCATAGTTCTTGAACCCCAAGGTGCAATTACATGTCGGTCATCAACACCCGTAGTTTTGGCCGATTCTGGCCTGTTTCATGAACTATTACTCACTGTTTTGGGGACCCGGACTAATTCCCACGATTGACGAACCCCGGGGTGCGTTTATGTGTCGGTCATAAACACTTGCAGTTTTGGCCGATTCTGGCCCGTTTCGTGGACAATTACTCACTGTTTCGGGGTCCCGGACTTATTTTCACGATTGATGTACCCCGGAGCGCATTTACGTGTCGGTCATAAATACTCGTAGTTTTGGCTGATTCTGGCTAGTTTCATGGACTATTACTCACTGTTTTGGGGTCGCGGAGTGATTTGCACGATTGATGAACCCCGGGGTGCGTTTACGTGTCGGTCATAAATACTCGCAGTTTTGGCCGATTCTGGCCAGTTTCTTGGACTATTACTCACTGTTTTGGGGTCCCGAAGTGATTTCCACGATTGACGAATCCCGGGGTGCGTTTATGTGTTGGTCATAAACACTCGCAGTTATTGCGGATTCTGCCTCATTTCATGGACTATTATTCACTGTTTTTGGGTCCCGGAGTGATTTCCACAATTGACGAACCCCGAGGTGCGTTTACATGTCTGTCGTCAACACTCACAAGTTTGGCCAATTCTGACCCGTTTCGTGGACTATTACTCACCGTTTTGGGGTCCCGAAGCGATTTCCATAGTTCTTGAACCCCAAGGTGCAATTACATGTCGGTCATCAACACCCGTAGTTTTGGCCGATTCTGGCCTGTTTCATGAACTATTACTCACTGTTTTGGGGACCCGGACTAATTCCCACGATTGACGAACCCCGGGGTGCGTTTATGTGTCGGTCATAAACACTTGCAGTTTTGGCCGATTCTGGCCCGTTTCGTGGACAATTACTCACTGTTTCGGGGTCCCGGACTTATTTTCACGATTGATGTACCCCGGAGCGCATTTACGTGTCGGTCATAAATACTCGTAGTTTTGGCTGATTCTGGCTAGTTTCATGGACTATTACTCACTGTTTTGGGGTCGCGGAGTGATTTGCACGATTGATGAACCCCGGGGTGCGTTTACGTGTCGGTCATAAATACTCGCAGTTTTGGCCGATTCTGGCCAGTTTCTTGGACTATTACTCACTGTTTTGGGGTCCCGAAGTGATTTCCACGATTGACGAATCCCGGGGTGCGTTTATGTGTTGGTCATAAACACTCGCAGTTATTGCGGATTCTGCCTCATTTCATGGACTATTATTCACTGTTTTTGGGTCCCGGAGTGATTTCCACAATTGACGAACCCCGAGGTGCGTTTACATGTCTGTCGTCAACACTCACAAGTTTGGCCAATTCTGACCCGTTTCGTGGACTATTACTCACCGTTTTGGGGTCCCGAAGCGATTTCCATAGTTCTTGAACCCCAAGGTGCAATTACATGTCGGTCATCAACACCCGTAGTTTTGGCCGATTCTGGCCTGTTTCATGAACTATTACTCACTGTTTTGGGGACCCGGACTAATTCCCACGATTGACGAACCCCGGGGTGCGTTTATGTGTCGGTCATAAACACTTGCAGTTTTGGCCGATTCTGGCCCGTTTCGTGGACAATTACTCACTGTTTCGGGGTCCCGGACTTATTTTCACGATTGATGTACCCCGGAGCGCATTTACGTGTCGGTCATAAATACTCGTAGTTTTGGCTGATTCTGGCTAGTTTCATGGACTATTACTCACTGTTTTGGGGTCGCGGAGTGATTTGCACGATTGATGAACCCCGGGGTGCGTTTACGTGTCGGTCATAAATACTCGCAGTTTTGGCCGATTCTGGCCAGTTTCTTGGACTATTACTCACTGTTTTGGGGTCCCGAAGTGATTTCCACGATTGACGAATCCCGGGGTGCGTTTATGTGTTGGTCATAAACACTCGCAGTTATTGCGGATTCTGCCTCATTTCATGGACTATTATTCACTGTTTTTGGGTCCCGGAGTGATTTCCACAATTGACGAACCCCGAGGTGCGTTTACATGTCTGTCGTCAACACTCACAAGTTTGGCCAATTCTGACCCGTTTCGTGGACTATTACTCACCGTTTTGGGGTCCCGAAGCGATTTCCATAGTTCTTGAACCCCAAGGTGCAATTACATGTCGGTCATCAACACCCGTAGTTTTGGCCGATTCTGGCCTGTTTCATGAACTATTACTCACTGTTTTGGGGACCCGGACTAATTCCCACGATTGACGAACCCCGGGGTGCGTTTATGTGTCGGTCATAAACACTTGCAGTTTTGGCCGATTCTGGCCCGTTTCGTGGACAATTACTCACTGTTTCGGGGTCCCGGACTTATTTTCACGATTGATGTACCCCGGAGCGCATTTACGTGTCGGTCATAAATACTCGTAGTTTTGGCTGATTCTGGCTAGTTTCATGGACTATTACTCACTGTTTTGGGGTCGCGGAGTGATTTGCACGATTGATGAACCCCGGGGTGCGTTTACGTGTCGGTCATAAATACTCGCAGTTTTGGCCGATTCTGGCCAGTTTCTTGGACTATTACTCACTGTTTTGGGGTCCCGAAGTGATTTCCACGATTGACGAATCCCGGGGTGCGTTTATGTGTTGGTCATAAACACTCGCAGTTATTGCGGATTCTGCCTCATTTCATGGACTATTATTCACTGTTTTTGGGTCCCGGAGTGATTTCCACAATTGACGAACCCCGAGGTGCGTTTACATGTCTGTCGTCAACACTCACAAGTTTGGCCAATTCTGACCCGTTTCGTGGACTATTACTCACCGTTTTGGGGTCCCGAAGCGATTTCCATAGTTCTTGAACCCCAAGGTGCAATTACATGTCGGTCATCAACACCCGTAGTTTTGGCCGATTCTGGCCTGTTTCATGAACTATTACTCACTGTTTTGGGGACCCGGACTAATTCCCACGATTGACGAACCCCGGGGTGCGTTTATGTGTCGGTCATAAACACTTGCAGTTTTGGCCGATTCTGGCCCGTTTCGTGGACAATTACTCACTGTTTCGGGGTCCCGGACTTATTTTCACGATTGATGTACCCCGGAGCGCATTTACGTGTCGGTCATAAATACTCGTAGTTTTGGCTGATTCTGGCTAGTTTCATGGACTATTACTCACTGTTTTGGGGTCGCGGAGTGATTTGCACGATTGATGAACCCCGGGGTGCGTTTACGTGTCGGTCATAAATACTCGCAGTTTTGGCCGATTCTGGCCAGTTTCTTGGACTATTACTCACTGTTTTGGGGTCCCGAAGTGATTTCCACGATTGACGAATCCCGGGGTGCGTTTATGTGTTGGTCATAAACACTCGCAGTTATTGCGGATTCTGCCTCATTTCATGGACTATTATTCACTGTTTTTGGGTCCCGGAGTGATTTCCACAATTGACGAACCCCGAGGTGCGTTTACATGTCTGTCGTCAACACTCACAAGTTTGGCCAATTCTGACCCGTTTCGTGGACTATTACTCACCGTTTTGGGGTCCCGAAGCGATTTCCATAGTTCTTGAACCCCAAGGTGCAATTACATGTCGGTCATCAACACCCGTAGTTTTGGCCGATTCTGGCCTGTTTCATGAACTATTACTCACTGTTTTGGGGACCCGGACTAATTCCCACGATTGACGAACCCCGGGGTGCGTTTATGTGTCGGTCATAAACACTTGCAGTTTTGGCCGATTCTGGCCCGTTTCGTGGACAATTACTCACTGTTTCGGGGTCCCGGACTTATTTTCACGATTGATGTACCCCGGAGCGCATTTACGTGTCGGTCATAAATACTCGTAGTTTTGGCTGATTCTGGCTAGTTTCATGGACTATTACTCACTGTTTTGGGGTCGCGGAGTGATTTGCACGATTGATGAACCCCGGGGTGCGTTTACGTGTCGGTCATAAATACTCGCAGTTTTGGCCGATTCTGGCCAGTTTCTTGGACTATTACTCACTGTTTTGGGGTCCCGAAGTGATTTCCACGATTGACGAATCCCGGGGTGCGTTTATGTGTTGGTCATAAACACTCGCAGTTATTGCGGATTCTGCCTCATTTCATGGACTATTATTCACTGTTTTTGGGTCCCGGAGTGATTTCCACAATTGACGAACCCCGAGGTGCGTTTACATGTCTGTCGTCAACACTCACAAGTTTGGCCAATTCTGACCCGTTTCGTGGACTATTACTCACCGTTTTGGGGTCCCGAAACGATTTCCATAGTTCTTGAACCCCAAGGTGCAATTACATGTCGGTCATCAACACCCGTAGTTTTGGCCGATTCTGGCCTGTTTCATGAACTATTACTCACTGTTTTGGGGACCCGGACTAATTCCCACGATTGACGAACCCCGGGGTGCGTTTATGTGTCGGTCATAAACACTTGCAGTTTTGGCCGATTCTGGCCCGTTTCGTGGACAATTACTCACTGTTTCGGGGTCCCGGACTTATTTTCACGATTGATGTACCCCGGAGCGCATTTACGTGTCGGTCATAAATACTCGTAGTTTTGGCTGATTCTGGCTAGTTTCATGGACTATTACTCACTGTTTTGGGGTCGCGGAGTGATTTGCACGATTGATGAACCCCGGGGTGCGTTTACGTGTCGGTCATAAATACTCGCAGTTTTGGCCGATTCTGGCCAGTTTCTTGGACTATTACTCACTGTTTTGGGGTCCCGAAGTGATTTCCACGATTGACGAATCCCGGGGTGCGTTTATGTGTTGGTCATAAACACTCGCAGTTATTGCGGATTCTGCCTCATTTCATGGACTATTATTCACTGTTTTTGGGTCCCGGAGTGATTTCCACAATTGACGAACCCCGAGGTGCGTTTACATGTCTGTCGTCAACACTCACAAGTTTGGCCAATTCTGACCCGTTTCGTGGACTATTACTCACCGTTTTGGGGTCCCGAAGCGATTTCCATAGTTCTTGAACCCCAAGGTGCAATTACATGTCGGTCATCAACACCCGTAGTTTTGGCCGATTCTGGCCTGTTTCATGAACTATTACTCACTGTTTTGGGGACCCGGACTAATTCCCACGATTGACGAACCCCGGGGTGCGTTTATGTGTCGGTCATAAACACTTGCAGTTTTGGCCGATTCTGGCCCGTTTCGTGGACAATTACTCACTGTTTCGGGGTCCCGGACTTATTTTCACGATTGATGTACCCCGGAGCGCATTTACGTGTCGGTCATAAATACTCGTAGTTTTGGCTGATTCTGGCTAGTTTCATGGACTATTACTCACTGTTTTGGGGTCGCGGAGTGATTTGCACGATTGATGAACCCCGGGGTGCGTTTACGTGTCGGTCATAAATACTCGCAGTTTTGGCCGATTCTGGCCAGTTTCTTGGACTATTACTCACTGTTTTGGGGTCCCGAAGTGATTTCCACGATTGACGAATCCCGGGGTGCGTTTATGTGTTGGTCATAAACACTCGCAGTTATTGCGGATTCTGCCTCATTTCATGGACTATTATTCACTGTTTTTGGGTCCCGGAGTGATTTCCACAATTGACGAACCCCGAGGTGCGTTTACATGTCTGTCGTCAACACTCACAAGTTTGGCCAATTCTGACCCGTTTCGTGGACTATTACTCACCGTTTTGGGGTCCCGAAGCGATTTCCATAGTTCTTGAACCCAAAGGTGCAATTACATGTCGGTCATCAACACCCGTAGTTTTGGCCGATTCTGGCCTGTTTCATGAACTATTACTCACTGTTTTGGGGACCCGGACTAATTCCCACGATTGACGAACCCCGGGGTGCGTTTATGTGTCGGTCATAAACACTTGCAGTTTTGGCCGATTCTGGCCCGTTTCGTGGACAATTACTCACTGTTTCGGGGTCCCGGACTTATTTTCACGATTGATGTACCCCGGAGCGCATTTACGTGTCGGTCATAAATACTCGTAGTTTTGGCTGATTCTGGCTAGTTTCATGGACTATTACTCACTGTTTTGGGGTCGCGGAGTGATTTCCACGATTGATGAACCCCGGGGTGCGTTTACGTGTCGGTCATAAATACTCGCAGTTTTGGCCGATTCTGGCCAGTTTCTTGGACTATTACTCACTGTTTTGGGGTCCCGAAGTGATTTCCACGATTGACGAATCCCGGGGTGCGTTTATGTGTTGGTCATAAACACTCGCAGTTATTGCGGATTCTGCCTCATTTCATGGACTATTATTCACTGTTTTTGGGTCCCGGAGTGATTTCCACAATTGACGAACCCCGAGGTGCGTTTACATGTCTGTCGTCAACACTCACAAGTTTGGCCAATTCTGACCCGTTTCGTGGACTATTACTCACCGTTTTGGGGTCCCGAAGCGATTTCCATAGTTCTTGAACCCAAAGGTGCAATTACATGTCGGTCATCAACACCCGTAGTTTTGGCCGATTCTGGCCTGTTTCATGAACTATTACTCACTGTTTTGGGGACCCGGACTAATTCCCACGATTGACGAACCCCGGGGTGCGTTTATGTGTCGGTCATAAACACTTGCAGTTTTGGCCGATTCTGGCCCGTTTCGTGGACAATTACTCACTGTTTCGGGGTCCCGGACTTATTTTCACGATTGATGTACCCCGGAGCGCATTTACGTGTCGGTCATAAATACTCGTAGTTTTGGCTGATTCTGGCTAGTTTCATGGACTATTACTCACTGTTTTGGGGTCGCGGAGTGATTTCCACGATTGATGAACCCCGGGGTGCGTTTACGTGTCGGTCATAAATACTCGCAGTTTTGGCCGATTCTGGCCAGTTTCTTGGACTATTACTCACTGTTTTGGGGTCCCGAAGTGATTTCCACGATTGACGAATCCCGGGGTGCGTTTATGTGTTGGTCATAAACACTCGCAGTTATTGCGGATTCTGCCTCATTTCATGGACTATTATTCACTGTTTTTGGGTCCCGGAGTGATTTCCACAATTGACGAACCCCGAGGTGCGTTTACATGTCTGTCGTCAACACTCACAAGTTTGGCCAATTCTGACCCGTTTCGTGGACTATTACTCACCGTTTTGGGGTCCCGAAGCGATTTCCATAGTTCTTGAACCCAAAGGTGCAATTACATGTCGGTCATCAACACCCGTAGTTTTGGCCGATTCTGGCCTGTTTCATGAACTATTACTCACTGTTTTGGGGACCCGGACTAATTCCCACGATTGACGAACCCCGGGGTGCGTTTATGTGTCGGTCATAAACACTTGCAGTTTTGGCCGATTCTGGCCCGTTTCGTGGACAATTACTCACTGTTTCGGGGTCCCGGACTTATTTTCACGATTGATGTACCCCGGAGCGCATTTACGTGTCGGTCATAAATACTCGTAGTTTTGGCTGATTCTGGCTAGTTTCATGGACTATTACTCACTGTTTTGGGGTCGCGGAGTGATTTCCACGATTGATGAACCCCGGGGTGCGTTTACGTGTCGGTCATAAATACTCGCAGTTTTGGCCGATTCTGGCCAGTTTCTTGGACTATTACTCACTGTTTTGGGGTCCCGAAGTGATTTCCACGATTGACGAATCCCGGGGTGCGTTTATGTGTTGGTCATAAACACTCGCAGTTATTGCGGATTCTGCCTCATTTCATGGACTATTATTCACTGTTTTTGGGTCCCGGAGTGATTTCCACAATTGACGAACCCCGAGGTGCGTTTACATGTCTGTCGTCAACACTCACAAGTTTGGCCAATTCTGACCCGTTTCGTGGACTATTACTCACCGTTTTGGGGTCCCGAAGCGATTTCCATAGTTCTTGAACCCCAAGGTGCAATTACATGTCGGTCATCAACACCCGTAGTTTTGGCCGATTCTGGCCTGTTTCATGAACTATTACTCACTGTTTTGGGGACCCGGACTAATTCCCACGATTGACGAACCCCGGGGTGCGTTTATGTGTCGGTCATAAACACTTGCAGTTTTGGCCGATTCTGGCCCGTTTCGTGGACAATTACTCACTGTTTCGGGGTCCCGGACTTATTTTCACGATTGATGTACCCCGGAGCGCATTTACGTGTCGGTCATAAATACTCGTAGTTTTGGCTGATTCTGGCTAGTTTCATGGACTATTACTCACTGTTTTGGGGTCGCGGAGTGATTTCCACGATTGATGAACCCCGGGGTGCGTTTACGTGTCGGTCATAAATACTCGCAGTTTTGGCCGATTCTGGCCAGTTTCTTGGACTATTACTCACTGTTTTGGGGTCCCGAAGTGATTTCCACGATTGACGAATCCCGGGGTGCGTTTATGTGTTGGTCATAAACACTCGCAGTTATTGCGGATTCTGCCTCATTTCATGGACTATTATTCACTGTTTTTGGGTCCCGGAGTGATTTCCACAATTGACGAACCCCGAGGTGCGTTTACATGTCTGTCGTCAACACTCACAAGTTTGGCCAATTCTGACCCGTTTCGTGGACTATTACTCACCGTTTTGGGGTCCTGAAGCGATTTCCATAGTTCTTGAACCCAAAGGTGCAATTACATGTCGGTCATCAACACCCGTAGTTTTGGCCGATTCTGGCCTGTTTCATGAACTATTACTCACTGTTTTGGGGACCCGGACTAATTCCCACGATTGACGAACCCCGGGGTGCGTTTATGTGTCGGTCATAAACACTTGCAGTTTTGGCCGATTCTGGCCCGTTTCGTGGACAATTACTCACTGTTTCGGGGTCCCGGACTTATTTTCACGATTGATGTACCCCGGAGCGCATTTACGTGTCGGTCATAAATACTCGTAGTTTTGGCTGATTCTGGCTAGTTTCATGGACTATTACTCACTGTTTTGGGGTCGCGGAGTGATTTCCACGATTGATGAACCCCGGGGTGCGTTTACGTGTCGGTCATAAATACTCGCAGTTTTGGCCGATTCTGGCCAGTTTCTTGGACTATTACTCACTGTTTTGGGGTCCCGAAGTGATTTCCACGATTGACGAATCCCGGGGTGCGTTTATGTGTTGGTCATAAACACTCGCAGTTATTGCGGATTCTGCCTCATTTCATGGACTATTATTCACTGTTTTTGGGTCCCGGAGTGATTTCCACAATTGACGAACCCCGAGGTGCGTTTACATGTCTGTCGTCAACACTCACAAGTTTGGCCAATTCTGACCCGTTTCGTGGACTATTACTCACCGTTTTGGGGTCCCGAAGCGATTTCCATAGTTCTTGAACCCCAAGGTGCAATTACATGTCGGTCATCAACACCCGTAGTTTTGGCCGATTCTGGCCTGTTTCATGAACTATTACTCACTGTTTTGGGGACCCGGACTAATTCCCACGATTGACGAACCCCGGGGTGCGTTTATGTGTCGGTCATAAACACTTGCAGTTTTGGCCGATTCTGGCCCGTTTCGTGGACAATTACTCACTGTTTCGGGGTCCCGGACTTATTTTCACGATTGATGTACCCCGGAGCGCATTTACGTGTCGGTCATAAATACTCGTAGTTTTGGCTGATTCTGGCTAGTTTCATGGACTATTACTCACAGTTTTGGGGTCGCGGAGTGATTTGCACGATTGATGAACCCCGGGGTGCGTTTACGTGTCGGTCATAAATACTCGCAGTTTTGGCCGATTCTGGCCAGTTTCTTGGACTATTACTCACTGTTTTGGGGCCCCGAAGTGATTTCCACGATTGACGAATCCCGGGGTGCGTTTATGTGTTGGTCATAAACACTCGCAGTTATTGCGGATTCTGCCTCATTTCATGGACTATTATTCACTGTTTTTGGGTCCCGGAGTGATTTCCACAATTGACGAACCCCGAGGTGCGTTTACATGTCTGTCGTCAACACTCACAAGTTTGGCCAATTCTGACCCGTTTCGTGGACTATTACTCACCGTTTTGGGGTCCCGAAGCGATTTCCATAGTTCTTGAACCCAAAGGTGCAATTACATGTCGGTCATCAACACCCGTAGTTTTGGCCGATTCTGGCCTGTTTCATGAACTATTACTCACTGTTTTGGGGACCCGGACTAATTCCCACGATTGACGAACCCCGGGGTGCGTTTATGTGTCGGTCATAAACACTTGCAGTTTTGGCCGATTCTGGCCCGTTTCGTGGACAATTACTCACTGTTTCGGGGTCCCGGACTTATTTTCACGATTGATGTACCCCGGAGCGCATTTACGTGTCGGTCATAAATACTCGTAGTTTTGGCTGATTCTGGCTAGTTTCATGGACTATTACTCACTGTTTTGGGGTCGCGGAGTGATTTCCACGATTGATGAACCCCGGGGTGCGTTTACGTGTCGGTCATAAATACTCGCAGTTTTGGCCGATTCTGGCCAGTTTCTTGGACTATTACTCACTGTTTTGGGGTCCCGAAGTGATTTCCACGATTGACGAATCCCGGGGTGCGTTTATGTGTTGGTCATAAACACTCGCAGTTATTGCGGATTCTGCCTCATTTCATGGACTATTATTCACTGTTTTTGGGTCCCGGAGTGATTTCCACAATTGACGAACCCCGAGGTGCGTTTACATGTCTGTCGTCAACACTCACAAGTTTGGCCAATTCTGACCCGTTTCGTGGACTATTACTCACCGTTTTGGGGTCCCGAAGCGATTTCCATAGTTCTTGAACCCAAAGGTGCAATTACATGTCGGTCATCAACACCCGTAGTTTTGGCCGATTCTGGCCTGTTTCATGAACTATTACTCACTGTTTTGGGGACCCGGACTAATTCCCACGATTGACGAACCCCGGGGTGCGTTTATGTGTCGGTCATAAACACTTGCAGTTTTGGCCGATTCTGGCCCGTTTCGTGGACAATTACTCACTGTTTCGGGGTCCCGGACTTATTTTCACGATTGATGTACCCCGTAGCGCATTTACGTGTCGGTCATAAATACTCGTAGTTTTGGCTGATTCTGGCTAGTTTCATGGACTATTACTCACTGTTTTGGGGTCGCGGAGTGATTTCCACGATTGATGAACCCCGGGGTGCGTTTACGTGTCGGTCATAAATACTCGCAGTTTTGGCCGATTCTGGCCAGTTTCTTGGACTATTACTCACTGTTTTGGGGTCCCGAAGTGATTTCCACGATTGACGAATCCCGGGGTGCGTTTATGTGTTGGTCATAAACACTCGCAGTTATTGCGGATTCTGCCTCATTTCATGGACTATTATTCACTGTTTTTGGGTCCCGGAGTGATTTCCACAATTGACGAACCCCGAGGTGCGTTTACATGTCTGTCGTCAACACTCACAAGTTTGGCCAATTCTGACCCGTTTCGTGGACTATTACTCACCGTTTTGGGGTCCCGAAGCGATTTCCATAGTTCTTGAACCCCAAGGTGCAATTACATGTCGGTCATCAACACCCGTAGTTTTGGCCGATTCTGGCCTGTTTCATGAACTATTACTCACTGTTTTGGGGACCCGGACTAATTCCCACGATTGACGAACCCCGGGGTGCGTTTATGTGTCGGTCATAAACACTTGCAGTTTTGGCCGATTCTGGCCCGTTTCGTGGACAATTACTCACTGTTTCGGGGTCCCGGACTTATTTTCACGATTGATGTACCCCGGAGCGCATTTACGTGTCGGTCATAAATACTCGTAGTTTTGGCTGATTCTGGCTAGTTTCATGGACTATTACTCACTGTTTTGGGGTCGCGGAGTGATTTCCACGATTGATGAACCCCGGGGTGCGTTTACGTGTCGGTCATAAATACTCGCAGTTTTGGCCGATTCTGGCCAGTTTCTTGGACTATTACTCACTGTTTTGGGGTCCCGAAGTGATTTCCACGATTGACGAATCCCGGGGTGCGTTTATGTGTTGGTCATAAACACTCGCAGTTATTGCGGATTCTGCCTCATTTCATGGACTATTATTCACTGTTTTTGGGTCCCGGAGTGATTTCCACAATTGACGAACCCCGAGGTGCGTTTACATGTCTGTCGTCAACACTCACAAGTTTGGCCAATTCTGACCCGTTTCGTGGACTATTACTCACCGTTTTGGGGTCCCGAAGCGATTTCCATAGTTCTTGAACCCCAAGGTGCAATTACATGTCGGTCATCAACACCCGTAGTTTTGGCCGATTCTGGCCTGTTTCATGAACTATTACTCACTGTTTTGGGGACCCGGACTAATTCCCACGATTGACGAACCCCGGGGTGCGTTTATGTGTCGGTCATAAACACTTGCAGTTTTGGCCGATTCTGGCCCGTTTCGTGGACAATTACTCACTGTTTCGGGGTCCCGGACTTATTTTCACGATTGATGTACCCCGGAGCGCATTTACGTGTCGGTCATAAATACTCGTAGTTTTGGCTGATTCTGGCTAGTTTCATGGACTATTACTCACTGTTTTGGGGTCGCGGAGTGATTTGCACGATTGATGAACCCCGGGGTGCGTTTACGTGTCGGTCATAAATACTCGCAGTTTTGGCCGATTCTGGCCAGTTTCTTGGACTATTACTCACTGTTTTGGGGTCCCGAAGTGATTTCCACGATTGACGAATCCCGGGGTGCGTTTATGTGTTGGTCATAAACACTCGCAGTTATTGCGGATTCTGCCTCATTTCATGGACTATTATTCACTGTTTTTGGGTCCCGGAGTGATTTCCACAATTGACGAACCCTGAGGTGCGTTTACATGTCTGTCGTCAACACTCACAAGTTTGGCCAATTCTGACCCGTTTCGTGGACTATTACTCACCGTTTTGGGGTCCCGAAGCGATTTCCATAGTTCTTGAACCCAAAGGTGCAATTACATGTCGGTCATCAACACCCGTAGTTTTGGCCGATTCTGGCCTGTTTCATGAACTATTACTCACTGTTTTGGGGACCCGGACTAATTCCCACGATTGACGAACCCCGGGGTGCGTTTATGTGTCGGTCATAAACACTTGCAGTTTTGGCCGATTCTGGCCCGTTTCGTGGACAATTACTCACTGTTTCGGGGTCCCGGACTTATTTTCACGATTGATGTACCCCGGAGCGCATTTACGTGTCGGTCATAAATACTCGTAGTTTTGGCTGATTCTGGCTAGTTTCATGGACTATTACTCACTGTTTTGGGGTCGCGGAGTGATTTCCACGATTGATGAACCCCGGGGTGCGTTTACGTGTCGGTCATAAATACTCGCAGTTTTGGCCGATTCTGGCCAGTTTCTTGGACTATTACTCACTGTTTTGGGGTCCCGAAGTGATTTCCACGATTGACGAATCCCGGGGTGCGTTTATGTGTTGGTCATAAACACTCGCAGTTATTGCGGATTCTGCCTCATTTCATGGACTATTATTCACTGTTTTTGGGTCCCGGAGTGATTTCCACAATTGACGAACCCCGAGGTGCGTTTACATGTCTGTCGTCAACACTCACAAGTTTGGCCAATTCTGACCCGTTTCGTGGACTATTACTCACCGTTTTGGGGTCCCGAAGCGATTTCCATAGTTCTTGAACCCAAAGGTGCAATTACATGTCGGTCATCAACACCCGTAGTTTTGGCCGATTCTGGCCTGTTTCATGAACTATTACTCACTGTTTTGGGGACCCGGACTAATTCCCACGATTGACGAACCCCGGGGTGCGTTTATGTGTCGGTCATAAACACTTGCAGTTTTGGCCGATTCTGGCCCGTTTCGTGGACAATTACTCACTGTTTCGGGGTCCCGGACTTATTTTCACGATTGATGTACCCCGGAGCGCATTTACGTGTCGGTCATAAATACTCGTAGTTTTGGCTGATTCTGGCTAGTTTCATGGACTATTACTCACTGTTTTGGGGTCGCGGAGTGATTTCCACGATTGATGAACCCCGGGGTGCGTTTACGTGTCGGTCATAAATACTCGCAGTTTTGGCCGATTCTGGCCAGTTTCTTGGACTATTACTCACTGTTTTGGGGTCCCGAAGTGATTTCCACGATTGACGAATCCCGGGGTGCGTTTATGTGTTGGTCATAAACACTCGCAGTTATTGCGGATTCTGCCTCATTTCATGGACTATTATTCACTGTTTTTGGGTCCCGGAGTGATTTCCACAATTGACGAACCCCGAGGTGCGTTTACATGTCTGTCGTCAACACTCACAAGTTTGGCCAATTCTGACCCGTTTCGTGGACTATTACTCACCGTTTTGGGGTCCCGAAGCGATTTCCATAGTTCTTGAACCCCAAGGTGCAATTACATGTCGGTCATCAACACCCGTAGTTTTGGCCGATTCTGGCCTGTTTCATGAACTATTACTCACTGTTTTGGGGACCCGGACTAATTCCCACGATTGACGAACCCCGGGGTGCGTTTATGTGTCGGTCATAAACACTTGCAGTTTTGGCCGATTCTGGCCCGTTTCGTGGACAATTACTCACTGTTTCGGGGTCCCGGACTTATTTTCACGATTGATGTACCCCGGAGCGCATTTACGTGTCGGTCATAAATACTCGTAGTTTTGGCTGATTCTGGCTAGTTTCATGGACTATTACTCACTGTTTTGGGGTCGCGGAGTGATTTGCACGATTGATGAACCCCGGGGTGCGTTTACGTGTCGGTCATAAATACTCGCAGTTTTGGCCGATTCTGGCCAGTTTCTTGGACTATTACTCACTGTTTTGGGGTCCCGAAGTGATTTCCACGATTGACGAATCCCGGGGTGCGTTTATGTGTTGGTCATAAACACTCGCAGTTATTGCGGATTCTGCCTCATTTCATGGACTATTATTCACTGTTTTTGGGTCCCGGAGTGATTTCCACAATTGACGAACCCCGAGGTGCGTTTACATGTCTGTCGTCAACACTCACAAGTTTGGCCAATTCTGACCCGTTTCGTGGACTATTACTCACCGTTTTGGGGTCCCGAAGCGATTTCCATAGTTCTTGAACCCAAAGGTGCAATTACATGTCGGTCATCAACACCCGTAGTTTTGGCCGATTCTGGCCTGTTTCATGAACTATTACTCACTGTTTTGGGGACCCGGACTAATTCCCACGATTGACGAACCCCGGGGTGCGTTTATGTGTCGGTCATAAACACTTGCAGTTTTGGCCGATTCTGGCCCGTTTCGTGGACAATTACTCACTGTTTCGGGGTCCCGGACTTATTTTCACGATTGATGTACCCCGGAGCGCATTTACGTGTCGGTCATAAATACTCGTAGTTTTGGCTGATTCTGGCTAGTTTCATGGACTATTACTCACTGTTTTGGGGTCGCGGAGTGATTTCCACGATTGATGAACCCCGGGGTGCGTTTATGTGTCGGTCATAAATACTCGCAGTTTTGGCCGATTCTGGCCAGTTTCTTGGACTATTACTCACTGTTTTGGGGTCCCGAAGTGATTTCCACGATTGACGAATCCCGGGGTGCGTTTATGTGTTGGTCATAAACACTCGCAGTTATTGCGGATTCTGCCTCATTTCACGGACTATTATTCACTGTTTTTGGGTCCCGGAGTGATTTCCACAATTGACGAACCCCGAGGTGCGTTTACATGTCTGTCGTCAACACTCACAAGTTTGGCCAATTCTGACCCGTTTCGTGGACTATTACTCACCATTTTGGGGTCCCGAAGCGATTTCCATAGTTCTTGAACCCAAAGGTGCAATTACATGTCGGTCATCAACACCCGTAGTTTTGGCCGATTCTGGCCTGTTTCATGAACTATTACTCACTGTTTTGGGGACCCGGACTAATTCCCACGATTGACGAACCCCGGGGTGCGTTTATGTGTCGGTCATAAACACTTGCAGTTTTGGCCGATTCTGGCCCGTTTCGTGGACAATTACTCACTGTTTCGGGGTCCCGGACTTATTTTCACGATTGATGTACCCCGGAGCGCATTTACGTGTCGGTCATAAATACTCGTAGTTTTGGCTGATTCTGGCTAGTTTCATGGACTATTACTCACTGTTTTGGGGTCGCGGAGTGATTTCCACGATTGATGAACCCCGGGGTGCGTTTACGTGTCGGTCATAAATACTCATAGTTTTGGCCGATTCTGGCTAGTTTCATGGACTATTACTCACTGTTTTGGTGTCGCGGAGTGATTTCCACGATTGACGAACCCCGGGGTGCGTTTACCTGTTGGTCATAAACACTCGCAGTTATTGCGGATTCTGCCTCATTTCATGGACTATTATTCACTGTTTTTGGGTCCCGGAGTGATTTCCACAATTGACGAACCCCGAGGTGCGTTTACATGTCTGTCGTCAACACTCACAAGTTTGGCCAATTCTGACCCGTTTCGTGGACTATTACTCACCGTTTTGGGGTCCCGAAGCGATTTCCATAGTTCTTGAACCCAAAGGTGCAATTACATGTCGGTCATCAACACCCGTAGTTTTGGCCGATTCTGGCCTGTTTCATGAACTATTACTCACTGTTTTGGGGACCCGGACTAATTCCCACGATTGACGAACCCCGGGGTGCGTTTATGTGTCGGTCATAAACACTTGCAGTTTTGGCCGATTCTGGCCCGTTTCGTGGACAATTACTCACTGTTTCGGGGTCCCGGACTTATTTTCACGATTGATGTACCCCGGAGCGCATTTACGTGTCGGTCATAAATACTCGTAGTTTTGGCTGATTCTGGCTAGTTTCATGGACTATTACTCACTGTTTTGGGGTCGCGGAGTGATTTCCACGATTGATGAACCCCGGGGTGCGTTTACGTGTCGGTCATAAATACTCGCAGTTTTGGCCGATTCTGGCCAGTTTCTTGGACTATTACTCACTGTTTTGGGGTCCCGAAGTGATTTCCACGATTGACGAATCCCGGGGTGCGTTTATGTGTTGGTCATAAACACTCGCAGTTATTGCGGATTCTGCCTCATTTCACGGACTATTATTCACTGTTTTTGGGTCCCGGAGTGATTTCCACAATTGACGAACCCCGAGGTGCGTTTACATGTCTGTCGTCAACACTCACAAGTTTGGCCAATTCTGACCCGTTTCGTGGACTATTACTCACCATTTTGGGGTCCCGAAGCGATTTCCATAGTTCTTGAACCCAAAGGTGCAATTACATGTCGGTCATCAACACCCGTAGTTTTGGCCGATTCTGGCCTGTTTCATGAACTATTACTCACTGTTTTGGGGACCCGGACTAATTCCCACGATTGACGAACCCCGGGGTGCGTTTATGTGTCGGTCATAAACACTTGCAGTTTTGGCCGATTCTGGCCCGTTTCGTGGACAATTACTCACTGTTTCGGGGTCCCGGACTTATTTTCACGATTGATGTACCCCGGAGCGCATTTACGTGTCGGTCATAAATACTCGTAGTTTTGGCTGATTCTGGCTAGTTTCATGGACTATTACTCACTGTTTTGGGGTCGCGGAGTGATTTCCACGATTGATGAACCCCGGGGTGCGTTTACGTGTCGGTCATAAATACTCGCAGTTTTGGCCGATTCTGGCCAGTTTCTTGGACTATTACTCACTGTTTTGGGGTCCCGAAGTGATTTCCACGATTGACGAATCCCGGGGTGCGTTTATGTGTTGGTCATAAACACTCGCAGTTATTGCGGATTCTGCCTCATTTCACGGACTATTATTCACTGTTTTTGGGTCCCGGAGTGATTTCCACAATTGACGAACCCCGAGGTGCGTTTACATGTCTGTCGTCAACACTCACAAGTTTGGCCAATTCTGACCCGTTTCGTGGACTATTACTCACCGTTTTGGGGTCCCGAAGCGATTTCCATAGTTCTTGAACCCCAAGGTGCAATTACATGTCGGTCATCAACACCCGTAGTTTTGGCCGATTCTGGCCTGTTTCATGAACTATTACTCACTGTTTTGGGGACCCGGACTAATTCCCACGATTGACGAACCCCGGGGTGCGTTTATGTGTCGGTCATAAACACTTGCAGTTTTGGCCGATTCTGGCCCGTTTCGTGGACAATTACTCACTGTTTCGGGGTCCCGGACTTATTTTCACGATTGATGTACCCCGGAGCGCATTTACGTGTCGGTCATAAATACTCGTAGTTTTGGCTGATTCTGGCTAGTTTCATGGACTATTACTCACTGTTTTGGGGTCGCGGAGTGATTTCCACGATTGATGAACCCCGGGGTGCGTTTACGTGTCGGTCATAAATACTCGCAGTTTTGGCCGATTCTGGCCAGTTTCTTGGACTATTACTCACTGTTTTGGGGTCCCGAAGTGATTTCCACGATTGACGAATCCCGGGGTGCGTTTATGTGTTGGTCATAAACACTCGCAGTTATTGCGGATTCTGCCTCATTTCACGGACTATTATTCACTGTTTTTGGGTCCCGGAGTGATTTCCACAATTGACGAACCCCGAGGTGCGTTTACATGTCTGTCGTCAACACTCACAAGTTTGGCCAATTCTGACCCGTTTCGTGGACTATTACTCACCATTTTGGGGTCCCGAAGCGATTTCCATAGTTCTTGAACCCAAAGGTGCAATTACATGTCGGTCATCAACACCCGTAGTTTTGGCCGATTCTGGCCTGTTTCATGAACTATTACTCACTGTTTTGGGGACCCGGACTAATTCCCACGATTGACGAACCCCGGGGTGCGTTTATGTGTCGGTCATAAACACTTGCAGTTTTGGCCGATTCTGGCCCGTTTCGTGGACAATTACTCACTGTTTCGGGGTCCCGGACTTATTTTCACGATTGATGTACCCCGGAGCGCATTTACGTGTCGGTCATAAATACTCGTAGTTTTGGCTGATTCTGGCTAGTTTCATGGACTATTACTCACTGTTTTGGGGTCGCGGAGTGATTTCCACGATTGATGAACCCCGGGGTGCGTTTACGTGTCGGTCATAAATACTCGCAGTTTTGGCCGATTCTGGCCAGTTTCTTGGACTATTACTCACTGTTTTGGGGTCCCGAAGTGATTTCCACGATTGACGAATCCCGGGGTGCGTTTATGTGTTGGTCATAAACACTCGCAGTTATTGCGGATTCTGCCTCATTTCACGGACTATTATTCACTGTTTTTGGGTCCCGGAGTGATTTCCACAATTGACGAACCCCGAGGTGCGTTTACATGTCTGTCGTCAACACTCACAAGTTTGGCCAATTCTGACCCGTTTCGTGGACTATTACTCACCGTTTTGGGGTCCCGAAGCGATTTCCATAGTTCTTGAACCCCAAGGTGCAATTACATGTCGGTCATCAACACCCGTAGTTTTGGCCGATTCTGGCCTGTTTCATGAACTATTACTCACTGTTTTGGGGACCCGGACTAATTCCCACGATTGACGAACCCCGGGGTGCGTTTATGTGTCGGTCATAAACACTTGCAGTTTTGGCCGATTCTGGCCCGTTTCGTGGACAATTACTCACTGTTTCGGGGTCCCGGACTTATTTTCACGATTGATGTACCCCGGAGCGCATTTACGTGTCGGTCATAAATACTCGTAGTTTTGGCTGATTCTGGCTAGTTTCATGGACTATTACTCACTGTTTTGGGGTCGCGGAGTGATTTCCACGATTGATGAACCCCGGGGTGCGTTTACGTGTCGGTCATAAATACTCGCAGTTTTGGCCGATTCTGGCCAGTTTCTTGGACTATTACTCACTGTTTTGGGGTCCCGAAGTGATTTCCACGATTGACGAATCCCGGGGTGCGTTTATGTGTTGGTCATAAACACTCGCAGTTATTGCGGATTCTGCCTCATTTCACGGACTATTATTCACTGTTTTTGGGTCCCGGAGTGATTTCCACAATTGGCGAACCCCGAGGTGCGTTTACATGTCTGTCGTCAACACTCACAAGTTTGGCCAATTCTGACCCGTTTCGTGGACTATTACTCACCGTTTTGGGGTCCCGAAGCGATTTCCATAGTTCTTGAACCCCAAGGTGCAATTACATGTCGGTCATCAACACCCGTAGTTTTGGCCGATTCTGGCCTGTTTCATGAACTATTACTCACTGTTTTGGGGACCCGGACTAATTCCCACGATTGACGAACCTCGGGGTTCGTTTATGTGTCGGTCATAAACACTTGCAGTTTTGGCCGATTCTGGCCCGTTTCGTGGACAATTACTCACTGTTTCGGGGTCCCGGACTTATTTTCACGATTGATGTACCCCGGAGCGCATTTACGTGTCGGTCATAAATACTCGTAGTTTTGGCTGATTCTGGCTAGTTTCATGGACTATTACTCACTGTTTTGGGGTCGCGGAGTGATTTCCACGATTGATGAACCCCGGGGTGCGTTTACGTGTCGGTCATAAATACTCGCAGTTTTGGCCGATTCTGGCCAGTTTCTTGGACTATTACTCACTGTTTTGGGGTCCCGAAGTGATTTCCACGATTGACGAATCCCGGGGTGCGTTTATGTGTTGGTCATAAACACTCGCAGTTATTGCGGATTCTGCCTCATTTCATGGACTATTATTCACTGTTTTTGGGTCCCGGAGTGATTTCCACAATTGACGAACCCCGAGGTGCGTTTACATGTCTGTCGTCAACACTCACAAGTTTGGCCAATTCTGACCCGTTTCGTGGACTATTACTCACCGTTTTGGGGTCCCGAAGCGATTTCCATAGTTCTTGAACCCCAAGGTGCAATTACATGTCGGTCATCAACACCCGTAGTTTTGGCCGATTCTGGCGTGTTTCATGAACTATTACTCACTGTTTTGGGGACCCGGACTAATTCCCACGATTGACGAACCCCGGGGTGCGTTTATGTGTCGGTCATAAACACTTGCAGTTTTGGCCGATTCTGGCCCGTTTCGTGGACAATTACTCACTGTTTCGGGGTCCCGGACTTATTTTCACGATTGATGTACCCCGGAGCGCATTTACGTGTCGGTCATAAATACTCGTAGTTTTGGCTGATTCTGGCTAGTTTCATGGACTATTACTCACTGTTTTGGGGTCGCGGAGTGATTTGCACGATTGATGAACCCCGGGGTGCGTTTACGTGTCGGTCATAAATACTCGCAGTTTTGGCCGATTCTGGCCAGTTTCTTGGACTATTACTCACTGTTTTGGGGTCCCGAAGTGATTTCCACGATTGACGAATCCCGGGGTGCGTTTATGTGTTGGTCATAAACACTCGCAGTTATTGCGGATTCTGCCTCATTTCATGGACTATTATTCACTGTTTTTGGGTCCCGGAGTGATTTCCACAATTGACGAACCCCGAGGTGCGTTTACATGTCTGTCGTCAACACTCACAAGTTTGGCCAATTCTGACCCGTTTCGTGGACTATTACTCACCGTTTTGGGGTCCCGAAGCGATTTCCATAGTTCTTGAACCCAAAGGTGCAATTACATGTCGGTCATCAACACCCGTAGTTTTGGCCGATTCTGGCCTGTTTCATGAACTATTACTCACTGTTTTGGGGACCCGGACTAATTCCCACGATTGACGAACCCCGGGGTGCGTTTATGTGTCGGTCATAAACACTTGCAGTTTTGGCCGATTCTGGCCCGTTTCGTGGACAATTACTCACTGTTTCGGGGTCCCGGACTTATTTTCACGATTGATGTACCCCGGAGCGCATTTACGTGTCGGTCATAAATACTCGTAGTTTTGGCTGATTCTGGCTAGTTTCATGGACTATTACTCACTGTTTTGGGGTCGCGGAGTGATTTCCACGATTGATGAACCCCGGGGTGCGTTTACGTGTCGGTCATAAATACTCGCAGTTTTGGCCGATTCTGGCCAGTTTCTTGGACTATTACTCACTGTTTTGGGGTCCCGAAGTGATTTCCACGATTGACGAATCCCGGGGTGCGTTTATGTGTTGGTCATAAACACTCGCAGTTATTGCGGATTCTGCCTCATTTCACGGACTATTATTCACTGTTTTTGGGTCCCGGAGTGATTTCCACAATTGACGAACCCCGAGGTGCGTTTACATGTCTGTCGTCAACACTCACAAGTTTGGCCAATTCTGACCCGTTTCGTGGACTATTACTCACCGTTTTGGGGTCCCGAAGCGATTTCCATAGTTCTTGAACCCAAAGGTGCAATTACATGTCGGTCATCAACACCCGTAGTTTTGGCCGATTCTGGCCTGTTTCATGAACTATTACTCACTGTTTTGGGGACCCGGACTAATTCCCACGATTGACGAACCCCGGGGTGCGTTTATGTGTCGGTCATAAACACTTGCAGTTTTGGCCGATTCTGGCCCGTTTCGTGGACAATTACTCACTGTTTCGGGGTCCCGGACTTATTTTCACGATTGATGTACCCCGGAGCGCATTTACGTGTCGGTCATAAATACTCGTAGTTTTGGCTGATTCTGGCTAGTTTCATGGACTATTACTCACTGTTTTGGGGTCGCGGAGTGATTTCCACGATTGATGAACCCCGGGGTGCGTTTACGTGTCGGTCATAAATACTCGCAGTTTTGGCCGATTCTGGCCAGTTTCTTGGACTATTACTCACTGTTTTGGGGTCCCGAAGTGATTTCCACGATTGACGAATCCCGGGGTGCGTTTATGTGTTGGTCATAAACACTCGCAGTTATTGCGGATTCTGCCTCATTTCACGGACTATTATTCACTGTTTTTGGGTCCCGGAGTGATTTCCACAATTGGCGAACCCCGAGGTGCGTTTACATGTCTGTCGTCAACACTCACAAGTTTGGCCAATTCTGACCCGTTTCGTGGACTATTACTCACCGTTTTGGGGTCCCGAAGCGATTTCCATAGTTCTTGAACCCCAAGGTGCAATTACATGTCGGTCATCAACACCCGTAGTTTTGGCCGATTCTGGCCTGTTTCATGAACTATTACTCACTGTTTTGGGGACCCGGACTAATTCCCACGATTGACGAACCCCGGGGTGCGTTTATGTGTCGGTCATAAACACTTGCAGTTTTGGCCGATTCTGGCCCGTTTCGTGGACAATTACTCACTGTTTCGGGGTCCCGGACTTATTTTCACGATTGATGTACCCCGGAGCGCATTTACGTGTCGGTCATAAATACTCGTAGTTTTGGCTGATTCTGGCTAGTTTCATGGACTATTACTCACTGTTTTGGGGTCGCGGAGTGATTTCCACGATTGATGAACCCCGGGGTGCGTTTACGTGTCGGTCATAAATACTCGCAGTTTTGGCCGATTCTGGCCAGTTTCTTGGACTATTACTCACTGTTTTGGGGTCCCGAAGTGATTTCCACGATTGACGAATCCCGGGGTGCGTTTATGTGTTGGTCATAAACACTCGCAGTTATTGCGGATTCTGCCTCATTTCATGGACTATTATTCACTGTTTTTGGGTCCCGGAGTGATTTCCACAATTGACGAACCCCGAGGTGCGTTTACATGTCTGTCGTCAACACTCACAAGTTTGGCCAATTCTGACCCGTTTCGTGGACTATTACTCACCGTTTTGGGGTCCCGAAGCGATTTCCATAGTTCTTGAACCCCAAGGTGCAATTACATGTCGGTCATCAACACCCGTAGTTTTGGCCGATTCTGGCCTGTTTCATGAACTATTACTCACTGTTTTGGGGACCCGGACTAATTCCCACGATTGACGAACCCCGGGGTGCGTTTATGTGTCGGTCATAAACACTTGCAGTTTTGGCCGATTCTGGCCCGTTTCGTGGACAATTACTCACTGTTTCGGGGTCCCGGACTTATTTTCACGATTGATGTACCCCGGAGCGCATTTACGTGTCGGTCATAAATACTCGTAGTTTTGGCTGATTCTGGCTAGTTTCATGGACTATTACTCACTGTTTTGGGGTCGCGGAGTGATTTGCACGATTGATGAACCCCGGGGTGCGTTTACGTGTCGGTCATAAATACTCGCAGTTTTGGCCGATTCTGGCCAGTTTCTTGGACTATTACTCACTGTTTTGGGGTCCCGAAGTGATTTCCACGATTGACGAATCCCGGGGTGCGTTTATGTGTTGGTCATAAACACTCGCAGTTATTGCGGATTCTGCCTCATTTCATGGACTATTATTCACTGTTTTTGGGTCCCGGAGTGATTTCCACAATTGACGAACCCCGAGGTGCGTTTACATGTCTGTCGTCAACACTCACAAGTTTGGCCAATTCTGACCCGTTTCGTGGACTATTACTCACCGTTTTGGGGTCCCGAAGCGATTTCCATAGTTCTTGAACCCAAAGGTGCAATTACATGTCGGTCATCAACACCCGTAGTTTTGGCCGATTCTGGCCTGTTTCATGAACTATTACTCACTGTTTTGGGGACCCGGACTAATTCCCACGATTGACGAACCCCGGGGTGCGTTTATGTGTCGGTCATAAACACTTGCAGTTTTGGCCGATTCTGGCCCGTTTCGTGGACAATTACTCACTGTTTCGGGGTCCCGGACTTATTTTCACGATTGATGTACCCCGGAGCGCATTTACGTGTCGGTCATAAATACTCGTAGTTTTGGCTGATTCTGGCTAGTTTCATGGACTATTACTCACTGTTTTGGGGTCGCGGAGTGATTTCCACGATTGATGAACCCCGGGGTGCGTTTACGTGTCGGTCATAAATACTCGCAGTTTTGGCCGATTCTGGCCAGTTTCTTGGACTATTACTCACTGTTTTGGGGTCCCGAAGTGATTTCCACGATTGACGAATCCCGGGGTGCGTTTATGTGTTGGTCATAAACACTCGCAGTTATTGCGGATTCTGCCTCATTTCACGGACTATTATTCACTGTTTTTGGGTCCCGGAGTGATTTCCACAATTGACGAACCCCGAGGTGCGTTTACATGTCTGTCGTCAACACTCACAAGTTTGGCCAATTCTGACCCGTTTCGTGGACTATTACTCACCGTTTTGGGGTCCCGAAGCGATTTCCATAGTTCTTGAACCCAAAGGTGCAATTACATGTCGGTCATCAACACCCGTAGTTTTGGCCGATTCTGGCCTGTTTCATGAACTATTACTCACTGTTTTGGGGACCCGGACTAATTCCCACGATTGACGAACCCCGGGGTGCGTTTATGTGTCGGTCATAAACACTTGCAGTTTTGGCCGATTCTGGCCCGTTTCGTGGACAATTACTCACTGTTTCGGGGTCCCGGACTTATTTTCACGATTGATGTACCCCGGAGCGCATTTACGTGTCGGTCATAAATACTCGTAGTTTTGGCTGATTCTGGCTAGTTTCATGGACTATTACTCACTGTTTTGGGGTCGCGGAGTGATTTCCACGATTGATGAACCCCGGGGTGCGTTTACGTGTCGGTCATAAATACTCGCAGTTTTGGCCGATTCTGGCCAGTTTCTTGGACTATTACTCACTGTTTTGGGGTCCCGAAGTGATTTCCACGATTGACGAATCCCGGGGTGCGTTTATGTGTTGGTCATAAACACTCGCAGTTATTGCGGATTCTGCCTCATTTCACGGACTATTATTCACTGTTTTTGGGTCCCGGAGTGATTTCCACAATTGACGAACCCCGAGGTGCGTTTACATGTCTGTCGTCAACACTCACAAGTTTGGCCAATTCTGACCCGTTTCGTGGACTATTACTCACCGTTTTGGGGTCCCGAAGCGATTTCCATAGTTCTTGAACCCCAAGGTGCAATTACATGTCGGTCATCAACACCCGTAGTTTTGGCCGATTCTGGCCTGTTTCATGAACTATTACTCACTGTTTTGGGGACCCGGACTAATTCCCACGATTGACGAACCCCGGGGTGCGTTTATGTGTCGGTCATAAACACTTGCAGTTTTGGCCGATTCTGGCCCGTTTCGTGGACAATTACTCACTGTTTCGGGGTCCCGGACTTATTTTCACGATTGATGTACCCCGGAGCGCATTTACGTGTCGGTCATAAATACTCGTAGTTTTGGCTGATTCTGGCTAGTTTCATGGACTATTACTCACTGTTTTGGGGTCGCGGAGTGATTTCCACGATTGATGAACCCCGGGGTGCGTTTACGTGTCGGTCATAAATACTCGCAGTTTTGGCCGATTCTGGCCAGTTTCTTGGACTATTACTCACTGTTTTGGGGTCCCGAAGTGATTTCCACGATTGACGAATCCCGGGGTGCGTTTATGTGTTGGTCATAAACACTCGCAGTTATTGCGGATTCTGCCTCATTTCATGGACTATTATTCACTGTTTTTGGGTCCCGGAGTGATTTCCACAATTGACGAACCCCGAGGTGCGTTTACATGTCTGTCGTCAACACTCACAAGTTTGGCCAATTCTGACCCGTTTCGTGGACTATTACTCACCGTTTTGGGGTCCCGAAGCGATTTCCATAGTTCTTGAACCCCAAGGTGCAATTACATGTCGGTCATCAACACCCGTAGTTTTGGCCGATTCTGGCCTGTTTCATGAACTATTACTCACTGTTTTGGGGACCTGGACTAATTCCCACGATTGACGAACCCCGGGGTGCGTTTATGTGTCGGTCATAAACACTTGCAGTTTTGGCCGATTCTGGCCCGTTTCGTGGACAATTACTCACTGTTTCGGGGTCCCGGACTTATTTTCACGATTGATGTACCCCGGAGCGCATTTACGTGTCGGTCATAAATACTCGTAGTTTTGGCTGATTCTGGCTAGTTTCATGGACTATTACTCACTGTTTTGGGGTCGCGGAGTGATTTCCACGATTGATGAACCCCGGGGTGCGTTTACGTGTCGGTCATAAATACTCGCAGTTTTGGCCGATTCTGGCCAGTTTCTTGGACTATTACTCACTGGTTTGGGGTCCCGAAGTGATTTCCACGATTGACGAATCCCGGGGTGCGTTTATGTGTTGGTCATAAACACTCGCAGTTATTGCGGATTCTGCCTCATTTCATGGACTATTATTCACTGTTTTTGGGTCCCGGAGTGATTTCCACAATTGACGAACCCCGAGGTGCGTTTACATGTCTGTCGTCAACACTCACAAGTTTGGCCAATTCTGACCCGTTTCGTGGACTATTACTCACCGTTTTGGGGTCCCGAAGCGATTTCCATAGTTCTTGAACCCAAAGGTGCAATTACATGTCGGTCATCAACACCCGTAGTTTTGGCCGATTCTGGCCTGTTTCATGAACTATTACTCACTGTTTTGGGGACCCGGACTAATTCCCACGATTGACGAACCCCGGGGTGCGTTTATGTGTCGGTCATAAACACTTGCAGTTTTGGCCAATTCTGGCCCATTTCGTGGACAATTACTCACTGTTTCGGGGTCCCGGACTTATTTTCACGATTGATGTACCCCGGAGCGCATTTACGTGTCGGTCATAAATACTCGTAGTTTTGGCTGATTCTGGCTAGTTTCATGGACTATTACTCACTGTTTTGGGGTCGCGGAGTGATTTCCACGATTGATGAACCCCGGGGTGCGTTTACGTGTCGGTCATAAATACTCGCAGTTTTGGCCGATTCTGGCCAGTTTCTTGGACTATTACTCACTGTTTTGGGGTCCCGAAGTGATTTCCACGATTGACGAATCCCGGGGTGCGTTTATGTGTTGGTCATAAACACTCGCAGTTATTGCGAATTCTGCCTCATTTCATGGACTATTATTCACTGTTTTTGGGTCCCGGAGTGATTTCCACAATTGACGAACCCCGAGGTGTGTTTACATGTCTGTCGTCAACACTCACAAGTTTGGCCAATTCTGACCCGTTTCGTGGACTATTACTCACCGTTTTGGGGTCCCGAAGCGATTTCCATAGTTCTTGAACCCAAAGGTGCAATTACATGTCGGTCATCAACACCCGTAGTTTTGGCCGATTCTGGCCTGTTTCATGAACTATTACTCACTGTTTTGGGGACCCGGACTAATTCCCACGATTGACGAACCCCGGGGTGCGTTTATGTGTCGGTCATAAACACTTGCAGTTTTGGCCGATTCTGGCCCGTTTCGTGGACAATTACTCACTGTTTCGGGGTCTCGGACTTATTTTCACGATTGATGTACCCCGGAGCGCATTTACGTGTCGGTCATAAATACTCGTAGTTTTGGCTGATTCTGGCTAGTTTCATGGACTATTACTCACTGTTTTGGGTCGCGGAGTGATTTCCACGATTGATGAACCCCGGGGTGCGTTTACGTGTCGGTCATAAATACTCGCAGTTTTGGCCGATTCTGGCCAGTTTCTTGGACTATTACTCACTGTTTTGGGGTCCCGAAGTGATTTCCACGATTGACGAATCCCGGGGTGCGTTTATGTGTTGGTCATAAACACTCGCAGTTATTGCGGATTCTGCCTCATTTCATGGACTATTATTCACTGTTTTTGGGTCCCGGAGTGATTTCCACAATTGACGAACCCCGAGGTGCGTTTACATGTCTGTCGTCAACACTCACAAGTTTGGCCAATTCTGACCCGTTTCGTGGACTATTACTCACCGTTTTGGGGTCCCGAAGCGATTTCCATAGTTCTTGAACCCCAAGGTGCAATTACATGTCGGTCATCAACACCCGTAGTTTTGGTCGATTCTGGCCTGTTTCATGAACTATTACTCACTGTTTTGGGGACCCGGACTAATTCCCACGATTGACGAACCCCGGGGTGCGTTTATGTGTCGGTCATAAACACTTGCAGTTTTGGCCGATTCTGGCCCGTTTCGTGGACAATTACTCACTGTTTCGGGGTCCCGGACTTATTTTCACGATTGATGTACCCCGGAGCGCATTTACGTGTCGGTCATAAATACTCGTAGTTTTGGCTGATTCTGGCTAGTTTCATGGACTATTACTCACTGTTTTGGGGTCGCGGAGTGATTTCCACGATTGATGAACCCCGGGGTGCGTTTACGTGTCGGTCATAAATACTCGCAGTTTTGGCCGATTCTGGCCAGTTTCTTGGACTATTACTCACTGTTTTGGGGTCCCGAAGTGATTTCCACGATTGACGAATCCCGGGGTGCGTTTATGTGTTGGTCATAAACACTCGCAGTTATTGCGGATTCTGCCTCATTTCATGGACTATTATTCACTGTTTTTGGGTCCCGGAGTGATTTCCACAATTGACGAACCCCGAGGTGCGTTTACATGTCTGTCGTCAACACTCACAAGTTTGGCCAATTCTGACCCGTTTCGTGGACTATTACTCACCGTTTTGGGGTCCCGAAGCGATTTCCATAGTTCTTGAACCCCAAGGTGCAATTACATGTCGGTCATCAACACCCGTAGTTTTGGCCGATTCTGGCCTGTTTCATGAACTATTACTCACTGTTTTGGGGACCCGGACTAATTCCCACGATTGACGAACCCCGGGGTGCGTTTATGTGTCGGTCATAAACACTTGCAGTTTTGGCCGATTCTGGCCCGTTTCGTGGACAATTACTCACTGTTTCGGGGTCCCGGACTTATTTTCACGATTGATGTACCCCGGAGCGCATTTACGTGTCGGTCATAAATACTCGTAGTTTTGGCTGATTCTGGCTAGTTTCATGGACTATTACTCACTGTTTTGGGGTCGCGGAGTGATTTCCACGATTGATGAACCCCGGGGTGTGTTTACGTGTCGGTCATAAATACTCGCAGTTTTGGCCGATTCTGGCCAGTTTCTTGGACTATTACTCACTGTTTTGGGGTCCCGAAGTGATTTCCACGATTGACGAATCCCGGGGTGCGTTTATGTGTTGGTCATAAACACTCGCAGTTATTGCGGATTCTGCCTCATTTCATGGACTATTATTCACTGTTTTTGGGTCCCGGAGTGATTTCCACAATTGACGAACCCCGAGGTGCGTTTACATGTCTGTCGTCAACACTCACAAGTTTGGCCAATTCTGACCCGTTTCGTGGACTATTACTCACCGTTTTGGGGTCCCGAAGCGATTTCCATAGTTCTTGAACCCCAAGGTGCAATTACATGTCGGTCATCAACACCCGTAGTTTTGGCCGATTCTGGCCTGTTTCATGAACTATTACTCACTGTTTTGGGGACCCGGACTAATTCCCACGATTGACGAACCCCGGGGTGCGTTTATGTGTCGGTCATAAACACTTGCAGTTTTGGCCGATTCTGGCCCGTTTCGTGGACAATTACTCACTGTTTCGGGGTCCCGGACTTATTTTCACGATTGATGTACCCCGGAGCGCATTTACGTGTCGGTCATAAATACTCGTAGTTTTGGCTGATTCTGGCTAGTTTCATGGACTATTACTCACTGTTTTGGGGTCGCGGAGTGATTTCCACGATTGATGAACCCCGGGGTGCGTTTACGTGTCGGTCATAAATACTCGCAGTTTTGGCCGATTCTGGCCAGTTTCTTGGACTATTACTCACTGTTTTGGGGTCCCGAAGTGATTTCCACGATTGACGAATCCCGGGGTGCGTTTATGTGTTGGTCATAAACACTCGCAGTTATTGCGGATTCTGCCTCATTTCATGGACTATTATTCACTGTTTTTGGGTCCCGGAGTGATTTCCACAATTGACGAACCCCGAGGTGCGTTTACATGTCTGTCGTCAACACTCACAAGTTTGGCCAATTATGACCCGTTTCGTGGACTATTACTCACCGTTTTGGGGTCCCGAAGCGATTTCCATAGTTCTTGAACCCCAAGGTGCAATTACATGTCGGTCATCAACACCCGTAGTTTTGGCCGATTCTGGCCTGTTTCATGAACTATTACTCACTGTTTTGGGGACCCGGACTAATTCCCACGATTGACGAACCCCGGGGTGCGTTTATGTGTCGGTCATAAACACTTGCAGTTTTGGCCGATTCTGGCCCGTTTCGTGGACAATTACTCACTGTTTCGGGGTCCCGGACTTATTTTCACGATTGATGTACCCCGGAGCGCATTTACGTGTCGGTCATAAATACTCGTAGTTTTGGCTGATTCTGGCTAGTTTCATGGACTATTACTCACTGTTTTGGGGTCGCGGAGTGATTTCCACGATTGATGAACCCCGGGGTGCGTTTATGTGTCGGTCATAAATACTCGCAGTTTTGGCCGATTCTGGCCAGTTTCTTGGACTATTACTCACTGTTTTGGGGTCCCGAAGTGATTTCCACGATTGACGAATCCCGGGTGCGTTTATGTGTTGGTCATAAACACTCGCAGTTATTGCGGATTCTGCCTCATTTCATGGACTATTATTCACTGTTTTTGGGTCCCGGAGTGATTTCCACAATTGACGAACCCCGAGGTGCGTTTACATGTCTGTCGTCAACACTCACAAGTTTGGCCAATTCTGACCCGTTTCGTGGACTATTACTCACCGTTTTGGGGTCCCGAAGCGATTTCCATAGTTCTTGAACCCCAAGGTGCAATTACATGTCGGTCATCAACACCCGTAGTTTTGGCCGATTCTGGCCTGTTTCATGAACTATTACTCACTGTTTTGGGGACCCGGACTAATTCCCACGATTGACGAACCCCGGGGTGCGTTTATGTGTCGGTCATAAACACTTGCAGTTTTGGCCGATTCTGGCCCGTTTCGTGGACAATTACTCACTGTTTCGGGGTCCCGGACTTATTTTCACGATTGATGTACCCCGGAGCGCATTTACGTGTCGGTCATAAATACTCATAGTTTTGGCTGATTCTGGCTAGTTTCATGGACTATTACTCACTGTTTTGGGGTCGCGGAGTGATTTCCACGATTGATGAACCCCGGGGTGCGTTTATGTGTCGGTCATAAATACTCGCAGTTTTGGCCGATTCTGGCCAGTTTCTTGGACTATTACTCACTGTTTTGGGGTCCCGAAGTGATTTCCACGATTGACGAATCCCGGGTGCGTTTATGTGTTGGTCATAAACACTCGCAGTTATTGCGGATTCTGCCTCATTTCATGGACTATTATTCACTGTTTTTGGGTCCCGGAGTGATTTCCACAATTGACGAACCCCGAGGTGCGTTTACATGTCTGTCGTCAACACTCACAAGTTTGGCCAATTCTGACCCGTTTCGTGGACTATTACTCACCGTTTTGGGGTCCCGAAGCGATTTCCATAGTTCTTGAACCCCAAGGTGCAATTACATGTCGGTCATCAACACCCGTAGTTTTGGCCGATTCTGGCCTGTTTCATGAACTATTACTCACTGTTTTGGGGACCCGTACTAATTCCCACGATTGACGAACCCCGGGGTGCGTTTATGTGTCGGTCATAAACACTTGCAGTTTTGGCCGATTCTGGCCCGTTTCGTGGACAATTACTCACTGTTTCGGGGTCCCGGACTTATTTTCACGATTGATGTACCCCGGAGCGCATTTACGTGTCGGTCATAAATACTCGTAGTTTTGGCTGATTCTGGCTAGTTTCATGGACTATTACTCACTGTTTTGGGGTCGCGGAGTGATTTCCACGATTGATGAACCCCGGGGTGCGTTTACGTGTCGGTCATAAATACTCGCAGTTTTGGCCGATTCTGGCCAGTTTCTTGGACTATTACTCACTGTTTTGGGGTCCCGAAGTGATTTCCACGATTGGCGAACCCCGGCGTGCGTTTACGTGTCGGTCATCAACACCCGCAGTTTTGGCCGATTCTGCCTCGTTTCGTGGACTATTATTCACTGTTTTTGGGTCCCGGAGTGATTTCCACAATTGACGAACCCCGAGGTGCGTTTACATGTCCGTCGTCAACACTCACAACTTTGGCCAATTCTGACCCGTTTCATGGACTATTACTCACCGTTTTGGGGTCCCGAAGCGATTTCCATAGTTCTTGAACCCCAAGGTGCAATTACATGTCGGTCATCAACACCCGTAGTTTTGGCCGATTCTGGCCTGTTTCATGAACTATTACTCACTGTTTTGGGGACCCGGACTAATTCCCACGATTGACGAACCCCGGGGTGCGTTTATGTGTCGGTCATAAACACTTGCAGTTTTGGCCGATTCTGGCCCGTTTCGTGGACAATTACTCACTGTTTCGGGGTCCCGGACTTATTTTCACGATTGATGTACCCCGGAGCGCATTTACGTGTCGGTCATAAATACTCGTAGTTTTGGCTGATTCTGGCTAGTTTCATGGACTATTACTCACTGTTTTGGGGTCGCGGAGTGATTTCCACGATTGATGAACCCCGGGGTGCGTTTATGTGTCGGTCATAAATACTCGCAGTTTTGGCCGATTCTGGCCAGTTTCTTGGACTATTACTCACTGTTTTGGGGTCCCGAAGTGATTTCCACGATTGACGAATCCCGGGTGCGTTTATGTGTTGGTCATAAACACTCGCAGTTATTGCGGATTCTGCCTCATTTCATGGACTATTATTCACTGTTTTTGGGTCCCGGAGTGATTTCCACAATTGACGAACCCCGAGGTGCGTTTACATGTCTGTCGTCAACACTCACAAGTTTGGCCAATTCTGACCCGTTTCGTGGACTATTACTCACCGTTTTGGGGTCCCGAAGCGATTTCCATAGTTCTTGAACCCCAAGGTGCAATTACATGTCGGTCATCAACACCCGTAGTTTTGGCCGATTCTGGCCTGTTTCATGAACTATTACTCACTGTTTTGGGGACCCGTACTAATTCCCACGATTGACGAACCCCGGGGTGCGTTTATGTGTCGGTCATAAACACTTGCAGTTTTGGCCGATTCTGGCCCGTTTCGTGGACAATTACTCACTGTTTCGGGGTCCCGGACTTATTTTCACGATTGATGTACCCCGGAGCGCATTTACGTGTCGGTCATAAATACTCGTAGTTTTGGCTGATTCTGGCTAGTTTCATGGACTATTACTCACTGTTTTGGGGTCGCGGAGTGATTTCCACGATTGATGAACCCCGGGGTGCGTTTATGTGTCGGTCATAAACACTTGCAGTTTTGGCCGATTCTGGCCCGTTTCGTGGACAATTACTCACTGTTTCGGGGTCCCGGACTTATTTTCACGATTGATGTACCCCGGAGCGCATTTACGTGTCGGTCATAAATACTCGTAGTTTTGGCTGATTCTGGCTAGTTTCATGGACTATTACTCACTGTTTTGGGGTCGCGGAGTGATTTCCACGATTGATGAACCCCGGGGTGCGTTTATGTGTCGGTCATAAATACTCGCAGTTTTGGCCGATTCTGGCCAGTTTCTTGGACTATTACTCACTGTTTGGGGGTCCCGAAGTGATTTCCACGATTGACGAATCCCGGGTGCGTTTATGTGTTGGTCATAAACACTCGCAGTTATTGCGGATTCTGCCTCATTTCATGGACTATTATTCACTGTTTTTGGGTCCCGGAGTGATTTCCACAATTGACGAACCCCGAGGTGCGTTTACATGTCTGTCGTCAACACTCACAAGTTTGGCCAATTCTGACCCGTTTCGTGGACTATTACTCACCGTTTTGGGGTCCCGAAGCGATTTCCATAGTTCTTGAACCCCAAGGTGCAATTACATGTCGGTCATCAACACCCGCAGTTTTGGCCGATTCTGCCTCGTTTCGTGGACTATTATTCACTGTTTTTGGGTCCCGGAGTGATTTCCACAATTGACGAACCCCGAGGTGCGTTTACATGTCCGTCGTCAACACTCACAACTTTGGCCAATTCTGACCCGTTTCATGGACTATTACTCACCGTTTTGGGGTCCCGAAGCGATTTCCATAGTTCTTGAACCCCAAGGTGCAATTACATGTCGGTCATCAACACCCGTAGTTTTGGCCGATTCTGGCCTGTTTCATGAACTATTACTCACTGTTTTGGGGACCCGGACTAATTCCCACGATTGACGAACCCCGGGGTGCGTTTATGTGTCGGTCATAAACACTTGCAGTTTTGGCCGATTCTGGCCCGTTTCGTGGACAATTACTCACTGTTTCGGGGTCCCGGACTTATTTTCACGATTGATGTACCCCGGAGCGCATTTACGTGTCGGTCATAAATACTCGTAGTTTTGGCTGATTCTGGCTAGTTTCATGGACTATTACTCACTGTTTTGGGGTCGCGGAGTGATTTCCACGATTGATGAACCCCGGGGTGCGTTTATGTGTCGGTCATAAATACTCGCAGTTTTGGCCGATTCTGGCCAGTTTCTTGGACTATTACTCACTGTTTTGGGGTCCCGAAGTGATTTCCACGATTGACGAATCCCGGGTGCGTTTATGTGTTGGTCATAAACACTCGCAGTTATTGCGGATTCTGCCTCATTTCATGGACTATTATTCACTGTTTTTGGGTCCCGGAGTGATTTCCACAATTGACGAACCCCGAGGTGCGTTTACATGTCTGTCGTCAACACTCACAAGTTTGGCCAATTCTGACCCGTTTCGTGGACTATTACTCACCGTTTTGGGGTCCCGAAGCGATTTCCATAGTTCTTGAACCCCAAGGTGCAATTACATGTCGGTCATCAACACCCGCAGTTTTGGCCGATTCTGCCTCGTTTCATGGACTATTATTCACTGTTTTTGGGTCCCGGAGTGATTTCCACAATTGACGAACCCCGAGGTGCGTTTACATGTCCGTCGTCAACACTCACAACTTTGGCCAATTCTGACCCGTTTCATGGACTATTACTCACCGTTTTGGGGTCCCGAAGCGATTTCCATAGTTCTTGAACCCCAAGGTGCAATTACATGTCGGTCATCAACACCCGTAGTTTTGGCCGATTCTGGCCTGTTTCATGAACTATTACTCACTGTTTTGGGGACCCGGACTAATTCCCACGATTGACGAACCCCGGGGTGCGTTTATGTGTCGGTCATAAACACTTGCAGTTTTGGCCGATTCTGGCCCGTTTCGTGGACAATTACTCACTGTTTCGGGGTCCCGGACTTATTTTCACGATTGATGTACCCCGGAGCGCATTTACGTGTCGGTCATAAATACTCGTAGTTTTGGCTGATTCTGGCTAGTTTCATGGACTATTACTCACTGTTTTGGGGTCGCGGAGTGATTTCCACGATTGATGAACCCCGGGGTGCGTTTATGTGTCGGTCATAAATACTCGCAGTTTTGGCCGATTCTGGCCAGTTTCTTGGACTATTACTCACTGTTTTGGGGTCCCGAAGTGATTTCCACGATTGACGAATCCCGGGTGCGTTTATGTGTTGGTCATAAACACTCGCAGTTATTGCGGATTCTGCCTCATTTCATGGACTATTATTCACTGTTTTTGGGTCCCGGAGTGATTTCCACAATTGACGAACCCCGAGGTGCGTTTACATGTCTGTCGTCAACACTCACAAGTTTGGCCAATTCTGACCCGTTTCGTGGACTATTACTCACCGTTTTGGGGTCCCGAAGCGATTTCCATAGTTCTTGAACCCCAAGGTGCAATTACATGTCGGTCATCAACACCCGCAGTTTTGGCCGATTCTGCCTCGTTTCGTGGACTATTATTCACTGTTTTTGGGTCCCGGAGTGATTTCCACAATTGACGAACCCCGAGGTGCGTTTACATGTCCGTCGTCAACACTCACAACTTTGGCCAATTCTGACCCGTTTCATGGACTATTACTCACCGTTTTGGGGTCCCGAAGCGATTTCCATAGTTCTTGAACCCCAAGGTGCAATTACATGTCGGTCATCAACACCCGTAGTTTTGGCCGATTCTGGCCTGTTTCATGAACTATTACTCACTGTTTTGGGGACCCGGACTAATTCCCACGATTGACGAACCCCGGGGTGCGTTTATGTGTCGGTCATAAACACTTGCAGTTTTGGCCGATTCTGGCCCGTTTCGTGGACAATTACTCACTGTTTCGGGGTCCCGGACTTATTTTCACGATTGATGTACCCCGGAGCGCATTTACGTGTCGGTCATAAATACTCGTAGTTTTGGCTGATTCTGGCTAGTTTCATGGACTATTACTCACTGTTTTGGGGTCGCGGAGTGATTTCCACGATTGATGAACCCCGGGGTGCGTTTATGTGTCGGTCATAAATACTCGCAGTTTTGGCCGATTCTGGCCAGTTTCTTGGACTATTACTCACTGTTTTGGGGTCCCGAAGTGATTTCCACGATTGACGAATCCCGGGTGCGTTTATGTGTTGGTCATAAACACTCGCAGTTATTGCGGATTCTGCCTCATTTCATGGACTATTATTCACTGTTTTTGGGTCCCGGAGTGATTTCCACAATTGACGAACCCCGAGGTGCGTTTACATGTCTGTCGTCAACACTCACAAGTTTGGCCAATTCTGACCCGTTTCGTGGACTATTACTCACCGTTTTGGGGTCCCGAAGCGATTTCCATAGTTCTTGAACCCCAAGGTGCAATTACATGTCGGTCATCAACACCCGTAGTTTTGGCCGATTCTGGCCTGTTTCATGAACTATTACTCACTGTTTTGGGGACCCGTACTAATTCCCACGATTGACGAACCCCGGGGTGCGTTTATGTGTCGGTCATAAACACTTGCAGTTTTGGCCGATTCTGGCCCGTTTCGTGGACAATTACTCACTGTTTCGGGGTCCCGGACTTATTTTCACGATTGATGTACCCCGGAGCGCATTTACGTGTCGGTCATAAATACTCGTAGTTTTGGCTGATTCTGGCTAGTTTCATGGACTATTACTCACTGTTTTGGGGTCGCGGAGTGATTTCCACGATTGATGAACCCCGGGGTGCGTTTACGTGTCGGTCATAAATACTCGCAGTTTTGGCCGATTCTGGCCAGTTTCTTGGACTATTACTCACTGTTTTGGGGTCCCGAAGTGATTTCCACGATTGGCGAACCCCGGCGTGCGTTTACGTGTCGGTCATCAACACCCGCAGTTTTGGCCGATTCTGCCTCGTTTCGTGGACTATTATTCACTGTTTTTGGGTCCCGGAGTGATTTCCACAATTGACGAACCCCGAGGTGCGTTTACATGTCCGTCGTCAACACTCACAACTTTGGCCAATTCTGACCCGTTTCATGGACTATTACTCACCGTTTTGGGGTCCCGAAGCGATTTCCATAGTTCTTGAACCCCAAGGTGCAATTACATGTCGGTCATCAACACCCGTAGTTTTGGCCGATTCTGGCCCGTTTCATGAACTATTACTCACTATTATGGGGACCCGGAGTAATTCCCACGATTGACGAACCCCGGGGTGCGTTTATGTGTCGGTCATAAACACATGCAGTTTTGGCCGATTCTGGCCCGTTTCGTGGACAATTACTCACTGTTTCGGGGTCCCGGACTTATTTCCACGATTGATGAACCCCGGAGCGCATTTACGTGTCGGTCATAAATACTCATAGTTTTGGCCGATTCTGGCTAGTTTCATGGACTATTACTCACTGTTTTGGTGTCGCGGAGTGATTTCCACGATTGACGAACCCCGGGGTGCGTTTACCTGTTGGTCATAAACACTCGCAGTTATTGCGGATTCTGCCTCATTTCATGGACTATTATTCACTGTTTTTGGGTCCCGGAGTGATTTCCACAATTGACGAACCCCGAGGTGCGTTTACATGTCCGTCGTCAACACTCACAACTTTGGCCGATTCTGACCCGTTTCGTGGACTATTACTCACCGTTTTGGGGTCCCGAAGCGATTTCCATAGTTCTTGAACCCCAAAGTGCAATCACATGTCGGTCATCAACACCCATAGTTTTGGCCGATTCTGGCCCGTTTCATGAACTATTACTCACTGTTTTGGGGACCCGCACTAATTCCCACGATTGACGAACCCCAGGGTGCGTTTATGTGTCGGTCATAAACACTTGCAGTTTTGGCCGATTCTGGCCCGTTTCGTGGACAATTACTCACTGTTTTGGGGTCTCGGACTTATTTCCACGATTGATGAACCCCGGAGCGCATTTACGTGTCGGTCATAAATACTCGTAGTTTTGGCCGATTCTGGCTAGTTTCATGGACTATTACTCACTGTTTTGGGGCCGCGGAGTGATTTCCACGATTGACGAACCCCGGGGTGCGTTTACGTGTCGGTCATCAACACTCGTAGTTTTGGCCGATTCTGGCCTGTTTCATGGACTATTACTGATTGTTTTGGTGTCCCGGACTGATTTCCACGATTGACGAGCCCCGGGGTGCGTTTACGTGTCGATCATAAACACTCGCAGTTTTGGCCGATTATGACAAGTTTCATGGACTATTACTCACTGTTTTGGGGTCCGTGAGTGATTTCCATGATTGACCAATCCTGGGGTGCGTTTACATGTCGGTCATCAACACCCGCAGTTTTGGCCGATTCTGGCTCGTTTCATGGACTATTATTCACTGTTTTTGGGTCCCGGAGTGATTTCCACGATTGACGAACCCCGAGGTGCGTTTACATGTCCGTCATCAGCACTCACAACTCTGGCAAATTCTGACCCGTTTCGTGGACTATTACTCACCGTTTTAGGGTCCCGGACTTATTTGCACGATTGATGAACCCTGGAGCGCGTTTACGTGTCGGTCATAAATACTCGCAGTTTTGGCCGATTCTGGCCAGTTTCTTGGACTATTACTCATTGTTTTGGGGTCCCGAAGTGATTTCCACGATTGACGAACCCCGGGGTGCGTTTACGTGTTGGTCATAAACACTCGCAGTTATTGCGGATTCTGCCTCATTTCATGGACTATTATTCACTATTTTGGGTCCCGGAGTGATTTCCACAATTGACGAACCCCGAGGTGCGTTTACATGTCCGTTGTCAACACTCACAACTTTGGCCAATTCTGACCCGTTTCGTGGACTATTACTCACCGTTTTGGGGTCCCGAAGCGATTTCCATAGTTCTTGAACCACAAGGTGCAATTACATGTCGGTCATCAGCACCCGTAGTTTTGGACGATTCTGGGCCGTTTCATGAACTATTACTCACTGTTTTGGGGACCCGGACTAATTCCCACGATTGACGAACCCCGGGGTGCGTTTATGTGTCGGTCATAAACACTTGCAGTTTTGGCCGATTCTGGCCCGTTTCGTGGACAATTACTCACTGTTTCGGGGTCCCGGACTTATTTTCACGATTGATGTACCCCGGAGCGCATTTACGTGTCGGTCATAAATACTCGTAGTTTTGGCTGATTCTGGCTAGTTTCATGGACTATTACTCACTGTTTTGGGGTCGCGGAGTGATTTCCACGATTGATGAACCCCGGGGTGCGTTTACGTGTCGGTCATAAATACTCGCAGTTTTGGCCGATTCTGGCCAGTTTCTTGGACTATTACTCACTGTTTTGGGGTCCCGAAGTGATTTCCACGATTGGCGAACCCCGGCGAGCGTTTACGTGTCGGTCATCAACACCCGCAGTTTTGGCCGATTCTGCCTCGTTTCGTGGACTATTATTCACTGTTTTTGGGTCCCGGAGTGATTTCCACAATTGACGAACCCCGAGCTGCGTTTACATGTCCGTCGTCAACACTCACAACTTTGGCCAATTCTGACCCGTTTCATGGACTATTACTCACCGTTTTGGGGTCCCGAAGCGATTTCCATAGTTCTTGAACCCCAAGGTGCAATTACATGTCGGTCATCAACACCCGTAGTTTTGGCCGATTCTGGCCCGTTTCATGAACTATTACTCACTATTATGGGGACCCGGAGTAATTCCCACGATTGACGAACCCCGGGGTGCGTTTATGTGTCGGTCATAAACACATGCAGTTTTGGCCGATTCTGGCCCGTTTCGTGGACAATTACTCACTGTTTCGGGGTCCCGGACTTATTTCCACGATTGATGAACCCCGGAGCGCATTTACGTGTCGGTCATAAATACTCATAGTTTTGGCCGATTCTGGCTAGTTTCATGGACTATTACTCACTGTTTTGGTGTCGCGGAGTGATTTCCACGATTGACGAACCCCGGGGTGCGTTTACCTGTTGGTCATAAACACTCGCAGTTATTGCGGATTCTGCCTCATTTCATGGACTATTATTCACTGTTTTTGGGTCCCGGAGTGATTTCCACAATTGACGAACCCCGAGGTGCGTTTACATGTCCGTCGTCAACACTCACAACTTTGGCCGATTCTGACCCGTTTCGTGGACTATTACTCACCGTTTTGGGGTCCCGAAGCGATTTCCATAGTTCTTGAACCCCAAAGTGCAATCACATGTCGGTCATCAACACCCATAGTTTTGGCCGATTCTGGCCCGTTTCATGAACTATTACTCACTGTTTTGGGGACCCGCACTAATTCCCACGATTGACGAACCCCAGGGTGCGTTTATGTGTCGGTCATAAACACTTGCAGTTTTGGCCGATTCTGGCCCGTTTCGTGGACAATTACTCACTGTTTTGGGGTCTCGGACTTATTTCCACGATTGATGAACCCCGGAGCGCATTTACGTGTCGGTCATAAATACTCGTAGTTTTGGCCGATTCTGGCTAGTTTCATGGACTATTACTCACTGTTTTGGGGCCGCGGAGTGATTTCCACGATTGACGAACCCCGGGGTGCGTTTACGTGTCGGTCATCAACACTCGTAGTTTTGGCCGATTCTGGCCTGTTTCATGGACTATTACTGATTGTTTTGGTGTCCCGGACTGATTTCCACGATTGACGAGCCCCGGGGTGCGTTTACGTGTCGATCATAAACACTCGCAGTTTTGGCCGATTATGACAAGTTTCATGGACTATTACTCACTGTTTTGGGGTCCGTGAGTGATTTCCATGATTGACCAATCCTGGGGTGCGTTTACATGTCGGTCATCAACACCCGCAGTTTTGGCCGATTCTGGCTCGTTTCATGGACTATTATTCACTGTTTTTGGGTCCCGGAGTGATTTCCACGATTGACGAACCCCGAGGTGCGTTTACATGTCCGTCATCAGCACTCACAACTCTGGCAAATTCTGACCCGTTTCGTGGACTATTACTCACCGTTTTAGGGTCCCGGACTTATTTGCACGATTGATGAACCCTGGAGCGCGTTTACGTGTCGGTCATAAATACTCGTAGTTTTGGCCGATTCTGGCTAGTTTCATGGACTATTACTCACTGTTTTGGGGCCGCGGAGTGATTTCCACGATTGACGAACCCCGGGGTGCGTTTACGTGTTGGTCATAAACACTCGCAGTTATTGCGGATTCTGCCTCATTTCATGGACTATTATTCACTATTTTGGGTCCCGGAGTGATTTCCACAATTGACGAACCCCGAGGTGCGTTTACATGTCCGTTGTCAACACTCACAACTTTGGCCAATTCTGACCCGTTTCGTGGACTATTACTCACCGTTTTGGGGTCCCGAAGCGATTTCCATAGTTCTTGAACCACAAGGTGCAATTACATGTCGGTCATCAGCACCCGTAGTTTTGGACGATTCTGGGCCGTTTCATGAACTATTACTCACTGTTTTGGGGACCCGGACTAATTCCCACGATTGACGAACCCCGGGGTGCGTTTATGTGTCGGTCATAAACACTTGCAGTTTTGTCCGATTCTGGCCCGTTTCGTGGACAATTACTCACTGTTTTGGGGTCTCGGACTTATTTCCACGATTGATGAACCCCGGAGCGCATTTACGTGTCGGTCATAAATACTCGTAGTTTTGGCCGATTCTGGCTAGTTTCATGGACTATTACTCACTGTTTTGGGGCCGCGGAGTGATTTCCACGATTGACGAACCCCGGGGTGCGTTTACGTGTCGGTCATCAACACTCGTAGTTTTGGCCGATTCTGGCCTGTTTCATGGACTATTACTGATTGTTTTGGTGTCCCGGACTGATTTCCACGATTGACGAGCCCCGGGGTGCGTTTACGTGTCGATCATAAACACTCGCAGTTTTGGCCGATTATGACAAGTTTCATGGACTATTACTCACTGTTTTGGGGTCCGTGAGTGATTTCCATGATTGACCAATCCTGGGGTGCGTTTACATGTCGGTCATCAACACCCGCAGTTTTGGCCGATTCTGGCTCGTTTCATGGACTATTATTCACTGTTTTTGGGTCCCGGAGTGATTTCCACGATTGACGAACCCCGAGGTGCGTTTACATGTCCGTCATCAGCACTCACAACTCTGGCAAATTCTGACCCGTTTCGTGGACTATTACTCACCGTTTTAGGGTCCCGGACTTATTTGCACGATTGATGAACCCTGGAGCGCGTTTACGTGTCGGTCATAAATACTCGCAGTTTTGGCCGATTCTGGCCAGTTTCTTGGACTATTACTCATTGTTTTGGGGTCCCGAAGTGATTTCCACGATTGACGAACCCCGGGGTGCGTTTACGTGTTGGTCATAAACACTCGCAGTTATTGCGGATTCTGCCTCATTTCATGGACTATTATTCACTATTTTGGGTCCCGGAGTGATTTCCACAATTGACGAACCCCGAGGTGCGTTTACATGTCCGTTGTCAACACTCACAACTTTGGCCAATTCTGACCCGTTTCGTGGACTATTACTCACCGTTTTGGGGTCCCGAAGCGATTTCCATAGTTCTTGAACCACAAGGTGCAATTACATGTCGGTCATCAGCACCCGTAGTTTTGGACGATTCTGGGCCGTTTCATGAACTATTACTCACTGTTTTGGGGACCCGGACTAATTCCCACGATTGACGAACCCCGGGGTGCGTTTATGTGTCGGTCATAAACACTTGCAGTTTTGGCCGATTCTGGCCCGTTTCGTGGACAATTACTCACTGTTTCGGGGTCCCGGACTTATTTTCACGATTGATGTACCCCGGAGCGCATTTACGTGTCGGTCATAAATACTCGTAGTTTTGGCTGATTCTGGCTAGTTTCATGGACTATTACTCACTGTTTTGGGGTCGCGGAGTGATTTCCACGATTGATGAACCCCGGGGTGCGTTTACGTGTCGGTCATAAATACTCGCAGTTTTGGCCGATTCTGGCCAGTTTCTTGGACTATTACTCACTGTTTTGGGGTCCCGAAGTGATTTCCACGATTGACGAATCCCGGGGTGCGTTTATGTGTTGGTCATAAACACTCGCAGTTATTGCGGATTCTGCCTCATTTCATGGACTATTATTCACTGTTTTTGGGTCCCGGAGTGATTTCCACAATTGACGAACCCCGAGGTGCGTTTACATGTCTGTCGTCAACACTCACAAGTTTGGCCAATTCTGACCCGTTTCGTGGACTATTACTCACCGTTTTGGGGTCCCGAAGCGATTTCCATAGTTCTTGAACCCCAAGGTGCAATTACATGTCGGTCATCAACACCCGTAGTTTTGGCCGATTCTGGCCTGTTTCATGAACTATTACTCACTGTTTTGGGGACCCGGACTAATTCCCACGATTGACGAACCCCGGGGTGCGTTTATGTGTCGGTCATAAACACTTGCAGTTTTGGCCGATTCTGGCCCGTTTCGTGGACAATTACTCACTGTTTCGGGGTCCCGGACTTATTTTCACGATTGATGTACCCCGGAGCGCATTTATGTGTCGGTCATAAATACTCGTAGTTTTGGCTGATTCTGGCTAGTTTCATGGACTATTACTCACTGTTTTGGGGTCGTGGAGTGATTTCCACGATTGATGAACCCCGGGGTGCGTTTACGTGTCGGTCATAAATACTCGCAGTTTTGGCCGATTCTGGCCAGTTTCTTGGACTATTACTCACTGTTTTGGGGTCCCGAAGTGATTTCCACGATTGACGAATCCCGGGGTGCGTTTATGTGTTGGTCATAAACACTCGCAGTTATTGCGGATTCTGCCTCATTTCATGGACTATTATTCACTCTTTTTGGGTCCCGGAGTGATTTCCACAATTGACGAACCCCGAGGTGCGTTTACATGTCTGTCGTCAACACTCACAAGTTTGGCCAATTCTGACCCGTTTCGTGGACTATTACTCACCGTTTTGGGGTCCCGAAGCGATTTCCATAGTTCTTGAACCCCAAGGTGCAATTACATGTCGGTCATCAACACCCGTAGTTTTGGCCGATTCTGGCCTGTTTCATGAACTATTACTCACTGTTTTGGGGACCCGGACTAATTCCCACGATTGACGAACCCCGGGGTGCGTTTATGTGTCGGTCATAAACACTTGCAGTTTTGGCCGATTCTGGCCCGTTTCATGGACAATTACTCACTGTTTCGGGGTCCCGGACTTATTTTCACGATTGATGTACCCCGGAGCGCATTTACGTGTCGGTCATAAATACTCGTAGTTTTGGCTGATTCTGGCTAGTTTCATGGACTATTACTCACTGTTTTGGGGTCGCGGAGTGATTTCCACGATTGATGAACCCCGGGGTGCGTTTACATGTCGGTCATAAATACTCGTAGTTTTGGCCGATTCTGGCCAGTTTCTTGGACTATTACTCACTGTTTTGGGGTCCCGAAGTGATTTCCACGATTGACGAACCCCGGCGTGCGTTTACGTGTTGGTCATCAACACCCGCAGTTTTGGCCGATTCTGCCTCGTTTCGTGGACTATTATTCACTGTTTTTGGGTCCCGGAGTGATTTCCACAATTGACGAACCCCGAGGTGCGTTTACATGTCCGTCGTCAACACTCACAACTTTGGCCAATTCTGACCCGTTTCATGGACTATTACTCACCGTTTTGGGGTCCCGAAGCGATTTCCATAGTTCTTGAACCCCAAGGTGCAATTACATGTCGGTCATCAACACCCATAGTTTTGGCCGATTCTGACCCGTTTCATGAACTATTACTCACTGTTATGGGGACCCGGAGTAATTCCCACGATTGACGAACCCCGGGGTGCGTTTATGTGTCGGTCATAAACACATGCAGTTTTGGCCGATTCTGGCCCGTTTCGTGGACAATTACTCACTGTTTTGGGGTCTCGGACTTATTTCCACGATTGATGAACCCCGGAGCGCATTTACGTGTCGGTCATAAATACTCGTAGTTTTGGCCGATTCTGGCTAGTTTCATGGACTATTACTCACTGTTTTGGGGCCGCGGAGTGATTTCCACGATTGACGAACCCCGGGGTGCGTTTACGTGTCGGTCATCAACACTCGCAGTTTTGGCCGATTCTGGCCTGTTTCATGGACTATTACTGATTGTTTTGGTGTCCCGGACTGATTTCCACGATTGACGAACCCCGGGGTGCGTTTACGTGTCGATCATAAACACTCGCAGTTTTGGCCGATTATGACAAGTTTCATGGACTATTACTCACTGTTTTGGGGTCCGTGAGTGATTTCCATGATTGACCAATCCTGGGGTGCGTTTACATGTCGGTCATCAACACCCGCAGTTTTGGCCGATTCTGGCTCGTTTCATGGACTATTATTCACTGTTTTTGGGTCCCGGAGTGATTTCCACGATTGACGAACCCCGAGGTGCGTTTACATGTCCGTCATCAGCACTCACAACTCTGGCAAATTCTGACCCGTTTCGTGGACTATTACTCACAGTTTTAGGGTCCCGGACTTATTTGCACGATTGATGAACCCTGGAGCGCGTTTACGTGTCGGTCATAAATACTCGCAGTTTTGGCTGATTCTGGCCAGTTTCTTGGACTATTACTCACTGTTTTGGGGTCCCGAAGTGATTTCCACGATTGACGAACCCCGGGGTGCGTTTACGTGTTGGTCATAAACACTCGCAGTTATTGCGGATTCTGCCTCATTTCATGGACTATTATTCACTGTTTTGGGTCCCGGAGTGATTTCCACAATCGACGAACCCCGAGGTGCGTTTACATGTCCGTCGTCAACACTCACAACTTTGGCCAATTCTGACCCGTTTCGTGGACTATTACTCACCGTTTTGGGGTCCCGAAGCGATTTCCATAGTTCTTGAACCCCAATGTGCAATTAGATGTCGGTCATCAACACCCGTAGTTTTGGCCGATTCTGGGTCGTTTCATGAACTATTACTCACTGTTTTGGGGACCCGGACTAATTCCCACGATTGACGAACCCCGGGGTGCGTTTATGTGTCGGTCATAAACACTTGCAGTTTTGGCCGATTCTGGCCCGTTTCGTGGACAATTACTCACTGTTTCGGGGTCCCGGACTTATTTTCACGATTGATGTACCCCGGAGCGCATTTATGTGTCGGTCATAAATACTCGTAGTTTTGGCTGATTCTGGCTAGTTTCATGGACTATTACTCACTGTTTTGGGGTCGTGGAGTGATTTCCACGATTGATGAACCCCGGGGTGCGTTTACGTGTCGGTCATAAATACTCGCAGTTTTGGCCGATTCTGGCCAGTTTCTTGGACTATTACTCACTGTTTTGGGGTCCCGAAGTGATTTCCACGATTGACGAATCCCGGGGTGCGTTTATGTGTTGGTCATAAACACTCGCAGTTATTGCGGATTCTGCCTCATTTCATGGACTATTATTCACTGTTTTTGGGTCCCGGAGTGATTTCCACAATTGACGAACCCCGAGGTGCGTTTACATGTCTGTCGTCAACACTCACAAGTTTGGCCAATTCTGACCCGTTTCGTGGACTATTACTCACCGTTTTGGGGTCCCGAAGCGATTTCCATAGTTCTTGAACCCCAAGGTGCAATTACATGTCGGTCATCAACACCCGTAGTTTTGGCCGATTCTGGCCTGTTTCATGAACTATTACTCACTGTTTTGGGGACCCGGACTAATTCCCACGATTGACGAACCCCGGGGTGCGTTTATGTGTCGGTCATAAACACTTGCAGTTTTGGCCGATTCTGGCCCGTTTCATGGACAATTACTCACTGTTTCGGGGTCCCGGACTTATTTTCACGATTGATGTACCCCGGAGCGCATTTACGTGTCGGTCATAAATACTCGTAGTTTTGGCTGATTCTGGCTAGTTTCATGGACTATTACTCACTGTTTTGGGGTCGCGGAGTGATTTCCACGATTGATGAACCCCGGGGTGCGTTTACATGTCGGTCATAAATACTCGTAGTTTTGGCCGATTCTGGCCAGTTTCTTGGACTATTACTCACTGTTTTGGGGTCCCGAAGTGATTTCCACGATTGACGAACCCCGGCGTGCGTTTACGTGTTGGTCATCAACACCCGCAGTTTTGGCCGATTCTGCCTCGTTTCGTGGACTATTATTCACTGTTTTTGGGTCCCGGAGTGATTTCCACAATTGACGAACCCCGAGGTGCGTTTACATGTCCGTCGTCAACACTCACAACTTTGGCCAATTCTGACCCGTTTCATGGACTATTACTCACCGTTTTGGGGTCCCGAAGCGATTTCCATAGTTCTTGAACCCCAAGGTGCAATTACATGTCGGTCATCAACACCCATAGTTTTGGCCGATTCTGGCCCGTTTCATGAACTATTACTCACTGTTATGGGGACCCGGAGTAATTCCCACGATTGACGAACCCCGGGGTGCGTTTATGTGTCGGTCATAAACACATGCAGTTTTGGCCGATTCTGGCCCGTTTCGTGGACAATTACTCACTGTTTTGGGGTCTCGGACTTATTTCCACGATTGATGAACCCCGGAGCGCATTTACGTGTCGGTCATAAATACTCGTAGTTTTGGCCGATTCTGGCTAGTTTCATGGACTATTACTCACTGTTTTGGGGCCGCGGAGTGATTTCCACGATTGACGAACCCCGGGGTGCGTTTACGTGTCGGTCATCAACACTCGCAGTTTTGGCCGATTCTGGCCTGTTTCATGGACTATTACTGATTGTTTTGGTGTCCCGGACTGATTTCCACGATTGACGAACCCCGGGGTGCGTTTACGTGTCGATCATAAACACTCGCAGTTTTGGCCGATTATGACAAGTTTCATGGACTATTACTCACTGTTTTGGGGTCCGTGAGTGATTTCCATGATTGACCAATCCTGGGGTGCGTTTACATGTCGGTTATCAACACCCGCAGTTTTGGCCGATTCTGGCTCGTTTCATGGACTATTATTCACTGTTTTTGGGTCCCGGAGTGATTTCCACGATTGACGAACCCCGAGGTGCGTTTACATGTCCGTCATCAGCACTCACAACTCTGGCAAATTCTGACCCGTTTCGTGGACTATTACTCACAGTTTTAGGGTCCCGGACTTATTTGCACGATTGATGAACCCTGGAGCGCGTTTACGTGTCGGTCATAAATACTCGCAGTTTTGGCTGATTCTGGCCAGTTTCTTGGACTATTACTCACTGTTTTGGGGTCCCGAAGTGATTTCCACGATTGACGAACCCCGGGGTGCGTTTACGTGTTGGTCATAAACACTCGCAGTTATTGCGGATTCTGCCTCATTTCATGGACTATTATTCACTGTTTTGGGTCCCGGAGTGATTTCCACAATCGACGAACCCCGAGGTGCGTTTACATGTCCGTCGTCAACACTCACAACTTTGGCCAATTCTGACCCGTTTCGTGGACTATTACTCACCGTTTTGGGGTCCCGATGCGATTTCCATAGTTCTTGAACCCCAATGTGCAATTAGATGTCGGTCATCAACACCCGTAGTTTTGGCCGATTCTGGGTCGTTTCATGAACTATTACTCACTGTTTTGGGGACCCGGACTAATTCCCACGATTGACGAACCCCGGGGTGCGTTTATGTGTCGGTCATAAACACTTGCAGTTTTGGCCGATTCTGGCCCGTTTCATGGACAATTACTCACTGTTTCGGGGTCCCGGACTTATTTCCACGATTGATGAACCCTGGAGCGCATTTACGTGTCGGTCATAAATACTCATAGTTTTGGCCGATTCTGGCTAGTTTCATGGACTATTACTCACTGTTTTGGGGTCGTGGAGTGATTTCCACGATTAATGAACCCCGGGGTGCGTTTACGTGTCGGTCATAAATACTCGCAGTTTTGGCCGATTCTGGCCAGTTTCTTGGACTATTACTCACTGTTTTGGGGTCCCGAAGTGATTTCCACGATTGACGAATCCCGGGGTGCGTTTATGTGTTGGTCATAAACACTCGCAGTTATTGCGGATTCTGCCTCATTTCATGGACTATTATTCACTGTTTTTGGGTCCCGGAGTGATTTCCACAATTGACGAACCCCGAGGTGCGTTTACATGTCTGTCGTCAACACTCACAAGTTTGGCCAATTCTGACCCGTTTCGTGGACTATTACTCACCGTTTTGGGGTCCCGAAGCGATTTCCATAGTTCTTGAACCCCAAGGTGCAATTACATGTCGGTCATCAACACCCGTAGTTTTGGCCGATTCTGGCCTGTTTCATGAACTATTACTCACTGTTTTGGGGACCCGGACTAATTCCCACGATTGACGAACCCCGGGGTGCGTTTATGTGTCGGTCATAAACACATGCAGTTTTGGCCGATTCTGGCCCGTTTCGTGGACAATTACTCACTGTTTCGGGGTCCCGGACTTATTTCCACGATTGATGAACCCCGGAGCGCATTTACGTGTCGGTCATAAATACTCATAGTTTTGGCCGATTCTGGCTAGTTTCATGGACTATTACTCACTGTTTTGGTGTCGCGGAGTGATTTCCACGATTGACGAACCCCGGGGTGCGTTTACCTGTTGGTCATAAACACTCGCAGTTATTGCGGATTCTGCCTCATTTCATGGACTATTATTCACTGTTTTTGGGTCCCGGAGTGATTTCCACAATTGACGAACCCCGAGGTGCGTTTACATGTCCGTCGTCAACACTCACAACTTTGGCCGATTCTGACCCGTTTCGTGGACTATTACTCACCGTTTTGGGGTCCCGAAGCGATTTCCATAGTTCTTGAACCCCAAAGTGCAATCACATGTCGGTCATCAACACCCATAGTTTTGGCCGATTCTGGCCCGTTTCATGAACTATTACTCACTGTTTTGGGGACCCGCACTAATTCCCACGATTGACGAACCCCAGGGTGCGTTTATCTGTCGGTCATAAACACTTGCAGTTTTGGCCGATTCTGGCCCGTTTCGTGGACAATTACTCACTGTTTTGGGGTCTCGGACTTATTTCCACGATTGATGAACCCCGGAGCGCATTTACGTGTCGGTCATAAATACTCGTAGTTTTGGCCGATTCTGGCTAGTTTCATGGACTATTACTCACTGTTTTGGTGTCGCGGAGTGATTTCCACGATTGACGAACCCCGGGGTGCGTTTACCTGTTGGTCATAAACACTCGCAGTTATTGCGGATTCTGCCTCATTTCATGGACTATTATTCACTGTTTTTGGGTCCCGGAGTGATTTCCACAATTGACGAACCCCGAGGTGCGTTTACATGTCCGTCGTCAACACTCACAACTTTGGCCGATTCTGACCCGTTTCGTGGACTATTACTCACCGTTTTGGGGTCCCGAAGCGATTTCCATAGTTCTTGAACCCCAAAGTGCAATCACATGTCGGTCATCAACACCCATAGTTTTGGCCGATTCTGGCCCGTTTCATGAACTATTACTCACTGTTTTGGGGACCCGCACTAATTCCCACGATTGACGAACCCCAGGGTGCGTTTATCTGTCGGTCATAAACACTTGCAGTTTTGGCCGATTCTGGCCCGTTTCGTGGACAATTACTCACTGTTTTGGGGTCTCGGACTTATTTCCACGATTGATGAACCCCGGAGCGCATTTACGTGTCGGTCATAAATACTCGTAGTTTTGGCCGATTCTGGCTAGTTTCATGGACTATTACTCACTGTTTTGGGGCCGCGGAGTGATTTCCACGATTGACGAACCCCGGGGTGCGTTTACGTGTCGGTCATCAACACTCGCAGTTTTGGCCGATTCTGGCCTGTTTCATGGACTATTACTGATTGTTTTGGTGTCCCGGACTGATTTCCACGATTGACGAACCCCGGGGTGTGTTTACGTGTCGATCATAAACACTCGCAGTTTTGGCCGATTATGACAAGTTTCATGGACTATTACTCACTGTTTTGGGGTCCGTGAGTGATTTCCATGATTGACCAATCCTGGGGTGCGTTTACATGTCGGTCATCAACACCCGCAGTTTTGGCCGATTCTGGCTCGTTTCATGGACTATTATTCACTGTTTTTGGGTCCCGGAGTGATTTCCACGATTGACGAACCCCGAGGTGCGTTTACATGTCCGTCATCAGCACTCACAACTCTGGCAAATTCTGACCCGTTTTGTGGACTATTACTCACCGTTTTAGGGTCCCGGACTTATTTGCACGATTGATGAACCCTGGAGCGCGTTTACGTGTCGGTCATAAATACTCGCAGTTTTGGCCGATTCTGGCCAGTTTCTTGGACTATTACTCACTGTTTTGGGGTCCCGAAGTGATTTCCACGATTGACGAACCCCGGGGTGCGTTTACGTGTTGGTCATAAACACTCGCAGTTATTGCGGATTCTGCCTCATTTCATGGACTATTATTCACTGTTTTGGGTCCCGGAGTGATTTCCACAATTGACGAACCCCGAGGTGCGTTTACATGTCCGTTGTCAACACTCACAACTTTGGCCAATTCTGACCCGTTTCGTGGACTATTACTCACCGTTTTGGGGTCCCGAAGCGATTTCCATAGTTCTTGAACCACAAGGTGCAATTACATGTCGGTCATCAGCACCCGTAGTTTTGGCCGATTCTGGGCCGTTTCATGAACTATTACTCACTGTTTTGGGGACCCGGACTAATTCCCACGATTGACGAACCCCGGGGTGCGTTTATGTGTCGGTCATAAACACTTGCAGTTTTGGCCGATTCTGGCCCGTTTCGTGGACAATTACTCACTGTTTCGGGGTCCCGGACTTATTTCCACGATTGATGAACCCTGGAGCGCATTTACGTGTCGGTCATAAATACTCATAGTTTTGGCCAATTCTGGCTAGTTTCATGGACTATTACTCACTGTTTTGGGGTCGTGGAGTGATTTCCACGATTGATGAACCCCGGGGTGCGTTTACGTGTCGGTCATAAATACTCGCAGTTTTGGCCGATTCTGGCCAGTTTCTTGGACTATTACTCACTGTTTTGGGGTCCCGAAGTGATTTCCACGATTGACGAATCCCGGGGTGCGTTTATGTGTTGGTCATAAACACTCGCAGTTATTGCGGATTCTGCCTCATTTCATGGACTATTATTCACTGTTTTTGGGTCCCGGAGTGATTTCCACAATTGACGAACCCCGAGGTGCGTTTACATGTCTGTCGTCAACACTCACAAGTTTGGCCAATTCTGACCCGTTTCGTGGACTATTACTCACCGTTTTGGGGTCCCGAAGCGATTTCCATAGTTCTTGAACCCCAAGGTGCAATTACATGTCGGTCATCAACACCCGTAGTTTTGGCCGATTCTGGCCTGTTTCATGAACTATTACTCACTGTTTTGGGGACCCGGACTAATTCCCACGATTGACGAACCCCGGGGTGCGCTTATGTGTCGGTCATAAACACTTGCAGTTTTGGCCGATTCTGGCCCGTTTCGTGGACAATTACTCACTGTTTCGGGGTCCCGGACTTATTTTCACGATTGATGTACCCCGGAGCGCATTTATGTGTCGGTCATAAATACTCGTAGTTTTGGCTGATTCTGGCTAGTTTCATGGACTATTACTCACTGTTTTGGGGTCGTGGAGTGATTTCCACGATTGATGAACCCCGGGGTGCGTTTACGTGTCGGTCATAAATACTCGCAGTTTTGGCCGATTCTGGCCAGTTTCTTGGACTATTACTCACTGTTTTGGGGTCCCGAAGTGATTTCCACGATTGACGAATCCCGGGGTGCGTTTATGTGTTGGTCATAAACACTCGCAGTTATTGCGGATTCTGCCTCATTTCATGGACTATTATTCACTGTTTTTGGGTCCCGGAGTGATTTCCACAATTGACGAACCCTGAGGTGCGTTTACATGTCTGTCGTCAACACTCACAAGTTTGGCCAATTCTGACCCGTTTCGTGGACTATTACTCACCGTTTTGGGGTCCCGAAGCGATTTCCATAGTTCTTGAACCCCAAGGTGCAATTACATGTCGGTCATCAACACCCGTAGTTTTGGCCGATTCTGGCCTGTTTCATGAACTATTACTCACTGTTTTGGGGACCCGGACTAATTCCCACGATTGACGAACCCCGGGGTGCGTTTATGTGTCGGTCATAAACACTTGCAGTTTTGGCCGATTCTGGCCCGTTTCGTGGACAATTACTCACTGTTTCGGGGTCCCGGACTTATTTTCACGATTGATGTACCCCGGAGCGCATTTACGTGTCGGTCATAAATACTCGTAGTTTTGGCTGATTCTGGCTAGTTTCATGGACTATTACTCACTGTTTTGGGGTCGCGGAGTGATTTCCACGATTGATGAACCCCGGGGTGCGTTTACATGTCGGTCATAAATACTCGTAGTTTTGGCCGATTCTGGCCAGTTTCTTGGACTATTACTCACTGTTTTGGGGTCCCGAAGTGATTTCCACGATTGACGAACCCCGGCGTGCGTTTACGTGTAGGTCATCAACACCCGCAGTTTTGGCCGATTCTGCCTCGTTTCGTGGACTATTATTCACTGTTTTTGGGTCCCGGAGTGATTTCCACAATTGACGAACCCCGAGGTGCGTTTACATGTCCGTCGTCAACACTCACAACTTTGGCCAATTCTGACCCGTTTCATGGACTATTACTCACCGTTTTGGGGTCCCGAAGCGATTTCCATAGTTCTTGAACCCCAAGGTGCAATTACATGTCGGTCATCAACACCCGTAGTTTTGGCCGATTCTGGCCCGTTTCATGAACTATTACTCACTGTTATGGGGACCCGGAGTAATTCCCACGATTGACGAACCCCGGGGTGCGTTTATGTGTCGGTCATAAACACATGCAGTTTTGGCCGATTCTGGCCCGTTTCGTGGACAATTACTCACTGTTTTGGGGTCTCGGACTTATTTCCACGATTGATGAACCCCGGAGCGCATTTACGTGTCGGTCATAAATACTCGTAGTTTTGGCCGATTCTGGCTAGTTTCATGGACTATTACTCACTGTTTTGGGGCCGCGGAGTGATTTCCACGATTGACGAACCCCGGGGTGCGTTTACGTGTCGGTCATCAACACTCGCAGTTTTGGCCGATTCTGGCCCGTTTCGTGGACAATTACTCACTGTTTCGGGGTCCCGGACTTATTTTCACGATTGATGTACCCCGGAGCGCATTTATGTGTCGGTCATAAATACTCGTAGTTTTGGCTGATTCTGGCTAGTTTCATGGACTATTACTCACTGTTTTGGGGTCGTGGAGTGATTTCCACGATTGATGAACCCCGGGGTGCGTTTACGTGTCGGTCATAAATACTCGCAGTTTTGGCCGATTCTGGCCTGTTTCATGGACTATTACTGATTGTTTTGGTGTCCCGGACTGATTTCCACGATTGACGAACCCCGGGGTGCGTTTACGTGTCGATCATAAACACTCGCAGTTTTGGCCGATTATGACAAGTTTCATGGACTATTACTCACTGTTTTGGGGTCCGTGAGTGATTTCCATGATTGACCAATCCTGGGGTGCGTTTACATGTCGGTCATCAACACCCGCAGTTTTGGCCGATTCTGGCTCGTTTCATGGACTATTATTCACTGTTTTTGGGTCCCGGAGTGATTTCCACGATTGACGAACCCCGAGGTGCGTTTACATGTCCGTCATCAGCACTCACAACTCTGGCAAATTCTGACCCGTTTCGTGGACTATTACTCACCGTTTTAGGGTCCCGGACTTATTTGCACGATTGATGAACCCTGGAGCGCGTTTACGTGTCGGTCATAAATACTCGCAGTTTTGGCTGATTCTGGCCAGTTTCTTGGACTATTACTCACTGTTTTGGGGTCCCGAAGTGATTTCCACGATTGACGAACCCCGGGGTGCGTTTACGTGTTGGTCATAAACACTCGCAGTTATTGCGGATTCTGCCTCATTTCATGGACTATTATTCACTGTTTTGGGTCCCGGAGTGATTTCCACAATCGACGAACCCCGAGGTGCGTTTACATGTCCGTCGTCAACACTCACAACTTTGGCCAATTCTGACCCGTTTCGTGGACTATTACTCACCGTTTTGGGGTCCCGAAGCGATTTCCATAGTTCTTGAACCCCAATGTGCAATTAGATGTCGGTCATCAACACCCGTAGTTTTGGCCGATTCTGGGTCGTTTCATGAACTATTACTCACTGTTTTGGGGACCCGGACTAATTCCCACGATTGACGAACCCCGGGGTGCGTTTATGTGTCGGTCATAAACACTTGCAGTTTTGGCCGATTCTGGCCCGTTTCGTGGACAATTACTCACTGTTTCGGGGTCCCGGACTTATTTCCACGATTGATGAACCCTGGAGCGCATTTACGTGTCGGTCATAAATACTCATAGTTTTGGCCGATTCTGGCTAGTTTCATGGACTATTACTCACTGTTTTGGGGTCGTGGAGTGATTTCCACGATTAATGAACCCCGGGGTGCGTTTACGTGTCGGTCATAAATACTCGCAGTTTTGGCCGATTCTGGCCAGTTTCTTGGACTATTACTCACTGTTTTGGGGTCCCGAAGTGATTTCCACGATTGACGAATCCCGGGGTGCGTTTATGTGTTGGCCATAAACACTCGCAGTTATTGCGGATTCTGCCTCATTTCATGGACTATTATTCACTGTTTTTGGGTCCCGGAGTGATTTCCACAATTGACGAACCCCGAGGTGCGTTTACATGTCTGTCGTCAACACTCACAAGTTTGGCCAATTCTGACCCGTTTCGTGGACTATTACTCACCGTTTTGGGGTCCCGAAGCGATTTCCATAGTTCTTGAACCCCAAGGTGCAATTACATGTCGGTCATCAACACCCGTAGTTTTGGCCGATTCTGGCCTGTTTCATGAACTATTACTCACTGTTTTGGGGACCCGGACTAATTCCCACGATTGACGAACCCCGGGGTGCGTTTATGTGTCGGTCATAAACACTTGCAGTTTTGGCCGATTCTGGCCCGTTTCGTGGACAATTACTCACTGTTTCGGGGTCCCGGACTTATTTTCACGATTGATGTACCCCGGAGCGCATTTATGTGTCGGTCATAAATACTCGTAGTTTTGGCTGATTCTGGCTAGTTTCATGGACTATTACTCACTGTTTTGGGGTCGTGGAGTAATTTCCACGATTGATGAACCCCGGGGTGCGTTTACGTGTCGGTCATAAATACTCGCAGTTTTGGCCAATTCTGGCCTGTTTCATGGACTATTACTGATTGTTTTGGTGTCCCGGACTGATTTCCACGATTGACGAACCCCGGGGTGCGTTTACGTGTCGATCATAAACACTCGCAGTTTTGGCCGATTATGACAAGTTTCATGGACTATTACTCACTGTTTTGGGGTCCGTGAGTGATTTCCATGATTGACCAATCCTGGGGTGCGTTTACATGTCGGTCATCAACACCCGCAGTTTTGGCCGATTCTGGCTCGTTTCATGGACTATTATTCACTGTTTTTGGGTCCCGGAGTGATTTCCACGATTGACGAACCCCGAGGTGCGTTTACATGTCCGTCATCAGCACTCACAACTCTGGCAAATTCTGACCCGTTTCGTGGACTATTACTCACCGTTTTAGGGTCCCGGACTTATTTGCACGATTGATGAACCCTGGAGCGCGTTTACGTGTCGGTCATAAATACTCGCAGTTTTGGCTGATTCTGGCCAGTTTCTTGGACTATTACTCACTGTTTTGGGGTCCCGAAGTGATTTCCACGATTGACGAACCCCGGGGTGCGTTTACGTGTTGGTCATAAACACTCGCAGTTATTGCGGATTCTGCCTCATTTCATGGACTATTATTCACTGTTTTGGGTCCCGGAGTGATTTCCACAATTGACGAACCCCGAGGTGCGTTTACATGTCCGTCGTCAACACTCACAACTTTGGCCAATTCTGACCCGTTTCGTGGACTATTACTCACCGTTTTGGGGTCCCGAAGCGATTTCCATAGTTCTTGAACCCCAATGTGCAATTAGATGTCGGTCATCAACACCCGTAGTTTTGGCCGATTCTGGGTCGTTTCATGAACTATTACTCACTGTTTTGGGGACCCGGACTAATTCCCACGATTGACGAACCCCGGGGTGCGTTTATGTGTCGGTCATAAACACTTGCAGTTTTGGCCGATTCTGGCCCGTTTCATGGACAATTACTCACTGTTTCGGGGTCCCGGACTTATTTCCACGATTGATGAACCCTGGAGCGCATTTACGTGTCGGTCATAAATACTCATAGTTTTGGCCGATTCTGGCTAGTTTCATGGACTATTACTCACTGTTTTGGGGTCGTGGAGTGATTTCCACGATTGATGAACCCCGGGGTGTGTTTACGTGTCGATCATAAACACTCGCAGTTTTGGCCGATTATGACAAGTTTCATGGACTATTACTCACTGTTTTGGGGTCCGTGAGTGATTTCCATGATTGACCAATCCTGGGGTGCGTTTACATGTCGGTCATCAACACCCGCAGTTTTGGCCGATTCTGGCTCGTTTCATGGACTATTATTCACTGTTTTTGGGTCCCGGAGTGATTTCCACGATTGACGAACCCCGAGGTGCGTTTACATGTCCGTCATCAGCACTCACAACTCTGGCAAATTCTGACCCGTTTCGTGGACTATTACTCACCGTTTTAGGGTCCCGGACTTATTTGCACGATTGATGAACCCTGGAGCGCGTTTACGTGTCGGTCATAAATACTCGCAGTTTTGGCTGATTCTGGCCAGTTTCTTGGACTATTACTCACTGTTTTGGGGTCCCGAAGTGATTTCCACGATTGACGAACCCCGGGGTGCGTTTACGTGTTGGTCATAAACACTCGCAGTTATTGTGGATTCTGCCTCATTTCATGGACTATTATTCACTGTTTTGGGTCCCGGAGTGATTTCCACAATTGACGAACCCCGAGGTGCGTTTACATGTCCGTCGTCAACACTCACAACTTTGGCCAATTCTGACCCGTTTCGTGGACTATTACTCACCGTTTTGGGGTCCCGAAGCGATTTCCATAGTTCTTGAACCCCAATGTGCAATTAGATGTCGGTCATCAACACCCGTAGTTTTGGCCGATTCTGGGTCGTTTCATGAACTATTACTCACTGTTTTGGGGACCCGGACTAATTCCCACGATTGACGAACCCCGGGGTGCGTTTATGTGTCGGTCATAAACACTTGCAGTTTTGGCCGATTCTGGCCCGTTTCATGGACAATTACTCACAGTTTCGGGGTCCCGGACTTATTTCCACGATTGATGAACCCTGGAGCGCATTTACGTGTCGGTCATAAATACTCATAGTTTTGGCCGATTCTGGCTAGTTTCATGGACTATTACTCACTGTTTTGGGGTCGTGGAGTGATTTCCACGATTGATGAACCCCGGGGTGTGTTTACGTGTCGGTCATAAATACTCGCAGTTTTGGCCGATTCTGGCCAGTTTCTTGGACTATTACTCACTGTTTTGGGGTCCCGAAGTGATTTCCACGATTGACCAATCCCGGGGTGCGTTTATGTGTTGGTCATAAACACTCGCAGTTATTGCGGATTCTGCCTCATTTCATGGACTATTATTCACTGTTTTTGGGTCCCGGAGTGATTTCCACAATTGACGAACCCCGAGGTGCGTTTACATGTCTGTCGTCAACACTCACAAGTTTGGCCAATTCTGACCCGTTTCGTGGACTATTACTCACCGTTTTGGGGTCCCGAAGCGATTTCCATAGTTCTTGAACCCCAAGGTGCAATTACATGTCGGTCATCAACACCCGTAGTTTTGGCCGATTCTGGCCTGTTTCATGAACTATTACTCACTGTTTTGGGGACCCGGACTAATTCCCACGATTGACGAACCCCGGGGTGCGTTTATGTGTCGGTCATAAACACTTGCAGTTTTGGCCGTTTCTGGCCCGTTTCGTGGACAATTACTCACTGTTTCGGGGTCCCGGACTTATTTTCACGATTGATGTACCCCGGAGCGCATTTATGTGTCGGTCATAAATACTCGTAGTTTTGGCTGATTCTGGCTAGTTTCATGGACTATTACTCACTGTTTTGGGGTCGTGGAGTTATTTCCACGATTGATGAACCCCGGGGTGCGTTTACGTGTCGGTCATAAATACTCGCAGTTTTGGCCGATTCTGGCCAGTTTCTTGGACTATTACTCACTGTTTTGGGGTCCCGAAGTGATTTCCACGATTGACGAATCCCGGGGTGCGTTTATGTGTTGGTCATAAACACTCGCAGTTATTGCGGATTCTGCCTCATTTCATGGACTATTATTCACTGTTTTTGGGTCCCGGAGTGATTTCCACAATTGACGAACCCCGAGGTGCGTTTACATGTCTGTCGTCAACACTCACAAGTTTGACCAATTCTGACCCGTTTCATGGACTATTACTCACCGTTTTGGGGTCCCGAAGCGATTTCCATAGTTCTTGAACCCCAAGGTGCAATTACATGTCGGTCATCAACACCCGTAGTTTTGGCCGATTCTGGCCTGTTTCATGAACTATTACTCACTGTTTTGGGGACCCGGACTAATTCCCACGATTGACGAACCCCGGGGTGCGTTTATGTGTCGGTCATAAACACTTGCAGTTTTGGCCGATTCTGGCCCGTTTCGTGGACAATTACTCACTGTTTCGGGGTCCCGGACTTATTTTCACGATTGATGTACCCCGGAGCGCATTTATGTGTCGGTCATAAATACTCGTAGTTTTGGCTGATTCTGGCTAGTTTCATGGACTATTACTCACTGTTTTGGGGTCGTGGAGTGATTTCCACGATTGATGAACCCCGGGGTGCGTTTACGTGTCGGTCATAAATACTCGCAGTTTTGGCCGATTCTGGCCTGTTTCATGGACTATTACTGATTGTTTTGGTGTCCCGGACTGATTTCCACGATTGACGAACCCCGGGGTGCGTTTACGTGTCGATCATAAACACTCGCAGTTTTGGCCGATTATGACAAGTTTCATGGACTATTACTCACTGTTTTGGGGTCCGTGAGTGATTTCCATGATTGACCAATCCTGGGGTGCGTTTACATGTCGGTCATCAACACCCGCAGTTTTGGCCGATTCTGGCTCGTTTCATGGACTATTATTCACTGTTTTTGGGTCCCGGAGTGATTTCCACGATTGACGAACCCCGAGGTGCGTTTACATGTCCGTCATCAGCACTCACAACTCTGGAAAATTCTGACCCGTTTCGTGGACTATTACTCACCGTTTTAGGGTCCCGGACTTATTTGCACGATTGATGAACCCTGGAGCGCGTTTACGTGTCAGTCATAAATACTCGCAGTTTTGGCTGATTCTAGCCAGTTTCTTGGACTATTACTCACTGTTTTGGGGTCCCGAAGTGATTTCCACGATTGACGAACCCCGGGGTGCGTTTACGTGTTGGTCATAAACACTCGCAGTTATTGCGGATTCTGCCTCATTTCATGGACTATTATTCACTGTTTTGGGTCCCGGAGTGATTTCCACAATTGACGAACCCCGAGGTGCGTTTACATGTCCGTCGTCAACACTCACAACTTTGGCCAATTCTGACCCGTTTCGTGGACTATTACTCACCGTTTTGGGGTCCCGAAGCGATTTCCATAGTTCTTGAACCCCAATGTGCAATTAGATGTCGGTCATCAACACCCGTAGTTTTGGCCGATTCTGGGTCGTTTCATGAACTATTACTCACTGTTTTGGGGACCCGGACTAATTCCCACGATTGACGAACCCCGGGGTGCGTTTATGTGTCGGTCATAAACACTTGCAGTTTTGGCCGATTCTGGCCCGTTTCGTGGACAATTACTCACTGTTTCGGGGTCCCGGACTTATTTCCACGATTGATGAACCCTGGAGCGCATTTACGTGTCGGTCATAAATACTCATAGTTTTGGCCGATTCTGGCTAGTTTCATGGACTATTACTCACTGTTTTGGGGTCGTGGAGTGATTTCCACGATTGATGAACCCCGGGGTGTGTTTACGTGTCGGTCATAAATACTCGCAGTTTTGGCCGATTCTGGCCAGTTTCTTGGACTATTACTCACTGTTTTGGGGTCCCGAAGTGATTTCCACGATTGACGAATCCCGGGGTGCGTTTATGTGTTGGTCATAAACACTCGCAGTTATTGCGGATTCTGCCTCATTTCATGGACTATTATTCAGTGTTTTTGGGTCCCGGAGTGATTTCCACAATTGACGAACCCCGAGGTGCGTTTACATGTCTGTCGTCAACACTCACAAGTTTGGCCAATTCTGACCCGTTTCGTGGACTATTACTCACCGTTTTGGGGTCCCGAAGCGATTTCCATAGTTCTTGAACCCCAAGGTGCAATTACATGTCGGTCATCAACACCCGTAGTTTTGGCCGATTCTGGCCTGTTTCATGAACTATTACTCACTGTTTTGGGGACCCGGACTAATTCCCACGATTGACGAACCCCGGGGTGCGTTTATGTGTCGGTCATAAACACTTGCAGTTTTGGCCGATTCTGGCCCGTTTCGTGGACAATTACTCACTGTTTCGGGGTCCCGGACTTATTTTCACGATTGATGTACCCCGGAGCGCATTTATGTGTCGGTCATAAATACTCGTAGTTTTGGCTGATTCTGGCTAGTTTCATGGACTATTACTCACTGTTTTGGGGTCGTGGAGTGATTTCCACGATTGATGAACCCCGGGGTGCGTTTACATGTCGGTCATAAATACTCGCAGTTTTGGCCGATTCTGGCCAGTTTCTTGGACTATTACTCACTGTTTTGGGGTCCCGAAGTGATTTCCACGATTGACGAATCCCGGGGTGCGTTTATGTGTTGGTCATAAACACTCGCAGTTATTGCGGATTCTGCCTCATTTCATGGACTATTATTCACTGTTTTTGGGTCCCGGAGTGATTTCCACAATTGACGAACCCCGAGGTGCGTTTACATGTCTGTCGTCAACACTCACAAGTTTGACCAATTCTGACCCGTTTCATGGACTATTACTCACCGTTTTGGGGTCCCGAAGCGATTTCCATAGTTCTTGAACCCCAAGGTGCAATTACATGTCGGTCATCAACACCCGTAGTTTTGGCCGATTCTGGCCCGTTTCATGAACTATTACTCACTGTTATGGGGACCCGGAGTAATTCCCACGATTGACGAACCCCGGGGTGCGTTTATGTGTCGGTCATAAACACATGCAGTTTTGGCCGATTCTGGCCCGTTTCGTGGACAATTACTCACTGTTTTGGGGTCTCGGACTTATTTCCACGATTGATGAACCCCGGAGCGCATTTACATGTCGGTCATAAATACTCGTAGTTTTGGCCGATTCTGGCTAGTTTCATGGACTATTACTCACTGTTTTGGGGCCGCGGAGTGATTTCCACGATTGACGAACCCCGGGGTGCGTTTACGTGTCGGTCATCAACACTCGCAGTTTTGGCCGATTCTGGCCTGTTTCATGGACTATTACTGATTGTTTTGGTGTCCCGGACTGATTTCCATGATTGACGAACCCCGGGGTGCGTTTACGTGTCGATCATAAACACTCGCAGTTTTGGCCGATTATGACAAGTATCATGGACTATTACTCACTGTTTTGGGGTCCGTGAGTGATTTCCATGATTGACCAATCCTGGGGTGCGTTTACATGTCGGTCATCAACACCCGCAGTTTTGGCCGATTCTGGCTCGTTTCATGGACTATTATTCACTGTTTTTGGGTTCCGGAGTGATTTCCATGATTGACGAACCCCGAGGTGCGTTTACATGTCCGTCATCAGCACTCACAACTCTGGCAAATTCTGACCCGTTTCGTGGACTATTACTCACCGTTTTAGGGTCCCGGACTTATTTGCACGATTGATGAACCCTGGAGCGCGTTTACGTGTCGGTCATAAATACTCGCAGTTTTGGCTGATTCTGGCCAGTTTCTTGGACTATTACTCACTGTTTTGGGGTCCCGAAGTGATTTCCACGATTGACGAACCCCGGGGTGCGTTTACGTGTTGGTCATAAACACTCGCAGTTATTGCGGATTCTGCCTCATTTCATGGACTATTATTCACTGTTTTGGGTCCCGGAGTGATTTCCACAATTGACGAACCCCGAGGTGCGTTTACATGTCCGTCGTCAACACTCACAACTTTGGCCAATTCTGACCTGTTTCGTGGACTATTACTCACCGTTTTGGGGTCCCGAAGCGATTTCCATAGTTCTTGAACCCCAATGTGCAATTAGATGTCGGTCATCAACACCCGTAGTTTTGGCCGATTCTGGGTCATTTCATGAACTATTACTCACTGTTTTGGGGACCCGGACTAATTCCCACGATTGACGAACCCCGGGGTGCAATTACATGTCGGTCATCAACACCCGTAGTTTTGGCCGATTCTGGCCCGTTTCATGAACTATTACTCACTGTTATGGGGACCCGGAGTAATTCCCACGATTGACGAACCCCGGGGTGCGTTTATGTGTCGGTCATAGACACATGCAGTTTTGGCCGATTCTGGCCCGTTTCGTGGACAATTACTCACTGTTTCGGGGTCCCGGACTTATTTCCACGATTGATGAACCCCGGAGCGCATTTACGTGTCGGTCATAAATACTCATAGTTTTGGCCGATTCTGGCTAGTTTCATGGACTATTACTCACTGTTTTGGGGTCCCGAAGTGATTTCCACGATTGACGAATCCCGGGGTGCGTTTATGTGTTGGTCATAAACACTCGCAGTTATTGCGGATTCTGCCTCATTTCATGGACTATTATTCACTGTTTTTGGGTCCCGGAGTGATTTCCACAATTGACGAACCCCGAGGTGCGTTTACATGTCTGTCGTCAACACTCACAAGTTTGGCCAATTCTGACCCGTTTCATGGACTATTACTCACCGTTTTGGGGTCCCGAAGCGATTTCCATAGTTCTTGAACCCCAAGGTGCAATTATATGTCGGTCATCAACACCCGTAGTTTTGGCCGATTCTGGCCTATTTCATGAACTATTACTCACTGTTTTGGGGACCCGGACTAATTCCCACGATTGACGAACCCCGGGGTGCGTTTATGTGTCGGTCATAAACACTTGCAGTTTTGGCCGATTCTGGCCCGTTTCGTGGACAATTACTCACTGTTTCGGGGTCCCGGACTTATTTTCACGATTGATGTACCCCGGAGCGCATTTACGTGTCGGTCATAAATACTCGTAGTTTTAGCTGATTCTGGCTAGTTTCATGGACTATTACTCACTGTTTTGGGGTCGCGGAGTGATTTCCACGATTGATGAACCCCGGGGTGCGTTTACGTGTCGGTCATAAATACTCGCAGTTTTGGCCGATTCTGGCCAGTTTCTTGGACTATTACTCACTGTTTTGGGGTCCCGAAGTGATTTCCACGATTGACGAACCCCGGCGTGCGTTTACGTGTCGGTCATCAACACCCGCAGTTTTGGCCGATTCTGCCTCGTTTCGTGGACTATTATTCACTGTTTTTGGGTCCCGGAGTGATTTCCACAATTGACTAACCCCGAGGTGCGTTTACATGTCCGTCGTCAACACTCACAACTTTGGCCAATTCTGACCCGTTTCATGGACTATTACTCACCGTTTTGGGGTCCCGAAGCGATTTCCATAGTTCTTGAACCCCAAGGTGCAATTACATGTCGGTCATCAACACCCGTAGTTTTGGCCGATTCTGGCCCGTTTCATGAACTATTACTCACTGTTATGGGGACCCGGAGTAATTCCCACGATTGACGAACCCCGGGGTGCGTTTATGTGTCGGTCATAAACACATGCAGTTTTGGCCGATTCTGGCCCGTTTCGTGGACAATTACTCACTGTTTCGGGGTCCCGGACTTATTTTCACGATTGATGTACCCCGGAGCGCATTTATGTGTCGGTCATAAATACTCGTAGTTTTGGCTGATTCTGGCTAGTTTCATGGACTATTACTCACTGTTTTGGGGTCGTGGAGTGATTTCCACGATTGATGAACCCCGGGGTGCGTTTACATGTCGGTCATAAATACTCGCAGTTTTGGCCGATTCTGGCCAGTTTCTTGGACTATTACTCACTGTTTTGGGGTCCCGAAGTGATTTCCACGATTGACGAATCCCGGGGTGCGTTTATGTGTTGGTCATAAACACTCGCAGTTATTGCGGATTCTGCCTCATTTCATGGACTAGTATTCACTGTTTTTGGGTCCCGGAGTGATTTCCACAATTGACGAACCCCGAGGTGCGTTTACATGTCTGTCGTCAACACTCACAAGTTTGACCAATTCTGACCCGTTTCATGGACTATTACTCACCGTTTTGGGGTCCCGAAGCGATTTCCATAGTTCTTGAACCCCAAGGTGCAATTACATGTCGGTCATCAACACCCGTAGTTTTGGCCGATTCTGGCCCGTTTCATGAACTATTACTCACTGTTATGGGGACCCGGAGTAATTCCCACGATTGACGAACCCCGGGGTGCGTTTATGTGTCGGTCATAAACACATGCAGTTTTGGCCGATTCTGGCCCGTTTCGTGGACAATTACTCACTGTTTTGGGGTCTCGGACTTATTTCCACGATTGATGAACCCCGGAGCGCATTTACATGTCGGTCATAAATACTCGTAGTTTTGGCCGATTCTGGCCTATTTCATGAACTATTACTCACTGTTTTGGGGACCCGGACTAATTCCCACGATTGACGAACCCCGGGGTGCGTTTATGTGTCGGTCATAAACACTTGCAGTTTTGGCCGATTCTGGCCCGTTTCGTGGACAATTACTCACTGTTTCGGGGTCCCGGACTTATTTTCACGATTGATGTACCCCGGAGCGCATTTACGTGTCGGTCATAAATACTCGTAGTTTTAGCTGATTCTGGCTAGTTTCATGGACTATTACTCACTGTTTTGGGGTCGCGGAGTGATTTCCACGATTGATGAACCCCGGGGTGCGTTTACGTGTCGGTCATAAATACTCGCAGTTTTGGCCGATTCTGGCCAGTTTCTTGGACTATTACTCACTGTTTTGGGGTCCCGAAGTGATTTCCACGATTGACGAACCCCGGCGTGCGTTTACGTGTCGGTCATCAACACCCGCAGTTTTGGCCGATTCTGCCTCGTTTCGTGGACTATTATTCACTGTTTTTGGGTCCCGGAGTGATTTCCACAATTGACTAACCCCGAGGTGCGTTTACATGTCCGTCGTCAACACTCACAACTTTGGCCAATTCTGACCCGTTTCATGGACTATTACTCACCGTTTTGGGGTCCCGAAGCGATTTCCATAGTTCTTGAACCCCAAGGTGCAATTACATGTCGGTCATCAACACCCGTAGTTTTGGCCGATTCTGGCCCGTTTCATGAACTATTACTCACTGTTATGGGGACCCGGAGTAATTCCCACGATTGACGAACCCCGGGGTGCGTTTATGTGTCGGTCATAAACACATGCAGTTTTGGCCGATTCTGGCCCGTTTCGTGGACAATTACTCACTGTTTCGGGGTCCCGGACTTATTTCCACGATTGATGAACCCCGGAGCGCATTTACATGTCGGTCATAAATACTCATAGTTTTGGCCGATTCTGGCTAGTTTCATGGACTATTACTCACTGTTTTGGTGTCGCGGAGTGATTTCCACGATTGACGAACCCCGGGGTGCGTTTACCTGTTGGTCATAAACACTCGCAGTTATTGCGGATTCTGCCTCATTTCATGGACTATTATTCACTGTTTTTGGGTCCCGGAGTGATTTCCACAATTGACGAACCCCGAGGTGCGTTTACATGTCCGTCGTCAACACTCACAACTTTGGCCGATTCTGACCCGTTTCGTGGACTATTACTCACCGTTTTGGGGTCCCGAAGCGATTTCCATAGTTCTTGAACCCCAAAGTGCAATCACATGTCGGTCATCAACACCCATAGTTTTGGCCGATTCTGGCCCGTTTCATGAACTATTACTCACTGTTTTGGGGACCCGCACTAATTCCCACGATTGACGAACCCCGGGGTGCGTTTATGTGTCGGTCATAAACACTTGCAGTTTTGGCCGATTCTGGCCCGTTTCGTGGACAATTACTCACTGTTTCGGGGTCCCGGACTTATTTTCACGATTGATGTACCCCGGAGCGCATTTACGTGTCGGTCATAAATACTCGTAGTTTTAGCTGATTCTGGCTAGTTTCATGGACTATTACTCACTGTTTTGGGGTCGCGGAGTGATTTCCACGATTGATGAACCCCGGGGTGCGTTTACGTGTCGGTCATAAATACTCGCAGTTTTGGCCGATTCTGGCCAGTTTCTTGGACTATTACTCACTGTTTTGGGGTCCCGAAGTGATTTCCACGATTGACGAACCCCGGCGTGCGTTTACGTGTCGGTCATCAACACCCGCAGTTTTGGCCGATTCTGCCTCGTTTCGTGGACTATTATTCACTGTTTTTGGGTCCCGGAGTGATTTCCACAATTGACTAACCCCGAGGTGCGTTTACATGTCCGTCGTCAACACTCACAACTTTGGCCAATTCTGACCCGTTTCATGGACTATTACTCACCGTTTTGGGGTCCCGAAGCGATTTCCATAGTTCTTGAACCCCAAGGTGCAATTACATGTCGGTCATCAACACCCGTAGTTTTGGCCGATTCTGGCCCGTTTCATGAACTATTACTCACTGTTATGGGGACCCGGAGTAATTCCCACGATTGACGAACCCCGGGGTGCGTTTATGTGTCGGTCATAAACACATGCAGTTTTGGCCGATTCTGGCCCGTTTCGTGGACAATTACTCACTGTTTCGGGGTCCCGGACTTATTTCCACGATTGATGAACCCCGGAGCGCATTTACATGTCGGTCATAAATACTCATAGTTTTGGCCGATTCTGGCTAGTTTCATGGACTATTACTCACTGTTTTGGTGTCGCGGAGTGATTTCCACGATTGACGAACCCCGGGGTGCGTTTACCTGTTGGTCATAAACACTCGCAGTTATTGCGGATTCTGCCTCATTTCATGGACTATTATTCACTGTTTTTGGGTCCCGAAGTGATTTCCACAATTGACGAACCCCGAGGTGCGTTTACATGTCCGTCGTCAACACTCACAACTTTGGCCGATTCTGACCCGTTTCGTGGACTATTACTCACCGTTTTGGGGTCCCGAAGCGATTTCCATAGTTCTTGAACCCCAAAGTGCAATCACATGTCGGTCATCAACACCCATAGTTTTGGCCGATTCTGGCCCGTTTCATGAACTATTACTCACTGTTTTGGGGACCCGCACTAATTCCCACGATTGACGAACCCCAGTGTGCGTTTATGTGTCGGTCATAAACACTTGCAGTTTTGGCCGATTCTGGCCCGTTTCGTGGACAATTACTCACTGTTTCGGGGTCTCGGACTTATTTCCACGATTGATGAACCCCGGAGCGCATTTACGTGTCGGTCATAAATACTCGTAGTTTTGGCCGATTCTGGCTAGTTTCATGGACTATTACTCACTGTTTTGGGGCCGCGGAGTGATTTCCACGATTGACGAACCCCGGGGTGGGTTTACGTGTCGGTCATCAACACTCGCAGTTTTGGCCGATTCTGGCCTGTTTCATGGACTATTACTGATTGTTTTGGTGTCCCGGACTGATTTCCACGATTGACGAACCCCGGGGTGCGTTTACGTGTCGATCATAAACACTCGCAGTTTTGGCCGATTATGACAAGTTTCATGGACTATTACTCACTGTTTTGGGGTCCGTGAGTGATTTCCATGATTGACCAATCCTGGGGTGCGTTTACATGTCGGTCATCAACACCCGCAGTTTTGGCCGATTCTGGCTCGTTTCATGGACTATTATTCACTGTTTTTGGGTCCCGGAGTGATTTCCACGATTGACGAACCCCGAGGTGCGTTTACATGTCCGTCATCAGCACTCACAACTCTGGCAAATTCTGACCCGTTTCGTGGACTATTACTCACCGTTTTAGGGTCCCGGACTTATTTGCACGATTGATGAACCCTGGAGCGCGTTTACGTGTCGGTCATAAATACTCGCAGTTTTGGCCGATTCTGGCCAGTTTCTTGGACTATTACTCACTGTTTTGGGGTCCCGAAGTGATTTCCACGATTGACGAATCCCGGGGTGCGTTTACGTGTTGGTCATAAACACTCGCAGTTATTGCGGATTCTGCCTCATTTCATGGACTATTATTCACTGTTTTGGGTCCCGGAGTGATTTCCACAATTGACGAACCCCGAGGTGCGTTTACATGTCCGTCGTCAACACTCACAACTTTGGCCAATTCTGACCTGTTTCGTGGACTATTACTCACCGTTTTGGGGTCCCGAAGCGATTTCCATAGTTCTTGAACCCCAATGTGCAATTAGATGTCGGTCATCAACACCCGTAGTTTTGGCCGATTCTGGGTCATTTCATGAACTATTACTCACTGTTTTGGGGACCCGGACTAATTCCCACGATTGACGAACCCCGGGGTGCAATTACATGTCGGTCATCAACACCCGTAGTTTTGGCCGATTCTGGCCCGTTTCATGAACTATTACTCACTGTTATGGGGACCCGGAGTAATTCCCACGATTGACGAACCCCGGGGTGCGTTTATGTGTCGGTCATAAACACATGCAGTTTTGGCCGATTCTGGCCCGTTTCGTGGACAATTACTCACTGTTTCGGGGTCCCGGACTTATTTCCACGATTGATGAACCCCGGAGCGCATTTACGTGTCGGTCATAAATACTCATAGTTTTGGCCGATTCTGGCTAGTTTCATGGACTATTACTCACTGTTTTGGGGTCCCGAAGTGATTTCCACGATTGACGAATCCCGGGGTGCGTTTATGTGTTGGTCATAAACACTCGCAGTTATTGCGGATTCTGCCTCATTTCATGGACTATTATTCACTGTTTTTGGGTCCCGGAGTGATTTCCACAATTGACGAACCCCGAGGTGCGTTTACATGTCTGTCGTCAACACTCACAAGTTTGGCCAATTCTGACCCGTTTCATGGACTATTACTCACCGTTTTGGGGTCCCGAAGCGATTTCCATAGTTCTTGAACCCCAAGGTGCAATTACATGTCGGTCATCAACACCCGTAGTTTTGGCCGATTCTGGCCTATTTCATGAACTATTACTCACTGTTTTGGGGACCCGGACTAATTCCCACGATTGACGAACCCCGGGGTGCGTTTATGTGTCGGTCATAAACACTTGCAGTTTTGGCCGATTCTGGCCCGTTTCGTGGACAATTACTCACTGTTTCGGGGTCCCGGACTTATTTTCACGATTGATGTACCCCGGAGCGCATTTACGTGTCGGTCATAAATACTCGTAGTTTTAGCTGATTCTGGCTAGTTTCATGGACTATTACTCACTGTTTTGGGGTCGCGGAGTGATTTCCACGATTGATGAACCCCGGGGTGCGTTTACGTGTCGGTCATAAATACTCGCAGTTTTGGCCGATTCTGGCCAGTTTCTTGGACTATTACTCACTGTTTTGGGGTCCCGAAGTGATTTCCACGATTGACGAACCCCGGCGTGCGTTTACGTGTCGGTCATCAACACCCGCAGTTTTGGCCGATTCTGCCTCGTTTCGTGGACTATTATTCACTGTTTTTGGGTCCCGGAGTGATTTCCACAATTGACTAACCCCGAGGTGCGTTTACATGTCCGTCGTCAACACTCACAACTTTGGCCAATTCTGACCCGTTTCATGGACTATTACTCACCGTTTTGGGGTCCCGAAGCGATTTCCATAGTTCTTGAACCCCAAGGTGCAATTACATGTCGGTCATCAACACCCGTAGTTTTGGCCGATTCTGGCCCGTTTCATGAACTATTACTCACTGTTATGGGGACCCGGAGTAATTCCCACGATTGACGAACCCCGGGGTGCGTTTATGTGTCGGTCATAAACACATGCAGTTTTGGCCGATTCTGGCCCGTTTCGTGGACAATTACTCACTGTTTCGGGGTCCCGGACTTATTTCCACGATTGATGAACCCCGGAGCGCATTTACATGTCGGTCATAAATACTCATAGTTTTGGCCGATTCTGGCTAGTTTCATGGACTATTACTCACTGTTTTGGTGTCGCGGAGTGATTTCCACGATTGACGAACCCCGGGGTGCGTTTACCTGTTGGTCATAAACACTCGCAGTTATTGCGGATTCTGCCTCATTTCATGGACTATTATTCACTGTTTTTGGGTCCCGGAGTGATTTCCACAATTGACGAACCCCGAGGTGCGTTTACATGTCCGTCGTCAACACTCACAACTTTGGCCGATTCTGACCCGTTTCGTGGACTATTACTCACCGTTTTGGGGTCCCGAAGCGATTTCCATAGTTCTTGAACCCCAAAGTGCAATCACATGTCGGTCATCAACACCCATAGTTTTGGCCGATTCTGGCCCGTTTCATGAACTATTACTCACTGTTTTGGGGACCCGCACTAATTCCCACGATTGACGAACCCCAGTGTGCGTTTATGTGTCGGTCATAAACACTTGCAGTTTTGGCCGATTCTGGCCCGTTTCGTGGACAATTACTCACTGTTTCGGGGTCTCAGACTTATTTCCACGATTGATGAACCCCGGAGCGCATTTACGTGTCGGTCATAAATACTCGTAGTTTTGGCCGATTCTGGCTAGTTTCATGGACTATTACTCACTGTTTTGGGGCCGCGGAGTGATTTCCACGATTGACGAACCCCGGGGTGGGTTTACGTGTCGGTCATCAACACTCGCAGTTTTGGCCGATTCTGGCCTGTTTCATGGACTATTACTGATTGTTTTGGTGTCCCGGACTGATTTCCACGATTGACGAACCCCGGGGTGCGTTTACGTGTCGATCATAAACACTCGCAGTTTTGGCCGATTATGACAAGTTTCATGGACTATTACTCACTGTTTTGGGGTCCGTGAGTGATTTCCATGATTGACCAATCCTGGGGTGCGTTTACATGTCGGTCATCAACACCCGCAGTTTTGGCCGATTCTGGCTCGTTTCATGGACTATTATTCACTGTTTTTGGGTCCCGGAGTGATTTCCACGATTGACGAACCCCGAGGTGCGTTTACATGTCCGTCATCAGCACTCACAACTCTGGCAAATTCTGACCCGTTTCGTGGACTATTACTCACCGTTTTAGGGTCCCGGACTTATTTGCACGATTGATGAACCCTGGAGCGCGTTTACGTGTCGGTCATAAATACTCGCAGTTTTGGCCGATTCTGGCCAGTTTCTTGGACTATTACTCACTGTTTTGGGGTCCCGAAGTGATTTCCACGATTGACGAATCCCGGGGTGCGTTTACGTGTTGGTCATAAACACTCGCAGTTATTGCGGATTCTGCCTCATTTCATGGACTATTATTCACTGTTTTGGGTCCCGGAGTGATTTCCACAATTGACGAACCCCGAGGTGCGTTTACATGTCCGTCGTCAACACTCACAACTTTGGCCAATTCTGACCTGTTTCGTGGACTATTACTCACCGTTTTGGGGTCCCGAAGCGATTTCCATAGTTCTTGAACCCCAATGTGCAATTAGATGTCGGTCATCAACACCCGTAGTTTTGGCCGATTCTGGGTCATTTCATGAACTATTACTCACTGTTTTGGGGACCCGGACTAATTCCCACGATTGACGAACCCCGGGGTGCAATTACATGTCGGTCATCAACACCCGTAGTTTTGGCCGATTCTGGCCCGTTTCATGAACTATTACTCACTGTTATGGGGACCCGGAGTAATTCCCACGATTGACGAACCCCGGGGTGCGTTTATGTGTCGGTCATAAACACATGCAGTTTTGGCCGATTCTGGCCCGTTTCGTGGACAATTACTCACTGTTTCGGGGTCCCGGACTTATTTCCACGATTGATGAACCCCGGAGCGCATTTACGTGTCGGTCATAAATACTCATAGTTTTGGCCGATTCTGGCTAGTTTCATGGACTATTACTCACTGTTTTGGGGTCCCGAAGTGATTTCCACGATTGACGAATCCCGGGGTGCGTTTATGTGTTGGTCATAAACACTCGCAGTTATTGCGGATTCTGCCTCATTTCATGGACTATTATTCACTGTTTTTGGGTCCCGGAGTGATTTCCACAATTGACGAACCCCGAGGTGCGTTTACATGTCTGTCGTCAACACTCACAAGTTTGGCCAATTCTGACCCGTTTCATGGACTATTACTCACCGTTTTGGGGTCCCGAAGCGATTTCCATAGTTCTTGAACCCCAAGGTGCAATTACATGTCGGTCATCAACACCCGTAGTTTTGGCCGATTCTGGCCTATTTCATGAACTATTACTCACTGTTTTGGGGACCCGGACTAATTCCCACGATTGACGAACCCCGGGGTGCGTTTATGTGTCGGTCATAAACACTTGCAGTTTTGGCCGATTCTGGCCCGTTTCGTGGACAATTACTCACTGTTTCGGGGTCCCGGACTTATTTTCACGATTGATGTACCCCGGAGCGCATTTACGTGTCGGTCATAAATACTCGTAGTTTTAGCTGATTCTGGCTAGTTTCATGGACTATTACTCACTGTTTTGGGGTCGCGGAGTGATTTCCACGATTGATGAACCCCGGGGTGCGTTTACGTGTCGGTCATAAATACTCGCAGTTTTGGCCGATTCTGGCCAGTTTCTTGGACTATTACTCACTGTTTTGGGGTCCCGAAGTGATTTCCACGATTGACGAACCCCGGCGTGCGTTTACGTGTCGGTCATCAACACCCGCAGTTTTGGCCGATTCTGCCTCGTTTCGTGGACTATTATTCACTGTTTTTGGGTCCCGGAGTGATTTCCACAATTGACTAACCCCGAGGTGCGTTTACATGTCCGTCGTCAACACTCACAACTTTGGCCAATTCTGACCCGTTTCATGGACTATTACTCACCGTTTTGGGGTCCCGAAGCGATTTCCATAGTTCTTGAACCCCAAGGTGCAATTACATGTCGGTCATCAACACCCGTAGTTTTGGCCGATTCTGGCCCGTTTCATGAACTATTACTCACTGTTATGGGGACCCGGAGTAATTCCCACGATTGACGAACCCCGGGGTGCGTTTATGTGTCGGTCATAAACACATGCAGTTTTGGCCGATTCTGGCCCGTTTCGTGGACAATTACTCACTGTTTCGGGGTCCCGGACTTATTTCCACGATTGATGAACCCCGGAGCGCATTTACATGTCGGTCATAAATACTCATAGTTTTGGCCGATTCTGGCTAGTTTCATGGACTATTACTCACTGTTTTGGTGTCGCGGAGTGATTTCCACGATTGACGAACCCCGGGGTGCGTTTACCTGTTGGTCATAAACACTCGCAGTTATTGCGGATTCTGCCTCATTTCATGGACTATTATTCACTGTTTTTGGGTCCCGGAGTGATTTCCACAATTGACGAACCCCGAGGTGCGTTTACATGTCCGTCGTCAACACTCACAACTTTGGCCGATTCTGACCCGTTTCGTGGACTATTACTCACCGTTTTGGGGTCCCGAAGCGATTTCCATAGTTCTTGAACCCCAAAGTGCAATCACATGTCGGTCATCAACACCCATAGTTTTGGCCGATTCTGGCCCGTTTCATGAACTATTACTCACTGTTTTGGGGACCCGCACTAATTCCCACGATTGACGAACCCCAGTGTGCGTTTATGTGTCGGTCATAAACACTTGCAGTTTTGGCCGATTCTGGCCCGTTTCGTGGACAATTACTCACTGTTTCGGGGTCTCAGACTTATTTCCACGATTGATGAACCCCGGAGCGCATTTACGTGTCGGTCATAAATACTCGTAGTTTTGGCCGATTCTGGCTAGTTTCATGGACTATTACTCACTGTTTTGGGGCCGCGGAGTGATTTCCACGATTGACGAACCCCGGGGTGGGTTTACGTGTCGGTCATCAACACTCGCAGTTTTGGCCGATTCTGGCCTGTTTCATGGACTATTACTGATTGTTTTGGTGTCCCGGACTGATTTCCACGATTGACGAACCCCGGGGTGCGTTTACGTGTCGATCATAAAGACTCGCAGTTTTGGCCGATTATGACAAGTTTCATGGACTATTACTCACTGTTTTGGGGTCCGTGAGTGATTTCCATGATTGACCAATCCTGGGGTGCGTTTACATGTCGGTCATCAACACCCGCAGTTTTGGCCGATTCTGGCTCGTTTCATGGACTATTATTCACTGTTTTTGGGTCCCGGAGTGATTTCCACGATTGACGAACCCCGAGGTGCGTTTACATGTCCGTCATCAGCACTCACAACTCTGGCAAATTCTGACCCGTTTCGTGGACTATTACTCACCGTTTTAGGGTCCCGGACTTATTTGCACGATTGATGAACCCTGGAGCGCGTTTACGTGTCGGTCATAAATACTCGCAGTTTTGGCCGATTCTGGCCAGTTTCTTGGACTATTACTCACTGTTTTGGGGTCCCGAAGTGATTTCCACGATTGACGAATCCCGGGGTGCGTTTACGTGTTGGTCATAAACACTCGCAGTTATTGCGGATTCTGCCTCATTTCATGGACTATTATTCACTGTTTTGGGTCCCGGAGTGATTTCCACAATTGACGAACCCCGAGGTGCGTTTACATGTCCGTCGTCAACACTCACAACTTTGGCCAATTCTGACCCGTTTCGTGGACTATTACTCACCGTTTTGGGGTCCCGAAGCGATTTCCATAGTTCTTGAACCCCAATGTGCAATTAGATGTCGGTCATCAACACCCGTAGTTTTGGCCGATTCTGGGCCGTTTCATGAACTATTACTCACTGTTTTGGGGACCCGGACTAATTCCCACGATTGACGAACCCCGGGGTGCGTTTATGTGTCGGTCATAAACACTTGCAGTTTTGGCCGATTCTGGCCCGTTTCGTGGACAATTACTCACTGTTTCGGGGTCCCGGACTTATTTCCACGATTGATGAACCCTGGAGCGCATTTACGTGTCGGTCATAAATACTCATAGTTTTGGCCGATTCTGGCTAGTTTCATGGACTATTACTCACTGTTTTGGGGTCGTGGAGTGATTTCCACGATTGATGAACCCCGGGGTGCGTTTACGTGTCGGTCATAAATACTCGCAGTTTTGGCCGATTCTGGCCAGTTTCTTGGACTAATACTCACTGTTTTGGGGACCCGAAGTGATTTCCACGATTAACGAATCCCGGGGTGCGTTTATGTGTTGGTCATAAACACTCGCAGTTATTGCGGATTCTGCCTCATTTCATGGACTATTATTCACTGTTTTTGGGTCCCAGAGTGATTTCCACAATTGACGAACCCCGAGGTGCGTTTACATGTCTGTCGTCAACACTCACAAGTTTGGCCAATTCTGACCCGTTTCGTGGACTATTACTCACCGTTTTGGGGTCCCGAAGCGATTTCCATAGTTCTTGAACCCCAAGGTGCAATTACATATCGGTCATCAACACCCGTAGTTTTGGCCGATTCTGGCCTGTTTCATGAACTATTACTCACTGTTTTGGGGACCCGGACTAATTCCCACGATTGACGAACCCCGGGGTGCGTTTATGTGTTGGTCATAAACACTTGCAGTTTTGGCCGATTCTGGCCCGTTTCGTGGACAATTACTCACTGTTTCGGGGTCCCGGACTTATTTTCACGATTGATGTACCCCGGAGCGCATTTACGTGTCGGTCATAAATACTCGTAGTTTTGGCTGATTCTGGCTAGTTTCATGGACTATTACTCACTGTTTTGGGGTCGCGGAGTGATTTCCACGATTGATGAACCCCGGGGTGCGTTTACGTGTTGGTCATAAATACTCGCAGTTTTGGCCGATTCTGGCCAGTTTCTTGGACTATTACTCACTGTTTTGGGGTCCCGAAGTGATTTCCACGATTGACGAACCCCGGCGTGCGTTTACGTGTCGGTCATCAACACCCGCAGTTTTGGCCGATTCTGCCTCGTTTCGTGGACTATTATTCACTGTTTTTGGGTCCCGGAGTGATTTCCACAATTGACGAACCCCGAGGTGCGTTTACATGTCCGTCGTCAACACTCACAACTTTGGCCAATTCTGACCCGTTTCATGGACTGTTACTCACCGTTTTGGGGTCCCGAAGCGATTTCCATAGTTTTTGAACCCCAAGGTGCAATTACATGTCGGTCATCAACACCCGTAGTTTTGGCCGATTCTGGGCCGTTTCATGAACTATTACTCACTGTTTTGGGGACCCGGACTAATTCCCACGATTGACGAACCCCGGGGTGCGTTTATGTGTCGGTCATAAACACTTGCAGTTTTGGCCGATTCTGGCCCGTTTCGTGGACAATTACTCACTGTTTCGGGGTCCCGGACTTATTTCCACGATTGATGAACCCTGGAGCGCATTTACGTGTCGGTCATAAATACTCATAGTTTTGGCCAATTCTGGCTAGTTTCATGGACTATTACTCACTGTTTTGGGGTCGTGGAGTGATTTCCACGATTGATGAACCCCGGGGTGCGTTTACGTGTCGGTCATAAATACTCGCAGTTTTGGCCGATTCTGGCCAGTTTCTTGGACTATTACTCACTGTTTTGGGGTCCCGAAGTGATTTCCACGATTGACGAATCCCGGGGTGCGTTTATGTGTTGGTCATAAACACTCGCAGTTATTGCGGATTTTGCCTCATTTCATGGACTATTATTCACTGTTTTTGGGTCCCGGAGTGATTTCCACAATTGACGAACCCCGAGGTGCGTTTACATGTCTGTCGTCAACACTCACAAGTTTGGCCAATTCTGACCCGTTTCGTGGACTATTACTCACCGTTTTGGGGTCCCGAAGCGATTTCCATAGTTCTTGAACCCCAAGGTGCAATTACATGTCGGTCATCAACACCCGTAGTTTTGGCCGATTCTGGCCTGTTTCATGAACTATTACTCACTGTTTTGGGGACCCGGACTAATTCCCACGATTGACGAACCACGAGGTGCGTTTACGTGTCGATCATAAACACTCGCAGTTTTGGCCGATTCTGGCCTGTTTCATGGACTATTACTGATTGTTTTGGTGTCCCGGACTGATTTCCACGATTGACGAACCCCGGGGTGCGTTTACGTGTCGATCATAAACACTCGCAGTTTTGGCCGATTATGACAAGTTTCATGGACTATTACTCACTGTTTTGGGGTCCGTGAGTGATTTCCATGATTGACCAATCCTGGGGTGCGTTTACGTGTCGGTCATCAACACCCGCAGTTTTGGCCGATTCTGGCTCGTTTCATGGACTATTATTCACTGTTTTTGGGTCCCGGAGTGATTTCCACGATTGACGAACCCCGAGGTGCGTTTACATGTCCGTCATCAACACTCACAACTCTGGCAATTTCTGACCCGTTTCGTGGACTATTACTCACCGTTTTAGGGTCCCGGACTTATTTGCACGATTGATGAACCCTGGAGCTTTTTTACGTGTCAGTCATAAATACTCGCAGTTTTGGCCGATTCTGGCCAGTTTCTTGGACTATTACTCACTGTTTTGGGGTCCCGAAGTGATTTCCACGATTGACGAACCCCGGGGTGCGTTTACGTGTTGGTCATAAACACTCGCAGTTATTGCGGATTCTGCCTCATTTCATGGACTATTATTCACTGTTTTTGGGTCCCGGAGTGATTTCCACAATTGACGAACCCCGAGGTGCGTTTACATGTCCGTCATCAACACTCACAACTTTGGCCAATTCTGACCCGTTTCGTGGACTATTACTCACCGTTTTGGGGTCCCGAAGCGATTTCCATAGTTTTTGAACCCCAAGGTGCAATTACATGTCGGTCATCAACACCCGTAGTTTTGGCCGATTCTGGGCCGTTTCATGAACTATTACTCACTGTTTTGGGGACCCGGACTAATTCCCACGATTGACGAACCCCGGGGTGCGTTTATGTGTCGGTCATAAACACTTGCAGTTTTGGTCGATTCTGGCCCGTTTCGTGGACAATTACTCACTGTTTCGGGGTCCCGGACTTATTTCCACGATTGATGAACCCTGGAGCGCATTTACGTGTCGGTCATAAATACTCATAGTTTTGGCCAATTCTGGCTAGTTTCATGGACTATTACTCACTGTTTTGGGGTCGTGGAGTGATTTCCACGATTGATGAACCCCGGGGTGCGTTTACGTGTCGGTCATAAATACTCGCAGTTTTGGCCGATTCTGGCCAGTTGCTTGGACTATTACTCACTGTTTTGGGGTCCCGAAGTGATTTCCATGATTGACGAACCCCGGCGTGCGTTTACGTGTCGGTCATCAACACCCGCAGTTTTGGCCGATTCTGCCTCGTTTCGTGGACTATTATTCACTGTTTTTGGGTCCCGGAGTGATTTCCACAATTGACGAACCACGAGGTGCGTTTACATGTCCGTCGTCAACACTCACAACTTTGGCCAATTCTGACCCGTTTCATGGACTATTACTCACCGTTTTGGGGTCCCGAAGCGATTTCCATAGTTCTTGAACCCCAAGGTGCAATTACATGTCGGTCATCAACACCCGTAGTTTTGGCCGATTCTGGCCCGTTTCATGAACTATTACTCACTATTTTGGGGACCCGGAGTAATTCCCACGATTGACGAATCCCGGGGTGCGTTTATGTGTCGGTCATAAACACATGCAGTTTTGGCCAATTCTGGCCCGTTTCGTGGACAATTACTCACTTTTTCGGGGTCCCGGACTTATTTCCACGATTGATGAACCCCGGAGCGCATTTACGTGTCGGTCATAAACACTCGCAGTTTTGGCCGATTCTGGCCTGTTTCATGGACTATTACTGATTGTTTTGGGGCCGCGGAGTGATTTCCACGATTGACGAACCCCGGGGTGCGTTTACCTGTCGGTCATCAACACCCGCAGTTTTGGCCGATTCTGCCTCGTTTCGTGGACTATTATTCACTGTTTTTGGGTCCCGGAGTGATTTCCACAATTGACGAACCACGAGGTGCGTTTACATGTCTGTCGTCAACACTCACAAGTTTGGCCAATTCTGACCCGTTTCGTGGACTATTACTCACCGTTTTGGGGTCCCGAAGCGATTTCCATAGTTCTTGAACCCCAAGGTGCAATTACATGTCGGTCATCAACACCCGTAGTTTTGGCCGATTCTGGCCTGTTTCATGAACTATTACTCACTGTTTTGGGGACCCGGACTAATTCCCACGATTGACGAACCCCGGGGTGCGTTTATGTGTCGGTCATAAACACTTGCAGTTTTGGCCGATTCTGGCCCGTTTCGTGGACAATTACTCACTGTTTCGGGGTCCCGGACTTATTTTCACGATTGATGTACCCCGGAGCGCATTTACGTGTCGGTCATAAATACAAATAGTTTTGGCTGATTCTGGCTAGTTTCATGGACTATTACTCACTGTTTTGGGGTCGCGGAGTGATTTCCACGATTGATGAACCCCGGGGTGCGTTTACGTGTCGGTCATAAATACTCGCAGTTTTGGCCGATTCTGGCAAGTTTCTTGGACTATTACTCACTGTTTTGGGGTCCCGAAGTGATTTCCACGATTGACGAACCCCGGCGTGCGTTTACGTGTCGGTCATCAACACCCGCAGTTTTGGCCGATTCTGCCTCGTTTCGTGGACTATTATTCACTGTTTTTGGGTCCCGGAGTGATTTCCACAATTGACGAACCCCGAGGTGCGTTTACATGTCCGTCGTCAACACTCACAACTTTGGCCAATTCTGCCCGTTTCATGGACTATTACTCACCGTTTTGGGGTCCCGAAGCGATTTCCATAGTTCTTGAACCCCAAGGTGCAATTACATGTCGGTCATCAACACCCGTAGTTTTGGCCGATTCTGGCCCGTTTCATGAACTATTACTCACTGTTTTGGGGACACGGAGTAATTCCCACGATTGACGAACCCCGGGGTGCGTTTATGTGTCGGTCATAAACACATGCAGTTTTGGCCGATTCTGGCCCGTTTCGTGGACAATTACTCACTTTTTCGGGGTCCCGGACTTATTTCCACGATTGATGAACCCCGGAGCGCATTTACGTGTCGGTCATAAATACTCGTAGTTTTGGCTGATTCTGGCTAGTTTCATGGACTATTACTCACTGTTTTGGGGTCGCGGAGTGATTTCCACGATTGATGAACCCCGGGGTGCGTTTACGTGTCGGTCATAAATACTCGCAGTTTTGGCCGATTCTGGCCAGTTTCTTGGACTATTACTCACTGTTTTGGGGTCCCGAAGTGATTTCCATGATTGACGAACCCCGGCGTGCGTTTACGTGTCGGTCATCAACACCCGCAGTTTTGGCCGATTCTGCCTCGTTTCGTGGACTATTATTCACTGTTTTTGGGTCCCGGAGTGATTTCCACAATTGACGAACCACGAGGTGCGTTTACATGTCCGTCGTCAACACTCACAACTTTGGCCAATTCTGACCCGTTTCATGGACTATTACTCACCGTTTTGGGGTCCCGAAGCGATTTCCATAGTTCTTGAACCCCAAGGTGCAATTACATGTCGGTCATCAACACCCGTAGTTTTGGCCGATTCTGGCCCGTTTCATGAACTATTACTCACTGTTTTGGGGACACGGAGTAATTCCCACGATTGACGAACCCCGGGGTGCGTTTATGTGTCGGTCATAAACACATGCAGTTTTGGCCGATTCTGGCCCGTTTCGTGGACAATTACTCACTTTTTCGGGGTCCCGGACTTATTTCCACGATTGATGAACCCCGGAGCGCATTTACGTGTCGGTCATAAATACTCGTAGTTTTGGCTGATTCTGGCTAGTTTCATGGACTATTACTCACTGTTTTGGGGTCGCGGAGTGATTTCCACGATTGATGAACCCCGGGGTGCGTTTACGTGTCGGTCATAAATACTCGCAGTTTTGGCCGATTCTGGCCAGTTTCTTGGACTATTACTCACTGTTTTGGGGTCCCGAAGTGATTTCCATGATTGACGAACCCCGGCGTGCGTTTACGTGTCGGTCATCAACACCCGCAGTTTTGGCCGATTCTGCCTCGTTTCGTGGACTATTATTCACTGTTTTTGGGTCCCGGAGTGATTTCCACAATTGACGAACCACGAGGTGCGTTTACATGTCCGTCGTCAACACTCACAACTTTGGCCAATTCTGACCCGTTTCATGGACTATTACTCACCGTTTTGGGGTCCCGAAGCGATTTCCATAGTTCTTGAACCCCAAGGTGCAATTACATGTCGGTCATCAACACCCGTAGTTTTGGCCGATTCTGGCCCGTTTCATGAACTATTACTCACTGTTTTGGGGACACGGAGTAATTCCCACGATTGACGAACCCCGGGGTGCGTTTATGTGTCGGTCATAAACACATGCAGTTTTGGCCGATTCTGGCCCGTTTCGTGGACAATTACTCACTTTTTCGGGGTCCCGGACTTATTTCCACGATTGATGAACCCCGGAGCGCATTTACGTGTCGGTCATAAATACTCGTAGTTTTGGCTGATTCTGGCTAGTTTCATGGACTATTACTCACTGTTTTGGGGTCGCGGAGTGATTTCCACGATTGATGAACCCCGGGGTGCGTTTACGTGTCGGTCATAAATACTCGCAGTTTTGGCCGATTCTGGCCAGTTTCTTGGACTATTACTCACTGTTTTGGGGTCCCGAAGTGATTTCCATGATTGACGAACCCCGGCGTGCGTTTACGTGTCGGTCATCAACACCCGCAGTTTTGGCCGATTCTGCCTCGTTTCGTGGACTATTATTCACTGTTTTTGGGTCCCGGAGTGATTTCCACAATTGACGAACCACGAGGTGCGTTTACATGTCCGTCGTCAACACTCACAACTTTGGCCAATTCTGACCCGTTTCATGGACTATTACTCACCGTTTTGGGGTCCCGAAGCGATTTCCATAGTTCTTGAACCCCAAGGTGCAATTACATGTCGGTCATCAACACCCGTAGTTTTGGCCGATTCTGGCCCGTTTCATGAACTATTACTCACTATTTTGGGGACCCGGAGTAATTCCCACGATTGACGAATCCCGGGGTGCGTTTATGTGTCGGTCATAAACACATGCAGTTTTGGCCAATTCTGGCCCGTTTCGTGGACAATTACTCACTGTTTCGGGGTCCCGGACTTATTTCCACGATTGATGAACCCCGGAGCGCATTTACGTGTCGGTCATAAATACTCGTAGTTTTGGCCGATTCTGGCCTGTTTCATGGACTATTACTGATTGTTTTGGTGTCCCTGACTGATTTCCACGATTGACGAACCCCGGGGTGCGTTTACGTGTCGATCATAAACACTCGCAGTTTTGGCCGATTATGACAAGTTTCATGGACTATTACTCACTGTTTTGGGGTCCGTGAGTGATTTCCATGATTGACCAATCCTGGGGTGCGTTTACGTGTCGGTCATCAACACCCGCAGTTTTGGCCGATTCTGGCTCGTTTCGTGGACTATTATTCACTGTTTTTGGGTCCCGGAGTGATTTCCACGATTGACGAACCCCGAGGTGCGTTTACATGTCGGTCATCAACACCCGTAGTTTTGGCCGATTCTGGCCTGTTTCATGAACTATTACTCACTGTTATGGGGACCCGGAGTAATTCCCACAATTGACGAACCCCGGGGTGCGTTTATGTGTCGGTCATAAACACTTGCAGTTTTGGCCGATTCTGGCCCGTTTCGTGGACAATTACTCACTTTTTCGGGGTCCCGGACTTATTTCCACGATTGATGAACCCCGGAGCGCATTTACGTGTCGGTCATAAATACTCGTAGTTTTGGCCGATTCTGGCTAGTTTCATGGACTATTACTCACTGTTTTGGGGCCGCGGAGTGATTTCCACGATTGACGAACCCCGGGGTGCGTTTACGTGTCGGTCATCAACACCCGCAGTTTTGGCAGATTCTGCCTCGTTTCGTGGACTATTATTCACTGTTTTCGGGTCCCGGAGTGATTTCCACAATTGACGAACCACGAGGTGCGTTTACATGTCTGTCGTCAACACTCACAAGTTTGGCCAATTCTGACCCGTTTCGTGGACTATTACTCACCGTTTTTGGGTCCCGAAGCGATTTCCATAGTTCTTGAACCCCAAGGTGCAATTACATGTCGGTCATCAACACCCGTAGTTTTGGCCGATTCTGGCCTGTTTCATGAACTATTACTCACTGTTTTGGGGACCCGGACTAATTCCCACGATTGACGAACCCCGGGGTGCGTTTATGTGTCGGTCATAAACACTTGCAGTTTTGGCCGATTCTGGCCCGTTTCGTGGACAATTACTCACTGTTTCGGGGTCCCGGACTTATTTTCACGATTGATGTACCCCGGAGCGCATTTACGTGTCGGTCATAAATACATATAGTTTTGGCTGATTCTGGCTAGTTTCATGGACTATTACTCACTGTTTTGGGGTCGCGGAGTGATTTCCACGATTGATGAACCCCGGGGTGCGTTTACGTGTCGGTCATAAATACTCGCAGTTTTGGCCGATTCTGGCAAGTTTCTTGGACTATTACTCACTGTTTTGGGGTCCCGAAGTGATTTCGACGATTGACGAACCCCGGCGTGCGTTTACGTGTCGGTCATCAACACCCGCAGTTTTGGCCGATTCTGCCTCGTTTCGTGGACTATTATTCACTGTTTTTGGGTCCCGGAGTGATTTCCACAATTGACGAACCCCGAGGTGCGTTTACATGTCCGTCGTCAACACTCACAACTTTGGCCAATTCTGACCCGTTTCATGGACTATTACTCACCGTTTTGGGGTCCCGAAGCGATTTCCATAGTTCTTGAACCCCAAGGTGCAATTACATGTCGGTCATCAACACCCGTAGTTTTGGCCGATTCTGGCCCGTTTCATGAACTATTACTCACTGTTTTGGGGACACGGAGTAATTCCCACGATTGACGAACCCCGGGGTGCGTTTATGTGTCGGTCATAAACACATGCAGTTTTGGCCGATTCTGGCCCGTTTCGTGGACAATTACTCACTTTTTCGGGGTCCCGGACTTATTTCCACGATTGATGAACCCCGGAGCGCATTTACGTGTCGGTCATAAATACTCGTAGTTTTGGCTGATTCTGGCTAGTTTCATGGACTATTACTCACTGTTTTGGGGTCGCGGAGTGATTTCCACGATTGATGAACCCCGGGGTGCGTTTACGTGTCGGTCATAAATACTCGCAGTTTTGGCCGATTCTGGCCAGTTTCTTGGACTATTACTCACTGTTTTGGGGTCCCGAAGTGATTTCCATGATTGACGAACCCCGGCGTGCGTTTACGTGTCGGTCATCAACACCCGCAGTTTTGGCCGATTCTGCCTCGTTTCGTGGACTATTATTCACTGTTTTTGGGTCCCGGAGTGATTTCCACAATTGACGAACCACGAGGTGCGTTTACATGTCCGTCGTCAACACTCACAACTTTGGCCAATTCTGACCCGTTTCATGGACTATTACTCACCGTTTTGGGGTCCCGAAGCGATTTCCATAGTTCTTGAACCCCAAGGTGCAATTACATGTCGGTCATCAACACCCGTAGTTTTGGCCGATTCTGGCCCGTTTCATGAACTATTACTCACTGTTTTGGGGACACGGAGTAATTCCCACGATTGACGAACCCCGGGGTGCGTTTATGTGTCGGTCATAAACACATGCAGTTTTGGCCGATTCTGGCCCGTTTCGTGGACAATTACTCACTTTTTCGGGGTCCCGGGCTTATTTCCACGATTGATGAACCCCGGAGCGCATTTACGTGTCGGTCATAAATACTCGTAGTTTTGGCTGATTCTGGCTAGTTTCATGGACTATTACTCACTGTTTTGGGGTCGCGGAGTGATTTCCACGATTGATGAACCCCGGGGTGCGTTTACGTGTCGGTCATAAATACTCGCAGTTTTGGCCGATTCTGGCCAGTTTCTTGGACTATTACTCACTGTTTTGGGGTCCCGAAGTGATTTCCATGATTGACGAACCCCGGCGTGCGTTTACGTGTCGGTCATCAACACCCGCAGTTTTGGCCGATTCTGCCTCGTTTCGTGGACTATTATTCACTGTTTTTGGGTCCCGGAGTGATTTCCACAATTGACGAACCACGAGGTGCGTTTACATGTCCGTCGTCAACACTCACAACTTTGGCCAATTCTGACCCGTTTCATGGACTATTACTCACCGTTTTGGGGTCCCGAAGCGATTTCCATAGTTCTTGAACCCCAAGGTGCAATTACATGTCGGTCATCAACACCCGTAGTTTTGGCCGATTCTGGCCCGTTTCATGAACTATTACTCACTATTTTGGGGACCCGGAGTAATTCCCACGATTGACGAATCCCGGGGTGCGTTTATGTGTCGGTCATAAACACATGCAGTTTTGGCCAATTCTGGCCCGTTTCGTGGACAATTACTCACTGTTTCGGGGTCCCGGACTTATTTCCACGATTGATGAACCCCGGAGCGCATTTACGTGTCGGTCATAAATACTCGTAGTTTTGGCCGATTCTGGCCTGTTTCATGGACTATTACTGATTGTTTTGGTGTCCCTGACTGATTTCCACGACTGACGAACCCCGGGGTGCGTTTACGTGTCGATCATAAACACTCGCAGTTTTGGCCGATTATGACAAGTTTCATGGACTATTACTCACTGTTTTGGGGTCCGTGAGTGATTTCCATGATTGACCAATCCTGGGGTGCGTTTACGTGTCGGTCATCAACACCCGCAGTTTTGGCCGATTCTGGCTCGTTTCGTGGACTATTATTCACTGTTTTTGGGTCCCGGAGTGATTTCCACGATTGACGAACCCCGAGGTGCGTTTACATGTCCGTCATCAACACTCACAACTCTGGCAATTTCTGACCCGTTTCGTGGACTATTACTCACCGTTTTAGGGTCCCGGACTTATTTGCACGATTGATGAACCCTGGAGCTTTTTTACGTGTCGGTCATAAATACTCGCAGTTTTGGCCGATTCTGGCCAGTTTCTTGGACTATTACTCACTGTTTTGGGGTCCCGAAGTGATTTCCACGATTGACGAACCCCGGGGTGCGTTTACGTGTTGGTCATAAACACTCGCAGTTATTGCGGATTCTGCCTCATTTCATGGACTATTATTCACTGTTTTTGGGTCCCGGAGTGATTTCCACAATTGACGAACCACGAGGTGCGTTTACATGTCCGTCGTCAACACTCACAACTTTGGCCAATTCTGACCCGTTTCATGGACTATTACTCACCGTTTTGGGGTCCCGAAGCGATTTCCATAGTTCTTGAACCCCAAGGTGCAATTACATGTCGGTCATCAACACCCGTAGTTTTGGCCGATTCTGGCCCGTTTCATGAACTATTACTCACTGTTTTGGGGACACGGAGTAATTCCCACGATTGACGAACCCCGGGGTGCGTTTATGTGTCGGTCATAAACACATGCAGTTTTGGCCGATTCTGGCCCGTTTCGTGGACAATTACTCACTTTTTCGGGGTCCCGGACTTATTTTCACGATTGATGTACCCCGGAGCGCATTTACGTGTCGGTCATAAATACTCGTAGTTTTGGCTGATTCTGGCTAGTTTCATGGACTATTACTCACTGTTTTGGGGTCGCGGAGTGATTTCCACGATTGATGAACCCCGGGGTGCGTTTACGTGTCGGTTATAAATACTCGCAGTTTTGGCCGATTCTGGCCAGTTTCTTGGACTATTACTCACTGTTTTGGGGTCCCGAAGTGATTTCCACGATTGACGAACCCCGGGGTGCGTTTACGTGTTGGTCATAAACACTCGCAGTTATTGCGGATTCTGCCTCATTTCATGGACTATTATTCACTGTTTTTGGGTCCCGGAGTGATTTCCACAATTGACGAACCCCGAGGTGCGTTTACATGTCCGTCGTCAACACTCACAACTTTGGCCAATTCTCACCCGTTTCGTGGACTATTACTCACCGTTTTGGGGTCCCGAAGCGATTTCCATAGTTCTTGAACCCCAAGGTGCAATTACATGTCGGTCATCAAGATCCGTAGTTTTGGCCGATTCTGGGCCGTTTCATGAACTATTACTCACTGTTTTGGGGACCCGGACTAATTCCCACGATTGACGAACCCCGGGGTGCGTTTATGTGTCGGTCATAAACACTTGCAGTTTTGGCCGATTCTGGCCCGTTTCGTGGACAATTACTCACTGTTTTGGGGTCCCGGACTTATTTCCACGATTGATGAACCCTGGAGCGCATTTACGTGTCGGTCATAAATACTCATAGTTTTGGCCAATTCTGGCTAGTTTCATGGACTATTACTCACTGTTTTGGGGTCGTGGAGTGATTTCCACGATTGATGAACCCCGGGGTGCGTTTACGTGTCGGTCATAAATACTCGCAGTTTTGGCCGATTCTGGCCAGTTTCTTGGACTAATACTCACTGTTTTGGGGTCCCGAAGTGATTTCCACGATTGACGAATCCCGGGGTGCGTTTATGTGTTGGTCATAAACACTCGCAGTTATTGCGGATTCTGCCTCATTTCATGGACTATTATTCACTGTTTTTGGGTCCCGGAGTGATTTCCACAATTGACGAACCCCGAGGTGCGTTTACATGTCCGTCGTCAACACTCACAACTTTGGCCAATTTTGACCCGTTTTGTGGACTATTACTCACCGTTTTGGGGTCCCGAAGCGATTTCCATAGTTCTTGAACCCCAAGGTGCAATTACATGTCGGTCATCAACATCCGTAGTTTTGGCCGATTCTGGGCCGTTTCATGAACTATTACTCACTGTTTTGGGGACCCGGACTAATTCCCACGATTGACGAACCCCGGGGTGCGTTTATGTGTCGGTCATAAACACTTGCAGTTTTGGCCGATTCTTTCCCGTTTCGTGGACAATTACTCACTGTTTCGGGGTCCCGGACTTATTTCCACGATTGATGAACCCTGGAGCGCATTTACGTGTCGGTCATAAATACTCATAGTTTTGGCCAATTCTGGCTAGTTTCATGGACTATTACTCACTGTTTTGGGGTCGTGGAGTGATTTCCACGATTGATGAACCCCGGGGTGCGTTTACGTGTCGGTCATAAATACTCGCAGTTTTGGCCGATTCTGGCCAGTTTCTTGGACTATTACTCACTGTTTTGGGGACCCGAAGTGATTTCCACGATTGACGAATCCCGGGGTGCGTTTATGTGTTGGTCATAAACACTCGCAGTTATTGCGGATTCTGCCTCATTTCATGGACTATTATTCACTGTTTTTGGGTCCCGGAGTGATTTCCACAATTGACGAACCCCGAGGTGCGTTTACATGTCCGTCGTCAACACTCACAACTTTGGCCAATTCTCACCCGTTTCGTGGACTATTACTCACCGTTTTGGGGTCCCGAAGCGATTTCCATAGTTCTTGAACCCCAAGGTGCAATTACATGTCGGTCATCAACATCCGTAGTTTTGGCCGATTCTGGGCCGTTTCATGAACTATTACTCACTGTTTTGGGGACCCGGACTAATTCCCACGATTGACGAACCCCGGGGTGCGTTTATGTGTCGGTCATAAACACTTGCAGTTTTGGCCGATTCTGGCCCGTTTCGTGGACAATTACTCACTGTTTCGGGGTCCCGGACTTATTTCCACGATTGATGAACCCTGGAGCGCATTTACGTGTCGGTCATAAATACTCATAGTTTTGGCCAATTCTGGCTAGTTTCATGGACTATTACTCACTGTTTTGGGGTCGTGGAGTGATTTCCACGATTGATGAACCCCGGGGTGCGTTTACGTGTCGGTCATAAATACTCGCAGTTTTGGCCGATTCTGGCTAGTTTCTTGGACTATTACTCACTGTTTTGGGGTCCCGAAGTGATTTCCACGATTGACGAATCCCGGGGTGCGTTTATGTGTTGGTCATAAACACTCGCAGTTATTGCGGATTCTGCCTCATTTCATGGACTATTATTCACTGTTTTTGGGTCCCGGAGTGATTTCCTCAATTGACGAACCCCGAGGTGCGTTTACATGTCTGTCGTCAACACTCACAAGTTTGGCCAATTCTGACCCGTTTCGTGGACTATTACTCACCGTTTTGGGGTCCCGAAGCGATTTCCATAGTTCTTGAACCCCAAGGTGCAATTACATGTCGGTCATCAACACCCGTAGTTTTGGCCGATTCTGGCCTGTTTCATGAACTATTACTCACTGTTATGGGGACCCGGAGTAATTCCCACAATTGACGAACCCCGGGGTGCGTTTATGTGTCGGTCATAAACACTTGCAGTTTTGGCCGATTCTGGCCCGTTTCGTGGACAATTACTCACTGTTTCGGGGTCCCGGACTTATTTTCACGATTGATGTACCCCGGAGCGCATTTACGTGTCGGTCATAAATACTCGTAGTTTTGGCTGATTCTGGCTAGTTTCATGGACTATTACTCACTGTTTTGGGGTCGCGGAGTGATTTCCACGATTGATGAACCCCGGGGTGCGTTTACGTGTCGGTTATAAATACTCGCAGTTTTGGCCGATTCTGGCCAGTTTCTTGGACTATTACTCACTGTTTTGGGGTCCCGAAGTGATTTCCACGATTGACGAACCCCGGGGTGCGTTTACGTGTTGGTCATAAACACTCGCAGTTATTGCGGATTCTGCCTCATTTCATGGACTATTATTCACTGTTTTTTGGTCCCGGAGTGATTTCCACAATTGACGAACCCCGAGGTGCGTTTACATGTCCGTCGTCAACACTCACAACTTTGGCCAATTCTCACCCGTTTCGTGGACTATTACTCACCGTTTTGGGGTCCCGAAGCGATTTCCATAGTTCTTGAACCCCAAGGTGCAATTACATGTCGGTCATCAACATCCGTAGTTTTGGCCGATTCTGGGCCGTTTCATGAACTATTACTCACTGTTTTGGGGACCCGGACTAATTCCCACGATTGACGAACCCCGGGGTGCGTTTATGTGTCGGTCATAAACACTTGCAGTTTTGGCCGATTCTGGCCCGTTTCGTGGACAATTACTCACTGTTTCGGGGTCCCGGACTTATTTCCACGATTGATGAACCCTGGAGCGCATTTACGTGTCGGTCATAAATACTCATAGTTTTGGCCAATTCTGGCTAGTTTCATGGACTATTACTCACTGTTTTGGGGTCGTGGAGTGATTTCCACGATTGATGAACCCCGGGGTGCGTTTACGTGTCGGTCATAAATACTCGCAGTTTTGGCCGATTCTGGCCAGTTTCTTGGACTAATACTCACTGTTTTGGGGTCCCGAAGTGATTTCCACGATTGACGAATCCCGGGGTGCGTTTATGTGTTGGTCATAAACACTCGCAGTTATTGCGGATTCTGCCTCATTTCATGGACTATTATTCACTGTTTTTGGGTCCCGGAGTGATTTCCACAATTGACGAACCCCGAGGTGCGTTTACATGTCTGTCGTCAACACTCACAAGTTTGGCCAATTCTGACCCGTTTCATGGACTATTACTCACCGTTTTGGGGTCCCGAAGCGATTTCCATAGTTCTTGAACCCCAAGGTGCAATTACATGTCGGTCATCAACACCCGTAGTTTTGGCCGATTCTGGCCTATTTCATGAACTATTACTCACTGTTTTGGGGACCCGGACTAATTCCCACGATTGACGAACCCCGGGGTGCGTTTATGTGTCGGTCATAAACACTTGCAGTTTTGGCCGATTCTGGCTCGTTTCATGGACAATTACTCACTGTTTCGGGGTCCCGGACTTATTTTCACGATTGATGTACCCCGGAGCGCATTTACGTGTCGGTCATAAATACTCGTAGTTTTGGCTGATTCTGGCTAGTTTCATGGACTATTACTCACTGTTTTGGGGTCGCGGAGTGATTTCCACGATTGATGAACCCCGGGGTGCGTTTACGTGTCGGTTATAAATACTCGCAGTTTTGGCCGATTCTGGCCAGTTTCTTGGACTATTACTCACTGTTTTGGGGTCCCGAAGTGATTTCCACGATTGACGAACCCCGGCGTGCGTTTACGTGTCGGTCATCAACACCCGCAGTTTTGGCCGATTCTGCCTCGTTTCGTGGACTATTATTCACTGTTTTTGTGTCCCGGAGTGATTTCCACAATTGACGAACCCCGAGGTGCGTTTACATGTCGGTCGTCAACACTCACAACTTTGGCCAATTCTGACCCGTTTCATGGACTATTACTCACCGTTTTGGGGTCCCGAAGCGATTTCCATAGTTCTTGAACCCCAAGGTGCAATTACATGTCGGTCATCAACACCCGTAGTTTTGGCCGATTCTGGCCCGTTTCATGAACTATTACTCACTGTTTTGGGGACCCGGAGTAATTCCCACGATTGACGAACCCCGGGGTGCGTTTATGTGTCGGTCATAAACACATGCAGTTTTGGCCGATTCTGGCCCGTTTCATGGACAATTACTCACTGTTTCGGGGTCCCGGACTTATTTCCACGATTGATGAACCCCGGAGCGCATTTACGTGTCGGTCAAAAATACTCATAGTTTTGGCCGATTCTGGCTAGTTTCATGGACTATTACTCACTGTTTTGGTGTCGCGGAGTGATTTCCACGATTGACGAACCCCGGGGTGCGTTTACCTGTTGGTCATAAACACTCGCAGTTATTGCGGATTCTGCCTCATTTCATGGACTATTATTCACTGTTTTTGGGTCCCGGAGTGATTTCCACAATTGACGAACCCCGAGGTGCGTTTACATGTCCGTCGTCAACACTCACAACTTTGGCCGATTCTGACCCGTTTCGTGGACTATTACTCACCGTTTTGGGGTCCCGAAGCGATTTCCATAGTTCTTGAACCCCAAAGTGCAATCACATGTCGGTCATCAACACCCATGGTTTTGGCCGATTCTGGCCCGTTTCATGAACTATTACTCACTGTTTTGGGGACCCGCACTAATTCCCACGATTGACGAACCCCAGGGTGCGTTTATGTGTCGGTCATAAACACTTGCAGTTTTGGCCGATTCTGGCCCGTTTCGTGGACAATTACTCACTGTTTCGGGGTCCCGGACTTATTTCCACGATTGATTAACCCCGGAGCGCATTTACGTGTCGGTCATAAATACTCGTAGTTTTGGCCGATTCTGGCTAGTTTCATGGACTATTACTCACTGTTTTGGGGCCGCGGAGTGATTTCCACGATTGACGAACCCCGGGGTGCGTTTACGTGTCGGTCATCAACACTCGCAGTTATTGCGGATTCTGCCTCATTTCATGGACTATTATTCACTGTTTTTGGGTCCCGGAGTGATTTCCACAATTGACGAACCCCGAGGTGCATTTACATGTCCGTCGTCAACACTCACAACTTTGGCCGATTCTGACCCGTTTCGTGGACTATTACTCACCGTTTTGGGGTCCCGAAGCGATTTCCATAGTTCTTGAACCCCAAAGTGCAATCACATGTCGGTCATCAACACCCATGGTTTTGGCCGATTCTGGGCCGTTTCATGAACTATTACTCACTGTTTTGGGGACCCGCACTAATTCCCACGATTGACGAACCCCAGGGTGCGTTTATGTGTCGGTCATAAACACTTGCAGTTTTGGCCGATTCTGGCCCGTTTCGTGGACAATTACTCACTGTTTCGGGGTCCCGGACTTATTTCCACGATTGATGAACCCCGGAGCGCATTTATGTGTCGGTCATAAATACTCGTAGTTTTGGCCGATTCTGGCTAGTTTCATGGACTATTACTCACTGTTTTGGGGCCGCGGAGTGATTTCCACGATTGACGAACCCCGGGGTGCGTTTACGTGTCGGTCATCAACACTCGCAGTTTTGGCCGATTATGACAAGTTTCATGGACTATTACTCACTGTTTTGGGGTCCGTGAGTGATTTCCATGATTGACCAATCCTAGGGTGCGTTTACGTGTCGGTCATCAACACCCGCAGTTTTGGCCGATTCTGGCCCGTTTCGTGGACTATTACTCACCGTTTTGGGGTCCCGAAGCGATTTCCATAGTTCTTGAACCCCAAGGTGCAATTACATGTCGGTCATCAACACCCGTAGTTTTGGCCGATTCTGGCCCGTTTCGTGGACAATTACTCACTGTTTTGGGGACCCGGTCTAATTCCCACGATTGACGAACCCCGGGGTGCGTTTATGTGTCGGTCATAAACACTTGCAGTTTTGGCCGATTCTGGCCCGTTTCGTGGACAATTACTCACTGTTTCGGGGTCCCGGACTTATTTTCACGATTGATGTACCCCGGAGCGCATTTACGTGTCGGTCATAAATACCCGTAGTTTTGGCCGATTCTGGCTAGTTTCATGGACTATTACTCACTGTTTTGGGGCCGCGGAGTGATTTCCACGATTGACGAACCCCGGGGTGCGTTTACGTGTCGGTCATCAACACTCGCAGTTTTGGCCGATTCTGGCCTGTTTCATGGACTATTACTGATTGTTTTGGTGTCCCAGACTGATTTCCACGATTGACGAACCCCGGGGTGCGTTTACGTGTCGATCATAAACACTCGCAGTTTTGGCCGATTATGACAAGTTTCATGGACTATTACTCACTGTTTTGGGGTCCGTGAGTGATTTCCATGATTGACCAATCCTAGGGTGCGTTTACGTGTCGGTCATCAACACCCGCAGTTTTGGCCGATTCTGGCTCGTTTCATGGACTATTATTCACTGTTTTTGGGTCCCGGAGTGATTTCCACGATTGACGAACCCCGAGGTGCGTTTACATGTCCGTCATCAACACTCACAACTCTGGCAAATTCTGACCCGTTTCGTGGACTATTACTCACCGTTTTAGGGTCCCGGACTTATTTGCACGATTGATGAACCCTGGAGCGCGTTTACGTGTCCGTCATAAATACTCGCAGTTTTGGCCGATTCTGGCCAGTTTCTTGGACTATTACTCACTGTTTTGGGGTCCCGAAGTGATTTCCACGATTGACGAACCCCGGGGTGCGTTTACGTGTTGGTCATAAACACTCGCAGTTATTGCGGATTCTGCCTCATTTCATGGACTATTAATCACTGTTTTTGGGTCCCGGAGTGATTTCCACAATTGACGAACCCCGAGGTGCGTTTACATGTCCGTCGTCAACACTCACAACTTTGGCCAATTCTGACCCGTTTCGTGGACTATTACTCACCGTTTTGGGGTCCCGAAGCGATTCCCATAGTTCTTGAACCCCAAGGTGCAATTACATGTCGGTCATCAACATCCGTAGTTTTGGCCGATTCTGGGCCGTTTCATGAACTATTACTCACTGTTTTGGGGACCCGGACTAATTCCCACGATTGACGAACCCCGGGGTGCGTTTATGTGTCGGTCATAAACACTTGAAGTTTTGGCCGATTCTGGCCCGTTTCGTGGACAATTACTCACTGTTTCGGGGTCCCGGACTTATTTCCACGATTGATGAACCCTGGAGCGCATTTACGTGTCGGTCATAAATACTCATAGTTTTGGCCAATTGTGGCTAGTTTCATGGACTATTACTCACTGTTTTGGGGTCGTGGAGTGATTTCCACGATTGATGAACCCCGGGGTGCGTTTACGTGTCGGTCATAAATACTCGCAGTTTTGGCCGATTCTGGCCAGTTTTGGGACTATTACTCACTGTTTTGGGGTCCCGAAGTGATTTCCACGATTGACGAATCCCGGGGTGCATTTATGTGTTGGTCATAAACACTCGCAGTTATTGCGGATTCTGCCTCATTTCATGGACTATTATTCACTGTTTTTGGGTCCCGGAGTGATTTCCACAATTGACGAACCCCGAGGTGCGTTTACATGTCTGTCGTCAACACTCACAAGTTTGGCCAATTCTGACCCGTTTCGTGGACTATTACTCACCGTTTTGGGGTCCCGAAGCGATTTCCATAGTTCTTGAACCCCAAGGTGCAATTACATGTCGGTCATCAACACCCGTAGTTTTGGCCGATTCTGGCCTGTTTCATGAACTATTACTCACTGTTATGGGGACCCGGAGTAATTCCCACAATTGACGAACCCCGGGGTGCGTTTATGTGTCGGTCATAAACACTTGCAGTTTTGGCCGATTCTGGCCCGTTTCGTGGACAATTACTCACTGTTTCGGGGTCCCGGACTTATTTTCACGATTGATGTACCCCGGAGCGCATTTACGTGTCGGTCATAAATACTCGTAGTTTTGGCCGATTCTGGCTAGTTTCATGGACTATTACTCACTGTTTTGGGGCCGCGGAGTGATTTCCACGATTGACGAACCCCGGGGTGCGTTTACGTGTCGGTCATCAACACTCGCAGTTTTGGCCGATTCTGGCCTGTTTCATGGACTATTACTGATTGTTTTGGTGTCCCGGACTGATTTCCACGATTGACGAACCCCGGGGTGCGTTTACGTGTCGATCATAAACACTCGCAGTTTTGGCCGATTATGACAAGTTTCATGGACTATTACTCACTCTTTTGGGGTCCGTGAGTGATTTCCATGATTGACCAATCCTAGGGTGCGTTTACGTGTCGGTCATCAACACCCGCAGTTTTGGCCGATTCTGGCTCGTTTCGTGGACTATTATTCACTGTTTTTGGGTCCCGGAGTGATTTCCACGATTGACGAACCCCGAGGTGCGTTTACATGTCCGTCATCAACACTCACAACTCTGGCAAATTCTGACCCGTTTCGTGGACTATTACTCACCGTTTTAGGGTCCCGGACTTATTTGCACGATTGATGAACCCTGGAGCGCGTTTACGTGTCCGTCATAAATACTCGCTGTTTTGGCCGATTCTGGCCAGTTTCTTGGACTATTACTCACTGTTTTGGGGTCCCGGAGTGATTTCCACAATTGACGAACCCCGAGGTGCGTTTACATGTCTGTCGTCAACACTCACAAGTTTGGCCAATTCTGACCCGTTTCGTGGACTATTACTCACCGTTTTGGGGTCCCGAAGCGATTTCCATAGTTCTTGAACCCCAAGGTGCAATTACATGTCGGTCATCAACATCCGTAGTTTTGGCCGATTCTGGCCTGTTTCATGAACTATTACTCACTGTTTTGGGGACCCGGACTAATTCCCACGATTGACGAACCCCGGGGTGCGTTTATGTGTCGGTCATAAACACTTGCAGTTTTGGCCGATTCTGGCCCGTTTCGTGGACAATTACTCACTGTTTCGGGGTCCCGGACTTATTTCCACGATTGATGAACCCTGGAGCGCATTTACGTGTCGGTCATAAATACTCATAGTTTTGGCCAATTCTGGCTAGTTTCATGGACTATTACTCACTGTTTTGGGGTCGTGGAGTGATTTCCACGATTGATGAACCCCGGGGTGCGTTTACGTGTCGGTCATAAATACTCGCAGTTTTGGCCGATTCTGGCCAGTTTCTTGGACTATTACTCACTGTTTTGGGGTCCCGAAGTGATTTCCACGATTGACGAATCCCGGGGTGCGTTTATGTGTTGGTCATAAAGACTCGCAGTTATTGCGGATTCTGCCTCATTTCATGGACTATTATTCACTGTTTTTGGGTCCCGGAGTGATTTCCACAATTGACGAACCCCGAGGTGCGTTTACATGTCTGTCGTCAACACTCACAAGTTTGGCCAATTCTGACCCGTTTCGTGGACTATTACTCACCGTTTTGGGGTCCCGAAGCGATTTCCATAGTTCTTGAACCCCAAGGTGCAATTACATGTCGGTCATCAACACCCGTAGTTTTGGCCGATTCTGGCCTGTTTCATGAACTATTACTCACTGTTATGGGGACCCGGAGTAATTCCCACAATTGACGAACCCCGGGGTGCGTTTATGTGTCGGTCATAAACACTTGCAGTTTTGGCCGATTCTGGCCCGTTTCGTGGACAATTACTCACTGTTTCGGGGTCCCGGACTTATTTTCACGATTGATGTACCCCGGAGCGCATTTACGTGTCGGTCATAAATACTCGTAGTTTTGGCCGATTCTGGCTAGTTTCATGGACTATTACTCACTGTTTTGGGGCCGCGGAGTGATTTCCACGATTGACGAACCCCGGGGTGCGTTTACGTGTCGGTCATAAACACTCGCAGTTATTGCGGATTCTGCCTCATTTCATGGACTATTAATCACTGTTTTTGGGTCCCGGAGTGATTTCCACAATTGACGAACCCCGAGGTGCGTTTACATGTCCGTCGTCAACACTCACAACTTTGGCCAATTCTGACCCGTTTCGTGGACTATTACTCACCGTTTTGGGGTCCCGAAGCGATTTCCATAGTTCTTGAACCCCAAGGTGCAATTACATGTCGGTCATCAACATCCGTAGTTTTGGCCGATTCTGGGCCGTTTCATGAACTATTACTCACTGTTTTGGGGACCCGGACTAATTCCCACGATTGACGAACCCCGGGGTGCGTTTATGTGTCGGTCATAAACACTTGCAGTTTTGGCCGATTCTGGCCCGTTTCGTGGACAATTACTCACTGTTTCGGGGTCCCGGACTTATTTCCACGATTGATGAACCCTGGAGCGCATTTACGTGTCGGTCATAAATACTCATAGTTTTGGCCAATTCTGGCTAGTTTCATGGACTATTACTCACTGTTTTGGGGTCGTGGAGTGATTTCCACGATTGATGAACCCCGGGGTGCGTTTACGTGTCAGTCATAAATACTCGCAGTTTTGGCCGATTCTGGCCAGTTTCTTGGACTATTACTCACTGTTTTGGGGTCCCGAAGTGATTTCCACGATTGACGAATCCCGGGGTGCGTTTATGTGTTGGTCATAAACACTCGCAGTTATTGCGGATTCTGCCTCATTTCATGGACTATTATTCACTGTTTTTGGGTCCCGGAGTGATTTCCACAATTGACGAACCCCGAGGTGCGTTTACATGTCTGTCGTCAACACTCACAAGTTTGGCCAATTCTGACCCGTTTCGTGGACTATTACTCACCGTTTTGGGGTCCCGAAGCGATTTCCATAGTTCTTGAACCCCAAGGTGCAATTACATGTCGGTCATCAACACCCGTAGTTTTGGCCGATTCTGGCCTGTTTCATGAACTATTACTCACTGTTATGGGGACCCGGAGTAATTCCCACAATTGACGAACCCCGGGGTGCGTTTATGTGTCGGTCATAAACACTTGCAGTTTTGGCCGATTCTGGCCCGTTTCGTGGACAATTACTCACTGTTTCGGGGTCCCGGACTTATTTTCACGATTGATGTACCCCGGAGCGCATTTACGTGTCGGTCATAAATACTCGCTGTTTTGGCCGATTCTGGCCAGTTTCTTGGACTATTACTCACTGTTTTGGGGTCCCGAAGTGATTTCCACGATTGACGAACCCCGGGGTGCGTTTACGTGTTGGTCATAAACACTCGCAGTTATTGCGGATTCTGCCTCATTTCATCGACTATTAATCACTGTTTTTGGGTCCCGGAGTGATTTCCACAATTGACGAACCCCGAGGTGCGTTTACATGTCCGTCGTCAACACTCACAACTTTGGCCAATTCTGACCCGTTTCGTGGAGTATTACTCACCGTTTTGGGGTCCCGAAGCGATTTCCATAGTTCTTGAACCCCAAGGTGCAATTACATGTCGGTCATCAACATCCGTAGTTTTGGCCGATTCTGGGCCGTTTCATGAACTATTACTCACTGTTTTGGGGACCCGGACTAATTCCCACGATTGACGAACCCCGGGGTGCGTTTATGTGTCGGTCATAAACACTTGCAGTTTTGGCCGATTCTGGCCCGTTTCGTGGACAATTACTCACTGTTTCGGGGTCCCGGACTTATTTCCACGATTGATGAACCCTGGAGCGCATTTACGTGTCGGTCATAAATACTCATAGTTTTGGCCAATTGTGGCTAGTTTCATGGACTATTACTCACTGTTTTGGGGTCGTGGAGTGATTTCCACGATTGATGAACCCCGGGGTGCGTTTACGTGTCGGTCATAAATACTCGCAGTTTTGGCCGATTCTGGCCAGTTTCTTGGACTATTACTCACTGTTTTGGGGTCCCGAAGTGATTTCCACGATTGACGAATCCCGGGGTGCGTTTATGTGTTGGTCATAAACACTCGCAGTTATTGCGGATTCTGCCTCATTTCATGGACTATTATTCACTGTTTTTGGGTCCCGGAGTGATTTCCACAATTGACGAACCCCGAGGTGCGTTTACATGTCTGTCGTCAACACTCACAAGTTTGGCCAATTCTGACCCGTTTCGTGGACTATTACTCACCGTTTTGGGGTCCCGAAGCGATTTCCATAGTTCTTGAACCCCAAGGTGCAATTACATGTCGGTCATCAACACCCGTAGTTTTGGCCGATTTTGGCCTGTTTCATGAACTATTACTCACTGTTATGGGGACCCGGAGTAATTCCCACAATTGACGAACCCCGGGGTGCGTTTATGTGTCGGTCATAAACACTTGCAGTTTTGGCCGATTCTGGCCCGTTTCGTGGACAATTACTCACTGTTTCGGGGTCCCGGACTTATTTTCACGATTGATGTACCCCGGAGCGCATTTACGTGTCGGTCATAAATACTCGTAGTTTTGGCCGATTCTGGCTAGTTTCATGGACTATTACTCACTGTTTTGGGGCCGCGGAGTGATTTCCACGATTGACGAACCCCGGGGTGCGTTTACGTGTCGGTCATCAACACTCGCAGTTTTGGCCGATTCTGGCCTGTTTCATGGACTATTACTGATTGTTTTGGTGTCCCGGACTGATTTCCACGATTGACGAACCCCGGGGTGCGTTTACGTGTCGATCATAAACACTCGCAGTTTTGGCCGATTATGACAAGTTTCATGGACTATTACTCACTCTTTTGGGGTCCGTGAGTGATTTCCATGATTGACCAATCCTAGGGTGCGTTTACGTGTCGGTCATCAACACCCGCAGTTTTGGCCGATTCTGGCTCGTTTCGTGGACTATTATTCACTGTTTTTGGGTCCCGGAGTGATTTCCACGATTGACGAACCCCGAGGTGCGTTTACATGTCCGTCATCAACACTCACAACTCTGGCAAATTCTGACCCGTTTCGTGGACTATTACTCACCGTTTTAGGGTCCCGGACTTATTTGCACGATTGATGAACCCTGGAGCGCGTTTACGTGTCCGTCATAAATACTCGCTGTTTTGGCCGATTCTGGCCAGTTTCTTGGACTATTACTCACTGTTTTGGGGTCCCGGAGTGATTTCCACAATTGACGAACCCCGAGGTGCGTTTACATGTCTGTCGTCAACACTCACAAGTTTGGCCAATTCTGACCCGTTTCGTGGACTATTACTCACCGTTTTGGGGTCCCGAAGCGATTTCCATAGTTCTTGAACCCCAAGGTGCAATTACATGTCGGTCATCAACATCCGTAGTTTTGGCCGATTCTGGCCTGTTTCATGAACTATTACTCACTGTTTTGGGGACCCGGACTAATTCCCACGATTGACGAACCCCGGGGTGCGTTTATGTGTCGGTCATAAACACTTGCAGTTTTGGCCGATTCTGGCCCGTTTCGTGGACAATTACTCACTGTTTCGGGGTCCCGGACTTATTTCCACGATTGATGAACCCTGGAGCGCATTTACGTGTCGGTCATAAATACTCATAGTTTTGGCCAATTCTGGCTAGTTTCATGGACTATTACTCACTGTTTTGGGGTCGTGGAGTGATTTCCACGATTGATGAACCCCGGGGTGCGTTTACGTGTCGGTCATAAATACTCGCAGTTTTGGCCGATTCTGGCCAGTTTCTTGGACTATTACTCACTGTTTTGGGGTCCCGAAGTGATTTCCACGATTGACGAATCCCGGGGTGCGTTTATGTGTTGGTCATAAAGACTCGCAGTTATTGCGGATTCTGCCTCATTTCATGGACTATTATTCACTGTTTTTGGGTCCCGGAGTGATTTCCACAATTGACGAACCCCGAGGTGCGTTTACATGTCTGTCGTCAACACTCACAAGTTTGGCCAATTCTGACCCGTTTCGTGGACTATTACTCACCGTTTTGGGGTCCCGAAGCGATTTCCATAGTTCTTGAACCCCAAGGTGCAATTACATGTCGGTCATCAACACCCGTAGTTTTGGCCGATTCTGGCCTGTTTCATGAACTATTACTCACTGTTATGGGGACCCGGAGTAATTCCCACAATTGACGAACCCCGGGGTGCGTTTATGTGTCGGTCATAAACACTTGCAGTTTTGGCCGATTCTGGCCCGTTTCGTGGACAATTACTCACTGTTTCGGGGTCCCGGACTTATTTTCACGATTGATGTACCCCGGAGCGCATTTACGTGTCGGTCATAAATACTCGTAGTTTTGGCCGATTCTGGCTAGTTTCATGGACTATTACTCACTGTTTTGGGGCCGCGGAGTGATTTCCACGATTGACGAACCCCGGGGTGCGTTTACGTGTCGGTCATAAACACTCGCAGTTATTGCGGATTCTGCCTCATTTCATGGACTATTAATCACTGTTTTTGGGTCCCGGAGTGATTTCCACAATTGACGAACCCCGAGGTGCGTTTACATGTCCGTCGTCAACACTCACAACTTTGGCCAATTCTGACCCGTTTCGTGGACTATTACTCACCGTTTTGGGGTCCCGAAGCGATTTCCATAGTTCTTGAACCCCAAGGTGCAATTACATGTCGGTCATCAACATCCGTAGTTTTGGCCGATTCTGGGCCGTTTCATGAACTATTACTCACTGTTTTGGGGACCCGGACTAATTCCCACGATTGACGAACCCCGGGGTGCGTTTATGTGTCGGTCATAAACACTTGCAGTTTTGGCCGATTCTGGCCCGTTTCGTGGACAATTACTCACTGTTTCGGGGTCCCGGACTTATTTCCACGATTGATGAACCCTGGAGCGCATTTACGTGTCGGTCATAAATACTCATAGTTTTGGCCAATTCTGGCTAGTTTCATGGACTATTACTCACTGTTTTGGGGTCGTGGAGTGATTTCCACGATTGATGAACCCCGGGGTGCGTTTACGTGTCAGTCATAAATACTCGCAGTTTTGGCCGATTCTGGCCAGTTTCTTGGACTATTACTCACTGTTTTGGGGTCCCGAAGTGATTTCCACGATTGACGAATCCCGGGGTGCGTTTATGTGTTGGTCATAAACACTCGCAGTTATTGCGGATTCTGCCTCATTTCATGGACTATTATTCACTGTTTTTGGGTCCCGGAGTGATTTCCACAATTGACGAACCCCGAGGTGCGTTTACATGTCTGTCGTCAACACTCACAAGTTTGGCCAATTCTGACCCGTTTCGTGGACTATTACTCACCGTTTTGGGGTCCCGAAGCGATTTCCATAGTTCTTGAACCCCAAGGTGCAATTACATGTCGGTCATCAACACCCGTAGTTTTGGCCGATTCTGGCCTGTTTCATGAACTATTACTCACTGTTATGGGGACCCGGAGTAATTCCCACAATTGACGAACCCCGGGGTGCGTTTATGTGTCGGTCATAAACACTTGCAGTTTTGGCCGATTCTGGCCCGTTTCGTGGACAATTACTCACTGTTTCGGGGTCCCGGACTTATTTTCACGATTGATGTACCCCGGAGCGCATTTACGTGTCGGTCATAAATACTCGCTGTTTTGGCCGATTCTGGCCAGTTTCTTGGACTATTACTCACTGTTTTGGGGTCCCGAAGTGATTTCCACGATTGACGAACCCCGGGGTGCGTTTACGTGTTGGTCATAAACACTCGCAGTTATTGCGGATTCTGCCTCATTTCATCGACTATTAATCACTGTTTTTGGGTCCCGGAGTGATTTCCACAATTGACGAACCCCGAGGTGCGTTTACATGTCCGTCGTCAACACTCACAACTTTGGCCAATTCTGACCCGTTTCGTGGAGTATTACTCACCGTTTTGGGGTCCCGAAGCGATTTCCATAGTTCTTGAACCCCAAGGTGCAATTACATGTCGGTCATCAACATCCGTAGTTTTGGCCGATTCTGGGCCGTTTCATGAACTATTACTCACTGTTTTGGGGACCCGGACTAATTCCCACGATTGACGAACCCCGGGGTGCGTTTATGTGTCGGTCATAAACACTTGCAGTTTTGGCCGATTCTGGCCCGTTTCGTGGACAATTACTCACTGTTTCGGGGTCCCGGACTTATTTCCACGATTGATGAACCCTGGAGCGCATTTACGTGTCGGTCATAAATACTCATAGTTTTGGCCAATTGTGGCTAGTTTCATGGACTATTACTCACTGTTTTGGGGTCGTGGAGTGATTTCCACGATTGATGAACCCCGGGGTGCGTTTACGTGTCGGTCATAAATACTCGCAGTTTTGGCCGATTCTGGCCAGTTTCTTGGACTATTACTCACTGTTTTGGGGTCCCGAAGTGATTTCCACGATTGACGAATCCCGGGGTGCGTTTATGTGTTGGTCATAAACACTCGCAGTTATTGCGGATTCTGCCTCATTTCATGGACTATTATTCACTGTTTTTGGGTCCCGGAGTGATTTCCACAATTGACGAACCCCGAGGTGCGTTTACATGTCTGTCGTCAACACTCACAAGTTTGGCCAATTCTGACCCGTTTCGTGGACTATTACTCACCGTTTTGGGGTCCCGAAGCGATTTCCATAGTTCTTGAACCCCAAGGTGCAATTACATGTCGGTCATCAACACCCGTAGTTTTGGCCGATTTTGGCCTGTTTCATGAACTATTACTCACTGTTATGGGGACCCGGAGTAATTCCCACAATTGACGAACCCCGGGGTGCGTTTATGTGTCGGTCATAAACACTTGCAGTTTTGGCCGATTCTGGCCCGTTTCGTGGACAATTACTCACTGTTTCGGGGTCCCGGACTTATTTTCACGATTGATGTACCCCGGAGCGCATTTACGTGTCGGTCATAAATACTCGTAGTTTTGGCCGATTCTGGCTAGTTTCATGGACTATTACTCACTGTTTTGGGGCCGCGGAGTGATTTCCACGATTGACGAACCCCGGGGTGCGTTTACGTGTCGGTCATCAACACTCGCAGTTTTGGCCGATTCTGGCCTGTTTCATGGACTATTACTGATTGTTTTGGTGTCCCGGACTGATTTCCACGATTGACGAACCCCGGGGTGCGTTTACGTGTCGATCATAAACACTCGCAGTTTTGGCCGATTATGACAAGTTTCATGGACTATTACTCACTGTTTTGGGGTCCGTGAGTGATTTCCATGATTGACCAATCCTAGGGTGCGTTTACGTGTCGGTCATCAACACCCGCAGTTTTGGCCGATTCTGGCTCGTTTTGTGGACTATTATTCACTGTTTTTGGGTCCCGGAGTGATTTCCACGATTGACGAACCCCGAGGTGCGTTTACATGTCCGTCATCAACACTCACAACTCTGGCAAATTCTGACCCGTTTCGTGGACTATTACTCACCGTTTTAGGGTCCCGGACTTATTTGCACGATTGATGAACCCTGGAGCGCGTTTACGTGTCCGTCATAAATACTCGCTGTTTTGGCCGATTCTGGCCAGTTTCTTGGACTATTACTCACTGTTTTGGGGTCCCGGAGTGATTTCCACAATTGACGAACCCCGAGGTGCGTTTACATGTCGGTCATAAACACTTGCAGTTTTGGCCGATTCTGGCCCGTTTCGTGGACAATTACTCACTGTTTCGGGGTCCCGGACTTATTTTCACGATTGATGTACCCCGGAGCGCATTTACGTGTCGGTCATAAATACTCGTAGTTTTGGCCGATTCTGGCTAGTTTCATGGACTATTACTCACTGTTTTGGGGCCGCGGAGTGATTTCCACGATTGACGAACCCCGGGGTGCGTTTACGTGTCGGTCATAAACACTCGCAGTTATTGCTGATTCTGCCTCATTTCATGGACTATTAATCACTGTTTTTGGGTCCCGGAGTGATTTCCACAATTGACGAACCCCGAGGTGCGTTTACATGTCCGTCGTCAACACTCACAACTTTGGCCAATTCTGACCCGTTTCGTGGACTATTACTCACCGTTTTGGGGTCCCGAAGCGATTTCCATAGTTCTTGAACCCCAAGGTGCAATTACATGTCGGTCATCAACATCCGTAGTTTTGGCCGATTCTGGGCCGTTTCATGAACTATTACTCACTGTTTTGGGGACCCGGACTAATTCCCACGATTGACGAACCCCGGGGTGCGTTTATGTGTCGGTCATAAACACTTGCAGTTTTGGCCGATTCTGGCCCGTTTCGTGGACAATTACTCACTGTTTCGGGGTCCCGGACTTATTTCCACGATTGATGAACCCTGGAGCGCATTTACGTGTCGGTCATAAATACTCATAGTTTTGGCCAATTCTGGCTAGTTTCATGGACTATTACTCACTGTTTTGGGGTCGTGGAGTGATTTCCACGATTGATGAACCCCGGGGTGCGTTTACGTGTCGGTCATAAATACTCGCAGTTTTGGCCGATTCTGGCCAGTTTCTTGGACTATTACTCACTGTTTTGGGGTCCCGAAGTGATTTCCACGATTGACGAATCCCGGGGTGCGTTTATGTGTTGGTCATAAACACTCGCAGTTATTGCGGATTCTGCCTCATTTCATGGACTATTATTCACTGTTTTTGGGTCCCGGAGTGATTTCCACAATTGACGAACCCCGAGGTGCGTTTACATGTCTGTCGTCAACACTCACAAGTTTGGCCAATTCTGACCCGTTTCGTGGACTATTACTCACCGTTTTGGGGTCCCGAAGCGATTTCCATAGTTCTTGAACCCCAAGGTGCAATTACATGTCGGTCATCAACACCCGTAGTTTTGGCCGATTCTGGCCTGTTTCATGAACTATTACTCACTGTTATGGGGACCCGGAGTAATTCCCACAATTGACGAACCCCGGGGTGCGTTTATGTGTCGGTCATAAACACTTGCAGTTTTGGCCGATTCTGGCCCGTTTCGTGGACAATTACTCACTGTTTCGGGGTCCCGGACTTATTTTCACGATTGATGTACCCCGGAGCGCATTTACGTGTCGGTCATAAATACTCGTAGTTTTGGCCGATTCTGGCTAGTTTCATGGACTATTACTCACTGTTTTGGGGCCGCGGAGTGATTTCCACGATTGACGAACCCCGGGGTGCGTTTACGTGTCGGTCATAAACACTCGCAGTTATTGCGGATTCTGCCTCATTTCATGGACTATTAATCACTGTTTTTGGGTCCCGGAGTGATTTCCACAATTGACGAACCCCGAGGTGCGTTTACATGTCCGTCGTCAACACTCACAACTTTGGCCAATTCTGACCCGTTTCGTGGAGTATTACTCACCGTTTTGGGGTCCCGAAGCGATTTCCATAGTTCTTGAACCCCAAGGTGCAATTACATGTCGGTCATCAACATCCGTAGTTTTGGCCGATTCTGGGCCGTTTCATGAACTATTACTCACTGTTTTGGGGACCCGGACTAATTCCCACGATTGACGAACCCCGGGGTGCGTTTATGTGTCGGTCATAAACACTTGCAGTTTTGGCCGATTCTGGCCCGTTTCGTGGACAATTACTCACTGTTTCGGGGTCCCGGACTTATTTCCACGATTGATGAACCCTGGAGCGCATTTACGTGTCGGTCATAAATACTCATAGTTTTGGCCAATTGTGGCTAGTTTCATGGACTATTACTCACTGTTTTGGGGTCGTGGAGTGATTTCCACGATTGATGAACCCCGGGGTGCGTTTACGTGTCGGTCATAAATACTCGCAGTTTTGGCCGATTCTGGCCAGTTTCTTGGACTATTACTCACTGTTTTGGGGTCCCGAAGTGATTTCCACGATTGACGAATCCCGGGGTGCGTTTATGTGTTGGTCATAAACACTCGCAGTTATTGCGGATTCTGCCTCATTTCATGGACTATTATTCACTGTTTTTGGGTCCCGGAGTGATTTCCACAATTGACGAACCCCGAGGTGCGTTTACATGTCTGTCGTCAACACTCACAAGTTTGGCCAATTCTGACCCGTTTCGTGGACTATTACTCACCGTTTTGGGGTCCCGAAGCGATTTCCATAGTTCTTGAACCCCAAGGTGCAATTACATGTCGGTCATCAACACCCGTAGTTTTGGCCGATTTTGGCCTGTTTCATGAACTATTACTCACTGTTATGGGGACCCGGAGTAATTCCCACAATTGACGAACCCCGGGGTGCGTTTATGTGTCGGTCATAAACACTTGCAGTTTTGGCCGATTCTGGCCCGTTTCGTGGACAATTACTCACTGTTTCGGGGTCCCGGACTTATTTTCACGATTGATGTACCCCGGAGCGCATTTACGTGTCGGTCATAAATACTCGTAGTTTTGGCCGATTCTGGCTAGTTTCATGGACTATTACTCACTGTTTTGGGGCCGCGGAGTGATTTCCACGATTGACGAACCCCGGGGTGCGTTTACGTGTCGGTCATCAACACTCGCAGTTTTGGCCGATTCTGGCCTGTTTCATGGACTATTACTGATTGTTTTGGTGTCCCGGACTGATTTCCACGATTGACGAACCCCGGGGTGCGTTTACGTGTCGATCATAAACACTCGCAGTTTTGGCCGATTATGACAAGTTTCATGGACTATTACTCACTGTTTTGGGGTCCGTGAGTGATTTCCATGATTGACCAATCCTAGGGTGCGTTTACGTGTCGGTCATCAACACCCGCAGTTTTGGCCGATTCTGGCTCGTTTTGTGGACTATTATTCACTGTTTTTGGGTCCCGGAGTGATTTCCACGATTGACGAACCCCGAGGTGCGTTTACATGTCCGTCATCAACACTCACAACTCTGGCAAATTCTGACCCGTTTCGTGGACTATTACTCACCGTTTTAGGGTCCCGGACTTATTTGCACGATTGATGAACCCTGGAGCGCGTTTACGTGTCCGTCATAAATACTCGCAGTTTTGGCCGATTCTGGCCAGTTTCTTGGACTATTACTCACTGTTTTGGGGTCCCGAAGTGATTTCCACGATTGACGAACCCCGGGGTGCGTTTACGTGTTGGTCATAAACACTCGCAGTTATTGCGGATTCTGCCTCATTTCATGGACTATTAATCATTGTTTTTGGGTCCCGGAGTGATTTCCACAATTGACGAACCCCGAGGTGCGTTTACATGTCCGTCGTCAACACTCACAACTTTGGCCAATTCTGACCCGTTTCGTGGACTATTACTCACCGTTTTGGGGTCCCGAAGCGATTTCCATAGTTCTTGAACCCCAAGGTGCAATTACATGTCGGTCATCAACATCCGTAGTTTTGGCCGATTCTGGGCCGTTTCATGAACTATTACTCACTGTTTTGGGGACCCGGACTAATTCCCACGATTGACGAACCCCGGGGTGCGTTTATGTGTCGGTCATAAACACTTGCAGTTTTGGCCGATTCTGGCCCGTTTCGTGGACAATTACTCACTGTTTCGGGGTCCCGGACTTATTTCCACGATTGATGAACCCTGGAGCGCATTTACGTGTCGGTCATAAATACTCATAGTTTTGGCCAATTCTGGCTAGTTTCATGGACTATTACTCACTGTTTTGGGGTCGTGGAGTGATTTCCACGATTGATGAACCCCGGGGTGCGTTTACGTGTCGGTCATAAATACTCGCAGTTTTGGCCGATTCTGGCCAGTTTCTTGGACTATTACTCACTGTTTTGGGGTCCCGAAGTGATTTCCACGATTGACGAATCCCGGGGTGCGTTTATGTGTTGGTCATAAACACTCGCAGTTATTGCGGATTCTGCCTCATTTCATGGACTATTATTCACTGTTTTTGGGTCCCGGAGTGATTTCCACAATTGACGAACCCCGAGGTGCGTTTACATGTCTATCGTCAACACTCACAAGTTTGGCCAATTCTGACCCGTTTCGTGGACTATTACTCACCGTTTTGGGGTCCCGAAGCGATTTCCATAGTTCTTGAACCCCAAGGTGCAATTACATGTCGGTCATCAACACCCGTAGTTTTGGCCGATTCTGGCCTGTTTCATGAACTATTACTCACTGTTATGGGGACCCGGAGTAATTCCCACAATTGACGAACCCCGGGGTGCGTTTATGTGTCGGTCATAAACACTTGCAGTTTTGGCCGATTCTGGCCCGTTTCGTGGACAATTACTCACTGTTTCGGGGTCCCGGACTTATTTTCACGATTGATGTACCCCGGAGCGCATTTACGTGTCGGTCATAAATACTCGTAGTTTTGGCCGATTCTGGCTAGTTTCATGGACTATTACTCACTGTTTTGGGGCCGCGGAGTGATTTCCACGATTGACGAACCCCGGGGTGCGTTTACGTGTCGGTCATCAACACTCGCAGTTTTGGCCGATTCTGGCCTGTTTCATGGACTATTACTGATTGTTTTGGTGTCCCGGACTGATTTCCACGATTGACGAACCCCGGGGTGCGTTTACGTGTCGATCATAAACACTCGCAGTTTTGGCCGATTATGACAAGTTTCATGGACTATTACTCACTGTTTTGGGGTCCGTGAGTGATTTCCATGATTGACCAATCCTAGGGTGCGTTTACGTGTCGGTCATCAACACCCGCAGTTTTGGCCGATTCTGGCTCGTTTTGTGGACTATTATTCACTGTTTTTGGGTCCCGGAGTGATTTCCACGATTGACGAACCCCGAGGTGCGTTTACATGTCCGTCATCAACACTCACAACTCTGGCAAATTCTGACCCGTTTCGTGGACTATTACTCACCGTTTTAGGGTCCCGGACTTATTTGCACGATTGATGAACCCTGGAGCGCGTTTACGTGTCCGTCATAAATACTCGCAGTTTTGGCCGATTCTGGCCAGTTTCTTGGACTATTACTCACTGTTTTGGGGTCCCGAAGTGATTTCCACGATTGACGAACCCCGGGGTGCGTTTACGTGTTGGTCATAAACACTCGCAGTTATTGCGGATTCTGCCTCATTTCATGGACTATTAATCATTGTTTTTGGGTCCCGGAGTGATTTCCACAATTGACGAACCCCGAGGTGCGTTTACATGTCCGTCGTCAACACTCACAACTTTGGCCAATTCTGACCCGTTTCGTGGACTATTACTCACCGTTTTGGGGTCCCGAAGCGATTTCCATAGTTCTTGAACCCCAAGGTGCAATTACATGTCGGTCATCAACATCCGTAGTTTTGGCCGATTCTGGGCCGTTTCATGAACTATTACTCACTGTTTTGGGGACCCGGACTAATTCCCACGATTGACGAACCCCGGGGTGCGTTTATGTGTCGGTCATAAACACTTGCAGTTTTGGCCGATTCTGGCCCGTTTCGTGGACAATTACTCACTGTTTCGGGGTCCCGGACTTATTTCCACGATTGATGAACCCTGGAGCGCATTTACGTGTCGGTCATAAATACTCATAGTTTTGGCCAATTCTGGCTAGTTTCATGGACTATTACTCACTGTTTTGGGGTCGTGGAGTGATTTCCACGATTGATGAACCCCGGGGTGCGTTTACGTGTCGGTCATAAATACTCGCAGTTTTGGCCGATTCTGGCCAGTTTCTTGGACTATTACTCACTGTTTTGGGGTCCCGAAGTGATTTCCACGATTGACGAATCCCGGGGTGCGTTTATGTGTTGGTCATAAACACTCGCAGTTATTGCGGATTCTGCCTCATTTCATGGACTATTATTCACTGTTTTTGGGTCCCGGAGTGATTTCCACAATTGACGAACCCCGAGGTGCGTTTACATGTCTATCGTCAACACTCACAAGTTTGGCCAATTCTGACCCGTTTCGTGGACTATTACTCACCGTTTTGGGGTCCCGAAGCGATTTCCATAGTTCTTGAACCCCAAGGTGCAATTACATGTCGGTCATCAACACCCGTAGTTTTGGCCGATTCTGGCCTGTTTCATGAACTATTACTCACTGTTATGGGGACCCGGAGTAATTCCCACAATTGACGAACCCCGGGGTGCGTTTATGTGTCGGTCATAAACACTTGCAGTTTTGGCCGATTCTGGCCCGTTTCGTGGACAATTACTCACTGTTTCGGGGTCCCGGACTTATTTTCACGATTGATGTACCCCGGAGCGCATTTACGTGTCGGTCATAAATACTCGTAGTTTTGGCCGATTCTGGCTAGTTTCATGGACTATTACTCACTGTTTTGGGGCCGCGGAGTGATTTCCACGATTGACGAACCCCGGGGTGCGTTTACGTGTCGGTCATCAACACTCGCAGTTTTGGCCGATTCTGGCCTGTTTCATGGACTATTACTGATTGTTTTGGTGTCCCGGACTGATTTCCACGATTGACGAACCCCGGGGTGCGTTTACGTGTCGATCATAAACACTCGCAGTTTTGGCCGATTATGACAAGTTTCATGGACTATTACTCACTGTTTTGGGGTCCGTGAGTGATTTCCATGATTGACCAATCCTAGGGTGCGTTTACGTGTCGGTCATCAACACCCGCAGTTTTGGCCGATTCTGGCTCGTTTTGTGGACTATTATTCACTGTTTTTGGGTCCCGGAGTGATTTCCACGATTGACGAACCCCGAGGTGCATTTACATGTCCGTCATCAACACTCACAACTCTGGCAAATTCTGACCCGTTTCGTGGACTATTACTCACCGTTTTAGGGTCCCGGACTTATTTGCACGATTGATGAACCCTGGAGCGCGTTTACGTGTCCGTCATAAATACTCGCAGTTTTGGCCGATTCTGGCCAGTTTCTTGGACTATTACTCACTGTTTTGGGGTCCCGAAGTGATTTCCACGATTGACGAACCCCGGGGTGCGTTTACGTGTTGGTCATAAACACTCGCAGTTATTGCGGATTCTGCCTCATTTCGTGGACTATTAATCACTGTTTTTGGGTCCCGGAGTGATTTCCACAATTGACGAACCCCGAGGTGCGTTTACATGTCCGTCGTCAACACTCACAACTTTGGCCAATTCTGACCCGTTTCGTGGACTATTACTCACCGTTTTGGGGTCCCGAAGCGATTTCCATAGTTCTTGAACCCCAAGGTGCAATTACATGTCGGTCATCAACATCCGTAGTTTTGGCCGATTCTGGGCCGTTTCATGAACTATTACTCACTGTTTTGGGGACCCGGACTAATTCCCACGATTGACGAACCCCGGGGTGCGTTTATGTGTCGGTCATAAACACTTGCAGTTTTGGCCGATTCTGGCCCGTTTCGTGGACAATTACTCACTGTTTCGGGGTCCCGGACTTATTTCCACGATTGATGGACCCTGGAGCGCATTTACGTGTCGGTCATAAATACTCATAGTTTTGGCCAATTCTGGCTAGTTTCATGGACTATTACTCACTGTTTTGGGGTCGTGGAGTGATTTCCACGATTGATGAACCCCGGGGTGCGTTTACGTGTCGGTCATAAATACTCGCAGTTTTGGCCGATTCTGGCCAGTTTCTTGGACTATTACTCACTGTTTTGGGGTCCCGAAGTGATTTCCACGATTGACGAATCCCGGGGTGCGTTTATGTGTTGGTCATAAACACTCGCAGTTATTGCGGATTCTGCCTCATTTCATGGACTATTATTCACTGTTTTTGGGTCCCGGAGTGATTTCCACAATTGACGAACCCCGAGGTGCGTTTACATGTCTGTCGTCAACACTCACAAGTTTGGCCAATTCTGACCCGTTTCGCGGACTATTACTCACCGTTTTGGGGTCCCGAAGCGATTTCCATAGTTCTTGAACCCCAAGGTGCAATTACATGTCGGTCATCAACACCCGTAGTTTTGGCCGATTCTGGCCTGTTTCATGAACTATTACTCACTGTTATGGGGACCCGGAGTAATTCCCACAATTGACGAACCCCGGGGTGCGTTTATGTGTCGGTCATAAACACTTGCAGTTTTGGCCGATTCTGGCCCGTTTCGTGGACAATTACTCACTGTTTCGGGGTCCCGGACTTATTTTCACGATTGATGTACCCCGGAGCGCATTTACGTGTCGGTCATAAATACTCGTAGTTTTGGCCGATTCTGGCTAGTTTCATGGACTATTACTCACTGTTTTGGGGCCGCGGAGTGATTTCCACGATTGACGAACCCCGGGGTGCGTTTACGTGTCGGTCATCAACACTCGCAGTTTTGGCCGATTATGACAAGTTTCATGGACTATTACTCACTGTTTTGGGGTCCGTGAGTGATTTCCATGATTGACCAATCCTAGGGTGCGTTTACGTGTCGGTCATCAACACCCGCAGTTTTGGCCGATTCTGGCTCGTTTTGTGGACTATTATTCACTGTTTTTGGGTCCCGGAGTGATTTCCACGATTGACGAACCCCGAGGTGCATTTACATGTCCGTCATCAACACTCACAACTCTGGCAAATTCTGACCCGTTTCGTGGACTATTACTCACCGTTTTAGGGTCCCGGACTTATTTGCACGATTGATGAACCCTGGAGCGCGTTTACGTGTCCGTCATAAATACTCGCAGTTTTGGCCGATTCTGGCCAGTTTCTTGGACTATTACTCACTGTTTTGGTGTCCCGAAGTGATTTCCACGATTGACGAACCCCGGGGTGCGTTTACGTGTTGGTCATAAACACTCGCAGTTATTGCGGATTCTGCCTCATTTCGTGGACTATTAATCACTGTTTTTGGGTCCCGGAGTGATTTCCACAATTGACGAACCCCGAGGTGCGTTTACATGTCCGTCGTCAACACTCACAACTTTGGCCAATTCTGACCCGTTTCGTGGACTATTACTCACCGTTTTGGGGTCCCGAAGCGATTTCCATAGTTCTTGAACCCCAAGGTGCAATTACATGTCGGTCATCAACATCCGTAGTTTTGGCCGATTCTGGGCCGTTTCATGAACTATTACTCACTGTTTTGGGGACCCGGACTAATTCCCACGATTGACGAACCCCGGGGTGCGTTTATGTGTCGGTCATAAACACTTGCAGTTTTGGCCGATTCTGGCCCGTTTCGTGGACAATTACTCACTGTTTCGGGGTCCCGGACTTATTTCCACGATTGATGGACCCTGGAGCGCATTTACGTGTCGGTCATAAATACTCATAGTTTTGGCCAATTCTGGCTAGTTTCATGGACTATTACTCACTGTTTTGGGGTCGTGGAGTGATTTCCACGATTGATGAACCCCGGGGTGCGTTTACGTGTCGGTCATAAATACTCGCAGTTTTGGCCGATTCTGGCCAGTTTCTTGGACTATTACTCACTGTTTTGGGGTCCCGAAGTGATTTCCACGATTGACGAATCCCGGGGTGCGTTTATGTGTTGGTCATAAACACTCGCAGTTATTGCGGATTCTGCCTCATTTCATGGACTATTATTCACTGTTTTTGGGTCCCGGAGTGATTTCCACAATTGACGAACCCCGAGGTGCGTTTACATGTCTGTCGTCAACACTCACAAGTTTGGCCAATTCTGACCCGTTTCGCGGACTATTACTCACCGTTTTGGGGTCCCGAAGCGATTTCCATAGTTCTTGAACCCCAAGGTGCAATTACATGTCGGTCATCAACACCCGTAGTTTTGGCCGATTCTGGCCTGTTTCATGAACTATTACTCACTGTTATGGGGACCCGGAGTAATTCCCACAATTGACGAACCCCGGGGTGCGTTTATGTGTCGGTCATAAACACTTGCAGTTTTGGCCGATTCTGGCCCGTTTCGTGGACAATTACTCACTGTTTCGGGGTCCCGGACTTATTTTCACGATTGATGTACCCCGGAGCGCATTTACGTGTCGGTCATAAATACTCGTAGTTTTGGCCGATTCTGGCTAGTTTCATGGACTATTACTCACTGTTTTGGGGTCGTGGAGTGATTTCCACGATTGATGAACCCCGGGGTGCGTTTACGTGTCGGTCATAAATACTCGCAGTTTTGGCCGATTCTGGCCAGTTTCTTGGACTATTACTCACTGTTTTGGGGTCCCGAAGTGATTTCCACGATTGACGAATCCCGGGGTGCGTTTATGTGTTGGTCATAAACACTCGCAGTTATTGCGGATTCTGCCTCATTTCATGGACTATTATTTACTGTTTTTGGGTCCCGGAGTGATTTCCACAATTGACGAACCCCGAGGTGCGTTTACATGTCTGTCGTCAACACTCACAAGTTTGGCCAATTCTGACCCGTTTCGCGGACTATTACTCACCGTTTTGGGGTCCCGAAGCGATTTCCATAGTTCTTGAACCCCAAGGTGCAATTACATGTCGGTCATCAACACCCGTAGTTTTGGCCGATTCTGGCCTGTTTCATGAACTATTACTCACTGTTATGGGGACCCGGAGTAATTCCCACAATTGACGAACCCCGGGGTGCGTTTATGTGTCGGTCATAAACACTTGCAGTTTTGGCCGATTCTGGCCCGTTTCGTGGACAATTACTCACTGTTTCGGGGTCCCGGACTTATTTTCACGATTGATGTACCCCGGAGCGCATTTACGTGTCGGTCATAAATACTCGTAGTTTTGGCCGATTCTGGCTAGTTTCATGGACTATTACTCACTGTTTTGGGGTCCCGAAGTGATTTCCACGATTGACGAACCCCGGGGTGCGTTTACGTGTTGGTCATAAACACTCGCAGTTATTGCGGATTCTGCCTCATTTCATGGACTATTAATCACTGTTTTTGGGTCCCGGAGTGATTTCCACAATTGACGAACCCCGAGGTGCGTTTACATGTCCGTCGTCAACACTCACAACTTTGGCCAATTCTGACCCGTTTCGTGGACTATTACTCACCGTTTTGGGGTCCCGAAGCGATTTCCATAGTTCTTGAACCCCAAGGTGCAATTACATGTCGGTCATCAACATCCGTAGTTTTGGCCGATTCTGGGCCGTTTCATGAACTATTACTCACTGTTTTGGGGACGCGGACTAATTCCCACGATTGACGAACCCCGGGGTGCGTTTATGTGTCGGTCATAAACACTTGCAGTTTTGGCCGATTCTGGCCCGTTTCGTGGACAATTACTCACTGTTTCGGGGTCCCGGACTTATTTCCACGATTGATGAACCCTGGAGCGCATTTACGTGTCGGTCATAAATACTCATAGTTTTGGCCAATTGTGGCTAGTTTCATGGACTATTACTCACTGTTTTGGGGTCTTGGAGTGATTTCCACGATTGATGAACCCCGGGGTGCGTTTACGTGTCGGTCATAAATACTCGCAGTTTTGGCCGATTCTGGCCAGTTTCTTGGACTATTACTCACTGTTTTGGGGTCCCGAAGTGATTTCCATGATTGACGAATCCCGGGGTGCATTTATGTGTTGGTCATAAACACTCGCAGTTATTGCGGATTCTGCCCCATTTCATGGACTATTATTCACTGTTTTTGGGTCCCGGAGTGATTTCCACAATTGACGAACCCCGAGGTGCGTTTACATGTCTGTCGTCAACACTCACAAGTTTGGCCAATTCTGACCCGTTTCTTGGACTATTACTCACTGTTTTGGGGTCCCGAAGTGATTTCCACGATTGACGAACCCCGGGGTGCGTTTACGTGTTGGTCATAAACACTCGCAGTTATTGCGGATTCTGCCTCATTTCGTGGACTATTAATCACTGTTTTTGGGTCCCGGAGTGATTTCCACAATTGACGAACCCCGAGGTGCGTTTACATGTCCGTCGTCAACACTCACAACTTTGGCCAATTCTGACCCGTTTCGTGGACTATTACTCACCGTTTTGGGGTCCCGAAGCGATTTCCATAGTTCTTGAACCCCAAGGTGCAATTACATGTCGGTCATCAACATCCGTAGTTTTGGCCGATTCTGGGCCGTTTCATGAACTATTACTCACTGTTTTGGGGACCCGGACTAATTCCCACGATTGACGAACCCCGGGGTGCGTTTATGTGTCGGTCATAAACACTTGCAGTTTTGGCCGATTCTGGCCCGTTTCGTGGACAATTACTCACTGTTTCGGGGTCCCGGACTTATTTCCACGATTGATGGACCCTGGAGCGCATTTACGTGTCGGTCATAAATACTCATAGTTTTGGCCAATTCTGGCTAGTTTCATGGACTATTACTCACTGTTTTGGGGTCGTGGAGTGATTTCCACGATTGATGAACCCCGGGGTGCGTTTACGTGTCGGTCATAAATACTCGCAGTTTTGGCCGATTCTGGCCAGTTTCTTGGACTATTACTCACTGTTTTGGGGTCCCGAAGTGATTTCCACGATTGACGAATCCCGGGGTGCGTTTATGTGTTGGTCATAAACACTCGCAGTTATTGCGGATTCTGCCTCATTTCATGGACTATTATTCACTGTTTTTGGGTCCCGGAGTGATTTCCACAATTGACGAACCCCGAGGTGCGTTTACATGTCTGTCGTCAACACTCACAAGTTTGGCCAATTCTGACCCGTTTCGCGGACTATTACTCACCGTTTTGGGGTCCCGAAGCGATTTCCATAGTTCTTGAACCCCAAGGTGCAATTACATGTCGGTCATCAACACCCGTAGTTTTGGCCGATTCTGGCCTGTTTCATGAACTATTACTCACTGTTATGGGGACCCGGAGTAATTCCCACAATTGACGAACCCCGGGGTGCGTTTATGTGTCGGTCATAAACACTTGTAGTTTTGGCCGATTCTGGCCCGTTTCGTGGACAATTACTCACTGTTTCGGGGTCCCGGACTTATTTTCACGATTGATGTACCCCGAAGCGCATTTACGTGTCGGTCATAAATACTCGTAGTTTTGGCCGATTCTGGCTAGTTTCATGGACTATTACTCACTGTTTTGGGGTCGTGGAGTGATTTCCACGATTGATGAACCCCGGGGTGCGTTTACGTGTCGGTCATAAATACTCGTAGTTTTGGCCGATTCTGGCTAGTTTCATGGACTATTACTCACTGTTTTGGGGTCCCGAAGTGATTTCCACGATTGACGAACCCCGGGGTGCGTTTACGTGTTGGTCATAAACACTCGCAGTTATTGCGGATTCTGCCTCATTTCATGGACTATTAATCACTGTTTTTGGGTCCCGGAGTGATTTCCACAATTGACGAACCCCGAGGTGCGTTTACATGTCCGTCGTCAACACTCACAACTTTGGCCAATTCTGACCCGTTTCGTGGACTATTACTCACCGTTTTGGGGTCCCGAAGCGATTTCCATAGTTCTTGAACCCCAAGGTGCAATTACATGTCGGTCATCAACATCCGTAGTTTTGGCCGATTCTGGGCCGTTTCATGAACTATTACTCACTGTTTTGGGGACGCGGACTAATTCCCACGATTGACGAACCCCGGGGTGCGTTTATGTGTCGGTCATAAACACTTGCAGTTTTGGCCGATTCTGGCCCGTTTCGTGGACAATTACTCACTGTTTCGGGGTCCCGGACTTATTTCCACGATTGATGAACCCTGGAGCGCATTTACGTGTCGGTCATAAATACTCATAGTTTTGGCCAATTGTGGCTAGTTTCATGGACTATTACTCACTGTTTTGGGGTCTTGGAGTGATTTCCACGATTGATGAACCCCGGGGTGCGTTTACGTGTCGGTCATAAATACTCGCAGTTTTGGCCGATTCTGGCCAGTTTCTTGGACTATTACTCACTGTTTTGGGGTCCCGAAGTGATTTCCATGATTGACGAATCCCGGGGTGCATTTATGTGTTGGTCATAAACACTCGCAGTTATTGCGGATTCTGCCTCATTTCATGGACTATTATTCACTGTTTTTGGGTCCCGGAGTGATTTCCACAATTGACGAACCCCGAGGTGCGTTTACATGTCTGTCGTCAACACTCACAAGTTTGGCCAATTCTGACCCGTTTCGTGGACTATTACTCACCGTTTTGGGGTCCCGAAGCGATTTCCATAGTTCTTGAACCCCAAGGTGCAATTACATGTCGGTCATCAACACCCGTAGTTTTGGCCGATTCTGGCCTGTTTCATGAACTATTACTCACTGTTATGGGGACCCGGAGTAATTCCCACAATTGACGAACCCCGGGGTGCGTTTATGTGTCGGTCATAAACACTTGCAGTTTTGGCCGATTCTGGCCCGTTTCGTGGACAATTACTCACTGTTTCGGGGTCCCGGACTTATTTTCACGATTGATGTACCCCGGAGCGCATTTACGTGTCGGTCATAAATACTCGTAGTTTTGGCCGATTCTGGCTAGTTTCATGGACTATTACGCACTGTTTTGGGGCCGCAGAGTGATTTCCACGATTGACGAACCCCGGGGTGCGTTTACGTGTCGGTCATCAACACTCGCAGTTTTTGGCCAATTCTGGCCTGTTTCATGGACTATTACTGATTGTTTTGGTGTCCCGGACTGATTTCCACGATTGACGAACCCCGGGGTGTGTTTACGTGTCGATCATAAACACTCGCAGTTTTGGCCGATTATGACAAGTTTCATGGACTATTACTCACTGTTTTGGGGTCCGTGAGTGATTTCCATGATTGACCAATCCTAGGGTGCGTTTACGTGTCGGTCATCAACACCCGCAGTTTTGGCCGATTCTGGCTCGTTTTGTGGACTATTATTCACTGTTTTTGGGTCCCGGAGTGATTTCCACGATTGACGAACCCCGAGGTGCGTTTACATGTCCGTCATCAACACTCACAACTCTGGCAAATTCTGACCTGTTTCGTGGACTATTACTCACCGTTTTAGGGTCCCGGACTTATTTGCACGATTGATGAACCCTGGAGCGCGTTTACGTGTCCGTCATAAATACTCGCAGTTTTGGCCGATTCTGGCCAGTTTCTTGGACTATTACTCACTGTTTTGGGGTCCCGAAGTGATTTCCACGATTGACGAACCCCGGGGTGCGTTTACGTGTTGGTCATAAACACTCGCAGTTATTGCGGATTCTGCCTCATTTCATGGACTATTAATCACTGTTTTTGGGTCCCGGAGTGATTTCCACAATTGACGAACCCCGAGGTGCGTTTACATGTCCGTCGTCAACACTCACAACTTTGGCCAATTCTGACCCGTTTCGTGGACTATTACTCACCGTTTTGGGGTCCCGAAGCGATTTCCATAGTTCTTGAACCCCAAGGTGCAATTACATGTCGGTCATCAACATCCGTAGTTTTGGCCGATTCTGGGCCGTTTCATGAACTATTACTCACTGTTTTGGGGACCCGGACTAATTCCCACGATTGACGAACCCCGGGGTGCGTTTATGTGTCGGTCATAAACACTTGCAGTTTTGGCCGATTCTGGCCCGTTTCGTGGACAATTACTCACTGTTTCGGGGTCCCGGACTTATTTCCACGATTGATGAACCCTGGAGCACATTTACGTGTCGGTCATAAATACTCATAGTTTTGGCCAATTCTGGCTAGTTTCATGGACTATTACTCACTGTTTTGGGGTCGTGGAGTGATTTCCACGATTGATGAACCCCGGGGTGCGTTTACGTGTCGGTCATAAATACTCGCAGTTTTGGCCGATTCTGGCCAGTTTCTTGGACTATTACTCACTGTTTTGGGGTCCCGAAGTGATTTCCACGATTGACGAATCCCGGGGTGCGTTTATGTGTTGGTCATAAACACTCGCAGTTATTGCGGATTCTGCCTCATTTCATGGACTATTATTCACTGTTTTTGGGTCCCGGAGTGATTTCCACAATTGACGAACCCCGAGGTGCGTTTACATGTCTGTCGTCAACACTCACAAGTTTGGCCAATTCTGACCCGTTTCGCGGACTATTACTCACCGTTTTGGGGTCCCGAAGTGATTTCCATAGTTCTTGAACCCCAAGGTGCAATTACTTTCGGTCATCAACACCCGTAGTTTTGGCCGATTCTGGCCTGTTTCATGAACTATTACTCACTGTTATGGGGACCCGGAGTAATTCCCAGAATTGACGAACCCCGGGGTGCGTTTATGTGTCGGTCATAAACACTTGCAGTTTTGGCCGATTCTGGCCCGTTTCGTGGACAATTACTCACTGTTTCGGGGTCCCGGACTTATTTTCACGATTGATGTACCCCGGAGCGCATTTACGTGTCGGTCATAAATACTCGTAGTTTTGGCCGATTCTGGCTAGTTTCATGGACTATTACGCACTGTTTTGGGGCCGCAGAGTGATTTCCACGATTGACGAACCCCGGGGTGCGTTTACGTGTCGGTCATCAACACTCGCAGTTTTTGGCCGATTCTGGCCTGTTTCATGGACTATTACTGATTGTTTTGGTGTCCCGGACTGATTTCCACGATTGACGAACCCCGGGGTGCGTTTACGTGTCGATCATAAACACTCGCAGTTTTGGCCGATTATGACAAGTTTCATGGACTATTACTCACTGTTTTGGGGTCCGTGAGTGATTTCCATGATTGACCAATCCTAGGGTGCGTTTACGTGTCGGTCATCAACACCCGCAGTTTTGGCCGATTCTGGCTCGTTTTGTGGACTATTATTCACTGTTTTTGGGTCCCGGAGTGATTTCCACGATTGACGAACCCCGAGGTGCGTTTACATGTCCGTCATCAACACTCACAACTCTGGCAAATTCTGACCCGTTTCGTGGACTATTACTCACCGTTTTAGGGTCCCGAACTTATTTGCACGATTGATGAACCCTGGAGCGCGTTTACGTGTCCGTCATAAATACTCGCAGTTTTGGCCGATTCTGGCCAGTTTCTTGGACTATTACTCACTGTTTTGGGGTCCCGAAGTGATTTCCACGATTGACGAACCCCGGGGTGCGTTTACGTGTTGGTCATAAACACTCGCAGTTATTGCGGATTCTGCCTCATTTCATGGACTATTAATCACTGTTTTTGGGTCCCGGAGTGATTTCCACAATTGACGAACCCCGAGGTGCGTTTACATGTCCGTCGTCAACACTCACAACTTTGGCCAATTCTGACCCGTTTCGTGGACTATTACTCACCGTTTTGGGGTCCCGAAGCGATTTCCATAGTTCTTGAACCCCAAGGTGCAATTACATGTCGGTCATCAACATCCGTAGTTTTGGCCGATTCTGGGCCGTTTCATGAACTATTACTCACTGTTTTGGGGACCCGGACTAATTCCCACGATTGACGAACCCCGGGGTGCGTTTATGTGTCGGTCATAAACACTTGCAGTTTTGGCCGATTCTGGCCCGTCTCGTGGACAATTACTCACTGTTTCGGGGTCCCGAACTTATTTCCACGATTGATGAACCCTAGAGCGCATTTACGTGTCGGTCATAAATACTCATAGTTTTGGCCAATTCTGGCTAGTTTCATGGACTATTACTCACTGTTTTGGGGTCGTGGAGTGATTTCCACGATTGATGAACCCCGTGGTGCGTTTACGTGTCGGTCATAAATACTCGCAGTTTTGGCCGATTCTGGCCAGTTTCTTGGAGTATTACTCACTGTTTTGGGGTCCCGAAGTGATTTCCACGATTGACGAACCCCGGGGTGCGTTTACGTGTTGGTCATAAGCACTCGCAGTTATTGCGGATTCTGCCTCATTTCATGGACTATTAATCACTGTTTTTGGGTCCCGGAGTGATTTCCACAATTGACGAACCCCGAGGTGCGTTTACATGTCCGTCGTCAACACTCACAACTTTGGCCAATTCTGACCCGTTTCGTGGACTATTACTCACCGTTTTGGGGTCCCGAAGCGATTTCCATAGTTCTTGAACCCCAAGGTGCAATTACATGTCGGTCATCAACACCCGTAGTTTTGGCCGATTCTGGGCCGTTTCATGAACTATTACTCACTGTTTTGGGGACCCGGACTAATTCCCACGATTGACGAACCCCGGGGTGCGTTTATGTGTCGGTCATAAACACTTGCAGTTTTGGCCGATTCTGGCCCGTTTCGTGGACAATTACTCACTGTTTCGGGGTCCCGGACTTATTTCCACGATTGATGAACCCTGGAGCGCATTTATGTGTCGGTCATAAATACTCATAGTTTTGGCCGATTCTGGCCAGTTTCTTGGACTATTACTCACTGTTTTGGGGTCCCGAAGTGATTTCCACGATTGACGAATCCCGGGGTGCGTTTATGTGTTGGTCATAAACACTTGCAGTTATTGCGGATTCTGCCTCATTTCATGGACTATTATTCACTGTTTTTGGGTCCCGGAGTGATTTCCACAATTGACGAACCCCGAGGTGCGTTTACATGTCTGTCGTCAACACTCACAAGTTTGGCCAATTCTGACCCGTTTCGTGGACTATTACTCACCGTTTTGGGGTCCCGAAGCGATTTCCATAGTTCTTGAACCCCAAGGTGCAATTACATGTCGGTCATCAACACCCGTAGTTTTGGCCGATTCTGGCCTGTTTCATGAACTATTACTCACTGTTTTTGGGACCCGGACTAATTCCCACGATTGACGAACCCCGGGGTGCGTTTATGTGTCGGTCATAAACACTTGCAGTTTTGGCCGATTCTGGCCCGTTTCGTGGACAATTACTCACTGTTTCGGGGTCCCGGACTTATTTTCACGATTGATGTACCCCGGAGCGCATTTACGTGTCGGTCATAAATACTCGTAGTTTTGGCTGATTCTGGCTAGTTTCATGGACTATTACTCACTGTTTTGGGGTCGCGGAGTGATTTCCACGATTGATGAACCCCGGGGTGCGTTTACATGTCGGTCATAAATACTCGCAGTTTTGGCCGATTCTGGCCAGTTTCTTGGACTATTACTCACTGTTTTGGGGTCCCGAAGTGATTTCCACGATTGACGAACCCCGGCGTGCGTTTACGTGTCGGTCATCAACACCCGCAGTTTTGGCCGATTCTGCCTCGTTTCGTGGACTATTATTCACTGTTTTTGGGTCCCGGAGTGATTTCCACAATTGACGAACCCCGAGGTGCGTTTACATGTCCGTCGTCAACACTCACAACTTTGGCCAATTCTGACCCGTTTCATGGACTATTACTCACCGTTTTGGGGTCCCGAAGCGATTTCCATAGTTCTTGAACCCCAAAGTGCAATCACATGTCGGTCATCAACACCCATAGTTTTGGCCGATTCTGGCCCGTTTCATGAACTATTACTCACTGTTTTGGGGACCCGCACTAATTCCCACGAGTGACGAACCCCCGGGTGCGTTTATGTGTCGGTCATAAACACTTGCAGTTTTGGCCGATTCTGGCCCGTTTCGTGGACAATTACTCACTGTTTCGGGGTCCCGGACTTATTTCCACGATTGATGAACCCCGGAGCGCATTTACGTGTCGGTCATAAATACTCGTAGTTTTGGCCGATTCTGGCTAGTTTCATGGACTATTACGCACTGTTTTGGGGCCACGGAGTGATTTCCACGATTGACGAACCCCGGGGTGCGTTTACGTGTCGGTCATCAACACTCGCAGTTTTGGCCGATTATGACAAGTTTCATGGACTATTACTCACTGTTTTGGGGTCCGTGAGTGATTTCCATGATTGACCAATCCTAGGGTGCGTTTACGTGTCGGTCATCAACACCCGCAGTTTTGGCCGATTCTGGCTCGTTTCGTGGACTATTATTCACTGTTTTTGGGTCCCGGAGTGATTTCCACGATTGACGAACCCCGAGGTGCGTTTACATGTCCGTCATCAACACTCACAACTCTGGAAAATTCTGACCCGTTTCGTGGACTCTTACTCACCGTTTTAGGGTCCCGGACTTATTTGCACGATTGATGAACCCTGGAGCGCGTTTACGTGTCCGTCATAAATACTCGCAGTTTTGGCCGATTCTGGCCAGTTTCTTGGACTATTACTCACTGTTTTGGGGTCCCGAAGTGATTTCCACGATTGACGAACCCCGGGGTGCGTTTACGTGTTGGTCATAAACACTCGCAGTTATTGCGGATTCTGCCTCATTTCATGGACTATTAATCACTGTTTTTGGGTCCCGGAGTGATTTCCACAATTGACGAACCCCGAGGTGCGTTTACATGTCCGTCGTCAACACTCACAACTTTGGCCAATTCTGACCCGTTTCGTGGACTATTACTCACCGTTTTGGGGTCCCGAAGCGATTTCCATAGTTCTTGAACCCCAAGGTGCAATTACATGTCGGTCATCAACACCCGTAGTTTTGGCCGATTCTGGCCTCTTTCATGAACTATTACTCACTGTTATGGGGACCCGGACTAATTCCCACGATTGACGAACCCCGGGGTGCGTTTATGTGTCGGTCATAAACACTTGCAGTTTTGGCCGATTCTGGCCCGTTTCGTGGACAATTACTCACTGTTTCGGGGTCCCGGACTTATTTCCACGATTGATGAACCCCGGAGCGCATTTACGTGTCAGTCATAAATACTCGTAGTTTTGGCCGATTCTGGCTAGTTTCATGGACTATTACGCACTGTTTTGGGGCCACGGAGTGATTTCCACGATTGATGAACCCCGGGGTGCGTTTACGTGTCGGTCATCAACACTCGCAGTTTTGGCCGATTATGACAAGTTTCATGGACTATTACTCACTGTTTTGGGGTCCGTGAGTGATTTCCATGATTGACCAATCCTAGGGTGCGTTTACGTGTCGGTCATCAACACCCGCAGTTTTGGCCGATTCTGGCTCGTTTCGTGGACTATTATTCACTGTTTTTGGGTCCCGGAGTGATTTCCACGATTGACGAACCCCGAGGTGCGTTTACATGTCCGTCATCAACACTCACAACTCTGGCAAATTCTGACCCGTTTCGTGGACTCTTACTCACCGTTTTAGGGTCCCGGACTTATTTGCACGATTGATGAACCCTGGAGCGCGTTTACGTGTCCGTCATAAATACTCGCAGTTTTGGCCGATTCTGGCCAGTTTCTTGGACTATTACTCACTGTTTTGGGGTCCCGAAGTGATTTCCACGATTGACGAACCCCGGGGTGCGTTTACGTGTTGGTCATAAACACTCGCAGTTATTGCGGATTCTGCCTCATTTCATGGACTATTAATCACTGTTTTTGGGTCCCGGAGTGATTTCCACAATTGACGAACCCCGAGGTGCGTTTACATGTCCGTCGTCAACACTCACAACTTTGGCCAATTCTGACCCGTTTCGTGGACTATTACTCACCGTTTTGGGGTCCCGAAGCGATTTCCATAGTTCTTGAACCCCAAGGTGCAATTACATGTCGGTCATCAACACCCGTAGTTTTGGCCGATTCTGGCCTCTTTCATGAACTATTACTCACTGTTATGGGGACCCGGACTAATTCCCACGATTGACGAACCCCGGGGTGCGTTTATGTGTCGGTCATAAACACTTGCAGTTTTGGCCGATTCTGGCCCGTTTCGTGGACAATTACTCACTGTTTCGGGGTCCCGGACTTATTTTCACGATTGATGTACCCCGGAGCGCATTTACGTGTCGGTCATAAATACTCGTAGTTTTGGCTGATTCTGGCTAGTTTCATGGACTATTACTCACTGTTTTGGGGTCGCGGAGTGATTTCCACGATTGATGAACCCCGGGGTGCGTTTACGTGTCGGTTATAAATACTCGCAGTTTTGGCCGATTCTGGCCAGTTTCTTGGACTATTACTCACTGTTTTCGGGTCCCGAAGTGATTTCCACGATTGACGAACCCCGGCGTGCGTTTACGTGTCGGTCATCAACACCCGCAGTTTTGCCCGATTCTGCCTCGTTTCGTGGACTATTATTCACTGTTTTTGGGTCCCGGAGTGATTTCCACAATTGACGAACCCCGAGGTGCGTTTACATGTCCGTCGTCAACACTCACAACTTTGGCCAATTCTGACCCGTTTCATGGACTATTACTCACCGTTTTGGGGTCCCGAAGCGATTTCCATAGTTCTTGAACCCCAAGGTGCAATTACATGTCGGTCATCAACACCCGTAGTTTTGGCCGATTCTGGCCTGTTTCATGAACTATTACCCTGGAGCGCATTTATGTGTCAGTCATAAATACTCATAGTTTTGGCCGATTCTGGCCAGTTTCTTGGACTATTACTCACTGTTTTGGGGTCCCGAAGTGATTTCCACGATTGACGAATCCCGGGGTGCGTTTATGTGTTGGTCATAAACACTCGCAGTTATTGCGGATTTTGCCTCATTTCATGGACTATTATTCACTGTTTTTGGGTCCCGGAGTGATTTCCACAATTGACGAACCCCGAGGTGCGTTTACATGTCTGTCGTCAACACTCACAAGTTTGGCCAATTCTGACCCGTTTCGTGGACTATTACTCACCGTTTTGGGGTCCCGAAGCGATTTCCATAGTTCTTGAACCCCAAGGTGCAATTACATGTCGGTCATCAACACCCGTAGTTTTGGCCGATTCTGGCCTGTTTCATGAACTATTACTCACTGTTTTTGGGACCCGGACTAATTCCCACGATTGACGAACCCCGGGGTGCGTTTATGTGTCGGTCATAAACACTTGCAGTTTTGGCCGATTCTGGCCCGTTTCGAGGACAATTACTCACTGTTTCGGGGTCCCGGACTTATTTCCACGATTGATGAACCCCGGAGCGCATTTACGTGTCGGTCATAAATACTCGTAGTTTTGGCCGATTCTGGCTAGTTTCATGGACTATTACTCACTGTTTTGGGGTCGTGGAGTGATTTCCATGATTGATGAACCCCGGGGTGTGTTTACGTGTCGGTCATAAATACTCGCAGTTTTGGCCGATTCTGGCCAGTTTCTTGGACTATTACTCACTGTTTTGGGGTCCCGAAGTGATTTCCACGATTGACGAATCCCGGGGTGCGTTTATGTGTTGGTCATAAACACTCGCAGTTATTGCGGATTCTGCCTCATTTCATGGACTATTATTCACTGTTTTGGGTCCCGGAGTGATTTCCACAATTGACGAACCCCGAGGTGCGTTTACATGTCTGTCGTCAACACTCACAAGTTTGGCCAATTCTGACCCGTTTCGTGGACTATTACTCACCGTTTTGGGGTCCCGAAGCGATTTCCATAGTTCTTGAACCCCAAGGTGCAATTACATGTCGGTCATCAACACCCGTAGTTTTGGCCGATTCTGGCCTGTTTCATGAACTATTACTCACTGTTTTTGGGACCCGGACTAATTCCCACGATTGACGAACCCCGGGGTGCGTTTATGTGTCGGTCATAAACACTTGCAGTTTTGGCCGATTCTGGCCCGTTTCGAGGACAATTACTCACTGTTTCGGGGTCCCGGACTTATTTTCACGATTGATGTACCCCGGAGCGCATTTACGTGTCGGTCATAAATACTCGTAGTTTTGGCTGATTCTGGCTAGTTTCATGGACTATTACTCACTGTTTTGGGGTCGCGGAGTGATTTCCACGATTGATTCACCCCGGGGTGCGTTTACATGTCGGTCATAAATACTCGTAGTTTTGGCCGATTCTGGCCAGTTTCTTGGACTATTACTCACTGTTTTGGGGTCCCGAAGTGATTTCCACGATTGACGAACCCCGGCGTGCGTTTACGTGTCGGTCATCAACACCCGCAGTTTTGGCCGATTCTGCCTCGTTTCGTGGACTATTATTCACTGTTTTTGGGTCCCGGAGTGATTTCCACAATTGACGAACCCCGAGGTGCGTTTACATGTCCGTCGTCAACACTCACAACTTTGGCCAATTCTGACCCGTTTCATGGACTATTACTCACCGTTTTGGGGTCCCGAAGCGATTTCCATAGTTCTTGAACCCCAAGGTGCAATTATATGTCGGTCATCAACACCCGTAGTTTTGGCCGATTCTGGCCCGTTTCATGAACTATTACTCACTGTTTTGGGGACCCGGAGTAATTCCCACGATTGACGAACCCCGGGGTGCGTTTATGTGTCGGTCATAAACACATGCAGTTTTGGCCGATTCTGGCCCGTTTCGTGGACAATTACTCACTGTTTCGGGGTCCCGGACTTATTTCCACGATTGATGAACCCCGGAGCGCATTTACGTGTCGGTCATAAATACTCGTAGTTTTGGCCGATTCTGGCTAGTTTCATGGACTATTACTCACTGTTTTGGTGTCGCGGAGTGATTTCCACGATTGACGAACCCCGGGGTGCGTTTACCTGTTGGTCATAAACACTCGCAGTTATTGCGGATTCTGCCTCATTTCATGGACTATTATTCACTGTTTTTGGGTCCCGGAGTGATTTCCACAATTGACGAACCCCGAGGTGCGTTTACATGTCCGTCGTCAACACTCACAACTTTGGCCGATTCTGACCCGTTTCGTGGACTATTACTCACCGTTTTGGGGTCCCGAAGCGATTTCCATAGTTCTTGAACCCCAAAGTGCAATCACATGTCGGTCATCAACACCCGTAGTTTTGGCCGATTCTGGGCCGTTTCATGAACTATTACTCACTGTTTTGGGGACCCGGACTAATTCCCACGATTGACGAACCCCGGGGTGCGTTTATGTGTCGGTCATAAACACTTGCAGTTTTGGCCGATTCTGGCCCGTTTCGAGGACAATTACTCACTGTTTCGGGGTCCCGGACTTATTTCCACGATTGATGAACCCCGGAGCGCATTTACGTGTCGGTCATAAATACTCGTAGTTTTGGCCGATTCTGGCTAGTTTCATGGACTATTACTCACTGTTTTGGGGTCGTGGAGTGATTTCCATGATTGATGAACCCCGGGGTGTGTTTACGTGTCGGTCATAAATACTCGCAGTTTTGGCCGATTCTGGCCAGTTTCTTGGACTATTACTCACTGTTTTGGGGTCCCGAAGTGATTTCCACGATTGACGAATCCCGGGGTGCGTTTATGTGTTGGTCATAAACACTCGCAGTTATTGCGGATTCTGCCTCATTTCATGGACTATTATTCACTGTTTTTGGGTCCCGGAGTGATTTCCACAATTGACGAACCCCGAGGTGCGTTTACATGTCTGTCGTCAACACTCACAAGTTTGGCCAATTCTGACCCGTTTCGTGGACTATTACTCACCGTTTTGGGGTCCCGAAGCGATTTCCATAGTTCTTGAACCCCAAGGTGCAATTACATGTCGGTCATCAACACCCGTAGTTTTGGCCGATTCTGGCCTGTTTCATGAACTATTACTCACTGTTTTTGGGACCCGGACTAATTCCCACGATTGACGAACCCCGGGGTGCGTTTATGTGTCGGTCATAAACACTTGCAGTTTTGGCCGATTCTGGCCCGTTTCGAGGACAATTACTCACTGTTTCGGGGTCCCGGACTTATTTTCACGATTGATGTACCCCGGAGCGCATTTACGTGTCGGTCATAAATACTCGTAGTTTTGGCTGATTCTGGCTAGTTTCATGGACTATTACTCACTGTTTTGGGGTCGCGGAGTGATTTCCACGATTGATGAACCCCGGGGTGCGTTTACATGTCGGTCATAAATACTCGCAGTTTTGGCCGATTCTGGCCAGTTTCTTGGACTATTACTCACTGTTTTGGGGTCCCGAAGTGATTTCCACGATTGACGAACCCTGGCGTGCGTTTACGTGTCGGTCATCAACACCCGCAGTTTTGGCCGATTCTGCCTCGTTTCGTGGACTATTATTCACTGTTTTTGGGTCCCGGAGTGATTTCCACAATTGACGAACCCCGAGGTGCGTTTACATGTCCGTCGTCAACACTCACAACTTTGGCCAATTCTGACCCGTTTCATGGACTATTACTCACCGTTTTGGGGTCCCGAAGCGATTTCCATAGTTCTTGAACCCCAAGGTGCAATTATATGTCGGTCATCAACACCCGTAGTTTTGGCCGATTCTGGCCCGTTTCATGAACTATTACTCACTGGTTTCGGGACCCGGAGTAATTCCCACGATTGACGAACCCCGGGGTGCGTTTATGTGTCGGTCATAAACACATGCAGTTTTGGCCGATTCTGGCCCGTTTCGTGGACAATTACTCACTGTTTCGGGGTCCCGGACTTATTTCCACGATTGATGAACCCCGGAGCGCATTTACGTGTCGGTCATAAATACTCGTAGTTTTGGCCGATTCTGGCTAGTTTCATGGACTATTACTCACTGTTTTGGTGTCGCGGAGTGATTTCCACGATTGACGAACCCCGGGGTGCGTTTACCTGTTGGTCATAAACACTCGCAGTTATTGCGGATTCTGCCTCATTTCATGGACTATTATTCACTGTTTTTGGGTCCCGGAGTGATTTCCACAATTGACGAACCCCGAGGTGCGTTTACATGTCCGTCGTCAACAATCACAACTTTGGCCGATTCTGACCCGTTTCGTGGACTATTACTCACCGTTTTGGGGTCCCGAAGCGATTTCCATAGTTCTTGAACCCCAAAGTGCAATCACATGTCGGTCATCAACACCCGTAGTTTTGGCCGATTCTGGGCCGTTTCATGAACTATTACTCACTGTTTTGGGGACCCGGACTAATTCCCACGATTGACGAACCCCGGGGTGCGTTTATGTGTCGGTCATAAACACTTGCAGTTTTGGCCGATTCTGGCCCGTTTCGTGGACAATTACTCACTGTTTCGGGGTCCCGGACTTATTTCCACGATTGATGAACCCTGGAGCGCATTTATGTGTCGGTCATAAATACTCATAGTTTTGGCCGATTCTGGCTAGTTTCATGGACTATTACTCACTGTTTTGGGGTCGTGGAGTGATTTCCATGATTGATGAACCCCGGGGTGTGTTTACGTGTCGGTCATAAATACTCGCAGTTTTGGCCGATTCTGGCCAGTTTCTTGGACTATTACTCACTGTTTTGGGGTCCCGAAGTGATTTCCACGATTGACGAATCCCGTGGTGCGTTTATGTGTTGGTCATAAACACTCGCAGTTATTGCGGATTCTGCCTCATTTCATGGACTATTATTCACTGTTTTTGGGTCCCGGAGTGATTTCCACAATTGACGAACCCCGAGGTGCGTTTACATGTCTGTCGTCAACACTCACAAGTTTGGCCAATTCTGACCCGTTTCGTGGACTATTACTCACCGTTTTGGGGTCCCGAAGCGATTTCCATAGTTCTTGAACCCCAAGGTGCAATTACATGTCGGTCATCAACACCCGTAGTTTTGGCCGATTCTGGCCTGTTTCATGAACTATTACTCACTGTTTTTGGGACCCGGACTAATTCCCACGATTGACGAACCCCGGGGTGCGTTTATGTGTCGGTCATAAACACTTGCAGTTTTGGCCGATTCTGGCCCGTTTCGTGGACAATTACTCACTGTTTCGGGGTCCCGGACTTATTTTCACGATTGATGTACCCCGGAGCGCATTTACGTGTCGGTCATAAATACTCGTAGTTTTGGCTGATTCTGGCTAGTTTCATGGACTATTACTCACTGTTTTGGGGTCGCGGAGTGATTTCCACGATTGATGAACCCCGGGGTGCGTTTACATGTCGGTCATAAATACTCGCAGTTTTGGCCGATTCTGGCCAGTTTCTTGGACTATTACTCACTGTTTTGGGGTCCCGAAGTGATTTCCACGATTGACGAACCCCGGCGTGCGTTTACGTGTCGGTCATCAACACCCGCAGTTTTGGCCGATTCTGCCTCGTTTCGTGGACTATTATTCACTGTTTTTGGGTCCCGGAGTGATTTCCACAATTGACGAACCCCGAGGTGCGTTTACATGTCCGTCGTCAACACTCACAACTTTGGCCAATTCTGACCCGTTTCATGGACTATTACTCACCGTTTTGGGGTCCCGAAGCGATTTCCATAGTTCTTGAACCCCAAGGTGCAATTACATGTCGGTCATCAACACCCGTAGTTTTGGCCGATTCTGGCCCGTTTCATGAACTATTACTCACTGGTTTGGGGACCCGGAGTAATTCCCACGATTGACGAACCCCGGGGTGCGTTTATGTGTCGGTCATAAACACATGCAGTTTTGGCCGATTCTGGCCCGTTTCGTGGATAATTACTCACTGTTTCGGGGTCCCGGACTTATTTCCACGATTGATGAACCCCGGAGCGCATTTACGTGTCGGTCATAAATACTCGTAGTTTTGGCCGATTCTGGCTAGTTTCATGGACTATTACTCACTGTTTTGGTGTCGCGGAGTGATTTCCACGATTGACGAACCCCGGGGTGCGTTTACCTGTTGGTCATAAACACTCGCAGTTATTGCGGATTCTGCCTCATTTCATGGACTATTATTCACTGTTTTTGGGTCCCGGAGTGATTTCCACAATTGACGAACCCCGAGGTGCGTTTACATGTCCGTCGTCAACAATCACAACTTTGGCCGATTCTGACCCGTTTCGTGGACTATTACTCACTGTTTTGGGGTCCCGAAACGATTTCCATAGTTCTTGAACCCCAAAGTGCAATCACATGTCGGTCACCAACACCCATAGTTTTGGCCGATTCTGGCCCGTTTCATGAACTATTACTCACTGTTTTGGGGACCCGCACTAATTCCCACGAGTGACGAACCCCCGGGTGCGTTTATGTGTCGGTCATAAACACTTGCAGTTTTGGCCGATTCTGGCCCGTTTCGTGGACAATTACTCACTGTTTCGGGGTACCGGACTTATTTCCACGATTGATGAACCCTGGAGCGCATTTATGTGTCGGTCATAAATACTCATAGTTTTGGCCGATTCTGGCTAGTTTCATGGACTATTACTCACTGTTTTGGGGTCGTGGAGTGATTTCCATGATTGATGAACCCCGGGGTGTGTTTACGTGTCGGTCATAAATACTCGCAGTTTTGGCCGATTCTGGCCAGTTTCTTGGACTATTACTCACTGTTTTGGGGTCCCGAAGTGATTTCCACGATTGACGAATCCCGTGGTGTGTTTATGTGTTGGTCATAAACACTCGCAGTTATTGCGGATTCTGCCTCATTTCATGGACTATTATTCACTGTTTTTGGGTCCCGGAGTGATTTCCACAATTGACGAACCCCGAGGTGCGTTTACATGTCTGTCGTCAACACTCACAAGTTTGGCCAATTCTGACCCGTTTCGTGGACTATTACTCACCGTTTTGGGGTCCCGAAGCGATTTCCATAGTTCTTGAACCCCAAGGTGCAATTACATGTCGGTCATCAACACCCGTAGTTTTGGCCGATTCTGGCCTGTTTCATGAACTATTACTCACTGTTTTTGGGACCCGGACTAATTCCCACGATTGACGAACCCCGGGGTGCGTTTATGTGTCGGTCATAAACACTTGCAGTTTTGGCCGATTCTGGCCCGTTTCGTGGACAATTACTCACTGTTTCGGGGTCCCGGACTTATTTTCACGATTGATGTACCCCGGAGCGCATTTACGTGTCGGTCATAAATACTCGTAGTTTTGGCTGATTCTGGCTAGTTTCATGGACTATTACTCACTGTTTTGGGGTCGCGGAGTGATTTCCACGATTGATGAACCCCGGGGTGCGTTTACATGTCGGTCATAAATACTCGCAGTTTTGGCCGATTCTGGCCAGTTTCTTGGACTATTACTCACTGTTTTGGGGTCCCGAAGTGATTTCCACGATTGACGAACCCCGGCGTGCGTTTACGTGTCGGTCATCAACACCCGCAGTTTTGGCCGATTCTGCCTCGTTTCGTGGACTATTATTCACTGTTTTTGGGTCCCGGAGTGATTTCCACAATTGACGAACCCCGAGGTGCGTTTACATGTCCGTCGTCAACACTCACAACTTTGGCCAATTCTAACCCGTTTCATGGACTATTACTCACCGTTTTGGGGTCCCGAAGCGATTTCCATAGTTCTTGAACCCCAAGGTGCAATTACATGTCGGTCATCAACACCCGTAGTTTTGGCCGATTCTGGCCCGTTTCATGAACTATTACTCACTGGTTTGGGGACCCGGAGTAATTCCCACGATTGACGAACCCCGGGGTGCGTTTATGTGTCGGTCATAAACACATGCAGTTTTGGCCGATTCTGGCCCGTTTCGTGGATAATTACTCACTGTTTCGGGGTCCCGGACTTATTTCCACGATTGATGAACCCCGGAGCGCATTTACGTGTCGGTCATAAATACTCGTAGTTTTGGCCGATTCTGGCTAGTTTCATGGACTATTACTCACTGTTTTGGTGTCGCGGAGTGATTTCCACGATTGACGAACCCCGGGGTGCGTTTACCTGTTGGTCATAAACACTCACAGTTATTGCGGATTCTGCCTCATTTCATGGACTATTATTCACTGTTTTTGGGTCCCGGAGTGATTTCCACAATTGACGAACCCCGAGGTGCGTTTACATGTCCGTCGTCAACAATCACAACTTTGGCCGATTCTGACCCGTTTCGTGGACTATTACTCACCGTTTTGGGGTCCCGAAACGATTTCCATAGTTCTTGAACCCCAAAGTGCAATCACATGTCGGTCACCAACACCCATAGTTTTGGCCGATTCTGGCCCGTTTCATGAACTATTACTCACTGTTTTGGGGACCCGCACTAATTCCCACGAGTGACGAACCCCCGGGTGCGTTTATGTGTCGGTCATAAACACTTGCAGTTTTGGCCGATTCTGGCCCGTTTCGTGGACAATTACTCACTGTTTCGGGGTACCGGACTTATTTCCACGATTGATGAACCCCGGAGCGCATTTACGTGTCGGTCATAAATACTCGTAGTTTTGGCCGATTCTGGCTAGTTTCATGGACTATTACGCACTGTTTTGGGGCCGCAGAGTGATTTCCACGATTGACGAACCCCGGGGTGCGTTTACGTGTCGGTCATAAATACTCGCAGTTTTGGCCGATTCTGGCCAGTTTCTTGGACTATTACTCACTGTTTTGGGGTCCCGAAGTGATTTCCACGATTGACGAATCCCGTGGTGCGTTTATGTGTTGGTCATAAACACTCGCAGTTATTGCGGATTCTGCCTCATTTCATGGACTATTATTCACTGTTTTTGGGTCCCGGAGTGATTTCCACAATTGACGAACCCCGAGGTGCGTTTACATGTCTGTCGTCAACACTCACAAGTTTGGCCAATTCTGACCCGTTTCGTGGACTATTACTCACCGTTTTGGGGTCCCGAAGCGATTTCCATAGTTCTTGAACCCCAAGGTGCAATTACATGTCGGTCATCAACACCCGTAGTTTTGGCCGATTCTGGCCTGTTTCATGAACTATTACTCACTGTTTTTGGGACCCGGACTAATTCCCACGATTGACGAACCCCGGGGTGCGTTTATGTGTCGGTCATAAACACTTGCAGTTTTGGCCGATTCTGGCCCGTTTCGTGGACAATTACTCACTGTTTCGGGGTCCCGGACTTATTTTCACGATTGATGTACCCCGGAGCGCATTTACGTGTCGGTCATAAATACTCGTAGTTTTGGCTGATTCTGGCTAGTTTCATGGACTATTACTCACTGTTTTGGGGTCGCGGAGTGATTTCCACGATTGATGAACCCCGGGGTGCGTTTACATGTCGGTCATAAATACTCGCAGTTTTGGCCGATTCTGGCCAGTTTCTTGGACTATTACTCACTGTTTTGGGGTCCCGAAGTGATTTCCACGATTGACGAACCCCGGCGTGCGTTTACGTGTCGGTCATCAACACCCGCAGTTTTGGCCGATTCTGCCTCGTTTCGTGGACTATTATTCACTGTTTTTGGGTCCCGGAGTGATTTCCACAATTGACGAACCCCGAGGTGCGTTTACATGTCCGTCGTCAACACTCACAACTTTGGCCAATTCTGACCCGTTTCATGGACTATTACTCACCGTTTTGGGGTCCCGAAGCGATTTCCATAGTTCTTGAACCCCAAGGTGCAATTACATGTCGGTCATCAACACCCGTAGTTTTGGCCGATTCTGGCCCGTTTCATGAACTATTACTCACTGGTTTGGGGACCTGGAGTAATTCCCACGATTGACGAACCCCGGGGTGCGTTTATGTGTCGGTCATAAACACATGCAGTTTTGGCCGATTCTGGCCCGTTTCGTGGATAATTACTCACTGTTTCGGGGTCCCGGACTTATTTCCACGATTGATGAACCCCGGAGCGCATTTACGTGTCGGTCATAAATACTCGTAGTTTTGGCCGATTCTGGCTAGTTTCATGGACTATTACTCACTGTTTTGGTGTCGCGGAGTGATTTCCACGATTGACGAACCCCGGGGTGCGTTTACCTGTTGGTCATAAACACTCGCAGTTATTGCGGATTCTGCCTCATTTCATGGACTATTATTCACTGTTTTTGGGTCCCGGAGTGATTTCCACAATTGACGAACCCCGAGGTGCGTTTACATGTCCGTCGTCAACAATCACAACTTTGGCCGATTCTGACCCGTTTCGTGGACTATTACTCACCGTTTTGGGGTCCCGAAACGATTTCCATAGTTCTTGAACCCCAAAGTGCAATCACATGTCGGTCACCAACACCCATAGTTTTGGCCGATTCTGGCCCGTTTCATGAACTATTACTCACTGTTTTGGGGACCCGCACTAATTCCCACGAGTGACGAACCCCCGGGTGCGTTTATGTGTCGGTCATAAACACTTGCAGTTTTGGCCGATTCTGGCCCGTTTCGTGGACAATTACTCACTGTTTCGGGGTACCGGACTTATTTCCACGATTGATGAACCCCGGAGCGCATTTACGTGTCGGTCATAAATACTCGTAGTTTTGGCCGATTCTGGCTAGTTTCATGGACTATTACGCACTGTTTTGGGGCCGCAGAGTGATTTCCACGATTGACGAACCCCGGGGTGCGTTTACGTGTCGGTCATCAACACTCGCAGTTTTTGGCCGATTCTGGCCTGTTTCATGGACTATTACTGATTGTTTTGGTGTCCCGGACTGATTTCCACGATTGACGAACCCCGGGGTGCGTTTACGTGTCGATCATAAACACTCGCAGTTTTGGCCGATTATGACAAGTTTCATGGACTATTACTCACTGTTTTGGGGTCCATGAGTGATTTCCATGATTGACCAATCCTAGGGTGCGTTTACGTGTCGGTCATCAACACCCGCAGTTTTGGCCGATTCTGGCTCGTTTCGTGGACTATTATTCACTGTTTTTGGGTCCCGGAGTGATTTCCACGATTGACGAACCCCGAGGTGCGTTTACATGTCCGTCGTCAACACTCACAACTCTGGCAAATTCTGACCCGTTTCGTGGACTATTACTCACCGTTTTAGGGTCCCGGACTTATTTGCACGATTGATGAACCCTGGAGCGCGTTTACGTGTCGGTCATAAATACTCGCAGTTTTGGCCGATTCTGGCCAGTTTCTTGGACTATTACTCACTGTTTTGGGGAACCGAAGTGATTTCCACGATTGACGAACCCCGGGGTGCGTTTACGTGTTGGTCATAAACACTCGCAGTTATTGCGGATTCTGCCTCATTTCATGGACTATTATTCACTGTTTTTGGGTCCCGGAGTGATTTCCACAATTGACGAACCCCGAGGTGCGTTTACATGTCCGTCGTCAACACTCACAACTTTGGCCAATTCTGACCCGTTTCGTGGACTATTACTCACCGTTTTGGGGTCCCGAAGCGATTTCCATAGTTCTTGAACCCCAAGGTGCAATTACATGTCGGTCATCAACACCCGTAGTTTTGGCCGATTCTGGCCCGTTTCATGAACTATTACTCACTGGTTTGGGGACCTGGAGTAATTCCCACGATTGACGAACCCCGGGGTGCGTTTATGTGTCGGTCATAAACACATGCAGTTTTGGCCGATTCTGGCCCGTTTCGTGGACAATTACTCACTGTTTCGGGGTCCCGGACTTATTTCCACGATTGATGAACCCCGGAGCGCATTTACGTGTCGGTCATAAATACTCGTAGTTTTGGCCGATTCTGGCTAGTTTCATGGACTATTACTCACTGTTTTGGTGTCGCGGAGTGATTTCCACGATTGACGAACCCCGGGGTGCGTTTACCTGTTGGTCATAAACACTCGCAGTTATTGCGGATTCTGCCTCATTTCATGGACTATTATTCACTGTTTTTGGGTCCCGGAGTGATTTCCACAATTGACGAACCCCGAGGTGCGTTTACATGTCCGTCGTCAACAATCACAACTTTGGCCGATTCTGACCCGTTTCGTGGACTATTACTCACCGTTTTGGGGTCCCGAAGCGATTTCCATAGTTCTTGAACCCCAAAGTGCAATCACATGTCGGTCACCAACACCCATAGTTTTGGCCGATTCTGGCCCGTTTCATGAACTATTACTCACTGTTTTGGGGACCCGCACTAATTCCCACGAGTGACGAACCCCCGGGTGCGTTTATGTGTCGGTCATAAACACTTGCAGTTTTGGCCGATTCTGGCCCGTTTCGTGGACAATTACTCACTGTTTCGGGGTACCGGACTTATTTCCACGATTGATGAACCCCGGAGCGCATTTACGTGTCGGTCATAAATACTCGTAGTTTTGGCCGATTCTGGCTAGTTTCATGGACTATTACGCACTGTTTTGGGGCCGCAGAGTGATTTCCACGATTGACGAACCCGGGGGTGCGTTTACGTGTCGGTCATCAACACTCGCAGTTTTTGGCCGATTCTGGCCTGTTTCATGGACTATTACTGATTGTTTTGGTGTCCCGGACTAATTTCCACGATTGACGAACCCCGGGGTGCGTTTACGTGTCGATCATAAACACTCGCAGTTTTGGCCGATTATGACAAGTTTCATGGACTATTACTCACTGTTTTGGGGTCCGTGAGTGATTTCCATGATTGACCAATCCTAGGGTGCGTTTACGTGTCGGTCATCAACACCCGCAGTTTTGGCCGATTCTGGCTCGTTTCGTGGACTATTATTCACTGTTTTTGGGTCCCGGAGTGATTTCCACGATTGACGAACCCCGAGGTGCGTTTACATGTCCGTCGTCAACACTCACAACTCTGGCAAATTCTGACCCGTTTCGTGGACTATTACTCACCGTTTTAGGGTCCCGGACTTATTTGCACGATTGATGAACCCTGGAGCGCGTTTACGTGTCGGTCATAAATACTCGCAGTTTTGGCCGATTCTGGCCAGTTTCTTGGACTATTACTCACTGTTTTGGGGAACCGAAGTGATTTCCACGATTGACGAACCCCGGGGTGCGTTTACGTGTTGGTCATAAACACTCGCAGTTATTGCGGATTCTGCCTCATTTCATGGACTATTATTCACTGTTTTTGGGTCCCGGAGTGATTTCCACAATTGACGAACCCCGAGGTGCGTTTACATGTCCGTCGTCAACACTCACAACTTTGGCCAATTCTGACCCGTTTCGTGGACTATTACTCACCGTTTTGGGGTCCCGAAGCGATTTCCATAGTTCTTGAACCCCAAGGTGCAATTACATGTCGGTCATAAACACCCGTAGTTTTGGCCGATTCTGGCCCGTTTCATGAACTATTACTCACTGGTTTGGGGACCTGGAGTAATTCCTACGATTGACGAACCCCGGGGTGCGTTTATGTGTCGGTCATAAACACATGCAGTTTTGGCCGATTCTGGCCCGTTTCGTGGACAATTACTCACTGTTTCGGGGTCCCGGACTTATTTCCACGATTGATGAACCCCGGAGCGCATTTACGTGTCGGTCATAAATACTCGTAGTTTTGGCCGATTCTGGCTAGTTTCATGGACTATTACTCACTGTTTTGGTGTCGCGGAGTGATTTCCACGATTGACGAACCCCGGGGTGCGTTTACCTGTTGGTCATAAACACTCGCAGTTATTGCGGATTCTGCCTCATTTCATGGACTATTATTCACTGTTTTTGGGTCCCGGAGTGATTTCCACAATTGACGAACCCCGAGGTGCGTTTACATGTCCGTCGTCAACAATCACAACTTTGGCCGATTCTGACCCGTTTCGTGGACTATTACTCACCGTTTTGGGGTCCCGAAGCGATTTCCATAGTTCTTGAACCCCAAAGTGCAATCACATGTCGGTCACCAACACCCATAGTTTTGGCCGATTCTGGCCCGTTTCATGAACTATTACTCACTGTTTTGGGGACCCGCACTAATTCCCACGAGTGACGAACCCCCGGGTGCGTTTATGTGTCGGTCATAAACACTTGCAGTTTTGGCCGATTCTGGCCCGTTTCGTGGACAATTACTCACTGTTTCGGGGTACCGGACTTATTTCCACGATTGATGAACCCCGGAGCGCATTTACGTGTCGGTCATAAATACTCGTAGTTTTGGCCGATTCTGGCTAGTTTCATGGACTATTACGCACTGTTTTGGGGCCGCAGAGTGATTTCCACGATTGACGAACCCGGGGGTGCGTTTACGTGTCGGTCATCAACACTCGCAGTTTTTGGCCGATTCTGGCCTGTTTCATGGACTATTACTGATTGTTTTGGTGTCCCGGACTGATTTCCACGATTGACGAACCCCGGGGTGCGTTTACGTGTCGATCATAAACACTCGCAGTTTTGGCCGATTATGACAAGTTTCATGGACTATTACTCACTGTTTTGGGGTCCGTGAGTGATTTCCATGATTGACCAATCCTAGGGTGCGTTTACGTGTCGGTCATCAACACCCGCAGTTTTGGCCGATTCTGGCTCGTTTCGTGGACTATTATTCACTGTTTTTGGGTCCCGGAGTGATTTCCACGATTGACGAACCCCGAGGTGCGTTTACATGTCCGTCGTCAACACTCACAACTCTGGCAAATTCTGACCCGTTTCGTGGACTATTACTCACCGTTTTAGGGTCCCGGACTTATTTGCACGATTGATGAACCCTGGAGCGCGTTTACGTGTCGGTCATAAATACTCGCAGTTTTGGCCGATTCTGGCCAGTTTCTTGGACTATTACTCACTGTTTTGGGGAACCGAAGTGATTTCCACGATTGACGAACCCCGGGGTGCGTTTACGTGTTGGTCATAAACACTCGCAGTTATTGCGGATTCTGCCTCATTTCATGGACTATTATTCACTGTTTTTGGGTCCCGGAGTGATTTCCACAATTGACGAACCCCGAGGTGCGTTTACATGTCCGTCGTCAACACTCACAACTTTGGCCAATTCTGACCCGTTTCGTGGACTATTACTCACCGTTTTGGGGTCCCGAAGCGATTTCCATAGTTCTTGAACCCCAAGGTGCAATTACATGTCGGTCATCAACACCCGTAGTTTTGGCCGATTCTGGCCCGTTTCATGAACTATTACTCACTGGTTTGGGGACCTGGAGTAATTCCCACGATTGACGAACCCCGGGGTGCGTTTATGTGTCGGTCATAAACACATGCAGTTTTGGCCGATTCTGGCCCGTTTCGTGGACAATTACTCACTGTTTCGGGGTCCCGGACTTATTTCCACGATTGATGAACCCCGGAGCGCATTTACGTGTCGGTCATAAATACTCGTAGTTTTGGCCGATTCTGGCTAGTTTCATGGACTATTACTCACTGTTTTGGTGTCGCGGAGTGATTTCCACGATTGACGAACCCCGGGGTGCGTTTACCTGTTGGTCATAAACACTCGCAGTTATTGCGGATTCTGCCTCATTTCATGGACTATTATTCACTGTTTTTGGGTCCCGGAGTGATTTCCACAATTGACGAACCCCGAGGTGCGTTTACATGTCCGTCGTCAACAATCACAACTTTGGCCGATTCTGACCCGTTTCGTGGACTATTACTCACCGTTTTGGGGTCCCGAAGCGATTTCCATAGTTCTTGAACCCCAAAGTGCAATCACATGTCGGTCACCAACACCCATAGTTTTGGCCGATTCTGGCCCGTTTCATGAACTATTACTCACTGTTTTGGGGACCCGCACTAATTCCCACGAGTGACGAACCCCCGGGTGCGTTTATGTGTCGGTCATAAACACTTGCAGTTTTGGCCGATTCTGGCCCGTTTCGTGGACAATTACTCACTGTTTCGGGGTACCGGACTTATTTCCACGATTGATGAACCCCGGAGCGCATTTACGTGTCGGTCATAAATACTCGTAGTTTTGGCCGATTCTGGCTAGTTTCATGGACTATTACGCACTGTTTTGGGGCCGCAGAGTGATTTCCACGATTGACGAACCCGGGGGTGCGTTTACGTGTCGGTCATCAACACTCGCAGTTTTTGGCCGATTCTGGCCTGTTTCATGGACTATTACTGATTGTTTTGGTGTCCCGGACTGATTTCCACGATTGACGAACCCCGGGGTGCGTTTACGTGTCGATCATAAACACTCGCAGTTTTGGCCGATTATGACAAGTTTCATGGACTATTACTCACTGTTTTGGGGTCCGTGAGTGATTTCCATGATTGACCAATCCTAGGGTGCGTTTACGTGTCGGTCATCAACACCCGCAGTTTTGGCCGATTCTGGCTCGTTTCGTGGACTATTATTCACTGTTTTTGGGTCCCGGAGTGATTTCCACGATTGACGAACCCCGAGGTGCGTTTACATGTCCGTCGTCAACACTCACAACTCTGGCAAATTCTGACCCGTTTCGTGGACTATTACTCACCGTTTTAGGGTCCCGGACTTATTTGCACGATTGATGAACCCTGGAGCGCGTTTACGTGTCGGTCATAAATACTCGCAGTTTTGGCCGATTCTGGCCAGTTTCTTGGACTATTACTCACTGTTTTGGGGAACCGAAGTGATTTCCACGATTGACGAACCCCGGGGTGCGTTTACGTGTTGGTCATAAACACTCGCAGTTATTGCGGATTCTGCCTCATTTCATGGACTATTATTCACTGTTTTTGGGTCCCGGAGTGATTTCCACAATTGACGAACCCCGAGGTGCGTTTACATGTCCGTCGTCAACACTCACAACTTTGGCCAATTCTGACCCGTTTCGTGGACTATTACTCACCGTTTTGGGGTCCCGAAGCGATTTCCATAGTTCTTGAACCCCAATGTGCAATTAGATGTCGGTCATCAACACCCGTAGTTTTGGCCGATTCTGGGTCGTTTCATGAACTATTACTCACTGTTTTGGGGACCCGGACTAATTCCCACGATTGACGAACCCCGGGGTGCGTTTATGTGTCGGTCATAAACACTTGCAGTTTTGGCCGATTCTGGCCCGTTTCGTGGACAATTACTCACTGTTTCGGGGTCCCGGACTTATTTCCACGATTGATGAACCCTGGAGCGCATTTACGTGTCGGTCATAAATACTCATAGTTTTGGCCGATTCTGGCTAGTTTCATGGACTATTACTCACTGTTTTGGGGTCGTGGAGTGATTTCCACGATTGATGAACCTCGGGGTGCGTTTACGTGTCGGTCATAAATACTCGCAGTTTTGGCCGATTCTGGCCAGTTTCTTGGACTATTACTCACTGTTTTGGGGTCCCGAAGTGATTTCCACGATTGACGAATCTCGGGGTGCGTTTATGTGTTGGTCATAAACACTCGCAGTTATTGCGGATTCTGCCTCATTTCATGGACTATTATTCACTGTTTTTGGGTCCCGGAGTGATTTCCACAATTGACGAACCCCGAGGTGCGTTTACATGTCTGTCGTCAACACTCACAAGTTTGGCCAATTCTGACCCGTTTCGTGGACTATTACTCACCATTTTGGGGTCCCGAAGCGATTTCCATAGTTCTTGAACCCCAAGGTGCAATTACATGTCGGTCATCAACACCCGTAGTTTTGGCCGATTCTCGCCTGTTTCATGAACTATTACTCACTGTTTTGGGGACCCGGACTAATTCCCACGATTGACGAACCCCGGGGTGCGTTTATGTGTCGGTCATAAACACTTGCAGTTTTGGCCGATTCTGGCCCGTTTCGTGGACAATTACTCACTGTTTCGGGGTCCCGGACTTATTTTCACGATTGATGTACCCCGGAGCGCATTTACGTGTCGGTCATAAATACTCGTAGTTTTGGCTGATTCTGGCTAGTTTCATGGACTATTACTCACTGTTTTGGGGTCCCGGAGTGATTTCCACGATTGATGAACCCCGGGGTGCGTTTACGTGTCGGTCATAAATACTCGCAGTTTTGGCCGATTCTGGCCAGTTTCTTGGACTATTACTCACTGTTTTGGGGTCCCGAAGTGATTTCCACGATTGACGAACCCCGGCGTGCGTTTACGTGTCGGTCATCAACACCCGCAGTTTTGGCCGATTCTGCCTCGATTCGTGGACTATTATTCACTGTTTTTGGGTCCCGGAGTGATATCCACAATTGACGAACCCCGAGGTGCGTTTACATGTCCGTCGTCAACACTCACAACTTTGGCCAATTCTGACCCGTTTCATGGACTATTACTCACCGTTTTGGGGTCCCGAAGCGATTTCCATAGTTCTTGAACCCCAAGGTGCAATTACATGTCGGTCATCAACACCCGTAGTTTTGGCCGGTTCTGGCCCGTTTCATGAACTATTACTCACTGTTTTGGGGACCCGGAGTAATTCCCACGATTGACGAACCCCGGGGTGCGTTTATGTGTCGGTCATAAACACATGCAGTTTTGGCCGATTCTGGCCCGTTTCGTGGACCATTACTCACTGTTTCGGGGTCCCGGACTTATTTCCACGATTGATGAACCCCGGAGCGCATTTACGTGTCGGTCATAAATACTCGTAGTTTTGGCCGATTCTGGCTAGTTTCATGGACTATTACTCACTGTTTTGGTGTCGCGGAGTGATTTCCACGATTGACGAACCCCGGGGTGCGTTTACCTGTTGGTCATAAACACTCGCAGTTTTGGCCGATTCTGGCCTGTTTCATGGACTATTACTGATTGTTTTGGTGTCCCGGACTGATTTCCACGATTGACGAACCCCGGGGTGCGTTTACGTGTCGATCATAAACACTCGCAGTTTTGGCCGATTATGACAAGTTTCATGGACTATTACTCACTGTTTTGGGGTCCGTGAGTGATTTCCATGATTGACCAATCCTAGGGTGCGTTTACGTGTCGGTCATCAACACCCGCAGTTTTGGCCGATTCTGGCTCGTTTCGTGGACTATTATTCACTGTTTTTGGGTCCCGGAGTGATTTCCACGATTGACGAACCCCGAGGTGCGTTTACATGTCCATCATCAACACTCACAACTCTGGCAAATTCTGACCCGTTTCGTGGACTATTACTCACCGTTTTAGGGTCCCGGACTTATTTGCACGATTGATGAACCCTGGAGCGCGTTTACGTGTCGGTCATAAATACTCGCAGTTTTGGCCGATTCTGGCCAGTTTCTTGGACTATTACTCACTGTTTTGGGGTCCCGAAGTGATTTCCACGATTGACGAACCCCGGGGTGCGTTTACGTGTTGGTCATAAACACTCGTAGTTTTGGCCAATTCTGGCTAGTTTCATGGACTATTACGCACTGTTTTGGGGCCACGGAGTGATTTCCACGATTGACGAACCCCGAGGTGCGTTTACATGTCCGTCGTCAACACTCACAACTTTGGCCAATTCTGACCCGTTTCGTGGACTATTACTCACCGTTTTGGGGTCCCGAAGCGATTTCCATAGTTCTTGAACCCCAATGTGCAATTAGATGTCGGTCATCAACACCCGTAGTTTTGGCCGATTCTGGGCCGTTTCATGAACTATTACTCACTGTTTTGGGGACCCGGACTAATTCCCACGATTGACGAACCCCGGGGTGCGTTTATGTGTCGGTCATAAACACTCGCAGTTTTGGCCGATTATGACAAGTTTCATGGACTATTACTCACTGTTTTGGGGTCCGTGAGTGATTTCCATGATTGACCAATCCTAGGGTGCGTTTACGTGTCGGTCATCAACACCCGCAGTTTTGGCCGATTCTGGCTCGTTTCGTGGACTATTATTCACTGTTTTTGGGTCCCGGAGTGATTTCCACGATTGACGAACCCCGAGGTGCGTTTACATGTCCATCGTCAACACTCACAACTCTGGCAAATTCTGACCCGTTTCGTGGACTATTACTCACCGTTTTAGGGTCCCGGACTTATTTGCACGATTGATGAACCCTGGAGCGCGTTTACGTGTCGGTCATAAATACTCGCAGTTTTGGCCGATTCTGGCCAGTTTCTTGGACTATTACTCACTGTTTTGGGGTCCCGAAGTGATTTCCACGATTGACGAACCCCGGGGTGCGTTTACGTGTTGGTCATAAACACTCGTAGTTTTGGCCGATTCTGTCTAGTTTCATGGACTATTACGCACTGTTTTGGGGCCACGGAGTGATTTCCACGATTGACGAACCCCGAGGTGCGTTTACATGTCCGTCGTCAACACTCACAACTTTGGCCAATTCTGACCCGTTTCGTGGACTATTACTCACCATTTTGGGGTCCCGAAGCGATTTCCATAGTTCTTGAACCCCAATGTGCAATTAGATGTCGGTCATCAACACCCGTAGTTTTGGCCGATTCTGGGCCGTTTCATGAACTATTACTCACTGTTTTGGGGACCCGGACTAATTCCCACGATTGACGAACCCCGGGGTGCGTTTATGTGTCGGTCATAAACACTTGCAGTTTTGGCCGATTCTGGCCCGTTTCGTGGACAATTACTCACTGTTTCGGGGTCCCGGACTTATTTCCACGATTGATTAACCCTGGAGCGCATTTACGTGTCGGTCATAAATACTCATAGTTTTGGCCGATTCTGGCTAGTTTCATGGACTATTACTCACTGTTTTGGGGTCGTGGAGTGATTTCCACGATTGATGAACCCCGGGGTGCGTTTACGTGTCGGTCATAAATACTCGCAGTTTTGGCCGATTCTGGCCAGTTTCTTGGACTATTACTCACTGTTTTGGGGTCCCGAAGTGATTTCCACGATTGACGAATCTCGGGGTGCGTTTATGTGTTGGTCATAAACACTCGCAGTTTTGGCCGATTCTGGCCAGTTTCTTGGACTATTACTCACTGTTTTGGGGTCCCGAAGTGATTTCCACGATTGACGAACCCCGGGGTGCGTTTACGTGTTGGTCATAAACACTCGTAGTTTTGGCCGATTCTGTCTAGTTTCATGGACTATTACGCACTGTTTTGGGGCCACGGAGTGATTTCCACGATTGACGAACCCCGAGGTGCGTTTACATGTCCGTCGTCAACACTCACAACTTTGGCCAATTCTGACCCGTTTCGTGGACTATTACTCACCGTTTTGGGGTCCCGAAGCGATTTCCATAGTTCTTGAACCCCAATGTGCAATTAGATGTCGGTCATCAACACCCGTAGTTTTGGCCGATTCTGGGCCGTTTCATGAACTATTACTCACTGTTTTGGGGACCCGGACTAATTCCCACGATTGACGAACCCCGGGGTGCGTTTATGTGTCGGTCATAAACACTTGCAGTTTTGGCCGATTCTGGCCCGTTTCGTGGACAATTACTCACTGTTTCGGGGTCCCGGACTTATTTCCACGATTGATTAACCCTGGAGCGCATTTACGTGTCGGTCATAAATACTCATAGTTTTGGCCGATTCTGGCTAGTTTCATGGACTATTACTCACTGTTTTGGGGTCGTGGAGTGATTTCCACGATTGATGAACCCCGGGGTGCGTTTACGTGTCGGTCATAAATACTCGCAGTTTTGGCCGATTCTGGCCAGTTTCTTGGACTATTACTCACTGTTTTGGGGTCCCGAAGTGATTTCCACGATTGACGAATCTCGGGGTGCGTTTATGTGTTGGTCATAAACACTCGCAGTTATTGCGGATTCTGCCTCATTTCATGGACTATTATTCACTGTTTTTGGGTCCCGGAGTGATTTCCACAATTGACGAACCCCGAGGTGCGTTTACATGTCTGTCGTCAACACTCACAAGTTTGGCCAATTCTGACCCGTTTCGTGGACTATTACTCACCATTTTGGGGTCCCGAAGCGATTTCCATAGTTCTTGAACCCCAAGGTGCAATTACATGTCGGTCATCAACACCCGTAGTTTTGGCCGATTCTCGCCTGTTTCATGAACTATTACTCACTGTTTTGGGGACCCGGACTAATTCCCACGATTGACGAACCCCGGGGTGCGTTTATGTGTCGGTCATAAACACTTGCAGTTTTGGCCGATTCTGGCCCGTTTCGTGGACTACTCACTGTTTCGGGGTCCCGGACTTATTTTCACGATTGATGTACCCCGGAGCGCATTTACGTGTCGGTCATAAATACTCGTAGTTTTGGCTGATTCTGGCTAGTTTCATGGACTATTACTCACTGTTTTGGGGTCCCGGAGTGATTTCCACGATTGATGAACCCCGGGGTGCGTTTACGTGTCGGTCATAAATACTCGCAGTTTTGGCCGATTCTGGCCAGTTTCTTGGACTATTACTCACTGTTTTGGGGTCCCGAAGTGATTTCCACGATTGACGAACCCCGGCGTGCGTTTACGTGTCGGTCATCAACACCCGCAGTTTTGGCCGATTCTGCCTCGATTCGTGGACCATTATTCACTGTTTTTGGGTCCCGGAGTGATTTCCACAATTGACGAACCCCGAGGTGCGTTTACATGTCCGTCGTCAACACTCACAACTTTGGCCAATTCTGACCCGTTTCATGGACTATTACTCACCGTTTTGGGGTCCCGAAGCGATTTCCATAGTTCTTGAACCCCAAGGTGCAATTACATGTCGGTCATCAACACCCGTAGTTTTGGCCGATTCTGGCCCGTTTCATGAACTATTACTCACTGTTTTGGGGACCCGGAGTAATTCCCACGATTGACGAACCCCGGGGTGCGTTTATGTGTCGGTCATAAACACATGCAGTTTTGGCCGATTCTGGCCCGTTTCGTGGACAATTACTCACTGTTTCGGGGTCCCGGACTTATTTCCACGATTGATGAACCCCGGAGCGCATTTACGTGTCGGTCATAAATACTCGTAGTTTTGGCCGATTCTGGCTAGTTTCATGGACTATTACTCACTGTTTTGGTGTCGCGGAGTGATTTCCACGATTGACGAACCCCGGGGTGCGTTTACCTGTTGGTCATAAACACTCGCAGTTATTGCGGATTCTGCCTCATTTCATGGACTATTATTCACTGTTTTTGGGTCCCGGAGTGATTTCCACAATTGACGAACCCCGAGGTGCGTTTACATGTCCGTCGTCAACACTCACAACTTTGGCCGATTCTGACCCGTTTCGTGGACTATTACTCACCGTTTTGGGGTCCCGAAGCGATTTCCATAGTTCTTGAACCCCAAAGTGCAATCACATGTCGGTCATCAACACCCATAGTTTTGGCCGATTCTGGCCCGTTTCATGAACTATTACTCACTATTTTGGGGACCCGCACTAATTCCCACGAGTGACGAACCCCCGGGTGCGTTTATGTGTCGGTCATAAACACTTGCAGTTTTGGCCGATTCTGGCCCGTTTCGTGGACAATTACTCACTGTTTCGGGGTCCCGGACTTATTTCCACGATTGATGAACCCCGGAGCGCATTTACGTGTCGGTCATAAATACTCGTAGTTTTGGCCGATTCTGGCTAGTTTCATGGACTATTACGCACTGTTTTGGGGCCACGGAGTGATTTCCACGATTGACGAACCCCGGGGTGCGTTTACGTGTCGGTCATCAACACTCGCAGTTTTGGCCGATTCTGGCCTGTTTCATGGACTATTACTGATTGTTTTGGTGTCCCGGACTGATTTCCACGATTGACGAACCCCGGGGTGCCTTTACGTGTCGATCATAAACACTCGCAGTTTTGGCCGATTATGACAAGTTTCATGGACTATTACTCACTGTTTTGGGGTCCGTGAGTGATTTCCATGATTGACCAATCCTAGGGTGCGTTTACGTGTCGGTCATCAACACCCGCAGTTTTGGCCGATTCTGGCTCGTTTCGTGGACTATTATTCACTGTTTTTGGGGCCCGGAGTGATTTCCACGATTGACGAACCCCGAGGTGCGTTTACATGTCCATCGTCAACACTCACAACTCTGGCAAATTCTGACCCGTTTCGTGGACTATTACTCACCGTTTTAGGGTCCCGGACTTATTTGCACGATTGATGAACCCTGGAGCGCGTTTACGTGTCGGTCATAAATACTCGCAGTTTTGGCCGATTCTGGCCAGTTTCTTGGACTATTACTCACTGTTTTGGGGTCCCGAAGTGATTTCCACGATTGACGAACCCCGGGGTGCGTTTACGTGTTGGTCATAAACACTCGTAGTTTTGGCCGATTCTGGCTAGTTTCATGGACTATTACGCACTGTTTTGGGGCCACGGAGTGATTTCCACGATTGACGAACCCCGAGGTGCGTTTACATGTCCGTCGTCAACACTCACAACTTTGGCCAATTCTGACCCGTTTCGTGGACTATTACTCACCGTTTTGGGGTCCCGAAGCGATTTCCATAGTTCTTGAACCCCAATGTGCAATTAGATGTCGGTCATCAACACCCGTAGTTTTGGCCGATTCTGGGCCGTTTCATGAACTATTACTCACTGTTTTGGGGACCCGGACTAATTCCCACGATTGACGAACCCCGGGGTGCGTTTATGTGTCGGTCATAAACACTTGCAGTTTTGGCCGATTCTGGCCCGTTTCATGGACAATTACTCACTGTTTCGGGGTCCCGGACTTATTTCCACGATTGATTAACCCTGGAGCGCATTTACGTGTCGGTCATAAATACTCATAGTTTTGGCCGATTCTGGATAGTTTCATGGACTATTACTCACTGTTTTGGGGTCGTGGAGTGATTTCCACGATTGATGATCCCCGGGGTGCGTTTACGTGTCGGTCATAAATACTCGCAGTTTTGGCCGATTCTGGCCAGTTTCTTGGACTATTACTCACTGTTTTGGGGTCCCGAAGTGATTTCCACGATTGACGAATCTCGGGGTGCGTTTATGTGTTGGTCATAAACACTCGCAGTTATTGCGGATTCTGCCTCATTTCATGGACTATTATTCACTGTTTTTGGGTCCCGGAGTGATTTCCACAATTGACGAACCCCGAGGTGCGTTTACATGTCTGTCGTCAACACTCACAAGTTTGGCCAATTCTGACCCGTTTCGTGGACTATTACTCACCATTTTGGGGTCCCGAAGCGATTTCCATAGTTCTTGAACCCCAAGGTGCAATTACATGTCGGTCATCAACACCCGTAGTTTTGGCCGATTCTCGCCTGTTTCATGAACTATTACTCACTGTTTTGGGGACCCGGACTAATTCCCACGATTGACGAACCCCGGGGTGCGTTTATGTGTCGGTCATAAACACTTGCAGTTTTGGCCGATTCTGGCCCGTTTCGTGGACTACTCACTGTTTCGGGGTCCCGGACTTATTTTCACGATTGATGTACCCCGGAGCGCATTTACGTGTCGGTCATAAATACTCGTAGTTTTGGCTGATTCTGGCTAGTTTCATGGACTATTACTCACTGTTTTGGGGTCCCGGAGTGATTTCCACGATTGATGAACCCCGGGGTGCGTTTACGTGTCGGTCATAAATACTCGCAGTTTTGGCCGATTCTGGCCAGTTTCTTGGACTATTACTCACAGTTTTGGGGTCCCGAAGTGATTTCCACGATTGACGAACCCCGGCGTGCGTTTACGTGTCGGTCATCAACACCCGCAGTTTTGGCCGATTCTGCCTCGATTCGTGGACCATTATTCACTGTTTTTGGGTCCCGGAGTGATTTCCACAATTGACGAACCCCGAGGTGCGTTTACATGTCCGTCGTCAACACTCACAACTTTGGCCAATTCTGACCCGTTTGATGGACTATTACTCACCGTTTTGGGGTCCCGAAGCGATTTCCATAGTTCTTGAACCCCAAGGTGCAATTACATGTCGGTCATCAACACCCGTAGTTTTGGCCGATTCTGGCCCGTTTCATGAACTATTACTCACTGTTTTGGGGACCCGGAGTAATTCCCACGATTGACGAACCCCGGGGTGCGTTTATGTGTCGGTCATAAACACATGCAGTTTTGGCCGATTCTGGCCCGTTTCGTGGACAATTACTCACTGTTTCGGGGTCCCGGACTTATTTCCACGATTGATGAACCCCGGAGCGCATTTACGTGTCGGTCATAAATACTCGTAGTTTTGGCCGATTCTGGCTAGTTTCATGGACTATTACTCACTGTTTTGGTGTCGCGGAGTGATTTCCACGATTGACGAACCCCGGGGTGCGTTTACCTGTTGGTCATAAACACTCGCAGTTATTGCGGATTCTGCCTCATTTCATGGACTATTATTCACTGTTTTTGGGTCCCGGAGTGATTTCCACAATTGACGAACCCCGAGGTGCGTTTACATGTCCGTCGTCAACAATCACAACTTTGGCCGATTCTGACCCGTTTCGTGGACTATTACTCACCGTTTTGGGGTCCCGAAGCGATTTCCATAGTTCTTGAACCCCAAAGTGCAATCACATGTCGGTCATCAACACCCATAGTTTTGGCCGATTCTGGCCCGTTTCATGAACTATTACTCACTGTTTTGGGGACCCGCACTAATTCCCACGAGTGACGAACCCCCGGGTGCGTTTATGTGTCGGTCATAAACACTTGCAGTTTTGGCCGATTCTGGCCCGTTTCGTGGACAATTACTCACTGTTTCGGGGTCCCCGACTTATTTCCACGATTGATGAACCCCGGAGCGCATTTACGTGTCGGTCATAAATACTCGTGTTTTGGCCGATTCTGGCTAGTTTCATGGACTATTACGCACTGTTTTGGGGCCGCGGAGTGATTTCCACGATTGACGAACCCCGGGGTGCGTTTACGTGTCGGTCATCAACACTCGCAGTTTTGGCCGATTCTGGCCTGTTTCATGGACTATTACTGATTGTTTTGGTGTCCCGGACTGATTTCCACGATTGACGAACCCCGGGGTGCGTTTACGTGTCGATCATAAACACTCGCAGTTTTGGCCGATTATGACAAGTTTCATGGACTATTACTCACTGTTTTGGGGTCCGTGAGTGATTTCCATGATTGACCAATCCTAGGGTGCGTTTACGTGTCGGTCATCAACACCCGCAGTTTTGGCCGATTCTGGCTCGTTTCGTGGACTATTATTCACTGTTTTTGGGTCCCGGAGTGATTTCCACGATTGACGAACCCCGAGGTGCGTTTACATGTCCGTCGTCAACACTCACAACTCTGGCAAATTCTGACCCGTTTCGTGGACTATTACTCACCGTTTTAGGGTCCCGGACTTATTTGCACGATTGATGAACCCTGGAGCGCGTTTACGTGTCGGTCATAAATACTCGCAGTTTTGGCCGATTCTGGCCAGTTTCTTGGACTATTACTCACTGTTTTGGGGTCCCGAAGTTATTTCCACGATTGACGAACCCCGGGGTGCGTTTACGTGTTGGTCATAAATACTCGTAGTTTTGGCCGATTCTGGCTAGTTTCATGGACTATTACGCACTGTTTTGGGGCCACGGAGTGATTTCCACGATTGACGAACCCCGAGGTGCGTTTACATGTCCGTCGTCAACACTCACAACTTTGGCCAATTCTGACCCGTTTCGTGGACTATTACTCACCGTTTTGGGGTCCCGAAGCGATTTCCATAGTTCTTGAACCCCAATGTGCAATTAGATGTCGGTCATCAACACCCGTAGTTTTGGCCGATTCTGGGCCGTTTCATGAACTATTACTCACTGTTTTGGGGACCCGGACTAATTCCCACGATTGACGAACCCCGGGGTGCGTTTATGTGTCGGTCATAAACACTTGCAGTTTTGGCCGATTCTGGCCCGTTTCGTGGACAATTACTCACTGTTTCGGGGTCCCGGACTTATTTCCACGATTGATTAACCCTGGAGCGCATTTACGTGTCGGTCATAAATACTCATAGTTTTGGCCGATTTTGGCTAGTTTCATGGACTATTACTCACTGTTTTGGGGTCGTGGAGTGATTTCCACGATTAATGAACCCCGGGGTGCGTTTACGTGTCGGTCATAAATACTCGCAGTTTTGGCCGATTCTGGCCAGTTTCTTGGACTATTACTCACTGTTTTGGGGTCCCGAAGTGATTTCCACGATTGACGAATCTCGGGGTGCGTTTATGTGTTGGTCATAAACACTCGCAGTTATTGCGGATTCTGCCTCATTTCATGGACTATTATTCACTGTTTTTGGGTCCCGGAGTGATTTCCACAATTGACGAACCCCGAGGTGCGTTTACATGTCTGTCGTCAACACTCACAAGTTTGGCCAATTCTGACCCGTTTCGTGGACTATTACTCACCATTTTGGGGTCCCGAAGCGATTTCCATAGTTCTTGAACCCCAAGGTGCAATTACATGTCGGTCATCAACACCCGTAGTTTTGGCCGATTCTCGCCTGTTTCATGAACTATTACTCACTGTTTTGGGGACCCGGACTAATTCCCACGATTGACGAACCCCGGGGTGCGTTTATGTGTCGGTCATAAACACTTGCAGTTTTGGCCGATTCTGGCCCGTTTCGTGGACTACTCACTGTTTCGGGGTCCCGGACTTATTTTCACGATTGATGTACCCCGGAGCGCATTTACGTGTCGGTCATAAATACTCGTAGTTTTGGCTGATTCTGGCTAGTTTCATGGACTATTACTCACTGTTTTGGGGTCCCGGAGTGATTTCCACGATTGATGAACCCCGGGGTGCGTTTACGTGTCGGTCATAAATACTCGCAGTTTTGGCCGATTCTGGCCAGTTTCTTGGACTATTACTCACTGTTTTGGGGTCCCGAAGTGATTTCCACGATTGACGAACCCCGGCGTGCGTTTACGTGTCGGTCATCAACACCCGCAGTTTTGGCCGATTCTGCCTCGATTCGTGGACCATTATTCACTGTTTTTGGGTCCCGGAGTGATTTCCACAATTGACGAACCCCGAGGTGCGTTTACATGTCCGTCGTCAACACTCACAACTTTGGCCAATTCTGACCCGTTTGATGGACTATTACTCACCGTTTTGGGGTCCCGAAGCGATTTCCATAGTTCTTGAACCCCAAGGTGCAATTACATGTCGGTCATCAACACCCGTAGTTTTGGCCGATTCTGGCCCGTTTCATGAACTATTACTCACTGTTTTGGGGACCCGGAGTAATTCCCACGATTGACGAACCCCGGGGTGCGTTTATGTGTCGGTCATAAACACATGCAGTTTTGGCCGATTCTGGCCCGTTTCGTGGACAATTACTCACTGTTTCGGGGTCCCGGACTTATTTCCACGATTGATGAACCCCGGAGCGCATTTACGTGTCGGTCATAAATACTCGTAGTTTTGGCCGATTCTGGCTAGTTTCATGGACTATTACTCACTGTTTTGGTGTCGCGGAGTGATTTCCACGATTGACGAACCCCGGGGTGCGTTTACCTGTTGGTCATAAACACTCGCAGTTATTGCGGATTCTGCCTCATTTCATGGACTATTATTCACTGTTTTTGGGTCCCGGAGTGATTTCCACAATTGACGAACCCCGAGGTGCGTTTACATGTCCGTCGTCAACAATCACAACTTTGGCCGATTCTGACCCGTTTCGTGGACTATTACTCACCGTTTTGGGGTCCCGAAGCGATTTCCATAGTTCTTGAACCCCAAAGTGCAATCACATGTCGGTCATCAACACCCATAGTTTTGGCCGATTCTGGCCCGTTTCATGAACTATTACTCACTGTTTTGGGGACCCGCACTAATTCCCACGAGTGACGAACCCCCGGGTGCGTTTATGTGTCGGTCATAAACACTTGCAGTTTTGGCCGATTCTGGCCCGTTTCGTGGACAATTACTCACTGTTTCGGGGTCCCCGACTTATTTCCACGATTGATGAACCCCGGAGCGCATTTACGTGTCGGTCATAAATACTCGTGTTTTGGCCGATTCTGGCTAGTTTCATGGACTATTACGCACTGTTTTGGGGCCGCGGAGTGATTTCCACGATTGACGAACCCCGGGGTGCGTTTACGTGTCGGTCATCAACACTCGCAGTTTTGGCCGATTCTGGCCTGTTTCATGGACTATTACTGATTGTTTTGGTGTCCCGGACTGATTTCCACGATTGACGAACCCCGGGGTGCGTTTACGTGTCGATCATAAACACTCGCAGTTTTGGCCGATTATGACAAGTTTCATGGACTATTACTCACTGTTTTGGGGTCCGTGAGTGATTTCCATGATTGACCAATCCTAGGGTGCGTTTACGTGTCGGTCATCAACACCCGCAGTTTTGGCCGATTCTGGCTCGTTTCGTGGACTATTATTCACTGTTTTTGGGTCCCGGAGTGATTTCCACGATTGACGAACCCCGAGGTGCGTTTACATGTCCGTCGTCAACACTCACAACTCTGGCAAATTCTGACCCGTTTCGTGGACTATTACTCACCGTTTTAGGGTCCCGGACTTATTTGCACGATTGATGAACCCTGGAGCGCGTTTACGTGTCGGTCATAAATACTCGCAGTTTTGGCCGATTCTGGCCAGTTTCTTGGACTATTACTCACTGTTTTGGGGTCCCGAAGTTATTTCCACGATTGACGAACCCCGGGGTGCGTTTACCTGTTGGTCATAAACACTCGCAGTTATTGCGGATTCTGCCTCATTTCATGGACTATTATTCACTGTTTTTGGGTCCCGGAGTGATTTCCACAATTGACGAACCCCGAGGTGCGTTTACATGTCCGTCGTCAACACTCACAACTTTGGCCAATTCTGACCCGTTTGATGGACTATTACTCACCGTTTTGGGGTCCCGAAGCGATTTCCATAGTTCTTGAACCCCAAGGTGCAATTACATGTCGGTCATCAACACCCGTAGTTTTGGCCGATTCTGGCCCGTTTCATGAACTATTACTCACTGTTTTGGGGACCCGCACTAATTCCCACGATTGACGAACCCCGGGGTGCGTTTATGTGTCGGTCATAAACACATGCAGTTTTGGCCGATTCTGGCCCGTTTCGTGGACAATTACTCACTGTTTCGGGGTCCCGGACTTATTTCCACGATTGATGAACCCCGGAGCGCTTTTACGTGTCGGTCATAAATACTCGTAGTTTTGGCCGATTCTGGCTAGTTTCATGGACTATTACTCACTGTTTTGGTGTCGCGGAGTGATTTCCACGATTGACGAACCCCGGGGTGCGTTTACCTGTTGGTCATAAACACTCGCAGTTATTGCGGATTCTGCCTCATTTCATGGACTATTATTCACTGTTTTTGGGTCCCGGAGTGATTTCCACAATTGACGAACCCCGAGGTGCGTTTACATGTCCGTCGTCAACAATCACAACTTTGGCCGATTCTGACCCGTTTCGTGGACTATTACTCACCGTTTTGGGGTCCCGAAGCGATTTCCATAGTTCTTGAACCCCAAAGTGCAATCACATGTCGGTCATCAACACCCATAGTTTTGGCCGATTCTGGCCCGTTTCATGAACTATTACTCACTGTTTTGGGGACCCGCACTAATTCCCACGAGTGACGAACCCCCGGGTGCGTTTATGTGTCGGTCATAAACACTTGCAGTTTTGGCCGATTCTGGCCCGTTTCGTGGACAATTACTCACTGTTTCGGGGTCCCCGACTTATTTCCACGATTGATGAACCCCGGAGCGCATTTACGTGTCGGTCATAAATACTCGTGTTTTGGCCGATTCTGGCTAGTTTCATGGACTATTACGCACTGTTTTGGGGCCGCGGAGTGATTTCCACGATTGACGAACCCCGGGGTGCGTTTACGTGTCGGTCATCAACACTCGCAGTTTTGGCCGATTCTGGCCTGTTTCATGGACTATTACTGATTGTTTTGGTGTCGCGGAGTGATTTCCACGATTGACGAACCCCGGGGTGCGTTTACCTGTTGGTCATAAACACTCGCAGTTATTGCGGATTCTGCCTCATTTCATGGACTATTATTCACTGTTTTTGGGTCCCGGAGTGATTTCCACAATTGACGAACCCCGAGGTGCGTTTACATGTCCGTCGTCAACACTCACAACTTTGGCCAATTCTGACCCGTTTGATGGACTATTACTCACCGTTTTGGGGTCCCGAAGCGATTTCCATAGTTCTTGAACCCCAAGGTGCAATTACATGTCGGTCATCAACACCCGTAGTTTTGGCCGATTCTGGCCCGTTTCATGAACTATTACTCACTGTTTTGGGGACCCGCACTAATTCCCACGATTGACGAACCCCGGGGTGCGTTTATGTGTCGGTCATAAACACATGCAGTTTTGGCCGATTCTGGCCCGTTTCGTGGACAATTACTCACTGTTTCGGGGTCCCGAACTTATTTCCACGATTGATGAACCCCGGAGCGCTTTTACGTGTCGGTCATAAATACTCGTAGTTTTGGCCGATTCTGGCTAGTTTCATGGACTATTACTCACTGTTTTGGTGTCGCGGAGTGATTTCCACGATTGACGAACCCCGGGGTGCGTTTACCTGTTGGTCATAAACACTCGCAGTTATTGCGGATTCTGCCTCATTTCATGGACTATTATTCACTGTTTTTGGGTCCCGGAGTGATTTCCACAATTGACGAACCCCGAGGTGCGTTTACATGTCCGTCGTCAACAATCACAACTTTGGCCGATTCTGACCCGTTTCGTGGACTATTACTCACCGTTTTGGGGTCCCGAAGCGATTTCCATAGTTCTTGAACCCCAAAGTGCAATCACATGTCGGTCATCAACACCCATAGTTTTGGCCGATTCTGGCCCGTTTCATGAACTATTACTCACTGTTTTGGGGACCCGCACTAATTCCCACGAGTGACGAACCCCCGGGTGCGTTTATGTGTCGGTCATAAACACTTGCAGTTTTGGCCGATTCTGGCCCGTTTCGTGGACAATTACTCACTGTTTCGGGGTCCTCGACTTATTTCCACGATTGATGAACCCCGGAGCGCATTTACGTGTCGGTCATAAATACTCGTGTTTTGGCCGATTCTGGCTAGTTTCATGGACTATTACGCACTGTTTTGGGGCCGCGGAGTGATTTCCACGATTGACGAACCCCGGGGTGCGTTTACGTGTCGGTCATCAACACTCGCAGTTTTGGCCGATTCTGGCCTGTTTCATGGACTATTACTGATTGTTTTGGTGTCCCGGACTGATTTCCACGATTGACGAACCCCGGGGTGCGTTTACGTGTCGATCATAAACACTCGCAGTTTTGGCCGATTATGACAAGTTTCATGGACTATTACTCACTGTTTTGGGGTCCGTGAGTGATTTCCATGATTGACCAATCCTAGGGTGCGTTTACGTGTCGGTCATCAACACCCGCAGTTTTGGCCGATTCTGGCTCGTTTCGTGGACTATTATTCACTGTTTTTGGGTCCCGGAGTGATTTCCACGATTGACGAACCCCGAGGTGCGTTTACATGTCCGTCGTCAACACTCACAACTCTGGCAAATTCTGACCCGTTTCGTGGACTATTACTCACCGTTTTAGGGTCCCGGACTTATTTGCACGATTGATGAACCCTGGAGCGCGTTTACGTGTCGGTCATAAATACTCGCAGTTTTGGCCGATTCTGGCCAGTTTCTTGGACTATTACTCACTGTTTTGGGGTCCCGAAGTGATTTCCACGATTGACGAACCCCGGGGTGCGTTTACGTGTTGGTCATAAACACTCGTAGTTTTGGCCGATTCTGGCTAGTTTCATGGACTATTACGCACTGTTTTGGGGCCGCGGAGTGATTTCCACGATTGACGAACCCCGAGGTGCGTTTACATGTCCGTCGTCAACACTCACAACTTTGGCCAATTCTGACCCGTTTCGTGGACTATTACTCACCGTTTTGGGGTCCCGAAGCGATTTCCATAGTTCTTGAACCCCAATGTGCAATTAGATGTCGGTCATCAACACCCGTAGTTTTGGCCGATTCTGGGCCGTTTCATGAACTATTACTCACTGTTTTGGGGACCCGGACTAATTCCCACGATTGACGAACCCCGGGGTGCGTTTATGTGTCGGTCATAAACACTTGCAGTTTTGGCCGATTCTGGCCCGTTTCGTGGACAATTACTCACTGTTTCGGGGTCCCGGACTTATTTCCACGATTGATTAACCCTGGAGCGCATTTACGTGTCGGTCATAAATACTCATAGTTTTGGCCGATTTTGGCTAGTTTCATGGACTATTACTCACTGTTTTGGGGTCGTGGAGTGATTTCCACGATTAATGAACCCCGGGGTGCGTTTACGTGTCGGTCATAAATACTCGCAGTTTTGGCCGATTCTGGCCAGTTTCTTGGACTATTACTCACTGTTTTGGGGTCCCGAAGTGATTTCCACGATTGACGAATCTCGGGGTGCGTTTATGTGTTGGTCATAAACACTCGCAGTTATTGCGGATTCTGCCTCATTTCATGGACTATTATTCACTGTTTTTGGGTCCCGGAGTGATTTCCACAATTGACGAACCCCGAGGTGCGTTTACATGTCTGTCGTCAACACTCACAAGTTTGGCCAATTCTGACCCGTTTCGTGGACTATTACTCACCATTTTGGGGTCCCGAAGCGATTTCCATAGTTCTTGAACCCCAAGGTGCAATTACATGTCGGTCATCAACACCCGTAGTTTTGGCCGATTCTCGCCTGTTTCATGAACTATTACTCACTGTTTTGGGGACCCGGACTAATTCCCACGATTGACGAACCCCGGGGTGCGTTTATGTGTCGGTCATAAACACTTGCAGTTTTGGCCGATTCTGGCCCGTTTCGTGGACTACTCACTGTTTCGGGGTCCCAGACTTATTTTCACGATTGATGTACCCCGGAGCGCATTTACGTGTCGGTCATAAATACTCGTAGTTTTGGCTGATTCTGGCTAGTTTCATGGACTATTACTCACTGTTTTGGGGTCCCGGAGTGATTTCCACGATTGATGAACCCCGGGGTGCGTTTACGTGTCGGTCATAAATACTCGCAGTTTTGGCCGATTCTGGCCAGTTTCTTGGACTATTACTCACTGTTTTGGGGTCCCGAAGTGATTTCCACGATTGACGAACCCCGGCGTGCGTTTACGTGTCGGTCATCAACACCCGCAGTTTTGGCCGATTCTGCCTCGATTCGTGGACCATTATTCACTGTTTTTGGGTCCCGGAGTGATTTCCACAATTGACGAACCCCGAGGTGCGTTTACATGTCCGTCGTCAACACTCACAACTTTGGCCAATTCTGACCCGTTTGATGGACTATTACTCACCGTTTTGGGGTCCCGAAGCGATTTCCATAGTTCTTGAACCCCAAGGTGCAATTACATGTCGGTCATCAACACCCGTAGTTTTGGCCGATTCTGGCCCGTTTCATGAACTATTACTCACTGTTTTGGGGACCCGGAGTAATTCCCACGATTGACGAACCCCGGGGTGCGTTTATGTGTCGGTCATAAACACATGCAGTTTTGGCCGATTCTGGCCCGTTTCGTGGACAATTACTCACTGTTTCGGGGTCCCGGACTTATTTCCACGATTGATGAACCCCGGAGCGCATTTACGTGTCGGTCATAAATACTCGTAGTTTTGGCCGATTCTGGCTAGTTTCATGGACTATTACTCACTGTTTTGGTGTCGCGGAGTGATTTCCACGATTGACGAACCCCGGGGTGCGTTTACCTGTTGGTCATAAACACTCACAGTTATTGCGGATTCTGCCTCATTTCATGGACTATTATTCACTGTTTTTGGGTCCCGGAGTGATTTCCACAATTGACGAACCCCGAGGTGCGTTTACATGTCCGTCGTCAACAATCACAACTTTGGCCGATTCTGACCCGTTTCGTGGACTATTACTCACCGTTTTGGGGTCCCGAAGCGATTTCCATAGTTCTTGAACCCCAAAGTGCAATCACATGTCGGTCATCAACACCCATAGTTTTGGCCGATTCTGGCCCGTTTCATGAACTATTACTCACTGTTTTGGGGACCCGCACTAATTCCCACGAGTGACGAACCCCCGGGTGCGTTTATGTGTCGGTCATAAACACTTGCAGTTTTGGCCGATTCTGGCCCGTTTCGTGGACAATTACTCACTGTTTCGGGGTCCTCGACTTATTTCCACGATTGATGAACCCCGGAGCGCATTTACGTGTCGGTCATAAATACTCGTGTTTTGGCCGATTCTGGCTAGTTTCATGGACTATTACGCACTGTTTTGGGGCCGCGGAGTGGTTTCCACGATTGACGAACCCCGGGGTGCGTTTACGTGTCGGTCATCAACACTCGCAGTTTTGGCCGATTCTGGCCTGTTTCATGGACTATTACTGATTGTTTTGGTGTCCCGGACTGATTTCCACGATTGACGAACCCCGGGGTGCGTTTACGTGTCGATCATAAACACTCGCAGTTTTGGCCGATTATGACAAGTTTCATGGACTATTACTCACTGTTTTGGGGTCCGTGAGTGATTTCCATGATTGACCAATCCTAGGGTGCGTTTACGTGTCGGTCATCAACACCCGCAGTTTTGGCCGATTCTGGCTCGTTTCGTGGACTATTATTCACTGTTTTTGGGTCCCGGAGTGATTTCCACGATTGACGAACCCCGAGGTGCGTTTACATGTCCGTCGTCAACACTCACAACTCTGGCAAATTCTGACCCGTTTCGTGGACTATTACTCACTGTTTTAGGGTCCCGGACTTATTTGCACGATTGATTAACCCTGGAGCGCGTTTACGTGTCGGTCATAAATACTCATAGTTTTGGCCGATTCTGGCTAGTTTCATGGACTATTACTCACTGTTTTGGTGTCGCGGAGTGATTTCCACGATTGACGAACCCCGGGGTGCGTTTACCTGTTGGTCATAAACACTCGCAGTTATTGCGGATTCTGCCTCATTTCATGGACTATTATTCACTGTTTTTGGGTCCCGGAGTGATTTCCACAATTGACGAACCCCGAGGTGCGTTTACATGTCCGTCGTCAACACTCACAACTTTGGCCAATTCTGACCCGTTTGATGGACTATTACTCACCGTTTTGGGGTCCCGAAGCGATTTCCATAGTTCTTGAACCCCAAGGTGCAATTACATGTCGGTCATCAACACCCGTAGTTTTGGCCGATTCTGGCCCGTTTCATGAACTATTACTCACTGTTTTGGGGACCCGCACTAATTCCCACGATTGACGAACCCCGGGGTGCGTTTATGTGTCGGTCATAAACACATGCAGTTTTGGCCGATTCTGGCCCGTTTCGTGGACAATTACTCACTGTTTCGGGGTCCCGGACTTATTTCCACGATTGATGAACCCCGGAGCGCTTTTACGTGTCGGTCATAAATACTCGTAGTTTTGGCCGATTCTGGCTAGTTTCATGGACTATTACTCACTGTTTTGGTGTCGCGGAGTGATTTCCACGATTGACGAACCCCGGGGTGCGTTTACCTGTTGGTCATAAACACTCGCAGTTATTGCGGATTCTGCCTCATTTCATGGACTATTATTCACTGTTTTTGGGTCCCGGAGTGATTTCCACAATTGACGAACCCCGAGGTGCGTTTACATGTCCGTCGTCAACAATCACAACTTTGGCCGATTCTGACCCGTTTCGTGGACTATTACTCACCGTTTTGGGGTCCCGAAGCGATTTCCATAGTTCTTGAACCCCAAAGTGCAATCACATGTCGGTCATCAACACCCATAGTTTTGGCCGATTCTGGCCCGTTTCATGAACTATTACTCACTGTTTTGGGGACCCGCACTAATTCCCACGAGTGACGAACCCCCGGGTGCGTTTATGTGTCGGTCATAAACACTTGCAGTTTTGGCCGATTCTGGCCCGTTTCGTGGACAATTACTCACTGTTTCGGGGTCCCCGACTTATTTCCACGATTGATGAACCCCGGAGCGCATTTACGTGTCGGTCATAAATACTCGTGTTTTGGCCGATTCTGGCTAGTTTCATGGACTATTACGCACTGTTTTGGGGCCGCGGAGTGATTTCCACGATTGACGAACCCCGGGGTGCGTTTACGTGTCGGTCATCAACACTCGCAGTTTTGGCCGATTCTGGCCTGTTTCATGGACTATTACTGATTGTTTTGGTGTCCCGGACTGATTTCCACGATTGACGAACCCCGGGGTGCGTTTACGTGTCGATCATAAACACTCGCAGTTTTGGCCGATTATGACAAGTTTCATGGACTATTACTCACTGTTTTGGGGTCCGTGAGTGATTTCCATGATTGACCAATCCTAGGGTGCGTTTACGTGTCGGTCATCAACACCCGCAGTTTTGGCCGATTCTGGCTCGTTTCGTGGACTATTATTCACTGTTTTTGGGTCCCGGAGTGATTTCCACGATTGACGAACCCCGAGGTGCGTTTACATGTCCGTCGTCAACACTCACAACTCTGGCAAATTCTGACCCGTTTCGTGGACTATTACTCACCGTTTTAGGGTCCCGGACTTATTTGCACAATTGATGAACCCTGGAGCGCGTTTACGTGTCGGTCATAAATACTCGCAGTTTTGGCCGATTCTGGCCAGTTTCTTGGACTATTACTCACTGTTTTGGGGTCCCGAAGTGATTTCCACGATTGACGAACCCCGGGGTGCGTTTACGTGTTGGTCATAAACACTCGTAGTTTTGGCCGATTCTGGCTAGTTTCATGGACTATTACGCACTGTTTTGGGGCCACGGAGTGATTTCCACGATTGACGAACCCCGAGGTGCGTTTACATGTCCGTCGTCAACACTCACAACTTTGGCCAATTCTGACCCGTTTCGTGGACTATTACTCACCGTTTTGGGGTCCCGAAGCGATTTCCATAGTTCTTGAACCCCAATGTGCAATTAGATGTCGGTCATCAACACCCGTAGTTTTGGCCGATTCTGGGCCGTTTCATGAACTATTACTCACTGTTTTGGGGACCCGGACTAATTCCCACGATTGACGAACCCCGGGGTGCGTTTATGTGTCGGTCATAAACACTTGCAGTTTTGGCCGATTCTGGCCCGTTTCGTGGACAATTACTCACTGTTTCGGGGTCCCGGACTTATTTCCACGATTGATTAACCCTGGAGCGCATTTACGTGTCGGTCATAAATACTCATAGTTTTGGCCGATTTTGGCTAGTTTCATGGACTATTACTCACTGTTTTGGGGTCGTGGAGTGATTTCCACGATTAATGAACCCCGGGGTGCGTTTACGTGTCGGTCATAAATACTCGCAGTTTTGGCCGATTCTGGCCAGTTTCTTGGACTATTACTCACTGTTTTGGGGTCCCGAAGTGATTTCCACGATTGACGAATCTCGGGGTGCGTTTATGTGTTGGTCATAAACACTCGCAGTTATTGCGGATTCTGCCTCATTTCATGGACTATTATTCACTGTTTTTGGGTCCCGGAGTGATTTCCACAATTGACGAACCCCGAGGTGCGTTTACATGTCTGTCGTCAACACTCACAAGTTTGGCCAATTCTGACCCGTTTCGTGGACTATTACTCACCATTTTGGGGTCCCGAAGCGATTTCCATAGTTCTTGAACCCCAAGGTGCAATTACATGTCGGTCATCAACACCCGTAGTTTTGGCCGATTCTCGCCTGTTTCATGAACTATTACTCACTGTTTTGGGGACCCGGACTAATTCCCACGATTGACGAACCCCGGGGTGCGTTTATGTGTCGGTCATAAACACTTGCAGTTTTGGCCGATTCTGGCCCGTTTCGTGGACTACTCACTGTTTCGGGGTCCCGGACTTATTTTCACGATTGATGTACCCCGGAGCGCATTTACGTGTCGGTCATAAATACTCGTAGTTTTGGCTGATTCTGGCTAGTTTCATGGACTATTACTCACTGTTTTGGGGTCCCGGAGTGATTTCCACGATTGATGAACCCCGGGGTGCGTTTACGTGTCGGTCATAAATACTCGCAGTTTTGGCCGATTCTGGCCAGTTTCTTGGACTATTACTCACTGTTTTGGGGTCCCGAAGTGATTTCCACGATTGACGAACCCCGGCGTGCGTTTACGTGTCGGTCATCAACACCCGCAGTTTTGGCCGATTCTGCCTCGATTCGTGGACCATTATTCACTGTTTTTGGGTCCCGGAGTGATTTCCACAATTGACGAACCCCGAGGTGCGTTTACATGTCCGTCGTCAACACTCACAACTTTGGCCAATTCTGACCCGTTTGATGGACTATTACTCACCGTTTTGGGGTCCCGAAGCGATTTCCATAGTTCTTGAACCCCAAGGTGCAATTACATGTCGGTCATCAACACCCGTAGTTTTGGCCGATTCTGGCCCGTTTCATGAACTATTACTCACTGTTTTGGGGACCCGGAGTAATTCCCACGATTGACGAACCCCGGGGTGCGTTTATGTGTCGGTCATAAACACATGCAGTTTTGGCCGATTCTGGCCCGTTTCGTGGACAATTACTCACTGTTTCGGGGTCCCGGACTTATTTCCACGATTGATGAACCCCGGAGCGCATTTACGTGTCGGTCATAAATACTCGTAGTTTTGGCCGATTCTGGCTAGTTTCATGGACTATTACTCACTGTTTTGGTGTCCCGGAGTGATTTCCACGATTGACGAACCCCGGTGTGCGTTTACCTGTTGGTCATAAACACTCGCAGTTATTGCGGATTCTGCCTCATTTCATGGACTATTATTCACTGTTTTTGGGTCCCGGAGTGATTTCCACAATTGACGAACCCCGAGGTGCGTTTACATGTCCGTCGTCAACAATCACAACTTTGGCCGATTCTGACCCGTTTCGTGGACTATTACTCACCGTTTTGGGGTCCCGAAGCGATTTCCATAGTTCTTGAACCCCAAAGTGCAATCACATGTCGGTCATCAACACCCATAGTTTTGGCCGATTCTGGCCCGTTTCATGAACTATTACTCACTGTTTTGGGGACCCGCACTAATTCCCACGAGTGACGAACCACCGGGTGCGTTTATGTGTCGGTCATAAACACTTGCAGTTTTGGCCGATTCTGGCCCGTTTCGTGGACAATTACTCACTGTTTCGGGGTCCCCGACTTATTTCCACGATTGATGAACCCCGGAGCGCATTTACGTGTCGGTCATAAATACTCGTGTTTTGGCCGATTCTGGCTAGTTTCATGGACTATTACGCACTGTTTTGGGGCCGCGGAGTGATTTCCACGATTGACGAACCCCGGGGTGCGTTTACGTGTCGGTCATCGACACTCGCAGTTTTGGCCGATTCTGGCCTGTTTCATGGACTATTACTGATTGTTTTGGTGTCCCGGACTGATTTCCACGATTGACGAACCCCGGGGTGCGTTTACGTGTCGATCATAAACACTCGCAGTTTTGGCCGATTATGACAAGTTTCATGGACTATTACTCACTGTTTTGGGGTCCGTGAGTGATTTCCATGATTGACCAATCCTAGGGTGCGTTTACGTGTCGGTCATCAACACCCGCAGTTTTGGCCGATTCTGGCTCGTTTCGTGGACTATTATTCACTGTTTTTGGGTCCCGGAGTGATTTCCACGATTGACGAACCCCGAGGTGCGTTTACATCTCCGTCGTCAACACTCACAACTCTGGCAAATTCTGACCCGTTTCGTGGACTATTACTCACCGTTTTAGGGTCCCGGACTTATTTGCACGATTGATGAACCCTGGAGCGCGTTTACGTGTCGGTCATAAATACTCGCAGTTTTGGCCGATTCTGGCCAGTTTCTTGGACTATTACTCACTGTTTTGGGGTCCCGAAGTGATTTCCACGATTGACGAACCCCGGGGTGCGTTTACGTGTTGGTCATAAACACTCGTAGTTTTGGCCGATTCTGGCTAGTTTCATGGACTATTACGCACTGTTTTGGGGCCACGGAGTGATTTCCACGATTGACGAACCCCGAGGTGCGTTTACATGTCCGTCGTCAACACTCACAACTTTGGCCAATTCTGACCCGTTTCGTGGACTATTACTCACCGTTTTGGGATCCCGAAGCGATTTCCATAGTTCTTGAACCCCAATGTGCAATTAGATGTCGGTCATCAACACCCGTAGTTTTGGCCGATTCTGGGCCGTTTCATGAACTATTACTCACTGTTTTGGGGACCCGGACTAACTCCCACGATTGACGAACCCCGGGGTGCGTTTATGTGTCGGTCATAAACACTTGCAGTTTTGGCCGATTCTGGCCCGTTTCGTGGACAATTACTCACTGTTTCGGGGTCCCGGACTTATTTCCACGATTGATTAACCCTGGAGCGCATTTACGTGTCGGTCATAAATACTCATAGTTTTGGCCGATTCTGGCTAGTTTCATGGACTATTACTCACTGTTTTGGGGTCGTGGAGTGATTTCCACGACTGATGAACCCCGGGGTGCGTTTACGTGTCGGTCATAAATACTCGCAGTTTTGGCCGATTCTGGCCAGTTTCTTGGACTATTACTCACTGTTTTGGGGTCCCGAAGTGATTTCCACGATTGACGAATCTCGGGGTGCGTTTATGTGTTGGTCATAAACACTCGCAGTTATTGCGGATTCTGCCTCATTTCATGGACTATTATTCACTGTTTTTGGGTCCCGGAGTGATTTCCACAATTGACGAACCCCGAGGTGCGTTTACATGTCTGTCGTCAACACTCACAAGTTTGGCCAATTCTGACCCGTTTCGTGGACTATTACTCACCATTTTGGGGTCCCGAAGCGATTTCCATAGTTCTTGAACCCCAAGGTGCAATTACATGTCGGTCATCAACACCCGTAGTTTTGGCCGATTCTCGCCTGTTTCATGAACTATTACTCACTGTTTTGGGGACCCGGACTAATTCCCACGATTGACGAACCCCGGGGTGCGTTTATGTGTCGGTCATAAACACTTGCAGTTTTGGCCGATTCTGGCCCGTTTCGTGGACAATTACTCACTGTTTCGGGGTCCCCGACTTATTTCCACGATTGATGAACCCCGGAGCGCATTTACGTGTCGGTCATAAATACTCGTGTTTTGGCCGATTCTGGCTAGTTTCATGGACTATTACGCACTGTTTTGGGGCCGCGGAGTGATTTCCACGATTGACGAACCCCGGGGTGCGTTTACGTGTCGGTCATCGACACTCGCAGTTTTGGCCGATTCTGGCCTGTTTCATGGACTATTACTGATTGTTTTGGTGTCCCGGACTGATTTCCACGATTGACGAACCCCGGGGTGCGTTTACGTGTCGATCATAAACACTCGCAGTTTTGGCCGATTATGACAAGTTTCATGGACTATTACTCACTGTTTTGGGGTCCGTGAGTGATTTCCATGATTGACCAATCCTAGGGTGCGTTTACGTGTCGGTCATCAACACCCGCAGTTTTGGCCGATTCTGGCTCGTTTCGTGGACTATTATTCACTGTTTTTGGGTCCCGGAGTGATTTCCACGATTGACGAACCCCGAGGTGCGTTTACATCTCCGTCGTCAACACTCACAACTCTGGCAAATTCTGACCCGTTTCGTGGACTATTACTCACCGTTTTAGGGTCCCGGACTTATTTGCACGATTGATGAACCCTGGAGCGCGTTTACGTGTCGGTCATAAATACTCGCAGTTTTGGCCGATTCTGGCCAGTTTCTTGGACTATTACTCACTGTTTTGGGGTCCCGAAGTGATTTCCACGATTGACGAACCCCGGGGTGCGTTTACGTGTTGGTCATAAACACTCGTAGTTTTGGCCGATTCTGGCTAGTTTCATGGACTATTACGCACTGTTTTGGGGCCACGGAGTGATTTCCACGATTGACGAACCCCGAGGTGCGTTTACATGTCCGTCGTCAACACTCACAACTTTGGCCAATTCTGACCCGTTTCGTGGACTATTACTCACCGTTTTGGGATCCCGAAGCGATTTCCATAGTTCTTGAACCCCAATGTGCAATTAGATGTCGGTCATCAACACCCGTAGTTTTGGCCGATTCTGGGCCGTTTCATGAACTATTACTCACTGTTTTGGGGACCCGGACTAATTCCCACGATTGACGAACCCCGGGGTGCGTTTATGTGTCGGTCATAAACACTTGCAGTTTTGGCCGATTCTGGCCCGTTTCGTGGACAATTACTCACTGTTTCGGGGTCCCGGACTTATTTCCACGATTGATTAACCCTGGAGCGCATTTACGTGTCGGTCATAAATACTCATAGTTTTGGCCGATTCTGGCTAGTTTCATGGACTATTACTCACTGTTTTGGGGTCGTGGAGTGATTTCCACGACTGATGAACCCCGGGGTGCGTTTACGTGTCGGTCATAAATACTCGCAGTTTTGGCCGATTCTGGCCAGTTTCTTGGACTATTAATCACTGTTTTGGGGTCCCGAAGTGATTTCCACGATTGACGAATCTCGGGGTGCGTTTATGTGTTGGTCATAAACACTCGCAGTTATTGCGGATTCTGCCTCATTTCATGGACTATTATTCACTGTTTTTGGGTCCCGGAGTGATTTCCACAATTGACGAACCCCGAGGTGCGTTTACATGTCTGTCGTCAACACTCACAAGTTTGGCCAATTCTGACCCGTTTCGTGGACTATTACTCACCATTTTGGGGTCCCGAAGCGATTTCCATAGTTCTTGAACCCCAAGGTGCAATTACATGTCGGTCATCAACACCCGTAGTTTTGGCCGATTCTTGCCTGTTTCATGAACTATTACTCACTGTTTTGGGGACCCGGACTAATTCCCACGATTGACGAACCCCGGGGTGCGTTTATGTGTCGGTCATAAACACTTGCAGTTTTGGCCGATTCTGGCCCGTTTCGTGGACTACTCACTGTTTCGGGGTCCCGGACTTATTTTCACGATTGATGTACCCCGGAGCGCATTTACGTGTCGGTCATAAATACTCGTAGTTTTGGCTGATTCTGGCTAGTTTCATGGACTATTACTCACTGTTTTGGGGTCCCGAAGTGATTTCCACGATTGACGAACCCCGGCGTGCGTTTACGTGTCGGTCATCAACACCCGCAGTTTTGGCCGATTCTGCCTCGATTCGTGGACCATTATTCACTGTTTTTGGGTCCCGGAGTGATTTCCACAATTGACGAACCCCGAGGTGCGTTTACATGTCCGTCGTCAACACTCACAACTTTGGCCAATTCTGACCCGTTTCATGGACTATTACTCACCGTTTTGGGGTCCCGAAGCGATTTCCATAGTTCTTGAACCCCAAGGTGCAATTACATGTCGGTCATCAACACCCGTAGTTTTGGCCGATTCTGGCCCGTTTCATGAACTATTACTCACTGTTTTGGGGACCCGCACTAATTCCCACGATTGACGAACCCCGGGGTGCGTTTATGTGTCGGTCATAAACACATGCAGTTTTGGCCGATTCTGGCCCGTTTCGTGGACAATTACTCACTATTTCGGGGTCCCGGACTTATTTCCACGATTGATGAACCCCGGAGCGCATTTACGTGTCGGTCATAAATACTCGTAGTTTTGGCCGATTCTGGCTAGTTTCATGGACTATTACTCACTGTTTTGGTGTCGCGGAGTGATTTCCACGATTGACGAACCCCGGGGTGCGTTTACCTGTTGGTCATAAACACTCGCAGTTATTGCGGATTCTGCCTCATTTCATGGACTATTATTCACTGTTTTTGGGTCCCGGAGTGATTTCCACAATTGACGAACCCCGAGGTGCGTTTACATGTCCGTCGTCAACAATCACAACTTTGGCCGATTCTGACCCGTTTCGTGGACTATTACTCACCGTTTTGGGGTCCCGAAGCGATTTCCATAGTTCTTGAACCCCAAAGTGCAATCACATGTCGGTCATCAACACCCATAGTTTTGGCCGATTCTGGCCCGTTTCATGAACTATTACTCACTATTTTGGGGACCCGCACTAATTCCCACGAGTGACGAACCCCCGGGTGCGTTTATGTGTCGGTCATAAACACTTGCAGTTTTGGCCGATTCTGGCCCGTTTCGTGGACAATTACTCACTGTTTCGGGGTCCCCGACTTATTTCCACGATTGATGAACCCCGGAGCGCATTTACGTGTCGGTCATAAATACTCGTGTTTTGGCCGATTCTGGCTAGTTTCATGGACTATTACGCACTGTTTTGGGGCCGCGGAGTGATTTCCACGATTGACGAACCCCGGGGTGCGTTTACGTGTCGGTCATCAACACTCGCAGTTTTGGCCGATTCTGGCCTGTTTCATGGACTATTACTGATTGTTTTGGTGTCCCGGACTGATTTCCACGATTGACGAACCCCGGGGCGCGTTTACGTGTCGATCATAAACACTCGCAGTTTTGGCCGATTATGACAAGTTTCATGGACTATTACTCACTGTTTTGGGGTCCGTGAGTGATTTCCATGATTGACCAATCCTAGGGTGCGTTTACGTGTCGGTCATCAACACCCGCAGTTTTGGCCGATTCTGGCTCGTTTCGTGGACTATTATTCACTGTTTTTGGGTCCCGGAGTGATTTCCACGATTGACGAACCCCGAGGTGCGTTTACATGTCCGTCGTCAACACTCACAACTCTGGCAAATTCTGACCCGTTTCGTGGACTATTACTCACCGTTTTAGGGTCCCGGACTTATTTGCACGATTGATGAACCCTGGAGCGCGTTTACGTGTCGGTCATAAATACTCGCAGTTTTGGCCGATTCTGGCCGGTTTCTTGGACTATTACTCACTGTTTTGGGGTCCCGAAGTGATTTCCACGATTGACGAACCCCGGGGTGCGTTTACGTGTTGGTCATAAACACTCGTAGTTTTGGCCGATTCTGGCTAGTTTCATGGACTATTACGCACTGTTTTGGGGCCACGGAGTGATTTCCACGATTGACGAACCCCGAGGTGCGTTTACATGTCCGTCGTCAACACTCACAACTTTGGCCAATTCTGACCCGTTTCGTGGACTATTACTCACCGTTTTGGGGTCCCGAAGCGATTTCCATAGTTCTTGAACCCCAATGTGCAATTAGATGTCGGTCATCAACACCCGTAGTTTTGGCCGATTCTGGGCCGTTTCATGAACTATTACTCACTGTTTTGGGGACCCGGACTAATTCCCACGATTGACGAACCCCGGGGTGCGTTTATGTGTCGGTCATAAACACTTGCAGTTTTGGCCGATTCTGGCCCGTTTCGTGGACAATTACTCACTGTTTCGGGGTCCCGGACTTATTTCCACGATTGATTAACCCTGGAGCGCATTTACGTGTCGGTCATAAATACTCATAGTTTTGGCCAATTCTGGCTAGTTTCATGGACTATTACTCACTGTTTTGGGGTCGTGGAGTGATTTCCACGATTGATGAACCCCGGGGTGCGTTTACGTGTCGGTCATAAATACTCGCAGTTTTGGCCGATTCTGGCCAGTTTCTTGGACTATTACTCACTGTTTTGGGGTCCCGAAGTGATTTCCACGATTGACGAATCTCGGGGTGCGTTTATGTGTTGGTCATAAACACTCGCAGTTATTGCGGATTCTGCCTCATTTCATGGACTATTATTCACTGTTTTTGGGTCCCGGAGTGATTTCCACAATTGACGAACCCCGAGGTGCGTTTACATGTCTGTCGTCAACACTCACAAGTTTGGCCAATTCTGACCCGTTTCGTGGACTATTACTCACCGTTTTGGGGTCCCGAAGCGATTTCCATAGTTCTTGAACCCCAAGGTGCAATTACATGTCGGTCATCAACACCCGTAGTTTTGGCCGATTCTGGCCCGTTTCATGAACTATTACTCACTGTTTTGGGGACCCGCACTAATTCCCACGATTGACGAACCCCGGGGTGCGTTTATGTGTCGGTCATAAACACATGCAGTTTTGACCGATTCTGGCCCGTTTCGTGGACAATTACTCACTGTTTCGGGGTCCCGGACTTATTTCCACGATTGATGAACCCCGGAGCGCATTTACGTGTCGGTCATAAATACTCGTAGTTTTGGCCGATTCTGGCTAGTTTCATGGACTATTACTCACTGTTTTGGTGTCGCGGAGTGATTTCCACGATTGACGAACCCCGGGGTGCGTTTACCTGTTGGTCATAAACACTCGCAGTTATTGCGGATTCTGCCTCATTTCATGGACTATTATTCACTGTTTTTGGGTCCCGGAGTGATTTCCACAATTGACGAACCCCGAGGTGCGTTTACATGTCCGTCGTCAACAATCACAACTTTGGCCGATTCTGACCCGTTTCGTGGACTATTACTCACCGTTTTGGGGTCCCGAAGCGATTTCCATAGTTCTTGAACCCCAAAGTGCAATCACATGTCGGTCATCAACACCCATAGTTTTGGCCGATTCTGGCCCGTTTCATGAACTATTACTCACTATTTTGGGGACCCGCACTAATTCCCACGAGTGACGAACCCCCGGGTGCGTTTATGTGTCGGTCATAAACACTTGCAGTTTTGGCCGATTCTGGCCCGTTTCGTGGACAATTACTCACTGTTTCGGGGTCCCCGATTTATTTCCACGATTGATGAACCCCGGAGCGCATTTACGTGTCGGTCATAAATACTCGTGTTTTGGCCGATTCTGGCTAGTTTCATGGACTATTACGCACTGTTTTGGGGCCGCGGAGTGATTTCCACGATTGACGAACCCTGGGGTGCGTTTACGTGTCGGTCATCAACACTCGCAGTTTTGGCCGATTCTGGCCTGTTTCATGGACTATTACTGATTGTTTTGGTGTCCCGGACTGATTTCCACGATTGACGAACCCCGGGGTGCGTTTACGTGTCGATCATAAACACTCGCAGTTTTGGCCGATTATGACAAGTTTCATGGACTATTACTCACTGTTTTGGGGTCCGTGAGTGATTTCCATGATTGACCAATCCTAGGGTGCGTTTACGAGTCGGTCATCAACACCCGCAGTTTTGGCCGATTCTGGCTCGTTTCGTGGACTATTATTCACTGTTTTTGGGTCCCGGAGTGATTTCCACGATTGACGAACCCCGAGGTGCGTTTACATGTCCGTCGTCAACACTCACAACTCTGGCAAATTCTGACCCGTTTCGTGGACTATTACTCACCGTTTTAGGGTCCCGGACTTATTTGCACGATTGATGAACCCTGCAGCGCGTTTACGTGTCGGTCATAAATACTCGCAGTTTTGGCCGATTCTGGCCAGTTTCTTGGACTATTACTCACTGTTTTGGGGTCCCGAAGTTATTTCCACGATTGACGAACCCCGGGGTGCGTTTACGTGTTGGTCATAAACACTCGTAGTTTTGGCCGATTCTGGCTAGTTTCATGGACTATTACTCACTGTTTTGGTGTCGCGGAGTGATTTCCACGATTGACGAACCCCGGGGTGCGTTTACCTGTTGGTCATAAACACTCGCAGTTATTGCGGATTCTGCCTCATTTCATGGACTATTATTCACTGTTTTTGGGTCCCGGAGTGATTTCCACAATTGACGAACCCCGAGGTGCGTTTACATGTCCGTCGTCAACAATCACAACTTTGGCCGATTCTGACCCGTTTCGTGGACTATTACTCACCGTTTTGGGGTCCCGAAGCGATTTCCATAGTTCTTGAACCCCAAAGTGCAATCACATGTCGGTCATCAACACCCATAGTTTTGGCCGATTCTGGCCCGTTTCATGAACTATTACTCACTATTTTGGGGACCCGCACTAATTCCCACGAGTGACGAACCCCCGGGTGCGTTTATGTGTCGGTCATAAACACTTGCAGTTTTGGCCGATTCTGGCCCGTTTCGTGGACAATTACTCACTGTTTCGGGGTCCCCGACTTATTTCCACGATTGATGAACCCCGGAGCGCATTTACGTGTCGGTCATAAATACTCGTGTTTTGGCCGATTCTGGCTAGTTTCATGGACTATTACGCACTGTTTTGGGGCCGCGGAGTGATTTCCACGATTGACGAACCCTGGGGTGCGTTTACGTGTCGGTCATCAACACTCGCAGTTTTGGCCGATTCTGGCCTGTTTCATGGACTATTACTGATTGTTTTGGTGTCCCGGACTGATTTCCACGATTGACGAACCCCGGGGTGCGTTTACGTGTCGATCATAAACACTCGCAGTTTTGGCCGATTATGACAAGTTTCATGGACTATTACTCACTGTTTTGGGGTCCGTGAGTGATTTCCATGATTGACCAATCCTAGGGTGCGTTTACGTGTCGGTCATCAACACCCGCAGTTTTGGCCGATTCTGGCTCGTTTCGTGGACTATTATTCACTGTTTTTGGGTCCCGGAGTGATTTCCACGATTGACGAACCCCGAGGTGCGTTTACATGTCCGTCGTCAACACTCACAACTCTGGCAAATTCTGACCCGTTTCGTGGACTATTACTCACCGTTTTAGGGTCCCGGACTTATTTGCACGATTGATGAACCCTGCAGCGCGTTTACGTGTCGGTCATAAATACTCGCAGTTTTGGCCGATTCTGGCCAGTTTCTTGGACTATTACTCACTGTTTTGGGGTCCCGAAGTGATTTCCACGATTGACGAACCCCGGGGTGCGTTTACGTGTTGGTCATAAACACTCGCAGTTTTGGCCGATTCTGGCTAGTTTCATGGACTATTACGCACTGTTTTGGGGCCACGGAGTGATTTCCACGATTGACGAACCCCGAGGTGCGTTTACATGTCCGTCGTCAACACTCACAACTTTGGCCAATTCTGACCCGTTTCGTGGACTATTACTCACCGTTTTGGGGTCCCGAAGCGATTTCCATAGTTCTTGAACCCCAATGTGCAATTAGATGTCGGTCATCAACACCCGTAGTTTTGGCCGATTCTGGGCCGTTTCATGAACTATTACTCACTGTTTTGGGGACCCGGACTAATTCCCACGATTGACGAACCCCGGGGTGCGTTTATGTGTCGGTCATAAACACTTGCAGTTTTGGCCGATTCTGGCCCGTTTCGTGGACAATTACTCACTGTTTCGGGGTCCCGGACTTATTTCCACGATTGATTAACCCTGGAGCGCATTTACGTGTCGGTCATAAATACTCATAGTTTTGGCCAATTCTGGCTAGTTTCATGGACTATTACTCACTGTTTTGGGGTCGTGGAGTGATTTCCACGATTGATGAACCCCGGGGTGCGTTTACGTGTCGGTCATAAATACTCGCAGTTTTGGCCGATTCTGGCCAGTTTCTTGGACTATTACTCACTGTTTTGGGGTCCCGAAGTGATTTCCACGATTGACGAATCTCGGGGTGCGTTTATGTGTTGGTCATAAACACTCGCAGTTATTGCGGATTCTGCCTCATTTCATGGACTATTATTCACTGTTTTTGGGTCCCGGAGTGATTTCCACAATTGACGAACCCCGAGGTGCGTTTACATGTCTGTCGTCAACACTCACAAGTTTGGCCAATTCTGACCCGTTTCGTGGACTATTACTCACCATTTTGGGGTCCCGAAGCGATTTCCATAGTTCTTGAACCCCAAGGTGCAATTACATGTCGGTCATCAACACCCGTAGTTTTGGCCGATTCTCGCCTGTTTCATGAACTATTACTCACTGTTTTGGGGACCCGGACTAATTCCCACGATTGACGAACCCCGGGGTGCGTTTATGTGTCGGTCATAAACACTTGCAGTTTTGGCCGATTCTGGCCCGTTTCGTGGACTACTCACTGTTTCGGGGTCCCGGACTTATTTTCACGATGGATGTACCCCTGAGCGCATTTACGTGTCGGTCATAAATACTCGTAGTTTTGGCTGATTCTGGCTAGTTTCATGAACTATTACTCACTGTTTTGGGGTCCCGGAGTGATTTCCACGATTGATGAACCCCGGGGTGCGTTTACGTGTCGGTCATAAATACTCGCAGTTTTGGCCGATTCTGGCCAGTTTCTTGGACTATTACTCACTGTTTTGGGGTCCCGAAGTGATTTCCACGATTGACGAACCCCGGCGTGCGTTTACGTGTCGGTCATCAACACTCGCAGTTTTGGCCGATTCTGCCTCGATTCGTGGACCATTATTCACTGTTTTTGGGTCCCGGAGTGATTTCCACAATTGACGAACCCCGAGGTGCGTTTACATGTCCGTCGTCAACACTCACAACTTTGGCCAATTCTGACCCGTTTCATGGACTATTACTCACCGTTTTGGGGTCCCGAAGCGATTTCCATAGTTCTTGAACCCCAAGGTGCAATTACATGTCGGTCATCAACACCCGTAGTTTTGGCCGATTCTGGCCCGTTTCATGAACTATTACTCACTGTTTTGGGGACCCGCACTAATTCCCACGATTGACGAACCCCGGGGTGCGTTTATGTGTCGGTCATAAACACATACAGTTTTGGCCGATTCTGGCCCGTTTCATGGACAATTACTCACTGTTTCGGGGTCCCGGACTTATTTCCACGATTGATGAACCCCGGAGCGCATTTACGTGTCGGTCATAAATACTCGTGTTTTGGCCGATTCTGGCTAGTTTCATGGACTATTACGCACTGTTTTGGGGCCGCGGAGTGATTTCCACGATTGACGAACCCCGGGGTGCGTTTACGTGTCGGTCATCAACACTCGCAGTTTTGGCCGATTCTGGCCTGTTTCATGGACTATTACTGATTGTTTTGGTGTCCCGGACTGATTTCCACGATTGACGAACCCCGGGGTGCGTTTACGTGTCGATCATAAACACTCGCAGTTTTGGCCGATTATGACAAGTTTCATGGACTATTACTCACTGTTTTGGGGTCCGTGAGTGATTTCCATGATTGACCAATCCTAGGGTGCGTTTACGTGTCGGTCATCAACACCCGCAGTTTTGGCCGATTCTGGCTCGTTTCGTGGACTATTATTCACTGTTTTTGGGTCCCGGAGTGATTTCCACGATTGACGAACCCCGAGGTGCGTTTACATGTCCGTCGTCAACACTCACAACTCTGGCAAATTCTGACCCGTTTCGTGGACTATTACTCACCGTTTTAGGGTCCCGGACTTATTTGCACGATTTATGAACCCTGGAGCGCGTTTACGTGTCGGTCATAAATACTCGCAGTTTTGGCCGATTCTGGCCAGTTTCTTGGACTATTACTCACTGTTTTGGGGTCCCGAAGTGATTTCCACGATTGACGAACCCCGGGGTGCGTTTACGTGTTGGTCATAAACACTCGTAGTTTTGGCCGATTCTGGCTAGTTTCATGGACTATTACGCACTGTTTTGGGGCCACGGAGTGATTTCCACGATTGACGAACCCCGAGGTGCGTTTACATGTCCGTCGTCAACACTCACAACTTTGGCCAATTCTGACCCGTTTCGTGGACTATTACTCACCGTTTTGGGGTCCCGAAGCGATTTCCATAGTTCTTGAACCCCAATGTGCAATTAGATGTCGGTCATCAACACCCGTAGTTTTGGCCGATTCTGGGCCGTTTCATGAACTATTACTCACTGTTTTGGGGACCCGGACTAATTCCCACGATTGACGAACCCCGGGGTGCGTTTATGTGTCGGTCATAAACACTTGCAGTTTTGGCCGATTCTGGCCCGTTTCGTGGACAATTACTCACTGTTTCGGGGTCCCGGACTTATTTCCACGATTGATTAACCCTGGAGCGCATTTACGTGTCGGTCATAAATACTCATAGTTTTGGCCGATTCTGGCTAGTTTCATGGACTATTACTCACTGTTTTGGGGTCGTGGAGTGATTTCCACGATTGATGAACCCCGGGGTGCGTTTACGTGTCGGTCATAAATACTCGCAGTTTTGGCCGATTCTGGCCAGTTTCTTGGACTATTACTCACTGTTTTGGGGTCCCGAAGTGATTTCCACGATTGACGAATCTCGGGGTGCGTTTATGTGTTGGTCATAAACACTCGCAGTTATTGCGGATTCTGCCTCATTTCATGGACTATTATTCACTGTTTTTGGGTCCCGGAGTGATTTCCACAATTGACGAACCCCGAGGTGCGTTTACATGTCTGTCGTCAACACTCACAAGTTTGGCCAATTCTGACCCGTTTCGTGGACTATTACTCACCATTTTGGGGTCCCGAAGCGATTTCCATAGTTCTTGAACCCCAAGGTGCAATTACATGTCGGTCATCAACACCCGTAGTTTTGGCCGATTCTCGCCTGTTTCATGAACTATTACTCACTGTTTTGGGGACCCGGACTAATTCCCACGATTGACGAACCCCGGGGTGCGTTTATGTGTCGGTCATAAACACTTGCAGTTTTGGCCGATCCTGGCCCGTTTCGTGGACTACTCACTGTTTCGGGGTCCCGGACTTATTTTCACGATTGATGTACCCCGGAGCGCATTTACGTGTCGGTCATAAATACTCGTAGTTTTGGCTGATTCTGGCTAGTTTCATGGACTATTACTCACTGTTTTGGGGTCCCGGAGTGATTTCCACGATTGATGAACCCCGGGGTGCGTTTACGTGTCGGTCATAAATACTCGCAGTTTTGGCCGATTCTGGCCAGTTTCTTGGACTATTACTCACTGTTTTGGGGTCCCGAAGTGATTTCCACGATTGACGAACCCCGGCGTGCGTTTACGTGTCGGTCATCAACACCCGCAGTTTTGGCCGATTCTGCCTCGATTCGTGGACCATTATTCACTGTTTTTGGGTCCCGGAGTGATTTCCACAATTGACGAACCCCGAGGTGCGTTTACATGTCCGTCGTCAACACTCACAACTTTGGCCAATTCTGACCCGTTTCATGGACTATTACTCACCGTTTTGGGGTCCCGAAGCGATTTCCATAGTTCTTGAACCCCAAGGTGCAATTACATGTCGGTCATCAACACCCATAGTTTTGGCCGATTCTGGCCCGTTTCATGAACTATTACTCACTGTTTTGGGGACCCGGAGTAATTCCCACGATTGACGAACCCCGGGGTGCGTTTATGTGTCGGTCATAAACACATGCAGTTTTGGCCGATTCTGGCCCGTTTCGTGGACAATTACTCACTGTTTCGGGGTCCCGGACTTATTTCCACGATTGATGAACCCCGGAGCGCATTTACGTGTCGGTCATAAATACTCGTAGTTTTGGCCGATTCTGGCTAGTTTCATGGACTATTACTCACTGTTTTGGTGTCGCGGAGTGATTTCCACGATTGACGAACCCCGGGGTGCGTTTACCTGTTGGTCATAAACACTCGCAGTTATTGCGGATTCTGCCTCATTTCATGGACTATTATTCACTGTTTTTGGGTCCGGAGTGATTTCCACAATTGACGAACCCCGAGGTGCGTTTACATGTCCGTCGTCAACAATCACAACTTTGGCCGATTCTGACCCGTTTCGTGGACTATTACTCACCGTTTTGGGGTCCCGAAGCGATTTCCATAGTTCTTGAACCCCAAAGTGCAATCACATGTCGGTCATCAACACCCATAGTTTTGGCCGATTCTGGCCCGTTTCATGAACTATTACTCACTGTTTTGGGGACCCGCACTAATTCCCACGAGTGACGAACCCCCGGGTGCGTTTATGTGTCGGTCATAAACACTTGCAGTTTTGGCCGATTCTGGCCCGTTTCGTGGACAATTACTCACTGTTTCGGGGTCCCGGACTTATTTCCACGATTGATGAACCCCGGAGCGCATTTACGTGTCGGTCATAAATACTCGTGCTTTGGCCGATTCTGGCTAGTTTCATGGACTATTACGCACTGTTTTGGGGCCGCGGAGTGATTTCCACGATTGACGAACCCCGGGGTGCGTTTACGTGTCGGTCATCAACACTCGCAGTTTTGGCCGATTCTGGCCTGTTTCATGGACTATTACAGATTGTTTTGGTGTCCCGGACTGATTTCCACGATTGACGAACCCCGGGGTGCGTTTACGTGTCGATCATAAACACTCGCAGTTTTGGCCGATTATGACAAGTTTCATGGACTATTACTCACTGTTTTGGGGTCCGTGAGTGATTTCCATGATTGACCAATCCTAGGGTGCGTTTACGTGTCGGTCATCAACACCCGCAGTTTTGGCCGATTCTGGCTCGTTTCGTGGACTATTATTCACTGTTTTTGGGTCCCGGAGTGATTTCCACGATTGACGAACCCCGAGGTGCGTTTACATGTCCGTCGTCAACACTCACAACTCTGGCAAATTCTGACCCGTTTCGTGGACTATTACTCACCGTTTTAGGGTCCCAGACTTATTTGCACGATTGATGAACCCTGGAGCGCGTTTACGTGTCGGTCATAAATACTCATAGTTTTGGCCGATTCTGGCCTGTTTCATGGACTATTACTCACTGTTTTGGGGTCCCGAAGTGATTTCCACGATTGACGAACCCCGGCGTGCGTTTACGTGTCGGTCATCAACACCCGCAGTTTTGGCCGATTCTGCCTCGATTCGTGGACTATTATTCACTGTTTTTGGGTCCCGGAGTGATTTCCACAATTGACGAACCCCGAGGTGCGTTTACATGTCCGTCGTCAACACTCACAACTTTGGCCAATTCTGACCCGTTTCGTGGACTATTACTCACCGTTTTGGGGTCCCGAAGCGATTTCCATAGTTCTTGAACCCCAATGTGCAATTAGATGTCGGTCATCAACACCCGTAGTTTTGGCCGATTCTGGGCCGTTTCATGAACTATTACTCACTGTTTTGGGGACCCGGACTAATTCCCACGATTGACGAACCCCGGGGTGCGTTTATGTGTCGGTCATAAACACTTGCAGTTTTGGCCGATTCTGGCCCGTTTCGTGGACAATTACTCACTGTTTCGGGTTCCCGGACTTATTTCCACGATTGATGAACCCCGGAGCGCATTTACGTGTCGGTCATAAATACTCGTGCTTTGGCCGATTCTGGCTAGTTTCATGGACTATTACGCACTGTTTTGGGGCCGCGGAGTGATTTCCACGATTGACGAACCCCGGGGTGCGTTTACGTGTCGGTCATCAACACTCGCAGTTTTGGCCGATTCTGGCCTGTTTCATGGACTATTACAGATTGTTTTGGTGTCCCGGACTGATTTCCACGATTGACGAACCCCGGGGTGCGTTTACGTGTCGATCATAAACACTCGCAGTTTTGGCCGATTATGACAAGTTTCATGGACTATTACTCACTGTTTTGGGGTCCGTGAGTGATTTCCATGATTGACCAATCCTAGGGTGCGTTTACGTGTCGGTCATCAACACCCGCAGTTTTGGACGATTCTGGCTCGTTTCGTGGACTATTATTCACTGTTTTTGGGTCCCGGAGTGATTTCCACGATTGACGAACCCCGAGGTGCGTTTACATGTCCGTCGTCAACACTCACAACTCTGGCAAATTCTGACCCGTTTCGTGGACTATTACTCACCGTTTTAGGGTCCCAGACTTATTTGCACGATTGATGAACCCTGGAGCGCGTTTACGTGTCGGTCATAAATACTCATAGTTTTGGCCGATTCTGGCCTGTTTCATGGACTATTACTCACTGTTTTGGGGTCCCGAAGTGATTTCCACGATTGACGAACCCCGGCGTGCGTTTACGTGTCGGTCATCAACACCCGCAGTTTTGGCCGATTCTGCCTCGATTCGTGGACTATTATTCACTGTTTTTGGGTCCCGGAGTGATTTCCACAATTGACGAACCCCGAGGTGCGTTTACATGTCCGTCGTCAACACTCACAACTTTGGCCAATTCTGACCCGTTTCGTGGACTATTACTCACCGTTTTGTGGTCCCGAAGCGATTTCCATAGTTCTTGAACCCCAATGTGCAATTAGATGTCGGTCATCAACACCCGTAGTTTTGGCCGATTCTGGGCCGTTTCATGAACTATTACTCACTGTTTTGGGGACCCGGACTAATTCCCACGATTGACGAACCCCGGGGTGCGTTTATGTGTCGGTCATAAACACTTGCAGTTTTGGCCGATCCTGGCCCGTTTCGTGGACTACTCACTGTTTCGGGGTCCCGGACTTATTTTCACGATTGATGTACCCCGGAGCGCATTTACGTGTCGGTCATAAATACTCGTAGTTTTGGCTGATTCTGGCTAGTTTCATGGACTATTACTCACTGTTTTGGGGTCCCGGAGTGATTTCCACGATTGAGGAACCCCAGGGTGCGTTTACGTGTCGGTCATAAATACTCGCAGCTTTGGCCGATTCTGGCCAGTTTCTTGGACTATTACTCACTGTTTTGGGGTCCCGAAGTGATTTCCACGATTGACGAACCCCGGCGTGCATTTACGTGTCGGTCATCAACACCCGCAGTTTTGGCCGATTCTGCCTCGATTCGTGGAGCATTATTCACTGTTTTTGGGTCCCGGAGTGATTTCCACAATTGACGAACCCCGAGGTGCGTTTACATGTCCGTCGTCAACACTCACAACTTTGGCCAATTCTGACCCGTTTCATGGACTATTACTCACCGTTTTGGGGTCCCGAAGCGATTTCCATAGTTCTTGAACCCCAAGGTGCAATTACATGTCGGTCATCAACACCCATAGTTTTGGCCGATTCTGGCCCGTTTCATGAACTATTACTCACTGTTTTGGGGACCCGGAGTAATTCCCACGATTGACGAACCCCGGGGTGCGTTTATGTGTCGGTCATAAACACATGCAGTTTTGGCCGATTCTGGCCCGTTTCGTGGACAATTACTCACTGTTTCGGGGTCCCGGACTTATTTCCACGATTGATGAACCCCGGAGCGCATTTACGTGTCGGTCATAAATACTCGTAGTTTTGGCCGATTCTGGCTAGTTTCATGGACTATTACTCACTGTTTTGGTGTCGCGGAGTGATTTCCACGATTGACGAACCCCGGGGTGCGTTTACCTGTTGGTCGTAAACACTCGCAGTTATTGCGGATTCTGCCTCATTTCATGGACTATTATTCACTGTTTTTGGGTCCCGGAGTGATTTCCACAATTGACGAACCCCGAGGTGCGTTTACATGTCCGTCGTCAACAATCACAACTTTGGCCGATTCTGACCCGTTTCGTGGACTATTACTCACCGTTTTGGGGTCCCGAAGCGATTTCCATAGTTCTTGAACCCCAAAGTGCAATCACATGTCGGTCATCAACACCCATAGTTTTGGCCGATTCTGGCCCGTTTCATGAACTATTACTCACTGTTTTGGGGACCCGCACTAATTCCCACGAGTGACGAACCCCCGGGTGCGTTTATGTGTCGGTCATAAACACTTGCAGTTTTGGCCGATTCTGGCCCGTTTCATGGACAATTACTCACTGTTTCGGGGTCCCGGACTTATTTCCACGATTGATGAACCCCGGAGCGCATTTACGTCTCGGTCATAAATACTCGTGCTTTGGCCGATTCTGGCTAGTTTCATGGACTATTACGCACTGTTTTGGGGCCGCGGAGTGATTTCCACGATTGACGAACCCCGGGGTGCGTTTACGTGTCGGTCATCAACACTCGCAGTTTTGGCCGATTCTGGCCTGTTTCATGGACTATTACTGATTGTTTTGGTGTCCCGGACTGATTTCCACGATTGACCAATCCTAGGGTGCGTTTACGTGTCGGTCATCAACACCCGCAGTTTTGGCCGATTCTGGCTCGTTTCGTGGACTATTATTCACTGTTTTTGGGTCCCGGAGTGATTTCCACGATTGACGAACCCCGAGGTGCGTTTACATGTCCGTCGTCAACACTCACAACTCTGGCAAATTCTGACCCGTTTCGTGGACTATTACTCACCGTTTTAGGGTCCCAGACTTATTTGCACGATTGATGAACCCTGGAGCGCGTTTACGTGTCGGTCATAAATACTCATAGTTTTGGCCGATTCTGGCCTGTTTCATGGACTATTACTCACTGTTTTGGGGTCCCGAAGTGATTTCCACGATTGACGAACCCCGGCGTGCGTTTACGTGTCGGTCATCAACACCCGCAGTTTTGGCCGATTCTGCCTCGATTCGTGGACTATTATTCACTGTTTTTGGGTCCCGGAGTGATTTCCACAATTGACGAACCCCGAGGTGCGTTTACATGTCCGTCGTCAACACTCACAACTTTGGCCAATTCTGACCCGTTTCGTGGACTATTACTCACCGTTTTGGGGTCCCGAAGCGATTTCCATAGTTCTTGAACCCCAACGTGCAATTAGATGTCGGTTATCAACACCCGTAGTTTTGGCCGATTCTGGGCCGTTTCATGAACTATTACTCACTGTTTTGGGGACCCGGACTAATTCCCACGATTGACGAACCCCGGGGTGCGCTTATGTGTCGGTCATAAACACTTGCAGTTTTGGCCGATTCTGGCCCGTTTCGTGGACAATTACTCACTGTTTCGGGGTCCCGGACTTATTTTCACGATTGATGTACCCCGGAGCGCATTTACATGTCGGGCATAAATACTCGTAGTTTTGGCCGATTCTGGCTAGTTTCATGGACTATTACTCACTGTTTTGGTGTCGCGGAGTGATTTCCACGATTGACGAACCCCGGGGTGCGTTTACCTGTTGGTCGTAAACACTCGCAGTTATTGCGGATTCTGCCTCATTTCATGGACTATTATTCACTGTTTTTGGGTCCCGGAGTGATTTCCACAATTGACGAACCCCGAGGTGCGTTTACATGTCCGTCGTCAACAATCACAACTTTGGCCGATTCTGACCCGTTTCGTGGACTATTACTCACCGTTTTGGGGTCCCGAAGCGATTTCCATAGTTCTTGAACCCCAAAGTGCAATCACATGTCGGTCATCAACACCCATAGTTTTGGCCGATTCTGGCCCGTTTCATGAACTATTACTCACTGTTTTGGGGACCCGCACTAATTCCCACGAGTGACGAACCCCCGGGTGCGTTTATGTGTCGGTCATAAACACTTGCAGTTTTGGCCGATTCTGGCCCGTTTCATGGACAATTACTCACTGTTTCGGGGTCCCGGACTTATTTCCACGATTGATGAACCCCGGAGCGCATTTACGTCTCGGTCATAAATACTCGTGCTTTGGCCGATTCTGGCTAGTTTCATGGACTATTACGCACTGTTTTGGGGCCGCGGAGTGATTTCCACGATTGACGAACCCCGGGGTGCGTTTACGTGTCGGTCATCAACACTCGCAGTTTTGGCCGATTCTGGCCTGTTTCATGGACTATTACTGATTGTTTTGGTGTCCCGGACTGATTTCCACGATTGACCAATCCTAGGGTGCGTTTACGTGTCGGTCATCAACACCCGCAGTTTTGGCCGATTCTGGCTCGTTTCGTGGACTATTATTCACTGTTTTTGGGTCCCGGAGTGATTTCCACGATTGACGAACCCCGAGGTGCGTTTACATGTCCGTCGTCAACACTCACAACTCTGGCAAATTCTGACCCGTTTCGTGGACTATTACTCACCGTTTTAGGGTCCCAGACTTATTTGCACGATTGATGAACCCTGGAGCGCGTTTACGTGTCGGTCATAAATACTCATAGTTTTGGCCGATTCTGGCCTGTTTCATGGACTATTACTCACTGTTTTGGGGTCCCGAAGTGATTTCCACGATTGACGAACCCCGGCGTGCGTTTACGTGTCGGTCATCAACACCCGCAGTTTTGGCCGATTCTGCCTCGATTCGTGGACTATTATTCACTGTTTTTGGGTCCCGGAGTGATTTCCACAATTGACGAACCCCGAGGTGCGTTTACATGTCCGTCGTCAACACTCACAACTTTGGCCAATTCTGACCCGTTTCGTGGACTATTACTCACCGTTTTGGGGTCCCGAAGCGATTTCCATAGTTCTTGAACCCCAACGTGCAATTAGATGTCGGTTATCAACACCCGTAGTTTTGGCCGATTCTGGGCCGTTTCATGAACTATTACTCACTGTTTTGGGGACCCGGACTAATTCCCACGATTGACGAACCCCGGGGTGCGTTTATGTGTCGGTCATAAACACTTGCAGTTTTGGCCGATCCTGGCCCGTTTCGTGGACTACTCACTGTTTCGGGGTCCCGGACTTATTTTCACGATTGATGTACCCCGGAGCGCATTTACGTGTCGGTCATAAATACTCGTAGTTTTGGCTGATTCTGGCTAGTTTCATGGACTATTACTCACTGTTTTGGGGTCCCGGAGTGATTTCCACGATTGAGGAACCCCGGGGTGCGTTTACGTGTCGGTCATAAATACTCGCAGCTTTGGCCGATTCTGGCCAGTTTCTTGGACTATTACTCACTGTTTTGGGGTCCCGAAGTGATTTCCACGATTGACGAACCCCGGCGTGCATTTACGTGTCGGTCATCAACACCCGCAGTTTTGGCCGATTCTGCCTCGATTCGTGGACCATTATTCACTGTTTTTGGGTCCCGGAGTGATTTCCACAATTGACGAACCCCGAGGTGCGTTTACATGTCCGTCGTCAACACTCACAACTTTGGCCAATTCTGACCCGTTTCATGGACTATTACTCACCGTTTTGGGGTCCCGAAGCGATTTCCATAGTTCTTGAACCCCAAGGTGCAATTACATGTCGGTCATCAACACCCATAGTTTTGGCCGATTCTGGCCCGTTTCATGAACTATTACTCACTGTTTTGGGGACCCGGAGTAATTCCCACGATTGACGAACCCCGGGGTGCGTTTATGTGTCGGTCATAAACACATGCAGTTTTGGCCGATTCTGGCCCGTTTCGTGGACAATTACTCACTGTTTCGGGGTCCCGGACTTATTTCCACGATTGATGAACCCCGGAGCGCATTTACGTGTCGGTCATAAATACTCGTAGTTTTGGCCGATTCTGGCTAGTTTCATGGACTATTACTCACTGTTTTGGTGTCGCGGAGTGATTTCCACGATTGACGAACCCCGGGGTGCGTTTACCTGTTGGTCGTAAACACTCGCAGTTATTGCGGATTCTGCCTCATTTCATGGACTATTATTCACTGTTTTTGGGTCCCGGAGTGATTTCCACAATTGACGAACCCCGAGGTGCGTTTACATGTCCGTCGTCAACAATCACAACTTTGGCCGATTCTGACCCGTTTCGTGGACTATTACTCACCGTTTTGGGGTCCCGAAGCGATTTCCATAGTTCTTGAACCCCAAAGTGCAATCACATGTCGGTCATCAACACCCATAGTTTTGGCCGATTCTGGCCCGTTTCATGAACTATTACTCACTGTTTTGGGGACCCGCACTAATTCCCACGAGTGACGAACCCCCAGGTGCGTTTATGTGTCGGTCATAAACACTTGCAGTTTTGGCCGATTCTGGCCCGTTTCGTGGACAATTACTCACTGTTTCGGGGTCCCGGACTTATTTCCACGATTGATGAACCCCGGAGCGCATTTACGTGTCGGTCATAAATACTCGTGCTTTGGCCGATTCTGGCTAGTTTCATGGACTATTACGCACTGTTTTGGGGCCGCGGAGTGATTTCCACGATTGACGAACCCCGGGGTGCGTTTACGTGTCGGTCATCAACACTCGCAGTTTTGGCCGATTCTGGCCTGTTTCATGGACTATTACAGATTGTTTTGGTGTCCCGGACTGATTTCCACGATTGACGAACCCCGGGGTGCGTTTACGTGTCGATCATAAACACTCGCAGTTTTGGCCGATTATGACAAGTTTCATGGACTATTACTCACTGTTTTGGGGTCCGTGAGTGATTTCCATGATTGACCAATCCTAGGGTGCGTTTACGTGTCGGTCATCAACACCCGCAGTTTTGGCCGATTCTGGCTCGTTTCGTGGACTATTATTCACTGTTTTTGGGTCCCGGAGTGATTTCCACGATTGACGAACCCCGAGGTGCGTTTACATGTCCGTCGTCAACACTCACAACTCTGGCAAATTCTGACCCGTTTCGTGGACTATTACTCACCGTTTTAGGGTCCCAGACTTATTTGCACGATTGATGAACCCTGGAGCGCGTTTACGTGTCGGTCATAAATACTCATAGTTTTGGCCGATTCTGGCCTGTTTCATGGACTATTACTCACTGTTTTGGGGTCCCGAAGTGATTTCCACGATTGACGAACCCCGGCGTGCGTTTACGTGTCGGTCATCAACACCCGCAGTTTTGGCCGATTCTGCCTCGATTCGTGGACTATTATTCACTGTTTTTGGGTCCCGGAGTGATTTCCACAATTGACGAACCCCGAGGTGCGTTTACATGTCCGTCGTCAACACTCACAACTTTGGCCAATTCTGACCCGTTTCGTGGACTATTACTCACCGTTTTGGGGTCCCGAAGCGATTTCCATAGTTCTTGAACCCCAACGTGCAATTAGATGTCGGTTATCAACACCCGTAGTTTTGGCCGATTCTGGGCCGTTTCATGAACTATTACTCACTGTTTTGGGGACCCGGACTAATTCCCACGATTGACGAACCCCGGGGTGCGTTTATGTGTCGGTCATAAACACTTGCAGTTTTGGCCGATCCTGGCCCGTTTCGTGGACTACTCACTGTTTCGGGGTCCCGGACTTATTTTCACGATTGATGTACCCCGGAGCGCATTTACGTGTCGGTCATAAATACTCGTAGTTTTGGCTGATTCTGGCTAGTTTCATGGACTATTACTCACTGTTTTGGGGTCCCGGAGTGATTTCCACGATTGAGGAACCCCGGGGTGCGTTTACGTGTCGGTCATAAATACTCGCAGCTTTGGCCGATTCTGGCCAGTTTCTTGGACTATAACTCACTGTTTTGGGGTCCCGAAGTGATTTCCACGATTGACGAACCCCGGCGTGCATTTACGTGTCGGTCATCAACACCCGCAGTTTTGGCCGATTCTGCCTCGATTCGTGGACCATTATTCACTGTTTTTGGGTCCCGGAGTGATTTCCACAATTGACGAACCCCGAGGTGCGTTTACATGTCCGTCGTCAACAGTCACAACTTTGGCCAATTCTGACCCGTTTCATGGACTATTACTCACCGTTTTGGGGTCCCGAAGCGATTTCCATAGTTCTTGAACCCCAAGGTGCAATTACATGTCGGTCATCAACACCCATAGTTTTGGCCGATTCTGGCCCGTTTCATGAACTATTACTCACTGTTTTGGGGACCCGGAGTAATTCCCACGATTGACGAACCCCGGGGTGCGTTTATGTGTCGGTCATAAACACATGCAGTTTTGGCCGATTCTGGCCCGTTTCGTGGACAATTACTCACTGTTTCGGGGTCCCGGACTTATTTCCACGATTGATGAACCCCGGAGCGCATTTACGTGTCGGTCATAAATACTCGTAGTTTTGGCCGATTCTGGCTAGTTTCATGGACTATTACTCACTGTTTTGGTGTCGCGGAGTGATTTCCACGATTGACGAACCCCGGGGTGCGTTTACCTGTTGGTCGTAAACACTCGCAGTTATTGCGGATTCTGCCTCATTTCATGGACTATTATTCACTGTTTTTGGGTCCCGGAGTGATTTCCACAATTGACGAACCCCGAGGTGCGTTTACATGTCCGTCGTCAACAATCACAACTTTGGCCGATTCTGACCCGTTTCGTGGACTATTACTCACCGTTTTGGGGTCCCGAAGCGATTTCCATAGTTCTTGAACCCCAAAGTGCAATCACATGTCGGTCATCAACACCCATAGTTTTGGCCGATTCTGGCCCGTTTCATGAACTATTACTCACTGTTTTGGGGACCCGCACTAATTCCCACGAGTGACGAACCCCCAGGTGCGTTTATGTGTCGGTCATAAACACTTGCAGTTTTGGCCGATTCTGGCCCGTTTCGTGGACAATTACTCACTGTTTCGGGGTCCCGGACTTATTTCCACGATTGATGAACCCCGGAGCGCATTTACGTGTCGGTCATAAATACTCGTGCTTTGGCCGATTCTGGCTAGTTTCATGGACTATTACGCACTGTTTTGGGGCCGCGGAGTGATTTCCACGATTGACGAACCCCGGGGTGCGTTTACGTGTCGGTCATCAACACTCGCAGTTTTGGCCGATTCTGGCCTGTTTCATGGACTATTACAGATTGTTTTGGTGTCCCGGACTGATTTCCACGATTGACGAACCCCGGGGTGCGTTTACGTGTCGATCATAAACACTCGCAGTTTTGGCCGATTATGACAAGTTTCATGGACTATTACTCACTGTTTTGGGGTCCGTGAGTGATTTCCATGATTGACCAATCCTAGGGTGCGTTTACGTGTCGGTCATCAACACCCGCAGTTTTGGCCGATTCTGGCTCGTTTCGTGGACTATTATTCACTGTTTTTGGGTCCCGGAGTGATTTCCACGATTGACGAACCCCGAGGTGCGTTTACATGTCCGTCGTCAACACTCACAACTCTGGCAAATTCTGACCCGTTTCGTGGACTATTACTCACCGTTTTAGGGTCCCAGACTTATTTGCACGATTGATGAACCCTGGAGCGCGTTTACGTGTCGGTCATAAATACTCATAGTTTTGGCCGATTCTGGCCTGTTTCATGGACTATTACTCACTGTTTTGGGGTCCCGAAGTGATTTCCACGATTGACGAACCCCGGCGTGCGTTTACGTGTCGGTCATCAACACCCGCAGTTTTGGCCGATTCTGCCTCGATTCGTGGACTATTATTCACTGTTTTTGGGTCCCGGAGTGATTTCCACAATTGACGAACCCCGAGGTGCGTTTACATGTCCGTCGTCAACACTCACAACTTTGGCCAATTCTGACCCGTTTCGTGGACTATTACTCACCGTTTTGGGGTCCCGAAGCGATTTCCATAGTTCTTGAACCCCAATGTGCAATTAGATGTCGGTCATCAACACCCGTAGTTTTGGCCGATTCTGGGCCGTTTCATGAACTATTACTCACTGTTTTGGGGACCCGGACTAATTCCCACGATTGACGAACCCCGGGGTGCGTTTATGTGTCGGTCATAAACACTTGCAGTTTTGGCCGATCCTGGCCCGTTTCGTGGACTACTCACTGTTTCGGGGTCCCGGACTTATTTTCACGATTGATGTACCCCGGAGCGCATTTACGTGTCGGTCATAAATACTCGTAGTTTTGGCTGATTCTGGCTAGTTTCATGGACTATTACTCACTGTTTTGGGGTCCCGGAGTGATTTCCACGATTGAGGAACCCCGGGGTGCGTTTACGTGTCGGTCATAAATACTCGCAGCTTTGGCCGATTCTGGCCAGTTTCTTGGACTATTACTCACTGTTTTGGGGTCCCGAAGTGATTTCCACGATTGACGAACCCCGGCGTGCGTTTACGTGTCGGTCATCAACACCCGCAGTTTTGGCCGATTCTGCCTCGATTCGTGGACCATTATTCACTGTTTTTGGGTCCCGGAGTGATTTCCACAATTGACGAACCCCGAGGTGCGTTTACATGTCCGTCGTCAACACTCACAACTTTGGCCAATTCTGACCCGTTTCATGGACTATTACTCACCGTTTTGGGGTCCCGAAGCGATTTCCATAGTTCTTGAACCCCAAGGTGCAATTACATGTCGGTCATCAACACCCATAGTTTTGGCCGATTCTGGCCCGTTTCATGAACTATTACTCACTGTTTTGGGGACCCGGAGTAATTCCCACGATTGACGAACCCCGGGGTGCGTTTATGTGTCGGTCATAAACACATGCAGTTTTGGCCGATTCTGGCCCGTTTCGTGGACAATTACTCACTGTTTCGGGGTCCCGGACTTATTTCCACGATTGATGAACCCCGGAGCGCATTTACGTGTCGGTCATAAATACTCGTAGTTTTGGCCGATTCTGGCTAGTTTCATGGACTATTACTCACTGTTTTGGTGTCGCGGAGTGATTTCCACGATTGACGAACCCCGGGGTGCGTTTACCTGTTGGTCATAAACACTCGCAGTTATTGCGGATTCTGCCTCATTTCATGGACTATTATTCACTGTTTTTGGGTCCCGGAGTGATTTCCACAATTGACGAACCCCGAGGTGCGTTTACATGTCCGTCGTCAACAATCACAACTTTGGCCGATTCTGACCCGTTTCGTGGACTATTACTCACCGTTTTGGGGTCCCGAAGCGATTTCCATAGTTCTTGAACCCCAAAGTGCAATCACATGTCGGTCATCAACACCCATAGTTTTGGCCGATTCTGGCCCGTTTCATGAACTATTACTCACTGTTTTGGGGACCCGCACTAATTCCCACGAGTGACGAACCCCCGGGTGCGTTTATGTGTCGGTCATAAACACTTGCAGTTTTGGCCGATTCTGGCCCGTTTCGTGGACAATTACTCACTGTTTCGGGGTCCCGGACTTATTTCCACGATTGATGAACCCCGGAGCGCATTTACGTGTCGGTCAAAAATACTCGTGCTTTGGCCGATTCTGGCTAGTTTCATGGACTATTACGCACTGTTTTGGGGCCGCGGAGTGATTTCCACGATTGACGAACCCCGGGGTGCGTTTACGTGTCGGTCATCAACACTCGCAGTTTTGGCCGATTCTGGCCTGTTTCATGGACTATTACAGATTGTTTTGGTGTCCCGGACTGATTTCCACGATTGACGAACCCCGGGGTGCGTTTACGTGTCGATCATAAACACTCGCAGTTTTGGCCGATTATGACAAGTTTCATGGACTATTACTCACTGTTTTGGGGTCCGTGAGTGATTTCCATGATTGACCAATCCTAGGGTGCGTTTACGTGTCGGTCATCAACACCCGCAGTTTTGGCCGATTCTGGCTCGTTTCGTGGACTATTATTCACTGTTTTTGGGTCCCGGAGTGATTTCCACGATTGACGAACCCCGAGGTGCGTTTACATGTCCGTCGTTAACACTCACAACTCTGGCAAATTCTGACCCGTTTCGTGGACTATTACTCACCGTTTTAGGGTCCCAGACTTATTTGCACGATTGATGAACCCTGGAGCGCGTTTACGTGTCGGTCATAAATACTCATAGTTTTGGCCGATTCTGGCCTGTTTCATGGACTATTACTCACTGTTTTGGGGTCCCGAAGTGATTTCCACGATTGACGAACCCCGGCGTGCGTTTACGTGTCGGTCATCAACACCCGCAGTTTTGGCCGATTCTGCCTCGATTCGTGGACTATTATTCACTGTTTTTGGGTCCCGGAGTGATTTCCACAATTGACGAACCCCGAGGTGCGTTTACATGTCCGTCGTCAACACGCACAACTTTGGCCAATTCTGACCCGTTTCGTGGACTATTACTCACCGTTTTGGGGTCCCGAAGCGATTTCCATAGTTCTTGAACCCCAATGTGCAATTAGATGTCGGTCATCAACACCCGTAGTTTTGGCCGATTCTGGGCCGTTTCATGAACTATTACTCACTGTTTTGGGGACCCGGACTAATTCCCACGATTGACGAACCCCGGGGTGCGTTTATGTGTCGGTCATAAACACTTGCAGTTTTGGCCGATCCTGGCCCGTTTCGTGGACTACTCACTGTTTCGGGGTCCCGGACTTATTTTCACGATTGATGTACCCCGGAGCGCATTTACGTGTCGGTCATAAATACTCGTAGTTTTGGCTGATTCTGGCTAGTTTCATGGACTATTACTCACTGTTTTGGGGTCCCGGAGTGATTTCCACGATTGAGGAACCCCGGGGTGCGTTTACGTGTCGGTCATAAATACTCGCAGCTTTGGCCGATTCTGGCCAGTTTCTTGGACTATTACTCACTGTTTTGGGGTCCCGAAGTGATTTCCACGATTGACGAACCCCGGCGTGCGTTTACGTGTCGGTCATCAACACCCGCAGTTTTGGCCGATTCTGCCTCGATTCGTGGACCATTATTCACTGTTTTTGGGTCCCGGAGTGATTTCCACAATTGACGAACCCCGAGGTGCGTTTACATGTCCGTCGTCAACACTCACAACTTTGGCCAATTCTGACCCGTTTCATGGACTATTACTCACCGTTTTGGGGTCCCGAAGCGATTTCCATAGTTCTTGAACCCCAAGGTGCAATTACATGTCGGTCATCAACACCCATAGTTTTGGCCGATTCTGGCCCGTTTCATGAACTATTACTCACTGTTTTGGGGACCCGGAGTAATTCCCACGATTGACGAACCCCGGGGTGCGTTTATGTGTCGGTCATAAACACATGCAGTTTTGGCCGATTCTGGCCCGTTTCGTGGACAATTACTCACTGTTTCGGGGTCCCGGACTTATTTCCACGATTGATGAACCCCGGAGCGCATTTACGTGTCGGTCATAAATACTCGTAGTTTTGGCCGATTCTGGCTAGTTTCATGGACTATTACTCACTGTTTTGGTGTCGCGGAGTGATTTCCACGATTGACGAACCCCGGGGTGCGTTTACCTGTTGGTCATAAACACTCGCAGTTATTGCGGATTCTGCCTCATTTCATGGACTATTATTCACTGTTTTTGGGTCCCGGAGTGATTTCCACAATTGACGAACCCCGAGGTGCGTTTACATGTCCGTCGTCAACAATCACAACTTTGGCCGATTCTGACCCGTTTCGTGGACTATTACTCACCGTTTTGGGGTCCCGAAGCGATTTCCATAGTTCTTGAACCCCAAAGTGCAATCACATGTCGGTCATCAACACCCATAGTTTTGGCCGATTCTGGCCCGTTTCATGAACTATTACTCACTGTTTTGGGGACCCGCACTAATTCCCACGAGTGACGAACCCCCGGGTGCGTTTATGTGTCGGTCATAAACACTTGCAGTTTTGGCCGATTCTGGCCCGTTTCGTGGACAATTACTCACTGTTTCGGGGTCCCGGACTTATTTCCACGATTGATGAACCCCGGAGCGCATTTACGTGTCGGTCATAAATACTCGTGCTTTGGCCGATTCTGGCTAGTTTCATGGACTATTACGCACTGTTTTGGGGCCGCGGAGTGATTTCCACGATTGACGAACCCCGGGGTGCGTTTACGTGTCGGTCATCAACACTCGCAGTTTTGGCCGATTCTGGCCTGTTTCATGGACTATTACAGATTGTTTTGGTGTCCCGGACTGATTTCCACGATTGCCGAACCCCGGGGTGCGTTTACGTGTCGATCATAAACACTCGCAGTTTTGGCCGATTATGACAAGTTTCATGGACTATTACTCACTGTTTTGGGGTCCGTGAGTGATTTCCATGATTGACCAATCCTAGGGTGCGTTTACGTGTCGGTCATCAACACCCGCAGTTTTGGCCGATTCTGGCTCGTTTCGTGGACTATTATTCACTGTTTTTGGGTCCCGGAGTGATTTCCACGATTGACGAACCCCGAGGTGCGTTTACATGTCCGTCGTCAACACTCACAACTCTGGCAAATTCTGACCCGTTTCGTGGACTATTACTCACCGTTTTAGGGTCCCAGACTTATTTGCACGATTGATGAACCCTGGAGCGCGTTTACGTGTCGGTCATAAATACTCATAGTTTTGGCCGATTCTGGCCTGTTTCATGGACTATTACTCACTGTTTTGGGGTCCCGAAGTGATTTCCACGATTGACGAACCCCGGCGTGCGTTTACGTGTCGGTCATCAACACCCGCAGTTTTGGCCGATTCTGCCTCGATTCGTGGACTATTATTCACTGTTTTTGGGTCCCGGAGTGATTTCCACAATTGACGAACCCCGAGGTGCGTTTACATGTCCGTCGTCAACACTCACAACTTTGGCCAATTCTGACCCGTTTCGTGGACTATTACTCACCGTTTTGGGGTCCCGAAGCGATTTCCATAGTTCTTGAACCCCAATGTGCAATTAGATGTCGGTCATCAACACCCGTAGTTTTGGCCGATTCTGGGCCGTTTCATGAACTATTACTCACTGTTTTGGGGACCCGGACTAATTCCCACGATTGACGAACCCCGGGGTGCGTTTATGTGTCGGTCATAAACACTTGCAGTTTTGGCCGATTCTGGCCCGTTTCGTGGACTACTCACTGTTTCGGGGTCCCGGACTTATTTTCACGATTGATGTACCCCGGAGCGCATTTACGTGTCGGTCATAAATACTCGTAGTTTTGGCTGATTCTGGCTAGTTTCATGGACTATTACTCACTGTTTTGGGGTCCCGGAGTGATTTCCATGATTGAGGAACCCCGGGGTGCGTTTACGTGTCGGTCATAAATACTCGCAGCTTTGGCCGATTCTGGCCAGTTTCTTGGACTATTACTCACTGTTTTGGGGTCCCGAAGTGATTTCCACGATTGACGAACCCCGGCGTGCGTTTACGTGTCGGTCATCAACACCCGCAGTTTTGGCCGATTCTGCCTCGATTCGTGGACCATTATTCACTGTTTTTGGGTCCCGGAGTGATTTCCACAATTGACGAACCCCGAGGTGCGTTTACATGTCCGTCGTCAACACTCACAACTTTGGCCAATTCTGACCCGTTTCATGGACTATTACTCACCGTTTTGGGGTCCCGAAGCGATTTCCATAGTTCTTGAACCCCAAGGTGCAATTACATGTCGGTCATCAACACCCATAGTTTTGGCCGATTCTGGCCCGTTTCATGAACTATTACTCACTGTTTTGGGGACCCGGAGTAATTCCCACGATTGACGAACCCCGGGGTGCGTTTATGTGTCGGTCATAAACACATGCAGTTTTGGCCGATTCTGGCCCGTTTCGTGGACAATTACTCACTGTTTCGGGGTCCCGGACTTATTTCCACGATTGATGAACCCCGGAGCGCATTTACGTGTCGGTCATAAATACTCGTAGTTTTGGCCGATTCTGGCTAGTTTCATGGACTATTACTCACTGTTTTGGTGTCGCGGAGTGATTTCCACGATTGACGAACCCCGGGGTGCGTTTACCTGTTGGTCATAAACACTCGCAGTTATTGCGGATTCTGCCTCATTTCATGGACTATTATTCACTGTTTTTGGGTCCCGGAGTGATTTCCACAATTGACGAACCCCGAGGTGCGTTTACATGTCCGTCGTCAACAATCACAACTTTGGCCGATTCTGACCCGTTTCGTGGACTATTACTCACCGTTTTGGGGTCCCGAAGCGATTTCCATAGTTCTTGAACCCCAAAGTGCAATCACATGTCGGTCATCAACACCCATAGTTTTGGCCGATTCTGGCCCGTTTCATGAACTATTACTCACTGTTTTGGGGACCCGCACTAATTCCCACGAGTGACGAACCCCCGGGTGCGTTTATGTGTCGGTCATAAACACTTGCAGTTTTGGCCGATTCTGGCCCGTTTCGTGGACAATTACTCACTGTTTCGGGGTCCCGGACTTATTTCCACGATTGATGAACCCCGGAGCGCATTTACGTGTCGGTCATAAATACTCGTGCTTTGGCCGATTCTGGCTAGTTTCATGGACTATTACGCACTGTTTTGGGGCCGCGGAGTGATTTCCACGATTGACGAACCCCGGGGTGCGTTTACGTGTCGGTCATCAACACTGGCAGTTTTGGCCGATTCTGGCCTGTTTCATGGACTATTACAGATTGTTTTGGTGTCCCGGACTGATTTCCACGATTGACGAACCCCGGGGTGCGTTTACGTGTCGATCATAAACACTCGCAGTTTTGGCCGATTATGACAAGTTTCATGGACTATTACTCACTGTTTTGGGGTCCGTGAGTGATTTCCATGATAGACCAATCCTAGGGTGCGTTTACGTGTCGGTCATCAACACCCGCAGTTTTGGCCGATTCTGGCTCGTTTCGTGGACTATTATTCACTGTTTTTGGGTCCCGGAGTGATTTCCACGATTGACGAACCCCGAGGTGCGTTTACATGTCCGTCGTCAACACTCACAACTCTGGCAAATTCTGACCCGTTTCGTGGACTATTACTCACCGTTTTAGGGTCCCAGACTTATTTGCACGATTGATGAACCCTGGAGCGCGTTTACGTGTCGGTCATAAATACTCATAGTTTTGGCCGATTCTGGCCTGTTTCATGGACTATTACTCACTGTTTTGGGGTCCCGAAGTGATTTCCACGATTGACGAACCCCGGCGTGCGTTTACGTGTCGGTCATCAACACCCGCAGTTTTGGCCGATTCTGCCTCGATTCGTGGACTATTATTCACTGTTTTTGGGTCCCGGAGTGATTTCCACAATTGACGAACCCCGAGGTGCGTTTACATGTCCGTCGTCAACACTCACAACTTTGGCCAATTCTGACCCGTTTCGTGGACTATTACTCACCGTTTTGGGGTCCCGAAGCGATTTCCATAGTTCTTGAACCCCAATGTGCAATTAGATGTCGGTCATCAACACCCGTAGTTTTGGCCGATTCTGGGCCGTTTCATGAACTATTACTCACTGTTTTGGGGACCCGGACTAATTCCCACGATTGACGAACCCCGGGGTGCGTTTATGTGTCGGTCATAAACACTTGCAGTTTTGGCCGATTCTGGCCCGTTTCATGGACTACTCACTGTTTCGGGGTCCCGGACTTATTTTTCACGATTGATGTACCCCGGAGCGCATTTACGTGTCGGTCATAAATACTCGTAGTTTTGGCTGATTCTGGCTAGTTTCATGGACTATTACTCACTGTTTTGGGGTCGCGGAGTGATTTCCACGATTGAGGAACCCCGGGGTGCGTTTACGTGTCGGTCATAAATACTCGCAGCTTTGGCCGATTCTGGCCAGTTTCTTGGACTATTACTCACTGTTTTGGGGTCCCGAAGTGATTTCCACGATTGACGAACCCCGGCGTGCGTTTACGTGTCGGTCATCAACACCCGCAGTTTTGGCCGATTCTGCCTCGATTCGTGGACTATTATTCACTGTTTTTGGGTCCCGGAGTGATTTCCACAATTGACGAACCCCGAGGTGCGTTTACATGTCCGTCGTCAACACTCACAACTTTGGCCAATTCTGACCCGTTTCATGGACTATTACTCACCGTTTTGGGGTCCCGAAGCGATTTCCATAGTTCTTGAACCCCAAGGTGCAATTACATGTCGGTCATCAACACCCGTAGTTTTGGCCGATTCTGGCCCGTTTCATGAACTATTACTCACTGTTTTGGGGACCCGGAGTAATTCCCACGATTGACGAACCCCGGGGTGCGTTTATGTGTCGGTCATAAACACATGCAGTTTTGGCCGATTCTGGCCCGTTTCATGGACAATTACTCACTGTTTCGGGGTCCCGGACTTATTTCCACGATTGATGAACCCCGGAGCGCATTTACGTGTCGGTCATAAATACTCGTAGTTTTGGCCGATTCTGGCTAGTTTCATGGACTATTACTCACTGTTTTGGTGTCGCGGAGTGATTTCCACGATTGACGAACCCCGGGGTGCGTTTACCTGTTGGTCATAAACACTCGCAGTTATTGCGGATTCTACCTCATTTCATGGACTATTTTTCACTGTTTTTGGGTCCCGGAGTGATTTCCACAATTGACGAACCCCGAGGTGCGTTTACATGTCTGTTGTCAACACTCACAACTTTGGCCAATTCTGACCCGTTTCGTGGACTATTACTCACAGTTTTGGGGTCCCGAAGCGATTTCCATAGTTCTTGAACCCCCAAAGTGCAATCACATGTCGGTCATCAACACCCATAGTTTTGGCCGATTCTGGCCCGTTTCGTGGACTATTACTCACCGTTTTGGGGTCCCGAAGCGATTTCCATAGTTCTTGAACCCCCAAAGTGCAATCACATGTCGGTCATCAACACCCATAGTTTTGGCCGATTCTGGCCCGTTTCATGAACTATTACTCACTGTTTTGGGGACCCGCACTAATTCCCACGATTGACGAACCCCAGGGTGCGTTTATGTGTCGGTCATAAACACTTGCAGTTTTGGCCGATTCTGGCCCGTTTCGTGGACAATTACTCACTGTTTCGGGGTCCCGGACTTATTTCCACGATTGATGAACCCCGGAGCGCATTTACGTGTCGGTCATAAATACTCGTAGTTTTGGCCGATTCTGGCTAGTTTCATGGACTATTACTCACTATTTTGGGGCCGCGGAGTGATTTCCACGATTGACGAACCCCGGGGTGCGTTTACGTGTCGGTCATCAACACTCGCAGTTTTGGCCGATTCTGGCCTGTTTCATGGACTATTACTGATTGTTTTGGTGTCCCGGACTGATTTCCACGAATGACGAACCCCGGGGTGCGTTTACGTGTCGATCATAAACACTCGCAGTTTTGGCCGATTATGACAAGTTTCATGGACTATTACTCACTGTTTTGGGGTCCGTGAGTGATTTCCATGATTGACCAATCCTGGGGTGCGTTTACGTGTCGGTCATCAACACCTGCAGTTTTGGCCGATTCTGGCTCGTTTCGTGGACTATTATTCACTGTTTTTGGGTCCCGGAGTGATTTCCACGATTGACGAACCCCGAGGTGCGTTTACATGTCCGTCATCAGCACTCACAACTCTGGCAAATTCTAACCCGTTTCGTGGACTATTACTCACCGTTTTAGGGTCCCGGACTTATTTGCACGATTGATGAACCCTGGAGCGCGTTTACGTGTCGGTCATAAATACTCGCAGTTTTGGCCGATTCTGGCCAGTTTCTTGGACTATTACTCACTGTTTTGGGGTCCCGAAGTGATTTCCACGATTGACGAACCCCGGGGTGCGTTTACGTGTTGGTCATAAACACTCGCAGTTATTGCGGATTCTGCCTCATTTCATGGACTATTATTCACTGTTTTTGGGTCCCGGAGTGATTTCCACAATTGACGAACCCCGAGGTGCGTTTACATGTCCGTCGTCAACACTCACAACTTTGGCCAATTCTGACCCGTTTCATGGACTATTACTCACCGTTTTGGGGTCCCGAAGCGATTTCCATAGTTCTTGAACCCCAAGGTGCAATTACATGTCGGTCATCAACACCCGTAGTTTTGGCCGATTCTGGCCTGTTTCATGAACTATTACTCACTGTTTTGGGGACCCGGACTAATTCCCACGATTGACGAACCCCGGGGTGCGTTTATGTGTCGGTCATAAACACTTGCAGTTTTGGCCGATTCTGGCCCGTTTCGTGGACAATTACTCACTGTTTCGGGGTCCCGGACTTATTTTCACGATTGATGTACCCCGGAGCGCATTTACATGTCGGTCATAAATACTCGTAGTTTTGGCTGATTCTGGCTAGTTTCATGGACCCCAGGGTGCGTTTACGTGTCGGTCATAAATACTCGCAGTTTTGGCCGATTCTGGCCACTTTCTTGGACTATTACTCACTGTTTTGGGGTCCCGAAGTGATTTCCACGATTGACGAACCCCGGCGTGCGTTTACGTGTCGGTCGTCAACACCCGCAGTTTTGGCCGATTCTGCCTCGTTTCGTGGACTATTATTCACTGTTTTTGGGTCCCGGAGTGATTTCCATAATTGACGAACCCCGAGGTGCGTTTACATGTCCGTCGTCAACACTCACAACTTTGGCCGATTCTGACCCGTTTCGTGGACTATTACTCACCGTTTTGGGGTCCCGAAGCGATTTCCATAGTTCTTGAACCCCCAAAGTGCAATCACATGTCGGTCATCAACACCCATAGTTTTGGCCGATTCTGGCCCGTTTCATGAACTATTACTCACTGTTTTGGGGACCCGCACTAATTCCCATGATTGACGAACCCCAGGGTGCGTTTATGTGTCGGTCATAAACACTTGCAGTTTTGGCCGATTCTGGCCCGTTTCGTGGACAATTACTCACTGTTTCGGGGTCCCGGACTTATTTTCACGATTGATGTACCCCGGAGCGCATTTACATGTCGGTCATAAATACTCACTGTTCTGGCTAGTTTCATGGACTATTACTCACTGTTTTGGGGTCGCGGAGTGATTTCCACGATTGATGAACCCCGGGGTGCGTTTACGTGTCGGTCATAAATACTCGCAGTTTTGGCCGATTCTGGCCACTTTCTTGGACTATTACTCACTGTTTTGGGGTCCCGAAGTGATTTCCACGATTGACGAACCCCGGCGTGCGTTTACGTGTCGGTCGTCAACACCCGCAGTTTTGGCCGATTCTGCCTCGTTTCGTGGACTATTATTCACTGTTTTTGGGTCCCGGAGTGATTTCCACAATTGACGAACCCCGAGGTGCGTTTACATGTCCGTCGTCAACACTCACAACTTTGGCCAATTCTGACCCGTTTCATGGACTATTACTCACCGTTTTGGGGTCCCGAAGCGATTTCCATAGTTCTTGAACCCCAAGGTGCAATTACATGTCGGTCATCAACACCCGTAGTTTAGGCCGATTCTGGACCGTTTCATGAACTATTACTCACTGTTTTGGGGACCCGGAGTAATTCCCACGATTGACGAACCCCGGGGTGCGTTTATGTGTCGGTCATAAACACATGCAGTTTTGGCCGATTCTGGCCCGTTTCGTGGACAATTACTCACTGTTTCGGGGTCCCGGACTTATTTCCACGATTGATGAACCCCGGAGCGCATTTACGTGTCGGTCATAAATACTCGTAGTTTTGGCCGATTCTGGCTAGTTTCATGGACTATTACTCACTGTTTTGGGGCCGCGGAGTGATATCCACGATTGACGAACCCCGGGGTGCGTTTACGTGTCGGTCATCAACACTCGCAGTTTTGGCCGATTCTGGCCTGTTTCATGGACTATTACTGATTGTTTTGGTGTCCCGGATTGATTTCCACGATTGACGAACCCCGGGGTGCGTTTACGTGTCGATCATAAACACTCGCAGTTTTGGCCGATTATGACAAGTTTCATGGACTATTACTCACTGTTTTGGGGTCCGTGAGTGATTTCCATGATTGACCAATCCTGGGGTGCGTTTACGTGTCGGTCATCAACACCCGCAGTTTTGGCCGATTCTGGCTCGTTTCGTGGACTATTATTCACTGTTTTTGGGTCCCGGAGTGATTTCCACGATTGACGAACCCCGAGGTGCGTTTACATGTCCGTCGTCAACACTCACAACTCTGGCAAATTCTGACCCGTTTCGTGGACTATTACTCACCGTTTTAGGGTCCCGGACTTATTTGCACGATTGATGAACCCTGGAGCGCGTTTACGTGTCGGTCATAAATACTCGCAGTTTTGGCCGATTCTGGCCAGTTTCTTGGACTATTACTCACTGTTTTGGGGTCCCGAAGTGATTTCCACGATTGACGAACCCCGGGGTGCGTTTACGTGTTGGTCATAAACACTCGCAGTTATTGCGGATTCTGCCTCATTTCATGGACTATTATTCACTGTTTTTGGGTCCCGGAGTGATTTCCACAATTGATGAACCCCGAGGTGCGTTTACATGTCCGTCGTCAACACTCACAACTTTGGCCAATTCTGACCCGTTTCGTGGACTATTACTCACCGTTTTGGGGTCCCGAAGCGATTTCCATAGTTCTTGAACCCCAATGTGCAATTAGATGTCGGTCATCAACACCCGTAGTTTTGGCCGATTCTGGGCCGTTTCATGAACTATTACTCACTGTTTTGGGGACCCGGACTAATTCCCACGATTGACGAACCCCGGGGTGCGTTTATGTGTCGGTCATAAACACTTGCAGTTTTGGTCGATTCTGGCCCGTTTCGTGGACAATTACTCACTGTTTCGGGGTCCCGGACTTATTTCCACGATTGATGAACCCTGGAGCGCATTTACGTGTCGGTCATAAATACTCATAGTTTTGGCTGATTCTGGCCTGTTTCATGGACTATTACTCACTGTTTTGGGGTCCCGAAGTGATTTCCACGATTGACGAACCCCGGGGTGCGTTTACGTGTTGGTCATAAACACTCGCAGTTATTGTGGATTCTGCCTCATTTCATGGACTATTATTCACTGTTTTTGGGTCCCGGAGTGATTTCCACAATTGACGAACCCCGGGGTGCGTTTACGTGTCGGTCATCAACACCCCCAGTTTTGGCCGATTCTGCCTCGTTTCGTGGACTATTATTCACTGTTTTTGGGTCCCGGAGTGATTTCCACAATTGACGAACCACGAGGTGCGTTTACGTGTCGATCATAAACACTCGCAGTTTTGGCCGATTATGACAAGTTTCATGGACTATTACTCACTGTTTTGGGGTCCGTGAGTGATTTCCATGATTGACCAATCCTGGGGTGCGTTTACGTGTCGGTCATCAACACCCGCAGTTTTGGCCGATTCTGGCTCGTTTCGTAGACTATTATTCACTGTTTTTGGGTCCCGGAGTGATTTCCACGATTGACGAACCCCGAGGTGCGTTTACATGTCCGTCATCAGCACTCACAACTCTGGCAAATTCTAACCCGTTTCGTGGACTATTACTCACCGTTTTAGGGTCCCGGACTTATTTGCACGATTGATGAACCCTGGAGCGCGTTTACGTGTCGGTCATAAATACTCGCAGTTTTGGCCGATTCTGGACCGTTTCATGAACTATTACTCACTGTTTTGGGGACCCGGAGTAATTCCCACGATTGACGAACCCCGGGGTGCGTTTATGTGTCGGTCATAAACACATGCAGTTTTGGCCGATTCTGGCCCGTTTCGTGGACAATTACTCGCTGTTTCGGGGTCCCGGACTTATTTCCACGATTGATGAACCCCGGAGCGCATTTACGTGTCGGTCATAAATACTCGTAGTTTTGGCCGATTCTGGCTAGTTTCGTGGACTATTACTCACTGTTTTGGGGTCCGTGAGTGATTTCCATGATTGACCAATCCTGGGGTGCGTTTACGTGTCGGTCATCAACACCCGCAGTTTTGGCCGATTCTGGCTCGTTTCGTGGACTATTATTCACTGTTTTTGGGTCCCGGAGTGATTTCCACGATTGACGAACCCCGAGGTGCGTTTACATGTCCGTCATCAGCACTCACAACTCTGGCAAATTCTAACCCGTTTCATGGACTATTACTCACCGTTTTAGGGTCCCGGACTTATTTGCACGATTGATGAACCCTGGAGCGCGTTTACGTGTCGGTCATAAATACTCGCAGTTTTGGCCGATTCTGGCCAGTTTCTTGGACTATTACTCACTGTTTTGGGGTCCCGAAGTGATTTCCACGATTGACGAACCCCGGGGTGCGTTTACGTGTTGGTCATAAACACTCGCAGTTATTGCGGATTCTGCCTCATTTCATGGACTATTATTCACTGTTTTTGGGTCCCGGAGTGATTTCCACAATTGACGAACCCCGAGGTGCGTTTACATGTCCGTCGTCAACACTCACAACTTTGGCCAATTCTGACCCGTTTCGTGGACTATTACTCACCGTTTTGGGGTCCCGAAGCGATTTCCATAGTTCTTGAACCCCAAGGTGCAATTACATGTCGGTCATCAACACCCGTAGTTTTGGCCGATTCTGGCCTGTTTCATGAACTATTACTCACTGTTTTGGGGACCCGGACTAATTCCCACGATTGACGAACCCCGGGGTGCGTTTATGTGTCGGTCATAAACACTTGCAGTTTTGGCCGATTCTGGCCCGTTTCGTGGACAATTACTCACTGTTTCGGGGTCCCGGACTTATTTTCACGATTGATGTACCCCGGAGCGCATTTACATGTCGGTCATAAATACTCGTAGTTTTGGCTGATTCTGGCTCGTTTCATGGACTATTACTCACTGTTTTGGGGCCGCGGAGTGATTTCCACGATTGACGAACCCCGGGGTGCGTTTACGTGTCGGTCATCAACACTCGCAGTTTTGGCCGATTATGACAAGTTTCATGGACTATTACTCACTGTTTTGGGGTCCGTGAGTGATTTCCATGATTGACCAATCCTGGGGTGCGTTTACATGTCGGTCATCAACACCCGCAGTTTTGGCCGATTCTGGCTCGTTTCGTGGACTATTATTCACTGTTTTTGGGTCCCGGAGTGATTTCCACGATTGACGAACCCCGAGGTGCGTTTACATGTCCGTCATCAGCACTCACAACTCTGGCAAATTCTAACCCGTTTCGTGGACTATTACTCACCGTTTTAGGGTCCCGGACTTATTTGCACGATTGATGAACCCTGGAGCGCGTTTACGTGTCGGTCATAAATAATCGCAGTTTTGGCCGATTCTGGCCAGTTTCTTGGACTATTACTCACTGTTTTGGGGTCCCGAAGTGATTTCCACGATTGACGAACCCCGGGGTGCGTTTACGTGTTGGTCATAAACACTCGCAGTTATTGCGGATTCTGCCTCATTTCATGGACTATTATTCACTGTTTTTGGGTCCCGGAGTGATTTCCACAATTGACGAACCCCGAGGTGCGTTTACATGTCCGTCGTCAACACTCACAACTTTGGCCAATTCTGACCCGTTTCGTGGACTATTACTCACCGTTTTGGGGTCCCGAAGCGATTTCCATAGTTCTTGAACCCCAATGTGCAATTAGATGTCGGTCATCAACACCCGTAGTTTTGGCCGATTCTGGGCCGTTTCATGAACTATTACTCACTGTTTTGGGGACCCGGACTAATTCCCACGATTGACGAACCCCGGGGTGCGTTTATGTGTCGGTCATAAACACTTGCAGTTTTGGTCGATTCTGGCCCGTTTCGTGGACAATTACTCACTGTTTCGGGGTCCCGGACTTATTTCCACGATTGATGAACCCTGGAGCGCATTTACGTGTCGGTCATAAATACTCATAGTTTTGGCCGATTCTGGCCAGTTTCATGGACTATTACTCACCGTTTTAGGGTCCCGGACTTATTTGCACGATTGATGAACCCTGGAGCGCGTTTACGTGTCGGTCTTCAACACTCGCAGTTTTGGCCGATTCTGGCCTGTTTCATGGACTATTACTCACTGTTTTGGGGTCCCGAAGTGATTTCCACGATTGACGAACCCCGGGGTGCGTTTACGTGTTGGTCATAAACACTCGTAGTTATTGCGGATTCTGCCTCATTTCATGGACTATTATTCACTGTTTTTGGGTCCCGGAGTGATTTCCACAATTGACGAACCCCGGGGTGCGTTTACGTGTCGGTCATCAACACTCGCAGTTTTGGCCGATTATGACAAGTTTCATGGACTATTACTCACTGTTTTGGGGTCCGTGAGTGATTTCCATGATTGACCAATCCTGGGGTGCGTTTACGTGTCGGTCATCAACACCCGCAGTTTTGGCCGATTCTGGCTCGTTTCGTGGACTATTATTCACTGTTTTTGGGTCCCGGAGTGATTTCCACGATTGACGAACCCCGAGGTGCGTTTACATGTCCGTCATCAGCACTCACAACTCTGGCAAATTCTAACCCGTTTCGTGGACTATTACTCACCGTTTTAGGGTCCCGGACTTATTTGCACGATTGATGAACCCTGGAGCGCGTTTACGTGTCGGTCATAAATAATCGCAGTTTTGGCCGATTCTGGCCAGTTTCTTGGACTATTACTCACTGTTTTGGGGTCCCGAAGTGATTTCCACGATTGACGAACCCCGGGGTGCGTTTACGTGTTGGTCATAAACACTCGCAGTTATTGCGGATTCTGCCTCATTTCATGGACTATTATTCACTGTTTTTGGGTCCCGGAGTGATTTCCACAATTGACGAACCCCGAGGTGCGTTTACATGTCCGTCGTCAACACTCACAACTTTGGCCAATTCTGACCCGTTTCGTGGACTATTACTCACCGTTTTGGGGTCCCGAAGCGATTTCCATAGTTCTTGAACCCCAATGTGCAATTAGATGTCGGTCATCAACACCCGTAGTTTTGGCCGATTCTGGGCCGTTTCATGAACTATTACTCACTGTTTTGGGGACCCGGACTAATTCCCACGATTGACGAACCCCGGGGTGCGTTTATGTGTCGGTCATAAACACTTGCAGTTTTGGTCGATTCTGGCCCGTTTCGTGGACAATTACTCACTGTTTCGGGGTCCCGGACTTATTTCCACGATTGATGAACCCTGGAGCGCATTTACGTGTCGGTCATAAATACTCATAGTTTTGGCCGATTCTGGCCAGTTTCATGGACTATTACTCACCGTTTTAGGGTCCCGGACTTATTTGCACGATTGATGAACCCTGGAGCGCGTTTACGTGTCGGTCATCAACACTCGCAGTTTTGGCCGATTCTGGCCTGTTTCAGGGACTATTACTCACTGTTTTGGGGTCCCGAAGTGATTTCCACGATTGACGAACCCCGGGGTGCGTTTACGTGTTGGTCATAAACACTCGTAGTTATTGCGGATTCTGCCTCATTTCATGGACTATTATTCACTGTTTTGGTGTCCCGGACTGATTTCCACGATTGACGAACCCCGGGGTGCGTTTACGTGTCGATCATAAACACTCGCAGTTTTGGCCGATTATGACAAGTTTCATGGACTATTACTCACTGTTTTGGGGTCCGTGAGTGATTTCCATGATTGACCAATCCTGGGGTGCGTTTACGTGTCGGTCATCAACACCCGCAGTTTTGGCCGATTCTGGCTCGTTTCGTGGACTATTATTCACTGTTTTTGGGTCCCGGAGTGATTTCCACGATTGACGAACCCCGAGGTGCGTTTACATGTCCGTCATCAGCACTCACAACTCTGGCAAATTCTAACCCGTTTCGTGGACTATTACTCACCGTTTTAGGGTCCCGGACTTATTTGCACGATTGATGAACCCTGGAGCGCGTTTACGTGTCGGTCATAAATAATCGCAGTTTTGGCCGATTCTGGCCAGTTTCTTGGACTATTACTCACTGTTTTGGGGTCCCGAAGTGATTTCCACGATTGACGAACCCCGGGGTGCGTTTACGTGTTGGTCATAAACACTCGCAGTTATTGCGGATTCTGCCTCATTTCATGGACTATTATTCACTGTTTTTGGGTCCCGGAGTGATTTCCACAATTGACGAACCCCGAGGTGCGTTTACATGTCCGTCGTCAACACTCACAACTTTGGCCAATTCTGACCCGTTTCGTGGACTATTACTCACCGTTTTGGGGTCCCGAAGCGATTTCCATAGTTCTTGAACCCCAATGTGCAATTAGATGTCGGTCATCAACACCCGTAGTTTTGGCCGATTCTGGGCCGTTTCATGAACTATTACTCACTGTTTTGGGGACCCGGACTAATTCCCACGATTGACGAACCCCGGGGTGCGTTTATGTGTCGGTCATAAACACTTGCAGTTTTGGTCGATTCTGGCCCGTTTCGTGGACAATTACTCACTGTTTCGGGGTCCCGGACTTATTTCCACGATTGATGAACCCTGGAGCGCATTTACGTGTCGGTCATAAATACTCATAGTTTTGGCCGATTCTGGCCAGTTTCATGGACTATTACTCACCGTTTTAGGGTCCCGGACTTATTTGCACGATTGATGAACCCTGGAGCGCGTTTACGTGTCGGTCATCAACACTCGCAGTTTTGGCCGATTCTGGCCTGTTTCATGGACTATTACTCACTGTTTTGGGGTCCCGAAGTGATTTCCACGATTGACGAACCCCGGGGTGCGTTTACGTGTTGGTCATAAACACTCGCAGTTATTGCGGATTCTGCCTCATTTCATGGACTATTATTCACTGTTTTTGGGTCCCGGAGTGATTTCCACAATTGACGAACCCCGGGGTGCGTTTACGTGTCGGTCATCAACACTCGCAGTTTTGGCCGATTCTGGCCTGTTTCATGGACTATTACTGATTGTTTTGGTGTCCCGGACTGATTTCCACGATTGACGAACCCCGGGGTGCGTTTACGTGTCGATCATAAACACTCGCAGTTTTGGCCGATTATGACAAGTTTCATGGACTATTACTCACTGTTTTGGGGTCCGTGAGTGATTTCCATGATTGACCAATCCTGGGGTGCGTTTACGTGTCGGTCATCAACACCCGCAGTTTTGGCCGATTCTGGCTCGTTTCGTGGACTATTATTCACTGTTTTTGGGTCCCGGAGTGATTTCCACGATTGACGAACCCCGAGGTGCGTTTACATGTCCGTCATCAGCACTCACAACTCTGGCAAATTCTAACCCGTTTCGTGGACTATTACTCACCGTTTTAGGGTCCCGGACTTATTTGCACGATTGATGAACCCTGGAGCGCGTTTACGTGTCGGTCATAAATAATCGCAGTTTTGGCCGATTCTGGCCAGTTTCTTGGACTATTACTCACTGTTTTGGGGTCCCGAAGTGATTTCCACGATTGACGAACCCCGGGGTGCGTTTACGTGTTGGTCATAAACACTCGCAGTTATTGCGGATTCTGCCTCATTTCATGGACTATTATTCACTGTTTTTGGGTCCCGGAGTGATTTCCACAATTGACGAACCCCGAGGTGCGTTTACATGTCCGTCGTCAACACTCACAACTTTGGCCAATTCTGACCCGTTTCGTGGACTATTACTCACCGTTTTGGGGTCCCGAAGCGATTTCCATAGTTCTTGAACCCCAATGTGCAATTAGATGTCGGTCATCAACACCCGTAGTTTTGGCCGATTCTAGGCCGTTTCATGAACTATTACTCACTGTTTTGGGGACCCGGACTAATTCCCACGATTGACGAACCCCGGGGTGCGTTTATGTGTCGGTCATAAACACTTGCAGTTTTGGTCGATTCTGGCCCGTTTCGTGGACAATTACTCACTGTTTCGGGGTCCCGGACTTATTTCCACGATTGATGAACCCTGGAGCGCATTTACGTGTCGGTCATAAATACTCATAGTTTTGGCCGATTCTGGCCAGTTTCATGGACTATTACTCACCGTTTTAGGGTCCCGGACTTATTTGCACGATTGATGAACCCTGGAGCGCGTTTACGTGTCGGTCATCAACACTCGCAGTTTTGGCCGATTCTGGCCTGTTTCATGGACTATTACTCACTGTTTTGGGGTCCCGAAGTGATTTCCACGATTGACGAACCCCGGGGTGCGTTTACGTGTTGGTCATAAACACTCGTAGTTATTGCGGATTCTGCCTCATTTCATGGACTATTATTCACTGTTTTTGGGTCCCGGAGTGATTTCCACAATTGACGAACCCCGGGGTGCGTTTACGTGTCGGTCATCAACACTCGCAGTTTTGGCCGATTCTGGCCTGTTTCATGGACTATTACTGATTGTTTTGGTGTCCCGGACTGATTTCCACGATTGACGAACCCCGGGGTGCGTTTACGTGTCGATCATAAACACTCGCAGTTTTGGCCGATTATGACAAGTTTCATGGACTATTACTCACTGTTTTGGGGTCCGTGAGTGATTTCCATGATTGACCAATCCTGGGGTGCGTTTACGTGTCGGTCATCAACACCCGCAGTTTTGGCCGATTCTGGCTCGTTTCGTGGACTATTATTCACTGTTTTTGGGTCCCGGAGTGATTTCCACGATTGACGAACCCCGAGGTGCGTTTACATGTCCGTCATCAGCACTCACAACTCTGGCAAATTCTAACCCGTTTCGTGGACTATTACTCACCGTTTTAGGGTCCCGGACTTATTTGCACGATTGATGAACCCTGGAGCGCGTTTACGTGTCGGTCATAAATAATCGCAGTTTTGGCCGATTCTGGCCAGTTTCTTGGACTATTACTCACTGTTTTGGGGTCCCGAAGTGATTTCCACGATTGACGAACCCCGGGGTGCGTTTACGTGTTGGTCATAAACACTCGCAGTTATTGCAGATTCTGCCTCATTTCATGGACTATTATTCACTGTTTTTGGGTCCCGGAGTGATTTCCACAATTGACGAACCCCGAGGTGCGTTTACATGTCCGTCGTCAACACTCACAACTTTGGCCAATTCTGACCCGTTTCGTGGACTATTACTCACCGTTTTGGGGTCCCGAAGCGATTTCCATAGTTCTTGAACCCCAATGTGCAATTAGATGTCGGTCATCAACACCCGTAGTTTTGGCCGATTCTGGGCCGTTTCATGAACTATTACTCACTGTTTTGGGGACCCGGACTAATTCCCACGATTGACGAACCCCGGGGTGCGTTTATGTGTCAGTCATAAACACTTGCAGTTTTGGTCGATTCTGGCCCGTTTCGTGGACAATTACTCACTGTTTCGGGGTCCCGGACTTATTTCCACGATTGATGAACCCTGGAGCGCATTTACGTGTCGGTCATAAATACTCATAGTTTTGGCCGATTCTGGCCAGTTTCATGGACTATTACTCACCGTTTTAGGGTCCCGGACTTATTTGCACGATTGATGAACCCTGGAGCGCGTTTACGTGTCGGTCATCAACACTCGCAGTTTTGGCCGATTCTGGCCTGTTTCATGGACTATTACTCACTGTTTTGGGGTCCCGAAGTGATTTCCACGATTGACGAACCCCGGGGTGCGTTTACGTGTTGGTCATAAACACTCGCAGTTATTGCGGATTCTGCCTCATTTCATGGACTATTATTCACTGTTTTTGGGTGTCCCGGAGTGATTTCCACAATTGACGAACCCCGGGGTGCGTTTACGTGTCGGTCATCAACACTCGCAGTTTTGGCCGATTCTGGCCTGTTTCATGGACTATTACTGATTGTTTTGGTGTCCCGGACTGATTTCCACGATTGACGAACCCCGGGGTGCGTTTACGTGTCGATCATAAACACTCGCAGTTTTGGCCGATTATGACAAGTTTCATGGACTATTACTCACTGTTTTGGGGTCCGTGAGTGATTTCCATGATTGACCAATCCTGGGGTGCGTTTACGTGTCGGTCATCAACACCCGCAGTTTTGGCCGATTCTGGCTCGTTTCGTGGACTATTATTCACTGTTTTTGGGTCCCGGAGTGATTTCCACGATTGACGAACCCCGAGGTGCGTTTACATGTCCGTCATCAGCACTCACAACTCTGGCAAATTCTAACCCGTTTCGTGGACTATTACTCACCGTTTTAGGGTCCCGGACTTATTTGCACGATTGATGAACCCTGGAGCGCGTTTACGTGTCGGTCATAAATAATCGCAGTTTTGGCCGATTCTGGCCAGTTTCTTGGACTATTACTCACTGTTTTGGGGTCCCGAAGTGATTTCCACGATTGACGAACCCCGGGGTGCGTTTACGTGTTGGTCATAAACACTCGCAGTTATTGCGGATTCTCCCTCATTTCATGGACTATTATTCACTGTTTTTGGGTCCCGGAGTGATTTCCACAATTGACGAACCCCGAGGTGCGTTTACATGTCCGTCGTCAACACTCACAACTTTGGCCAATTCTGACCCGTTTCGTGGACTATTACTCACCGTTTTGGGGTCCCGAAGCGATTTCCATAGTTCTTGAACCCCAATGTGCAATTAGATGTCGGTCATCAACACCCGTAGTTTTGGCCGATTCTGGGCCGTTTCATGAACTATTACTCACTGTTTTGGGGACCCGGACTAATTCCCACGATTGACGAACCCCGGGGTGCGTTTATGTGTCGGTCATAAACACTTGCAGTTTTGGTCGATTCTGGCCCGTTTCGTGGACAAATTACTCACTGTTTCGGGGTCCCGGACTTATTTCCACGATTGATGAACCCCGGAGCGCATTTACGTGTCGGTCATAAATACTCGTAGTTTTGGCCGATTCTGGCTAGTTTCGTGGACTATTACTCACTGTTTTGGGGCCGCGGAGTGATTTCCACGATTGACGAACCCCGGGGTGCGTTTACGTGTCGGTCATCAACACTCGCAGTTTTGGCCGATTCTGGCCTGTTTCATGGACTATTACTGATTGTTTTGGTGTCCCGGACTGATTTCCACGATTGACGAACCCCGGGGTGCGTTTACGTGTCGGTCATAAATACTCATAGTTTTGGCCGATTCTGGCCAGTTTCATGGACTATTACTCACCGTTTTAGGGTCCCGGACTTATTTGCACGATTGATGAACCCTGGAGCGCGTTTACGTGTCGGTCATCAACACTCGCAGTTTTGGCCGATTCTGGCCTGTTTCATGGACTATTACTCACTGTTTTGGGGTCCCGAAGTGATTTCCACGATTGACGAACCCCGGGGTGCGTTTACGTGTTGGTCATAAACACTCGCAGTTATTGCGGATTCTGCCTCATTTCATGGACTATTATTCACTGTTTTTGGGTCCCGGAGTGATTTCCACAATTGACGAACCCCGGGGTGCGTTTACGTGTCGGTCATCAACACTCGCAGTTTTGGCCGATTCTGGCCTGTTTCATGGACTATTACTGATTGTTTTGGTGTCCCGGACTGATTTCCACGATTGACGAACCCCGGGGTGCGTTTACGTGTCGATCATAAACACTCGCAGTTTTGGCCGATTATGACAAGTTTCATGGACTATTACTCACTGTTTTGGGGTCCGTGAGTGATTTCCATGATTGACCAATCCTGGGGTGCGTTTACGTGTCGGTCATCAACACCCGCAGTTTTGGCCGATTCTGGCTCGTTTCGTGGACTATTATTCACTGTTTTTGGGTCCCGGAGTGATTTCCACGATTGACGAACCCCGAGGTGCGTTTACATGTCCGTCATCAGCACTCACAACTCTGGCAAATTCTAACCCGTTTCGTGGACTATTACTCACCGTTTTAGGGTCCCGGACTTATTTGCACGATTGATGAACCCTGGAGCGCGTTTACGTGTCGGTCATAAATAATCGCAGTTTTGGCCGATTCTGGCCAGTTTCTTGGACTATTACTCACTGTTTTGGGGTCCCGAAGTGATTTCCACGATTGACGAACCCCGGGGTGCGTTTACGTGTTGGTCATAAACACTCGCAGTTATTGCGGATTCTCCCTCATTTCATGGACTATTATTCACTGTTTTTGGGTCCCGGAGTGATTTCCACAATTGACGAACCCCGAGGTGCGTTTACATGTCCGTCGTCAACACTCACAACTTTGGCCAATTCTGACCCGTTTCGTGGACTATTACTCACCGTTTTGGGGTCCCGAAGCGATTTCCATAGTTCTTGAACCCCAATGTGCAATTAGATGTCGGTCATCAACACCCGTAGTTTTGGCCGATTCTGGGCCGTTTCATGAACTATTACTCACTGTTTTGGGGACCCGGACTAATTCCCACGATTGACGAACCCCGGGGTGCGTTTATGTGTCGGTCATAAACACTTGCAGTTTTGGTCGATTCTGGCCCGTTTCGTGGACAAATTACTCACTGTTTCGGGGTCCCGGACTTATTTCCACGATTGATGAACCCCGGAGCGCATTTACGTGTCGGTCATAAATACTCGTAGTTTTGGCCGATTCTGGCTAGTTTCGTGGACTATTACTCACTGTTTTGGGGCCGCGGAGTGATTTCCACGATTGACGAACCCCGGGGTGCGTTTACGTGTCGGTCATCAACACTCGCAGTTTTGGCCGATTCTGGCCTGTTTCATGGACTATTACTGATTGTTTTGGTGTCCCGGACTGATTTCCACGATTGACGAACCCCGGGGTGCGTTTACGTGTCGATCATAAACACTCGCAGTTTTGGTCGATTATGACAAGTTTCATGGACTATTACTCACTGTTTTGGGGTCCGTGAGTGATTTCCATGATTGACCAATCCTGGGGTGCGTTTACGTGTCGGTCATCAACACCCGCAGTTTTGGCCGATTCTGGCTCGTTTCGTGGACTATTATTCACTGTTTTTGGGTCCCGGAGTGATTTCCACGATTGACGAACCCCGAGGTGCGTTTACATGTCCGTCATCAGCACTCACAACTCTGGCAAATTCTAACCCGTTTCGTGGACTATTACTCACCGTTTTAGGGTCCCGGACTTATTTGCACGATTGATGAACCCTGGAGCGCGTTTACGTGTCGGTCATAAATAATCGCAGTTTTGGCCGATTCTGGCCAGTTTCTTGGACTATTACTCACTGTTTTGGGGTCCCGAAGTGGTTTCCACGATTGACGAACCCCGGGGTGCGTTTACGTGTTGGTCATAAACACTCGCAGTTATTGCGGATTCTGCCTCATTTCATGGACTATTATTCACTGTTTTTGGGTCCCGGAGTGATTTCCACAATTGACGAACCCCGAGGTGCGTTTACATGTCCGTCGTCAACACTCACAACTTTGGCCAATTCTGACCCGTTTCGTGGACTATTACTCACCGTTTTGGGGTCCCGAAGCGATTTCCATAGTTCTTGAACCCCAATGTGCAATTAGATGTCGGTCATCAACACCCGTAGTTTTGGCCAATTCTGGGCCGTTTCATGAACTATTACTCACTGTTTTGGGGACCCGGACTAATTCCCACGATTGACGAACCCCGGGGTGCGTTTATGTGTCGGTCATAAACACTTGCAGTTTTGGTCGATTCTGGCCCGTTTCGTGGACAATTACTCACTGTTTCGGGGTCCCGGACTTATTTCCACGATTGATGAACCCTGGAGCGCATTTACGTGTCGGTCATAAATACTCATAGTTTTGGCCGATTCTGGCCAGTTTCATAGACTATTACTCACCGTTTTAGGGTCCCGGACTTATTTGCACGATTGATGAACCCTGGAGCGCGTTTACGTGTCGGTCATCAACACTCGCAGTTTTGGCCGATTCTGGCCTGTTTCATGGACTATTACTCACTGTTTTGGGGTCCCGAAGTGATTTCCACGATTGACGAACCCCGGGGTGCGTTTACGTGTTGGTCATAAACACTCGCAGTTATTGCGGATTCTGCCTCATTTCATGGACTATTATTCACTGTTTTTGGGTCCCGGAGTGATTTCCACAATTGACGAACCCCGGGGTGCGTTTACGTGTCGGTCATCAACACCCGCAGTTTTGCCCGATTCTGGCCTGTTTCATGGACTATTACTGATTGTTTTGGTGTCCCGGACTGATTTCCACGATTGACGAACCCCGGGGTGCGTTTACGTGTCGATCATAAACACTCGCAGTTTTGCCGATTATGACAAGTTTCATGGACTATTACTCACTGTTTTGGGGTCCGTGAGTGATTTCCATGATTGACCAATCCTGGGGTGCGTTTACGTGTCGGTCATCAACACCCGCAGTTTTGGCCGATTCTGGCTCGTTTCGTGGACTATTATTCACTGTTTTTGGGTCCCGAAGTGATTTCCACGATTGACGAACCCCGAGGTGCGTTTACATGTCCGTCATCAGCACTCACAACTCTGGCAAATTCTAACCCGTTTCGTGGACTATTACTCACCGTTTTAGGGTCCCGGACTTATTTGCACGATTGATGAACCCTGGAGCGCGTTTACGTGTCGGTCATAAATAATCGCAGTTTTGGCCGATTCTGGCCAGTTTCTTGGACTATTACTCACTGTTTTGGGGTCCCGAAGTGATTTCCACGATTGACGAACCCCGGGGTGCGTTTACGTGTTGGTCATAAACACTCGCAGTTATTGCGGATTCTGCCTCATTTCATGGACTATTATTCATTGTTTTTGGGTCCCGGAGTGATTTCCACAATTGACGAACCCCGAGGTGCGTTTACATGTCCGTCGTCAACACTCACAACTTTGGCCAATTCTGACCCGTTTCGTGGACTATTACTCACCGTTTTGGGGTCCCGAAGCGATTTCCATAGTTCTTGAACCCCAATGTGCAATTAGATGTCGGTCATCAACACCCGTAGTTTTGGCCGATTCTGGGCCGTTTCATGAACTATTACTCACTGTTTTGGGGACCCGGACTAATTCCCACGATTGACGAACCCCGGGGTGCGTTTATGTGTCGGTCATAAACACTTGCAGTTTTGGTCGATTCTGGCCCGTTTCGTGGACAATTACTCACTGTTTCGGGGTCCCGGACTTATTTCCACGATTGATGAACCCTGGAGCGCATTTACGTGTCGGTCATAAATACTCATAGTTTTGGCCGATTCTGGCCAGTTTCATGGACTATTACTCACCGTTTTAGGGTCCCGGACTTATTTGCACGATTGATGAACCCTGGAGCGCGTTTACGTGTCGGTCATCAACACTCGCAGTTTTGGCCGATTCTGGCCTGTTTCATGGACTATTACTCACTGTTTTGGGGTCCCGAAGTGATTTCCACGATTGACGAACCCCGGGGTGCGTTTACGTGTTGGTCATAAACACTCGCAGTTATTGCGGATTCTGCCTCATTTCATGGACTATTATTCACTGTTTTTGGGTCCCGGAGTGATTTCCACAATTGACGAACCCCGGGGTGCGTTTACGTGTCGGTCATCAACACTCGCAGTTTTGGCCGATTCTGGCCTGTTTCATGGACTATTACTGATTGTTTTGGTGTCCCGGACTGATTTCCACGATTGACGAACCCCGGGGTGCGTTTACGTGTCGATCATAAACACTCGCAGTTTTGCCGATTATGACAAGTTTCATGGACTATTACTCACTGTTTTGGGGTCCGTGAGTGATTTCCATGATTGACCAATCCTGGGGTGCGTTTATGTGTCGGTCATCAACACCCGCAGTTTTGGCCGATTCTGGCTCGTTTCGTGGACTATTATTCACTGTTTTTGGGTCCCGGAGTGATTTCCACGATTGACGAACCCCGAGGTGCGTTTACATGTCCGTCATCAGCACTCACAACTCTGGCAAATTCTAACCCGTTTCGTGGACTATTACTCACCGTTTTAGGGTCCCGGACTTATTTGCACGATTGATGAACCCTGGAGCGCGTTTACGTGTCGGTCATAAATAATCGCAGTTTTGGCCGATTCTGGCCAGTTTCTTGGACTATTACTCACTGTTTTGGGGTCCCGAAGTGATTTCCACGATTGACGAACCCCGGGGTGCGTTTACGTGTCGGTCATAAACACTCGCAGTTATTGCGGATTCTGCCTCATTTCATGGACTATTATTCACTGTTTTTGGGTCCCGGAGTGATTTCCACAATTGACGAACCCCGAGGTGCGTTTACATGTCCGTCGTCAACACTCACAACTTTGGCCAATTCTGACCCGTTTCGTGGACTATTACTCACCGTTTTGGGGTCCCGAAGCGATTTCCATAGTTCTTGAACCCCAATGTGCAATTAGATGTCGGTCATCAACACCCGTAGTTTTGGCCGATTCTGGGCCGTTTCATGAACTATTACTCACTGTTTTGGGGACCCGGACTAATTCCCACGATTGACGAACCCCGGGGTGCGTTTATGTGTCGGTCATAAACACTTGCAGTTTTGGTCGATTCTGGCCCGTTTCGTGGACAATTACTCACTGTTTCGGGGTCCCGGACTTATTTCCACGATTGATGAACCCTGGAGCGCATTTACGTGTCGGTCATAAATACTCATAGTTTTGGCCGATTCTGGCCAGTTTCATGGACTATTACTCACCGTTTTAGGGTCCCGGACTTATTTGCACGATTGATGAACCCTGGAGCGCGTTTACGTGTCGGTCATCAACACTCGCAGTTTTGGCCGATTCTGGCCTGTTTCATGGACTATTACTCACTGTTTTGGGGTCCCGAAGTGATTTCCACGATTGACGAACCCCGGGGTGCGTTTACGTGTTGGTCATAAACACTCGCAGTTATTGCGGATTCTGCCTCATTTCATGGACTATTATTCACTGTTTTTGGGTCCCGGAGTGATTTCCACAATTGACGAACCCCGGGGTGCGTTTACGTGTCGGTCATCAACACTCGCAGTTTTGGCCGATTCTGGCCTGTTTCATGGACTATTACTGATTGTTTTGGTGTCCCGGACTGATTTCCACGATTGACGAACCCCGGGGTGCGTTTACGTGTCGATCATAAACACTCGCAGTTTTGCCGATTATGACAAGTTTCATGGACTATTACTCACTGTTTTGGGGTCCGTGAGTGATTTCCATGATTGACCAATCCTGGGGTGCGTTTACGTGTCGGTCATCAACACCCGCAGTTTTGGCCGATTCTGGCTCGTTTCGTGGACTATTATTCACTGTTTTTGGGTCCCGGAGTGATTTCCACGATTGACGAACCCCGAGGTGCGTTTACATGTCCGTCATCAGCACTCACAACTCTGGCAAATTCTAACCCGTTTCGTGGACTATTACTCACCGTTTTAGGGTCCCGGACTTATTTGCACGATTGATGAACCCTGGAGCGCGTTTACGTGTCGGTCATAAATACTCGCAGTTTTGGCCGATTCTGGACCGTTTCATGAACTATTACTCACTGTTTTGGGGACCCGGAGTAATTCCCACGATTGACGAACCCCGGGGTGCGTTTATGTGTCGGTCATAAACACATGCAGTTTTGGCCGATTCTGGCCCGTTTCGTGGACAATTACTCACTGTTTCGGGGTCCCGGACTTATTTCCACGATTGATGAACCCCGGAGCGCATTTACGTGTCGGTCATAAATACTCGTAGTTTTGGCCGATTCTGGCTAGTTTCGTGGACTATTACTCACTGTTTTGGGGTCCGTGAGTGATTTCCATGATTGACCAATCCTGGGGTGCGTTTATGTGTCGGTCATCAACAACCGCAGTTTTGGCCGATTCTGGCTCGTTTCGTGGACTATTATTCACTGTTTTTGGGTCCCGGAGTGATTTCCACGATTGACGAACCCCGAGGTGCGTTTACATGTCCGTCATCAGCACTCACAACTCTGGCAAATTCTAACCCGTTTCGTGGACTATTACTCACCGTTTTAGGGTCCCGGACTTGTTTGCACGATTGATGAACCCTGGAGCGCGTTTACGTGTCGGTCATAAATAATCGCAGTTTTGGCCGATTCTGGCCAGTTTCTTGGACTATTACTCACTGTTTTGGGGTCCCGAAGTGATTTCCACGATTGACGAACCCCGGGGTGCGTTTACGTGTTGGTCATAAACACTCGCAGTTATTGCGGATTCTGCCTCATTTCATGGACTATTATTCACTGTTTTTGGGTCCCGGAGTGATTTCCACAATTGACGAACCCCGAGGTGCGTTTACATGTCCGTCGTCAACACTCACAACTTTGGCCAATTCTGACCCGTTTCGTGGACTATTACTCACCGTTTTGGGGTCCCAAAGCGATTTCCATAGTTCTTGAACCCCAAGGTGCAATTACATGTCGGTCATCAACACCCGTAGTTTTGGCCGATTCTGGCCTGTTTCATGAACTATTACTCACTGTTTTGGGGACCCGGACTAATTCCCACGATTGACGAACCCCGGGGTGCGTTTATGTGTCGGTCATAAACACTTGCAGTTTTGGCCGATTCTGGCCCGTTTCGTGGACAATTACTCACTGTTCGGGGTCCCGGACTTATTTTCACGATTGATGTACCCCGGAGCGCATTTACATGTCGGTCATAAATACTCGTAGTTTTGGCTGATTCTGGCTAGTTTCATGGACTATTACTCACTGTTTTGGGGCCGCGGAGTGATTTCCACGATTGACGAACCCCGGGGTGCGTTTACGTGTCGGTCATCAACACTCGCAATTTTGGCCGATTCTGGCCTGTTTCATGGACTATTACTGATTGTTTTGGTGTCCCGGACTGATTTCCATGATTGACGAACCCCGGGGTGCGTTTACGTGTCGATCATAAACACTCGCAGTTTTGGCCGATTATGACAAGTTTCATGGACTATTACTCACTGTTTTGGGGTCCGTGAGTGATTTCCATGATTGACCAATCCTGGGGTGCGTTTACGTGTCGGTCATCAACACCCGCAGTTTTGGCCGATTCTGGCTCGTTTCGTGGACTATTATTCACTGTTTTTGGGTCCCGGAGTGATTTCCACGATTGACGAACCCCGAGGTGCGTTTACATGTCCGTCATCAGCACTCACAACTCTGGCAAATTCTAACCCGTTTCGTGGACTATTACTCACCGTTTTAGGGTCCCGGACTTATTTGCACGATTGATGAACCCTGGAGCGCGTTTACGTGTCGGTCATAAATACTCGCAGTTTTGGCCGATTCTGGACCGTTTCATGAACTATTACTCACTGTTTTGGGGACCCGGAGTAATTCCCACGATTGACGAACCCCGGGGTGCGTTTATGTGTCGGTCATAAACACATGCAGTTTTGGCCGATTCTGGCCCGTTTCGTGGACAATTACTCACTGTTTCGGGGTCCCGGACTTATTTCCACGATTGATGAACCCCGGAGCGCATTTACGTGTCGGTCATAAATACTCGTAGTTTTGGCCGATTCTGGCTAGTTTCGTGGACTATTACTCACTGTTTTGGGGTCCGTGAGTGATTTCCATGATTGACCAATCCTGGGGTGCGTTTACGTGTCGGTCATCAACACCCGCAGTTTTGGCCGATTCTGGCTCGTTTCGTGGACTATTATTCACTGTTTTTGGGTCCCGGAGTGATTTCCACGATTGACGAACCCCGAGGTGCGTTTACATGTCCGTCATCAGCACTCACAACTCTGGCAAATTCTAACCCGTTTCGTGGACTATTACTCACCGTTTTAGGGTCCCGGACTTGTTTGCACGATTGATGAACCCTGGAGCGCGTTTACGTGTCGGTCATAAATAATCGCAGTTTTGGCCGATTCTGGCCAGTTTCTTGGACTATTACTCACTGTTTTGGGGTCCCGAAGTGATTTCCACGATTGACGAACCCCGGGGTGCGTTTACGTGTTGGTCATAAACACTCGCAGTTATTGCGGATTCTGCCTCATTTCATGGACTATTATTCACTGTTTTTGGGTCCCGGAGTGATTTCCACAATTGACGAACCCCGAGGTGCGTTTACATGTCCGTCGTCAACACTCACAACTTTGGCCAATTCTGACCCGTTTCGTGGACTATTACTCACCGTTTTGGGGTCCCAAAGCGATTTCCATAGTTCTTGAACCCCAAGGTGCAATTACATGTCGGTCATCAACACCCGTAGTTTTGGCCGATTCTGGCCTGTTTCATGAACTATTACTCACTGTTTTGGGGACCCGGACTAATTCCCACGATTGACGAACCTCGGGGTGCGTTTATGTGTCGGTCATAAACACTTGCAGTTTTGGCCGATTCTGGCCCGTTTCGTGGACAATTACTCACTGTTCGGGGTCCCGGACTTATTTTCACGATTGATGTACCCCGGAGCGCATTTACATGTCGGTCATAAATACTCGTAGTTTTGGCTGATTCTGGCTAGTTTCATGGACTATTACTCACTGTTTTGGGGCCGCGGAGTGATTTCCACGATTGACGAACCCCGGGGTGCGTTTACGTGTCGGTCATCAACACTCGCAGTTTTGGCCGATTCTGGCCTGTTTCATGGACTATTACTGATTGTTTTGGTGTCCCGGACTGATTTCCATGATTGACGAACCCCGGGGTGCGTTTACGTGTCGATCATAAACACTCGCAGTTTTGGCCGATTATGACAAGTTTCATGGACTATTACTCACAGTTTTGGGGTCCGTGAGTGATTTCCATGATTGACCAATCCTGGGGTGCGTTTACGTGTCGGTCATCAACACCCGCAGTTTTGGCCGATTCTGGCTCGTTTCGTGGACTATTATTCACTGTTTTTGGGTCCCGGAGTGATTTCCACGATTGACGAACCCCGAGGTGCGTTTACATGTCCGTCATCAGCACTCACAACTCTGGCAAATTCTAACCCGTTTCGTGGACTATTACTCACCGTTTTAGGGTCCCGGACTTATTTGCACGATTGATGAACCCTGGAGCGCGTTTACGTGTCGGTCATAAATACTCGCAGTTTTGGCCGATTCTGGACCGTTTCATGAACTATTACTCACTGTTTTGGGGACCCGGAGTAATTCCCACGATTGACGAACCCCGGGGTGCGTTTATGTGTCGGTCATAAACACATGCAGTTTTGGCCGATTCTGGCCCGTTTCGTGGACAATTACTCACTGTTTCGGGGTCCCGGACTTATTTCCACGATTGATGAACCCCGGAGCGCATTTACGTGTCGGTCATAAATACTCGTAGTTTTGGCCGATTCTGGCTAGTTTCGTGGACTATTACTCACTGTTTTGGGGTCCGTGAGTGATTTCCATGATTGACCAATCCTGGGGTGCGTTTACGTGTCGGTCATCAACACCCGCAGTTTTGGCCGATTCTGGCTCGTTTCGTGGACTATTATTCACTGTTTTTGGGTCCCGGAGTGATTTCCACGATTGACGAACCCCGAGGTGCGTTTACATGTCCGTCATCAGCACTCACAACTCTGGCAAATTCTAACCCGTTTCGTGGACTATTACTCACCGTTTTAGGGTCCCGGACTTGTTTGCACGATTGATGAACCCTGGAGCGCGTTTACGTGTCGGTCATAAATAATCGCAGTTTTGGCCGATTCTGGCCAGTTTCTTGGACTATTACTCACTGTTTTGGGGTCCCGAAGTGATTTCCACGATTGACGAACCCCGGGGTGCGTTTACGTGTTGGTCATAAACACTCGCAGTTATTGCGGATTCTGCCTCATTTCATGGACTATTATTCACTGTTTTTGGGTCCCGGAGTGATTTCCACAATTGACGAACCCCGAGGTGCGTTTACATGTCCGTCGTCAACACTCACAACTTTGGCCAATTCTGACCCGTTTCGTGGACTATTACTCACCGTTTTGGGGTCCCAAAGCGATTTCCATAGTTCTTGAACCCCAAGGTGCAATTACATGTCGGTCATCAACACCCGTAGTTTTGGCCGATTCTGGCCTGTTTCATGAACTATTACTCACTGTTTTGGGGACCCGGACTAATTCCCACGATTGACGAACCTCGGGGTGCGTTTATGTGTCGGTCATAAACACTTGCAGTTTTGGCCGATTCTGGCCCGTTTCGTGGACAATTACTCACTGTTCGGGGTCCCGGACTTATTTTCACGATTGATGTACCCCGGAGCGCATTTACATGTCGGTCATAAATACTCGTAGTTTTGGCTGATTCTGGCTAGTTTCATGGACTATTACTCACTGTTTTGGGGCCGCGGAGTGATTTCCACGATTGACGAACCCCGGGGTGCGTTTACGTGTCGGTCATCAACACTCGCAGTTTTGGCCGATTCTGGCCTGTTTCATGGACTATTACTGATTGTTTTGGTGTCCCGGACTGATTTCCATGATTGACGAACCCCGGGGTGCGTTTACGTGTCGATCATAAACACTCGCAGTTTTGGCCGATTATGACAAGTTTCATGGACTATTACTCACAGTTTTGGGGTCCGTGAGTGATTTCCATGATTGACCAATCCTGGGGTGCGTTTACGTGTCGGTCATCAACACCCGCAGTTTTGGCCGATTCTGGCTCGTTTCGTGGACTATTATTCACTGTTTTTGGGTCCCGGAGTGATTTCCACGATTGACGAACCCCGAGGTGCGTTTACATGTCCGTCATCAGCACTCACAACTCTGGCAAATTCTAACCCGTTTCGTGGACTATTACTCACCGTTTTAGGGTCCCGGACTTATTTGCACGATTGATGAACCCTGGAGCGCGTTTACGTGTCGGTCATAAATACTCGCAGTTTTGGCCGATTCTGGACCGTTTCATGAACTATTACTCACTGTTTTGGGGACCCGGAGTAATTCCCACGATTGACGAACCCCGGGGTGCGTTTATGTGTCGGTCATAAACACATGCAGTTTTGGCCGATTCTGGCCCGTTTCGTGGACAATTACTCACTGTTTCGGGGTCCCGGACTTATTTCCACGATTGATGAACCCCGGAGCGCATTTACGTGTCGGTCATAAATACTCGTAGTTTTGGCCGATTCTGGCTAGTTTCGTGGACTATTACTCACTGTTTTGGGGTCCGTGAGTGATTTCCATGATTGACCAATCCTGGGGTGCGTTTATGTGTCGGTCATCAACAACCGCAGTTTTGGCCGATTCTGGCTCGTTTCGTGGACTATTATTCACTGTTTTTGGGTCCCGGAGTGATTTCCACGATTGACGAACCCCGAGGTGCGTTTACATGTCCGTCATCAGCACTCACAACTCTGGCAAATTCTAACCCGTTTCGTGGACTATTACTCACCGTTTTAGGGTCCCGGACTTGTTTGCACGATTGATGAACCCTGGAGCGCGTTTACGTGTCGGTCATAAATAATCGCAGTTTTGGCCGATTCTGGCCAGTTTCTTGGACTATTACTCACTGTTTTGGGGTCCCGAAGTGATTTCCACGATTGACGAACCCCGGGGTGCGTTTACGTGTTGGTCATAAACACTCGCAGTTATTGCGGATTCTGCCTCATTTCATGGACTATTATTCACTGTTTTTGGGTCCCGGAGTGATTTCCACAATTGACGAACCCCGAGGTGCGTTTACATGTCCGTCGTCAACACTCACAACTTTGGCCAATTCTGACCCGTTTCGTGGACTATTACTCACCGTTTTGGGGTCCCAAAGCGATTTCCATAGTTCTTGAACCCCAAGGTGCAATTACATGTCGGTCATCAACACCCGTAGTTTTGGCCGATTCTGGCCTGTTTCATGAACTATTACTCACTGTTTTGGGGACCCGGACTAATTCCCACGATTGACGAACCCCGGGGTGCGTTTATGTGTCGGTCATAAACACTTGCAGTTTTGGCCGATTCTGGCCCGTTTCGTGGACAATTACTCACTGTTCGGGGTCCCGGACTTATTTTCACGATTGATGTACCCCGGAGCGCATTTACATGTCGGTCATAAATACTCGTAGTTTTGGCTGATTCTGGCTAGTTTCATGGACTATTACTCACTGTTTTGGGGCCGCGGAGTGATTTCCACGATTGACGAACCCCGGGGTGCGTTTACGTGTCGGTCATCAACACTCGCAATTTTGGCCGATTCTGGCCTGTTTCATGGACTATTACTGATTGTTTTGGTGTCCCGGACTGATTTCCATGATTGACGAACCCCGGGGTGCGTTTACGTGTCGATCATAAACACTCGCAGTTTTGGCCGATTATGACAAGTTTCATGGACTATTACTCACTGTTTTGGGGTCCGTGAGTGATTTCCATGATTGACCAATCCTGGGGTGCGTTTACGTGTCGGTCATCAACACCCGCAGTTTTGGCCGATTCTGGCTCGTTTCGTGGACTATTATTCACTGTTTTTGGGTCCCGGAGTGATTTCCACGATTGACGAACCCCGAGGTGCGTTTACATGTCCGTCATCAGCACTCACAACTCTGGCAAATTCTAACCCGTTTCGTGGACTATTACTCACCGTTTTAGGGTCCCGGACTTATTTGCACGATTGATGAACCCTGGAGCGCGTTTACGTGTCGGTCATAAATACTCGCAGTTTTGGCCGATTCTGGACCGTTTCATGAACTATTACTCACTGTTTTGGGGACCCGGAGTAATTCCCACGATTGACGAACCCCGGGGTGCGTTTATGTGTCAGTCATAAACACATGCAGTTTTGGCCGATTCTGGCCCGTTTCGTGGACAATTACTCACTGTTTCGGGGTCCCGGACTTATTTCCACGATTGATGAACCCCGGAGCGCATTTACGTGTCGGTCATAAATACTCGTAGTTTTGGCCGATTCTGGCTAGTTTCGTGGACTATTACTCACTGTTTTGGGGTCCGTGAGTGATTTCCATGATTGACCAATCCTGGGGTGCGTTTACGTGTCGGTCATCAACACCCGCAGTTTTGGCCGATTCTGGCTCGTTTCGTGGACTATTATTCACTGTTTTTGGGTCCCGGAGTGATTTCCACGATTGACGAACCCCGAGGTGCGTTTACATGTCCGTCATCAGCACTCACAACTCTGGCAAATTCTAACCCGTTTCGTGGACTATTACTCACCGTTTTAGGGTCCCGGACTTGTTTGCACGATTGATGAACCCTGGAGCGCGTTTACGTGTCGGTCATAAATAATCGCAGTTTTGGCCGATTCTGGCCAGTTTCTTGGACTATTACTCACTGTTTTGGGGTCCCGAAGTGATTTCCACGATTGACGAACCCCGGGGTGCGTTTACGTGTTGGTCATAAACACTCGCAGTTATTGCGGATTCTGCCTCATTTCATGGACTATTATTCACTGTTTTTGGGTCCCGGAGTGATTTCCACAATTGACGAACCCCGAGGTGCGTTTACATGTCCGTCGTCAACACTCACAACTTTGGCCAATTCTGACCCGTTTCGTGGACTATTACTCACCGTTTTGGGGTCCCAAAGCGATTTCCATAGTTCTTGAACCCCAAGGTGCAATTACATGTCGGTCATCAACACCCGTAGTTTTGGCCGATTCTGGCCTGTTTCATGAACTATTACTCACTGTTTTGGGGACCCGGACTAATTCCCACGATTGACGAACCTCGGGGTGCGTTTATGTGTCGGTCATAAACACTTGCAGTTTTGGCCGATTCTGGCCCGTTTCGTGGACAATTACTCACTGTTCGGGGTCCCGGACTTATTTTCACGATTGATGTACCCCGGAGCGCATTTACATGTCGGTCATAAATACTCGTAGTTTTGGCTGATTCTGGCTAGTTTCATGGACTATTACTCACTGTTTTGGGGCCGCGGAGTGATTTCCACGATTGACGAACCCCGGGGTGCGTTTACGTGTCGGTCATCAACACTCGCAGTTTTGGCCGATTCTGGCCTGTTTCATGGACTATTACTGATTGTTTTGGTGTCCCGGACTGATTTCCATGATTGACGAACCCCGGGGTGCGTTTACGTGTCGATCATAAACACTCGCAGTTTTGGCCGATTATGACAAGTTTCATGGACTATTACTCACTGTTTTGGGGTCCGTGAGTGATTTCCATGATTGACCAATCCTGGGGTGCGTTTACGTGTCGGTCATCAACACCCGCAGTTTTGGCCGATTCTGGCTCGTTTCGTGGACTATTATTCACTGTTTTTGGGTCCCGGAGTGATTTCCACGATTGACGAACCCCGAGGTGCGTTTACATGTCCGTCATCAGCACTCACAACTCTGGCAAATTCTAACCCGTTTCGTGGACTATTACTCACCGTTTTAGGGTCCCGGACTTATTTGCACGATTGATGAACCCTGGAGCGCGTTTACGTGTCGGTCATAAATACTCGCAGTTTTGGCCGATTCTGGACCGTTTCATGAACTATTACTCACTGTTTTGGGGACCCGGAGTAATTCCCACGATTGACGAACCCCGGGGTGCGTTTATGTGTCGGTCATAAACACATGCAGTTTTGGCCGATTCTGGCCCGTTTCATGGACAATTACTCACTGTTTCGGGGTCCCGGACTTATTTCCACGATTGATGAACCCCGGAGCGCATTTACGTGTCGGTCATAAATACTCGTAGTTTTGGCCGATTCTGGCTAGTTTCGTGGACTATTACTCACTGTTTTGGGGTCCGTGAGTGATTTCCATGATTGACCAATCCTGGGGTGCGTTTACGTGTCGGTCATCAACACCCGCAGTTTTGGCCGATTCTGGCTCGTTTCGTGGACTATTATTCACTGTTTTTGGGTCCCGGAGTGATTTCCACGATTGACGAACCCCGAGGTGCGTTTACATGTCCGTCATCAGCACTCACAACTCTGGCAAATTCTAACCCGTTTCGTGGACTATTACTCACCGTTTTAGGGTCCCGGACTTATTTGCACGATTGATGAACCCTGGAGCGCGTTTACGTGTCGGTCATAAATACTCGCAGTTTTGGCCGATTATGGCCAGTTTCTTGGACTATTACTCACTGTTTTGGGGTCCCGAAGTGATTTCCACGATTGACGAACCCCGGGGTGCGTTTACGTGTTGGTCATAAACACTCGCAGTTATTGCGGATTCTGCCTCATTTCATGGACTATTATTCACTGTTTTTGGGTCCCGGAGTGATTTCCACAATTGACGAACCCCGAGGTGCGTTTACAAGTCCGTCGTCAACACTCACAACTTTGGCCAATTCTGACCCGTTTCGTGGACTATTACTCACCGTTTTGGGGTCCCGAAGCGATTTCCATAGTTCTTGAACCCCAAGGTGCAATTACATGTCGGTCATCAACACCCGTAGTTTTGGCCGCTTCTGGCCTGTTTCATGAACTATTACTCACTGTTTTGGGGACCCGGACTAATTCCCACGATTGACGAACCCCGGGGTGCGTTTATGTGTCGGTCATAAACACTTGCAGTTTTGGCCGATTCTGGCCCGTTTCGTGGACAATTACTCACTGTTTCGGGGTCCCGGACTTATTTTCACGATTGATGTACCCCGGAGCGCATTTACATGTCGGTCATAAATACTCGTAGTTTTGGCTGATTCTGGCTAGTTTCATGGACTATTACTCACTGTTTTGGGGCCGCGGAGTGATTTCCACGATTGACGAACCCCGGGGTGCGTTTACGTGTCGGTCATCAACACTCGCAGTTTTGGCCGATTCTGGCCTGTTTCATGGACTATTACTGATTGTTTTGGTGTCCCGGACTGATTTCCACGATTGACGAACCCCGGGGTGCGTTTACGTGTCGATCATAAACACTCGCAGTTTTGGCCGATTATGACAAGTTTCATGGACTATTACTCACTGTTTTGGGGTCCGTGAGTGATTTCCATGATTGACCAATCCTGGGGTGCGTTTACGTGTTGGTCATCAACACCCGCAGTTTTGGCCGATTCTGGCTCGTTTCATGGACTATTATTCACTGTTTTTGGGTCCCGGAGTGATTTCCACGATTGACGAACCCCGAGGTGCGTTTACATGTCCGTCATCAGCACTCACAACTCTGGCAAATTCTAACCCGTTTCGTGGACTATTACTCACCGTTTTAGGGTCCCGGACTTATTTGCACGATTGATGAACCCTGGAGCGCGTTTACGTGTCGGTCATAAATACTCACTGTTTCTTGGACTATTACTCACTGTTTTGGGGTCCCGAAGTGATTTCCACGATTGACGAACCCCGGGGTGCGTTTACGTGTTGGTCATAAACACTCGCAGTTATTGCGGATTCTGCCTCATTTCATGGACTATTATTCACTGTTTTTGGGTCCCGGAGTGATTTCCACAATTGACGAACCCCGAGGTGCGTTTACATGTCCGTCGTCAACACTCACAACTTTGGCCAATTCTGACCCGTTTCGTGGACTATTACTCACCATTTTGGGGTCCCGAAGCGATTTCCATAGTTCTTGAACCCCAAGGTGCAATTACATGTCGGTCATCAACACCCGCAGTTTTGGCCGATTCTGGCCCGTTTCGTGGACAATTACTCACTGTTTCGGGGTCCCGGACTTATTTCCACGATTGATGAACCCCGGAGCGCATTTACGTGTCGGTCATAAATACTCGTAGTTTTGGCCGATTCTGGCTAGTTTCGTGGACTATTACTCACTGTTTTGGGGTCCGTGAGTGATTTCCATGATTGACCAATCCTGGGGTGCGTTTACGTGTCGGTCATCAATACTCGTAGTTTTGGCCGATTCTGGCTAGTTTCGTGGACTATTACTCACTGTTTTGGGGTCCGTGAGTGATTTCCATGATTGACCAATCCTGGGGTGCGTTTACGTGTCGGTCATCAACACCCTCAGTTTTGGCCGATTCTGGCTAGTTTCATGGACTATTACTCACTGTTTTGGGGTCGTGGAGTGATTTCCATGATTGATGAACCCCGGGGCGCGTTTACGTGTCGGTCATAAATACTCGCAGTTTTGGCCGATTCTGGCCAGTTTCTTGGACTATTACTCACTGTTTTGGGGTCCCGAAGTGATTTCCACGATTGACGAACCCCGGGGTGCGTTTACGTGTTGGTCATAAACACTCGCAGTTATTGCGGATTCTGCCTCATTTCATGGACTATTATTCACTGTTTTTGGGTCCCGGAGTGATTTCCACAATTGACGAACCCCGAGGTGCGCTTACATGTCCGTCGTCAACACTCACAACTTTGGCCAATTCTGACCCGTTTCGTGGACTATTACTCACAGTTTTGGGGTCCCGAAGCGATTTCCATAGTTCTTGAACCCCAAGGTGCAATTACATGTCGGTCATCAACACCCGTAGTTTTGGCCGATTCTGGCCTGTTTCATGAACTATTACTCACTGTTTTGGGGACTCGGACTAATTCCCACGATTGACGAACCCCGGGGTGCGTTTATGTGTCGGTCATAAACACTTGCAGTTTTGGCCGATTCTGGCCCGTTTCGTGGACAATTACTCACTGTTTCGGGGTCCCGGACTTATTTTCACGATTGATGTACCCCGGAGCGCATTTACATGTCGGTCATAAATACTCGTAGTTTTGGCTGATTCTGGCTAGTTTCATGGACTATTACTCACTGTTTTGGGGTCGCGGAGTGATTTCCACGATTGATGAACCCCGGGGTGCGTTTACGTGTCGGTCATAAATACTCGCAGTTTTGGCCGATTCTGGCCACTTTCTTGGACTATTACTCACTGTTTTGGGGTCCCGAAGTGATTTCCACGATTGACGAACCCCGGCGTGCGTTTACGTGTCGGTCGTCAACACCCGCAATTTTGGCCAATTCTGCCTCGTTTCGTGGACTATTATTCACTGTTTTTGGGTCCCGGAGTGATTTCCACAATTGACGAACCCCGAGGTGCGTTTACATGTCCGTCGTCAACACTCACAACTTTGGCCAATTCTGACCCGTTTCATGGACTATTACTCACCGTTTTGGGGTCCCGAAGCGATTTCCATAGTTCTTGAACCCCAAGGTGCAATTACATGTCGGTCATCAACACCCGTAGTTTTGGCCGATTCTGGACCGTTTCATGAACTATTACTCACTGTTTTGGGGACCCGGAGTAATTCCCACGATTGACGAACCCCGGGGTGCGTTTATGTGTCGGTCATAAACACATGCAGTTTTGGCCGATTCTGGCCCGTTTCGTGGACAATTACTCACTGTTTCGGGGTCCCGGACTTATTTCCACGATTGATGAACCCCGGAGCGCATTTACGTGTCGGTCATAAATACTCGTAGTTTTGGCCGATTCTGGCTAGTTTCGTGGACTATTACTCACTGTTTTGGGGTCCGTGAGTGTTTTCCATGATTGACCAATCCCGGGGTGCGTTTACGTGTCGGTCATCAACACCCGCAGTTTTGGCCGATTCTGGCTCGTTTCGTGGACTATTACTGATTGTTTTGGTGTCCCGGACTGATTTCCACGATTGACGAACCCCGGGGTGCGTTTACGTGTCGATCATAAACACTCGCAGTTTTGGCCGATTATGACAAGTTTCATGGACTATTACTCACTGTTTTGGGGTCCGTGAGTGATTTCCATGATTGACCAATCCTGGGGTGCGTTTACGTGTCGGTCATCAACACCCGCAGTTTTGGCCGATTCTGGCTCGTTTCGTGGACTATTATTCACTGTTTTTGGGTCCCGGAGTGATTTCCACGATTGACGAAGCCCGAGGTGCGTTTACATGTCCGTCGTCAACACTCACAACTCTGGCAAATTCTGACCCGTTTCGTGGACTATTACTCACCGTTTTAGGGTCCCGGACTTATTTGCACGATTGATGAACCCTGGAGCGCGTTTACGTGTCGGTCATAAATACTCGCAGTTTTGGCCGATTCTGGCCAGTTTCTTGGACATTTACTCACTGTTTTGGGGTCCCGAAGTGATTTCCACGATTGAAGAACCCCGGGGTGCGTTTACGTGTTGGTCATGAACACTCGCAGTTATTGCGGATTCTGCCTCATTTCATGGACTATTATTCACTGTTTTTGGGTCCCGGAGTGATTTCCACAATTGACGAACCCCGAGGTGCGTTTACATGTCCGTCGTCAACACTCACAACTTTGGCCAATTCTGACCCGTTTCGTGGACTATTACTCACCGTTTTGGGGTCCCGAAGCGATTTCCATAGTTATTGAACCCCAATGTGCAATTAGATGTCGGTCATCAACACCCGTAGTTTTGGCCGATTCTGGGCCGTTTCATGAACTATTACTCACTGTTTTGGGGACCCGGACTAATTCCCACGATTGACGAACCCCGGGGTGCGTTTATGTGTCGGTCATAAACACTTGCAGTTTTGGCCGATTCTGGCCCGTTTCGTGGACAATTACTCACTGTTTCGGGGTCCCGGACTTATTTCCACGATTGATGAACCCTGGAGCGCATTTACGTGTCGGTCATAAATACTCATAGTTTTTGCCGATTCTTGCTAGTTTCATGGACTATTACTCACTGTTTTGGTGTCGCGGAGTGATTTCCACGATTGACGAACCCCGGGGTGCGTTTACCTGTTGGTCATAAACACTCGCAGTTATTGCGGATTCTGCCTCATTTCATGGACTATTATTCACTGTTTTTGGGTCCCGGAGTGATTTCCACAATTGACGAAACCCGAGGTGCGTTTACATGTCCGTCGTCAACACTCACAACTTTGGCCAATTCTGACCCGTTTCGTGGACTATTACTCACCGTTTTGGGGTCCCGAAGCGATTTCCATAGTTCTTGAACCCCAAGGTGCAATTACATGTCGGTCATCAACACCCGTAGTTTTGGCCGATTCTGGCCTGTTTCATGAACTATTACTCACTGTTTTGGGGACCCGGACTAATTCCCACGATTGACGAACCCCGGGGTGCGTTTATGTGTCGGTCATAAACACTTGCAGTTTTGGCCGATTCTGGCCCGTTTCGTGGACAATTACTCACTGTTTCGGGGTCCCGGACTTATTTTCACGATTGATGTACCCCGGAGCGCATTTACATGCCGGTCATAAATACTCGTAGTTTTGGCTGATTCTGGCTAGTTTCATGGACTATTACTCACTGTTTTGGGGTCGCGGAGTGATTTCCACGATTGATGAACCCCGGGGTGCGTTTACGTGTCGGTCATAAATACTCGTAGTTTTGGCCGATTCTGGCTAGTTTCGTGGACTATTACTCACTGTTTTGGGGTCCGTGAGTGATTTCCATGATTGACCAATCCCGGGGTGCGTTTACGTGTCGGTCATCAACACCCGCAGTTTTGGCCGATTCTGGCTCGTTTCGTGGACTATTACTGATTGTTTTGGTGTCCCGGACTGATTTCCACGATTGACGAACCCCGGGGTGCGTTTACGTGTCGATCATAAACACTCGCAGTTTTGGCCGATTATGACAAGTTTCATGGACTATTACTCACTGTTTTGGGGTCCGTGAGTGATTTCCATGATTGACCAATCCTGGGGTGCGTTTACGTGTCGGTCATAAATACTCGCAGTTTTGGCCGATTCTGGCCACTTTCTTGGACTATTACTCACTGTTTTGGGGTCCCGAAGTGATTTCCACGATTGACGAACCCCGGCGTGCGTTTACGTGTCGGTCGTCAACACCCGCAATTTTGGCCAATTCTGCCTCGTTTCGTGGACTATTATTCACTGTTTTTGGGTCCCGGAGTGATTTCCACAATTGACGAACCCCGAGGTGCGTTTACATGTCCGTCGTCAACACTCACAACTTTGGCCAATTCTGACCCGTTTCATGGACTATTACTCACCGTTTTGGGGTCCCGAAGCGATTTCCATAGTTCTTGAACCCCAAGGTGCAATTACATGTCGGTCATCAACACCCGTAGTTTTGGCCGATTCTGGACTGTTTCATGAACTATTACTCACTGTTTTGGGGACCCGGAGTAATTCCCACGATTGACGAACCCCGGGGTGCGTTTATGTGTCGGTCATAAACACATGCAGTTTTGGCCGATTCTGGCCCGTTTCGTGGACAATTACTCACTGTTTCGGGGTCCCGGACTTATTTCCACGATTGATGAACCCCGGAGCGCATTTACGTGTCGGTCATAAATACTCGTAGTTTTGGCCGATTCTGGCTAGTTTCGTGGACTATTACTCACTGTTTTGGGGTCCGTGAGTGATTTCCATGATTGACCAATCCCGGGGTGCGTTTACGTGTCGGTCATCAACACCCGCAGTTTTGGCCGATTCTGGCTCGTTTCGTGGACTATTACTGATTGTTTTGGTGTCCCGGACTGATTTCCACGATTGACGAACCCCGGGGTGCGTTTACGTGTCGATCATAAACACTCGCAGTTTTGGCCGATTATGACAAGTTTCATGGACTATTACTCACTGTTTTGGGGTCCGTGAGTGATTTCCATGATTGACCAATCCTGGGGTGCGTTTACGTGTCGGTCATCAACACCCGCAGTTTTGGCCGATTCTGGCTCGTTTCGTGGACTATTATTCACTGTTTTTGGGTCCCGGAGTGATTTCCACGATTGACGAAGCCCGAGGTGCGTTTACATGTCCGTCGTCAACACTCACAACTCTGGCAAATTCTGACCCGTTTCGTGGACTATTACTCACCGTTTTAGGGTCCCGGACTTATTTGCACGATTGATGAACCCTGGAGCGCGTTTACGTGTCGGTCATAAATACTCGTAGTTTTGGCCGATTCTGGCTAGTTTCGTGGACTATTACTCACTGTTTTGGGGTCCGTGAGTGATTTCCATGATTGACCAATCCTGGGGTGCGTTTACGTGTCGGTCATCAATACTCGTAGTTTTGGCCGATTCTGGCTAGTTTCGTGGACTATTACTCACTGTTTTGGGGTCCGTGAGTGATTTCCATGATTGACCAATCCTGGGGTGCGTTTACGTGTCGGTCATCAACACCCTCAGTTTTGGCCGATTCTGGCTAGTTTCATGGACTATTACTCACTGTTTTGGGGTCGTGGAGTGATTTCCATGATTGATGAACCCCGGGGCGCGTTTACGTGTCGGTCATAAATACTCGCAGTTTTGGCCGATTCTGGCCAGTTTCTTGGACTATTACTCACTGTTTTGGGGTCCCGAAGTGATTTCCACGATTGACGAACCCCGGGGTGCGTTTACGTGTTGGTCATAAACACTCGCAGTTATAGCGGATTCTGCCTCATTTCATGGACTATTATTCACTGTTTTTGGGTCCCGGAGTGATTTCCACAATTGACGAACCCCGAGGTGCGCTTACATGTCCGTCGTCAACACTCACAACTTTGGCCAATTCTGACCCGTTTCGTGGACTATTACTCACAGTTTTGGGGTCCCGAAGCGATTTCCATAGTTCTTGAACCCCAAGGTGCAATTACATGTCGGTCATCAACACCCGTAGTTTTGGCCGATTCTGGCCTGTTTCATGAACTATTACTCACTTTTTTGGGGACTCGGACTAATTCCCACGATTGACGAACCCCGGGGTGCGTTTATGTGTCGGTCATAAACACTTGCAGTTTTGGCCGATTCTGGCCCGTTTCGTGGACAATTACTCACTGTTTCGGGGTCCCGGACTTATTTTCACGATTGATGTACCCCGGAGCGCATTTACATGTCGGTCATAAATACTCGTAGTTTTGGCTGATTCTGGCTAGTTTCATGGACTATTACTCACTGTTTTGGGGTCGCGGAGTGATTTCCACGATTGATGAACCCCGGGGTGCGTTTACGTGTCGGTCATAAATACTCGCAGTTTTGGCCGATTCTGGCCACTTTCTTGGACTATTACTCACTGTTTTGGGGTCCCGAAGTGATTTCCACGATTGACGAACCCCGGCGTGCGTTTACGTGTCGGTCGTCAACACCCGCAATTTTGGCCAATTCTGCCTCGTTTCGTGGACTATTATTCACTGTTTTTGGGTCCCGGAGTGATTTCCACAATTGACGAACCCCGAGGTGCGTTTACATGTCCGTCGTCAACACTCACAACTTTGGCCAATTCTGACCCGTTTCATGGACTATTACTCACCGTTTTGGGGTCCCGAAGCGATTTCCATAGTTCTTGAACCCCAAGGTGCAATTACATGTCGGTCATCAACACCCGTAGTTTTGGCCGATTCTGGACCGTTTCATGAACTATTACTCACTGTTTTGGGGACCCGGAGTAATTCCCACGATTGACGAACCCCGGGGTGCGTTTATGTGTCGGTCATAAACACATGCAGTTTTGGCCGATTCTGGCCCGTTTCGTGGACAATTACTCACTGTTTCGGGGTCCCGGACTTATTTCCACGATTGATGAACCCCGGAGCGCATTTACGTGTCGGTCATAAATACTCGTAGTTTTGGCCGATTCTGGCTAGTTTCGTGGACTATTACTCACTGTTTTGGGGTCCGTGAGTGATTTCCATGATTGACCAATCCCGGGGTGCGTTTAAGTGTCGGTCATCAACACCCGCAGTTTTGGCCGATTTTGGCTCGTTTCGTGGACTATTACTGATTGTTTTGGTGTCCCGGACTGATTTCCACGATTGACGAACCCCGGGGTGCGTTTACGTGTCGATCATAAACACTCGCAGTTTTGGCCGATTATGACAAGTTTCATGGACTATTACTCACTGTTTTGGGGTCCGTGAGTGATTTCCATGATTGACCAATCCTGGGGTGCGTTTACGTGTCGGTCATCAACACCCGCAGTTTTGGCCGATTCTGGCTCGTTTCGTGGACTATTATTCACTGTTTTTGGGTCCCGGAGTGATTTCCACGATTGACGAAGCCCGAGGTGCGTTTACATGTCCGTCGTCAACACTCACAACTCTGGCAAATTCTGACCCGTTTCGTGGACTATTACTCACCGTTTTAGGGTCCCGGACTTATTTGCACGATTGATGAACCCTGGAGCGCGTTTACGTGTCGGTCATAAATACTCGTAGTTTTGGCCGATTCTGGCTAGTTTCGTGGACTATTACTCACTGTTTTGGGGTCCGTGAGTGATTTCCATGATTGACCAATCCTGGGGTGCGTTTACGTGTCGGTCATCAATACTCGTAGTTTTGGCCGATTCTGGCTAGTTTCGTGGACTATTACTCACTGTTTTGGGGTCCGTGAGTGATTTCCATGATTGACCAATCCTGGGGTGCGTTTACGTGTCGGTCATCAACACCCTCAGTTTTGGCCGATTCTGGCTAGTTTCATGGACTATTACTCACTGTTTTGGGGTCGTGGAGTGATTTCCATGATTGATGAACCCCGGGGCGCGTTTACGTGTCGGTCATAAATACTCGCAGTTTTGGCCGATTCTGGCCAGTTTCTTGGACTATTACTCACTGTTTTGGGGTCCCGAAGTGATTTCCACGATTGACGAACCCCGGGGTGCGTTTACGTGTTGGTCATAAACACTCGCAGTTATTGCGGATTCTGCCTCATTTCATGGACTATTATTCACTGTTTTTGGGTCCCGGAGTGATTTCCACAATTGACGAACCCCGAGGTGCGCTTACATGTCCGTCGTCAAAACTCACAACTTTGGCCAATTCTGACCCGTTTCGTGGACTATTACTCACAGTTTTGGGGTCCCGAAGCGATTTCCATAGTTCTTGAACCCCAAGGTGCAATTACATGTCGGTCATCAACACCCGTAGTTTTGGCCGATTCTGGCCTGTTTCATGAACTATTACTCACTGTTTTGGGGACTCGGACTAATTCCCACGATTGACGAACCCCGGGGTGCGTTTATGTGTCGGTCATAAACACTTGCAGTTTTGGCCGATTCTGGCCCGTTTCGTGGACAATTACTCACTGTTTCGGGGTCCCGGACTTATTTTCACGATTGATGTACCCCGGAGCGCATTTACATGTCGGTCATAAATACTCGTAGTTTTGGCTGATTCTGGCTAGTTTCATGGACTATTACTCACTGTTTTGGGGTCGCGGAGTGATTTCCACGATTGATGAACCCCGGGGTGCGTTTACGTGTCGGTCATAAATACTCGCAGTTTTGGCCGATTCTGGCCACTTTCTTGGACTATTACTCACTGTTTTGGGGTCCCGAAGTGATTTCCACGATTGACGAACCCCGGCGTGCGTTTACGTGTCGGTCGTCAACACCCGCAATTTTGGCCAATTCTGCCTCGTTTCGTGGACTATTATTCACTGTTTTTGGGTCCCGGAGTGATTTCCACAATTGACGAACCCCGAGGTGCGTTTACATGTCCGTCGTCAACACTCACAACTTTGGCCAATTCTGACCCGTTTCATGGACTATTACTCACCGTTTTGGGGTCCCGAAGCGATTTCCATAGTTCTTGAACCCCAAGGTGCAATTACATGTCGGTCATCAACACCCGTAGTTTTGGCCGATTCTGGACCGTTTCATGAACTATTACTCACTGTTTTGGGGACCCGGAGTAATTCCCACGATTGACGAACCCCGGGGTGCGTTTATGTGTCGGTCATAAACACATGCAGTTTTGGCCGATTCTGGCCCGTTTCGTGGACAATTACTCACTGTTTCGGGGTCCCGGACTTATTTCCACGATTGATGAACCCCGGAGCGCATTTACGTGTCGGTCATAAATACTCGTAGTTTTGGCCGATTCTGGCTAGTTTCGTGGACTATTACTCACTGTTTTGGGGTCCGTGAGTGATTTCCATGATTGACCAATCCCGGGGTGCGTTTACGTGTCGGTCATCAACACCCGCAGTTTTGGCCGATTCTGGCTCGTTTCGTGGACTATTACTGATTGTTTTGGTGTCCCGGACTGATTTCCACGATTGACGAACCCCGGGGTGCGTTTACGTGTCGATCATAAACACTCGCAGTTTTGGCCGATTATGACAAGTTTCATGGACTATTACTCACTGTTTTGGGGTCCGTGAGTGATTTCCATGATTGACCAATCCTGGGGTGCGTTTACGTGTCGGTCATCAACACCCGCAGTTTTGGCCGATTCTGGCTCGTTTCGTGGACTATTATTCACTGTTTTTGGGTCCCGGAGTGATTTCCACGATTGACGAAGCCCGAGGTGCGTTTACATGTCCGTCGTCAACACTCACAACTCTGGCAAATTCTGACCCGTTTCGTGGACTATTACTCACCGTTTTAGGGTCCCGGACTTATTTGCACGATTGATGAACCCTGGAGCGCGTTTACGTGTCGGTCATAAATACTCGCAGTTTTGGCCGATTCTGGCCAGTTTCTTGGACATTTACTCACTGTTTTGGGGTCCCGAAGTGATTTCCACGATTGAAGAACCCCGGGGTGCGTTTACGTGTTGGTCATAAACACTCGCAGTTATTGCGGATTCTGCCTCATTTCATGGACTATTATTCACTGTTTTTGGGTCCCGGAGTGATTTCCACAATTGACGAACCCCGAGGTGCGTTTACATGTCCGTCGTCAACACTCACAACTTTGGCCAATTCTGACCCGTTTCGTGGACTATTACTCACCGTTTTGGGGTCCCGAAGCGATTTCCATAGTTATTGAACCCCAATGTGCAATTAGATGTCGGTCATCAACACCCGTAGTTTTGGCCGATTCTGGGCCGTTTCATGAACTATTACTCACTGTTTTGGGGACCCGGACTAATTCCCACGATTGACGAACCCCGGGGTGCGTTTATGTGTCGGTCATAAACACTTGCAGTTTTGGCCGATTCTGGCCCGTTTCGTGGACAATTACTCACTGTTTCGGGGTCCCGGACTTATTTCCACGATTGATGAACCCTGGAGCGCATTTACGTGTCGGTCATAAATACTCATAGTTTTGGCCGATTCTTGCTAGTTTCATGGACTATTACTCACTGTTTTGGTGTCGCGGAGTGATTTCCACGATTGACGAACCCCGGGGTGCGTTTACCTGTTGGTCATAAACACTCGCAGTTATTGCGGATTCTGCCTCATTTCATGGACTATTATTCACTGTTTTTGGGTCCCGGAGTGATTTCCACAATTGACGAAACCCGAGGTGCGTTTACATGTCCGTCGTCAACACTCACAACTTTGGCCAATTCTGACCCGTTTCGTGGACTATTACTCACCGTTTTGGGGTCCCGAAGCGATTTCCATAGTTCTTGAACCCCAAGGTGCAATTACATGTCGGTCATCAACACCCGTAGTTTTGGCCGATTCTGGCCTGTTTCATGAACTATTACTCACTGTTTTGGGGACCCGGACTAATTCCCACGATTGACGAACCCCGGGGTGCGTTTATGTGTCGGTCATAAACACTTGCAGTATTGGCCGATTCTGGCCCGTTTCGTGGACAATTACTCACTGTTTCGGGGTCCCGGACTTATTTTCACGATTGATGTACCCCGGAGCGCATTTACATGCCGGTCATAAATACTCGTAGTTTTGGCTGATTCTGGCTAGTTTCATGGACTATTACTCACTGTTTTGGGGTCGCGGAGTGATTTCCACGATTGATGAACCCCGGGGTGCGTTTACGTGTCGGTCATAAATACTCGTAGTTTTGGCCGATTCTGGCTAGTTTCGTGGACTATTACTCACTGTTTTGGGGTCCGTGAGTGATTTCCATGATTGACCAATCCCGGCGTGCGTTTACGTGTCGGTCATCAACACCCGCAGTTTTGGCCGATTCTGGCTCGTTTCGTGGACTATTACTGATTGTTTTGGTGTCCCGAACTGATTTCCACGATTGACGAACCCCGGGGTGCGTTTACGTGTCGATCATAAACACTCGCAGTTTTGGCCGATTATGACAAGTTTCATGGACTATTACTCACTGTTTTGGGGTCCGTGAGTGATTTCCATGATTGACCAATCCTGGGGTGCGTTTACGTGTCGGTCATCAACACCCGCAGTTTTGGCCGATTCTGGCTCGTTTCGTGGACTATTATTCACTGTTTTTGGGTCCCGGAGTGATTTCCACGATTGACGAAGCCCGAGGTGCGTTTACATGTCCGTCGTCAACACTCACAACTCTGGCAAATTCTGACCCGTTTCGTGGACTATTACTCACCGTTTTAGGGTCCCGGACTTATTTGCACGATTGATGAACCCTGGAGCGCGTTTACGTGTCGGTCATAAATACTCGCAGTTTTGGCCGATTCTGGCCAGTTTCTTGGACATCTACTCACTGTTTTGGGGTCCCGAAGTGATTTCCACGATTGAAGAACCCCGGGGTGCGTTTACGTGTTGGTCATAAACACTCGCAGTTATTGCGGATTCTGCCTCATTTCATGGACTATTATTCACTGTTTTTGGGTCCCGGAGTGATTTCCACAATTGACGAACCCCGAGGTGCGTTTACATGTCCGTCGTCAACACTCACAACTTTGGCCAATTCTGACCCGTTTCGTGGACTATTACTCACCGTTTTGGGGTCCCGAAGCGATTTCCATAGTTATTGAACCCCAATGTGCAATTAGATGTCGGTCATCAACACCCGTAGTTTTGGCCGATTCTGGGCCGTTTCATGAACTATTACTCACTGTTTTGGGGACCCGGACTAATTCCCACGATTGACGAACCCCGGGGTGCGTTTATGTGTCGGTCATAAACACTTGCAGTTTTGGCCGATTCTGGCCCGTTTCGTGGACAATTACTCACTGTTTCGGGGTCCCGGACTTATTTCCACGATTGATGAACCCTGGAGCGCATTTACGTGTCGGTCATAAATACTCATAGTTTTGGCCGATTCTTGCTAGTTTCATGGACTATTACTCACTGTTTTGGTGTCGCGGAGTGATTTCCACGATTGACGAACCCCGGGGTGCGTTTACCTGTTGGTCATAAACACTCGCAGTTATTGCGGATTCTGCCTCATTTCATGGACTATTATTCACTGTTTTTGGGTCCCGGAGTGATTTCCACAATTGACGAAACCCGAGGTGCGTTTACATGTCCGTCGTCAACACTCACAACTTTGGCCAATTCTGACCCGTTTCGTGGACTATTACTCACCGTTTTGGGGTCCCGAAGCGATTTCCATAGTTCTTGAACCCCAAGGTGCAATTACATGTCGGTCATCAACACCCGTAGTTTTGGCCGATTCTGGCCTGTTTCATGAACTATTACTCACTGTTTTGGGGACCCGGACTAATTCCCACGATTGACGAACCCCGGGGTGCGTTTATGTGTCGGTCATAAACACTTGCAGTTTTGGCCGATTCTGGCCCGTTTCGTGGACAATTACTCACTGTTTCGGGGTCCCGGACTTATTTTCACGATTGATGTACCCCGGAGCGCATTTACATGCCGGTCATAAATACTCGTAGTTTTGGCTGATTCTGGCTAGTTTCATGGACTATTACTCACTGTTTTGGGGTCGCGGAGTGATTTCCACGATTGATGAACCCCGGGGTGCGTTTACGTGTCGGTCATAAATACTCGCAGTTTTGGCCGATTCTGGCCACTTTCTTGGACTATTACTCACTGTTTTGGGGTCCCGAAGTGATTTCCACGATTGACGAACCCCGGCGTGCGTTTACGTGTCGGTCGTCAACACCCGCAGTTTTGGCCGATTCTGCCTCGTTTCGTGGACTATTATTCACTGTTTTTGGGTCCCGGAGTGATTTCCACAATTGACGAACCCCGAGGTGCGTTTACATGTCCGTCGTCAACACTCACAACTTTGGCCAATTCTGACCCGTTTCATGGACTATTACTCACCGTTTTGGGGTCCCGAAGCGATTTCCATAGTTCTTGAACCCCAAGGTGCAATTACATGTCGGTCATCAACACCCGTAGTTTTGGCCGATTCTGGACCGTTTCATGAACTATTACTCAGTGTTTTGGGGACCCGGAGTAATTCCCACGATTGACGAACCCCGGGGTGCGTTTATGTGTCGGTCATAAACACATGCAGTTTTGGCCGATTCTGGCCCGTTTCGTGGACAATTACTCACTGTTTCGGGGTCCCGGACTTATTTCCACGATTGATGAACCCCGGAGCGCATTTACGTGTCGGTCATAAATACTCGTAGTTTTGGCCGATTCTGGCTAGTTTCGTGGACTATTACTCACTGTTTTGGGGCCGCGGAGTGATTTCCACGATTGACGAACCCCGGGGTGCGTTTACGTGTCGGTCATCAACACTCGCAGTTTTGGCTGATTCTGGCCTGTTTCATGGACTATTACTGATTGTTTTGGTGTCCCGGACTGATTTCCACGATTGACGAACCCCGGGGTGCGTTTACGTGTCGATCATAAACACTCGCAGTTTTGGCCGATTATGACAAGTTTCATGGACTATTACTCACTGTTTTGGGGTCCGTGAGTGATTTCCATGATTGACCAATCCTGGGGTGCGTTTACGTGTCGGTCATCAACACCCGCAGTTTTGGCCGATTCTGGCTCGTTTCGTGGACTATTATTCACTGTTTTTGGGTCCCGGAGTGATTTCCACGATTGACGAACCCCGAGGTGCGTTTACATGTCCGTCGTCAACACTCACAACTCTGGCAAATTCTGACCCGTTTCGTGGACTATTACTCACCGTTTTAGGGTCCCGGACTTATTTGCACGATTGATGAACCCTGGAGCGCGTTTACGTGTCGGTCATAAATACTCGTAGTTTTGGCCGATTCTGGCTAGTTTCATGGACTATTACTCACTGTTTTGGGGCCGCGGAGTGATTTCCACGATTGACGAACCCCGGGGTGCGTTTACGTGTCGGTCATCAACACTCGCAGTTTTGGCCGATTCTGGCCTGTTTCATGGACTATTACTGATTGTTTTGGTGTCCCGGACTGATTTCCACGATTGACGAACCCTGGAGCGCATTTACGTGTCGGTCATAAATACTCATAGTTTTGGCCGATTCTGGCTAGTTTCATGGACTATTACTCACTGTTTTGGGGTCGTGGAGTGATTTCCATGATTGATGAACCCCGGGGTGCGTTTACGTGTCGGTCATAAATACTCGCAGTTTTGGCCGATTCTGGCCAGTTTCTTGGACTATTACTCACTGTTTTGGGGTCCCGAAGTGATTTCCACGATTGACGAATCTCGGGGTGCGTTTACGTGTTGGTAATAAACACTCACAGTTATTGCGGATTCTGCCTCATTTCATGGACTATTATTCACTGTTTTTGGGTCCCGGAGTGATTTCCACAATTGACGAACCCCGAGGTGCGTTTACATGTCCGTCGTCAACACTCACAACTTTGGCCAATTCTGACCCGTTTCGTGGACTATTACTCACCGTTTTGGGGTCCCGAAGCGATTTCCATAGTTCTTGAACCCCAAGGTGCAATTACATGTCGGTCATCAACACCCGTAGTTTTGGCCGATTCTGGCCTGTTTCATGAACTATTACTCACTGTTTTGGGGACCCGGACTAATTCCCACGATTGACGAACCCCGGGGTGCGTTTATGTGTCGGTCATAAACACTTGCAGTTTTGGCCGATTCTGGCCCGTTTCGTGGACAATTACTCACTGTTTCGGGGTCCCGGACTTATTTTCACGATTGATGTACCCCGGAGCGCATTTACATGTCGGTCATAAATACTCGTAGTTTTGGCTGATTCTGGCTAGTTTCATGGACTATTACTCACTGTTTTGGGGTCGCGGAGTGATTTCCACGATTGATGAACCCCGGGGTGCGTTTACGTGTCGGTCATAAATACTCGCAGTTTTGGCCGATTCTGGCCACTTTCTTGGACTATTACTCACTGTTTTGGGGTCCCGAAGTGATTTCCACGATTGACGAACCCCGGCGTGCGTTTACGTGTCGGTCGTCAACACCCGCAGTTTTGGCCGATTCTGCCTCGTTTCGTGGACTATTATTCACTGTTTTTGGGTCCCGGAGTGATTTCCACAATTGACGAACCCCGAGGTGCGTTTACATGTCCGTCGTCAACACTCACAACTTCGGCCAATTCTGACCCGTTTCATGGACTATTACTCACCGTTTTGGGGTCCCGAAGCGATTTCCATAGTTCTTGAACCCCAAGGTGCAATTACATGTCGGTCATCAACACCCGTAGTTTTGGCCGATTCTGGACCGTTTCATGAACTATTACTCACTGTTTTGGGGACCCGGAGTAATTCCCACGATTGACGAACCCCGGGGTGCGTTTATGTGTCGGTCATAAACACATGCAGTTTTGGCCGATTCTGGCCCATTTCGTGGACAATTACTCACTGTTTCGGGGTCCCGGACTTATTTCCACGATTGATGAACCCCGGAGCGCATTTACGTGTCGGTCATAAATACTCGTAGTTTTGGCCGATTCTGGCTAGTTTCGTGGACTATTACTCACTGTTTTGGGGCCGCGGAGTGATTTCCACGATTGACGAACCCCGGGGTGCGTTTACGTGTCGGTCATCAACACACGCAGTTTTGGCCGATTCTGGCCTGTTTCATGGACTATTACTGATTGTTTTGGTGTCCCGGACTGATTTCCACGATTGACGAACCCCGGGGTGCGTTTACGTGTCGATCATAAACACTCGCAGTTTTGGCCGATTATGACAAGTTTCATGGACTATTACTCACTGTTTTGGGGTCCGTGAGTGATTTCCATGATTGACCAATCCTGGGGTGCGTTTACGTGTCGGTCATCAACACCCGCAGTTTTGGCCGATTCTGGCTCGTTTCGTGGACTATTATTCACTGTTTTTGGGTCCCGGAGTGATTTCCACGATTGACGAACCCCGAGGTGCGTTTACATGTCCGTCGTCAACACTCACAACTCTGGCAAATTCTGACCCGTTTCGTGGACTATTACTCACCGTTTTAGGGTCCCGGACTTATTTGCACGATTGATGAACCCTGGAGCGCGTTTACGTGTCGGTCATAAATACTCGTAGTTTTGGCCGATTCTGGCCTGTTTCATGGACTATTACTGATTGTTTTGGTGTCCCGGACTGATTTCCACGATTGACGAACCCTGGAGCGCATTTACGTGTCGGTCATAAATACTCATAGTTTTGGCCGATTCTGGCTAGTTTCATGGACTATTACTCACTGTTTTGGGGTCGTGGAGTGATTTCCATGATTGATGAACCCCGGGGTGCGTTTACGTGTCGGTCATAAATACTCGCAGTTTTGGTCGATTCTGGCCAGTTTCTTGGACTATTACTCACTGTTTTGGGGTCCCGAAGTGATTTCCACGATTGACGAATCTCGGGGTGCGTTTACGTGTTGGTCATAAACACTCGCAGTTATTGCGGATTCTGCCTCATTTCATGGACTATTATTCACTGTTTTTGGGTCCCGGAGTGATTTCCACAATTGACGAACCCCGAGGTGCGTTTACATGTCCGTCGTCAACACTCACAACTTTGGCCAATTCTGACCCGTTTCGTGGACTATTACTCACCGTTTTGGGGTCCCGAAGCGATTTCCATAGTTCTTGAACCCCAAGGTGCAATTACATGTCGGTCATCAACACCCGTAGTTTTGGCCGATTCTGGCCTGTTTCATGAACTATTACTCACTGTTTTGGGGACCCGGACTAATCCCACGATTGACGAACCCCGGGGTGCGTTTATGTGTCGGTCATAAACACTTGCAGTTTTGGCCGATTCTGGCCCGTTTCGTGGACAATTACTCACTGTTTCGGGGTCCCGGACTTATTTTCACGATTGATGTACCCCGGAGCGCATTTACATGTCGGTCATAAATACTCGTAGTTTTGGCTGATTCTGGCTAGTTTCATGGACTATTACTCACTGTTTTGGGGTCGCGGAGTGATTTCCACGATTGATGAACCCCGGGGTGCGTTTACGTGTCGGTCATAAATACTCGCAGTTTTGGCCGATTCTGGCCTGTTTCATGGACTATTACTGATTGTTTTGGTGTCCCGGACTGATTTCCACGATTGACGAACCCTGGAGCGCATTTACGTGTCGGTCATAAATACTCATAGTTTTGGCCGATTCTGGCTAGTTTCATGGACTATTACTCACTGTTTTGGGGTCGTGGAGTGATTTCCATGATTGATGAACCCCGGGGTGCGTTTACGTGTCGGTCATAAATACTCGCAGTTTTGGCCGATTCTGGCCAGTTTCTTGGACTATTACTCACTGTTTTGGGGTCCCGAAGTGATTTCCACGATTGACGAATCTCGGGGTGCGTTTACGTGTTGGTCATAAACACTCGCAGTTATTGCGGATTCTGCCTCATTTCATGGACTATTATTCGCTGTTTTTGGGTCCCGGAGTGATTTCCACAATTGACGAACCCCGAGGTGCGTTTACATGTCCGTCGTCAACACTCACAACTTTGGCCAATTCTGACCCGTTTCGTGGACTATTACTCACCGTTTTGGGGTCCCGAAGCGATTTCCATAGTTCTTGAACCCCAAGGTGCAATTACATGTCGGTCATCAACACCCGTAGTTTTGGCCGATTCTGGCCTGTTTCATGAACTATTACTCACTGTTTTGGGGACCCGGACTAATTCCCACGATTGACGAACCCCGGGGTGCGTTTATGTGTCGGTCATAAACACTTGCAGTTTTGGCCGATTCTGGCCCGTTTCGTGGACAATTACTCACTGTTTCGGGGTCCCGGACTTATTTTCACGATTGATGTACCCCGGAGCGCATTTACATGTCGGTCATAAATACTCGTAGTTTTGGCCGATTCTGGCTAGTTTCATGGACTATTGCTCACTGTTTTGGGGTCGTGGAGTGATTTCCATGATTGATGAACCCCGGGGTGCGTTTACGTGTCGGTCATAAATACTCGCAGTTTTGGCCGATTCTGGCCAGTTTCTTGGACTATTACTCACTGTTTTGGGGTCCCGAAGTGATTTCCACGATTGACGAATCTCGGGGTGCGTTTACGTGTTGGTCATAAACACTCGCAGTTATTGCGGATTCTGCCTCATTTCATGGACTATTATTCACTGTTTTTGGGTCCCGGAGTGATTTCCACAATTGACGAACCCCGAGGTGCGTTTACATGTCCGTCGTCAACACTCACAACTTCGGCCAATTCTGACCCGTTTCATGGACTATTACTCACCGTTTTGGGGTCCCGAAGCGATTTCCATAGTTCTTGAACCCCAAGGTGCAATTACATGTCGGTCATCAACACCCGTAGTTTTGGCCGATTCTGGACCGTTTCATGAACTATTACTCACTGTTTTGGGGACCCGGAGTAATTCCCACGATTGACGAACCCCGGGGTGCGTTTATGTGTCGGTCATAAACACATGCAGTTTTGGCCGATTCTGGCCCGTTTCGCGGACAATTACTCACTGTTTCGGGGTCCCGGACTTATTTCCACGATTGATGAACCCCGGAGCGCATTTACGTGTCGGTCATAAATACTCGTAGTTTTGGCCGATTCTGGCTAGTTTCGTGGACTATTACTCACTGTTTTGGGGCCGCGGAGTGATTTCCACGTTTGACGAACCCCGGGGTGCGTTTACGTGTCGGTCATCAACACACGCAGTTTTGGCCGATTCTGGCCTGTTTCATGGACTATTACTGATTGTTTTGGTGTCCCGGACTGATTTCCACGATTGACGAACCCCGGGGTGCGTTTACGTGTCGATCATAAACACTTGCAGTTTTGGCCGATTATGACAAGTTTCATGGACTATTACTCACTGTTTTGGGGTCCGTGAGTGATTTCCATGATTGACCAATCCTGGGGTGCGTTTACGTGTCGGTCATCAACACCCGCAGTTTTGGCCGATTCTGGCTCGTTTCGTGGACTATTATTCACTGTTTTTGGGTCCCGGAGTGATTTCCACGATTGACGAACCCTGAGGTGCGTTTACATGTCCGTCGTCAACACTCACAACTCTGGCAAATTCTGACCCGTTTCGTGGACTATTACTCACCGTTTTAGGGTCCCGGACTTATTTGCACGATTGATGAACCCTGGAGCGCGTTTACGTGTCGGTCATAAATACTCGCAGTTTTGGCCGATTCTGGCCAGTTTCTTGGACTATTACTCACTGTTTTGGGGTCCCGAAGTGATTTCCACGATTGACGAACCCCGGGGTGCGTTTACCTGTTGGTCATAAACACTCGCAGTTATTGCGGATTCTGCCTCATTTCAAGGACTATTATTCACTGTTTTTGGGTCCCGGAGTGATTTCCACAATTGACGAACCCCGAGGTGCGTTTACATGTCCGTCGTCAACACTCACAACTTTGGCCAATTCTGACCCGTTTCGTGGACTATTACTCACCGTTTTGGGGTCCCAAAGCGATTTCCATAGTTCTTGAACCCCAATGTGCAATTAGATGTCGGTCATCAACACCCGTAGTTTTGGCCCATTCTGGGCCGTTTCATGAACTATTACTCACTGTTTTGGGGACCCGGACTAATTCCCACGATTGACGAACCCCGGGGTGCGTTTATGTGTCGGTCATAAACACTTGCAGTTTTGGCCGATTCTGGCCCGTTTCGTGGACAATTACTCACTGTTTCGGGGTCCCGGACTTATTTCCACGATTGATGAACCCTGGAGCGCATTTACGTGTCGGTCATAAATACTCATAGTTTTGGCCGATTCTGGCTAGTTTCATGGACTATTAGTCACTGTTTTGGGGTCGTGGAGTGATTTCCATGATTGATGAACCCCGGGGTGCGTTTACGTGTCGGTCATAAATACTCACAGTTTTGGCCGATTCTGGCCAGTTTCTTGGACTATTACTCACTGTTTTGGGGTCCCGGAGTGATTTCCACAATTGACGAACCCCGAGGTGCGTTTACATGTCCGTCGTCAACACTCACAACTTTGGCCAATTCTGACCCGTTTCGTGGACTATTACTCACCGTTTTGGGGTCCCGAAGCGATTTCCATAGTTCTTGAACCCCAATGTGCAATTAGATGTCGGTCATCAACACCCGTAGTTTTGGCCCATTCTGGGCCGTTTCATGAACTATTACTCACTGTTTTGGGGACCCGGACTAATTCCCACGATTGACGAACCCCGGGGTGCGTTTATGTGTCGGTCATAAACACTTGCAGTTTTGGCCGATTCTGGCCCGTTTCGTGGACAATTACTCACTGTTTCGGGGTCCCGGACTTATTTCCACGATTGATGAACCCTGGAGCGCATTTACGTGTCGGTCATAAATACTCATAGTTTTGGCCGATTCTGGCTAGTTTCATGGACTATTAGTCACTGTTTTGGGGTCGTGGAGTGATTTCCATGATTGATGAACCCCGGGGTGCGTTTACGTGTCGGTCATAAATACTCGCAGTTTTGGCCGATTCTGGCCAGTTTCTTGGACTATTACTCACTGTTTTGGGGTCCCGAAGTGATTTCCACGATTGACGAATCTCGGGGTGCGTTTATGTGTTGGTCATAAACACTCGCAGTTATTGCGGATTCTGCCTCATTTCATGGACTATTATTCACTGTTTTTGGGTCCCGGAGTGATTTCCACAATTGACGAACCCCGAGGTGCGTTTACATGTCTGTCGTCAACACTCACAAGTTTGGCCAATTCTGACCCGTTTCGTGGACTATTACTCACCATTTTGGGGTCCCGAAGCGATTTCCATAGTTCTTGAACCCCAAGGTGCAATTACATGTCGGTCATCAACACCCGTAGTTTTGGCCGATTCTGGCCTGTTTCATGAACTATTACTCACTGTTTTGGGGACCCGGACTAATTCCCACGATTGACGAACCCCGGGGTGCGTTTATGTGTCGGTCATAAACACTTGCAGTTTTGGCCGATTCTGGCCCATTTCGTGGACAATTACTCACTGTTTCGGGGTCCCGGACTTATTTTCACGATTGATGTACCCCAGAGCGCATTTACGTGTCGGTCATAAATACTCGTAGTTTTGGCTGATTCTGGCTAGTTTCATGGACTATTACTCACTGTTTTGGGGTCGCGGAGTGATTTCCACGATTGATGAACCCCGGGGTGCGTTTACGTGTCGGTCATAAATACTCGCAGTTTTGGCCGATTCTGGCCAGTTTCTTGGACTATTACTCACTGTTTTGGGGTCCCGAAGTGATTTCCACGATTGACGAACCCCGGCGTGCGTTTACGTGTCGGTCATCAACACCCGCAGTTTTGGCCGATTCTGCCTCGATTCGTGGACTATTATTCACTGTTTTTGGGTCCCGGAGTGATTTCCACAATTGACGAACCCCGAGGTGCGTTTACATGTCCGTCGTCAACACTCACAACTTTGGCCAATTCTGACCCGTTTCATGGACTATTACTCACCGTTTTGGGGTCCCGAAGTGATTTCCATAGTTCTTGAACCCCAAGGTGCAATTACATGTCGGTCATCAACACCCGTAGTTTTGGCCGATTCTGGCCCGTTTCATGAACTATTACTCACTGTTTTGGGGACCCGGAGTAATTCCCACGATTGACGAACCCCGGGGTGCGTTTATGTGTCGGTCATAAACACATGCAGTTTTGGCCGATTCTGGCCCGTTTCGTGGACAATTACTCACTGTTTCGGGGTCCCGGACTTATTTCCACGATTGATGAACCCCGGAGGGCATTTACGTGTCGGTCATAAATACTCGTAGTTTTGGCCGATTCTGGCTAGTTTCATGGACTATTACTCACTGTTTTGGTGTCGCGGAGTGATTTCCACGATTGACGAACCCCGGGGTGCGTTTACCTGTTGGTCATAAATACTCATAGTTATTGCGGATTCTGCCTCATTTCATGGACTATTATTCACTGTTTTTGGGTCCCGGAGTGATTTCCACAATTGACGAACCCCGAGGTGCGTTTACATGTCCGTCGTCAACACTCACAACTTTGGCCGATTCTGACCCGTTTCGTGGACTATTACTCACCGTTTTGGGGTCCCGAAGCGGTTTCCATAGTTCTTGAACCCCAAAGTGCAATCACATGTCGGTCATCAACACCCATAGTTTTGGCCGATTCTGGCCCGTTTCATGAACTATTACTCACTGTTTTGGGGACCCGCACTAATTCCCACGATTGACGAACCCCAGGGTGCGTTTATGTGTCGGTCATAAACACTTGCAGTTTTGGCCGATTCTGGCCCGTTTCGTGGACAATTACTCACTGTTTCGGGGTCCCGGACTTATTTCCACGATTGATGAACCCCGGAGCGCATTTACGTGTCGGTCATAAATACTCGTAGTTTTGGCCGATTCTGGCTAGTTTCGTGGACAATTACTCACTGTTTTGGGGCCGCGGAGTGATTTCCACGATTGACGAACCCCGGGGTGCGTTTACGTGTCGGTTATCAACACTCGCAGTTTTGGCCGATTCTGGCCAGTTTCTTGGACTATTACTCACTGTTTTGGGGTCCCGAAGTGATTTCCACGATTGACGAACCCCGGGGTGCGTTTACGTGTTGGTCATAAACACTCGCAGTTATTGCGGATTCTGCCTCATTTCATGGACTATTATTCACTGTTTTTGGGTCCCGGAGTGATTTCCACAATTGACGAACCCCGAGGTGCGTTTACATGTCCATCGTCAACACTCACAACTTTGGCCAATTCTGACCCGTTTCGTGGACTATTACTCACCGTTTTGGGGTCCCGAAGCGATTTCCATAGTTCTTGAACCCCAATGTGCAATTAGATGTCGGTCATCAACACCCGTAGTTTTGGCCCATTCTGGGCCGTTTCATGAACTATTACTCACTGTTTTGGGGACCCGGACTAATTCCCACGATTGACGAACCCCGGGGTGCGTTTATGTGTCGGTCATAAACACTTGCAGTTTTGGCCGATTCTGGCCCGTTTCGTGGACAATTACTCACTGTTTCGGGGTCCCAGACTTATTTCCACGATTGATGAACCCTGGAGCGCATTTACGTGTCGGTCATAAATACTCATAGTTTTGGCCGATTCTGGCTAGTTTCATGGACTATTAGTCACTGTTTTGGGGTCGTGGAGTGATTTCCATGATTGATGAACCCCGGGGTGCGTTTACGTGTCGGTCATAAATACTCGCAGTTTTGGCCGATTCTGGCCAGTTTCTTGGACTATTACTCACTGTTTTGGGGTCCCGAAGTGATTTCCACGATTGACGAATCTCGGGGTGCGTTTATGTGTTGGTCATAAACACTCGCAGTTATTGCGGATTCTGCCTCATTTCATGGACTATTATTCACTGTTTTTGGGTCCCGGAGTGATTTCCACAATTGACGAACCCCGAGGTGCGTTTACATGTCCGTCCTCAACACTCACAACTTTGGCCAATTCTGACCCGTTTCGTGGACTATTACTCACCGTTTTGGGGTCCCGAAGCGATTTCCATAGTTCTTGAACCCCAATGTGCAATTAGATGTCGGTCATCAACACCCGTAGTTTTGGCCCATTCTGGGCCGTTTCATGAACTATTACTCACTGTTTTGGGGACCCGGACTAATTCCCACGATTGACGAACCCTGGGGTGCGTTTATGTGTCGGTCATAAACACTTGCAGTTTTGGCCGATTCTGGCCCGTTTCATGGGCAATTACTCACTGTTTCGGGGTCCCGGACTTATTTCCACGATTGATGAACCCTGGAGCGCATTTACGCGTCGGTCATAAATACTCATAGTTTTGGCCGATTCTGGCTAGTTTCATGGACTATTAGTCACTGTTTTGGGGTCGTGGAGTGATTTCCATGATTGATGAATCCCGGGGTGCGTTTACGTGTCGGTCATAAATACTCGCAGTTTTGGCCGATTCTGGCCAGTTTCTTGGACTATTACTCACTGTTTTGGGGTCCCGAAGTGATTTCCACGATTGACGAATCTCGGGGTGCGTTTATGTGTTGGTCATAAACACTCGCAGTTATTGCGGATTCTGCCTCATTTCATGGACTATTATTCACTGTTTTTGGGTCCCGGAGTGATTTCCACAATTGACGAACCCCGAGGTGCGTTTACATGTCCGTCGTCAACACTCACAACTTTGGCCAATTCTGACCCGTTTCGTGGACTATTACTCACCGTTTTGGGGTCCCGAAGCGATTTCCATAGTTCTTGAACCCCAATGTGCAATTAGATGTCGGTCATCAACACCCGTAGTTTTGGCCCATTCTGGGCCGTTTCATGAACTATTACTCACTGTTTTGGGGACCCGGACTAATTCCCACGATTGACGAACCCCGGGGTGCGTTTATGTGTCGGTCATAAACACTTGCAGTTTTGGCCGATTCTGGCCCGTTTCATGGACAATTACTCACTGTTTCGGGGTCCCGGACTTATTTCCACGATAGATGAACCCTGGAGCGCATTTACGTGTCGGTCATAAATACTCATAGTTTTGGCCGATTCTGGCTAGTTTCATGGACTATTAGTCACTGTTTTGGGGTCGTGGAGTGATTTCCATGATTGATGAACCCCGGGGTGCGTTTACGTGTCGGTCATAAATACTCGCAGTTTTGGCCGATTCTGGCCAGTTTCTTGGACTATTACTCACTGTTTTGGGGTCCCGAAGTGATTTCCACGATTGACGAATCTCGGGGTGCGTTTATGTGTTGGTCATAAACACTCGCAGTTATTGCGGATTCTGCCTCATTTCATGGACTATTATTCACTGTTTTTGGGTCCCGGAGTGATTTCCACAATTGACGAACCCCGAGGTGCGTTTACATGTCTGTCGTCAACACTCACAAGTTTGGCCAATTCTGACCCGTTTCGTGGACTATTACTCACCATTTTGGGGTCCCGAAGCGATTTCCATAGTTCTTGAACCCCAAGGTGCAATTACATGTCGGTCATCAACACCCGTAGTTTTGGCCGATTCTGGCCTGTTTCATGAACTATTACTCACTGTTTTGGGGACCCGGACTAATTCCCACGATTGACGAACCCCGGGGTGCGTTTATGTGTCGGTCATAAACACATGCAGTTTTGGCCGATTCTGGCCCGTTTCGTGGACAATTACTCACTGTTTCGGGGTCCCGGACTTATTTTCACGATTGATGTACCCCGGAGCGCATTTACGTGTCGGTCATAAATACTCGTAGTTTTGGCTGATTCTGGCTAGTTTCATGGACTATTACTCACTGTTTTGGGGTCGCGGAGTGATTTCCACGATTGATGAACCCCGGGGTGCGTTTACGTGTCGGTCATAAATACTCGCAGTTTTGGCCGATTCTGGCCAGTTTCTTGGACTATTACTCACTGTTTTGGGGCCCCAAGTGATTTCCACGATTGACGAACCCCGGCGTGCGTTTACGTGTCGGTCATCAACACCCGCAGTTTTGGCCGATTCTGCCTCGATTCGTGGACTATTATTCACTGTTTTTGGGTCCCGGAGTGATTTCCACAATTGACGAACCCCGACGTGCGTTTACATGTCCGTCGTCAACACTCACAACTTTGGCCAATTCTGACCCGTTTCATGGACTATTACTCACCGTTTTGGGGTCCCGAAGCGATTTCCATAGTTCTTGAACCCCAAGGTGCAATTACATGTCGGTCATCAACACCCGTAGTTTTGGCCGATTCTGGCCCGTTTCATGAACTATTACTCACTGTTTTGGGGACCCGGAGTAATTCCCACGATTGACGAACCCCGGGGTGCGTTTATGTGTCGGTCATAAACACATGCAGTTTTGGCCGATTCTGGCCCGTTTCATGGACAATTACTCACTGTTTCGGGGTCCCGGACTTATTTCCACGATTGATGAACCCCGGAGCGCATTTACGTGTCGGTCATAAATACTCGTAGTTTTGGCCGATTCTGGCTAGTTTCATGGACTATTACTCACTGCTTTGGTGTCGCGGAGTGATTTCCACGATTGACGAACCCTGGGGTGCGTTTACCTGTTGGTCATAAACACTCACAGTTATTGCGGATTCTGCCTCATTTCATGGACTATTATTCACTGTTTTTGGGTCCCGGAGTGATTTCCACAATTGACGAACCCCGAGGTGCGTTTACATGTCCGTCGTCAACACTCACAACTTTGGCCGATTCTGACCCGTTTCGTGGACTATTACTCACCGTTTTGGGGTCCCGAAGCGATTTCCATAGTTCTTGAACCCCAAAGTGCAATCACATGTCGGTCATGAACACCCATAGTTTTGGCCGATTCTGGCCCGTTTCATGAACTATTACTCACTGTTTTGGGGACCCGCACTAATTCCCACGATTGACGAACCCCAGGGTGCGTTTATGTGTCGGTCATAAACACTTGCAGTTTTGGCCGATTCTGGCCCGTTTCGTGGACAATTACTCACTGTTTCGGGGTCCCGGACTTATTTCCGCGATTGATGAACCCCGGAGCGCATTTACGTGTCGGTCATAAATACTCGTAGTTTTGGCCGATTCTGGCTAGTTTCGTGGACTATTACTCACTGTTTTGGGGCCGCGGAGTGATTTCCACGATTGACGAACCCCGGGGTGCGTTTACGTGTCGGTCATCAACACTCGCAGTTTTGGCCGATTCTGGCCTGTTTCATGGACTATTACTGATTGTTTTGGTGTCCCGGACTGATTTCCACGATTGACGAACCCCGGGGTGCGTTTACGTGTCGATCATAAACACTCGCAGTTTTGGCCGATTATGACAAGTTTCATGGACTATTACTCACTGTTTTGGGGTCCGTGAGTGATTTCCATGATTGACCAATCCTGGGGTGCGTTTACGTGTCGGTCATCAACACCCGCAGTTTTGGCCGATTCTGGCTCGTTTCGTGGACTATTATTCACTGTTTTTGGGTCCCGGAGTGATTTCCACGATTGACGAACCCCGAGGTGCGTTTACATGTCCGTCGTCAACACAAACAACTCTGGCAAATTCTGACCCGTTTCGTGGACTATTACTCACCGTTTTAGGGTCCCGGACTTATTTGCACGATTGATGAACCCTGGAGCGCGTTTACGTGTCGGTCATAAATACTCGGAGTTTTGGCCGATTCTGGCCAGTTTCTTGGACTATTACTCACTGTTTTGGGGTCCCGAAGTGATTTCCACGATTGACGTACCCCGGGGTGCGTTTACGTGTTGGTCATAAACACTCGCAGTTATTGCGGATTCTGCCTCATTTCATGGACTATTATTCACTGTTTTTGGGTCCCGGAGTGATTTCCACAATTGACGAACCCCGAGGTGCGTTTACATGTCCGTCGTCAACACTCACAACTTTGGCCAATTCTGACCCGTTTCGTGGACTATTACTCACCGTTTTGGGGTCCCGAAGCGATTTCCATAGTTCTTGAACCCCAATGTGCAATTAGATGTCGGTCATCAACACCCGTAGTTTTGGCCCATTCTGGGCCGTTTCATGAACTATTACTCACTGTTTTGGGGACCCGGACTAATTCCCACGATTGACGAACCCCGGGGTGCGTTTATGTGTCGGTCATAAACACTTGCAGTTTTGGCCGATTCTGGCCCGTTTCATGGACAATTACTCACTGTTTCTGGGTCCCGGACTTATTTCCACGATTGATGAACCCTGGAGCGCATTTACGTGTCAGTCATAAATACTCATAGTTTTGGCCGATTCTGGCTAGTTTCATGGACTATTACTCACTGTTTTGGGGTCGTGGAGTGATTTCCATGATTGATGAACCCCGGGGTGCGTTTACGTGTCGGTCATAAATACTCGCAGTTTTGGCCGATTCTGGCCAGTTTCTTGGACTATTACTCACTGTTTTGGGGTCCCGAAGTGATTTCCACGATTGACGAATCTCGGGGTGCGTTTATGTGTTGGTCATAAACACTCGCAGTTATTGCGGATTCTGCCTCATTTCATGGACTATTATTCACTGTTTTTGGGTCCCGGAGTGATTTCCACAATTGACGAACCCCGAGGTGCGTTTACATGTCTGTCGTCAACACTCACAAGTTTGGCCAATTCTGACCCGTTTCGTGGACTATTACTCACCATTTTGGGGTCCCGAAGCGATTTCCATAGTTCTTGAACCCCAAGGTGCAATTACATGTCGGTCATCAACACCCGTAGTTTTGGCCGATTCTGGCCTGTTTCATGAACTATTACTCACTGTTTTGGGGACCCGGACTAATTCCCACGATTGACGAACCCCGGGGTGCGTTTATGTGTCGGTCATAAACACATGCAGTTTTGGCCGATTCTGGCCCGTTTCGTGGACAATTACTCACTGTTTCGGGGTCCCGGACTTATTTTCACGATTGATGTACCCCGGAGCGCATTTACGTGTCGGTCATAAATACTCGTAGTTTTGGCTGATTCTGGCTAGTTTCATGGACTATTACTCACTGTTTTGGGGTCGCGGAGTGATTTCCACGATTGATGAACCCCGGGGTGCGTTTACGTGTCGGTCATAAATACTCGCAGTTTTGGCCGATTCTGGCCAGTTTCTTGGACTATTACTCACTGTTTTGGGGCCCCAAGTGATTTCCACGATTGACGAACCCCGGCGTGCGTTTACGTGTCGGTCATCAACACCCGCAGTTTTGGCCGATTCTGCCTCGATTCGTGGACTATTATTCACTGTTTTTGGGTCCCGGAGTGATTTCCACAATTGACGAACCCCGACGTGCGTTTACATGTCCGTCGTCAACACTCACAACTTTGGCCAATTCTGACCCGTTTCATGGACTATTACTCACCGTTTTGGGGTCCCGAAGCGATTTCCATAGTTCTTGAACCCCAAGGTGCAATTACATGTCGGTCATCAACACCCGTAGTTTTGGCCGATTCTGGCCCGTTTCATGAACTATTACTCACTGTTTTGGGGACCCGGAGTAATTCCCACGATTGACGAACCCCGGGGTGCGTTTATGTGTCGGTCATAAACACATGCAGTTTTGGCCGATTCTGGCCCGTTTCATGGACAATTACTCACTGTTTCGGGGTCCCGGACTTATTTCCACGATTGATGAACCCCGGAGCGCATTTACGTGTCGGTCATAAATACTCGTAGTTTTGGCCGATTCTGGCTAGTTTCATGGACTATTACTCACTGCTTTGGTGTCGCGGAGTGATTTCCACGATTGACGAACCCTGGGGTGCGTTTACCTGTTGGTCATAAACACTCACAGTTATTGCGGATTCTGCCTCATTTCATGGACTATTATTCACTGTTTTTGGGTCCCGGAGTGATTTCCACAATTGACGAACCCCGAGGTGCGTTTACATGTCCGTCGTCAACACTCACAACTTTGGCCGATTCTGACCCGTTTCGTGGACTATTACTCACCGTTTTGGGGTCCCGAAGCGATTTCCATAGTTCTTGAACCCCAAAGTGCAATCACATGTCGGTCATGAACACCCATAGTTTTGGCCGATTCTGGCCCGTTTCATGAACTATTACTCACTGTTTTGGGGACCCGCACTAATTCCCACGATTGACGAACCCCAGGGTGCGTTTATGTGTCGGTCATAAACACTTGCAGTTTTGGCCGATTCTGGCCCGTTTCGTGGACAATTACTCACTGTTTCGGGGTCCCGGACTTATTTCCGCGATTGATGAACCCCGGAGCGCATTTACGTGTCGGTCATAAATACTCGTAGTTTTGGCCGATTCTGGCTAGTTTCGTGGACTATTACTCACTGTTTTGGGGCCGCGGAGTGATTTCCACGATTGACGAACCCCGGGGTGCGTTTACGTGTCGGTCATCAACACTCGCAGTTTTGGCCGATTCTGGCCTGTTTCATGGACTATTACTGATTGTTTTGGTGTCCCGGACTGATTTCCACGATTGACGAACCCCGGGGTGCGTTTACGTGTCGATCATAAACACTCGCAGTTTTGGCCGATTATGACAAGTTTCATGGACTATTACTCACTGTTTTGGGGTCCGTGAGTGATTTCCATGATTGACCAATCCTGGGGTGCGTTTACGTGTCGGTCATCAACACCCGCAGTTTTGGCCGATTCTGGCTCGTTTCGTGGACTATTATTCACTGTTTTTGGGTCCCGGAGTGATTTCCACGATTGACGAACCCCGAGGTGCGTTTACATGTCCGTCGTCAACACAAACAACTCTGGCAAATTCTGACCCGTTTCGTGGACTATTACTCACCGTTTTAGGGTCCCGGACTTATTTGCACGATTGATGAACCCTGGAGCGCGTTTACGTGTCGGTCATAAATACTCGGAGTTTTGGCCGATTCTGGCCAGTTTCTTGGACTATTACTCACTGTTTTGGGGTCCCGAAGTGATTTCCACGATTGACGTACCCCGGGGTGCGTTTACGTGTTGGTCATAAACACTCGCAGTTATTGCGGATTCTGCCTCATTTCATGGACTATTATTCACTGTTTTTGGGTCCCGGAGTGATTTCCACAATTGACGAACCCCGAGGTGCGTTTACATGTCCGTCGTCAACACTCACAACTTTGGCCAATTCTGACCCGTTTCGTGGACTATTACTCACCGTTTTGGGGTCCCGAAGCGATTTCCATAGTTCTTGAACCCCAATGTGCAATTAGATGTCGGTCATCAACACCCGTAGTTTTGGCCCATTCTGGGCCGTTTCATGAACTATTACTCACTGTTTTGGGGACCCGGACTAATTCCCACGATTGACGAACCCCGGGGTGCGTTTATGTGTCGGTCATAAACACTTGCAGTTTTGGCCGATTCTGGCCCGTTTCATGGACAATTACTCACTGTTTCTGGGTCCCGGACTTATTTCCACGATTGATGAACCCTGGAGCGCATTTACGTGTCAGTCATAAATACTCATAGTTTTGGCCGATTCTGGCTAGTTTCATGGACTATTACTCACTGTTTTGGGGTCGTGGAGTGATTTCCATGATTGATGAACCCCGGGGTGCGTTTACGTGTCGGTCATAAATACTCGCAGTTTTGGCCGATTCTGGCCAGTTTCTTGGACTATTACTCACTGTTTTGGGGTCCCGAAGTGATTTCCACGATTGACGAATCTCGGGGTGCGTTTATGTGTTGGTCATAAACACTCGCAGTTATTGCGGATTCTGCCTCATTTCATGGACTATTATTCACTATTTTTGGGTCCCGGAGTGATTTCCACAATTGACGAACCCCGAGGTGCGTTTACATGTCTGTCGTCAACACTCACAAGTTTGGCCAATTCTGACCCGTTTCGTGGACTATTACTCACCATTTTGGGGTCCCGAAGCGATTTCCATAGTTCTTGAACCCCAAGGTGCAATTACATGTCGGTCATCAACACCCGTAGTTTGGCCGATTCTGGCCTGTTTCATGAACTATTACTCACTGTTTTGGGGACCCGGACTAATTCCCACGATTGACGAACCCCGGGGTGCGTTTATGTGTTGGTCATAAACACTTGCAGTTTTGGCCGATTCTGGCCCGTTTCGTGGACAATTACTCACTGTTTCGGGGTCCCGGACTTATTTTCACGATTGATGTACCCCGGAGCGCATTTACGTGTCGGTCATAAATACTCGTAGTTTTGGCTGATTCTGGCTAGTTTCATGGACTATTACTCACTGTTTTGGGGTCGCGGAGTGATTTGCACGATTGATGAACCCCGGGGTGCGTTTACGTGTCGGTCATAAATACTCGCAGTTTTGGCCGATTCTGCCTCATTTCATGGACTATTATTCACTGTTTTTGGGTCCCGGAGTGATTTCCACAATTGACGAACCCCGAGGTGCGTTTACATGTCCGTCGTCAACACTCACAACTTTGGCCGATTCTGACCCGTTTCGTGGACTATTACTCACCGTTTTGGGGTCCCGAAGCGATTTCCATAGTTCTTGAACCCCAAAGTGCAATCACATGTCGGTCATCAACACCCATAGTTTTGGCCGATTCTGGCCCGTTTCATGAACTATTACTCACTGTTTTGGGGACCCGCACTAATTCCCACGATTGACGAACCCCAGGGTGCGTTTATGTGTCGGTCATAAACACTTGCAGTTTTGGCCGATTCTGGCCCGTTTCGTGGACAATTACTCACTGTTTCGGGGTCCCGGACTTATTTCCACGATTGATGAACCCCGGAGCGCATTTACGTGTCGGTCATAAATACTCGTAGTTTTGGCCGATTCTGGCTAGTTTCGTGGACTATTACTCACTGTTTTGGGGCCGCGGAGTGATTTCCACGATTGACGAACCCCGGGGTGCGTTTACGTGTCGGTCATCAACACTCGCAGTTTTGGCCGATTCTGGCCTGTTTCATGGACTATTACTGATTGTTTTGGTGTCCCGGACTGATTTCCACGATTGACGAACCCCGGGGTGCGTTTACGTGTCGATCATAAACACTCGCAGTTTTGGCCGATTATGACAAGTTTCATGGACTATTACTCACTGTTTTGGGGTCCGTGAGTGATTTCCATGATTGACCAATCCTGGGGTGCGTTTACGTGTCGGTCATCAACACCCGCAGTTTTGGCCGATTCTGGCTCGTTTCGTGGACTATTATTCACTGTTTTTGGGTCCCGGAGTGATTTCCACGATTGACGAACCCCGAGGTGCGTTTACATGTCCGTCGTCAACACAAACAACTCTGGCAAATTCTGACCCGTTTCGTGGACTATTACTCACCGTTTTAGGGTCCCGGACTTATTTGCACGATTGATGAACCCTGGAGCGCGTTTACGTGTCGGTCATAAATACTCGGAGTTTTGGCCGATTCTGGCCAGTTTCTTGGACTATTACTCACTGTTTTGGGGTCCCGAAGTGATTTCCACGATTGACGTACCCCGGGGTGCGTTTACGTGTTGGTCATAAACACTCGCAGTTATTGCGGATTCTGCCTCATTTCATGGACTATTATTCACTGTTTTTGGGTCCCGGAGTGATTTCCACAATTGACGAACCCCGAGGTGCGTTTACATGTCCGTCGTCAACACTCACAACTTTGGCCAATTCTGACCCGTTTCGTGGACTATTACTCACCGTTTTGGGGTCCCGAAGCGATTTCCATAGTTCTTGAACCCCAATGTGCAATTAGATGTCGGTCATCAACACCCGTAGTTTTGGCCCATTCTGGGCCGTTTCATGAACTATTACTCACTGTTTTGGGGACCCGGACTAATTCCCACGATTGACGAACCCCGGGGTGCGTTTATGTGTCGGTCATAAACACTTGCAGTTTTGGCCGATTCTGGCCCGTTTCATGGACAATTACTCACTGTTTCTGGGTCCCGGACTTATTTCCACGATTGATGAACCCTGGAGCGCATTTACGTGTCAGTCATAAATACTCATAGTTTTGGCCGATTCTGGCTAGTTTCATGGACTATTACTCACTGTTTTGGGGTCGTGGAGTGATTTCCATGATTGATGAACCCCGGGGTGCGTTTACGTGTCGGTCATAAATACTCGCAGTTTTGGCCGATTCTGGCCAGTTTCTTGGACTATTACTCACTGTTTTGGGGTCCCGAAGTGATTTCCACGATTGACGAATCTCGGGGTGCGTTTATGTGTTGGTCATAAACACTCGCAGTTATTGCGGATTCTGCCTCATTTCATGGACTATTATTCACTATTTTTGGGTCCCGGAGTGATTTCCACAATTGACGAACCCCGAGGTGCGTTTACATGTCTGTCGTCAACACTCACAAGTTTGGCCAATTCTGACCCGTTTCGTGGACTATTACTCACCATTTTGGGGTCCCGAAGCGATTTCCATAGTTCTTGAACCCCAAGGTGCAATTACATGTCGGTCATCAACACCCGTAGTTTGGCCGATTCTGGCCTGTTTCATGAACTATTACTCACTGTTTTGGGGACCCGGACTAATTCCCACGATTGACGAACCCCGGGGTGCGTTTATGTGTCGGTCATAAACACTTGCAGTTTTGGCCGATTCTGGCCCGTTTCGTGGACAATTACTCACTGTTTCGGGGTCCCGGACTTATTTTCACGATTGATGTACCCCGGAGCGCATTTACGTGTCGGTCATAAATACTCGTAGTTTTGGCTGATTCTGGCTAGTTTCATGGACTATTACTCACTGTTTTGGGGTCGCGGAGTGATTTGCACGATTGATGAACCCCGGGGTGCGTTTACGTGTCGGTCATAAATACTCGCAGTTTTGGCCGATTCTGGCCAGTTTCTTGGACTATTACTCACTGTTTTGGGGTCCCGAAGTGATTTCCACGATGGACGAACCCCGGCGTGCGTTTACGTGTCGGTCATCAACACCCGCAGTTTTGGCCGATTCTGCCTCGATTCGTGGACTATTATTCACTGTTTTTGGGTCCCGGAGTGATTTCCACAATTGACGAACCCCGAGGTGCGTTTACATGTCCGTCGTCAACACTCACAACTTTGGCCAATTCTGACCCGTTTCATGGACTATTACTCACCGTTTTGGGGTCCCGAAGCGATTTCCATAGTTCTTGAACCCCAAGGTGCAATTACATGTCGGTCATCAACACCCGTAGTTTTGGCCGATTCTGGCCCGTTTCATGAACTATTACTCACTGTTTTGGGGACCCGGAGTAATTCCCACGATTGACGAACCCCGGGGTGCGTTTATGTGTCGGTCATAAAGACATGCAGTTTTGGCCGATTCTGGCCCGTTTCGTGGACAATTACTCACTGTTTCGGGGTCCCGGACTTATTTCCACGATTGATGAACCCCGGAGCGCATTTACGTGTCGGTCATAAATACTCGTAGTTTTGGCCGATTCTGGCTAGTTTCATGGACTATTACTCACTGTTTTGGTGTCGCGGAGTGATTTCCACGATTGACGAACCCCGGGGTGCGTTTACCTGTTGGTCATAAACACTCACAGTTATTGCGGATTCTGCCTCATTTCATGGACTATTATTCACTGTTTTTGGGTCCCGGAGTGATTTCCACAATTGACGAACCCCGAGGTGCGTTTACATGTCCGTCGTCAACACTCACAACTTTGGCCGATTCTGACCCGTTTCTTGGACTATTACTCACCGTTTTGGGGTCCCGAAGCGATTTCCATAGTTCTTGAACCCCAAAGTGCAATCACATGTCGGTCATCAACACCCATAGTTTTGGCCGATTCTGGCCCGTTTCATGAACTATTACTCACTGTTTTGGGGACCCGCACTAATTCCCACGATTGACGAACCCCAGGGTGCGTTTATGTGTCGGTCATAAACACTTGCAGTTTTGGCCGATTCTGGCCCGTTTCGTGGACAATTACTCACTGTTTCGGGGTCCCGGACTTATTTCCACGATTGATGAACCCCGGAGCGCATTTACGTGTCGGTCATAAATACTCGTAGTTTTGGCCGATTCTGGCTAGTTTCATGGACTATTACTCACTGTTTTGGTGTCGCGGAGTGATTTCCACGATTGACGAACCCCGGGGTGCGTTTACCTGTTGGTCATAAACACTCACAGTTATTGCGGATTCTGCCTCATTTCATGGACTATTATTCACTGTTTTTGGGTCCCGGAGTGATTTCCACAATTGACGAACCCCGAGGTGCGTTTACATGTCCGTCGTCAACACTCACAACTTTGGCCGATTCTGACCCGTTTCGTGGACTATTACTCACCGTTTTGGGGTCCCGAAGCGATTTCCATAGTTCTTGAACCCCAAAGTGCAATCACATGTCGGTCATCAACACCCATAGTTTTGGCCGATTCTGGCCCGTTTCATGAACTATTACTCACTGTTTTGCGGACCCGCACTAATTCCCACGATTGACGAACCCCAGGGTGCGTTTATGTGTCGGTCATAAACACTTGCAGTTTTGGCCGATTCTAGCCCGTTTCGTGGACAATTACTCACTGTTTCGGGGTCCCGGACTTATTTCCACGATTGATGAACCCCGGAGCGCATTTACGTGTCGGTCATAAATACTCGTAGTTTTGGCCGATTCTGGCTAGTTTCATGGACTATTACTCACTGTTTTGGGGCCGCGGAGTGATTTCCACGATTGACGAACCCCGGGGTGCGTTTACGTGTCGGTCATCAACACTCGCAGTTTTGGCCGATTCTGGCCTGTTTCATGGACTATTACTGATTGTTTTGGTGTCCCGGACTGATTTCCACGATTGACGAACCCCGGGGTGCGTTTACGTGTCGATCATAAACACTCGCAGTTTTGGCCGATTATGACAAGTTTCATGGACTATTACTCACTGTTTTGGGGTCCGTGAGTGATTTCCATGATTGACCAATCCTGGGGTGCGTTTACGTGTCGGTCATCAACACCCGCAGTTTTGGCCGATTCTGGCTCGTTTCGTGGACTATTATTCACTGTTTTTGGGTCCCGGAGTGATTTCCACGATTGACGAACCCCGAGGTGCGTTTACATGTCCGTCATCAGCACTCACAACTCTGGCAAATGCTAACCCGTTTCGTGGACTATTACTCACCGTTTTAGGGTCCCGGACTTATTTGCACGATTGATGAACCCTGGAGCGCGTTTACGTGTCGGTCATAAATACTCGCAGTTTTGGCCGATTCTGGCCAGTTTCTTGGACTATTACTCACTGTTTTGGGGTCTCGAAGTGATTTCCACGATTGACGAACCCCGGGGTGCGTTTACGTGTTGGTCATAAACACTCGCAGTTATTGCGGATTCTGCCTCATTTCATGGACTATTATTCACTGTTTTTGGGTCCCGGAGTGTCACATCCTAGCTAGTTCATGCATTAGAGTGTGCATCATGTTTACCTTTGACAGAAAATTGAAATGGGGAAGGCAGGAACCCCCAGCACCCCTTCTGAATCAACTAGGGTTTACTAAAATCTTTTTCAATGAACCTGAAATGCCCTTCTGAAATGTTCACCCTCTTTGTCTTGGATTAAACCCCCTGGCAAAAATAGTGCACATTTCTCTAGGTCAACAGAAGGTTATTGAATTAACACATAAGTATTTGAATTTGGGCATTTAAAATTTATAAAAATATTTTAAATGTTCAAATATTCTCAAACAGAAATGTTTCATGTTGTCTATATTTTAAATAGCAAGCATGTGCAGTTTGAGAATTTTTGGAGGAGCCTAAGTACTTTAAATAATTCCACAAAGTTGCAAAGAAATAGGAAAGAAAACAAAATTAAAAAAAAGCCTACCTGTGCCAGCTGAGGCCCACTCCTGTGCGGCCCAGCTGGGCCAGCCCACCAGCGCCGTCGTCCTCCTGGCGCCAGTCGGCCGGGCGTGTGGCCGGCGCGCGCGCACGGCCGTGCCGCCACGCCACCTGCCTGCCTGGCCCTCCCCCCCCCCCCCCCCCGACGCTGGACGTCCCGCACGTCGCCACGCGACGCCCCGCCGCTCGCTCATTTTTCCCCCTCCTCTGGATCCCCCTCTTCCCCCTCCCCGAGCGGAGCTCGTCGCCGACGCCCGCTGCTGCCGCACCCACAGCCGCTCCCTCGCCTCTCCGACAAGCCCGGCTGCTCCGCCTCGTCGCTAGTTGCCTCCTCGCCGAGCCACGCGAGCCGGAGTGCCCCGTAGAGTCGCCCTCGCCGTCCTCTTCGTCGCCGGCCGCCGCAGATCGTCCTCGCCGCCCCGTCGTCTCCGACTCGTCCCCGAGCCCGCTGACGCCGCCGCTGCCTCCGCTGTGAGCTCCCGCCTCGATTCCACCTCCTCCCCTGTCCTCTCGTGCCCCGCAGCACCGCGTTCGCTCGAGGCCCGACTCCGGCCGCCGCCCTGAGCTCGACTCCGGCGAGCTCCGCCGTCCTCACGGCCTCTCCTGTGCGCGGCTGGATGCGCCCGTGCACGGGCTACCTGCCAGTGCCCTCTGTGCGCCAAGCCGTGGCCTCTAGGCCGTTCCGGCGATCTTCCGCCGTGGGCCGAGGTCGTCGCCGGCGAAAACTCCGGCGGGTTGACGTGGCCGTCATTAACAACTAAACCCGCCAGTTAAACCACCCTAAGTCACTGACAGTGGGCCCTAGGACCAAGTCAAACCCCAGTCAGCGCGGGGTTTGACCGGGATTAGCCCCTGTGTCACTGACGTGTGGCCCCCACACGTCAGGTTTGACCCAGTCAGCGGGGTTGACTGCTGACGCAAGCATGACACAGTGCTGACGCAATTAATTAATTACTGGATTTATTCTTATACAGGAAAATCCAGAAAATAGTTCCAACTTCAAAAATTCATAGAAAATTATCTATAACTCCAAATGCAAAGTTTTATATATGAAAAATTATCAGAAAAATCCAACCTATCCATTGGTACTAGTTTCATGCATGTCAGAACAAGTTAAACCCACTGTTTAGGCATTCCAAGATGATACACTAATATGATCTTATAAATGCACTACCATTTGAATCTTTGGTTCAAATGGGGTCATTTCCTTCTGGTTTAACTTGCACAAGACCAGGACACATTCATATTGCCATGTCTTAGCATGCATCATGTTGTTGCATATCACCATGTATTGATTGTGTTCCGATGTGTTCTTCGTGGTAGGTTCTGCCTTCGAGGATATCTCCGAGTATCCAACCGAAGGGCAGTATCCCACGACCACTCCATCAGGCAAGCAACTCGTTGATCATTCCGATACAAACCCATGTTCTCGCTTCTGCTCTCGTTTACTTCATTAAGACAACGCGTTTCAAACTGCTGTGTGTTGCGGTAGTTGAACCCACTTCCTTTGCATGCCCTGTCATTGCCACAGTAACTAGATGAAACCCACTAGCATGTGTAGGAGTTGATTGAGCCATTACATGTGTGTGTGTGTTCCTACCATGCTATGCTTGCTATGCTTAGAGTTGTGTCAGGTCTGGCTCATCGGGATGATGATCCGGAGTGAAAGGTTGTATCGTTGTCAATAGTGTGGAAGTGTTGAACACGATTTGGTAAAGGAATCGATGGAAGGCCATGTAGGAGTACATGGTGGGTTGTTTCATTGAGGCCGTCCTTAAGAACTGAGATCTGTGTGTGTGATTTAAGACTCAGCTACTACCACGCATTGGGCCCGAAACCAATGGACCCTCTCGGCTTCTTGATCACGCTTGTCCTCTGTCCAGGAGTTGCAAAGTAGTTTCTGGTGTTTGTAGTATGCTGGGGGCCGCACGCGGTGCTGACCATCGGGGTGGGCTGTGTTGCGGTAGGCACGTGGCACGGTGTACCGACTCGCCCGTTTGGTGTCTCGGGAACCCTGTTCACATCGTTCGGGGCCGTTAGTGGAAACCTCGGCCGGACTCCCTGCGGATGGAACCCGAATAGGCGATAAACCTGGACTAGAGACTTGAGTGTTTAGGTAGGCCGTGGCTGACACCCTCGCTGTGCTTCCGCTTGAAGGTTGTCGAGTACATGTCGTGTAAACGGCGATAAGTGGTGAGAGCGTGTGTGAAGAAGTACACCCCTGCAGGGTATAAATCTATTCGAATAGCCGCGTCTGTGGTAAAGGACTACTTGGTCACCTATACAGTTCATAGATAAGTTAAATGGATACTACTAAAAATCTCAAGATAAGTGTGAGTACCGCGGATGGCCCTCTCGCAGGATGGCGAGAGAGGATCCACGGTGGAGTATTGTGTTGGTGTTAGTGGACTCGTGTGCGACAAATGATTTACAAGTGGTGTCTATCGTAGGATAGCTTAGCCAAGAGTCAAAGCTGGCTTGCTGCAATAACCCCACTACCTTCTTGAGAATGTGCATGTATAATAGGTTCCTGTTGTAAGACTTGCTGAGTACCTCCGTACTCATGTTGCTTTAATCATGTTTTTCAGACGACTGCACCAACCCCTCTGATGGGTTCTATGTAGACCTCGACGTTGACGAGTGACTTATCACCCAGGTGGTGATCCAAGACCTGTGAAGGGTCGTTGTAGATAGACAGGCTTCGTCAAGCCTTCTTTCTTTCTAGTATCCGTACTCAGACTACTTTGCTTCCGCATGTGCTTGTATGTTTGTATGACTTGAGTGTTGGGTCATGTGACCCCTATCTGTATGGATGATATGTATGGCTCCTCGGAGCCTTCTAAATAAAGTACTTGAGTCGTAGAGTACTGTTGTGATGCCATGTTGTATTTACTCATATCGGGCATATTGTGTGTATGATTGAAATGCTTGGTATGAGTGGGATCCGACTATCTAGTTGTTTATCCTTGGCAGCCTTTCATATGGGGAAATGTAAGTCTTGTGCTTCTGAGCGATAGTAGTCTGCTACAGCCCGGTTCACCGGAGTCCTGCTAGCCCAGCACTACTGCTTGGACACTTGACTGGCCGGCATGTGTTTCACGTCGTTCCTATGTCTGTCCCTTCGGGGAAATGTCACGCGCTGTTATTCGGAGTCCTGCCTAGCCTGCTATAGCCCGGGTTACCGGAGTCCTGTTAGCCCAGTGCTACAGCCCGAATAGATACGTTGATGACCGACATGCTCGATGTGATTCATGTATGCATGTCCTCATAGGCTAGCGCCGCTTTGGGTTCACGACTAGCCATGTCGGCCCGGGTTCTCTGTCATATGGATGCTAGCGACACTATCATATACGTGAGCCAAAAGGCGCAAACGGTCCCGGGCCAGGTAAGGTGGCACCCGTGGGAGTACCGTGCGTGAGGCCGCAAAGTGATATGATGTGTTACACGCTGGATCGATGTGGCTTAGGATCGGGGTCCTGACAGCGTTGGCATCAGAGCCGGACTGCCTGTAGGTTCGCTAAGCCAAACTGGTCGATGTCGAGTCTAGAAATGCTTTAGTTATATGTAGGGGAATTGATTGTGGGAGGGAACGTAAGGCTCTTTTACTCCTTTACCTTATGCCCTCTATTATGAGTCATTCTCTTCTCATTCTACGTGGGTTAAGGACTAGGCTCTCTGCTCTCTACCAGGTTCACGTGTTACTAAATCCGTAGTAACTTATAGGATTGTTGGATACAACCCAGTCCAGTTCTACTAAAGTTTAGTATGTTGCCAATTGAACCAGAACCTTGCTATGTTGTTGTTGAGTGGTTTCGCAAACTGTTGTGGATGTCTCAAGTCTTTCTCTGAGCATTTACAGCCGTTATGCTGTCCAATTTCATCCAGAAATTCTAATGCCTTTGCACTATTTGGTGCTTTCAGATGGCTACACGTCCCCAAAACCAAGTGGTTCGTCTGACCCGTTGCATCGGTGTATGTGGTCATACCGCCATGTTGGTTCGAGTGATGGTTGAGGCAGGTTACCGATGGTACCCTGAATACACCGTCGAAGAGCAGTTTAGAGATTTTAACCAGAGCCAATATCTGTGCACGGTCAGGATATATCCATCATATCCCGGAGCCACGGAACCACTCCACCGTTCTTATGGACTCGGGATCACTATTGGGATGTCCGTTCAAGATGCGGCCTACTCGATGATGACCATTATGCGAGCTAGAACTGCCTTGTTGAGCAACACTGAATTTCGCTACATGCCAGCATCCCTCCCTGGGGCGCATGGTTACCTTCAGGGCATGTACAGTGATGCATCCCATGAGGACTCACTCCTTTGCACCACTACTGAGATGTTGGAAGATAAGGACCGTGAAAACCGGGCCTTGCGTATGGAGCTCTTTAATGCTCGTGCTGATCATTGGGCCACCTTGACGAGGTTTGCACCTGCTGTGCAAGCCGGATACATGGACACGAGAGACTTGTACCCTGTGCGGGCTAGTCTGCCAGACTTCATGGAATGGCGTGAGGTGGGAGGCATCACCCCTCCTCGTGGGCCTCTTCTGCCGCCATCTGTTGGACCGAGGCCGCACCCAAGTCCCTATGGTCCACAAGCACCGCAGGACCGTCTGTTCCCAGATGACCATGTTCCGCTTCCAGGTCTGGGTGGTGACTTCTATGAGGACTTCTACGGAGCCGTCTGAGCTAGTAGTAGTCTCGCTAGTATTGTAATAGTTGTATGTCCACCGTCCTGCGTGATTGTGGAATATAACTTAGTGTGTATCAATTCCGGAGGTGTAGATAAATAATGTATAGGAGCTTGGAATGCCTCCGATGAGATGTAACGTCTTTCATCATAGTGGTACTTCAGCCGGGCTTGTACTAAACTATGTATGGGTGTATGACTGTTGGTGTATATATGGCAGTTTCTATATTACCATGTCATACGGATGATCATCTCTGCATTCCTTGTTACCCATTACATTCCGCACTTCCTTGGCCAGATTTTGCCATCCTGGTTTAAATCATTGTTTTGTTTTCCTAGGATGGTCAACACCCGCAGCAACCCTGCTGCTCCGGAGCAGGGAGAAGCTAGTGCACCTAGAGAGGAAAGTTTGCCTCAACCACCTTCTCTGGCCGAAGTGATGCTGGAGGCAGAGCGCAACAGGCGCAACACCAACCGCTTGTTAGAGCGGATTGAGCAGAACACTGCACGCCAGCAGAGGATCAATTCGGTGTCCATCAATGACTTTGTCAAGCTGTACCCGCCAAAGTTCAATCATTCCATCGAACCTCTCGATGCGGATGACTGGCTCCGCAGCATCGCCCACAAGCTACGTTCTGCCAACGTGGCTGAAGATGATAAAGTCACCTTTGCTGCCTATCACCTTGAAGGTCCTGCCAGCCTTTGGTGGGAGAATTATGAAGCTATGCGCCCGGTCGGCCAACTCACTACTTGGGCTGATTTCAGTGCCGCTTTCCGTGAGCATCATATCCCGGAAGGTCTTATGGATCGCAAGAGGGAGGAGTTCTGTAACTTCACCCAGGGGAAGCTGACTGTGGATGCATACAGTCGCGAGTTTGGGAAGCTTGCACGCTATGCTCCCGAAGAGGTATCCACCGATGCCAAGAAGCAGGCAAGGTTCCGCAAGGGACTTAGCCCTGAGCTCCGACGTGACCTTCGTCTGCATGAATGCATTTCCTTTCCGAAGCTAGTCAATAAGGCCATCAGTGCCGAGACAGGGCAGAATGATTTTGAAGCTTCACGCAAGCACTCCCGTGACTATGGATCTTCATCCGGCTCTGGATCTCAGAAGCGCCGGGTCTGGATCCCAAATTCTGCTATGCCACCCAGGTATACTCCGAGGCCATCCTTTGAGGCGCCTCGCCCCAATCAGCAGTATGTGCCGCCCAAGACTTTTGGTGGCCCCACTGTCAATACTGCTCCACGCCCCAATATGATAACTTGCTTCAAGTGTGGTGAGCCGGGCCACTACATCCGTGAGTGTCCCCAGAACAACCCCAGTCAGTTCGGAAAGTCTGTTGGCCGTGGTAAGTCAACAGCAAAAGTGCTTGTCGCCAAGCCAGCCAACACTGCTCGTGGCCATGTCAACTACGTTTCAGCTGAAGAAACTCAAGAGGACCCCAACGTCGTTCTCGGTACGCTCCTTGTTAATTGCCATCCGACAACTGTTCTCTTTGATACTGGAGCATCTCATTCATTTATTTCTGAGAGCTATGCTCGTTTGCACAACACCACCTTTTGTGACATGCCCACCTCCATGGCAATTCAAACCCCTGGTTCTAAGTGGCAAACCTCTAGAATTAGCCATGGAAATGAAATTCTTGTCGACAGATTAGTCTTTCTCGCATCACTAATAGCTCTCAAGTCTTCGGACATAAACATCACCTTGGGTATGGACTGGATGTCAGCCCATTACGCCAAGATTGCCTGCTCAACTAGAACTGTTCAACTTACCCATCCATCGGGCAAGACAGTCAATGTTTTGACCCGAGTATCGGAGCGTCAGCTCTACTCTCTTAATGCCAATCCCCTTCCATACCTCGAAGATATTCCGGTAGTCCGTGACTTTCCGGATGTCTTTCCAGAGGAACTGCCAGGTGTTCCACCTGACAGAGATGTCGAGTTCGTGATAGACCTTGTTCCAGGAACCGTCCCAATCTCTAGGAGACCTTATAAGATGGCACCCCTAGAACTAGCTGAGCTTAAGAAACAACTCGATGAGTCCTTGCAAAAGGGTTTCATCCGTCCTAGTTCTTCCCCATGGGCTTGCCCCGTCCTCTTCGTCAAGAAGAAGGATGGAACGGATCGGATGGTTGTGGATTATCGACCTGTCAATTTGGTCACTATCAAGAACAAGTATCCGCTCCCCAGGATCAATGACCTGTATGATCAGCTCGCTGGATCCTCAGTCTTTTCCAAGATGGATTTGAGGTTGGGCTACCATCAAATCAAAATCAAGAACGGGGACATTCCCAAAACGGCTTTCGTTACTCGCTACGGCCAATACGAGTACACCGTCATGTCCTTCGGTTTAACCAATGCTCCAGCCACCTTCTCTCGGTTAATGAACTCGATCTTCATGGAGTACTTGGACAAATTCGTCGTGGTATACCTCGATGATATACTCATCTACTCCAAGAATGAGGAAGAACATGCCGAACATCTAAGGCTAGTATTGATGAAACTTCGAGAGCATCGCCTTTATGCCAAATTCTCCAAGTGTGAATTCTGGTTGCCAGAAGTGACCTATCTGGGCCATGTAATCTCTGGTAAGGGCATTGCTGTCAATCCCGAGCGAGTTCAAGCTGTCCTTGACTGGACTCCACCTGAAACGGTCAAGCAAGTTCGGAGTTTTCTTGGTTTAGCGAGCTATTGCCGCCGCTTCGTCGAGAATTTCTCCAAGGTTGCTAAGCCTCTAACTGAACTTCTCAAGAAAGATAAAAAGTTCGAGTGGACCCCACAGTGCGAGTTCAGCTTTCGGGAACTGAAAAGACGCCTGACATCTGCTCCCGTACTGGTACCACCAGATTTCTCTAAGGACTTTGTTATCTATTGCGACGCCTCGCGACAAGGACTAGGTTGCATACTCATGCAAGATCGTCATGTGATTGCCTACGCATCTCGACAGTTGCGTCCACATGAGGATAATTATCCTACTCATGATCTAGAGCTTGCAGCGGTAGTCCATGCACTCAAAACCTGGCGACATTACCTTCTGGGTAATCGTTGCGAAATCTACACTGATCACCAAAGTTTGAAATATATCTTCACCCAACCGGATTTGAATCTCAGGCAAAGACGTTGGGTCGAGTTGATCTCAGATTACGACTTAGGAATAACTTACACCCCAGGCAAAGCCAATGTCATGGCTGATGCACTAAGTCGTAAATCTTATTGTAACAACCTGATGTTACAACAAGGTCAACCACTTCTCCACGAGGAATTTCATAAGCTTAACCTTCACATTGTTCCTCGAGGATTCCTTTCCACCCTGGTGGCGAAACCTAACCTTACGGATCAGATCATCAAGGCACAAAAGGTGGATCCGGGAATTTCCCGTATCAAGAGAAACATCAAGAAGGGAGTTGCAGATTGTTTCTCCATTGATGATCAAGGTGTTGTGTTCTTTGGAAACCGTCTAGTGGTTCCCAAGGTACGCAACTTGAGACGATTGATCCTTAAGGAAGCTCATGAATCCCCTCTCACCATTCATCCTGGTAGTACTAAAATGTATCAAGACCTACGCCAAAGGTTTTGGTGGACTAGGATGAAGAGAGAAATCGCTCAATACATTGCTAATTGCGACGTCTGTCGTCGCGTTAAAGCAGAGCACCAACGGCCTGCTGGCACCCTTCAACCATTGGAGATTCCTGAATGGAAATGGGATAAAATCGGTATGGATTTCATTACCGGATTTCCCAGAACCAAAAGAGGGAATAATGCTATCTTCGTTGTTGTTGATCGTCTTTCCAAAGTAGCCCACTTTTTACCCGTTCGCGAGAGTATAACCGCTAGCCAGCTAGCTGATTTGTATATCTCTCGAATAGTATCTCTCCATGGTGTTCCATTGGAAATTAATTCAGACCGTGGAAGTCTTTTCACCTCTCGATTTTGGGAAAGTTTCCAAAATGCTTTGGGAACTCAACTTTCCTTTAGCACCGCCTTCCATCCGCAATCAAGTGGTCAAGTAGAACGAGTCAATCAAATTCTGGAGGATATGCTCCGAGCTTCTGTCATCTCTTTCGGTATAAATTGGGAGAAGTGCCTACCATTCGCCGAGTTCGCTTATAACAACAGTTATCAAGCTAGCTTGGGCAAAGCTCCTTTCGAAGTTCTCTATGGACGAAAATGTCGAACGCCTCTTAACTGGTCAGAAACCGGCGAGAGACAACTCTTCGGCCCGGAAATGATCCAGGATGCAGAAGAGCAGGTTCGTATTATTCGTGAGAAGTTGAAAACCGCCCAATCTCGACAAAAGAGTCAGTATGACCTCAAGCATAAGCCCATGGCTTATGAAGTCGGCGAGATGGCTTATCTTCGGGTTACACCTTTAAAGGGGACCCATCGATTCGGTATCAAAGGCAAATTGGCTCCTCGTTACATTGGACCCTTTCGCATTCTTGCCAAACGAGGGGACGTTGCCTACCAACTGGAACTACCTCCGCATCTCTCCAGAGTTCATGATGTCTTCCACGTTTCTCAACTCAGGCGTTGCTTCGCGGATCCTATCCGTGGAGTGGACCACGAAACGCTTGATCTCCAAGATAACCTCACCTATCGGGAATACCCCGTTCGTATCCTTGATCAAGCCGAGCGTACCACTCGACGCCACAATATCAAGTTTCTCAAGGTTCAATGGTCACACCATTCCGAGCAAGAGGCTACATGGGAAAGGGAAGATCGTCTTCGACTTGAGTAACCCGCCTTCTTTCCGGAGGAACCTAAATCTCGGGACGAGATTCTTTTGAGTGGGGGTGAGTTGTCACATCCTAGCTAGTTCATGCATTAGAGTGTGCATCATGTTTACCTTTGACAGAAAATTGAAATGGGGAAGGCAGGAACCCCTAGCACCCCTTCTGAATCAACTAGGGTTTACTAAAATCTTTTTCAATGAACCTGAAATGCCCTTCTAAAATGTTCACCCTCTTTGTCTTGGATTAAACCCCCTGGCAAAAATAGTGCACATTTTTCTAGGTCAACAGAAGGTTATTGAATTAACACATAAGTATTTGAATTTGGGCATTTAAAATTTATAAAAATATTTTAAATGTTCAAATATTCTCAAACAGAAATGTTTCATGTTGTCTATATTTTAAATAGCAAGCATGTGCAGTTTGAGAATTTTTGGAGGAGCCTAAGTACTTTAAATAATTCCACAAAGTTGCAAAGAAATAGGAAAGAAAACAAAATTAAAAAAAAGCCTACCTGTGCCAGCTGAGGCCCGCTCCTGTGCGGCCCAGCTGGGCCAGCCCACCAGCGCCGTCGTCCTCCTGGCGCCAGTCGGCCGGGCGTGTGGCCGGCGCGCGCGCACGGCCGTGCCGCCACGCCACCTGCCTGCCTGGCCCTCCCCCCCCCCCCCGACGCTGGACGTCCCGCACGTCGCCACGCGACGCCCCACCGCTCGCTCATTTTTCCACCTCCTCTGGATCCCCCTCTTCCCCCTCCCCGAGCGGAGCTCGTCGCCGACGCCCGCTGCTGCCGCACCCACAGCCGCTCCCTTGCCTCTCCGACAAGCCCAGCTGCTCCGCCTCGTCGCTAGCTGCCTCCTCGCCGAGCCACGCGAGCCGGAGTGCCCCGTAGAGTCGCCCTCGCCGTCCTCTTCGTCGCCGGCCGCCGCAGATCGTCCTCGCCGACCCGTCGTCTCCGACTCGTCCCCGAGCCCGCTGACGCCGCCGCTGCCTCCGCTGTGAGCTCCCGCCTCGATTCCACCTCCTCCCCTGTCCTCTCGTGCCCCGCAGCACCGCGTTCGCTCGAGGCCCGACTCCGGCCGCCGCCCTGAGCTCGACTCCGGCGAGCTCCGCCGTCCTCACGGCCTCTCCTGTGCGCGGCTGGATGCGCCCGTGCACGGGCTACCTGCCAGTGCCCTCTGTGCGCCAAGCCGTGGCCTCTAGGCCGTTCCGGCGATCTTCCGCCGTGGGCCGAGGTCGTCGCCGGCGAAAACTCCGGCGGGTTGACGTGGCCGTCGTTAACAACTAAACCCGCCAGTTAAACCACCCTAAGTCACTGACAGTGGGCCCTAGGACCAAGTCAAACCCCAGTCAGCGCGGGGTTTGACCGGGATTAGCCCCTGTGTCACTGACGTGTGGCCCCCACACGTCAGGTTTGACCCAGTCAGCGGGGTTGACTGCTGACGCAAGCATGACATAGTGCTGACGCAATTAATTAATTACTGGATTTATTCTTATACACGAAAATCCAGAAAATAGTTCCAACTTCAAAAATTCATAGAAAATTATCTATAACTCCAAATGCAAAGTTTTATATATGAAAAATTATCAGAAAAATCCAACCTATCCATTGGTACTAGTTTCATGCATGTCAGAACAAGTTAAACCCACTGTTTAGGCATTCCAAGATGATACACTAATATGATCTTATAAATGCACTACCATTTGAATCTTTGGTTCAAATGGGGTCATTTCCTTCTGGTTTAACTTGCACAAGACCAGGACACATTCATATTGCCATGTCTTAGCATGCATCATGTTGTTGCATATCACCATGTATTGATTGTGTTCCGATGTGTTCTTCGTGGTAGGTTCTGCCTCCGAGGATATCTCCGAGTATCCAACCGAAGGGCAGTATCCCACGACCAATCCATCAGGCAAGCAACTCGTTGATCATTCCGATACAAACCCATGTTCTCGCTTCTGCTCTCGTTTACTGCATTAAGACAACGCGTTTCAAACTGCTGTGTGTTGCGGTAGTTGAACCCACTTCCTTTGCATGACCTGTCATTGCCACAGTAACTAGATGAAACCCACTAGCATGTGTAGGAGTTGATTGAGCCATTACATGTGTGTGTGTGTTCCTACCATGCTATGCTTGCTATGCTTAGAGTTGTGTCAGGTCTGGCTCATCGGGATGATGATCCGGAGTGAAAGGTTGTATCGTTGTCAATAGTGTGGAAGTGTTGAACACGATTTGGTAAAGGAATCGATGGAAGGCCATGTAGGAGTACATGGTGGGTTGTTTCATTGAGGCCGTCCTTAAGAACTGAGATCTGTGTGTGTGATTTAAGACTCAGCTACTACCACGCATTGGGCCCGAAACCAATGGACCCTCTCGGCTTCTTGATCACGCTTGTCCTCTGTCCAGGAGTGGCAAAGTAGTTTCTGGTGTTTGTAGTATGCTGGGGGCCACACGCGGTGCTGACCATCGGGGTGGGCTGTGTTGCGGTAGGCACGTGGCACGGTGTACCGACTCGCCCGTTTGGTGTCTCGGGAACCCTGTTCACATCGTTCGGGGCCGTTAGTGGAAACCTCGGCCGGACTCCCTGCGGATGGAACCCGAATAGGCGATAAACCTGGACTAGAGACTTGAGTGTTTAGGTAGGCCGTGGCCGACACCCTCGCTGGGCTTCCGCTTGAAGGTTGCCGAGTACATGTCGTTTAAACGGCGATAAGTGGTGAGAGCATGTGTGAAGAAGTACACCCCTGCAGGGTATAAATCTATTCGAATAGCCGCGTCCGCGGTAAAGGACTACTTGGTCACCTATACAGTTCATAGATAAGTTAAATGGATACTACTAAAAATCTCAAGATAAGTGTGAGTACCGCGGATGGCCCTCTCGCAGGATGGCGAGAGAGGATCCACGGTGGAGTATTGTGTTGGTGTTAGTGGACTCGTGTGCGACAAATGATTTACAAGTGGTGTCTATCGTAGGATAGCTTAGCCAAGAGTCAAAGCTGGCTTGCTGCAATAACCCCACTACCTTCTTGAGAATGTGCATGTATAATAGGTTCCTGTTGTAAGACTTGCTGAGTACCTCCGTACTCATGTTGCTTTAATCATGTTTTTCAGACGACTGCACCAACCCCTCTGATGGGTTCTATGTAGACCTCGACGTTGACGAGTGACTTATCACCCAGGTGGTGATCCAAGACCTGTGAAGGGTCGTTGTAGATAGACAGGCTTCGTCAAGCCTTCTTTCTTTCTAGTGTCCGTACTCAGACTACTTTGCTTCCGCATGTGCTTGTATGTTTGTATGACTTGAGTGTTGGGTCATGTGACCCCTATCTGTATGGATGATATGTATGGCTCCTCGGAGCCTTCTAAATAAAGTACTTGAGTCGTAGAGTACTGTTGTGATGCCATGTTGTATTTACTCATATCGGGCATATTGTGTGTATGATTGAAATGCTTGGTATGAGTGGGATCCGACTATCTAGTTGTTTATCCTTGGCAGCCTTTCATATGGGGAAATGTAAGTCTTGTGCTTCTGAGCGATAGTAGTCCGCTACAGCCCGGTTCACCGGAGTCCTGCTAGCCCAGCACTACTGCTTGGACACTTGACTGGCCGGCATGTGTTTCACGTCATTCCTATGTCTGTCCCTTCGGGGAAATGTCACGCGCTGTTATTCGGAGTCCTGCCTAGCCTGCTACAGCCCGGGTTACCGGAGTCCTGTTAGCCCAGTGCTACAGCCCGAATAGATACGTTGATGACCGACATGCTCGATGTGATTCATGTATGCCTGTCCTCATAGGCTAGCGCCGCTTTGGGTTCACGACTAGCCATGTCGGCCCGGGTTCTCTGTCATATGGATGCTAGCGACACTATCATATACGTGAGCCAAAAGGCGCAAACGGTCCCGGGCCAGGTAAGGTGGCACGCGTGGGAGTACCGTGCGTGAGGCCGCAAAGTGATATGATGTGTTACACGCTGGATCGATGTGGCTTAGGATCGGGGTCCTGACACGGAGTGATTTCCACAATTGACGAACCCCGAGGTGCGTTTACATGTCCGTCGTCAACACTCACAACTTTGGCCAATTCTGACCCGTTTCGTGGACTATTACTCACCGTTTTGGGGTCCCGAAGCGATTTCCATAGTTCTTGAACCCCAAGGTGCAATTACATGTCGGTCATCAACACCCGTAGTTTTGGCCGATTCTGGCCTGTTTCATGAACTATTACTCACTGTTTTGGGGACCCGGACTAATTCCCACGATTGACGAACCCCGGGGTGCGTTTATGTGTCGGTCATAAACACTTGCAGGTTTGGCCGATTCTGGCCCGTTTCGTGGACAATTACTCACTGTTTCGGGGTCCCGGACTTATTTCCACGATTGATGAACCCTGGAGCGCATTTACGTGTCGGTCATAAATACTCATAGTTTTGGCCGATTCTGGCTAGTTTCATGGACTATTACTCACTGTTTTGGGGTCGTGGAGTGATTTCCATGATTGATGAACCCCGGGGTGTGTTTACGTGTCGGTCATAAATACTCGCAGTTTTGGCCGATTCTGGCCAGTTTCTTGGACTATTACTCACTGTTTTGGGGTCCCGAAGTTATTTCCACGATTGACGAATCCCGGGGTGCGTTTATGTGTTGGTCATAAACACTCGCAGTTATTGCGGATTCTGCCTCATTTCATGGACTATTATTCACTGTTTTTGGGTCCCGGAGTTATTTCCACAATTGACGAACCCCGAGGTGCGTTTACATGTCTGTCGTCAACACTCACAAGTTTGGCCAATTCTGACCCGTTTCGTGGACTATTACTCACCGTTTTGGGGTCCCGAAGCGATTTCCATAGTTCTTGAACCACAAGGTGCAATTACATGTCGGTCATCAACACCCGTAGTTTTGGCCGATTCTGGCCTGTTTCATGAACTATTACTCACTGTTTTGGGGACCCGGACTAATTCCCACGATTGACGAATCCCGGGGTGCGTTTATGTGTCGGTCATAAACACTTGCAGTTTTGGCCGATTCTGGCCCGTTTCGTGGACAATTACTCACTGTTTCGGGGTCCCGGACTTATTTCCACGATTGATGAACCCCGGAGCGCATTTACGTGTCGATCATAAATACTCGTAGTTTTGGCCGATTCTGGCTAGTTTCGTGGACTATTACTCACTGTTTTGGGGGCGCGGAGTGATTTCCACGATTGACGAACCCCGGGGTGCGTTTACGTGTCGGTCATCAACACTCGCAGTTTTGGCCGATTCTGGCCTGTTCCATGGACTATTACTGATTGTTTTGGTGTCCCGGACTGATTTCCACGATTGACGAACCCCGGGGTGCGTTTACGTGTCGATCATAAACACTCGCAGTTTTGGCCGATTATGACAAGTTTCATGGACTATTACTCACTGTTTTGGGGTCCGTGAGTGATTTCCATGATTGACCAATCCTGGGGTGTGTTTACGTGTCGGTCATCAACACCCGCAGTTTTGGCCGATTCTGGCTCGTTTCGTGGACTATTATTCACTGTTTTTGGATCCCGGAGTGATTTCCACGATTGACGAACCCCGAGGTGCGTTTACATGTCCGTCATCAACACTCACAACTCTGGCAAATTCTGACCCGTTTCGTGGACTATTACTCACCGTTTTAGGGTCCCGGACTTATTTGCACGATTGATGAACCCTGGAGCGCGTTTACGTGTCGGTCATAAATACTCGCAGTTTTGGCCGATTCTGGCCAGTTTCTTGGACTATTACTCACTGTTTTGGGGTCCCGAAGTGATTTCCACGATTGACGAATCCCGGGGTGCGTTTACGTGTTGGTCATAAACACTCGCAGTTATTGCGGATTCTGCCTCATTTCATGGACTATTAATCACTGTTTTTGGGTCCCGGAGTGATTTCCACAATTGACGAACCCCGAGGTGCGTTTACATGTCCGTCGTCAACACTCACAACTTTGGCCAATTCTGACCCGTTTCGTGGACTATTACTCACCGTTTTGGGGTCCCGAAGCGATTTCCATAGTTCTTGAACCCCAAGGTGCAATTACATGTCGGTCATCAATACCCGTAGTTTTGGCCGATTCTGGGCCGTTTCATGAACTATTACTCACTGTTTTGGGGACCCGGACTAATTCCCACGATTGACGAACCCCGGGGTGCGTTTATGTGTCGGTCACAAACACTTGCAGGTTTGGCCGATTCTGGCCCGTTTCGTGGACAATTACTCACTGTTTCGGGGTCCCGGACTTATTTCCACGATTGATGAAGCCTGGAGCGCATTTACGTGTCGGTCATAAATACTCATAGTTTTGGCCGATTCTGGCTAGTTTCATGGACTATTACTCACTGTTTTGGGGTCGTGGAGTGATTTCCATGATTGATGAACCCCGGGGTGTGTTTACGTGTCGGTCATAAATACTCGCAGTTTTGGCTGATTCTGGCCAGTTTCTTGGACTATTACTCACTGTTTTGGGGTCCCGAAGTTATTTCCACGATTGACGAATCCCGGGGTGCGTTTATGTGTTGGTCATAAACACTCGCAGTTATTGCGGATTCTGCCTCATTTCATGGACTATTATTCACTGTTTTTGGGTCCCAGAGTTATTTCCACAATTGACGAACCCCGAGGTGCGTTTACATGTCTGTCGTCAACACTCACAAGTTTGGACAATTCTGACCCGTTTCATGGACTATTACTCACCGTTTTGGGGTCCCGAAGCGATTTCCATAGTTCTTGAACCCCAAGGTGCAATTACATGTCGGTCATCAACACCCGTAGTTTTGGCCGATTCTGGCCTGTTTCATGAACTATTACTCACTGTTTTGGGGACCCGGACTAATTCCCACGATTGACGAACCCCGGGGTGCGTTTATGTGTCGGTCATAAACACTTGCAGTTTTGGCCGATTCTGGCCCGTTTCGTGGACAATTACTCAATGTTTTGGGGTCCCGGACTTATTTTCACGATTGATGTACCCCGGAGCGCATTTACATGTCGGTCATAAATACTCGTAGTTTTGGCTGATTCTGGCTAGTTTCATGGACTATTACTCACTGTTTTGGGGTCGCGGAGTGATTTCCACGATTGATGAACCCCGGGGTGCGTTTACGTGTCGGTCATAAATACTCGCAGTTTTGGCCGATTCTGGCCACTTTCTTGGACTATTACTCACTGTTTTGGGGTCCCGAAGTGATTTCCACGATTGACGAACCCCGGCGTGCGTTTACGTGTCGGTCGTCAACACCCGCAGTTTTGGCCGATTCTGCCTCGTTTCGTGGACTATTATTCACTGTTTTTGGGTCCCGGAGTGATTTCCACAATTGACGAACCCCGAGGAGCGTTTACATGTCCGTCGTCAACACTCACAACTTTGGCCGATTCTGACCCGTTTCATGGACTATTACTCACCGTTTTGGGGTCCCGAAGCGATTTCCATAGTTCTTGAACCCCAAGGTGCAATTACATGTCGGTCATCAACACCCGTAGTTTTGGCCGATTCTGGCCCGTTTCATGAACTATTACTCACTGTTTTGGGGACCCGGAGTAATTCCCACGATTGACGAACCCCGGGGTGCGTTTATGTGTCGGTCATAAACACATGCAGTTTTGGCCGATTCTGGCCCGTTTCGTGGACAATTACTCACTGTTTCGGGGTCCCGGACTTATTTCCACGATTGATGAACCCCGGAGCGCATTTACGTGTCGGTCATAAATACTCGTAGTTTTGGCCGATTCTGGCTAGTTTCGTGGACTATTACTCACTGTTTTGGGGCCGCGGAGTGATTTCCACGATTGACGAACCCCGGGGTGCGTTTACGTGTCGGTCATCAACACTCGCAGTTTTGGCCGATTCTGGCCTGTTTCATGGACTATTACTGATTGTTTTGGTGTCCCGGACTGATTTCCACGATTGACGAACCCCGGGGTGCGTTTACGTGTCGATCATAAACACTCGCAGTTTTGGCCGATTATGGCCAGTTTCATGGACTATTACTCACTGTTTTGGGGTCCGTGAGTGATTTCCATGATTGACGAATCCTGGGGTGCGTTTACGTGTCGGTCATCAACACCCGCAGTTTTGGCCGATTCTGGCTCGTTTCGTGGACTATTATTCACTGTTTTTGGGTCCCGGAGTGATTTCCACGATTGACGAACGCCGGGGTGCGTTTACGTGTCGGTCATAAATACTCGCAGTTTTGGCCGATTCTGGCCACTTTCTTGGACTATTACTCACTGTTTTGGGGTCCCGAAGTGATTTCCACGATTGACGAACCCCGGCGTGCGTTTACGTGTCGGTCGTCAACACCCGCAGTTTTGGCCGATTCTGCCTCGTTTCGTGGACTATTATTCACTGTTTTTGGGTCCCGGAGTGATTTCCACAATTGACGAACCCCGAGGAGCGTTTACATGTCCGTCGTCAACACTCACAAGTTTGGCCGATTCTGACCCGTTTCATGGACTATTACTCACCGTTTTGGGGTCCCGAAGCGATTTCCATAGTTCTTGAACCCCAAGGTGCAATTACATGTCGGTCATCAACACCCGTAGTTTTGGCCGATTCTGGCCCGTTTCATGAACTATTACTCACTGTTTTGGGGACCCGGAGTAATTCCCACGATTGACGAACCCCGGGGTGCGTTTATGTGTCGGTCATAAACACATGCAGTTTTGGCCGATTCTGGCCCGTTTCGTGGACAATTACTCACTGTTTCGGGGTCCCGGACTTATTTCCACGATTGATGAACCCCGGAGCGCATTTACGTGTCGGTCATAAATACTCGTAGTTTTGGCCGATTCTGGCTAGTTTCGTGGACTATTACTCACTGTTTTGGGGCCGCGGAGTGATTTCCACGATTGACGAACCCCGGGGTGCGTTTACGTGTCGGTCATCAACACTCGCAGTTTTGGCCGATTCTGGCCTGTTTCATGGACTATTACTGATTGTTTTGGTGTCCCGGACTGATTTCCACGATTGACGAACCCCGGGGTGCGTTTACGTGTCGATCATAAACACTCGCAGTTTTGGCCGATTATGGCCAGTTTCATGGACTATTACTCACTGTTTTGGGGTCCGTGAGTGATTTCCATGATTGACGAATCCTGGGGTGCGTTTACGTGTCGGTCATCAACACCCGCAGTTTTGGCCGATTCTGGCTCGTTTCGTGGACTATTATTCACTGTTTTTGGGTCCCGGAGTGATTTCCACGATTGACGAACGCCGGGGTGCGTTTACGTGTCGGTCATCAACACTTGCAGTTTTGGCCGATTCTGGCCCGTTTCGTGGACAATTACTCAATGTTTCGGGGTCCCGGACTTATTTTCACGATTGATGTACCCCGGAGCGCATTTACATGTCGGTCATAAATACTCGTAGTTTTGGCTGATTCTGGCTAGTTTCATGGACTATTACTCACTGTTTTGGGGTCGCGGAGTGATTTCCACGATTGATGAACCCCGGGGTGCGTTTACGTGTCGGTCATAAATACTCGCAGTTTTGGCCGATTCTGGCCACTTTCTTGGACTATTACTCACTGTTTTGGGGTCCCGAAGTGATTTCCACGATTGACGAACCCCGGCGTGCGTTTACGTGTCGGTCGTCAACACCCGCAGTTTTGGCCGATTCTGCCTCGTTTCGTGGACTATTATTCACTGTTTTTGGGTCCCGGAGTGATTTCCACAATTGACGAACCCCGAGGAGCGTTTACATGTCCGTCGTCAACACTCACAACTTTGGCCGATTCTGACCCGTTTCATGGACTATTACTCACCGTTTTGGGGTCCCGAAGCGATTTCCATAGTTCTTGAACCCCAAGGTGCAATTACATGTCGGTCATCAACACCCGTAGTTTTGGCCGATTCTGGCCCGTTTCATGAACTATTACTCACTGTTTTGGGGACCCGGAGTAATTCCCACGATTGACGAACCCCGGGGTGCGTTTATGTGTCGGTCATAAACACATGCAGTTTTGGCCGATTCTGGCCCGTTTCGTGGACAATTACTCACTGTTTTGGGGTCCCGGACTTATTTCCACGATTGATGAACCCCGGAGCGCATTTACGTGTCGGTCATAAATACTCGTAGTTTTGGCCGATTCTGGCTAGTTTCGTGGACTATTACTCACTGTTTTGGGGGCGCGGAGTGATTTCCACGATTGACGAACCCCGGGGTGCGTTTACGAGTCGGTCATCAACACTCGCAGTTTTGGCCGATTCTGGCCTGTTTCATGGACTATTACTGATTGTTTTGGTGTCCCGGACTGATTTCCACGATTGACGAACCCCGGGGTGCGTTTACGTGTCGATCATAAACACTCGCAGTTTTGGCCGATTATGGCCAGTTTCATGGACTATTACTCACTGTTTTGGGGTCCGTGAGTGATTTCCATGATTGACGAATCCTGGGGTGCGTTTACGTGTCGGTCATCAACACCCGCAGTTTTGGCCGATTCTGGCTCGTTTCGTGGACTATTATTCACTGTTTTTGGGTCCCGGAGTGATTTCCACGATTGACGAACGCCGGGGTGCGTTTACGTGTCGGTCATCAACACTCGCAGTTTTGGCCGATTCTGGCCTGTTTCATGGACTATTACTGATTGTTTTGGTGTCCCGGACTGATTTCCACGATTGACGAACCCCGGGGTGCGTTTACGTGTCGATCATAAACACTCGCAGTTTTGGCCGATTATGACAAGTTTCATGGACTATTACTCACTGTTTTGGGGTCCGTGAGTGATTTCCATGATTGACCAATCCTGGGGTGTGTTTACGTGTCGGTCATCAACACCCGCAGTTTTGGCCGATTCTGGCTCGTTTCGTGGACTATTATTCACTGTTTTTGGGTCCCGGAGTGATTTCCACGATTGACGAACCCCGAGGTGCGTTTACATGTCCGTCATCAACACTCACAACTCTGGCAAATTCTGACCCGTTTCGTGGACTATTACTCACAGTTTTAGGGTCCCGGACTTATTTGCACGATTGATGAACCTTGGAGCTTTTTTACGTGTCGGTCATAAATACTCGTAGTTTTGGCTGATTCTGGCTAGTTTCATGGACTATTACTCACTGTTTTGGGGTCGCGGAATGATTTCCATGATTGATGAACCCCGGGGTGCGTTTACGTGTCGGTCATAAATACTCGCAGTTTTGGCCGATTTTGGCCAGTTTCTTGGACTATTACTCACTGTTTTGGGGTCCCGAAGTGATTTCCACGATTGACGAACCCCGGCGTGCGTTTACGTGTCGGTCATCAACACCCGCAGTTTTGGCCGATTCTGCCTCGTTTCATGGACTATTATTCACTGTTTTTGGGTCCCGGAGTGATTTCCACAATTGACGAACCCCGAGGTGCGTTTACATGTCCGTCGTCAACACTCACAACTTTGGCCAATTCTGACCCGTTTCATGGACTATTACTCACCGTTTTGGGGTCCCGAAGCGATTTCCATAGTTCTTGAACCCCAAGGTGCAATTACATGTCGGTCATCAACACCCGTAGTTTTGGCCGATTCTGGCCCGTTTCATGAACTATTACTCACTGTTTTGGGGACCCGGAGTAATTCCCACGATTGACGAACCCCGGGGTGCGTTTATGTGTCGGTCATAAACACATGCAGTTTTGGCCGATTCTGGCCCGTTTCGTGGACAATTACTCACTGTTTCGGGGTCCCGGACTTATTTCCACGATTGATGAACCCCGGAGCGCATTTACGTGTCGGTCATAAATACTCGTAGTTTTGGCCGATTCTGGCTAGTTTCATGGACTATTACTCACTGTTTTGGTGTCGCGGAGTGATTTCCACGATTGACGAACCCCGGGGTGCATTTACCTGTTGGTCATAAACACTCGCAGTTATTGCGGATTCTGCCTCATTTCATGGACTATTATTCACTGTTTTTGGGTCCCGGAGTGATTTCCACAATTGACGAACCCCGAGGTACGTTTACATGTCCGTCGTCAACACTCACAACTTTGGCCGATTCTGACCCGTTTCGTGGACTATTACTCACCGTTTTGGGGTCCCGAAGCGATTTCCATAGTTCTTGAACCCCAAAGTGCAATCACATGTCGGTCATCAACACCCATAGTTTTGGCCGATTCTGGCCCGTTTCATGAACTATTACTCACTGTTTTGGGGACCCGCACTAATTCCCACGAGTGACGAACCCCAGGGTGCGTTTATGTGTCGGTCATAAACACTTGCAGTTTTGGCCGATTCTGGCCCGTTTCGTGGACAATTACTCACTGTTTCGGTGTCCCGGACTTATTTCCACGATTGATGAACCCCGGAGCGCATTTACGTGTCGGTCATAAATACTCGTAGTTTTGGCCGATTCTGGCTAGTTTCATGGACTATTACTCACTGTTTTGGGGCCGCGGAGTGATTTCCACGATTGACGAACCCCGGGCTGCGTTTACGTGTCGGTCATCAACACTCACAGTTTTGGCCGATTCTGGCCTGTTTCATGGACTATTACTGATTGTTTTGGTGTCCCGGACTGATTTCCACGATTGACGAACCCCGGGGTGCGTTTACGTGTCGATCATAAACACTCGCAGTTTTGGCCGATTATGACAAGTTTCATGGACTATTACTCACTGTTTTGGGGACCGTGAGTGATTTCCATGATTGACCAATCCTGGGGTGCGTTTACGTGTCGGTCATCAACACCCGCAGTTTTGGCCGATTCTGGCTCGTTTCGTGGACTATTATTCACTGTTTTTGGGTCCCGGAGTGATTTCCATGATTGACGAACCCCGAGGTGCGTTTACATGTCCGTCGTCAACACTCACAACTCTGGCAAATTCTGACCCGTTTCGTGGACTATTACTCACCGTTTTAGGGTCCCGGACTTATTTGCACGATTGATGAACCCTGGAGCGCGTTTACGTGTCGGTCATAAATACTCGCAGTTTTGGCCGATTCTGGCCAGTTTCTTGGACTATTACTCACTGTTTTGGGGTCCCGAAGTGATTTCCACGATTCACGAACCCCGGGGTGCGTTTACGTGTTGGTCATAAACACTCGCAGTTATTGCGGATTCTGCCTCATTTCATGGACTATTATTCACTGTTTTTGGGTCCCGGAGTGATTTCCACAATTGACGAACCCCGAGGTGCGTTTACATGTCCGTCGTCAACACTCACAACTTTGGCCAATTCTGACCCGTTTCATGGACTATTACTCACCGTTTTGGGGTCCCGAAGCGATTTCCATAGTTCTTGAACCCCAAGGTGCAATTACATGTCGGTCATCCACACCCGTAGTTTTGGCCGATTCTGGCCCGTTTCATGAACTATTACTCACTGTTTTGGAGACCCGGAGTAATTCCCACGATTGACGAACCCCGGGGTGCGTTTATGTGTCGGTCATAAACACATGCAGTTTTGGCCGATTCTGGCCCGTTTCGTGGACAATTACTCACTGTTTCGGGGTCCCGGACTTATTTCCACGATTGATGAACCCCGGAGCGCATTTACGTGTCGGTCATAAATACTCGTAGTTTTGGCCGATTCTGGCTAGTTTCATGGACTATTACTCACTGTTTTGGTGTCGCGGAGTGATTTCCACGATTGACGAACCCCGGGGTGCATTTACCTGTTGGTCATAAACACTCGCAGTTATTGCGGATTCTGCCTCATTTCATGGACTATTATTCACTGTTTTTGGGTCCCGGAGTGATTTCCACAATTGACGAACCCCGAGGTATGTTTACATGTCCGTCGTCAACACTCACAACTTTGGCCGATTCTGACCCGTTTCGTGGACTATTACTCACCGTTTTGGGGTCCCGAAGCGATTTCCATAGTTCTTGAACCCCAAAGTGCAATCACATGTCGGTCATCAACACCCATAGTTTTGGCCGATTCTGGCCCGTTTCATGAACTATTACTCACTGTTTTGGGGACCCGCACTAATTCCCACGAGTGACGAACCCCAGGGTGCGTTTATGTGTCGGTCATAAACACTTGCAGTTTTGGCCGATTCTGGCCCGTTTCGTGGACAATTACTCACTGTTTCGGTGTCCCGGACTTATTTCCACGATTGATGAACCCCGGAGCGCATTTACGTGTCGGTCATAAATACTCGTAGTTTTGGCCGATTCTGGCTAGTTTCATGGACTATTACTCACTGTTTTGGGGCCGCGGAGTGATTTCCACGATTGACGAACCCCGGGGTGCGTTTACGTGTCGGTCATCAACACTCGCAGTTTTGGCCGATTCTGGCCTGTTTCATGGACTATTACTGATTGTTTTGGTGTCCCGGACTGATTTCCACGATTGACGAACCCCGGGGTGCGTTTACGTGTCGATCATAAACACTCGCAGTTTTGGCCGATTATGACAAGTTTCATGGACTATTACTCACTGTTTTGGGGACCGTGAGTGATTTCCATGATTGACCAATCCTGGGGTGCGTTTACGTGTCGGTCATCAACACCCGCAGTTTTGGCCGATTCTGGCTCGTTTCGTGGACTATTATTCACTGTTTTTGGGTCCCGGAGTGATTTCCATGATTGACGAACCCCGAGGTGCGTTTACATGTCCGTCGTCAACACTCACAACTCTGGCAAATTCTGACCCGTTTCGTGGACTATTACTCACCATTTTAGGGTCCCGGACTTATTTGCACGATTGATGAACCCTGGAGCGCGTTTACGTGTCGGTCATAAATACTCGCAGTTTTGGCCGATTCTGGCCAGTTTCTTGGACTATTACTCACTGTTTTGGGGTCCCGAAGTGATTTCCACGATTGACGAACCCCGGGGTGCGTTTACGTGTTGGTCATAAACACTCGCAGTTATTGCGGATTCTGCCTCATTTCATGGACTATTATTCACTGTTTTTGGGTCCCGGAGTGATTTCCACAATTGACGAACCCCGAGGTGCGTTTACATGTCTGTCGTCAACACTCACAACTTTGGCCAATTCTGACCCGTTTCGTGGACTATTACTCACCGTTTTGGGGTCCCGAAGCGATTTCCATAGTTCTTGAACCCCAAGGTGCAATTACATGTCGGTCATCAACACCCGTAGTTTTGGCCGATTCTGGGCCGTTTCATGAACTATTACTCACTGTTTTGGGGACCCGGACTAATTGCCACGATTGACGAACCCCGGGGTGCGTTTATGTGTCGGTCATAAACACTTGCAGTTTTGGCCGATTTTGGCCAGTTTCTTGGACTATTACTCACTGTTTTGGGGTCCCGAAGTGATTTCCACGATTGACGAACCCCGGCGTGCGTTTACGTGTCGGTCATCAACACCCACAGTTTTGGCCGATTCTGCCTCGTTTCATGGACTATTATTCACTGTTTTTGGGTCCCGGAGTGATTTCCACAATTGACGAACCCCGAGGTGCGTTTACTTGTCCGTCGTCAACACTCACAACTTTGGCCAATTCTGACCCGTTTCATGGACTATTACTCACCGTTTTGGGGTCCCGAAGCGATTTCCATAGTTCTTGAACCCCAAGGTGCAATTACATGTCGGTCATCCACACCCGTAGTTTTGGCCGATTCTGGCCCGTTTCATGAACTATTACTCACTGTTTTGGGGACCCGGAGTAATTCCCACGATTGACGAACCCCGGGGTGCGTTTATGTGTCGGTCATAAACACATGCAGTTTTGGCCGATTCTGGCCCGTTTCGTGGACAATTACTCACTGTTTCCGGGTCCCGGACTTATTTCCACGATTGATGAACCCCGGAGCGCATTTACGTGTCGGTCATAAATACTCGTAGTTTTGGCCGATTCTGGCTAGTTTCATGGACTATTACTCACTGTTTTGGTGTCGCGGAGTGATTTCCACGATTGACGAACCCCGGGGTGCATTTACCTGTTGGTCATAAACACTCGCAGTTATTGCGGATTCTGCCTCATTTCATGGACTATTATTCACTGTTTTTGGGTCCCGGAGTGATTTCCACAATTGACGAACCCCGAGGTACGTTTACATGTCCGTCGTCAACACTCACAACTTTGGCCGATTCTGACCCGTTTCGTGGACTATTACTCACCGTTTTGGGGTCCCGAAGCGATTTCCATAGTTCTTGAACCCCAAAGTGCAATCACATGTCGGTCATCAACACCCATAGTTTTGGCCGATTCTGGCCCGTTTCATGAACTATTACTCACTGTTTTGGGGACCCGCACTAATTCCCACGAGTGACGAACCCCAGGGTGCGTTTATGTGTCGGTCATAAACACTTGCAGTTTTGGCCGATTCTGGCCCGTTTCGTGGACAATTACTCACTGTTTCGGTGTCCCGGACTTATTTCCACGATTGATGAACCCCAGAGCGCATTTACGTGTCGGTCATAAATACTCGTAGTTTTGGCCGATTCTGGCTAGTTTCATGGACTATTACTCACTGTTTTGGGGCCGCGGAGTGATTTCCACGATTGACGAACCCCGGGGTGCGTTTACGTGTCGGTCATCAACACTCGCAGTTTTGGCCGATTCTGGCCTGTTTCATGGACTATTACTGATTGTTTTGGTGTCCCGGACTGATTTCCACGATTGACGAACCCCGGGGTGCGTTTACGTGTCGATCATAAACACTCGCAGTTTTGGCCGATTATGACAAGTTTCATGGACTATTACTCACTGTTTTGGGGACCGTGAGTGATTTCCATGATTGACCAATCCTGGGGTGCGTTTACGTGTCGGTCATCAACACCCGCAGTTTTGGCCGATTCTGGCTCGTTTCGTGGACTATTATTCACTGTTTTTGGGTCCCGGAGTGATTTCCATGATTGACGAACCCCGAGGTGCGTTTACATGTCCGTCGTCAACACTCACAACTCTGGCAAATTCTGACCCGTTTCGTGGACTATTACTCACCGTTTTAGGGTCCCGGACTTATTTGCACGATTGATGAACCTTGGAGCGCGTTTACGTGTCGGTCATAAATACTCGCAGTTTTGGCCGATTCTGGCCAGTTTCTTGGACTATTACTCACTGTTTTGGGGTCCCGAAGTGATTTCGACGATTGACGAACCCCGGGGTGCGGTTACGTGTTGGTCATAAACACTCGCAGTTATTGCGGATTCTGCCTCATTTCATGGACTATTATTCACTGTTTTTGGGTCCCGGAGTGATTTCCACAATTGACGAACCCCGAGGTGCGTTTACATGTCTGTCGTCAACACTCACAACTTTGGCCAATTCTGACCCGTTTCGTGGACTATTACTCACCGTTTTGGGGTCCCGAAGCGATTTCCATAGTTCTTGAACCCCAAGGTGCAATTACATGTCGGTCATCAACACCCGTAGTTTTGGCCGATTCTGGGCCGTTTCATGAACTATTACTCACTGTTTTGGGGACCCGGACTAATTGCCACGATTGACGAACCCCGGGGTGCGTTTATGTGTCGGTCATAAACACTTGCAGTTTTGGCCGATTTTGGCCAGTTTCTTGGACTATTACTCACTGTTTTGGGGTCCCGAAGTGATTTCCACGATTGACGAACCCCGGCGTGCGTTTACGTGTCGGTCATCAACACCCACAGTTTTGGCCGATTCTGCCTCGTTTCATGGACTATTATTCACTGTTTTTGGGTCCCGGAGTGATTTCCACAATTGACGAACCCCGAGGTGCGTTTACATGTCCGTCGTCAACACTCACAACTTTGGCCAATTCTGACCCGTTTCATGGACTATTACTCACCGTTTTGGGGTCCCGAAGCGATTTCCATAGTTCTTGAACCCCAAGGTGCAATTACATGTCGGTCATCCACACCCGTAGTTTTGGCCGATTCTGGCCCGTTTCATGAACTATTACTCACTGTTTTGGGGACCCGGAGTAATTCCCACGATTGACGAACCCCGGGGTGCGTTTATGTGTCGGTCATAAACACATGCAGTTTTGGCCGATTCTGGCCCGTTTCGTGGACAATTACTCACTGTTTCCGGGTCCCGGACTTATTTCCACGATTGATGAACCCCGGAGCGCATTTACGTGTCGGTCATAAATACTCGTAGTTTTGGCCGATTCTGGCTAGTTTCATGGACTATTACTCACTGTTTTGGTGTCGCGGAGTGATTTCCACGATTGACGAACCCCGGGGTGCATTTACCTGTTGGTCATAAACACTCGCAGTTATTGCGGATTCTGCCTCATTTCATGGACTATTATTCACTGTTTTTGGGTCCCGGACTGATTTCCACAATTGACGAACCCCGAGGTACGTTTACATGTCCGTCGTCAACACTCACAACTTTGGCCGATTCTGACCCGTTTCGTGGACTATTACTCACCGTTTTGGGGTCCCGAAGCGATTTCCATAGTTCTTGAACCCCAAAGTGCAATCACATGTCGGTCATCAACACCCATAGTTTTGGCCGATTCTGGCCCGTTTCATGAACTATTACTCACTGTTTTGGGGACCCGCACTAATTCCCACGAGTGACGAACCCCAGGGTGCGTTTATGTGTCGGTCATAAACACTTGCAGTTTTGGCCGATTCTGGCCCGTTTCGTGGACAATTACTCACTGTTTCGGTGTCCCGGACTTATTTCCACGATTGATGAACCCCAGAGCGCATTTACGTGTCGGTCATAAATACTCGTAGTTTTGGCCGATTCTGGCTAGTTTCATGGACTATTACTCACTGTTTTGGGGCCGCGGAGTGATTTCCACGATTGACGAACCCCGGGGTGCGTTTACGTGTCGGTCATCAACACTCGCAGTTTTGGCCGATTCTGGCCTGTTTCATGGACTATTACTGATTGTTTTGGTGTCCCGGACTGATTTCCACGATTGACGAACCCCGGGGTGCGTTTACGTGTCGATCATAAACACTCGCAGTTTTGGCCGATTATGACAAGTTTCATGGACTATTACTCACTGTTTTGGGGACCGTGAGTGATTTCCATGATTGACCAATCCTGGGGTGCGTTTACGTGTCGGTCATCAACACCCGCAGTTTTGGCCGATTCTGGCTCGTTTCGTGGACTATTATTCACTGTTTTTGGGTCCCGGAGTGATTTCCATGATTGACGAACCCCGAGGTGCGTTTACATGTCCGTCGTCAACACTCACAACTCTGGCAAATTCTGACCCGTTTCGTGGACTATTACTCACCGTTTTAGGGTCCCGGACTTATTTGCACGATTGATGAACCTTGGAGCGCGTTTACGTGTCGGTCATAAATACTCGCAGTTTTGGCCGATTCTGGCCAGTTTCTTGGACTATTACTCACTGTTTTGGGGTCCCGAAGTGATTTCCATGATTGACGAACCCCGGGGTGCGTTTACGTGTTGGTCATAAACACTCGCAGTTATTGCGGATTCTGCCTCATTTCATGGACTATTATTCACTGTTTTTGGGTCCCGGAGTGATTTCCACAATTGACGAACCCCGAGGTGCGTTTACATGTCTGTCGTCAACACTCACAACTTTGGCCAATTCTGACCCGTTTCGTGGACTATTACTCACCGTTTTGGGGTCCCGAAGCGATTTCCATAGTTCTTGAACCCCAAGGTGCAATTACATGTCGGTCATCCACACCCGTAGTTTTGGCCGATTCTGGCCCGTTTCATGAACTATTACTCACTGTTTTGGGGACCCGGAGTAATTCCCACGATTGACGAACCCCGGGGTGCGTTTATGTGTCGGTCATAAACACATGCAGTTTTGGCCGATTCTGGCCCGTTTCGTGGACAATTACTCACTGTTTCGGGGTCCCGGACTTATTTCCACGATTGATGAACCCCGGAGCGCATTTACGTGTCGGTCATAAATACTCGTAGTTTTGGCCGATTCTGGCTAGTTTCATGGACTATTACTCACTGTTTTGGTGTCGCGGAGTGATTTCCACGATTGACGAACCCCGGGGTGCATTTACCTGTTGGTCATAAACACTCGCAGTTATTGCGGATTCTGCCTCATTTCATGGACTATTATTCACTGTTTTTGGGTCCCGGAGTGATTTCCACAATTGACGAACCCCGAGGTACGTTTACATGTCCGTCGTCAACACTCACAACTTTGGCCGATTCTGACCCGTTTCATGGACTATTACTCACCGTTTTGGGGTCCCGAAGCGATTTCCATAGTTCTTGAACCCCAAAGTGCAATCACATGTCGGTCATCAACACCCATAGTTTTGGCCGATTCTGGCCCGTTTCATGAACTATTACTCACTGTTTTGGGGACCCGCACTAATTCCCACGAGTGACGAACCCCAGGGTGCGTTTATGTGTCGGTCATAAACACTTGCAGTTTTGGCCGATTCTGGCCCGTTTCGTGGACAATTACTCACTGTTTCGGTGTCCCGGACTTATTTCCACGATTGATGAACCCCGGAGCGCATTTACGTGTCGGTCATAAATACTCGTAGTTTTGGCCGATTCTGGCTAGTTTCATGGACTATTACTCACTGTTTTGGGGCCGCGGAGTGATTTCCACGATTGACGAACCCCGGGGTGCGTTTACGTGTCGGTCATCAACACTCGCAGTTTTGGCCGATTCTGGCCTGTTTCATGGACTATTACTGATTGTTTTGGTGTCCCGGACTGATTTCCACGATTGACGAACCCCGGGGTGCGTTTACGTGTCGATCATAAACACTCGCAGTTTTGGCCGATTATGACAAGTTTCATGGACTATTACTCACTGTTTTGGGGACCGTGAGTGATTTCCATGATTGACCAATCCTGGGGTGCGTTTACGTGTCGGTCATCAACACCCGCAGTTTTGGCCGATTCTGGCTCGTTTCGTGGACTATTATTCACTGTTTTTGGGTCCCGGAGTGATTTCCATGATTGACGAACCCCGAGGTGCGTTTACATGTCCGTCGTCAACACTCACAACTCTGGCAAATTCTGACCCGTTTCGTGGACTATTACTCACCGTTTTAGGGTCCCGGACTTATTTGCACGATTGATGAACCCTGGAGCGCGTTTACGTGTCGGTCATAAATACTCGCAGTTTTGGCCGATTCTGGCCAGTTTCTTGGACTACTACTCACTGTTTTGGGGTCCCGAAGTGATTTCCACGATTGACGAACCCCGGGGTGCGTTTACGTGTTGGTCATAAACACTCGCAGTTATTGCGGATTCTGCCTCATTTCATGGACTATTATTCACTGTTTTTGGGTCCCGGAGTGATTTCCACAATTGACGAACCCCGAGGTGCGTTTACATGTCTGTCGTCAACACTCACAACTTTGGCCAATTCTGACCCGTTTCGTGGACTATTACTCACCGTTTTGGGGTCCCGAAGCGATTTCCGTAGTTCTTGAACCCCAAAGTGCAATCACATGTCGGTCATCAACACCCATAGTTTTGGCCGATTCTGGCCCGTTTCATGAACTATTACTCACTGTTTTGGGGACCCGCACTAATTCCCACGAGTGACGAACCCCAGGGTGCGTTTATGTGTCGGTCATAAACACTTGCAGTTTTGGCCGATTCTGGCCCGTTTCGTGGACAATTACTCACTGTTTCGGTGTCCCGGACTTATTTCCACGATTGATGAACCCCGGAGCGCATTTACGTGTCGGTCATAAATACTCGTAGTTTTGGCCGATTCTGGCTAGTTTCATGGACTATTACTCACTGTTTTGGGGACCGTGAGTGATTTCCATGATTGACCAATCCTGGGGTGCGTTTACGTGTCGGTCATCAACACCCGCAGTTTTGGCCGATTCTGGCTCGTTTCGTGGACTATTATTCACTGTTTTTGGGTCCCGGAGTGATTTCCATGATTGACGAACCCCGAGGTGCGTTTACATGTCCGTCGTCAACACTCACAACTCTGGCAAATTCTGACCCGTTTCGTGGACTATTACTCACCGTTTTAGGGTCCCGGACTTATTTGCACGATTGATGAACCCTGGAGCGCGTTTACGTGTCGGTCATAAATACTCGCAGTTTTGGCCGATTCTGGCCAGTTTCTTGGACTATTACTCACTGTTTTGGGGTCCCGAAGTGATTTCCACGATTGACGAACCCCGGGGTGCGTTTACGTGTTGGTCATAAACACTCGCAGTTATTGCGGATTCTGCCTCATTTCATGGACTATTATTCACTGTTTTTGGGTCCCGGAGTGATTTCCACAATTGACGAACCCCGAGGTGCGTTTACATGTCTGTCGTCAACACTCACAACTTTGGCCAATTCTGACCCGTTTCGTGGACTATTACTCACCGTTTTGGGGTCCCGAAGCGATTTCCATAGTTCTTGAACCCCAAGGTGCAATTACATGTCGGTCATCAACACCCGTAGTTTTGGCCGATTCTGGGCCGTTTCATGAACTATTACTCACTGTTTTGGGGACCCGGACTAATTCCCACGATTGACGAACCCCGGGGTGCGTTTATGTGTCGGTCATAAACACTTGCAGTTTTGGCCGATTTTGGCCAGTTTCTTGGACTATTACTCACTGTTTTGGGGTCCCGAAGTGATTTCCACGATTGACGAACCCCGGCGTGCGTTTACGTGTCGGTCATCAACACCCGCAGTTTTGGCCGATTCTGCCTCGCTTCATGGACTATTATTCACTGTTTTTGGGTCCCGGAGTGATTTCCACAATTGACGAACCCCGAGGTGCGTTTACATGTCCGTCGTCAACACTCACAACTTTGGCCAATTCTGACCCGTTTCATGGACTATTACTCACCGTTTTGGGGTCCCGAAGCGATTTCCATAGTTCTTGAACCCCAAGGTGCAATTACATGTCGGTCATCAACACCCGTAGTTTTGGCCGATTCTGGGCCGTTTCATGAACTATTACTCACTGTTTTGGGGACCCGGAGTAATTCCCACGATTGACGAACCCCGGGGTGCGTTTATGTGTCGGTCATAAACACATGCAGTTTTGGCCGATTCTGGCCCGTTTCGTGGACAATTACTCACTGTTTCGGGGTCCCGGACTTATTTCCATGATTGATGAACCCCGGAGCGCATTTACGTGTCGGTCATAAATACTCGTTGTTTTGGCCGATTCTGGCTAGTTTCATGGACTATTACTCACTGTTTTGGTGTCGCGGAGTGATTTCCACGATTGACGAACCCCGGGGTGCATTTACCTGTTGGTCATAAACACTCGCAGTTATTGCGGATTCTGCCTCATTTCATGGACTATTATTCACTGTTTTTGGGTCCCGGAGTGATTTCCACAATTGACGAACCCCGAGGTACGTTTACATGTCCGTCGTCAACACTCACAACTTTGGCCGATTCTGACCCGTTTCGTGGACTATTACTCACCGTTTTGGGGTCCCGAAGCGATTTCCGTAGTTCTTGAACCCCAAAGTGCAATCACATGTCGGTCATCAACACCCATAGTTTTGGCCGATTCTGGCCCGTTTCATGAACTATTACTCACTGTTTTGGGGACCCGCACTAATTCCCACGAGTGACGAACCCCAGGGTGCGTTTATGTGTCGGTCATAAACACTTGCAGTTTTGGCCGATTCTGGCCCGTTTCGTGGACAATTACTCACTGTTTCGGTGTCCCGGACTTATTTCCACGATTGATGAACCCCGGAGCGCATTTACGTGTCGGTCATAAATACTCGTAGTTTTGGCCGATTCTGGCTAGTTTCATGGACTATTACTCACTGTTTTGGGGACCGTGAGTGATTTCCATGATTGACCAATCCTGGGGTGCGTTTACGTGTCGGTCATCAACACCCGCAGTTTTGGCCGATTCTGGCTCGTTTCGTGGACTATTATTCACTGTTTTTGGGTCCCGGAGTGATTTCCATGATTGACGAACCCCGAGGTGCGTTTACATGTCCGTCGTCAACACTCACAACTCTGGCAAATTCTGACCCGTTTCGTGGACTATTACTCACCGTTTTAGGGTCCCGGACTTATTTGCACGATTGATGAACCCTGGAGCGCGTTTACGTGTCGGTCATAAATACTCGCAGTTTTGGCCGATTCTGGCCAGTTTCTTGGACTATTACTCACTGTTTTGGGGTCCCGAAGTGATTTCCACGATTGACGAACCCCGGGGTGCGTTTACGTGTTGGTCATAAACACTCGCAGTTATTGCGGATTCTGCCTCATTTCATGGACTATTATTCACTGTTTTTGGGTCCCGGAGTGATTTCCACAATTGACGAACCCCGAGGTGCGTTTACATGTCTGTCGTCAACACTCACAACTTTGGCCAATTCTGACCCGTTTCGTGGACTATTACTCACCGTTTTGGGGTCCCGAAGCGATTTCCATAGTTCTTGAACCCCAAGGTGCAATTACATGTCGGTCATCAACACCCGTAGTTTTGGCCGATTCTGGGCCGTTTCATGAACTATTACTCACTGTTTTGGGGACCCGGACTAATTCCCACGATTGACGAACCCCGGGGTGCGTTTATGTGTCGGTCATAAACACTTGCAGTTTTGGCCGATTTTGGCTAGTTTCTTGGACTATTACTCACTGTTTTGGGGTCCCGAAGTGATTTCCACGATTGACGAACCCCGGCGTGCGTTTACGTGTCGGTCATCAACACCCGCAGTTTTGGCCGATTCTGCCTCGTTTCATGGACTATTATTCACTGTTTTTGGGTCCCGGAGTGATTTCCACAATTGACGAACCCCGAGGTGCGTTTACATGTCCGTCGTCAACACTCACAACTTTGGCCAATTCTGACCCGTTTCATGGACTATTACTCACCATTTTGGGGTCCCGAAGCGATTTCCATAGTTCTTGAACCCCAAGGTGCAATTACATGTCGGTCATCAACACCCGTAGTTTTGGCCGATTCTGGCCCGTTTCATGAACTATTACTCACTGTTTTGGGGACCCGGAGTAATTCCCACGATTGACGAACCCCGGGGTGCGTTTATGTGTCGGTCATAAACACATGCAGTTTTGGCCGATTCTGGCCCGTTTCGTGGACAATTACTCACTGTTTCGGGGTCCCGGACTTATTTCCATGATTGATGAACCCCGGAGCGCATTTACGTGTCGGTCATAAATACTCGTTGTTTTGGCCGATTCTGGCTAGTTTCATGGACTATTACTCACTGTTTTGGTGTCGCGGAGTGATTTCCACGATTGACGAACCCCGGGGTGCATTTACCTGTTGGTCATAAACACTCGCAGTTATTGCGGATTCTGCCTCATTTCATGGACTATTATTCACTGTTTTTGGGTCCCGGAGTGATTTCCACAATTGACGAACCCCGAGGTACGTTTACATGTCCGTCGTCAACACTCACAACTTTGGCCGATTCTGACCCGTTTCGTGGACTATTACTCACCGTTTTGGGGTCCCGAAGCGATTTCCGTAGTTCTTGAACCCCAAAGTGCAATCACATGTCGGTCATCAACACCCATAGTTTTGGCCGATTCTGGCCCGTTTCATGAACTATTACTCACTGTTTTGGGGACCCGCACTAATTCCCACGAGTGACGAACCCCAGGGTGCGTTTATGTGTCGGTCATAAACACTTGCAGTTTTGGCCGATTCTGGCCCGTTTCGTGGACAATTACTCACTGTTTCGGTGTCCCGGACTTATTTCCACGATTGATGAACCCCGGAGCGCATTTACGTGTCGGTCATAAATACTCGTAGTTTTGGCCGATTCTGGCTAGTTTCATGGACTATTACTCACTGTTTTGGGGACCGTGAGTGATTTCCATGATTGACCAATCCTGGGGTGCGTTTACGTGTCGGTCATCAACACCCGCAGTTTTGGCCGATTCTGGCTCGTTTCGTGGACTATTATTCACTGTTTTTGGGTCCCGGAGTGATTTCCATGATTGACGAACCCCGAGGTGCGTTTACATGTCCGTCGTCAACACTCACAACTCTGGCAAATTCTGACCCGTTTCGTGGACTATTACTCACCGTTTTAGGGTCCCGGACTTATTTGCACGATTGATGAACCCTGGAGCGCGTTTACGTGTCGGTCATAAATACTCGCAGTTTTGGCCGATTCTGGCCAGTTTCTTGGACTATTACTCACTGTTTTGGGGTCCCGAAGTGATTTCCACGATTGACGAACCCCGGGGTGCGTTTACGTGTTGGTCATAAACACTCGCAGTTATTGCGGATTCTGCCTCATTTCATGGACTATTATTCACTGTTTTTGGGTCCCGGAGTGATTTCCACAATTGACGAACCCCGAGGTGCGTTTACATGTCTGTCGTCAACACTCACAACTTTGGCCAATTCTGACCCGTTTCGTGGACTATTACTCACCGTTTTGGGGTCCCGAAACGATTTCCATAGTTCTTGAACCCCAAGGTGCAATTACATGTCGGTCATCAACACCCGTAGTTTTGGCCGATTCTGGGCCGTTTCATGAACTATTACTCACTGTTTTGGGGACCCGGACTAATTCCCACGATTGACGAACCCCGGGGTGCGTTTATGTGTCGGTCATAAACACTTGCAGTTTTGGCCGATTTTGGCCAGTTTCTTGGACTATTACTCACTGTTTTGGGGTCCCGAAGTGATTTCCACGATTGACGAACCCCGGCGTGCGTTTACGTGTCGGTCATCAACACCCGCAGTTTTGGCCGATTCTGCCTCGCTTCATGGACTATTATTCACTGTTTTTGGGTCCCGGAGTGATTTCCACAATTGACGAACCCCGAGGTGCGTTTACATGTCCGTCGTCAACACTCACAACTTTGGCCAATTCTGACCCGTTTCATGGACTATTACTCACCGTTTTGGGGTCCCGAAGCGATTTCCATAGTTCTTGAACCCCAAGGTGCAATTACATGTCGGTCATCAACACCCGTAGTTTTGGCCGATTCTGGCCCGTTTCATGAACTATTACTCACTGTTTTGGGGACCCGGAGTAATTCCCACGATTGACGAACCCCGGGGTGCGTTTATGTGTCGGTCATAAACACATGCAGTTTTGGCCGATTCTGGCCCGTTTCGTGGACAATTACTCACTGTTTCGGGGTCCCGGACTTATTTCCACGATTGATGAACCCCGGAGCGCATTTACGTGTCGGTCATAAATACTCGTAGTTTTGGCCGATTCTGGCTAGTTTCATGGACTATTACTCACTGTTTTGGTGTCGCGGAGTGATTTCCACGATTGACGAACCCCGGGGTGCATTTACCTGTTGGTCATAAACACTCGCAGTTATTGCGGATTCTGCCTCATTTCATGGACTATTATTCACTGTTTTTGGGTCCCGGAGTGATTTCCACAATTGACGAACCCCGAGGTACGTTTACATGTCCGTCGTCAACACTCACAACTTTGGCCGATTCTGACCCGTTTCGTGGACTATTACTCACCGTTTTGGGGTCCCGAAGCGATTTCCATAGTTCTTGAACCCCAAAGTGCAATCACATGTCGGTCATCAACACCCATAGTTTTGGCCGATTCTGGCCCGTTTCATGAACTATTACTCACTGTTTTGGGGACCCGCACTAATTCCCACGAGTGACGAACCCCAGGGTGCGTTTATGTGTCGGTCATAAACACTTGCAGTTTTGGCCGATTCTGGCCCGTTTCGTGGACAATTACTCACTGTTTCGGTGTCCCGGACTTATTTCCACGATTGATGAACCCCGGAGCGCATTTACGTGTCGGTCATAAATACTCGTAGTTTTGGCCGATTCTGGCTAGTTTCATGGACTATTACTCACTGTTTTGGGGCCGCGGAGTGATTTCCACGATTGACGAACCCCGGGGTGCGTTTACGTGTCGGTCATCAACACTCGCAGTTTTGGCCGATTCTGGCCTGTTTCATGGACTATTACTGATTGTTTTGGTGTCCCGGACTGATTTCCACGATTGACGAACCCCGGGGTGCGTTTATGTGTCGATCATAAACACTCGCAGTTTTGGCCGATTATGACAAGTTTCATGGACTATTACTCACTGTTTTGGGGACCGTGAGTGATTTCCATGATTGACCAATCCTGGGGTGCGTTTACGTGTCGGTCATCAACACCCGCAGTTTTGGCCGATTCTGGCTCGTTTCGTGGACTATTATTCACTGTTTTTGGGTCCCGGAGTGATTTCCATGATTGACGAACCCCGAGGTGCGTTTACATGTCCGTCGTCAACACTCACAACTCTGGCAAATTCTGACCCGTTTCGTGGACTATTACTCACCGTTTTAGGTTCCCGGACTTATTTGCATGATTGATGAACCCTGGAGCGCGTTTACGTGTCGGTCATAAATACTCGCAGTTTTGGCCGATTCTGGCCAGTTTCTTGGACTATTACTCACTGTTTTGGGGTCCCGAAGTGATTTCCACGATTGACGAACCCCGGGGTGCGTTTACGTGTTGGTCATAAACACTCGCAGTTATTGCGGATTCTGCCTCATTTCATGGACTATTATTCACTGTTTTTGGGTCCCGGAGTGATTTCCACAATTGACGAACCCCGAGGTGCGTTTACATGTCTGTCGTCAACACTCACAACTTTGGCCAATTCTGACCCGTTTCGTGGACTATTACTCACCGTTTTGGGGTCCCGAAGCGATTTCCATAGTTCTTGAACCCCAAGGTGCAATTACATGTCGGTCATCAACACCCATAGTTTTGGCCGATTCTGGGCCGTTTCATGAACTATTACTCACTGTTTTGGGGACCCGGACTAATTCCCACGATTGACGAACCCCGGGGTGCGTTTATGTGTCGGTCATAAACACTTGCAGTTTTGGCCGATTTTGGCCAGTTTCTTGGACTATTACTCACTGTTTTGGGGTCCCGAAGTGATTTCCACGATTGACGAACCCCGGCGTGCGTTTACGTGTCGGTCATCAACACCCGCAGTTTTGGCCGATTCTGCCTCGTTTCATGGACTATTATTCACTGTTTTTGGGTCCCGGAGTGATTTCCACAATTGACGAACCCCGAGGTGCGTTTACATGTCCGTCGTCAACACTCACAACTTTGGCCAATTCTGACCCGTTTCATGGACTATTACTCACCGTTTTGGGGTCCCGAAGCGATTTCCATAGTTCTTGAACCCCAAGGTGCAATTACATGTCGGTCATCAACACCCGTAGTTTTGGCCGATTCTGGCCCGTTTCATGAACTATTACTCACTGTTTTGGGGACCCGGAGTAATTCCCACGATTGACGAACCCCGGGGTGCGTTTATGTGTCGGTCATAAACACATGCAGTTTTGGCCGATTCTGGCCCGTTTCGTGGACAATTACTCACTGTTTCGGGGTCCCGGACTTATTTCCACGATTGATGAACCCCGGAGCGCATTTACGTGTCGGTCATAAATACTCGTTGTTTTGGCCGATTCTGGCTAGTTTCATGGACTATTACTCACTGTTTTGGTGTCGCGGAGTGATTTCCACGATTGACGAACCCCGGGGTGCATTTACCTGTTGGTCATAAACACTCGCAGTTATTGCGGATTCTGCCTCATTTCATGGACTATTATTCACTGTTTTTGGGTCCCGGAGTGATTTCCACAATTGACGAACCCCGAGGTACGTTTACATGTCCGTCGTCAACACTCACAACTTTGGCCGATTCTGACCCGTTTCGTGGACTATTACTCACCGTTTTGGGGTCCCGAAGCGATTTCCATAGTTCTTGAACCCCAAAGTGCAATCACATGTCGGTCATCAACACCCATAGTTTTGGCCGATTCTGGCCCGTTTCATGAACTATTACTCACTGTTTTGGGGACCCGCACTAATTCCCACGAGTGACGAACCCCAGGGTGCGTTTATGTGTCGGTCATAAACACTTGCAGTTTTGGCCGATTCTGGCCCGTTTCGTGGACAATTACTCACTGTTTCGGTGTCCCGGACTTATTTCCACGATTGATGAACCCCGGAGCGCATTTACGTGTCGGTCATAAATACTCGTAGTTTTGGCCGATTCTGGCTAGTTTCATGGACTATTACTCACTGTTTTGGGGCCGCGGAGTGATTTCCACGATTGACGAACCCCGGGGTGCGTTTACGTGTCGGTCATCAACACTCGCAGTTTTGGCCGATTCTGGCCTGTTTCATGGACTATTACTGATTGTTTTGGTGTCCCGGACTGATTTCCACGATTGACGAACCCCGGGGTGCGTTTACGTGTCGATCATAAACACTCGCAGTTTTGGCCGATTATGACAAGTTTCATGGACTATTACTCACTGTTTTGGGGACCGTGAGTGATTTCCATGATTGACCAATCCTGGGGTGCGTTTACGTGTCGGTCATCAACACCCGCAGTTTTGGCCGATTCTGGCTCGTTTCGTGGACTATTATTCACTGTTTTTGGGTCCCGGAGTGATTTCCATGATTGACGAACCCCGAGGTGCGTTTACATGTCCGTCGTCAACACTCACAACTCTGGCAAATTCTGACCCGTTTCGTGGACTATTACTCACCGTTTTAGGGTCCCGGACTTATTTGCACGATTGATGAACCCTGGAGCGCGTTTACGTGTCGGTCATAAATACTCGCAGTTTTGGCCGATTCTGGCCAGTTTCTTGGACTATTACTCACTGTTTTGGGGTCCCGAAGTGATTTCCACGATTGACGAACCCCGGGGTGCGTTTACGTGTTGGTCATAAACACTCGCAGTTATTGCGGATTCTGCCTCATTTCATGGACTATTATTCACTGTTTTTGGGTCCCGGAGTGATTTCCACAATTGACGAACCCCGAGGTGCGTTTACATGTCTGTCGTCAACACTCACAACTTTGGCCAATTCTGACCCGTTTCGTGGACTATTACTCACCGTTTTGGGGTCCCGAAGCAATTTCCATAGTTCTTGAACCCCAAGGTGCAATTACATGTCGGTCATCAACACCCGTAGTTTTGGCCGATTCTGGGCCGTTTCATGAACTATTACTCACTGTTTTGGGGACCCGGACTAATTCCCACGATTGACGAACCCCGGGGTGCGTTTATGTGTCGGTCATAAACACTTGCAGTTTTGGCCGATTCTGGCCCGTTTCGTGGACAATTACTCACTGTTTCGGGGTCCCGGACTTATTTCCACGATTGATGAACCCTGGAGCGCATTTACGTGTTGGTCATAAATACTCATAGTTTTGGCCGATTCTGGCTAGTTTCATGGACTATTACTCACTGTTTTGGGGTCGTGGAGTGATTTCCATGATTGATGAACCCCGGGGTGTGTTTACGTGTCGGTCATAAATACTCGCAGTTTTGGCCGATTCTGGCCAGTTTCTTGGACTATTACTCACTGTTTTGGGGTCCCGAAGTGATTTCCACGATTGACGAATCGGGGGGTGCGTTTATGTGTTGGTCATAAACACTCGCAGTTATTGCGGATTCTGCCTCATTTCATGGACTATTATTCACTGTTTTTGGGTCCCGGAGTGATTTCCACAATTGACGAACCCCGAGGTGCGTTTACATGTCTGTCGTCAACACTCACAAGTTTGGCCAATTCTGACCCGTTTCGTGGACTATTACTCACCGTTTTGGGGTCCCGAAGCGATTTCCATAGTTCTTGAACCCCAAGGTGCAATTACATGTCGGTCATCAACACCCGTAGTTTTGGCCGATTCTGGCCTGTTTCATGAACTATTACTCACTGTTTTTGGGACCCGGACTAATTCCCACGATTGACGAACCCCGGGGTGCGTTTATGTGTCAGTCATAAACACTTGCAGTTTTGGCCGATTCTGGCCCGTTTCGTGGACAATTACTCACTGTTTCGGGGTCCCGGACTTATTTTCACGATTGATGTACACCGGAGCGCATTTACGTGTCGGTCATAAATACTCGTAGTTTTGGCTGATTCTGGCTAGTTTCATCGACTATTACTCACTGTTTTGGGGTCGCGGAGTGATTTCCACGATTGATGAACCCCGGGGTGCGTTTACGTGTCGGTCATAAATACTCACAGTTTTGGCCGATTCTGGCCAGTTTCTTGGACTATTACTCACTGTTTTGGGGTCCCGAAGTGAGTTCCACGATTGACGAACCCCGGCGTGCGTTTACGTGTCGGTCATCAACACCCGCAGTTTTGGCCGATTCTGCCCCATTTCGTGGACTATTATTCACTGTTTTTGGGTCCCGGAGTGATTTCCACAATTGACGAACCCCGAGGTTCGTTTACATGTCCGTCGTCAACACTCACAACTTTGGCCAATTCTGACCCGTTTCATGGACTATTACTCACCGTTTTGGGGTCCCGAAGCGATTTCCATAGTTCTTGAACCCCAAGGTGCAATTACATGTCGGTCATCAACACCCGTAGTTTTGGCCGATTCTGGCCCGTTTCATGAACTATTACTCACTTTTTTGGGGACCCGGAGTAATTCCCACGATTGACGAACCCCGGCGTGCGTTTATGTGTCGGTCATAAACACATGCAGTTTTGGCCGATTTTGGCCCGTTTCGTGGACAATTACTCACTGTTTCGGGGTCCCGGACTTATTTCCACGATTGATGAACCCCGGAGCGCATTTACGTGTCGGTCATAAATACTCGTAGTTTTGGCCGATTCTGGCTAGTTTCATGGACTATTACTCACTGTTTTGGTGTCGCGGAGTGATTTCCACGATTGACGAACCCCGGGGTGCGTTTACCTGTTGGTCATAAACACTCGCAGTTATTGCGGATTCTGCCTCATTTCATGGACTATTATTCATTGTTTTTGGGTCCCGGAGTGATTTCCACAATTGACGAACCCCGAGGTGCGTTTACATGTCCGTCGTCAACACTCACAACTTTGGCCGATTCTGACCCGTTTCGTGGACTATTACTCACCGTTTTGGGGTCCCGAAGCGATTTCCATAGTTCTTGAACCCCAAAGTGCAATCACATGTCGGTCATCAACACCCACAGTTTTGGCCGATTCTGGCCCGTTTCATGAAATATTACTCACTGTTTTGGGGACCCGCACTAATTCCCACGAGTGACGAACCCCAGGGTGCGTTTATGTGTCGGTCATAAACACTTGCAGTTTTGGCCGATTCTGGCCCGTTTCGTGGACAATTACTCACTGTTTCGGGGTCCCGGACTTATTTCCACGATTGATGAACCCCGGAGCGCATTTACGTGTCGGTCATAAATACTCGTAGTTTTGGCCGATTCTGGCTAGTTTCATGGACTATTACTCACTGTTTTAGGGCCGCGGAGTGATTTCCACGATTGACGAACCCCGGGGTGCGTTTACGTGTCGGTCATCAACACTCGCAGTTTTGGCTGATTCTGGCCTGTTTCATGGACTATTACTGATTGTTTTGGTGTCCCGGACTGATTTCCACGATTGACGAACCCCGGGGTGCGTTTACGTGTCGATCATAAACACTCGCAGTTTTGGCCGATTATGACAAGTTTCATGGACTATTACTCACTGTTTTGGGGTCCGTGAGTGATTTCCATGATTGACATATCCTGGGGTGCGTTTACGTGTCGGTCATCAACACCCGCAGTTTTGGCCGATTCTGGCTCGTTTCGTGGACTATTATTCACTGTTTTTGGGTCCCGGAGTGATTTTCACGATTGACGAACCCCGAGGTGCGTTTACATGTCCGTCGTCAACACTCACAACTCTGGCAAATTCTGACCCGTTTCGTGGACTATTACTCACCGTTTTAGGGTCCCGGACTTATTTGCACGATTGATGAACCCTGGAGCGCGTTTACGTGTCGGTCATAAATACTCGCAGTTTTGGCCGATTCTGGCCAGTTTCTTGGACTATTACTCACTGTTTTTGGGTCTCGAAGTGATTTCCACGATTGACGAACCCCGGGGTGCGTTTACATGTTGGTCATAAACACTCGCAGTTATTGCGGATTCTGCCTCATTTCATGGACTATTATTCACTGTTTTTGGGTCCTGGAGTGATTTCCACAATTGACGAACCCCGAGGTGCGTTTACATGTCCGTCGTCAACACTCACAACTTTGGCCAATTCTGACCCGTTTCGTGGACTATTACTCACCGTTTTGGGGTCCCGAAGCGATTTCCATAGTTCTTGAACCCCAATGTGCAATTAGATGTCGGTCATCAACACCCGTAGTTTTGGCCGATTCTGGGCCGTTTCATGAACTATTACTCACTGTTTTGGGGACCTGGAGTAATTCCCACGATTGACGAACCCCGGGGTGCGTTTATGTGTCGGTCATAAACACTTGCAGTTTTGGCCGATTCTGGCCCGTTTCGTGGACAATTACTCACTGTTTCGGGGTCCCGGACTTATTTTCACGATTGATGTACACCGGAGCGCATTTACGTGTCGGTCATAAATACTCGTAGTTTTGGCTGATTCTGGCTAGTTTCATCGACTATTACTCACTGTTTTGGGGTCGCGGAGTGATTTCCACGATTGATGAACCCCGGGGTGCGTTTACGTGTCGGTCATAAATACTCACAGTTTTGGCCGATTCTGGCCAGTTTCTTGGACTATTACTCACTGTTTTGGGGTCCCGAAGTGAGTTCCACGATTGACGAACCCCAGCGTGCGTTTACGTGTCGGTCATCAACACCCGCAGTTTTGGCCGATTGTGCCCCATTTCGTGGACTATTATTCACTGTTTTTGGGTCCCGGAGTGATTTCCACAATTGACGAACCCCGAGGTTCGTTTACATGTCCGTCGTCAACACTCACAACTTTGGCCAATTCTGACCCGTTTCATGGACTATTACTCACCGTTTTGGGGTCCCGAAGCGATTTCCATAGTTCTTGAACCCCAAGGTGCAATTACATGTCGGTCATCAACACCCGTAGTTTTGGCCGATTCTGGCCCGTTTCATGAACTATTACTCACTTTTTTGGGGACCCGGAGTAATTCCCACGATTGACGAACCCCGGGGTGCGTTTATGTGTCGGTCATAAACACATGCAGTTTTGGCCGATTTTGGCCCGTTTCGTGGACAATTACTCACTGTTTCGGGGTCCCGGACTTATTTCCACGATTGATGAACCCCGGAGCGCATTTACGTGTCGGTCATAAATACTCGTAGTTTTGGCCGATTCTGGCTAGTTTCATGGACTATTACTCACTGTTTTGGTGTCGCGGAGTGATTTCCACGATTGACGAACCCCGGGGTGCGTTTACCTGTTGGTCATAAACACTCGCAGTTATTGCGGATTCTGCCTCATTTCATGGACTATTATTCACTGTTTTTGGGTCCCGGAGTGATTTCCACAATTGACGAACCCCGAGGTGCGTTTACATGTCCGTCGTCAACACTCACAACTTTGGCCGATTCTGACCCGTTTCGTGGACTATTACTCACCGTTTTGGGGTCCCGAAGCGATTTCCATAGTTCTTGAACCCCAAAGTGCAATCACATGTCGGTCATCAACACCCATAGTTTTGGCCGATTCTGGCCCGTTTCATGAAATATTACTCACTGTTTTGGGGACCCGCACTAATTCCCACGAGTGACGAACCCCAGGGTGCGTTTATGTGTCGGTCATAAACACTTGCAGTTTTGGCCGATTCTGGCCCGTTTCGTGGACAATTACTCACTGTTTCGGGGTCCCGGACTTATTTCCACGATTGATGAACCCCGGAGCGCATTTACGTGTCCGTCATAAATACTCGTAGTTTTGGCCGATTCTGGCTAGTTTCATGGACTATTACTCACTGTTTTAGGGCCGCGGAGTGATTTCCACGATTGACGAACCCCGGGGTGCGTTTACGTGTCGGTCATCAACACTCGCAGTTTTGGCCGATTCTGGCCTGTTTCATGGACTATTACTGATTGTTTTGGTGTCCCGGACTGATTTCCACGATTGACGAACCCCGGGGTGCGTTTACGTGTCGATCATAAACACTCGCAGTTTTGGCCGATTATGACAAGTTTCATGAACTATTATTCACTGTTTTTGGGTCCCGGAGTGATTTCCACGATTGACGAACCCCGAGGTGCGTTTACATGTCCGTCGTCAACACTCACAACTCTGGAAAATTCTGACCCGTTTCGTGGACTATTACTCACCGTTTTAGGGTCCCGGACTTATTTGCACGATTGATGAACCCTGGAGCGCGTTTACGTGTCGGTCATAAATACTCGCAGTTTTGGCCGATTCTGGCCAGTTTCTTGGACTATTACTCACTGTTTTGGGGTCCCGAAGTGATTTCCACGATTGACGAACCCCGGGGTGCGTTTACATGTTGGTCATAAACACTCGCAGTTATTGCGGATTCTGCCTCATTTCATGGACTATTATTCACTGTTTTTGGGTCCTGGAGTGATTTCCACAATTGACGAACCCCGAGGTGCGTTTACATGTCCGTCGTCAACACTCACAACTTTGGCCAATTCTGACCCGTTTCGTGGACTATTACTCACCGTTTTGGGGTCCCGAAGCGATTTCCATAGTTCTTGAACCCCAATGTGCAATTAGATGTCGGTCATCAACACCCGTAGTTTTGGCCGATTCTGGGCCGTTTCATGAACTATTACTCACTGTTTTGGGGACCTGGACTAATTCCCACGATTGACGAACCCCGGGGTGCGTTTATGTGTCGGTCATAAACACTTGCAGTTTTGGCCGATTCTGGCCCGTTTCGTGGACAATTACTCACTGTTTCGGGGTCCCGGACTTATTTCCACGATTGATGAACCCTGGAGCGCATTTACGTGTCGGTCATAAATACTCATAGTTTTGGCCGATTCTGGCTAGTTTCATGGACTATTACTCACTGTTTTGGGGTCGTGGAGTGATTTCCATGATTGATGAACCCCGGGGTGTGTTTACGTGTCGGTCATAAATACTCGCAGTTTTGGCCGATTCTGGCCAGTTTCTTGGACTATTACTCACTGTTTTGGGGTCCCGAAGTGATTTCCACGATTGACGAATCCCGGGGTGCGTTTATGTGTTGGTCATAAACACTCGCAGTTATTGCGGATTCTGCCTCATTTCATGGACTATTATTCACTGTTTTTGGGTCCCGGAGTGATTTCCACAATTGACGAACCCCGAGGTGCGTTTACATGTCTGTCGTCAACACTCACAAGTTTGGCCAATTCTGACCCGTTTCGTGGACTATTACTCACCGTTTTGGGGTCCCGAAGCGATTTCCATAGTTCTTGAACCCCAAGGTGCAATTACATGTCGGTCATCAACACCCGTAGTTTTGGCTGATTCTGGCCTGTTTCATGAACTATTACTCACTGTTTTTGGGACCCGGACTAATTCCCACGATTGACGAACCCCGGGGTGCGTTTATGTGTCGGTCATAAACACTTGCAGTTTTGGCCGATTCTGGCCCGTTTCGTGGACAATTACTCACTGTTTCGGGGTCCCGGACTTATTTTCACGATTGATGTACACCGGAGCGCATTTACGTGTCGGTCATAAATACTCGTAGTTTTGGCTGATTCTGGCTAGTTTCATGGACTATTACTCACTGTTTTGGGGTCGCGGAGTGATTTCCACGATTGATGAACCCCGGGGTGCGTTTACGTGTCGGTCATAAATACTCGCAGTTTTGGCAGATTCTGGCCAGTTTCTTGGACTATTACTCACTGTTTTGGGGTCCCGAAGTGATTTCCATGATTGACGAACCCCGGCGTGCGTTTACGTGTCGGTCATCAACACCCGCAGTTTTGGCCGATTCTGCCTCGTTTCGTGGACTATTATTCACTGTTTTTGGGTCCCGGAGTGATTTCCACAATTGACGAACCCCGAGGTGCGTTTACATGTCCGTCGTCAACACTCACAACTTTGGCCAATTCTGACCCGTTTCATGGACTATTACTCACCGTTTTGGGGTCCCGAAGCGATTTCCATAGTTCTTGAACCCCAAGGTGCAATTACATGTCGGTCATCAACACCCGTAGTTTTGGCCGATTCTGGCCCGTTTCATGAACTATTACTCACTGTTTTGGGGACCCGGAGTAATTCCCACGATTGACGAACCCCGGGGTGTGTTTATGTGTCGGTCATAAACACATGCAGTTTTGGCCGATTCTGGCCCGTTTCGTGGACAATTACTCACTGTTTCGGGGTCCCGGACTTATTTCCACGATTGATGAACCCCGGAGCGCATTTACGTGTCGGTCATAATTACTCGTAGTTTTGGCCGATTCTGGCTAGTTTCATGGACTATTACTCACTGTTTTGGTGTCGCGGAGTGATTTCCACGATTGACGAACCCCGGGGTGCGTTTACCTGTTGGTCATAAACACTCGCAGTTATTGCGGATTCTGCCTCATTTCATGGACTATTATTCACTGTTTTTGGGTCCCGGAGTGATTTCCACAATTGACGAACCCCGAGGTGCGTTTACATGTCCGTCGTCAACACTCACAACTTTGGCCGATTCTGACCCGTTTCGTGGACTATTACTCACCGTTTTGGGGTCCCGAAGCGATTTCCATAGTTCTTGAACCCCAAAGTGCAATCACATGTCGGTCATCAACACCCATAGTTTTGGCCGATTCTGGCCCGTTTCATGAACTATTACTCACTGTTTTGGGGACCCGCACTAATTCCCACGAGTGACGAACCCCAGGGTGCGTTTATGTGTCGGTCATAAACACTTGCAGTTTTGGCCGATTCTGGCCCGTTTCATGGACAATTACTCACTGTTTCGGGGTCCCGGACTTATTTCCACGATTGATGAACCCCGGAGCGCATTTACGTGTCGGTCATAAATACTCGTAGTTTTGGCCGATTCTGGCTAGTTTCATGGACTATTACTCACTGTTTTGGGGCCGCGGAGTGATTTCCACGATTGACGAACCCCGGTGTGCGTTTACGTGTCGGTCATCAACACTCGCAGTTTTGGCCGATTCTGGCCTGTTTCATGGACTATTACTGATTGTTTTGGTGTCCCGGACTGATTTCCACGATTGACGAACCCCGGGGTGCGTTTACGTGTTGATCATAAACACTCGCAGTTTTGGCCGATTATGACAAGTTTCATGGACTATTACTCACTGTTTTGGGGTCCGTGAGTGATTTCCATGATTGACCAATCCTGGGGTGCGTTTACGTGTCGGTCATCAACACCCGCAGTTTTGGCCGATTCTGGCTCGTTTCGTGGACTATTATTCACTGTTTTTGGGTCCCGGAGTGATTTCCAAGATTGACGAACCCCGAGGTGCGTTTACATGTCCGTCGTCAACACTCACAACTCTGGCAAATTCTGACCCGTTTCATGGACTATTACTCACCGTTTTAGGGTCCCGGACTTATTTGCACGATTGATGAACCCTGGAGCGCGTTTACGTGTCGGTCATAAATACTCGCAGTTTTGGCCGATTCTGGCCAGTTTCTTGGACTATTACTCACTGTTTTGGGGTCCCGAAGTGATTTCCACGATTGACGAACCCCGGGGTGCGTTTACGTGTTGGTCATAAACACTCGCAGTTATTGCGGATTCTGCCTCATTTCATGGACTATTATTCACTGTTTTTGGGTCCCGGAGTGATTTCCACAATTGACGAACCCCGAGGTGCGTTTACATGTCCGTCGTCAACACTCACAACTTTGGCCAATTCTGACCCGTTTCGTGGACTATTACTCACCGTTTTGGGGTCCCGAAGCGATTTCCATAGTTCTTGAACCCCAGTGTGCAATTAGATGTCGGTCATCAACACCCGTAGTTTTGGCCGATTCTGGGCCGTTTCATGAACTATTACTCACTGTTTTGGGGACCCGGACTAATTCCCACGATTGACGAACCCCGGGGTGCGTTTATGTGTCGGTCATAAACACTTGCAGTTTTGGCCGATTCTGGCCCGTTTCGTGGACAATTACTCACTGTTTCGGGGTCCCGGACTTATTTCCACGATTGATGAACCCTGGAGCGCATTTACGTGTCGGTCATAAATACTCATAGTTTTGGCCGATTCTGGCCAGTTTCTTGGACTATTACTCACTGTTTTGGGGTCCCGAAGTGATTTCCATGATTGACGAACCCCGGCGTGCGTTTACGTGTCGGTCATCAACACCCGCAGTTTTGGCCGATTCTGCCTCGTTTCGTGGACTATTATTCACTGTTTTTGGGTCCCGGAGTGATTTCCACAATTGACGAACCCCGAGGTGCGTTTACATGTCCGTCGTCAACACTCACAACTTTGGCCAATTCTGACCCGTTTCATGGACTATTACTCACCGTTTTGGGGTCCCGAAGCGATTTCCATAGTTCTTGAACCCCAAGGTGCAATTACATGTCGGTCATCAACACCCGTAGTTTTGGCCGATTCTGGCCCGTTTCATGAACTATTACTCACTGTTTTGGGGACCCGGAGTAATTCCCACGATTGACGAACCCCGGGGTGTGTTTATGTGTCGGTCATAAACACATGCAGTTTTGGCCGATTCTGGCCCGTTTCGTGGACAATTACTCACTGTTTCGGGGTCCCGGACTTATTTCCACGATTGATGAACCCCGGAGCGCATTTACGTGTCGGTCATAATTACTCGTAGTTTTGGCCGATTCTGGCTAGTTTCTTGGACTATTACTCACTGTTTTGGTGTCGCGGAGTGATTTCCACGATTGACGAACCCCGGGGTGCGTTTACCTGTTGGTCATAAACACTCGCAGTTATTGCGGATTCTGCCTCATTTCATGGACTATTATTCACTGTTTTTGGGTCCCGGAGTGATTTCCACAATTGACGAACCCCGAGGTGCGTTTACATGTCCGTCGTCAACACTCACAACTTTGGCCAATTCTGACCCGTTTCGTGGACTATTACTCACCGTTTTGGGGTCCCGAAGCGATTTCCATAGTTCTTGAACCCCAATGTGCAATTAGATGTCGGTCATCAACACCCGTAGTTTTGGCCGATTCTGGGCCGTTTCATGAACTATTACTCACTGTTTTGGGGACCCGGACCAATTCCCACGATTGACGAACCCCGGGGTGCGTTTATGTGTCGGTCATAAACACTTGCAGTTTTGGCCGATTCTGGCCCGTTTCGTGGACAATTACTCACTGTTTCGGGGTCCCGGACTTATTTCCACGATTGATGAACCCTGGAGCGCATTTACGTGTCGGTCATAAATACTCATAGTTTTGGCCGATTCTGGCCAGTTTCTTGGACTATTACTCACTGTTTTGGGGTCCCGAAGTGATTTCCATGATTGACGAACCCCGGCGTGCGTTTACGTGTCGGTCATCAACACCCGCAGTTTTGGCCGATTCTGCCTCGTTTCGTGGATTATTATTCACTGTTTTTGGGTCCCGGAGTGATTTCCACAATTGACGAACCCCGAGGTGCGTTTACATGTCCGTCGTCAACACTCACAACTTTGGCCAATTCTGACCCGTTTCATGGACTATTACTCACCGTTTTGTGGTCCCGAAGCGATTTCCATAGTTCTTGAACCCCAAGGTGCAATTACATGTCGGTCATCAACACCCGTAGTTTTGGCCGATTCTGGCCCGTTTCATGAACTATTACTCACTGTTTTGGGGACCCGGAGTAATTCCCACGATTGACGAACCCCGGGGTGTGTTTATGTGTCGGTCATAAACACATGCAGTTTTGGCCGATTCTGGCCCGTTTCGTGGACAATTACTCACTGTTTCGGGGTCCCGGACTTATTTCCACGATTGATGAACCCCGGAGCGCATTTACGTGTCGGTCATAATTACTCGTAGTTTTGGCCGATTCTGGCTAGTTTCATGGACTATTACTCACTGTTTTGGTGTCGCGGAGTGATTTCCACGATTGACGAACCCCGGGGTGCGTTTACCTGTTGGTCATAAACACTCGCAGTTATTGCGGATTCTGCCTCATTTCATGGACTATTATTCACTGTTTTTGGGTCGCGGAGTGATTTCCACAATTGACGAACCCCGAGGTGCGTTTACATGTCCGTCGTCAACACTCACAACTTTGGCCGATTCTGACCCGTTTCGTGGACTATTACTCACCGTTTTGGGGTCCCGAAGCGATTTCCATAGTTCTTGAACCCCAATGTGCAATTAGATGTCGGTCATCAACACCCGTAGTTTTGGCCGATTCTGGGCCGTTTCATGAACTATTACTCACTGTTTTGGGGACCCGGACTAATTCCCACGATTGACGAACCCCGGGGTGCGTTTACCTGTTGGTCATAAACACTCGCAGTTATTGCGGATTCTGCCTCATTTCATGGACTATTATTCACTGTTTTTGGGTCCCGGAGTGATTTCCACAATTGACGAACCCCGAGGTGCGTTTACATGTCCGTCGTCAACACTCACAACTTTGGCCAATTCTGACCCGTTTCGTGGACTATTACTCACCGTTTTGGGGTCCCGAAGCGATTTCCATAGTTCTTGAACCCCAATGTGCAATTAGATGTCGGTCATCAACACCCGTAGTTTTGGCCGATTCTGGGCCGTTTCATGAACTATTACTCACTGTTTTGGGGACCCGGACCAATTCCCACGATTGACGAACCCCGGGGTGCGTTTATGTGTCGGTCATAAACACTTGCAGTTTTGGCCGATTCTGGCCCGTTTCGTGGACAATTACTCACTGTTTCGGGGTCCCGGACTTATTTCCACGATTGATGAACCCTGGAGCGCATTTACGTGTCGGTCATAAATACTCATAGTTTTGGCCGATTCTGGCCAGTTTCTTGGACTATTACTCACTGTTTTGGGGTCCCGAAGTGATTTCCATGATTGACGAACCCCGGCGTGCGTTTACGTGTCGGTCATCAACACCCGCAGTTTTGGCCGATTCTGCCTCGTTTCGTGGATTATTATTCACTGTTTTTGGGTCCCGGAGTGATTTCCACAATTGACGAACCCCGAGGTGCGTTTACATGTCCGTCGTCAACACTCACAACTTTGGCCAATTCTGACCCGTTTCATGGACTATTACTCACCGTTTTGTGGTCCCGAAGCGATTTCCATAGTTCTTGAACCCCAAGGTGCAATTACATGTCGGTCATCAACACCCGTAGTTTTGGCCGATTCTGGCCCGTTTCATGAACTATTACTCACTGTTTTGGGGACCCGGACTAATTCCCACGATTGACGAACCCCGGGGTGCGTTTACCTGTTGGTCATAAACACTCGCAGTTATTGCGGATTCTGCCTCATTTCATGGACTATTATTCACTGTTTTTGGGTCCCGGAGTGATTTCCACAATTGACGAACCCCGAGGTGCGTTTACATGTCCGTCGTCAACACTCACAACTTTGGCCAATTCTGACCCGTTTCGTGGACTATTACTCACCGTTTTGGGGTCCCGAAGCGATTTCCATAGTTCTTGAACCCCAATGTGCAATTAGATGTCGGTCATCAACACCCGTAGTTTTGGCCGATTCTGGGCCGTTTCATGAACTATTACTCACTGTTTTGGGGACCCGGACCAATTCCCACGATTGACGAACCCCGGGGTGCGTTTATGTGTCGGTCATAAACACTTGCAGTTTTGGCCGATTCTGGCCCGTTTCGTGGACAATTACTCACTGTTTCGGGGTCCCGGACTTATTTCCACGATTGATGAACCCTGGAGCGCATTTACGTGTCGGTCATAAATACTCATAGTTTTGGCCGATTCTGGCCAGTTTCTTGGACTATTACTCACTGTTTTGGGGTCCCGAAGTGATTTCCATGATTGACGAACCCCGGCGTGCGTTTACGTGTCGGTCATCAACACCCGCAGTTTTGGCCGATTCTGCCTCGTTTCGTGGATTATTATTCACTGTTTTTGGGTCCCGGAGTGATTTCCACAATTGACGAACCCCGAGGTGCGTTTACATGTCCGTCGTCAACACTCACAACTTTGGCCAATTCTGACCCGTTTCATGGACTATTACTCACCGTTTTGTGGTCCCGAAGCGATTTCCATAGTTCTTGAACCCCAAGGTGCAATTACATGTCGGTCATCAACACCCGTAGTTTTGGCCGATTCTGGCCCGTTTCATGAACTATTACTCACTGTTTTGGGGACCCGGAGTAATTCCCACGATTGACGAACCCCGGGGTGTGTTTATGTGTCGGTCATAAACACATGCAGTTTTGGCCGATTCTGGCCCGTTTCGTGGACAATTACTCACTGTTTCGGGGTCCCGGACTTATTTCCACGATTGATGAACCCCGGAGCGCATTTACGTGTCGGTCATAATTACTCGTAGTTTTGGCCGATTCTGGCTAGTTTCATGGACTATTACTCACTGTTTTGGTGTCGCGGAGTGATTTCCACGATTGACGAACCCCGGGGTGCGTTTACCTGTTGGTCATAAACACTCGCAGTTATTGCGGATTCTGCCTCATTTCATGGACTATTATTCACTGTTTTTGGGTCGCGGAGTGATTTCCACAATTGACGAACCCCGAGGTGCGTTTACATGTCCGTCGTCAACACTCACAACTTTGGCCGATTCTGACCCGTTTCGTGGACTATTACTCACCGTTTTGGGGTCCCGAAGCGATTTCCATAGTTCTTGAACCCCAATGTGCAATTAGATGTCGGTCATCAACACCCGTAGTTTTGGCCGATTCTGGGCCGTTTCATGAACTATTACTCACTGTTTTGGGGACCCGGACTAATTCCCACGATTGACGAACCCCGGGGTGCGTTTACCTGTTGGTCATAAACACTCGCAGTTATTGCGGATTCTGCCTCATTTCATGGACTATTATTCACTGTTTTTGGGTCCCGGAGTGATTTCCACAATTGACGAACCCCGAGGTGCGTTTACATGTCCGTCGTCAACACTCACAACTTTGGCCAATTCTGACCCGTTTCATGGACTATTACTCACCGTTTTGGGGTCCCGAAGCGATTTCCATAGTTCTTGAACCCCAAGGTGCAATTACATGTCGGTCATCAACACCCGTAGTTTTGGCCGATTCTGGCCCGTTTCATGAACTATTACTCACTGTTTTGGGGACCCGGAGTAATTCCCACGATTGACGAACCCCGGGGTGTGTTTATGTGTCGGTCATAAACACATGCAGTTTTGGCCGATTCTGGCCCGTTTCGTGGACAATTACTCACTGTTTCGGGGTCCCGGACTTATTTCCACGATTGATGAACCCCGGAGCGCATTTACGTGTCGGTCATAATTACTCGTAGTTTTGGCCGATTCTGGCTAGTTTCTTGGACTATTACTCACTGTTTTGGTGTCGCGGAGTGATTTCCACGATTGACGAACCCCGGGGTGCGTTTACCTGTTGGTCATAAACACTCGCAGTTATTGCGGATTCTGCCTCATTTCATGGACTATTATTCACTGTTTTTGGGTCCCGGAGTGATTTCCACAATTGACGAACCCCGAGGTGCGTTTACATGTCCGTCGTCAACACTCACAACTTTGGCCAATTCTGACCCGTTTCGTGGACTATTACTCACCGTTTTGGGGTCCCGAAGCGATTTCCATAGTTCTTGAACCCCAATGTGCAATTAGATGTCGGTCATCAACACCCGTAGTTTTGGCCGATTCTGGGCCGTTTCATGAACTATTACTCACTGTTTTGGGGACCCGGACCAATTCCCACGATTGACGAACCCCGGGGTGCGTTTATGTGTCGGTCATAAACACTTGCAGTTTTGGCCGATTCTGGCCCGTTTCGTGGACAATTACTCACTGTTTCGGGGTCCCGGACTTATTTCCACGATTGATGAACCCTGGAGCGCATTTACGTGTCGGTCATAAATACTCATAGTTTTGGCCGATTCTGGCCAGTTTCTTGGACTATTACTCACTGTTTTGGGGTCCCGAAGTGATTTCCATGATTGACGAACCCCGGCGTGCGTTTACGTGTCGGTCATCAACACCCGCAGTTTTGGCCGATTCTGCCTCGTTTCGTGGATTATTATTCACTGTTTTTGGGTCCCGGAGTGATTTCCACAATTGACGAACCCCGAGGTGCGTTTACATGTCCGTCGTCAACACTCACAACTTTGGCCAATTCTGACCCGTTTCATGGACTATTACTCACCGTTTTGTGGTCCCGAAGCGATTTCCATAGTTCTTGAACCCCAAGGTGCAATTACATGTCGGTCATCAACACCCGTAGTTTTGGCCGATTCTGGCCCGTTTCATGAACTATTACTCACTGTTTTGGGGACCCGGAGTAATTCCCACGATTGACGAACCCCGGGGTGTGTTTATGTGTCGGTCATAAACACATGCAGTTTTGGCCGATTCTGGCCCGTTTCGTGGACAATTACTCACTGTTTCGGGGTCCCGGACTTATTTCCACGATTGATGAACCCCGGAGCGCATTTACGTGTCGGTCATAATTACTCGTAGTTTTGGCCGATTCTGGCTAGTTTCATGGACTATTACTCACTGTTTTGGTGTCGCGGAGTGATTTCCACGATTGACGAACCCCGGGGTGCGTTTACCTGTTGGTCATAAACACTCGCAGTTATTGCGGATTCTGCCTCATTTCATGGACTATTATTCACTGTTTTTGGGTCGCAGAGTGATTTCCACAATTGACGAACCCCGAGGTGCGTTTACATGTCCGTCGTCAACACTCACAACTTTGGCCGATTCTGACCCGTTTCGTGGACTATTACTCACCGTTTTGGGGTCCCGAAGCGATTTCCATAGTTCTTGAACCCCAATGTGCAATTAGATGTCGGTCATCAACACCCGTAGTTTTGGCCGATTCTGGGCCGTTTCATGAACTATTACTCACTGTTTTGGGGACCCGGACTAATTCCCACGATTGACGAACCCCGGGGTGCGTTTACCTGTTGGTCATAAACACTCGCAGTTATTGCGGATTCTGCCTCATTTCATGGACTATTATTCACTGTTTTTGGGTCCCGGAGTGATTTCCACAATTGACGAACCCCGAGGTGCGTTTACATGTCCGTCGTCAACACTCACAACTTTGGCCAATTCTGACCCGTTTCGTGGACTATTACTCACCGTTTTGGGGTCCCGAAGCGATTTCCATAGTTCTTGAACCCCAATGTGCAATTAGATGTCGGTCATCAACACCCGTAGTTTTGGCCGATTCTGGGCCGTTTCATGAACTATTACTCACTGTTTTGGGGACCCGGACCAATTCCCACGATTGACGAACCCCGGGGTGCGTTTATGTGTCGGTCATAAACACTTGCAGTTTTGGCCGATTCTGGCCCGTTTCGTGGACAATTACTCACTGTTTCGGGGTCCCGGACTTATTTCCACGATTGATGAACCCCGGAGCGCATTTACGTGTCGGTCATAATTACTCGTAGTTTTGGCCGATTCTGGCTAGTTTCATGGACTATTACTCACTGTTTTGGTGTCGCGGAGTGATTTCCACGATTGACGAACCCCGGGGTGCGTTTACCTGTTGGTCATAAACACTCGCAGTTATTGCGGATTCTGCCTCATTTCATGGACTATTATTCACTGTTTTTGGGTCGCGGAGTGATTTCCACAATTGACGAACCCCGAGGTGCGTTTACATGTCCGTCGTCAACACTCACAACTTTGGCCGATTCTGACCCGTTTCGTGGACTATTACTCACCGTTTTGGGGTCCCGAAGCGATTTCCATAGTTCTTGAACCCCAATGTGCAATTAGATGTCGGTCATCAACACCCGTAGTTTTGGCCGATTCTGGGCCGTTTCATGAACTATTACTCACTGTTTTGGGGACCCGGACTAATTCCCACGATTGACGAACCCCGGGGTGCGTTTACCTGTTGGTCATAAACACTCGCAGTTATTGCGGATTCTGCCTCATTTCATGGACTATTATTCACTGTTTTTGGGTCCCGGAGTGATTTCCACAATTGACGAACCCCGAGGTGCGTTTACATGTCCGTCGTCAACACTCACAACTTTGGCCAATTCTGACCCGTTTCGTGGACTATTACTCACCGTTTTGGGGTCCCGAAGCGATTTCCATAGTTCTTGAACCCCAATGTGCAATTAGATGTCGGTCATCAACACCCGTAGTTTTGGCCGATTCTGGGCCGTTTCATGAACTATTACTCACTGTTTTGGGGACCCGGACCAATTCCCACGATTGACGAACCCCGGGGTGCGTTTATGTGTCGGTCATAAACACTTGCAGTTTTGGCCGATTCTGGCCCGTTTCGTGGACAATTACTCACTGTTTCGGGGTCCCGGACTTATTTCCACGATTGATGAACCCTGGAGCGCATTTACGTGTCGGTCATAAATACTCATAGTTTTGGCCGATTCTGGCCAGTTTCTTGGACTATTACTCACTGTTTTGGGGTCCCGAAGTGATTTCCATGATTGACGAACCCCGGCGTGCGTTTACGTGTCGGTCATCAACACCCGCAGTTTTGGCCGATTCTGCCTCGTTTCGTGGATTATTATTCACTGTTTTTGGGTCCCGGAGTGATTTCCACAATTGACGAACCCCGAGGTGCGTTTACATGTCCGTCGTCAACACTCACAACTTTGGCCAATTCTGACCCGTTTCATGGACTATTACTCACCGTTTTGTGGTCCCGAAGCGATTTCCATAGTTCTTGAACCCCAAGGTGCAATTACATGTCGGTCATCAACACCCGTAGTTTTGGCCGATTCTGGCCCGTTTCATGAACTATTACTCACTGTTTTGGGGACCCGGAGTAATTCCCACGATTGACGAACCCCGGGGTGTGTTTATGTGTCGGTCATAAACACATGCAGTTTTGGCCGATTCTGGCCCGTTTCGTGGACAATTACTCACTGTTTCGGGGTCCCGGACTTATTTCCACGATTGATGAACCCCGGAGCGCATTTACGTGTCGGTCATAATTACTCGTAGTTTTGGCCGATTCTGGCTAGTTTCATGGACTATTACTCACTGTTTTGGTGTCGCGGAGTGATTTCCACGATTGACGAACCCCGGGGTGCGTTTACCTGTTGGTCATAAACACTCGCAGTTATTGCGGATTCTGCCTCATTTCATGGACTATTATTCACTGTTTTTGGGTCGCGGAGTGATTTCCACAATTGACGAACCCCGAGGTGCGTTTACATGTCCGTCGTCAACACTCACAACTTTGGCCGATTCTGACCCGTTTCGTGGACTATTACTCACCGTTTTGGGGTCCCGAAGCGATTTCCATAGTTCTTGAACCCCAATGTGCAATTAGATGTCGGTCATCAACACCCGTAGTTTTGGCCGATTCTGGGCCGTTTCATGAACTATTACTCACTGTTTTGGGGACCCGGACTAATTCCCACGATTGACGAACCCCGGGGTGCGTTTATGTGTCGGTCATAAACACTTGCAGTTTTGGCCGATTCTGGCCCGTTTCGTGGACAATTACTCACTGTTTCGGGGTCCCGGACTTATTTCCACGATTGATGAACCCTGGAGCGCATTTACGTGTCGGTCATAAATACTCATAGTTTTGGCCGATTCTGGCCAGTTTCTTGGACTATTACTCACTGTTTTGGGGTCCCGAAGTGATTTCCATGATTGACGAACCCCGGCGTGCGTTTACGTGTCGGTCATCAACACCCGCAATTTTGGCCGATTCTGCCTCGTTTCGTGGACTATTATTCACTGTTTTTGGGTCCCGGAGTGATTTCCACAATTGACGAACCCCGAGGTGCGTTTACATGTCCGTCGTCAACACTCACAACTTTGGCCAATTCTGACCCGTTTCATGGACTATTACTCACCGTTTTGGGGTCCCGAAGCGATTTCCATAGTTCTTGAACCCCAAGGTGCAATTACATGTCGGTCATCAACACCCGTAGTTTTGGCCGATTCTGGCCCGTTTCATGAACTATTACTCACTGTTTTGGGGACCCGGAGTAATTCCCATGATTGACGAACCCCGGGGTGTGTTTATGTGTCGGTCATAAACACATGCAGTTTTGGCCGATTCTGGCCCGTTTCGTGGACAATTACTCACTGTTTCGGGGTCCCGGACTTATTTCCACGATTGATGAACCCCGGAGCGCATTTACGTGTCGGTCATAATTACTCGTAGTTTTGGCCGATTCTGGCTAGTTTCATGGACTATTACTCACTGTTTTGGTGTCACGGAGTGATTTCCACGATTGACGAACCCCGGGGTGCGTTTACCTGTTGGTCATAAACACTCGCAGTTATTGCGGATTCTGCCTCATTTCATGGACTATTATTCACTGTTTTTGGGTCCCGGAGTGATTTCCACAATTGACGAACCCCGAGGTGCGTTTACATGTCCGTCGTCAACACTCACAACTTTGGCCGATTCTGACCCGTTTCGTGGACTATTACTCACCGTTTTGGGGTCCCGAAGCGATTTCCATAGTTCTTGAACCCCAATGTGCAATTAGATGTCGGTCATCAACACCCGTAGTTTTGGCCGATTCTGGGCCGTTTCATGAACTATTACTCACTGTTTTGGGGACCCGGACTAATTCCCACGATTGACGAACCCCGGGGTGCGTTTATGTGTCGGTCATAAACACTTGCAGTTTTGGCCGATTCTGGCCCGTTTCGTGGACAATTACTCACTGTTTCGGGGTCCCGGACTTATTTCCACGATTGATGAACCCCGGAGCGCATTTACGTGTCGGTCATAAATACTCGTAGTTTTGGCCGATTCTGGCTAGTTTCATGGACTATTACTCACTGTTTTGGGGCCGCGGAGTGATTTCCACGATTGACGAACCCCGGGGTGCGTTTACGTGTCGGTCATCAACACTCGCAGTTTTGGCCGATTCTGGCCTGTTTCATGGACTATTACTGATTGTTTTGGTGTCGCGGAGTGATTTCCACGATTGACGAACCCCGGGGTGCGTTTACGTGTCGATCATAAACACTCGCAGTTTTGGCCGATTATGACAAGTTTCATGGACTATTACTCACTGTTTTGGGGTCCGTGAGTGATTTCCATGATTGACCAATCCTGGGGTGCGTTTACGTGTCGGTCATTAACACCCGCAGTTTTGGCCGATTCTGGCTCGTTTCGTGGACTATTATTCACTGTTTTTGGGTCCCGGAGTGATTTCCAAGATTGACGAACCCCGAGGTGCGTTTACATGTCCGTCGTCAACACTCACAACTCTGGCAAATTCTGACCCGTTTCGTGGACTATTACTCACCGTTTTAGGGTCCCGGACTTATTTGCACGATTGATGAACCCTGGAGCGCGTTTACGTGTCGGTCATAAATACTCGCAGTTTTGGCCGATTCTGGCCCGTTTCGTGGACAATTACTCACTGTTTCGGGGTCCCGGACTTATTTCCACGATTGATGAACCCTGGAGCGCATTTACGTGTCGGTCATAAATACTCATAGTTTTGGCCGATTCTGGCCAGTTTCTTGGACTATTACTCACTGTTTTGGGGTCCCGAAGTGATTTCCATGATTGACGAACCCCGGCGTGCGTTTACGTGTCGGTCATCAACACCCGCAGTTTTGGCCGATTCTGCCTCGTTTCGTGGACTATTATTCACTGTTTTTGGGTCCCGGAGTGATTTCCACAATTGACGAACCCCGAGGTGCGTTTACATGTCCGTCGTCAACACTCACAACTTTGGCCAATTCTGACCCGTTTCATGGACTATTACTCACCGTTTTGGGGTCCCGAAGCGATTTCCATAGTTCTTGAACCCCAAGGTGCAATTACATGTCGGTCATCAACACCCGTAGTTTTGGCCGATTCTGGCCCGTTTCATGAACTATTACTCACTGTTTTGGGGACCCGGAGTAATTCCCACGATTGACGAACCCCGGGGTGTGTTTATGTGTCGGTCATAAACACATGCAGTTTTGGCCGATTCTGGCCCGTTTCGTGGACAATTACTCACTGTTTCGGGGTCCCGGACTTATTTCCACGATTGATGAACCCCGGAGCGCATTTACGTGTCGGTCATAATTACTCGTAGTTTTGGCCGATTCTGGCTAGTTTCATGGACTATTACTCACTGTTTTGGTGTCGCGGAGTGATTTCCACGATTGACGAACCCCGGGGTGCGTTTACCTGTTGGTCATAAACACTCGCAGTTATTGCGGATTCTGCCTCATTTCATGGACTATTATTCACTGTTTTTGGGTCCCGGAGTGATTTCCACAATTGACGAACCCCGAGGTGCGTTTACATGTCCGTCGTCAACACTCACAACTTTGGCCAATTCTGACCCGTTTCGTGGACTATTACTCACCGTTTTGGGGTCCCGAAGCGATTTCCATAGTTCTTGAACCCCAATGTGCAATTAGATGTCGGTCATCAACACCCGTAGTTTTGGCCGATTCTGGGCCATTTCATGAACTATTACTCACTGTTTTGGGGACCCGGACTAATTCCCACGATTGACGAACCCCGGGGTGCGTTTATGTGTCGGTCATAAACACTTGCAGTTTTGGCCGATTCTGGCCCGTTTCATGGACAATTACTCACTGTTTCGGGGTCCCGCACTTATTTCCACGATTGATGAACCCTGGAGCGCATTTACGTGTCGGTCATAAATACTCATAGTTTTGGCCGATTCTGGCCAGTTTCTTGGACTATTACTCACTGTTTTGGGGTCCCGAAGTGATTTCCATGATTGACGAACCCCGGCGTGCGTTTACGTGTCGGTCATCAACACCCGCAGTTTTGGCCGATTCTGCCTCGTTTCGTGGACTATTATTCACTGTTTTTGGCTCCCGGAGTGATTTCCACAATTGACGAACCCCGAGGTGCGTTTACATGTCCGTCGTCAACACTCACAACTTTGGCCAATTCTGACCCGTTTCATGGACTATTACTCACCGTTTTGGGGTCCCGAAGCGATTTCCATAGTTCTTGAACCCCAAGGTGCAATTACATGTCGGTCATCAACACCCGTAGTTTTGGCCGATTCTGGGCCGTTTCATGAACTATTACTCACTGTTTTGGGGACCCGGAGTAATACCCACGATTGACGAACCCCGGGGTGTGTTTATGTGTCGGTCATAAACACATGCAGTTTTGGCCGATTCTGGCCCGTTTCGTGGACAATTACTCACTGTTTCGGGGTCCCGGACTTATTTCCACGATTGATGAACCCCGGAGCGCATTTACGTGTCGGTCATAATTACTCGTAGTTTTGGCCGATTCTGGCTAGTTTCATGGACTATTACTCACTGTTTTGGTGTCGCGGAGTGATTTCCACGATTGACGAACCCCGGGGTGCGTTTACCTGTTGGTCATAAACACTCGCAGTTATTGCGGATTCTGCCTCATTTCATGGACTATTATTCACTGTTTTTGGGTCCCGGAGTGATTTCCACAATTGATGAACCCCGAGGTGCGTTTACATGTCCGTCGTCAACACTCACAACTTTGGCCGATTCTGACCCGTTTCGTGGACTATTACTCACCGTTTTGGGGTCCCGAAGCGATTTCCATAGTTCTTGAACCCCAAAGTGCAATCACATGTCGGTCATCAACACCCATAGTTTTGGCCGATTCTGGCCCGTTTCATGAACTATTACTCACTGTTTTGGGGACCCGCACTAATTCCCACGAGTGACGAACCCCAGGGTGCGTTTATGTGTCGGTCATAAACACTTGCAGTTTTGGCCGATTCTGGCCCGTTTCGTGGACAATTACTCACTGTTTCGGGGTCCCGGACTTATTTCCACGATTGATGAACCCCGGAGCGCATTTACGTGTCGGTCATAAATACTCGTAGTTTTGGCCGATTCTGGCCCGTTTCGTGGACAATTACTCACTGTTTCGGGGTCCCGGACTTATTACCACGATTGATGAACCCCGGGGTGCATTTACGTGTCGGTCATAATTACTCGCAGTTTTGGCCGATTCTGGCCTGTTTCATGGACTATTACTGATTGTTTTGGTGTCGCGGAGTGATTTCCACGATTGACGAACCCCGGGGTGCGTTTACCTGTTGGTCATAAACACTCGCAGTTATTGCGGATTCTGCCTCATTTCATGGACTATTATTCACTGTTTTTGGGTCCCGGAGTGATTTCCACAATTGACGAACCCCGAGGTGCGTTTACATGTCCGTCGTCAACACTCACAACTTTGGCCGATTCTGACCCGTTTCGTGGACTATTACTAACCGTTTTGGGGTCCCGAAGCGATTTCCATAGTTCTTGAACCCCAAAGTGCAATCACATGTCGGTCATCAACACCCATAGTTTTGGCCGATTCTGGCCCCTTTCATGAACTATTACTCACTGTTTTGGGGACCCGCACTAATTCCCACGAGTGACGAACCCCAGGGTGCGTTTATGTGTCGGTCATAAACACTTGCAGTTTTGGCCGATTCTGGCCCGTTTCGTGGACAATTACTCACTGTTTCGGGGTCCCGGACTTATTTCCACGATTGATGAACCCCGGGGTGCGTTTACGTGTCGGTCATCAACACTCGCAGTTTTGGCCGATTCTGGCCTGTTTCATGGACTATTACTGATTGTTTTGGTGTCGCGGAGTGATTTCCACGATTGACGAACCCCGGGGTGCGTTTACCTGTTGGTCATAAACACTCGCAGTTATTGCGGATTCTGCCTCATTTCATGGACTATTATTCACTGTTTTTGGGTCCCGGAGTGATTTCCACAATTGACGAACCCCGAGGTGCGTTTACATGTCCGTCATCAACACTCACAACTTTGGCCGATTCTGACCCGTTTCGTGGACTATTACTCACCGTTTTGGGGTCCCGAAGCGATTTCCATAGTTCTTGAACCCCAAAGTGCAATCACATGTCGGTCATCAACACCCATAGTTTTGGCCGATTCTGGCCCGTTTCATGAACTATTACTCACTGTTTTGGGGACCCGCACTAATTCCCACGAGTGACGAACCCCAGGGTGCGTTTATGTGTCGGTCATAAACACTTGCAGTTTTGGCCGATTCTGGCCCGTTTCGTGGACAATTACTCACTGTTTCGGGGTCCCGGACTTATTTCCACGATTGATGAACCCCGGAGCGCATTTACGTGTCGGTCATAAATACTCGTAGTTTTGGCCGATTCTGGCTAGTTTCATGGACTATTACTCACTGTTTTGGGGCCGCGGAGTGATTTCCACGATTGACGAACCCCGGGGTGCGTTTACGTGTCGGTCATCAACACTCGCAGTTTTGGCCGATTCTGGCCTGTTTCATGGACTATTACTGATTGTTTTGGTGTCCCGGACTGATTTCCACGATTGACGAACCCCGGGGTGCGTTTACGTGTCGATCATAAACACTCGCAGTTTTGGCCGATTATGACAAGTTTCATGGACTATTACTCACTGTTTTGGGGTCCGTGAGTGATTTCCATGATTGACCAATCCTGGGGTGCGTTTACGTGTCGGTCATCAACACCCGCAGTTTTGGCCGATTCTGGCTCGTTTCGTGGACTATTATTCACTGTTTTTGGGTCCCGGAGTGATTTCCAAGATTGACGAACCCCGAGGTGCGTTTACATGTCCGTCGTCAACACTCACAACTCTGTCAAATTCTGACCCGTTTCGTGGACTATTACTCACCGTTTTAGGGTCCCGGACTTATTTGCACGATTGATGAACCCTGGAGCGCATTTACGTGTCGGTCATAATTACTCGTAGTTTTGGCCGATTCTGGCTAGTTTCATGGACTATTACTCACTGTTTTGGTGTCGCGGAGTGATTTCCACGATTGACGAACCCCGGGGTGCGTTTACCTGTTGGTCATAAACACTCGCAGTTATTGCGGATTCTGCCTCATTTCATGGACTATTATTCACTGTTTTTGGGTCCCGGAGTGATTTCCACAATTGACGAACCCCGAGGTGCGTTTACATGTCCGTCGTCAACACTCACAACTTTGGCCAATTCTGACCCGTTTCGTGGACTATTACTCACCGTTTTGGGGTCCCGAAGCGATTTCCATAGTTCTTGAACCCCAATGTGCAATTAGATGTCGGTCATCAACACCCGTAGTTTTGGCCGATTCTGGGCCATTTCATGAACTATTACTCACTGTTTTGGGGACCCGGACTAATTCCCACGATTGACGAACCCCGGGGTGCGTTTATGTGTCGGTCATAAACACTTGCAGTTTTGGCCGATTCTGGCCCGTTTCATGGACAATTACTCACTGTTTCGGGGTCCCGGACTTATTTCCACGATTGATGAACCCTGGAGCGCATTTACGTGTCGGTCATAAATACTCATAGTTTTGGCCGATTCTGGCCAGTTTCTTGGACTATTACTCACTGTTTTGGGGTCCCGAAGTGATTTCCATGATTGACGAACCCCGGCGTGCGTTTACGTGTCGGTCATCAACACCCGCAGTTTTGGCCGATTCTGCCTCGTTTCGTGGACTATTATTCACTGTTTTTGGCTCCCGGAGTGATTTCCACAATTGACGAACCCCGAGGTGCGTTTACATGTCCGTCGTCAACACTCACAACTTTGGCCAATTCTGACCCGTTTCATGGACTATTACTCACCGTTTTGGGGTCCCGAAGCGATTTCCATAGTTCTTGAACCCCAAGGTGCAATTACATGTCGGTCATCAACACCCGTAGTTTTGGCCGATTCTGGGCCGTTTCATGAACTATTACTCACTGTTTTGGGGACCCGGAGTAATTCCCACGATTGACGAACCCCGGGGTGTGTTTATGTGTCGGTCATAAACACATGCAGTTTTGGCCGATTCTGGCCCGTTTCGTGGACAATTACTCACTGTTTCGGGGTCCCAGACTTATTTCCACGATTGATGAACCCCGGAGCGCATTTACGTGTCGGTCATAATTACTCGTAGTTTTGGCCGATTCTGGCTAGTTTCATGGACTATTACTCACTGTTTTGGTGTCGCGGAGTGATTTCCACGATTGACGAACCCCGGGGTGCGTTTACCTGTTGGTCATAAACACTCGCAGTTATTGCGGATTCTGCCTCATTTCATGGACTATTATTCACTGTTTTTGGGTCCCGGAGTGATTTCCACAATTGATGAACCCCGAGGTGCGTTTACATGTCCGTCGTCAACACTCACAACTTTGGCCGATTCTGACCCGTTTCGTGGACTATTACTCACCGTTTTGGGGTCCCGAAGCGATTTCCATAGTTCTTGAACCCCAAAGTGCAATCACATGTCGGTCATCAACACCCATAGTTTTGGCCGATTCTGGCCCGTTTCATGAACTATTACTCACTGTTTTGGGGACCCGCACTAATTCCCACGAGTGACGAACCCCAGGGTGCGTTTATGTGTCGGTCATAAACACTTGCAGTTTTGGCCGATTCTGGCCCGTTTCGTGGACAATTACTCACTGTTTCGGGGTCCCGGACTTATTTCCACGATTGATGAACCCCGGAGCGCATTTACGTGTCGGTCATAAATACTCGTAGTTTTGGCCGATTCTGGCCCGTTTCGTGGACAATTACTCACTGTTTCGGGGTCCCGGACTTATTACCACGATTGATGAACCCCGGGGTGCATTTACGTGTCGGTCATAATTACTCGCAGTTTTGGCCGATTCTGGCCTGTTTCATGGACTATTACTGATTGTTTTGGTGTCGCGGAGTGATTTCCACGATTGACGAACCCCGGGGTGCGTTTACCTGTTGGTCATAAACACTCGCAGTTATTGCGGATTCTGCCTCATTTCATGGACTATTATTCACTGTTTTTGGGTCCCGGAGTGATTTCCACAATTGACGAACCCCGAGGTGCGTTTACATGTCCGTCGTCAACACTCACAACTTTGGCCGATTCTGACCCGTTTCGTGGACTATTACTCACCGTTTTGGGGTCCCGAAGCGATTTCCATAGTTCTTGAACCCCAAAGTGCAATCACATGTCGGTCATCAACACCCATAGTTTTGGCCGATTCTGGCCCGTTTCATGAACTATTACTCACTGTTTTGGGGACCCGCACTAATTCCCACGAGTGACGAACCCCAGGGTGCGTTTATGTGTCGGTCATAAACACTTGCAGTTTTGGCCGATTCTGGCCCGTTTCGTGGACAATTACTCACTGTTTCGGGGTCCCGGACTTATTTCCACGATTGATGAACCCCGGAGCGCATTTACGTGTCGGTCATAAATACTCGTAGTTTTGGCCGATTCTGGCTAGTTTCATGGACTATTACTCACTGTTTTGGGGCCGCGGAGTGATTTCCACGATTGACGAACCCCGGGGTGCGTTTACGTGTCGGTCATCAACACTCGCAGTTTTGGCCGATTCTGGCCTGTTTCATGGACTATTACTGATTGTTTTGGTGTCGCGGAGTGATTTCCACGATTGACGAACCCCGGGGTGCGTTTACCTGTTGGTCATAAACACTCGCAGTTATTGCGGATTCTGCCTCATTTCATGGACTATTATTCACTGTTTTTGGGTCCCGGAGTGATTTCCACAATTGACGAACCCCGAGGTGCGTTTACATGTCCGTCATCAACACTCACAACTTTGGCCGATTCTGACCCGTTTCGTGGACTATTACTCACCGTTTTGGGGTCCCGAAGCGATTTCCATAGTTCTTGAACCCCAAAGTGCAATCACATGTCGGTCATCAACACCCATAGTTTTGGCCGATTCTGGCCCGTTTCATGAACTATTACTCACTGTTTTGGGGACCCGCACTAATTCCCACGAGTGACGAACCCCAGGGTGCGTTTATGTGTCGGTCATAAACACTTGCAGTTTTGGCCGATTCTGGCCCGTTTCGTGGACAATTACTCACTGTTTCGGGGTCCCGGACTTATTTCCACGATTGATGAACCCCGGAGCGCATTTACGTGTCGGTCATAAATACTCGTAGTTTTGGCCGATTCTGGCTAGTTTCATGGACTATTACTCACTGTTTTGGGGCCGCGGAGTGATTTCCACGATTGACGAACCCCGGGGTGCGTTTACGTGTCGGTCATCAACACTCGCAGTTTTGGCCGATTATGACAAGTTTCATGGACTATTACTCACTGTTTTGGGGTCCGTGAGTGATTTCCATGATTGACCAATCCTGGGGTGCGTTTACGTGTCGGTCATCAACACCCGCAGTTTTGGCCGATTCTGGCTCGTTTCGTGGACTATTATTCACTGTTTTTGGGTCCCGGAGTGATTTCCAAGATTGACGAACCCCGAGGTGCGTTTACATGTCCGTCGTCAACACTCACAACTCTGGCAAATTCTGACCCGTTTCGTGGACTATTACTCACCGTTTCGGGGTCCCGGACTTATTTGCACGATTGATGAACCCCGGAGCGCATTTACGTGTCGGTCATAATTACTCGTAGTTTTGGCCGATTCTGGCTAGTTTCATGGACTATTACTCACTGTTTTGGTGTCGCGGAGTGATTTCCACGATTGACGAACCCCGGGGTGCGTTTACCTGTTGGTCATAAACACTCGCAGTTATTGCGGATTCTGCCTCATTTCATGGACTATTATTCACTGTTTTTGGGTCCCGGAGTGATTTCCACAATTGATGAACCCCGAGGTGCGTTTACATGTCCGTCGTCAACACTCACAACTTTGGCCGATTCTGACCCGTTTCGTGGACTATTACTCACCGTTTTGGGGTCCCGAAGCGATTTCCATAGTTCTTGAACCCCAAAGTGCAATCACATGTCGGTCATCAACACCCATAGTTTTGGCCGATTCTGGCCCGTTTCATGAACTATTACTCACTGTTTTGGGGACCCGCACTAATTCCCACGAGTGACGAACCCCAGGGTGCGTTTATGTGTCGGTCATAAACACTTGCAGTTTTGGCCGATTCTGGCCCGGTTCGTGGACAATTACTCACTGTTTCGGGGTCCCGGACTTATTTCCACGATTGATGAACCCCGGAGCGCATTTACGTGTCGGTCATAAATACTCGTAGTTTTGGCCGATTCTGGCCCGTTTCGTGGACAATTACTCACTGTTTCGGGGTCCCGGACTTATTACCACGATTGATGAACCCCGGGGTGCATTTACGTGTCGGTCATAATTACTCGCAGTTTTGGCCGATTCTGGCCTGTTTCATGGACTATTACTGATTGTTTTGGTGTCGCGGAGTGATTTCCACGATTGACGAACCCCGGGGTGCGTTTACCTGTTGGTCATAAACACTCGCAGTTATTGCGGATTCTGCCTCATTTCATGGACTATTATTCACTGTTTTTGGGTCCCGGAGTGATTTCCACAATTGACGAACCCCGAGGTGCGTTTACATGTCCGTCGTCAACACTCACAACTTTGGCCGATTCTGACCCGTTTCGTGGACTATTACTCACCGTTTTGGGGTCCCGAAGCGATTTCCATAGTTCTTGAACCCCAAAGTGCAATCACATGTTGGTCATCAACACCCATAGTTTTGGCCGATTCTGGCCCGTTTCATGAACTATTACTCACTGTTTTGGGGACCCGCACTAATTCCCACGAGTGACGAACCCCAGGGTGCGTTTATGTGTCGGTCATAAACACTTGCAGTTTTGGCCGATTCTGGCCCGTTTCGTGGACAATTACTCACTGTTTCGGGGTCCCGGACTTATTTCCACGATTGATGAACCCCGGAGCGCATTTACGTGTCGGTCATAAATACTCGTAGTTTTGGCCGATTCTGGCTAGTTTCATGGACTATTACTCACTGTTTTGGGGCCGCGGAGTGATTTCCACGATTGACGAACCCCGGGGTGCGTTTACGTGTCGGTCATCAACACTCGCAGTTTTGGCCGATTATGACAAGTTTCATGGACTATTACTCACTGTTTTGGGGTCCGTGAGTGATTTCCATGATTGACCAATCCTGGGGTGCGTTTACGTGTCGGTCATCAACACCCGCAGTTTTGGCCGATTCTGGCTCGTTTCGTGGACTATTATTCACTGTTTTTGGGTCCCGGAGTGATTTCCAAGATTGACGAACCCCGAGGTGCGTTTACATGTCCGTCGTCAACACTCACAACTCTGGCAAATTCTGACCCGTTTCGTGGACTATTACTCACCGTTTTAGGGTCCCGGACTTATTTGCACGATTGATGAACCCTGGAGCGCATTTACGTGTCGGTCATAATTACTCGTAGTTTTGGCCGATTCTGGCTAGTTTCATGGACTATTACTCACTGTTTTGGTGTCGCGGAGTGATTTCCACGATTGACGAACCCCGGGGTGCGTTTACCTGTTGGTCATAAACACTCGCAGTTATTGCGGATTCTGCCTCATTTCATGGACTATTATTCACTGTTTTTGGGTCCCGGAGTGATTTCCACAATTGACGAACCCCGAGGTGCGTTTACATGTCCGTCGTCAACACTCACAACTTTGGCCAATTCTGACCCGTTTCGTGGACTATTACTCACCGTTTTGGGGTCCCCAAGCGATTTCCATAGTTCTTGAACCCCAATGTGCAATTAGATGTCGGTCATCAACACCCGTAGTTTTGGCCGATTCTGGGCCATTTCATGAACTATTACTCACTGTTTTGGGGACCCGGACTAATTCCCACGATTGACGAACCCCGGGGTGCGTTTATGTGTCGGTCATAAACACTTGCAGTTTTGGCCGATTCTGGCCCGTTTCATGGACAATTACTCACTGTTTCGGGGTCCCGGACTTATTTCCACGATTGATGAACCCTGGAGCGCATTTACGTGTCGGTCATAAATACTCATAGTTTTGGCCGATTCTGGCCAGTTTCTTGGACTATTACTCACTGTTTTGGGGTCCCGAAGTGATTTCCATGATTGACGAACCCCGGCGTGCGTTTACGTGTCGGTCATCAACACCCGCAGTTTTGGCCGATTCTGCCTCGTTTCGTGGACTATTATTCACTGTTTTTGGCTCCCGGAGTGATTTCCACAATTGACGAACCCCGAGGTGCGTTTACATGTCCGTCGTCAACACTCACAACTTTGGCCAATTCTGACCCGTTTCATGGACTATTACTCACCGTTTTGGGGTCCCGAAGCGATTTCCATAGTTCTTGAACCCCAAGGTGCAATTACATGTCGGTCATCAACACCCGTAGTTTTGGCCGATTCTGGGCCGTTTCATGAACTATTACTCACTGTTTTGGGGACCCGGAGTAATTCCCACGATTGACGAACCCCGGGGTGTGTTTATGTGTCGGTCATAAACACATGCAGTTTTGGCCGATTCTGGCCCGTTTCGTGGACAATTACTCACTGTTTCGGGGTCCCGGACTTATTTCCACGATTGATGAACCCCGGAGCGCATTTACGTGTCGGTCATAATTACTCGTAGTTTTGGCCGATTCTGGCTAGTTTCATGGACTATTACTCACTGTTTTGGTGTCGCGGAGTGATTTCCACGATTGACGAACCCCGGGGTGCGTTTACCTGTTGGTCATAAACACTCGCAGTTATTGCGGATTCTGCCTCATTTCATGGACTATTATTCACTGTTTTTGGGTCCCGGAGTGATTTCCACAATTGATGAACCCCGAGGTGCGTTTACATGTCCGTCGTCAACACTCACAACTTTGGCCGATTCTGACCCGTTTCGTGGACTATTACTCACCGTTTTGGGGTCCCGAAGCGATTTCCATAGTTCTTGAACCCCAAAGTGCAATCACATGTCGGTCATCAACACCCATAGTTTTGGCCGATTCTGGCCCGTTTCATGAACTATTACTCACTGTTTTGGGGACCCGCACTAATTCCCACGAGTGACGAACCCCAGGGTGCGTTTATGTGTCGGTCATAAACACTTGCAGTTTTGGCCGATTCTGGCCCGTTTCGTGGACAATTACTCACTGTTTCGGGGTCCCGGACTTATTTCCACGATTGATGAACCCCGGAGCGCATTTACGTGTCGGTCATAAATACTCGTAGTTTTGGCCGATTCTGGCCCGTTTCGTGGACAATTACTCACTGTTTCGGGGTCCCGGACTTATTACCACGATTGATGAACCCCGGGGTGCATTTACGTGTCGGTCATAATTACTCGCAGTTTTGGCCGATTCTGGCCTGTTTCATGGACTATTACTGATTGTTTTGGTGTCGCGGAGTGATTTCCACGATTGACGAACCCCGGGGTGCGTTTACCTGTTGGTCATAAACACTCGCAGTTATTGCGGATTCTGCCTCATTTCATGGACTATTATTCACTGTTTTTGGGTCCCGGAGTGATTTCCACAATTGACGAACCCCGAGGTGCGTTTACATGTCCGTCGTCAACACTCACAACTTTGGCCGATTCTGACCCGTTTCGTGGACTATTACTCACCGTTTTGGGGTCCCGAAGCGATTTCCATAGTTCTTGAACCCCAAAGTGCAATCACATGTCGGTCATCAACACCCATAGTTTTGGCCGATTCTGGCCCGTTTCATGAACTATTACTCACTGTTTTGGGGACCCGCACTAATTCCCATGAGTGACGAACCCCAGGGTGCGTTTATGTGTCGGTCATAAACACTTGCAGTTTTGGCCGATTCTGGCCCGTTTCGTGGACAATTACTCACTGTTTCGGGGTCCCGGACTTATTTCCACGATTGATGAACCCCGGAGCGCATTTACGTGTCGGTCATAAATACTCGTAGTTTTGGCCGATTCTGGCTAGTTTCATGGACTATTACTCACTGTTTTGGGGCCGCGGAGTGATTTCCACGATTGACGAACCCCGGGGTGCGTTTACGTGTCGGTCATCAACACTCGCAGTTTTGGCCGATTCTGGCCTGTTTCATGGACTATTACTGATTGTTTTGGTGTCGCGGAGTGATTTCCACGATTGACGAACCCCGGGGTGCGTTTACCTGTTGGTCATAAACACTCGCAGTTATTGCGGATTCTGCCTCATTTCATGGACTATTATTCACTGTTTTTGGGTCCCGGAGTGATTTCCACAATTGACGAACCCCGAGGTGCGTTTACATGTCCGTCATCAACACTCACAACTTTCGCCGATTCTGACCCGTTTCGTGGACTATTACTCACCGTTTTGGGGTCCCGAAGCGATTTCCATAGTTCTTGAACCCCAAAGTGCAATCACATGTCGGTCATCAACACCCATAGTTTTGGCCGATTCTGGCCCGTTTCATGAACTATTACTCACTGTTTTGGGGACCCGCACTAATTCCCACGAGTGACGAACCCCAGGGTGCGTTTATGTGTCGGTCATAAACACTTGCAGTTTTGGCCGATTCTGGCCCGTTTCGTGGACAATTACTCACTGTTTCGGGGTCCCGGACTTATTTCCACGATTGATGAACCCCGGAGCGCATTTACGTGTCGGTCATAAATACTCGTAGTTTTGGCCGATTCTGGCTAGTTTCATGGACTATTACTCACTGTTTTGGGGCCGCGGAGTGATTTCCACGATTGACGAACCCTGGGGTGCGTTTACGTGTCGGTCATCAACACCCGCAGTTTTGGCCGATTCTGGCTCGTTTCGTGGACTATTATTCACTGTTTTTGGGTCCCGGAGTGATTTCCAAGATTGACGAACCCCGAGGTGCGTTTACATGTCCGTCGTCAACACTCACAACTCTGGCAAATTCTGACCCGTTTCGTGGACTATTACTCACCGTTTTAGGGTCCCGGACTTATTTGCACGATTGATGAACCCTGGAGCGCGTTTACGTGTCGGTCATAAATACTCGCAGTTTTGGCCGATTCTGGCCCGTTTCGTGGACAATTACTCACTGTTTCGGGGTCCCAGACTTATTTCCACGATTGATGAACCCTGGAGCGCATTTACGTGTCGGTCATAAATACTCATAGTTTTGGCCGATTCTGGCCAGTTTCTTGGACTATTACTCACTGTTTTGGGGTCCCGAAGTGATTTCCATGATTGACGAACCCCGGCGTGCGTTTACGTGTCGGTCATCAACACCCGCAGTTTTGGCCGATTCTGCCTCGTTTCGTGGACTATTATTCACTGTTTTTGGGTCCCGGAGTGATTTCCACAATTGACGAACCCCGAGGTGCGTTTACATGTCCGTCGTCAACACTCACAACTTTGGCCAATTCTGACCCGTTTCATGGACTATTACTCACCGTTTTGGGGTCCCGAAGCGATTTCCATAGTTCTTGAACCCCAAGGTGCAATTACATGTCGGCCATCAACACCCGTAGTTTTGGCCGATTCTGGCCCGTTTCATGAACTATTACTCACTGTTTTGGGGACCCGGAGTAATTCCCACGATTGACGAACCCCGGGGTGTGTTTATGTGTCGGTCATAAACACATGCAGTTTTGGCCGATTCTGGCCCGTTTCGTGGACAATTACTCACTGTTTCGGGGTCCCGGACTTATTTCCACGATTGATGAACCCCGGAGCGCATTTACGTGTCGGTCATAATTACTCGTAGTTTTGGCCGATTCTGGCTAGTTTCATGGACTATTACTCACTGTTTTGGTGTCGCGGAGTGATTTCCACGATTGACGAACCCCGGGGTGCGTTCACCTGTTGGTCATAAACACTCGCAGTTATTGCGGATGCTGCCTCATTTCATGGACTATTATTCACTGTTTTTGGGTCCCGGAGTGATTTCCACAATTGACGAACCCCGAGGTGCGTTTACATGTCCGTCGTCAACACTCACAACTTTGGCCGATTCTGACCCGTTTCGTGGACTATTACTCACCGTTTTGGGGTCCCGAAGCGATTTCCATAGTTCTTGAACCCCAAAGTGCAATCACATGTCGGTCATCAACACCCATAGTTTTGGCCGATTCTGGCCCGTTTCATGAACTATTACTCACTGTTTTGGGGACCCGCACTAATTCCCACGAGTGACGAACCCCAGGGTGCGTTTATGTGTCGGTCATAAACACTTGCAGTTTTGGCCGATTCTGGCCCGTTTCGTGGACAATTACTCACTGTTTCGGGGTCCCGGACTTATTTCCACGATTGATGAACCCCGGAGCGCATTTACGTGTCGGTCATAAATACTCGTAGTTTTGGCCGATTCTGGCCTGTTTCATGGACTATTACTCACTGTTTTGGGGCCGCGGAGTGATTTCCACGATTGACGAACCCCGGGGTGCGTTTACGTGTCGGTCATCAACACTCGCAGTTTTGGCCGATTCTGGCCTGTTTCATGGACTATTACTGATTGTTTTGGTGTCGCGGAGTGATTTCCACGATTGACGAACCCCGGGGTGCGTTTACCTGTTGGTCATAAACACTCGCAGTTATTGCGGATTCTGCCTCATTTCATGGACTATTATTCACTGTTTTTGGGTCCCGGAGTGATTTCCACAATTGACGAACCCCGAGGTGCGTTTACATGTCCGTCGTCAACACTCACAACTTTGGCCGATTCTGACCCGTTTCGTGGACTATTACTCACCGTTTTGGGGTCCCGAAGCGATTTCCAGAGTTCTTGAACCCCAAAGTGCAATCACATGTCGGTCATCAACACCCATAGTTTTGGCCGATTCTGGCCCGTTTCATGAACTATTACTCACTGTTTTGGGGACCCGCACTAATTCCCACGAGTGACGAACCCCAGGGTGCGTTTATGTGTCGGTCATAAACACTTGCAGTTTTGGCCGATTCTGGCCCGTTTCGTGGACAATTACTCACTGTTTCGGGGTCCCGGACTTATTTCCACGATTGATGAACCCCGGAGCGCATTTACGTGTCGGTCATAAATACTCGTAGTTTTGGCCGATTCTGGCTAGTTTCATGGACTATTACTCACTGTTTTGGGGCCGCGGAGTGATTTCCACGATTGACGAACCCCGGGGTGCGTTTACGTGTCGGTCATCAACACTCGCAGTTTTGGCCGATTCTGGCCTGTTTCATGGACTATTACTGATTGTTTTGGTGTCCCGGACTGATTTCCACGATTGACGAACCCCGGGGTGCGTTTACGTGTCGATCATAAACACTCGCAGTTTTGGCCGATTATGACAAGTTTCATGGACTATTACTCACTGTTTTGGGGTCCGTGAGTGATTTCCATGATTGACCAATCCTGGGGTGCGTTTACGTGTCGGTCATCAACACCCGCAGTTTTGGCCGATTCTGGCTCGTTTCGTGGACTATTATTCACTGTTTTTGGGTCCCGGAGTGATTTCCAAGATTGACGAACCCCGAGGTGCGTTTACATGTCCGTCGTCAACACTCACAACTCTGGCAAATTCTGACCCGTTTCGTGGACTATTACTCACCGTTTTAGGGTCCCGGACTTATTTGCACGATTGATGAACCCTGGAGCGCGTTTACGTGTCGGTCATAAATACTCGCAGTTTTGGCCGATTCTGGCCCGTTTCGTGGACAATTACTCACTGTTTCGGGGTCCCAGACTTATTTCCACGATTGATGAACCCTGGAGCGCATTTACGTGTCGGTCATAAATACTCATAGTTTTGGCCGATTCTGGCCAGTTTCTTGGACTATTACTCACTGTTTTGGGGTCCCGAAGTGATTTCCATGATTGACGAACCCCGGCGTGCGTTTACGTGTCGGTCATCAACACCCGCAGTTTTGGCCGATTCTGCCTCGTTTCGTGGACTATTATTCACTGTTTTTGGGTCCCGGAGTGATTTCCACAATTGACGAACCCCGAGGTGCGTTTACATGTCCGTCGTCAACACTCACAACTTTGGCCAATTCTGACCCGTTTCATGGACTATTACTCACCGTTTTGGGGTCCCGGAGCGATTTCCATAGTTCTTGAACCCCAAGGTGCAATTACATGTCGGTCATCAACACCCGTAGTTTTGGCCGATTCTGGCCCGTTTCATGAACTATTACTCACTGTTTTGGGGACCCGGAGTAATTCCCACGATTGACGAACCCCGGGGTGTGTTTATGTGTCGGTCATAAACACATGCAGTTTTGGCCGATTCTGGCCCGTTTCGTGGACAATTACTCACTGTTTCGGGGTCCCGGACTTATTTCCACGATTGATGAACCCCGGAGCGCATTTACGTGTCGGTCATAATTACTCGTAGTTTTGGCCGATTCTGGCCTGTTTCATGGACTATTACTGATTGTTTTGGTGTCGCGGAGTGATTTCCACGATTGACGAACCCCGGGGTGCGTTTACCTGTTGGTCATAAACACTCGCAGTTATTGCGGATTCTGCCTCATTTCATGGACTATTATTCACTGTTTTTGGGTCCCGGAGTGATTTCCACAATTGACGAACCCCGAGGTGCGTTTACATGTCCGTCGTCAACACTCACAACTTTGGCCGATTCTGACCCGTTTCGTGGACTATTACTCACCGTTTTGGGGTCCCGAAGCGATTTCCAGAGTTCTTGAACCCCAAAGTGCAATCACATGTCGGTCATCAACACCCATAGTTTTGGCCGATTCTGGCCCGTTTCATGAACTATTACTCACTGTTTTGGGGACCCGCACTAATTCCCACGAGTGACGAACCCCAGGGTGCGTTTATGTGTCGGTCATAAACACTTGCAGTTTTGGCCGATTCTGGCCCGTTTCGTGGACAATTACTCACTGTTTCGGGGTCCCGGACTTATTTCCACGATTGATGAACCCCGGAGCGCATTTACGTGTCGGTCATAAATACTCGTAGTTTTGGCCGATTCTGGCTAGTTTCATGGACTATTACTCACTGTTTTGGGGCCGCGGAGTGATTTCCACGATTGACGAACCCCGGGGTGCGTTTACGTGTCGGTCATCAACACTCGCAGTTTTGGCCGATTCTGGCCTGTTTCATGGACTATTACTGATTGTTTTGGTGTCCCGGACTGATTTCCACGATTGACGAACCCCGGGGTGCGTTTACGTGTCGATCATAAACACTCGCAGTTTTGGCCGATTATGACAAGTTTCATGGACTATTACTCACTGTTTTGGGGTCCGTGAGTGATTTCCATGATTGACCAATCCTGGGGTGCGTTTACGTGTCGGTCATCAACACCCGCAGTTTTGGCCGATTCTGGCTCGTTTCGTGGACTATTATTCACTGTTTTTGGGTCCCGGAGTGATTTCCAAGATTGACGAACCCCGAGGTGCGTTTACATGTCCGTCGTCAACACTCACAACTCTGGCAAATTCTGACCCGTTTCGTGGACTATTACTCACCGTTTTAGGGTCCCGGACTTATTTGCACGATTGATGAACCCTGGAGCGCGTTTACGTGTCGGTCATAAATACTCGCAGTTTTGGCCGATTCTGGCCCGTTTCGTGGACAATTACTCACTGTTTCGGGGTCCCAGACTTATTTCCACGATTGATGAACCCTGGAGCGCATTTACGTGTCGGTCATAAATACTCATAGTTTTGGCCGATTCTGGCCAGTTTCTTGGACTATTACTCACTGTTTTGGGGTCCCGAAGTGATTTCCATGATTGACGAACCCCGGCGTGCGTTTACGTGTCGGTCATCAACACCCGCAGTTTTGGCCGATTCTGCCTCGTTTCGTGGACTATTATTCACTGTTTTTGGGTCCCGGAGTGATTTCCACAATTGACGAACCCCGAGGTGCGTTTACATGTCCGTCGTCAACACTCACAACTTTGGCCAATTCTGACCCGTTTCATGGACTATTACTCACCGTTTTGGGGTCCCGGAGCGATTTCCATAGTTCTTGAACCCCAAGGTGCAATTACATGTCGGTCATCAACACCCGTAGTTTTGGCCGATTCTGGCCCGTTTCATGAACTATTACTCACTGTTTTGGGGACCCGGAGTAATTCCCACGATTGACGAACCCCGGGGTGTGTTTATGTGTCGGTCATAAACACATGCAGTTTTGGCCGATTCTGGCCCGTTTCGTGGACAATTACTCACTGTTTCGGGGTCCCGGACTTATTTCCACGATTGATGAACCCCGGAGCGCATTTACGTGTCGGTCATAATTACTCGTAGTTTTGGCCGATTCTGGCCTGTTTCATGGACTATTACTGATTGTTTTGGTGTCGCGGAGTGATTTCCACGATTGACGAACCCCGGGGTGCGTTTACCTGTTGGTCATAAACACTCGCAGTTATTGCGGATTCTGCCTCATTTCATGGACTATTATTCACTGTTTTTGGGTCCCGGAGTGATTTCCACAATTGACGAACCCCGAGGTGCGTTTACATGTCCGTCGTCAACACTCACAACTTTGGCCGATTCTGACCCGTTTCGTGGACTATTACTCACCGTTTTGGGGTCCCGAAGCGATTTCCAGAGTTCTTGAACCCCAAAGTGCAATCACATGTCGGTCATCAACACCCATAGTTTTGGCCGATTCTGGCCCGTTTCATGAACTATTACTCACTGTTTTGGGGACCCGCACTAATTCCCACGAGTGACGAACCCCAGGGTGCGTTTATGTGTCGGTCATAAACACTTGCAGTTTTGGCCGATTCTGGCCCGTTTCGTGGACAATTACTCACTGTTTCGGGGTCCCGGACTTATTTCCACGATTGATGAACCCCGGAGCGCATTTACGTGTCGGTCATAAATACTCGTAGTTTTGGCCGATTCTGGCTAGTTTCATGGACTATTACTCACTGTTTTGGGGCCGCGGAGTGATTTCCACGATTGACGAACCCCGGGGTGCGTTTACGTGTCGGTCATCAACACTCGCAGTTTTGGCCGATTCTGGCCTGTTTCATGGACTATTACTGATTGTTTTGGTGTCCCGGACTGATTTCCACGATTGACGAACCCCGGGGTGCGTTTACGTGTCGATCATAAACACTCGCAGTTTTGGCCGATTATGACAAGTTTCATGGACTATTACTCACTGTTTTGGGGTCCGTGAGTGATTTCCATGATTGACCAATCCTGGGTTGCGTTTACGTGTCGGTCATCAACACCCGCAGTTTTGGCCGATTCTGGCTCGTTTCGTGGACTATTATTCACTGTTTTTGGGTCCCGGAGTGATTTCCAAGATTGACGAACCCCGAGGTGCGTTTACATGTCCGTCGTCAACACTCACAACTCTGGCAAATTCTGACCCGTTTCGTGGACTATTACTCACCGTTTTAGGGTCCCGGACTTATTTGCACGATTGATGAACCCTGGAGCGCGTTTACGTGTCGGTCATAAATACTCGCAGTTTTGGCCGATTCTGGCCCGTTTCGTGGACAATTACTCACTGTTTCGGGGTCCCAGACTTATTTCCACGATTGATGAACCCTGGAGCGCATTTACGTGTCGGTCATAAATACTCATAGTTTTGGCCGATTCTGGCCAGTTTCTTGGACTATTACTCACTGTTTTGGGGTCCCGAAGTGATTTCCATGATTGACGAACCCCGGCGTGCGTTTACGTGTCGGTCATCAACACCCGCAGTTTTGGCCGATTCTGCCTCGTTTCGTGGACTATTATTCACTGTTTTTGGGTCCCGGAGTGATTTCCACAATTGACGAACCCCGAGGTGCGTTTACATGTCCGTCGTCAACACTCACAACTTTGGCCAATTCTGACCCGTTTCATGGACTATTACTCACCGTTTTGGGGTCCCGGAGCGATTTCCATAGTTCTTGAACCCCAAGGTGCAATTACATGTCGGTCATCAACACCCGTAGTTTTGGCCGATTCTGGCCCGTTTCATGAACTATTACTCACTGTTTTGGGGACCCGGAGTAATTCCCACGATTGACGAACCCCGGGGTGTGTTTATGTGTCGGTCATAAACACATGCAGTTTTGGCCGATTCTGGCCCGTTTCGTGGACAATTACTCACTGTTTCGGGGTCCCGGACTTATTTCCACGATTGATGAACCCCGGAGCGCATTTACGTGTCGGTCATAATTACTCGTAGTTTTGGCCGATTCTGGCTAGTTTCATGGACTATTACTCACTGTTTTGGTGTCGCGGAGTGATTTCCACGATTGACGAACCCCGGGGTGCGTTTACCTGTTGGTCATAAACACTCGCAGTTATTGCGGATTCTGCCTCATTTCATGGACTATTATTCACTGTTTTTGGGTCCCGGAGTGATTTCCACAATTGACGAACCCCGAGGTGCGTTTACATGTCCGTCGTCAACACTCACAACTTTGGCCGATTCTGACCCGTTTCGTGGACTATTACTCACCGTTTTGGGGTCCCGAAGCGATTTCCAGAGTTCTTGAACCCCAAAGTGCAATCACATGTCGGTCATCAACACCCATAGTTTTGGCCGATTCTGGCCCGTTTCATGAACTATTACTCACTGTTTTGGGGACCCGCACTAATTCCCACGAGTGACGAACCCCAGGGTGCGTTTATGTGTCGGTCATAAACACTTGCAGTTTTGGCCGATTCTGGCCCGTTTCGTGGACAATTACTCACTGTTTCGGGGTCCCGGACTTATTTCCACGATTGATGAACCCCGGAGCGCATTTACGTGTCGGTCATAAATACTCGTAGTTTTGGCCGATTCTGGCTAGTTTCATGGACTATTACTCACTGTTTTGGGGCCGCGGAGTGATTTCCACGATTGACGAACCCCGGGGTGCGTTTACGTGTCGGTCATCAACACTCGCAGTTTTGGCCGATTCTGGCCTGTTTCATGGACTATTACTGATTGTTTTGGTGTCCCGGACTGATTTCCACGATTGACGAACCCCGGGGTGCGTTTACGTGTCGATCATAAACACTCGCAGTTTTGGCCGATTATGACAAGTTTCATGGACTATTACTCACTGTTTTGGGGTCCGTGAGTGATTTCCATGATTGACCAATCCTGGGGTGCGTTTACGTGTCGGTCATCAACACCCGCAGTTTTGGCCGATTCTGGCTCGTTTCGTGGACTATTATTCACTGTTTTTGGGTCCCGGAGTGATTTCCAAGATTGACGAACCCCGAGGTGCGTTTACATGTCCGTCGTCAACACTCACAACTCTGGCAAATTCTGACCCGTTTCGTGGACTATTACTCACCGTTTTAGGGTCCCGGACTTATTTGCACGATTGATGAACCCTGGAGCGCGTTTACGTGTCGGTCATAAATACTCGCAGTTTTGGCCGATTCTGGCCCGTTTCGTGGACAATTACTCACTGTTTCGGGGTCCCAGACTTATTTCCACGATTGATGAACCCTGGAGCGCATTTACGTGTCGGTCATAAATACTCATAGTTTTGGCCGATTCTGGCCAGTTTCTTGGACTATTACTCACTGTTTTGGGGTCCCGAAGTGATTTCCATGATTGACGAACCCCGGCGTGCGTTTACGTGTCGGTCATCAACACCCGCAGTTTTGGCCGATTCTGCCTCGTTTCGTGGACTATTATTCACTGTTTTTGGGTCCCGGAGTGATTTCCACAATTGACGAACCCCGAGGTGCGTTTACATGTCCGTCGTCAACACTCACAACTTTGGCCAATTCTGACCCGTTTCATGGACTATTACTCACCGTTTTGGGGTCCCGGAGCGATTTCCATAGTTCTTGAACCCCAAGGTGCAATTACATGTCGGTCATCAACACCCGTAGTTTTGGCCGATTCTGGCCCGTTTCATGAACTATTACTCACTGTTTTGGGGACCCGGAGTAATTCCCACGATTGACGAACCCCGGGGTGTGTTTATGTGTCGGTCATAAACACATGCAGTTTTGGCCGATTCTGGCCCGTTTCGTGGACAATTACTCACTGTTTCGGGGTCCCGGACTTATTTCCACGATTGATGAACCCCGGAGCGCATTTACGTGTCGGTCATAATTACTCGTAGTTTTGGCCGATTCTGGCTAGTTTCATGTACTATTACTCACTGTTTTGGTGTCGCGGAGTGATTTCCACGATTGACGAACCCCGGGGTGCGTTTACCTGTTGGTCATAAACACTCGCAGTTATTGCGGATTCTGCCTCATTTCATGGACTATTATTCACTGTTTTTGGGTCCCGGAGTGATTTCCACAATTGACGAACCCCGAGGTGCGTTTACATGTCCGTCGTCAACACTCACAACTTTGGCCGATTCTGACCCGTTTCGTGGACGATTACTCACCGTTTTGGGGTCCCGAAGCGATTTCCATAGTTCTTGAACCCCAAAGTGCAATCACATGTCGGTCATCAACACCCATAGTTTTGGCCGATTCTGGCCCGTTTCATGAACTATTACTCACTGTTTTGGGGACCCGCACTAATTCCCACGAGTGACGAACCCCAGGGTGCGTTTATGTGTCGGTCATAAACACTTGCAGTTTTGGCCGATTCTAGCCCGTTTCATGGACAATTACTCACTGTTTCGGGGTCCCGGACTTATTTCCACGATTGATGAACCCCGGAGCGCATTTACGTGTCGGTCATAAATACTCGTAGTTTTGGCCGATTCTGGCTAGTTTCATGGACTATTACTCACTGTTTTGGGGCCGCGGAGTGATTTCCACGATTGACGAACCCCGGGGTGCGTTTACGTGTCGGTCATCAACACTCGCAGTTTTGGCCGATTCTGGCCTGTTTCATGGACTATTACTGATTGTTTTGGTGTCGCGGAGTGATTTCCACGATTGACGAACCCCGGGGTGCGTTTACCTGTTGGTCATAAACACTCGCAGTTATTGCGGATTCTGCCTCATTTCATGGACTATTATTCACTGTTTTTGGGTCCCGGAGTGATTTCCACAATTGACGAACCCCGAGGTGCGTTTACATGTCCGTCGTCAACACTCACAACTTTGGCCGATTCTGACCCGTTTCGTGGACTATTACTCACCGTTTTGGGGTCCCGAAGCGATTTCCATAGTTCTTGAACCCCAAAGTGCAATCACATGTCGGTCATCAACACCCATAGTTTTGGCCGATTCTGGCCCGTTTCATGAACTATTACTCACTGTTTTGGGGACCCGCACTAATTCCCACGAGTGACGAACCCCAGGGTGCGTTTATGTGTCGGTCATAAACACTTGCAGTTTTGGCCGATTCTGGCCCGTTTCGTGGACAATTACTCACTGTTTCGGGGTCCCGGACTTATTTCCACGATTGATGAACCCCGGAGCGCATTTACGTGTCGGTCATAAATACTCGTAGTTTTGGCCGATTCTGGCTAGTTTCATGGACTATTACTCACTGTTTTGGGGCCGCGGAGTGATTTCCACGATTGACGAACCCCGGGGTGCGTTTACGTGTCGGTCATCAACACTCGCAGTTTTGGCCGATTCTGGCCTGTTTCATGGACTATTACTGATTGTTTTGGTGTCCCGGACTGATTTCCACGATTGACGAACCCCGGGGTGCGTTTACGTGTCGATCATAAACACTCGCAGTTTTGGCCGATTATGACAAGTTTCATGGACTATTACTCACTGTTTTGGGGTCCGTGAGTGATTTCCATGATTGACCAATCCTGGGGTGCGTTTACGTGTCGGTCATCAACACCCGCAGTTTTGGCCGATTCTGGCTCGTTTCGTGGACTATTATTCACTGTTTTTGGGTCCCGGAGTGATTTCCAAGATTGACGAACCCCGAGGTGCGTTTACATGTCCGTCGTCAACACTCACAACTCTGGCAAATTCTGACCCGTTTCGTGGACTATTACTCACCGTTTTAGGGTCCCGGACTTATTTGCACGATTGATGAACCCTGGAGCGCGTTTACGTGTCGGTCATAAATACTCGCAGTTTTGGCCGATTCTGGCCCGTTTCGTGGACAATTACTCACTGTTTCGGGGTCCCAGACTTATTTCCACGATTGATGAACCCTGGAGCGCATTTACGTGTCGGTCATAAATACTCATAGTTTTGGCCGATTCTGGCCAGTTTCTTGGACTATTACTCACTGTTTTGGGGTCCCGAAGTGATTTCCATGATTGACGAACCCCGGCGTGCGTTTACGTGTCGGTCATCAACACCCGCAGTTTTGGCCGATTCTGCCTCGTTTCGTGGACTATTATTCACTGTTTTTGGGTCCCGGAGTGATTTCCACAATTGACGAACCCCGAGGTGCGTTTACATGTCCGTCGTCAACACTCACAACTTTGGCCAATTCTGACCCGTTTCATGGACTATTACTCACCGTTTTGGGGTCCCGAAGCGATTTCCATAGTTCTTGAACCCCAAGGTGCAATTACATGTCGGTCATCAACACCCGTAGTTTTGGCCGATTCTGGCCCGTTTCATGAACTATTACTCACTGTTTTGGGGACCCGGAGTAATTCCCACGATTGACGAACCCCGGGGTGTGTTTATGTGTCGGTCATAAACACATGCAGTTTTGGCCGATTCTGGCCCGTTTCGTGGACAATTACTCACTGTTTCGGGGTCCCGGACTTATTTCCACGATTGATGAACCCCGGAGCGCATTTACGTGTCGGTCATAATTACTCGTAGTTTTGGCCGATTCTGGCTAGTTTCATGGACTATTACTCACTGTTTTGGTGTCGCGGAGTGATTTCCACGATTGACGAACCCCGGGGTGCGTTTACCTGTTGGTCATAAACACTCGCAGTTTTGGCCGATTCTGGCCTGTTTCATGGACTATTACTGATTGTTTTGGTGTCGCGGAGTGATTTCCACGATTGACGAACCCCGGGGTGCGTTTACCTGTTGGTCATAAACACTCGCAGTTATTGCGGATTCTGCCTCATTTCATGGACTATTATTCACCGTTTTTGGGTCCCGGAGTGATTTCCACAATTGACGAACCCCGAGGTGCGTTTACATGTCCGTCGTCAACACTCACAACTTTGGCCAATTCTGACCCGTTTCGTGGACGATTACTCACCGTTTTGGGGTCCCGAAGCGATTTCCATAGTTCTTGAACCCCAAAGTGCAATCACATGTCGGTCATCAACACCCATAGTTTTGGCCGATTCTGGCCCGTTTCATGAACTATTACTCACTGTTTTGGGGACCCGCACTAATTCCCACGAGTGACGAACCCCAGGGTGCGTTTATGTGTCGGTCATAAACACTTGCAGTTTTGGCCGATTCTAGCCCGTTTCATGGACAATTACTCACTGTTTCGGGGTCCCGGACTTATTTCCACGATTGATGAACCCCGGAGCGCATTTACGTGTCGGTCATAAATACTCGTAGTTTTGGCCGATTCTGGCTAGTTTCATGGACTATTACTCACTGTTTTGGGGCCGCGGAGTGATTTCCACGATTGACGAACCCCGGGGTGCGTTTACGTGTCGGTCATCAACACTCGCAGTTTTGGCCGATTCTGGCCTGTTTCATGGACTATTACTGATTGTTTTGGTGTCGCGGAGTGATTTCCACGATTGACGAACCCCGGGGTGCGTTTACCTGTTGGTCATAAACACTCGCAGTTATTGCGGATTCTGCCTCATTTCATGGACTATTATTCACTGTTTTTGGGTCCCGGAGTGATTTCCACAATTGACGAACCCCGAGGTGCGTTTACATGTCCGTCGTCAACACTCACAACTTTGGCCGATTCTGACCCGTTTCGTGGACTATTACTCACCGTTTTGGGGTCCCGAAGCGATTTCCATAGTTCTTGAACCCCAAAGTGCAATCACATGTCGGTCATCAACACCCATAGTTTTGGCCGATTCTGGCCCGTTTCATGAACTATTACTCACTGTTTTGGGGACCCGCACTAATTCCCACGAGTGACGAACCCCAGGGTGCGTTTATGTGTCGGTCATAAACACTTGCAGTTTTGGCCGATTCTGGCCCGTTTCGTGGACAATTACTCACTGTTTCGGGGTCCCGGACTTATTTCCACGATTGATGAACCCCGGAGCGCATTTACGTGTCGGTCATAAATACTCGTAGTTTTGGCCGATTCTGGCTAGTTTCATGGACTATTACTCACTGTTTTGGGGCCGCGGAGTGATTTCCACGATTGACGAACCCCGGGGTGCGTTTACGTGTCGATCATAAACACTCGCAGTTTTGGCCGATTATGACAAGTTTCATGGACTATTACTCACTGTTTTGGGGTCCGTGAGTGATTTCCATGATTGACCAATCCTGGGGTGCGTTTACGTGTCGGTCATCAACACCCGCAGTTTTGGCCGATTCTGGCTCGTTTCGTGGACTATTATTCACTGTTTTTGGGTCCCGGAGTGATTTCCAAGATTGACGAACCCCGAGGTGCGTTTACATGTCCGTCGTCAACACTCACAACTCTGGCAAATTCTGACCCGTTTCGTGGACTATTACTCACCGTTTTAGGGTCCCGGACTTATTTGCACGATTGATGAACCCTGGAGCGCGTTTACGTGTCGGTCATAAATACTCGCAGTTTTGGCCGATTCTGGCCCGTTTCGTGGACAATTACTCACTGTTTCGGGGTCCCAGACTTATTTCCACGATTGATGAACCCTGGAGCGCATTTACGTGTCGGTCATAAATACTCATAGTTTTGGCCGATTCTGGCCAGTTTCTTGGACTATTACTCACTGTTTTGGGGTCCCGAAGTGATTTCCATGATTGACGAACCCCGGCGTGCGTTTACGTGTCGGTCATCAACACCCGCAGTTTTGGCCGATTCTGCCTCGTTTCGTGGACTATTATTCACTGTTTTTGGGTCCCGGAGTGATTTCCACAATTGACGAACCCCGAGGTGCGTTTACATGTCCGTCGTCAACACTCACAACTTTGGCCAATTCTGACCCGTTTCATGGACTATTACTCACCGTTTTGGGGTCCCGAAGCGATTTCCATAGTTCTTGAACCCCAAGGTGCAATTACATGTCGGTCATCAACACCCGTAGTTTTGGCCGATTCTGGCCCGTTTCATGAACTATTACTCACTGTTTTGGGGACCCGGAGTAATTCCCACGATTGACGAACCCCGGGGTGTGTTTATGTGTTGGTCATAAACACATGCAGTTTTGGCCGATTCTGGCCCGTTTCGTGGACAATTACTCACTGTTTCGGGGTCCCGGACTTATTTCCACGATTGATGAACCCCGGAGCGCATTTACGTGTCGGTCATAATTACTCGTAGTTTTGGCCGATTCTGGCTAGTTTCATGGACTATTACTCACTGTTTTGGTGTCGCGGAGTGATTTCCACGATTGACGAACCCCGGGGTGCGTTTACCTGTTGGTCATAAACACTCGCAGTTTTGGCCGATTCTGGCCTGTTTCATGGACTATTACTGATTGTTTTGGTGTCGCGGAGTGATTTCCACGATTGACGAACCCCGGGGTGCGTTTACCTGTTGGTCATAAACACTCGCAGTTATTGCGGATTCTGCCTCATTTCATGGACTATTATTCACCGTTTTTGGGTCCCGGAGTGATTTCCACAATTGACGAACCCCGAGGTGCGTTTACATGTCCGTCGTCAACACTCACAACTTTGGCCGATTCTGACCCGTTTCGTGGACGATTACTCACCGTTTTGGGGTCCCGAAGCGATTTCCATAGTTCTTGAACCCCAAAGTGCAATCACATGTCGGTCATCAACACCCATAGTTTTGGCCGATTCTGGCCCGTTTCATGAACTATTACTCACTGTTTTGGGGACCCGCACTAATTCCCACGAGTGACGAACCCCAGGGTGCGTTTATGTGTCGGTCATAAACACTTGCAGTTTTGGCCGATTCTAGCCCGTTTCATGGACAATTACTCACTGTTTCGGGGTCCCGGACTTATTTCCACGATTGATGAACCCCGGAGCGCATTTACGTGTCGGTCATAAATACTCGTAGTTTTGGCCGATTCTGGCTAGTTTCATGGACTATTACTCACTGTTTTGGGGCCGCGGAGTGATTTCCACGATTGACGAACCCCGGGGTGCGTTTACGTGTCGGTCATCAACACTCGCAGTTTTGGCCGATTCTGGCCTGTTTCATGGACTATTACTGATTGTTTTGGTGTCGCGGAGTGATTTCCACGATTGACGAACCCCGGGGTGCGTTTACCTGTTGGTCATAAACACTCGCAGTTATTGCGGATTCTGCCTCATTTCATGGACTATTATTCACTGTTTTTGGGTCCCGGAGTGATTTCCACAATTGACGAACCCCGAGGTGCGTTTACATGTCCGTCGTCAACACTCACAACTTTGGCCGATTCTGACCCGTTTCGTGGACTATTACTCACCGTTTTGGGGTCCCGAAGCGATTTCCATAGTTCTTGAACCCCAAAGTGCAATCACATGTCGGTCATCAACACCCATAGTTTTGGCCGATTCTGGCCCGTTTCATGAACTATTACTCACTGTTTTGGGGACCCGCACTAATTCCCACGAGTGACGAACCCCAGGGTGCGTTTATGTGTCGGTCATAAACACTTGCAGTTTTGGCCGATTCTGGCCCGTTTCGTGGACAATTACTCACTGTTTCGGGGTCCCGGACTTATTTCCACGATTGATGAACCCCGGAGCGCATTTACGTGTCGGTCATAAATACTCGTAGTTTTGGCCGATTCTGGCTAGTTTCATGGACTATTACTCACTGTTTTGGGGCCGCGGAGTGATTTCCACGATTGACGAACCCCGGGGTGCGTTTACGTGTCGGTCATCAACACTCGCAGTTTTGGCCGATTCTGGCCTGTTTCATGGACTATTACTGATTGTTTTGGTGTCCCGGACTGATTTCCACGATTGACGAACCCCGGGGTGCGTTTACGTGTCGATCATAAACACTCGCAGTTTTGGCCGATTATGACAAGTTTCATGGACTATTACTCACTGTTTTGGGGTCCGTGAGTGATTTCCATGATTGACCAATCCTGGGGTGCGTTTACGTGTCGGTCATCAACACCCGCAGTTTTGGCCGATTCTGGCTCGTTTCGTGGACTATTATTCACTGTTTTTGGGTCCCGGAGTGATTTCCAAGATTGACGAACCCCGAGGTGCGTTTACATGTCCGTCGTCAACACTCACAACTCTGGCAAATTCTGACCCGTTTCGTGGACTATTACTCACCGTTTTAGGGTCCCGGACTTATTTGCACGATTGATGAACCCTGGAGCGCGTTTACGTGTCGGTCATAAATACTCGCAGTTTTGGCCGATTCTGGCCCGTTTCGTGGACAATTACTCACTGTTTCGGGGTCCCAGACTTATTTCCACGATTGATGAACCCTGGAGCGCATTTACGTGTCGGTCATAAATACTCATAGTTTTGGCCGATTCTGGCCAGTTTCTTGGACTATTACTCACTGTTTTGGGGTCCCGAAGTGATTTCCATGATTGACGAACCCCGGCGTGCGTTTACGTGTCGGTCATCAACACCCGCAGTTTTGGCCGATTCTGCCTCGTTTCATGGACTATTATTCACTGTTTTTGGGTCCCGGAGTGATTTCCACAATTGACGAACCCCGAGGTGCGTTTACATGTCCGTCGTCAACACTCACAACTTTGGCCAATTCTGACCCGTTTCATGGACTATTACTCACCGTTTTGGGGTCCCGAAGCGATTTCCATAGTTCTTGAACCCCAAGGTGCAATTACATGTCGGTCATCAACACCCGTAGTTTTGGCCGATTCTGGCCCGTTTCATGAACTATTACTCACTGTTTTGGGGACCCGGAGTAATTCCCACGATTGACGAACCCCGGGGTGTGTTTATGTGTCGGTCATAAACACATGCAGTTTTGGCCGATTCTGGCCCGTTTCGTGGACAATTACTCACTGTTTCGGGGTCCCGGACTTATTTCCACGATTGATGAACCCCGGAGCGCATTTACGTGTCGGTCATAATTACTCGTAGTTTTGGCCGATTCTGGCTAGTTTCATGGACTATTACTCACTGTTTTGGTGTCGCGGAGTGATTTCCACGATTGACGAACCCCGGGGTGCGTTTACCTGTTGGTCATAAACACTCGCAGTTTTGGCCGATTCTGGCCTGTTTCATGGACTATTACTGATTGTTTTGGTGTCGCGGAGTGATTTCCACGATTGACGAACCCCGGGGTGCGTTTACCTGTTGGTCATAAACACTCGCAGTTATTGCGGATTCTGCCTCATTTCATGGACTATTATTCACCGTTTTTGGGTCCCGGAGTGATTTCCACAATTGACGAACCCCGAGGTACGTTTACATGTCCGTCGTCAACACTCACAACTTTGGCCGATTCTGACCCGTTTCGTGGACTATTACTCACCGTTTTGGGGTCCCGAAGCGATTTCCATAGTTCTTGAACCCCAAAGTGCAATCACATGTCGGTCATCAACACCCATAGTTTTGGCCGATTCTGGCCCGTTTCATGAACTATTACTCACTGTTTTGGGGACCCGCACTAATTCCCACGAGTGACGAACCCCAGGGTGCGTTTATGTGTCGGTCATAAACACTTGCAGTTTTGGCCGATTCTGGCCCGTTTCGTGGACAATTACTCACTGTTTCGGGGTCCCGGACTTATTTCCACGATTGATGAACCCCGGAGCGCATTTACGTGTCGGTCATAAATACTCGTAGTTTTGGCCGATTCTGGCTAGTTTCATGGACTATTACTCACTGTTTTGGGGCCGCGGAGTGATTTCCACGATTGACGAACCCCGGGGTGCGTTTACGTGTCGGTCATCAACACTCGCAGTTTTGGCCGATTCTGGCCTGTTTCATGGACTATTACTGATTGTTTTGGTGTCCCGGACTGATTTCCACGATTGACGAACCCCGGGGTGCGTTTACGTGTCGATCATAAACACTCGCAGTTTTGGCCGATTATGACAAGTTTCATGGACTATTACTCACTGTTTTGGGGTCCGTGAGTGATTTCCATGATTGACCAATCCTGGGGTGCGTTTACGTGTCGGTCATCAACACCCGCAGTTTTGGCCGATTCTGGCTCGTTTCATGGACTATTATTCACTGTTTTTGGGTCCCGGAGTGATTTCCAAGATTGACGAACCCCGAGGTGCGTTTACATGTCCGTCGTCAACACTCACAACTCTGGCAAATTCTGACCCGTTTCGTGGACTATTACTCACCGTTTTAGGGTCCCGGACTTATTTGCACGATTGATGAACCCTGGAGCGCGTTTACGTGTCGGTCATAAATACTCGCAGTTTTGGCCGATTCTGGCCCGTTTCGTGGACAATTACTCACTGTTTCGGGGTCCCAGACTTATTTCCACGATTGATGAACCCTGGAGCGCATTTACGTGTCGGTCATAAATACTCATAGTTTTGGCCGATTCTGGCCAGTTTCTTGGACTATTACTCACTGTTTTGGGGTCCCGAAGTGATTTCCATGATTGACGAACCCCGGCGTGCGTTTACGTGTCGGTCATCAACACCCGCAGTTTTGGCCGATTCTGCCTCGTTTCGTGGACTATTATTCACTGTTTTTGGGTCCCGGAGTGATTTCCACAATTGACGAACCCCGAGGTGCGTTTACATGTCCGTCGTCAACACTCACAACTTTGGCCTATTCTGACCCGTTTCATGGACTATTACTCACCGTTTTGGGGTCCCGAAGCGATTTCCATAGTTCTTGAACCCCAAGGTGCAATTACATGTCGGTCATCAACACCCGTAGTTTTGGCCGATTCTGGCCCGTTTCATGAACTATTACTCACTGTTTTGGGGACCCGGAGTAATTCCCACGATTGACGAACCCCGGGGTGTGTTTATGTGTCGGTCATAAACACATGCAGTTTTGGCCGATTCTGGCCCGTTTCGTGGACAATTACTCACTGTTTCGGGGTCCCGGACTTATTTCCACGATTGATGAACCCCGGAGCGCATTTACGTGTCGGTCATAATTACTCGTAGTTTTGGCCGATTCTGGCTAGTTTCATGGACTATTACTCACTGTTTTGGTGTCGCGGAGTGATTTCCACGATTGACGAACCCCGGGGTGCGTTTACCTGTTGGTCATAAACACTCGCAGTTTTGGCCGATTCTGGCCTGTTTCATGGACTATTACTGATTGTTTTGGTGTCGCGGAGTGATTTCCACGATTGACGAACCCCGGGGTGCGTTTACCTGTTGGTCATAAACACTCGCAGTTATTGCGGATTCTGCCTCATTTCATGGACTATTATTCACCGTTTTTGGGTCCCGGAGTGATTTCCACAATTGACGAACCCCGAGGTGCGTTTACATGTCCGTCGTCAACACTCACAACTTTGGCCGATTCTGACCCGTTTCGTGGACGATTACTCACCGTTTTGGGGTCCCGAAGCGATTTCCATAGTTCTTGAACCCCAAAGTGCAATCACATGTCGGTCATCAACACCCATAGTTTTGGCCGATTCTGGCCCGTTTCATGAACTATTACTCAGTGTTTTGGGGACCCGCACTAATTCCCACGAGTGACGAACCCCAGGGTGCGTTTATGTGTCGGTCATAAACACTTGCAGTTTTGGCCGATTCTAGCCCGTTTCATGGACAATTACTCACTGTTTCGGGGTCCCGGACTTATTTCCACGATTGATGAACCCCGGAGCGCATTTACGTGTCGGTCATAAATACTCGTAGTTTTGGCCGATTCTGGCTAGTTTCATGGACTATTACTCACTGTTTTGGGGCCGCGGAGTGATTTCCACGATTGACGAACCCCGGGGTGCGTTTACGTGTCGGTCATCAACACTCGCAGTTTTGGCCGATTCTGGCCTGTTTCATGGACTATTACTGATTGTTTTGGTGTCGCGGAGTGATTTCCACGATTGACGAACCCCGGGGTGCGTTTACCTGTTGGTCATAAACACTCGCAGTTATTGCGGATTCTGCCTCATTTCATGGACTATTATTCACTGTTTTTGGGTCCCGGAGTGATTTCCACAATTGACGAACCCCGAGGTGCGTTTACATGTCCGTCGTCAACACTCACAACTTTGGCCGATTCTGACCCGTTTCGTGGACTATTACTCACCGTTTTGGGGTCCCGAAGCGATTTCCATAGTTCTTGAACCCCAAAGTGCAATCACATGTCGGTCATCAACACCCATAGTTTTGGCCGATTCTGGCCCGTTTCATGAACTATTACTCACTGTTTTGGGGACCCGCACTAATTCCCATGAGTGACGAACCCCAGGGTGCGTTTATGTGTCGGTCATAAACACTTGCAGTTTTGGCCGATTCTGGCCCGTTTCGTGGACAATTACTCACTGTTTCGGGGTCCCGGACTTATTTCCACGATTGATGAACCCCGGAGCGCATTTACGTGTCGGTCATAAATACTCGTAGTTTTGGCCGATTCTGGCTAGTTTCATGGACTATTACTCACTGTTTTGGGGCCGCGGAGTGATTTCCACGATTGACGAACCCCGGGGTGCGTTTACGTGTCGGTCATCAACACTCGCAGTTTTGGCCGATTCTGGCCTGTTTCATGGACTATTACTGATTGTTTTGGTGTCCCGGACTGATTTCCACGATTGACGAACCCCGGGGTGCGTTTACGTGTCGATCATAAACACTCGCAGTTTTGGCCGATTATGACAAGTTTCATGGACTATTACTCACTGTTTTGGGGTCCGTGAGTGATTTCCATGATTGACCAATCCTGGGGTGCGTTTACGTGTCGGTCATCAACACCCGCAGTTTTGGCCGATTCTGGCTCGTTTCGTGGACTATTATTCACTGTTTTTGGGTCCCGGAGTGATTTCCAAGATTGACGAACCCCGAGGTGCGTTTACATGTCCGTCGTCAACACTCACAACTCTGGCAAATTCTGACCCGTTTCGTGGACTATTACTCACCGTTTTAGGGTCCCGGACTTATTTGCACGATTGATGAACCCTGGAGCGCGTTTACGTGTCGGTCATAAATACTCGCAGTTTTGGCCGATTCTGGCCCGTTTCGTGGACAATTACTCACTGTTTCGGGGTCCCAGACTTATTTCCACGATTGATGAACCCTGGAGCGCATTTACGTGTCGGTCATAAATACTCATAGTTTTGGCCGATTCTGGCCAGTTTCTTGGACTATTACTCACTGTTTTGGGGTCCCGAAGTGATTTCCATGATTGACGAACCCCGGCGTGCGTTTACGTGTCGGTCATCAACACCCGCAGTTTTGGCCGATTCTGCCTCGTTTCATGGACTATTATTCACTGTTTTTGGGTCCCGGAGTGATTTCCACAATTGACGAACCCCGAGGTGCGTTTACATGTCCGTCGTCAACACTCACAACTTTGGCCAATTCTGACCCGTTTCATGGACTATTACTCACCGTTTTGGGGTCCCGAAGCGATTTCCATAGTTCTTGAACCCCAAGGTGCAATTACATGTCGGTCATCAACACCCGTAGTTTTGGCCGATTCTGGCCCGTTTCATGAACTATTACTCACTGTTTTGGGGACCCGGAGTAATTCCCACGATTGACGAACCCCGGGGTGTGTTTATGTGTCGGTCATAAACACATGCAGTTTTGGCCGATTCTGGCCCGTTTCGTGGACAATTACTCACTGTTTCGGGGTCCCGGACTTATTTCCACGATTGATGAACCCCGGAGCGCATTTACGTGTCGGTCATAATTACTCGTAGTTTTGGCCGATTCTGGCTAGTTTCATGGACTATTACTCACTGTTTTGGTGTCGCGGAGTGATTTCCACGATTGACGAACCCCGGGGTGCGTTTACCTGTTGGTCATAAACACTCGCAGTTTTGGCCGATTCTGGCCTGTTTCATGGACTATTACTGATTGTTTTGGTGTCGCGGAGTGATTTCCACGATTGACGAACCCCGGGGTGCGTTTACCTGTTGGTCATAAACACTCGCAGTTATTGCGGATTCTGCCTCATTTCATGGACTATTATTCACCGTTTTTGGGTCCCGGAGTGATTTCCACAATTGACGAACCCCGAGGTGCGTTTACATGTCCGTCGTCAACACTCACAACTTTGGCCGATTCTGACCCGTTTCGTGGACTATTACTCACCGTTTTGGGGTCCCGAAGCGATTTCCATAGTTCTTGAACCCCAAAGTGCAATCACATGTCGGTCATCAACACCCATAGTTTTGGCCGATTCTGGCCCGTTTCATGAACTATTACTCACTGTTTTGGGGACCCGCACTAATTCCCACGAGTGACGAACCCCAGGGTGCGTTTATGTGTCGGTCATAAACACTTGCAGTTTTGGCCGATTCTGGCCCGTTTCGTGGACAATTACTCACTGTTTCGGGGTCCCGGACTTATTTCCACGATTGATGAACCCCGGAGCGCATTTACGTGTCGGTCATAAATACTCGTAGTTTTGGCCGATTCTGGCTAGTTTCATGGACTATTACTCACTGTTTTGGGGCCGCGGAGTGATTTCCACGATTGACGAACCCCGGGGTGCGTTTACGTGTCGGTCATCAACACTCGCAGTTTTGGCCGATTCTGGCCTGTTTCATGGACTATTACTGATTGTTTTGGTGTCCCGGACTGATTTCCACGATTGACGAACCCCGGGGTGCGTTTACGTGTCGATCATAAACACTCGCAGTTTTGGCCGATTATGACAAGTTTCATGGACTATTACTCACTGTTTTGGGGTCCGTGAGTGATTTCCATGATTGACCAATCCTGGGGTGCGTTTACGTGTCGGTCATCAACACCCGTAGTTTTGGCCGATTCTGGCTCGTTTCGTGGACTATTATTCACTGTTTTTGGGTCCCGGAGTGATTTCCAAGATTGACGAACCCCGAGGTGCGTTTACATGTCCGTCGTCAACACTCACAACTCTGGCAAATTCTGACCCGTTTCGTGGACTATTACTCACCGTTTTAGGGTCCCGGACTTATTTGCACGATTGATGAACCCTGGAGCGCGTTTACGTGTCGGTCATAAATACTCGCAGTTTTGGCCGATTCTGGCCCGTTTCGTGGACAATTACTCACTGTTTCGGGGTCCCAGACTTATTTCCACGATTGATGAACCCTGGAGCGCATTTACGTGTCGGTCATAAATACTCATAGTTTTGGCCGATTCTGGCCAGTTTCTTGGACTATTACTCACTGTTTTGGGGTCCCGAAGTGATTTCCATGATTGACGAACCCCGGCGTGCGTTTACGTGTCGGTCATCAACACCCGCAGTTTTGGCCGATTCTGCCTCGTTTCGTGGACTATTATTCACTGTTTTTGGGTCCCGGAGTGATTTCCACAATTGACGAACCCCGAGGTGCGTTTACATGTCCGTCGTCAACACTCACAACTTTGGCCTATTCTGACCCGTTTCATGGACTATTACTCACCGTTTTGGGGTCCCGAAGCGATTTCCATAGTTCTTGAACCCCAAGGTGCAATTACATGTCGGTCATCAACACCCGTAGTTTTGGCCGATTCTGGCCCGTTTCATGAACTATTACTCACTGTTTTGGGGACCCGGAGTAATTCCCACGATTGACGAACCCCGGGGTGTGTTTATGTGTCGGTCATAAACACATGCAGTTTTGGCCGATTCTGGCCCGTTTCGTGGACAATTACTCACTGTTTCGGGGTCCCGGACTTATTTCCACGATTGATGAACCCCGGAGCGCATTTACGTGTCGGTCATAATTACTCGTAGTTTTGGCCGATTCTGGCTAGTTTCATGGACTATTACTCACTGTTTTGGTGTCACGGAGTGATTTCCACGATTGACGAACCCCGGGGTGCGTTTACCTGTTGGTCATAAACACTCGCAGTTATTGCGGATTCTGCCTCATTTCATGGACTATTATTCACTGTTTTTGGGTCCCGGAGTGATTTCCACAATTGACGAACCCCGAGGTGCGTTTACATGTCCGTCGTCAACACTCACAACTTTGGCCGATTCTGACCCGTTTCGTGGACTATTACTCACCGTTTTGGGGTCCCGAAGCGATTTCCATAGTTCTTGAACCCCAAAGTGCAATCACATGTCGGTCATCAACACCCATAGTTTTGGCCGATTCTGGCCCGTTTCATGAACTATTACTCACTGTTTTGGGGACCCGCACTAATTCCCACGAGTGACGAACCCCAGGGTGCGTTTATGTGTCGGTCATAAACACTTGCAGTTTTGGCCGATTCTAGCCCGTTTCATGGACAATTACTCACTGTTTCGGGGTCCCGGACTTATTTCCACGATTGATGAACCCCGGAGCGCATTTACGTGTCGGTCATAAATACTCGTAGTTTTGGCCGATTCTGGCTAGTTTCATGGACTATTACTCACTGTTTTGGGGCCGCGGAGTGATTTCCACGATTGACGAACCCCGGGGTGCGTTTACGTGTCGGTCATCAACACTCGCAGTTTTGGCCGATTCTGGCCTGTTTCATGGACTATTACTGATTGTTTTGGTGTCGCGGAGTGATTTCCACGATTGACGAACCCCGGGGTGCGTTTACCTGTTGGTCATAAACACTCGCAGTTATTGCGGATTCTGCCTCATTTCATGGACTATTATTCACTGTTTTTGGGTCCCGGAGTGATTTCCACAATTGACGAACCCCGAGGTGCGTTTACATGTCCGTCGTCAACACTCACAACTTTGGCCGATTCTGACCCGTTTCGTGGACTATTACTCACCGTTTTGGGGTCCCGAAGAGATTTCCATAGTTCTTGAACCCCAAAGTGCAATCACATGTCGGTTATCAACACCCATAGTTTTGGCCGATTCTGGCCCGTTTCATGAACTATTACTCACTGTTTTGGGGACCCGCACTAATTCCCACGAGTGACGAACCCCAGGGTGCGTTTATGTGTCGGTCATAAACACTTGCAGTTTTGGCCGATTCTGGCCCGTTTCGTGGACAATTACTCACTGTTTCGGGGTCCCGGACTTATTTCCACGATTGATGAACCCCGGAGCGCATTTACGTGTCGGTCATAAATACTCGTAGTTTTGGCCGATTCTGGCCTGTTTCATGGACTATTACTCACTGTTTTGGGGCCGCGGAGTGATTTCCACGATTGACGAACCCCGGGGTGCGTTTACGTGTCGATCATAAACACTCGCAGTTTTGGCCGATTATGACAAGTTTCATGGACTATTACTCACTGTTTTGGGGTCCGTGAGTGATTTCCATGATTGACCAATCCTGGGGTGCGTTTACGTGTCGGTCATCAACACCCGCAGTTTTGGCCGATTCTGGCTCGTTTCGTGGACTATTATTCACTGTTTTTGGGTCCCGGAGTGATTTCCAAGATTGACGAACCCCGAGGTGCGTTTACATGTCCGTCGTCAACACTCACAACTCTGGCAAATTCTGACCCGTTTCGTGGACTATTACTCACCGTTTTAGGGTCCCGGACTTATTTGCACGATTGATGAACCCTGGAGCGCGTTTACGTGTCGGTCATAAATACTCGCAGTTTTGGCCGATTCTGGCCCGTTTCGTGGACAATTACTCACTGTTTCGGGGTCCCGGACTTATTTCCACGATTGATGAACCCTGGAGCGCATTTACGTGTCGGTCATAAATACTCATAGTTTTGGCCGATTCTGGCCAGTTTCTTGGACTATTACTCACTGTTTTGGGGTCCCGAAGTGATTTCCATGATTGACGAACCCCGGCGTGCGTTTACGTGTCGGTCATCAACACCCGCAGTTTTGGCCGATTCTGCCTCGTTTCGTGGACTATTATTCACTGTTTTTGGGTCCCGGAGTGATTTCCACAATTGACGAACCCCGAGGTGCGTTTACATGTCCGTCGTCAACACTCACAACTTTGGCCTATTCTGACCCGTTTCATGGACTATTACTCACCGTTTTGGGGTCCCGAAGCGATTTCCATAGTTCTTGAACCCCAAGGTGCAATTACATGTCGGTCATCAACACCCGTAGTTTTGGCCGATTCTGGCCCGTTTCATGAACTATTACTCACTGTTTTGGGGACCCGGAGTAATTCCCACGATTGACGAACCCCGGGGTGTGTTTATGTGTCGGTCATAAACACATGCAGTTTTGGCCGATTCTGGCCCGTTTCGTGGACAATTACTCACTGTTTCGGGGTCCCGGACTTATTTGCACGATTGATGAACCCCGGAGCGCATTTACGTGTCGGTCATAATTACTCGTAGTTTTGGCCGATTCTGGCTAGTTTCATGGACTATTACTCACTGTTTTGGTGTCGCGGAGTGATTTCCACGATTGACGAACCCCGGGGTGCGTTTACCTGTTGGTCATAAACACTCGCAGTTATTGCGGATTCTGCCTCATTTCATGGACTATTATTCACTGTTTTTGGGTCCCGGAGTGATTTCCACAATTGACGAACCCCGAGGTGCGTTTACATGTCCGTCGTCAACACTCACAACTTTGGCCGATTCTGACCCGTTTCGTGGACTATTACTCACCGTTTTGGGGTCCCGAAGCGATTTCCATAGTTCTTGAACCCCAAAGTGCAATCACATGTCGGTCATCAACACCCATAGTTTTGGCCGATTCTGGCCCGTTTCATGAACTATTACTCACTGTTTTGGGGACCCGCACTAATTCCCACGAGTGACGAACCCCAGGGTGCGTTTATGTGTCTGTCATAAACACATGCAGTTTTGGCCGATTCTAGCCCGTTTCATGGACAATTACTCACTGTTTCGGGGTCCCGGACTTATTTCCACGATTGATGAACCCCGGAGCGCATTTACGTGTCGGTCATAAATACTCGTAGTTTTGGCCGATTCTGGCTAGTTTCATGGACTATTACTCACTGTTTTGGGGCCGCGGAGTGATTTCCACGATTGACGAACCCCGGGGTGCGTTTACGTGTCGGTCATCAACACTCGCAGTTTTGGCCGATTCTGGCCTGTTTCATGGACTATTACTGATTGTTTTGGTGTCGCGGAGTGATTTCCACGATTGACGAACCCCGGGGTGCGTTTACCTGTTGGTCATAAACACTCGCAGTTATTGCGGATTCTGCCTCATTTCATGGACTATTATTCACTGTTTTTGGGTCCCGGAGTGATTTCCACAATTGACGAACCCCGAGGTGCGTTTACATGTCCGTCGTCAACACTCACAACTTTGGCCGATTCTGACCCGTTTCGTGGACTATTACTCACCGTTTTGGGGTCCCGAAGCGATTTCCATAGTTCTTGAACCCCAAAGTGCAATCACATGTCGGTCATCAACACCCATAGTTTTGGCCGATTCTGGCCCGTTTCATGAACTATTACTCACTGTTTTGGGGACCCGCACTAATTCCCACGAGTGACGAACCCCAGGGTGCGTTTATGTGTCGGTCATAAACACTTGCAGTTTTGGCCGATTCTGGCCCGTTTCATGGACAATTACTCACTGTTTCGGGGTCCCGGACTTATTTCCACGATTGATGAACCCCGGAGCGCATTTACGTTTCGGTCATAAATACTCGTAGTTTTGGCCGATTCTGGCCTGTTTCATGGACTATTACTCACTGTTTTGGGGCCGCGGAGTGATTTCCACGATTGACGAACCCCGGGGTGCGTTTACGTGTCGATCATAAACACTCGCAGTTTTGGCCGATTATGACAAGTTTCATGGACTATTACTCACTGTTTTGGGGTCCGTGAGTGATTTCCATGATTGACCAATCCTGGGGTGCGTTTACGTGTCGGTCATCAACACCCGCAGTTTTGGCCGATTCTGGCTCGTTTCGTGGACTATTATTCACTGTTTTTGGGTCCCGGAGTGATTTCCAAGATTGACGAACCCCGAGGTGCGTTTACATGTCCGTCGTCAACACTCACAACTCTGGCAAATTCTGACCCGTTTCGTGGACTATTACTCACCGTTTTAGGGTCCCGGACTTATTTGCACGATTGATGAACCCTGGAGCGCGTTTACGTGTCGGTCATAAATACTCGCAGTTTTGGCCGATTCTGGCCCGTTTCGTGGACAATTACTCACTGTTTCGGGGTCCCGGACTTATTTCCACGATTGATGAACCCTGGAGCGCATTTACGTGTCGGTCATAAATACTCATAGTTTTGGCCGATTCTGGCCAGTTTCTTGGACTATTACTCACTGTTTTGGGGTCCCGAAGTGATTTCCATGATTGACGAACCCCGGCGTGCGTTTACGTGTCGGTCATCAACACCCGCAGTTTTGGCCGATTCTGCCTCGTTTCGTGGACTATTATTCACTGTTTTTGGGTCCCGGAGTGATTTCCACAATTGACGAACCCCGAGGTGCGTTTACATGTCCGTCGTCAACACTCACAACTTTGGCCAATTCTGACCCGTTTCATGGACTATTACTCACCGTTTTGGGGTCCCGAAGCGATTTCCATAGTTCTTGAACCCCAAGGTGCAATTACATGTCGGCCATCAACACCCGTAGTTTTGGCCGATTCTGGCCCGTTTCATGAACTATTACTCACTGTTTTGGGGACCCGGAGTAATTCCCACGATTGACGAACCCCGGGGTGTGTTTATGTGTCGGTCATAAACACATGCAGTTTTGGCCGATTCTGGCCCGTTTCGTGGACAATTACTCACTGTTTCGGGGTCCCGGACTTATTTCCACGATTGATGAACCCCGGAGCGCATTTACGTGTCGGTCATAATTACTCGTAGTTTTGGCCGATTCTGGCTAGTTTCATGGACTATTACTCACTGTTTTGGTGTCGCGGAGTGATTTCCACGATTGACGAACCCCGGGGTGCGTTTACCTATTGGTCATAAACACTCGCAGTTATTGCGGATTCTGCATCATTTCATGGACTATTATTCACTGTTTTTGGGTCCCGGAGTGATTTCCACAATTGACGAACCCCGAGGTGCGTTTACATGTCCGTCGTCAACACTCACAACTTTGGCCGATTCTGACCCGTTTCGTGGACTATTACTCACCGTTTTGGGGTCCCGAAGCGATTTCCATAGTTCTTGAACCCCAAAGTGCAATCACATGTCGGTCATCAACACCCATAGTTTTGGCCGATTCTGGCCCGTTTCATGAACTATTACTCACTGTTTTGGGGACCCGCACTAATTCCCACGAGTGACGAACCCCAGGGTGCGTTTATGTGTCGGTCATAAACACTTGCAGTTTTGGCCGATTCTGGCCCGTTTCGTGGACAATTACTCACTGTTTCGGGGTCCCGGACTTATTTCCACGATTGATGAACCCCGGAGCGCATTTACGTGTCGGTCATAAATACTCGTAGTTTTGGCCGATTCTGGCTAGTTTCATGGACTATTACTCACTGTTTTGGGGCCGCGGAGTGATTTCCACGATTGACGAACCCCGGGGTGCGTTTACGTGTCGGTCATCAACACTCGCAGTTTTGGCCGATTCTGGCCTGTTTCATGGACTATTACTGATTGTTTTGGTGTCGCGGAGTGATTTCCACGATTGACGAACCCCGGGGTGCGTTTACCTGTTGGTCATAAACACTCGCAGTTATTGCGGATTCTGCCTCATTTCATGGACTATTATTCACTGTTTTTGGGTCCCGGAGTGATTTCCACAATTGACGAACCCCGAGGTGCGTTTACATGTCCGTCGTCAACACTCACAACTTTGGCCGATTCTGACCCGTTTCGTGGACTATTACTCACCGTTTTGGGGTCCCGAAGCGATTTCCATAGTTCTTGAACCCCAAAGTGCAATCACATGTCGGTCATCAACACCCATAGTTTTGGCCGATTCTGGCCCGTTTCATGAACTATTACTCACTGTTTTGGGGACCCGCACTAATTCCCACGAGTGACGAACCCCAGGGTGCGTTTATGTGTCGGTCATAAACACTTGCAGTTTTGGCCGATTCTGGCCCGTTTCATGGACAATTACTCACTGTTTCGGGGTCCCGGACTTATTTCCACGATTGATGAACCCCGGAGCGCATTTACGTGTCGGTCATAAATACTCGTAGTTTTGGCCGATTCTGGCTAGTTTCATGGACTATTACTCACTGTTTTGGGGCCGCGGAGTGATTTCCACGATTGACGAACCCCGGGGTGCGTTTACGTGTCGGTCATCAACACTCGCAGTTTTGGCCGATTATGACAAGTTTCATGGACTATTACTCACTGTTTTGGGGTCCGTGAGTGATTTCCATGATTGACCAATCCTGGGGTGCGTTTACGTGTCGGTCATCAACACCCGCAGTTTTGGCCGATTCTGGCTCGTTTCGTGGACTATTATTCACTGTTTTTGGGTCCCGGAGTGATTTCCAAGATTGACGAACCCCGAGGTGCGTTTACATGTCCGTCGTCAACACTCACAACTCTGGCAAATTCTGACCCGTTTCGTGGACTATTACTCACCGTTTTAGGGTCCCGGACTTATTTGCACGATTGATGAACCCTGGAGCGCGTTTACGTGTCGGTCATAAATACTCGCAGTTTTGGCCGATTCTGGCCAGTTTCTTGGACTATTACTCACTGTTTTGGGGTCCCGAAGTGATTTCCATGATTGACGAACCCCGGCGTGCGTTTACGTGTCGGTCATCAACACCCGCAGTTTTGGCCGATTCTGCCTCGTTTCGTGGACTATTATTCACTGTTTTTGGGTCCCGGAGTGATTTCCACAATTGACGAACCCCGAGGTGCGTTTACATGTCCGTCGTCAACACTCACAACTTTGGCCAATTCTGACCCGTTTCATGGACTATTACTCACCGTTTTGGGGTCCCGAAGCGATTTCCATAGTTCTTGAACCCCAAGGTGCAATTACATGTCGGCCATCAACACCCGTAGTTTTGGCCGATTCTGGCCCGTTTCATGAACTATTACTCACCGTTTTGGGGACCCGGAGTAATTCCCACGATTGACGAACCCCGGGGTGTGTTTATGTGTCGGTCATAAACACATGCAGTTTTGGCCGATTCTGGCCCGTTTCGTGGACAATTACTCACTGTTTCGGGGTCCCGGACTTATTTCCACGATTGATGAACCCCGGAGCGCATTTACGTGTCGGTCATAATTACTCGTAGTTTTGGCCGATTCTGGCTAGTTTCATGGACTATTACTCACTGTTTTGGTGTCGCGGAGTGATTTCCACGATTGACGAACCCCGGGGTGCGTTTACCTATTGGTCATAAACACTCGCAGTTATTGCGGATTCTGCATCATTTCATGGACTATTATTCACTGTTTTTGGGTCCCGGAGTGATTTCCACAATTGACGAACCCCGAGGTGCGTTTACATGTCCGTCGTCAACACTCACAACTTTGGCCGATTCTGACCCGTTTCGTGGACTATTACTCACCGTTTTGGGGTCCCGAAGCGATTTCCATAGTTCTTGAACCCCAAAGTGCAATCACATGTCGGTCATCAACACCCATAGTTTTGGCCGATTCTGGCCCGTTTCATGAACTATTACTCACTGTTTTGGGGACCCGCACTAATTCCCACGAGTGACGAACCCCAGGGTGCGTTTATGTGTCGGTCATAAACACTTGCAGTTTTGGCCGATTCTGGCCCGTTTCGTGGACAATTACTCACTGTTTCGGGGTCCCGGACTTATTTCCACGATTGATGAACCCCGGAGCGCATTTACGTGTCGGTCATAAATACTCGTAGTTTTGGCCGATTCTGGCTAGTTTCATGGACTATTACTCACTGTTTTGGGGCCGCGGAGTGATTTCCACGATTGACGAACCCCGGGGTGCGTTTACGTGTCGGTCATCAACACTCGCAGTTTTGGCCGATTCTGGCCTGTTTCATGGACTATTACTGATTGTTTTGGTGTCGCGGAGTGATTTCCACGATTGACGAACCCCGGGGTGCGTTTACCTGTTGGTCATAAACACTCGCAGTTATTGCGGATTCTGCCTCATTTCATGGACTATTATTCACTGTTTTTGGGTCCCGGAGTGATTTCCACAATTGACGAACCCCGAGGTGCGTTTACATGTCCGTCGTCAACACTCACAACTTTGGCCGATTCTGACCCGTTTCGTGGACTATTACTCACCGTTTTGGGGTCCCGAAGCGATTTCCATAGTTCTTGAACCCCAAAGTGCAATCACATGTCGGTCATCAACACCCATAGTTTTGGCCGATTCTGGCCCGTTTCATGAACTATTACTCACTGTTTTGGGGACCCGCACTAATTCCCACGAGTGACGAACCCCAGGGTGCGTTTATGTGTCGGTCATAAACACTTGCAGTTTTGGCCGATTCTGGCCCGTTTCGTGGACAATTACTCACTGTTTCGGGGTCCCGGACTTATTTCCACGATTGATGAACCCCGGAGCGCATTTACGTGTCGGTCATAAATACTCGTAGTTTTGGCCGATTCTGGCTAGTTTCATGGACTATTACTCACTGTTTTGGGGCCGCGGAGTGATTTCCACGATTGACGAACCCCGGGGTGCGTTTACGTGTAGGTCATCAACACTCGCAGTTTTGGCCGATTCTGGCCTGTTTCATGGACTATTACTGATTGTTTTGGTGTCCCGGACTGATTTCCACGATTGACGAACCCCGGGGTGCGTTTACGTGTCGATCATAAACACTCGCAGTTTTGGTCGATTATGACAAGTTTCATGGACTATTACTCACTGTTTTGGGGTCCGTGAGTGATTTCCATGATTGACCAATCCTGGGGTGCGTTTACGTGTCGGTCATCAACACCCGCAGTTTTGGCCGATTCTGGCTCGTTTCGTGGACTATTATTCACTGTTTTTGGGTCCCGGAGTGATTTCCAAGATTGACGAACCCCGAGGTGCGTTTACATGTCCGTCGTCAACACTCACAACTCTGGCAAATTCTGACCCGTTTCGTGGACTATTACTCACCGTTTTAGGGTCCCGGACTTATTTGCACGATTGATGAACCCTGGAGCGCGTTTACGTGTCGGTCATAAATACTCGCAGTTTTGGCCGATTCTGGCCAGTTTCTTGGACTATTACTCACTGTTTTGGGGTCCCGAAGTGATTTCCACGATTGACGAACCCCGGGGTGCGTTTACGTGTTGGTCATAAACACTCGCAGTTATTGCGGATTCTGCCTCATTTCATGGACTATTATTCACTGTTTTTGGGTCCCGGAGTGATTTCCACAATTGACGAACCCCGAGGTGCGTTTACATGTCCGTCGTCAACACTCACAACTTTGGCCAATTCAGACCCGTTTCGTGGACTATTACTCACCGTTTTGGGGTCCCGAAGCGATTTCCATAGTTCTTGAACCCCAATGTGCAATTAGATGTCGGTCATCAACACCCGTAGTTTTGGCCGATTCTGGGCCGTTTCATGAACTATTACTCACTGTTTTGGGGACCCGGACTAATTCCCACGATTGACGAACCCCGGGGTGCGTTTATGTGTCGGTCATAAACACTTGCAGTTTTGGCCGATTCTGGCCCGTTTCGTGGACAATTACTCACTGTTTCGGGGTCCCGGACTTATTTCCACGATTGATGAACCCTGGAGCGCATTTACGTGTCGGTCATAAATACTCATAGTTTTGGCCGATTCTGGCTAGTTTCATGGACTATTACTCACTGTTTTGGGGTCCGTGAGTGATTTCCATGATTGACCAATCCTGGGGTGCGTTTACGTGTCGGTCATCAACACCCGCAGTTTTGGCCGATTCTGGCTCGTTTCGTGGACTATTATTCACTGTTTTTGGGTCCCGGAGTGATTTCCAAGATTGACGAACCCCGAGGTGCGTTTACATGTCCGTCGTCAACACTCACAACTCTGGCAAATTCTGACCCGTTTCGTGGACTATTACTCACCGTTTTAGGGTCCCGGACTTATTTGCACGATTGATGAACCCTGGAGCGCGTTTACGTGTCGGTCATAAATACTCGCAGTTTTGGCCGATTCTGGCCAGTTTCTTGGACTATTACTCACTGTTTTGGGGTCCCGAAGTGATTTCCACGATTGACGAACCCCGGGGTGCGTTTACGTGTTGGTCATAAACACTCGCAGTTATTGCGGATTCTGCCTCATTTCATGGACTATTATTCACTGTTTTTGGGTCCCGGAGTGATTTCCACAATTGACGAACCCCGAGGTGCGTTTACATGTCCGTCGTCAACACTCACAACTTTGGCCAATTCTGACCCGTTTCGTGGACTATTACTCACCGTTTTGGGGTCCCGAAGCGATTTCCATAGTTCTTGAACCCCAATGTGCAATTAGATGTCGGTCATCAACACCCGTAGTTTTGGCCGATTCTGGGCCGTTTCATGAACTATTACTCACTGTTTTGGGGACCCGGACTAATTCCCACGATTGACGAACCCCGGGGTGCGTTTATGTGTCGGTCATAAACACTTGCAGTTTTGGCCGATTCTGGCCCGTTTCGTGGACAATTACTCACTGTTTCGGGGTCCCGGACTTATTTCCACGATTGATGAACCCTGGAGCGCATTTACGTGTCGGTCATAAATACTCATAGTTTTGGCCGATTCTGGCTAGTTTCATGGACTATTACTCACTGTTTTGGGGTCGTGGAGTGATTTCCATGATTGATGAACCCCGGGGTGTGTTTACGTGTCGGTCATAAATACTCGCAGTTTTGGCCGATTCTGGCCAGTTTCTTGGACTATTACTCACTGTTTTGGGGTCCCGAAGTGATTTCCACGATTGACGAATCCCGGGGTGCGTTTATGTGTTGGTCATAAACACTCGCAGTTATTGCGGATTCTGCCTCATTTCATGGACTATTATTCACTGTTTTTGGGTCCCGGAGTGATTTCCACAATTGACGAACCCCGAGGTGCGTTTACATGTCTGTCGTCAACACTCACAAGTTTGGCCAATTCTGACCCGTTTCATGGACTATTACTCACCGTTTTGGGGTCCCGAAGCGATTTCCATAGTTCTTGAACCCCAAGGTGCAATTACATGTCGGTCATCAACACCCGTAGTTTTGGCTGATTCTGGCCTGTTTCATGAACTATTACTCACTGTTTTTGGGACCCGGACTAATTCCCACGATTGACGAACCCCGGGGTGCGTTTATGTGTCGGTCATAAACACTTGCAGTTTTGGCCGATTCTGGCCCGTTTCGTGGACAATTACTCACTGTTTCGGGGTCCCGGACTTATTTTCACGATTGATGTACATCTTAGCGCATTTACGTGTCGGTCATAAATACTCGTAGTTTTGGCTGATTCTGGCTAGTTTCATGGACTATTACTCACTGTTTTGGGGTCGCGGAGTGATTTCCACGATTGATGAACCCCGGGGTGCGTTTACGTGTCGGTCATAAATACTCGCAGTTTTGGCAGATTCTGGCCAGTTTCTTGGACTATTATTCACTGTTTTGGGGTCCCGAAGTGATTTCCATGATTGACGAACCCCGGCGTGCGTTTACGTGTCGGTCATCAACACCCGCAGTTTTGGCCGATTCTGCCTCGTTTCGTGGACTATTATTCACTGTTTTTGGGTCCCGGAGTGATTTCCACAATTGACGAACCCCGAGGTGCGTTTACATGTCCGTCGTCAACACTCACAACTTTGGCCAATTCTGACCCGTTTCATGGACTATTACTCACCGTTTTGGGGTCCCGAAGCGATTTCCATAGTTCTTGAACCCCAAGGTGCAATTACATGTCGGTCATCAACACCCGTAGTTTTGGCCGATTCTGGCCCGTTTCATGAACTATTACTCACTGTTTTGGGGACCCGGAGTAATTCCCACGATTGACGAACCCCGGGGTGTGTTTATGTGTCGGTCATAAACACATGCAGTTTTGGCCGATTCTGGCCCGTTTCGTGGACAATTACTCACTGTTTCGGGGTCCTGGACTTATTTCCACGATTGATGAACCCCGGAGCGCATTTACGTGTCGGTCATAATTACTCGTAGTTTTGGCCGATTCTGGCTAGTTTCATGGACTATTACTCACTGTTTTGGTGTCGCGGAGTGATTTCCACGATTGACGAACCCCGGGGTGTGTTTACCTGTTGGTCATAAACACTCGCAGTTATTGCGGATTCTGCCTCATTTCATGGACTATTATTCACTGTTTTTGGGTCCCGGAGTGATTTCCACAATTGACGAACCCCGAGGTGCGTTTACATGTCCGTCGTCAACACTCACAACTTTGGCCGATTCTGACCCGTTTCGTGGACTATTACTCACCGTTTTGGGGTCCCGAAGCGATTTCCATAGTTCTTGAACCCCAAAGTGCAATCACATGTCGGTCATCAACACCCATAGTTTTGGCCGATTCTGGCCCGTTTCATGAACTATTACTCACTGTTTTGGGGACCCGCACTAATTCCCACGAGTGACGAACCCCAGGGTGCGTTTATGTGTCGGTCATAAACACTTGCAGTTTTGGCCGATTCTGGCCCGTTTCGTGGACAATTACTCACTGTTTCGGGGTCCCGGACTTATTTCCACGATTGATGAACCCCGGAGCGCATTTACGTGTCGGTCATAAATACTCGTAGTTTTGGCCGATTCTGGCTAGTTTCATGGACTATTATTCACTGTTTTTGGGTCCCGGAGTGATTTCCAAGATTGACGAACCCCGAGGTGCGTTTACATGTCCGTCGTCAACACTCACAACTCTGGCAAATTCTGACCCGTTTCGTGGACTATTACTCACCGTTTTAGGGTCCCGGACTTATTTGCACGATTGATGAACCCTGGAGCGCGTTTACGTGTCGGTCATAAATACTCGCAGTTTTGGCCGATTCTGGCCAGTTTCTTGGACTATTACTCACTGTTTTGGGGTCCCGAAGTGATTTCCACGATTGACGAACCCCGGGGTGCGTTTACGTGTTGGTCATAAACACTCGCAGTTATTGCGAATTCTGCCTCATTTCATGGACTATTATTCACTGTTTTTGGGTCCCGGAGTGATTTCCACAATTGACGAACCCCGAGGTGCGTTTACATGTCCGTCGTCAACACTCACAACTTTGGCCAATTCTGACCCGTTTCGTGGACTATTACTCACCGTTTTGGGGTCCCGAAGCGATTTCCATAGTTCTTGAACCCCAATGTGCAATTAGATGTCGGTCATCAACACCCGTAGTTTTGGCCGATTCTGGGCCGTTTCATGAACTATTACTCACTGTTTTGGGGACCCGGACTAATTCCCACGATTGACGAACCCCGGGGTGCGTTTATGTGTCGGTCATAAACACTTGCAGTTTTGGCCGATTCTGGCCCGTTTCGTGGACAATTACTCACTGTTTCGGGGTCCCGGACTTATTTCCACGATTGATGAACCCTGGAGCGCATTTACGTGTCGGTCATAAATACTCATAGTTTTGGCCGATTCTGGCTAGTTTCATGGACTATTACTCACTGTTTTGGGGTCGTGGAGTGATTTCCATGATTGATGAACCCCGGGGTGTGTTTACGTGTCGGTCATAAATACTCGCAGTTTTGGCCGATTCTGGCCAGTTTCTTGGACTATTACTCACTGTTTTGGGGTCCCGAAGTGATTTCCACGATTGACGAATCCCGGGGTGCGTTTATGTGTTGGTCATAAACACTCGCAGTTATTGCGGATTCTGCCTCATTTCATGGACTATTATTCACTGTTTTTGGGTCCCGGAGTGATTTCCACAATTGACGAACCCCGAGGTGCGTTTACATGTCTGTCGTCAACACTCACAAGTTTGGCCAATTCTGACCCGTTTCATGGACTATTACTCACCGTTTTGGGGTCCCGAAGCGATTTCCATAGTTCTTGAACCCCAAGGTGCAATTACATGTCGGTCATCAACACCCGTAGTTTTGGCTGATTCTGGCCTGTTTCATGAACTATTACTCACTGTTTTTGGGACCCGGACTAATTCCCACGATTGACGAACCCCGGGGTGCGTTTATGTGTCGGTCATAAACACTTGCAGTTTTGGCCGATTCTGGCCCGTTTCGTGGACAATTACTCACTGTTTCGGGGTCCCGGACTTATTTTCACGATTGATGTACATCTTAGCGCATTTACGTGTCGGTCATAAATACTCGTAGTTTTGGCTGATTCTGGCTAGTTTCATGGACTATTACTCACTGTTTTGGGGTCGCGGAGTGATTTCCACGATTGATGAACCCCGGGGTGCGTTTACGTGTCGGTCATAAATACTCGCAGTTTTGGCAGATTCTGGCCAGTTTCTTGGACTATTACTCACTGTTTTGGGGTCCCGAAGTGATTTCCATGATTGACGAACCCCGGCGTGCGTTTACGTGTCGGTCATCAACACCCGCAGTTTTGGCCGATTCTGCCTCGTTTCGTGGACTATTATTCACTGTTTTTGGGTCCCGGAGTGATTTCCACAATTGACGAACCCCGAGGTGCGTTTACATGTCCGTCGTCAACACTCACAACTTTGGCCAATTCTGACCCGTTTCATGGACTATTACTCACCGTTTTGGGGTCCCGAAGCGATTTCCATAGTTCTTGAACCCCAAGGTGCAATTACATGTCGGTCATCAACACCCGTAGTTTTGGCCGATTCTGGCCCGTTTCATGAACTATTACTCACTGTTTTGGGGACCCGGAGTAATTCCCACGATTGACGAACCCCGGGGTGTGTTTATGTGTCGGTCATAAACACATGCAGTTTTGGCCGATTCTGGCCCGTTTCGTGGACAATTACTCACTGTTTCGGGGTCCCGGACTTATTTCCACGATTGATGAACCCCGGAGCGCATTTACGTGTCGGTCATAATTACTCGTAGTTTTGGCCGATTCTGGCTAGTTTCATGGACTATTACTCACTGTTTTGGTGTCGCGGAGTGATTTCCACGATTGACGAACCCCGGGGTGCGTTTACCTGTTGGTCATAAACACTCGCAGTTATTGCGGATTCTGCCTCATTTCATGGACTATTATTCACTGTTTTTGGGTCCCGGAGTGATTTCCACAATTGACGAACCCCGAGGTGCGTTTACATGTCCGTCGTCAACACTCACAACTCTGGCAAATTCTGACCCGTTTCGTGGACTATTACTCACCGTTTTAGGGTCCCGGACTTATTTGCACGATTGATGAACCCTGGAGCGCGTTTACGTGTCGGTCATAAATACTCGCAGTTTTGGCCGATTCTGGCCAGTTTCTTGGACTATTACTCACTGTTTTGGGGTCCCGAAGTGATTTCCACGATTGACGAACCCCGGGGTGCGTTTACGTGTTGGTCATAAACACTCGCAGTTATTGCGAATTCTGCCTCATTTCATGGACTATTATTCACTGTTTTTGGGTCCCGGAGTGATTTCCACAATTGACGAACCCCGAGGTGCGTTTACATGTCCGTCGTCAACACTCACAACTTTGGCCAATTCTGACCCGTTTCGTGGACTATTACTCACCGTTTTGGGGTCCCGAAGCGATTTCCATAGTTCTTGAACCCCAATGTGCAATTAGATGTCGGTCATCAACACCCGTAGTTTTGGCCGATTCTGGGCCGTTTCATGAACTATTACTCACTGTTTTGGGGACCCGGACTAATTCCCACGATTGACGAACCCCGGGGTGCGTTTATGTGTCGGTCATAAACACTTGCAGTTTTGGCCGATTCTGGCCCGTTTCGTGGACAATTACTCACTGTTTCGGGGTCCCGGACTTATTTCCACGATTGATGAACCCTGGAGCGCATTTACGTGTCGGTCATAAATACTCATAGTTTTGGCCGATTCTGGCTAGTTTCATGGACTATTACTCACTGTTTTGGGGTCGTGGAGTGATTTCCATGATTGATGAACCCCGGGGTGTGTTTACGTGTCGGTCATAAATACTCGCAGTTTTGGCCGATTCTGGCCAGTTTCTTGGACTATTACTCACTGTTTTGGGGTCCCGAAGTGATTTCCACGATTGACGAATCCCGGGGTGCGTTTATGTGTTGGTCATAAACACTCGCAGTTATTGCGGATTCTGCCTCATTTCATGGACTATTATTCACTGTTTTTGGGTCCCGGAGTGATTTCCACAATTGACGAACCCCGAGGTGCGTTTACATGTCTGTCGTCAACACTCACAAGTTTGGCCAATTCTGACCCGTTTCATGGACTATTACTCACCGTTTTGGGGTCCCGAAGCGATTTCCATAGTTCTTGAACCCCAAGGTGCAATTACATGTCGGTCATCAACACCCGTAGTTTTGGCTGATTCTGGCCTGTTTCATGAACTATTACTCACTGTTTTTGGGACCCGGACTAATTCCCACGATTGACGAACCCCGGGGTGCGTTTATGTGTCGGTCATAAACACTTGCAGTTTTGGCCGATTCTGGCCCGTTTCGTGGACAATTACTCACTGTTTCGGGGTCCCGGACTTATTTTCACGATTGATGTACATCTTAGCGCATTTACGTGTCGGTCATAAATACTCGTAGTTTTGGCTGATTCTGGCTAGTTTCATGGACTATTACTCACTGTTTTGGGGTCGCGGAGTGATTTCCACGATTGATGAACCCCGGGGTGCGTTTACGTGTCGGTCATAAATACTCGCAGTTTTGGCAGATTCTGGCCAGTTTCTTGGACTATTACTCACTGTTTTGGGGTCCCGAAGTGATTTCCATGATTGACGAACCCCGGCGTGCGTTTACGTGTCGGTCATCAACACCCGCAGTTTTGGCCGATTCTGCCTCGTTTCGTGGACTATTATTCACTGTTTTTGGGTCCCGGAGTGATTTCCACAATTGACGAACCCCGAGGTGCGTTTACATGTCCGTCGTCAACACTCACAACTTTGGCCAATTCTGACCCGTTTCATGGACTATTACTCACCGTTTTGGGGTCCCGAAGCGATTTCCATAGTTCTTGAACCCCAAGGTGCAATTACATGTCGGTCATCAACACCCGTAGTTTTGGCCGATTCTGGCCCGTTTCATGAACTATTACTCACTGTTTTGGGGACCCGGAGTAATTCCCACGATTGACGAACCCCGGGGTGTGTTTATGTGTCGGTCATAAACACATGCAGTTTTGGCCGATTCTGGCCCGTTTCGTGGACAATTACTCACTGTTTCGGGGTCCCGGACTTATTTCCACGATTGATGAACCCCGGAGCGCATTTACGTGTCGGTCATAATTACTCGTAGTTTTGCCCGATTCTGGCTAGTTTCATGGACTATTACTCACTGTTTTGGTGTCGCGGAGTGATTTCCACGATTGACGAACCCCGGGGTGCGTTTACCTGTTGGTCATAAACACTCGCAGTTATTGCGGATTCTGCCTCATTTCATGGACTATTATTCACTGTTTTTGGGTCCCGGAGTGATTTCCACAATTGACGAACCCCGAGGTGCGTTTACATGTCCGTCGTCAACACTCACAACTCTGGCAAATTCTGACCCGTTTCGTGGACTATTACTCACCGTTTTAGGGTCCCGGACTTATTTGCACGATTGATGAACCCTGGAGCGCGTTTACGTGTCGGTCATAAATACTCGCAGTTTTGGCCGATTCTGGCCAGTTTCTTGGACTATTACTCACTGTTTTGGGGTCCCGAAGTGATTTCCACGATTGACGAACCCCGGGGTGCGTTTACGTGTTGGTCATAAACACTCGCAGTTATTGCGAATTCTGCCTCATTTCATGGACTATTATTCACTGTTTTTGGGTCCCGGAGTGATTTCCACAATTGACGAACCCCGAGGTGCGTTTACATGTCCGTCGTCAACACTCACAACTTTGGCCAATTCTGACCCGTTTCGTGGACTATTACTCACCGTTTTGGGGTCCCGAAGCGATTTCCATAGTTCTTGAACCCCAATGTGCAATTAGATGTCGGTCATCAACACCCGTAGTTTTGGCCGATTCTGGGCCGTTTCATGAACTATTACTCACTGTTTTGGGGACCCGGACTAATTCCCACGATTGACGAACCCCGGGGTGCGTTTATGTGTCGGTCATAAACACTTGCAGTTTTGGCCGATTCTGGCCCGTTTCGTGGACAATTACTCACTGTTTCGGGGTCCCGGACTTATTTCCACGATTGATGAACCCTGGAGCGCATTTACGTGTCGGTCATAAATACTCATAGTTTTGGCCGATTCTGGCTAGTTTCATGGACTATTACTCACTGTTTTGGGGTCGTGGAGTGATTTCCATGATTGATGAACCCCGGGGTGTGTTTACGTGTCGGTCATAAATACTCGCAGTTTTGGCCGATTCTGGCCAGTTTCTTGGACTATTACTCACTGTTTTGGGGTCCCGAAGTGATTTCCACGATTGACGAATCCCGGGGTGCGTTTATGTGTTGGTCATAAACACTCGCAGTTATTGCGGATTCTGCCTCATTTCATGGACTATTATTCACTGTTTTTGGGTCCCGGAGTGATTTCCACAATTGACGAACCCCGAGGTGCGTTTACATGTCTGTCGTCAACACTCACAAGTTTGGCCAATTCTGACCCGTTTCATGGACTATTACTCACCGTTTTGGGGTCCCGAAGCGATTTCCATAGTTCTTGAACCCCAAGGTGCAATTACATGTCGGTCATCAACACCCGTAGTTTTGGCTGATTCTGGCCTGTTTCATGAACTATTACTCACTGTTTTTGGGACCCGGACTAATTCCCACGATTGACGAACCCCGGGGTGCGTTTATGTGTCGGTCATAAACACTTGCAGTTTTGGCCGATTCTGGCCCGTTTCGTGGACAATTACTCACTGTTTCGGGGTCCCGGACTTATTTTCACGATTGATGTACATCTTAGCGCATTTACGTGTCGGTCATAAATACTCGTAGTTTTGGCTGATTCTGGCTAGTTTCATGGACTATTACTCACTGTTTTGGGGTCGCGGAGTGATTTCCACGATTGATGAACCCCGGGGTGCGTTTACGTGTCGGTCATAAATACTCGCAGTTTTGGCAGATTCTGGCCAGTTTCTTGGACTATTACTCACTGTTTTGGGGTCCCGAAGTGATTTCCATGATTGACGAACCCCGGCGTGCGTTTACGTGTCGGTCATCAACACCCGCAGTTTTGGCCGATTCTGCCTCGTTTCGTGGACTATTATTCACTGTTTTTGGGTCCCGGAGTGATTTCCACAATTGACGAACCCCGAGGTGCGTTTACATGTCCGTCGTCAACACTCACAACTTTGGCCAATTCTGACCCGTTTCATGGACTATTACTCACCGTTTTGGGGTCCCGAAGCGATTTCCATAGTTCTTGAACCCCAAGGTGCAATTACATGTCGGTCATCAACACCCGTAGTTTTGGCCGATTCTGGCCCGTTTCATGAACTATTACTCACTGTTTTGGGGACCCGGAGTAATTCCCACGATTGACGAACCCCGGGGTGTGTTTATGTGTCGGTCATAAACACATGCAGTTTTGGCCGATTCTGGCCCGTTTCGTGGACAATTACTCACTGTTTCGGGGTCCCGGACTTATTTCCACGATTGATGAACCCCGGAGCGCATTTACGTGTCGGTCATAATTACTCGTAGTTTTGGCCGATTCTGGCTAGTTTCATGGACTATTACTCACTGTTTTGGTGTCGCGGAGTGATTTCCACGATTGACGAACCCCGGGGTGCGTTTACCTGTTGGTCATAAACACTCGCAGTTATTGCGGATTCTGCCTCATTTCATGGACTATTATTCACTGTTTTTGGGTCCCGGAGTGATTTCCACAATTGACGAACCCCGAGGTGCGTTTACATGTCCGTCGTCAACACTCAGAACTTTGGCCGATTCTGACCCGTTTCGTGGACTATTACTCACCGTTTTGGGGTCCCGAAGCGATTTCCATAGTTCTTGAACCCCAAAGTGCAATCACATGTCGGTCATCAACACCCATAGTTTTGGCCGATTCTGGCCCGTTTCATGAACTATTACTCACTGTTTTGGGGACCCGCACTAATTCCCACGAGTGACGAACCCCAGGGTGCGTTTATGTGTCGGTCATAAACACTTGCAGTTTTGGCCGATTCTGGCCCGTTTCGTGGACAATTACTCACTGTTTCGGGGTCCCGGACTTATTTCCACGATTGATGAACCCCGGAGCGCATTTACGTGTCGGTCATAAATACTCGTAGTTTTGGCCGATTCTGGCTAGTTTCATGGACTATTACTCACTGTTTTGGGGCCGCGGAGTGATTTCCACGATTGACGAACCCCGGGGTGCGTTTACGTGTCGGTCATCAACACTCGCAGTTTTGGCCGATTCTGGCCTGTTTCATGGACTATTACTGATTGTTTTGGTGTCCCGGACTGATTTCCACGATTGACGAACCCCGGGGCGCGTTTACGTGTCGATCATAAACACTCGCAGTTTTGGCCGATTATGACAAGTTTCATGGACTATTACTCACTGTTTTGGGGTCCGTGAGTGATTTCCATGATTGACCAATCCTGGGGTGCGTTTACGTGTCGGTCATCAACACCCGCAGTTTTGGCCGATTCTGGCTCGTTTCGTGGACTATTATTCACTGTTTTTGGGTCCCGGAGTGATTTCCAAGATTGACGAACCCCGAGGTGCGTTTACATGTCCGTCGTCAACACTCACAACTCTGGAAAATTCTGACCCGTTTCATGGACTATTACTCACCGTTTTAGGGTCCCGGACTTATTTGCACGATTGATGAACCCTGGAGCGCGTTTACGTGTCGGTCATAAATACTCGCAGTTTTGGCCGATTCTGGCCAGTTTCTTGGACTATTACTCACTGTTTTGGGGTCCCGAAGTGATTTCCACGATTGACGAACCCCGGGGTGCGTTTACGTGTTGGTCATAAACACTCGCAGTTATTGCGGATTCTGCCTCATTTCATGGACTATTATTCACTGTTTTTGGGTCCCGGAGTGATTTCCACAATTGACGAACCCCGAGGTGCGTTTACATGTCCGTCGTCAACACTCACAACTTTGGCCAATTCTGACCCGTTTCGTGGACTATTACTCACCGTTTTGGGGTCCCGAAGCGATTTCCATAGTTCTTGAACCCCAATGTGCAATTAGATGTCGGTCATCAACACCCGTAGTTTTGGCCGATTCTGGGCCGTTTCATGAACTATTACTCACTGTTTTGGGGACCCGGACTAATTCCCACGATTGACGAACCCCGGGGTGCGTTTATGTGTCGGTCATAAACACTTGCAGTTTTGGCCGATTCTGGCCCGTTTCGTGGACAATTACTCACTGTTTCGGGGTCCCGGACTTATTTCCACGATTGATGAACCCTGGAGCGCATTTACGTGTCGGTCATAAATACTCATAGTTTTGGCCGATTCTGGCTAGTTTCATGGACTATTACTCACTGTTTTGGGGTCGTGAAGTGATTTCCATGATTGATGAACCCCGGGGTGTGTTTACGTGTCGGTCATAAATACTCGCAGTTTTGGCCGATTCTGGCCAGTTTCTTGGACTATTACTCACTGTTTTGGGGTCCCGAAGTGATTTCCACGATTGACGAATCCCGGGGTGCGTTTATGTGTTGGTCATAAACACTCGCAGTTATTGCGGATTCTGCCTCATTTCATGGACTATTATTCACTGTTTTTGGGTCCCGGAGTGATTTCCACAATTGACGAACCCCGAGGTGCGTTTACATGTCTGTCGTCAACACTCACAAGTTTGGCCAATTCTGACCCGTTTCGTGGACTATTACTCACCGTTTTGGGGTCCCGAAGCGATTTCCATAGTTCTTGAACCCCAAGGTGCAATTACATGTCGGTCATCAACACCCGTAGTTTTGGCCGATTCTGGCCTGTTTCATGAACTATTACTCACTGTTTTTGGGACCCGGACTAATTCCCACGATTGACGAACCCCGGGGTGCGTTTATGTGTCGGTCATAAACACTTGCAGTTTTGGCCGATTCTGGCCCGTTTCGTGGACAATTACTCACTGTTTCGGGGTCCCGGACTTATTTTCACGATTGATGTACACCGGAGCGCATTTACGTGTCGGTCATAAATACTCGTAGTTTTGGCTGATTCTGGCTAGTTTCATGGACTATTACTCACTGTTTTGGGGTCGCGGAGTGATTTCCACGATTGATGAACCCCGGGGTGCGTTTACGTGTCGGTCATAAATACTCGCAGTTTTGGCCGATTCTGGCCAGTTTCTTGGACTATTACTCACTGTTTTGGGGTCCCGAAGTGATTTCCACGATTGACGAACCCCGGCGTGCGTTTACGTGTCGGTCATCAACACCCGCAGTTTTGGCCGATTCTGCCTCGTTTCGTGGACTATTATTCACTGTTTTTGGGTCCCGGAGTGATTTCCACAATTGACGAACCCCGAGGTGCGTTTACATGTCCGTCGTCAACACTCACAACTTTGGCCAATTCTGACCCGTTTCATGGACTATTACTCACCGTTTTGGGGTCCCGAAGCGATTTCCATAGTTCTTGAACCACAAGGTGCAATTACATGTCGGTCATCAACACCCGTAGTTTTGGCCGATTCTGGCCCGTTTCATGAACTATTACTCACTGTTTTGGGGACCCGGAGTAATTCCCACGATTAACGAACCCCGGGGTGCGTTTATGTGTCGGTCATAAACACATGCAGTTTTGGCCGATTCTGGCCCGTTTCGTGGACAATTACTCACTGTTTCGGGGTCCCGGACTTATTTCCACGATTGATGAACCCCGGAGCGCATTTACGTGTCGGTCATAAATACTCGTAGTTTTGGCCGATTCTGGCTAGTTTCATGGACTATTACTCACTATTTTGGTGTCGCGGAGTGATTTCCACGATTGACGAACCCCGGGGTGCGTTTACCTGTTGGTCATAAACACTCGCAGTTATTGCGGATTCTGCCTCATTTCATGGACTATTATTCACTGTTTTTGGGTCCCGGAGTGATTTCCACAATTGACGAACCCCGAGGTGCGTTTACATGTCTGTCGTCAACACTCACAAGTTTGGCCAATTCTGACCCGTTTCGTGGACTATTACTCACCGTTTTGGGGTCCCGAAGCGATTTCCATAGTTCTTGAACCCCAAGGTGCAATTACATGTCGGTCATCAACACCCGTAGTTTTGGCCGATTCTGGCCTGTTTCATGAACTATTACTCACTGTTTTTGGGACCCGGACTAATTCCCACGATTGACGAACCCCGGGGTGCGTTTATGTGTCGGTCATAAACACTTGCAGTTTTGGCCGATTCTGGCCCGTTTCGTGGACAATTACTCACTGTTTCGGGGTCCCGGACTTATTTTCACGATTGATGTACACCGGAGCGCATTTACATGTCGGTCATAAATACTCGTAGTTTTGGCTGATTCTGGCTAGTTTCATGGACTATTACTCACTGTTTTGGGGTCGCGGAGTGATTTCCACGATTGATGAACCCCGGGGTGCGTTTACGTGTCGGTCATAAATACTCGCAGTTTTGGCCGATTCTGGCCAGTTTCTTGGACTATTACTCACTGTTTTGGGGTCCCGAAGTGATTTCCACGATTGACGAACCCCGGCGTGCGTTTACGTGTCGGTCATCAACACCCGCAGTTTTGGCCGATTCTGCCTCGTTTCGTGGACTATTATTCACTGTTTTTGGGTCCCGGAGTGATTTCCACAATTGACGAACCCCGAGGTGCGTTTACATGTCCGTCGTCAACACTCACAACTTTGGCCAATTCTCACCCGTTTCATGGACTATTACTCACCGTTTTGGGGTCCCGAAGCGATTTCCATAGTTCTTGAACCACAAGGTGCAATTACATGTCGGTCATCAACACCCGTAGTTTTGGCCGATTCTGGCCCGTTTCATGAACTATTACTCACTGTTTTGGGGACCCGGAGTAATTCCCACGATTAACGAACCCCGGGGTGCGTTTATGTGTCGGTCATAAACACATGCAGTTTTGGCCGATTCTGGCCCGTTTCGTGGACAATTACTCACTGTTTCGGGGTCCCGGACTTATTTCCACGATTGATGAACCCCGGAGCGCATTTACGTGTCGGTCATAAATACTCGTAGTTTTGGCCGATTCTGGCTAGTTTCATGGACTATTACTCACTATTTTGGTGTCGCGGAGTGATTTACACGATTGACGAACCCCGGGGTGCGTTTACCTGTTGGTCATAAACACTCGCAGTTATTGCGGATTCTGCCTCATTTCATGGACTATTATTCACTGTTTTTGGGTCCCGGAGTGATTTCCACAATTGACGAACCCCGAGGTGCGCTTACATGTCCGTCGTCAACACTCACAACTTTGGCCGATTCTGACCCGTTTCGTGGACTATTACTCACCGTTTTGGGGTCCCGAAGCGATTTCCATAGTTCTTGAACCCCAAAGTGCAATCACAAGTCGGTCATCAACACCCATAGTTTTGGCCGATTCTGGCCCGTTTCATGAACTATTACTCACTGTTTTGGGGACCCGCACTAATTCCCACAAGTGACGAACCCCAGGGTGCGTTTATGTGTCGGTCATAAACACTTGCAGTTTTGGCCGATTCTGGCCCGTTTCGTGGACAATTACTCACGGTTTCGGGGTCCCGGACTTATTTCCACGATTGATGAACCCCGGAGCGCATTTACGTGTCGGTCATAAATACTCGTAGTTTTGGCCGATTCTGGCTAGTTTCATGGACTATTACTCACTGTTTTGGGGCCGCGGAGTGATTTCCACGATTGACGAACCCCGGGGTGCGTTTACGTGTCGGTCATCAACACTCGCAGTTTTGGCCGATTCTGGCCTGTTTCATGGACTATTACTGATTGTTTTGGTGTCCCGGACTGATTTCCACGATTGACGAACCCCGGGGTGCGTTTACGTGTCGATCATAAACACTCGCAGTTTTGGCCGATTATGACAAGTTTCATGGACTATTACTCACTGTTTTGGGGTCCGTGAGTGATTTCCATGATTGACCAATCCTGGGGTGCGTTTACGTGTCGGTCATCAACACCCGCAGTTTTGGCCGATTCTGGCTCGTTTCGTGGACTATTATTCACTGTTTTTGGGTCCCGGAGTGATTTCCACGATTGACGAACCCCGAGGTGCGTTTACATGTCCGTCGTCAACACTCACAACTCTGGCAAATTCTGACCCGTTTCGTGGATTATTACTCACCGTTTTAGGGTCCCGGACTTATTTGCACGATTGATGAACCCTGGAGCGCGTTTACGTGTCGGTCATAAATACTCGCAGTTTTGGCCGATTCTGGCCAGTTTCTTGGACTATTACTCACTGTTTTGGGGTCCCGAAGTGATTTCCACGATTGACGAACCCCGGGGTGCGTTTACGTGTTGGTCATAAACACTCGCAGTTATTGCGGATTCTGCCTCATTTCATGGACTATTATTCACTGTTTTTGGGTCCCGGAGTGATTTCCACAATTGACGAACCCCGAGGTGCGTTTACATGTCCGTCGTCAACACTCACAACTTTGGCCAATTCTGACCCGTTTCGTGGACTATTACTCACCGTTTTGGGGTCCCGAAGCGATTTCCATAGTTCTTGAACCCCAATGTGCAATTAGATGTCGGTCATCAACACCCGTAGTTTTGGCCGATTCTGGGCCGTTTCATGAACTATTACTCACTGTTTTGGGGACCCGGACTAATTCCCACGATTGACGAACCCCGGGGTGCGTTTATGTGTCGGTCATAAACACTTGCAGTTTTGGCCGATTCTGGCCCGTTTCGTGGACAATTACTCACTGTTTCGGGGTCCCGGACTTACTTCCACGATTGATGAACCCTGGAGCGCATTTACGTGTCGGTCATAAATACTCATAGTTTTGGCCGATTCTGGCTAGTTTCATGGACTATTACTCGCTGTTTTGGTGTCGCGGAGTGATTTCCACGATTGACGAACCCCGGGGTGCGTTTACCTGTTGGTCATAAACACTCGCAGTTATTGCGGATTCTGCCTCATTTCATGGACTATTATTCACTGTTTTTGGGTCCCGGAGTGATTTCCACAATTGACGAACCCCGAGGTGCGTTTACATGTCCGTCGTCAACACTCACAACTTTGGCCGATTCTGACCCGTTTCGTGGACTATTACTCACCGTTTTGGGGTCCCGAAGCGATTTCCATAGTTCTTGAACCCCAAACTGCAATCACATGTCGGTCATCAACACCCATAGTTTTGGCCGATTCTGGCCCGTTTCATGAACTATTACTCACTGTTTTGGGGACCCGCACTAATTCCCACAAGTGACGAACCCCAGGGTGCGTTTATGTGTCGGTCATAAACACTTGCAGTTTTGGCCGATTCTGGCCCGTTTCGTGGACAATTACTCACGGTTTCGGGGTCCCGGACTTATTTCCACGATTGATGAACCCCGGAGCGCATTTACGTGTCGGTCATAAATACTCGTAGTTTTGGCCGATTCTGGCTAGTTTCATGGACTATTACTCACTGTTTTGGGGCCGCGGAGTGATTTCCACGATTGACGAACCCCGGGGTGCGTTTACGTGTCGGTCATCAACACTCGCAGTTTTGGCCGATTCTGGCCTGTTTCATGGACTATTACTGATTGTTTTGGTGTCCCGGACTGATTTCCACGATTGACGAACCCCGGGGTGCGTTTACGTGTCGATCATAAACACTCGCAGTTTTGGCCGATTATGACAAGTTTCATGGACTATTACTCACTGTTTTGGGGTCCGTGAGTGATTTCCATGATTGACCAATCCTGGGGTGCGTTTACGTGTCGGTCATCAACACCCGCAGTTTTGGCCGATTCTGGCTCGTTTCGTGGACTATTATTCACTGTTTTTGGGTCCCGGAGTGATTTCCACGATTGACGAACCCCGAGGTGCGTTTACATGTCCGTCGTCAACACTCACAACTCTGGCAAATTCTGACCCGTTTCGTGGATTATTACTCACCGTTTTAGGGTCCCGGACTTATTTGCACGATTGATGAACCCTGGAGCGCGTTTACGTGTCGGTCATAAATACTCGCAGTTTTGGCCGATTCTGGCCAGTTTCTTGGACTATTACTCACTGTTTTGGGGTCCCGAAGTGATTTCCACGATTGACGAACCCCGGGGTGCGTTTACGTGTTGGTCATAAACACTCGCAGTTATTGCGGATTCTGCCTCATTTCATGGACTATTATTCACTGTTTTTGGGTCCCGGAGTGATTTCCACAATTGACGAACCCCGAGGTGCGTTTACATGTCCGTCGTCAACACTCACAACTTTGGCCAATTCTGACCCGTTTCGTGGACTATTACTCACCGTTTTGGGGTCCCGAAGCGATTTCCATAGTTCTTGAACCCCAATGTGCAATTAGATGTCGGTCATCAACACCCGTAGTTTTGGCCGATTCTGGGCCGTTTCATGAACTATTACTCACTGTTTTGGGGACCCGGACTAATTCCCACGATTGACGAACCCCGGGGTGCGTTTATGTGTCGGTCATAAACACTTGCAGTTTTGGCCGATTCTGGCCCGTTTCGTGGACAATTACTCACTGTTTCGGGGTCCCGGACTTACTTCCACGATTGATGAACCCTGGAGCGCATTTACGTGTCGGTCATAAATACTCATAGTTTTGGCCGATTCTGGCTAGTTTCATGGACTATTACTCGCTGTTTTGGTGTCGCGGAGTGATTTCCACGATTGACGAACCCCGGGGTGCGTTTACCTGTTGGTCATAAACACTCGCAGTTATTGCGGATTCTGCCTCATTTCATGGACTATTATTCACTGTTTTTGGGTCCCGGAGTGATTTCCACAATTGACGAACCCCGAGGTGCGTTTACATGTCCGTCGTCAACACTCACAACTTTGGCCGATTCTGACCCGTTTCGTGGACTATTACTCACCGTTTTGGGGTCCCGAAGCGATTTCCATAGTTCTTGAACCCCAAACTGCAATCACATGTCGGTCATCAACACCCATAGTTTTGGCCGATTCTGGCCCGTTTCATGAACTATTACTCACTGTTTTGGGGACCCGCACTAATTCCCACAAGTGACGAACCCCAGGGTGCGTTTATGTGTCGGTCATAAACACTTGCAGTTTTGGCCGATTCTGGCCCGTTTCGTGGACAATTACTCACGGTTTCGGGGTCCCGGACTTATTTCCACGATTGATGAACCCCGGAGCGCATTTACGTGTCGGTCATAAATACTCGTAGTTTTGGCCGATTCTGGCTAGTTTCATGGACTATTACTCACTGTTTTGGGGCCGCGGAGTGATTTCCACGATTGACGAACCCCGGGGTGCGTTTACGTGTCGGTCATCAACACTCGCAGTTTTGGCCGATTCTGGCCTGTTTCATGGACTATTACTGATTGTTTTGGTGTCCCGGACTGATTTCCACGATTGACGAACCCCGGGGTGCGTTTACGTGTCGATCATAAACACTCGCAGTTTTGGCCGATTATGACAAGTTTCATGGACTATTACTCACTGTTTTGGGGTCCGTGAGTGATTTCCATGATTGACCAATCCTGGGGTGCGTTTACGTGTCGGTCATCAACACCCGCAGTTTTGGCCGATTCTGGCTCGTTTCGTGGACTATTATTCACTGTTTTTGGGTCCCGGAGTGATTTCCACAATTGACGAACCCCGAGGTGCGTTTACATGTCCGTCGTCAACACTCACAACTTTGGCCAATTCTGACCCGTTTCATGGACTATTACTCACCGTTTTGGGGTCCCGAAGCGATTTCCATAGTTCTTGAACCACAAGGTGCAATTACATGTCGGTCATCAACACCCGTAGTTTTGGCCGATTCTGGCCCGTTTCATGAACTATTACTCACTGTTTTGGGGACCCGGAGTAATTCCCACGATTAACGAACCCCGGGGTGCGTTTATGTGTCGGTCATAAACACATGCAGTTTTGGCCGATTCTGGCCCGTTTCGTGGACAATTACTCACTGTTTCGGGGTCCCGGACTTATTTCCACGATTGATGAACCCCGGAGCGCATTTACGTGTCGGTCATAAATACTCGTAGTTTTGGCCGATTCTGGCTAGTTTCATGGACTATTACTCACTATTTTGGTGTCGCGGAGTGATTTCCACGATTGACGAACCCCGGGGTGCGTTTACCTGTTGGTCATAAACACTCGCAGTTATTGCGGATTCTGCCTCATTTCATGGACTATTATTCACTGTTTTTGGGTCCCGGAGTGATTTCCACAATTGACGAACCCCGAGGTGCGCTTACATGTCCGTCGTCAACACTCACAACTTTGGCCGATTCTGACCCGTTTCGTGGACTATTACTCACCGTTTTGGGGTCCCGAAGCGATTTCCATAGTTCTTGAACCCCAAAGTGCAATCACATGTCGGTCATCAACACCCATAGTTTTGGCCGATTCTGGCCCGTTTCATGAACTATTACTCACTGTTTTGGGGACCCGCACTAATTCCCACAAGTGACGAACCCCAGGGTGCGTTTATGTGTCGGTCATAAACACTTGCAGTTTTGGCCGATTCTGGCCCGTTTCATGGACAATTACTCACGGTTTCGGGGTCCCGGACTTATTTCCACGATTGATGAACCCCGGAGCGCATTTACGTGTCGGTCATAAATACTCGTAGTTTTGGCCGATTCTGGCTAGTTTCATGGACTATTACTCACTGTTTTGGGGCCGCGGAGTGATTTCCACGATTGACGAACCCCGGGGTGCGTTTACGTGTCGGTCATCAACACTCGCAGTTTTGGCCGATTCTGGCCTGTTTAATGGACTATTACTGATTGTTTTGGTGTCCCGGACTGATTTCCACGATTGACGAACCCCGGGGTGCGTTTACGTGTCGATCATAAACACTCGCAGTTTTGGCCGATTATGACAAGTTTCATGGACTATTACTCACTGTTTTGGGGTCCGTGAGTGATTTCCATGATTGACCAATCCTGGGGTGCGTTTACGTGTCGGTCATCAACACCCGCAGTTTTGGCCGATTCTGGCTCGTTTCGTGGACTATTATTCACTGTTTTTGGGTCCCGGAGTGATTTCCACGATTGACGAACCCCGAGGTGCGTTTACATGTCCGTCGTCAACACTCACAACTCTGGCAAATTCTGACCCGTTTCGTGGATTATTACTCACCGTTTTAGGGTCCCGGACTTATTTGCACGATTGATGAACCCTGGAGCGCGTTTACGTGTCGGTCATAAATACTCGCAGTTTTGGCCGATTCTGGCCTGTTTCATGGACTATTACTGATTGTTTTGGTGTCCCGGACTGATTTCCACGATTGACGAACCCCGGGGTGCGTTTACGTGTCGATCATAAACACTCGCAGTTTTGGCCGATTATGACAAGTTTCATGGACTATTACTCACTGTTTTGGGGTCCGTGAGTGATTTCCATGATTGACCAATCCTGGGGTGCGTTTACGTGTCGGTCATCAACACCCGCAGTTTTGGCCGATTCTGGCTCGTTTCGTGGACTATTATTCACTGTTTTTGGGTCCCGGAGTGATTTCCACAATTGACGAACCCCGAGGTGCGTTTACATGTCCGTCGTCAACACTCACAACTTTGGCCAATTCTGACCCGTTTCATGGACTATTACTCACCGTTTTGGGGTCCCGAAGCGATTTCCATAGTTCTTGAACCACAAGGTGCAATTACATGTCGGTCATCAACACCCGTAGTTTTGGCCGATTCTGGCCCGTTTCATGAACTATTACTCACTGTTTTGGGGACCCGGAGTAATTCCCACGATTAACGAACCCCGGGGTGCGTTTATGTGTCGGTCATAAACACATGCAGTTTTGGCCGATTCTGGCCCGTTTCGTGGACAATTACTCACTGTTTCGGGGTCCCGGACTTATTTCCACGATTGATGAACCCCGGAGCGCATTTACGTGTCGGTCATAAATACTCGTAGTTTTGGCCGATTCTGGCTAGTTTCATGGACTATTACTCACTATTTTGGTGTCGCGGAGTGATTTCCACGATTGACGAACCCCGGGGTGCGTTTACCTGTTGGTCATAAACACTCGCAGTTATTGCGGATTCTGCCTCATTTCATGGACTATTATTCACTGTTTTTGGGTCCCGGAGTGATTTCCACAATTGACGAACCCCGAGGTGCGCTTACATGTCCGTCGTCAACACTCACAACTTTGGCCGATTCTGACCCGTTTCGTGGACTATTACTCACCGTTTTGGGGTCCCGAAGCGATTTCCATAGTTCTTGAACCCCAAAGTGCAATCACATGTCGGTCATCAACACCCATAGTTTTGGCCGATTCTGGCCCGTTTCATGAACTATTACTCACTGTTTTGGGGACCCGCACTAATTCCCACAAGTGACGAACCCCAGGGTGCGTTTATGTGTCGGTCATAAACACTTGCAGTTTTGGCCGATTCTGGCCCGTTTCGTGGACAATTACTCACGGTTTCGGGGTCCCGGACTTATTTCCACGATTGATGAACCCCGGAGCGCATTTACGTGTCGGTCATAAATACTCGTAGTTTTGGCCGATTCTGGCTAGTTTCATGGACTATTACTCACTGTTTTGGGGCCGCGGAGTGATTTCCACGATTGACGAACCCCGGGGTGCGTTTACGTGTCGGTCATCAACACTCGCAGTTTTGGCCGATTCTGGCCTGTTTCATGGACTATTACTGATTGTTTTGGTGTCCCGGACTGATTTCCACGATTGACGAACCCCGGGGTGCGTTTACGTGTCGATCATAAACACTCGCAGTTTTGGCCGATTATGACAAGTTTCATGGACTATTACTCACTGTTTTGGGGTCCGTGAGTGATTTCCATGATTGACCAATCCTGGGGTGCGTTTACGTGTCGGTCATCAACACCCGCAGTTTTGGCCGATTCTGGCTCGTTTCGTGGACTATTATTCACTGTTTTTGGGTCCCGGAGTGATTTCCACGATTGACGAACCCCGAGGTGCGTTTACATGTCCGTCGTCAACACTCACAACTCTGGCAAATTCTGACCCGTTTCGTGGATTATTACTCACCGTTTTAGGGTCCCGGACTTATTTGCACGATTGATGAACCCTGGAGCGCGTTTACGTGTCGGTCATAAATACTCGTAGTTTTGGCTGATTCTGGCTAGTTTCTTGGACTATTACTCACTGTTTTGGGGTCCCGAAGTGATTTCCACGATTGACGAACCCCGGGGTGCGTTTACGTGTTGGTCATAAACACTCGCAGTTATTGCGGATTCTGCCTCATTTCATGGACTATTATTCACTGTTTTTGGGTCCCGGAGTGATTTCCACAATTGACGAACCCCGAGGTGCGTTTACATGTCCGTCGTCAACACTCACAACTTTGGCCAATTCTGACCCGTTTCGTGGACTATTACTCACCGTTTTGGGGTCCCGAAGCGATTTCCATAGTTCTTGAACCCCAATGTGCAATTAGATGTCGGTCATCAACACCCGTAGTTTTGGCCGATTCTGGGCCGTTTCATGAACTATTACTCACTGTTTTGGGGACCCGGACTAATTCCCACGATTGACGAACCCCGGGGTGCGTTTATGTGTCGGTCATAAACACTTGCAGTTTTGGCCGATTCTGGCCCGTTTCGTGGACAATTACTCACTGTTTCGGGGTCCCGGACTTACTTCCACGATTGATGAACCCTGGAGCGCATTTACGTGTCGGTCATAAATACTCATAGTTTTGGCCGATTCTGGCTAGTTTCATGGACTATTACTCGCTGTTTTGGTGTCGCGGAGTGATTTCCACGATTGACGAACCCCGGGGTGCGTTTACGTGTCGGTCGTCAACACTCACAACTTTGGCCAATTCTGACCCGTTTCATGGACTATTACTCACCGTTTTGGGGTCCCGAAGCGATTTCCATAGTTCTTGAACCACAAGGTGCAATTACATGTCGGTCATCAACACCCGTAGTTTTGGCCGATTCTGGCCCGTTTCATGAACTATTACTCACTGTTTTGGGGACCCGGAGTAATTCCCACGATTAACGAACCCCGGGGTGCGTTTATGTGTCGGTCATAAACACATGCAGTTTTGGCCAATTCTGGCCCGTTTCGTGGACAATTACTCACTGTTTCGGGGTCCCGGACTTATTTCCACGATTGATGAACCCCGGAGCGCATTTACGTGTCGGTCATAAATACTCGTAGTTTTGGCCGATTCTGGCTAGTTTCATGGACTATTACTCACTATTTTGGTGTCGCGGAGTGATTTCCACGATTGACGAACCCCGGGGTGCGTTTACCTGTTGGTCATAAACACTCGCAGTTATTGCGGATTCTGCCTCATTTCATGGACTATTATTCACTGTTTTTGGGTCCCGGAGTGATTTCCACAATTGACGAACCCCGAGGTGCGCTTACATGTCCGTCGTCAACACTCACAACTTTGGCCGATTCTGACCCGTTTCGTGGACTATTACTCACCGTTTTGGGGTCCCGAAGCGATTTCCATAGTTCTTGAACCCCAAAGTGCAATCACATGTCGGTCATCAACACCCATAGTTTTGGCCGATTCTGGCCCGTTTCATGAACTATTACTCACTGTTTTGGGGACCCGCACTAATTCCCACAAGTGACGAACCCCAGGGTGCGTTTATGTGTCGGTCATAAACACTTGCAGTTTTGGCCGATTCTGGCCCGTTTCGTGGACAATTACTCACGGTTTCGGGGTCCCGGACTTATTTCCACGATTGATGAACCCCGGAGCGCATTTACGTGTCGGTCATAAATACTCGTAGTTTTGGCCGATTCTGGCTAGTTTCATGGACTATTACTCACTGTTTTGGGGCCGCGGAGTGATTTCCACGATTGACGAACCCCGGGGTGCGTTTACGTGTCGGTCATCAACACTCGCAGTTTTGGCCGATTCTGGCCTGTTTCATGGACTATTACTGATTGTTTTGGTGTCCCGGACTGATTTCCACGATTGACGAACCCCGGGGTGCGTTTACGTGTCGATCATAAACACTCGCAGTTTTGGCCGATTATGACAAGTTTCATGGACTATTACTCACTGTTTTGGGGTCCGTGAGTGATTTCCATGATTGACCAATCCTGGGGTGCGTTTACGTGTCGGTCATCAACACCCGCAGTTTTGGCCGATTCTGGCTCGTTTCGTGGACTATTATTCACTGTTTTTGGGTCCCGGAGTGATTTCCACGATTGACGAACCCCGAGGTGCGTTTACATGTCCGTCGTCAACACTCACAACTCTGGCAAATTCTGACCCGTTTCGTGGATTATTACTCACCGTTTTAGGGTCCCGGACTTATTTGCACGATTGATGAACCCTGGAGCGCGTTTACGTGTCGGTCATAAATACTCGTAGTTTTGGCTGATTCTGGCTAGTTTCTTGGACTATTACTCACTGTTTTGGGGTCCCGAAGTGATTTCCACGATTGACGAACCCCGGGGTGCGTTTACGTGTTGGTCATAAACACTCGCAGTTATTGCGGATTCTGCCTCATTTCATGGACTATTATTCACTGTTTTTGGGTCCCGGAGTGATTTCCACAATTGACGAACCCCGAGGTGCGTTTACATGTCCGTCGTCAACACTCACAACTTTGGCCAATTCTGACCCGTTTCGTGGACTATTACTCACCGTTTTGGGGTCCCGAAGCGATTTCCATAGTTCTTGAACCCCAATGTGCAATTAGATGTCGGTCATCAACACCCGTAGTTTTGGCCGATTCTGGGCCGTTTCATGAACTATTACTCACTGTTTTGGGGACCCGGACTAATTCCCACGATTGACGAACCCCGGGGTGCGTTTATGTGTCGGTCATAAACACTTGCAGTTTTGGCCGATTCTGGCCCGTTTCGTGGACAATTACTCACTGTTTCGGGGTCCCGGACTTACTTCCACGATTGATGAACCCTGGAGCGCATTTACGTGTCGGTCATAAATACTCATAGTTTTGGCCGATTCTGGCTAGTTTCATGGACTATTACTCGCTGTTTTGGTGTCGCGGAGTGATTTCCACGATTGACGAACCCCGGGGTGCGTTTACCTGTTGGTCATAAACACTCGCAGTTATTGCGGATTCTGCCTCATTTCATGGACTATTATTCACTGTTTTTGGGTCCCGGAGTGATTTCCACAATTGACGAACTCCGAGGTGCGTTTACATGTCCGTCGTCAACACTCACAACTTTGGCCGATTCTGACCCGTTTCGTGGACTATTACTCACCGTTTTGGGGTCCCGAAGCGATTTCCATAGTTCTTGAACCCCAAACTGCAATCACATGTCGGTCATCAACACCCATAGTTTTGGCCGATTCTGGCCCGTTTCATGAACTATTACTCACTGTTTTGGGGACCCGCACTAATTCCCACAAGTGACGAACCCCAGGGTGCGTTTATGTGTCGGTCATAAACACTTGCAGTTTTGGCCGATTCTGGCCCGTTTCGTGGACAATTACTCACGGTTTCGGGGTCCCGGACTTATTTCCACGATTGATGAACCCCGGAGCGCATTTACGTGTCGGTCATAAATACTCGTAGTTTTGGCCGATTCTGGCTAGTTTCATGGACTATTACTCACTGTTTTGGGGCCGCGGAGTGATTTCCACGATTGACGAACCCCGGGGTGCGTTTACGTGTCGGTCATCAACACTCGCAGTTTTGGCCGATTCTGGCCTGTTTCATGGACTATTACTGATTGTTTTGGTGTCCCGGACTGATTTCCACGATTGACGAACCCCGGGGTGCGTTTACGTGTCGATCATAAACACTCGCAGTTTTGGCCGATTATGACAAGTTTCATGGACTATTACTCACTGTTTTGGGGTCCGTGAGTGATTTCCATGATTGACCAATCCTGGGGTGCGTTTACGTGTCGGTCATCAACACCCGCAGTTTTGGCCGATTCTGGCTCGTTTCGTGGACTATTATTCACTGTTTTTGGGTCCCGGAGTGATTTCCACAATTGACGAACCCCGAGGTGCGTTTACATGTCCGTCGTCAACACTCACAACTTTGGCCAATTCTGACCCGTTTCATGGACTATTACTCACCGTTTTGGGGTCCCGAAGCGATTTCCATAGTTCTTGAACCACAAGGTGCAATTACATGTCGGTCATCAACACCCGTAGTTTTGGCCGATTCTGGCCCGTTTCATGAACTATTACTCACTGTTTTGGGGACCCGGAGTAATTCCCACGATTAACGAACCCCGGGGTGCGTTTATGTGTCGGTCATAAACACATGCAGTTTTGGCCGATTCTGGCCCGTTTCGTGGACAATTACTCACTGTTTCGGGGTCCCGGACTTATTTCCACGATTGATGAACCCCGGAGCGCATTTACGTGTCGGTCATAAATACTCGTAGTTTTGGCCGATTCTGGCTAGTTTCATGGACTATTACTCACTATTTTGGTGTCGCGGAGTGATTTCCACGATTGACGAACCCCGGGGTGCGTTTACCTGTTGGTCATAAACACTCGCAGTTATTGCGGATTCTGCCTCATTTCATGGACTATTATTCACTGTTTTTGGGTCCCGGAGTGATTTCCACAATTGACGAACCCCGAGGTGCGCTTACATGTCCGTCGTCAACACTCACAACTTTGGCCGATTCTGACCCGTTTCGTGGACTATTACTCACCGTTTTGGGGTCCCGAAGCGATTTCCATAGTTCTTGAACCCCAAAGTGCAATCACATGTCGGTCATCAACACCCATAGTTTTGGCCGATTCTGGCCCGTTTCATGAACTATTACTCACTGTTTTGGGGACCCGCACTAATTCCCACAAGTGACGAACCCCAGGGTGCGTTTATGTGTCGGTCATAAACACTTGCAGTTTTGGCCGATTCTGGCCCGTTTCGTGGACAATTACTCACGGTTTCGGGGTCCCGGACTTATTTCCACGATTGATGAACCCCGGAGCGCATTTACGTGTCGGTCATAAATACTCGTAGTTTTGGCCGATTCTGGCTAGTTTCATGGACTATTACTCACTGTTTTGGGGCCGCGGAGTGATTTCCACGATTGACGAACCCCGGGGTGCGTTTACGTGTCGGTCATCAACACTCGCAGTTTTGGCCGATTCTGGCCTGTTTCATGGACTATTACTGATTGTTTTGGTGTCCCGGACTGATTTCCACGATTGACGAACCCCGGGGTGCGTTTACGTGTCGATCATAAACACTCGCAGTTTTGGCCGATTATGACAAGTTTCATGGACTATTACTCACTGTTTTGGGGTCCGTGAGTGATTTCCATGATTGACCAATCCTGGGGTGCGTTTACGTGTCGGTCATCAACACCCGCAGTTTTGGCCGATTCTGGCTCGTTTCGTGGACTATTATTCACTGTTTTTGGGTCCCGGAGTGATTTCCACGATTGACGAACCCCGAGGTGCGTTTACATGTCCGTCGTCAACACTCACAACTCTGGCAAATTATGACCCGTTTCGTGGATTATTACTCACCGTTTTAGGGTCCCGGACTTATTTGCACGATTGATGAACCCTGGAGCGCGTTTACGTGTCGGTCATAAATACTCGCAGTTTTGGCCGATTCTGGCCAGTTTCTTGGACTATTACTCACTGTTTTGGGGTCCCGAAGTGATTTCCACGATTGACGAACCCCGGGGTGCGTTTACGTGTTGGTCATAAACACTCGCAGTTATTGCGGATTCTGCCTCATTTCATGGACTATTATTCACTGTTTTTGGGTCCCGGAGTGATTTCCACAATTGACGAACCCCGAGGTGCGTTTACATGTCCGTCATCAACACTCACAACTTTGGCCAATTCTGACCCGTTTCGTGGACTATTACTCACCGTTTTGGGGTCCCGAAGCGATTTCCATAGTTCTTGAACCCCAATGTGCAATTAGATGTCGGTCATCAACACCCGTAGTTTTGGCCGATTCTGGGCCGTTTCATGAACTATTACTCACTGTTTTGGGGACCCGGACTAATTCCCACGATTGACGAACCCCGGGGTGCGTTTATGTGTCGGTCATAAACACTTGCAGTTTTGGCCGATTCTGGCCCGTTTCATGGACAATTACTCACTGTTTCGGGGTCCCGGACTTACTTCCACGATTGATGAACCCTGGAGCGCATTTACGTGTCGGTCATAAATACTCATAGTTTTGGCCGATTCTGGCTAGTTTCATGGACTATTACTCGCTGTTTTGGTGTCGCGGAGTGATTTCCACGATTGACGAACCCCGGGGTGCGTTTACCTGTTGGTCATAAACACTCGCAGTTATTGCGGATTCTGCCTCATTTCATGGACTATTATTCACTGTTTTTGGGTCCCGGAGTGATTTCCACAATTGACGAACCCCGAGGTGCGTTTACATGTCCGTCGTCAACACTCACAACTTTGGCCAATTCTGACCCGTTTCATGGACTATTACTCACCGTTTTGGGGTCCCGAAGCGATTTCCATAGTTCTTGAACCACAAGGTGCAATTACATGTCGGTCATCAACACCCGTAGTTTTGGCCGATTCTGGCCCGTTTCATGAACTATTACTCACTGTTTTGGGGACCCGGAGTAATTCCCACGATTAACGAACCCCGGGGTGCGTTTATGTGTCGGTCATAAACACATGCAGTTTTGGCCGATTCTGGCCCGTTTCGTGGACAATTACTCACTGTTTCGGGGTCCCGGACTTATTTCCACGATTGATGAACCCCGGAGCGCATTTACGTGTCGGTCATAAATACTCGTAGTTTTGGCCGATTCTGGCTAGTTTCATGGACTATTACTCACTATTTTGGTGTCGCGGAGTGATTTCCACGATTGACGAACCCCGGGGTGCGTTTACCTGTTGGTCATAAACACTCGCAGTTATTGCGGATTCTGCCTCATTTCATGGACTATTATTCACTGTTTTTGGGTCCCGGAGTGATTTCCACAATTGACGAACCCCGAGGTGCGCTTACATGTCCGTCGTCAACACTCACAACTTTGGCCGATTCTGACCCGTTTCGTGGACTATTACTCACCGTTTTGGGGTCCCGAAGCGATTTCCATAGTTCTTGAACCCCAATGTGCAATTAGATGTCGGTCATCAACACCCGTAGTTTTGGCCGATTCTGGGCCGTTTCATGAACTATTACTCACTGTTTTGGGGACCCGGACTAATTCCCACGATTGACGAACCCCGGGGTGCGTTTATGTGTCGGTCATAAACACTTGCAGTTTTGGCCGATTCTGGCCCGTTTCATGGACAATTACTCACTGTTTCGGGGTCCCGGACTTACTTCCACGATTGATGAACCCTGGAGCGCATTTACGTGTCGGTCATAAATACTCATAGTTTTGGCCGATTCTGGCTAGTTTCATGGACTATTACTCGCTGTTTTGGTGTCGCGGAGTGATTTCCACGATTGACGAACCCCGGGGTGCGTTTACCTGTTGGTCATAAACACTCGCAGTTATTGCGGATTCTGCCTCATTTCATGGACTATTATTCACTGTTTTTGGGTCCCGGAGTGATTTCCACAATTGACGAACCCCGAGGTGCGTTTACATGTCCGTCGTCAACACTCACAACTTTGGCCAATTCTGACCCGTTTCATGGACTATTACTCACCGTTTTGGGGTCCCGAAGCGATTTCCATAGTTCTTGAACCACAAGGTGCAATTACATGTCGGTCATCAACACCCGTAGTTTTGGCCGATTCTGGCCCGTTTCATGAACTATTACTCACTGTTTTGGGGACCCGGAGTAATTCCCACGATTAACGAACCCCGGGGTGCGTTTATGTGTCGGTCATAAACACATGCAGTTTTGGCCGATTCTGGCCCGTTTCGTGGACAATTACTCACTGTTTCGGGGTCCCGGACTTATTTCCACGATTGATGAACCCCGGAGCGCATTTACGTGTCGGTCATAAATACTCGTAGTTTTGGCCGATTCTGGCTAGTTTCATGGACTATTACTCACTATTTTGGTGTCGCGGAGTGATTTCCACGATTGACGAACCCCGGGGTGCGTTTACCTGTTGGTCATAAACACTCGCAGTTATTGCGGATTCTGCCTCATTTCATGGACTATTATTCACTGTTTTTGGGTCCCGGAGTGATTTCCACAATTGACGAACCCCGAGGTGCGCTTACATGTCCGTCGTCAACACTCACAACTTTGGCCGATTCTGACCCGTTTCGTGGACTATTACTCACCGTTTTGGGGTCCCGAAGCGATTTCCATAGTTCTTGAACCCCAAAGTGCAATCACATGTCGGTCATCAACACCCATAGTTTTGGCCGATTCTGGCCCGTTTCATGAACTATTACTCACTGTTTTGGGGACCCGCACTAATTCCCACAAGTGACGAACCCCAGGGTGCGTTTATGTGTCGGTCATAAACACTTGCAGTTTTGGCCGATTCTGGCCCGTTTCGTGGACAATTACTCACACTTTCGGGGTCCCGGACTTATTTCCACGATTGATGAACCCCGGAGCGCATTTACGTGTCGGTCATAAATACTCGTAGTTTTGGCCGATTCTGGCTAGTTTCATGGACTATTACTCACTGTTTTGGGGCCGCGGAGTGATTTCCACGATTGACGAACCCCGGGGTGCGTTTACGTGTCGGTCATCAACACTCGCAGTTTTGGCCGATTCTGGCCTGTTTCATGGACTATTACTGATTGTTTTGGTGTCCCGGACTGATTTCCACGATTGACGAACCCCGGGGTGCGTTTACGTGTCGATCATAAACACTCGCAGTTTTGGCCGATTATGACAAGTTTCATGGACTATTACTCACTGTTTTGGGGTCCGTGAGTGATTTCCATGATTGACCAATCCTGGGGTGCGTTTACGTGTCGGTCATCAACACCCGCAGTTTTGGCCGATTCTGGCTCGTTTCGTGGACTATTATTCACTGTTTTTGGGTCCCGGAGTGATTTCCACGATTGACGAACCCCGAGGTGCGTTTACATGTCCGTCGTCAACACTCACAACTCTGGCAAATTATGACCCGTTTCGTGGATTATTACTCACCGTTTTAGGGTCCCGGACTTATTTGCACGATTGATGAACCCTGGAGCGCGTTTACGTGTCGGTCATAAATACTCGCAGTTTTGGCCGATTCTGGCCAGTTTCTTGGACTATTACTCACTGTTTTGGGGTCCCGAAGTGATTTCCACGATTGACGAACCCCGGGGTGCGTTTACGTGTTGGTCATAAACACTCGCAGTTATTGCGGATTCTGCCTCATTTCATGGACTATTATTCACTGTTTTTGGGTCCCGGAGTGATTTCCACAATTGACGAACCCCGAGGTGCGTTTACATGTCCGTCGTCAACACTCACTACTTTGGCCAATTCTGACCCGTTTCGTGGACTATTACTCACCGTTTTGGGGTCCCGAAGCGATTTCCATAGTTCTTGAACCCCAATGTGCAATTAGATGTCGGTCATCAACACCCGTAGTTTTGGCCGATTCTGGGCCGTTTCATGAACTATTACTCACTGTTTTGGGGACCCGGACTAATTCCCACGATTGACGAACCCCGGGGTGCGTTTATGTGTCGGTCATAAACACTTGCAGTTTTGGCCGATTCTGGCCCGTTTCGTGGACAATTACTCACTGTTTCGGGGTCCCGGACTTACTTCCACGATTGATGAACCCTGGAGCGCATTTACGTGTCGGTCATAAATACTCATAGTTTTGGCCGATTCTGGCTAGTTTCATGGACTATTACTCGCTGTTTTGGTGTCGCGGAGTGATTTCCACGATTGACGAACCCCGGGGTGCGTTTACCTGTTGGTCATAAACACTCGCAGTTATTGCGGATTCTGCCTCATTTCATGGACTATTATTCACTGTTTTTGGGTCCCGGAGTGATTTCCACAATTGACGAACCCCGAGGTGCGTTTACATGTCCGTCGTCAACACTCACAACTTTGGCCGATTCTGACCCGTTTCGTGGACTATTACTCTCCGTTTTGGGGTCCCGAAGCGATTTCCATAGTTCTTGAACCCCAAACTGCAATCACATGTCGGTCATCAACACCCATAGTTTTGGCCGATTCTGGCCCGTTTCATGAACTATTACTCACTGTTTTGGGGACCCGCACTAATTCCCACAAGTGACGAACCCCAGGGTGCGTTTATGTGTCGGTCATAAACACTTGCAGTTTTGGCCGATTCTGGCCCGTTTCGTGGACAATTACTCACGGTTTCGGGGTCCCGGACTTATTTCCACGATTGATGAACCCCGGAGCGCATTTACGTGTCGGTCATAAATACTCGTAGTTTTGGCCGATTCTGGCTAGTTTCATGGACTATTACTCACTGTTTTGGGGCCGCGGAGTGATTTCCACGATTGACGAACCCCGGGGTGCGTTTACGTGTCGGTCATCAACACTCGCAGTTTTGGCCGATTCTGGCCTGTTTCATGGACTATTACTGATTGTTTTGGTGTCCCGGACTGATTTCCACGATTGACGAACCCCGGGGTGCGTTTACGTGTCGATCATAAACACTCGCAGTTTTGGCCGATTATGACAAGTTTCATGGACTATTACTCACTGTTTTGGGGTCCGTGAGTGATTTCCATGATTGACCAATCCTGGGGTGCGTTTACGTGTCGGTCATCAACACCCGCAGTTTTGGCCGATTCTGGCTCGTTTCATGGACTATTATTCACTGTTTTTGGGTCCCGGAGTGATTTCCACGATTGACGAACCCCGAGGTGCGTTTACATGTCCGTCGTCAACACTCACAACTCTGGCAAATTCTGACCCGTTTCGTGGATTATTACTCACCGTTTTAGGGTCCCGGACTTATTTGCACGATTGATGAACCCTGGAGCGCGTTTACGTGTCGGTCATAAATACTCGCAGTTTTGGCCGATTCTGGCCAGTTTCTTGGACTATTACTCACTGTTTTGGGGTCCCGAAGTGATTTCCACGATTGACGAACCCCGGGGTGCGTTTACGTGTTGGTCATAAACACTCGCAGTTATTGCGGATTCTGCCTCATTTCATGGACTATTATTCACTGTTTTTGGGTCCCGGAGTGATTTCCACAATTGACGAACCCCGAGGTGCGTTTACATGTCCGTCGTCAACACTCACAACTTTGGCCAATTCTGACCCGTTTCGTGGACTATTACTCACCGTTTTGGGGTCCCGAAGCGATTTCCATAGTTCTTGAACCCCAATGTGCAATTAGATGTCGGTCATCAACACCCGTAGTTTTGGCCGATTCTGGGCCGTTTCATGAACTATTACTCACTGTTTTGGGGACCCGGACTAATTCCCACGATTGACGAACCCCGGGGTGCGTTTATGTGTCGGTCATAAACACTTGCAGTTTTGGCCGATTCTGGCCCGTTTCGTGGACAATTACTCACTGTTTCGGGGTCCCGGACTTATTTCCACGATTGATGAACCCGGGAGCGCATTTACGTGTCGGTCATAAATACTCATAGTTTTGGCCGATTCTGGCTAGTTTCATGGACTATTACTCGCTGTTTTGGTGTCGCGGAGTGATTTCCACGATTGACGAACCCCGGGGTGCGTTTACCTGTTGGTCATAAACACTCGCAGTTATTGCGGATTCTGACCCGTTTCGTGGATTATTACTCACCGTTTTAGGGTCCCGGACTTATTTGCACGATTGATGAACCCCGAGGTGCGTTTACATGTCCGTCGTCAACACTCACAACTTTGGCCGATTCTGACCCGTTTCGTGGACTATTACTCACCGTTTTGGGGTCCCGAAGCGATTTCCATAGTTCTTGAACCCCAAAGTGCAATCACATGTCGGTCATCAACACCCATAGTTTTGGCCGATTCTGGCCCGTTTCATGAACTATTACTCACTGTTTTGGGGACCCGCACTAATTCCCACAAGTGGCGAACCCCAGGGTGCGTTTATGTGTCGGTCATAAACACTTGCAGTTTTGGCCGATTCTGGCCCGTTTCGTGGACAATTACTCACGGTTTCGGGGTCCCGGACTTATTTCCACGATTGATGAACCCCGGAGCGCATTTACGTGTCGGTCATAAATACTCGTAGTTTTGGCCGATTCTGGCTAGTTTCATGGACTATTACTCACTGTTTTGGGGCCGCGGAGTGATTTCCACGATTGACGAACCCCGGGGTGCGTTTACGTGTCGGTCATCAACACTCGCAGTTTTGGCCGATTCTGGCCTGTTTCATGGACTATTACTGATTGTTTTGGTGTCCCGGACTGATTTCCACGATTGACGAACCCCGGGGTGCGTTTACGTGTCGATCATAAACACTCGCAGTTTTGGCCGATTATGACAAGTTTCATGGACTATTACTCACTGTTTTGGGGTCCGTGAGTGATTTCCATGATTGACCAATCCTGGGGTGCGTTTACGTGTCGGTCATCAACACCCGCAGTTTTGGCCGATTCTGGCTCGTTTTGTGGACTATTATTCACTGTTTTTGGGTCCCGGAGTGATTTCCACGATTGACGAACCCCAAGGTGCGTTTACATGTCCGTCGTCAACACTCACAACTCTGGCAAATTCTGACCCGTTTCGTGGATTATTACTCACCGTTTTAGGGTCCCGGACTTATTTGCACGATTGATGAACCCTGGAGCGCGTTTACGTGTCGGTCATTAATACTCGCAGTTTTGGCCGATTCTGGCCAGTTTCTTGGACTATTACTCACTGTTTTGGGGTCCCGAAGTGATTTCCACGATTGACGAACCCCGGGGTGCGTTTACGTGTTGGTCATAAACACTCGCAATTATTGCGGATTCTGCCTCATTTCATGGACTATTATTCACTGTTTTTGGGTCCCGGAGTGATTTCCACAATTGACGAACCCCGAGGTGCGTTTACATGTCCGTCGTCAACACTCACAACTTTGGCCAATTCTGACCCGTTTCGTGGACTATTACTCACCGTTTTGGGGTCCCGAAGCGATTTCCATAGTTCTTGAACCCCAATGTGCAATTAGATGTCGGTCATCAACACCCGTAGTTTTGGCCGATTCTGGGCCGTTTCATGAACTATTACTCACTGTTTTGGGGACCCGGACTAATTCCCACGATTGACGAACCCCGGGGTGCGTTTATGTGTCGGTCATAAACACTTGCAGTTTTGGCCGATTCTGGCCCGTTTCGTGGACAATTACTCACTGTTTCGGGGTCCCGGACTTATTTCCACGATTGATGAACCCTGGAGCGCATTTACGTGTCGGTCATAAATACTCATAGTTTTGGCCGATTCTGGCTAGTTTCATGGACTATTACTCACTGTTTTGGTGTCGCGGAGTGATTTCCACGATTGACGAACCCCGGGGTGCGTTTACCTGTTGGTCATAAACACTCGCAGTTATTGCGGATTCTGCCTCATTTCATGGACTATTATTCACTGTTTTTGGGTCCCGGAGTGATTTCCACAATTGACGAACCCCGAGGTGCGTTTACATGTCCGTCGTCAACAATCACAACTTTGGCCGATTCTGACCCGTTTCGTGGACTATTACTCACCGTTTTGGGGTCCCGAAGCGATTTCCATAGTTCTTGAACCCCAAAGTGCAATCACATGTCGGTCATCAACACCCATAGTTTTGGCCGATTCTGGCCCGTTTCATGAACTATTACTCACTGTTTTGGGGACCCGCACTAATTCCCACGAGTGACGAACCCCCGGGTGCGTTTATGTGTCGGTCATAAACACTTGCAGTTTTGGCCGATTCTGGCCCGTTTCGTGGACAATTACTCACTGTTTCGGGGTCCCGGACTTATTTTCACGATTGATGTACCCCGGAGCGCATTTACGTGTCGGTCATAAATACTCGTAGTTTTGGCTGATTCTGGCTAGTTTCATGGACTATTACTCACTGTTTTGGGGTCGCGGAGTGATTTCCACGATTGATGAACCCCGGGGTGCGTTTACGTGTCGGTCATAAATACTCGCAGTTTTGGCCGATTCTGGCCAGTTTCTTGGACTATTACTCAATGTTTTGGGGTCCCGAAGTGATTTCCACGATTGACGAACCCCGGCCTGCGTTTACGTGTCGGTCATCAACACCCGCAGTTTTGGCCGATTCTGCCTCGTTTCGTGGACTATTATTCACTGTTTTTGGGTCCCGGAGTGATTTCCACAATTGACGAACCCCGAGGTGCGTTTACATGTCCGTCGTCAACACTCACAACTTTGGCCAATTCTGACCCGTTTCATGGACTATTACTCACCGTTTTGGGGTCCCGAAGCGATTTCCATAGTTCTTGAACCCTAAGGTGCAATTACATGTCGGTCATCAACACCCGTAGTTTTGGCCGATTCTGGCCCGTTTCATGAACTATTACTCACTGTTTTGGGGACCCGGAGTAATTCCCACGATTGACGAACCCCGGGGTGCGTTTATGTGTCGGTCATAAAAACATGCAGTTTTGGCCGATTCTGGCCCGTTTCGTGGACAATTACTCACTGTTTCGGGGTCCCGGACTTATTTCCACGATTGATGAACCCCGGAGCGCATTTACGTGTCGGTCGTAAATACTCGTAGTTTTGGCCGATTCTGGCTAGTTTCATGGACTATTACTCACTGTTTTGGTGTCGCGGAGTGATTTCCACGATTGACGAACCCCGGGGTGCGTTTACCTGTTGGTCATAAACACTCGCAGTTATTGCGGATTCTGCCTCATTTCATGGACTATTATTCACTGTTTTTGGGTCCCGGAGTGATTTCCACAATTGACGAACCCCGAGGTGCGTTTACATGTCCGTCGTCAACACTCACAACTTTGGCCGATTCTGACCCGTTTCGTGGACTATTACTCACCGTTTTGGGGTCCCGAAGCGATTTCCATAGTTCTTGAACCCCAAAGTGCAATCACATGTCGGTCATCAACACCCATAGTTTTGGCCGATTCTGGCCCGTTTCATGAACTATTACTCACTGTTTTGGGGACTCGCACTAATTCCCACAAGTGACGAACCCCAGGGTGCGTTTATGTGTCGGTCATAAACACTTGCAGTTTTGGCCGATTCTGGCCCGTTTCGTGGACAATTACTCACGGTTTCGGGGTCCCGGACTTATTTCCACGATTGATGAACCCCGGAGCGCATTTACGTGTCGGTCATAAATACTCGTAGTTTTGGCCGATTCTGGCTTGTTTCATGGACTATTACTCACTGTTTTGGGGCCGCGGAGTGATTTCCACGATTGACGAACCCCGGGGTGCGTTTACGTGTCGGTCAGCAACACCCGCAGTTTTGGCCGATTCTGGCCTGTTTCATGGACTATTACTGATTGTTTTGGTGTCCCGGACTGATTTCCACGATTGACGAACCCCGGGGTGCGTTTACGTGTCGATCATAAACACTCGCAGTTTTGGCCGATTATGACAAGTTTCATGGACTATTACTCACTGTTTTGGGGTCCGTGAGTGATTTCCATGATTGACCAATCCTGGGGTGCGTTTACGTGTCGGTCATCAACACCCGCAGTTTTGGCCGATTCTGGCTCGTTTCGTGGACTATTATTCACTGTTTTTGGGTCCCGGAGTGATTTCCACGATTGACGAACCCCGAGGTGCGTTTATATGTCCGTCGTCAACACTCACAACTCTGGCAAATTCTGACCCGTTTCGTGGATTATTACTCACCGTTTTAGGGTCCCGGACTTATTTGCACGATTGATGAACCCTGGAGCGCGTTTACGTGTCGGTCATAAATACTCGCAGTTTTGGCCGATTCTGGACAGTTTCTTGGACTATTACTCACTGTTTTGGGGTCCCGAAGTGATTTCCACGATTGACGAACCCCGGGGTGCGTTTACGTGTTGGTCATCAACACCCGCAGTTTTGGCCGATTCTGCCTCGTTTCGTGGACTATTATTCACTGTTTTTGGGTCCCGGAGTGATTTCCACAATTGACGAACCCCGAGGTGCGTTTACATGTCCGTCGTCAACACTCACAACTTTGGCCAATTCTGACCCGTTTCATGGACTATTACTCACCGTTTTGGGGTCCCGAAGCGATTTCCATAGTTCTTGAACCCCAAGGTGCAATTACATGTCGGTCATCAACACCCGTAGTTTTGGCCGATTCTGGCCCGTTTCATGAACTATTACTCACTATTTTGGGGACCCGGAGTAATTCCCACGATTGACGAACCCCGGGGTGCGTTTATGTGTCGGTCATAAAAACATGCAGTTTTGGCCGATTCTGGCCCGTTTCGTGGACAATTACTCACTGTTTCGGGGTCCCGGACTTATTTCCACGATTGATGAACCCCGGAGCGCATTTACGTGTCGGTCGTAAATACTCGTAGTTTTGGCCGATTCTGGCTAGTTTCATGGACTATTACTCACTGTTTTGGTGTCGCGGAGTGATTTCCACGATTGACGAACCCCGGGGTGCGTTTACCTGTTGGTCATAAACACTCGCAGTTATTGCGGATTCTGCCTCATTTCATGGACTATTATTCACTGTTTTTGGGTCCCGGAGTGATTTCCACAATTGATGAACCCCGAGGTGCGTTTACATGTCCGTTGTCAACAATCACAACTTTGGCCGATTCTGACCCGTTTCGTGGACTATTACTCACCGTTTTGGGGTCCCGAAGCGATTTCCATAGTTCTTGAACCCCAAAGTGCAATCACATGTCGGTCATCAACACCCATAGTTTTGGCCGATTCTGGCCCGTTTCATGAACTATTACTCACTGTTTTGGGGACCCGCACTAATTCCCACGAGTGACGAACCCCCGGGTGCGTTTATGTGTCGGTCATAAACACTTGCAGTTTTGGCCGATTCTGGCCCGTTTCGTGGACAATTACTCACTGTTTCGGGGTCCCGGACTTATTTTCACGATTGATGTACCCCGGAGCGCATTTACGTGTCGGTCATAAATTCTCGTAGTTTTGGCTGATTCTGGCTAGTTTCATGGACTATTACTCACTGTTTTGGGCTCGCGGAGTGATTTCCACGATTGATGAACCCCGGGGTGCGTTTACGTGTCGGTCATAAATACTCGCAGTTTTGGCCGATTCTGGCCAGTTTCTTGGACTATTACTCAATGTTTTGGGGTCCCGAAGTGATTTCCACGATTGACGAACCCCGGCGTGCGTTTACGTGTCGGTCATCAACACCCGCAGTTTTGGCCGATTCTGCCTCGTTTCGTGGACTATTATTCACTGTTTTTGGGTCCCGGAGTGATTTCCACAATTGACGAACCCCGAGGTGCGTTTACATGTCCGTCGTCAACACTCACAACTTTGGCCAATTCTGACCCGTTTCATGGACTATTACTCACCGTTTTGGGGTCCCGAAGCGATTTCCATAGTTCTTGAACCCCAAGGTGCAATTACATGTCGGTCATCAACACCCGTAGTTTTGGCCGATTCTGGCCCGTTTCATGAACTATTACTCACTGTTTTGGGGACCCGGAGTAATTCCCACGATTGACGAACCCCGGGGTGCGTTTATGTGTCGGTCATAAAAACATGCAGTTTTGGCCGATTCTGGCCCGTTTCGTGGACAATTACTCACTGTTTCGGGGTCCCGGACTTATTTTCACGATTGATGTACCCCGGAGCGCATTTACGTGTCGGTCATAAATTCTCGTAGTTTTGGCTGATTCTGGCTAGTTTCATGGACTATTACTCACTGTTTTGGGCTCGCGGAGTGATTTCCACGATTGATGAACCCCGGGGTGCGTTTACGTGTCGGTCATAAATACTCGCAGTTTTGGCCGATTCTGGCCAGTTTCTTGGACTATTACTCAATGTTTTGGGGTCCCGAAGTGATTTCCACGATTGACGAACCCCGGCGTGCGTTTACGTGTCGGTCATCAACACCCGCAGTTTTGGCCGATTCTGCCTCGTTTCGTGGACTATTATTCACTGTTTTTGGGTCCCGGAGTGATTTCCACAATTGACGAACCCCGAGGTGCGTTTACATGTCCGTCGTCAACACTCACAACTTTGGCCAATTCTGACCCGTTTCATGGACTATTACTCACCGTTTTGGGGTCCCGAAGCGATTTCCATAGTTCTTGAACCCCAAGGTGCAATTACATGTCGGTCATCAACACCCGTAGTTTTGGCCGATTCTGGCCCGTTTCATGAACTATTACTCACTATTTTGGGGACCCGGAGTAATTCCCACGATTGACGAACCCCGGGGTGCGTTTATGTGTCGGTCATAAAAACATGCAGTTTTGGCCGATTCTGGCCCGTTTCGTGGACAATTACTCACTGTTTCGGGGTCCCGGACTTATTTCCACGATTGATGAACCCCGGAGCGCATTTACGTGTCGGTCGTAAATACTCGTAGTTTTGGCCGATTCTGGCTAGTTTCATGGACTATTACTCACTGTTTTGGTGTCGCGGAGTGATTTCCACGATTGACGAACCCCGGGGTGCGTTTACCTGTTGGTCATAAACACTCGCAGTTATTGCGGATTCTGCCTCATTTCATGGACTATTATTCACTGTTTTTGGGTCCCGGAGTGATTTCCACAATTGATGAACCCCGAGGTGCGTTTACATGTCCGTTGTCAACAATCACAACTTTGGCCGATTCTGACCCGTTTCGTGGACTATTACTCACCGTTTTGGGGTCCCGAAGCGATTTCCATAGTTCTTGAACCCCAAAGTGCAATCACATGTCGGTCATCAACACCCATAGTTTTGGCCGATTCTGGCCCGTTTCATGAACTATTACTCACTGTTTTGGGGACCCGCACTAATTCCCACGAGTGACGAACCCCCGGGTGCGTTTATGTGTCGGTCATAAACACTTGCAGTTTTGGCCGATTCTGGCCCGTTTCGTGGACAATTACTCACTGTTTCGGGGTCCCGGACTTATTTTCACGATTGATGTACCCCGGAGCGCATTTACGTGTCGGTCATAAATTCTCGTAGTTTTGGCTGATTCTGGCTAGTTTCATGGACTATTACTCACTGTTTTGGGCTCGCGGAGTGATTTCCACGATTGATGAACCCCGGGGTGCGTTTACGTGTCGGTCATAAATACTCGCAGTTTTGGCCGATTCTGGCCAGTTTCTTGGACTATTACTCAATGTTTTGGGGTCCCGAAGTGATTTCCACGATTGACGAACCCCGGCGTGCGTTTACGTGTCGGTCATCAACACCCGCAGTTTTGGCCGATTCTGCCTCGTTTCGTGGACTATTATTCACTGTTTTTGGGTCCCGGAGTGATTTCCACAATTGACGAACCCCGAGGTGCGTTTACATGTCCGTCGTCAACACTCACAACTTTGGCCAATTCTGACCCGTTTCATGGACTATTACTCACCGTTTTGGGGTCCCGAAGCGATTTCCATAGTTCTTGAACCCCAAGGTGCAATTACATGTCGGTCATCAACACCCGTAGTTTTGGCCGATTCTGGCCCGTTTCATGAACTATTACTCACTGTTTTGGGGACCCGGAGTAATTCCCACGATTGACGAACCCCGGGGTGCGTTTATGTGTCGGTCATAAAAACATGCAGTTTTGGCCGATTCTGGCCCGTTTCATGGACAATTACTCACTGTTTCGGGGTCCCGGACTTATTTTCACGATTGATGTACCCCGGAGCGCATTTACGTGTCGGTCATAAATTCTCGTAGTTTTGGCTGATTCTGGCTAGTTTCATGGACTATTACTCACTGTTTTGGGCTCGCGGAGTGATTTCCACGATTGATGAACCCCGGGGTGCGTTTACGTGTCGGTCATAAATACTCGCAGTTTTGGCCGATTCTGGCCAGTTTCTTGGACTATTACTCAATGTTTTGGGGTCCCGAAGTGATTTCCACGATTGACGAACCCCGGCGTGCGTTTACGTGTCGGTCATCAACACCCGCAGTTTTGGCCGATTCTGCCTCGTTTCGTGGACTATTATTCACTGTTTTTGGGTCCCGGAGTGATTTCCACAATTGACGAACCCCGAGGTGCGTTTACATGTCCGTCGTCAACACTCACAACTTTGGCCAATTCTGACCCGTTTCATGGACTATTACTCACCGTTTTGGGGTCCCGAAGCGATTTCCATAGTTCTTGAACCCCAAGGTGCAATTACATGTCGGTCATCAACACCCGTAGTTTTGGCCGATTCTGGCCCGTTTCATGAACTATTACTCACTGTTTTGGGGACCCGGAGTAATTCCCACGATTGACGAACCCCGGGGTGCGTTTATGTGTCGGTCATAAAAACATGCAGTTTTGGCCGATTCTGGCCCGTTTCGTGGACAATTACTCACTGTTTCGGGGTCCCGGACTTATTTCCACGATTGATGAACCCCGGAGCGCATTTACGTGTCGGTCGTAAATACTCGTAGTTTTGGCCGATTCTGGCTAGTTTCATGGACTATTACTCACTGTTTTGGTGTCGCGGAGTGATTTCCATGATTGACGAACCCCGGGGTGCGTTTACCTGTTGGTCATAAACACTCGCAGTTATTGCGGATTCTGCCTCATTTCATGGACTATTATTCACTGTTTTTGGGTCCCGGAGTGATTTCCACAATTGACGAACCCCGAGGTGCGTTTACATGTCCGTCGTCAACACTCACAACTTTGGCCGATTCTGACCCGTTTCGTGGACTATTACTCACCGTTTTGGGGTCCCGAAGCGATTTCCATAGTTCTTGAACCCCAAAGTGCAATCACATGTCGGTCATCAACACCCATAGTTTTGGCCGATTCTGGCCCGTTTCATGAACTATTACTCACTGTTTTGGGGACCCGCACTAATTCCCACAAGTGACGAACCCCAGGGTGCGTTTATGTGTCGGTCATAAACACTTGCAGTTTTGGCCGATTCTGGCCCGTTTCGTGGACAATTACTCACGGTTTCGGGGTCCCGGACTTATTTCCACGATTGATGAACCCCGGAGCGCATTTACGTGTCGGTCATAAATACTCGTAGTTTTGGCCGATTCTGGCTAGTTTCATGGACTATTACTCACTGTTTTGGGGCCAGGGAGTGATTTCCACGATTGACGAACCCCGGGGTGCGTTTATGTGTCGGTCATCAACACTCGCAGTTTTGGCCGATTCTGGCCTGTTTCATGGACTATTACTGATTGTTTTGGTGTCCCGGACTGATTTCCACGATTGACGAACCCCGGGGTGCGTTTACGTGTCGATCATAAACACTCGCAGTTTTGGCCGATTATGACAAGTTTCATGGACTATTACTCACTGTTTTGGGGTCCGTGAGTGATTTCCATGATTGACCAATCCTGGGGTGCGTTTACGTGTCGGTCATCAACACCCGCAGTTTTGGCCGATTCTGGCTCGTTTCGTGGACTATTATTCACTGTTTTTGGGTCCCGGAGTGATTTCCACGATTGACGAACCCCGAGGTGCGTTTACATGTCCGTCGTCAACACTCACAACTCTGGCAAATTCTGACCCGTTTCGTGGATTATTACTCACCGTTTTAGGGTCCCGGACTTATTTGCACGATTGATGAACCCTGGAGCGCGTTTACGTGTCGGTCATAAATACTCGCAGTTTTGGCCGATTCTGGCCAGTTTCTTGGACTATTACTCACTGTTTTGGGGTCCCGAAGTGATTTCCACGATTGACGAACCCCGGGGTGCGTTTACGTGTTGGTCATAAACACTCGCAGTTATTGCGGATTCTGCCTCATTTCATGGACTATTATTCACTGTTTTTGGGTCCCGGAGTGATTTCCACAATTGACGAACCCCGAGGTGCGTTTACATGTCCGTCGTCAACACTCACAACTTTGGCCAATTCTGACCCGTTTCGTGGACTATTACTCACCGTTTTGGGGTCCCGAAGCGATTTCCATAGTTCTTGAACCCCAATGTGCAATTAGATGTCGGTCATCAACACCCGTAGTTTTGGCCGATTCTGGGCCGTTTCATGAACTATTACTCACTGTTTTGGGGACCCGGACTAATTCCCACGATTGACGAACCCCGGGGTGCGTTTATGTGTCGGTCATAAACACTTGCAGTTTTGGCCGATTCTGGCCCGTTTCGTGGACAATTACTCACTGTTTCGGGGTCCCGGACTTATTTCCACGATTGATGAACCCTGGAGCGCATTTACGTGTCGGTCATAAATACTCATAGTTTTGGCCGATTCTGGCTAGTTTCATGGACTATTACTCACTGTTTTGGTGTCGCGGAGTGATTTCCACGATTGACGAACCCCGGGGTGCGTTTACCTGTTGGTCATAAACACTCGCAGTTATTGCGGATTCTGCCTCATTTCATGGACTATTATTCACTGTTTTTGGGTCCCGGAGTGATTTCCACAATTGACGAACCCCGAGGTGCGTTTACATGTCCGTCGTCAACACTCACAACTTTGGCCGATTCTGACCCGTTTCGTGGACTATTACTCACCGTTTTGGGGTCCCGAAGCGATTTCCATAGTTCTTGAACCCCAAAGTGCAATCACATGTCGGTCATCAACACCCATAGTTTTGGCCGATTCTGGCCCGTTTCATGAACTATTACTCACTGTTTTGGGGACCCGCACTAATTCCCACAAGTGACGAACCCCAGGGTGCGTTTATGTGTCGGTCATAAACACTTGCAGTTTTGGCCGATTCTGGCCCGTTTTGTGGACAATTACTCACGGTTTCGGGGTCCCGGACTTATTTCCACGATTGATGAACCCCGGAGCACATTTACGTGTCGGTCATAAATACTCGTAGTTTTGGCCGATTCTGGCTAGTTTCATGGACTATTACTCACTGTTTTGGGGCCGCGGAGTGATTTCCACGATTGACGAACCCTGGGGTGCGTTTACGTGTTGGTCATCAACACTCGCAGTTTTGGCCGATTCTGGCCTGTTTCATGGACTATTACTGATTGTTTTGGTGTCCCGGACTGATTTCCACGATTGACGAACCCCGGGGTGCGTTTACGTGTCGATCATAAACACTCGCAGTTTTGGCCGATTATGACAAGTTTCATGGACTATTACTCACTGTTTTGGGGTCCGTGAGTGATTTCCATGATTGACCAATCCTGGGGTGCGTTTACGTGTCGGTCATCAACACCCGCAGTTTTGGCCGATTCTGGCTCGTTTCGTGGACTATTATTCACTGTTTTTGGGTCCCGGAGTGATTTCCACGATTGACGAACCCCGAGGTGCGTTTACATGTCCGTCGTCAACACTCACAACTCTGGCAAATTCTGACCCGTTTCGTGGATTATTACTCACCGTTTTAGGGTCCCGGACTTATTTGCACGATTGATGAACCCTGGAGCGCGTTTACGTGTCGGTCATAAATACTCGCAGTTTTGGCCGATTCTGGCCAGTTTCTTGGACTATTACTCACTGTTTTGGGGTCCCGAAGTGATTTCCACGATTGACGAACCCCGGGGTGCATTTACGTGTTGGTCATAAACACTCGCAGTTATTGCGGATTCTGCCTCATTTCATGGACTATTATTCACTGTTTTTGGGTCCCGGAGTGATTTCCACAATTGACGAACCCCGAGGTGCGTTTACATGTCCGTCGTCAACACTCACAACTTTGGCCAATTCTGACCCGTTTCGTGGACTATTACTCACCGTTTTGGGGTCCCGAAGCGATTTCCATAGTTCTTGAACCCTAATGTGCAATTAGATGTCGGTCATCAACACCCGTAGTTTTGGCCGATTCTGGGCCGTTTCATGAACTATTACTCACTGTTTTGGGGAACCGGACTAATTCCCATGATTGACGAACCCCGGGGTGCGTTTATGTGTCGGTCATAAACACTTGCAGTTTTGGCCGATTCTGGCCCGTTTCGTGGACAATTACTCACTGTTTCGGGGTCCCGGACTTATTTCCACGATTGATGAACCCTGGAGCGCATTTACGTGTCGGTCATAAATACTCATAGTTTTGGCCGATTCTGGCTAGTTTCATGGACTATTACTCACTGTTTTGGTGTCGCGGAGTGATTTCCACGATTGACGAACCCCGGGGTGCGTTTACCTGTTGGTCATAAACACTCGCAGTTATTGCGGATTCTGCCTCATTTCATGGACTATTATTCACTGTTTTTGGGTCCCGGAGTGATTTCCACAATTGACGAACCCCGAGGTGCGTTTACATGTCCGTCGTCAACACTCACAACTTTGGCCGATTCTGACCCGTTTCGTGGACTATTACTCACCGTTTTGGGGTCCCGAAGCGATTTCCATAGTTCTTGAACCCCAAAGTGCAATCACATGTCGGTCATCAACACCCATAGTTTTGGCCGATTCTGGCCCGTTTCATGAACTATTACTCACTGTTTTGGGGACCCGCACTAATTCCCACAAGTGACGAACCCCAGGGTGCGTTTATGTGTCGGTCATAAACACTTGCAGTTTTGGCCGATTCTGGCCCGTTTCGTGGACAATTACTCACGGTTTCGGGGTCCCGGACTTATTTCCACGATTGATGAACCCCGGAGCGCATTTACGTGTCGGTCATAAATACTCGTAGTTTTGGCTGATTCTGGCTAGTTTCATGGACTATTACTCACTGTTTTGGGGCCGCGGAGTGATTTCCACGATTGACGAACCCCGGGGTGCGTTTACGTGTCGGTCATCAACACTCGCAGTTTTGGCCGATTCTGGCCTGTTTCATGGACTATTACTGATTGTTTTGGTGTCCCGGACTGATTTCCACGATTGACGAACCCCGGGGTGCGTTTACGTGTCGATCATAAACACTCGCAGTTTTGGCCGATTATGACAAGTTTCATGGACTATTACTCACTGTTTTGGGGTCCGTGAGTGATTTCCATGATTGACCAATCCTGGGGTGCGTTTACGTGTCGGTCATCAACACCCGCAGTTTTGGCCGATTCTGGCTCGTTTCGTGGACTATTATTCACTGTTTTTGGGTCCCGGAGTGATTTCCACGATTGACGAACCCCGAGGTGCGTTTACATGTCCGTCGTCAACACTCACAACTCTGGCAAATTCTGACCCGTTTCGTGGATTATTACTCACCGTTTTAGGGTCCCGGACTTATTTGCACGATTGATGAACCCTGGAGCGCGTTTACGTGTCGGTCATAAATACTCGCAGTTTTGGCCGATTCTGGCCAGTTTCTTGGACTATTACTCACTGTTTTGGGGTCCCGAAGTGATTTCCACGATTGACGAACCCCGGGGTGCATTTACGTGTTGGTCATAAACACTTGCAGTTATTGCGGATTCTGCCTCATTTCATGGACTATTATTCACTGTTTTTGGGTCCCGGAGTGATTTCCACAATTGACGAACCCCGAGGTGCGTTTACATGTCCGTCGTCAACACTCACAACTTTGGCCAATTCTGACCCGTTTCGTGGACTATTACTCACCGTTTTGGGGTCCCGAAGCGATTTCCATAGTTCTTGAACCCCAATGTGCAATTAGATGTCGGTCATCAACACCCGTAGTTTTGGCCGATTCTGGGCCGTTTCATGAACTATTACTCACTGTTTTGGGGACCCGGACTAATTCCCACGATTGACGAACCCCGGGGTGCGTTTATGTGTCGGTCATAAACACTTGCAGTTTTGGCCGATTCTGGCCCGTTTCGTGGACAATTACTCACTGTTTCGGGGTCCCGGACTTATTTCCACGATTGATGAACCCTGGAGCGCATTTACGTGTCGGTCATAAATACTCATAGTTTTGGCCGATTCTGGCTAGTTTCATGGACTATTACTCACTGTTTTGGTGTCGCGGAGTGATTTCCACGATTGACGAACCCCGGGGTGCGTTTACCTGTTGGTCATAAACACTCGCAGTTATTGTGGATTCTGCCTCATTTCATGGACTATTATTCACTGTTTTTGGGTCCCGGAGTGATTTCCACAATTGACGAACCCCGAGGTGCGTTTACATGTCCGTCGTCAACACTCACAACTTTGGCCGATTCTGACCCGTTTCGTGGACTATTACTCACCGTTTTGGGGTCCCGAAGCGATTTCCATAGTTCTTGAACCCCAAAGTGCAATCACATGTCGGTCATCAACACCCATAGTTTTGGCCGATTCTGGCCCGTTTCATGAACTATTACTCACTGTTTTGGGGACCCGCACTAATTCCCACAAGTGACGAACCCCAGGGTGCGTTTATGTGTCGGTCATAAACACTTGCAGTTTTGGCCGATTCTGGCCCGTTTCGTGGACAATTACTCACGGTTTCGGGGTCCCGGACTTATTTCCACGATTGATGAACCCCGGAGCGCATTTACGTGTCGGTCATAAATACTCGTAGTTTTGGCTGATTCTGGCTAGTTTCATGGACTATTACTCACTGTTTTGGGGCCGCGGAGTGATTTCCACGATTGACGAACCCCGGGGTGCGTTTACTTGTCGGTCATCAACACTCGCAGTTTTGGCCGATTCTGGCCTGTTTCATGGACTATTACTGATTGTTTTGGTGTCCCGGACTGATTTCCACGATTGACGAACCCCGGGGTGCGTTTACGTGTCGATCATAAACACTCTTAGTTTTGGCCGATTATGACAAGTTTCATGGACTATTACTCACTGTTTTGGGGTCCGTGAGTGATTTCCATGATTGACCAATCCTGGGGTGCGTTTACGTGTCGGTCATCAACACCCGCAGTTTTGGCCGATTCTGGCTCGTTTCGTGGACTATTATTCACTGTTTTTGGGTCCCGGAGTGATTTCCACGATTGACGAACCCCGAGGTGCGTTTACATGTCCGTCGTCAACACTCACAACTCTGGCAAATTCTGACCCGTTTCGTGGATTATTACTCACCGTTTTAGGGTCCCGGACTTATTTGCACGATTGATGAACCCTGGAGCGCGTTTACGTGTCGGTCATAAATACTCGCAGTTTTGGCCGATTCTGGCCAGTTTCTTGGACTATTACTCACTGTTTTGGGGTCCCGAAGTGATTTCCACGATTGACGAACCCCGGGGTGCATTTACGTGTTGGTCATAAACACTCGCAGTTATTGCGGATTCTGCCTCATTTCATGGACTATTATTCACTGTTTTTGGGTCCCGGAGTGATTTCCACAATTGACGAACCCCGAGGTGCGTTTACATGTCCGTCGTCAACACTCACAACTTTGGCCAATTCTGACCCGTTTCGTGGACTATTACTCACCGTTTTGGGGTCCCGAAGCGATTTCCATAGTTCTTGAACCCCAATGTGCAATTAGATGTCGGTCATCAACACCCGTAGTTTTGGCCGATTCTGGGCCGTTTCATGAACTATTACTCACTGTTTTGGGGACCCGGACTAATTCCCACGATTGACGAACCCCGGGGTGCGTTTATGTGTCGGTCATAAACACTTGCAGTTTTGGCCGATTCTGGCCCGTTTCGTGGACAATTACTCACTGTTTCGGGGTCCCGGACTTATTTCCACGATTGATGAACCCTGGAGCGCATTTACGTGTCGGTCATAAATACTCATAGTTTTGGCCGATTCTGGCTAGTTTCATGGACTATTACTCAATGTTTTGGTGTCGCGGAGTGATTTCCACGATTGACGAACCCCGGGGTGCGTTTACCTGTTGGTCATAAACACTCGCAGTTATTGCGGATTCTGCCTCATTTCATGGACTATTATTCACTGTTTTTGGGTCCCGGAGTGATTTCCACAATTGACGAACCCCGAGGTGCGTTTACATGTCCGTCGTCAACACTCACAACTTTGGCCGATTCTGACCCGTTTCGTGGACTATTACTCACCGTTTTGGGGTCCCGAAGCGATTTCCATAGTTCTTGAACCCCAAAGTGCAATCACATGTCGGTCATCAACACCCATAGTTTTGGCCGATTCTGGCCCGTTTCATGAACTATTACTCACTGTTTTGGGGACCCGCACTAATTCCCACAAGTGACGAACCCCAGGGTGCGTTTATGTGTCGGTCATAAACACTTGCAGTTTTGGCCGATTCTGGCCCGTTTCGTGGACAATTACTCACGGTTTCGGGGTCCCGGACTTATTTCCACGATTGATGAACCCCGGAGCGCATTTACGTGTCGGTCATAAATACTCGTAGTTTTGGCCGATTCTGGCTAGTTTCATGGACTATTACTCACTGTTTTGGGGCCGCGGAGTGATTTCCACGATTGACGAACCCCGGGGTGCGTTTACGTGTCGGTCATCAACACTCGCAGTTTTGGCCGATTCTGGCCTGTTTCATGGACTATTACTGATTGTTTTGGTGTCCCGGACTGATTTCCACGATTGACGAACCCCGGGGTGCGTTTACGTGTCGATCATAAACACTCGTAGTTTTGGCCGATTATGACAAGTTTCATGGACTATTACTCACTGTTTTGGGGTCCGTGAGTGATTTCCATGATTGACCAATCCTGGGGTGCGTTTACGTGTCGGTCATCAACACCCGCAGTTTTGGCCGATTCTGGCTCGTTTCGTGGACTATTATTCACTGTTTTTGGGTCCCGGAGTGATTTCCACGATTGACGAACCCCGAGGTGCGTTTACATGTCCGTCGTCAACACTCACAACTCTGGCAAATTCTGACCCGTTTCGTGGATTATTACTCACCGTTTTAGGGTCCCGGACTTATTTGCACGATTGATGAACCCTGGAGCGCGTTTACGTGTCGGTCATAAATACTCGCAGTTTTGGCCGATTCTGGCCAGTTTCTTGGACTATTACTCACTGTTTTGGGGTCCTGAAGTGATTTCCACGATTGACGAACCCCGGGGTGCATTTACGTGTTGGTCATAAACACTCGCAGTTATTGCGGATTCTGCCTCATTTCATGGACTATTATTCACTGTTTTTTGGGTCCCGGAGTGATTTCCACAATTGACGAACCCCGAGGTGCGTTTACATGTCCGTCGTCAACACTCACAACTTTGGCCAATTCTGACCCGTTTCGTGGACTATTACTCACCGTTTTGGGGTCCCGAAGCGATTTCCATAGTTCTTGAACCCCAATGTGCAATTAGATGTCGGTCATCAACACCCGTAGTTTTGGCCGATTCTGGGCCGTTTCATGAACTATTACTCACTGTTTTGGGGACCCGGACTAATTCCCACGATTGACGAACCCCGGGGTGCGTTTATGTGTCGGTCATAAACACTCGCAGTTTTGGCCGATTCTGGCCCGTTTCGTGGACAATTACTCACTGTTTCGGGGTCCCGGACTTATTTCCACGATTAATGAACCCTGGAGCGCATTTACGTGTCGGTCATAAATATTCATAGTTTTGGCCGATTCTGGCTAGTTTCATGGACTATTACTCACTGTTTTGGTGTCGCGGAGTGATTTCCACGATTGACGAACCCCGGGGTGCGTTTACCTGTTGGTCATAAACACTCGCAGTTATTGCGGATTCTGCCTCATTTCATGGACTATTATTCACTGTTTTTGGGTCCCGGAGTGATTTCCACAATTGACGAACCCCGAGGTGCGTTTACATGTCCGTCGTCAACACTCACAACTTTGGCCGATTCTGACCCGTTTCGTGGACTATTACTCACCGTTTTGGGGTCCCGAAGCGATTTCCATAGTTCTTGAACCCCAAAGTGCAATCACATGTCGGTCATCAACACCCATAGTTTTGGCCGATTCTGGCCCGTTTCATGAACTATTACTCACTGTTTTGGGGACCCGCACTAATTCCCACAAGTGACGAACCCCAGGGTGCGTTTATGTGTCGGTCATAAACACTTGCAGTTTTGGCTGATTCTGGCCCATTTCGTGGACAATTACTCACGGTTTCGGGGTCCCGGACTTATTTCCACGATTGATGAACCCCGGAGCGCATTTACGTGTCGGTCATAAATACTCGTAGTTTTGGCCGATTCTGGCTAGTTTCATGGACTATTACTCACTGTTTTGGGGCCGCGGAGTGATTTCCACGATTGACGAACCCCGGGGTGCGTTTACGTGTCGGTCATCAACACCCGCAGTTTTGGCCGATTCTGGCTCGTTTCGTGGACTATTATTCACTGTTTTTGGGTCCCGGAGTGATTTCCACGATTGACGAACCCCGAGGTGCGTTTACATGTCCGTCGTCAACACTCACAACTCTGGCAAATTCTGACCCGTTTCGTGGATTATTACTCACCGTTTTAGGGTCCCGGACTTATTTGCACGATTGATGAACCCTGGAGCGCGTTTACGTGTCGGTCATAAATACTCGCAGTTTTGGCCGATTCTGGCCAGTTTCTTGGACTATTACTCACTGTTTTGGGGTCCCGAAGTGATTTCCACGATTGACGAACCCCGGGGTGCATTTACGTGTTGGTCATAAACACTCGCAGTTATTGCGGATTCTGCCTCATTTCATGGACTATTATTCACTGTTTTTGGGTCCCGGAGTGATTTCCACAATTGACGAACCCCGAGGTGCGTTTACATGTCCGTCGTCAACACTCACAACTTTGGCCAATTCTGACCCGTTTCGTGGACTATTACTCACCGTTTTGGGGTCCCGAAGGGATTTCCATAGTTCTTGAACCCCAATGTGCAATTAGATGTCGGTCATCAACACCCGTAGTTTTGGCCGATTCTGGGCCGTTTCATGAACTATTACTCACTGTTTTGGGGACCCGGACTAATTCCCACGATTGACGAACCCCGGGGTGCGTTTATGTGTCGGTCATAAACACTTGCAGTTTTGGCCGATTCTGGCCCGTTTCGTGGACAATTACTCACTGTTTCGGGGTCCCGGACTTATTTCCACGATTGATGAACCCTGGAGCGCATTTACGTGTCGGTCATAAATACTCATAGTTTTGGCCGATTCTGGCTAGTTTCATGGACTATTACTCACTGTTTTGGTGTCGCGGAGTGATTTCCACGATTGACGAACCCCGGGGTGCGTTTACCTGTTGGTCATAAACACTCGCAGTTATTGTGGATTCTGCCTCATTTCATGGACTATTATTCACTGTTTTTGGGTCCCGGAGTGATTTCCACAATTGACGAACCCCGAGGTGCGTTTACATGTCCGTCGTCAACACTCACAACTTTGGCCGATTCTGACCCGTTTCGTGGACTATTACTCACCGTTTTGGGGTCCCGAAGCGATTTCCATAGTTCTTGAACCCCAAAGTGCAATCACATGTCGGTCATCAACACCCATAGTTTTGGCCGATTCTGGCCCGTTTCATGAACTATTACTCACTGTTTTGGGGACCCGCACTAATTCCCACAAGTGACGAACCCCAGGGTGCGTTTATGTGTCGGTCATAAACACTTGCAGTTTTGGCCGATTCTGGCCCGTTTCGTGGACAATTACTCACGGTTTCGGGGTCCCGGACTTATTTCCACGATTGATGAACCCCGGAGCGCATTTACGTGTCGGTCATAAATACTCGTAGTTTTGGCCGATTCTGGCTAGTTTCATGGACTATTACTCACTGTTTTGGGGCCGCGGAGTGATTTCCACGATTGACGAACCCCGGGGTGCGTTTACGTGTCGGTCATCAACACTCGCAGTTTTGGCCGATTATGACAAGTTTCATGGACTATTACTCACTGTTTTGGGGTCCGTGAGTGATTTCCATGATTGACCAATCCTGGGGTGCGTTTACGTGTCGGTCATCAACACCCGCAGTTTTGGCCGATTCTGGCTCGTTTCGTGGACTATTATTCACTGTTTTTGGGTCCCGGAGTGATTTCCACGATTGACGAACCCCGAGGTGCGTTTACATGTCCGTCGTCAACACTCACAACTCTGGCAAATTCTGACCCGTTTCGTGGATTATTACTCACCGTTTTAGGGTCCCGGACTTATTTGCACGATTGATGAACCCTGGAGCGCGTTTACGTGTCGGTCATAAATACTCGCAGTTTTGGCCGATTCTGGCCAGTTTCTTGGACTATTACTCACTGTTTTGGGGTCCCGAAGTGATTTCCACGATTGACGAACCCCGGGGTGCATTTACGTGTTGGTCATAAACACTCGCAGTTATTGCGGATTCTGCCTCATTTCATGGACTATTATTCACTGTTTTTGGGTCCCGGAGTGATTTCCACAATTGACGAACCCCGAGGTGCGTTTACATGTCCGTCGTCAACACTCACAACTTTGGCCAATTCTGACCCGTTTCGTGGACTATTACTCACCGTTTTGGGGTCCCGAAGCGATTTCCATAGTTCTTGAACCCCAATGTGCAATTAGATGTCGGTCATCAACACCCGTAGTTTTGGCCGATTCTGGGCCGTTTCATGAACTATTACTCACTGTTTTGGGGACCCGGACTAATTCCCACGATTGACGAACCCCGGGGTGCGTTTATGTGTCGGTCATAAACACTTGCAGTTTTGGCCGATTCTGGCCCGTTTCGTGGACAATTACTCACTGTTTCGGGGTCCCGGACTTATTTCCACGATTGATGAACCCTGGAGCGCATTTACGTGTCGGTCATAAATACTCATAGTTTTGGCCGATTCTGGCTAGTTTCATGGACTATTACTCAATGTTTTGGTGTCGCGGAGTGATTTCCACGATTGACGAACCCCGGGGTGCGTTTACCTGTTGGTCAGAAACACTCGCAGTTATTGCGGATTCTGCCTCATTTCATGGACTATTATTCACTGTTTTTGGGTCCCGGAGTGATTTCCACAATTGACGAACCCCGAGGTGCGTTTACATGTCCGTCGTCAACACTCACAACTTTGGCCGATTCTGACCCGTTTCGTGGACTATTACTCACCGTTTTGGGGTCCCGAAGCGATTTCCATAGTTCTTGAACCCCAAAGTGCAATCACATGTCGGTCATCAACACCCATAGTTTTGGCCGATTCTGGCCCGTTTCATGAACTATTACTCACTGTTTTGGGGACCCGCACTAATTCCCACAAGTGACGAACCCCAGGGTGCGTTTATGTGTCGGTCATAAACACTTGCAGTTTTGGCCGATTCTGGCCCGTTTCGTGGACAATTACTCACGGTTTCGGGGTCCCGGACTTATTTCCACGATTGATGAACCCCGGAGCGCATTTATGTGTCGGTCATAAACACTTGCAGTTTTGGCCGATTCTGGCCCGTTTCGTGGACAATTACTCACGGTTTCGGGGTCCCGGACTTATTTCCACGATTGATGAACCCCGGAGCGCATTTACGTGTCGGTCATAAATACTCGTAGTTTTGGCCGATTCTGGCTAGTTTCATGGACTATTACTCACTGTTTTGGGGCCGCGGAGTGATTTCCACGATTGACGAACCCCGGGGTGCGTTTACGTGTCGGTCATCAACACTCGCAGTTTTGGCCGATTATGACAAGTTTCATGGACTATTACTCACTGTTTTGGGGTCCGTGAGTGATTTCCATGATTGACCAATCCTGGGGTGCGTTTACGTGTCGGTCATCAACACCCGCAGTTTTGGCCGATTCTGGCTCGTTTCGTGGACTATTATTCACTGTTTTTGGGTCCCGGAGTGATTTCCACGATTGACGAACCCCGAGGTGCGTTTACATGTCCGTCGTCAACACTCACAACTCTGGCAAATTCTGACCCGTTTCGTGGATTATTACTCACCGTTTTAGGGTCCCGGACTTATTTGCACGATTGATGAACCCTGGAGCGCGTTTACGTGTCGGTCATAAATACTCGCAGTTTTGGCCGATTCTGGCCAGTTTCTTGGACTATTACTCACTGTTTTGGGGTCCCGAAGTGATTTCCACGATTGACGAACCCCGGGGTGCATTTACGTGTTGGTCATAAACACTCGCAGTTATTGCGGATTCTGCCTCATTTCATGGACTATTATTCACTGTTTTTGGGTCCCGGAGTGATTTCCACAATTGACGAACCCCGAGGTGCGTTTACATGTCCGTCGTCAACACTCACAACTTTGGCCAATTCTGACCCGTTTCGTGGACTATTACTCACCGTTTTGGGGTCCCGAAGCGATTTCCATAGTTCTTGAACCCCAATGTGCAATTAGATGTCGGTCATCAACACCCGTAGTTTTGGCCGATTCTGGGCCGTTTCATGAACTATTACTCACTGTTTTGGGGACCCGGACTAATTCCCACGATTGACGAACCCCGGGGTGCGTTTATGTGTCGGTCATAAACACTTGCAGTTTTGGCCGATTCTGGCCCGTTTCGTGGACAATTACTCACTGTTTCGGGGTCCCGGACTTATTTCCACGATTGATGAACCCTGGAGCGCATTTACGTGTCGGTCATAAATACTCATAGTTTTGGCCGATTCTGGCTAGTTTCATGGACTATTACTCAATGTTTTGGTGTCGCGGAGTGATTTCCACGATTGACGAACCCCGGGGTGCGTTTACCTGTTGGTCAGAAACACTCGCAGTTATTGCGGATTCTGCCTCATTTCATGGACTATTATTCACTGTTTTTGGGTCCCGGAGTGATTTCCACAATTGACGAACCCCGAGGTGCGTTTACATGTCCGTCGTCAACACTCACAACTTTGGCCGATTCTGACCCGTTTCGTGGACTATTACTCACCGTTTTGGGGTCCCGAAGCGATTTCCATAGTTCTTGAACCCCAAAGTGCAATCACATGTCGGTCATCAACACCCATAGTTTTGGCCGATTCTGGCCCGTTTCATGAACTATTACTCACTGTTTTGGGGACCCGCACTAATTCCCACAAGTGACGAACCCCAGGGTGCGTTTATGTGTCGGTCATAAACACTTGCAGTTTTGGCCGATTCTGGCCCGTTTCGTGGACAATTACTCACGGTTTCGGGGTCCCGGACTTATTTCCACGATTGATGAACCCCGGAGCGCATTTACGTGTCGGTCATAAATACTCGTAGTTTTGGCCGATTCTGGCTAGTTTCATGGACTATTACTCACTGTTTTGGGGCCGCGGAGTGATTTCCACGATTGACGAACCCCGGGGTGCGTTTACGTGTCGGTCATCAACACTCGCAGTTTTGGCCGATTCTGGCCTGTTTCATGGACTATTACTGATTGTTTTGGTGTCCCGGACTGATTTCCACGATTGACGAACCCCGGGGTGCGTTTACGTGTCGATCATAAACACTCGTAGTTTTGGCCGATTATGACAAGTTTCATGGACTATTACTCACTGTTTTGGGGTCCGTGAGTGATTTCCATGATTGACCAATCCTGGGGTGCGTTTACGTGTCGGTCATCAACACCCGCAGTTTTGGCCGATTCTGGCTCGTTTCGTGGACTATTATTCACTGTTTTTGGGTCCCGGAGTGATTTCCACGATTGACGAACCCCGAGGTGCGTTTACATGTCCGTCGTCAACACTCACAACTCTGGCAAATTCTGACCCGTTTCGTGGATTATTACTCACCGTTTTAGGGTCCCGGACTTATTTGCACGATTGATGAACCCTGGAGCGCGTTTACGTGTCGGTCATAAATACTCGCAGTTTTGGCCGATTCTGGCCAGTTTCTTGGACTATTACTCACTGTTTTGGGGTCCTGAAGTGATTTCCACGATTGACGAACCCCGGGGTGCATTTACGTGTTGGTCATAAACACTCGCAGTTATTGCGGATTCTGCCTCATTTCATGGACTATTATTCACTGTTTTTGGGTCCCGGAGTGATTTCCACAATTGACGAACCCCGAGGTGCGTTTACATGTCCATCGTCAACACTCACAACTTTGGCCAATTCTGACCCGTTTCGTGGACTATTACTCACCGTTTTGGGGTCCCGAAGCGATTTCCATAGTTCTTGAACCCCAATGTGCAATTAGATGTCGGTCATCAACACCCGTAGTTTTGGCCGATTCTGGGCCGTTTCATGAACTATTACTCACTGTTTTGGGGACCCGGACTAATTCCCACGATTGACGAACCCCGGGGTGCGTTTATGTGTCGGTCATAAACACTTGCAGTTTTGGCCGATTCTGGCCCGTTTCGTGGACAATTACTCACTGTTTCGGGGTCCCGGACTTATTTCCACGATTAATGAACCCTGGAGCGCATTTACGTGTCGATCATAAATACTCATAGTTTTGGCCGATTCTGGCTAGTTTCATGGACTATTACTCACTGTTTTGGTGTCGCGGAGTGATTTCCACGATTGACGAACCCCGGGGTGCGTTTACCTGTTGGTCATAAACACTCGCAGTTATTGCGGATTCTGCCTCATTTCATGGACTATTATTCACTGTTTTTGGGTCCCGGAGTGATTTCCACAATTGACGAACCCCGAGGTGCGTTTACATGTCCGTCGTCAACACTCACAACTTTGGCCGATTCTGACCCGTTTCGTGGACTATTACTCACCGTTTTGGGGTCCCGAAGCGAGTTCCATAGTTCTTGAACCCCAAAGTGCAATCACATGTCGGTCATCAACACCCATAGTTTTGGCCGATTCTGGCCCGTTTCATGAACTATTACTCACTGTTTTGGGGACCCGCACTAATTCCCACAAGTGACGAACCCCAGGGTGCGTTTATGTGTCGGTCATAAACACTTGCAGTTTTGGCTGATTCTGGCCCGTTTCGTGGACAATTACTCACGGTTTCGGGGTCCCGGACTTATTTCCACGATTGATGAACCCCGGAGCGCATTTACGTGTCGGTCATAAATACTCGTAGTTTTGGCCGATTCTGGCTAGTTTCATGGACTATTACTCACTGTTTTGGGGCCGCGGAGTGATTTCCACGATTGACGAACCCCGGGGTGCGTTTACATGTCGGTCATCAACACTCGCAGTTTTGGCCGATTCTGGCCTGTTTCATGGACTATTACTGATTGTTTTGGTGTCCCGGACTGATTTCCACGATTGACGAACCCCGGGGTGCGTTTACGTGTCGATCATAAACACTCGCAGTTTTGGCCGATTATGACAAGTTTCATGGACTATTACTCACTGTTTTGGGGTCCGTGAGTGATTTCCATGATTGACCAATCCTGGGGTGCGTTTACGTGTCGGTCATCAACACCCGCAGTTTTGGCCGATTCTGGCTCGTTTCGTGGACTATTATTCACTGTTTTTGGGTCCCGGAGTGATTTCCACGATTGACGAACCCCGAGGTGCGTTTACATGTCCGTCGTCAACACTCACAACTCTGGCAAATTCTGACCCGTTTCGTGGATTATTACTCACCGTTTTAGGGTCCCGGACTTATTTGCACGATTGATGAACCCTGGAGCGCGTTTACGTGTCGGTCATAAATACTCGCAGTTTTGGCCGATTCTGGCCAGTTTCTTGGACTATTACTCACTGTTTTGGGGTCCTGAAGTGATTTCCACGATTGACGAACCCCGGGGTGCATTTACGTGTTGGTCATAAACACTCGCAGTTATTGCGGATTCTGCCTCATTTCATGGACTATTATTCACTGTTTTTGGGTCCCGGAGTGATTTCCACAATTGACGAACCCCGAGGTGCGTTTACATGTCCATCGTCAACACTCACAACTTTGGCCAATTCTGACCCGTTTCGTGGACTATTACTCACCGTTTTGGGGTCCCGAAGCGATTTCCATAGTTCTTGAACCCCAATGTGCAATTAGATGTCGGTCATCAACACCCGTAGTTTTGGCCGATTCTGGGCCGTTTCATGAACTATTACTCACTGTTTTGGGGACCCGGACTAATTCCCACGATTGACGAACCCCGGGGTGCGTTTATGTGTCGGTCATAAACACTTGCAGTTTTGGCCGATTCTGGCCCGTTTCGTGGACAATTACTCACTGTTTCGGGGTCCCGGACTTATTTCCACGATTAATGAACCCTGGAGCGCATTTACGTGTCGGTCATAAATACTCATAGTTTTGGCCGATTCTGGCTAGTTTCATGGACTATTACTCACTGTTTTGGTGTCGCGGAGTGATTTCCACGATTGACGAACCCCGGGGTGCATTTACCTGTTGGTCATAAACACTCGCAGTTATTGCGGATTCTGCCTCATTTCATGGACTATTATTCACTGTTTTTGGGTCCCGGAGTGATTTCCACAATTGACGAACCCCGAGGTGCGTTTACATGTCCGTCGTCAACACTCACAACTTTGGCCGATTCTGACCCGTTTCGTGGACTATTACTCACCGTTTTGGGGTCCCGAAGCGATTTCCATAGTTCTTGAACCCCAAAGTGCAATCACATGTCGGTCATCAACACCCATAGTTTTGGCCGATTCTGGCCCGTTTCATGAACTATTACTCACTGTTTTGGGGACCCGCACTAATTCCCACAAGTGACGAACCCCAGGGTGCGTTTATGTGTCGGTCATAAACACTTGCAGTTTTGGCTGATTCTGGCCCGTTTCGTGGACAATTACTCACGGTTTCGGGGTCCCGGACTTATTTCCACGATTGATGAACCCCGGAGCGCATTTACGTGTCGGTCATAAATACTCGTAGTTTTGGCCGATTCTGGCTAGTTTCATGGACTATTACTCACTGTTTTGGGGCCGCGGAGTGATTTCCACGATTGACGAACCCCGGGGTGCGTTTACGTGTCGGTCATCAACACTCGCAGTTTTGGCCGATTCTGGCCTGTTTCATGGACTATTACTGATTGTTTTGGTGTCCCGGACTGATTTCCACGATTGACGAACCCCGGGGTGCGTTTACGTGTCGATCATAAACACTCGCAGTTTTGGCCGATTATGACAAGTTTCATGGACTATTACTCACTGTTTTGGGGTCCGTGAGTGATTTCCATGATTGACCAATCCTGGGGTGCGTTTACGTGTCGGTCATCAACACCCGCAGTTTTGGCCGATTCTGGCTCGTTTCGTGGACTATTATTCACTGTTTTTGGGTCCCGGAGTGATTTCCACGATTGACGAACCCCGAGGTGCGTTTACATGTCCGTCGTCAACACTCACAACTCTGGCAAATTCTGACCCGTTTCGTGGATTATTACTCACCGTTTTAGGGTCCCGGACTTATTTGCACGATTGATGAACCCTGGAGCGCGTTTACGTGTCGGTCATAAATACTCGCAGTTTTGGCCGATTCTGGCCAGTTTCTTGGACTATTACTCACTGTTTTGGGGTCCTGAAGTGATTTCCACGATTGACGAACCCCGGGGTGCATTTACGTGTTGGTCATAAACACTCGCAGTTATTGCGAATTCTGCCTCATTTCATGGACTATTATTCACTGTTTTTGGGTCCCGGAGTGATTTCCACAATTGACGAACCCCGAGGTGCGTTTACATGTCCATCGTCAACACTCACAACTTTGGCCAATTCTGACCCGTTTCGTGGACTATTACTCACCGTTTTGGGGTCCCGAAGCGATTTCCATAGTTCTTGAACCCCAATGTGCAATTAGATGTCGGTCATCAACACCCGTAGTTTTGGCCGATTCTGGGCCGTTTCATGAACTATTACTCACTGTTTTGGGGACCCGGACTAATTCCCACGATTGACGAACCCCGGGGTGCGTTTATGTGTCGGTCATAAACACTTGCAGTTTTGGCCGATTCTGGCCCGTTTCGTGGACAATTACTCACTGTTTCGGGGTCCCGGACTTATTTCCACGATTAATGAACCCTGGAGCGCATTTACGTGTCGGTCATAAATACTCATAGTTTTGGCCGATTCTGGCTAGTTTCATGGACTATTACTCACTGTTTTGGTGTCGCGGAGTGATTTCCACGATTGACGAACCCCGGGGTGCGTTTACCTGTTGGTCATAAACACTCGCAGTTATTGCGGATTCTGCCTCATTTCATGGACTATTATTCACTGTTTTTGGGTCCCGGAGTGATTTCCACAATTGACGAACCCCGAGGTGCGTTTACATGTCCGTCGTCAACACTCACAACTTTGGCCGATTCTGACCCGTTTCGTGGACTATTACTCACCGTTTTGGGGTCCCGAAGCGATTTCCATAGTTCTTGAACCCCAAAGTGCAATCACATGTCGGTCATCAACACCCATAGTTTTGGCCGATTCTGGCCCGTTTCATGAACTATTACTCACTGTTTTGGGGACCCGCACTAATTCCCACAAGTGACGAACCCCAGGGTGCGTTTATGTGTCGGTCATAAACACTTGCAGTTTTGGCTGATTCTGGCCCGTTTCGTGGACAATTACTCACGGTTTCGGGGTCCCGGACTTATTTCCACGATTGATGAACCCCGGAGCGCATTTACGTGTCGGTCATAAATACTCGTAGTTTTGGCCGATTCTGGCTAGTTTCATGGACTATTACTCACTGTTTTGGGGCCGCGGAGTGATTTCCACGATTGACGAACCCCGGGGTGCGTTTACGTGTCGGTCATCAACACTCGCAGTTTTGGCCGATTCTGGCCTGTTTCATGGACTATTACTGATTGTTTTGGTGTCCCGGACTGATTTCCACGATTGACGAACCCCGGGGTGCGTTTACGTGTCGATCATAAACACTCGCAGTTTTGGCCGATTATGACAAGTTTCATGGACTATTACTCACTGTTTTGGGGTCCGTGAGTGATTTCCATGATTGACCAATCCTGGGGTGCGTTTACGTGTCGGTCATCAACACCCGCAGTTTTGGCCGATTCTGGCTCGTTTCGTGGACTATTATTCACTGTTTTTGGGTCCCGGAGTGATTTCCACGATTGACGAACCCCGAGGTGCGTTTACATGTCCGTCGTCAACACTCACAACTCTGGCAAATTCTGACCCGTTTCGTGGATTATTAGTCACCGTTTTAGGGTCCCGGACTTATTTGCACGATTGATGAACCCTGGAGCGCGTTTACGTGTCGGTCATAAATACTCGCAGTTTTGGCCGATTCTGGCCAGTTTCTTGGACTATTACTCACTGTTTTGGGGTCCCGAAGTGATTTCCACGATTGACGAACCCCGGGGTGCGTTTACGTGTTGGTCATAAACACTCGCAGTTATTGCGGATTCTGCCTCATTTCATGGACTATTATTCACTGTTTTTGGGTCCCGGAGTGATTTCCACAATTGACGAACCCCGAGGTGCGTTTACATGTCCGTCGTCAACACTCACAACTTTGGCCAATTCTGACCCGTTTCGTGGACTATTACTCACCGTTTTGGGGTCCCGAAGCGATTTCCATAGTTCTTGAACCCCAATGTGCAATTAGATGTCGGTCATCAACACCCGTAGTTTTGGCCGATTCTGGGCCGTTTCATGAACTATTACTCACTGTTTTGGGGACCCGGACTAATTCCCACGATTGACGAACCCCGGGGTGCGTTTATGTGTCGGTCATAAACACTTGCAGTTTTGGCCGATTCTGGCCCGTTTCGTGGACAATTACTCACTGTTTCGGGGTCCCGGACTTATTTCCACGATTGATGAACCCCGGGGTGCGTTTACGTGTCGATCATAAACACTCGTAGTTTTGGCCGATTATGACAAGTTTCATGGACTATTACTCACTGTTTTGGGGTCCGTGAGTGATTTCCATGATTGACCAATCCTGGGGTGCGTTTACGTGTCGGTCATCAACACCCGCAGTTTTGGCCGATTCTGGCTCGTTTCGTGGACTATTATTCACTGTTTTTGGGTCCCGGAGTGATTTCCACGATTGACGAACCCCGAGGTGCGTTTACATGTCCGTCGTCAACACTCACAACTCTGGCAAATTCTGACCCGTTTCGTGGATTATTACTCACCGTTTTAGGGTCCCGGACTTATTTGCACGATTGATGAACCCTGGAGCGCGTTTACGTGTCGGTCATAAATACTCGCAGTTTTGGCCGATTCTGGCCAGTTTCTTGGACTATTACTCACTGTTTTGGGGTCCTGAAGTGATTTCCACGATTGACGAACCCCGGGGTGCATTTACGTGTTGGTCATAAACACTCGCAGTTATTGCGGATTCTGCCTCATTTCATGGACTATTATTCACTGTTTTTGGGTCCCGGAGTGATTTCCACAATTGACGAACCCCGAGGTGCGTTTACATGTCCGTCGTCAACACTCACAACTTTGGCCAATTCTGACCCGTTTCGTGGACTATTACTCACCGTTTTGGGGTCCCGAAGCGATTTCCATAGTTCTTGAACCCCAATGTGCAATTAGATGTCGGTCATCAACACCCGTAGTTTTGGCCGATTCTGGGCCGTTTCATGAACTATTACTCACTGTTTTGGGGACCCGGACTAATTCCCACGATTGACGAACCCCGGGGTGCGTTTATGTGTCGGTCATAAACACTTGCAGTTTTGGCCGATTCTGGCCCGTTTCGTGGACAATTACTCACTGTTTCGGGGTCCCGGACTTATTTCCACGATTAATGAACCCTGGAGCGCATTTACGTGTCGGTCATAAATACTCATAGTTTTGGCCGATTCTGGCTAGTTTCATGGACTATTACTCACTGTTTTGGTGTCGCGGAGTGATTTCCACGATTGACGAACCCCGGGGTGCGTTTACCTGTTGGTCATAAACACTCGCAGTTATTGCGGATTCTGCCTCATTTCATGGACTATTATTCACTGTTTTTGGGTCCCGGAGTGATTTCCACAATTGACGAACCCCGAGGTGCGTTTACATGTCCGTCGTCAACACTCACAACTTTGGCCGATTCTGACCCGTTTCGTGGACTATTACTCACCGTTTTGGGGTCCCGAAGCGATTTCCATAGTTCTTGAACCCCAAAGTGCAATCACATGTCGGTCATCAACACCCATAGTTTTGGCCGATTCTGGCCCGTTTCATGAACTATTACTCACTGTTTTGGGGACCCGCACTAATTCCCACAAGTGACGAACCCCAGGGTGCGTTTATGTGTCGGTCATAAACACTTGCAGTTTTGGCTGATTCTGGCCCGTTTCGTGGACAATTACTCACGGTTTCGGGGTCCCGGACTTATTTCCACGATTGATGAACCCCGGAGCGCATTTACGTGTCGGTCATAAATACTCGTAGTTTTGGCCGATTCTGGCTAGTTTCATGGACTATTACTCACTGTTTTGGGGCCGCGGAGTGATTTCCACGATTGACGAACCCCGGGGTGCGTTTACGTGTCGGTCATCAACACTCGCAGTTTTGGCCGATTCTGGCCTGTTTCATGGACTATTACTGATTGTTTTGGTGTCCCGGACTGATTTCCACGATTGACGAACCCCGGGGTGCGTTTACGTGTCGATCATAAACACTCGCAGTTTTGGCCGATTATGACAAGTTTCATGGACTGTTACTCACTGTTTTGGGGTCCGTGAGTGATTTCCATGATTGACCAATCCTGGGGTGCGTTTACGTGTCGGTCATCAACACCCGCAGTTTTGGCCGATTCTGGCTCGTTTCGTGGACTATTATTCACTGTTTTTGGGTCCCGGAGTGATTTCCACGATTGACGAACCCCGAGGTGCGTTTACATGTCCGTCGTCAACACTCACAACTCTGGCAAATTCTGACCCGTTTCGTGGATTATTAGTCACCGTTTTAGGGTCCCGGACTTATTTGCACGATTGATGAACCCTGGAGCGCGTTTACGTGTCGGTCATAAATACTCGCAGTTTTGGCCGATTCTGGCCAGTTTCTTGGACTATTACTCACTGTTTTGGGGTCCCGAAGTGATTTCCACGATTGACGAACCCCGGGGTGCGTTTACGTGTTGGTCATAAACACTCGCAGTTATTGCGGATTCTGCCTCATTTCATGGACTATTATTCACTGTTTTTGGGTCCCGGAGTGATTTCCACAATTGACGAACCCCGAGGTGCGTTTACATGTCCGTCGTCAACACTCACAACTTTGGCCAATTCTGACCCGTTTCGTGGACTATTACTCACCGTTTTGGGGTCCCGAAGCGATTTCCATAGTTCTTGAACCCCAATGTGCAATTAGATGTCGGTCATCAACACCCGTAGTTTTGGCCGATTCTGGGCCGTTTCATGAACTATTACTCACTGTTTTGGGGACCCGGACTAATTCCCACGATTGACGAACCCCGGGGTGCGTTTATGTGTCGGTCATAAACACTTGCAGTTTTGGCCGATTCTGGCCCGTTTCGTGGACAATTACTCACTGTTTCGGGGTCCCGGACTTATTTCCACGATTGATGAACCCCGGGGTGCGTTTACGTGTCGATCATAAACACTCGCAGTTTTGGCCGATTATGACAAGTTTCATGGACTATTACTCACTGTTTTGGGGTCCGTGAGTGATTTCCATGATTGACCAATCCTGGGGTGCGTTTACGTGTCGGTCATCAACACCCGCAGTTTTGGCCGATTCTGGCTCGTTTCGTGGACTATTATTCACTGTTTTTGGGTCCCGGAGTGATTTCCACGATTGACGAACCCCGAGGTGCGTTTACATGTCCGTCGTCAACACTCACAACTCTGGCAAATTCTGACCCGTTTCGTGGATTATTACTCACCGTTTTAGGGTCCCGGACTTATTTGCACGATTGATGAACCCTGGAGCGCGTTTACGTGTCGGTCATAAATACTCGCAGTTTTGGCCGATTCTGGCCAGTTTCTTGGACTATTACTCACTGTTTTGGGGTCCTGAAGTGATTTCCACGATTGACGAACCCCGGGGTGCATTTACGTGTTGGTCATAAACACTCGCAGTTATTGCGGATTCTGCCTCATTTCATGGACTATTATTCACTGTTTTTGGGTCCCGGAGTGATTTCCACAATTGACGAACCCCGAGGTGCGTTTACATGTCCGTCGTCAACACTCACAACTTTGGCCAATTCTGACCCGTTTCGTGGACTATTACTCACCGTTTTGGGGTCCCGAAGCGATTTCCATAGTTCTTGAACCCCAATGTGCAATTAGATGTCGGTCATCAACACCCGTAGTTTTGGCCGATTCTGGGCCGTTTCATGAACTATTACTCACTGTTTTGGGGACCCGGACTAATTCCCACGATTGACGAACCCCGGGGTGCGTTTATGTGTCGGTCATAAACACTTGCAGTTTTGGCCGATTCTGGCCCGTTTCGTGGACAATTACTCACTGTTTCGGGGTCCCGGACTTATTTCCACGATTAATGAACCCTGGAGCGCATTTACGTGTCGGTCATAAATACTCATAGTTTTGGCCGATTCTGGCTAGTTTCATGGACTATTACTCACTGTTTTGGTGTCGCGGAGTGATTTCCACGATTGACGAACCCCGGGGTGCGTTTACCTGTTGGTCATAAACACTCGCAGTTATTGCGGATTCTGCCTCATTTCATGGACTATTATTCACTGTTTTTGGGTCCCGGAGTGATTTCCACAATTGACGAACCCCGAGGTGCGTTTACATGTCCGTCGTCAACACTCACAACTTTGGCCGATTCTGACCCGTTTCGTGGACTATTACTCACCGTTTTGGGGTCCCGAAGCGATTTCCATAGTTCTTGAACCCCAAAGTGCAATCACATGTCGGTCATCAACACCCATAGTTTTGGCCGATTCTGGCCCGTTTCATGAACTATTACTCACTGTTTTGGGGACCCGCACTAATTCCCACAAGTGACGAACCCCAGGGTGCGTTTATGTGTCGGTCATAAACACTTGCAGTTTTGGCTGATTCTGGCCCGTTTCGTGGACAATTACTCACGGTTTCGGGGTCCCGGACTTATTTCCACGATTGATGAACCCCGGAGCGCATTTACGTGTCGGTCATAAATACTCGTAGTTTTGGCCGATTCTGGCTAGTTTCATGGACTATTACTCACTGTTTTGGGGCCGCGGAGTGATTTCCACGATTGACGAACCCCGGGGTGCGTTTATGTGTCGGTCATCAACACTCGCAGTTTTGGCCGATTCTGGCCTGTTTCATGGACTATTACTGATTGTTTTGGTGTCCCGGACTGATTTCCACGATTGACGAACCCCGGGGTGCGTTTACGTGTCGATCATAAACACTCGCAGTTTTGGCCGATTATGACAAGTTTCATGGACTATTACTCACTGTTTTGGGGTCCGTGAGTGATTTCCATGATTGACCAATCCTGGGGTGCGTTTACGTGTCGGTCATCAACACCCGCAGTTTTGGCCGATTCTGGCTCGTTTCGTGGACTATTATTCACTGTTTTTGGGTCCCGGAGTGATTTCCACGATTGACGAACCCCGAGGTGCGTTTACATGTCCGTCGTCAACACTCACAACTCTGGCAAATTCTGACCCGTTTCGTGGATTATTAGTCACCGTTTTAGGGTCCCGGACTTATTTGCACGATTGATGAACCCTGGAGCGCGTTTACGTGTCGGTCATAAATACTCGCAGTTTTGGCCGATTCTGGCCAGTTTCTTGGACTATTACTCACTGTTTTGGGGTCCCGAAGTGATTTCCACGATTGACGAACCCCGGGGTGCGTTTACGTGTTGGTCATAAACACTCGCAGTTATTGCGGATTCTGCCTCATTTCATGGACTATTATTCACTGTTTTTGGGTCCCGGAGTGATTTCCACAATTGACGAACCCCGAGGTGCGTTTACATGTCCGTCGTCAACACTCACAACTTTGGCCAATTCTGACCCGTTTCGTGGACTATTACTCACCGTTTTGGGGTCCCGAAGCGATTTCCATAGTTCTTGAACCCCAATGTGCAATTAGATGTCGGTCATCAACACCCGTAGTTTTGGCCGATTCTGGGCCGTTTCATGAACTATTACTCACTGTTTTGGGGACCCGGACTAATTCCCACGATTGACGAACCCCGGGGTGCGTTTATGTGTCGGTCATAAACACTTGCAGTTTTGGCCGATTCTGGCCCGTTTCGTGGACAATTACTCACTGTTTCGGGGTCCCGGACTTATTTCCACGATTGATGAACCCTGGAGCGCATTTACGTGTCGGTCATAAATACTCATAGTTTTGGCCGATTCTGGCTAGTTTCATGGACTATTACTCACTGTTTTGGTGTCGCGGAGTGATTTCCACGATTGACGAACCCCGGGGTGCGTTTACCTGTTGGTCATAAACACTCGCAGTTATTGCGGATTCTGCCTCATTACATGGACTATTATTCACTGTTTTTGGGTCCCGGAGTGATTTCCACAATTGACGAACCCCGAGGTGCGTTTACATGTCCGTCGTCAACAATCACAACTTTGGCCGATTCTGACCCGTTTCGTGGACTATTACTCACCGTTTTGGGGTCCCGAAGCGATTTCCATAGTTCTTGAACCCCAAAGTGCAATCACATGTCGGTCATCAACACCCATAGTTTTGGCCGATTCTGGCCCGTTTCATGAACTATTACTCACTGTTTTGGGGACCCGCACTAATTCCCACAAGTGACGAACCCCAGGGTGCGTTTATGTGTCGGTCATAAACACTTGCAGTTTTGGCTGATTCTGGCCCGTTTCGTGGACAATTACTCACGGTTTCGGGGTCCCGGACTTATTTCCACGATTGATGAACCCCGGAGCGCATTTACGTGTCGGTCATAAATACTCGTAGTTTTGGCCGATTCTGGCTAGTTTCATGGACTATTACTCACTGTTTTGGGGCCGCGGAGTGATTTCCACGATTGACGAACCCCGGGGTGCGTTTACGTGTCGGTCATCAACACTCGCAGTTTTGGCCGATTCTGGCCTGTTTCATGGACTATTACTGATTGTTTTGGTGTCCCGGACTGATTTCCACGATTGACGAACCCCGGGGTGCGTTTACGTGTCGATCATAAACACTCGCAGTTTTGGCCGATTATGACAAGTTTCATGGACTGTTACTCACTGTTTTGGGGTCCGTGAGTGATTTCCATGATTGACCAATCCTGGGGTGCGTTTACGTGTCGGTCATCAACACCCGCAGTTTTGGCCGATTCTGGCTCGTTTCGTGGACTATTATTCACTGTTTTTGGGTCCCGGAGTGATTTCCACGATTGACGAACCCCGAGGTGCGTTTACATGTCCGTCGTCAACACTCACAACTCTGGCAAATTCTGACCCGTTTCGTGGATTATTAGTCACCGTTTTAGGGTCCCGGACTTATTTGCACGATTGATGAACCCTGGAGCGCGTTTACGTGTCGGTCATAAATACTCGCAGTTTTGGCCGATTCTGGCCAGTTTCTTGGACTATTACTCACTGTTTTGGGGTCCCGAAGTGATTTCCACGATTGACGAACCCCGGGGTGCGTTTACGTGTTGGTCATAAACACTCGCAGTTATTGCGGATTCTGCCTCATTTCATGGACTATTATTCACTGTTTTTGGGTCCCGGAGTGATTTCCACAATTGACGAACCCCGAGGTGCGTTTACATGTCCGTCGTCAACACTCACAACTTTGGCCAATTCTGACCCGTTTCGTGGACTATTACTCACCGTTTTGGGGTCCCGAAGCGATTTCCATAGTTCTTGAACCCCAATGTGCAATTAGATGTCGGTCATCAACACCCGTAGTTTTGGCCGATTCTGGGCCGTTTCATGAACTATTACTCACTGTTTTGGGGACCCGGACTAATTCCCACGATTGACGAACCCCGGGGTGCGTTTATGTGTCGGTCATAAACACTTGCAGTTTTGGCCGATTCTGGCCCGTTTCGTGGACAATTACTCACTGTTTCGGGGTCCCGGACTTATTTCCACGATTGATGAACCCCGGGGTGCGTTTACGTGTCGATCATAAACACTCGCAGTTTTGGCCGATTATGACAAGTTTCATGGACTATTACTCACTGTTTTGGGGTCCGTGAGTGATTTCCATGATTGACCAATCCTGGGGTGCGTTTACGTGTCGGTCATCAACACCCGCAGTTTTGGCCGATTCTGGCTCGTTTCGTGGACTATTATTCACTGTTTTTGGGTCCCGGAGTGATTTCCACGATTGACGAACCCCGAGGTGCGTTTACATGTCCGTCGTCAACACTCACAACTCTGGCAAATTCTGACCCGTTTCGTGGATTATTACTCACCGTTTTAGGGTCCCGGACTTATTTGCACGATTGATGAACCCTGGAGCGCGTTTACGTGTCGGTCATAAATACTCGCAGTTTTGGCCGATTCTGGCCAGTTTCTTGGACTATTACTCACTGTTTTGGGGTCCTGAAGTGATTTCCACGATTGACGAACCCCGGGGTGCATTTACGTGTTGGTCATAAACACTCGCAGTTATTGCGGATTCTGCCTCATTTCATGGACTATTATTCACTGTTTTTGGGTCCCGGAGTGATTTCCACAATTGACGAACCCCGAGGTGCGTTTACATGTCCGTCGTCAACACTCACAACTTTGGCCAATTCTGACCCGTTTCGTGGACTATTACTCACCGTTTTGGGGTCCCGAAGCGATTTCCATAGTTCTTGAACCCCAATGTGCAATTAGATGTCGGTCATCAACACCCGTAGTTTTGGCCGATTCTGGGCCGTTTCATGAACTATTACTCACTGTTTTGGGGACCCGGACTAATTCCCACGATTGACGAACCCCGGGGTGCGTTTATGTGTCGGTCATAAACACTTGCAGTTTTGGCCGATTCTGGCCCGTTTCGTGGACAATTACTCACTGTTTCGGGGTCCCGGACTTATTTCCACGATTAATGAACCCTGGAGCGCATTTACGTGTCGGTCATAAATACTCATAGTTTTGGCCGATTCTGGCTAGTTTCATGGACTATTACTCACTGTTTTGGTGTCGCGGAGTGATTTCCACGATTGACGAACCCCGGGGTGCGTTTACCTGTTGGTCATAAACACTCGCAGTTATTGCGGATTCTGCCTCATTTCATGGACTATTATTCACTGTTTTTGGGTCCCGGAGTGATTTCCACAATTGACGAACCCCGAGGTGCGTTTACATGTCCGTCGTCAACACTCACAACTTTGGCCGATTCTGACCCGTTTCGTGGACTATTACTCACCGTTTTGGGGTCCCGAAGCGATTTCCATAGTTCTTGAACCCCAAAGTGCAATCACATGTCGGTCATCAACACCCATAGTTTTGGCCGATTCTGGCCCGTTTCATGAACTATTACTCACTGTTTTGGGGACCCGCACTAATTCCCACAAGTGACGAACCCCAGGGTGCGTTTATGTGTCGGTCATAAACACTTGCAGTTTTGGCTGATTCTGGCCCGTTTCGTGGACAATTACTCACGGTTTCGGGGTCCCGGACTTATTTCCACGATTGATGAACCCCGGAGCGCATTTACGTGTCGGTCATAAATACTCGTAGTTTTGGCCGATTCTGGCTAGTTTCATGGACTATTACTCACTGTTTTGGGGCCGCGGAGTGATTTCCACGATTGACGAACCCCGGGGTGCGTTTATGTGTCGGTCATCAACACTCGCAGTTTTGGCCGATTCTGGCCTGTTTCATGGACTATTACTGATTGTTTTGGTGTCCCGGACTGATTTCCACGATTGACGAACCCCGGGGTGCGTTTACGTGTCGATCATAAACACTCGCAGTTTTGGCCGATTATGACAAGTTTCATGGACTATTACTCACTGTTTTGGGGTCCGTGAGTGATTTCCATGATTGACCAATCCTGGGGTGCGTTTACGTGTCGGTCATCAACACCCGCAGTTTTGGCCGATTCTGGCTCGTTTCGTGGACTATTATTCACTGTTTTTGGGTCCCGGAGTGATTTCCACGATTGACGAACCCCGAGGTGCGTTTACATGTCCGTCGTCAACACTCACAACTCTGGCAAATTCTGACCCGTTTCGTGGATTATTAGTCACCGTTTTAGGGTCCCGGACTTATTTGCACGATTGATGAACCCTGGAGCGCGTTTACGTGTCGGTCATAAATACTCGCAGTTTTGGCCGATTCTGGCCAGTTTCTTGGACTATTACTCACTGTTTTGGGGTCCCGAAGTGATTTCCACGATTGACGAACCCCGGGGTGCGTTTACGTGTTGGTCATAAACACTCGCAGTTATTGCGGATTCTGCCTCATTTCATGGACTATTATTCACTGTTTTTGGGTCCCGGAGTGATTTCCACAATTGACGAACCCCGAGGTGCGTTTACATGTCCGTCGTCAACACTCACAACTTTGGCCAATTCTGACCCGTTTCGTGGACTATTACTCACCGTTTTGGGGTCCCGAAGCGATTTCCATAGTTCTTGAACCCCAATGTGCAATTAGATGTCGGTCATCAACACCCGTAGTTTTGGCCGATTCTGGGCCGTTTCATGAACTATTACTCACTGTTTTGGGGACCCGGACTAATTCCCACGATTGACGAACCCCGGGGTGCGTTTATGTGTCGGTCATAAACACTTGCAGTTTTGGCCGATTCTGGCCCGTTTCGTGGACAATTACTCACTGTTTCGGGGTCCCGGACTTATTTCCACGATTGATGAACCCTGGAGCGCATTTACGTGTCGGTCATAAATACTCATAGTTTTGGCCGATTCTGGCTAGTTTCATGGACTATTACTCACTGTTTTGGTGTCGCGGAGTGATTTCCACGATTGACGAACCCCGGGGTGCGTTTACCTGTTGGTCATAAACACTCGCAGTTATTGCGGATTCTGCCTCATTACATGGACTATTATTCACTGTTTTTGGGTCCCGGAGTGATTTCCACAATTGACGAACCCCGAGGTGCGTTTACATGTCCGTCGTCAACAATCACAACTTTGGCCGATTCTGACCCGTTTCGTGGACTATTACTCACCGTTTTGGGGTCCCGAAGCGATTTCCATAGTTCTTGAACCCCAAAGTGCAATCACATGTCGGTCATCAACACCCATAGTTTTGGCCGATTCTGGCCCGTTTCATGAACTATTACTCACTGTTTTGGGGACCCGCACTAATTCCCACGAGTGACGAACCCCCGGGTGCGTTTATGTGTCGGTCATAAACACTTGCAGTTTTGGCCGATTCTGGCCCGTTTCGTGGACAATTACTCACTGTTTCGGGGTCCCGGACTTATTTTCACGATTGATGTACCCCGGAGCGCATTTACGTGTCGGTCATAAATACTCGTAGTTTTGGCTGATTCTGGCTAGTTTCATGGACAATTACTCACTGTTTTGGGGTCGCGGAGTGATTTCCACGATTGATGAACCCTGGGGTGCGTTTACGTGTCGGTCATAAATACTCGCAGTTTTGGCCGATTCTGGCCAGTTTCTTGGACTATTACTCACTGTTTTGGGGTCCCGAAGTGATTTCCACGATTGACGAACCCCGGCGTGCGTTTACGTGTCGGTCATCAACACCCGCAGTTTTGGCCGATTCTGCCTCGATTCGTGGACTATTATTCACTGTTTTTGGGTCCCGGAGTGATTTCCACAATTGACGAACCCCGAGGTGCGTTTACATGTCCGTCGTCAACACTCACAACTTTGGCCAATTCTGACCCGTTTCATGGACTATTACTTACCGTTTTGGGGTCCCAAAGCGATTTCCATAGTTCTTGAACCCCAAGGTGCAATTACATGTCGGTCATCAACACCCGTAGTTTTGGCCGATTCTGGCCCGTTTCATGAACTATTACTCACTGTTTTGGGGACCCGGAGTAATTCCCACGATTGACGAACCCCGGGGTGCGTTTATGTGTCGGTCATAAACACATGCAGTTTTGGCCGATTCTGGCCCGTTTCGTGGACAATTACTCACTGTTTCGGGGTCCCGGACTTATTTCCACGATTGATGAACCCCGGAGCGCATTTACGTGTCGGTCATAAATACTCATAGTTTTGGCCGATTCTGGCTAGTTTCATGGACTATTACTCACTGTTTTGGTGTCGCGGAGTGATTTCCACGATTGACGAACCCCGGGGTGCGTTTACCTGTTGGTCATAAACACTCGCAGTTATTGCGGATTCTGCCTCATTTCATGGACTATTATTCACTGTTTTTGGGTCCCGGAGTGATTTCCACAATTGACGAACCCCGAGGTGCGTTTACATGTCCGTCGTCAACACTCACAACTTTGGCCGATTCTGACCCGTTTCGTGGACTATTACTCACCGTTTTGGGGTCCCGAAGCGATTTCCATAGTTCTTGAACCCCAAGGTGCAATCACATGTCGGTCATCAACACCCATAGTTTTGGCCGATTCTGGCCCGTTTCATGAACTATTACTCACTGTTTTGGGGACCCGCACTAATTCCCACGAGTGACGAACCCCCGGGTGCGTTTATGTGTCGGTCATAAACACTTGCAGTTTTGGCCGATTCTGGCCCGTTTCGTGGACAATTACTCACTGTTTCGGGGTCCCGGACTTATTTTCACGATTGATGTACCCCGGAGCGCATTTACGTGTCGGTCATAAATACTCGTAGTTTTGGCTGATTCTGGCTAGTTTCATGGACAATTACTCACTGTTTTGGGGTCGCGGAGTGATTTCCACGATTGATGAACCCTGGGGTGCGTTTACGTGTCGGTCATAAATACTCGCAGTTTTGGCCGATTCTGGCCAGTTTCTTGGACTATTACTCACTGTTTTGGGGTCCCGAAGTGATTTCCACGATTGACGAACCCCGGCGTGCGTTTACGTGTCGGTCATCAACACCCGCAGTTTTGGCCGATTCTGCCTCGATTCGTGGACTATTATTCACTGTTTTTGGGTCCCGGAGTGATTTCCACAATTGACGAACCCCGAGGTGCGTTTACATGTCCGTCGTCAACACTCACAACTTTGGCCAATTCTGACCCGTTTCATGGACTATTACTTACCGTTTTGGGGTCCCAAAGCGATTTCCATAGTTCTTGAACCCCAAGGTGCAATTACATGTCGGTCATCAACACCCGTAGTTTTGGCCGATTCTGGCCCGTTTCATGAACTATTACTCACTGTTTTGGGGACCCGGAGTAATTCCCACGATTGACGAACCCCGGGGTGCGTTTATGTGTCGGTCATAAACACATGCAGTTTTGGCCGATTCTGGCCCGTTTCGTGGACAATTACTCACTGTTTCGGGGTCCCGGACTTATTTCCACGATTGATGAACCCCGGAGCGCATTTACGTGTCGGTCATAAATACTCATAGTTTTGGCCGATTCTGGCTAGTTTCATGGACTATTACTCACTGTTTTGGTGTCGCGGAGTGATTTCCACGATTGACGAACCCCGGGGTGCGTTTACCTGTTGGTCATAAACACTCGCAGTTATTGCGGATTCTGCCTCATTTCATGGACTATTATTCACTGTTTTTGGGTCCCGGAGTGATTTCCACAATTGACGAACCCCGAGGTGCGTTTACATGTCCGTCGTCAACACTCACAACTTTGGCCGATTCTGACCCGTTTCGTGGACTATTACTCACCGTTTTGGGGTCCCGAAGCGATTTCCATAGTTCTTGAACCCCAAGGTGCAATTACATGTCGGTCATCAACACCCGTAGTTTTGGCCGATTCTGGCCTGTTTCATGAACTATTACTCACTGTTTTGGGGACCCGGAGTAATTCCCACGATTGACAAACCCCGGGGTGCGTTTATGTGTCGGTCATAAACACTTGCAGTTTTTGCCGATTCTGGCCCGTTTCGTGGACAATTACTCACTGTTTCAGGGTCCCGGACTTATTTTCACGATTGATGTACCCCGGAGCGCATTTACGTGTCGGTCATAAATACTCATAGTTTTGGCCGATTCTGGCTAGTTTCATGGACTATTACTCACTGTTTTGGTGTCGCGGAGTGATTTCCACGATTGACGAACCCCGGGGTGCGTTTACCTGTTGGTCATAAACACTCGCAGTTATTGCGGATTCTGCCTCATTTCATGGACTATTATTCACTGTTTTTGGGTCCCGGAGTGATTTCCACAATTGACGAACCCCGAGGTGCGTTTACATGTCCGTCGTCAACACTCACAACTTTGGCCGATTCTGACCCGTTTCGTGCACTATTACTCACCGTTTTGGGGTCCCGAAGCGATTTCCATAGTTCTTGAACCCCAAAGTGCAATCACATGTCGGTCATCAACACCCATAGTTTTGGCCGATTCTGCCTCGATTCGTGGACTATTATTCACTGTTTTTGGGTCCCGGAGTGATTTCCACAATTAACGAACCCCGAGGTGCGTTTACATGTCCGTCGTCAACACTCACAACTTTGGCCAATTCTGACCCGTTTCATGGACTATTACTCACCGTTTTGGGGTCCCAAAGCGATTTCCATAGTTCTTGAACCCCAAGGTGCAATTACATGTCGGTCATCAACACCCGTAGTTTTGGCCGATTCTGGCCCGTTTCATGAACTATTACTCACTGTTTTGGGGACCCGCACTAATTCCCACGATTGACGAACCCCAGGGTGCGTTTATGTGTCGGTCATAAACACTTGCAGTTTTGGCCGATTCTGGCCCGTTTCGTGGACAATTACTCACTGTTTCGGGGTCCCGGACTTATTTCCACGATTGATGAACCCTGGAGCGCATTTACGTGTCGGTCATAAATACTCATAGTTTTGGCCGATTCTGGCTAGTTTCATGGACTATTACTCACTGTTTTGGTGTCGCGGAGTGATTTCCACGATTGACGAACCCCGGGGTGCGTTTACCTGTTGGTCATAAACACTCGCAGTTATTGCGGAATCTGCCTCATTTCATGGACTATTATTCACTGTTTTTGGGTCCCGGAGTGATTTCCACAATTGACGAACCCCGAGGTGCGTTTACATGTCCGTCGTCAACAATCACAACTTTGGCCGATTCTGACCCATTTCGTGGACTATTACTCACCGTTTAGGGGTCCCGAAGCGATTTCCATAGTTCTTGAACCCCAAAGTGCAATCACATGTCGGTCATCAACACCCATAGTTTTGGCCGATTCTGGCCCGTTTCATGAACTATTACTCACTGTTTTGGGGACCCGCACTAATTCCCACGAGTGACGAACCCCCGGGTGCGTTTATGTGTCGGTCATAAACACTTGCAGTTTTGGCCGATTCTGGCCCGTTTCGTGGACAATTACTCACTGTTTCGGGGTCCCGGACTTATTTTCACGATTGATGTACCCCGGAGCGCATTTACGTGTCGGTCATAAATACTCGTAGTTTTGGCTGATTCTGGCTAGTTTCATGGACTATTACTCACTGTTTTGGGGTCGCGGAGTGATTTCCACGATTGATGAACCCCGGGGTGCGTTTACGTGTCGGTCATAAATACTCGCAGTTTTGGCCGATTCTGGCCAGTTTCTTGGACTATTACTCACTGTTTTGGGGTCCCGAAGTGATTTCCACGATTGACGAACCCCGGCGTGCGTTTACGTGTCGGTCATCAACACCCGCAGTTTTGGCCGATTCTGCCTCGATTCGTGGACTATTATTCACTGTTTTTGGGTCCCGGAGTGATTTCTACAATTGACGAACCCCGAGGTGCGTTTACATGTCCGTCGTCAACACTCACAACTTTGGCCAATTCTGACCCGTTTCATGGACTATTACTCACCGTTTTGGGGTCCCAAAGCGATTTCCATAGTTCTTGAACCCCAAGGTGCAATTACATGTCGGTCATCAACACCCGTAGTTTTGGCCGATTCTGGCCCGTTTCATGAACTATTACTCATTGTTTTGGGGACCCGGAGTAATTCCCACGATTGACGAACCCCGGGGTGCGTTTATGTGTCGGTCATAAACACATGCAGTTTTGGCCGATTCTGGCCCGTTTCGTGGACAATTACTCACTGTTTCGGGGTCCCGGACTTATTTCCACGATTGATGAACCCCGGAGCGCATTTACGTGTCGGTCATAAATACTCATAGTTTTGGCCGATTCTGGCTAGTTTCATGGACTATTACTCACTGTTTTGGTGTCGCGGAGTGATTTCCACGATTGACGAACCCCGGGGTGCGTTTACCTGTTGGTCATAAACACTCGCAGTTATTGCGGATTCTGCCTCATTTCATGGACTATTATTCACTGTTTTTGGGTCCCGGAGTGATTTCCACAATTGACGAACCCCGAGGTGCGTTTACATGTCCGTCGTCAACACTCACAACTTTGGCCGATTCTGACCCGTTTCGTGGACTATTACTCACCGTTTTGGGGTCCCGAAGCGATTTCCATAGTTCTTGAACCCCAAGGTGCAATTACATGTCGGTCATCAACACCCGTAGTTTTGGCCGATTCTGGCCTGTTTCATGAACTATTACTCACTGTTTTGGGGACCCGGAGTAATTCCCACGATTGACAAACCCCGGGGTGCGTTTATGTGTCGGTCATAAACACTTGCAGTTTTTGCCGATTCTGGCCCGTTTCGTGGACAATTACTCACTGTTTCAGGGTCCCGGACTTATTTTCACGATTGATGTACCCCGGAGCGCATTTACGTGTCGGTCATAAATACTCATAGTTTTGGCCGATTCTGGCTAGTTTCATGGACTATTACTCACTGTTTTGGTGTCGCGGAGTGATTTCCACGATTGACGAACCCCGGGGTGCGTTTACCTGTTGGTCATAAACACTCGCAGTTATTGCGGATTCTGCCTCATTTCATGGACTATTATTCACTGTTTTTGGGTCCCGGAGTGATTTCCACAATTGACGAACCCCGAGGTGCGTTTACATGTCCGTCGTCAACACTCACAACTTTGGCCGATTCTGACCCGTTTCGTGCACTATTACTCACCGTTTTGGGGTCCCGAAGCGATTTCCATAGTTCTTGAACCCCAAAGTGCAATCACATGTCGGTCATCAACACCCATAGTTTTGGCCGATTCTGCCTCGATTCGTGGACTATTATTCACTGTTTTTGGGTCCCGGAGTGATTTCCACAATTAACGAACCCCGAGGTGCGTTTACATGTCCGTCGTCAACACTCACAACTTTGGCCAATTCTGACCCGTTTCATGGACTATTACTCACCGTTTTGGGGTCCCAAAGCGATTTCCATAGTTCTTGAACCCCAAGGTGCAATTACATGTCGGTCATCAACACCCGTAGTTTTGGCCGATTCTGGCCCGTTTCATGAACTATTACTCACTGTTTTGGGGACCCGCACTAATTCCCACGATTGACGAACCCCAGGGTGCGTTTATGTGTCGGTCATAAACACTTGCAGTTTTGGCCGATTCTGGCCCGTTTCGTGGACAATTACTCACTGTTTCGGGGTCCCGGACTTATTTCCACGATTGATGAACCCTGGAGCGCATTTACGTGTCGGTCATAAATACTCATAGTTTTGGCCGATTCTGGCTAGTTTCATGGACTATTACTCACTGTTTTGGTGTCGCGGAGTGATTTCCACGATTGACGAACCCCGGGGTGCGTTTACCTGTTGGTCATAAACACTCGCAGTTATTGCGGAATCTGCCTCATTTCATGGACTATTATTCACTGTTTTTGGGTCCCGGAGTGATTTCCACAATTGACGAACCCCGAGGTGCGTTTACATGTCCGTCGTCAACAATCACAACTTTGGCCGATTCTGACCCATTTCGTGGACTATTACTCACCGTTTAGGGGTCCCGAAGCGATTTCCATAGTTCTTGAACCCCAAAGTGCAATCACATGTCGGTCATCAACACCCATAGTTTTGGCCGATTCTGGCCCGTTTCATGAACTATTACTCACTGTTTTGGGGACCCGCACTAATTCCCACGAGTGACGAACCCCCGGGTGCGTTTATGTGTCGGTCATAAACACTTGCAGTTTTGGCCGATTCTGGCCCGTTTCGTGGACAATTACTCACTGTTTCGGGGTCCCGGACTTATTTTCACGATTGATGTACCCCGGAGCGCATTTACGTGTCGGTCATAAATACTCGTAGTTTTGGCTGATTCTGGCTAGTTTCATGGACTATTACTCACTGTTTTGGGGTCGCGGAGTGATTTCCACGATTGATGAACCCCGGGGTGCGTTTACGTGTCGGTCATAAATACTCGCAGTTTTGGCCGATTCTGGCCAGTTTCTTGGACTATTACTCACTGTTTTGGGGTCCCGAAGTGATTTCCACGATTGACGAACCCCGGCGTGCGTTTACGTGTCGGTCATCAACACCCGCAGTTTTGGCCGATTCTGCCTCGATTCGTGGACTATTATTCACTGTTTTTGGGTCCCGGAGTGATTTCTACAATTGACGAACCCCGAGGTGCGTTTACATGTCCGTCGTCAACACTCACAACTTTGGCCAATTCTGACCCGTTTCATGGACTATTACTCACCGTTTTGGGGTCCCAAAGCGATTTCCATAGTTCTTGAACCCCAAGGTGCAATTACATGTCGGTCATCAACACCCGTAGTTTTGGCCGATTCTGGCCCGTTTCATGAACTATTACTCATTGTTTTGGGGACCCGGAGTAATTCCCACGATTGACGAACCCCGGGGTGCGTTTATGTGTCGGTCATAAACACATGCAGTTTTGGCCGATTCTGGCCCGTTTCGTGGACAATTACTCACTGTTTCGGGGTCCCGGACTTATTTCCACGATTGATGAACCCCGGAGCGCATTTACGTGTCGGTCATAAATACTCATAGTTTTGGCCGATTCTGGCTAGTTTCATGGACTATTACTCACTGTTTTGGTGTCGCGGAGTGATTTCCACGATTGACGAACCCCGGGGTGCGTTTACCTGTTGGTCATAAACACTCGCAGTTATTGCGGATTCTGCCTCATTTCATGGACTATTATTCACTGTTTTTGGGTCCCGGAGTGATTTCCACAATTGACGAACCCCGAGGTGCGTTTACATGTCCGTCGTCAACACTCACAACTTTGGCCGATTCTGACCCGTTTCGTGCACTATTACTCACCGTTTTGGGGTCCCGAAGCGATTTCCATAGTTCTTGAACCCCAAAGTGCAATCACATGTCGGTCATCAACACCCATAGTTTTGGCCGATTCTGCCTCGATTCGTGGACTATTATTCACTGTTTTTGGGTCCCGGAGTGATTTCCACAATTAACGAACCCCGAGGTGCGTTTACATGTCCGTCGTCAACACTCACAACTTTGGCCAATTCTGACCCGTTTCATGGACTATTACTCACCGTTTTGGGGTCCCAAAGCGATTTCCATAGTTCTTGAACCCCAAGGTGCAATTACATGTCGGTCATCAACACCCGTAGTTTTGGCCGATTCTGGCCCGTTTCATGAACTATTACTCACTGTTTTGGGGACCCGCACTAATTCCCACGATTGACGAACCCCAGGGTGCGTTTATGTGTCGGTCATAAACACTTGCAGTTTTGGCCGATTCTGGCCCGTTTCGTGGACAATTACTCACTGTTTCGGGGTCCCGGACTTATTTCCACGATTGATGAACCCTGGAGCGCATTTACGTGTCGGTCATAAATACTCATAGTTTTGGCCGATTCTGGCTAGTTTCATGGACTATTACTCACTGTTTTGGTGTCGCGGAGTGATTTCCACGATTGACGAACCCCGGGGTGCGTTTACCTGTTGGTCATAAACACTCGCAGTTATTGCGGAATCTGCCTCATTTCATGGACTATTATTCACTGTTTTTGGGTCCCGGAGTGATTTCCACAATTGACGAACCCCGAGGTGCGTTTACATGTCCGTCGTCAACAATCACAACTTTGGCCGATTCTGACCCATTTCGTGGACTATTACTCACCGTTTAGGGGTCCCGAAGCGATTTCCATAGTTCTTGAACCCCAAAGTGCAATCACATGTCGGTCATCAACACCCATAGTTTTGGCCGATTCTGGCCCGTTTCATGAACTATTACTCACTGTTTTGGGGACCCGCACTAATTCCCACGAGTGACGAACCCCCGGGTGCGTTTATGTGTCGGTCATAAACACTTGCAGTTTTGGCCGATTCTGGCCCGTTTCGTGGACAATTACTCACTGTTTCGGGGTCCCGGACTTATTTTCACGATTGATGTACCCCGGAGCGCATTTACGTGTCGGTCATAAATACTCGTAGTTTTGGCTGATTCTGGCTAGTTTCATGGACTATTACTCACTGTTTTGGGGTCGCGGAGTGATTTCCACGATTGATGAACCCCGGGGTGCGTTTACGTGTCGGTCATAAATACTCGCAGTTTTGGCCGATTCTGGCCAGTTTCTTGGACTATTACTCACTGTTTTGGGGTCCCGAAGTGATTTCCACGATTGACGAACCCCGGCGTGCGTTTACGTGTCGGTCATCAACACCCGCAGTTTTGGCCGATTCTGCCTCGATTCGTGGACTATTATTCACTGTTTTTGGGTCCCGGAGTGATTTCTACAATTGACGAACCCCGAGGTGCGTTTACATGTCCGTCGTCAACACTCACAACTTTGGCCAATTCTGACCCGTTTCATGGACTATTACTCACCGTTTTGGGGTCCCAAAGCGATTTCCATAGTTCTTGAACCCCAAGGTGCAATTACATGTCGGTCATCAACACCCGTAGTTTTGGCCGATTCTGGCCCGTTTCATGAACTATTACTCATTGTTTTGGGGACCCGGAGTAATTCCCACGATTGACGAACCCCGGGGTGCGTTTATGTGTCGGTCATAAACACATGCAGTTTTGGCCGATTCTGGCCCGTTTCGTGGACAATTACTCACTGTTTCGGGGTCCCGGACTTATTTCCACGATTGATGAACCCCGGAGCGCATTTACGTGTCGGTCATAAATACTCATAGTTTTGGCCGATTCTGGCTAGTTTCATGGACTATTACTCACTGTTTTGGTGTCGCGGAGTGATTTCCACGATTGACGAACCCCGGGGTGCGTTTACCTGTTGGTCATAAACACTCGCAGTTATTGCGGATTCTGCCTCATTTCATGGACTATTATTCACTGTTTTTGGGTCCCGGAGTGATTTCCACAATTGACGAACCCCGAGGTGCGTTTACATGTCCGTCGTCAACACTCACAACTTTGGCCAATTCTGACCCGTTTCGTGGACTATTACTCACCGTTTTGGGGTCCCGAAGCAATTTCCATAGTTCTTGAACCCCAAAGTGCAATCACATGTCGGTCATCACCACCCATAGTTTTGGCCGATTCTGCCTCGATTCGTGGACTATTATTCACTGTTTTTGGGTCCCGGAGTGATTTCCACAATTGACGAACCCCGAGGTGCGTTTACATGTCCGTCGTCAACACTCACAACTTTGGCCAATTCTGACCCGTTTCATGGACTATTACTCACCGTTTTGGGGTCCCAAAGCGATTTCCATAGTTCTTGAACCCCAAGGTGCAATTACATGTCGGTCATCAACACCCGTAGTTTTGGCCGATTCTGGCCCGTTTCATGAACTATTACTCACTGTTTTGGGGACCCGCACTAATTCCCACGATTGACGAACCCCAGGGTGCGTTTATGTGTCGGTCATAAACACTTGCAGTTTTGGCCGATTCTGGCCCGTTTCGTGGACAATTACTCACTGTTTCGGTGTCCCGGACTTATTTCCACGATTGATGAACCCCGGAGCGCATTTACGTGTCGGTCATAAATACTCGTAGTTTTGGCCGATTCTGGCTAGTTTCGTGGACTATTACTCACTGTTTTGGTGTCGCGGAGTGATTTCCACGATTGACGAACCCCGGGGTGCGTTTACCTGTTGGTCATAAACACTCGCAGTTATTGCGGATTCTGCCTCATTTCATGGACTATTATTCACTGTTTTTGGGTCCCGGAGTGATTTCCACAATTGACGAACCCCGAGGTGCGTTTACATGTCCGTCGTCAACACTCACAACTTTGGCCGATTCTGACCCGTTTCGTGGACTATTACTCACCGTTTTGGGGTCCCGAAGCGATTTCCATAGTTCTTGAACCCCAAGGTGCAATTACATGTCGGTCATCAACACCCGTAGTTTTGGCCGATTCTGGCCTGTTTCATGAACTATTACTCACTGTTTTGGGGACCCGGAGTAATTCCCACGATTGACGAACCCCGGGGTGCGTTTATGTGTCGGTCATAAACACTTGCAGTTTTGGCCGATTCTGGCCCGTTTCATGGACAATTACTCACTGTTTCTGGGTCCCGGACTTATTTCCATGATTGATGAACCCTGGAGCGCATTTACGTGTCAGTCATAAATACTCATAGTTTTGGCCGATTCTGGCTAGTTTCATGGACTATTACTCACTGTTTTGGGGTCGTGGAGTGATTTCCATGATTGATGAACCCCGGGGTGCGTTTACGTGTCGGTCATAAATACTCGCAGTTTTGGCCGATTCTGGCCAGTTTCTTGGACTATTACTCACTGTTTTGGGGTCCCGAAGTGATTTCCACGATTGACGAATCTCGGGGTGCGTTTATGTGTTGGTCATAAACACTCGCAGTTATTGCGGATTCTGCCTCATTTCATGGACTATTATTCACTATTTTTGGGTCCCGGAGTGATTTCCACAATTGACGAACCCCGAGGTGCGTTTACATGTCTGTCGTCAACACTCACAAGTTTGGCCAATTCTGACCCGTTTCGTGGACTATTACTCACCATTTTGGGGTCCCGAAGCGATTTCCATAGTTCTTGAACCCCAAGGTGCAATTACATGTCGGTCATCAACACCCGTAGTTTGGCCGATTCTGGCCTGTTTCATGAACTATTACTCACTGTTTTGGGGACCCGGACTAATTCCCACGATTGACGAACCCCGGGGTGCGTTTATGTGTCGGTCATAAACACTTGCAGTTTTGGCCGATTCTGGCCCGTTTCGTGGACAATTACTCACTGTTTCGGGGTCCCGGACTTATTTTCACGATTGATGTACCCCGGAGCGCATTTACGTGTCGGTCATAAATACTCGTAGTTTTGGCTGATTCTGGCTAGTTTCATGGACTATTACTCACTGTTTTGGGGTCGCGGGGTGATTTACACGATTGATGAACCCCGGGGTGCGTTTACGTGTCGGTCATAAATACTCGCAGTTTTGGCCGATTCTGGCCAGTTTCTTGGACTATTACTCACTGTTTTGGGGTCCCGAAGTGATTTCCACGATGGACGAACCCCGGCGTGCGTTTACGTGTCGGTCATCAACACCCGCAGTTTTGGCCGATTCTGCCTCGATTCGTGGACTATTATTCACTGTTTTTGGGTCCCGGAGTGATTTCCACAATTGACGAACCCCGAGGTGCGTTTACATGTCCGTCGTCAACACTCACAACTTTGGCCAATTCTGACCCGTTTCATGGACTATTACTCACCGTTTTGGGGTCCCGAAGCGATTTCCATAGTTCTTGAACCCCAAGGTGCAATTACATGTCGGTCATCAACACCCGTAGTTTTGGCCGATTCTGGCCCGTTTCATGAACTATTACTCACTGTTTTGGGGACCCGGAGTAATTCCCACGATTGACGAACCCCGGGGTGCGTTTATGTGTCGGTCATAAACACATGCAGTTTTGGCCGATTCTGGCCCGTTTCGTGGACAATTACTCACTGTTTCGGGGTCCCGGACTTATTTCCACGATTGATGAACCCCGGAGCGCATTTACGTGTCGGTCATAAATACTCGTAGTTTTGGCCGATTCTGGCTAGTTTCATGGACTATTACTCACTGTTTTGGTGTCGCGGAGTGATTTCCACGATTGATGAACCCCGGGGTGCGTTTACCTGTTGGTCATAAACACTCACAATTATTGCGGATTCTGCCTCATTTCATGGACTATTATTCACTGTTTTTGGGTCCCGGAGTGATTTCCACAATTGACGAACCCCGAGGTGCGTTTACATGTCCGTCGTCAACACTCACAACTTTGGCCGATTCTGACCCGTTTCGTGGACTATTACTCACCGTTTTGGGGTCCCGAAGCGATTTCCATAGTTCTTGAACCCCAAAGTGCAATCACATGTCGGTCATCAACACCCATAGTTTTGGCCGATTCTGGCCCGTTTCATGAACTATTACTCACTGTTTTGGGGACCCGCACTAATTCCCACGATTGACGAACCCCAGGGTGCGTTTATGTGTCGGTCATAAACACTTGCAGTTTTGGCCGATTCTGGCCCGTTTCGTGGACAATTACTCACTGTTTCGGGGTCCCGGACTTATTTCCACGATTGATGAACCCCGGAGCGCATTTACGTGTCGGTCATAAATACTCGTAGTTTTGGCCGATTCTGGCTAGTTTCATGGACTATTACTCACTGTTTTGGGGCCGCGGAGTGATTTCCACGATTGACGAACCCCGGGGTGCGTTTACGTGTCGGTCAGCAACACTCGCAGTTTTGGCCGATTCTGCCTCGATTCGTGGACTATTATTCACTGTTTTTGGGTCCCGGAGTGATTTCCACAATTGACGAACCCCGAGGTGCGTTTACATGTCCGTCGTCAACACTCACAACTTTGGCCAATTCTGACCCGTTTCATGGACTATTACTCACCGTTTTGGGGTCCCGAAGCGATTTCCATAGTTCTTGAACCCCAAGGTGCAATTACATGTCGGTCATCAACACCCGTAGTTTTGGCCGATTCTGGCCCGTTTCATGAACTATTACTCACTGTTTTGGGGACCCGGAGTAATTCCCACGATTGACGAACCCCGGGGTGCGTTTATGTGTCGGTCATAAACACATGCAGTTTTGGCCGATTCTGGCCCGTTTCGTGGACAATTACTCACTGTTTCGGGGTCCCGGACTTATTTCCACGATTGATGAACCCCGGAGCGCATTTACGTGTCGGTCATAAATACTCGTAGTTTTGGCCGATTCTGGCTAGTTTCATGGACTATTACTCACTGTTTTGGTGTCGCGGAGTGATTTCCACGATTGATGAACCCCGGGGTGCGTTTACCTGTTGGTCATAAACACTCACAGTTATTGCGGATTCTGCCTCATTTCATGGACTATTATTCACTGTTTTTGGGTCCCGGAGTGATTTCCACAATTGACGAACCCCGAGGTGCGTTTACATGTCCGTCGTCAACACTCACAACTTTGGCCGATTCTGACCCGTTTCGTGGACTATTACTCACCGTTTTGGGGTCCCGAAGCGATTTCCATAGTTCTTGAACCCCAAAGTGCAATCACATGTCGGTCATCAACACCCATAGTTTTGGCCGATTCTGGCCCGTTTCATGAACTATTACTCACTGTTTTGGGGACCCGCACTAATTCCCACGATTGACGAACCCCAGGGTGCGTTTATGTGTCGGTCATAAACACTTGCAGTTTTGGCCGATTCTGGCCCGTTTCGTGGACAATTACTCACTGTTTCGGGGTCCCGGACTTATTTCCACGATTGATGAACCCCGGAGCGCATTTACGTGTCGGTCATAAATACTCGTAGTTTTGGCCGATTCTGGCTAGTTTCATGGACTATTACTCACTGTTTTGGGGCCGCGGAGTGATTTCCACGATTGACGAACCCCGGGGTGCGTTTACGTGTCGGTCAGCAACACTCGCAGTTTTGGCCGATTCTGGCCTGTTTCATGGACTATTACTGATTGTTTTGGTGTCCCGGACTGATTTCCACGATTGACGAACCCCGGGGTGCGTTTACGTGTCGATCATAAACACTCGCAGTTTTGGCCGATTATGACAAGTTTCATGGACTATTACTCACTGTTTTGGGGTCCGTGAGTGATTCCCATGATTGACCAATCCTGGGGTGCGTTTACGTGTCGGTCATCAACACCCGCAGTTTTGGCCGATTCTGGCTCGTTTCGTGGACTATTATTCACTGTTTTTGGGTCCCGGAGTGATTTCCACGATTGACGAACCCCGAGGTGCGTTTACATGTCCGTCATCAGCACTCACAACTCTGGCAAATTCTAACCCGTTTCGTGGACTATTACTCACCGTTTTAGGGTCCCGGACTTATTTGCACGATTGATGAACCCTGGAGCGCGTTTACGTGTCGGTCATAAATACTCGCAGTTTTGGCCGATTCTGGCCAGTTTCTTGGACTATTACTCACTGTTTTGGGGTCTCGAAGTGATTTCCACGATTGACGAACCCCGGGGTGCGTTTACGTGTTGGTCATAAACACTCGCAGTTATTGCGGATTCTGCCTCATTTCATGGACTATTATTCACTGTTTTTGGGTCCCGGAGTGTCACATCCTAGCTAGTTCATGCATTAGAGTGTGCATCATGTTTACCTTTGACAGAAAATTGAAATGGGGAAGGCAGGAACCCCCAGCACCCCTTCTGAATCAACTAGGGTTTACTAAAATCTTTTTCAATGAACCTGAAATGCCCTTCTAAAATGTTCACCCTCTTTGTCTTGGATTAAACCCCTGGCAAAAATAGTGCACATTTTTCTAGGTCAACAGAAGGTTATTGAATTAACACATAAGTATTTGAATTTGGGCATTTAAAATTTATAAAAATATTTTAAATGTTCAAATATTCTAAAACAGAAATGTTTCATGTTGTCTATATTTTAAATAGCAAGCATGTGCAGTTTGAGAATTTTTGGAGGAGCCTAAGTACTTTAAATAATTCCACAAAGTTGCAAAGAAATAGGAAAGAAAACAAAATTTAAAAAAAGCCTACCTGTGCCAGCTGAGGCCCACTCCTGTGCGGCCCAGCTGGGCCAGCCCACCAGCGCCGTCGTCCTCCTGGCGCCAGTCGGCCGGGCGTGTGGCCGGCGCGCGCGCACGGCCGTGCCGCCACGCCACCTGCCTGCCTGGCCCTCCCCCCCCCCCGACGCTGGACGTCCCGCACGTCGCCACGCGACGCCCCGCCGCTCGCTCATTTTTCCCCCTCCTCTGGATCCCCCTCTTCCCCCTCCCCGAGCGGAGCTCGTCGCCGACGCCCGCTGCTGCCGCACCCACAGCCGCTCCCTCGCCTCTCCGACAAGCCCGGCTGCTCCGCCTCGTCGCTAGCTGCCTCCTCGCCGAGCCACGCGAGCCGGAGTGCCCCGTAGAGTCGCCCTCGCCGTCCTCTTCGTCGCCGGCCGCCGCAGATCGTCCTCGCCGCCCCGTCGTCTCCGACTCGTCCCCGAGCCCGCTGACGCCGCCGCTGCCTTCGCTGTGAGCTCCCGCCTCGATTCCACCTCCTCCCCTGTCCTCTCGTGCCCCGCAGCACCGCGTTCGCTCGAGGCCCGACTCCGGCCGCCGCCCTGAGCTCGACTCCGGCGAGCTCCGCCGTCCTCACGGCCTCTCCTGTGCGCGGCTGGATGCGCCCGTGCACGGGCTACCTGCCAGTGCCCTCTGTGCGCCAAGCCGTGGCCTCTAGGCCATTCCGGCGATCTTCCGCCGTGGGCCGAGGTCGTCGCCGGCGAAAACTCCGGCGGGTTGACGTGGCCGTCATTAACAACTAAACCCGCCAGTTAAACCACCCTAAGTCACTGACAGTGGGCCCTAGGACCAAGTCAAACCCCAGTCAGCGCGGGGTTTGACCGGGATTAGCCCCTGTGTCACTGACGTGTGGCCCCCACACGTCAGGTTTGACCCAGTCAGCGGGGTTGACTGCTGACGCAAGCATGACACAGTGCTGACGCAATTAATTAATTACTGGATTTATTCTTATACAGGAAAATCCAGAAAATAGTTCCAACTTCAAAAATTCATAGAAAATTATCTATAACTCCAAATGCAAAGTTTTATATATGAAAAATTATCAGAAAAATCCAACCTATCCATTGGTACTAGTTTCATGCATGTCAGAACAAGTTAAACCCACTGTTTAGGCATTCCAAGATGATACACTAATATGATCTTATAAATGCACTACCATTTGAATCTTTGGTTCAAATGGGGTCATTTCCTTCTGGTTTAACTTGCACAAGACCAGGACACATTCATATTGCCATGTCTTAGCATGCATCATGTTGTTGCATATCACCATGTATTGATTGTGTTCCGATGTGTTCTTCGTGGTAGGTTCTGCCTTCGAGGATATCTCCGAGTATCCAACCGAAGGGCAGTATCCCACGACCACTCCATCAGGCAAGCAACTCGTTGATCATTCCGATACAAACCCATGTTCTCGCTTCTGCTCTCGTTTACTGCATTAAGACAACGCGTTTCAAACTGCTGTGTGTTGCGGTAGTTGAACCCACTTCCTTTGCATGCCCTGTCATTGCCACAGTAACTAGATGAAACCCACTAGCATGTGTAGGAGTTGATTGAGCCATTACATGTGTGTGTGTGTTCCTACCATGCTATGCTTAGAGTTGTGTCAGGTCTGGCTCATCGGGATGATGATCCGGAGTGAAAGGTTGTATCGTTGTCAATAGTGTGGAAGTGTTGAACACGATTTGGTAAAGGAATCGATGGAAGGCCATGTAGGAGTACATGGTGGGTTGTTTCATTGAGGCCGTCCTTAAGAACTGAGATCTGTGTGTGTGATTTAAGACTCAGCTACTACCACGCATTGGGCCCGAAACCAATGGACCCTCTCGGCTTCTTGATCACGCTTGTCCTCTGTCCAGGAGTTGCAAAGTAGTTTCTGGTGTTTGTAGTATGCTGGGGGCCGCACGCGGTGCTGACCATCGGGGTGGGCTGTGTTGCGGTAGGCACGTGGCACGGTGTACCGACTCGCCCGTTTGGTGTCTCGGGAACCCTGTTCACATCGTTCGGGGCCGTTAGTGGAAACCTCGGCCGGACTCCCTGCGGATGGAACCCGAATAGGCGATAAACCTGGACTAGAGACTTGAGTGTTTAGGTAGGCCGTGGCTGACACCCTCGCTGGGCTTCCGCTTGAAGGTTGTCGAGTACATGTCGTGTAAACGGCGATAAGTGGTGAGAGCGTGTGTGAAGAAGTACACCCCTGCAGGGTATAAATCTATTCGAATAGCCGCGTCCGTGGTAAAGGACTACTTGGTCACCTATACAGTTCATAGATAAGTTAAATGGATACTACTAAAAATCTCAAGATAAGTGTGAGTACCGCGGATGGCCCTCTCGCAGGATGGCGAGAGAGGATCCACGGTGGAGTATTGTGTTGGTGTTAGTGGACTCGTGTGCGACAAATGATTTACAAGTGGTGTCTATCGTAGGATAGCTTAGCCAAGAGTCAAAGCTGGCTTGCTGCAATAACCCCACTACCTTCTTGAGAATGTGCATGTATAATAGGTTCCTGTTGTAAGACTTGCTGAGTACCTCCGTATTCATGTTGCTTTAATCATGTTTTTCAGACGACTGCACCAACCCCTCTGATGGGTTCTATGTAGACCTCGACGTTGACGAGTGACTTATCACCCAGGTGGTGATCCAAGACCTGTGAAGGGTCGTTGTAGATAGACAGGCTTCGTCAAGCCTTCTTTCTTTCTAGTGTCCGTACTCAGACTACTTTGCTTCCGCATGTGCTTGTATGTTTGTATGACTTGAGTGTTGGGTCATGTGACCCCTATCTGTATGGATGATATGTATGGCTCCTCGGAGCCTTCTAAATAAAGTACTTGAGTCGTAGAGTACTGTTGTGATGCCATGTTGTATTTACTCATATCGGGCATATTGTGTGTATGATTGAAATGCTTGGTATGAGTGGGATCCGACTATCTAGTTGTTTATCCTTGGCAGCCTTTCATATGGGGAAATGTAAGTCTTGTGCTTCTGAGCGATAGTAGTCTGCTACAGCCCGGTTCACCGGAGTCCTGCTAGCCCAGCACTACTGCTTGGACACTTGACTGGCCGGCATGTGTTTCACGTCGTTCCTATGTCTGTCCCTTCGGGGAAATGTCACGCGCTGTTATTCGGAGTCCTGCCTAGCCTGCTATAGCCCGGGTTACCGGAGTCCTGTTAGCCCAGTGCTACAGCCCGAATAGATACGTTGATGACCGACATGCTCGATGTGATTCATGTATGCATGTCCTCATAGGCTAGCGCCGCTTTGGGTTCACGACTAGCCATGTCGGCCCGGGTTCTCTGTCATATGGATGCTAGCGACACTATCATATACGTGAGCCAAAAGGCGCAAACGGTCCCGGGCCAGGTAAGGTGGCACCCGTGGGAGTACCGTGCGTGAGGCCGCAAAGTGATATGATGTGTTACACGCTGGATCGATGTGGCTTAGGATCGGGGTCCTGACAGCGTTGGCATCAGAGCCGGACTGCCTGTAGGTTCGCTAAGCCAAACTGGTCGATGTCGAGTCTAGAAATGCTTTAGTATATGTAGGGGAATTGATTGTGGGAGGGAACGTAAGGCTCTTTTACTCCTTTACCTTATGCCCTCTATTCTGAGTCATTCTCTTCTCATTCTACGTGGGTTAAGGACTAGGCTCTCTGCTCTCTACCAGGTTCACGTGTTACTAAATCCGTAGTAACTTATAGGATTGTTGGATACAACCCAGTCCAGTTCTACTAAAGTGTAGTATGTTGCCAATTGAACCAGAACCTTGCTATGTTGTTGTTGAGTGGTTTCGCAAACTGTTGTGGATGTCTCAAGTCTTTCTCTGAGCATTTACAGCCGTTATGCTGTCCAATTTCATCCAGAAATTCTAATGCCTTTGCACTATTTGGTGCTTTCAGATGGCTACACGTCCCCAAAACCAAGTGGTTCGTCTGACCCGTTGCATCGGTGTATGTGGTCATACCGCCATGTTGGTTCGAGTGATGGTTGAGGCAGGTTACGGATGGTACCCTGAATACACCGTCGAAGAGCAGTTTAGAGATTTTAACCAGAGCCAATATCTGTGCACGGTCAGGATATATCCATCATATCCCGGAGCCACGGAACCACTCCACCGTTCTTATGGACTCGGGATCACTATTGGGATGTCCGTTCAAGATGCGGCCTACTCGATGATGACCATTATGCGAGCTAGAACTGCCTTGTTGAGCAACACTGAATTTCGCTACATGCCAGCATCCCTCCCTGGGGCGCATGGTTACCTTCAGGGCATGTACAGTGATGCATCCCATGAGGACTCACTCCTTTGCACCACTACTGAGATGTTGGAAGATAAGGACCGTGAAAACCGGGCCTTGCGTATGGAGCTCTTTAATGCTCGTGCTGATCATTGGGCCACCTTGACGAGGTTTGCACCTGCTGTGCAAGCCGGATACATGGACACGAGAGACTTGTACCCTGTGCGGGCTAGTCTGCCAGACTTCATGGAATGGCGTGAGGTGGGAGGCATCACCCCTCCTCGTGGGCCTCTTCTGCCGCCATCTGTTGGACCGAGGCCGCACCCAAGTCCCTATGGTCCACAAGCACCGCAGGACCGTCTGTTCCCAGATGACCATGTTCCGCTTCCAGGTCTGGGTGGTGACTTCTATGAGGACTTCTACGGAGCCGTCTGAGCTAGTAGTAGTCTCGCTAGTATTGTAATAGTTGTATGTCCACCGTCCTGCGTGATTGTGGAATATAACTTAGTGTGTATCAATTCCGGAGGTGTAGATAAATAATGTATAGGAGCTTGGAATGCCTCCGATGAGATGTAACGTCTTTCATCATAGTGGTACTTCAGCCGGGCTTGTACTAAACTATGTATGGGTGTATGACTGTTGGTGTATATATGGCAGTTTCTATATTACCATGTCATACGGATGATCATCTCTGCATTCCTTGTTACCCATTACATTCCGCACTTCCTTGGCCAGATTTTGCCATCCTGGTTTAAATCATTGTTTTGTTTTCCTAGGATGGTCAACACCCGCAGCAACCCTGCTGCTCCGGAGCAGGGAGAAGCTAGTGCACCTAGAGAGGAAAGTTTGCCTCAACCACCTTCTCTGGCCAAAGTGATGCTGGAGGCAGAGCGCAACAGGCGCAACACCAACCGCTTGTTAGAGCGGATTGAGCAGAACACTGCACGCCAGCAGAGGATCAATTCGGTGTCCATCAATGACTTTGTCAAGCTGTACCCGCCAAAGTTCAATCATTCCATCGAACCTCTCGATGCGGATGACTGGCTCCGCAGCATCGCCCACAAGCTACGTTCTGCCAACGTGGCTGAAGATGATAAAGTCACCTTTGCTGCCTATCACCTTGAAGGTCCTGCCAGCCTTTGGTGGGAGAATTATGAAGCTATGCGCCCGGTCGGCCAACTCACTACTTGGGCTGATTTCAGTGCCGCTTTCCGTGAGCATCATATCCCGGAAGGTCTTATGGATCGCAAGAGGGAGGAGTTCTGTAACTTCACCCAGGGGAAGCTGACTGTGGATGCATACAGTCGCGAGTTTGGGAAGCTTGCACGCTATGCTCCCGAAGAGGTATCCACCGATGCCAAGAAGCAGGCAAGGTTCCGCAAGGGACTTAGCCCTGAGCTCCGACGTGACCTTCGTCTGCATGAATGCATTTCCTTTCCGAAGCTAGTCAATAAGGCCATCAGTGCCGAGACAGGGCAGAATGATTTTGAAGCTTCACGCAAGCACTCCCGTGACTATGGATCTTCATCCGGCTCTGGATCTCAGAAGCGCCGGGTCTGGATCCCAAATTCTGCTATGCCACCCAGGTATACTCCGAGGCCATCCTTTGAGGCGCCTCGCCCCAATCAGCAGTATGTGCCGCCCAAGACTTTTGGTGGCCCCACTGTCAATACTGCTCCACGCCCCAATATGATAACTTGCTTCAAGTGTGGTGAGCCGGGCCACTACATCCGTGAGTGTCCCCAGAACAACCCCAGTCAGTTCGGAAAGTCTGTTGGCCGTGGTAAGTCAACAGCAAAAGTGCTTGTCGCCAAGCCAGCCAACACTGCTCGTGGCCATGTCAACTACGTTTCAGCTGAAGAAACTCAAGAGGACCCCAACGTCGTTCTCGGTACGCTCCTTGTTAATTGCCATCCGGCAACTGTTCTCTTTGATACTGGAGCATCTCATTCATTTATTTCTGAGAGCTATGCTCGTTTGCACAACACCACCTTTTGTGACATGCCCACCTCCATGGCAATTCAAACCCCTGGTTCTAAGTGGCAAACCTCTAGAATCAGCCATGGAAATGAAATTCTTGTCGACAGATTAGTCTTTCTCGCATCACTAATAGCTCTCAAGTCTTCGGACATAAACATCACCTTGGGTATGGACTGGATGTCAGCCCATTACGCCAAGATTGCCTGCTCAACTAGAACTGTTCAACTTACCCATCCATCGGGCAAGACAGTCAATGTTTTGACCCGAGTATCGGAGCGTCAGCTCTACTCTCTTAATGCCAATCCCCTTCCATACCTCGAAGATATTCCGGTAGTCCGTGACTTTCCGGATGTCTTTCCAGAGGAACTGCCAGGTGTTCCACCTGACAGAGATGTCGAGTTCGTGATAGACCTTGTTCCAGGAACCGTCCCAATCTCTAGGAGACCTTATAAGATGGCACCCCTAGAACTAGCTGAGCTTAAGAAACAACTCGATGAGTCCTTGCAAAAGGGTTTCATCCGTCCTAGTTCTTCCCCATGGGCTTGCCCCGTCCTCTTCGTCAAGAAGAAGGATGGAACGGATCGGATGGTTGTGGATTATCGACCTGTCAATTTGGTCACTATCAAGAACAAGTATCCGCTCCCCAGGATCAATGACCTGTATGATCAGCTCGCTGGATCCTCAGTCTTTTCCAAGATGGATTTGAGGTTGGGCTACCATCAAATCAAAATCAAGAACGGGGACATTCCCAAAACGGCTTTCGTTACTCGCTACGGCCAATACGAGTACACCGTCATGTCCTTCGGTTTAACCAATGCTCCAGCCACCTTCTCTCGGTTAATGAACTCGATCTTCATGGAGTACTTGGACAAATTCGTCGTGGTATACCTCGATGATATACTCATCTACTCCAAGAATGAGGAAGAACATGCCGAACATCTAAGGCTAGTATTGATGAAACTTCGAGAGCATCGCCTTTATGCCAAATTCTCCAAGTGTGAATTCTGGTTGCCAGAAGTGACCTATCTGGGCCATGTAATCTCTGGTAAGGGCATTGCTGTCAATCCCGAGCGAGTTCAAGCTGTCCTTGACTGGACTCCACCTGAAACGGTCAAGCAAGTTCGGAGTTTTCTTGGTTTAGCGAGCTATTGCCGCCGCTTCGTCGAGAATTTCTCCAAGGTTGCTAAGCCTCTAACTGAACTTCTCAAGAAAGATAAAAAGTTCGAGTGGACCCCACAGTGCGAGTTCAGCTTTCGGGAACTGAAAAGACGCCTGACATCTGCTCCCGTACTGGTACCACCAGATTTCTCTAAGGACTTTGTTATCTATTGCGACGCCTCGCGACAAGGACTAGGTTGCATACTCATGCAAGATCGTCATGTGATTGCCTACGCATCTCGACAGTTGCGTCCACATGAGGATAATTATCCTACTCATGATCTAGAGCTTGCAGCGGTAGTCCATGCACTCAAAACCTGGCGACATTACCTTCTGGGTAATCGTTGCGAAATCTACACTGATCACCAAAGTTTGAAATATATCTTCACCCAACCGGATTTGAATCTCAGGCAAAGACGTTGGGTCGAGTTGATCTCAGATTACGACTTAGGAATAACTTACACCCCAGGCAAAGCCAATGTCATGGCTGATGCACTAAGTCGTAAATCTTATTGTAACAACCTGATGTTACAACAAGGTCAACCACTTCTCCACGAGGAATTTCATAAGCTTAACCTTCACATTGTTCCTCGAGGATTCCTTTCCACCCTGGTGGCGAAACCTAACCTTACGGATCAGATCATCAAGGCACAAAAGGTGGATCCGGGAATTTCCCGTATCAAGAGAAACATCAAGAAGGGAGTTGCAGATTGTTTCTCCATTGATGATCAAGGTGTTGTGTTCTTTGGAAACCGTCTAGTGGTTCCCAAGGTACGCAACTTGAGACGATTGATCCTTAAGGAAGCTCATGAATCCCCTCTCACCATTCATCCTGGTAGTACTAAAATGTATCAAGACCTACGCCAAAGGTTTTGGTGGACTAGGATGAAGAGAGAAATCGCTCAATACATTGCTAATTGCGACGTCTGTCGTCGCGTTAAAGCAGAGCACCAACGGCCTGCTGGCACCCTTCAACCATTGGAGATTCCTGAATGGAAATGGGATAAAATCGGTATGGATTTCATTACCGGATTTCCCAGAACCAAAAGAGGGAATAATGCTATCTTCGTTGTTGTTGATCGTCTTTCCAAAGTAGCCCACTTTTTACCCGTTCGCGAGAGTATAACCGCTAGCCAGCTAGCTGATTTGTATATCTCTCGAATAGTATCTCTCCATGGTGTTCCATTGGAAATTAATTCAGACCGTGGAAGTCTTTTCACCTCTCGATTTTGGGAAAGTTTCCAAAATGCTTTGGGAACTCAACTTTCCTTTAGCACCGCCTTCCATCCGCAATCAAGTGGTCAAGTAGAACGAGTCAATCAAATTCTGGAGGATATGCTCCGAGCTTCTGTCATCTCTTTCGGTATAAATTGGGAGAAGTGCCTACCATTCGCCGAGTTCGCTTATAACAACAGTTATCAAGCTAGCTTGGGCAAAGCTCCTTTCGAAGTTCTCTATGGACGAAAATGTCGAACGCCTCTTAACTGGTCAGAAACCGGCGAGAGACAACTCTTCGGCCCGGACATGATCCAGGATGCAGAAGAGCAGGTTCGTATTATTCGTGAGAAGTTGAAAACCGCCCAATCTCGACAAAAGAGTCAGTATGACCGCAAGCATAAGCCCATGGCTTATGAAGTCGGCGAGATGGCTTATCTTCGGGTTACACCTTTAAAGGGGACCCATCGATTCGGTATCAAAGGCAAATTGGCTCCTCGTTACATTGGACCCTTTCGCATTCTTGCCAAACGAGGGGACGTTGCCTACCAACTGGAACTACCTCCGCATCTCTCCAGAGTTCATGATGTCTTCCACGTTTCTCAACTCAGGCGTTGCTTCGCGGATCCTATCCGTGGAGTGGACCACGAAACGCTTGATCTCCAAGATAACCTCACCTATCGGGAATACCCCGTTCGTATCCTTGATCAAGCCGAGCGTACCACTCGACGCCACAATATCAAGTTTCTCAAGGTTCAATGGTCACACCATTCCGAGCAAGAGGCTACATGGGAAAGGGAAGATCGTCTTCGACTTGAGTAACCCGCCTTCTTTCCGGAGGAACCTAAATCTCGGGACGAGATTCTTTTGAGTGGGGGTGAGTTGTCACATCCTAGCTAGTTCATGCATTAGAGTGTGCATCATGTTTACCTTTGACAGAAAATTGAAATGGGGAAGGCAGGAACCCCCAGCACCCCTTCTGAATCAACTAGGGTTTACTAAAATCTTTTTCAATGAACCTGAAATGCCCTTCTAAAATTTTCACCCTTTTTGTCTTGGATTAAACCCCCTGGCAAAAATAGTGCACATTTTTCTAGGTCAACAGAAGGTTATTGAATTAACACATAAGTATTTGAATTTGGGCATTTAAAATTTATAAAAATATTTTAAATGTTCAAATATTCTCAAACAGAAATGTTTCATGTTGTCTATATTTTAAATAGCAAGCATGTGCAGTTTGAGAATTTTTGGAGGAGCCTAAGTACTTTAAATAATTCCACAAAGTTGCAAAGAAATAGGAAAGAAAACAAAATTAAAAAAAAGCCTACCTGTGCCAGCTGAGGCCCGCTCCTGTGCGGCCCAGCTGGGCCAGCCCACCAGCGCCGTCGTCCTCCTGGCGCCAGTCGGCCGGGCGTGTGGCCGGCGCGCGCGCACGGCCGTGCCGCCACGCCACCTGCCTGCCTGGCCCTCCCCCCCCCCCCCCCGACGCTGGACGTCCCGCGCGTCGCCACGCGACGCCCCACCGCTCGCTCATTTTTCCCCCTCCTCTGGATCCCCCTCTTCCCCCTCCCCGAGCGGAGCTCGTCGCCGACGCCCGCTGCTGCCGCACCCACAGCCGCTCCCTTGCCTCTCCGACAAGCCCAGCTGCTCCGCCTCGTCGCTAGCTGCCTCCTCGCCGAGCCACGCGAGCCGGAGTGCCCCGTAGAGTCGCCCTCGCCGTCCTCTTCGTCGCCGGCCGCCGCAGATCGTCCTCGCCGACCCGTCGTCTCCGACTCGTCCCCGAGCCCGCTGACGCCGCCGCTGCCTCCGCTATGAGCTCCCGCCTCGATTCCACCTCCTCCCCTGTCCTCTCGTGCCCCGCAGCACCGCGTTCGCTCGAGGCCCGACTCCGGCCGCCGCCCTGAGCTCGACTCCGGCGAGCTCCGCCGTCCTCACGGCCTCTCCTGTGCGCGGCTGGATGCGCCCGTGCACGGGCTACCTGCCAGTGCCCTCTGTGCGCCAAGCCGTGGCCTCTAGGCCGTTCCGGCGATCTTCCGCCGTGGGCCGAGGTCGTCGCCGGCGAAAACTCCGGCGGGTTGACGTGGCCGTCATTAACAACTAAACCCGCCAGTTAAACCACCCTAAGTCACTGACAGTGGGCCCTAGGACCAAGTCAAACCCCAGTCAGCGCGGGGTTTGACCGGGATTAGCCCCTGTGTCACTGACGTGTGGCCCCCACACGTCAGGTTTGACCCAGTCAGCGGGGTTGACTGCTGACGCAAGCATGACATAGTGCTGACGCAATTAATTAATTACTCGATTTATTCTTATACAGGAAAATCCAGAAAATAGTTCCAACTTCAAAAATTCATAGAAAATTATCTATAACTCCAAATGCAAAGTTTTATATATGAAAAATTATCAGAAAAATCCAACCTATCCATTGGTACTAGTTTCATGCATGTCAGAACAAGTTAAACCCACTGTTTAGGCATTCCAAGATGATACACTAATATGATCTTATAAATGCACTACCATTTGAATCTTTGGTTCAAATGGGGTCATTTCCTTCTGGTTTAACTTGCACAAGACCAGGACACATTCATATTGCCATGTCTTAGCATGCATCATGTTGTTGCATATCACCATGTATTGATTGTGTTCCGATGTGTTCTTCGTGGTAGGTTCTGCCTCCGAGGATATCTCCGAGTATCCAACCGAAGGGCAGTATCCCACGACCACTCCATCAGGCAAGCAACTCGTTGATCATTCCGATACAAACCCATGTTCTCGCTTCTGCTCTCGTTTACTGCATTAAGACAACGCGTTTCAAACTGCTGTGTGTTGCGGTAGTTGAACCCACTTCCTTTGCATGACCTGTCATTGCCACAGTAACTAGATGAAACCCACTAGCATGTGTAGGAGTTGATTGAGCCATTACATGTGTGTGTGTGTTCCTACCATGCTATGCTTGCTATGCTTAGAGTTGTGTCAGGTCTGGCTCATCGGGATGATGATCCGGAGTGAAAGGTTGTATCGTTGTCAATAGTGTGGAAGTGTTGAACACGATTTGGTAAAGGAATCGATGGAAGGCCATGTAGGAGTACATGGTGGGTTGTTTCATTGAGGCCGTCCTTAAGAACTGAGATCTGTGTGTGTGATTTAAGACTCAGCTACTACCACGCATTGGGCCGGAAACCAATGGACCCTCTCGGCTTCTTGATCACGCTTGTCCTCTGTCCAGGAGTTGCAAAGTAGTTTCTGGTGTTTGTAGTATGCTGGGGGCCACACGCGGTGCTGACCATCGGGGTGGGCTGTGTTGCGGCAGGCACGTGGCACGGTGTACCGACTCGCCCGTTTGGTGTCTCGGGAACCCTGTTCACATCGTTCGGGGCCGTTAGTGGAAACCTCGGCCGGACTCCCTGCGGATGGAACCCGAATAGGCGATAAACCTGGACTAGAGACTTGAGTGTTTAGGTAGGCCGTGGCCGACACCCTCGCTGGGCTTCCGCTTGAAGGTTGCCGAGTACATGTCGTGTAAACGGCGATAAGTGGTGAGAGCGTGTGTGAAGAAGTACACCCCTGCAGGGTATAAATCTATTCGAATAGCCGCGTCCGCGGTAAAGGACTACTTGGTCACCTATACAGTTCATAGATAAGTTAAATGGATACTACTAAAAATCTCAAGATAAGTGTGAGTACCGCGGATGGCCCTCTCGCAGGATGGCGAGAGAGGATCCACGGTGGAGTATTGTGTTGGTGTTAGTGGACTCGTGTGCGACAAATGATTTACAAGTGGTGTCTATCGTAGGATAGCTTAGCCAAGAGTCAAAGCTGGCTTGCTGCAATAACCCCACTACCTTCTTGAGAATGTGCATGTATAATAGGTTCCTGTTGTAAGACTTGCTGAGTACCTCCGTACTCATGTTGCTTTAATCATGTTTTTCAGACGACTGCACCAACCCCTCTGATGGGTTCTATGTAGACCTCGACGTTGACGAGTGACTTATCACCCAGGTGGTGATCCAAGACCTGTGAAGGGTCGTTGTAGATAGACAGGCTTCGTCAAGCCTTCTTTCTTTCTAGTGTCCGTACTCAGACTACTTTGCTTCCGCATGTGCTTGTATGTTTGTATGACTTGAGTGTTGGGTCATGTGACCCCTATCTGTATGGATGATATGTATGGCTCCTCGGAGCCTTCTAAATAAAGTACTTGAGTCGTAGAGTACTGTTGTGATGCCATGTTGTATTTACTCATATCGGGCATATTGTGTGTATGATTGAAATGCTTGGTATGAGTGGGATCCGACTATCTAGTTGTTTATCCTTGGCAGCCTTTCATATGGGGAAATGTAAGTCTTGTGCTTCTGAGCGATAGTAGTCCGCTACAGCCCGGTTCACCGGAGTCCTGCTAGCCCAGCACTACTGCTTGGACACTTGACTGGCCGGCATGTGTTTCACGTCGTTCCTATGTCTGTCCCTTCGGGGAAATGTCACGCGCTGTTATTCAGAGTCCTGCCTAGCCTGCTACAGCCCGGGTTACCGGAGTCCTGTTAGCCCAGTGCTACAGCCCGAATAGATACGTTGATGACCGACATGCTCGATGTGATTCATGTATGCCTGTCCTCATAGGCTAGCGCCGCTTTGGGTTCACGACTAGCCATGTCGGCCCGGGTTCTCTGTCATATGGATGCTAGCGACACTATCATATACGTGAGCCAAAAGGCGCAAACGGTCCCGGGCCAGGTAAGGTGGCACGCGTGGGAGTACCGTGCGTGAGGCCGCAAAGTGATATGATGTGTTACACGCTGGATCGATGTGGCTTAGGATCGGGGTCCTGACACGGAGTGATTTCCACAATTGACGAACCCCGAGGTGCGTTTACATGTCCGTCGTCAACACTCACAACTTTGGCCAATTCTGACCCGTTTCGTGGACTATTACTCACCGTTTTGGGGTCCCGAAGTGATTTCCATAGTTCTTGAACCCCAAGGTGCAATTACATGTCGGTCATCAACACCCGTAGTTTTGGCCGATTCTGGCCTGTTTCATGAACTATTACTCACTGTTTTGGGGACCCGGACTAATTCCCACGATTGACGAACCCCGGGGTGCGTTTATGTGTCGGTCATAAACACTTGCAGGTTTGGCCGATTCTGGCCCGTTTCGTGGACAATTACTCACTGTTTCGGGGTCCCGGACTTATTTCCACGATTGATGAACCCTGGAGCGCATTTACGTGTCGGTCATAAATACTCATAGTTTTGGCCGATTCTGGCTAGTTTCATGGACTATTACTCACTGTTTTGGGGTCGTGGAGTGATTTCCATGATTGATGAACCCCGGGGTGTGTTTACGTGTCGGTCATAAATACTCGCAGTTTTGGCCGATTCTGGCCAGTTTCTTGGACTATTACTCACTGTTTTGGGGTCCCGAAGTTATTTCCACGATTGACGAATCCCGGGGTGCGTTTATGTGTTGGTCATAAACACTCGCAGTTATTGCGGATTCTGCCTCATTTCATGGACTATTATTCACTGTTTTTGGGTCCCGGAGTTATTTCCACAATTGACGAACCCCGAGGTGCGTTTACATGTCTGTCGTCAACACTCACAAGTTTGGCCAATTCTGACCCGTTTCGTGGACTATTACTCACCGTTTTGGGGTCCCGAAGCGATTTCCATAGTTCTTGAACCACAAGGTGCAATTACATGTCGGTCATCAACACCCGTAGTTTTGGCCGATTCTGGCCTGTTTCATGAACTATTACTCACTGTTTTGGGGACCCGGACTAATTCCCACGATTGACGAACCCCGGGGTGCGTTTATGTGTCGGTCATAAACACTTGCAGTTTTGGCCGATTCTGGCCCGTTTCGTGGACAATTACTCACTGTTTCGGGGTCCCGGACTTATTTCCACGATTGATGAACCCCGGAGCGCATTTACGTGTCGGTCATAAATACTCGTAGTTTTGGCCGATTCTGGCTAGTTTCGTGGACTATTACTCACTGTTTTGGGGGCGCGGAGTGATTTCCACGATTGACGAACCCCGGGGTGCGTTTACGTGTCGGTCATCAACACTCGCAGTTTTGGCCGATTCTGGCCTGTTTCATGGACTATTACTGATTGTTTTGGTGTCCCGGACTGATTTCCACGATTGACGAACCCCGGGGTGCGTTTACGTGTCGATCATAAACACTCGCAGTTTTGGCCGATTATGACAAGTTTCATGGACTATTACTCACTGTTTTGGGGTCCGTGAGTGATTTCCATGATTGACCAATCCTGGGGTGTGTTTACGTGTCGGTCATCAACACCCGCAGTTTTGGCCGATTCTGGCTCGTTTCGTGGACTATTATTCACTGTTTTTGGGTCCCGGAGTGATTTCCACGATTGACGAACCCCGAGGTGCGTTTACATGTCCGTCATCAACACTCACAACTCTGGCAAATTCTGACCCGTTTCGTGGACTATTACTCACCGTTTTAGGGTCCCGGACTTATTTGCACGATTGATGAACCCTGGAGCGCGTTTACGTGTCGGTCATAAATACTCGCAGTTTTGGCCGATTCTGGCCAGTTTCTTGGACTATTACTCACTGTTTTGGGGTCCCGAAGTGATTTCCACGATTGACGAATCCCGGGGTGCGTTTACGCGTTGGTCATAAACACTCGCAGTTACTGCGGATTCTGCCTCATTTCATGGACTATTATTCACTGTTTTTGGGTCCCGGAGTTATTTCCACAATTGACGAACCCCGAGGTGCGTTTACATGTCTGTCGTCAACACTCACAAGTTTGGACAATTCTGACCCGTTTCATGGACTATTACTCACCGTTTTGGGGTCCCGAAGCGATTTCCATAGTTCTTGAACCCCAAGGTGCAATTACATGTCGGTCATCAACACCCGTAGTTTTGGCCGATTCTGGCCTGTTTCATGAACTATTACTCACTGTTTTGGGGACCCGGACTAATTCCCACGATTGACGAACCCCGGGGTGCGTTTATGTGTCGGTCATAAACACTTGCAGTTTTGGCCGATTCTGGCCCGTTTCGTGGACAATTACTCAATGTTTCGGGGTCCCGGACTTATTTTCACGATTGATGTACCCCGGAGCGCATTTACATGTCGGTCATAAATACTCGTAGTTTTGGCTGATTCTGGCTAGTTTCATGGACTATTACTCACTGTTTTGGGGTCGCGGAGTGATTTCCACGATTGATGAACCCCGGGGTGCGTTTACGTGTCGGTCATAAATACTCGCAGTTTTGGCCGATTCTGGCCACTTTCTTGGACTATTACTCACTGTTTTGGGGTCCCGAAGTGATTTCCACGATTGACGAACCCCGGCGTGCGTTTACGTGTCGGTCGTCAACACCCGCAGTTTTGGCCGATTCTGCCTCGTTTCGTGGACTATTATTCACTGTTTTTGGGTCCCGGAGTGATTTCCACAATTGACGAACCCCGAGGAGCGTTTACATTTCCGTCGTCAACACTCACAACTTTGGCCGATTCTGACCCGTTTCATGGACTATTACTCACCGTTTTGGGGTCCCGAAGCGATTTCCATAGTTCTTGAACCCCAAGGTGCAATTACATGTCGGTCATCAACACCCGTAGTTTTGGCCGATTCTGGCCCGTTTCATGAACTATTACTCACTGTTTTGGGGACCCGGAGTAATTCCCACGATTGACGAACCCCGGGGTGCGTTTATGTGTCGGTCATAAACACATGCAGTTTTGGCCGATTCTGGCCCGTTTCGTGGACAATTACTCACTGTTTCGGGGTCCCGGACTTATTTCCACGATTGATGAACCCCGGAGCGCATTTACGTGTCGGTCATAAATACTCGTAGTTTTGGCCGATTCTGGCTAGTTTCGTGGACTATTACTCACTGTTTTGGGGGCGCGGAGTGATTTCCACGATTGACGAACCCCGTGGTGCGTTTACGAGTCGGTCATCAACACTCGCAGTTTTGGCCGATTCTGGCCTGTTTCATGGACTATTACTGATTGTTTTGGTGTCCCGGACTGATTTCCACGATTGACGAACCCCGGGGTGCGTTTACGTGTCGATCATAAACACTCGCAGTTTTGGCCGATTATGGCCAGTTTCATGGACTATTACTCACTGTTTTGGGGTCCGTGAGTGATTTCCATGATTGACGAATCCTGGGGTGCGTTTACGTGTCGGTCATCAACACCCGCAGTTTTGGCCGATTCTGGCTCGTTTCGTGGACTATTATTCACTGTTTTTGGGTCCCGGAGTGATTTCCACGATTGACGAACGCCGGGGTGCGTTTACGTGTCGGTCATCAACACTTGCAGTTTTGGCCGATTCTGGCCCGTTTCGTGGACAATTACTCAATGTTTCGGGGTCCCGGACTTATTTTCACGATTGATGTACCCCGGAGCGCATTTACATGTCGGGCATAAATACTCGTAGTTTTGGCTGATTCTGGCTAGTTTCATGGACTATTACTCACTGTTTTGGGGTCGCGGAGTGATTTCCACGATTGATGAACCCCGGGGTGCGTTTACGTGTCGGTCATAAATACTCGCAGTTTTGGCCGATTCTGGCCACTTTCTTGGACTATTACTCACTGTTTTGGGGTCCCGAAGTGATTTCCACGATTGACGAACCCCGGCGTGCGTTTACGTGTCGGTCGTCAACACCCGCAGTTTTGGCCGATTCTGCCTCGTTTCGTGGACTATTATTCACTGTTTTTGGGTCCCGGAGTGATTTCCACAATTGACGAACCCCGAGGAGCGTTTACATGTCCGTCGTCAACACTCACAACTTTGGCCGATTCTGACCCGTTTCATGGACTATTACTCACCGTTTTGGGGTCCCGAAGCGATTTCCATAGTTCTTGAACCCCAAGGTGCAATTACATGTCGGTCATCAACACCCGTAGTTTTGGCCGATTCTGGCCCGTTTCATGAACTATTACTCACTGTTTTGGGGACCCGGAGTAATTCCCACGATTGACGAACCCCGGGGTGCGTTTATGTGTCGGTCATAAACACATGCAGTTTTGGCCGATTCTGGCCCGTTTCGTGGACAATTACTCACTGTTTCGGGGTCCCGGACTTATTTCCACGATTGATGAACCCCGGAGCGCATTTACGTGTCGGTCATAAATACTCGTAGTTTTGGCCGATTCTGGCTAGTTTCGTGGACTATTACTCACTGTTTTGGGGGCGCGGAGTGATTTCCACGATTGACGAACCCCGTGGTGCGTTTACGAGTCGGTCATCAACACTCGCAGTTTTGGCCGATTCTGGCCTGTTTCATGGACTATTACTGATTGTTTTGGTGTCCCGGACTGATTTCCACGATTGACGAACCCCGGGGTGCGTTTACGTGTCGATCATAAACACTCGCAGTTTTGGCCGATTATGGCCAGTTTCATGGACTATTACTCACTGTTTTGGGGTCCGTGAGTGATTTCCATGATTGACGAATCCTGGGGTGCGTTTACGTGTCGGTCATCAACACCCGCAGTTTTGGCCGATTCTGGCTCGTTTCGTGGACTATTATTCACTGTTTTTGGGTCCCGGAGTGATTTCCACGATTGACGAACGCCGGGGTGCGTTTACGTGTCGGTCATCAACACTTGCAGTTTTGGCCGATTCTGGCCCGTTTCGTGGACAATTACTCAATGTTTCGGGGTCCCGGACTTATTTTCACGATTGATGTACCCCGGAGCGCATTTACATGTCGGGCATAAATACTCGTAGTTTTGGCTGATTCTGGCTAGTTTCATGGACTATTACTCACTGTTTTGGGGTCGCGGAGTGATTTCCACGATTGATGAACCCCGGGGTGCGTTTACGTGTCGGTCATAAATACTCGCAGTTTTGGCCGATTCTGGCCACTTTCTTGGACTATTACTCACTGTTTTGGGGTCCCGAAGTGATTTCCACGATTGACGAACCCCGGCGTGCGTTTACGTGTCGGTCGTCAACACCCGCAGTTTTGGCCGATTCTGCCTCGTTTCGTGGACTATTATTCACTGTTTTTGGGTCCCGGAGTGATTTCCACAATTGACGAACCCCGAGGAGCGTTTACATGTCCGTCGTCAACACTCACAACTTTGGCCGATTCTGACCCGTTTCATGGACTATTACTCACCGTTTTGGGGTCCCGAAGCGATTTCCATAGTTCTTGAACCCCAAGGTGCAATTACATGTCGGTCATCAACACCCGTAGTTTTGGCCGATTCTGGCCCGTTTCATGAACTATTACTCACTGTTTTGGGGACCCGGAGTAATTCCCACGATTGACGAACCCCGGGGTGCGTTTATGTGTCGGTCATAAACACATGCAGTTTTGGCCGATTCTGGCCCGTTTCGTGGACAATTACTCACTGTTTCGGGGTCCCGGACTTATTTCCACGATTGATGAACCCCGGAGCGCATTTACGTGTCGGTCATAAATACTCGTAGTTTTGGCCGATTCTGGCTAGTTTCGTGGACTATTACTCACTGTTTTGGGGGCGCGGAGTGATTTCCACGATTGACGAACCCCGTGGTGCGTTTACGAGTCGGTCATCAACACTCGCAGTTTTGGCCGATTCTGGCCTGTTTCATGGACTATTACTGATTGTTTTGGTGTCCCGGACTGATTTCCACGATTGACGAACCCCGGGGTGCGTTTACGTGTCGATCATAAACACTCGCAGTTTTGGCCGATTATGGCCAGTTTCATGGACTATTACTCACTGTTTTGGGGTCCGTGAGTGATTTCCATGATTGACGAATCCTGGGGTGCGTTTACGTGTCGGTCATCAACACCCGCAGTTTTGGCCGATTCTGGCTCGTTTCGTGGACTATTATTCACTGTTTTTGGGTCCCGGAGTGATTTCCACGATTGACGAACGCCGGGGTGCGTTTACGTGTCGGTCATCAACACTTGCAGTTTTGGCCGATTCTGGCCCGTTTCGTGGACAATTACTCAATGTTTCGGGGTCCCGGACTTATTTTCACGATTGATGTACCCCGGAGCGCATTTACATGTCGGGCATAAATACTCGTAGTTTTGGCTGATTCTGGCTAGTTTCATGGACTATTACTCACTGTTTTGGGGTCGCGGAGTGATTTCCACGATTGATGAACCCCGGGGTGCGTTTACGTGTCGGTCATAAATACTCGCAGTTTTGGCCGATTCTGGCCACTTTCTTGGACTATTACTCACTGTTTTGGGGTCCCGAAGTGATTTCCACGATTGACGAACCCCGGCGTGCGTTTACGTGTCGGTCGTCAACACCCGCAGTTTTGGCCGATTCTGCCTCGTTTCGTGGACTATTATTCGCTGTTTTTGGGTCCCGGAGTGATTTCCACAATTGACGAACCCCGAGGAGCGTTTACATGTCCGTCGTCAACACTCACAACTTTGGCCGATTCTGACCCGTTTCATGGACTATTACTCACCGTTTTGGGGTCCCGAAGCGATTTCCATAGTTCTTGAACCCCAAGGTGCAATTACATGTCGGTCATCAACACCCGTAGTTTTGGCCGATTCTGGCCCGTTTCATGAACTATTACTCACTGTTTTGGGGACCCGGAGTAATTCCCACGATTGACGAACCCCAGGGTGCGTTTATGTGTCGGTCATAAACACATGCAGTTTTGGCCGATTCTGGCCCGTTTCGTGGACAATTACTCACTGTTTCGGGGTCCCGGACTTATTTCCACGATTGATGAACCCCGGAGCGCATTTACGTGTCGGTCATAAATACTCGTAGTTTTGGCCGATTCTGGCTAGTTTCGTGGACTATTACTCACTGTTTTGGGGGCGCGGAGTGATTTCCACGATTGACGAACCCCGTGGTGCGTTTACGAGTCGGTCATCAACACTCGCAGTTTTGGCCGATTCTGGCCTGTTTCATGGACTATTACTGATTGTTTTGGTGTCCCGGACTGATTTCCACGATTGACGAACCCCGGGGTGCGTTTACGTGTCGATCATAAACACTCGCAGTTTTGGCCGATTATGGCCAGTTTCATGGACTATTACTCACTGTTTTGGGGTCCGTGAGTGATTTCCATGATTGACGAATCCTGGGGTGCGTTTACGTGTCGGTCATCAACACCCGCAGTTTTGGCCGATTCTGGCTCGTTTCGTGGACTATTATTCACTGTTTTTGGGTCCCGGAGTGATTTCCACGATTGACGAACGCCGGGGTGCGTTTACGTGTCGGTCATCAACACTTGCAGTTTTGGCCGATTCTGGCCCGTTTCGTGGACAATTACTCAATGTTTCGGGGTCCCGGACTTATTTTCATGATTGATGTACCCCGGAGCGCATTTACATGTCGGGCATAAATACTCGTAGTTTTGGCTGATTCTGGCTAGTTTCATGGACTATTACTCACTGTTTTGGGGTCGCGGAGTGATTTCCACGATTGATGAACCCCGGGGTGCGTTTACGTGTCGGTCATAAATACTCGCAGTTTTGGCCGATTCTGGCCACTTTCTTGGACTATTACTCACTGTTTTGGGGTCCCGAAGTGATTTCCACGATTGACGAACCCCGGCGTGCGTTTACGTGTCGGTCGTCAACACCCGCAGTTTTGGCCGATTCTGCCTCGTTTCGTGGACTATTATTCGCTGTTTTTGGGTCCCGGAGTGATTTCCACAATTGACGAACCCCGAGGAGCGTTTACATGTCCGTCGTCAACACTCACAACTTTGGCCGATTCTGACCCGTTTCATGGACTATTACTCACCGTTTTGGGGTCCCGAAGCGATTTCCATAGTTCTTGAACCCCAAGGTGCAATTACATGTCGGTCATCAACACCCGTAGTTTTGGCCGATTCTGGCCCGTTTCATGAACTATTACTCACTGTTTTGGGGACCCGGAGTAATTCCCACGATTGACGAACCCCGGGGTGCGTTTATGTGTCGGTCATAAACACATGCAGTTTTGGCCGATTCTGGCCCGTTTCGTGGACAATTACTCACTGTTTCGGGGTCCCGGACTTATTTCCACGATTGATGAACCCCGGAGCGCATTTACGTGTCGGTCATAAATACTCGTAGTTTTGGCCGATTCTGGCTAGTTTCGTGGACTATTACTCACTGTTTTGGGGGCGCGGAGTGATTTCCACGATTGACGAACCCCGTGGTGCGTTTACGAGTCGGTCATCAACACTCGCAGTTTTGGCCGATTCTGGCCTGTTTCATGGACTATTACTGATTGTTTTGGTGTCCCGGACTGATTTCCACGATTGACGAACCCCGGGGTGCGTTTACGTGTCGATCATAAACACTCGCAGTTTTGGCCGATTATGGCCAGTTTCATGGACTATTACTCACTGTTTTGGGGTCCGTGAGTGATTTCCATGATTGACGAATCCTGGGGTGCGTTTACGTGTCGGTCATCAACACCCGCAGTTTTGGCCGATTCTGGCTCGTTTCGTGGACTATTATTCACTGTTTTTGGGTCCCGGAGTGATTTCCACGATTGACGAACGCCGGGGTGCGTTTACGTGTCGGTCATCAACACTTGCAGTTTTGGCCGATTCTGGCCCGTTTCGTGGACAATTACTCAATGTTTCGGGGTCCCGGACTTATTTTCACGATTGATGTACCCCGGAGCGCATTTACATGTCGGGCATAAATACTCGTAGTTTTGGCTGATTCTGGCTAGTTTCATGGACTATTACTCACTGTTTTGGGGTCGCGGAGTGATTTCCACGATTGATGAACCCCGGGGTGCGTTTACGTGTCGGTCATAAATACTCGCAGTTTTGGCCGATTCTGGCCACTTTCTTGGACTATTACTCACTGTTTTGGGGTCCCGAAGTGATTTCCACGATTGACGAACCCCGGCGTGCGTTTACGTGTCGGTCGTCAACACCCGCAGTTTTGGCCGATTCTGCCTCGTTTCGTGGACTATTATTCGCTGTTTTTGGGTCCCGGAGTGATTTCCACAATTGACGAACCCCGAGGAGCGTTTACATGTCCGTCGTCAACACTCACAACTTTGGCCGATTCTGACCCGTTTCATGGACTATTACTCACCGTTTTGGGGTCCCGAAGCGATTTCCATAGTTCTTGAACCCCAAGGTGCAATTACATGTCGGTCATCAACACCCGTAGTTTTGGCCGATTCTGGCCCGTTTCATGAACTATTACTCACTGTTTTGGGGACCCGGAGTAATTCCCACGATTGACGAACCCCGGGGTGCGTTTATGTGTCGGTCATAAACACATGCAGTTTTGGCCGATTCTGGCCCGTTTCGTGGACAATTACTCACTGTTTCGGGGTCCCGGACTTATTTCCACGATTGATGAACCCCGGAGCGCATTTACGTGTCGGTCATAAATACTCGTAGTTTTGGCCGATTCTGGCTAGTTTCGTGGACTATTACTCACTGTTTTGGGGGCGCGGAGTGATTTCCACGATTGACGAACCCCGTGGTGCGTTTACGAGTCGGTCATCAACACTCGCAGTTTTGGCCGATTCTGGCCTGTTTCATGGACTATTACTGATTGTTTTGGTGTCCCGGACTGATTTCCACGATTGACGAACCCCGGGGTGCGTTTACGTGTCGATCATAAACACTCGCAGTTTTGGCCGATTATGGCCAGTTTCATGGACTATTAATCACTGTTTTGGGGTCCGTGAGTGATTTCCATGATTGACGAATCCTGGGGTGCGTTTACGTGTCGGTCATCAACACCCGCAGTTTTGGCCGATTCTGGCTCGTTTCGTGGACTATTATTCACTGTTTTTGGGTCCCGGAGTGATTTCCACGATTGACGAACGCCGGGGTGCGTTTACGTGTCGGTCATCAACACTTGCAGTTTTGGCCGATTCTGGCCCGTTTCGTGGACAATTACTCAATGTTTCGGGGTCCCGGACTTATTTTCACGATTGATGTACCCCGGAGCGCATTTACATGTCGGGCATAAATACTCGTAGTTTTGGCTGATTCTGGCTAGTTTCATGGACTATTACTCACTGTTTTGGGGTCGCGGAGTGATTTCCACGATTGATGAACCCCGGGGTGCGTTTACGTGTCGGTCATAAATACTCGCAGTTTTGGCCGATTCTGGCCACTTTCTTGGACTATTACTCACTGTTTTGGGGTCCCGAAGTGATTTCCACGATTGACGAACCCCGGCGTGCGTTTACGTGTCGGTCGTCAACACCCGCAGTTTTGGCCGATTCTGCCTCGTTTCGTGGACTATTATTCACTGTTTTTGGGTCCCGGAGTGATTTCCACAATTGACGAACCCCGAGGAGCGTTTACATGTCCGTCGTCAACACTCACAACTTTGGCCGATTCTGACCCGTTTCATGGACTATTACTCACCGTTTTGGGGTCCCGAAGCGATTTCCATAGTTCTTGAACCCCAAGGTGCAATTACATGTCGGTCATCAACACCCGTAGTTTTGGCCGATTCTGGCCCGTTTCATGAACTATTACTCACTGTTTTGGGGACCCGGAGTAATTCCCACGATTGACGAACCCCGGGGTGCGTTTATGTGTCGGTCATAAACACATGCAGTTTTGGCCGATTCTGGCCCGTTTCGTGGACAATTACTCACTGTTTCGGGGTCCCGGACTTATTTCCACGATTGATGAACCCCGGAGCGCATTTACGTGTCGGTCATAAATACTCGTAGTTTTGGCCGATTCTGGCTAGTTTCGTGGACTATTACTCACTGTTTTGGGGGCGCGGAGTGATTTCCACGATTGACGAACCCCGTGGTGCGTTTACGAGTCGGTCATCAACACTCGCAGTTTTGGCCGATTCTGGCCTGTTTCATGGACTATTACTGATTGTTTTGGTGTCCCGGACTGATTTCCACGATTGACGAACCCCGGGGTGCGTTTACGTGTCGATCATAAACACTCGCAGTTTTGGCCGATTATGGCCAGTTTCATGGACTATTACTCACTGTTTTGGGGTCCGTGAGTGATTTCCATGATTGACGAATCCTGGGGTGCGTTTACGTGTCGGTCATCAACACCCGCAGTTTTGGCCGATTCTGGCTCGTTTCGTGGACTATTATTCACTGTTTTTGGGTCCCGGAGTGATTTCCACGATTGACGAACGCCGGGGTGCGTTTACGTGTCGGTCATCAACACTTGCAGTTTTGGCCGATTCTGGCCCGTTTCGTGGACAATTACTCAATGTTTCGGGGTCCCGGACTTATTTTCACGATTGATGTACCCCGGAGCGCATTTACATGTCGGGCATAAATACTCGTAGTTTTGGCTGATTCTGGCTAGTTTCATGGACTATTACTCACTGTTTTGGGGTCGCGGAGTGATTTCCACGATTGATGAACCCCGGGGTGCGTTTACGTGTCGGTCATAAATACTCGCAGTTTTGGCCGATTCTGGCCACTTTCTTGGACTATTACTCACTGTTTTGGGGTCCCGAAGTGATTTCCACGATTGACGAACCCCGGCGTGCGTTTACGTGTCGGTCGTCAACACCCGCAGTTTTGGCCGATTCTGCCTCGTTTCGTGGACTATTATTCACTGTTTTTGGGTCCCGGAGTGATTTCCACAATTGACGAACCCCGAGGAGCGTTTACATGTCCGTCGTCAACACTCACAACTTTGGCCGATTCTGACCCGTTTCATGGACTATTACTCACCGTTTTGGGGTCCCGAAGCGATTTCCATAGTTCTTGAACCCCAAGGTGCAATTACATGTCGGTCATCAACACCCGTAGTTTTGGCCGATTCTGGCCCGTTTCATGAACTATTACTCACTGTTTTGGGGACCCGGAGTAATTCCCACGATTGACGAACCCCGGGGTGCGTTTATGTGTCGGTCATAAACACATGCAGTTTTGGCCGATTCTGGCCCGTTTCGTGGACAATTACTCACTGTTTCGGGGTCCCGGACTTATTTCCACGATTGATGAACCCCGGAGCGCATTTACGTGTCGGTCATAAATACTCGTAGTTTTGGCCGATTCTGGCTAGTTTCGTGGACTATTACTCACTGTTTTGGGGGCGCGGAGTGATTTCCACGATTGACGAACCCCGTGGTGCGTTTACGAGTCGGTCATCAACACTCGCAGTTTTGGCCGATTCTGGCCTGTTTCATGGACTATTACTGATTGTTTTGGTGTCCCGGACTGATTTCCACGATTGACGAACCCCGGGGTGCGTTTACGTGTCGATCATAAACACTCGCAGTTTTGGCCGATTATGGCCAGTTTCATGGACTATTACTCACTGTTTTGGGGTCCGTGAGTGATTTCCATGATTGACGAATCCTGGGGTGCGTTTACGTGTCGGTCATCAACACCCGCAGTTTTGGCCGATTCTGGCTCGTTTCGTGGACTATTATTCACTGTTTTTGGGTCCCGGAGTGATTTCCACGATTGACGAACGCCGGGGTGCGTTTACGTGTCGGTCATCAACACTTGCAGTTTTGGCCGATTCTGGCCCGTTTCGTGGACAATTACTCAATGTTTCGGGGTCCCGGACTTATTTTCACGATTGATGTACCCCGGAGCGCATTTACATGTCGGGCATAAATACTCGTAGTTTTGGCTGATTCTGGCTAGTTTCATGGACTATTACTCACTGTTTTGGGGTCGCGGAGTGATTTCCACGATTGATGAACCCCGGGGTGCGTTTACGTGTCGGTCATAAATACTCGCAGTTTTGGCCGATTCTGGCCACTTTCTTGGACTATTACTCACTGTTTTGGGGTCCCGAAGTGATTTCCACGATTGACGAACCCCGGCGTGCGTTTACGTGTCGGTCGTCAACACCCGCAGTTTTGGCCGATTCTGCCTCGTTTCGTGGACTATTATTCACTGTTTTTGGGTCCCGGAGTGATTTCCACAATTGACGAACCCCGAGGAGCGTTTACATGTCCGTCGTCAACACTCACAACTTTGGCCGATTCTGACCCGTTTCATGGACTATTACTCACCGTTTTGGGGTCCCGAAGCGATTTCCATAGTTCTTGAACCCCAAGGTGCAATTACATGTCGGTCATCAACACCCGTAGTTTTGGCCGATTCTGGCCCGTTTCATGAACTATTACTCACTGTTTTGGGGACCCGGAGTAATTCCCACGATTGACGAACCCCGGGGTGCGTTTATGTGTCGGTCATAAACACATGCAGTTTTGGCCGATTCTGGCCCGTTTCGTGGACAATTACTCACTGTTTCGGGGTCCCGGACTTATTTCCACGATTGATGAACCCCGGAGCGCATTTACGTGTCGGTCATAAATACTCGTAGTTTTGGCCGATTCTGGCTAGTTTCGTGGACTATTACTCACTGTTTTGGGGGCGCGGAGTGATTTCCACGATTGACGAACCCCGTGGTGCGTTTACGAGTCGGTCATCAACACTCGCAGTTTTGGCCGATTCTGGCCTGTTTCATGGACTATTACTGATTGTTTTGGTGTCCCGGACTGATTTCCACGATTGACGAACCCCGGGGTGCGTTTACGTGTCGATCATAAACACTCGCAGTTTTGGCCGATTATGGCCAGTTTCATGGACTATTACTCACTGTTTTGGGGTCCGTGAGTGATTTCCATGATTGACGAATCCTGGGGTGCGTTTACGTGTCGGTCATCAACACCCGCAGTTTTGGCCGATTCTGGCTCGTTTCGTGGACTATTATTCACTGTTTTTGGGTCCCGGAGTGATTTCCACGATTGACGAACGCCGGGGTGCGTTTACGTGTCGGTCATCAACACTTGCAGTTTTGGCCGATTCTGGCCCGTTTCGTGGACAATTACTAAATGTTTCGGGGTCCCGGACTTATTTTCACGATTGATGTACCCCGGAGCGCATTTACATGTCGGGCATAAATACTCGTAGTTTTGGCTGATTCTGGCTAGTTTCATGGACTATTACTCACTGTTTTGGGGTCGCGGAGTGATTTCCACGATTGATGAACCCCGGGGTGCGTTTACGTGTCGGTCATAAATACTCGCAGTTTTGGCCGATTCTGGCCACTTTCTTGGACTATTACTCACTGTTTTGGGGTCCCGAAGTGATTTCCACGATTGACGAACCCCGGCGTGCGTTTACGTGTCGGTCGTCAACACCCGCAGTTTTGGCCGATTCTGCCTCGTTTCGTGGACTATTATTCGCTGTTTTTGGGTCCCGGAGTGATTTCCACAATTGACGAACCCCGAGGAGCGTTTACATGTCCGTCGTCAACACTCACAACTTTGGCCGATTCTGACCCGTTTCATGGACTATTACTCACCGTTTTGGGGTCCCGAAGCGATTTCCATAGTTCTTGAACCCCAAGGTGCAATTACATGTCGGTCATCAACACCCGTAGTTTTGGCCGATTCTGGCCCGTTTCATGAACTATTACTCACTGTTTTGGGGACCCGGAGTAATTCCCACGATTGACGAACCCCGGGGTGCGTTTATGTGTCGGTCATAAACACATGCAGTTTTGGCCGATTCTGGCCCGTTTCGTGGACAATTACTCACTGTTTCGGGGTCCCGGACTTATTTCCACGATTGATGAACCCCGGAGCGCATTTACGTGTCGGTCATAAATACTCGTAGTTTTGGCCGATTCTGGCTAGTTTCGTGGACTATTACTCACTGTTTTGGGGGCGCGGAGTGATTTCCACGATTGACGAACCCCGTGGTGCGTTTACGAGTCGGTCATCAACACTCGCAGTTTTGGCCGATTCTGGCCTGTTTCATGGACTATTACTGATTGTTTTGGTGTCCCGGACTGATTTCCACGATTGACGAACCCCGGGGTGCGTTTACGTGTCGATCATAAACACTCGCAGTTTTGGCCGATTATGGCCAGTTTCATGGACTATTACTCACTGTTTTGGGGTCCGTGAGTGATTTCCATGATTGACGAATCCTGGGGTGCGTTTACGTGTCGGTCATCAACACCCGCAGTTTTGGCCGATTCTGGCTCGTTTCGTGGACTATTATTCACTGTTTTTGGGTCCCGGAGTGATTTCCACGATTGACGAACGCCGGGGTGCGTTTACGTGTCGGTCATCAACACTTGCAGTTTTGGCCGATTCTGGCCCGTTTCGTGGACAATTACTCAATGTTTCGGGGTCCCGGACTTATTTTCACGATTGATGTACCCCGGAGCGCATTTACATGTCGGTCATAAATACTCGTAGTTTTGGCTGATTCTGGCTAGTTTCATGGACTATTACTCACTGTTTTGGGGTCGCGGAGTGATTTCCACGATTGATGAACCCCGGGGTGCGTTTACGTGTCGGTCATAAATACTCGCAGTTTTGGCCGATTCTGGCCACTTTCTTGGACTATTACTCACTGTTTTGGGGTCCCGAAGTGATTTCCACGATTGACGAACCCCGGCGTGCGTTTACGTGTCGGTCGTCAACACCCGCAGTTTTGGCCGATTCTGCCTCGTTTCGTGGACTATTATTCACTGTTTTTGGGTCCCGGAGTGATTTCCACAATTGACGAACCCCGAGGAGCGTTTACATTTCCGTCGTCAACACTCACAACTTTGGCCGATTCTGACCCGTTTCATGGACTATTACTCACCGTTTTGGGGTCCCGAAGCGATTTCCATAGTTCTTGAACCCCAAGGTGCAATTACATGTCGGTCATCAACACCCGTAGTTTTGGCCGATTCTGGCCCGTTTCATGAACTATTACTCACTGTTTTGGGGACCCGGAGTAATTCCCACGATTGACGAACCCCGGGGTGCGTTTATGTGTCGGTCATAAACACATGCAGTTTTGGCCGATTCTGGCCCGTTTCGTGGACAATTACTCACTGTTTCGGGGTCCCGGACTTATTTCCACGATTGATGAACCCCGGAGCGCATTTACGTGTCGGTCATAAATACTCGTAGTTTTGGCCGATTCTGGCTAGTTTCGTGGACTATTACTCACTGTTTTGGGGGCGCGGAGTGATTTCCACGATTGACGAACCCCGTGGTGCGTTTACGAGTCGGTCATCAACACTCGCAGTTTTGGCCGATTCTGGCCTGTTTCATGGACTATTACTGATTGTTTTGGTGTCCCGGACTGATTTCCACGATTGACGAACCCCGGGGTGCGTTTACGTGTCGATCATAAACACTCGCAGTTTTGGCCGATTATGGCCAGTTTCATGGACTATTACTCACTGTTTTGGGGTCCGTGAGTGATTTCCATGATTGACGAATCCTGGGGTGCGTTTACGTGTCGGTCATCAACACCCGCAGTTTTGGCCGATTCTGGCTCGTTTCGTGGACTATTATTCACTGTTTTTGGGTCCCGGAGTGATTTCCACGATTGACGAACGCCGGGGTGCGTTTACGTGTCGGTCATCAACACTTGCAGTTTTGGCCGATTCTGGCCCGTTTCATGGACAATTACTCAATGTTTCGGGGTCCCGGACTTATTTTCACGATTGATGTACCCCGGAGCGCATTTACATGTCGGGCATAAATACTCGTAGTTTTGGCTGATTCTGGCTAGTTTCATGGACTATTACTCACTGTTTTGGGGTCGCGGAGTGATTTCCACGATTGATGAACCCCGGGGTGCGTTTACGTGTCGGTCATAAATACTCGCAGTTTTGGCCGATTCTGGCCACTTTCTTGGACTATTACTCACTGTTTTGGGGTCCCGAAGTGATTTCCACGATTGACGAACCCCGGCGTGCGTTTACGTGTCGGTCGTCAACACCCGCAGTTTTGGCCGATTCTGCCTCGTTTCGTGGACTATTATTCACTGTTTTTGGGTCCCGGAGTGATTTCCACAATTGACGAACCCCGAGGAGCGTTTACATGTCCGTCGTCAACACTCACAACTTTGGCCGATTCTGACCCGTTTCATGGACTATTACTCACCGTTTTGGGGTCCCGAAGCGATTTCCATAGTTCTTGAACCCCAAGGTGCAATTACATGTCGGTCATCAACACCCGTAGTTTTGGCCGATTCTGGCCCGTTTCATGAACTATTACTCACTGTTTTGGGGACCCGGAGTAATTCCCACGATTGACGAACCCCGGGGTGCGTTTATGTGTCGGTCATAAACACATGCAGTTTTGGCCGATTCTGGCCCGTTTCGTGGACAATTACTCACTGTTTCGGGGTCCCGGACTTATTTCCACGATTGATGAACCCCGGAGCGCATTTATGTGTCGGTCATAAATACTCGTAGTTTTGGCCGATTCTGGCTAGTTTCGTGGACTATTACTCACTGTTTTGGGGCCGCGGAGTGATTTCCACGATTGACGAACCCCGGGGTGCGTTTACGTGTCGGTCATCAACACTCGCAGTTTTGGCCGATTCTGGCCTGTTTCATGGACTATTACTGATTGTTTTGGTGTCCCGGACTGATTTCCACGATTGATGAACCCCGGGGTGCGTTTACGTGTCGATCATAAACACTCGCAGTTTTGGCCGATTATGGCCAGTTTCATGGACTATTACTCACTGTTTTGGGGTCCGTGAGTGATTTCCATGATTGACGAATCCTGGGGTGCGTTTACGTGTCGGTCATCAACACCCGCAGTTTTGGCCGATTCTGGCTCGTTTCGTGGACTATTATTCACTGTTTTTGGGTCCCGGAGTGATTTCCACGATTGACGAACGCCGGGGTGCGTTTACGTGTCGGTCATCAACACTTGCAGTTTTGGCCGATTCTGGCCCGTTTCATGGACAATTACTCAATGTTTCGGGGTCCCGGACTTATTTTCACGATTGATGTACCCCGGAGCGCATTTACATGTCGGGCATAAATACTCGTAGTTTTGGCTGATTCTGGCTAGTTTCATGGACTATTACTCACTGTTTTGGGGTCGCGGAGTGATTTCCACGATTGATGAACCCCGGGGTGCGTTTACGTGTCGGTCATAAATACTCGCAGTTTTGGCCGATTCTGGCCACTTTCTTGGACTATTACTCACTGTTTTGGGGTCCCGAAGTGATTTCCATGATTGACGAACCCCGGCGTGCGTTTACGTGTCGGTCGTCAACACCCGCAGTTTTGGCCGATTCTGCCTCGTTTCGTGGACTATTATTCACTGTTTTTGGGTCCCGGAGTGATTTCCACAATTGACGAACCCCGAGGAGCGTTTACATGTCCGTCGTCAACACTCACAACTTTGGCCGATTCTGACCCGTTTCATGGACTATTACTCACCGTTTTGGGGTCCCGAAGCGATTTCCATAGTTCTTGAACCCCAAGGTGCAATTACATGTCGGTCATCAACACCCGTAGTTTTGGCCGATTCTGGCCCGTTTCATGAACTATTACTCACTGTTTTGGGGACCCGGAGTAATTCCCACGATTGACGAACCCCGGGGTGCGTTTATGTGTCGGTCATAAACACATGCAGTTTTGGCCGATTCTGGCCCGTTTCGTGGACAATTACTCACTGTTTCGGGGTCCCGGACTTATTTCCACGATTGATGAACCCCGGAGCGCATTTATGTGTCGGCCATAAATACTCGTAGTTTTGGCCGATTCTGGCTAGTTTCGTGGACTATTACTCACTGTTTTGGGGCCGCGGAGTGATTTCCACGATTGACGAACCCCGGGGTGCGTTTACGTGTCGGTCATCAACACTCGCAGTTTTGGCCGATTCTGGCCTGTTTCATGGACTATTACTGATTGTTTTGGTGTCCCGGACTGATTTCCACGATTGACGAACCCCAGGGTGCGTTTACGTGTCGATCATAAACACTCGCAGTTTTGGCCGATTATGGCCAGTTTCATGGACTATTACTCACTGTTTTGGCGTCCGTGAGTGATTTCCATGATTGACGAATCCTGGGGTGCGTTTACGTGTCGGTCATCAACACCCGCAGTTTTGGCCGATTCTGGCTCGTTTCGTGGACTATTATTCACTGTTTTTGGGTCCCGGAGTGATTTCCACGATTGACGAACGCCGGGGTGCGTTTACGTGTCGGTCATCAACACTTGCAGTTTTGGCCGATTCTGGCCCGTTTCATGGACAATTACTCAATGTTTCGGGGTCCCGGACTTATTTTCACGATTGATGTACCCCGGAGCGCATTTACATGTCGGGCATAAATACTCGTAGTTTTGGCTGATTCTGGCTAGTTTCATGGACTATTACTCACTCTTTTGGGGTCGCGGAGTGATTTCCACGATTGATGAACCCCGGGGTGCGTTTACGTGTCGGTCATAAATACTCGCAGTTTTGGCCGATTCTGGCCACTTTCTTGGACTATTACTCACTGTTTTGGGGTCCCGAAGTGATTTCCACGATTGACGAACCCCGGCGTGCGTTTACGTGTCGGTCGTCAACACCCGCAGTTTTGGCCGATTCTGCCTCGTTTCGTGGACTATTATTCACTGTTTTTGGGTCCCGGAGTGATTTCCACAATTGACGAACCCCGAGGAGCGTTTACATTTCCGTCGTCAACACTCACAACTTTGGCCGATTCTGACCCGTTTCATGGACTATTACTCACCGTTTTGGGGTCCCGAAGCGATTTCCATAGTTCTTGAACCCCAAGGTGCAATTACATGTCGGTCATCAACACCCGTAGTTTTGGCCGATTCTGGCCCGTTTCATGAACTATTACTCACTATTTTGGGGACCCGGAGTAATTCCCACGATTGACGAACCCCGGGGTGCGTTTATGTGTCGGTCATAAACACATGCAGTTTTGGCCGATTCTGGCCCGTTTCGTGGACAATTACTCACTGTTTCGGGGTCCCGGACTTATTTCCACGATTGATGAACCCCGGAGCGCATTTATGTGTCGGTCATAAATACTCGTAGTTTTGGCCGATTCTGGCTAGTTTCGTGGACTATTACTCACTGTTTTGGGGCCGCGGAGTGATTTCCACGATTGACGAACCCCGGGGTGCGTTTACGTGTCGGTCATCAACACTCGCAGTTTTGGCCGATTCTGGCCTGTTTCATGGACTATTACTGATTGTTTTGGTGTCCCGGACTGATTTCCACGATTGACGAACCCCAGGGTGCGTTTACGTGTCGATCATAAACACTCGCAGTTTTGGCCGATTATGGCCAGTTTCATGGACTATTACTCACTGTTTTGGGGTCCGTGAGTGATTTCCATGATTGACGAATCCTGGGGTGCGTTTACGTGTCGGTCATCAACACCCGCAGTTTTGGCCGATTCTGGCTCGTTTCGTGGACTATTATTCACTGTTTTTGGGTCCCGGAGTGATTTCCACGATTGACGAACGCCGGGGTGCGTTTACGTGTCGGTCATCAACACTTGCAGTTTTGGCCGATTCTGGCCCGTTTCGTGGACAATTACTCAATGTTTCGGGGTCCCGGACTTATTTTCACGATTGATGTACCCCGGAGCGCATTTACATGTCGGTCATAAATACTCGTAGTTTCGGCTGATTCTGGCTAGTTTCATGGACTATTACTCACTCTTTTGGGGTCGCGGAGTGATTTCCACGATTGATGAACCCCGGGGTGCGTTTACGTGTCGGTCATAAATACTCGCAGTTTTGGCCGATTCTGGCCACTTTCTTGGACTATTACTCACTGTTTTGGGGTCCCGAAGTGATTTCCACGATTGACGAACCCCGGCGTGCGTTTACGTGTCGGTCGTCAACACCCGCAGTTTTGGCCGATTCTGCCTCGTTTCGTGGACTATTATTCACTGTTTTTGGGTCCCGGAGTGATTTCCACAATTGACGAACCCCGAGGAGCGTTTACATTTCCGTCGTCAACACTCACAACTTTGGCCGATTCTGACCCGTTTCATGGACTATTACTCACCGTTTTGGGGTCCCGAAGCGATTTCCATAGTTCTTGAACCCCAAGGTGCAATTACATGTCGGTCATCAACACCCGTAGTTTTGGCCGATTCTGGCCCGTTTCATGAACTATTACTCACTATTTTGGGGACCCGGAGTAATTCCCACGATTGACGAACCCCGGGGTGCGTTTATGTGTCGGTCATAAACACATGCAGTTTTGGCCGATTCTGGCCCGTTTCGTGGACAATTACTCACTGTTTCGGGGTCCCGGACTTATTTCCACGATTGATGAACCCCGGAGCGCATTTATGTGTCGGTCATAAATACTCGTAGTTTTGGCCGATTCTGGCTAGTTTCGTGGACTATTACTCACTGTTTTGGGGCCGCGGAGTGATTTCCACGATTGACGAACCCCGGGGTGCGTTTACGTGTCGGTCATCAACACTCGCAGTTTTGGCCGATTCTGGCCTGTTTCATGGACTATTACTGATTGTTTTGGTGTCCCGGACTGATTTCCACGATTGACGAACCCCGGGGTGCGTTTACGTGTCGATCATAAACACTCGCAGTTTTGGCCGATTATGGCCAGTTTCATGGACTATTACTCACTGTTTTGGGGTCCGTGAGTGATTTCCATGATTGACGAATCCTGGGGTGCGTTTACGTGTCGGTCATCAACACCCGCAGTTTTGGCCGATTCTGGCTCGTTTCGTGGACTATTATTCACTGTTTTTGGGTCCCGGAGTGATTTCCACGATTGACGAACGCCGGGGTGCGTTTACGTGTCGGTCATCAACACTTGCAGTTTTGGCCGATTCTGGCCCGTTTCATGGACAATTACTCAATGTTTCGGGGTCCCGGACTTATTTTCACGATTGATGTACCCCGGAGCGCATTTACATGTCGGGCATAAATACTCGTAGTTTTGGCTGATTCTGGCTAGTTTCATGGACTATTACTCACTGTTTTGGGGTCGCGGAGTGATTTCCACGATTGATGAACCCCGGGGTGCGTTTACGTGTCGGTCATAAATACTCGCAGTTTTGGCCGATTCTGGCCACTTTCTTGGACTATTACTCACTGTTTTGGGGTCCCGAAGTGATTTCCATGATTGACGAACCCCGGCGTGCGTTTACGTGTCGGTCGTCAACACCCGCAGTTTTGGCCGATTCTGCCTCGTTTCGTGGACTATTATTCACTGTTTTTGGGTCCCGGAGTGATTTCCACAATTGACGAACCCCGAGGAGCGTTTACATGTCCGTCGTCAACACTCACAACTTTGGCCGATTCTGACCCGTTTCATGGACTATTACTCACCGTTTTGGGGTCCCGAAGCGATTTCCATAGTTCTTGAACCCCAAGGTGCAATTACATGTCGGTCATCAACACCCGTAGTTTTGGCCGATTCTGGCCCGTTTCATGAACTATTACTCACTGTTTTGGGGACCCGGAGTAATTCCCACGATTGACGAACCCCGGGGTGCGTTTATGTGTCGGTCATAAACACATGCAGTTTTGGCCGATTCTGGCCCGTTTCGTGGACAATTACTCACTGTTTCGGGGTCCCGGACTTATTTCCACGATTGATGAACCCCGGAGCGCATTTATGTGTCGGCCATAAATACTCGTAGTTTTGGCCGATTCTGGCTAGTTTCGTGGACTATTACTCACTGTTTTGGGGCCGCGGAGTGATTTCCACGATTGACGAACCCCGGGGTGCGTTTACGTGTCGGTCATCAACACTCGCAGTTTTGGCCGATTCTGGCCTGTTTCATGGACTATTACTGATTGTTTTGGTGTCCCGGACTGATTTCCACGATTGACGAACCCCAGGGTGCGTTTACGTGTCGATCATAAACACTCGCAGTTTTGGCCGATTATGGCCAGTTTCATGGACTATTACTCACTGTTTTGGCGTCCGTGAGTGATTTCCATGATTGACGAATCCTGGGGTGCGTTTACGTGTCGGTCATCAACACCCGCAGTTTTGGCCGATTCTGGCTCGTTTCGTGGACTATTATTCACTGTTTTTGGGTCCCGGAGTGATTTCCACGATTGACGAACGCCGGGGTGCGTTTACGTGTCGGTCATCAACACTTGCAGTTTTGGCCGATTCTGGCCCGTTTCATGGACAATTACTCAATGTTTCGGGGTCCCGGACTTATTTTCACGATTGATGTACCCCGGAGCGCATTTACATGTCGGGCATAAATACTCGTAGTTTTGGCTGATTCTGGCTAGTTTCATGGACTATTACTCACTCTTTTGGGGTCGCGGAGTGATTTCCACGATTGATGAACCCCGGGGTGCGTTTACGTGTCGGTCATAAATACTCGCAGTTTTGGCCGATTCTGGCCACTTTCTTGGACTATTACTCACTGTTTTGGGGTCCCGAAGTGATTTCCACGATTGACGAACCCCGGCGTGCGTTTACGTGTCGGTCGTCAACACCCGCAGTTTTGGCCGATTCTGCCTCGTTTCGTGGACTATTATTCACTGTTTTTGGGTCCCGGAGTGATTTCCACAATTGACGAACCCCGAGGAGCGTTTACATTTCCGTCGTCAACACTCACAACTTTGGCCGATTCTGACCCGTTTCATGGACTATTACTCACCGTTTTGGGGTCCCGAAGCGATTTCCATAGTTCTTGAACCCCAAGGTGCAATTACATGTCGGTCATCAACACCCGTAGTTTTGGCCGATTCTGGCCCGTTTCATGAACTATTACTCACTATTTTGGGGACCCGGAGTAATTCCCACGATTGACGAACCCCGGGGTGCGTTTATGTGTCGGTCATAAACACATGCAGTTTTGGCCGATTCTGGCCCGTTTCGTGGACAATTACTCACTGTTTCGGGGTCCCGGACTTATTTCCACGATTGATGAACCCCGGAGCGCATTTATGTGTCGGTCATAAATACTCGTAGTTTTGGCCGATTCTGGCTAGTTTCGTGGACTATTACTCACTGTTTTGGGGCCGCGGAGTGATTTCCACGATTGACGAACCCCGGGGTGCGTTTACGTGTCGGTCATCAACACTCGCAGTTTTGGCCGATTCTGGCCTGTTTCATGGACTATTACTGATTGTTTTGGTGTCCCGGACTGATTTCCACGATTGACGAACCCCAGGGTGCGTTTACGTGTCGATCATAAACACTCGCAGTTTTGGCCGATTATGGCCAGTTTCATGGACTATTACTCACTGTTTTGGGGTCCGTGAGTGATTTCCATGATTGACGAATCCTGGGGTGCGTTTACGTGTCGGTCATCAACACCCGCAGTTTTGGCCGATTCTGGCTCGTTTCGTGGACTATTATTCACTGTTTTTGGGTCCCGGAGTGATTTCCACGATTGACGAACGCCGGGGTGCGTTTACGTGTCGGTCATCAACACTTGCAGTTTTGGCCGATTCTGGCCCGTTTCGTGGACAATTACTCAATGTTTCGGGGTCCCGGACTTATTTTCACGATTGATGTACCCCGGAGCGCATTTACATGTCGGTCATAAATACTCGTAGTTTCGGCTGATTCTGGCTAGTTTCATGGACTATTACTCACTCTTTTGGGGTCGCGGAGTGATTTCCACGATTGATGAACCCCGGGGTGCGTTTACGTGTCGGTCATAAATACTCGCAGTTTTGGCCGATTCTGGCCACTTTCTTGGACTATTACTCACTGTTTTGGGGTCCCGAAGTGATTTCCACGATTGACGAACCCCGGCGTGCGTTTACGTGTCGGTCGTCAACACCCGCAGTTTTGGCCGATTCTGCCTCGTTTCGTGGACTATTATTCACTGTTTTTGGGTCCCGGAGTGATTTCCACAATTGACGAACCCCGAGGAGCGTTTACATTTCCGTCGTCAACACTCACAACTTTGGCCGATTCTGACCCGTTTCATGGACTATTACTCACCGTTTTGGGGTCCCGAAGCGATTTCCATAGTTCTTGAACCCCAAGGTGCAATTACATGTCGGTCATCAACACCCGTAGTTTTGGCCGATTCTGGCCCGTTTCATGAACTATTACTCACTATTTTGGGGACCCGGAGTAATTCCCACGATTGACGAACCCCGGGGTGCGTTTATGTGTCGGTCATAAACACATGCAGTTTTGGCCGATTCTGGCCCGTTTCGTGGACAATTACTCACTGTTTCGGGGTCCCGGACTTATTTCCACGATTGATGAACCCCGGAGCGCATTTATGTGTCGGTCATAAATACTCGTAGTTTTGGCCGATTCTGGCTAGTTTCGTGGACTATTACTCACTGTTTTGGGGCCGCGGAGTGATTTCCACGATTGACGAACCCCGGGGTGCGTTTACGTGTCGGTCATCAACACTCGCAGTTTTGGCCGATTCTGGCCTGTTTCATGGACTATTACTGATTGTTTTGGTGTCCCGGACTGATTTCCACGATTGACGAACCCCAGGGTGCGTTTACGTGTCGATCATAAACACTCGCAGTTTTGGCCGATTATGGCCAGTTTCATGGACTATTACTCACTGTTTTGGGGTCCGTGAGTGATTTCCATGATTGACGAATCCTGGGGTGCGTTTACGTGTCGGTCATCAACACCCGCAGTTTTGGCCGATTCTGGCTCGTTTCGTGGACTATTATTCACTGTTTTTGGGTCCCGGAGTGATTTCCACGATTGACGAACGCCGGGGTGCGTTTACGTGTCGGTCATCAACACTTGCAGTTTTGGCCGATTCTGGCCCGTTTCGTGGACAATTACTCAATGTTTCGGGGTCCCGGACTTATTTTCACGATTGATGTACCCCGGAGCGCATTTACATGTCGGTCATAAATACTCGTAGTTTCGGCTGATTCTGGCTAGTTTCATGGACTATTACTCACTCTTTTGGGGTCGCGGAGTGATTTCCACGATTGATGAACCCCGGGGTGCGTTTACGTGTCGGTCATAAATACTCGCAGTTTTGGCCGATTCTGGCCACTTTCTTGGACTATTACTCACTGTTTTGGGGTCCCGAAGTGATTTCCACGATTGACGAACCCCGGCGTGCGTTTACGTGTCGGTCGTCAACACCCGCAGTTTTGGCCGATTCTGCCTCGTTTCGTGGACTATTATTCACTGTTTTTGGGTCCCGGAGTGATTTCCACAATTGACGAACCCCGAGGAGCGTTTACATTTCCGTCGTCAACACTCACAACTTTGGCCGATTCTGACCCGTTTCATGGACTATTACTCACCGTTTTGGGGTCCCGAAGCGATTTCCATAGTTCTTGAACCCCAAGGTGCAATTACATGTCGGTCATCAACACCCGTAGTTTTGGCCGATTCTGGCCCGTTTCATGAACTATTACTCACTATTTTGGGGACCCGGAGTAATTCCCACGATTGACGAACCCCGGGGTGCGTTTATGTGTCGGTCATAAACACATGCAGTTTTGGCCGATTCTGGCCCGTTTCGTGGACAATTACTCACTGTTTCGGGGTCCCGGACTTATTTCCACGATTGATGAACCCCGGAGCGCATTTATGTGTCGGTCATAAATACTCGTAGTTTTGGCCGATTCTAGCTAGTTTCGTGGACTATTACTCACTGTTTTGGGGCCGCGGAGTGATTTCCACGATTGACGAACCCCGGGGTGCGTTTACGTGTCGGTCATCAACACTCGCAGTTTTGGCCGATTCTGGCCTGTTTCATGGACTATTACTGATTGTTTTGGTGTCCCGGACTGATTTCCACGATTGACGAACCCCGGGGTGCGTTTACGTGTCGATCATAAACACTCGCAGTTTTGGCCGATTATGGCCAGTTTCATGGACTATTACTCACTGTTTTGGGGTCCGTGAGTGATTTCCATGATTGACGAATCCTGGGGTGCGTTTACGTGTCGGTCATCAACACCCGCAGTTTTGGCCGATTCTGGCTCGTTTCGTGGACTATTATTCACTGTTTTTGGGTCCCGGAGTGATTTCCACGATTGACGAACGCCGGGGTGCGTTTACGTGTCGGTCATCAACACTTGCAGTTTTGGCCGATTCTGGCCCGTTTCGTGGACAATTACTCAATGTTTCGGGGTCCCGGACTTATTTTCACGATTGATGTACCCCGGAGCGCATTTACATGTCGGTCATAAATACTCGTAGTTTTGGCTGATTCTGGCTAGTTTCATGGACTATTACTCACTCTTTTGGGGTCGCGGAGTGATTTCCACGATTGATGAACCCCGGGGTGCGTTTACGTGTCGGTCATAAATACTCGCAGTTTTGGCCGATTCTGGCCACTTTCTTGGACTATTACTCACTGTTTTGGGGTCCCGAAGTGATTTCCACGATTGACGAACCCCGGCGTGCGTTTACGTGTCGGTCGTCAACACCCGCAGTTTTGGCCGATTCTGCCTCGTTTCGTGGACTATTATTCACTGTTTTTGGGTCCCGGAGTGATTTCCACAATTGACGAACCCCGAGGAGCGTTTACATTTCCGTCGTCAACACTCACAACTTTGGCCGATTCTGACCCGTTTCATGGACTATTACTCACCGTTTTGGGGTCCCGAAGCGATTTCCATAGTTCTTGAACCCCAAGGTGCAATTACATGTCGGTCATCAACACCCGTAGTTTTGGCCGATTCTGGCCCGTTTCATGAACTATTACTCACTATTTTGGGGACCCGGAGTAATTCCCACGATTGACGAACCCCGGGGTGCGTTTATGTGTCGGTCATAAACACATGCAGTTTTGGCCGATTCTGGCCCGTTTCGTGGACAATTACTCACTGTTTCGGGGTCCCGGACTTATTTCCACGATTGATGAACCCCGGAGCGCATTTATGTGTCGGTCATAAATACTCGTAGTTTTGGCCGATTCTGGCTAGTTTCGTGGACTATTACTCACTGTTTTGGGGCCGCGGAGTGATTTCCACGATTGACGAACCCCGGGGTGCGTTTACGTGTCGGTCATCAACACTCGCAGTTTTGGCCGATTCTGGCCTGTTTCATGGACTATTACTGATTGTTTTGGTGTCCCGGACTGATTTCCACGATTGACGAACCCCGGGGTGCGTTTACGTGTCGATCATAAACACTCGCAGTTTTGGCCGATTATGGCCAGTTTCATGGACTATTACTCACTGTTTTGGGGTCCGTGAGTGATTTCCATGATTGACGAATCCTGGGGTGCGTTTACGTGTCGGTCATCAACACCCGCAGTTTTGGCCGATTCTGGCTCGTTTCGTGGACTATTATTCACTGTTTTTGGGTCCCGGAGTGATTTCCACGATTGACGAACGCCGGGGTGCGTTTACGTGTCGGTCATCAACACTTGCAGTTTTGGCCGATTCTGGCCCGTTTCGTGGACAATTACTCAATGTTTCGGGGTCCCGGACTTATTTTCACGATTGATGTACCCCGGAGCGCATTTACATGTCGGTCATAAATACTCGTAGTTTTGGCTGATTCTGGCTAGTTTCATGGACTATTACTCACTCTTTTGGGGTCGCGGAGTGATTTCCACGATTGATGAACCCCGGGGTGCGTTTACGTGTCGGTCATAAATACTCGCAGTTTTGGCCGATTCTGGCCACTTTCTTGGACTATTACTCACTGTTTTGGGGTCCCGAAGTGATTTCCACGATTGACGAACCCCGGCGTGCGTTTACGTGTCGGTCGTCAACACCCGCAGTTTTGGCCGATTCTGCCTCGTTTCGTGGACTATTATTCACTGTTTTTGGGTCCCGGAGTGATTTCCACAATTGACGAACCCCGAGGAGCGTTTACATTTCCGTCGTCAACACTCACAACTTTGGCCGATTCTGACCCGTTTCATGGACTATTACTCACCGTTTTGGGGTCCCGAAGCGATTTCCATAGTTCTTGAACCCCAAGGTGCAATTACATGTCGGTCATCAACACCCGTAGTTTTGGCCGATTCTGGCCCGTTTCATGAACTATTACTCACTATTTTGGGGACCCGGAGTAATTCCCACGATTGACGAACCCCGGGGTGCGTTTATGTGTCGGTCATAAACACATGCAGTTTTGGCCGATTCTGGCCCGTTTCGTGGACAATTACTCACTGTTTCGGGGTCCCGGACTTATTTCCACGATTGATGAACCCCGGAGCGCATTTATGTGTCGGTCATAAATACTCGTAGTTTTGGCCGATTCTGGCTAGTTTCGTGGACTATTACTCACTGTTTTGGGGCCGCGGAGTGATTTCCACGATTGACGAACCCCGTTGTGCGTTTACCTGTCGGTCATCAACACTCGCAGTTTTGGCCGATTCTGGCCTGTTTCATGGACTATTACTGATTGTTTTGGTGTCCCGGACTGATTTCCACGATTGACGAACCCCGGGGTGCGTTTACGTGTCGATCATAAACACTCGCAGTTTTGGCCGATTATGGCCAGTTTCATGGACTATTACTCACTGTTTTGGGGTCCGTGAGTGATTTCCATGATTGACGAATCCTGGGGTGCGTTTACGTGTCGGTCATCAACACCCGCAGTTTTGGCCGATTCTGGCTCGTTTCGTGGACTATTATTCACTGTTTTTGGGTCCCGGAGTGATTTCCACGATTGACGAACGCCGGGGTGCGTTTACGTGTCGGTCATCAACACTTGCAGTTTTGGCCGATTCTGGCCCGTTTCGTGGACAATTACTCAATGTTTCGGGGTCCCGGACTTATTTTCACGATTGATGTACCCCGGAGCGCATTTACATGTCGGTCATAAATACTCGTAGTTTTGGCTGATTCTGGCTAGTTTCATGGACTATTACTCACTCTTTTGGGGTCGCGGAGTGATTTCCACGATTGATGAACCCCGGGGTGCGTTTACGTGTCGGTCATAAATACTCGCAGTTTTGGCCGATTCTGGCCACTTTCTTGGACTATTACTCACTGTTTTGGGGTCCCGAAGTGATTTCCACGATTGACGAACCCCGGCGTGCGTTTACGTGTCGGTCGTCAACACCCGCAGTTTTGGCCGATTCTGCCTCGTTTCGTGGACTATTATTCACTGTTTTTGGGTCCCGGAGTGATTTCCACAATTGACGAACCCCGAGGAGCGTTTACATTTCCGTCGTCAACACTCACAACTTTGGCCGATTCTGACCCGTTTCATGGACTATTACTCACCGTTTTGGGGTCCCGAAGCGATTTCCATAGTTCTTGAACCCCAAGGTGCAATTACATGTCGGTCATCAACACCCGTAGTTTTGGCCGATTCTGGCCCGTTTCATGAACTATTACTCACTATTTTGGGGACCCGGAGTAATTCCCACGATTGACGAACCCCGGGGTGCGTTTATGTGTCGGTCATAAACACATGCAGTTTTGGCCGATTCTGGCCCGTTTCGTGGACAATTACTCACTGTTTCGGGGTCCCGGACTTATTTCCACGATTGATGAACCCCGGAGCGCATTTATGTGTCGGTCATAAATACTCGTAGTTTTGGCCGATTCTGGCTAGTTTCGTGGACTATTACTCACTGTTTTGGGACGCGGAGTGATTTCCACGATTGACGAACCCCGGGGTGCGTTTACGTGTCGGTCATCAACACTCGCAGTTTTGGCCGATTCTGGCCTGTTTCATGGACTATTACTGATTGTTTTGGTGTCCCGGACTGATTTCCACGATTGACGAACCCCGGGGTGCGTTTACGTGTCGATCATAAACACTCGCAGTTTTGGCCGATTATGGCCAGTTTCATGGACTATTACTCACTGTTTTGGGGTCCGTGAGTGATTTCCATGATTGACGAATCCTGGGGTGCGTTTACGTGTCGGTCATCAACACCCGCAGTTTTGGCCGATTCTGGCTCGTTTCGTGGACTATTATTCACTGTTTTTGGGTCCCGGAGTGATTTCCACGATTGACGAACGCCGGGGTGCGTTTACGTGTCGGTCATCAACACTTGCAGTTTTGGCCGATTCTGGCCCGTTTCGTGGACAATTACTCAATGTTTCGGGGTCCCGGACTTATTTTCACGATTGATGTACCCCGGAGCGCATTTACATGTCGGTCATAAATACTCGTAGTTTTGGCTGATTCTGGCTAGTTTCATGGACTATTACTCACTCTTTTGGGGTCGCGGAGTGATTTCCACGATTGATGAACCCCGGGGTGCGTTTACGTGTCGGTCATAAATACTCGCAGTTTTGGCCGATTCTGGCCACTTTCTTGGACTATTACTCACTGTTTTGGGGTCCCGAAGTGATTTCCACGATTGACGAACCCCGGCGTGCGTTTACGTGTCGGTCGTCAACACCCGCAGTTTTGGCCGATTCTGCCTCGTTTCGTGGACTATTATTCACTGTTTTTGGGTCCCGGAGTGATTTCCACAATTGACGAACCCCGAGGAGCGTTTACATTTCCGTCGTCAACACTCACAACTTTGGCCGATTCTGACCCGTTTCATGGACTATTACTCACCGTTTTGGGGTCCCGAAGCGATTTCCATAGTTCTTGAACCCCAAGGTGCAATTACATGTCGGTCATCAACACCCGTAGTTTTGGCCGATTCTGGCCCGTTTCATGAACTATTACTCACTATTTTGGGGACCCGGAGTAATTCCCACGATTGACGAACCCCGGGGTGCGTTTATGTGTCGGTCATAAACACATGCAGTTTTGGCCGATTCTGGCCCGTTTCGTGGACAATTACTCACTGTTTCGGGGTCCCGGACTTATTTCCACGATTGATGAACCCCGGAGCGCATTTATGTGTCGGTCATAAATACTCGTAGTTTTGGCCGATTCTGGCTAGTTTCGTGGACTATTACTCACTGTTTTGGGACGCGGAGTGATTTCCACGATTGACGAACCCCGGGGTGCGTTTACGTGTCGGTCATCAACACTCGCAGTTTTGGCCGATTCTGGCCTGTTTCATGGACTATTACTGATTGTTTTGGTGTCCCGGACTGATTTCCACGATTGACGAACCCCGGGGTGCGTTTACGTGTCGATCATAAACACTCGCAGTTTTGGCCGATTATGGCCAGTTTCATGGACTATTACTCACTGTTTTGGGGTCCGTGAGTGATTTCCATGATTGACGAATCCTGGGGTGCGTTTACGTGTCGGTCATCAACACCCGCAGTTTTGGCCGATTCTGGCTCGTTTCGTGGACTATTATTCACTGTTTTTGGGTCCCGGAGTGATTTCCACGATTGACGAACGCCGGGGTGCGTTTACGTGTCGGTCATCAACACTTGCAGTTTTGGCCGATTCTGGCCCGTTTCGTGGACAATTACTCAATGTTTCGGGGTCCCGGACTTATTTTCACGATTGATGTACCCCGGAGCGCATTTACATGTCGGTCATAAATACTCGTAGTTTTGGCTGATTCTGGCTAGTTTCATGGACTATTACTCACTCTTTTGGGGTCGCGGAGTGATTTCCACGATTGATGAACCCCGGGGTGCGTTTACGTGTCGGTCATAAATACTCGCAGTTTTGGCCGATTCTGGCCACTTTCTTGGACTATTACTCACTGTTTTGGGGTCCCGAAGTGATTTCCACGATTGACGAACCCCGGCGTGCGTTTACGTGTCGGTCGTCAACACCCGCAGTTTTGGCCGATTCTGCCTCGTTTCGTGGACTATTATTCACTGTTTTTGGGTCCCGGAGTGATTTCCACAATTGACGAACCCCGAGGAGCGTTTACATTTCCGTCGTCAACACTCACAACTTTGGCCGATTCTGACCCGTTTCATGGACTATTACTCACCGTTTTGGGGTCCCGAAGCGATTTCCATAGTTCTTGAACCCCAAGGTGCAATTACATGTCGGTCATCAACACCCGTAGTTTTGGCCGATTCTGGCCCGTTTCATGAACTATTACTCACTATTTTGGGGACCCGGAGTAATTCCCACGATTGACGAACCCCGGGGTGCGTTTATGTGTCGGTCATAAACACATGCAGTTTTGGCCGATTCTGGCCCGTTTCGTGGACAATTACTCACTGTTTCGGGGTCCCGGACTTATTTCCACGATTGATGAACCCCGGAGCGCATTTACGTGTCGGTCATAAATACTCGTAGTTTTGGCCGATTCTGGCTAGTTTCGTGGACTATTACTCACTGTTTTGGGGGCGCGGAGTGATTTCCACGATTGACGAACCCCGTGGTGCGTTTACGAGTCGGTCATCAACACTCGCAGTTTTGGCCGATTCTGGCCTGTTTCATGGACTATTACTGATTGTTTTGGTGTCCCGGACTGATTTCCACGATTGACGAACCCCGGGGTGCGTTTACGTGTCGATCATAAACACTCGTAGTTTTGGCCGATTATGGCCAGTTTCATGGACTATTACTCACTTTTTTGGGGTCCGTGAGTGATTTCCATGATTGACGAATCCTGGGGTGCGTTTACGTGTCGGTCATCAACACCCGCAGTTTTGGCCGATTCTGGCTCGTTTCGTGGACTATTATTCACTGTTTTTGGGTCCCGGAGTGATTTCCACGATTGACGAACGCCGGGGTGCGTTTACGTGTCGGTCATCAACACTTGCAGTTTTGGCCGATTCTGGCCCGTTTCGTGGACAATTACTCAATGTTTCGGGGTCCCGGACTTATTTTCACGATTGATGTACCCCGGAGCGCATTTACATGTCGGGCATAAATACTCGTAGTTTTGGCTGATTCTGGCTAGTTTCATGGACTATTACTCACTGTTTTGGGGTCGCGGAGTGATTTCCACGATTGATGAACCCCGGGGTGCGTTTACGTGTCGGTCATAAATACTCGCAGTTTTGGCCGATTCTGGCCACTTTCTTGGACTATTACTCACTGTTTTGGGGTCCCGAAGTGATTTCCACGATTGACGAACCCCGGCGTGCGTTTACGTGTCGGTCGTCAACACCCGCAGTTTTGGCCGATTCTGCCTCGTTTCGTGGACTATTATTCACTGTTTTTGGGTCCCGGAGTGATTTCCACAATTGACGAACCCCGAGGAGCGTTTACATGTCCGTCGTCAACACTCACAACTTTGGCCGATTCTGACCCGTTTCATGGACTATTACTCACCGTTTTGGGGTCCCGAAGCGATTTCCATAGTTCTTGAACCCCAAGGTGCAATTACATGTCGGTCATCAACACCCGTAGTTTTGGCCGATTCTGGCCCGTTTCATGAACTATTACTCACTGTTTTGGGGACCCGGAGTAATTCCCACGATTGACGAACCCCGGGGTGCGTTTATGTGTCGGTCATAAACACATGCAGTTTTGGCCGATTCTGGCCCGTTTCGTGGACAATTACTCACTGTTTCGGGGGCCCGGACTTATTTCCACGATTGATGAACCCCGGAGCGCATTTACGTGTCGGTCATAAATACTCGTAGTTTTGGCCGATTCTGGCTAGTTTCGTGGACTATTACTCACTGTTTTGGGGCCGCGGAGTGATTTCCACGATTGACGAACCCCGGGGTGCGTTTACGTGTCGGTCATCAACACTCGCAGTTTTGGCCGATTCTGGCCTGTTTCATGGACTATTACTGATTGTTTTGGTGTCCCGGACTGATTTCCACGATTGACGAACCCCGGGGTGCGTTTACGTGTCGATCATAAACACTCGCAGTTTTGGCCGATTATGGCCAGTTTCATGGACTATTACTCACTGTTTTGGGGTCCGTGAGTGATTTCCATGATTGACGAATCCTGGGGTGCGTTTACGTGTCGGTCATCAACACCCGCAGTTTTGGCCGATTCTGGCTCGTTTCGTGGACTATTATTCACTGTTTTTGGGTCCCGGAGTGATTTCCACGATTGACGAACGCCGGGGTGCGTTTACGTGTCGGTCATCAACACTTGCAGTTTTGGCCGATTCTGGCCCGTTTCGTGGACAATTACTCAATGTTTCGGGGTCCCGGACTTATTTTCACGATTGATGTACCCCGGAGCGCATTTACTTGTCGGTCATAAATACTCGTAGTTTTGGCTGATTCTGGCTAGTTTCATGGACTATTACTCACTCTTTTGGGGTCGCGGAGTGATTTCCACGATTGATGAACCCCGGGGTGCGTTTACGTGTCGGTCATAAATACTCGCAGTTTTGGCCGATTCTGGCCACTTTCTTGGACTATTACTCACTGTTTTGGGGTCCCGAAGTGATTTCCACGATTGACGAACCCCGGCGTGCGTTTACGTGTCGGTCGTCAACACCCGCAGTTTTGGCCGATTCTGCCTCGTTTCGTGGACTATTATTCACTGTTTTTGGGTCCCGGAGTGATTTCCACAATTGACGAACCCCGAGGAGCGTTTACATTTCCGTCGTCAACACTCACAACTTTGGCCGATTCTGACCCGTTTCATGGACTATTACTCACCGTTTTGGGGTCCCGAAGCGATTTCCATAGTTCTTGAACCCCAAGGTGCAATTACATGTCGGTCATCAACACCCGTAGTTTTGGCCGATTCTGGCCCGTTTCATGAACTATTACTCACTGTTTTGGGGACCCGGAGTAATTCCCACGATTGACGAACCCCGGGGTGCGTTTATGTGTCGGTCATAAACACATGCAGTTTTGGCCGATTCTGGCCCGTTTCGTGGACAATTACTCACTGTTTCGGGGGCCCGGACTTATTTCCACGATTGATGAACCCCGGAGCGCATTTACGTGTCGGTCATAAATACTCGTAGTTTTGGCCGATTCTGGCTAGTTTCGTGGACTATTACTCACTGTTTTGGGGCCGCGGAGTGATTTCCACGATTGACGAACCCCGGGGTGCGTTTACGTGTCGGTCATCAACACTCGCAGTTTTGGCCGATTCTGGCCTGTTTCATGGACTATTACTGATTGTTTTGGTGTCCCGGACTGATTTCCACGATTGACGAACCCCGGGGTGCGTTTACGTGTCGATCATAAACACTCGCAGTTTTGGCCGATTATGGCCAGTTTCATGGACTATTACTCACTGTTTTGGGGTCCGTGAGTGATTTCCATGATTGACGAATCCTGGGGTGCGTTTACGTGTCGGTCATCAACACCCGCAGTTTTGGCCGATTCTGGCTCGTTTCGTGGACTATTATTCACTGTTTTTGGGTCCCGGAGTGATTTCCACGATTGACGAACGCCGGGGTGTGTTTACGTGTCGGTCATCAACACTTGCAGTTTTGGCCGATTCTGGCCCGTTTCGTGGACAATTACTCAATGTTTCGGGGTCCCGGACTTATTTTCACGATTGATGTACCCCGGAGCGCATTTACTTGTCGGTCATAAATACTCGTAGTTTTGGCTGATTCTGGCTAGTTTCATGGACTATTACTCACTCTTTTGGGGTCGCGGAGTGATTTCCACGATTGATGAACCCCGGGGTGCGTTTACGTGTCGGTCATAAATACTCGCAGTTTTGGCCGATTCTGGCCACTTTCTTGGACTATTACTCACTGTTTTGGGGTCCCGAAGTGATTTCCACGATTGACGAACCCCGGCGTGCGTTTACGTGTCGGTCGTCAACACCCGCAGTTTTGGCCGATTCTGCCTCGTTTCGTGGACTATTATTCACTGTTTTTGGGTCCCGGAGTGATTTCCACAATTGACGAACCCCGAGGAGCGTTTACATTTCCGTCGTCAACACTCACAACTTTGGCCGATTCTGACCCGTTTCATGGACTATTACTCACCGTTTTGGGGTCCCGAAGCGATTTCCATAGTTCTTGAACCCCAAGGTGCAATTACATGTCGGTCATCAACACCCGTAGTTTTGGCCGATTCTGGCCCGTTTCATGAACTATTACTCACTATTTTGGGGACCCGGAGTAATTCCCACGATTGACGAACCCCGGGCTGCGTTTATGTGTCGGTCATAAACACATGCAGTTTTGGCCGATTCTGGCCCGTTTCGTGGACAATTACTCACTGTTTCGGGGTCCCGGACTTATTTCCACGATTGATGAACCCCGGAGCGCATTTACGTGTCGGTCATAAATACTCGTAGTTTTGGCCGATTCTGGCTAGTTTCGTGGACTATTACTCACTGTTTTGGGGGCGCGGAGTGATTTCCACGATTGACGAACCCCGTGGTGCGTTTACGAGTCGGTCATCAACACTCGCAGTTTTGGCCGATTCTGGCCTGTTTCATGGACTATTACTGATTGTTTTGGTGTCCCGGACTGATTTCCACGATTGACGAACCCCGGGGTGCGTTTACGTGTCGATCATAAACACTCGCAGTTTTGGCCGATTATGGCCAGTTTCATGGACTATTACTCACTGTTTTGGGGTCCGTGAGTGATTTCCATGATTGACGAATCCTGGGGTGCGTTTACGTGTCGGTCATCAACACCCGCAGTTTTGGCCGATTCTGGCTCGTTTCGTGGACTATTATTCACTGTTTTTGGGTCCCGGAGTGATTTCCACGATTGACGAACGCCGGGGTGCGTTTACGTGTCGGTCATCAACACTTGCAGTTTTGGCCGATTCTGGCCCGTTTCGTGGACAATTACTCAATGTTTCGGGGTCCCGGACTTATTTTCACGATTGATGTACCCCGGAGCGCATTTACATGTCGGGCATAAATACTCGTAGTTTTGGCTGATTCTGGCTAGTTTCATGGACTATTACTCACTGTTTTGGGGTCGCGGAGTGATTTCCACGATTGATGAACCCCGGGGTGCGTTTACGTGTCGGTCATAAATACTCGCAGTTTTGGCCGATTCTGGCCACTTTCTTGGACTATTACTCACTGTTTTGGGGTCCCGAATTGATTTCCACGATTGACGAACCCCGGCGTGCGTTTACGTGTCGGTCGTCAACACCCGCAGTTTTGGCCGATTCTGCCTCGTTTCGTGGACTATTATTCACTGTTTTTGGGTCCCGGAGTGATTTCCACAATTGACGAACCCCGAGGAGCGTTTACATGTCCGTCGTCAACACTCACAACTTTGGCCGATTCTGACCCGTTTCATGGACTATTACTCACCGTTTTGGGGTCCCGAAGCGATTTCCATAGTTCTTGAACCCCAAGGTGCAATTACATGTCGGTCATCAACACCCGTAGTTTTGGCCGATTCTGGCCCGTTTCATGAACTATTACTCACTGTTTTGGGGACCCGGAGTAATTCCCACGATTGACGAACCCCGGGGTGCGTTTATGTGTCGGTCATAAACACATGCAGTTTTGGCCGATTCTGGCCCGTTTCGTGGACAATTACTCACTGTTTCGGGGGCCCGGACTTATTTCCACGATTGATGAACCCCGGAGCGCATTTACGTGTCGGTCATAAATACTCGTAGTTTTGGCCGATTCTGGCTAGTTTCGTGGACTATTACTCACTGTTTTGGGGCCGCGGAGTGATTTCCACGATTGACGAACCCCGGGGTGCGTTTACGTGTCGGTCATCAACACTCGCAGTTTTGGCCGATTCTGGCCTGTTTCATGGACTATTACTGATTGTTTTGGTGTCCCGGACTGATTTCCACGATTGACGAACCCCGGGGTGCGTTTACGTGTCGATCATAAACACTCGCAGTTTTGGCCGATTATGGCCAGTTTCATGGACTATTACTCACTGTTTTGGGGTCCGTGAGTGATTTCCATGATTGACGAATCCTGGGGTGCGTTTACGTGTCGGTCATCAACACCCGCAGTTTTGGCCGATTCTGGCTCGTTTCGTGGACTATTATTCACTGTTTTTGGGTCCCGGAGTGATTTCCACGATTGACGAACGCCGGGGTGCGTTTACGTGTCGGTCATCAACACTTGCAGTTTTGGCCGATTCTGGCCCGTTTCGTGGACAATTACTCAATGTTTCGGGGTCCCGGACTTATTTTCACGATTGATGTACCCCGGAGCGCATTTACATGTCGGGCATAAATACTCGTAGTTTTGGCTGATTCTGGCTAGTTTCATGGACTATTACTCACTGTTTTGGGGTCGCGGAGTGATTTCCACGATTGATGAACCCCGGGGTGCGTTTACGTGTCGGTCATAAATACTCGCAGTTTTGGCCGATTCTGGCCACTTTCTTGGACTATTACTCACTGTTTTGGGGTCCCGAATTGATTTCCACGATTGACGAACCCCGGCGTGCGTTTACGTGTCGGTCGTCAACACCCGCAGTTTTGGCCGATTCTGCCTCGTTTCGTGGACTATTATTCACTGTTTTTGGGTCCCGGAGTGATTTCCACAATTGACGAACCCCGAGGAGCGTTTACATGTCCGTCGTCAACACTCACAACTTTGGCCGATTCTGACCCGTTTCATGGACTATTACTCACCGTTTTGGGGTCCCGAAGCGATTTCCATAGTTCTTGAACCCCAAGGTGCAATTACATGTCGGTCATCAACACCCGTAGTTTTGGCCGATTCTGGCCCGTTTCATGAACTATTACTCACTGTTTTGGGGACCCGGAGTAATTCCCACGATTGACGAACCCCGGGGTGCGTTTATGTGTCGGTCATAAACACATGCAGTTTTGGCCGATTCTGGCCCGTTTCGTGGACAATTACTCACTGTTTCGGGGGCCCGGACTTATTTCCACGATTGATGAACCCCGGAGCGCATTTACGTGTCGGTCATAAATACTCGTAGTTTTGGCCGATTCTGGCTAGTTTCGTGGACTATTACTCACTGTTTTGGGGCCGCGGAGTGATTTCCACGATTGACGAACCCCGGGGTGCGTTTACGTGTCGGTCATCAACACTCGCAGTTTTGGCCGATTCTGGCCTGTTTCATGGACTATTACTGATTGTTTTGGTGTCCCGGACTGATTTCCACGATTGACGAACCCCGGGGTGCGTTTACGTGTCGATCATAAACACTCGCAGTTTTGGCCGATTATGGCCAGTTTCATGGACTATTACTCACTGTTTTGGGGTCCGTGAGTGATTTCCATGATTGACGAATCCTGGGGTGCGTTTACGTGTCGGTCATCAACACCCGCAGTTTTGGCCGATTCTGGCTCGTTTCGTGGACTATTATTCACTGTTTTTGGGTCCCGGAGTGATTTCCACGATTGACGAACGCCGGGGTGCGTTTACGTGTCGGTCATCAACACTTGCAGTTTTGGCCGATTCTGGCCCGTTTCGTGGACAATTACTCAATGTTTCGGGGTCCCGGACTTATTTTCACGATTGATGTACCCCGGAGCGCATTTACATGTCGGTCATAAATACTCGTAGTTTTGGCTGATTCTGGCTAGTTTCATGGACTATTACTCACTGTTTTGGGGTCGCGGAGTGATTTCCACGATTGATGAACCCCGGGGTGCGTTTACGTGTCGGTCATAAATACTCGCAGTTTTGGCCGATTCTGGCCACTTTCTTGGACTATTACTCACTGTTTTGGGGTCCCGAAGTGATTTCCACGATTGACGAACCCCGGCGTGCGTTTACGTGTCGGTCGTCAACACCCGCAGTTTTGGCCGATTCTGACTCGTTTCGTGGACTATTATTCACTGTTTTTGGGTCCCGGAGTGATTTCCACAATTGACGAACCCCGAGGAGCGTTTACATTTCCGTCGTCAACACTCACAACTTTGGCCGATTCTGACCCGTTTCATGGACTATTACTCACCGTTTTGGGGTCCCGAAGCGATTTCCATAGTTCTTGAACCCCAAGGTGCAATTACATGTCGGTCATCAACACCCGTAGTTTTGGCCGATTCTGGCCCGTTTCATGAACTATTACTCACTGTTTTGGGGACCCGGAGTAATTCCCACGATTGACGAACCCCGGGGTGCGTTTATGTGTCGGTCATAAACACATGCAGTTTTGGCCGATTCTGGCCCGTTTCGTGGACAATTACTCACTGTTTCGGGGTCCCGGACTTATTTCCACGATTGATGAACCCCGGAGCGCATTTACGTGTCGGTCATAAATACTCGTAGTTTTGGCCGATTCTGGCTAGTTTCGTGGACTATTACTCACTGTTTTGGGGGCGCGGAGTGATTTCCACGATTGACGAACCCCGTGGTGCGTTTACGAGTCGGTCATCAACACTCGCAGTTTTGGCCGATTCTGGCCTGTTTCATGGACTATTACTGATTGTTTTGGTGTCCCGGACTGATTTCCACGATTGACGAACCCCGGGGTGCGTTTACGTGTCGATCATAAACACTCGCAGTTTTGGCCGATTATGGCCAGTTTCATGGACTATTACTCACTGTTTTGGGGTCCGTGAGTGATTTCCATGATTGACGAATCCTGGGGTGCGTTTACGTGTCGGTCATCAACACCCGCAGTTTTGGCCGATTCTGGCTCGTTTCGTGGACTATTATTCACTGTTTTTGGGTCCCGGAGTGATTTCCACGATTGACGAACGCCGGGGTGCGTTTACGTGTCGGTCATCAACACTTGCAGTTTTGGCCGATTCTGGCCCGTTTCGTGGACAATTACTCAATGTTTCGGGGTCCCGGACTTATTTTCACGATTGATGTACCCCGGAGCGCATTTACATGTCGGTCATAAATACTCGTAGTTTTGGCTGATTCTGGCTAGTTTCATGGACTATTACTCACTGTTTTGGGGTCGCGGAGTGATTTCCACGATTGATGAACCCCGGGGTGCGTTTACGTGTCGGTCATAAATACTCGCAGTTTTGGCCGATTCTGGCCACTTTCTTGGACTATTACTCACTGTTTTGGGGTCCCGAAGTGATTTCCACGATTGACGAACCCCGGCGTGCGTTTACGTGTCGGTCGTCAACACCCGCAGTTTTGGCCGATTCTGACTCGTTTCGTGGACTATTATTCACTGTTTTTGGGTCCCGGAGTGATTTCCACAATTGACGAACCCCGAGGAGCGTTTACATTTCCGTCGTCAACACTCACAACTTTGGCCGATTCTGACCCGTTTCATGGACTATTACTCACCGTTTTGGGGTCCCGAAGCGATTTCCATAGTTCTTGAACCCCAAGGTGCAATTACATGTCGGTCATCAACACCCGTAGTTTTGGCCGATTCTGGCCCGTTTCATGAACTATTACTCACTGTTTTGGGGACCCGGAGTAATTCCCACGATTGACGAACCCCGGGGTGCGTTTATGTGTCGGTCATAAACACATGCAGTTTTGGCCGATTCTGGCCCGTTTCGTGGACAATTACTCACTGTTTCGGGGTCCCGGACTTATTTCCACGATTGATGAACCCCGGAGCGCATTTACGTGTCGGTCATAAATACTCGTAGTTTTGGCCGATTCTGGCTAGTTTCGTGGACTATTACTCACTGTTTTGGGGGCGCGGAGTGATTTCCACGATTGACGAACCCCGTGGTGCGTTTACGAGTCGGTCATCAACACTCGCAGTTTTGGCCGATTCTGGCCTGTTTCATGGACTATTACTGATTGTTTTGGTGTCCCGGACTGATTTCCACGATTGACGAACCCCGGGGTGCGTTTACGTGTCGATCATAAACACTCGCAGTTTTGGCCGATTATGGCCAGTTTCATGGACTATTACTCACTGTTTTGGGGTCCGTGAGTGATTTCCATGATTGACGAATCCTGGGGTGCGTTTACGTGTCGGTCATCAACACCCGCAGTTTTGGCCGATTCTGGCTCGTTTCGTGGACTATTATTCACTGTTTTTGGGTCCCGGAGTGATTTCCACGATTGACGAACGCCGGGGTGCGTTTACGTGTCGGTCATCAACACTTGCAGTTTTGGCCGATTCTGGCCCGTTTCGTGGACAATTACTCAATGTTTCGGGGTCCCGGACTTATTTTCACGATTGATGTACCCCGGAGCGCATTTACATGTCGGTCATAAATACTCGTAGTTTTGGCTGATTCTGGCTAGTTTCATGGACTATTACTCACTGTTTTGGGGTCGCGGAGTGATTTCCACGATTGATGAACCCCGGGGTGCGTTTACGTGTCGGTCATAAATACTCGCAGTTTTGGCCGATTCTGGCCACTTTCTTGGACTATTACTCACTCTTTTGGGGTCCCGAAGTGATTTCCACGATTGACGAACCCCGGCGTGCGTTTACGTGTCGGTCGTCAACACCCGCAGTTTTGGCCGATTCTGCCTCGTTTCGTGGACTATTATTCACTGTTTTTGGGTCCCGGAGTGATTTCCACAATTGACGAACCCCGAGGAGCGTTTACATTTCCGTCGTCAACACTCACAACTTTGGCCGATTCTGACCCGTTTCATGGACTATTACTCACCGTTTTAGGGTCCCGGACTTATTTGCACGATTGATGAACCCTGGAGCTTTTTTACGTGTCGGTCATAAATACTCGTAGTTTTGGCTGATTCTGGCTAGTTTCATGGACTATTACTCACTGTTTTGGGGTCGCGGAGTGATTTCCACGATTGATGAACCCCGGGGTGCGTTTACGTGTCGGTCGTAAATACTCGCAGTTTTGGCCGATTTTGGCCAGTTTCTTGGACTATTACTCACTGTTTTGGGGTCCCGAAGTGATTTCCACGATTGACGAACCCCGGCGTGCGTTTACGTGTCGGTCATCAACACCCGCAGTTTTGGCCGATTCTGGCTCGTTTCGTGGACTATTATTCACTGTTTTTGGGTCCCGGAGTGATTTCCACGATTGACGAACACCGAGGTGCGTTTACATGTCCGTCATCAACACTCACAACTCTGGCAAATTCTGACCCGTTTCGTGGACTATTACTCACAGTTTTAGGGTCCCGGACTTATTTGCACGATTGATGAACCCTGGAGCTTTTTTACGTGTCGGTCATAAATACTCGTAGTTTTGGCTGATTCTGGCTAGTTTCATGGACTATTACTCACTGTTTTGGGGTCGCGGAGTGATTTCCACGATTGATGAACCCCGGGGTGCGTTTACGTGTCGGTCATAAATACTCGCAGTTTTGGCCGATTTTGGCCAGTTTCTTGGACTATTACTCACTGTTTTGGGGTCCCGAAGTGATTTCCACGATTGACGAACCCCGGCGTGCGTTTACGTGTCGGTCATCAACACCCGCAGTTTTGGCCGATTCTGGCTCGTTTCGTGGACTATTATTCACTGTTTTTGGGTCCCGGAGTGATTTCCACGATTCACGAACCCCGAGGTGCGTTTACATGTCCGTCATCAACACTCACAACTCTGGCAAATTCTGACCCGTTTCGTGGACTATTACTCACAGTTTTAGGGTCCCGGACTTATTTGCACGATTGATGAACCCTGGAGCTTTTTTACGTGTCGGTCATAAATACTCGTAGTTTTGGCTGATTCTGGCTAGTTTCATGGACTATTACTCACTGTTTTGGGGTCGCGGAGTGATTTCCACGATTGATGAACCCCGGGGTGCGTTTACGTGTCGGTCATAAATACTCGCAGTTTTGGCCGATTTTGGCCAGTTTCTTGGACTATTACTCACTGTTTTGGGGTCCCGAAGTGATTTCCACGATTGACGAACCCCGGCGTGCGTTTACGTGTCGGTCATCAACACCCGCAGTTTTGGCCGATTCTGGCTCGTTTCGTGGACTATTATTCACTGTTTTTGGGTCCCGGAGTGATTTCCACGATTGACGAACCCCGAGGTGCGTTTACATGTACGTCATCAACACTCACAACTCTGGCAAATTCTGACCCGTTTCGTGGACTATTACTCACAGTTTTAGGGTCCCGGACTTATTTGCACGATTGATGAACCCTGGAGCTTTTTTACGTGTCGGTCATAAATACTCGTAGTTTTGGCTGATTCTGGCTAGTTTCATGGACTATTACTCACTGTTTTGGGGTCGCGGAGTGATTTCCACGATTGATGAACCCCGGGGTGCGTTTACGTGTCGGTCATAAATACTCGCAGTTTTGGCCGATTTTGGCCAGTTTCTTGGACTATTACTCACTGTTTTGGGGTCCCGAAGTGATTTCCACGATTGACGAACCCCGGCGTGCGTTTACGTGTCGGTCATCAACACCCGCAGTTTTGGCCGATTCTGGCTCGTTTCGTGGACTATTATTCACTGTTTTTGGGTCCCGGAGTGATTTCCACGATTGACGAACCCCGAGGTGCGTTTACATGTCCGTCATCAACACTCACAACTCTGGCAAATTCTGACCCGTTTCGTGGACTATTACTCACAGTTTTAGGGTCCCGGACTTATTTGCACGATTGATGAACCCTGGAGCTTTTTTACGTGTCGGTCATAAATACTCGTAGTTTTGGCTGATTCTGGCTAGTTTCATGGACTATTACTCACTGTTTTGGGGTCGCGGAGTGATTTCCACGATTGATGAACCCCGGGGTGCGTTTACGTGTCGGTCATAAATACTCGCAGTTTTGGCCGATTTTGGCCAGTTTCTTGGACTATTACTCACTGTTTTGGGGTCCCGAAGTGATTTCCACGATTGACGAACCCCGGCGTGCGTTTACGTGTCGGTCATCAACACCCGCAGTTTTGGCCGATTCTGGCTCGTTTCGTGGACTATTATTCACTGTTTTTGGGTCCCGGAGTGATTTCCACGATTGACGAACCCCGAGGTGCGTTTACATGTCCGTCATCAACACTCACAACTCTGGCAAATTCTGACCCGTTTCGTGGACTATTACTCACAGTTTTAGGGTCCCGGACTTATTTGCACGATTGATGAACCCTGGAGCTTTTTTACGTGTCGGTCATAAATACTCGTAGTTTTGGCTGATTCTGGCTAGTTTCATGGACTATTACTCACTGTTTTGGGGTCGCGGAGTGATTTCCACGATTGATGAACCCCGGGGTGCGTTTACGTGTCGGTCATAAATACTCGCAGTTTTGGCCGATTTTGGCCAGTTTCTTGGACTATTACTCACTGTTTTGGGGTCCCGAAGTGATTTCCACGATTGACGAACCCCGGCGTGCGTTTACGTGTCGGTCATCAACACCCGCAGTTTTGGCCGATTCTGGCTCGTTTCGTGGACTATTATTCACTGTTTTTGGGTCCCGGAGTGATTTCCACGATTGACGAACCCCGAGGTGCGTTTACATGTCCGTCATCAACACTCACAACTCTGGCAAATTCTGACCCGTTTCGTGGACTATTACTCACAGTTTTAGGGTCCCGGACTTATTTGCACGATTGATGAACCCTGGAGCTTTTTTACGTGTCGGTCATAAATACTCGTAGTTTTGGCTGATTCTGGCTAGTTTCATGGACTATTACTCACTGTTTTGGGGTCGCGGAGTGATTTCCACGATTGATGAACCCCGGGGTGCGTTTACGTGTCGGTCATAAATACTCGCAGTTTTGGCCGATTTTGGCCAGTTTCTTGGACTATTACTCACTGTTTTGGGGTCCCGAAGTGATTTCCACGATTGACGAACCCCGGCGTGCGTTTACGTGTCGGTCATCAACACCCGCAGTTTTGGCCGATTCTGCCTCGTTTCATGGACTATTATTCACTGTTTTTGGGTCCCGGAGTGATTTCCACAATTGACGAACCCCGAGGTGCGTTTACATGTCCGTCGTCAACACTCACAACTTTGGCCAATTCTGACCCGTTTCATGGACTATTACTCACCGTTTTGGGGTCCCGAAGCGATTTCCATAGTTCTTGAACCCCAAGGTGCAATTACATGTCGGTCATCAACACCCGTAGTTTTGGCCGATTCTGGCCCGTTTCATGAACTATTACTCACTGTTTTGGGGACCCGGAGTAATTCCCACGATTGACGAACCCCGGGGTGCGTTTATGTGTCGGTCATAAACACATGCAGTTTTGGCCGATTCTGGCCCGTTTCGTGGACAATTACTCACTGTTTCGGGGTCCCGGACTTATTTCCACGATTGATGAACCCCGGAGCGCATTTACGTGTCGGTCATAAATACTCGTAGTTTTGGCCGATTCTGGCTAGTTTCATGGACTATTACTCACTGTTTTGGTGTCGCGGAGTGATTTCCACGATTGACGAACCCCGGGGTGCATTTACCTGTTGGTCATAAACACTCGCAGTTATTGCGGATTCTGCCTCATTTCATGGACTATTATTCACTGTTTTTGGGTCCCGGAGTGATTTCCACAATTGACGAACCCCGAGGTACGTTTACATGTCCGTCGTCAACACTCACAACTTTGGCCGATTCTGACCCGTTTCGTGGACTATTACTCACCGTTTTGGGGTCCCGAAGCGATTTCCATAGTTCTTGAACCCCAAAGTGCAATCACATGTCGGTCATCAACACCCATAGTTTTGGCCGATTCTGGCCCGTTTCATGAACTATTACTCACTGTTTTGGGGACCCGCACTAATTCCCACGAGTGACGAACCCCAGGGTGCGTTTATGTGTCGGTCATAAACACTTGCAGTTTTGGCCGATTCTGGCCCGTTTCGTGGACAATTACTCACTGTTTCGGTGTCCCGGACTTATTTCCACGATTGATGAACCCCGGAGCGCATTTACGTGTCGGTCATAAATACTCGTAGTTTTGGCCGATTCTGGCTAGTTTCATGGACTATTACTCACTGTTTTGGGGCCGCGGAGTGATTTCCACGATTGACGAACCCCGGGGTGCGTTTACGTGTCGGTCATCAACACTCGCAGTTTTGGCCGATTCTGGCCTGTTTCATGGACTATTACTGATTGTTTTGGTGTCCCGGACTGATTTCCACGATTGACGAACCCCGGGGTGCGTTTACGTGTCGATCATAAACACTCGCAGTTTTGGCCGATTATGACAAGTTTCATGGACTATTACTCACTGTTTTGGGGTCCTTGAGTGATTTCCATGATTGACCAATCCTGGGGTGTTATTACGTGTCGGTCATCAACACCCGCAGTTTTGGCCGATTCTGGCTCGTTTCGTGGACTATTATTCACTGTTTTTGGGTCCCGGACTTATTTGCACGATTGACGAACCCCGAGGTGCGTTTACATGTCCGTCGTCAATACTCACAACTCTGGCAAATTCTGACCCGTTTCGTGGACTATTACTCACCGTTTTAGGGTCCCGGACTTATTTGCACGATTGATGAACCCTGGAGCGCGTTTACGTGTCGGTCATAAATACTCGCAGTTTTGGCCGATTCTGGCCAGTTTCTTGGACTATTACTCACTGTTTTGGGGTCCCGAAGTGATTTCCACGATTGACGAACCCCGGGGTGCGTTTACGTGTTGGTCATAAACACTCGCAGTTATTGCGGATTCTGCCTCATTTCATGGACTATTATTCACTGTTTTTGGGTCCCGGAGTGATTTCCACAATTGACGAACCCCGAGGTGCGTTTACATGTCTGTCGTCAACACTCACAACTTTGGCCAATTCTGACCCGTTTCGTGGACTATTACTCACCGTTTTGGGGTCCCGAAGCGATTTCCATAGTTCTTGAACCCCAAGGTGCAATTACATGTCGGTCATCAACACCCGTAGTTTTGGCCGATTCTGGGCCGTTTCATGAACTATTACTCACTGTTTTGGGGACCCGGACTAATTCCCACGATTGACGAACCCCGGGGTGCGTTTATGTGTCGGTCATAAACACTTGCAGTTTTGGCCGATTTTGGCCAGTTTCTTGGACTATTACTCACTGTTTTGGGGTCCCGAAGTGATTTCCACGATTGACGAACCCCGGCGTGCGTTTACGTGTCGGTCATCAACACCCGCAGTTTTGGCCGATTCTGCCTCGTTTCATGGACTATTATTCACTGTTTTTGGGTCCCGGAGTGATATCCACAATTGACGAACCCCGAGGTGCGTTTACATGTCCGTCGTCAACACTCACAACTTTGGCCAATTCTGACCCGTTTCATGGACTATTACTCACCGTTTTGGGGTCCCGAAGCGATTTCCATAGTTCTTGAACCCCAAGGTGCAATTACATGTCGGTCATCAACACCCGTAGTTTTGGCCGATTCTGGCCCGTTTCATGAACTATTACTCACTGTTTTGGGGACCCGGAGTAATTCCCACGATTGACGAACCCCGGGGTGCGTTTATGTGTCGGTCATAAACACATGCAGTTTTGGCCGATTCTGGCCCGTTTCGTGGACAATTACTCACTGTTTCGGGGTCCCGGACTTATTTCCACGATTGATGAACCCCGGAGCGCATTTACGTGTCGGTCATAAATACTCGTAGTTTTGGCCGATTCTGGCTAGTTTCATGGACTATTACTCACTGTTTTGGTGTCGCGGAGTGATTTCCACGATTGACGAACCCCGGGGTGCATTTACCTGTTGGTCATAAACACTCGCAGTTATTGCGGATTCTGCCTCATTTCATGGACTATTATTCACTGTTTTTGGGTCCGGGAGTGATTTCCACAATTGACGAACCCCGAGGTACGTTTACATGTCCGTCGTCAACACTCACAACTTTGGCCGATTCTGACCCGTTTCGTGGACTATTACTCACCGTTTTGGGGTCCCGAAGCGATTTCCATAGTTCTTGAACCCCAAAGTGCAATCACATGTCGGTCATCAACACCCATAGTTTTGGCCGATTCTGGCCCGTTTCATGAACTATTACTCACTGTTTTGGGGACCCGCACTAATTCCCACGAGTGACGAACCCCAGGGTGCGTTTATGTGTCGGTCATAAACACTTGCAGTTTTGGCCGATTCTGGCCCGTTTCGTGGACAATTACTCACTGTTTCGGTGTCCCGGACTTATTTCCACGATTGATGAACCCCGGAGCGCATTTACGTGTCGGTCATAAATACTCGTAGTTTTGGCCGATTCTGGCTAGTTTCATGGACTATTACTCACTGTTTTGGGGCCGCGGAGTGATTTCCATGATTGACGAACCCCGGGGTGCGTTTACGTGTCGGTCATCAACACTCGCAGTTTTGGCCGATTCTGGCCTGTTTCATGGACTATTACTGATTGTTTTGGTGTCCCGGACTGATTTCCACGATTGACGAACCCCGGGGTGCGTTTACGTGTCGATCATAAACACTCGCAGTTTTGGCCGATTATGACAAGTTTCATGGACTATTACTCACTGTTTTGGGGACCGTGAGTGATTTCCATGATTGACCAATCCTGGGGTGCGTTTACGTGTCGGTCATCAACACCCGCAGTTTTGGCCGATTCTGGCTCGTTTCGTGGAATATTATTCACTGTTTTTGGGTCCCGGAGTGATTTCCATGATTGACGAACCCCGAGGTGCGTTTACATGTCCGTCGTCAAGACTCACAACTCTGGCAAATTCTGACCCGTTTCGTGGACTATTACTCACCGTTTTAGGGTCCCGGACTTATTTGCACGATTGATGAACCCTGGAGCGCGTTTACGTGTCGGTCATAAATACTCGCAGTTTTGGCCGATTCTGGCCAGTTTCTTGGACTATTACTCACTGTTTTGGGGTCCCGAAGTGATTTCCACGATTGACGAACCCCGGGGTGCGTTTACGTGTTGGTCATAAACACTCGCAGTTATTGCGGATTCTGCCTCATTTCATGGACTATTATTCACTGTTTTTGGGTCCCGGAGTGATTTCCACAATTGACGAACCCCGAGGTGCGTTTACATGTCTGTCGTCAACACTCACAACTTTGGCCAATTCTGACCCGTTTCGTGGACTATTACTCACCGTTTTGGGGTCCCGAAGCGATTTCCATAGTTCTTGAACCCCAAGGTGCAATTACATGTCGGTCATCAACACCCGTAGTTTTGGCCGATTCTGGGCCGTTTCATGAACTATTACTCACTGTTTTGGGGACCCGGACTAATTCCCACGATTGACGAACCCCGGGGTGCGTTTATGTGTCGGTCATAAACACTTGCAGTTTTGGCCGATTTTGGCCAGTTTCTTGGACTATTACTCACTGTTTTGGGGTCCCGAAGTGATTTCCACGATTGACGAACCCCGGCATGCGTTTACGTGTCGGTCATCAACACCCGCAGTTTTGGCCGATTCTGCCTCGTTTCATGGACTATTATTCACTGTTTTTGGGTCCCGGAGTGATATCCACAATTGACGAACCCCGAGGTGCGTTTACATGTCCGTCGTCAACACTCACAACTTTGGCCAATTCTGACCCGTTTCATGGACTATTACTCACCGTTTTGGGGTCCCGAAGCGATTTCCATAGTTCTTGAACCCCAAGGTGCAATTACATGTCGGTCATCAACACCCGTAGTTTTGGCCGATTCTGGCCCGTTTCATGAACTATTACTCACTGTTTTGGGGACCCGGAGTAATTCCTACGATTGACGAACCCCGGGGTGCGTTTATGTGTCGGTCATAAACACATGCAGTTTTGGCCGATTCTGGCCCGTTTCGTGGACAATTACTCACTGTTTCGGGGTCCCGGACTTATTTCCACGATTGATGAACCCCGGAGCGCATTTACGTGTCGGTCATAAATACTCGTAGTTTTGGCCGATTCTGGCTAGTTTCATGGACTATTACTCACTGTTTTGGTGTCGCGGAGTGATTTCCACGATTGACGAACCCCGGGGTGCATTTACCTGTTGGTCATAAACACTCGCAGTTATTGCGGATTCTGCCTCATTTCATGGACTATTATTCACTGTTTTTGGGTCCGGGAGTGATTTCCACAATTGACGAACCCCGAGGTACGTTTACATGTCCGTCGTCAACACTCACAACTTTGGCCGATTCTGACCCGTTTCGTGGACTATTACTCACCGTTTTGGGGTCCCGAAGCAATTTCCATAGTTCTTGAACCCCAAAGTGCAATCACATGTCGGTCATCAACACCCATAGTTTTGGCCGATTCTGGCCCGTTTCATGAACTATTACTCACTGTTTTGGGGACCCGCACTAATTCCCACGAGTGACGAACCCCAGGGTGCGTTTATGTGTCGGTCATAAACACTTGCAGTTTTGGCCGATTCTGGCCCGTTTCGTGGACAATTACTCACTGTTTCGGTGTCCCGGACTTATTTCCACGATTGATGAACCCCGGAGCGCATTTACGTGTCGGTCATAAATACTCGTAGTTTTGGCCGATTCTGGCTAGTTTCATGGACTATTACTCACTGTTTTGGGGCCGCGGAGTGATTTCCATGATTGACGAACCCCGGGGTGCGTTTACGTGTCGGTCATCAACACTCGCAGTTTTGGCCGATTCTGGCCTGTTTCATGGACTATTACTGATTGTTTTGGTGTCCCGGACTGATTTCCACGATTGACGAACCCCGGGGTGCGTTTACGTGTCGATCATAAACACTCGCAGTTTTGGCCGATTATGACAAGTTTCATGGACTATTACTCACTGTTTTGGGGACCGTGAGTGATTTCCATGATTGACCAATCCTGGGGTGCGTTTACGTGTCGGTCATCAACACCCGCAGTTTTGGCCGATTCTGGCTCGTTTCGTGGACTATTATTCACTGTTTTTGGGTCCCAGAGTGATTTCCATGATTGACGAACCCCGAGGTGCGTTTACATGTCCGTCGTCAACACTCACAACTCTGGCAAATTCTGACCCGTTTCGTGGACTATTACTCACCGTTTTAGGGTCCCGGACTTATTTGCACGATTGATGAACCCTGGAGCGCGTTTACGTGTCGGTCATAAATACTCGCAGTTTTGGCCGATTCTGGCCAGTTTCTTGGACTATTACTCACTGTTTTGGGGTCCCGAAGTGATTTCCACGATTGACGAACCCCGGGGTGCGTTTACGTGTTGGTCATAAACACTCGCAGTTATTGCGGATTCTGCCTCATTTCATGGACTATTATTCACTGTTTTTGGGTCCCGGAGTGATTTCCACAATTGACGAACCCCGAGGTGCGTTTACATGTCTGTCGTCAACACTCACAACTTTGGCCAATTCTGACCCGTTTCGTGGACTATTACTCACCGTTTTGGGGTCCCGAAGCGATTTCCATAGTTCTTGAACCCCAAGGTGCAATTACATGTCGGTCATCAACACCCGTAGTTTTGGCCGATTCTGGGCCGTTTCATGAACTATTACTCACTGTTTTGGGGACCCGGACTAATTCCCACGATTGACGAACCCCGGGGTGCGTTTATGTGTCGGTCATAAACACTTGCAGTTTTGGCCGATTTTGGCCAGTTTCTTGGACTATTACTCACTGTTTTGGGGTCCCGAAGTGATTTCCACGATTGACGAACCCCGACATGCGTTTACGTGTCGGTCATCAACACCCGCAGTTTTGGCCGATTCTGCCTCGTTTCATGGACTATTATTCACTGTTTTTGGGTCCCGGAGTGATATCCACAATTGACGAACCCCGAGGTGCGTTTACATGTCCGTCGTCAACACTCACAACTTTGGCCAATTCTGACCCGTTTCATGGACTATTACTCACCGTTTTGGGGTCCCGAAGCGATTTCCATAGTTCTTGAACCCCAAGGTGCAATTACATGTCGGTCATCAACACCCGTAGTTTTGGCCGATTCTGGCCCGTTTCATGAACTATTACTCACTGTTTTGGGGACCCGGAGTAATTCCCACGATTGACGAACCCCAGGGTGCGTTTATGTGTCGGTCATAAACACTTGCAGTTTTGGCCGATTCTGGCCCGTTTCGTGGACAATTACTCACTGTTTCGGTGTCCCGGACTTATTTCCACGATTGATGAACCCCGGAGCGCATTTACGTGTCGGTCATAAATACTCGTAGTTTTGGCCGATTCTGGCTAGTTTCATGGACTATTACTCACTGTTTTGGGGCCGCGGAGTGATTTCCATGATTGACGAACCCCGGGGTGCGTTTACGTGTCGGTCATCAACACTCGCAGTTTTGGCCGATTCTGGCCTGTTTCATGGACTATTACTGATTGTTTTGGTGTCCCGGACTGATTTCCACGATTGACGAACCCCGGGGTGCGTTTACGTGTCGATCATAAACACTCGCAGTTTTGGCCGATTATGACAAGTTTCATGGACTATTACTCACTGTTTTGGGGACCGTGAGTGATTTCCATGATTGACCAATCCTGGGGTGCGTTTACGTGTCGGTCATCAACACCCGCAGTTTTGGCCGATTCTGGCTCGTTTCGTGGAATATTATTCACTGTTTTTGGGTCCCGGAGTGATTTCCATGATTGACGAACCCCGAGGTGCGTTTACATGTCCGTCGTCAAGACTCACAACTCTGGCAAATTCTGACCCGTTTCGTGGACTATTACTCACCGTTTTAGGGTCCCGGACTTATTTGCACGATTGATGAACCCTGGAGCGCGTTTACGTGTCGGTCATAAATACTCGCAGTTTTGGCCGATTCTGGCCAGTTTCTTGGACTATTACTCACTGTTTTGGGGTCCCGAAGTGATTTCCACGATTGACGAACCCCGGGGTGCGTTTACGTGTTGGTCATAAACACTCGCAGTTATTGCGGATTCTGCCTCATTTCATGGACTATTATTCACTGTTTTTGGGTCCCGGAGTGATTTCCACAATTGACGAACCCCGAGGTGCGTTTACATGTCTGTCGTCAACACTCACAACTTTGGCCAATTCTGACCCGTTTCGTGGACTATTACTCACCGTTTTGGGGTCCCGAAGCGATTTCCATAGTTCTTGAACCCCAAGGTGCAATTACATGTCGGTCATCAACACCCGTAGTTTTGGCCGATTCTGGGCCGTTTCATGAACTATTACTCACTGTTTTGGGGACCCGGACTAATTCCCACGATTGACGAACCCCGGGGTGCGTTTATGTGTCGGTCATAAACACTTGCAGTTTTGGCCGATTTTGGCCAGTTTCTTGGACTATTACTCACTGTTTTGGGGTCCCAAAGTGATTTCCACGATTGACGAACCCCGGCATGCGTTTACGTGTCGGTCATCAACACCCGCAGTTTTGGCCGATTCTGCCTCGTTTCATGGACTATTATTCACTGTTTTTGGGTCCCGGAGTGATATCCACAATTGACGAACCCCGAGGTGCGTTTACATGTCCGTCGTCAACACTCACAACTTTGGCCAATTCTGACCCGTTTCATGGACTATTACTCACCGTTTTGGGGTCCCGAAGCGATTTCCATAGTTCTTGAACCCCAAGGTGCAATTACATGTCGGTCATCAACACCCGTAGTTTTGGCCGATTCTGGCCCGTTTCATGAACTATTACTCACTGTTTTGGGGACCCGGAGTAATTCCCACGATTGACGAACCCCGGGGTGCGTTTATGTGTCGGTCATAAACACATGCAGTTTTGGCCGATTCTGGCCCGTTTCGTGGACAATTACTCACTGTTTCGGGGTCCCGGACTTATTTCCACGATTGATGAACCCCGGAGCGCATTTACGTGTCGGTCATAAATACTCGTAGTTTTGGCCGATTCTGGCTAGTTTCATGGACTATTACTCACTGTTTTGGTGTCGCGGAGTGATTTCCACGATTGACGAACCCCGGGGTGCATTTACCTGTTGGTCATAAACACTCGCAGTTATTGCGGATTCTGCCTCATTTCATGGACTATTATTCACTGTTTTTGGGTCCGGGAGTGATTTCCACAATTGACGAACCCCGAGGTACGTTTACATGTCCGTCGTCAACACTCACAACTTTGGCCGATTCTGACCCGTTTCGTGGACTATTACTCACCGTTTTGGGGTCCCGAAGCAATTTCCATAGTTCTTGAACCCCAAAGTGCAATCACATGTCGGTCATCAACACCCATAGTTTTGGCCGATTCTGGCCCGTTTCATGAACTATTACTCACTGTTTTGGGGACCCGCACTAATTCCCACGAGTGACGAACCCCAGGGTGCGTTTATGTGTCGGTCATAAACACTTGCAGTTTTGGCCGATTCTGGCCCGTTTCGTGGACAATTACTCACTGTTTCGGTGTCCCGGACTTATTTCCACGATTGATGAACCCCGGAGCGCATTTACGTGTCGGTCATAAATACTCGTAGTTTTGGCCGATTCTGGCTAGTTTCATGGACTATTACTCACTGTTTTGGGGCCGCGGAGTGATTTCCATGATTGACGAACCCCGGGGTGCGTTTACGTGTCGGTCATCAACACTCGCAGTTTTGGCCGATTCTGGCCTGTTTCATGGACTATTACTGATTGTTTTGGTGTCCCGGACTGATTTCCACGATTGACGAACCCCGGGGTGCGTTTACGTGTCGATCATAAACACTCGCAGTTTTGGCCGATTATGACAAGTTTCATGGACTATTACTCACTGTTTTGGGGACCGTGAGTGATTTCCATGATTGACCAATCCTGGGGTGCGTTTACGTGTCGGTCATCAACACCCGCAGTTTTGGCCGATTCTGGCTCGTTTCGTGGACTATTATTCACTGTTTTTGGGTCCCAGAGTGATTTCCATGATTGACGAACCCCGAGGTGCGTTTACATGTCCGTCGTCAACACTCACAACTCTGGCAAATTCTGACCCGTTTCGTGGACTATTACTCACCGTTTTAGGGTCCCGGACTTATTTGCACGATTGATGAACCCTGGAGCGCGTTTACGTGTCGGTCATAAATACTCGCAGTTTTGGCCGATTCTGGCCAGTTTCTTGGACTATTACTCACTGTTTTGGGGTCCCGAAGTGATTTCCACGATTGACGAACCCCGGGGTGCGTTTACGTGTTGGTCATAAACACTCGCAGTTATTGCGGATTCTGCCTCATTTCATGGACTATTATTCACTGTTTTTGGGTCCCGGAGTGATTTCCACAATTGACGAACCCCGAGGTGCGTTTACATGTCTGTCGTCAACACTCACAACTTTGGCCAATTCTGACCCGTTTCGTGGACTATTACTCACCGTTTTGGGGTCCCGAAGCGATTTCCATAGTTCTTGAACCCCAAGGTGCAATTACATGTCGGTCATCAACACCCGTAGTTTTGGCCGATTCTGGGCCGTTTCATGAACTATTACTCACTGTTTTGGGGACCCGGACTAATTCCCACGATTGACGAACCCCGGGGTGCGTTTATGTGTCGGTCATAAACACTTGCAGTTTTGGCCGATTTTGGCCAGTTTCTTGGACTATTACTCACTGTTTTGGGGTCCCGAAGTGATTTCCACGATTGACGAACCCCGGCGTGCGTTTACGTGTCGGTCATCAACACCCGCAGTTTTGGCCGATTCTGCCTCGTTTCATGGACTATTATTCACTGTTTTTGGGTCCCGGAGTGATTTCCACAATTGACGAACCCCGAGGTGCGTTTACATGTCCGTCGTCAACACTCACAACTTTGGCCAATTCTGACCCGTTTCATGGACTATTACTCACCGTTTTGGGGTCCCGAAGTGATTTCCACGATTGACGAATCCCGGGGTGCGTTTATGTGTTGGTCATAAACACTCGCAGTTATTGCGGATTCTGCCTCATTTCATGGACTATTATTCACTGTTTTTGGGTCCCGGAGTGATTTCCACAATTGACGAACCCCGAGGTGCGTTTACATGTCTGTCGTCAACACTCACAAGTTTGGCCAATTCTGACCCGTTTCGTGGACTATTACTCACCGTTTTGGGGTCCCGAAGCGATTTCCATAGTTCTTGAACCCCAAGGTGCAATTACATGTCGGTCATCAACACCCGTAGTTTTGGCCGATTCTGGCCTGTTTCATGAACTATTACTCACTGTTTTTGGGACCCGGACTAATTCCCACGATTGACGAACCCCGGGGTGCGTTTATGTGTCGGTCATAAACACTTGCAGTTTTGGCCGATTCTGGCCCGTTTCGTGGACAATTACTCACTGTTTCGGGGTCCCGGACTTATTTTCACGATTGATGTACACCGGAGCGCATTTACGTGTCGGTCATAAATACTCGTAGTTTTGGCTGATTCTGGCTAGTTTCATGGACTATTACTCACTGTTTTGGGGTCGCGGAGTGATTTCCACGATTGATGAACCCCGGGGTGCGTTTACGTGTCGGTCATAAATACTCACAGTTTTGGCCGATTCTGGCCAGTTTCTTGGACTATTACTCACTGTTTTGGGGTCCCGAAGTGAGTTCCACGATTGACGAACCCCGGCGTGCGTTTACGTGTCGGTCATCAACACCCGCAGTTTTGGCCGATTCTGCCCCGTTTCGTGGACTATTATTCACTGTTTTTGGGTCCCGGAGTGATTTCCACAATTGACGAACCCCGAGGTTCGTTTACATGTCCGTCGTCAACACTCACAACTTTGGCCAATTCTGACCCGTTTCATGGACTATTACTCACCGTTTTGGGGTCCCGAAGCGATTTCCATAGTTCTTGAACCCCAAGGTGCAATTACATGTCGGTCATCAACACCCGTAGTTTTGGCCGATTCTGGCCCGTTTCATGAACTATTACTCACTGTTTTGGGGACCCGGAGTAATTCCCACGATTGACGAACCCCGGTGTGCGTTTATGTGTCGGTCATAAACACATGCAGTTTTGGCCGATTTTGGCCCGTTTCGTGGACAATTACTCACTGTTTCGGGGTCCCGGACTTATTTCCACGATTGATGAACCCCGGAGCGCATTTACGTGTCGGTCATAAATACTCGTAGTTTTGGCCGATTCTGGCTAGTTTCATGGACTATTACTCACTGTTTTGGTGTCGCGGAGTGATTTCCACGATTGACGAACCCCGGGGTGCGTTTACCTGTTGGTCATAAACACTCGCAGTAATTGCGGATTCTGCCTCATTTCATGGACTATTATTCACTGTTTTTGGGTCCCGGAGTGATTTCCACAATTGACGAACCCCGAGGTGCGTTTACATGTCCGTCGTCAACACTCACAACTTTGGCCGATTCTGACCCGTTTCGTGGACTATTACTCACCGTTTTGGGGTCCCGAAGCGATTTCCATAGTTCTTGAACCCCAAAGTGCAATCACATGTCGGTCATCAACACCCATAGTTTTGGCCGATTCTGGCCCGTTTCATGAAATATTACTCACTGTTTTGGGGACCCGCACTAATTCCCACGAGTGACGAACCCCAGGGTGCGTTTATGTGTCGGTCATAAACACTTGCAGTTTTGGCCGATTCTGGCCCGTTTCGTGGACAATTACTCACTGTTTCGGGGTCCCGGACTTATTTCCACGATTGATGAACCCCGGAGCGCATTTACGTGTCGGTCATAAATACTCGTAGTTTTGGCCGATTCTGGCTAGTTTCATGGACTATTACTCACTGTTTTGGGGCCGCGGAGTGATTTCCACGATTGACGAACCCCGGGGTGCGTTTACGTGTCGGTCATCAACACTCGCAGTTTTGGCCGATTCTGGCCTGTTTCATGGACTATTACTGATTGTTTTGGTGTCCCGGACTGATTTCCACGATTGACGAACCCCGGGGTGCGTTTACGTGTCGATCATAAACACTCGCAGTTTTGGCCGATTATGACAAGTTTCATGGACTATTACTCACTGTTTTGGGGACCGTGGGTGATTTCCATGATTGACCAATCCTGGGGTGCGTTTACGTGTCGGTCATCAACACCCGCAGTTTTGGCCGATTCTGGCTCGTTTCGTGGACTATTATTCACTGTTTTTGGGTCCCGGAGTGATTTCCATGATTGACGAACCCCGAGGTGCGTTTACATGTCCGTCGTCAACACTCACAACTCTGGCAAATTCTGACCCGTTTCGTGGACTATTACTCACCGTTTTAGGGTCCCGGACTTATTTGCACGATTGATGAACCCTGGAGCGCGTTTACGTGTCGGTCATAAATACTCGCACTTTTGGCCGATTCTGGCCAGTTTCTTGGACTATTACTCACTGTTTTGGGGTCCCGAAGTGATTTCCACGATTGACGAACCCCGGGGTGCGTTTACGTTTTGGTCATATACACTCGCAGTTATTGCGGATTCTGCCTCATTTCATGGACTATTATTCACTGTTTTTGGGTCCCGGAGTGATTTCCACAATTGACGAACCCCGAGGTGCGTTTACATGTCTGTCGTCAACACTCACAACTTTGGCCAATTCTGACCCGTTTCGTGGACTATTACTCACCGTTTTGGGGTCCCGAAGCGATTTCCATAGTTCTTGAACCCCAAGGTGCAATTACATGTCGGTCATCAACACCCGTAGTTTTGGCCGATTCTGGGCCATTTCATGAACTATTACTCACTGTTTTGGGGACCCGGACTAATTCCCACGATTGACGAACCCCGGGGTGCGTTTATGTGTCGGTCATAAACACTTGCAGTTTTGGCCGATTCTGGCCCGTTTCGTGGACAATTACTCACTGTTTCGGGGTCCCGGACTTATTTCCACGATTGATGAACCCTGGAGCGCATTTACGTGTTGGTCATAAATACTCATAGTTTTGGCCGATTCTGGCTAGTTTCATGGACTATTACTCACTGTTTTGGGGTCGTGGAGTGATTTCCATGATTGATGAACCCCGGGGTGTGTTTACGTGTCGGTCATAAATACTCGCACTTTTGGCCGATTCTGGCCAGTTTCTTGGACTATTACTCACTGTTTTGGGGTCCCGAAGTGATTTCCACGATTGACGAACCCCGGGGTGCGTTTACGTTTTGGTCATATACACTCGCAGTTATTGCGGATTCTGCCTCATTTCATGGACTATTATTCGCTGTTTTTGGGTCCCGGAGTGATTTCCACAATTGACGAACCCCGAGGTGCGTTTACATGTCTGTCGTCAACACTCACAAGTTTGGCCAATTCTGACCCGTTTCGTGGACTATTACTCACCGTTTTGGGGTCCCGAAGCGATTTCCATAGTTCTTGAACCCCAAGGTGCAATTACATGTCGGTCATCAACACCCGTAGTTTTGGCCGATTCTGGCCTGTTTCATGAACTATTACTCACTGTTTTTGGGACCCGGACTAATTCCCACGATTGACGAACCCCGGGGTGCGTTTATGTGTCGGTCATAAACACTTGCAGTTTTGGCCGATTCTGGCCCGTTTCGTGGACAATTACTCACTGTTTCGGGGTCCCGGACTTATTTTCACGATTGATGTACACCGGAGCGCATTTACGTGTCGGTCATAAATACTCGTAGTTTTGGCTGATTCTGGCTAGTTTCATGGACTATTACTCACTGTTTTGGGGTCGCGGAGTGATTTCCACGATTGATGAACCCCGGGGTGCGTTTACGTGTCGGTCATAAATACTCACAGTTTTGGCCGATTCTGGCCAGTTTCTTGGACTATTACTCACTGTTTTGGGGTCCCGAAGTGAGTTCCACGATTGACGAACCCCGGCGTGCGTTTACGTGTCGGTCATCAACACCCGCAGTTTTGGCCGATTCTGCCCCGTTTCGTGGACTATTATTCACTGTTTTTGGGTCCCGGAGTGATTTCCACAATTGACGAACCCCGAGGTTCGTTTACATGTCCGTCGTCAACACTCACAACTTTGGCCAATTCTGACCCGTTTCATGGACTATTACTCACCGTTTTGGGGTCCCGAAGCGATTTCCATAGTTCTTGAACCCCAAGGTGCAATTACATGTCGGTCATCAACACCCGTAGTTTTGGCCGATTCTGGCCCGTTTCATGAACTATTACTCACTGTTTTGGGGACCCGGAGTAATTCCCACGATTGACGAACCCCGGGGTGCGTTTATGTGTCGGTCATAAACACATGCAGTTTTGGCCGATTTTGGCCCGTTTCGTGGACAATTACTCACTGTTTCGGGGTCCCGGACTTATTTCCACGATTGATGAACCCCGGAGCGCATTTACGTGTCGGTCATAAATACTCGTAGTTTTGGCCGATTCTGGCTAGTTTCATGGACTATTACTCACTGTTTTGGTGTCGCGGAGTGATTTCCACGATTGACGAACCCCGGGGTGCGTTTACCTGTTGGTCATAAACACTCACAGTTATTGCGGATTCTGCCTCATTTCATGGACTATTATTCACTGTTTTTGGGTCCCGGAGTGATTTCCACAATTGACGAACCCCGAGGTGCGTTTACATGTCCGTCGTCAACACTCACAACTTTGGCCGATTCTGACCCGTTTCGTGGACTATTACTCACCGTTTTGGGGTCCCGAAGCGATTTCCATAGTTCTTGAACCCCAAAGTGCAATCACATGTCGGTCATCAACACCCATAGTTTTGGCCGATTCTGGCCCGTTTCATGAAATATTACTCACTGTTTTGGGGACCCGCACTAATTCCCACGAGTGACGAACCCCAGGGTGCGTTTATGTGTCGGTCATAAACACTTGCAGTTTTGGCCGATTCTGGCCCGTTTCGTGGACAATTACTCACTGTTTCGGGGTCCCGGACTTATTTCCACGATTGATGAACCCCGGAGCGCATTTACGTGTCGGTCATAAATACTCGTAGTTTTGGCCGATTCTGGCTAGTTTCATGGACTATTACTCACTGTTTTGGGGCCGCGGATTGATTTCCACGATTGACGAACCCCGGGGTGCGTTTACGTGTCGGTCATCAACACTCGCAGTTTTGGCCGATTCTGGCCTGTTTCATGGACTATTACTGATTGTTTTGGTGTCCCGGACTGATTTCCACGATTGACGAACCCCGGGGTGCGTTTACGTGTCGATCATAAACACTCGCAGTTTTGGCCGATTATGACAAGTTTCATGGACTATTACTCACTGTTTTGGGGTCCGTGAGTGATTTCCATGATTGACATATCCTGGGGTGCGTTTACGTGTCGGTCATCAACACCCGCAGTTTTGGCCGATTCTGGCTCGTTTCGTGGACTATTATTCACTGTTTTTGGGTCCCGGAGTGATTTCCATGATTGACGAACCCCGAGGTGCGTTTACATGTCCGTCGTCAACACTCACAACTCTGGCAAATTCTGACCCGTTTCGTGGACTATTACTCACCGTTTTAGGGTCCCGGACTTATTTGCACGATTGATGAACCCTGGAGCGCGTTTACGTGTCGGTCATAAATACTCGCAGTTTTGGCCGATTCTGGCCAGTTTCTTGGACTATTACTCACTGTTTTGGGGTCCCGAAGTGATTTCCACGATTGACGAATCCCGGGGTGCGTTTATGTGTTGGTCATAAACACTCGCAGTTATTGCGGATTCTGCCTCATTTCATGGACTATTATTCGCTGTTTTTGGGTCCCGGAGTGATTTCCACAATTGACGAACCCCGAGGTGCGTTTACATGTCTGTCGTCAACACTCACAAGTTTGGCCAATTCTGACCCGTTTCGTGGACTATTACTCACCGTTTTGGGGTCCCGAAGCGATTTCCATAGTTCTTGAACCCCAAGGTGCAATTACATGTCGGTCATCAACACCCGTAGTTTTGGCCGATTCTGGCCTGTTTCATGAACTATTACTCACTGTTTTTGGGACCCGGACTAATTCCCACGATTGACGAACCCCGGGGTGCGTTTATGTGTCGGTCATAAACACTTGCAGTTTTGGCCGATTCTGGCCCGTTTCGTGGACAATTACTCACTGTTTCGGGGTCCCGGACTTATTTTCACGATTGATGTACACCGGAGCGCATTTACGTGTCGGTCATAAATACTCGTAGTTTTGGCTGATTCTGGCTAGTTTCATGGACTATTACTCACTGTTTTGGGGTCGCGGAGTGATTTCCACGATTGATGAACCCCGGGGTGCGTTTACGTGTCGGTCATAAATACTCACAGTTTTGGCCGATTCTGGCCAGTTTCTTGGACTATTACTCACTGTTTTGGGGTCCCGAAGTGAGTTCCACGATTGACGAACCCCGGCGTGCGTTTACGTGTCGGTCATCAACACCCGCAGTTTTGGCCGATTCTGCCCCGTTTCGTGGACTATTATTCACTGTTTTTGGGTCCCGGAGTGATTTCCACAATTGACGAACCCCGAGGTTCGTTTACATGTCCGTCGTCAACACTCACAACTTTGGCCAATTCTGACCCGTTTCATGGACTATTACTCACCGTTTTGGGGTCCCGAAGCGATTTCCATAGTTCTTGAACCCCAAGGTGCAATTACATGTCGGTCATCAACACCCGTAGTTTTGGCCGATTCTGGCCCGTTTCATGAACTATTACTCACTGTTTTGGGGACCCGGAGTAATTCCCACGATTGACGAACCCCGGGGTGCGTTTATGTGTCGGTCATAAACACATGCAGTTTTGGCCGATTTTGGCCCGTTTCGTGGACAATTACTCACTGTTTCGGGGTCCCGGACTTATTTCCACGATTGATGAACCCCGGAGCGCATTTACGTGTCGGTCATAAATACTCGTAGTTTTGGCCGATTCTGGCTAGTTTCATGGACTATTACTCACTGTTTTGGTGTCGCGGAGTGATTTCCACGATTGACGAACCCCGGGGTGCGTTTACCTGTTGGTCATAAACACTCGCAGTTATTGCGGATTCTGCCTCATTTCATGGACTATTATTCACTGTTTTTGGGTCCCGGAGTGATTTCCACAATTGACGAACCCCGAGGTGCGTTTACATGTCCGTCGTCAACACTCACAACTTTGGCCGATTCTGACCCGTTTCGTGGACTATTACTCACCGTTTTGGGGTCCCGAAGCGATTTCCATAGTTCTTGAACCCCAAAGTGCAATCACATGTCGGTCATCAACACCCATAGTTTTGGCCGATTCTGGCCCGTTTCATGAAATATTACTCACTGTTTTGGGGACCCGCACTAATTCCCACGATTGACGAATCCCGGGGTGCGTTTATGTGTCGGTCATAAACACTTGCAGTTTTGGCCGATTCTGGCCCGTTTCGTGGACAATTACTCACTGTTTCGGGGTCCCGGACTTATTTCCACGATTGATGAACCCCGGAGCGCATTTACGTGTCGGTCATAAATACTCGTAGTTTTGGCCGATTCTGGCTAGTTTCATGGACTATTACTCACTGTTTTGGGGCCGCGGATTGATTTCCACGATTGACGAACCCCGGGGTGCGTTTACGTGTCGGTCATCAACACTCGCAGTTTTGGCCGATTCTGGCCTGTTTCATGGACTATTACTGATTGTTTTGGTGTCCCGGACTGATTTCCACGATTGACGAACCCCGGGGTGCGTTTACGTGTCGATCATAAACACTCGCAGTTTTGGCCGATTATGACAAGTTTCATGGACTATTACTCACTGTTTTGGGGTCCGTGAGTGATTTCCATGATTGACATATCCTGGGGTGCGTTTACGTGTCGGTCATCAACACCCGCAGTTTTGGCCGATTCTGGCTCGTTTCGTGGACTATTATTCACTGTTTTTGGGTCCCGGAGTGATTTCCATGATTGACGAACCCCGAGGTGCGTTTACATGTCCGTCGTCAACACTCACAACTCTGGCAAATTCTGACCCGTTTCGTGGACTATTACTCACCGTTTTAGGGTCCCGGACTTATTTGCACGATTGATGAACCCTGGAGCGCGTTTACGTGTCGGTCATAAATACTCGCAGTTTTGGCCGATTCTGGCCAGTTTCTTGGACTATTACTCACTGTTTTGGGGTCCCGAAGTGATTTCCACGATTGACGAACCCCGGGGTGCGTTTACATGTTGGTCATAAACACTCGCAGTTATTGCGGATTCTGCCTCATTTCATGGACTATTATTCACTGTTTTTGGGTCCCGGAGTGATTTCCACAATTGACGAACCCCGAGGTGCGTTTACATGTCCGTCGTCAACACTCACAACTTTGGCCAATTCTGACCCGTTTCGTGGACTATTACTCACCGTTTTGGGGTCCCGAAGCGATTTCCATAGTTCTTGAATCCCAATGTGCAATTAGATGTCGGTCATCAACACCCGTAGTTTTGGCCGATTCTGGGCCGTTTCATGAACTATTACTCACTGTTTTGGGGACCTGGACTAATTCCCACGATTGACGAACCCCGGGGTGCGTTTATGTGTCGATCATAAACACTCGCAGTTTTGGCCGATTATGACAAGTTTCATGGACTATTACTCACTGTTTTGGGGTCCGTGAGTGATTTCCATGATTGACATATCCTGGGGTGCGTTTACGTGTCGGTCATCAACACCCGCAGTTTTGGCCGATTCTGGCTCGTTTCGTGGACTATTATTCACTGTTTTTGGGTCCCGGAGTGATTTCCATGATTGACGAACCCCGAGGTGCGTTTACATGTCCGTCGTCAACACTCACAACTCTGGCAAATTCTGACCCGTTTCGTGGACTATTACTCACCGTTTTAGGGTCCCGGACTTATTTGCACGATTGATGAACCCTGGAGCGCGTTTACGTGTCGGTCATAAATACTCGCAGTTTTGGCCGATTCTGGCCAGTTTCTTGGACTATTACTCACTGTTTTGGGGTCCCGAAGTGATTTCCACGATTGACGAACCCCGGGGTGCGTTTACATGTTGGTCATAAACACTCGCAGTTATTGCGGATTCTGCCTCATTTCATGGACTATTATTCACTGTTTTTGGGTCCCGGAGTGATTTCCACAATTGACGAACCCCGAGGTGCGTTTACATGTCCGTCGTCAACACTCACAACTTTGGCCAATTCTGACCCGTTTCGTGGACTATTACTCACCGTTTTGGGGTCCCGAAGCGATTTCCATAGTTCTTGAATCCCAATGTGCAATTAGATGTCGGTCATCAACACCCGTAGTTTTGGCCGATTCTGGGCCGTTTCATGAACTATTACTCACTGTTTTGGGGACCTGGACTAATTCCCACGATTGACGAACCCCGGGGTGCGTTTATGTGTCGGTCATAAACACTTGCAGTTTTGGCCGATTCTGGCCCGTTTCGTGGACAATTACTCACTGTTTCGGGGTCCCGGACTTATTTCCACGATTGATGAACCCTGGAGCGCATTTACGTGTCGGTCATAAATACTCATAGTTTTGGCCGATTCTGGCTAGTTTCATGGACTATTACTCACTGTTTTGGGGTCGTGGAGTGATTTCCATGATTGATGAACCCCGGGGTGTGTTTACGTGTCGGTCATAAATACTCGCAGTTTTGGCCGATTCTGGCCAGTTTCTTGGACTATTACTCACTGTTTTGGGGTCCCGGAGTGATTTCCACGATTGACGAATCCCGGGGTGCGTTTATGTGTTGGTCATAAACACTCGCAGTTATTGCGGATTCTGCCTCATTTCATGGACTATTATTCATTGTTTTTGGGTCCCGGAGTGATTTCCACAATTGACGAACCCCGAGGTGCGTTTACATGTCTGTCGTCAACACTCACAAGTTTGGCCAATTCTGACCCGTTTCGTGGACTATTACTCACCGTTTTGGGGTCCCGAAGCGATTTCCATAGTTCTTGAACCCCAAGGTGCAATTACATGTCGGTCATCAACACCCGTAGTTTTGGCTGATTCTGGCCTGTTTCATGAACTATTACTCACTGTTTTTGGGACCCGGACTAATTCCCACGATTGACGAACCCCGGGGTGCGTTTATGTGTCGGTCATAAACACTTGCAGTTTTGGCCGCTTCTGGCCCGTTTCGTGGACAATTACTCACTGTTTCGGGGTCCCGGACTTATTTTCACGATTGATGTACGCCGGAGCGCATTTACGTGTCGGTCATAAATACTCGTAGTTTTGGCTGATTCTGGCTAGTTTCATGGACTATTACTCACTGTTTTGGGGTCGCGGAGTGATTTCCACGATTGATGAACCCCGGGGTGCGTTTACGTGTCGGTCATAAATACTCGCAGTTTTGGCAGATTCTGGCCAGTTTCTTGGACTATTACTCACTGTTTTGGGGTCCCGAAGTGATTTCCATGATTGACGAACCCCGGCGTGCGTTTACGTGCCGGTCATCAACACCCGCAGTTTTGGCCGATTCTGCCTCGTTTCGTGGACTATTATTCACTGTTTTTGGGTCCCGGAGTGATTTCCACAATTGACGAACCCCGAGGTGCGTTTACATGTCCGTCGTCAACACTCACAACTTTGGCCAATTCTGACCCGTTTCATGGACTATTACTCACCGTTTTGGGGTCCCGAAGCGATTTCCATAGTTCTTGAACCCCAAGGTGCAATTACATGTCGGTCATCAACACCCGTAGTTTTGGCCGATTCTGGCCCGTTTCATGAACTATTACTCACTGTTTTGGGGACCCGGAGTAATTCCCACGATTGACGAACCCCGGGGTGCGTTTATGTGTCGGTCATAAACACATGCAGTTTTGGCCGATTCTGGCCCGTTTCGTGGACAATTACTCACTGTTTCGGGGTCCCGGACTTATTTCCACGATTGATGAACCCCGGAGCGCATTTACGTGTCGGTCATAAATACTCGTAGTTTTGGCCGATTCTGGCTAGTTTCATGGACTATTACTCACTGTTTTGGTGTCGCGGAGTGATTTCCACGATTGACGAACCCCGGGGTGCGTTTACCTGTTGGTCATAAACACTCGCAGTTATTGCGGATTCTGCCTCATTTCATGGACTATTATTCACTGTTTTTGGGTCCCGGAGTGATTTCCACAATTGACGAACCCCGAGGTGCGTTTACATGTCCGTCGTCAACACTCACAACTTTGGCCGATTCTGACCCGTTTCGTGGACTATTACTCACCGTTTTGGGGTCCCGAAGCGATTTCCATAGTTCTTGAACCCCAAAGTGCAATCACATGTCGGTCATCAACACCCATAGTTTTGGCCGATTCTGGCCCGTTTCATGAAATATTACTCACTGTTTTGGGGACCCGCACTAATTCCCACGAGTGACGAACCCCAGGGTGCGTTTATGTGTCGGTCATAAACACTTGCAGTTTTGGCCGATTCTGGCCCGTTTCGTGGACAATTACTCACTGTTTCGGGGTCCCGGACTTATTTCCACGATTGATGAACCCCGGAGCGCATTTACGTGTCGGTCATAAATACTCGTAGTTTTGGCCGATTCTGGCTAGTTTCATGGACTATTACTCACTGTTTTGGGGCCGCGGATTGATTTCCACGATTGACGAACCCCGGGGTGCGTTTATGAGTCGGTCATCAACACTCGCAGTTTTGGCCGATTCTGGCCTGTTTCATGGACTATTACTGATTGTTTTGGTGTCCCGGACTGATTTCCACGATTGACGAACCCCGGGGTGCGTTTACGTGTCGATCATAAACACTCGCAGTTTTGGCCGATTATGACAAGTTTCATGGACTATTACTCACTGTTTTGGGGTCCGTGAGTGATTTCCATGATTGACCAATCCTGGGGTGCGTTTACGTGTCGGTCATCAACACCCGCAGTTTTGGCCGATTCTGGCTCGTTTCGTGGACTATTATTCACTGTTTTTGGGTCCCGGAGTGATTTCCAAGATTGACGAACCCCGAGGTGCGTTTACATGTCCGTCGTCAACACTCACAACTCTGGCAAATTCTGACCCGTTTCGTGGACTATTACTCACCGTTTTAGGGTCCCGGACTTATTTGCACGATTGATGAACCCTGGAGCGCGTTTACGTGTCGGTCATAAATACTCGCAGTTTTGGCCGATTCTGGCCAGTTTCTTGGACTATTACTCACTGTTTTGGGGTCCCGAAGTGATTTCCACGATTGACGAACCCCGGGGTGCGTTTACGTGTTGGTCATAAACACTCGCAGTTATTGCGGATTCTGCCTCATTTCATGGACTATTATTCACTGTTTTTGGGTCCCGGAGTGATTTCCACAATTGACGAACCCCGAGGTGCGTTTACATGTCCGTCGTCAACACTCACAACTTTGGCCAATTCTGACCCGTTTCGTGGACTATTACTCACCGTTTTGGGGTCCCGAAGCGATTTCCATAGTTCTTGAACCCCAATGTGCAATTAGATGTCGGTCATCAACACCCGTAGTTTTGGCCGATTCTGGGCCGTTTCATGAACTATTACTCACTGTTTTGGGGACCCGGACTAATTCCCACGATTGACGAACCCCGGGGTGCGTTTATGTGTCGGTCATAAACACTTGCAGTTTTGGCCGATTCTGGCCCGTTTCGTGGACAATTACTCACTGTTTCGGGGTCCCGGACTTATTTCCACGATTGATGAACCCTGGAGCGCATTTACGTGTCGGTCATAAATACTCATAGTTTTGGCCGATTCTGGCCAGTTTCTTGGACTATTACTCACTGTTTTGGGGTCCCGAAGTGATTTCCATGATTGACGAACCCCGGCGTGCGTTTACGTGTCGGTCATCAACACCCGCAGTTTTGGCCGATTCTGCCTCGTTTCATGGACTATTATTCACTGTTTTTGGGTCCCGGAGTGATTTCCACAATTGACGAACCCCGAGGTGCGTTTACATGTCCGTCGTCAACACTCACAACTTTGGCCAATTCTGACCCGTTTCATGGACTATTACTCACCGTTTTGGGGTCCCGAAGCGATTTCCATAGTTCTTGAACCCCAAGGTGCAATTAGATGTCGGTCATCAACACCCGTAGTTTTGGCCGATTCTGGCCCGTTTCATGAACTATTACTCACTGTTTTGGGGACCCGGAGTAATTCCCACGATTGACGAACCCCGGGGTGTGTTTATGTGTCGGTCATAAACACATGCAGTTTTGGCCGATTCTGGCCCGTTTCGTGGACAATTACTCACTGTTTCGGGGTCCCGGACTTATTTCCACGATTGATGAACCCCGGAGCGCATTTACGTGCCGGTCATAATTACTCGTAGTTTTGGCCGATTCTGGCTAGTTTCATGGACTATTACTCACTGTTTTGGTGTCGCGGAGTGATTTCCACGATTGACGAACCCCGGGGTGCGTTTACCTGTTGGTCATAAACACTCGCAGTTATTGCGGATTCTGCCTCATTTCATGGACTATTATTCACTGTTTTTGGGTCCCGGAGTGATTTCCACAATTGACGAACCCCGAGGTGCGTTTACATGTCCGTCGTCAACACTCACAACTTTGGCCGATTCTGACCCGTTTCGTGGACTATTACTCACCGTTTTGGGGTCCCGAAGCGATTTCCATAGTTCTTGAACCCCAAAGTGCAATCACATGTCGGTCATCAACACCCATAGTTTTGGCCGATTCTGGCCCGTTTCATGAACTATTACTCACTGTTTTGGGGACCCGCACTAATTCCCACGAGTGACGAACCCCAGGGTGCGTTTATGTGTCGGTCATAAACACTTGCAGTTTTGGCCGATTCTGGCCCGTTTCGTGGACAATTACTCACTGTTTCGTGGTCCCGGACTTATTTCCACGATTGATGAACCCCGGAGCGCATTTACGTGTCGGTCATAAATACTCGTAGTTTTGGCCGATTCTGGCTAGTTTCATGGACTATTACTCACTGTTTTGGGGCCGCGGAGTGATTTCCACAATTGACGAACCCCGGGGTGCGTTTACGTGTCGGTCATCAACACCCGCAGTTTTGGCCGATTCTGCCTCGTTTCGTGGACTATTATTCACTGTTTTTGGGCCCCGGAGTGATTTCCACAATTGACGAACCCCGAGGTGCGTTTACATGTCCGTCGTCAACACTCACAACTTTGGCCAATTCTGACCCGTTTCATGGACTATTACTCACCGTTTTGGGGTCCCGAAGCGATTTCCATAGTTCTTGAACCCCAATGTGCAATTAGATGTCGGTCATCAACACCCGTAGTTTTGGCCGATTCTGGGCCGTTTCATGAACTATTACTCACTGTTTTGGGGACCCGGACTAATTCCCACGATTGACGAACCCCGGGGTGCGTTTATGTGTCGGTCATAAACACTTGCAGTTTTGGCCGATTCTGGCCCGTTTCGTGGACAATTACTCACTGTTTCGGGGTCCCGGACTTATTTCCACGATTGATGAACCCTGGAGCGCATTTACGTGTCGGTCATAAATACTCATAGTTTTGGCCGATTCTGGCCAGTTTCTCGGACTATTACTCACTGTTTTGGGTTCCCGAAGTGATTTCCATGATTGACGAACCCCGGCGTGCATTACATGTCGGTCATCAACACCCGCAGTTTTGGCCGATTCTGCCTCGTTTCGTGGACTATTATTCACTGTTTTTGGGTCCCGGAGTGATTTCCACAATTGACGAACCCCGAGGTGCGTTTACATGTCCGTCGTCAACACTCACAACTTTGGCCAATTCTGACCCGTTTCATGGACTATTACTCACCGTTTTGGGGTCCCGAAGCGATTTCCATAGTTCTTGAACCCCAAGGTGCAATTAGATGTCGGTCATCAACACCCGTAGTTTTGGCCGATTCTGGCCCGTTTCATGAACTATTACTCACTGTTTTGGGGACCCGGAGTAATTCCCACGATTGACGAACCCCGGGGTGTGTTTATGTGTCGGTCATAAACACATGCAGTTTTGGCCGATTCTGGCCCGTTTCGTGGACAATTACTCACTGTTTCGGGGTCCCGGACTTATTTCCACGATTGATGAACCCCGGAGCGCATTTACGTGTCGGTCATAATTACTCGTAGTTTTGGCCGATTCTGGCTAGTTTCATGGACTATTACTCACTGTTTTGGTGTCGCAGAGTGATTTCCACGATTGACGAACCCCGGGGTGCGTTTACCTGTTGGTCATAAACACTCGCAGTTATTGCGGATTCTGCCTCATTTCATGGACTATTATTCACTGTTTTTGGGTCCCGGAGTGATTTCCACAATTGACGAACCCCGAGGTGCGTTTACATGTCCGTCGTCAACACTCACAACTTTGGCCGATTCTGACCCGTTTCGTGGACTATTACTCACCGTTTTGGGGTCCCGAAGCGATTTCCATAGTTCTTGAACCCCAAAGTGCAATCACATGTCGGTCATCAACACCCATAGTTTTGGCCGATTCTGGCCCGTTTCATGAACTATTACTCACTGTTTTGGGGACCCGCACTAATTCCCACGAGTGACGAACCCCAGGGTGCGTTTATGTGTCGGTCATAAACACTTGCAGTTTTGGCCGATTCTGGCCCGTTTCGTGGACAATTACTCACTGTTTCGGGGTCCCGGACTTATTTCCACGATTGATGAACCCCGGAGCGCATTTACGTGTCGGTCATAAATACTCGTAGTTTTGGCCGATTCTGGCTAGTTTCATGGACTATTACTCACTGTTTTGGGGCCGCGGAGTGATTTCCACGATTGACGAACCCCGGGGTGCGTTTACGTGTCGGTCATCAACACTCGCAGTTTTGGCCGATTCTGGCCTGTTTCATGGACTATTACTGATTGTTTTGGTGTCCCGGACTGATTTCCACGATTGACGAACCCCGGGGTGCGTTTACGTGTCGATCATAAACACTCGCAGTTTTGGCCGATTATGGCAAGTTTCATGGACTATTACTCACTGTTTTGGGGTCCGTGAGTGATTTCCATGATTGACCAATCCTGGGGTGCGTTTACGTGTCGGTCATCAACACCCGCAGTTTTGGCCGATTCTGGCTCGTTTCGTGGACTATTATTCACTGTTTTTGGGTCCCGGAGTGATTTCCAAGATTGACGAACCCCGAGGTGCGTTTACATGTCCGTCGTCAACACTCACAACTCTGGCAAATTCTGACCCGTTTCGTGGACTATTACTCACCGTTTTAGGGTCCCGGACTTATTTGCACGATTGATGAACCCTGGAGCGCGTTTACGTGTCGGTCATAAATACTCGCAGTTTTGGCCGATTCTGGCCAGTTTCTTGGACTATTACTCACTGTTTTGGGGTCCCGAAGTGATTTCCACGATTGACGAACCCCGGGGTGCGTTTACGTGTTGGTCATAAACACTCGCAGTTATTGCGGATTCTGCCTCATTTCGTGGACTATTATTCACTGTTTTTGGGTCCCGGAGTGATTTCCACAATTGACGAACCCCGAGGTGCGTTTACATGTCCGTCGTTAACACTCACAACTTTGGCCAATTCTGACCCGTTTCATGGACTATTACTCACCGTTTTTTGGTCCCGAAGCGATTTCCATAGTTCTTGAACCCCAAGGTGCAATTAGATGTCGGTCATCAACACCCGTAGTTTTGGCCGATTCTGGCCCGTTTCATGAACTATTACTCACTGTTTTGGGGACCCGGAGTAATTCCCACGATTGACGAACCCCGGGGTGTGTTTATGTGTCGGTCATAAACACATGCAGTTTTGGCCGATTCTGGCCCGTTTCGTGGACAATTACTCACTGTTTCGGGGTCCCGGACTTATTTCCACGATTGATGAACCCCGGAGCGCATTTACGTGCCGGTCATAATTACTCGTAGTTTTGGCCGATTCTGGCTAGTTTCATGGACTATTACTCACTGTTTTGGTGTCGCGGAGTGATTTCCACGATTGACGAACCCCGGGGTGCGTTTACCTGTTGGTCATAAACACTCGCAGTTATTGCGGATTCTGCCTCATTTCATGGACTATTATTCACTGTTTTTGGGTCCCGGAGTGATTTCCACAATTGACGAACCCCGAGGTGCGTTTACATGTCCGTCGTCAACACTCACAACTTTGGCCGATTCTGACCCGTTTCGTGGACTATTACTCACCGTTTTGGGGTCCCGAAGCGATTTCCATAGTTCTTGAACCCCAAAGTGCAATCACATGTCGGTCATCAACACCCATAGTTTTGGCCGATTCTGGCCCGTTTCATGAACTATTACTCACTGTTTTGGGGACCCGCACTAATTCCCACGAGTGACGAACCCCAGGGTGCGTTTATGTGTCGGTCATAAACACTTGCAGTTTTGGCCGATTCTGGCCCGTTTCGTGGACAATTACTCACTGTTTCGTGGTCCCGGACTTATTTCCACGATTGATGAACCCCGAAGCGCATTTACGTGTCGGTCATAAATACTCGTAGTTTTGGCCGATTCTGGCTAGTTTCATGGACTATTACTCACTGTTTTGGGGCCGCGGAGTGATTTCCACGATTGACGAACCCCGGGGTGCGTTTACGTGTCGGTCATCAACACCCGCAGTTTTGGCCGATTCTGCCTCGTTTCGTGGACTATTATTCACTGTTTTTGGGTCCCGGAGTGATTTCCACAATTGACGAACCCCGAGGTGCGTTTACATGTCCGTCGTCAACACTCACAACTTTGGCCAATTCTGACCCGTTTCATGGACTATTACTCACCGTTTTGGGGTCCCGAAGCGATTTCCATAGTTCTTGAACCCCAATGTGCAATTAGATGTCGGTCATCAACACCCGTAGTTTTGGCCGATTCTGGGCCGTTTCATGAACTATTACTCACTGTTTTGGGGACCCGGACTAATTCCCACGATTGACGAACCCCGGGGTGCGTTTATGTGTCGGTCATAAACACTTGCAGTTTTGGCCGATTCTGGCCCGTTTCGTGGACAATTACTCACTGTTTCGGGGTCCCGGACTTATTTCCACGATTGATGAACCCTGGAGCGCATTTACGTGTCGGTCATAAATACTCATAGTTTTGGCCGATTCTGGCCAGTTTCTCGGACTATTACTCACTGTTTTGGGGTCCCGAAGTGATTTCCATGATTGACGAACCCCGGCGTGCGTTTACATGTCGGTCATCAACACCCGCAGTTTTGGCCGATTCTGCCTCGTTTCGTGGACTATTATTCACTGTTTTTGGGTCCCGGAGTGATTTCCACAATTGACGAACCCCGAGGTGCGTTTACATGTCCGTCGTCAACACTCACAACTTTGGCCAATTCTGACCCGTTTCATGGACTATTACTCACCGTTTTGGGGTCCCGAAGCGATTTCCATAGTTCTTGAACCCCAAGGTGCAATTAGATGTCGGTCATCAACACCCGTAGTTTTGGCCGATTCTGGCCCGTTTCATGAACTATTACTCACTGTTTTGGGGACCCGGAGTAATTCCCACGATTGACGAACCCCGGGGTGTGTTTATGTGTCGGTCATAAACACATGCAGTTTTGGCCGATTCTGGCCCGTTTCGTGGACAATTACTCACTGTTTCGGGGTCCCGGACTTATTTCCACGATTGATGAACCCCGGAGCGCATTTACGTGTCGGTCATAATTACTCGTAGTTTTGGCCGATTCTGGCTAGTTTCATGGACTATTACTCACTGTTTTGGTGTCGCGGAGTGATTTCCACGATTGACGAACCCCGGGGTGCGTTTACCTGTTGGTCATAAACACTCGCAGTTATTGCGGATTCTGCCTCATTTCATGGACTATTATTCACTGTTTTTGGGTCCCGGAGTGATTTCCACAATTGACGAACCCCGAGGTGCGTTTACATGTCCGTCGTCAACACTCACAACTTTGGCCGATTCTGACCCGTTTCGTGGACTATTACTCACCGTTTTGGGGTCCCGAAGCGATTTCCATAGTTCTTGAACCCCAAAGTGCAATCACATGTCGGTCATCAACACCCATAGTTTTGGCCGATTCTGGCCCGTTTCATGAACTATTACTCACTGTTTTGGGGACCCGCACTAATTCCCACGAGTGACGAACCCCAGGGTGCGTTTATGTGTCGGTCATAAACACTTGCAGTTTTGGCCGATTCTGGCCCGTTTCATGGACAATTACTCACTGTTTCGGGGTCCCGGACTTATTTCCACGATTGATGAACCCCGGAGCGCATTTACGTGTCGGTCATAAATACTCGTAGTTTTGGCCGATTCTGGCTAGTTTCATGGACTATTACTCACTGTTTTGGGGCCGCGGAGTGATTTCCACGATTGACGAACCCCGGGGTGCGTTTACGTGTCGGTCATCAACACTCGCAGTTTTGGCCGATTCTGGCCTGTTTCATGGACTATTACTGATTGTTTTGGTGTCGCGGAGTGATTTCCACGATTGACGAACCCCGGGGTGCGTTTACCTGTTGGTCATAAACACTCGCAGTTATTGCGGATTCTGCCTCATTTCATGGACTATTATTCACTGTTTTTGGGTCCCGGAGTGATTTCCACAATTGACGAACCCCGAGGTGCGTTTACATGTCCGTCGTCAACACTCACAACTTTGGCCGATTCTGACCCGTTTCGTGGACTATTACTCACCGTTTTGGGGTCCCGAAGCGATTTCCATAGTTCTTGAACCCCAAAGTGCAATCACATGTCGGTCATCAACACCCATAGTTTTGGCCGATTCTGGCCCGTTTCATGAACTATTACTCACTGTTTTGGGGACCCGCACTAATTCCCACGAGTGACGAACCCCAGGGTGCGTTTATGTGTCGGTCATAAACACTTGCAGTTTTGGCCGATTCTGGCCCGTTTCGTGGACAATTACTCACTGTTTCGTGGTCCCGGACTTATTTCCACGATTGATGAACCCCGGAGCGCATTTACGTGTCGGTCATAAATACTCGTAGTTTTGGCCGATTCTGGCTAGTTTCATGGACTATTACTCACTATTTTGGGGCCGCGGAGTGATTTCCACGATTGACGAACCCCGGGGTGCGTTTACGTGTCGGTCATCAACACTCGCAGTTTTGGCCGATTCTGGCCTGTTTCATGGACTATTACTGATTGTTTTGGTGTCGCGGAGTGATTTCCACGATTGACGAACCCCGGGGTGCGTTTACCTGTTGGTCATAAACACTCGCAGTTATTGCGGATTCTGCCTCATTTCATGGACTATTATTCACTGTTTTTGGGTCCCGGAGTGATTTCCACAATTGAAGAACCCCGAGGTGCGTTTACATGTCCGTCGTCAACACTCACAACTTTGGCCGATTCTGACCCGTTTCGTGGACTATTACTCACCGTTTTGGGGTCCCGAAGCGATTTCCATAGTTCTTGAACCCCAAAGTGCAATCACATGTCGGTCATCAACACCCATAGTTTTGGCCGATTCTGGCCCGTTTCATGAACTATTACTCACTGTTTTGGGGACCCGCACTAATTCCCACGAGTGACGAACCCCAGGGTGCGTTTATGTGTCGGTCATAAACACTTGCAGTTTTGGCCGATTCTGGCCCGTTTCGTGGACAATTACTCACTGTTTCGGGGTCCCGGACTTATTTCCACGATTGATGAACCCCGGAGCGCATTTACGTGTCGGTCATAAATACTCGTAGTTTTGGCCGATTCTGGCTAGTTTCATGGACTATTACTCACTGTTTTGGGGCCGCGGAGTGATTTCCACGATTGACGAACCCCGGGGTGCGTTTACGTGTCGGTCATCAACACTCGCAGTTTTGGCCGATTATGACAAGTTTCATGGACTATTACTCACTGTTTTGGGGTCCGTGAGTGATTTCCATGATTGACCAATCCTGGGGTGCGTTTACGTGTCGGTCATCAACACCCGCAGTTTTGGCCGATTCTGGCTCGTTTCGTGGACTATTATTCACTGTTTTTGGGTCCCGGAGTGATTTCCAAGATTGACGAACCCCGAGGTGCGTTTACATGTCCGTCGTCAACACTCACAACTCTGGCAAATTCTGACCCGTTTCGTGGACTATTACTCACCGTTTTAGGGTCCCGGACTTATTTGCACGATTGATGAACCCTGGAGCGCGTTTACGTGTCGGTCATAAATACTCGCAGTTTTGGCCGATTCTGGCCAGTTTCTTGGACTATTACTCACTGTTTTGGGGTCCCGAAGTGATTTCCACGATTGACGAACCCCGGGGTGCGTTTACGTGTTGGTCATAAACACTCGCAGTTATTGCGGATTCTGCCTCATTTCATGGACTATTATTCACTGTTTTTGGGTCCCGGAGTGATTTCCACAATTGACGAACCCCGAGGTGCGTTTACATGTCCGTCGTCAACACTCACAACTTTGGCCAATTCTGACCCGTTTCGTGGACTATTACTCACCGTTTTGGGGTCCTGAAGCGATTTCCATAGTTCTTGAACCCCAATGTGCAATTAGATGTCGGTCATCAACACCCGTAGTTTTGGCCGATTCTGGGCCGTTTCATGAACTATTACTCACTGTTTTGGGGACCCGGACTAATTCCCACGATTGACGAACCCCGGGGTGTGTTTATGTGTCGGTCATAAACACTTGCAGTTTTGGCCGATTCTGGCCCGTTTCGTGGACAATTACTCACTGTTTCGGGGTCCCGGACTTATTTCCACGATTGATGAACCCTGGAGCGCATTTACGTGTCGGTCATAAATACTCATAGTTTTGGCCGATTCTGGCCTGTTTCTTGGACTATTACTCACTGTTTTGGGGTCCCGAAGTGATTTCCATGATTGACGAACCCCGGCGTGCGTTTACGTGTCGGTCATCAACACCCGCAGTTTTGGCCGATTCTGCCTCGTTTCGTGGACTATTATTCACTGTTTTTGGGTCCCGGAGTGATTTCCACAATTGACGAACCCCGAGGTGCGTTTACATGTCCGTCGTCAACACTCACAACTTTGGCCAATTCTGACCCGTTTCATGGACTATTACTCACCGTTTTGGGGTCCCGAAGCGATTTCCATAGTTCTTGAACCCCAAGGTGCAATTACATGTCGGTCATCAACACCCGTAGTTTTGGCCGATTCTGGCCCGTTTCATGAACTATTACTCACTGTTTTGGGGACCCGGAGTAATTCCCACGATTGACGAACCCCGGGGTGTGTTTATGTGTCGGTCATAAACACATGCAGTTTTGGCCGATTCTGGCCCGTTTCGTGGACAATTACTCACTGTTTCGGGGTCCCGGACTTATTTCCACGATTGATGAACCCCGGAGCGCATTTACGTGTCGGTCATAATTACTCGTAGTTTTGGCCGATTCTGGCTAGTTTCATGGACTATTACTCACTGTTTTGGTGTCGCGGAGTGATTTCCACGATTGACGAACCCCGGGGTGCGTTTACCTGTTGGTCATAAACACTCGCAGTTATTGCGGATTCTGCCTCATTTCATGGACTATTATTCACTGTTTTTGGGTCCCGGAGTGATTTCCACAATTGACGAACCCCGAGGTGCGTTTACATGTCCGTCGTCAACACTCACAACTTTGGCCGATTCTGACCCGTTTCGTGGACTATTACTCACCGTTTTGGGGTCCCGAAGCGATTTCCATAGTTCTTGAACCCCAAAGTGCAATCACATGTCGGTCATCAACACCCATAGTTTTGGCCGATTCTGGCCCGTTTCATGAACTATTACTCACTGTTTTGGGGACCCGCACTAATTCCCACGAGTGACGAACCCCAGGGTGCGTTTATGTGTCGGTCATAAACACTTGCAGTTTTGGCCGATTCTGGCCCGTTTCGTGGACAATTACTCACTGTTTCGGGGTCCCGGACTTATTTCCACGATTGATGAACCCCGGAGCGCATTTACGTGTCGGTCATAAATACTCGTAGTTTTGGCCGATTCTGGCTAGTTTCATGGACTATTACTCACTGTTTTGGGGCCGCGGAGTGATTTCCACGATTGACGAACCCCGGGGTGCGTTTACGTGTCGGTCATCAACACTCGCAGTTTTGGCCGATTCTGGCCTGTTTCATGGACTATTACTGATTGTTTTGGTGTCGCGGAGTGATTTCCACGATTGACGAACCCCGGGGTGCGTTTACCTGTTGGTCATAAACACTCGCAGTTATTGCGGATTCTGCCTCATTTCATGGACTATTATTCACTGTTTTTGGGTCCCGGAGTGATTTCCACAATTGACGAACCCCGAGGTGCGTTTACATGTCCGTCGTCAACACTCACAACTTTGGCCGATTCTGACCCGTTTCGTGGACTATTACTCACCGTTTTGGGGTCCCGAAGCGATTTCCATAGTTCTTGAACCCCAAAGTGCAATCACATGTCGGTCATCAACACCCATAGTTTTGGCCGATTCTGGCCCGTTTCATGAACTATTACTCACTGTTTTGGGGACCCGCACTAATTCCCACGAGTGACGAACCCCAGGGTGCGTTTATGTGTCGGTCATAAACACTTGCAGTTTTGGCCGATTCTGGCCCGTTTCGTGGACAATTACTCACTGTTTCGGGGTCCCGGACTTATTTCCACGATTGATGAACCCCGGAGCGCATTTACGTGTCGGTCATAAATACTCGTAGTTTTGGCCGATTCTGGCTAGTTTCATGGACTATTACTCACTGTTTTGGGGCCGCGGAGTGATTTCCACGATTGACGAACCCCGGGGTGCGTTTACGTGTCGGTCATCAACACTCGCAGTTTTGGCCGATTCTGGCCTGTTTCATGGACTATTACTGATTGTTTTGGTGTCGCGGAGTGATTTCCACGATTGACGAACCCCGGGGTGCGTTTACCTGTTGGTCATAAACACTCGCAGTTATTGCGGATTCTGCCTCATTTCATGGACTATTATTCACTGTTTTTGGGTCCCGGAGTGATTTCCACAATTGACGAACCCCGAGGTGCGTTTACATGTTCGTCGTCAACACTCACAACTTTGGCCGATTCTGACCCGTTTCGTGGACTATTACTCACCGTTTTGGGGTCTCGAAGCGATTTCCATAGTTCTTGAACCCCAAAGTGCAATCACATGTCGGTCATCAACACCCATAGTTTTGGCCGATTCTGGCCCGTTTCATGAACTATTACTCACTGTTTTGGGGACCCGCACTAATTCCCACGAGTGACGAACCCCAGGGTGCGTTTATGTGTCGGTCATAAACACTTGCAGTTTTGGCCGATTCTGGCCCGTTTCGTGGACAATTACTCACTGTTTCGGGGTCCCGGACTTATTTCCACGATTGATGAACCCCGGAGCGCATTTACGTGTCGGTCATAAATACTCGTAGTTTTGGCCGATTCTGGCTAGTTTCATGGACTATTACTCACTGTTTTGGGGCCGCGGAGTGATTTCCACGATTGACGAACCCCGGGGTGCGTTTACGTGTCGGTCATCAACACTCGCAGTTTTGGCCGATTATGACAAGTTTCATGGACTATTACTCACTGTTTTGGGGTCCGTGAGTGATTTCCATGATTGACCAATCCTGGGGTGCGTTTACGTGTCGGTCATCAACACCCGCAGTTTTGGCCGATTCTGGCTCGTTTCGTGGACTATTATTCACTGTTTTTGGGTCCCGGAGTGATTTCCAAGATTGACGAACCCCGGGGTGCGTTTACGTGTTGGTCATAAACACTCGCAGTTATTGCGGATTCTGCCTCATTTCATGGACTATTATTCACTGTTTTTGGGTCCCGGAGTGATTTCCACAATTGACGAACCCCGAGGTGCGTTTACATGTCCGTCGTCAACACTCACAACTTTGGCCAATTCTGACCCGTTTCGTGGACTATTACTCACCGTTTTGGGGTCCTGAAGCGATTTCCATAGTTCTTGAACCCCAATGTGCAATTAGATGTCGGTCATCAACACCCGTAGTTTTGGCCGATTCTGGGCCGTTTCATGAACTATTACTCACTGTTTTGGGGACCCGGACTAATTCCCACGATTGACGAACCCCGGGGTGTGTTTATGTGTCGGTCATAAACACTTGCAGTTTTGGCCGATTCTGGCCCGTTTCGTGGACAATTACTCACTGTTTCGGGGTCCCGGACTTATTTCCACGATTGATGAACCCTGGAGCGCATTTACGTGTCGGTCATAAATACTCATAGTTTTGGCCGATTCTGGCCTGTTTCTTGGACTATTACTCACTGTTTTGGGGTCCCGAAGTGATTTCCATGATTGACGAACCCCGGCGTGCGTTTACGTGTCGGTCATCAACACCCGCAGTTTTGGCCGATTCTGCCTCGTTTCGTGGACTATTATTCACTGTTTTTGGGTCCCGGAGTGATTTCCACAATTGACGAACCCCGAGGTGCGTTTACATGTCCGTCGTCAACACTCACAACTTTGGCCAATTCTGACCCGTTTCATGGACTATTACTCACCGTTTTGGGGTCCCGAAGCGATTTCCATAGTTCTTGAACCCCAAGGTGCAATTACATGTCGGTCATCAACACCCGTAGTTTTGGCCGATTCTGGCCCGTTTCATGAACTATTACTCACTGTTTTGGGGACCCGGAGTAATTCCCACGATTGACGAACCCCGGGGTGTGTTTATGTGTCGGTCATAAACACATGCAGTTTTGGCCGATTCTGGCCCGTTTCGTGGACAATTACTCACTGTTTCGGGGTCCCGGACTTATTTCCACGATTGATGAACCCCGGAGCGCATTTACGTGTCGGTCATAATTACTCGTAGTTTTGGCCGATTCTGGCTAGTTTCATGGACTATTACTCACTGTTTTGGTGTCGCGGAGTGATTTCCACGATTGACGAACCCTGGGGTGCGTTTACCTGTTGGTCATAAACACTCGCAGTTATTGCGGATTCTGCCTCATTTCATGGACTATTATTCACTGTTTTTGGGTCCCGGAGTGATTTCCACAATTGACGAACCCCGAGGTGCGTTTACATGTCCGTCGTCAACACTCACAACTTTGGCCGATTCTGACCCGTTTCGTGGACTATTACTCACCGTTTTGGGGTCCCGAAGCGATTTCCATAGTTCTTGAACCCCAAAGTGCAATCACATGTCGGTCATCAACACCCATAGTTTTGGCCGATTCTGGCCCGTTTCATGAACTATTACTCACTGTTTTGGGGACCCGCACTAATTCCCACGAGTGACGAACCCCAGGGTGCGTTTATGTGTCGGTCATAAACACTTGCAGTTTTGGCCGATTCTGGCCCGTTTCGTGGACAATTACTCACTGTTTCGGGGTCCCGGACTTATTTCCACGATTGATGAACCCCGGAGCGCATTTACGTGTCGGTCATAAATACTCGTAGTTTTGGCCGATTCTGGCTAGTTTCATGGACTATTACTCACTGTTTTGGGGCCGCGGAGTGATTTCCACGATTGACGAACCCCGGGGTGCGTTTACGTGTCGGTCATCAACACTCGCAGTTTTGGCCGATTCTGGCCTGTTTCATGGACTATTACTGATTGTTTTGGTGTCGCGGAGTGATTTCCACGATTGACGAACCCCGGGGTGCGTTTACCTGTTGGTCATAAACACTCGCAGTTATTGCGGATTCTGCCTCATTTCATGGACTATTATTCACTGTTTTTGGGTCCCGGAGTGATTTCCACAATTGACGAACCCCGAGGTGCGTTTACATGTCCGTCGTCAACACTCACAACTTTGGCCGATTCTGACCCGTTTCGTGGACTATTACTCACCGTTTTGGGGTCCCGAAGCGATTTCCATAGTTCTTGAACCCCAAAGTGCAATCACATGTCGGTCATCAACACCCATAGTTTTGGCCGATTCTGGCCCGTTTCATGAACTATTACTCACTGTTTTGGGGACCCGCACTAATTCCCACGAGTGACGAACCCCAGGGTGCGTTTATGTGTCGGTCATAAACACTTGCAGTTTTGGCCGATTCTGGCCCGTTTCGTGGACAATTACTCACTGTTTCGGGGTCCCGGACTTATTTCCACGATTGATGAACCCCGGAGCGCATTTACGTGTCGGTCATAAATACTCGTAGTTTTGGCCGATTCTGGCTAGTTTCATGGACTATTACTCACTGTTTTGGGGCCGCGGAGTGATTTCCACGATTGACGAACCCCGGGGTGCGTTTACGTGTCGGTCATCAACACTCGCAGTTTTGGCCGATTCTGGCCTGTTTCATGGACTATTACTGATTGTTTTGGTGTCGCGGAGTGATTTCCACGATTGACGAACCCCGGGGTGCGTTTACCTGTTGGTCATAAACACTCGCAGTTATTGCGGATTCTGCCTCATTTCATGGACTATTATTCACTGTTTTTGGGTCCCGGAGTGATTTCCACAATTGACGAACCCCGAGGTGCGTTTACATGTCCGTCGTCAACACTCACAACTTTGGCCGATTCTGACCCGTTTCATGGACTATTACTCACCGTTTTGGGGTCCCGAAGCGATTTCCATAGTTCTTGAACCCCAAAGTGCAATCACATGTCGGTCATCAACACCCATAGTTTTGGCCGATTCTGGCCCGTTTCATGAACTATTACTCACTGTTTTGGGGACCCGCACTAATTCCCACGAGTGACGAACCCCAGGGTGCGTTTATGTGTCGGTCATAAACACTTGCAGTTTTGGCCGATTCTGGCCCGTTTCGTGGACAATTACTCACTGTTTCGGGGTCCCGGACTTATTTCCACGATTGATGAACCCCGGAGCGCATTTACGTGTCGGTCATAAATACTCGTAGTTTTGGCCGATTCTGGCTAGTTTCATGGACTATTACTCACTGTTTTGGGGCCGCGGAGTGATTTCCACGATTGACGAACCCCGGGGTGCGTTTACGTGTCGGTCATCAACACTCGCAGTTTTGGCCGATTCTGGCCTGTTTCATGGACTATTACTGATTGTTTTGGTGTCGCGGAGTGATTTCCACGATTGACGAACCCCGGGGTGCGTTTACCTGTTGGTCATAAACACTCGCAGTTATTGCGGATTCTGCCTCATTTCATGGACTATTATTCACTGTTTTTGGGTCCCGGAGTGATTTCCACAATTGACGAACCCCGAGGTGCGTTTACATGTTCGTCGTCAACACTCACAACTTTGGCCGATTCTGACCCGTTTCGTGGACTATTACTCACCGTTTTGGGGTCCCGAAGCGATTTCCATAGTTCTTGAACCCCAAAGTGCAATCACATGTCGGTCATCAACACCCATAGTTTTGGCCGATTCTGGCCCGTTTCATGAACTATTACTCACTGTTTTGGGGACCCGCACTAATTCCCACGAGTGACGAACCCCAGGGTGCGTTTATGTGTCGGTCATAAACACTTGCAGTTTTGCCGATTCTGGCCCGTTTCGTGGACAATTACTCACTGTTTCGGGGTCCCGGACTTATTTCCACGATTGATGAACCCCGGAGCGCATTTACGTGTCGGTCATAAATACTCGTAGTTTTGGCCGATTCTGGCTAGTTTCATGGACTATTACTCACTGTTTTGGGGCCGCGGAGTGATTTCCACGATTGACGAACCCCGGGGTGCGTTTACGTGTCGGTCATCAACACTCGCAGTTTTGGCCGATTCTGGCCTGTTTCATGGACTATTACTGATTGTTTTGGTGTCGCGGAGTGATTTCCACGATTGACGAACCCCGGGGTGCGTTTACCTGTTGGTCATAAACACTCGCAGTTATTGCGGATTCTGCCTCATTTCATGGACTATTATTCACTGTTTTTGGGTCCCGGAGTGATTTCCACAATTGACGAACCCCGAGGTGCGTTTACATGTCCGTCGTCAACACTCACAACTTTGGCCGATTCTGACCCGTTTCATGGACTATTACTCACCGTTTTGGGGTCCCGAAGCGATTTCCATAGTTCTTGAACCCCAAAGTGCAATCACATGTCGGTCATCAACACCCATAGTTTTGGCCGATTCTGGCCCGTTTCATGAACTATTACTCACTGTTTTGGGGACCCGCACTAATTCCCACGAGTGACGAACCCCAGGGTGCGTTTATGTGTCGGTCATAAACACTTGCAGTTTTGGCCGATTCTGGCCCGTTTCGTGGACAATTACTCACTGTTTCGGGGTCCCGGACTTATTTCCACGATTGATGAACCCCGGAGCGCATTTACGTGTCGGTCATAAATACTCGTAGTTTTGGCCGATTCTGGCTAGTTTCATGGACTATTACTCACTGTTTTGGGGCCGCGGAGTGATTTCCACGATTGACGAACCCCGGGGTGCGTTTACGTGTCGGTCATCAACACTCGCAGTTTTGGCCGATTCTGGCCTGTTTCATGGACTATTACTGATTGTTTTGGTGTCGCGGAGTGATTTCCACGATTGACGAACCCCGGGGTGCGTTTACCTGTTGGTCATAAACACTCGCAGTTATTGCGGATTCTGCCTCATTTCATGGACTATTATTCACTGTTTTTGGGTCCCGGAGTGATTTCCACAATTGACGAACCCCGAGGTGCGTTTACATGTTCGTCGTCAACACTCACAACTTTGGCCGATTCTGACCCGTTTCGTGGACTATTACTCACCGTTTTGGGGTCCCGAAGCGATTTCCATAGTTCTTGAACCCCAAAGTGCAATCACATGTCGGTCATCAACACCCATAGTTTTGGCCGATTCTGGCCCGTTTCATGAACTATTACTCACTGTTTTGGGGACCCGCACTAATTCCCACGAGTGACGAACCCCAGGGTGCGTTTATGTGTCGGTCATAAACACTTGCAGTTTTGCCGATTCTGGCCCGTTTCGTGGACAATTACTCACTGTTTCGGGGTCCCGGACTTATTTCCACGATTGATGAACCCCGGAGCGCATTTACGTGTCGGTCATAAATACTCGTAGTTTTGGCCGATTCTGGCTAGTTTCATGGACTATTACTCACTGTTTTGGGGCCGCGGAGTGATTTCCACGATTGACGAACCCCGGGGTGCGTTTACGTGTCGGTCATCAACACTCGCAGTTTTGGCCGATTCTGGCCTGTTTCATGGACTATTACTGATTGTTTTGGTGTCGCGGAGTGATTTCCACGATTGACGAACCCCGGGGTGCGTTTACCTGTTGGTCATAAACACTCGCAGTTATTGCGGATTCTGCCTCATTTCATGGACTATTATTCACTGTTTTTGGGTCCCGGAGTGATTTCCACAATTGACGAACCCCGAGGTGCGTTTACATGTCCGTCGTCAACACTCACAACTTTGGCCGATTCTGACCCGTTTCATGGACTATTACTCACCGTTTTGGGGTCCCGAAGCGATTTCCATAGTTCTTGAACCCCAAAGTGCAATCACATGTCGGTCATCAACACCCATAGTTTTGGCCGATTCTGGCCCGTTTCATGAACTATTACTCACTGTTTTGGGGACCCGCACTAATTCCCACGAGTGACGAACCCCAGGGTGCGTTTATGTGTCGGTCATAAACACTTGCAGTTTTGGCCGATTCTGGCCCGTTTCGTGGACAATTACTCACTGTTTCGGGGTCCCGGACTTATTTCCACGATTGATGAACCCCGGAGCGCATTTACGTGTCGGTCATAAATACTCGTAGTTTTGGCCGATTCTGGCTAGTTTCATGGACTATTACTCACTGTTTTGGGGCCGCGGAGTGATTTCCACGATTGACGAACCCCGGGGTGCGTTTACGTGTCGGTCATCAACACTCGCAGTTTTGGCCGATTCTGGCCTGTTTCATGGACTATTACTGATTGTTTTGGTGTCGCGGAGTGATTTCCACGATTGACGAACCCCGGGGTGCGTTTACCTGTTGGTCATAAACACTCGCAGTTATTGCGGATTCTGCCTCATTTCATGGACTATTATTCACTGTTTTTGGGTCCCGGAGTGATTTCCACAATTGACGAACCCCGAGGTGCGTTTACATGTTCGTCGTCAACACTCACAACTTTGGCCGATTCTGACCCGTTTCGTGGACTATTACTCACCGTTTTGGGGTCCCGAAGCGATTTCCATAGTTCTTGAACCCCAAAGTGCAATCACATGTCGGTCATCAACACCCATAGTTTTGGCCGATTCTGGCCCGTTTCATGAACTATTACTCACTGTTTTGGGGACCCGCACTAATTCCCACGAGTGACGAACCCCAGGGTGCGTTTATGTGTCGGTCATAAACACTTGCAGTTTTGCCGATTCTGGCCCGTTTCGTGGACAATTACTCACTGTTTCGGGGTCCCGGACTTATTTCCACGATTGATGAACCCCGGAGCGCATTTACGTGTCGGTCATAAATACTCGTAGTTTTGGCCGATTCTGGCTAGTTTCATGGACTATTACTCACTGTTTTGGGGCCGCGGAGTGATTTCCACGATTGACGAACCCCGGGGTGCGTTTACGTGTCGGTCATCAACACTCGCAGTTTTGGCCGATTCTGGCCTGTTTCATGGACTATTACTGATTGTTTTGGTGTCGCGGAGTGATTTCCACGATTGACGAACCCCGGGGTGCGTTTACCTGTTGGTCATAAACACTCGCAGTTATTGCGGATTCTGCCTCATTTCATGGACTATTATTCACTGTTTTTGGGTCCCGGAGTGATTTCCACAATTGACGAACCCCGAGGTGCGTTTACATGTCCGTCGTCAACACTCACAACTTTGGCCGATTCTGACCCGTTTCATGGACTATTACTCACCGTTTTGGGGTCCCGAAGCGATTTCCATAGTTCTTGAACCCCAAAGTGCAATCACATGTCGGTCATCAACACCCATAGTTTTGGCCGATTCTGGCCCGTTTCATGAACTATTACTCACTGTTTTGGGGACCCGCACTAATTCCCACGAGTGACGAACCCCAGGGTGCGTTTATGTGTCGGTCATAAACACTTGCAGTTTTGGCCGATTCTGGCCCGTTTCGTGGACAATTACTCACTGTTTCGGGGTCCCGGACTTATTTCCACGATTGATGAACCCCGGAGCGCATTTACGTGTCGGTCATAAATACTCGTAGTTTTGGCCGATTCTGGCTAGTTTCATGGACTATTACTCACTGTTTTGGGGCCGCGGAGTGATTTCCACGATTGACGAACCCCGGGGTGCGTTTACGTGTCGGTCATCAACACTCGCAGTTTTGGCCGATTCTGGCCTGTTTCATGGACTATTACTGATTGTTTTGGTGTCGCGGAGTGATTTCCACGATTGACGAACCCCGGGGTGCGTTTACCTGTTGGTCATAAACACTCGCAGTTATTGCGGATTCTGCCTCATTTCATGGACTATTATTCACTGTTTTTGGGTCCCGGAGTGATTTCCACAATTGACGAACCCCGAGGTGCGTTTACATGTTCGTCGTCAACACTCACAACTTTGGCCGATTCTGACCCGTTTCGTGGACTATTACTCACCGTTTTGGGGTCCCGAAGCGATTTCCATAGTTCTTGAACCCCAAAGTGCAATCACATGTCGGTCATCAACACCCATAGTTTTGGCCGATTCTGGCCCGTTTCATGAACTATTACTCACTGTTTTGGGGACCCGCACTAATTCCCACGAGTGACGAACCCCAGGGTGCGTTTATGTGTCGGTCATAAACACTTGCAGTTTTGCCGATTCTGGCCCGTTTCGTGGACAATTACTCACTGTTTCGGGGTCCCGGACTTATTTCCACGATTGATGAACCCCGGAGCGCATTTACGTGTCGGTCATAAATACTCGTAGTTTTGGCCGATTCTGGCTAGTTTCATGGACTATTACTCACTGTTTTGGGGCCGCGGAGTGATTTCCACGATTGACGAACCCCGGGGTGCGTTTACGTGTCGGTCATCAACACTCGCAGTTTTGGCCGATTCTGGCCTGTTTCATGGACTATTACTGATTGTTTTGGTGTCCCGGACTGATTTCCACGATTGACGAACCCTGGGGTGCGTTTACGTGTCGATCATAAACACTCGCAGTTTTGGCCGATTATGACAAGTTTCATGGACTATTACTCACTGTTTTGGGGTCCGTGAGTGATTTCCATGATTGACCAATCCTGGGGTGCGTTTACGTGTCGGTCATCAACACCCGCAGTTTTGGCCGATTCTGGCTCGTTTCGTGGACTATTATTCACTGTTTTTGGGTCCCGGAGTGATTTCCAAGATTGACGAACCCCGAGGTGCGTTTACATGTCCGTCGTCAACACTCACAACTCTGGCAAATTCTGACCCGTTTCGTGGACTATTACTCACCGTTTTAGGGTCCCGGACTTATTTGCACGATTGATGAACCCTGGAGCGCGTTTACGTGTCGGTCATAAATACTCGCAGTTTTGGCCGATTCTGGCCCGTTTCGTGGACAATTACTCACTGTTTCGGGGTCCCGGACTTATTTCCACGATTGATGAACCCTGGAGCGCATTTACGTGTCGGTCATAAATACTCATAGTTTTGGCCGATTCTGGCCAGTTTCTTGGACTATTACTCACTGTTTTGGGGTCCCGAAGTGATTTCCATGATTGACGAACCCCGGCGTGCGTTTACGTGTCGGTCATCAACACCCGCAGTTTTGGCCGATTCTGCCTCGTTTCGTGGACTATTATTCACTGTTTTTGGGTCCCGGAGTGATTTCCACAATTGACGAACCCCGAGGTGCGTTTACATGTCCGTCGTCAACACTCACAACTTTGGCCAATTCTGACCCGTTTCATGGACTATTACTCACCGTTTCGGGGTCCCGAAGCGATTTCCATAGTTCTTGAACCCCAAGGTGCAATTACATGTCGGTCATCAACACCCGTAGTTTTGGCCGATTCTGGCCCGTTTCATGAACTATTACTCACTGTTTTGGGGACCCGGAGTAATTCCCACGATTGACGAACCCCGGGGTGTGTTTATGTGTCGGTCATAAACACATGCAGTTTTGGCCGATTCTGGCCCGTTTCGTGGACAATTACTCACTGTTTCGGGGTCCCGGACTTATTTCCACGATTGATGAACCCCGGAGCGCATTTACGTGTCGGTCATAATTACTCGTAGTTTTGGCCGATTCTGGCTAGTTTCATGGACTATTACTCACTGTTTTGGTGTCGCGGAGTGATTTCCACGATTGACGAACCCCGGGGTGCGTTTACCTGTTGGTCGTAAACACTCGCAGTTATTGCGGATTCTGCCTCATTTCATGGACTATTATTCACTGTTTTTGGGTCCCGGAGTGATTTCCACAATTGACGAACCCCGAGGTGCGTTTACATGTCCGTCGTCAACACTCACAACTTTGGCCGATTCTGACCCGTTTCGTGGACTATTACTCACCGTTTTGGGGTCCCGAAGCGATTTCCATAGTTCTTGAACCCCAAAGTGCAATCACATGTCGGTCATCAACACCCATAGTTTTGGCCGATTCTGGCCCGTTTCATGAACTATTACTCACTGTTTTGGGGACCCGCACTAATTCCCACGAGTGACGAACCCCAGGGTGCGTTTATGTGTCGGTCATAAACACTTGCAGTTTTGGCCGATTCTAGCCCGTTTCGTGGACAATTACTCACTGTTTCGGGGTCCCGGACTTATTTCCACGATTGATGAACCCCGGAGCGCATTTATGTGTCGGTCATAAATACTCGTAGTTTTGGCCGATTCTGGCTAGTTTCATGGACTATTACTCACTGTTTTGGGGCCGCGGAGTGATTTCCACGATTGACGAACCCCGGGTGCGTTTACGTGTCGGTCATCAACACTCGCAGTTTTGGCCGATTCTGGCCTGTTTCATGGACTATTACTGATTGTTTTGGTGTCGCGGAGTGATTTCCACGATTGACGAACCCCGGGGTGCGTTTACCTGTTGGTCATAAACACTCGCAGTTATTGCGGATTCTGCCTCATTTCATGGACTATTATTCACTGTTTTTGGGTCCCGGAGTGATTTCCACAATTGACGAACCCCGAGGTGCGTTTACATGTCCGTCGTCAACACTCACAACTTTGGCCGATTCTGACCCGTTTCGTGGACTATTACTCACCGTTTTGGGGTCCCGAAGCGATTTCCATAGTTCTTGAACCCCAAAGTGCAATCACATGTCGGTCATCAACACCCATAGTTTTGGCCGATTCTGGCCCGTTTCATGAACTATTACTCACTGTTTTGGGGAGCCGCACTAATTCCCACGAGTGACGAACCCCAGGGTGCGTTTATGTGTCGGTCATAAACACTTGCAGTTTTGGCCGATTCTGGCCCGTTTCGTGGACAATTACTCACTCTTTCGGGGTCCCGGACTTATTTCCACGATTGATGAACCCCGGAGCGCATTTACGTGTCGGTCATAAATACTCGTAGTTTTGGCCGATTCTGGCCTGTTTCATGGACTATTACAAACTGTTTTGGGGCCGCGGAGTGATTTCCACGATTGACGAACCCCGGGGTGCGTTTACGTGTCGATCATAAACACTCGCAGTTTTGGCCGATTATGACAAGTTTCATGGACTATTACTCACTGTTTTGGGGTCCGTGAGTGATTTCCATGATTGACCAATCCTGGGGTGCGTTTACGTGTCGGTCATCAACACCCGCAGTTTTGGCCGATTCTGGCTCGTTTCGTGGACTATTATTCACTGTTTTTGGGTCCCGGAGTGATTTCCAAGATTGACGAACCCCGAGGTGCGTTTACATGTCCGTCGTCAACACTCACAACTCTGGCAAATTCTGACCCGTTTCATGGACTATTACTCACCGTTTTAGGGTCCCGGACTTATTTGCACGATTGATGAACCCTGGAGCGCGTTTACGTGTCGGTCATAAATACTCGCAGTTTTGGCCGATTCTGGCCCGTTTCGTGGACAATTACTCACTGTTTCGGGGTCCCGGACTTATTTCCACGATTGATGAACCCTGGAGCGCATTTACGTGTCGGTCATAAATACTCATAGTTTTGGCCGATTCTGGCCAGTTTCTTGGACTATTACTCACTGTTTTGGGGTCCCGAAGTGATTTCCATGATTGACGAACCCCGGCGTGCGTTTACGTGTCGGTCATCAACACCCGCAGTTTTGGCCGATTCTGCCTCGTTTCGTGGACTATTATTCACTGTTTTTGGGTCCCGGAGTGATTTCCACAATTGACGAACCCCGAGGTGCGTTTACATGTCCGTCGTCAACACTCACAACTTTGGCCAATTCTGACCCGTTTCATGGACTATTACTCACCGTTTTGGGGTCCCGAAGCGATTTCCATAGTTCTTGAACCCCAAGGTGCAATTACATGTCGGTCATCAACACCCGTAGTTTTGGCCGATTCTGGCCCGTTTCATGAACTATTACTCACTGTTTTGGGGACCCGGAGTAATTCCCACGATTGACGAACCCCGGGGTGTGTTTATGTGTCGGTCATAAACACATGCAGTTTTGGCCGATTCTGGCCCGTTTCGTGGACAATTACTCACTGTTTCGGGGTCCCGGACTTATTTCCACGATTGATGAACCCCGGAGCGCATTTACGTGTCGGTCATAATTACTCGTAGTTTTGGCCGATTCTGGCTAGTTTCATGGACTATTACTCACTGTTTTGGTGTCGCGGAGTGATTTCCACGATTGACGAACCCCGGGGTGCGTTTACCTGTTGGTCATAAACACTCGCAGTTATTGCGGATTCTGCCTCATTTCATGGACTATTATTCACTGTTTTTGGGTCCCGGAGTGATTTCCACAATTGACGAACCCCGAGGTGCGTTTACATGTCCGTCGTCAACACTCACAACTTTGGCCGATTCTGACCCGTTTCGTGGACTATTACTCACCGTTTTGGGGTCCCGAAGCGATTTCCATAGTTCTTGAACCCCAAAGTGCAATCACATGTCGGTCATCAACACCCATAGTTTTGGCCGATTCTGGCCCGTTTCATGAACTATTACTCACTGTTTTGGGGACCCGCACTAATTCCCACGAGTGACGAACCCCAGGGTGCGTTTATGTGTCGATCATAAACACTTGCAGTTTTGGCCGATTCTGGCCCGTTTCGTGGACAATTACTCACTGTTTCGGGGTCCCGGACTTATTTCCACGATTGATGAACCCCGGAGCGCATTTACGTGTCGGTCATAAATACTCGTAGTTTTGGCCGATTCTGGCTAGTTTTATGGACTATTACTCACTGTTTTGGGGCCGCGGAGTGATTTCCACGATTGACGAACCCCGGGGTGCGTTTACGTGTCGGTCATCAACACTCGCAGTTTTGGCCGATTCTGGCCTGTTTCATGGACTATTACTGATTGTTTTGGTGTCGCGGAGTGATTTCCACGATTGACGAACCCCGGGGTGCGTTTACCTGTTGGTCATAAACACTCGCAGTTATTGCGGATTCTGCCTCATTTCATGGACTATTATTCACTGTTTTTGGGTCCCGGAGTGATTTCCACAATTGACGAACCCCGAGGTGCGTTTACATGTCCGTCGTCAACACTCACAACTTTGGCCGATTCTGACCCGTTTCATGGACTATTACTCACCGTTTTGGGGTCCCGAAGCGATTTCCATAGTTCTTGAACCCCAAAGTGCAATCACATGTCGGTCATCAACACCCATAGTTTTGGCCGATTCTGGCCCGTTTCATGAACTATTACTCACTGTTTTGTGGACCCGCACTAATTCCAACGAGTGACGAACCCCAGGGTGCGTTTATGTGTCGGTCATAAACACTTGCAGTTTTGGCCGATTCTGGCCCGTTTCGTGGACAATTACTCACTGTTTCGGGGTCCCGGACTTATTTCCACGATTGATGAACCCCGGAGCGCATTTACGTGTCGGTCATAAATACTCGTAGTTTTGGCCGATTCTGGCTAGTTTCATGGACTATTACTCACTGTTTTGGGGCCGCGGAGTGATTTCCACGATTGACGAACCCCGGGGTGCGTTTACGTGTCGGTCATCAACACTCGCAGTTTTGGCCGATTCTGGCCTGTTTCATGGACTATTACTGATTGTTTTGGTGTCCCGGACTGATTTCCACGATTGACGAACCCCGGGGTGCGTTTACGTGTCGATCATAAACACTCGCAGTTTTGGCCGATTATGACAAGTTTCATGGACTATTACTCACTGTTTTGGGGTCCGTGAGTGATTTCCATGATTGACCAATCCTGGGGTGCGTTTACGTGTCGGTCATCAACACCCGCAGTTTTGGCCGATTCTGGCCTGTTTCATGGACTATTACTGATTGTTTTGGTGTCGCGGAGTGATTTCCACGATTGACGAACCCCGGGGTGCGTTTACCTGTTGGTCATAAACACTCGCAGTTATTGCGGATTCTGCCTCATTTCATGGACTATTATTCACTGTTTTTGGGTCCCGGAGTGATTTCCACAATTGACGAACCCCGAGGTGCGTTTACATGTCCGTCGTCAACACTCACAACTTTGGCCGATTCTGACCCGTTTCGTGGACTATTACTCACCGTTTTGGGGTCCCGAAGCGATTTCCATAGTTCTTGAACCCCAAAGTGCAATCACATGTCGGTCATCAACACCCATAGTTTTGGCCGATTCTGGCCCGTTTCATGAACTATTACTCACTGTTTTGGGGAGCCGCACTAATTCCCACGAGTGACGAACCCCAGGGTGCGTTTATGTGTCGGTCATAAACACTTGCAGTTTTGGCCGATTCTGGCCCGTTTCGTGGACAATTACTCACTGTTTCGGGGTCCCGGACTTATTTCCACGATTGATGAACCCCGGAGCGCATTTACGTGTCGGTCATAAATACTCGTAGTTTTGGCCGATTCTGGCCTGTTTCATGGACTATTACAAACTGTTTTGGGGCCGCGGAGTGATTTCCACGATTGACGAACCCCGGGGTGCGTTTACGTGTCGATCATAAACACTCGCAGTTTTGGCCGATTATGACAAGTTTCATGGACTATTACTCACTGTTTTGGGGTCCGTGAGTGATTTCCATGATTGACCAATCCTGGGGTGCGTTTACGTGTCGGTCATCAACACCCGCAGTTTTGGCCGATTCTGGCTCGTTTCGTGGACTATTATTCACTGTTTTTGGGTCCCGGAGTGATTTCCAAGATTGACGAACCCCGAGGTGCGTTTACATGTCCGTCGTCAACACTCACAACTCTGGCAAATTCTGACCCGTTTCATGGACTATTACTCACCGTTTTAGGGTCCCGGACTTATTTGCACGATTGATGAACCCTGGAGCGCGTTTACGTGTCGGTCATAAATACTCGCAGTTTTGGCCGATTCTGGCCCGTTTCGTGGACAATTACTCACTGTTTCGGGGTCCCGGACTTATTTCCACGATTGATGAACCCTGGAGCGCATTTACGTGTCGGTCATAAATACTCATAGTTTTGGCCGATTCTGGCCAGTTTCTTGGACTATTACTCACTGTTTTGGGGTCCCGAAGTGATTTCCATGATTGACGAACCCCGGCGTGCGTTTACGTGTCGGTCATCAACACCCGCAGTTTTGGCCGATTCTGCCTCGTTTCGTGGACTATTATTCACTGTTTTTGGGTCCCGGAGTGATTTCCACAATTGACGAACCCCGAGGTGCGTTTACATGTCCGTCGTCAACACTCACAACTTTGGCCAATTCTGACCCGTTTCATGGACTATTACTCACCGTTTTGGGGTCCCGAAGCGATTTCCATAGTTCTTGAACCCCAAGGTGCAATTACATGTCGGTCATCAACACCCGTAGTTTTGGCCGATTCTGGCCCGTTTCATGAACTATTACTCACTGTTTTGGGGACCCGGAGTAATTCCCACGATTGACGAACCCCGGGGTGTGTTTATGTGTCGGTCATAAACACATGCAGTTTTGGCCGATTCTGGCCCGTTTCGTGGACAATTACTCACTGTTTCGGGGTCCCGGACTTATTTCCACGATTGATGAACCCCGGAGCGCATTTACGTGTCGGTCATAATTACTCGTAGTTTTGGCCGATTCTGGCTAGTTTCATGGACTATTACTCACTGTTTTGGTGTCGCGGAGTGATTTCCACGATTGACGAACCCCGGGGTGCGTTTACCTGTTGGTCATAAACACTCGCAGTTATTGCGGATTCTGCCTCATTTCATGGACTATTATTCACTGTTTTTGGGTCCCGGAGTGATTTCCACAATTGACGAACCCCGAGGTGCGTTTACATGTCCGTCGTCAACACTCACAACTTTGGCCGATTCTGACCCGTTTCGTGGACTATTACTCACCGTTTTGGGGTCCCGAAGCGATTTCCATAGTTCTTGAACCCCAAAGTGCAATCACATGTCGGTCATCAACACCCATAGTTTTGGCCGATTCTGGCCCGTTTCATGAACTATTACTCACTGTTTTGGGGACCCGCACTAATTCCCACGAGTGACGAACCCCAGGGTGCGTTTATGTGTCGATCATAAACACTTGCAGTTTTGGCCGATTCTGGCCCGTTTCGTGGACAATTACTCACTGTTTCGGGGTCCCGGACTTATTTCCACGATTGATGTACCCCGGAGCGCATTTACGTGTCGGTCATAAATACTCGTAGTTTTGGCCGATTCTGGCTAGTTTTATGGACTATTACTCACTGTTTTGGGGCCGCGGAGTGATTTCCACGATTGACGAACCCCGGGGTGCGTTTACGTGTCGGTCATCAACACTCGCAGTTTTGGCCGATTCTGGCCTGTTTCATGGACTATTACTGATTGTTTTGGTGTCGCGGAGTGATTTCCACGATTGACGAACCCCGGGGTGCGTTTACCTGTTGGTCATAAACACTCGCAGTTATTGCGGATTCTGCCTCATTTCATGGACTATTATTCACTGTTTTTGGGTCCCGGAGTGATTTCCACAATTGACGAACCCCGAGGTGCGTTTACATGTCCGTCGTCAACACTCACAACTTTGGCCGATTCTGACCCGTTTCATGGACTATTACTCACCGTTTTGGGGTCCCGAAGCGATTTCCATAGTTCTTGAACCCCAAAGTGCAATCACATGTCGGTCATCAACACCCATAGTTTTGGCCGATTCTGGCCCGTTTCATGAACTATTACTCACTGTTTTGGGGACCCGCACTAATTCCAACGAGTGACGAACCCCAGGGTGCGTTTATGTGTCGGTCATAAACACTTGCAGTTTTGGCCGATTCTGGCCCGTTTCGTGGACAATTACTCACTGTTTCGGGGTCCCGGACTTATTTCCACGATTGATGAACCCCGGAGCGCATTTACGTGTCGGTCATAAATACTCGTAGTTTTGGCCGATTCTGGCTAGTTTCATGGACTATTACTCACTGTTTTGGGGCCGCGGAGTGATTTCCACGATTGACGAACCCCGGGGTGCGTTTACGTGTCGGTCATCAACACTCGCAGTTTTGGCCGATTCTGGCCTGTTTCATGGACTATTACTGATTGTTTTGGTGTCCCGGACTGATTTCCACGATTGACGAACCCCGGGGTGCGTTTACGTGTCGATCATAAACACTCGCAGTTTTGGCCGATTATGACAAGTTTCATGGACTATTACTCACTGTTTTGGGGTCCGTGAGTGATTTCCATGATTGACCAATCCTGGGGTGCGTTTACGTGTCGGTCATCAACACCCGCAGTTTTGGCCGATTCTGGCTCGTTTCGTGGACTATTATTCACTGTTTTTGGGTCCCGGAGTGATTTCCAAGATTGACGAACCCCGAGGTGCGTTTACATGTCCGTCGTCAACACTCACAACTCTGGCAAATTCTGACCCGTTTCGTGGACTATTACTCACCGTTTTAGGGTCCCGAACTTATTTGCACGATTGATGAACCCTGGAGCGCGTTTACGTGTCGGTCATAAATACTCGCAGTTTTGGCCGATTCTGGCCAGTTTCTTGGACTATTACTCACTGTTTTGGGGTCCCGAAGTGATTTCCACGATTGACGAACCCCGGGGTGCGTTTACGTGTTGGTCATAAACACTCGCAGTTATTGCGGATTCTGCCTCATTTCATGGACTATTATTCACTGTTTTTGGGTCCCGGAGTGATTTCCACAATTGACGAACCCCGAGGTGCGTTTACATGTCCGTCGTCAACACTCACAACTTTGGCCAATTCTGACCCGTTTCGTGGACTATTACTCTCCGTTTTGGGGTCCCGAAGCGATTTCCATAGTTCTTGAACCCCAATGTGCAATTAGATGTCGGTCATCAACACCCGTAGTTTTGGCCGATTCTGGGCCGTTTCATGAACTATTACTCACTGTTTTGGGGACCCGGACTAATTCCCACGATTGACGAACCCCGGGGTGCGTTTATGTGTCGGTCATAAACACTTGCAGTTTTGGCCGATTCTGGCCCGTTTCGTGGACAATTACTCACTGTTTCGGGGTCCCGGACTTATTTCCACGATTGATGAACCCTGGAGCGCATTTACGTGTCGGTCATAAATACTCATAGTTTTGGCCGATTCTGGCTAGTTTCATGGACTATTACTCACTGTTTTGGGGTCGTGGAGTGATTTCCATGATTGATGAACCCCGGGGTGTGTTTACGTGTCGGTCATAAATACTCGCAGTTTTGGCCGATTCTGGCCAGTTTCTTGGACTATTACTCACTGTTTTGGGGTCCCGAAGTGATTTCCACGATTGACGAATCCCGGGGTGCGTTTATGTGTTGGTCATAAACACTCGCAGTTATTGCGGATTCTGCCTCATTTCATGGACTATTATTCACTGTTTTTGGGTCCCGGAGTGATTTCCACAATTGACGAACCCCGAGGTGCGTTTACATGTCTGTCGTCAACACTCACAAGTTTGGCCAATTCTGACCCGTTTCATGGACTATTACTCACCGTTTTGGGGTCCCGAAGCGATTTCCATAGTTCTTGAACCCCAAGGTGCAATTACATGTCGGTCATCAACACCCGTAGTTTTGGCTGATTCTGGCCTGTTTCATGAACTATTACTCACTGTTTTTGGGACCCGGACTAATTCCCACGATTGACGAACCCCGGGGTGCGTTTATGTGTCGGTCATAAACACTTGCAGTTTTGGCCGATTCTGGCCCGTTTCGTGGACAATTACTCACTGTTTCGGGGTCCCGGACTTATTTTCACGATTGATGTACATCTTAGCGCATTTACGTGTCGGTCATAAATACTCGTAGTTTTGGCTGATTCTGGCTAGTTTCATGGACTATTACTCACTGTTTTGGGGTCGCGGAGTGATTTCCACGATTGATGAACCCCGGGGTGCGTTTACGTGTCGGTCATAAATACTCGCAGTTTTGGCAGATTCTGGCCAGTTTCTTGGACTATTACTCACTGTTTTGGGGTCCCGAAGTGATTTCCATGATTGACGAACCCCGGCGTGCGTTTACGTGTCGGTCATCAACACCCGCAGTTTTGGCCGATTCTGCCTCGTTTCGTGGACTATTATTCACTGTTTTTGGGTCCCGGAGTGATTTCCACAATTGACGAACCCCGAGGTGCGTTTACATGTCCGTCGTCAACACTCACAACTTTGGCCAATTCTGACCCGTTTCATGGACTATTACTCACCGTTTTGGGGTCCCGAAGCGATTTCCATAGTTCTTGAACCCCAAGGTGCAATTACATGTCGGTCATCAACACCCGTAGTTTTGGCCGATTCTGGCCCGTTTCATGAACTATTACTCACTGTTTTGGGGACCCGGAGTAATTCCCACGATTGACGAACCCCGGGGTGTGTTTATGTGTCGGTCATAAACACATGCAGTTTTGGCCGATTCTGGCCCGTTTCGTGGACAATTACTCACTGTTTCGGGGTCCCGGACTTATTTCCACGATTGATGAACCCCGGAGCGCATTTACGTGTCGGTCATAATTACTCGTAGTTTTGGCCGATTCTGGCTAGTTTCATGGACTATTACTCACTGTTTTGGTGTCGCGGAGTGATTTCCACGATTGACGAACCCCGGGGTGCGTTTACCTGTTGGTCATAAACACTCGCAGTTATTGCGGATTCTGCCTCATTTCATGGACTATTATTCACTGTTTTTGGGTCCCGGAGTGATTTCCACAATTGACGAACCCCGAGGTGCGTTTACATGTCCGTCGTCAACACTCACAACTTTGGCCGATTCTGACCCGTTTCGTGGACTATTACTCACCGTTTTGGGGTCCCGAAGCGATTTCCATAGTTCTTGAACCCCAAAGTGCAATCACATGTCGGTCATCAACACCCATAGTTTTGGCCGATTCTGGCCCGTTTCATGAACTATTACTCACTGTTTTGGGGACCCGCACTAATTCCCACGAGTGACGAACCCCAGGGTGCGTTTATGTGTCGATCATAAACACTTGCAGTTTTGGCCGATTCTGGCCCGTTTCGTGGACAATTACTCACTGTTTCGGGGTCCCGGACTTATTTCCACGATTGATGAACCCCGGAGCGCATTTACGTGTCGGTCATAATTACTCGTAGTTTTGGCCGATTCTGGCTAGTTTCATGGACTATTACTCACTGTTTTGGTGTCGCGGAGTGATTTCCACGATTGACGAACCCCGGGGTGCGTTTACCTGTTGGTCATAAACACTCGCAGTTATTGCGGATTCTGCCTCATTTCATGGACTATTATTCACTGTTTTTGGGTCCCGGAGTGATTTCCACAATTGACGAACCCCGAGGTGCGTTTACATGTCCGTCGTCAACACTCACAACTTTGGCCGATTCTGACCCGTTTCGTGGACTATTACTCACCGTTTTGGGGTCCCGAAGCGATTTCCATAGTTCTTGAACCCCAAAGTGCAATCACATGTCGGTCATCAACACCCATAGTTTTGGCCGATTCTGGCCCGTTTCATGAACTATTACTCACTGTTTTGGGGACCCGCACTAATTCCCACGAGTGACGAACCCCAGGGTGCGTTTATGTGTCGATCATAAACACTTGCAGTTTTGGCCGATTCTGGCCCGTTTCGTGGACAATTACTCACTGTTTCGGGGTCCCGGACTTATTTCCACGATTGATGAACCCCGGAGCGCATTTACGTGTCGGTCATAAATACTCGTAGTTTTGGCCGATTCTGGCTAGTTTCATGGACTATTACTCACTGTTTTGGGGCCGCGGAGTGATTTCCACGATTGACGAACCCCGGGGTGCGTTTACGTGTCGGTCATCAACACTCGCAGTTTTGGCCGATTCTGGCCTGTTTCATGGACTATTACTGATTGTTTTGGTGTCGCGGAGTGATTTCCACGATTGACGAACCCCGGGGTGCGTTTACCTGTTGGTCATAAACACTCGCAGTTATTGCGGATTCTGCCTCATTTCATGGACTATTATTCACTGTTTTTGGGTCCCGGAGTGATTTCCACAATTGACGAACCCCGAGGTGCGTTTACATGTCCGTCGTCAACACTCACAACTTTGGCCGATTCTGACCCGTTTCATGGACTATTACTCACCGTTTTGGGGTCCCGAAGCGATTTCCATAGTTCTTGAACCCCAAAGTGCAATCACATGTCGGTCATCAACACCCATAGTTTTGGCCGATTCTGGCCCGTTTCATGAACTATTACTCACTGTTTTGGGGACCCGCACTAATTCCAACGAGTGACGAACCCCAGGGTGCGTTTATGTGTCGGTCATAAACACTTGCAGTTTTGGCCGATTCTGGCCCGTTTCGTGGACAATTACTCACTGTTTCGGGGTCCCGGACTTATTTCCACGATTGATGAACCCCGGAGCGCATTTACGTGTCGGTCATAAATACTCGTAGTTTTGGCCGATTCTGGCTAGTTTCATGGACTATTACTCACTGTTTTGGGGCCGCGGAGTGATTTCCACGATTGACGAACCCCGGGGTGCGTTTACGTGTCGGTCATCAACACTCGCAGTTTTGGCCGATTCTGGCCTGTTTCATGGACTATTACTGATTGTTTTGGTGTCCCGGACTGATTTCCACGATTGACGAACCCCGGGGTGCGTTTACGTGTCGATCATAAACACTCGCAGTTTTGGCCGATTATGACAAGTTTCATGGACTATTACTCACTGTTTTGGGGTCCGTGAGTGATTTCCATCATTGACCAATCCTGGGGTGCGTTTACGTGTCGGTCATCAACACCCGCAGTTTTGGCCGATTCTGGCTCGTTTCGTGGACTATTATTCACTGTTTTTGGGTCCCGGAGTGATTTCCAAGATTGACGAACCCCGAGGTGCGTTTACATGTCCGTCGTCAACACTCACAACTCTGGCAAATTCTGACCCGTTTCGTGGACTATTACTCACCGTTTTAGGGTCCCGAACTTATTTGCACGATTGATGAACCCTGGAGCGCGTTTACGTGTCGGTCATAAATACTCGCAGTTTTGGCCGATTCTGGCCAGTTTCTTGGACTATTACTCACTGTTTTGGGGTCCCGAAGTGATTTCCACGATTGACGAACCCCGGGGTGCGTTTACGTGTTGGTCATAAACACTCGCAGTTATTGCGGATTCTGCCTCATTTCATGGACTATTATTCACTGTTTTTGGGTCCCGGAGTGATTTCCACAATTGACGAACCCCGAGGTGCGTTTACATGTCCGTCGTCAACACTCACAACTTTGGCCAATTCTGACCCGTTTCGTGGACTATTACTCTCCGTTTTGGGGTCCCGAAGCGATTTCCATAGTTCTTGAACCCCAATGTGCAATTAGATGTCGGTCATCAACACCCGTAGTTTTGGCCGATTCTGGGCCGTTTCATGAACTATTACTCACTGTTTTGGGGACCCGGACTAATTCCCACGATTGACGAACCCCGGGGTGCGTTTATGTGTCGGTCATAAACACTTGCAGTTTTGGCCGATTCTGGCCCGTTTCGTGGACAATTACTCACTGTTTCGGGGTCCCGGACTTATTTCCACGATTGATGAACCCCGGAGCGCATTTACGTGTCGGTCATAAATACTCGTAGTTTTGGCCGATTCTGGCTAGTTTCATGGACTATTACTCACTGTTTTGGGGCCGCGGAGTGATTTCCACGATTGACGAACCCCGGGGTGCGTTTACGTGTCGGTCATCAACACTCGCAGTTTTGGCCGATTCTGGCCTGTTTCATGGACTATTACTGATTGTTTTGGTGTCGCGGAGTGATTTCCACGATTGACGAACCCCGGGGTGCGTTTACCTGTTGGTCATAAACACTCGCAGTTATTGCGGATTCTGCCTCATTTCATGGACTATTATTCACTGTTTTTGGGTCCCGGAGTGATTTCCACAATTGACGAACCCCGAGGTGCGTTTACATGTCCGTCGTCAACACTCACAACTTTGGCCGATTCTGACCCGTTTCATGGACTATTACTCACCGTTTTGGGGTCCCGAAGCGATTTCCATAGTTCTTGAACCCCAAAGTGCAATCACATGTCGGTCATCAACACCCATAGTTTTGGCCGATTCTGGCCCGTTTCATGAACTATTACTCACTGTTTTGGGGACCCGCACTAATTCCAACGAGTGACGAACCCCAGGGTGCGTTTATGTGTCGGTCATAAACACTTGCAGTTTTGGCCGATTCTGGCCCGTTTCGTGGACAATTACTCACTGTTTCGGGGTCCCGGACTTATTTCCACGATTGATGAACCCCGGAGCGCATTTACGTGTCGGTCATAAATACTCGTAGTTTTGGCCGATTCTGGCTAGTTTCATGGACTATTACTCACTGTTTTGGGGCCGCGGAGTGATTTCCACGATTGACGAACCCCGGGGTGCGTTTACGTGTCGGTCATCAACACTCGCAGTTTTGGCCGATTCTGGCCTGTTTCATGGACTATTACTGATTGTTTTGGTGTCCCGGACTGATTTCCACGATTGACGAACCCCGGGGTGCGTTTACGTGTCGATCATAAACACTCGCAGTTTTGGCCGATTATGACAAGTTTCATGGACTATTACTCACTGTTTTGGGGTCCGTGAGTGATTTCCATGATTGACCAATCCTGGGGTGCGTTTACGTGTCGGTCATCAACACCCGCAGTTTTGGCCGATTCTGGCTCGTTTCGTGGACTATTATTCACTGTTTTTGGGTCCCGGAGTGATTTCCAAGATTGACGAACCCCGAGGTGCGTTTACATGTCCGTCGTCAACACTCACAACTCTGGCAAATTCTGACCCGTTTCGTGGACTATTACTCACCGTTTTAGGGTCCCGAACTTATTTGCACGATTGATGAACCCTGGAGCGCGTTTACGTGTCGGTCATAAATACTCGCAGTTTTGGCCGATTCTGGCCAGTTTCTTGGACTATTACTCACTGTTTTGGGGTCCCGAAGTGATTTCCACGATTGACGAACCCCGGGGTGCGTTTACGTGTTGGTCATAAACACTCGCAGTTATTGCGGATTCTGCCTCATTTCATGGACTATTATTCACTGTTTTTGGGTCCCGGAGTGATTTCCACAATTGACGAACCCCGAGGTGCGTTTACATGTCCGTCGTCAACACTCACAACTTTGGCCAATTCTGACCCGTTTCGTGGACTATTACTCTCCGTTTTGGGGTCCCGAAGCGATTTCCATAGTTCTTGAACCCCAATGTGCAATTAGATGTCGGTCATCAACACCCGTAGTTTTGGCCGATTCTGGGCCGTTTCATGAACTATTACTCACTGTTTTGGGGACCCGGACTAATTCCCACGATTGACGAACCCCGGGGTGCGTTTATGTGTCGGTCATAAACACTTGCAGTTTTGGCCGATTCTGGCCCGTTTCGTGGACAATTACTCACTGTTTCGGGGTCCCGGACTTATTTCCACGATTGATGAACCCTGGAGCGCATTTACGTGTCGGTCATAAATACTCATAGTTTTGGCCGATTCTGGCTAGTTTCATGGACTATTACTCACTGTTTTGGGGTCGTGGAGTGATTTCCATGATTGATGAACCCCGGGGTGTGTTTACGTGTCGGTCATAAATACTCGCAGTTTTGGCCGATTCTGCCCAGTTTCTTGGACTATTACTCACTGTTTTGGGGTCCCGAAGTGATTTCCACGATTGACGAATCCCGGGGTGCGTTTATGTGTTGGTCATAAACACTCGCAGTTATTGCGGATTCTGCCTCATTTCATGGACTATTATTCACTGTTTTTGGGTCCCGGAGTGATTTCCACAATTGACGAACCCCGAGGTGCGTTTACATGTCTGTCGTCAACACTCACAAGTTTGGCCAATTCTGACCCGTTTCGTGGACTATTACTCACCGTTTTGGGGTCCCGAAGCGATTTCCATAGTTCTTGAACCCCAAGGTGCAATTACATGTCGGTCATCAACACCCGTAGTTTTGGCCGATTCTGGCCTGTTTCATGAACTATTACTCACTGTTATGGGGACCCGGAGTAATTCCCACGATTGACGAACCCCGGGGTGCGTTTATGTGTCGGTCATAAACACTTGCAGTTTTGGCCGATTCTGGCCCGTTTCGTGGACAATTACTCACTGTTTCGGGGTCCCGGACTTATTTTCACGATTGATGTACCCCGGAGCGCATTTACGTGTCGGTCCTAAATACTCGTAGTTTTGGCTGATTCTGGCTAGTTTCATGGACTATTACTCACTGTTTTGGGGTCGCGGAGTGATTTCCACGATTGATGAACCCCGGGGTGCGTTTACGTGTCGGTTATAAATACTCGCAGTTTTGGCCGATTCTGGCCAGTTTCTTGGACTATTACTCACTGTTTTGGGGTCCCGAAGTGATTTCCACGATTGACGAATCCCGGGGTGCGTTTATGTGTTGGTCATAAACACTCGCAGTTATTGCGGATTCTGCCTCATTTCATGGACTATTATTCACTGTTTTTGGGTCCCGGAGTGATTTCCACAATTGACGAACCCCGAGGTGCGTTTACATGTCTGTCGTCAACACTCACAAGTTTGGCCAATTCTGACCCGTTTCATGGACTATTACTCACCGTTTTGGGGTCCCGAAGCGATTTCCATAGTTCTTGAACCCCAAGGTGCAATTACATGTCGGTCATCAACACCCGTAGTTTTGGCTGATTCTGGCCTGTTTCATGAACTATTACTCACTGTTTTTGGGACCCGGACTTATTCCCACGATTGACGAACCCCGGGGTGCGTTTATGTGTCGGTCATAAACACTTGCAGTTTTGGCCGATTCTGGCCCGTTTCGTGGACAATTACTCACTGTTTCGGGGTCCCGGACTTATTTTCACGATTGATGTACATCTTAGCGCATTTACGTGTCGGTCATAAATACTCGTAGTTTTGGCTGATTCTGGCTAGTTTCATGGACTATTACTCACTGTTTTGGGGTCGCGGAGTGATTTCCACGATTGATGAACCCCGGGGTGCGTTTACGTGTCGGTCATAAATACTCGCAGTTTTGGCAGATTCTGGCCAGTTTCTTGGACTATTACTCACTGTTTTGGGGTCCCGAAGTGATTTCCATGATTGACGAACCCCGGCGTGCGTTTACGTGTCGGTCATCAACACCCGCAGTTTTGGCCGATTCTGCCTCGTTTCGTGGACTATTATTCACTGTTTTTGGGTCCCGGAGTGATTTCCACAATTGACGAACCCCGAGGTGCGTTTACATGTCCGTCGTCAACACTCACAACTTTGGCCAATTCTGACCCGTTTCATGGACTATTACTCACCGTTTTGGGGTCCCGAAGCGATTTCCATAGTTCTTGAACCCCAAGGTGCAATTACATGTCGGTCATCAACACCCGTAGTTTTGGCCGATTCTGGCCCGTTTCATGAACTATTACTCACTGTTTTGGGGACCCGGAGTAATTCCCACGATTGACGAACCCCGGGGTGTGTTTATGTGTCGGTCATAAACACATGCAGTTTTGGCCGATTCTGGCCCGTTTCGTGGACAATTACTCACTGTTTCGGGGTCCCGGACTTATTTCCACGATTGATGAACCCCGGAGCGCATTTACGTGTCGGTCATAATTACTCGTAGTTTTGGCCGATTCTGGCTAGTTTCATGGACTATTACTCACTGTTTTGGTGTCGCGGAGTGATTTCCACGATTGACGAACCCCGGGGTGCGTTTACCTGTTGGTCATAAACACTCGCAGTTATTGCGGATTCTGCCTCATTTCATGGACTATTATTCACTCTTTTTGGGTCCCGGAGTGATTTCCACAATTGACGAACCCCGAGGTGCGTTTACATGTCCGTCGTCAACACTCACAACTTTGGCCGATTCTGACCCGTTTCGTGGACTATTACTCACCGTTTTGGGGTCCCGAAGCGATTTCCATAGTTCTTGAACCCCAAAGTGCAATCACATGTCGGTCATCAACACCCATAGTTTTGGCCGATTCTGGCCCGTTTCATGAACTATTACTCACTGTTTTGGGGACCCGCACTAATTCCCACGAGTGACGAACCCCAGGGTGCGTTTATGTGTCGGTCATAAACACTTGCAGTTTTGGCCGATTCTGGCCCGTTTCGTGGACAATTACTCACTGTTTCGGGGTCCCGGACTTATTTCCACGATTGATGAACCCCGGAGCGCATTTACGTGTCGGTCATAAATACTCGTAGTTTTGGCCGATTCTGGCTAGTTTCATGGACTATTACTCACTGTTTTGGGGCCGCGGAGTGATTTCCACGATTGACGAACCCCGGGGTGCGTTTACGTGTCGGTCATCAACACTCGCAGTTTTGGCCGATTCTGGCCTGTTTCATGGACTATTACTGATTGTTTTGGTGTCCCGGACTGATTTCCACGATTGACGAACCCCGGGGTGCGTTTACGTGTCGATCATAAACACTCGCAGTTTTGGCCGATTATGACAAGTTTCATGGACTATTACTCACTGTTTTGGGGTCCGTGAGTGATTTCCATGATTAACCAATCCTGGGGTGCGTTTACGTGTCGGTCATCAACACCCGCAGTTTTGGCCGATTCTGGCTCGTTTCGTGGACTATTATTCACTGTTTTTGGGTCCCGGAGTGATTTCCAAGATTGACGAACCCCGAGGTGCGTTTACATGTCCGTCGTCAACACTCACAACTCTGGCAAATTCTGACCCGTTTCGTGGACTATTACTCACCGTTTTAGGGTCCCGGACTTATTTGCACGATTGATGAACCCTGGAGCGCGTTTACGTGTCGGTCATAAATACTCGCAGTTTTGGCCGATTCTGGCCAGTTTCTTGGACTATTACTCACTGTTTTGGGGTCCCGAAGTGATTTCCACGATTGACGAACCCCGGGGTGCGTTTACGTGTTGGTCATAAACACTCGCAGTTATTGCGGATTCTGCCTCATTTCATGGACTATTATTCACTGTTTTTGGGTCCCGGAGTGATTTCCACAATTGACGAACCCCGAGGTGCGTTTACATGTCCGTCGTCAACACTCACAACTTTGGCCAATTCTGACCCGTTTCGTGGACTATTACTCACCGTTTTGGGGTCCCGAAGCGATTTCCATAGTTCTTGAACCCCAATGTGCAATTAGATGTCGGTCATCAACACCCGTAGTTTTGGCCGATTCTGGGCCGTTTCATGAACTATTACTCACTGTTTTGGGGACCCGGACTAATTCCCACGATTGACGAACCCCGGGGTGCGTTTATGTGTCGGTCATAAACACTTGCAGTTTTGGCCGATTCTGGCCCGTTTCGTGGACAATTACTCACTGTTTCGGGGTCCCGGACTTATTTCCACGATTGATGAACCCTGGAGCGCATTTACGTGTCGGTCATAAATACTCGCAGTTTTGGCCGATTCTGGCCAGTTTCTTGGACTATTACTCACTGTTTTGGGGTCCCGAAGTGATTTCCACGATTGACGAACCCCGGGGTGCGTTTACGTGTTGGTCATAAACACTCGCAGTTATTGCGGATTCTGCCTCATTTCATGGACTATTATTCACTGTTTTTGGGTCCCGGAGTGATTTCCACAATTGACGAACCCCGAGGTGCGTTTACATGTCCGTCGTCAACACTCACAACTTTGGCCAATTCTGACCCGTTTCGTGGACTATTACTCTCCGTTTTGGGGTCCCGAAGCGATTTCCATAGTTCTTGAACCCCAATGTGCAATTAGATGTCGGTCATCAACACCCGTAGTTTTGGCCGATTCTGGGCCGTTTCATGAACTATTACTCACTGTTTTGGGGACCCGGACTAATTCCCACGATTGACGAACCCCGGGGTGCGTTTATGTGTCGGTCATAAACACTTGCAGTTTTGGCCGATTCTGGCCCGTTTCGTGGACAATTACTCACTGTTTCGGGGTCCCGGACTTATTTCCACGATTGATGAACCCTGGAGCGCATTTACGTGTCGGTCATAAATACTCATAGTTTTGGCCGATTCTGGCTAGTTTCATGGACTATTACTCACTGTTTTGGGGTCGTGGAGTGATTTCCATGATTGATGAACCCCGGGGTGTGTTTACGTGTCGGTCATAAATACTCGCAGTTTTGGCCGATTCTGCCCAGTTTCTTGGACTATTACTCACTGTTTTGGGGTCCCGAAGTGATTTCCACGATTGACGAATCCCGGGGTGCGTTTATGTGTTGGTCATAAACACTCGCAGTTATTGCGGATTCTGCCTCATTTCATGGACTATTATTCACTGTTTTTGGGTCCCGGAGTGATTTCCACAATTGACGAACCCCGAGGTGCGTTTACATGTCTGTCGTCAACACTCACAAGTTTGGCCAATTCTGACCCGTTTCATGGACTATTACTCACCGTTTTGGGGTCCCGAAGCGATTTCCATAGTTCTTGAACCCCAAGGTGCAATTACATGTCGGTCATCAACACCCGTAGTTTTGGCTGATTCTGGCCTGTTTCATGAACTATTACTCAATGTTTTTGGGACCCGGACTAATTCCCACGATTGACGAACCCCGGGGTGCGTTTATGTGTCGGTCATAAACACTTGCAGTTTTGGCCGATTCTGGCCCGTTTCGTGGACAATTACTCACTGTTTCGGGGTCCCGGACTTATTTTCACGATTGATGTACATCTTAGCGCATTTACGTGTCGGTCATAAATACTCGTAGTTTTGGCTGATTCTGGTTAGTTTCATGGACTATTACTCACTGTTTTGGGGTCGCGGAGTGATTTCCACGATTGATGAACCCCGGGGTGCGTTTACGTGTCGGTCATAAATACTCGCAGTTTTGGCAGATTCTGGCCAGTTTCTTGGACTATTACTCACTGTTTTGGGGTCCCGAAGTGATTTCCATGATTGACGAACCCCGGCGTGCGTTTACGTGTCGGTCATCAACACCCGCAGTTTTGGCCGATTCTGCCTCGTTTCGTGGACTATTATTCACTGTTTTTGGGTCCCGGAGTGATTTCCACAATTGACGAACCCCGAGGTGCGTTTACATGTCCGTCGTCAACACTCACAACTTTGGCCAATTCTGACCCGTTTCATGGACTATTACTCACCGTTTTGGGGTCCCGAAGCGATTTCCATAGTTCTTGAACCCCAAGGTGCAATTACATGTCGGTCATCAACACCCGTAGTTTTGGCCGATTCTGGCCCGTTTCATGAACTATTACTCACTGTTTTGGGGACCCGGAGTAATTCCCACGATTGACGAACCCCGGGGTGTGTTTATGTGTCGGTCATAAACACATGCAGTTTTGGCCGATTCTGGCCCGTTTCGTGGACAATTACTCACTGTTTCGGGGTCCCGGACTTATTTCCACGATTGATGAACCCCGGAGCGCATTTACGTGTCGGTCATAATTACTCGTAGTTTTGGCCGATTCTGGCTAGTTTCATGGACTATTACTCACTGTTTTGGTGTCGCGGAGTGATTTCCACGATTGACGAACCCCGGGGTGCGTTTACCTGTTGGTCATAAACACTCGCAGTTATTGCGGATTCTGCCTCATTTCATGGACTATTATTCACTCTTTTTGGGTCCCGGAGTGATTTCCACAATTGACGAACCCCGAGGTGCGTTTACATGTCCGTCGTCAACACTCACAACTTTGGCCGATTCTGACCCGTTTCGTGGACTATTACTCACCGTTTTGGGGTCCCGAAGCGATTTCCATAGTTCTTGAACCCCAAAGTGCAATCACATGTCGGTCATCAACACCCATAGTTTTGGCCGATTCTGGCCCGTTTCATGAACTATTACTCACTGTTTTGGGGACCCGCACTAATTCCCACGAGTGACGAACCCCAGGGTGCGTTTATGTGTCGGTCATAAACACTTGCAGTTTTGGCCGATTCTGGCCCGTTTCGTGGACAATTACTCACTGTTTCGGGGTCCCGGACTTATTTCCACGATTGATGAACCCCGGAGCGCATTTACGTGTCGGTCATAAATACTCGTAGTTTTGGCCGATTCTGGCTAGTTTCATGGACTATTACTCACTGTTTTGGGGCCGCGGAGTGATTTCCACGATTGACGAACCCCGGGGTGCGTTTACGTGTCGGTCATCAACACTCGCAGTTTTGGCCGATTCTGGCCTGTTTCATGGACTATTACTGATTGTTTTGGTGTCCCGGACTGATTTCCACGATTGACGAACCCCGGGGTGCGTTTACGTGTCGATCATAAACACTCGCAGTTTTGGCCGATTATGACAAGTTTCATGGACTATTACTCACTGTTTTGGGGTCCGTGAGTGATTTCCATGATTGACCAATCCTGGGGTGCGTTTACGTGTCGGTCATCAACACCCGCAGTTTTGGCCGATTCTGGCTCGTTTCGTGGACTATTATTCACTGTTTTTGGGTCCCGGAGTGATTTCCAAGATTGACGAACCCCGAGGTGCGTTTACATGTCCGTCGTCAACACTCACAACTCTGGCAAATTCTGACCCGTTTCGTGGACTATTACTCACCGTTTTAGGGTCCCGGACTTATTTGCACGATTGATGAACCCTGGAGCGCGTTTACGTGTCGGTCATAAATACTCGCAGTTTTGGCCGATTCTGGCCAGTTTCTTGGACTATTACTCACTGTTTTGGGGTCCCGAAGTGATTTCCACGATTGACGAACCCCGGGGTGCGTTTACGTGTTGGTCATAAACACTCGCAGTTATTGCGGATTCTGCCTCATTTCATGGACTATTATTCACTGTTTTTGGGTCCCGGAGTGATTTCCACAATTGACGAACCCCGAGGTGCGTTTACATGTCCGTCGTCAACACTCACAACTTTGGCCAATTCTGACCCGTTTCGTGGACTATTACTCACCGTTTTGGGGTCCCGAAGCGATTTCCATAGTTCTTGAACCCCAATGTGCAATTAGATGTCGGTCATCAACACCCGTAGTTTTGGCCGATTCTGGGCCGTTTCATGAACTATTACTCACTGTTTTGGGGACCCGGACTAATTCCCACGATTGACGAACCCCGGGGTGCGTTTATGTGTCGGTCATAAACACTTGCAGTTTTGGCCGATTCTGGCCCGTTTCGTGGACAATTACTCACTGTTTCGGGGTCCCGGACTTATTTCCACGATTGATGAACCCTGGAGCGCATTTACGTGTCGGTCATAAATACTCATAGTTTTGGCCGATTCTGGCCAGTTTCTTGGACTATTACTCACTGTTTTGGGGTCCCGAAGTGATTTCCATGATTGACGAACCCCGGCGTGCGTTTACGTGTCGGTCATCAACACCCGCAGTTTTGGCCGATTCTGCCTCGTTTCGTGGACTATTATTCACTGTTTTTGGGTCCCGGAGTGATTTCCACAATTGACGAACCCCGAGGTGCGTTTACATGTCCGTCGTCAACACTCACAACTTTGGCCAATTCTGACCCGTTTCATGGACTATTACTCACCGTTTTGGGGTCCCGAAGCGATTTCCATAGTTCTTGAACCCCAAGGTGCAATTACATGTCGGCCATCAACACCCGTAGTTTTGGCCGATTCTGGCCCGTTTCATGAACTATTACTCACTGTTTTGGGGACCCGGAGTAATTCCCACGATTGACGAACCCCGGGGTGTGTTTATGTGTCGGTCATAAACACATGCAGTTTTGGCCGATTCTGGCCCGTTTCGTGGACAATTACTCACTGTTTCGGGGTCCCGGACTTATTTCCACGATTGATGAACCCCGGAGCGCATTTACGTGTCGGTCATAATTACTCGTAGTTTTGGCCGATTCTGGCTAGTTTCATGGACTATTACTCACTGTTTTGGTGTCGCGGAGTGATTTCCACGATTGACGAACCCCGGGGTGCGTTTACCTGTTGGTCATAAACACTCGCAGTTATTGCGGATTCTGCCTCATTTCATGGACTATTATTCACTGTTTTTGGGTCCCGGAGTGATTTCCACAATTGACGAACCCCGAGGTGCGTTTACATGTCCGTCGTCAACACTCACAACTTTGGCCGATTCTGACCCGTTTCGTGGACTATTACTCACCGTTTTGGGGTCCCGAAGCGATTTCCATAGTTCTTGAACCCCAAAGTGCAATCACATGTCGGTCATCAACACCCATAGTTTTGGCCGATTCTGGCCCGTTTCATGAACTATTACTCACTGTTTTGGGGACCCGCACTAATTCCCACGAGTGACGAACCCCAGGGTGCGTTTATGTGTCGGTCATAAACACTTGCAGTTTTGGCCGATTCTGGCCCGTTTCGTGGACAATTACTCACTGTTTCGGGGTCCCGGACTTATTTCCACGATTGATGAACCCCGGAGCGCATTTACGTGTCGGTCATAAATACTCGTAGTTTTGGCCGATTCTGGCTAGTTTCATGGACTATTACTCACTGTTTTGGGGCCGCGGAGTGATTTCCACGATTGACGAACCCCGGGGTGCGTTTACGTGTCGGTCATCAACACTCGCAGTTTTGGCCGATTATGACAAGTTTCATGGACTATTACTCACTGTTTTGGGGTCCGTGAGTGATTTCCATGATTGACCAATCCTGGGGTGCGTTTACGTGTCGGTCATCAACACCCGCAGTTTTGGCCGATTCTGGCTCGTTTCATGGACTATTATTCACTGTTTTTGGGTCCCGGAGTGATTTCCAAGATTGACGAACCCCGAGGTGCGTTTACATGTCCGTCGTCAACACTCACAACTCTGGCAAATTCTGACCCGTTTCGTGGACTATTACTCACCGTTTTAGGGTCCCGGACTTATTTGCACGATTGATGAACCCTGGAGCGCGTTTACGTGTCGGTCATAAATACTCGCAGTTTTGGCCGATTCTGGCCAGTTTCTTGGACTATTACTCACTGTTTTGGGGTCCCGAAGTGATTTCCACAATTGACGAACCCCGGGGTGCGTTTACGTGTTGGTCATAAACACTCGCAGTTATTGCGGATTCTGCCTCATTTCATGGACTATTATTCACTGTTTTTGGGTCCCGGAGTGATTTCCACAATTGACGAACCCCGAGGTGCGTTTACATGTCCGTCGTCAACACTCACAACTTTGGCCAATTCTGACCCGTTTCGTGGACTATTACTCACCGTTTTGGGGTCCCGAAGCGATTTCCATAGTTCTTGAACCCCAATGTGCAATTAGATGTCGGTCATCAACACCCGTAGTTTTGGCCGATTCTGGGCCGTTTCATGAACTATTACTCACTGTTTTGGGGACCCGGACTAATTCCCACGATTGACGAACCCCGGGGTGCGTTTATGTGTCGGTCATAAACACTTGCAGTTTTGGCCGATTCTGGCCCGTTTCGTGGACAATTACTCACTGTTTCGGGGTCCCGGACTTATTTCCACGATTGATGAACCCTGGAGCGCATTTACGTGTCGGTCATAAATACTCATAGTTTTGGCCGATTCTGGCCAGTTTCTTGGACTATTACTCACTGTTTTGGGGTCCCGAAGTGATTTCCATGATTGACGAACCCCGGCGTGCGTTTACGTGTCGGTCATCAACACCCGCAGTTTTGGCCGATTCTGCCTCGTTTCGTGGACTATTATTCACTGTTTTTGGGTCCCGGAGTGATTTCCACAATTGACGAACCCCGAGGTGCGTTTACATGTCCGTCGTCAACACTCACAACTTTGGCCAATTCTGACCCGTTTCATGGACTATTACTCACCGTTTTGGGGTCCCGAAGCGATTTCCATAGTTCTTGAACCCCAAGGTGCAATTACATGTCGGCCATCAACACCCGTAGTTTTGGCCGATTCTGGCCCGTTTCATGAACTATTACTCACTGTTTTGGGGACCCGGAGTAATTCCCACGATTGACGAACCCCGGGGTGTGTTTATGTGTCGGTCATAAACACATGCAGTTTTGGCCGATTCTGGCCCGTTTCGTGGACAATTACTCACTGTTTCGGGGTCCCGGACTTATTTCCACGATTGATGAACCCCGGAGCGCATTTACGTGTCGGTCATAATTACTCGTAGTTTTGGCCGATTCTGGCTAGTTTCATGGACTATTACTCACTGTTTTGGTGTCGCGGAGTGATTTCCACGATTGACGAACCCCGGGGTGCGTTTACCTGTTGGTCATAAACACTCGCAGTTATTGCGGATTCTGCCTCATTTCATGGACTATTATTCACTGTTTTTGGGTCCCGGAGTGATTTCCACAATTGACGAACCCCGAGGTGCGTTTACATGTCCGTCGTCAACACTCACAACTTTGGCCGATTCTGACCCGTTTCGTGGACTATTACTCACCGTTTTGGGGTCCCGAAGCGATTTCCATAGTTCTTGAACCCCAAAGTGCAATCACATGTCGGTCATCAACACCCATAGTTTTGGCCGATTCTGGCCCGTTTCATGAACTATTACTCACTGTTTTGGGGACCCGCACTAATTCCCACGAGTGACGAACCCCAGGGTGCGTTTATGTGTCGGTCATAAACACTTGCAGTTTTGGCCGATTCTGGCCCGTTTCGTGGACAATTACTCACTGTTTCGGGGTCCCGGACTTATTTCCACGATTGATGAACCCCGGAGCGCATTTACGTGTCGGTCATAAATACTCGTAGTTTTGGCCGATTCTGGCTAGTTTCATGGACTATTACTCACTGTTTTGGGGCCGCGGAGTGATTTCCACGATTGACGAACCCCGGGGTGCGTTTACGTGTCGGTCATCAACACTCGCAGTTTTGGCCGATTATGACAAGTTTCATGGACTATTACTCACTGTTTTGGGGTCCGTGAGTGATTTCCATGATTGACCAATCCTGGGGTGCGTTTACGTGTCGGTCATCAACACCCGCAGTTTTGGCCGATTCTGGCTCGTTTCATGGACTATTATTCACTGTTTTTGGGTCCCGGAGTGATTTCCAAGATTGACGAACCCCGAGGTGCGTTTACATGTCCGTCGTCAACACTCACAACTCTGGCAAATTCTGACCCGTTTCGTGGACTATTACTCACCGTTTTAGGGTCCCGGACTTATTTGCACGATTGATGAACCCTGGAGCGCGTTTACGTGTCGGTCATAAATACTCGCAGTTTTGGCCGATTCTGGCCAGTTTCTTGGACTATTACTCACTGTTTTGGGGTCCCGAAGTGATTTCCACGATTGACGAACCCCGGGGTGCGTTTACGTGTTGGTCATAAACACTCGCAGTTATTGCGGATTCTGCCTCATTTCATGGACTATTATTCACTGTTTTTGGGTCCCGGAGTGATTTCCACAATTGACGAACCCCGAGGTGCGTTTACATGTCCGTCGTCAACACTCACAACTTTGGCCAATTCTGACCCGTTTCGTGGACTATTACTCACCGTTTTGGGGTCCCGAAGCGATTTCCATAGTTCTTGAACCCCAATGTGCAATTAGATGTCGGTCATCAACACCCGTAGTTTTGGCCGATTCTGGGCCGTTTCATGAACTATTACTCACTGTTTTGGGGACCCGGACTAATTCCCACGATTGACGAACCCCGGGGTGCGTTTATGTGTCGGTCATAAACACTTGCAGTTTTGGCCGATTCTGGCCCGTTTCGTGGACAATTACTCACTGTTTCGGGGTCCCGGACTTATTTCCACGATTGATGAACCCTGGAGCGCATTTACGTGTCGGTCATAAATACTCATAGTTTTGGCCGATTCTGGCTAGTTTCATGGACTATTACTCACTGTTTTGGGGTCGTGGAGTGATTTCCATGATTGATGAACCCCGGGGTGTGTTTACGTGTCGGTCATAAATACTCGCAGTTTTGGCCGATTCTGGCCAGTTTCTTGGACTATTACTCACTGTTTTGGGGTCCCGAAGTGATTTCCACGATTGACGAATCCCGGGGTGCGTTTATGTGTTGGTCATAAACACTCGCAGTTATTGCGGATTCTGCCTCATTTCATGGACTATTATTCACTGTTTTTGGGTCCCGGAGTGATTTCCACAATTGACGAACCCCGAGGTGCGTTTACATGTCTGTCGTCAACACTCACAAGTTTGGCCAATTCTGACCCGTTTCGTGGACTATTACTCACCGTTTTGGGGTCCCGAAGCGATTTCCATAGTTCTTGAACCCCAAGGTGCAATTACATGTCGGTCATCAACACCCGTAGTTTTGGCCGATTCTGGCCTGTTTCATGAACTATTACTCACTGTTTTTGGGACCCGGACTAATTCCCACGATTGACGAACCCCGGGGTGCGTTTATGTGTCGGTCATAAACACTTGCAGTTTTGGCCGATTCTGGCCCGTTTCGTGGACAATTACTCACTGTTTCGGGGTCCCGGACTTATTTTCACGATTGATGTACACCGGAGCGCATTTACGTGTCGGTCATAAATACTCGTAGTTTTGGCTGATTCTGGCTAGTTTCATGGACTATTACTCACTGTTTTGGGGTCGCGGAGTGATTTCCACGATTGATGAACCCCGGGGTGCGTTTACGTGTCGGTCATAAATACTCGCAGTTTTGGCCGATTCTGGCCAGTTTCTTGGACTATTACTCACTGTTTTGGGGTCCCGAAGTGATTTCCACGATTGACGAACCCCGGCGTGCGTTTACGTGTCGGTCATCAACACCCGCAGTTTTGGCCGATTCTGCCTCGTTTCGTGGACTATTATTCACTGTTTTTGGGTCCCGGAGTGATTTCCACAATTGACGAACCCCGAGGTGCGTTTACATGTCCGTCGTCAACACTCACAACTTTGGCCAATTCTGACCCGTTTCATGGACTATTACTCACCGTTTTGGGGTCCCGAAGCGATTTCCATAGTTCTTGAACCACAAGGTGCAATTACATGTCGGTCATCAACACCCGTAGTTTTGGCCGATTCTGGCCCGTTTCATGAACTATTACTCACTGTTTTGGGGACCCGGAGTAATTCCCACGATTGACGAACCCCGGGGTGCGTTTATGTGTCGGTCATAAACACATGCAGTTTTGGCCTATTCTGGCCCGTTTCGTGGACAATTACTCACTGTTTCGGGGTCCCGGACTTATTTCCACGATTGATGAACCCCGGAGCGCATTTACGTGTCGGTCATAAATACTCGTAGTTTTGGCCGATTCTGGCTAGTTTCATGGACTATTACTCACTATTTTGGTGTCGCGGAGTGATTTCCACGATTGACGAACCCCGGGGTGCGTTTACCTGTTGGTCATAAACACTCGCAGTTATTGCGGATTCTGCCTCATTTCATGGACTATTATTCACTGTTTTTGGGTCCCGGAGTGATTTCCACAATTGACGAACCCCGAGGTGCGTTTACATGTCCGTCGTCAACACTCACAACTTTGGCCGATTCTGACCCGTTTCGTGGACTATTACTCACCGTTTTGGGGTCCCGAAGCGATTTCCATAGTTCTTGAACCCCAAAGTGCAATCACATGTCGGTCATCAACACCCATAGTTTTGGCCGATTCTGGCCCGTTTCATGAACTATTACTCACTGTTTTGGGGACCCGCACTAATTCCCACAAGTGACGAACCCCAGGGTGCGTTTATGTGTCGGTCATAAACACTTGCAGTTTTGGCCGATTCTGGCCCGTTTCGTGGACAATTACTCACGGTTTCGGGGTCCCGGACTTATTTCCACGATTGATGAACCCCGGAGCGCATTTACGTGTCGGTCATAAATACTCGTAGTTTTGGCCGATTCTGGCTAGTTTCATGGACTATTACTCACTGTTTTGGGGCCGCGGAGTGATTTCCACGATTGACGAACCCCGGGGTGCGTTTACGTGTCGGTCATCAACACTCGCAGTTTTGGCCGATTCTGGCCTGTTTCATGGACTATTACTGATTGTTTTGGTGTCCCGGACTGATTTCCACGATTGACGAACCCCGGGGTGCGTTTACGTGTCGATCATAAACACTCGCAGTTTTGGCCGATTATGACAAGTTTCATGGACTATTACTCACTGTTTTGGGGTCCGTGAGTGATTTCCATGATTGACCAATCCTGGGGTGCGTTTACGTGTCGGTCATCAACACCCGCAGTTTTGGCCGATTCTGGCTCGTTTCGTGGACTATTATTCACTGTTTTTGGGTCCCGGAGTGATTTCCACGATTGACGAACCCCGAGGTGCGTTTACATGTCCGTCGTCAACACTCACAACTCTGGCAAATTCTGACCCGTTTCATGGATTATTACTCACCGTTTTAGGGTCCCGGACTTATTTGCACGATTGATGAACCCTGGAGCGCGTTTACGTGTCGGTCATAAATACTCGCAGTTTTGGCCGATTCTGGCCAGTTTCTTGGACTATTACTCACTGTTTTGGGGTCCCGAAGTGATTTCCACGATTGACGAACCCCGGGGTGCGTTTACGTGTTGGTCATAAACACTCGCAGTTATTGCGGATTCTGCCTCATTTCATGGACTATTATTCACTGTTTTTGGGTCCCGGAGTGATTTCCACAATTGACGAACCCCGAGGTGCGTTTACATGTCCGTCGTCAACACTCACAACTTTGGCCAATTCTGACCCGTTTCGTGGACTATTACTCACCGTTTTGGGGTCCCGAAGCGATTTCCATAGTTCTTGAACCCCAATGTGCAATTAGATGTCGGTCATCAACACCCGTAGTTTTGGCCGATTCTGGGCCGTTTCATGAACTATTACTCACTGTTTTGGGGACCCGGACTAATTCCCACGATTGACGAACCCTGGGGTGCGTTTATGTGTCGGTCATAAACACTTGCAGTTTTGGCCGATTCTGGCCCGTTTCGTGGACAATTACTCACTGTTTCGGGGTCCCGGACTTATTTCCACGATTGATGAACCCTGGAGCGCATTTACGTGTCGGTCATAAATACTCATAGTTTTGGCCGATTCTGGCTAGTTTCATGGACTATTACTCGCTGTTTTGGTGTCGCGGAGTGATTTCCACGATTGACGAACCCCGGGGTGCGTTTACCTGTTGGTCATAAACACTCGCAGTTATTGCGGATTCTGCCTCATTTCATGGACTATTATTCACTGTTTTTGGGTCCCGGAGTGATTTCCACAATTGACGAACCCCGAGGTGCGTTTACATGTCCGTCGTCAACACTCACAACTTTGGCCGATTCTGACCCGTTTCGTGGACTATTACTCACCGTTTTGGGGTCCCGAAGCGATTTCCATAGTTCTTGAACCCCAAACTGCAATCACATGTCGGTCATCAACACCCATAGTTTTGGCCGATTCTGGCCCGTTTCATGAACTATTACTCACTGTTTTGGGGACCCGCACTAATTCCCACAAGTGACGAACCCCAGGGTGCGTTTATGTGTCGGTCATAAACACTTGCAGTTTTGGCCGATTCTGGCCCGTTTCGTGGACAATTACTCACGGTTTCGGGGTCCCGGACTTATTTCCACGATTGATGAACCCCGGAGCGCATTTACGTGTCGGTCATAAATAATCGTAGTTTTGGCCGATTCTGGCTAGTTTCATGGACTATTACTCACTGTTTTGGGGCCGCGGAGTGATTTCCACGATTGACGAACCCCGGGGTGCGTTTACGTGTCGGTCATCAACACTCGCAGTTTTGGCCGATTCTGGCCTGTTTCATGGACTATTACTGATTGTTTTGGTGTCCCGGACTGATTTCCACGATTGACGAACCCCGGGGTGCGTTTACGTGTCGATCATAAACACTCGCAGTTTTGGCCGATTATGACAAGTTTCATGGACTATTACTCACTGTTTTGGGGTCCGTGAGTGATTTCCATGATTGACCAATCCTGGGGTGCGTTTAAGTGTCGGTCATCAACACCCGCAGTTTTGGCCGATTCTGGCTCGTTTCGTGGACTATTATTCACTGTTTTTGGGTCCCGGAGTGATTTCCACGATTGACGAACCCCGAGGTGCGTTTACATGTCCGTCGTCAACACTCACAACTCTCGCAAATTCTGACCCGTTTCGTGGATTATTACTCACCGTTTTAGGGTCCCGGACTTATTTGCACGATTGATGAACCCTGGAGCGCGTTTACGTGTCGGTCATAAATACTCGCAGTTTTGGCCGATTCTGGCCAGTTTCTTGGACTATTACTCACTGTTTTGGGGTCCCGAAGTGATTTCCACGATTGACGAACCCCGGGGTGCGTTTACGTGTTGGTCATAAACACTCGCAGTTATTGCGGATTCTGCCTCATTTCATGGACTATTATTCACTGTTTTTGGGTCCCGGAGTGATTTCCACAATTGACGAACCCCGAGGTGCGTTTACATGTCCGTCGTCAACACTCACAACTTTGGCCAATTCTGACCCGTTTCGTGGACTATTACTCACCGTTTTGGGGTCCCGAAGCGATTTCCATAGTTCTTGAACCCCAATGTGCAATTAGATGTCGGTCATCAACACCCGTAGTTTTGGCTGATTCTGGGCCGTTTCATGAACTATTACTCACTGTTTTGGGGACCCGGACTAATTCCCACGATTGACGAACCCCGGGGTGCGTTTATGTGTCGGTCATAAACACTTGCAGTTTTGGCCGATTCTGGCCCGTTTCGTGGACAATTACTCACTGTTTCGGGGTCCCGGACTTATTTCCATGATTGATGAACCCTAGAGCGGATTTACGTGTCGGTCATAAATACTCATAGTTTTGGCCGATTCTGGCTAGTTTCATGGACTATTACTCGCTGTTTTGGTGTCGCGGAGTGATTTCCACGATTGACGAACCCCGGGGTGCGTTTACCTGTTGGTCATAAACACTCGCAGTTATTGCGGATTCTGCCTCATTTCATGGACTATTATTCACTGTTTTTGGGTCCCGGAGTGATTTCCACAATTGACGAACCCCGAGGTGCGTTTACATGTCCGTCGTCAACACTCACAACTTTGGCCGATTCTGACCCGTTTCGTGGACTATTACTCACCGTTTTGGGGTCCCGAAGCGATTTCCATAGTTCTTGAACCCCAAACTGCAATCACATGTCGGTCATCAACACCCATAGTTTTGGCCGATTCTGGCCCGTTTCATGAACTATTACTCACTGTTTTGGGGACCCGCACTAATTCCCACAAGTGACGAACCCCAGGGTGCGTTTATGTGTCGGTCATAAACACTTGCAGTTTTGGCCGATTCTGGCCCGTTTCATGGACAATTACTCACGGTTTCGGGGTCCCGGACTTATTTCCACGATTGATGAACCCCGGAGCGCATTTACGTGTCGGTCATAAATACTCGTAGTTTTGGCCGATTCTGGCTAGTTTCATGGACTATTACTCACTGTTTTGGGGCCGCGGAGTGATTTCCACGATTGACGAACCCCGGGGTGCGTTTACGTGTCGGTCATCAACACTCGCAGTTTTGGCCGATTCTGGCCTGTTTCATGGACTATTACTGATTGTTTTGGTGTCCCGGACTGATTTCCACGATTGACGAACCCCGGGGTGCGTTTACGTGTCGATCATAAACACTCGCAGTTTTGGCCGATTATGACAAGTTTCATGGACTATTACTCACTGTTTTGGGGTCCGTGAGTGATTTCCATGATTGACCAATCCTGGGGTGCGTTTAAGTGTCGGTCATCAACACCCGCAGTTTTGGCCGATTCTGGCTCGTTTCGTGGACTATTATTCACTGTTTTTGGGTCCCGGAGTGATTTCCACGATTGACGAACCCCGAGGTGCGTTTACATGTCCGTCGTCAACACTCACAACTCTCGCAAATTCTGACCCGTTTCGTGGATTATTACTCACCGTTTTAGGGTCCCGGACTTATTTGCACGATTGATGAACCCTGGAGCGCGTTTACGTGTCGGTCATAAATACTCGCAGTTTTGGCCGATTCTGGCCAGTTTCTTGGACTATTACTCACTGTTTTGGGGTCCCGAAGTGATTTCCACGATTGACGAACCCCGGGGTGCGTTTACGTGTTGGTCATAAACACTCGCAGTTATTGCGGATTCTGCCTCATTTCATGGACTATTATTCACTGTTTTTGGGTCCCGGAGTGATTTCCACAATTGACGAACCCCGAGGTGCGTTTACATGTCCGTCGTCAACACTCACAACTTTGGCCAATTCTGACCCGTTTCGTGGACTATTACTCACCGTTTTGGGGTCCCGAAGCGATTTCCATAGTTCTTGAACCCCAATGTGCAATTAGATGTCGGTCATCAACACCCGTAGTTTTGGCTGATTCTGGGCCGTTTCATGAACTATTACTCACTGTTTTGGGGACCCGGACTAATTCCCACGATTGACGAACCCCGGGGTGCGTTTATGTGTCGGTCATAAACACTTGCAGTTTTGGCCGATTCTGGCCCGTTTCGTGGACAATTACTCACTGTTTCGGGGTCCCGGACTTATTTCCACGATTGATGAACCCTGGAGCGCATTTACGTGTCGGTCATAAATACTCATAGTTTTGGCCGATTCTGGCTAGTTTCATGGACTATTACTCGCTGTTTTGGTGTCGCGGAGTGATTTCCACGATTGACGAACCCCGGGGTGCGTTTACCTGTTGGTCATAAACACTCGCAGTTATTGCGGATTCTGACCCGTTTCGTGGATTATTACTCACCGTTTTAGGGTCCCGGACTTATTTGCACGATTGATGAACCCCGAGGTGCGTTTACATGTCCGTCGTCAACACTCACAACTTTGGCCGATTCTGACCCGTTTCGTGGACTATTACTCACCGTTTTGGGGTCCCGAAGCGATTTCCATAGTTCTTGAACCCCAAAGTGCAATCACATGTCGGTCATCAACACCCATAGTTTTGGCCGATTCTGGCCCGTTTCATGAACTATTACTCACTGTTTTGGGGACCCGCACTAATTCCCACAAGTGGCGAACCCCAGGGTGCGTTTATGTGTCGGTCATAAACACTTACAGTTTTGGCCGATTCTGGCCCGTTTCGTGGACAATTACTCACGGTTTCGGGGTCCCGGACTTATTTCCACGATTGATGAACCCCGGAGCGCATTTACGTGTCGGTCATAAATACTCGTAGTTTTGGCCGATTCTGGCTAGTTTCATGGACTATTACTCACTGTTTTGGGGCCGCGGAGTGATTTCCACGATTGACGAACCCCGGGGTGCGTTTACGTGTCGGTCATCAACACTCGCAGTTTTGGCCGATTCTGGCCTGTTTCATGGACTATTACTGATTGTTTTGGTGTCCCGGACTGATTTCCACGATTGACGAACCCCGGGGTGCGTTTACGTGTCGATCATAAACACTCGCAGTTTTGGCCGATTATGACAAGTTTCATGGACTATTACTCACTGTTTTGGGGTCCGTGAGTGATTTCCATGATTGACCAATCCTGGGGTGCGTTTACGTGTCGGTCATCAACACCCGCAGTTTTGGCCGGTTCTGGCTCGCTTCGTGGACTATTATTCACTGTTTTTGGGTCCCGGAGTGATTTCCACGATTGACGAACCCCGAGGTGCGTTTACATGTCCGTCGTCAACACTCACAACTCTGGCAAATTCTGACCCGTTTCGTGGATTATTACTCACCGTTTTAGGGTCCCGGACTTATTTGCACGATTGATGAACCCTGGAGCGCGTTTACGTGTCGGTCATAAATACTCGCAGTTTTGGCCGATTCTGGCCAGTTTCTTGGACTATTACTCACTGTTTTGGGGTCCCGAAGTGATTTCCACGATTGACGAACCCCGGGGTGCGTTTACGTGTTGGTCATAAACACTCGCAGTTATTGCGGATTCTGCCTCATTTCATGGACTATTATTCACTGTTTTTGGGTCCCGGAGTGATTTCCACAATTGACGAACCCCGAGGTGCGTTTACATGTCCGTCGTCAACACTCACAACTTTGGCCAATTCTGACCCGTTTCGTGGACTATTACTCACCGTTTTGGGGTCCCGAAGCGATTTCCATAGTTCTTGAACCCCAATGTGCAATTAGATGTCGGTCATCAACACCCGTAGTTTTGGCCGATTCTGGGCCGTTTCATGAACTATTACTCACTGTTTTGGGGACCCGGACTAATTCCCACGATTGACGAACCCCGGGGTGCGTTTATGTGTCGGTCATAAACACTTGCAGTTTTGGCCGATTCTGGCCCGTTTCGTGGACAATTACTCACTGTTTCGGGGTCCCGGACTTATTTCCACGATTGATGAACCCTGGAGCGCATTTACGTGTCGGTCATAAATACTCATAGTTTTGGCCGATTCTGGCTAGTTTCATGGACTATTACTCGCTGTTTTGGTGTCGCGGAGTGATTTCCACGATTGACGAACCCCGGGGTGCGTTTACCTGTTGGTCATAAACACTCGCAGTTATTGCGGATTCTGACTCGTTTCGTGGATTATTACTCACCGTTTTAGCGTCCCGGACTTATTTGCACGATTGATGAACCCCGAGGTGCGTTTACATGTCCGTCGTCAACACTCACAACTTTGGCCGATTCTGACCCGTTTCGTGGACTATTACTCACCGTTTTGTCCCGAAGCGATTTCCATAGTTCTTGAACCCCAAAGTGCAATCACATGTCGGTCATCAACACCCATAGTTTTGGCCGATTCTGGCCCGTTTCATGAACTATTACTCACTGTTTTGGGGACCCGCACTAATTCCCACAAGTGGCGAACCCCAGGGTGCGTTTATGTGTCGGTCATAAACACTTGCAGTTTTGGCCGATTCTGGCCCGTTTCGTGGACAATTACTCACGGTTTCGGGGTCCCGGACTTATTTCCACGATTGATGAACCCCGGAGCGCATTTACGTGTCGGTCATAAATACTCGTAGTTTTGGCCGATTCTGGCTAGTTTCATGGACTATTACTCACTGTTTTGGGGCCGCGGAGTGATTTCCACGATTGACGAACCCCGGGGTGCGTTGACGTGTCGGTCATCAACACTCGCAGTTTTGGCCGATTCTGGCCTGTTTCATGGACTATTACTGATTGTTTTGGTGTCCCGGACTGATTTCCACGATTGACGAACCCCGGGGTGCGTTTACGTGTCGATCATAAACACTCGCAGTTTTGGCCGATTATGACAAGTTTCATGGACTATTACTCACTGTTTTGGGGTCCGTGAGTGATTTCCATGATTGACCAATCCTGGGGTGCGTTTACGTGTCGGTCATCAACACCCGCAGTTTTGGCCGATTCTGGCTCGCTTCGTGGACTATTACTCACCGTTTTGGGGTCCCGAAGCGATTTCCATAGTTCTTGAACCCCAATGTGCAATTAGATGTCGGTCATCAACACCCGTAGTTTTGGCCGATTCTGGGCCGTTTCATGAACTATTACTCACTGTTTTGGGGACCCGGACTAATTCCCACGATTGACGAACCCCGGGGTGCGTTTATGTGTCGGTCATAAACACTTGCAGTTTTGGCCGATTCTGGCCCGTTTCGTGGACAATTACTCACTGTTTCGGGGTCCCGGACTTATTTCCACGATTGATGAACCCTAGAGCGCATTTACGTGTCGGTCATAAATACTCATAGTTTTGGCCGATTCTGGCTAGTTTAATGGACTATTACTCGCTGTTTTGGTGTCGCGGAGTGATTTCCACGATTGACGAACCCCGGGGTGCGTTTACCTGTTGGTCATAAACACTCGCAGTTATTGCGGATTCTGCCTCATTTCATGGACTATTATTCACTGTTTTTGGGTCCCGGAGTGATTTCCACAATTGACGAACCCCGAGGTGCGTTTACATGTCCGTCGTCAACAATCACAACTTTGGCCGATTCTGACCCGTTTCGTGGACTATTACTCACCGTTTTGGGGTCCCGAAGCGATTTCCATAGTTCTTGAACCCCAAAGTGCAATCACATGTCGGTCATCAACACCCATAGTTTTGGCCGATTCTGGCCCGTTTCATGAACTATTACTCACTGTTTTGGGGACCCGCACTAATTCCCACGAGTGACGAACCCCCGTGTGCGTTTATGTGTCGGTCATAAACACTTGCAGTTTTGGCCGATTCTGGCCCGTTTCGTGGACAATTACTCACTGTTTCGGGGTCCCGGACTTATTTTCACGATTGATGTACCCCGGAGCGCATTTACGTGTCGGTCATAAATACTCGTAGTTTTGGCTGATTCTGGCTAGTTTCATGGACTATTACTCACTGTTTTGGGGTCGCGGAGTGATTTCCACGATTGATGAACCCCGGGGTGCGTTTACGTGTCGGTCATAAATACTCGCAGTTTTGGCCGATTCTGGCCAGTTTCTTGGACTATTACTCAATGTTTTGGGGTCCCGAAGTGATTTCCACGATTGACGAACCCCGGCGTGCGTTTACGTGTCGGTCATCAACACCCGCAGTTTTGGCCGATTCTGCCTCGTTTCGTGGACTATTATTCACTGTTTTTGGGTCCCGGAGTGATTTCCACAATTGACGAACCCCGAGGTGCGTTTACATGTCCGTCGTCAACACTCACAACTTTGGCCAATTCTGACCCGTTTCATGGACTATTACTCACCGTTTTGGGGTCCCGAAGCGATTTCCATAGTTCTTGAACCCCAAGGTGCAATTACATGTCGGTCATCAACACCCGTAGTTTTGGCCGATTCTGGCCCGTTTCATGAACTATTACTCACTGTTTTGGGGACCCGGAGTAATTCCCACGATTGACGAACCCCGGGGTGCGTTTATGTGTCGGTCATAAAAACATGCAGTTTTGGCCGATTCTGGCCCGTTTCGTGGACAATTACTCACTATTTCGGGGTCCCGGACTTATTTCCACGATTGATGAACCCCGGAGCGCATTTACGTGTCGGTCGTAAATACTCGTAGTTTTGGCCGATTCTGGCTAGTTTCATGGACTATTACTCACTGTTTTGGTGTCGCGGAGTGATTTCCACGATTGACGAACCCCGGGGTGCGTTTACCTGTTGGTCATAAACACTCGCAGTTATTGCGGATTCTGCCTCATTTCATGGACTATTATTCACTGTTTTTGGGTCCCGGAGTGATTTCCACAATTGACGAACCCCGAGGTGCGTTTACATGTCCGTCGTCAACACTCACAACTTTGGCCGATTCTGACCCGTTTCGTGGACTATTACTCACCGTTTTGGGGTCCCGAAGCGATTTCCATAGTTCTTGAACCCCAAAGTGCAATCACATGTCGGTCATCAACACCCATAGTTTTGGCCGATTCTGGCCCGTTTCATGAACTATTACTCACTGTTTTGGGGACCCGCACTAATTCCCACAAGTGACGAACCCCAGGGTGCGTTTATGTGTCGGTCATAAACACTTGCAGTTTTGGCCGATTCTGGCCCGTTTCGTGGACAATTACTCACGGTTTCGGGGTCCCGGACTTATTTCCACGATTGATGAACCCCGGAGCGCATTTACGTGTCGGTCATAAATACTTGTAGTTTTGGCCGATTCTGGCTAGTTTCATGGACTATTACTCACTGTTTTGGGGCCGCGGAGTGATTTCCACGATTGACGAACCCCGGGGTGCGTTTACGTGTCGGTCATCAACACTCGCAGTTTTGGCCGATTCTGGCCTGTTTCATGGACTATTACTGATTGTTTTGGTGTCCCGGACTGATTTCCACGATTGACGAACCCCGGGGTGCGTTTACGTGTCGATCATAAACACTCGCAGTTTTGGCCGATTATGACAAGTTTCATGGACTATTACTCACTGTTTTGGGGTCCGTGAGTGATTTCCATGATTGACCAATCCTGGGGTGCGTTTACGTGTCGGTCATCAACACCCGCAGTTTTGGCCGATTCTGGCTCGTTTCGTGGACTATTATTCACTGTTTTTGGGTCCCGGAGTGATTTCCACGATTGACGAACCCCGAGGTGCGTTTACATGTCCGTCGTCAACACTCACAACTCTGGCAAATTCTGACCCGTTTCGTGGATTATTACTCACCGTTTTAGGGTCCCGGACTTATTTGCATGATTGATGAACCCTGGAGCGTGTTTACGTGTCGGTCATAAATACTCGCAGTTTTGGCCGATTCTGGCCAGTTTCTTGGACTATTACTCACTGTTTTGGGGTCCCGAAGTGATTTCCACGATTGACGAACCCCGGGGTGCGTTTACGTGTTGGTCATAAACACTCGCAGTTATTGCGGATTCTGCCTCATTTCATGGACTATTATTCACTGTTTTTGGGTCCCGGAGTGATTTCCACAATTGACGAACCCCGAGGTGCGTTTACATGTCCGTCGTCAACACTCACAACTTTGGCCAATTCTGACCCGTTTCGTGGACTATTACTCACCGTTTTGGGGTCCCGAAGCGATTTCCATAGTTCTTGAACCCCAATGTGCAATTAGATGTCGGTCATCAACACCCGTAGTTTTGGCCGATTCTGGGCCGTTTCATGAACTATTACTCACTGTTTTGGGGACCCGGACTAATTCCCACGATTGACGAACCCCGGGGTGCGTTTATGTGTCGGTCATAAACACTTGCAGTTTTGGCCGATTCTGGCCCGTTTCGTGGACAATTACTCACTGTTTCGGGGTCCCGGACTTATTTCCACGATTGATGAACCCTGGAGCGCATTTACGTGTCGGTCATAAATACTCATAGTTTTGGCCGATTCTGGCTAGTTTCATGGACTATTACTCACTGTTTTGGTGTCGCGGAGTGATTTCCACGATTGACGAACCCCGGGGTGCGTTTACCTGTTGGTCATAAACACTCGCAGTTATTGCGGATTCTGCCTCATTTCATGGACTATTATTCACTGTTTTTGGGTCCCGGAGTGATTTCCACAATTGACGAACCCCGAGGTGCGTTTACATGTCCGTCGTCAACAATCACAACTTTGGCCGATTCTGACCCGTTTCGTGGACTATTACTCACCGTTTTGGGGTCCCGAAGCGATTTCCATAGTTCTTGAACCCCAAAGTGCAATCACATGTCGGTCATGAACACCCATAGTTTTGGCCGATTCTGGCCCATTTCATGAACTATTACTCACTGTTTTGGGGACCCGCACTAATTCCCACGAGTGACGAACCCCCGGGTGCGTTTATGTGTCGGTCATAAACACTTGCAGTTTTGGCCGATTCTGGCCCGTTTCGTGGACAATTACTCACTGTTTCGCGGTCCCGGACTTATTTTCACGATTGATGTACCCCGGAGCGCATTTACGTGTCGGTCATAAATACTCGTAGTTTTGGCTGATTCTGGCTAGTTTCATGGACTATTACTCACTGTTTTGGGGTCGCGGAGTGATTTCCACGATTGATGAACCCCGGGGTGCGTTTACGTGTCGGTCATAAATACTCGCAGTTTTGGCCGATTCTGGCCAGTTTCTTGGACTATTACTCAATGTTTTGGGGTCCCGAAGTGATTTCCACGATTGACGAACCCCGGCCTGCGTTTACGTGTCGGTCATCAACACCCGCAGTTTTGGCCGATTCTGCCTCGTTTCGTGGACTATTATTCACTGTTTTTGGGTCCCGGAGTGATTTCCACAATTGACGAACCCCGAGGTGCGTTTACATGTCCGTCGTCAACACTCACAACTTTGGCCAATTCTGACCCGTTTCATGGACTATTACTCACCGTTTTGGGGTCCCGAAGCGATTTCCATAGTTCTTGAACCCCAAGGTGCAATTACATGTCGGTCATCAACACCCGTAGTTTTGGCCGATTCTGGCCCGTTTCATGAACTATTACTCACTGTTTTGGGGACCCGGAGTAATTCCCACGATTGACGAACCCCGGGGTGCGTTTATGTGTCGGTCATAAAAACATGCAGTTTTGGCCGATTCTGGCCCGTTTCGTGGACAATTACTCACTGTTTCGGGGTCCCGGACTTATTTCCACGATTGATGAACCCCGGAGCGCATTTACGTGTCAGTCGTAAATACTCGTAGTTTTGGCCGATTCTGGCTAGTTTCATGGACTATTACTCACTGTTTTGGTGTCGCGGAGTGATTTCCACGATTGACGAACCCCGGGGTGCGTTTACCTGTTGGTCATAAACACTCGCAGTTATTGCGGATTCTGCCTCATTTCATGGACTATTATTCACTGTTTTTGGGTCCCGGAGTGATTTCCACAATTGACGAACCCCGAGGTGCGTTTACATGTCCGTCGTCAACACTCACAACTTTGGCCGATTCTGACCCGTTTCGTGGACTATTACTCACCGTTTTGGGGTCCCGAAGCGATTTCCATAGTTCTTGAACCCCAAAGTGCAATCACATGTCGGTCATCAACACCCATAGTTTTGGCCGATTCTGGCCCGTTTCATGAACTATTACTCACTGTTTTGGGGACCCGCACTAATTCCCACAAGTGACGAACCCCAGGGTGCGTTTATGTGTCGGTCATAAACACTTGCAGTTTTGGCCGATTCTGGCCCGTTTCGTGGACAATTACTCACGGTTTCGGGGTCCCGGACTTATTTCCACGATTGATGAACCCCGGAGCGCATTTACGTGTCGGTCATAAATACTCGTAGTTTTGGCCGATTCTGGCTAGTTTCATGGACTATTACTCACTGTTTTGGGGCCGCGGAGTGATTTCCACGATTGACGAACCCCGGGGTGCGTTTACGTGTCGGTCATCAACACTCGCAGTTTTGGCCGATTCTGGCCTGTTTCATGGACTATTACTGATTGTTTTGGTGTCCCGGACTGATTTCCACGATTGACGAACCCCGGGGTGCGTTTACGTGTCGATCATAAACACTCGCAGTTTTGGCCGATTATGACAAGTTTCATGGACTATTACTCACTGTTTTGGGGTCCGTGAGTGATTTCCATGATTGACCAATCCTGGGGTGCGTTTACGTGTCGGTCATCAACACCCTCAGTTTTGGCCGATTCTGGCTCGTTTCGTGGACTATTATTCACTGTTTTTGGGTCCCGGAGTGATTTCCACGATTGACGAACCCCGAGGTGCGTTTACATGTCCGTCGTCAACACTCACAACTCTGGCAAATTCTGACCCGTTTCGTGGATTATTACTCACCGTTTTAGGGTCCCGGACTTATTTGCACGATTGATGAACCCTGGAGCGCGTTTACGTGTCGGTCATAAATACTCGCAGTTTTGGCCGATTCTGGCCAGTTTCTTGGACTATTACTCACTGTTTTGGGGTCCCGAAGTGATTTCCACGATTGACGAACCCCGGGGTGCGTTTACGTGTTGGTCATAAACACTCGCAGTTATTGCGGATTCTGCCTCATTTCATGGACTATTATTCACTGTTTTTGGGTCCCGGAGTGATTTCCACAATTGACGAACCCCGAGGTGCGTTTACATGTCCGTCGTCAACACTCACAACTTTGGCCAATTCTGACCCGTTTCGTGGACTATTACTCACCGTTTTGGGGTCCCGAAGCGATTTCCATAGTTCTTGAACCCCAATGTGCAATTAGATGTCGGTCATCAACACCCGTAGTTTTGGCCGATTCTGGGCCGTTTCATGAACTATTACTCACTGTTTTGGGGACCCGGACTAATTCCCACGATTGACGAACCCCGGGGTGCGTTTATGTGTCGGTCATAAACACTTGCAGTTTTGGCCGATTCTGGCCCGTTTCATGGACAATTACTCACTGTTTCGGGGTCCCGGACTTATTTCCACGATTGATGAACCCTGGAGCGCATTTACGTGTCGGTCATAAATACTCATAGTTTTGGCCGATTCTGGCTAGTTTCATGGACTATTACTCACTGTTTTGGTGTCGCGGAGTGATTTCCACGATTGACGAACCCCGGGGTGCGTTTACCTGTTGGTCATAAACACTCGCAGTTATTGCGGATTCTGCCTCATTTCATGGACTATTATTCACTGTTTTTGGGTCCCGGAGTGATTTCCACAATTGACGAACCCCGAGGTGCGTTTACATGTCCGTCGTCAACAATCACAACTTTGGCCGATTCTGACCCGTTTCGTGGACTATTACTCACCGTTTTGGGGTCCCGAAGCGATTTCCATAGTTCTTGAACCCCAAAGTGCAATCACATGTCGGTCATCAACACCCATAGTTTTGGCCGATTCTGGCCCGTTTCATGAACTATTACTCACTGTTTTGGGGACCCGCACTAATTCCCACGAGTGACGAACCCCCGGGTGCGTTTATGTGTCGGTCATAAACACTTGCAGTTTTGGCCGATTCTGGCCCGTTTCGTGGACAATTACTCACTGTTTCGGGGTCCCGGACTTATTTTCACGATTGATGTACCCCGGAGCGCATTTACGTGTCGGTCATAAATTCTCGTAGTTTTGGCTGATTCTGGCTAGTTTCATGGACTATTACTCACTGTTTTGGGGTCGCGGAGTGATTTCCACGATTGATGAACCCCGGGGTGCGTTTACGTGTCGGTCATAAATACTCGCAGTTTTGGCCGATTCTGGCCAGTTTCTTGGACTATTACTCAATGTTTTGGGGTCCCGAAGTGATTTCCACGATTGACGAACCCCGGCGTGCGTTTACGTGTCGGTCATCAACACCCGCAGTTTTGGCCGATTCTGCCTCGTTTCGTGGACTATTATTCACTGTTTTTGGGTCCCGGAGTGATTTCCACAATTGACGAACCCCGAGGTGCGTTTACATGTCCGTCGTCAACACTCACAACTTTGGCCAATTCTGACCCGTTTCATGGACTATTACTCACCGTTTTGGGGTCCCGAAGCGATTTCCATAGTTCTTGAACCCCAAGGTGCAATTACATGTCGGTCATCAACACCCGTAGTTTTGGCCGATTCTGGCCCGTTTCATGAACTATTACTCACTGTTTTGGGGACCCGGAGTAATTCCCACGATTGACGAACCCCGGGGTGCGTTTATGTGTCGGTCATAAAAACATGCAGTTTTGGCCGATTCTGGCCCGTTTCGTGGACAATTACTCACTGTTTCGGGGTCCCGGACTTATTTCCACGATTGATGAACCCCGAAGCGCATTTACGTGTCGGTCGTAAATACTCGTAGTTTTGGCCGATTCTGGCTAGTTTCATGGACTATTACTCACTGTTTTGGTGTCGCGGAGTGATTTCCACGATTGACGAACCCCGGGGTGCGTTTACCTGTTGGTCATAAACACTCGCAGTTATTGCGGATTCTGCCTCATTTCATGGACTATTATTCACTGTTTTTGGGTCCCGGAGTGATTTCCACAATTGACGAACCCCGAGGTGCGTTTACATGTCCGTCGTCAACACTCACAACTTTGGCCGATTCTGACCCGTTTCGTGGACTATTACTCACCGTTTTGGGGTCCCGAAGCGATTTCCATAGTTCTTGAACCCCAAAGTGCAATCACATGTCGGTCATCAACACCCATAGTTTTGGCCGATTCTGGCCCGTTTCATGAACTATTACTCACTGTTTTGGGGACCCGCACTAATTCCCACGAGTGACGAACCCCAGGGTGCGTTTATGTGTCGGTCATAAACACTTGCAGTTTTGGCCGATTCTGGCCCGTTTCGTGGACAATTACTCACTGTTTCGGGGTCCCGGACTTATTTTCACGATTGATGTACCCCGGAGCGCATTTACGTGTCGGTCATAAATTCTCGTAGTTTTGGCTGATTCTGGCTAGTTTCATGGACTATTACTCACTGTTTTGGGGTCGCGGAGTGATTTCCACGATTGATGAACCCCGGGGTGCGTTTACGTGTCGGTCATAAATACTCGCAGTTTTGGCCGATTCTGGCCAGTTTCTTGGACTATTACTCAATGTTTTGGGGTCCCGAAGTGATTTCCACGATTGACGAACCCCGGCGTGCGTTTACGTGTCGGTCATCAACACCCGCAGTTTTGGCCGATTCTGACCCGTTTCGTGGACTATTACTCACCGTTTTGGGGTCCCGAAGCGATTTCCATAGTTCTTGAACCCCAAAGTGCAATCACATGTCGGTCATCAACACCCATAGTTTTGGCCGATTCTGGCCCGTTTCATGAACTATTACTCACTGTTTTGGGGACCCGCACTAATTCCCACAAGTGACGAACCCCAGGGTGCGTTTATGTGTCGGTCATAAACACTTGCAGTTTTGGCCGATTCTGGCCCGTTTCGTGGACAATTACTCACGGTTTCGGGGTCCCGGACTTATTTCCACGATTGATGAACCCCGGAGCGCATTTACGTGTCGGTCATAAATACTTGTAGTTTTGGCCGATTCTGGCTAGTTTCATGGACTATTACTCACTGTTTTGGGGCCGCGGAGTGATTTCCACGATTGACGAACCCCGGGGTGCGTTTACGTGTCGGTCATCAACACTCGCAGTTTTGGCCGATTCTGGCCTGTTTCATGGACTATTACTGATTGTTTTGGTGTCCCGGACTGATTTCCACGATTGACGAACCCCGGGGTGCGTTTACGTGTCGATCATAAACACTCGCAGTTTTGGCCGATTATGACAAGTTTCATGGACTATTACTCACTGTTTTGGGGTCCGTGAGTGATTTCCATGATTGACCAATCCTGGGGTGCGTTTACGTGTCGGTCATCAACACCCGCAGTTTTGGCCGATTCTGGCTCGTTTCGTGGACTATTATTCACTGTTTTTGGGTCCCGGAGTGATTTCCACGATTGACGAACCCCGAGGTGCGTTTACATGTCCGTCGTCAACACTCACAACTCTGGCAAATTCTGACCCGTTTCGTGGATTATTACTCACCGTTTTAGGGTCCCGGACTTATTTGCATGATTGATGAACCCTGGAGCGTGTTTACGTGTCGGTCATAAATACTCGCAGTTTTGGCCGATTCTGGCCAGTTTCTTGGACTATTACTCACTGTTTTGGGGTCCCGAAGTGATTTCCACGATTGACGAACCCCGGGGTGCGTTTACGTGTTGGTCATAAACACTCGCAGTTATTGCGGATTCTGCCTCATTTCATGGACTATTATTCACTGTTTTTGGGTCCCGGAGTGATTTCCACAATTGACGAACCCCGAGGTGCGTTTACATGTCCGTCGTCAACACTCACAACTTTGGCCAATTCTGACCCGTTTCGTGGACTATTACTCACCGTTTTGGGGTCCCGAAGCGATTTCCATAGTTCTTGAACCCCAAGGTGCAATTACATGTCGGTCATCAACACCCGTAGTTTTGGCCGATTCTGGCCCGTTTCATGAACTATTACTCACTGTTTTGGGGACCCGGAGTAATTCCCACGATTGACGAACCCCGGGGTGCGTTTATGTGTCGGTCATAAAAACATGCAGTTTTGGCCGATTCTGGCCCGTTTCGTGGACAATTACTCACTGTTTCGGGGTCCCGGACTTATTTCCACGATTGATGAACCCCGGAGCGCATTTACGTGTCGGTCGTAAATACTCGTAGTTTTGGCCGATTCTGGCTAGTTTCATGGACTATTACTCACTGTTTTGGTGTCGCGGAGTGATTTCCATGATTGACGAACCCCGGGGTGCGTTTACCTGTTGGTCATAAACACTCGCAGTTATTGCGGATTCTGCCTCATTTCATGGACTATTATTCACTGTTTTTGGGTCCCGGAGTGATTTCCACAATTGACGAACCCCGAGGTGCGTTTACATGTCCGTCGTCAACACTCACAACTTTGGCCGATTCTGACCCGTTTCGTGGACTATTACTCACCGTTTTGGGGTCCCGAAGCGATTTCCATAGTTCTTGAACCCCAAAGTGCAATCACATGTCGGTCATCAACACCCATAGTTTTGGCCGATTCTGGCCCGTTTCATGAACTATTACTCACTGTTTTGGGGACCCGCACTAATTCCCACAAGTGACGAACCCCAGGGTGCGTTTATGTGTCGGTCATAAACACTTGCAGTTTTGGCCGATTCTGGCCCGTTTCGTGGACAATTACTCACGGTTTCGGGGTCCCGTACTTATTTCCACGATTGATGAACCCCGGAGCGCATTTACGTGTCGGTCATAAATACTCGTAGTTTTGGCCGATTCTGGCTAGTTTCATGGACTATTACTCACTGTTTTGGGGTCGCGGAGTGATTTCCACGATTGACGAACCCCGGGGTGCGTTTATGTGTCGGTCATCAACACTCGCAGTTTTGGCCGATTCTGGCCTGTTTCATGGACTATTACTGATTGTTTTGGTGTCCCGGACTGATTTCCACGATTGACGAACCCCGGGGTGCGTTTACGTGTCGATCATAAACACTCGCAGTTTTGGCCGATTATGACAAGTTTCATGGACTATTACTCACTGTTTTGGGGTCCGTGAGTGATTTCCATGATTGACCAATCCTGGGCTGCGTTTACGTGTCGGTCATCAACACCCGCAGTTTTGGCCGATTCTGGCTCGTTTCGTGGACTATTATTCACTGTTTTTGGGTCCCGGAGTGATTTCCACGATTGACGAACCCCGAGGTGCGTTTACATGTCCGTCGTCAACACTCACAACTCTGGCAAATTCTGACCCGTTTCGTGGATTATTACTCACCGTTTTAGGGTCCCGGACTTATTTGCACGATTGATGAACCCTGGAGCGCGTTTACGTGTCGGTCATAAATACTCGCAGTTTTGGCCGATTCTGGCCAGTTTCTTGGACTATTACTCACTGTTTTGGGGTCCCGAAGTGATTTCCACGATTGACGAACCCCGGGGTGCGTTTACGTGTTGGTCATAAACACTCGCAGTTATTGCGGATTCTGCCTCATTTCATGGACTATTATTCACTGTTTTTGGGTCCCGGAGTGATTTCCACAATTGACGAACCCCGAGGTGCGTTTACATGTCCGTCGTCAACACTCACAACTTTGGCCAATTCTGACCCGTTTCGTGGACTATTACTCACCGTTTTGGGGTCCCGAAGCGATTTCCATAGTTCTTGAACCCCAATGTGCAATTAGATGTCGGTCATCAACACCCGTAGTTTTGGCCGATTCTGGGCCGTTTCATGAACTATTACTCACTGTTTTGGGGACCCGGACTAATTCCCACGATTGACGAACCCCGGGGTGCGTTTATGTGTCGGTCATAAACACTTGCAGTTTTGGCCGATTCTGGCCCGTTTCGTGGACAATTACTCACTGTTTCGGGGTCCCGGACTTATTTCCACGATTGATGAACCCTGGAGCGCATTTACGTGTCGGTCATAAATACTCATAGTTTTGGCCGATTCTGGCTAGTTTCATGGACTATTACTCACTGTTTTGGTGTCGCGGAGTGATTTCCACGATTGACGAACCCCGGGGTGCGTTTACCTGTTGGTCATAAACACTCGCAGTTATTGCGGATTCTGCCTCATTTCATGGACTATTATTCACTGTTTTTGGGTCCCGGAGTGATTTCCACAATTGACGAACCCCGAGGTGCGTTTACATGTCCGTCGTCAACACTCACAACTTTGGCCGATTCTGACCCGTTTCGTGGACTATTACTCACCGTTTTGGGGTCCCGAAGCGATTTCCATAGTTCTTGAACCCCAAAGTGCAATCACATGTCGGTCATCAACACCCATAGTTTTGGCCGATTCTGGCCCGTTTCATGAACTATTACTCACTGTTTTGGGGACCCGCACTAATTCCCACAAGTGACGAACCCCAGGGTGCGTTTATGTGTCGGTCATAAACACTTGCAGTTTTGGCCGATTCTGGCCCGTTTCGTGGACAATTACTCACGGTTTCGGGGTCCCGTACTTATTTCCACGATTGATGAACCCCGGAGCGCATTTACGTGTCGGTCATAAATACTCGTAGTTTTGGCCGATTCTGGCTAGTTTCATGGACTATTACTCACTGTTTTGGGGTCGCGGAGTGATTTCCACGATTGACGAACCCCGGGGTGCGTTTATGTGTCGGTCATCAACACTCGCAGTTTTGGCCGATTCTGGCCTGTTTCATGGACTATTACTGATTGTTTTGGTGTCCCGGACTGATTTCCACGATTGACGAACCCCGGGGTGCGTTTACGTGTCGATCATAAACACTCGCAGTTTTGGCCGATTATGACAAGTTTCATGGACTATTACTCACTGTTTTGGGGTCCGTGAGTGATTTCCATGATTGACCAATCCTGGGCTGCGTTTACGTGTCGGTCATCAACACCCGCAGTTTTGGCCGATTCTGGCTCGTTTCGTGGACTATTATTCACTGTTTTTGGGTCCCGGAGTGATTTCCACGATTGACGAACCCCGAGGTGCGTTTACATGTCCGTCGTCAACACTCACAACTCTGGCAAATTCTGACCCGTTTCGTGGATTATTACTCACCGTTTTAGGGTCCCGGACTTATTTGCACGATTGATGAACCCTGGAGCGCGTTTACGTGTCGGTCATAAATACTCGCAGTTTTGGCCGATTCTGGCCAGTTTCTTGGACTATTACTCACTGTTTTGGGGTCCCGAAGTGATTTCCACGATTGACGAACCCCGGGGTGCGTTTACGTGTTGGTCATAAACACTCGCAGTTATTGCGGATTCTGCCTCATTTCATGGACTATTATTCACTGTTTTTGGGTCCCGGAGTGATTTCCACAATTGACGAACCCCGAGGTGCGTTTACATGTCCGTCGTCAACACTCACAACTTTGGCCAATTCTGACCCGTTTCGTGGACTATTACTCACCGTTTTGGGGTCCCGAAGCGATTTCCATAGTTCTTGAACCCCAATGTGCAATTAGATGTCGGTCATCAACACCCGTAGTTTTGGCCGATTCTGGGCCGTTTCATGAACTATTACTCACTGTTTTGGGGACCCGGACTAATTCCCACGATTGACGAACCCCGGGGTGCGTTTATGTGTCGGTCATAAACACTTGCAGTTTTGGCCGATTCTGGCCCGTTTCGTGGACAATTACTCACTGTTTCGGGGTCCCGGACTTATTTCCACGATTGATGAACCCTGGAGCGCATTTACGTGTCGGTCATAAATACTCATAGTTTTGGCCGATTCTGGCTAGTTTCATGGACTATTACTCACTGTTTTGGTGTCGCGGAGTGATTTCCACGATTGACGAACCCCGGGGTGCGTTTACCTGTTGGTCATAAACACTCGCAGTTATTGCGGATTCTGCCTCATTTCATGGACTATTATTCACTGTTTTTGGGTCCCGGAGTGATTTCCACAATTGACGAACCCCGAGGTGCGTTTACATGTCCGTCGTCAACACTCACAACTTTGGCCGATTCTGACCCGTTTCGTGGACTATTACTCACCGTTTTGGGGTCCCGAAGCGATTTCCATAGTTCTTGAACCCCAAAGTGCAATCACATGTCGGTCATCAACACCCATAGTTTTGGCCGATTCTGGCCCGTTTCATGAACTATTACTCACTGTTTTGGGGACCCGCACTAATTCCCACAAGTGACGAACCCCAGGGTGCGTTTATGTGTCGGTCATAAACACTTGCAGTTTTGGCCGATTCTGGCCCGTTTCGTGGACAATTACTCACGGTTTCGGGGTCCCGGACTTATTTCCACGATTGATGAACCCCGGAGCGCATTTACGTGTCGGTCATAAATACTCGTAGTTTTGGCCGATTCTGGCTAGTTTCATGGACTATTACTCACTGTTTTGGGACCGCGGAGTGATTTCCACGATTGACGAACCCCGGGGTGCGTTTACGTGTCGGTCATCAACACTCGCAGTTTTGGCCGATTCTGGCCTGTTTCATGGACTATTACTGATTGTTTTGGTGTCCCGGACTGATTTCCACGATTGACGAACCCCGGGGTGCGTTTACGTGTCGATCATAAACACTCGCAGTTTTGGCCGATTATGACAAGTTTCATGGACTATTACTCACTGTTTTGGGGTCCGTGAGTGATTTCCATGATTGACCAATCCTGGGGTGCGTTTACGTGTCGGTCATCAACACCCGCAGTTTTGGCCGATTCTGGCTCGTTTCGTGGACTATTATTCACTGTTTTTGGGTCCCGGAGTGATTTCCACGATTGACGAACCCCGAGGTGCGTTTACATGTCCGTCGTCAACACTCACAACTCTGGCAAATTCTGACCCGTTTCGTGGATTATTACTCACCGTTTTAGGGTCCCGGACTTATTTGCACGATTGATGAACCCTGGAGCGCGTTTACGTGTCGGTCATAAATACTCGCAGTTTTGGCCGATTCTGGCCAGTTTCTTGGACTATTACTCACTGTTTTGGGGTCCCGAAGTGATTTCCACGATTGACGAACCCCGGGGTGCGTTTACGTGTTGGTCATAAACACTCGCAGTTATTGCGGATTCTGCCTCATTTCATGGACTATTATTCACTGTTTTTGGGTCCCGGAGTGATTTCCACAATTGACGAACCCCGAGGTGCGTTTACATGTCCGTCGTCAACACTCACAACTTTGGCCGATTCTGACCCGTTTCGTGGACTATTACTCACCGTTTTGGGGTCCCGAAGCGATTTCCATAGTTCTTGAACCCCAAAGTGCAATCACATGTCGGTCATCAACACCCATAGTTTTGGCCGATTCTGGCCCGTTTCATGAACTATTACTCACTGTTTTGGGGACCCGCACTAATTCCCACAAGTGACGAACCCCAGGGTGCGTTTATGTGTCGGTCATAAACACTTGCAGTTTTGGCCGATTCTGGCCCGTTTCGTGGACAATTACTCACGGTTTCGGGGTCCCGGACTTATTTCCACGATTGATGAACCCCGGAGCGCATTTACGTGTCGGTCATAAATACTCGTAGTTTTGGCCGATTCTGGCCTGTTTCATGGACTATTACTCACTGTTTTGGGGCCGCGGAGTGATTTCCACGATTGACGAACCCCGGGGTGCGTTTACGTGTCGGTCACCAACACTCGCAGTTTTGGCCGATTATGACAAGTTTCATGGACTATTACTCACTGTTTTGGGGTCCGTGAGTGATTTCCATGATTGACCAATCCTGGGGTGCGTTTACGTGTCGGTCATCAACACCCGCAGTTTTGGCCGATTCTGGCTCGTTTCGTGGACTATTATTCACTGTTTTTGGGTCCCGGAGTGATTTCCACGATTGACGAACCCCGAGGTGCGTTTACATGTCCGTCGTCAACACTCACAACTCTGGCAAATTCTGACCCGTTTCGTGGATTATTACTCACCGTTTTAGGGTCCCGGACTTATTTGCACGATTGATGAACCCTGGAGCGCGTTTACGTGTCGGTCATAAATACTCGCAGTTTTGGCCGATTCTGGCCAGTTTCTTGGACTATTACTCACTGTTTTGGGGTCCCGAAGTGATTTCCACGATTGACGAACCCCGGGCTGCATTTACGTGTTGGTCATAAACACTCGCAGTTATTGCGGATTCTGCCTCATTTCATGGACTATTATTCACTGTTTTTGGGTCCCGGAGTGATTTCCACAATTGACGAACCCCGAGGTGCGTTTACATGTCCGTCGTCAACACTCACAACTTTGGCCAATTCTGACCCGTTTCGTGGACTATTACTCACCGTTTTGGGGTCCCGAAGCGATTTCCATAGTTCTTGAACCCCAATGTGCAATTAGATGTCGGTCATCAACACCCGTAGTTTTGGCCGATTCTGGGCCGTTTCATGAACTATTACTCACTGTTTTAGGGACCCGGACTAATTCCCACGATTGACGAACCCCGGGGTGCGTTTATGTGTCGGTCATAAACACTTGCAGTTTTGGCCGATTCTGGCCCGTTTCGTGGACAATTACTCACTGTTTCGGGGTCCCGGACTTATTTCCACGATTGATGAACCCTGGAGCGCATTTACGTGTCGGTCATAAATACTCATAGTTTTGGCCGATTCTGGCTAGTTTCATGGACTATTACTCACTGTTTTGGTGTCGCGGAGTGATTTCCACGATTGACGAACCCCGGGGTGCGTTTACCTGTTGGTCATAAACACTCGCAGTTATTGTGGATTCTGCCTCATTTCATGGACTATTATTCACTGTTTTTGGGTCCCGGAGTGATTTCCACAATTGACGAACCCCGAGGTGCGTTTACATGTCCGTCGTCAACACTCACAACTTTGGCCGATTCTGACCCGTTTCGTGGACTATTACTCACCGTTTTGGGGTCCCGAAGCGATTTCCATAGTTCTTGAACCCCAAAGTGCAATCACATGTCGGTCATCAACACCCATAGTTTTGGCCGATTCTGGCCCGTTTCATGAACTATTACTCACTGTTTTGGGGACCCGCACTAATTCCCACAAGTGACGAACCCCAGGGTGCGTTTATGTGTCGGTCATAAACACTTGCAGTTTTGGCCGATTCTGGCTCGTTTCGTGGACAATTACTCACGGTTTCGGGGTCCCGGACTTATTTCCACGATTGATGAACCCCGGAGCGCATTTACGTGTCGGTCATAAATACTCGTAGTTTTGGCCGATTCTGGCTAGTTTCATGGACTATTACTCACTGTTTTGGGGCCGCGGAGTGATTTCCACGATTGACGAACCCCGGGGTGCGTTTACGTGTCGGTCATCAACACTCGCAGTTTTGGCCGATTCTGGCCTGTTTCATGGACTATTACTGATTGTTTTGGTGTCCCGGACTGATTTCCACGATTGACGAACCCCGGGGTGCGTTTACGTGTCGATCATAAACACTCGCAGTTTTGGCCGATTATGACAAGTTTCATGGACTATTACTCACTGTTTTGGGGTCCGTGAGTGATTTCCATGATTGACCAATCCTGGGGTGCGTTTACGTGTCGGTCATCAACACCCACAGTTTTGGCCGATTCTGGCTCGTTTCGTGGACTATTATTCACTGTTTTTGGGTCCCGGAGTGATTTCCACGATTGACGAACCCCGAGGTGCGTTTACATGTCCGTCGTCAACACTCACAACTCTGGCAAATTCTGACCCGTTTCGTGGATTATTACTCACCGTTTTAGGGTCCCGGACTTATTTGCACGATTGATGAACCCTGGAGCGCGTTTACGTGTCGGTCATAAATACTCGCAGTTTTGGCCGATTCTGGCCAGTTTCTTGGACTATTACTCACTGTTTTGGGGTCCCGAAGTGATTTCCACGATTGACGAACCCCGGGGTGCATTTACGTGTTGGTCATAAACACTCGCAGTTATTGCGGATTCTGCCTCATTTCATGGACTATTATTCACTGTTTTTGGGTCCCGGAGTGATTTCCACAATTGACGAACCCCGAGGTGCGTTTACATGTCCGTCGTCAACACTCACAACTTTGGCCAATTCTGACCCGTTTCGTGGACTATTACTCACCGTTTTGGGGTCCCGAAGCGATTTCCATAGTTCTTGAACCCCAATGTGCAATTAGATGTCGGTCATCAACACCCGTAGTTTTGGCCGATTCTGGGCCGTTTCATGAACTATTACTCACTGTTTTGGGGACCCGGACTAATTCCCACGATTGACGAACCCCGGGGTGCGTTTATGTGTCGGTCATAAACACTTGCAGTTTTGGCCGATTCTGGCCCGTTTCGTGGACAATTACTCACTGTTTCGGGGTCCCGGACTTATTTCCACGATTGATGAACCCTGGAGCGCATTTACGTGTCGGTCATAAATACTCATAGTTTTGGCCGATTCTGGCTAGTTTCATGGACTATTACTCACTGTTTTGGTGTCGCGGAGTGATTTCCACGATTGACGAACCCCGGGGTGCGTTTACCTGTTGGTCATAAACACTCGCAGTTATTGCGGATTCTGCCTCATTTCATGGACTATTATTCACTGTTTTTGGGTCCCGGAGTGATTTCCACAATTGACGAACCCCGAGGTGCGTTTACATGTCCGTCGTCAACACTCACAACTTTGGCCGATTCTGACCCGTTTCGTGGACTATTACTCACCGTTTTGGGGTCCCGAAGCGATTTCCATAGTTCTTGAACCCCAAAGTGCAATCACATGTCGGTCATCAAGACCCATAGTTTTGGCCGATTCTGGCCCGTTTCATGAACTATTACTCACTGTTTTGCGGACCCGCACTAATTCCCACAAGTGACGAACCCCAGGGTGCGTTTATGTGTCGGTCATAAACACTTGCAGTTTTGGCCGATTCTGGCCCGTTTCGTGGACAATTACTCACGGTTTCGGGGTCCCGGACTTATTTCCACGATTGATGAACCCCGGAGCGCATTTACGTGTCGGTCATAAATACTCGTAGTTTTGGCCGATTCTGGCTAGTTTCATGGACTATTACTCACTGTTTTGGGGCCGCGGAGTGATTTCCATGATTGACGAACCCCGGGGTGCGTTTACGTGTCGGTCATCAACACTCGCAGTTTTGGCCGATTCTGGCCTGTTTCATGGACTATTACTGATTGTTTTGGTGTCCCGGACTGATTTCCACGATTGACGAACCCCGGGGTGCGTTTACTTGTCGATCATAAACACTCGTAGTTTTGGCCGATTATGACAAGTTTCATGGACTATTACTCACTGTTTTGGGGTCCGTGAGTGATTTCCATGATTGACCAATCCTGGGGTGCGTTTACGTGTCGGTCATCAACACCCGCAGTTTTGGCCGATTCTGGCTCGTTTCGTGGACTATTATTCACTGTTTTTGGGTTCCGGAGTGATTTCCACGATTGACGAACCCCGAGGTGCGTTTACATGTCCGTCGTCAACACTAACAACTCTGGCAAATTCTGACCCGTTTCGTGGATTATTACTCACCGTTTTAGGGTCCCGGACTTATTTGCACGATTGATGAACCCTGGAGCGCGTTTACGTGTCGGTCATAAATACTCGCAGTTTTGGCCGATTCTGGCCAGTTTCTTGGACTATTACTCACTGTTTTGGGGTCCTGAAGTGATTTCCACGATTGACGAACCCCGGGGTGCATTTACGTGTTGGTCATAAACACTCGCAGTTATTGCGGATTCTGCCTCATTTCATGGACTATTATTCACTGTTTTTGGGTCCCGGAGTGATTTCCACAATTGACGAACCCCGAGGTGCGTTTACATGTACGTCGTCAACACTCACAACTTTGGCCAATTCTGACCCGTTTCGTGGACTATTACTCACCGTTTTGGGGTCCCGAAGCGATTTCCATAGTTCTTGAACCCCAATGTGCAATTAGATGTCGGTCATCAACACCCGTAGTTTTGGCCGATTCTGGGCCGTTTCATGAACTATTACTCACTGTTTTGGGGACCCGGACTAATTCCCACGATTGACGAACCCCGGGGTGCGTTTATGTGTCGGTCATAAACACTTGCAGTTTTGGCCGATTCTGGCCCGTTTCGTGGACAATTACTCACTGTTTCGGGGTCCCGGACTTATTTCCACGATTGATGAACCCTGGAGCGCATTTACGTGTCGGTCATAAATACTCATAGTTTTGGCCGATTCTGGCTAGTTTCATGGACTATTACTCACTGTTTTGGTGTCGCGGAGTGATTTCCACGATTGACGAACCCCGGGGTGCGTTTACCTGTTGGTCATAAACACTCGCAGTTATTGCGGATTCTGCCTCATTTCATGGACTATTATTCACTGTTTTTGGGTCCCGAAGTGATTTCCACAATTGACGAACCCCGAGGTGCGTTTACATGTCCGTCGTCAACACTCACAACTTTGGCCGATTCTGACCCGTTTCGTGGACTATTACTCACCGTTTTGGGGTCCCGAAGCGATTTCCATAGTTCTTGAACCCCAAAGTGCAATCACATGTCGGTCATCAACACCCATAGTTTTGGCCGATTCTGGCCCGTTTCATGAACTATTACTCACTGTTTTGGGGACCCGCACTAATTCCCACAAGTGACGAACCCCAGGGTGCGTTTATGTGTCGGTCATAAACACTTGCAGTTTTGGCCGATTCTGGCCCGTTTCGTGGACAATTACTCACGGTTTCGGGGTCCCGGACTTATTTCCACGATTGATGAACCCCGGAGCGCATTTACGTGTCGGTCATAAATACTCGTAGTTTTGGCCGATTCTGGCTAGTTTCATGGACTATTACTCACTGTTTTGGGGCCGCGGAGTGATTTCCATGATTGACGAACCCCGGGGTGCGTTTACGTGTCGGTCATCAACACTCGCAGTTTTGGCCGATTCTGGCCTGTTTCATGGACTATTACTGATTGTTTTGGTGTCCCGGACTGATTTCCACGATTGACGAACCCCGGGGTGCGTTTACTTGTCGATCATAAACACTCGTAGTTTTGGCCGATTATGACAAGTTTCATGGACTATTACTCACTGTTTTGGGGTCCGTGAGTGATTTCCATGATTGACCAATCCTGGGGTGCGTTTACGTGTCGGTCATCAACACCCGCAGTTTTGGCCGATTCTGGCTCGTTTCGTGGACTATTATTCACTGTTTTTGGGTCCCGGAGTGATTTCCACGATTGACGAACCCCGAGGTGCGTTTACATGTCCGTCGTCAACACTAACAACTCTGGCAAATTCTGACCCGTTTCGTGGATTATTACTCACCGTTTTAGGGTCCCGGACTTATTTGCACGATTGATGAACCCTGGAGCGCGTTTACGTGTCGGTCATAAATACTCGCAGTTTTGGCCGATTCTGGCCAGTTTCTTGGACTATTACTCACTGTTTTGGGGTCCTGAAGTGATTTCCACGATTGACGAACCCCGGGGTGCATTTACGTGTTGGTCATAAACACTCGCAGTTATTGCGGATTCTGCCTCATTTCATGGACTATTATTCACTGTTTTTGGGTCCCGGAGTGATTTCCACAATTGACGAACCCCGAGGTGCGTTTACATGTACGTCGTCAACACTCACAACTTTGGCCAATTCTGACCCGTTTCGTGGACTATTACTCACCGTTTTGGGGTCCCGAAGCGATTTCCATAGTTCTTGAACCCCAATGTGCAATTAGATGTCGGTCATCAACACCCGTAGTTTTGGCCGATTCTGGGCCGTTTCATGAACTATTACTCACTGTTTTGGGGACCTGGACTAATTCCCACGATTGACGAACCCCGGGGTGCGTTTATGTGTCGGTCATAAACACTTGCAGTTTTGGCCGATTCTGGCCCGTTTCGTGGACAATTACTCACTGTTTCGGGGTCCCGGACTTATTTCCACGATTGATGAACCCTGGAGCGCATTTACGTGTCGGTCATAAATACTCATAGTTTTGGCCGATTCTGGCTAGTTTCATGGACTATTACTCACTGTTTTGGTGTCGCGGAGTGATTTCCACGATTGACGAACCCCGGGGTGCGTTTACCTGTTGGTCATAAACACTCGCAGTTATTGCGGATTCTGCCTCATTTCATGGACTATTATTCACTGTTTTTGGGTCCCGAAGTGATTTCCACAATTGACGAACCCCGAGGTGCGTTTACATGTCCGTCGTCAACACTCACAACTTTGGCCGATTCTGACCCGTTTCGTGGACTATTACTCACCGTTTTGGGGTCCCGAAGCGATTTCCATAGTTCTTGAACCCCAAAGTGCAATCACATGTCGGTCATCAACACCCATAGTTTTGGCCGATTCTGGCCCGTTTCATGAACTATTACTCACTGTTTTGGGGACCCGCACTAATTCCCACAAGTGACGAACCCCAGGGTGCGTTTATGTGTCGGTCATAAACACTTGCAGTTTTGGCCGATTCTGGCCCGTTTCGTGGACAATTACTCACGGTTTCGGGGTCCCGGACTTATTTCCACGATTGATGAACCCCGGAGCGCATTTACGTGTCGGTCATAAATACTCGTAGTTTTGGCCGATTCTGGCTAGTTTCATGGACTATTACTCACTGTTTTGGGGCCGCGGAGTGATTTCCACGATTGACGAACCCCGGGGTGCGTTTACGTGTCGGTCACCAACACTCGCAGTTTTGGCCGATTCTGGCCTGTTTCATGGACTATTACTGATTGTTTTGGTGTCCCGGACTGATTTCCACGATTGACGAACCCCGGGGTGCGTTTACGTGTCGATCATAAACACTCGCAGTTTTGGCCGATTATGACAAGTTTCATGGACTATTACTCACTGTTTTGGGGTCCGTGAGTGATTTCCATGATTGACCAATCCTGGGGTGCGTTTACGTGTCGGTCATCAACACCCGCAGTTTTGGCCGATTCTGGCTCGTTTCGTGGACTATTATTCACTGTTTTTGGGTCCCGGAGTGATTTCCACGATTGACGAACCCCGAGGTGCGTTTACATGTCCGTCGTCAACACTCACAACTCTGGCAAATTCTGACCCGTTTCGTGGATTATTACTCACCGTTTTAGGGTCCCGGACTTATTTGCACGATTGATGAACCCTGGAGCGCGTTTACGTGTCGGTCATAAATACTCGCAGTTTTGGCCGATTCTGGCCAGTTTCTTGGACTATTACTCACTGTTTTGGGGTCCCGAAGTGATTTCCACGATTGACGAACCCCGGGGTGCGTTTACGTGTTGGTCATAAACACTCGCAGTTATTGCGGATTCTGCCTCATTTCATGGACTATTATTCACTGTTTTTGGGTCCCGGAGTGATTTCCACAATTGACGAACCCCGAGGTGCGTTTACATGTCCGTCGTCAACACTCACAACTTTGGCCAATTCTGACCCGTTTCGTGGACTATTACTCACCGTTTTGGGGTCCCGAAGCGATTTCCATAGTTCTTGAACCCCAATGTGCAATTAGATGTCGGTCATCAACACCCGTAGTTTTGGCCGATTCTGGGCCGTTTCATGAACTATTACTCACTGTTTTGGGGACCCGGACTAATTCCCACGATTGACGAACCCCGGGGTGCGTTTATGTGTCGGTCATAAACACTTGCAGTTTTGGCCGATTCTGGCCCGTTTCGTGGACAATTACTCACTGTTTCGGGGTCCCGGACTTATTTCCACAATTGATGAACCCTGGAGCGCATTTACGTGTCGGTCATAAATACTCATAGTTTTGGCCGATTCTGGCTAGTTTCATGGACTATTACTCACTGTTTTGGTGTCGCGGAGTGATTTCCACGATTGACGAACCCCGGGGTGCGTTTACCTGTTGGTCATAAACACTCGCAGTTATTGCGGATTCTGCCTCATTTCATGGACTATTATTCACTGTTTTTGGGTCCCGGAGTGATTTCCACAATTGACGAACCCCGAGGTGCGTTTACATGTCCGTCGTCAACACTCACAACTTTGGCCGATTCTGACCCGTTTCGTGGACTATTACTCACCGTTTTGGGGTCCCGAAGCGATTTCCATAGTTCTTGAACCCCAAAGTGCAATCACATGTCGGTCATCAACACCCATAGTTTTGGCCGATTCTGGCCCGTTTCATGAACTATTACTCACTGTTTTGGGGACCCGCACTAATTCCCACAAGTGACGAACCCCAGGGTGCGTTTATGTGTCGGTCATAAACACTTGCAGTTTTGGCCGATTCTGGCCCGTTTCGTGGACAATTACTCACGGTTTCGGGGTCCCGGACTTATTTCCACGATTGATGAACCCCGGAGCGCATTTACGTGTCGGTCATAAATACTCGTAGTTTTGGCCGATTCTGGCTAGTTTCATGGACTATTACTCACTGTTTTGGGGCCGCGGAGTGATTTCCACGATTGACGAACCCCGGGGTGCGTTTACGTGTCGGTCACCAACACTCGCGGTTTTGGCCGATTCTGGCCTGTTTCATGGACTATTACTGATTGTTTTGGTGTCCCGGACTGATTTCCACGATTGACGAACCCCGGGGTGCGTTTACGTGTCGATCATAAACACTCGCAGTTTTGGCCGATTATGACAAGTTTCATGGACTATTACTCACTGTTTGGGGTCCGTGAGTGATTTCCATGATTGACCAATCCTGGGGTGCGTTTACGTGTCGGTCATCAACACCCGCAGTTTTGGCCGATTCTGGCTCGTTTCGTGGACTATTATTCACTGTTTTTGGGTCCCGGAGTGATTTCCACGATTGACGAACCCCGAGGTGCGTTTACATGTCCGTCGTCAACACTCACAACTCTGGCAAATTCTGACCCGTTTCGTGGATTATTACTCACCGTTTTAGGGTCCCGGACTTATTTGCACGATTGATGAACCCTGGAGCGCGTTTACGTGTCGGTCATAAATACTCGCAGTTTTGGCCGATTCTGGCCAGTTTCTTGGACTATTACTCACTGTTTTGGGGTCCCGAAGTGATTTCCACGATTGACGAACCCCGGGGTGCGTTTACGTGTTGGTCATAAACACTCGCAGTTATTGCGGATTCTGCCTCATTTCATGGACTATTATTCACTGTTTTTGGGTCCCGGAGTGATTTCCACAATTGACGAACCCCGAGGTGCGTTTACATGTCCGTCGTCAACACTCACAACTTTGGCCAATTCTGACCCGTTTCGTGGACTATTACTCACCGTTTTGGGGTCCCGAAGCGATTTCCATAGTTCTTGAACCCCAATGTGCAATTAGATGTCGGTCATCAACACCCGTAGTTTTGGCCGATTCTGGGCCGTTTCATGAACTATTACTCACTGTTTTGGGGACCCGGACTAATTCCCACGATTGACGAACCCCGGGGTGCGTTTATGTGTCGGTCATAAACACTTGCAGTTTTGGCCGATTCTGGCCCGTTTCGTGGACAATTACTCACTGTTTCGGGGTCCCGGACTTATTTCCACGATTGATGAACCCTGGAGCGCATTTACGTGTCGGTCATAAATACTCATAGTTTTGGCCGATTCTGGCTAGTTTCATGGACTATTACTCACTGTTTTGGTGTCGCGGAGTGATTTCCACGATTGACGAACCCCGGGGTGCGTTTACCTGTTGGTCATAAACACTCGCAGTTATTGCGGATTCTGCCTCATTTCATGGACTATTATTCACTGTTTTTGGGTTCCGGAGTGATTTCCACAATTGACGAACCCCGAGGTGCGTTTACATGTCCGTCGTCAACAATCACAACTTTGGCCGATTCTGACCCGTTTCGTGGACTATTACTCACCGTTTTGGGGTCCCGAAGCAATTTCCATAGTTCTTGAACCCCAAAGTGCAATCACATGTCGGTCATCAACACCCATAGTTTTGGCCGATTCTGGCCCGTTTCATGAACTATTACTCACTGTTTTGGGGACCCGCACTAATTCCCACGAGTGACGAACCCCCGGGTGCGTTTATGTGTCGGTCATAAACACTTGCAGTTTTGGCCGATTCTGGCCCGTTTCGTGGACAATTACTCACTGTTTCGGGGTCCCGGACTTATTTTCACGATTGATGTACCCCAGAGCGCATTTACGTGTCGGTCATAAATACTCGTAGTTTTGGCTGATTCTGGCTAGTTTCATGGACTATTACTCACTGTTTTGGGGTCGCGGAGTGATTTCCACGATTGATGAACCCCGGGGTGCGTTTACGTGTCGGTCATAAATACTCGCAGTTTTGGCCGATTCTGGCCAGTTTCTTGGACTATTACTCACTGTTTTGGGGTCCCGAAGTGATTTCCACGATTGACGAACCCCGGCGTGCGTTTACGTGTCGGTCATCAACACCCGCAGTTTTGGCCGATTCTGCCTCGATTCGTGGACTATTATTCACTGTTTTTGGGTCCCGGAGTGATTTCCACAATTGACGAACCCCGAGGTGCGTTTACATGTCCGTCGTCAACAATCACAACTTTGGCCGATTCTGACCCGTTTCGTGGACTATTACTCACCGTTTTGGGGTCCCGAAGCGATTTCCATAGTTCTTGAACCCCAAAGTGCAATCACATGTCGGTCATCAACACCCATAGTTTTGGCCGATTCTGGCCCGTTTCATGAACTATTACTCACTGTTTTGGGGACCCGCACTAATTCCCACGAGTGACGAACCCCCGGGTGCGTTTATGTGTCGGTCATAAACACTTGCAGTTTTGGCCGATTCTGGCCCGTTTCGTGGACAATTACTCACTGTTTCGGGGTCCCGGACTTATTTTCACGATTGATGTACCCCGGAGCGCATTTACGTGTCGGTCATAAATACTCGTAGTTTTGGCTGATTCTGGCTAGTTTCATGGACTATTACTCACTGTTTTGGGGTCGCGGAGTGATTTCCACGATTGATGAACCCCGGGGTGCGTTTACGTGTCGGTCATAAATACTCGCAGTTTTGGCCGATTCTGGCCAGTTTCTTGGACTATTACTCACTGTTTTGGGGTCCCGAAGTGATTTCCACGATTGACGAACCCCGGCGTGCGTTTACGTGTCGGTCATCAACACCCGCAGTTTTGGCCGATTCTGCCTCGATTCGTGGACTATTATTCACTGTTTTTGGGTCCCGGAGTGATTTCCACAATTGACGAACCCCGAGGTGCGTTTACATGTCCGTCGTCAACACTCACAACTTTGGCCAATTCTGACCCGTTTCGTGGACTATTACTCACCGTTTTGGGGTCCCGAAGCGATTTCCATAGTTCTTGAACCCCAATGTGCAATTAGATGTCGGTCATCAACACCCGTAGTTTTGGCCGATTCTGGGCCGTTTCATGAACTATTACTCACTGTTTTGGGGACCCGGACTAATTCCCACGATTGACGAACCCCGGGGTGCGTTTATGTGTCGGTCATAAACACTTGCAGTTTTGGCCGATTCTGGCCCGTTTCGTGGACAATTACTCACTGTTTCGGGGTCCCGGACTTATTTCCACGATTGATGAACCCTGGAGCGCATTTACGTGTCGGTCATAAATACTCATAGTTTTGGCCGATTCTGGCTAGTTTCATGGACTATTACTCACTGTTTTGGTGTCGCGGAGTGATTTCCACGATTGACGAACCCCGGGGTGCGTTTACCTGTTGGTCATAAACACTCGCAGTTATTGCGGATTCTGCCTCATTTCATGGACTATTATTCACTGTTTTTGGGTCCCGGAGTGATTTCCACAATTGACGAACCCCAAGGTGCGTTTACATGTCCGTCGTCAACACTCACAACTTTGGCCGATTCTGACCCGTTTCGTGGACTATTACTCACCGTTTTGGGGTCCCGAAGCGATTTCCATAGTTCTTGAACCCCAAAGTGCAATCACATGTCGGTCATCAACACCCATAGTTTTGGCCGATTCTGGCCCGTTTCATGAACTATTACTCACTGTTTTGGGGACCCGCACTAATTCCCACGAGTGACGAACCCCCGGGTGCGTTTATGTGTCGGTCATAAACACTTGCAGTTTTGGCCGATTCTGGCCCGTTTCGTGGACAATTACTCACTGTTTCGGGGTCCCGGACTTATTTTCACGATTGATGTACCCCGGAGCGCATTTACGTGTCGGTCATAAATACTCGTAGTTTTGGCTGATTCTGGCTAGTTTCATGGACTATTACTCACTGTTTTGGGGTCGCGGAGTGATTTCCACGATTGATGAACCCCGGGGTGCGTTTACGTGTCGGTCATAAATACTCGCAGTTTTGGCCGATTCTGGCCAGTTTCTTGGACTATTACTCACTGTTTTGGGGTCCCGAAGTGATTTCCACGATTGACGAACCCCGGCGTGCGTTTACGTGTCGGTCATCAACACCCGCAGTTTTGGCCGATTCTGCCTCGATTCGTGGACTATTATTCACTGTTTTTGGGTCCCGGAGTGATTTCCACAATTGACGAACCCCGAGGTGCGTTTACATGTCCGTCGTCAACAATCACAACTTTGGCCGATTCTGACCCGTTTCGTGGACTATTACTCACCGTTTTGGGGTCCCGAAGCGATTTCCATAGTTCTTGAACCCCAAAGTGCAATCACATGTCGGTCATCAACACCCATAGTTTTGGCCGATTCTGGCCCGTTTCATGAACTATTACTCACTGTTTTGGGGACCCGCACTAATTCCCACGAGTGACGAACCCCCGGGTGCGTTTATGTGTCGGTCATAAACACTTGCAGTTTTGGCCGATTCTGGCCCGTTTCGTGGACAATTACTCACTGTTTCGGGGTCCCGGACTTATTTTCACGATTGATGTACCCCGGAGCGCATTTACGTGTCGGTCATAAATACTCATAGTTTTGGCTGATTCTGGCTAGTTTCATGGACTATTACTCACTGTTTTGGGGTCGCGGAGTGATTTCCACGATTGATGAACCCCGGGGTGCGTTTACGTGTCGGTCATAAATACTCGCAGTTTTGGCCGATTCTGGCCAGTTTCTTGGACTATTACTCACTGTTTTGGGGTCCCGAAGTGATTTCCACGATTGACGAACCCCGGCGTGCGTTTACGTGTCGGTCATCAACACCCGCAGTTTTGGCCGATTCTGCCTCGATTCGTGGACTATTATTCACTGTTTTTGGGTCCCGGAGTGATTTCCACAATTGACGAACCCCGAGGTGCGTTTACATGTCCGTCGTCAACACTCACAACTTTGGCCAATTCTGACCCGTTTCGTGGACTATTACTCACCGTTTTGGGGTCCCGAAGCGATTTCCATAGTTCTTGAACCCCAATGTGCAATTAGATGTCGGTCATCAACACCCGTAGTTTTGGCCGATTCTGGGCCGTTTCATGAACTATTACTCACTGTTTTGGGGACCCGGACTAATTCCCACGATTGACGAACCCCGGGGTGCGTTTATGTGTCGGTCATAAACACTTGCAGTTTTGGCCGATTCTGGCCCGTTTCGTGGACAATTACTCACTGTTTCGGGGTCCCGGACTTATTTCCACGATTGATGAACCCTGGAGCGCATTTACGTGTCGGTCATAAATACTCATAGTTTTGGCCGATTCTGGCTAGTTTCATGGACTATTACTCACTGTTTTGGTGTCGCGGAGTGATTTCCACGATTGACGAACCCCGGGGTGCGTTTACCTGTTGGTCATAAACACTCGCAGTTATTGCGGATTCTGCCTCATTTCATGGACTATTATTCACTGTTTTTGGGTCCCGGAGTGATTTCCACAATTGACGAACCCCAAGGTGCGTTTACATGTCCGTCGTCAACACTCACAACTTTGGCCGATTCTGACCCGTTTCGTGGACTATTACTCACCGTTTTGGGGTCCCGAAGCGATTTCCATAGTTCTTGAACCCCAAAGTGCAATCACATGTCGGTCATCAACACCCATAGTTTTGGCCGATTCTGGCCCGTTTCATGAACTATTACTCACTGTTTTGGGGACCCGCACTAATTCCCACAAGTGACGAACCCCAGGGTGCGTTTATGTGTCGGTCATAAACACTTGCAGTTTTGGCCGATTCTGGCCCGTTTCATGGACAATTACTCACGGTTTCGGGGTCCCGGACTTATTTCCACGATTGATGAACCCCGGAGCGCATTTACGTGTCGGTCATAAATACTCGTAGTTTTGGCCAATTCTGGCTAGTTTCAAGGACTATTACTCACTGTTTTGGGGCCGCGGAGTGATTTCCACGATTGACGAACCCCGGGGTGCGTTTACGTGTCGGTCATCAACACTCGCAGTTTTGGCCGATTCTGGCCTGTTTCATGGACTATTACTGATTGTTTTTGTGTCCCAGACTGATTTCCACGATTGACGAACCCCGGGGTGCGTTTACGTGTCGATCATAAACACTCGCAGTTTTGGCCGATTATGACAAGTTTCATGGACTATTACTCACTGTTTTGGGGTCCGTGAGTGATTTCCATGATTGACCAATCCTGGGGTGCGTTTACGTGTCGGTCATCAACACCCGCAGTTTTGGCCGATTCTGGCTCGTTTCGTGGACTATTATTCACTGTTTTTGGGTCCCGGAGTGATTTCCACGATTGACGAACCCCGAGGTGCGTTTACATGTCCGTCGTCAACACTCACAACTCTGGCAAATTCTGACCCGTTTCGTGGATTATTACTCACCGTTTTAGGGTCCCGGACTTATTTGCACGATTGATGAACCCTGGAGCGCGTTTACGTGTCGGTCATAAATACTCGCAGTTTTGGCCGATTCTGGCCAGTTTCTTGGACTATTACTCACTGTTTTGGGGTCCCGAAGTGATTTCCACGATTGACGAACCCCGGGGTGCGTTTACGTGTTGGTCATAAACACTCGCAGTTATTGCGGATTCTGCCTCATTTCATGGACTATTTTTCACTGTTTTTGGGTCCCGGAGTGATTTCCACAATTGACGAACCCCGAGGTGCGTTTACATGTCCGTCGTCAACACTCACAACTTTGGCCAATTCTGACCCGTTTCGTGGACTATTACTCACCGTTTTGGGGTCCCGAAGCGATTTCCATAGTTCTTGAACCCCAATGTGCAATTAGATGTCGGTCATCAACACCCGTACTTTTGGCCGATTCTGGGCCGTTTCATGAACTATTACTCACTGTTTTGGGGACCCGGACTAATTCCCACGATTGACGAACCGCGGGGTGCGTTTATGTGTCGGTCATAAACACTTGCAGTTTTGGCCGATTCTGGCCCGTTTCGTGGACAATTACTCACTGTTTCGGGGTCCCGGACTTATTTCCACGATTGATGAACCCTGGAGCGCATTTACGTGTCGGTCATAAATACTCATAGTTTTGGCCGATTCTGGCTAGTTTCATGGACTATTACTCACTGTTTTGGTGTCGCGGAGTGATTTCCACGATTGACGAACCCCGGGGTGCGTTTACCTGTTGGTCATAAACACTCGCAGTTATTGCGGATTCTGCCTCATTTCATGGACTATTATTCACTGTTTTTGGGTCCCGGAGTGATTTCCACAATTGACGAACCCCGAGGTGCGTTTACATGTCCGTCGTCAACAATCACAACTTTGGCCGATTCTGACCCGTTTCGTGGACTATTACTCACCGTTTTGGGGTCCCGAAGCGATTTCCATAGTTCTTGAACCCCAAAGTGCAATCACATGTCGGTCATCAACACCCATAGTTTTGGCCGATTCTGGCCCGTTTCATGAACTATTACTCACTGTTTTGGGGACCCGCACTAATTCCCACGAGTGACGAACCCCCGGGTGCGTTTATGTGTCGGTCATAAACACTTGCAGTTTTGGCCGATTCTGGCCCGTTTCGTGGACAATTACTCACTGTTTCGGGGTACCGGACTTATTTTCACGATTGATGTACCCCGGAGCGCATTTACGTGTCGGTCATAAATACTCGTAGTTTTGGCTGATTCTGGCTAGTTTCATGGACTATTACTCACTGTTTTGGGGTCGCGAAGTGATTTCCACGATTGATGAACCCCGGGGTGCGTTTACGTGTCGGTCATAAATACTCGTAGTTTTGGCCGATTCTGGCCAGTTTCTTGGACTATTACTCACTGTTTTGGGGTCCCGAAGTGATTTCCACGATTGACGAACCCCGGCGTGCGTTTACGTGTCGGTCATCAACACCCGCAGTTTTGGCCGATTCTGCCTCGATTCGTGGACTATTATTCACTGTTTTTGGGTCCCGGAGTGATTTCCACAATTGACGAACCCCGAGGTGCGTTTACATGTCCGTCGTCAACACTCACAACTTTGGCCAATTCTGACCCGTTTCATGGACTATTACTCACCGTTTTGGGGTCCCAAAGCGATTTCCATAGTTCTTGAACCCCAAGGTGCAATTACATGTCGGTCATCAACACCCGTAGTTTTGGCCGATTCTGGCCCGTTTCATGAACTATTACTCATTGTTTTGGGGACCCGGAGTAATTCCCACGATTGACGAACCCCGGGGTGCGTTTATGTGTCGGTCATAAACACATGCAGTTTTGGCCGATTCTGGCCCGTTTCGTGGACAATTACTCACTGTTTCGGGGTCCCGGACTTATTTCCACGATTGATGAACCCCGGAGCGCATTTACGTGTCGGTCATAAATACTCATAGTTTCGGCCGATTCTGGCCAGTTTCATGGACTATTACTCACTGTTTTGGTGTCGCGGAGTGATTTCCACGATTGACGAACCCCGGGGTGCGTTTACCTGTTGGTCATAAACACTCGCAGTTATTGCGGATTCTGCCTCATTTCATGGACTATTATTCACTGTTTTTGGGTCCCGGAGTGATTTCCACAATTGACGAACCCCGAGGTGCGTTTACATGTCCGTCGTCAACACTCACAACTTTGGCCGATTCTGACCCGTTTCGTGGACTATTACTCACCGTTTTGGGGTCCCGAAGCGATTTCCATAGTTCTTGAACCCCAAGGTGCAATTACATGTCGGTCATCAACACCCGTAGTTTTGGCCGATTCTGGCCTGTTTCATGAACTATTACTCACTGTTTTGAGGACCCGGAGTAATTCCCACGATTGACGAACCCCGGGGTGCGTTTATGTGTCGGTCATAAACACATGCAGTTTTGGCCGATTCTGGCCCGTTTCGTGGACAATTACTCACTGTTTCGGGGTCCCGGACTTATTTTCACGATTGATGTACCCCGGAGCGCATTTACGTGTCGGTCATAAATACTCATAGTTTTGGCCGATTCTGGCTAGTTTCATGGACTATTACTCACTGTTTTGGTGTCGCGGAGTGATTTCCACGATTGACGAACCCCGGGGTGCGTTTACCTGTTGGTCATAAACACTCGCAGTTATTGCGGATTCTGCCTCATTTCATGGACTATTATTCACTGTTTTTGGGTCCCGGAGTGATTTCCACAATTGACGAACCCCGAGGTGCGTTTACTTTCCGTCGTCTACAATCACAACTTTGGCCGATTCTGACCCGTTTCGTGGACTATTACTCACCGTTTTGGGGTCCCGAAGCGATTTCCATAGTTCTTGAACCCCAAAGTGCAATCACATGTCGGTCATCAACACCCATAGTTTTGGCCGATTCTGGCCCGTTTCATGAACTATTACTCACTGTTTTGGGGACCCGCACTAATTCCCACGAGTGACGAACCCCCGGGTGCGTTTATGTGTCGGTCATAAACACTTGCAGTTTTGGCCGATTCTGGCCCGTTTCGTGGACAATTACTCACTGTTTCGGGGTCCCGGACTTATTTTCACGATTGATGTACCCCGGAGCGCATTTACGTGTCGGTCATAAATACTCGTAGTTTTGGCTGATTCTGGCTAGTTTCATGGACTATTACTCACTGTTTTGGGGTCGCGGAGTGATTTCCACGATTGATGAACCCCGGGGTGCGTTTACGTGTCGGTCATAAATACTCGTAGTTTTGGCCGATTCTGGCCAGTTTCCTTGACTATTACTCACTGTTTTGGGGTCCCGAAGTGATTTCCACGATTGACGAACCCCGGCGTGCGTTTACGTGTCGGTCATCAACACCCGCAGTTTTGGCCGATTCTGCCTCGATTCGTGGACTATTATTCACTGTTTTTGGGTCCCGGAGTGATTTCCACAATTGACGAACCCCGAGGTGCGTTTACATGTCCGTCGTCAACACTCACAACTTTGGCCAATTCTGACCCGTTTCATGGACTATTACTCACCGTTTTGGGGTCCCAAAGCGATTTCCATAGTTCTTGAACCCCAAGGTGCAATTACATGTCGGTCATCAACACCCGTAGTTTTGGCCGATTCTGGCCCGTTTCATGAACTATTACTCATTGTTTTGGGGACCCGGAGTAATTCCCACGATTGACGAACCCCGGGGTGCGTTTATGTGTCGGTCATAAACACATGCAGTTTTGGCCGATTCTGGCCCGTTTCGTGGACAATTACTCACTGTTTCGGGGTCCCGGACTTATTTCCACGATTGATGAACCCCGGAGCGCATTTACGTGTCGGTCATAAATACTCATAGTTTTGGCCGATTCTGGCTAGTTTCATGGACTATTACTCACTGTTTTGGTGTCGCGGAGTGATTTCCACGATTAACGAACCCCGGGGTGCGTTTACCTGTTGGTCATAAACACTCGCAGTTATTGCGGATTCTGCCTCATTTCATGGACTATTATTCACTGTTTTTGGGTCCCGGAGTGATTTCCACAATTGACGAACCCCGAGGTGCGTTTACATGTCCGTCGTCAACACTCACAACTTTGGCCGATTCTGACCCGTTTCGTGGACTATTACTCACCGTTTTGGGGTCCCGAAGCGATTTCCATAGTTCTTGAACCCCAAGGTGCAATTACATGTCGGTCATCAACACCCGTAGTTTTGGCCGATTCTGGCCCGTTTCATGAACTATTACTCACTGTTTTGGGGACCCGCACTAATTCCCACGATTGACGAACCCCAGGGTGCGTTTATGTGTCGGTCATAAACACTTGCAGTTTTGGCCGATTCTGGCCCGTTTCGTGGACAATTACTCACTGTTTCGGGGTCCCGGACTTATTTCCACGATTGATGAACCCCGGAGCGCATTTACGTGTCGGTCATAAATACTCGTAGTTTTGGCCGATTCTGGCTAGTTTCGTGGACTATTACTCACTGTTTTGGTGTCGCGGAGTGATTTCCACGATTGACGAACCCCGGGGTGCGTTTACCTGTTGGTCATAAACACTCGCAGTTATTGCGGATTCTGCCTCATTTCATGGACTATTATTCACTGTTTTTGGGTCCCGGAGTGATTTCCACAATTGACGAACCCCGAGGTGCGTTTACATGTCCGTCGTCAACAATCACAACTTTGGCCGATTCTGACCCGTTTCGTGGACTATTACTCACCGTTTTGGGGTCCCGAAGCGATTTCCATAGTTCTTGAACCCCAAAGTGCAATCACATGTCGGTCATCAACACCCATAGTTTTGGCCGATTCTGGCCCGTTTCATGAACTATTACTCACTGTTTTGGGGACCCGCACTAATTCCCACGAGTGACGAACCCCCGGGTGCGTTTATGTGTCGGTCATAAACACTTGCAGTTTTGGCCGATTCTGGCCCGTTTCGTGGACAATTACTCACTGTTTCGGGGTACCGGACTTATTTTCACGATTGATGTACCCCGGAGCGCATTTACGTGTCGGTCATAAATACTCGTAGTTTTGGCTGATTCTGGCTAGTTTCATGGACTATTACTCACTGTTTTGGGGTCGCGAAGTGATTTCCACGATTGATGAACCCCGGGGTGCGTTTACGTGTCGGTCATAAATACTCGTAGTTTTGGCCGATTCTGGCCAGTTTCTTGGACTATTACTCACTGTTTTGGGCTCCCGAAGTGATTTCCACGATTGACGAACCCCGGCGTGCGTTTACGTGTCGGTCATCAACACCCGCAGTTTTGGCCGATTCTGCCTCGATTCGTGGACTATTATTCACTGTTTTTGGGTCCCGGAGTGATTTCCACAATTGACGAACCCCGAGGTGCGTTTACATGTCCGTCGTCAACACTCACAACTTTGGCCAATTCTGACCCGTTTCATGGACTATTACTCACCGTTTTGGGGTCCCAAAGCGATTTCCATAGTTCTTGAACCCCAAGGTGCAATTACATGTCGGTCATCAACACCCGTAGTTTTGGCCTATTCTGGCCCGTTTCATGAACTATTACTCATTGTTTTGGGGACCCGGAGTAATTCCCACGATTGACGAACCCCGGGGTGCGTTTATGTGTCGGTCATAAACACATGCAGTTTTGGCCGATTCTGGCCCGTTTCGTGGACAATTACTCACTGTTTCGGGGTCCCGGACTTATTTCCACGATTGATGAACCCCGGAGCGCATTTACGTGTCGGTCATAAATACTCATAGTTTCGGCCGATTCTGGCCAGTTTCATGGACTATTACTCACTGTTTTGGTGTCGCGGAGTGATTTCCACGATTGACGAACCCCGGGGTGCGTTTACCTGTTGGTCATAAACACTCGCAGTTATTGCGGATTCTGCCTCATTTCATGGACTATTATTCACTGTTTTTGGGTCCCGGAGTGATTTCCACAATTGACGAACCCCGAGGTGCGTTTACATGTCCGTCGTCAACACTCACAACTTTGGCCGATTCTGACCCGTTTCGTGGACTATTACTCACCGTTTTGGGGTCCCGAAGCGATTTCCATAGTTCTTGAACCCCAAGGTGCAATTACATGTCGGTCATCAACACCCGTAGTTTTGGCCGATTCTGGCCTGTTTCATGAACTATTACTCACTGTTTTGAGGACCCGGAGTAATTCCCACGATTGACGAACCCCGGGGTGCGTTTATGTGTCGGTCATAAACACATGCAGTTTTGGCCGATTCTGGCCCGTTTCGTGGACAATTACTCACTGTTTCGGGGTCCCGGACTTATTTTCACGATTGATGTACCCCGGAGCGCATTTACGTGTCGGTCATAAATACTCATAGTTTTGGCCGATTCTGGCTAGTTTCATGGACTATTACTCACTGTTTTGGTGTCGCGGAGTGATTTCCACGATTGACGAACCCCGGGGTGCGTTTACCTGTTGGTCATAAACACTCGCAGTTATTGCGGATTCTGCCTCATTTCATGGACTATTATTCACTGTTTTTGGGTCCCGGAGTGATTTCCACAATTGACGAACCCCGAGGTGCGTTTACATGTCCGTCGTCTACAATCACAACTTTGGCCGATTCTGACCCGTTTCGTGGACTATTACTCACCGTTTTGGGGTCCCGAAGCGATTTCCATAGTTCTTGAACCCCAAAGTGCAATCACATGTCGGTCATCAACACCCATAGTTTTGGCCGATTCTGGCCCGTTTCATGAACTATTACTCACTGTTTTGGGGACCCGCACTAATTCCCACGAGTGACGAACCCCCGGGTGCGTTTATGTGTCGGTCATAAACACTTGCAGTTTTGGCCGATTCTGGCCCGTTTCGTGGACAATTACTCACTGTTTCGGGGTCCCGGACTTATTTTCACGATTGATGTACCCCGGAGCGCATTTACGTGTCGGTCATAAATACTCGTAGTTTTGGCTGATTCTGGCTAGTTTCATGGACTATTACTCACTGTTTTGGGGTCGCGGAGTGATTTCCACGATTGATGAACCCCGGGGTGCGTTTACGTGTCGGTCATAAATACTCGTAGTTTTGGCCGATTCTGGCCAGTTTCCTTGACTATTACTCACTGTTTTGGGGTCCCGAAGTGATTTCCACGATTGACGAACCCCGGCGTGCGTTTACGTGTCGGTCATCAACACCCGCAGTTTTGGCCGATTCTGCCTCGATTCGTGGACTATTATTCACTGTTTTTGGGTCCCGGAGTGATTTCCACAATTGACGAACCCCGAGGTGCGTTTACATGTCCGTCGTCAACACTCACAACTTTGGCCAATTCTGACCCGTTTCATGGACTATTACTCACCGTTTTGGGGTCCCAAAGCGATTTCCATAGTTCTTGAACCCCAAGGTGCAATTACATGTCGGTCATCAACACCCGTAGTTTTGGCCGATTCTGGCCCGTTTCATGAACTATTACTCACTGTTTTGGGGACCCGCACTAATTCCCACGATTGACGAACCCCGGGGTGCGTTTATGTGTCGGTCATAAACACTTGCAGTTCTGGCCCGTTTCATGGACAATTACTCACTGTTTCGGGGTCCCGGACTTATTTCCACGATTGATGAACCCCGGAGCGCATTTACGTGTCGGTCATAAATACTCGTAGTTTTGGCCGATTCTGGCTAGTTTCATGGACTATTACTCACTGTTTTGGGGCCGCGGAGTGATTTCCACGATTGACGAACCCCAGGGTGCGTTTACGTGTCGGTCATCAACACTCGCAGTTTTGGCCGATTCTGGCCTGTTTCATGGACTATTACTGATTGTTTTGGTGTCCCGGACTGATTTCCACGATTGACGAACCCCGGGGTGCGTTTACGTGTCGATCATAAACACTCGCAGTTTTGGCCGATTATGACAAGTTTCATGGACTATTACTCACTGTTTTGGGGTCCGTGAGTGATTTCCATGATTGACCAATCCTGGGGTGCGTTTACGTGTCGGTCATCAACACCCGCAGTTTTGGCCGATTCTGGCTCGTTTCGTGGACTATTATTCACTGTTTTTGGGTCCCGGAGTGATTTCCACGATTGACGAACCCCGAGGTGCGTTTACATGTCCGTCATCAGCACTCACAACTCTGGCAAATTCTAACCCGTTTCATGGACTATTACTCAGCGTTTTAAGGTCCCGGACTTATTTGCACGATTGGTGAACCCTGGAGCGCGTTTACGTGTCGGTCATAAATACTCGCAGTTTTGGCCGATTCTGGCCAGTTTCTTGGACTATTACTCACTGTTTTGGGGTCCCGAAGTGATTTCCACGATTGACGAACCCTGGGGTGCGTTTACGTGTTGGTCATAAACACTCGCAGTTATTGCGGATTCTGCCTCATTTCATGGACTATTATTCACTGTTTTTGGGTCCCGGAGTGATTTCCACAATTGACGAACCCCGAGGTGCGTTTACATGTCCGTCGTCAACACTCACAACTTTGGCCAATTCTGACCCGTTTCGTGGACTATTACTCACCGTTTTGGGGTCCCGAAGCGATTTCCATAGTTCTTGAACCCCAAGGTGCAATTACATGTCGGTCATCAACACCCGTAGTTTTGGCCAATTCTGGCCTGTTTCATGAACTATTACTCACTGTTTTGGGGACCCAGACTAATTCCCACGATTGACGAACCCCGGGGTGCGTTTATGTGTCGGTCATAAACACTTGCAGTTTTGGCCGATTCTGGCCCGTTTCGTGGACAATTACTCACTGTTTCGGGGTCCCGGACTTATTTTCACGATTGATGTACCCCGGAGCGCATTTACGTGTCGCTCATAAATACTCGTAGTTTTGGCTGATTCTGGCTAGTTTCATGGACTATTACTCACTGTTTTGGGGTCGCGGAGTGATTTCCACGATTGATGAACCCCGGGGTGCGTTTACGTGTCGGTCATAAATACTCGCAGTTTTGGCCGATTCTGGCCACTTTCTTGGACTATTACTCACTGTTTTGGGGTCCCGAAGTGATTTCCACGATTGACGAACCCCGGCGTGCGTTTACGTGTCGGTCGTCAACACCCGCAGTTTTGGCCGATTCTGCCTCGTTTCGTGGACTATTATTCACTGTTTTTGGGTCCCGGAGTGATTTCCACAATTGACGAACCCCGAGGTGCGTTTACATGTCCGTCGTCAACACTCACAACTTTGGCCAATTCTGACCCGTTTCATGGACTATTACTCACCGTTTTGGGGTCCCGAAGCGATTTCCATAGTTCTTGAACCCCAAGGTGCAATTACATGTCGGTCAACACCCGTAGTTTTGGCCGATTCTGGCCCGTTTCATGAACTATTACTCACTGTTTTGGGGACCCGGAGTAATTCCCACGATTGACGAACCCCGGGGTGCGTTTATGTGTCGGTCATAAACACATGCAGTTTTGGCCAATTCTGGCCCGTTTCATGGACAATTACTCACTGTTTCGGGGTCCCGGACTTATTTCCACGATTGATGAACCCCGGAGCGCATTTACGTGTCGGTCATAAATACTCGTAGTTTTGGCCGATTCTGGCTAGTTTCAGGGACTATTACTCACTGTTTTGGTGTCGCGGAGTGATTTCCACGATTGACGAACCCCGGGGTGCGTTTACCTGTTGGTCATAAACACTCGCAGTTATTGCGGATTCTGCCTCATTTCATGGACTATTATTCACTGTTTTTGGGTCCCGGAGTGATTTCCACAATTGACGAACCCCGAGGTGCGTTTACATGTCCGTCGCCAACACTCACAACTTTGGCCGATTCTGACCCATTTCGTGGACTATTACTCACCGTTTTGGGGTCCCGAAGCGATTTCCATAGTTCTTGAACCCCAAAGTGCAATCACATGTCGGTCATCAACACCCATAGTTTTGGCCGATTCTGCCTCGATTCGTGGACTATTACTCACTGTTTTGGGGACCCGCACTAATTCCCACGATTGACGAACCCCAGGGTGCGTTTATGTGTCGGTCATAAACACTTGCAGTTTTGGCCGATTCTGGCCCGTTTCGTGGACAATTACTCACTGTTTCGGGGTCCCGGACTTATTTCCACGATTGATGAACCCCGGAGCGCATTTACGTGTCGGTCATAAATACTCGTAGTTTTGGCCGATTCTGGCTAGTTTCATGGACAATTACTCACTGTTTTGGGGCCGCGGAGTGATTTCCACGATTGACGAACCCCGGGGTGCGTTTACGTGTCGGTCATCAACACTCGCAGTTTTGGCCGATTCTAGCCTGTTTCATGGACTATTACTGATTGTTTTGGTGTCCCGGACTGATTTCCACGATTGACGAACCCCGGGGTGCGTTTACGTGTCGATCATAAACACTCGCAGTTTTGGCCGATTATGACAAGTTTCATGGACTATTACTCACTGTTTTGGGGTCCGTGAGTGATTTCCATGATTGACCAATCCTGGGGTGCGTTTACGTGTCGGTCATCAACACCCGCAGTTTTGGCCGATTCTGGCTCGTTTCGTGGACTATTATTCACTGTTTTTGGGTCCCGGAGTGATTTCCACGATTGACGAACCCCGAGGTGCGTTTACATGTCCGTCATCAACACTCACAACTCTGGCAAATTCTGACCCGTTTCGTGGACTATTACTCACCGTTTTAGGGTCCCGGACTTATTTGCACGATTGATGAACCCTGGAGCGCGTTTACGTGTCGGTCATAAATACTTGCAGTTTTGGCCGATTCTGGCCAGTTTCTTGGACTATTACTCACTGTTTTGGGGTCCCGAAGTGATTTCCACGATTGACGAACCCCGGGGTGCGTTTACGTGTTGGTCATAAACACTCGCAGTTATTGCGGATTCTGCCTCATTTCATGGACTATTATTCACTGTTTTTGGGTCCCGGAGTGATTTCCACAATTGACGAACCCCGAGGTGCGTTTACATGTCCGTCGTCAACACTCACAACTTTGGCCAATTCTGACCCGTTTCGTGGACTATTACTCACCGTTTTGGGGTCCCAAAGCGATTTCCATAGTTCTTGAACCCCAATGTGCAATTAGATGTCGGTCATCTACACCCGTAGTTTTGGCCGATTCTGGGCCGTTTCATGAACTATTACTCACTGTTTTGGGGACCCGGTCTAATTCCCACGATTGACGAACCCCGGGGTGCGTTTATGTGTCGGTCATAAACACTTGCAGTTTTGGCCGATTCTGGCCCGTTTCGTGGACAATTACTCACTGTTTCGGGGTCCCGGACTTATTTCCACGATTGATGAACCCTGGAGCGCATTTACGTGTCGGTCATAAATACTCATAGTTTTGGCCGATTCTGGCTAGTTTCATGGACTATTACTCACTGTTTTGGTGTCGTGGAGTGATTTCCACGATTGATGAACCCCGGGGTGCGTTTACGTGTCGGTCATAAATACTCGCAGTTTTGGCCAATTCTGGCCAGTTTCTTGGACTATTACTCACTGTTTTGGGGTCCCGAAGTGATTTCCACGATTGACGAATATCGGGGTGCGTTTATGTGTTGGTCATAAACACTCGCAGTTATTGCGGATTCTGCCTCATTTCATGGACTATTATTCACTGTTTTTGGGTCCCGGAGTGATTTCCACAATTAACGAACCCCGAGGTGCGTTTACATGTCTGTCGTCAACACTCACAAGTTTGGCCAATTCTGACCCGTTTCGTGGACTATTACTCACCGTTTTGGGGTCCCGAAGCGATTTCCATAGTTCTTGAACCCCAAGGTGCAATTACATGTCGGTCATCAACACCCGTAGTTTTGGCCGATTCTGGCCTGTTTCATGAACTATTACTCACTGTTTTGGGGACCCGGACTAATTCCCACGATTGACGAACCCCGGGGTGCGTTTATGTGTCGGTCATAAACACTTGCAGTTTTGGCCGATTCTGGCCCGTTTCGTGGACAATTACTCACTGTTTCGGGGTCCCGGACTTATTTTCACGATTGATGTACCCCGGAGCGCATTTACGTGTCGGTCATAAATACTCGTAGTTTTGGCTGATTCTGGCTAGTTTCATGGACTATTACTCACTGTTTTGGGGTCGCGGAGTGATTTCCACGATTGATGAACCCCGGGGTGCGTTTACGTGTCGGTCATAAATACTCGCAGTTTTGGCCGATTCTGGCCAGTTTCTTGGACTACTACTCACTGTTTTGGGGTCCCGAAGTGATTTCCACGATTGACGAACCCCGGCGTGCGTTTACGTGTCGGTCATCAACACCCGCAGTTGTGGCCGATTCTGCCTCGTTTCGTGGACTATTATTCACTGTTTTTGGGTCCCGGAGTGATTTCCACAATTGACGAACCCCGAGGTGCGTTTACATGTCCGTCGCCAACACTCACAACTTTGGCCGATTCTGACCCATTTCGTGGACTATTACTCACCGTTTTGGGGTCCCGAAGCGATTTCCATAGTTCTTGAACCCCAAAGTGCAATCACATGTCGGTCATCAACACCCATAGTTTTGGTCGATTCTGCCTCGATTCGTGGACTATTACTCACTGTTTTGGGGACCCGCACTAATTCCCACGATTGACGAACCCCAGGGTGCGTTTATGTGTCGGTCATAATCACTTGCAGTTTTGGCCGATTCTGGCCCGTTTCGTGGACAATTACTCACTGTTTCGGGGTCCCGGACTTATTTCCACGATTGATGAACCCCGGAGCGCATTTACGTGTCGGTCATAAATACTCGTAGTTTTGGCCGATTCTGGCTAGTTTCATGGACTATTACTCACTGCTTTGGGGCCGCGGAGTGATTTCCACGATTGACGAACCCCGGGGTGCGTTTACGTGTCGGTCATCAACACTCGCAGTTTTGGCCGATTCTGGCCTGTTTCATGGACTATTACTGATTGTTTTGGTGTCCCGGACTGATTTCCACGATTGACGAACCCCGGGGTGCGTTTACGTGTCGATCATAAACACTCGCAGTTTTGGCCGATTATGACAAGTTTCATGGACTATTACTCACTGTTTTGGGGTCCGTGAGTGATTTCCATGATTGACCAATCCTGGGGTGCGTTTACGTGTCGGTCATCAACACCCGCAGTTTTGGCCGATTCTGGCTCGTTTCGTGGACTATTATTCACTGTTTTTGGGTCCCGGAGTGATTTCCACGATTGACGAACCCCGAGGTGCGTTTACATGTCCGTCATCAACACTCACAACTCTGGCAAATTCTGACCCGTTTCGTGGACTATTACTCACCGTTTTAGGGTCCCGGACTTATTTGCACGATTGATGAACCCTGGAGCGCGTTTACGTGTCGGTCATAAATACTCGCAGTTTTGGCCGATTCTGGCCAGTTTCTTGGACTATTACTCACTGTTTTGGGGTCCCGAAGTGATTTCCACGATTGACGAACCCCGGGGTGCGTTTACGTGTTGGTCATAAACACTCGCAGTTATTGCGGATCCTGCCTCATTTCATGGACTATTATTCACTGTTTTTGGGTCCCGGAGTGATTTCCACAATTGACGAACCCCGAGGTGCGTTTACATGTCCGTCGTCAACACTCACAACTTTGGCCAATTCTGACCCGTTTCGTGGACTATTACTCACCGTTTTGGGGTCCCGAAGCGATTTCCATAGTTCTTGAACCCCAATGTGCAATTAGATGTCGGTCATCTACACCCGTAGTTTTGGCCGATTCTGGGCCGTTTCATGAACTATTACTCACTGTTTTGGGGACCCGGACTAATTCCCACGATTGACGAACCCCGGGGTGCGTTTATGTGTCGGTCATAAACACTTGCAGTTTTGGCCGATTCTGGCCCGTTTCGTGGACAATTACTCACTGTTTCGGGGTCCCGGACTTATTTCCACGATTGATGAACCCTGGAGCGCATTTACGTGTCGGTCATAAATACTCATAGTTTTGGCCGATTCTGGCTAGTTTCATGGACTATTACTCACTGTTTTGGTGTCGTGGAGTGATTTCCACGATTGATGAACCCCGGGGTGCGTTTACGTGTCGGTCATAAATACTCGCAGTTTTGGCCAATTCTGGCCAGTTTCTTGGACTATTACTCACTGTTTTGGGGTCCCGAAGTGATTTCCACGATTGACGAATATCGGGGTGCGTTTATGTGTTGGTCATAAACACTCGCAGTTATTGCGGATTCTGCCTCATTTCATGGACTATTATTCACTGTTTTTGGGTCCCGGAGTGATTTCCACAATTGACGAACCCCGAGGTGCGTTTACATGTCTGTCGTCAACACTCACAAGTTTGGCCAATTCTGACCCGTTTCGTGGACTATTACTCACCGTTTTGGGGTCCCGAAGCGATTTCCATAGTTCTTGAACCCCAAGGTGCAATTACATGTCGGTCATCAACACCCGTAGTTTTGGCCGATTCTGGCCTGTTTCATGAACTATTACTCACTGTTTTGGGGACCCGGACTAATTCCCACGATTGACGAACCCCGGGGTGCGTTTATGTGTCGGTCATAAACACTTGCAGTTTTGGCCGATTCTGGCCCGTTTCGTGGACAATTACTCACTGTTTCGGGGTCCCGGACTTATTTTCACGATTGATGTACCCCGGAGCGCATTTACGTGTCGGTCATAAATACTCGTAGTTTTGGCTGATTCTGGCTAGTTTCATGGACTATTACTCACTGTTTTGGGGTCGCGGAGTGATTTCCACGATTGATGAACCCCGGGGTGCGTTTACGTGTCGGTCATAAATACTCGCAGTTTTGGCCGATTCTGGCCAGTTTCTTGGACTACTACTCACTGTTTTGGGGTCCCGAAGTGATTTCCACGATTGACGAACCCCGGCGTGCGTTTACGTGTCGGTCATCAACACCCGCAGTTTTGGCCGATTCTGCCTCGTTTCGTGGACTATTATTCACTGTTTTTGGGTCCCGGAGTGATTTCCACAATTGACGAACCCCGAGGTGCGTTTACATGTCCGTCGTCAACACTCACAACTTTGGCCAATTCTGACCCGTTTCATGGACTATTACTCACCGTTTTGGGGTCCCGAAGCGATTTCCATAGTTCTTGAACCCCAATGTGCAATTACATGTCGGTCATCAACACCCGTAGTTTTGGCCGATTCTGGCCCGTTTCATGAACTATTACTCACTGTTTTGGGGACCCGGAGTAATTCCCACGATTGACGAACCCCGGGGTGCGTTTATGTGTCGGTCATAAACACATGCAGTTTTGCCCGATTCTGGCCCGTTTCGTGGACAATTACTCACTATTTCGGGGTCCCGGACTTATTTCCACGATTGATGAACCCCGGAGCGCATTTACGTGTTGGTCATAAATACTCGTAGTTTTGGCCGATTCTGGCTAGTTTCATGGACTATTACTCACTGTTTTGGTGTCGCGGAGTGATTTCCACGATTGACGAACCCCGGGGTGCGTTTACCTGTTTGTCATAAACACTCGCAGTTATTGCGGATTCTGCCTCATTTCATGGACTATTATTCACTGTTTTTGGGTCCCGGAGTGATTTCCACAATTGACGAACCCCGAGGTGCGTTTACATGTCCGTCGTCAACACTCACAACTTTGGCCAATTCTGACCCGTTTCGTGGACTATTACTCACCGTTTTGGGGTCCCGAAGCGATTTCCATAGTTCTTGAACCCCAATGTGCAATTAGATGTCGGTCATCAACACCCGTAGTTTTGGCCGATTCTGGGCCGTTTCATGAACTATTACTCACTGTTTTGGGGACCCGGACTAATTCCCACGATTGACGAACCCCGGGGTGCGTTTATGTGTCGGTCATAAACACTTGCAGTTTTGGCCGATTCTGGCCCGTTTCGTGGACAATTACTCACTGTTTCGGGGTCCCGGACTTATTTTCACGATTGATGTACCCCGGAGCGCATTTACGTGTCGGTCATAAATACTCGTAGTTTTGGCTGATTCTGGCTAGTTTCATGGACTATTACTCACTGTTTTGGGGTCGCGGAGTGATTTCCACGATTGATGAACCCCGGGGTGCGTTTACGTGTCGGTCATAAATACTCGCAGTTTTGGCCGATTCTGGCCAGTTTCTTGGACTACTACTCACTGTTTTGGGGTCCCGAAGTGATTTCCACGATTGACGAACCCCGGCGTGCGTTTACGTGTCGGTCATCAACACCCGCAGTTTTGGCCGATTCTGCCTCGTTTCGTGGACTATTATTCACTGTTTTTGGGTCCCGGAGTGATTTCCACAATTGACGAACCCCGAGGTGCGTTTACATGTCCGTCGTCAACACTCACAACTTTGGCCAATTCTGACCCGTTTCATGGACTATTACTCACCGTTTTGGGGTCCCGAAGCGATTTCCATAGTTCTTGAACCCCAATGTGCAATTACATGTCGGTCATCAACACCCGTAGTTTTGGCCGATTCTGGCCCGTTTCATGAACTATTACTCACTGTTTTGGGGACCCGGAGTAATTCCCACGATTGACGAACCCCGGGGTGCGTTTATGTGTCGGTCATAAACACATGCAGTTTTGCCCGATTCTGGCCCGTTTCGTGGACAATTACTCACTATTTCGGGGTCCCGGACTTATTTCCACGATTGATGAACCCCGGAGCGCATTTACGTGTTGGTCATAAATACTCGTAGTTTTGGCCGATTCTGGCTAGTTTCATGGACTATTACTCACTGTTTTGGTGTCGCGGAGTGATTTCCACGATTGACGAACCCCGGGGTGCGTTTACCTGTTTGTCATAAACACTCGCAGTTATTGCGGATTCTGCCTCATTTCATGGACTATTATTCACTGTTTTTGGGTCCCGGAGTGATTTCCACAATTGACGAACCCCGAGGTGCGTTTACATGTCCGTCGTCAACACTCACAACTTTGGCCAATTCTGACCCGTTTCGTGGACTATTACTCACCGTTTTGGGGTCCCGAAGCGATTTCCATAGTTCTTGAACCCCAATGTGCAATTAGATGTCGGTCATCAACACCCGTAGTTTTGGCCGATTCTGGGCCGTTTCATGAACTATTACTCACTGTTTTGGGGACCCGGACTAATTCCCACGATTGACGAACCCCGGGGTGCGTTTATGTGTCGGTCATAAACACTTGCAGTTTTGGCCGATTCTGGCCCGTTTCGTGGACAATTACTCACTGTTTCGGGGTCCCGGACTTATTTCCACGATTGATGAACCCTGGAGCGCATTTACGTGTCGGTCATAAATACTCATAGTTTTGGCCGATTCTGGCTAGTTTCATGGACTATTACTCACTGTTTTGGGGTCGTGGAGTGATTTCCACGATTGATGAACCCCGGGGTGCGTTTACGTGTCGGTCATAAATACTCGCAGTTTTGGCCGATTCTGGCCAGTTTCTTGGACTAGTACTCACTGTTTTGGGGTCCCGAAGTGATTTCCACGATTGACGAACCCCGGCGTGCGTTTACGTGTCGGTCATCAACACCCGCAGTTTTGGCCGATTCTGCCTCGTTTCGTGGACTATTATTCACTGTTTTTGGGTCCCGGAGTGATTTCCACAATTGACGAACCCCGAGGTGCGTTTACATGTCCGTCGTCAACACTCACAACTTTGGCCAATTCTGACCCGTTTCATGGACTATTACTCACCGTTTTGGGGTCCCGAAGCGATTTCCATAGTTCTTGAACCCCAATGTGCAATTACATGTCGGTCATCAACACCCGTAGTTTTGGCCGATTCTGGCCCGTTTCATGAACTATTACTCACTGTTTTGGGGACCCGGAGTAATTCCCACGATTGACGAACCCCGGGGTGCGTTTATGTGTCGGTCATAAACACATGCAGTTTTGCCCGATTCTGGCCCGTTTCGTGGACAATTACTCTCTATTTCGGGGTCCCGGACTTATTTCCACGATTGATGAACCCCGGAGCGCATTTACGTGTTGGTCATAAATACTCGTAGTTTTGGCCGATTCTGGCTAGTTTCATGGACTATTACTCACTGTTTTGGTGTCGCGGAGTGATTTCCACGATTGACGAACCCCGGGGTGCGTTTACCTGTTTGTCATAAACACTCGCAGTTATTGCGGATTCTGCCTCATTTCATGGACTATTATTCACTGTTTTTGGGTCCCGGAGTGATTTCCACAATTGACGAACCCCGAGGTGCGTTTACATGTCCGTCGTCAACACTCACAACTTTGGCCAATTCTGACCCGTTTCGTGGACTATTACTCACCGTTTTGGGGTCCCGAAGCGATTTCCATAGTTCTTGAACCCCAATGTGCAATTAGATGTCGGTCATCAACACCCGTAGTTTTGGCCGATTCTGGGCCGTTTCATGAACTATTACTCACTGTTTTGGGGACCCGGACTAATTCCCACGATTGACGAACCCCGGGGTGCGTTTATGTGTCGGTCATAAACACTTGCAGTTTTGGCCGATTCTGGCCCGTTTCGTGGACAATTACTCACTGTTTCGGGGTCCCGGACTTATTTCCACGATTGATGAACCCTGGAGCGCATTTACGTGTCGGTCATAAATACTCATAGTTTTGGCCGATTCTGGCTAGTTTCATGGACTATTACTCACTGTTTTGGGGTCGTGGAGTGATTTCCACGATTGATGAACCCCGGGGTGCGTTTACGTGTCGGTCATAAATACTCGCAGTTTTGGCCGATTCTGGCCAGTTTCTTGGACTATTACTCACTGTTTTGGGGTCCCGAAGTGAATTCCACGATTGACGAATCTCGGGGTGCGTTTATGTGTTGGTCATAAACACTCGCAGTTATTGCGGATTCTGCCTCATTTCATGGACTATTATTCACTGTTTTTGGGTCCCGGAGTGATTTCCACAATTGACGAACCCCGAGGTGCGTTTACATGTCTGTCGTCAACACTCACAAGTTTGGCCAATTCTGACCCGTTTCGTGGACTATTACTCACCGTTTTGGGGTCCCGAAGCGATTTCCATAGTTCTTGAACCCCAAGGTGCAATTACATGTCGGTCATCAACACCCGTAGTTTTGGCCGATTCTGGCCTGTTTCATGAACTATTACTCACTGTTTTGGGGACCCGGACTAATTCCCACGATTGACGAACCCCGGGGTGCGTTTATGTGTCGGTCATAAACACTTGCAGTTTTGGCCGATTCTGGCCCGTTTCGTGGACAATTACTCACTGTTTCGGGGTCCCGGACTTATTTTCACGATTGATGTACCCCGGAGCGCATTTACGTGTCGGTCATAAATACTCGTAGTTTTGGCTGATTCTGGCTAGTTTCATGGACTATTACTCACTGTTTTGGGGTCGCGGAGTGATTTCCACGATTGATGAACCCCGGGGTGCGTTTACGTGTCGGTCATAAATACTCGCAGTTTTGGCCGATTCTGGCCAGTTTCTTGGACTACTACTCACTGTTTTGGGGTCCCGAAGTGATTTCCACGATTGACGAACCCCGGCGTGCGTTTACGTGTCGGTCATCAACACCCGCAGTTTTGGCCGATTCTGCCTCGTTTCGTGGACTATTATTCACTGTTTTTGGGTCCCGGAGTGATTTCCACAATTGACGAACCCCGAGGTGCGTTTACATGTCCGTCGTCAACACTCACAACTTTGGCCAATTCTGACCCGTTTCATGGACTATTACTCACCGTTTTGGGGTCCCGAAGCGATTTCCATAGTTCTTGAACCCCAATGTGCAATTACATGTCGGTCATCAACACCCGTAGTTTTGGCCGATTCTGGCCCGTTTCATGAACTATTACTCACTGTTTTGGGGACCCGGAGTAATTCCCACGATTGACGAACCCCGGGGTGCGTTTATGTGTCGGTCATAAACACATGCAGTTTTGCCCGATTCTGGCCCGTTTCGTGGACAATTACTCACTATTTCGGGGTCCCGGACTTATTTCCACGATTGATGAACCCCGGAGCGCATTTACGTGTTGGTCATAAATACTCGTAGTTTTGGCCGATTCTGGCTAGTTTCATGGACTATTACTCACTGTTTTGGTGTCGCGGAGTGATTTCCACGATTGACGAACCCCGGGGTGCGTTTACCTGTTTGTCATAAACACTCGCAGTTATTGCGGATTCTGCCTCATTTCATGGACTATTATTCACTGTTTTTGGGTCCCGGAGTGATTTCCACAATTGACGAACCCCGAGGTGCGTTTACATGTCCGTCGTCAACACTCACAACTTTGGCCAATTCTGACCCGTTTCGTGGACTATTACTCACCGTTTTGGGGTCCCGAAGCGATTTCCATAGTTCTTGAACCCCAATGTGCAATTAGATGTCGGTCATCAACACCCGTAGTTTTGGCCGATTCTGGGCCGTTTCATGAACTATTACTCACTGTTTTGGGGACCCGGACTAATTCCCACGATTGACGAACCCCGGGGTGCGTTTATGTGTCGGTCATAAACACTTGCAGTTTTGGCCGATTCTGGCCCGTTTCGTGGACAATTACTCACTGTTTCGGGGTCCCGGACTTATTTTCACGATTGATGTACCCCGGAGCGCATTTACGTGTCGGTCATAAATACTCGTAGTTTTGGCTGATTCTGGCTAGTTTCATGGACTATTACTCACTGTTTTGGGGTCGCGGAGTGATTTCCACGATTGATGAACCCCGGGGTGCGTTTACGTGTCGGTCATAAATACTCGCAGTTTTGGCCGATTCTGGCCAGTTTCTTGGACTACTACTCACTGTTTTGGGGTCCCGAAGTGATTTCCACGATTGACGAACCCCGGCGTGCGTTTACGTGTCGGTCATCAACACCCGCAGTTTTGGCCGATTCTGCCTCGTTTCGTGGACTATTATTCACTGTTTTTGGGTCCCGGAGTGATTTCCACAATTGACGAACCCCGAGGTGCGTTTACATGTCCGTCGTCAACACTCACAACTTTGGCCAATTCTGACCCGTTTCATGGACTATTACTCACCGTTTTGGGGTCCCGAAGCGATTTCCATAGTTCTTGAACCCCAATGTGCAATTACATGTCGGTCATCAACACCCGTAGTTTTGGCCGATTCTGGCCCGTTTCATGAACTATTACTCACTGTTTTGGGGACCCGGAGTAATTCCCACGATTGACGAACCCCGGGGTGCGTTTATGTGTCGGTCATAAACACATGCAGTTTTGCCCGATTCTGGCCCGTTTCGTGGACAATTACTCACTATTTCGGGGTCCCGGACTTATTTCCACGATTGATGAACCCCGGAGCGCATTTACGTGTTGGTCATAAATACTCGTAGTTTTGGCCGATTCTGGCTAGTTTCATGGACTATTACTCACTGTTTTGGTGTCGCGGAGTGATTTCCACGATTGACGAACCCCGGGGTGCGTTTACCTGTTTGTCATAAACACTCGCAGTTATTGCGGATTCTGCCTCATTTCATGGACTATTATTCACTGTTTTTGGGTCCCGGAGTGATTTCCACAATTGACGAACCCCGAGGTGCGTTTACATGTCCGTCGTCAACACTCACAACTTTGGCCAATTCTGACCCGTTTCGTGGACTATTACTCACCGTTTTGGGGTCCCGAAGCGATTTCCATAGTTCTTGAACCCCAATGTGCAATTAGATGTCGGTCATCAACACCCGTAGTTTTGGCCGATTCTGGGCCGTTTCATGAACTATTACTCACTGTTTTGGGGACCCGGACTAATTCCCACGATTGACGAACCCCGGGGTGCGTTTATGTGTCGGTCATAAACACTTGCAGTTTTGGCCGATTCTGGCCCGTTTCGTGGACAATTACTCACTGTTTCGGGGTCCCGGACTTATTTCCACGATTGATGAACCCTGGAGCGCATTTACGTGTCGGTCATAAATACTCATAGTTTTGGCCGATTCTGGCTAGTTTCATGGACTATTACTCACTGTTTTGGGGTCGTGGAGTGATTTCCACGATTGATGAACCCCGGGGTGCGTTTACGTGTCGGTCATAAATACTCGCAGTTTTGGCCGATTCTGGCCAGTTTCTTGGACTACTACTCACTGTTTTGGGGTCCCGAAGTGATTTCCACGATTGACGAACCCCGGCGTGCGTTTACGTGTCGGTCATCAACACCCGCAGTTTTGGCCGATTCTGCCTCGTTTCGTGGACTATTATTCACTGTTTTTGGGTCCCGGAGTGATTTCCACAATTGACGAACCCCGAGGTGCGTTTACATGTCCGTCGTCAACACTCACAACTTTGGCCAATTCTGACCCGTTTCATGGACTATTACTCACCGTTTTGGGGTCCCGAAGCGATTTCCATAGTTCTTGAACCCCAATGTGCAATTACATGTCGGTCATCAACACCCGTAGTTTTGGCCGATTCTGGCCCGTTTCATGAACTATTACTCACTGTTTTGGGGACCCGGAGTAATTCCCACGATTGACGAACCCCGGGGTGCGTTTATGTGTCGGTCATAAACACATGCAGTTTTGCCCGATTCTGGCCCGTTTCGTGGACAATTACTCACTATTTCGGGGTCCCGGACTTATTTCCACGATTGATGAACCCCGGAGCGCATTTACGTGTTGGTCATAAATACTCGTAGTTTTGGCCGATTCTGGCTAGTTTCATGGACTATTACTCACTGTTTTGGTGTCGCGGAGTGATTTCCACGATTGACGAACCCCGGGGTGCGTTTACCTGTTTGTCATAAACACTCGCAGTTATTGCGGATTCTGCCTCATTTCATGGACTATTATTCACTGTTTTTGGGTCCCGGAGTGATTTCCACAATTGACGAACCCCGAGGTGCGTTTACATGTCCGTCGTCAACACTCACAACTTTGGCCAATTCTGACCCGTTTCGTGGACTATTACTCACCGTTTTGGGGTCCCGAAGCGATTTCCATAGTTCTTGAACCCCAATGTGCAATTAGATGTCGGTCATCAACACCCGTAGTTTTGGCCGATTCTGGGCCGTTTCATGAACTATTACTCACTGTTTTGGGGACCCGGACTAATTCCCACGATTGACGAACCCCGGGGTGCGTTTATGTGTCGGTCATAAACACTTGCAGTTTTGGCCGATTCTGGCCCGTTTCGTGGACAATTACTCACTGTTTCGGGGTCCCGGACTTATTTTCACGATTGATGTACCCCGGAGCGCATTTACGTGTCGGTCATAAATACTCGTAGTTTTGGCTGATTCTGGCTAGTTTCATGGACTATTACTCACTGTTTTGGGGTCGCGGAGTGATTTCCACGATTGATGAACCCCGGGGTGCGTTTACGTGTCGGTCATAAATACTCGCAGTTTTGGCCGATTCTGGCCAGTTTCTTGGACTACTACTCACTGTTTTGGGGTCCCGAAGTGATTTCCACGATTGACGAACCCCGGCGTGCGTTTACGTGTCGGTCATCAACACCCGCAGTTTTGGCCGATTCTGCCTCGTTTCGTGGACTATTATTCACTGTTTTTGGGTCCCGGAGTGATTTCCACAATTGACGAACCCCGAGGTGCGTTTACATGTCCGTCGTCAACACTCACAACTTTGGCCAATTCTGACCCGTTTCATGGACTATTACTCACCGTTTTGGGGTCCCGAAGCGATTTCCATAGTTCTTGAACCCCAATGTGCAATTACATGTCGGTCATCAACACCCGTAGTTTTGGCCGATTCTGGCCCGTTTCATGAACTATTACTCACTGTTTTGGGGACCCGGAGTAATTCCCACGATTGACGAACCCCGGGGTGCGTTTATGTGTCGGTCATAAACACATGCAGTTTTGCCCGATTCTGGCCCGTTTCGTGGACAATTACTCACTATTTCGGGGTCCCGGACTTATTTCCACGATTGATGAACCCCGGAGCGCATTTACGTGTTGGTCATAAATACTCGTAGTTTTGGCCGATTCTGGCTAGTTTCATGGACTATTACTCACTGTTTTGGTGTCGCGGAGTGATTTCCACGATTGACGAACCCCGGGGTGCGTTTACCTGTTTGTCATAAACACTCGCAGTTATTGCGGATTCTGCCTCATTTCATGGACTATTATTCACTGTTTTTGGGTCCCGGAGTGATTTCCACAATTGACGAACCCCGAGGTGCGTTTACATGTCCGTCGTCAACACTCACAACTTTGGCCAATTCTGACCCGTTTCGTGGACTATTACTCACCGTTTTGGGGTCCCGAAGCGATTTCCATAGTTCTTGAACCCCAATGTGCAATTAGATGTCGGTCATCAACACCCGTAGTTTTGGCCGATTCTGGGCCGTTTCATGAACTATTACTCACTGTTTTGGGGACCCGGACTAATTCCCACGATTGACGAACCCCGGGGTGCGTTTATGTGTCGGTCATAAACACTTGCAGTTTTGGCCGATTCTGGCCCGTTTCGTGGACAATTACTCACTGTTTCGGGGTCCCGGACTTATTTCCACGATTGATGAACCCTGGAGCGCATTTACGTGTCGGTCATAAATACTCATAGTTTTGGCCGATTCTGGCTAGTTTCATGGACTATTACTCACTGTTTTGGGGTCGTGGAGTGATTTCCACGATTGATGAACCCCGGGGTGCGTTTACGTGTCGGTCATAAATACTCGCAGTTTTGGCCGATTCTGGCCAGTTTCTTGGACTACTACTCACTGTTTTGGGGTCCCGAAGTGATTTCCACGATTGACGAACCCCGGCGTGCGTTTACGTGTCGGTCATCAACACCCGCAGTTTTGGCCGATTCTGCCTCGTTTCGTGGACTATTATTCACTGTTTTTGGGTCCCGGAGTGATTTCCACAATTGACGAACCCCGAGGTGCGTTTACATGTCCGTCGTCAACACTCACAACTTTGGCCAATTCTGACCCGTTTCATGGACTATTACTCACCGTTTTGGGGTCCCGAAGCGATTTCCATAGTTCTTGAACCCCAATGTGCAATTACATGTCGGTCATCAACACCCGTAGTTTTGGCCGATTCTGGCCCGTTTCATGAACTATTACTCACTGTTTTGGGGACCCGGAGTAATTCCCACGATTGACGAACCCCGGGGTGCGTTTATGTGTCGGTCATAAACACATGCAGTTTTGCCCGATTCTGGCCCGTTTCGTGGACAATTACTCACTATTTCGGGGTCCCGGACTTATTTCCACGATTGATGAACCCCGGAGCGCATTTACGTGTTGGTCATAAATACTCGTAGTTTTGGCCGATTCTGGCTAGTTTCATGGACTATTACTCACTGTTTTGGTGTCGCGGAGTGATTTCCACGATTGACGAACCCCGGGGTGCGTTTACCTGTTTGTCATAAACACTCGCAGTTATTGCGGATTCTGCCTCATTTCATGGACTATTATTCACTGTTTTTGGGTCCCGGAGTGATTTCCACAATTGACGAACCCCGAGGTGCGTTTACATGTCCGTCGTCAACACTCACAACTTTGGCCAATTCTGACCCGTTTCGTGGACTATTACTCACCGTTTTGGGGTCCCGAAGCGATTTCCATAGTTCTTGAACCCCAATGTGCAATTAGATGTCGGTCATCAACACCCGTAGTTTTGGCCGATTCTGGGCCGTTTCATGAACTATTACTCACTGTTTTGGGGACCCGGACTAATTCCCACGATTGACGAACCCCGGGGTGCGTTTATGTGTCGGTCATAAACACTTGCAGTTTTGGCCGATTCTGGCCCGTTTCGTGGACAATTACTCACTGTTTCGGGGTCCCGGACTTATTTCCACGATTGATGAACCCTGGAGCGCATTTACGTGTCGGTCATAAATACTCATAGTTTTGGCCGATTCTGGCTAGTTTCATGGACTATTACTCACTGTTTTGGGGTCGTGGAGTGATTTCCACGATTGATGAACCCCGGGGTGCGTTTACGTGTCGGTCATAAATACTCGCAGTTTTGGCCGATTCTGGCCAGTTTCTTGGACTATTACTCACTGTTTTGGGGTCCCGAAGTGAATTCCACGATTGACGAATCTCGGGGTGCGTTTATGTGTTGGTCATAAACACTCGCAGTTATTGCGGATTCTGCCTCATTTCATGGACTATTATTCACTGTTTTTGGGTCCCGGAGTGATTTCCACAATTGACGAACCCCGAGGTGCGTTTACATGTCTGTCGTCAACACTCACAAGTTTGGCCAATTCTGACCCATTTCATGGACTATTACTCACCGTTTTGGGGTCCCGAAGCGATTTCCATAGTTCTTGAACCCCAAGGTGCAATTACATGTCGGTCATCAACACCCGTAGTTTTGGCCGATTCTGGCCCGTTTCGTGGACAATTACTCACTGTTTCGGGGTCCCGGACTTATTTTCACGATTGATGTACCCCGCAGCGCATTTATGTGTCGGTCATAAATACTCGTAGTTTTGGCTGATTCTGGCTAGTTTCATGGACTATTACTCACTGTTTTGGGGTCGCGGAGTGATTTCCACGATTGATGAACCCCGGGGTGCGTTTACGTGTCGGTCATAAATACTCGCAGTTTTGGCCGATTCTGGCCAGTTTCTTGGACTATTACTCACTGTTTTGGGGTCCCGAAGTGATTTCCACGATTGACGAACCCCGGCGTGCGTTTACGTGTCGGTCATCAACACCCGCAGTTTTGGCCGATTCTGCCTCGTTTCGTGGACTATTATTCACTGTTTTTGGGTCCCGGAGTGATTTCCACAATTGACGAACCCCGAGGTGCGTTTACATGTCCGTCGTCAACACTCACAACTTTGGCCAATTCTGACCCGTTTCATGGACTATTACTCACCGTTTTGGGGTCCCGAAGCGATTTCCATAGTTCTTGAACCCCAAGGTGCAATTACATGTCGGTCATCAACACCCGTAGTTTTGGCCGATTCTGGCCCGTTTCATGAACTATTACTCACTGTTTTGGGGACCCGGAGTAATTCCCACGATTGACGAACCCCGGGGTGCGTTTATGTGTCGGTCATAAACACATGCAGTTTTGGCCGATTCTGGCCCGTTTCATGGACAATTACTCACTGTTTCGGGGTCCCGGACTTATTTCCACGATTGATGAACCCCGGAGCGCATTTACGTGTCGGTCATAAATACTCGTAGTTTTGGCCGATTCTGGCTAGTTTCATGGACTATTACTCACTGTTTTGGTGTCGCGGAGTGATTTCCACGATTGACGAACCCCGGGGTGCGTTTACCTGTTGGTCATAAACACTCGCAGTTATTGCGGATTCTGCCTCATTTCATGGACTATTATTCACTGTTTTTGGGTCCCGGAGTGATTTCCACAATTGACGAACCCCGAGGTGCGTTTACATGTCCGTCGCCAACACTCACAACTTTGGCCGATTCTGACCCATTTCGTGGACTATTACTCACCGTTTTGGGGTCCCGAAGCGATTTCCATAGTTCTTGAAACCCAAAGTGCAATCACATGTCGGTCATCAACACCCATAGTTTTGGCCGATTCTGGCCCGTTTCATGAACTATTACTCACTGTTTTGGGGACCCGCACTAATTCCCACGATTGACGAACCCCAGGGTGCGTTTATGTGTCGGTCATAAACACTTGCAGTTTTGGCCGATTCTGGCCCGTTTCGTGGACAATTACTCACTGTTTCGGGGTCCCGGACTTATTTCCACGATTGATGAACCCCGGAGCGCATTTACGTGTCGGTCATAAATACTCGTAGTTTTGGCCGATTCTGGCTAGTTTCATGGACTATTACTCACTGTTTTGGGGCCGCGGAGTGATTTCCACGATTGGCGAACCCCGGGGTGCGTTTACGTGTCGGTCATCAACACTCGCAGTTTTGGCCGATTATGACAAGTTTCATGGACTATTACTCACTGTTTTGGGGTCCGTGAGTGATTTCCATGATTGACCAATCCTGGGGTGCGTTTACGTGTCGGTCATCAACACCCGCAGTTTTGGCCGATTCTGGCTCGTTTCATGGACTATTATTCACTGTTTTGGGTCCCGGAGTGATTTCCACGATTGACGAACCCCGAGGTGCGTTTACATGTCCGTCATCAACACTCACAACTCTGGCAAATTCTGACCCGTTTCGTGGACTATTACTCACCGTTTTAGGGTCCCGGACTTATTTGCACGATTGATGAACCCTGGAGCGCGTTTACGTGTCGGTCATAAATACTCGCAGTTTTGGCCGATTCTGGCCAGTTTCTTGGACTATTACTCACTGTTTTGGGGTCCCGAAGTGATTTCCACGATTGACGAACCCCGGGGTGCGTTTACGTGTTGGTCATAAACACTCGCAGTTATTGCGGATTCTGCCTCATTTCATGGACTATTATTCACTGTTTTTGGGTCCCGGAGTGATTTCCACAATTGACGAACCCCGAGGTGCGTTTACATGTCCGTCATCAACACTCACAACTTTGGCCAATTCTGACCCGTTTCGTGGACTATTACTCACCGTTTTGGGGTCCCGTAGCGATTTCCATAGTTCTTGAACCCCAATGTGCAATTAGATGTCGGTCATCAACACCCGTAGTTTTGGCCGATTCTGGGCCGTTTCATGAACTATTACTCACTGTTTTGGGGACCCGGACTAATTCCCACGATTGACGAACCCCGGGGTGCGTTTATGTGTCGGTCATAAACACTTGCAGTTTTGGCCGATTCTGGCCCGTTTCGTGGACAATTACTCACTGTTTCGGGGTCCCGGACTTATTTCCACGATTGATGAACCCTGGAGCGCATTTACGTGTCGGTCATAAATACTCATAGTTTTGGCCGATTCTGGCTAGTTTCATGGACTATTACTCACTGTTTTGGGGTCGTGGAGTGATTTCCACGATTGATGAACCCCGGGGTGCGTTTACGTGTCGGTCATAAATAATCGCAGTTTTGGCCGATTCTGGCCAGTTTCTTGGACTATTACTCACTGTTTTGGGGTCCCGAAGTGAATTCCACGATTGACGAATCTCGGGGTGCGTTTATGTGTTGGTCATAAACACTCGCAGTTATTGCGGATTCTGCCTCATTTCATGGACTATTATTCACTGTTTTTGGGTCCCGGAGTGATTTCCACAATTGACGAACCCCGAGGTGCGTTTACATGTTTGTCGTCAACACTCACAAGTTTGGCCAATTCTGACCCATTTCGTGGACTATTACTCACCGTTTTGGGGTCCCGAAGCGATTTCCATAGTTCTTGAACCCCAAGGTGCAATTACATGTCGGTCATCAACACCCGTAGTTTTGGCCGATTCTGGCCTGTTTCATGAACTATTACTCACTGTTTTGGGGACCCGGACTAATTCCCACGATTGACGAACCCCGGGGTGCGTTTATGTGTCGGTCATAAACACTTGCAGTTTTGGCCGATTCTGGCCCGTTTCGTGGACAATTACTCACTGTTTCGGGGTCCCGGACTTATATTCACGATTGATGTACCCCGGAGCGCATTTATGTGTCGGTCATAAATACTCGTAGTTTTGGCTGATTCTGGCTAGTTTCATGGACTATTACTCACTGTTTTGGGGTCGCGGAGTGATTTCCACGATTGATGAACCCCGGGGTGCGTTTACGTGTCGGTCATAAATACTCGCAGTTTTGGCCGATTCTGGCCAGTTTCTTGGACTATTACTCACTGTTTTGGGGTCCCGAAGTGAATTCCACGATTGACGAATCTCGGGGTGCGTTTATGTGTTGGTCATAAACACTCGCAGTTATTGCGGATTCTGCCTCATTTCATGGACTATTATTCACTGTTTTTGGGTCCCGGAGTGATTTCCACAATTGACGAACCCCGAGGTGCGTTTACATGTCTGTCGTCAACACTCACAAGTTTGGCCAATTCTGACCCATTTCGTGGACTATTACTCACCGTTTTGGGGTCCCGAAGCGATTTCCATAGTTCTTGAACCCCAAGGTGCAATTACATGTCGGTCATCAACACCCGTAGTTTTGGCCGATTCTGGCCTGTTTCATGAACTATTACTCACTGTTTTGGGGACCCGGACTAATTCCCACGATTGACGAACCCCGGGGTGCGTTTATGTGTCGGTCATAAACACTTGCAGTTTTGGCCGATTCTGGCCCGTTTCGTGGACAATTACTCACTGTTTCGGGGTCCCGGACTTATTTTCACGTTTGATGTACCCCGGAGCGCATTTATGTGTCGGTCATAAATACTCGTAGTTTTGGCTGATTCTGGCTAGTTTCATGGACTATTACTCACTGTTTTGGGGTCGCGGAGTGATTTCCACGATTGATGAACCCCGGGGTGCGTTTACGTGTCGGTCATAAATACTCGCAGTTTTGGCCGATTCTGGCCAGTTTCTTGGACTATTACTCACTGTTTTGGGGTCCCGAAGTGATTTCCAGGATTGACGAACCCCGGCGTGCGTTTACGTGTCGGTCATCAACACCCGCAGTTTTGGCCGATTCTGCTTCGTTTCGTGGACTATTATTCACTGTTTTTGGGTCCCGGAGTGATTTCCACAATTGACGAACCCCGAGGTGCGTTTACATGTCCGTCGTCAACACTCACAAGTTTGGCCAATTCTGACCCGTTTCATGGACTATTACTCACCGTTTTGGGGTCCCGAAGCGATTTCCATAGTTCTTGAACCCCAAGGTGCAATTACATGTCGGTCATCAACACCCGTAGTTTTGGCCGATTCTGGCCCGTTTCATGAACTATTACTCACTGTTTTGGGGACCCGGAGTAATTCCCACGATTGACGAACCCCGGGGTGCGTTTATGTGTCGGTCATAAACACTTGCAGTTTTGGCCGATTCTGGCCCGTTTCGTGGACAATTACTCACTGTTTCGGGGTCCCGGACTTATTTTCACGATTGATGTACCCCGGAGCGCATTTATGTGTCGGTCATAAATACTCGTAGTTTTGGCTGATTCTGGCTAGTTTCATGGACTATTACTCACTGTTTTGGGGTCGCGGAGTGATTTCCACGATTGATGAACCCCGGGGTGCGTTTACGTGTCGGTCATAAATACTCGCAGTTTTGGCCGATTCTGGCCAGTTTCTTGGACTATTACTCACTGTTTTGGGGTCCCGAAGTGATTTCCAGGATTGACGAACCCCGGCGTGCGTTTACGTGTCGGTCATCAACACCCGCACTTTTGGCCGATTCTGCCTCGTTTCGTGGACTATTATTCACTGTTTTTGGGTCCCGGAGTGATTTCCACAATTGACGAACCCCGAGGTGCGTTTACATGTCCGTCGTCAACACTCACAACTTTGGCCAATTCTGACCCGTTTCATGGACTATTACTCACCGTTTTGGGGTCCCGAAGCGATTTCCATAGTTCTTGAACCCCAAGGTGCAATTACATGTCGGTCATCAACACCCGTAGTTTTGGCCGATTCTGGCCCGTTTCATGAACTATTACTCACTGTTTTGGGGACCCAGAGTAATTCCCACGATTGACGAACCCCGGGGTGCGTTTATGTGTCGGTCATAAACACATGCAGTTTTGGCCGATTCTCGCCCGTTTCATGGACAATCACTCACTGTTTCGGGGTCCCGGACTTATTTCCACGATTGATGAACCCCGGAGCGCATTTACGTGTCGGTCATAAATACTCGTAGTTTTGGCCGATTCTGGCTAGTTTCATGGACTATTACTCACTGTTTTGGTGTCGCGGAGTGATTTCCACGATTGACGAACCCCGGGGTGCGTTTACCTGTTGGTCATAAACACTCGCAGTTATTGCGGATTCTGCCTCATTTCATGGACTATTATTCACTGTTTTTGGGTCCCGGAGTGATTTCCACAATTGACGAACCCCGAGGTGCGTTTACATGTCCGTCGCCAACACTCACAACTTTGGCCGATTCTGACCCATTTCGTGGACTATTACTCACCGTTTTGGGGTCCCGAAGCGATTTCCATAGTTCATGAAACCCAAAGTGCAATCACATGTCGGTCATCAACACCCATAGTTTTGGCCGATTCTGGGCCGTTTCATGGACTATTACTCACTGTTTTGGGGACCCGCACTAATTCCCATGATTGACGAACCCCAGGTTGCGTTTATGTGTCGGTCATAAACACTTGCAGTTTTGGCCGATTCTGGCCCGTTTCGTGGACAATTACTCACTGTTTCGGGGTCCCGGACTTATTTCCACGATTGATGAACCCTGGAGCGCATTTACGTGTCGGTCATAAATACTCATAGTTTTGGCCGATTCTGGCTAGTTTCATGGACTATTACTCACTGTTTTGGGGTCGTGGAGTGATTTCCACGATTGATGAACCCCGGGGTGCGTTTACGTGTCGGTCATAAATACTCGCAGTTTTGGCCGATTCTGGCCAGTTTCCTGGACTATTACTCACTGTTTTGGGGTCCCGAAGTGAATTCCACGATTGACGAATCTCGGGGTGCGTTTATGTGTTGGTCATAAACACTCGCAGTTATTGCGGATTCTGCCTCATTTCATGGACTATTATTCACTGTTTTTGGGTCCCGGAGTGATTTCCACAATTGACGAACCCCGAGGTGCGTTTACATGTCTGTCGTCAACACTCACAAGTTTGGCCAATTCTGACCCATTTCGTGGACTATTACTCACCGTTTTGGGGTCCCGAAGCGATTTCCATAGTTCTTGAACCCCAAGGTGCAATTACATGTCGGTCATCAACACCCGTAGTTTTGGCCGATTCTGGCCTGTTTCATGAACTATTACTCACTGTTTTGGGGACCCGGACTAATTCCCACGATTGACGAACCCCGGGGTGCGTTTATGTGTCGGTCATAAACACTTGCAGTTTTGGCCGATTCTGGCCCGTTTCGTGGACAATTACTCACTGTTTCGGGGTCCCGGACTTATTTTCACGATTGATGTACCCCGGAGCGCATTTATGTGTCGGTCATAAATACTCGTAGTTTTGGCTGATTCTGGCTAGTTTCATGGACTATTACTCACTGTTTTGGGGTCGCGGAGTGATTTCCACGATTGATGAACCCCGGGGTGCGTTTACGTGTCGGTCATAAATACTCGCAGTTTTGGCCGATTCTGGCCAGTTTCTTGGACTATTACTCACTGTTTTGGGGTCCCGAAGTGATTTCCAGGATTGACGAACCCCGGCGTGCGTTTACGTGTCGGTCATCAACACCCGCAGTTTTGGCCGATTCTGCCTCGTTTCGTGGACTATTATTCACTGTTTTTGGGTCCCGGAGTGATTTCCACAATTGACGAACCCCGAGGTGCGTTTACATGTCCGTCGTCAACACTCACAACTTTGGCCAATTCTGACCCGTTTCATGGACTATTACTCACCGTTTTGGGGTCCCGAAGCGATTTCCATAGTTCTTGAACCCCAAGGTGCAATTACATGTCGGTCATCAACACCCGTAGTTTTGGCCGATTCTGGCCCGTTTCATGAACTATTACTCACTGTTTTGGGGACCCGGAGTAATTCCCACGATTGACGAACCCCGGGGTGCGTTTATGTGTCGGTCATAAACACTTGCAGTTTTGGCCGATTCTGGCCCGTTTCGTGGACAATTACTCACTGTTTCAGGGTCCCGGACTTATTTTCACGATTGATGTACCCCGGAGCGCATTTATGTGTCGGTCAAAAATACTCGTAGTTTTGGCTGATTCTGGCTAGTTTCATGGACTATTACTCACTGTTTTGGGGTCGCGGAGTGATTTCCACGATTGATGAACCCAGGGGTGCGTTTACGTGTCGGTCATAAATACTCGCAGTTTTGGCCGATTCTGGCCAGTTTCTTGGACTATTACTCACTGTTTTGGGGTCCCGAAGTGATTTCCAGGATTGACGAACCCCGGCGTGCGTTTACGTGTCGGTCATCAACACTTGCAGTTTTGGCCGATTCTGGCCCGTTTCGTGGACAATTACTCACTGTTTCAGGGTCCCGGACTTATTTTCACGATTGATGTACCCCGGAGCGCATTTATGTGTCGGTCATAAATACTCGTAGTTTTGGCCGATTCTGGCTAGTTTCATGGACTATTACTCACTGTTTTGGTGTCGCGGAGTGATTTCCACGATTGACGAATCCCGGGGTGCGTTTACCTGTTGGTCATAAACACTCGCAGTTATTGCGGATTCTGCCTCATTTCATGGACTATTATTCACTGTTTTTGGGTCCCGGAGTGATTTCCACAATTGACGAACCCCGAGGTGCGTTTACATGTCTGTCGTCAACACTCACAAGTTTGGCCAATTCTGACCCATTTCGTGGACTATTACTCACCGTTTTGGGGTCCCGAAGCGATTTCCATAGTTCTTGAACCCCAAGGTGCAATTACATGTCGGTCATCAACACCCGTAGTTTTGGCCGATTCTGGCCTGTTTCATGAACTATTACTCACTGTTTTGGGGACCCGGACTAATTCCCACGATTGACGAACCCCGGGGTGCGTTTATGTGTCGGTCATAAACACTTGCAGTTTTGGCCGATTCTGGCCCGTTTCGTGGACAATTACTCACTGTTTCGGGGTCCCGGACTTATTTTCACGATTGATGTACCCCGGAGCGCATTTATGTGTCGGTCATAAATACTCGTAGTTTTGGCTGATTCTGGCTAGTTTCATGGACTATTACTCACTGTTTTGGGGTCGCGGAGTGATTTCCACGATTGATGAACCCCGGGGTGCGTTTACGTGTCGGTCATAAATACTCGCAGTTTTGGCCGATTCTGGCCAGTTTCTTGGACTATTACTCACTGTTTTGGGGTCCCGAAGTGATTTCCAGGATTGACGAACCCCGGCGTGCGTTTACGTGTCGGTCATCAACACCCGCAGTTTTGGCCGATTCTGCCTCGTTTCGTGGACTATTATTCACTGTTTTTGGGTCCCGGAGTGATTTCCACAATTGACGAACCCCGAGGTGCGTTTACATGTCCGTCGTCAACACTCACAACTTTGGCCAATTCTGACCCGTTTCATGGACTATTACTCACCGTTTTGGGGTCCCGAAGCGATTTCCATAGTTCTTGAACCCCAAGGTGCAATTACATGTCGGTCATCAACACCCGTAGTTTTGGCCGATTCTGGCCCGTTTCATGAACTATTACTCACTGTTTTGGGGACCCGGAGTAATTCCCACGATTGACGAACCCCGGGGTGCGTTTATGTGTCGGTCATAAACACTTGCAGTTTTGGCCGATTCTGGCCCGTTTCGTGGACAATTACTCACTGTTTCAGGGTCCCGGACTTATTTTCACGATTGATGTACCCCGGAGCGCATTTATGTGTCGGTCATAAATACTCGTAGTTTTGGCTGATTCTGGCTAGTTTCATGGACTATTACTCACTGTTTTGGGGTCGCGGAGTGATTTCCACGATTGATGAACCCAGGGGTGCGTTTACGTGTCGGTCATAAATACTCGCAGTTTTGGCCGATTCTGGCCAGTTTCTTGGACTATTACTCACTGTTTTGGGGTCCCGAAGTGATTTCCAGGATTGACGAACCCCGGCGTGCGTTTACGTGTCGGTCATCAACACTTGCAGTTTTGGCCGATTCTGGCCCGTTTCGTGGACAATTACTCACTGTTTCAGGGTCCCGGACTTATTTTCACGATTGATGTACCCCGGAGCGCATTTATGTGTCGGTCATAAATACTCGTAGTTTTGGCCGATTCTGGCTAGTTTCATGGACTATTACTCACTGTTTTGGTGTCGCGGAGTGATTTCCACGATTGACGAACCCCGGGGTGCGTTTACCTGTTGGTCATAAACACTCGCAGTTATTGCGGATTCTGCCTCATTTCATGGACTATTATTCACTGTTTTTGGGTCCCGGAGTGATTTCCACAATTGACGAACCCCGAGGTGCGTTTACATGTCCGTCGCCAACACTCACAACTTTGGCCGATTCTGACCCATTTCGTGGACTATTACTCACCGTTTTGGGGTCCCGAAGCGATTTCCATAGTTCTTGAAACCCAAAGTGCAATCACATGTCGGTCATCAACACCCATAGTTTTGGCCGATTCTGGGCCGTTTCATGGACTATTACTCACTGTTTTGGGGACCCGCACTAATTCCCACGATTGACGAACCCCAGGTTGCGTTTATGTGTCGGTCATAAACACTTGCAGTTTTGGCCGATTCTGGCCCGTTTCGTGGACAATTACTCACTGTTTCGGGGTCCCGGACTTATTTCCACGATTGATGAACCCTGGAGCGCATTTACGTGTCGGTCATAAATACTCATAGTTTTGGCCGATTCTGGCTAGTTTCATGGACTATTACTCACTGTTTTGGGGTCGTGGAGTGATTTCCACGATTGATGAACCCCGGGGTGCGTTTACGTGTCGGTCATAAATACTCGCAGTTTTGGCCGATTCTGGCCAGTTTCTTGGACTATTACTCACTGTTTTGGGGTCCCGAAGTGAATTCCACGATTGACGAATCTCGGGGTGCGTTTATGTGTTGGTCATAAACACTCGCAGTTATTGCGGATTCTGCCTCATTTCATGGACTATTATTCACTGTTTTTGGGTCCCGGAGTGATTTCCACAATTGACGAACCCCGAGGTGCGTTTACATGTCTGTCGTCAACACTCACAAGTTTGGCCAATTCTGACCCATTTCGTGGACTATTACTCACCGTTTTGGGGTCCCGAAGCGATTTCCATAGTTCTTGAACCCCAAGGTGCAATTACATGTCGGTCATCAACACCCGTAGTTTTGGCCGATTCTGGCCTGTTTCATGAACTATTACTCACTGTTTTGGGGACCCGGACTAATTCCCACGATTGACGAACCCCGGGGTGCGTTTATGTGTCGGTCATAAACACTTGCAGTTTTGGCCGATTCTGGCCCGTTTCGTGGACAATTACTCACTGTTTCGGGGTCCCGGACTTATTTTCACGATTGATGTACCCCGGAGCGCATTTATGTGTCGGTCATAAATACTCGTAGTTTTGGCTGATTCTGGCTAGTTTCATGGACTATTACTCACTGTTTTGGGGTCGCGGAGTGATTTCCACGATTGATGAACCCCGGGGTGCGTTTACGTGTCGGTCATAAATACTCGCAGTTTTGGCCGATTCTGGCCAGTTTCTTGGACTATTACTCACTGTTTTGGGGTCCCGAAGTGATTTCCAGGATTGACGAACCCCGGCGTGCGTTTACGTGTCGGTCATCAACACCCGCAGTTTTGGCCGATTCTGCCTCGTTTCGTGGACTATTATTCACTGTTTTTGGGTCCCGGAGTGATTTCCACAATTGACGAACCCCGAGGTGCGTTTACATGTCCGTCGTCAACACTCACAACTTTGGCCAATTCTGACCCGTTTCATGGACTATTACTCACCGTTTTGGGGTCCCGAAGCGATGTCCATAGTTCTTGAACCCCAAGGTGCAATTACATGTTGGTCATCAACACCCGTAGTTTTGGCCGATTCTGGCCCGTTTCATGAACTATTACTCACTGTTTTGGGGACCCGGAGTAATTCCCACGATTGACGAACCCCGGGGTGCGTTTATGTGTCGGTCATAAACACATGCAGTTTTGGCCGATTCTGGCCCGTTTCATGGACAATTACTCACTGTTTCGGGGTCCCGGACCTATTTCCACGATTGATGAACCCCGGAGCGCATTTACGTGTCGGTCATAAATACTCGTAGTTTTGGCCGATTCTGGCTAGTTTCATGGACTATTACTCACTGTTTTGGTGTCGCGGAGTGATTTCCACGATTGACGAACCCCGGGGTGCGTTTACCTGTTGGTCATAAACACTCGCAGTTATTGCGGATTCTGCCTCATTTCATGGACTATTATTCACTGTTTTTGGGTCCCGGAGTGATTTCCACAATTGACGAACCCCGAGGTGCGTTTACATGTCCGTCGCCAACACTCACAACTTTGGCCGATTCTGACCCGTTTCATGGACTATTACTCACCGCTTTGGGGTCCCGAAGCGATTTCCATAGTTGTTGAACCCCAAAGTGCAATCACATGTCGGTCATCAACACCCATAGTTTTGGCCGATTCTGGCCCGTTTCATGAACTATTACTCACTGTTTTGGGGACCCGCACTAATTCCCATGATTGACGAACCCCAGGGTGCGTTTATGTGTCGGTCATAAACACTTGCAGTTTTGGCCGATTCTGGCCCGTTTCATGGACAATTACTCACTGTTTCGGGGTCCCAAACTTATTTCCACGATTGATGAACCCCGAAGCGCATTTACGTGTCGGTCATAAATACTCGTAGTTTTGGATGATTGTGGCTAGTTTCATGGACTATTATTCACTGTTTTGGGGCCGCGGAGTGATTTCCACGATTGACGAACCCCGGGGTGCGTTTACGTGTCGGTCATCAACACTCGCAGTTTTGGCCGATTCTGGCCTGTTTCATGGACTATTACTGATTGTTTTGGTGTCCCGGACTGATTTCCACGATTGACGAACCCCGGGGTGCGTTTACGTGTCGATCATAAACACTCGCAGTTTTGGCCGATTATGACAAGTTTCATGGACTATTACTCACTGTTTTGGGGTCCGTTAGTGATTTCCATGATTGACCAATCCTGGGGTGCGTTTACGTGTCGGTCATCAACACCCGCAGTTTTGGCCGATTCTGGCTCGTTTCGTGGACTATTATTCACTGTTTTTGGGTCCAGGATTGATTTCCACGATTGACAAACCCCGAGGTGCGTTTACATGTCCGTCATCAACACTCACAACTCTGGCAAATTCTGACCCGATTCGTGGACTATTACTCACCGTTTTAGGGTCCCGGACTTATTTGCACGATTGATGAACCCTGGAGCGCGTTTATGTGTCGGTCATAAATACTCGCAGTTTTGGCCGATTCTGGCCAGTTTCTTGGACTATTACTCACTGTTTTGGGGTCCCGAAGTGATTTCCACGATTGACGAACCCTGGGGTGCGTTTACGTGTTGGTCATAAACACTCGCAGTTATTGCGGATTCTGCCTCATTTCATGGACTATTATTCACTGTTTTTGGGTCCCGGAGTGATTTCCACAATTGACGAACCCCGAGGTGCGTTTACATGTCCGTCGCCAACACTCACAACTTTGGCCGATTCTGACCCGTTTCATGGACTATTACTCACCGCTTTGGGGTCCCGAAGCGATTTCCATAGTTCTTGAACCCCAAAGTGCAATCACATGTCGGTCATCAACACCCATAGTTTTGGCCGATTCTGGCCCGTTTCATGAACTATTACTCACTGTTTTGGGGACCCGCACTAATTCCCATGATTGACGAACCCCAGGGTGCGTTTATGTGTCGGTCATAAACACTTGCAGTTTTGGCCGATTCTGGCCCGTTTCATGGACAATTACTCACTGTTTCGGGGTCCCAGACTTATTTCCACGATTGATGAACCCCGAAGCGCATTTACGTGTCGTTCATAAATACTCATAGTTTTGGCCGATTCTGGCTAGTTTCATGGACTATTACTCACTGTTTTGGGGTCGTGGAGTGATTTCCACGATTGATGAACCCCGGGGTGCGTTTACGTGTCGGTCATCAACACTCGCAGTTTTGGCCGATTCTGGCCTGTTTCATGGACTATTACTGATTGTTTTGGTGTCCCGGACTGATTTCCACGATTGACGAACCCCGGGGTGCGTTTACGTGTCGATCATAAACACTCGCAGTTTTGGCCGATTATGACAAGTTTCATGCACTATTACTCACTGTTTTGGGGTCCGTTAGTGATTTCCATGATTGACCAATCCTGGGGTGCGTTTACGTGTCGGTCATCAACACCCGCAGTTTTGGCCGATTCTGGCTCGTTTCGTGGACTATTATTCACTGTTTTTGGGTCCCAGATTGATTTCCACGATTGACAAACCCCGAGGTGCGTTTACATGTCCGTCATCAACACTCACAACTCTGGCAAATTCTGACCCGATTCGTGGACTATTACTCACCGTTTTAGGGTCCCGGACTTATTTGCACGATTGATGAACCCTGGAGCGCGTTTATGTGTCGGTCATAAATACTCGCAGTTTTGGCCGATTCTGGCCAGTTTCTTGGACTATTACTCACTGTTTTGGGGTCCCGAAGTGATTTCCACGATTGACGAACCCTGGGGTGCGTTTACGTGTTGGTCATAAACACTCGCAGTTATTGCGGATTCTGCCTCATTTCATGGACTATTATTCACTGTTTTTGGGTCCCGGAGTGATTTCCACAATTGACGAACCCCGAGGTGCGTTTACATGTCCGTCGCCAACACTCACAACTTTGGCCGATTCTGACCCGTTTCATGGACTATTACTCACCGCTTTGGGGTCCCGAAGCGATTTCCATAGTTCTTGAACCCCAAAGTGCAATCACATGTCGGTCATCAACACCCATAGTTTTGGCCGATTCTGGCCCGTTTCATGAACTATTACTCACTGTTTTGGGGACCCGCACTAATTCCCATGATTGACGAACCCCAGGGTGCGTTTATGTGTCGGTCATAAACACTTGCAGTTTTGGCCGATTCTGGCCCGTTTCATGGACAATTACTCACTGTTTCGGGGTCCCAGACTTATTTCCACGATTGATGAACCCCGAAGCGCATTTACGTGTCGTTCATAAATACTCATAGTTTTGGCCGATTCTGGCTAGTTTCATGGACTATTACTCACTGTTTTGGGGTCGTGGAGTGATTTCCACGATTGATGAACCCCGGGGTGCGTTTACGTGTCGGTCATCAACACTCGCAGTTTTGGCCGATTCTGGCCTGTTTCATGGACTATTACTGATTGTTTTGGTGTCCCGGACTGATTTCCACGATTGACGAACCCCGGGGTGCGTTTACGTGTCGATCATAAACACTCGCAGTTTTGGCCGATTATGACAAGTTTCATGCACTATTACTCACTGTTTTGGGGTCCGTTAGTGATTTCCATGATTGACCAATCCTGGGGTGCGTTTACGTGTCGGTCATCAACACCCGCAGTTTTGGCCGATTCTGGCTCGTTTCGTGGACTATTATTCACTGTTTTTGGGTCCCAGATTGATTTCCACGATTGACGAACCCCGAGGTGCGTTTACATGTCCGTCATCAACACTCACAACTCTGGCAAATTCTGACCCGATTCGTGGACTATTACTCACCGTTTTAGGGTCCCGGACTTATTTGCACGATTGATCAACCCTGGAGCGCGTTTATGTGTCGGTCATAAATACTCGCAGTTTTGGCCGATTCTGGCCAGTTTCTTGGACTATTACTCACTGTTTTGGGGTCCCGAAGTGATTTCCACGATTGACGAACCCTGGGGTGCGTTTACGTGTTGGTCATAAACACTCGCAGTTATTGCGGATTCTGCCTCATTTCATGGACTATTATTCACTGTTTTTGGGTCCCGGAGTGATTTCCACAATTGACGAACCCCGAGGTGCGTTTACATGTCCGTCGTCAACACTCACAACTTTGGCCAATTCTGACCCGTTTCGTGGACTATTACTCACCGTTTTGGGGTCCCGAAGCGATTTCCATAGTTCTTGAACCCCAATGTGCAATTAGATGTCGGTCATCAACACCCGTAGTTTTGGCCGATTCTGGGCCGTTTCATGAACTATTACTCACTGTTTTGGGGACCCGGACTAATTCCCACGATTGATGAACCCCGGGGTGCGTTTATGTGTCGGTCATAAACACTTGCAGTTTTGGCCGATTCTGGCCCGTTTCGTGGACAATTACTCACTGTTTCGGGGTCCCGGACTTATTTCCACGATTGATGAACCCTGGAGCGCATTTACGTGTCGGTCATAAATACTCATAGTTTTGGCCGATTCTGGCTAGTTTCATGGACTATTACTCACTGTTTTGGGGTCGTGGAGTGATTTCCACGATTGATGAACCCCGGGGTGCGTTTACGTGTCGGTCATCAACACTCGCAGTTTTGGCCGATTCTGGCCTGTTTCATGGACTATTACTGATTGTTTTGGTGTCCCGGACTGATTTCCACGATTGACGAACCCCGGGGTGCGTTTACGTGTCGATCATAAACACTCGCAGTTTTGGCCGATTATGACAAGTTTCATGCACTATTACTCACTGTTTTGGGGTCCGTTAGTGATTTCCATGATTGACCAATCCTGGGGTGCGTTTACGTGTCGGTCATCAACACCCGCAGTTTTGGCCGATTCTGGCTCGTTTCGTGGACTATTATTCACTGTTTTTGGGTCCCAGATTGATTTCCACGATTGACGAACCCCGAGGTGCGTTTACATGTCCGTCATCAACACTCACAACTCTGGCAAATTCTGACCCGATTCGTGGACTATTACTCACCGTTTTAGGGTCCCGGACTTATTTGCACGATTGATGAACCCTGGAGCGCGTTTATGTGTCGGTCATAAATACTCGCAGTTTTGGCCGATTCTGGCCAGTTTCTTGGACTATTACTCACTGTTTTGGGGTCCCGAAGTGATTTCCACGATTGACGAACCCTGGGGTGCGTTTACGTGTTGGTCATAAACACTCGCAGTTATTGCGGATTCTGCCTCATTTCATGGACTATTATTCACTGTTTTTGGGTCCCGGAGTGATTTCCACAATTGACGAACCCCGAGGTGCGTTTACATGTCCGTCGTCAACACTCACAACTTTGGCCAATTCTGACCCGTTTCGTGGACTATTACTCACCGTTTTGGGGTCCCGAAGCGATTTCCATAGTTCTTGAACCCCAATGTGCAATTAGATGTCGGTCATCAACACCCGTAGTTTTGGCCGATTCTGGGCCGTTTCATGAACTATTACTCACTGTTTTGGGGACCCGGACTAATTCCCACGATTGATGAACCCCGGGGTGCGTTTATGTGTCGGTCATAAACACTTGCAGTTTTGGCCGATTCTGGCCCGTTTCGTGGACAATTACTCACTGTTTCGGGGTCCCGGACTTATTTCCACGATTGATGAACCCTGGAGCGCATTTACGTGTCGGTCATAAATACTCATAGTTTTGGCCGATTCTGGCTAGTTTCATGGACTATTACTCACTGTTTTGGGGTCGTGGAGTGATTTCCACGATTGATGAACCCCGGGGTGCGTTTACGTGTCGGTCATCAACACTCGCAGTTTTGGCCGATTCTGGCCTGTTTCATGGACTATTACTGATTGTTTTGGTGTCCCGGACTGATTTCCACGATTGACGAACCCCGGGGTGCGTTTACGTGTCGATCATAAACACTCGCAGTTTTGGCCGATTATGACAAGTTTCATGCACTATTACTCACTGTTTTGGGGTCCGTTAGTGATTTCCATGATTGACCAATCCTGGGGTGCGTTTACGTGTCGGTCATCAACACCCGCAGTTTTGGCCGATTCTGGCTCGTTTCGTGGACTATTATTCACTGTTTTCGGGTCCCAGATTGATTTCCACGATTGACGAACCCCGAGGTGCGTTTACATGTCCGTCATCAACACTCACAACTCTGGCAAATTCTGACCCGATTCGTGGACTATTACTCACCGTTTTAGGGTCCCGGACTTATTTGCACGATTGATGAACCCTGGAGCGCGTTTATGTGTCGGTCATAAATACTCGCAGTTTTGGCCGATTCTGGCCAGTTTCTTGGACTATTACTCACTGTTTTGGGGTCCCGAAGTGATTTCCACGATTGACGAACCCTGGGGTGCGTTTACGTGTTGGTCATAAACACTCGCAGTTATTGCGGATTCTGCCTCATTTCATGGACTATTATTCATTGTTTTTGGGTCCCGGAGTGATTTCCACAATTGACGAACCCCGAGGTGCGTTTACATGTCCGTCGTCAACACTCACAACTTTGGCCAATTCTGACCCGTTTCGTGGACTATTACTCACCGTTTTGGGGTCCCGAAGCGATTTCCATAGTTCTTGAACCCCAATGTGCAATTAGATGTCGGTCATCAACACCCGTAGTTTTGGCCGATTCTGGGCCGTTTCATGAACTATTACTCACTGTTTTGGGGACCCGGACTAATTCCCACGATTGATGAACCCCGGGGTGCGTTTATGTGTCGGTCATAAACACTTGCAGTTTTGGCCGATTCTGGCCCGTTTCGTGGACAATTACTCACTGTTTCGGGGTCCCGGACTTATTTCCACGATTGATGAACCCTGGAGCGCATTTACGTGTCGGTCATAAATACTCATAGTTTTGGCCGATTCTGGCTAGTTTCATGGACTATTACTCACTGTTTTGGGGTCGTGGAGTGATTTCCACGATTGATGAACCCCGGGGTGCGTTTACGTGTCGGTCATCAACACTCGCAGTTTTGGCCGATTCTGGCCTGTTTCATGGACTATTACTGATTGTTTTGGTGTCCCGGACTGATTTCCACGATTGACGAACCCCGGGGTGCGTTTACGTGTCGATCATAAACACTCGCAGTTTTGGCCGATTATGACAAGTTTCATGCACTATTACTCACTGTTTTGGGGTCCGTTAGTGATTTCCATGATTGACCAATCCTGGGGTGCGTTTACGTGTCGGTCATCAACACCCGCAGTTTTGGCCGATTCTGGCTCGTTTCGTGGACTATTATTCACTGTTTTTGGGTCCCAGATTGATTTCCACGATTGACGAACCCCGAGGTGCGTTTACATGTCCGTCATCAACACTCACAACTCTGGCAAATTCTGACCCGATTCGTGGACTATTACTCACCGTTTTAGGGTCCCGGACTTATTTGCACGATTGATGAACCCTGGAGAGCGTTTATGTGTCGGTCATAAATACTCGCAGTTTTGGCCGATTCTGGCCAGTTTCTTGGACTATTACTCACTGTTTTGGGGTCCCGAAGTGATTTCCACGATTGACGAACCCTGGGGTGCGTTTACGTGTTGGTCATAAACACTCGCAGTTATTGCGGATTCTGCCTCATTTCATGGACTATTATTCACTGTTTTTGGGTCCCGGAGTGATTTCCACAATTGACGAACCCCGAGGTGCGTTTACATGTCCGTCGTCAACACTCACAACTTTGGCCAATTCTGACCCGTTTCGTGGACTATTACTCACCGTTTTGGGGTCCCGAAGCGATTTCCATAGTTCTTGAACCCCAATGTGCAATTAGATGTCGGTCATCAACACCCGTAGTTTTGGCCGATTCTGGGCCGTTTCATGAACTATTACTCACTGTTTTGGGGACCCGGACTAATTCCCACGATTGATGAACCCCGGGGTGCGTTTATGTGTCGGTCATAAACACTTGCAGTTTTGGCCGATTCTGGCCCGTTTCGTGGACAATTACTCACTGTTTCGGGGTCCCGGACTTATTTCCACGATTGATGAACCCTGGAGCGCATTTACGTGTCGGTCATAAATACTCATAGTTTTGGCCGATTCTGGCTAGTTTCATGGACTATTACTCACTGTTTTGGGGTCGTGGAGTGATTTCCACGATTGATGAACCCCGGGGTGCGTTTACGTGTCGGTCATCAACACTCGCAGTTTTGGCCGATTCTGGCCTGTTTCATGGACTATTACTGATTGTTTTGGTGTCCCGGACTGATTTCCACGATTGACGAACCCCGGGGTGCGTTTACGTGTCGATCATAAACACTCGCAGTTTTGGCCGATTATGACAAGTTTCATGCACTATTACTCACTGTTTTGGGGTCCGTTAGTGATTTCCATGATTGACCAATCCTGGGGTGCGTTTACGTGTCGGTCATCAACACCCGCAGTTTTGGCCGATTCTGGCTCGTTTCGTGGACTATTATTCACTGTTTTCGGGTCCCAGATTGATTTCCACGATTGACGAACCCCGAGGTGCGTTTACATGTCCGTCATCAACACTCACAACTCTGGCAAATTCTGACCCGATTCGTGGACTATTACTCACCGTTTTAGGGTCCCGGACTTATTTGCACGATTGATGAACCCTGGAGCGCGTTTATGTGTCGGTCATAAATACTCGCAGTTTTGGCCGATTCTGGCCAGTTTCTTGGACTATTACTCACTGTTTTGGGGTCCCGAAGTGATTTCCACGATTGACGAACCCTGGGGTGCGTTTACGTGTTGGTCATAAACACTCGCAGTTATTGCGGATTCTGCCTCATTTCATGGACTATTATTCATTGTTTTTGGGTCCCGGAGTGATTTCCACAATTGACGAACCCCGAGGTGCGTTTACATGTCCGTCGTCAACACTCACAACTTTGGCCAATTCTGACCCGTTTCGTGGACTATTACTCACCGTTTTGGGGTCCCGAAGCGATTTCCATAGTTCTTGAACCCCAATGTGCAATTAGATGTCGGTCATCAACACCCGTAGTTTTGGCCGATTCTGGGCCGTTTCATGAACTATTACTCACTGTTTTGGGGACCCGGACTAATTCCCACGATTGATGAACCCCGGGGTGCGTTTATGTGTCGGTCATAAACACTTGCAGTTTTGGCCGATTCTGGCCCGTTTCGTGGACAATTACTCACTGTTTCGGGGTCCCGGACTTATTTCCACGATTGATGAACCCTGGAGCGCATTTACGTGTCGGTCATAAATACTCATAGTTTTGGCCGATTCTGGCTAGTTTCATGGACTATTACTCACTGTTTTGGGGTCGTGGAGTGATTTCCACGATTGATGAACCCCGGGGTGCGTTTACGTGTCGGTCATCAACACTCGCAGTTTTGGCCGATTCTGGCCTGTTTCATGGACTATTACTGATTGTTTTGGTGTCCCGGACTGATTTCCACGATTGACGAACCCCGGGGTGCGTTTACGTGTCGATCATAAACACTCGCAGTTTTGGCCGATTATGACAAGTTTCATGCACTATTACTCACTGTTTTGGGGTCCGTTAGTGATTTCCATGATTGACCAATCCTGGGGTGCGTTTACGTGTCGGTCATCAACACCCGCAGTTTTGGCCGATTCTGGCTCGTTTCGTGGACTATTATTCACTGTTTTTGGGTCCCAGATTGATTTCCACGATTGACGAACCCCGAGGTGCGTTTACATGTCCGTCATCAACACTCACAACTCTGGCAAATTCTGACCCGATTCGTGGACTATTACTCACCGTTTTAGGGTCCCGGACTTATTTGCACGATTGATGAACCCTGGAGCGCGTTTATGTGTCGGTCATAAATACTCGCAGTTTTGGCCGATTCTGGCCAGTTTCTTGGACTATTACTCACTGTTTTGGGGTCCCGAAGTGATTTCCACGATTGACGAACCCTGGGGTGCGTTTACGTGTTGGTCATAAACACTCGCAGTTATTGCGGATTCTGCCTCATTTCATGGACTATTATTCACTGTTTTTGGGTCCCGGAGTGATTTCCACAATTGACGAACCCCGAGGTGCGTTTACATGTCCGTCGTCAACACTCACAACTTTGGCCAATTCTGACCCGTTTCGTGGACTATTACTCACCGTTTTGGGGTCCCGAAGCGATTTCCATAGTTCTTGAACCCCAATGTGCAATTAGATGTCGGTCATCAACACCCGTAGTTTTGGCCGATTCTGGGCCGTTTCATGAACTATTACTCACTGTTTTGGGGACCCGGACTAATTCCCACGATTGATGAACCCCGGGGTGCGTTTATGTGTCGGTCATAAACACTTGCAGTTTTGGCCGATTCTGGCCCGTTTCGTGGACAATTACTCACTGTTTCGGGGTCCCGGACTTATTTCCACGATTGATGAACCCTGGAGCGCATTTACGTGTCGGTCATAAATACTCATAGTTTTGGCCGATTCTGGCTAGTTTCATGGACTATTACTCACTGTTTTGGGGTCGTGGAGTGATTTCCACGATTGATGAACCCCGGGGTGCGTTTACGTGTCGGTCATCAACACTCGCAGTTTTGGCCGATTCTGGCCTGTTTCATGGACTATTACTGATTGTTTTGGTGTCCCGGACTGATTTCCATGATTGACGAACCCCGGGGTGCGTTTACGTGTCGATCATAAACACTCGCAGTTTTGGCCGATTATGACAAGTTTCATGCACTATTACTCACTGTTTTGGGGTCCGTTAGTGATTTCCATGATTGACCAATCCTGGGGTGCGTTTACGTGTCGGTCATCAACACCCGCAGTTTTGGCCGATTCTGGCTCGTTTCGTGGACTATTATTCACTGTTTTTGGGTCCCAGATTGATTTCCACGATTGACGAACCCCGAGGTGCGTTTACATGTCCGTCATCAACACTCACAACTCTGGCAAATTCTGACCCGATTCGTGGACTATTACTCACCGTTTTAGGGTCCCGGACTTATTTGCACGATTGATGAACCCTGGAGCGCGTTTATGTGTCGGTCATAAATACTCGCAGTTTTGGCCGATTCTGGCCAGTTTCTTGGACTATTACTCACTGTTTTGGGGTCCCGAAGTGATTTCCACGATTGACGAACCCTGGGGTGCGTTTACGTGTTGGTCATAAACACTCGCAGTTATTGCGGATTCTGCCTCATTTCATGGACTATTATTCACTGTTTTTGGGTCCCGGAGTGATTTCCACAATTGACGAACCCCGAGGTGCGTTTACATGTCCGTCGTCAACACTCACAACTTTGGCCAATTCTGACCCGTTTCGTGGACTATTACTCACCGTTTTGGGGTCCCGAAGCGATTTCCATAGTTCTTGAACCCCAATGTGCAATTAGATGTCGGTCATCAACACCCGTAGTTTTGGCCGATTCTGGGCCGTTTCATGAACTATTACTCACTGTTTTGGGGACCCGGACTAATTCCCACGATTGATGAACCCCGGGGTGCGTTTATGTGTCGGTCATAAACACTTGCAGTTTTGGCCGATTCTGGCCCGTTTCGTGGACAATTACTCACTGTTTCGGGGTCCCGGACTTATTTCCACGATTGATGAACCCTGGAGCGCATTTACGTGTCGGTCATAAATACTCATAGTTTTGGCCGATTCTGGCTAGTTTCATGGACTATTACTCACTGTTTTGGGGTCGTGGAGTGATTTCCACGATTGATGAACCCCGGGGTGCGTTTACGTGTCGGTCATCAACACTCGCAGTTTTGGCCGATTCTGGCCTGTTTCATGGACTATTACTGATTGTTTTGGTGTCCCGGACTGATTTCCATGATTGACGAACCCCGGGGTGCGTTTACGTGTCGATCATAAACACTCGCAGTTTTGGCCGATTATGACAAGTTTCATGCACTATTACTCACTGTTTTGGGGTCCGTTAGTGATTTCCATGATTGACCAATCCTGGGGTGCGTTTACGTGTCGGTCATCAACACCCGCAGTTTCGGCCGATTCTGGCTCGTTTCGTGGACTATTATTCACTGTTTTTGGGTCCCAGATTGATTTCCACGATTGACGAACCCCGAGGTGCGTTTACATGTCCGTCATCAACACTCACAACTCTGGCAAATTCTGACCCGATTCGTGGACTATTACTCACCGTTTTAGGGTCCCGGACTTATTTGCACGATTGATGAACCCTGGAGCGCGTTTATGTGTCGGTCATAAATACTCGCAGTTTTGGCCGATTCTGGCCAGTTTCTTGGACTATTACTCACTGTTTTGGGGTCCCGAAGTGATTTCCACGATTGACGAACCCTGGGGTGCGTTTACGTGTTGGTCATAAACACTCGCAGTTATTGCGGATTCTGCCTCATTTCATGGACTATTATTCACTGTTTTTGGGTCCCGGAGTGATTTCCACAATTGACGAACCCCGAGGTGCGTTTACATGTCCGTCGTCAACACTCACAACTTTGGCCAATTCTGACCCGTTTCGTGGACTATTACTCACCGTTTTGGGGTCCCGAAGCGATTTCCATAGTTCTTGAACCCCAATGTGCAATTAGATGTCGGTCATCAACACCCGTAGTTTTGGCCGATTCTGGGCCGTTTCATGAACTATTACTCACTGTTTTGGGGACCCGGACTAATTCCCACGATTGATGAACCCCGGGGTGCGTTTATGTGTCGGTCATAAACACTTGCAGTTTTGGCCGATTCTGGCCCGTTTCGTGGACAAATTACTCACTGTTTCGGGGTCCCGGACTTATTTCCACGATTGATGAACCCTGGAGCGCATTTACGTGTCGGTCATAAATACTCATAGTTTTGGCCGATTCTGGCTAGTTTCATGGACTATTACTCACTGTTTTGGGGTCGTGGAGTGATTTCCACGATTGATGAACCCCGGGGTGCGTTTACGTGTCGGTCATCAACACTCGCAGTTTTGGCCGATTCTGGCCTGTTTCATGGACTATTACTGATTGTTTTGGTGTCCCGGACTGATTTCCATGATTGACGAACCCCGGGGTGCGTTTACGTGTCGATCATAAACACTCGCAGTTTTGGCCGATTATGACAAGTTTCATGCACTATTACTCACTGTTTTGGGGTCCGTTAGTGATTTCCATGATTGACCAATCCTGGGGTGCGTTTACGTGTCGGTCATCAACACCCGCAGTTTTGGCCGATTCTGGCTCGTTTCGTGGACTATTATTCACTGTTTTTGGGTCCCAGATTGATTTCCACGATTGACGAACCCCGAGGTGCGTTTACATGTCCGTCATCAACACTCACAACTCTGGCAAATTCTGACCCGATTCGTGGACTATTACTCACCGTTTTAGGGTCCCGGACTTATTTGCACGATTGATGAACCCTGGAGCGCGTTTATGTGTCGGTCATAAATACTCGCAGTTTTGGCCGATTCTGGCCAGTTTCTTGGACTATTACTCACTGTTTTGGGGTCCCGAAGTGATTTCCACGATTGACGAACCCTGGGGTGCGTTTACGTGTTGGTCATAAACACTCGCAGTTATTGCGGATTCTGCCTCATTTCATGGACTATTATTCACTGTTTTTGGGTCCCGGAGTGATTTCCACAATTGACGAACCCCGAGGTGCGTTTACATGTCCGTCGTCAACACTCACAACTTTGGCCAATTCTGACCCGTTTCGTGGACTATTACTCACCGTTTTGGGGTCCCGAAGCGATTTCCATAGTTCTTGAACCCCAATGTGCAATTAGATGTCGGTCATCAACACCCGTAGTTTTGGCCGATTCTGGGCCGTTTCATGAACTATTACTCACTGTTTTGGGGACCCGGACTAATTCCCACGATTGATGAACCCCGGGGTGCGTTTATGTGTCGGTCATAAACACTTGCAGTTTTGGCCGATTCTGGCCCGTTTCGTGGACAAATTACTCACTGTTTCGGGGTCCCGGACTTATTTCCACGATTGATGAACCCTGGAGCGCATTTACGTGTCGGTCATAAATACTCATAGTTTTGGCCGATTCTGGCTAGTTTCATGGACTATTACTCACTGTTTTGGGGTCGTGGAGTGATTTCCACGATTGATGAACCCCGGGGTGCGTTTACGTGTCGGTCATCAACACTCGCAGTTTTGGCCGATTCTGGCCTGTTTCATGGACTATTACTGATTGTTTTGGTGTCCCGGACTGATTTCCACGATTGACGAACCCCGGGGTGCGTTTACGTGTCGATCATAAACACTCGCAATTTTGGCCGATTATGACAAGTTTCATGCACTATTACTCACTGTTTTGGTGTCCGTTAGTGATTTCCATGATTGACCAATCCTGGGGTGCGTTTACGTGTCGGTCATCAACACCCGCAGTTTTGGCCGATTCTGGCTCGTTTCGTGGACTATTATTCACTGTTTTTGGGTCCCAGATTGATTTCCACGATTGACGAACCCCGAGGTGCGTTTACATGTCCGTCATCAACACTCACAACTCTGGCAAATTCTGACCCGATTCGTGGACTATTACTCACCGTTTTAGGGTCCCGGACTTATTTGCACGATTGATGAACCCTGGAGCGCGTTTATGTGTCGGTCATAAATACTCGCAGTTTTGGCCGATTCTGGCCAGTTTCTTGGACTATTACTCACTGTTTTGGGGTCCCGAAGTGATTTCCACGATTGACGAACCCTGGGGTGCGTTTACGTGTTGGTCATAAACACTCGCAGTTATTGCGGATTCTGCCTCATTTCATGGACTATTATTCACTGTTTTTGGGTCCCGGAGTGATTTCCACAATTGACGAACCCCGAGGTGCGTTTACATGTCCGTCGTCAACACTCACAACTTTGGCCAATTCTGACCCGTTTCGTGGACTATTACTCACCGTTTTGGGGTCCCGAAGCGATTTCCATAGTTCTTGAACCCCAATGTGCAATTAGATGTCGGTCATCAACACCCGTAGTTTTGGCCGATTCTGGGCCGTTTCATGAACTATTACTCACTGTTTTGGGGACCCGGACTAATTCCCACGATTGATGAACCCCGGGGTGCGTTTATGTGTCGGTCATAAACACTTGCAGTTTTGGCCGATTCTGGCCCGTTTCGTGGACAATTACTCACTGTTTCGGGGTCCCGGACTTATTTCCACGATTGATGAACCCTGGAGCGCATTTACGTGTCGGTCATAAATACTCATAGTTTTGGCCGATTCTGGCTAGTTTCATGGACTATTACTCACTGTTTTGGGGTCGTGGAGTGATTTCCACGATTGATGAACCCCGGGGTGCGTTTACGTGTCGGTCATCAACACTCGCAGTTTTGGCCGATTCTGGCCTGTTTCATGGACTATTACTGATTGTTTTGGTGTCCCGGACTGATTTCCATGATTGACGAACCCCGGGGTGCGTTTACGTGTCGATCATAAACACTCGCAGTTTTGGCCGATTATGACAAGTTTCATGCACTATTACTCACTGTTTTGGGGTCCGTTAGTGATTTCCATGATTGACCAATCCTGGGGTGCGTTTACGTGTCGGTCATCAACACCCGCAGTTTTGGCCGATTCTGGCTCGTTTCGTGGACTATTATTCACTGTTTTTGGGTCCCAGATTGATTTCCACGATTGACGAACCCCGAGGTGCGTTTACATGTCCGTCATCAACACTCACAACTCTGGCAAATTCTGACCCGATTCGTGGACTATTACTCACCGTTTTAGGGTCCCGGACTTATTTGCACGATTGATGAACCCTGGAGCGCGTTTATGTGTCGGTCATAAATACTCGCAGTTTTGGCCGATTCTGGCCAGTTTCTTGGACTATTACTCACTGTTTTGGGGTCCCGAAGTGATTTCCACGATTGACGAACCCTGGGGTGCGTTTACGTGTTGGTCATAAACACTCGCAGTTATTGCGGATTCTGCCTCATTTCATGGACTATTATTCACTGTTTTTGGGTCCCGGAGTGATTTCCACAATTGACGAACCCCGAGGTGCGTTTACATGTCCGTCGTCAACACTCACAACTTTGGCCAATTCTGACCCGTTTCGTGGACTATTACTCACCGTTTTGGGGTCCCGAAGCGATTTCCATAGTTCTTGAACCCCAATGTGCAATTAGATGTCGGTCATCAACACCCGTAGTTTTGGCCGATTCTGGGCCGTTTCATGAACTATTACTCACTGTTTTGGGGACCCGGACTAATTCCCACGATTGATGAACCCCGGGGTGCGTTTATGTGTCGGTCATAAACACTTGCAGTTTTGGCCGATTCTGGCCCGTTTCGTGGACAAATTACTCACTGTTTCGGGGTCCCGGACTTATTTCCACGATTGATGAACCCTGGAGCGCATTTACGTGTCGGTCATAAATACTCATAGTTTTGGCCGATTCTGGCTAGTTTCATGGACTATTACTCACTGTTTTGGGGTCGTGGAGTGATTTCCACGATTGATGAACCCCGGGGTGCGTTTACGTGTCGGTCATCAACACTCGCAGTTTTGGCCGATTCTGGCCTGTTTCATGGACTATTACTGATTGTTTTGGTGTCCCGGACTGATTTCCACGATTGACGAACCCCGGGGTGCGTTTACGTGTCGATCATAAACACTCGCAGTTTTGGCCGATTATGACAAGTTTCATGCACTATTACTCACTGTTTTGGTCCGTTAGTGATTTCCATGATTGACCAATCCTGGGGTGCGTTTACGTGTCGGTCATCAACACCCGCAGTTTTGGCCGATTCTGGCTCGTTTCGTGGACTATTATTCACTGTTTTTGGGTCCCAGATTGATTTCCACGATTGACGAACCCCGAGGTGCGTTTACATGTCCGTCATCAACACTCACAACTCTGGCAAATTCTGACCCGATTCGTGGACTATTACTCACCGTTTTAGGGTCCCGGACTTATTTGCACGATTGATGAACCCTGGAGCGCGTTTATGTGTCGGTCATAAATACTCGCAGTTTTGGCCGATTCTGGCCAGTTTCTTGGACTATTACTCACTGTTTTGGGGTCCCGAAGTGATTTCCACGATTGACGAACCCTGGGGTGCGTTTACGTGTTGGTCATAAACACTCGCAGTTATTGCGGATTCTGCCTCATTTCATGGACTATTATTCACTGTTTTTGGGTCCCGGAGTGATTTCCACAATTGACGAACCCCGAGGTGCGTTTACATGTCCGTCGTCAACACTCACAACTTTGGCCAATTCTGACCCGTTTCGTGGACTATTACTCACCGTTTTGGGGTCCCGAAGCGATTTCCATAGTTCTTGAACCCCAATGTGCAATTAGATGTCGGTCATCAACACCCGTAGTTTTGGCCGATTCTGGGCCGTTTCATGAACTATTACTCACTGTTTTGGGGACCCGGACTAATTCCCACGATTGATGAACCCCGGGGTGCGTTTATGTGTCGGTCATAAACACTTGCAGTTTTGGCCGATTCTGGCCCGTTTCGTGGACAATTACTCACTGTTTCGGGGTCCCGGACTTATTTCCACGATTGATGAACCCTGGAGCGCATTTACGTGTCGGTCATAAATACTCATAGTTTTGGCCGATTCTGGCTAGTTTCATGGACTATTACTCACTGTTTTGGGGTCGTGGAGTGATTTCCACGATTGATGAACCCCGGGGTGCGTTTACGTGTCGGTCATCAACACTCGCAGTTTTGGCCGATTCTGGCCTGTTTCATGGACTATTACTGATTGTTTTGGTGTCCCGGACTGATTTCCATGATTGACGAACCCCGGGGTGCGTTTACGTGTCGATCATAAACACTCGCAGTTTTGGCCGATTATGACAAGTTTCATGCACTATTACTCACTGTTTTGGGGTCCGTTAGTGATTTCCATGATTGACCAATCCTGGGGTGCGTTTACGTGTCGGTCATCAACACCCGCAGTTTTGGCCGATTCTGGCTCGTTTCGTGGACTATTATTCACTGTTTTTGGGTCCCAGATTGATTTCCACGATTGACGAACCCCGAGGTGCGTTTACATGTCCGTCATCAACACTCACAACTCTGGCAAATTCTGACCCGATTCGTGGACTATTACTCACCGTTTTAGGGTCCCGGACTTATTTGCACGATTGATGAACCCTGGAGCGCGTTTATGTGTCGGTCATAAATACTCGCAGTTTTGGCCGATTCTGGCCAGTTTCTTGGACTATTACTCACTGTTTTGGGGTCCCGAAGTGATTTCCACGATTGACGAACCCTGGGGTGCGTTTACGTGTTGGTCATAAACACTCGCAGTTATTGCGGATTCTGCCTCATTTCATGGACTATTATTCACTGTTTTTGGGTCCCGGAGTGATTTCCACAATTGACGAACCCCGAGGTGCGTTTACATGTCCGTCGTCAACACTCACAACTTTGGCCAATTCTGACCCGTTTCGTGGACTATTACTCACCGTTTTGGGGTCCCGAAGCGATTTCCATAGTTCTTGAACCCCAATGTGCAATTAGATGTCGGTCATCAACACCCGTAGTTTTGGCCGATTCTGGGCCGTTTCATGAACTATTACTCACTGTTTTGGGGACCCGGACTAATTCCCACGATTGATGAACCCCGGGGTGCGTTTATGTGTCGGTCATAAACACTTGCAGTTTTGGCCGATTCTGGCCCGTTTCGTGGACAAATTACTCACTGTTTCGGGGTCCCGGACTTATTTCCACGATTGATGAACCCTGGAGCGCATTTACGTGTCGGTCATAAATACTCATAGTTTTGGCCGATTCTGGCTAGTTTCATGGACTATTACTCACTGTTTTGGGGTCGTGGAGTGATTTCCACGATTGATGAACCCCGGGGTGCGTTTACGTGTCGGTCATCAACACTCGCAGTTTTGGCCGATTCTGGCCTGTTTCATGGACTATTACTGATTGTTTTGGTGTCCCGGACTGATTTCCACGATTGACGAACCCCGGGGTGCGTTTACGTGTCGATCATAAACACTCGCAGTTTTGGCCGATTATGACAAGTTTCATGCACTATTACTCACTGTTTTGGTCCGTTAGTGATTTCCATGATTGACCAATCCTGGGGTGCGTTTACGTGTCGGTCATCAACACCCGCAGTTTTGGCCGATTCTGGCTCGTTTCGTGGACTATTATTCACTGTTTTTGGGTCCCAGATTGATTTCCACGATTGACGAACCCCGAGGTGCGTTTACATGTCCGTCATCAACACTCACAACTCTGGCAAATTCTGACCCGATTCGTGGACTATTACTCACCGTTTTAGGGTCCCGGACTTATTTGCACGATTGATGAACCCTGGAGCGCGTTTATGTGTCGGTCATAAATACTCGCAGTTTTGGCCGATTCTGGCCAGTTTCTTGGACTATTACTCACTGTTTTGGGGTCCCGAAGTGATTTCCACGATTGACGAACCCTGGGGTGCGTTTACGTGTTGGTCATAAACACTCGCAGTTATTGCGGATTCTGCCTCATTTCATGGACTATTATTCACTGTTTTTGGGTCCCGGAGTGATTTCCACAATTGACGAACCCCGAGGTGCGTTTACATGTCCGTCGTCAACACTCACAACTTTGGCCAATTCTGACCCGTTTCGTGGACTATTACTCACCGTTTTGGGGTCCCGAAGCGATTTCCATAGTTCTTGAACCCCAATGTGCAATTAGATGTCGGTCATCAACACCCGTAGTTTTGGCCGATTCTGGGCCGTTTCATGAACTATTACTCACTGTTTTGGGGACCCGGACTAATTCCCACGATTGATGAACCCCGGGGTGCGTTTATGTGTCGGTCATAAACACTTGCAGTTTTGGCCGATTCTGGCCCGTTTCGTGGACAATTACTCACTGTTTCGGGGTCCCGGACTTATTTCCACGATTGATGAACCCTGGAGCGCATTTACGTGTCGGTCATAAATACTCATAGTTTTGGCCGATTCTGGCTAGTTTCATGGACTATTACTCACTGTTTTGGGGTCGTGGAGTGATTTCCACGATTGATGAACCCCGGGGTGCGTTTACGTGTCGGTCATCAACACTCGCAGTTTTGGCCGATTCTGGCCTGTTTCATGGACTATTACTGATTGTTTTGGTGTCCCGGACTGATTTCCACGATTGACGAACCCCGGGGTGCGTTTACGTGTCGATCATAAACACTCGCAGTTTTGGCCGATTATGACAAGTTTCATGCAGTATTACTCACTGTTTTGGGGTCCGTTAGTGATTTCCATGATTGACCAATCCTGGGGTGCGTTTACGTGTCGGTCATCAACACCCGCAGTTTTGGCCGATTCTGGCTCGTTTCGTGGACTATTATTCACTGTTTTTGGGTCCCAGATTGATTTCCACGATTGACGAACCCCGAGGTGCGTTTACATGTCCGTCATCAACACTCACAACTCTGGCAAATTCTGACCCGATTCGTGTACTATTACTCACCGTTTTAGGGTCCCGGACTTATTTGCACGATTGATGAACCCTGGAGCGTGTTTATGTGTCGGTCATAAATACTCGCAGTTTTGGCCGATTCTGGCCAGTTTCTTGGACTATTACTCACTGTTTTGGGGTCCCGAAGTGATTTCCACGATTGACGAACCCTGGGGTGCGTTTACGTGTTGGTCATAAACACTCGCAGTTATTGCGGATTCTGCCTCATTTCATGGACTATTATTCACTGTTTTTGGGTCCCGGAGTGATTTCCACAATTGACGAACCCCGAGGTGCGTTTACATGTCCGTCGTCAACACTCACAACTTTGGCCAATTCTGACCCGTTTCATGGACTATTACTCACCGTTTTGGGGTCCCGAAGCGATTTCCATAGTTCTTGAACCCCAAGGTGCAATTACATGTCGGTCATCAACACCCGTAGTTTTGGCCGATTCTGGCCCGTTTCATGAACTATTACTCACTGTTTTGGGGACCCGGAGTAATTCCCACGATTGACGAACCCCGGGGTGCGTTTATGTGTCGGTCATAAACACATGCAGTTTTGGCCGATTCTGGCCCGTTTCATGGACAATTACTCACTGTTTCGGGGTCCCGGACTTATTTCCACGATTGATGAACCCCGGAGCGCATTTACGTGTCGGTCATAAATACTCGTAGTTTTGGCCGATTCTGGCTAGTTTCATGGACTATTACTCACTGTTTTGGTGTCGCGGAGTGATTTCCACGATTGACGAACCCCGGGGTGCGTTTACCTGTTGGTCATAAACACTCGCAGTTATTGCGGATTCTGCCTCATTTCATGGACTATTATTCACTGTTTTTGGGTCCCGGAGTGATTTCCACAATTGACGAACCCCGAGGTGCGTTTACATGTCCGTCGCCAACACTCACAACTTTGGCCGATTCTGACCCGTTTCATGGACTATTACTCACCGTTTTGGGGTCCCGAAGCGATTTCCATAGTTCTTGAACCCCAAAGTGCAATCACATGTCGGTCATCAACACCCATAGTTTTGGCCGATTCTGGCCCGTTTCATGAACTATTACTCACTGTTTTGGGGACCCGCACTAATTCCCATGATTGACGAACCCCAGGGTGCGTTTATGTGTCGGTCATAAACACTTGCAGTTTTGGCCGATTCTGGCCCGTTTCATGGACAATTACTCACTGTTTCGGGGTCCCAGACTTATTTCCACGATTGATGAACCCCGGAGCGCATTTACGTGTCGGTCATAAATACTCGTAGTTTTGGATGATTCTGGCTAGTTTCATGGACTATTACTCACTGTTTTGGGGCCGCGGAGTGATTTCCACGATTGACGAACCCCGGGGTGCGTTTACGTGTCGGTCATCAACACTCGCAGTTTTGGCCGATTATGACAAGTTTCATGGACTATTACTCACTGTTTTGGGGTCCGTTAGTGATTTCCATGATTGACCAATCCTGGGGTGCGTTTACGTGTCGGTCATCAACACCCGCAGTTTTGGCCGATTCTGGCTCGTTTCGTGGACTATTATTCACTGTTTTTGGGTCCCAGATTGATTTCCACGATTGACGAACCCCGAGGTGCGTTTACATGTCCGTCATCAACACTCACAACTCTGGCAAATTCTGACCCGTTTCGTGGACTATTACTCACCGTTTTAGGGTCCCGGACTTATTTGCACGATTGATGAACCCTGGAGCGCGTTTATGTGTCGGTCATAAATACTCGCAGTTTTGGCCGATTCTGGCCAGTTTCTTGGACTATTACTCACTGTTTTGGGGTCCCGAAGTGATTTCCACGATTGACGAACCCCGGGGTGCGTTTACGTGTTGGTCATAAACACTCGCAGTTATTGCGGATTCTGCCTCATTTCATGGACTATTATTCACTGTTTTTGGGTCCCGGAGTGATTTCCACAATTGACGAACCCCGAGGTGCGTTTACATGTCCGTCGTCAACACTCACAACTTTGGCTAATTCTGACCCGTTTCGTGGACTATTACTCACCGTTTTGGGGTCCCGAAGCGATTTCCATAGTTCTTGAACCCCAATGTGCAATTAGATGTCGGTCATCAACACCCGTAGTTTTGGCCGATTCTGGGCCGTTTCATGAACTATTACTCACTGTTTTGGGGACCCGGACTAATTCCCACGATTGACGAACCCCGGGGTGCGTTTATGTGTCGGTCATAAACACTTGCAGTTTTGGCCGATTCTGGCCCGTTTCGTGGACAATTACTCACTGTTTCGGGGTCCCGGAGTTATTTCCACGATTGATGAACCCTGGAGCGCATTTACGTGTCGGTCATAAATACTCATAGTTTTGGCCGATTCTGGCTAGTTTCATGGACTATTACTCACTGTTTTGGGGTCGTGGAGTAATTTCCACGATTGATGAACCCCGGGGTGCGTTTACGTGTCGGTCATAAATACTCGCAGTTTTGGCCGATTCTGGCCAGTTTCATGGACTATTACTCACTGTTTTGGTGCCGCGGAGTGATTTCCACGATTGACGAACCCTGGGGTGCGTTTACCTGTTGGTCATAAACACTCGCAGTTATTGCGGATTCTGCCTCATTTCATGGACTATTATTCACTGTTTTTGGGTCCCGGAGTGATTTCCACAATTGACGAACCCCGAGGTGCGTTTACATGTCCGTCGCCAACACTCACAACTTTGGCCGATTCTGACCCGTTTCATGGACTATTACTCATCGTTTTGGGGTCCCGAAGCGATTTCCATAGTTCTTGAACCCCAAAGTGCAATCACATGTCGGTCATCAACACCCATAGTTTTGGCCGATTCTGGCCCGTTTCATGAACTATTACTCACTGTTTTGGGGACCCGCACTAATTCCCATGATTGACGAACCCCAGGGTGCGTTTATGTGTCGGTCATAAACACTTGCAGTTTTGGCCGATTCTGGCCCGTTTCATGGACAATTACTCACTGTTTCGGGGTCCCAGACTTATTTCCACGATTGATGAACCCCGGAGCGCATTTACGTGTCGGTCATAAATACTCGTAGTTTTGGATGATTCTGGCTAGTTTCATGGACTATTACTCACTGTTTTGGGGCCGCGGAGTGATTTCCACGATTGACGAACCCCGGGGTGCGTTTACGTGTCGGTCATCAACACTCGCAGTTTTGGCCGATTATGACAAGTTTCGTGGACTATTACTCACTGTTTTGGGGTCCGTTAGTGATTTCCATGATTGACCAATCCTGGGGTGCGTTTACGTGTCGGTCATCAACACCCGCAGTTTTGGCCGATTCTGGCTCGTTTCGTGGACTATTATTCACTGTTTTTGGGTCCCAGATTGATTTCCACGATTGACGAACCCCGAGGTGCGTTTACATGTCCGTCATCAACACTCACAACTCTGGCAAATTCTGACCCGTTTCGTGGACTATTACTCACCGTTTTAGGGTCCCGGACTTATTTGCACGATTGATGAACCCTGGAGCGCGTTTATGTGTCGGTCATAAATACTCGCAGTTTTGGCCGATTCTGGCCAGTTTCTTGGACTATTACTCACTGTTTTGGGGTCCCGAAGTGATTTCCACGATTGACGAACCCCGGGGTGCGTTTACGTGTTGGTCATAAACACTCGCAGTTATTGCGGATTCTGCCTCATTTCATGGACTATTATTCACTGTTTTTGGGTCCCGGAGTGATTTCCACAATTGACGAACCCCGAGGTGCGTTTACATGTCCGTCGTCAACACTCACAACTTTGGCTAATTCTGACCCGTTTCGTGGACTATTACTCACCGTTTTGGGGTCCCGAAGCGATTTCCATAGTTCTTGAACCCCAATGTGCAATTAGATGTCGGTCATCAACACCCGTAGTTTTGGCCGATTCTGGGCCGTTTCATGAACTATTACTCACTGTTTTGGGGACCCGGACTAATTCCCACGATTGACGAACCCCGGGGTGCGTTTATGTGTCGGTCATAAACACTTGCAGTTTTGGCCGATTCTGGCCCGTTTCGTGGACAATTACTCACTGTTTCGGGGTCCCGGAGTTATTTCCACGATTGATGAACCCTGGAGCGCATTTACGTGTCGGTCATAAATACTCATAGTTTTGGCCGATTCTGGCTAGTTTCATGGACTATTACTCACTGTTTTGGGGTCGTGGAGTAATTTCCACGATTGATGAACCCCGGGGTGCGTTTACGTGTCGGTCATAAATACTCGCAGTTTTGGCCGATTCTGGCCAGTTTCATGGACTATTACTCACTGTTTTGGTGTCGCGGAGTGATTTCCACGATTGACGAACCCTGGGGTGCGTTTACCTGTTGGTCATAAACACTCGCAGTTATTGCGGATTCTGCCTCATTTCATGGACTATTATTCACTGTTTTTGGGTCCCGGAGTGATTTCCACAATTGACGAACCCCGAGGTGCGTTTACATGTCTGTCATCAACACTCACAAGTTTGGCCAATTCTGACCCATTTCGTGGACTATTACTCACCGTTTTGGGGTCCCGAAGCGATTTCCATAGTTCTTGAACCCCAAGGTGCAATTACATGTCGGTCATCAACACCCGTAGTTTTGGCCGATTCTGGCCTGTTTCATGAACTATTACTCACTGTTTTGGGGACCCAGACTAATTCCCACGATTGACGAACCCCGGGGTGTGTTTATCTGTCGGTCATAAACAATTGCAGTTTTGGCCGATTCTGGCCCGTTTCGTGGACAATTACTCACTGTTTCGGGGTCCCGGAATTATTTTCATGATTGATGTACCCCGGAGCGCATTTACGTGTCGGTCATAAATACTCGTAGTTTTGGCTGATTCTGGCTAGTTTCATGGACTATTACTCACTGTTTTGGGGTCGCGGAGTGATTTCCACGATTGATGAACCCCGGGGTGCGTTTACGTGTCGGTCATAAATACTCGCAGTTTTGGCCGATTCTGGCCAGTTTCTTGGACTATTACTCACTGTTTTGGGGTCCCGAAGTGATTTCCACGATTGACGAACCCCGGCGTGCGTTTACGTGTCGGTCATCAACACCCGCAGTTTTGGCCGATTCTGCCTCGTTTCGTGGACTATTATTCACTGTTTTTGGGTCCCGGAGTGATTTCCACGATTGACGAACCCCGAGGTGCGTTTACATGTCCGTCATCAACACTCACAACTCTGGCAAATTCTGACCCGTTTCGTGGACTATTACTCACCGTTTTAGGGTCCCGGACTTATTTGCACGATTGATGAACCCTGGAGCGCGTTTACGTGTCGGTCATAAATACTCGCAGTTTTGGCCGATTCTGGCCAGTTTCTTGGACTATTACTCACTGTTTTGGGGTCCCGAAGTGATTTCCACGATTGACGAACCCCGGGGTGCGTTTACGTGTTGGTCATAAACACTCGCAGTTATTGCGGATTCTGCCTCATTTCATGGACTATTTATTCACTGTTTTTGGGTCCCGGAGTGATTTCCACAATTGACGAACCCCGAGGTGCGTTTACATGTCCGTCGTCAACACTCACAACTTTGGCCAATTCTGACCCGTTTCGTGGACTATCACTCACCGTTTTGGGGTCCCGAAGCGATTTCCATAGTTCTTGAACCCCAATGTGCAATTAGATGTCGGTCATCAACACCCGTAGTTTTGGCCGATTCTGGGCCGTTTCATGAACTATTACTCACTATTTTGGGGACCCGGACTAATTCCCACGATTGACGAACCCCGGGGTGCGTTTATGTGTCGGTCATAAACACTTGCAGTTTTGGCCGATTCTGGCCCGTTTCGTGGACAATTACTCACTGTTTCGGGGTCCCGGACTTATTTCCACGATTGATGAACCCTGGAGCGCATTTACGTGTCGGTCATAAATACTCATAGTTTTGGCCGATTCTGGCTAGTTTCATGGACTATTACTCACTGTTTTGGGGTCGTGGAGTGATTTCCACGATTGATGAACCCCGGGGTGCATTTACGTGTCGGTCATAAATACTCGCAGTTTTGGCCGATTCTGGCCAGTTTCTTGGACTATTACTCACTGTTTTGGGGTCCCGAAGTGATTTCCACGATTGACGAACCCCGGCGTGCGTTTACGTGTCGGTCATCAACACCCGCAGTTTTGGCCGATTCTGCCTCGTTTCGTGGACTATTATTCACTGTTTTTGGGTCCCGGAGTGATTTCCACAATTGACGAACCTCGAGGTGCGTTTACATGTCGGTCGTCAACACTCACAACTTTGGCCAATTCTGACCCGTTTCATGGACTATTACTCACCGTTTTGGGGTCCCGAAGCGATTTCCATAGTTCTTGAACCCCAAGGTGCAATTACATGTCGGTCATCAACACCCGTAGTTTTGGCCGATTCTGGCCCGTTTCATGAACTATTACTCACTGTTTTGGGGACCCGGAGTAATTCCCACGATTGACGAACCCCGGGGTGCGTTTATGTGTCGGTCATAAACACATGCAGTTTTGGCCGATTCTGGCCCGTTTCATGGACAATTACTCACTGTTTCGGGGTCCCGGACTTATTTCCACGATTGATGAACCCCGGAGCGCATTTAAGTGTCGGTCATAAATACTCGTAGTTTTGGCCGATTCTGGCTAGTTTCATGGACTATTACTCACTGTTTTGGTGTCGCGGAGTGATTTCCACGATTGACGAACCCCGGGGTGCGTTTACCTGTTGGTCATAAACACTCGCAGTTATTGCGGATTCTGCCTCATTTCATGGACTATTATTCACTGTTTTTGGGTCCCGGAGTGATTTCCACAATTGATGAACCCCGAGGTGCGTTTACATGTCCGTCGCCAACACTCACAACTTTGGCCGATTCTGACCCGTTTCATGGACTATTACTCACCGTTTTGGGGTCCCGAAGCGATTTCCATAGTTCTTGAACCCCAAAGTGCAATCACATGTCGGTCATCAACACCCATAGTTTTGGCCGATTCTAGCCCGTTTCATGAACTATTACTCACTGTTTTGGGGACCCGCACTAATTCCCATGATTGACGAACCCCAGGGTGCGTTTATGTGTCGGTCATAAACACTTGAAGTTTTGGCCGATTCTGGCCCGTTTCATGGACAATTACTCACTGTTTCGGGGTCCCAGACTTATTTCCACGATTGATGAACCCCGGAGCGCATTTACGTGTCGGTCATAAATACTCGTAGTTTTGGATGATTCTGGCTAGTTTCATGGACTATTACTCACTGTTTTGGGGCCGCGGAGTGATTTCCACGATTGACGAACCCCGGGGTGCGTTTACGTGTCGGTCATCAACACTCGCAGTTTTGGCCGATTCTGGCCTGTTTCATGGACTATTACTGATTGTTTTGGTGTCCCAGACTGATTTCCACGATTGACGAACCACGGGGTGCGTTTACGTGTCGATCATAAACACTCGCAGTTTTGGCCGATTATGACAAGTTTCATGGACTATTACTCACTGTTTTGGGGTCCGTTAGTGATTTCCATGATTGACCAATCCTGGGGTGCGTTTACGTGTCGGTCATCAACACCCGCAGTTTTGGCCGATTCTGGCTCGTTTCGTGGACTATTATTCACTGTTTTTGGGTCCCAGATTGATTTCCACGATTGACGAACCCCGAGGTGCGTTTACATGTCCGTCATCAACACTCACAACTCTGGCAAATTCTGACCCGTTTCGTGGACTATTACTCACCGTTTTAGGGTCCCGGACTTATTTGCACGATTGATGAACCCTGGAGCGCGTTTATGTGTCGGTCATAAATACTCGCAGTTTTGGCCGATTCTGGCCAGTTTCTTGGACTATTACTCACTGTTTTGGGGTCCCGAAGTGATTTCCACGATTGACGAACCCTGGGGTGCGTTTACGTGTTGGTCATAAACACTCGCAGTTATTGCGGATTCTGCCTCATTTCATGGACTATTATTCACTGTTTTTGGGTCCCGGAGTGATTTCCACAATTGACGAACCCCGAGGTGCGTTTACATGTCCGTCGTCAACACTCACAACTTTGGCCAATTCTGACCCGTTTCGTGGACTATTACTCACCGTTTTGGGGTCCCGAAGCGATTTCCATAGTTCTTGAACCCCAATGTGCAATTAGATGTCGGTCATCAACACCCGTAGTTTTGGCCGATTCTGGGCCGTTTCATGAACTATTACTCACTGTTTTGGGGACCCGGACTAATTCCCATGATTGACGAACCCCGGGGTGCGTTTATGTGTCGGTCATAAACACTTGCAGTTTTGGCCGATTCTGGCCCGTTTCGTGGACAATTACTCACTGTTTTGGGGTCCCGGACTTATTTCCACGATTGATGAACCCTGGAGCGCATTTACGTGTCGGTCATAAATACTCATAGTTTTGGCCGATTCTGGCTAGTTTCATGGACTATTACTCACTGTTTTGGGGTCGTGGAGTGATTTCCACGATTGATGAACCCCGGGGTGCGTTTACGTGTCGGTCATAAATACTCGCAATTTTGGCCGATTCTGGCCAGTTTCATGGACTATTACTCACTGTTTTGGTGTCGCGGAGTGATTTCCACGATTGACGAACCCTGGGGTGCGTTTACCTGTTGGTCATAAACACTCGCAGTTATTGCGGATTCTGCCTCATTTCATGGACTATTATTCACTGTTTTTGGGTCCCGGAGTGATTTCCACAATTGACGAACCCCGAGGTGCGTTTACATGTCTGTCGTCAACACTCGCAAGTTTGGCCAATTCTGACCCGTTTCGTGGACTATTACTCACCGTTTTGGGGTCCCGAAGCGATTTCCATAGTTCTTGAACCCCAAGGTGCAATTACATGTCGGTCATCAACACCCGTAGTTTTGGCCGATTCTTGCCTGTTTCATGAACTATTACTCACTGTTTTGGGGACCCGGACTAATTCCCACGATTGACGAACCCCGGGGTGCGTTTATGTGTCGGTCATAAACAATTGCAGTTTTGGCCGATTCTGGCCCGTTTCGTGGACAATTACTCACTGTTTCGGGGTCCCGGACTTATTTTCATGATTGATGTACCCCGAAGCGCATTTACGTGTCGGTCATAAATACTCGTAGTTTTGGCTGATTCTGGCTAGTTTCATGGACTATTACTCACTGTTTTGGGGTCGCGGAGTGATTTCCACGATTGATGAACCCCGGGGTGCGTTTACGTGTCGGTCATAAATACTCGCAGTTTTGGCCGATTCTGGCCAGTTTCTTGGACTATTACTCACTGTTTTGGGGTCCCGAAGTGATTTCCACGATTGACGAACCCCGGCGTGCGTTTACGTGTCGGTCATCAACACCCGCAGTTTTGGCCGATTCTGCCTCGTTTCGTGGACTATTATTCACTGTTTTTGGGTCCCGGAGTGATTTCCACAATTGACGAACCCCGAGGTGCGTTTACATGTCCGTCGTCAACACTCACAACTTTGGCCAATTCTGACCCGTTTCATGGACTATTACTCACCGTTTTGGGGTCCCGAAGCGATTTCCATAGTTCTTGAACCCCAAGGTGCAATTACATGTCGGTCATCAACACCCGTAGTTTTGGCCGATTCTGGCCCGTTTCATGAACTATTACTCACTGTTTTGGGGACCCGGAGTAATTCCCACGATTGACAAACCCCGGGGTGCGTTTATGTGTCGGTCATAAACACATGCAGTTTTGGCCGATTCTGGCCCGTTTCATGGACAATTACTCACTGTTTCGGGGTCCCGGACTTATTTCCACGATTGATGAACCCCGGAGCGCATTTACGTGTCGGTCATAAATACTCGTAGTTTTGGCCGATTCTGGCTAGTTTCATGGACTATTACTCACTGTTTTGGTGTTGCGGAGTGATTTCCACGATTGACGAACCCCGGGGTGCGTTTACCTGTTGGTCATAAACACTCGCAGTTATTGCGGATTCTGCCTCATTTCATGGACTATTATTCACTGTTTTTGGGTCCCGGAGTGATTTCCACAATTGACGAACCCCGAGGTGCGTTTACATGTCCGTCGCCAACACTCACAACTTTGGCCGATTCTGACCCGTTTCATGGACTATTACTCACCGTTTTGGGGTCCCGAAGCGATTTCCATAGTTCTTGAACCCCAAAGTGCAATCACATGTCGGTCATCAACACCCATAGTTTTGGCCGATTCTGGCCCGTTTCATGAACTATTACTCACTGTTTTGGGGACCCGCACTAATTCCCATGATTGACGAACCCCAGGGTGCGTTTATGTGTCGGTCATAAACACTTGAAGTTTTGGCCGATTCTGGCCCGTTTCATGGACAATTACTCACTGTTTCGGGGTCCCAGACTTATTTCCACGATTGATGAACCCCGGAGCGCATTTACGTGTCGGTCATAAATACTCGTAGTTTTGGATGATTCTGGCTAGTTTCATGGACTATTACTCACTGTTTTGGGGCCGCGGAGTGATTTCCACGATTGACGAACCCCGGGGTGCGTTTACGTGTCGGTCATCAACACTCGCAGTTTTGGCCGATTCTGGCCTGTTTCATGGACTATTACTGATTGTTTTGGTGTCCCAGACTGATTTCCACGATTGACGAACCACGGGGTGCGTTTACGTGTCGATCATAAACACTCGCAGTTTTGGCCGATTATGACAAGTTTCATGGACTATTACTCACTGTTTTGGGGTCCGTTAGTGATTTCCATGATTGACCAATCCTGGGGTGCGTTTACGTGTCGGTCATCAACACCCGCAGTTTTGGCCGATTCTGGCTCGTTTCGTGGACTATTATTCACTGTTTTTGGGTCCCAGATTGATTTCCACGATTGACGAACCCCGAGGTGCGTTTACATGTCCGTCATCAACACTCACAACTCTGGCAAATTCTGACCCGTTTCGTGGACTATTACTCACCGTTTTAGGGTCCCGGACTTATTTGCACGATTGATGAACCCTGGAGCGCGTTTATGTGTCGGTCATAAATACTCGCAGTTTTGGCCGATTCTGGCCAGTTTCTTGGACTATTACTCACTGTTTTGGGGTCCCGAAGTGATTTCCACGATTGACGAACCCTGGGGTGCGTTTACGTGTTGGTCATAAACACTCGCAGTTATTGCGGATTCTGCCTCATTTCATGGACTATTATTCACTGTTTTTGGGTCCCGGAGTGATTTCCACAATTGACGAACCCCGAGGTGCGTTTACATGTCCGTCGTCAACACTCACAACTTTGGCCAATTCTGACCCGTTTCGTGGACTATTACTCACCGTTTTGGGGTCCCGAAGCGATTTCCATAGTTCTTGAACCCCAATGTGCAATTAGATGTCGGTCATCAACACCCGTAGTTTTGGCCGATTCTGGGCCGTTTCATGAACTATTACTCACTGTTTTGGGGACCCGGACTAATTCCCACGATTGACGAACCCCGGGGTGCGTTTATGTGTCGGTCATAAACACTTGCAGTTTTGGCCGATTCTGGCCCGTTTCGTGGACAATTACTCACTGTTTCGGGGTCCCGGACTTATTTCCACGATTGATGAACCCTGGAGCGCATTTACGTGTCGGTCATAAATACTCATAGTTTTGGCCGATTCTGGCTAGTTTCATGGACTATTACTCACTGTTTTGGGGTCGTGGAGTGATTTCCACGATTGATGAACCCCGGGGTGCGTTTACGAGTCGGTCATAAATACTCGCAATTTTGGCCGATTCTGGCCAGTTTCATGGACTATTACTCACTGTTTTGGTGTCGCGGAGTGATTTGCACGATTGACGAACCCTGGGGTGCGTTTACCTGTTGGTCATAAACACTCGCAGTTATTGCGGATTCTGCCTCATTTCATGGACTATTATTCACTGTTTTTGGGTCCCGGAGTGATTTCCACAATTGACGAACCCCGAGGTGCGTTTACATGTCTGTCGTCAACACTCACAAGTTTGGCCAATTCTGACCCGTTTCGTGGACTATTACTCACCGTTTTGGGGTCCCGAAGCGATTTCCATAGTTCTTGAACCCCAAGGTGCAATTACATGTCGGTCATCAACACCCGTAGTTTTGGCCGATTCTGGCCTGTTTCATGAACTATTACTCACTGTTTTGGGGACCCGGACTAATTCCCACGATTGACGAACCCCGGGGTGCGTTTATGTGTCGGTCATAAACAATTGCAGTTTTGGCCGATTCTGGCCCGTTTCGTGGACAATTACTCACTGTTTCGGGGTCCCGGACTTATTTTCATGATTGATGTACCCCGGAGCGCATTTACGTGTCGGTCATAAATACTCGTAGTTTTGGCTGATTCTGGCTAGTTTCATGGACTATTACTCACTGTTTTGGGGTCGCGGAGTGATTTCCACGATTGATGAACCCCGGGGTGCGTTTACGTGTCGGTCATAAATACTCGCAGTTTTGGCCGATTCTGGCCAGTTTCTTGGACTATTACTCACTGTTTTGGGGTCCCGAAGTGATTTCCACGATTGACGAACCCCGGCGTGCGTTTACGTGTCGGTCATCAACACCCGCAGTTTTGGCCGATTCTGCCTCGTTTTGTGGACTATTATTCACTGTTTTTGGGTCCCGGAGTGATTTCCACAATTGACGAACCCCGAGGTGCGTTTACATGTCCGTCGTCAACACTCACAACTTTGGCCAATTCTGACCCGTTTCATGGACTATTACTCACCGTTTTGGGGTCCCGAAGCGATTTCCATAGTTCTTGAACCCCAAGGTGCAATTACATGTCGGTCATCAACACCCGTAGTTTTGGCCGATTCTGGCCCGTTTCATGAACTATTACTCACTGTTTTGGGGACCCGGAGTAATTCCCACGATTGACGAACCCCGGGGTGCGTTTATGTGTCGGTCATAAACACATCCAGTTTTGGCCGATTCTGGCCCGTTTCGTGGACAATTACTCACTGTTTCGGGGTTCCGGACTTATTTCCACGATTGATGAACCCCGAAGCGCATTTACGTGTCGGTCATAAATACTCGTAGTTTTGGCCGATTCTGGCTAGTTTCATGGACTATTACTCACTGTTTTGGTGTCGCGGAGTGATTTCCACGATTGACGAACCCCGGGATGCGTTTACGTGTGGGTCATAGACACTTGCAGTTTTGGCCGATTATGGCCAGTTTCATGGACTATTACTCACTGTTTTGGGGTCCGTGAGTGATTTCCACGATTGACGAATCCCGGGGTGCATTTACGTGTCGGTCATGAACACCCGCAGTTTTGGCCGATTTTGGCTCGTTTCATGGACTATTATTCACTGTTTTTGGGTCCCGGAGTGATTTCCACGATTGATGAATCCCGGGGTGCGTTTACGTGTCGGTCATCAACACCCGCAGTTTTGGCCGATTCTGGCTCGTTTCGTGGACTATTATTCACTGTTTTGGGGTCCCGGAGTGATTTCCATGATTGACGAACCCTGAGGTGCGTTTACATGTCCGTCGTCAACACTCACAACTCTGGCAAATTCTGACCCGTTTCGTGGACTATTACTCACCGTTTTAGGGTCCCGGACTTATTTGCACGATTGATAAACCCCGGAGCGCGTTTACGTGTCGGTCATAAATACTCGCAGTTTTGGCCGATTCTGGCCAGTTTCTTGGACTATTACTCACTGTTTTGGGGTCCCGAAGTGATTTCCACGATTGACGAACCCCGGGGTGCGTTTACGTGTTGGTCATAAACACTCGCAGTTATTGCGGATTCTGCCTCATTTCATGGACTATTATTCACTGTTTTTGGGTCCCGGAGTGATTTCCACAATTGACGAACCCCGAGGTGCGTTTACATGTCCGTCGTCAACACTCACAACTTTGGCCAATTCTGACCCGTTTCGTGGACTATTACTCACCGTTTTGGGGTCCCGAAGCGATTTCCATAGTTCTTGAACCCCAATGTGCAATTAGATGTCGGTCATCAACACCCGTAGTTTTGGCCGATTCTGGGCCGTTTCATGAACTATTACTCACTGTTTTGGGGACCCGGACTAATTCCCACGATTGACGAACCCCGGGGTGCGTTTATGTGTCGGTCATAAACACTTGCAGTTTTGGCCGATTCTGGCCCGTTTCGTGGACAATTACTCACTGTTTCGGGGTCCCGGACTTATTTCCACGATTGATGAACCCTGGAGCGCATTTACGTGTCGGTCATAAATACTCATAGTTTTGGCCGATTCTGGCTAGTTTCATGGACTATTACTCACTGTTTTGGGGTCGTGGAGTGATTTCCACGATTGATGAACCCCGGGGTGCGTTTACGAGTCGGTCATAAATACTCGCAATTTTGGCCGATTCTGGCCAGTTTCATGGACTATTACTCACTGTTTTGGTGTCGCGGAGTGATTTGCACGATTGACGAACCCTGGGGTGCGTTTACCTGTTGGTCATAAACACTCGCAGTTATTGCGGATTCTGCCTCATTTCATGGACTATTATTCACTGTTTTTGGGTCCCGGAGTGATTCCCACAATTGACGAACCCCGAGGTGCGTTTACATGTCTGTCGTCAACACTCACAAGTTTGGCCAATTCTGACCCGTTTCGTGGACTATTACTCACCGTTTTGGGGTCCCGAAGCGATTTCCATAGTTCTTGAACCCCAAGGTGCAATTACATGTCGGTCATCAACACCCGTAGTTTTGGCCGATTCTGGCCTGTTTCATGAACTATTACTCACTGTTTTGGGGACCCGGACTAATTCCCACGATTGACGAACCCCGGGGTGCGTTTATGTGTCGGTCATAAACAATTGCAGTTTTGGCCGATTCTGGCCCGTTTCGTGGACAATTACTCACTGTTTCGGGGTCCCGGACTTATTTTCATGATTGATGTACCCCGGAGCGCATTTACGTGTCGGTCATAAATACTCGTAGTTTTGGCTGATTCTGGCTAGTTTCATGGACTATTACTCACTGTTTTGGGGTCGCGGAGTGATTTCCACGATTGATGAACCCCGGGGTGCGTTTACGTGTCGGTCATAAATACTCGCAGTTTTGGCCGATTCTGGCCAGTTTCTTGGACTATTACTCACTGTTTTGGGGTCCCGAAGTGATTTCCACGATTGACGAACCCCGGCGTGCGTTTACGTGTCGGTCATCAACACCCGCAGTTTTGGCCGATTCTGCCTCGTTTTGTGGACTATTATTCACTGTTTTTGGGTCCCGGAGTGATTTCCACAATTGACGAACCCCGAGGTGCGTTTACATGTCCGTCGTCAACACTCACAACTTTGGCCAATTCTGACCCGTTTCATGGACTATTACTCACCGTTTTGGGGTCCCGAAGCGATTTCCATAGTTCTTGAACCCCAAGGTGCAATTACATGTCGGTCATCAACACCCGTAGTTTTGGCCGATTCTGGCCCGTTTCATGAACTATTACTCACTGTTTTGGGGACCCGGAGTAATTCCCACGATTGACGAACCCCGGGGTGCGTTTATGTGTCGGTCATAAACACATCCAGTTTTGGCCGATTCTGGCCCGTTTCGTGGACAATTACTCACTGTTTCGGGGTTCCGGACTTATTTCCACGATTGATGAACCCCGAAGCGCATTTACGTGTCGGTCATAAATACTCGTAGTTTTGGCCGATTCTGGCTAGTTTCATGGACTATTACTCACTGTTTTGGTGTCGCGGAGTGATTTCCACGATTGACGAACCCCGGGATGCGTTTACGTGTGGGTCATAGACACTTGCAGTTTTGGCCGATTATGGCCAGTTTCATGGACTATTACTCACTGTTTTGGGGTCCGTGAGTGATTTCCACGATTGACGAATCCCGGGGTGCATTTACGTGTCGGTCATGAACACCCGCAGTTTTGGCCGATTTTGGCTCGTTTCATGGACTATTATTCACTGTTTTTGGGTCCCGGAGTGATTTCCACGATTGATGAATCCCGGGGTGCGTTTACGTGTCGGTCATCAACACCCGCAGTTTTGGCCGATTCTGGCTCGTTTCGTGGACTATTATTCACTGTTTTGGGGTCCCGGAGTGATTTCCATGATTGACGAACCCCGAGGTGCGTTTACATGTCCGTCGTCAACACTCACAACTCTGGCAAATTCTGACCCGTTTCGTGGACTATTACTCACCGTTTTAGGGTCCCGGACTTATTTGCACGATTGATAAACCCCGGAGCGCGTTTACGTGTCGGTCATAAATACTCGCAGTTTTGGCCGATTCTGGCCAGTTTCTTGGACTATTACTCACTGTTTTGGGGTCCCGAAGTGATTTCCACGATTGACGAACCCCGGGGTGCGTTTACGTGTTGGTCATAAACACTCGCAGTTATTGCGGATTCTGCCTCATTTCATGGACTATTATTCACTGTTTTTGGGTCCCGGAGTGATTTCCACAATTGACGAACCCCGAGGTGCGTTTACATGTCCGTCGTCAACACTCACAACTTTGGCCAATTCTGACCCGTTTCGTGGACTGTTACTCACCGTTTTGGGGTCCCGAAGCGATTTCCATAGTTCTTGAACCCCAAGGTGCAATTACATGTCGGTCATCAACACCCGTAGTTTTGGCCGATTCTGGCCCGTTTCATGAACTATTACTCACTGTTTTGGGGACCCGGACTAATTCCCACGATTGACGAACCCCGGGGTGCGTTTATGTGTCGGTCATAAACACTTGCAGTTTTGGCCGATTCTGGCCCGTTTCGTGGACAATTACTCACTGTTTCAGGGTCCCGGACTTATTTCCACGATTGATGAACCCCGGAGCGCATTTACATGTCGGTCATAAATACTCGTAGTTTTGGCCGATTCTGGCTAGTTTCATGGACTATTACTCACTGTTTTGGGGTCGTGGAGTGATTTCCACGATTGATGAACCCCAGGGTGCGTTTACGTGTCAGTCATAAATACTCGCAGTTTTAGCCGATTCTGGCCAGTTTCTTGGACTATTACTCACGGTTTTGGGGTCCCGAAGTGATTTCCACGATTGACGAACCCCGGGGTGCGTTTATGTGTTTGTCATAAACACTCGCAGTTATTGCGGATTCTGCATCATTTCATGGACTATTATTCACTGTTTTTGGGTCCCGGAGTGATTTCCACAATTGACGAACCCCGAGGTGCGTTTACATGTCCGTCATCAACACTCACAACTTTGGCCAATTCTGACCCGTTTCATGGACTATTACTCACCGTTTTGGGGTCCCGAAGCGATTTCCATAGTTCTTGAACCCCAAGGTGCAATTACATGTCGGTCATCAACACCCGTAGTTTTGGCCGATTCTGGCCTATTTCATGAACTATTACTCACTGTTTTGGGGACCCGGACTAATTCCCACGATTGACAAATCCCGGGGTGCGTTTATGTGTCGGTCATAAACACTTGCAGTTTTGGCCGATTCTGGCCCGTTTCATGGACAATTACTCACTGTTTCGGAGTCCCGGACTTATTTCCACGATTGATGAACCCCGGAGCGCATTTACGTGTCGGTCATAAATACTCGTAGTTTTGGCCGATTCTGGCTAGTTTCATGGACTATTACTCACTGTTTTGGGGTCGCGGAGTGATTTCCACGATTGATGAACCCCAGGGTGCGTTTACGTGTCGGTCATAAATACTCGCAGTTTAGGCCGATTCTGGCCAGTTTCTTGGACTAATACTCACTGTTTTGGGGTCCCGAAGTGATTTCCATGATTGACGAACCCCGGGGTGCGTTTACGTGTTGGTCATAAACACTCGTAGTTATTGCGGATTCTGCCTCGTTTCGTGGACTATTATTCACTGTTTTTGGGTCCCGGAGTGATTTCCACAATTGACGAACCCCGAGGTGCGTTTACATGTCCGTCGTCAACACTCACAACTTTGGCCAATTCTGACCCGTTTCATGGACTATTACTCACCGTTTTGGGGTCCCGAAGCGATTTCCATAGTTCTTGAACCCCAAGGTGCAATTACATGTCGGTCACCAACACCCGTAGTTTTGGCCGATTCTGGCCCGTTTCATGAACTATTACTCACTGTTTTGGGGACCCGGAGTAATTCCCATGATTGACGAACCCCGGGGTGCGTTTATGTGTCGGTCATAAACACATGCAGTTTTGGCCGATTCTGGCCCGTTTCATGGACAATTACTCACTGTTTCGGGGTCCCGGACTTATTTCCACGATTGATGAACCCCGGAGCGCATTTACGTGTCGGTCATAAATACTCGTAGTTTTGGCCGATTCTGGCTAGTTTCATGGACTATTACTCACTGTTTTGGTGTCGCGGTGTGATTTCCACGATTGTCGAACCCCGGGATGCGTTTACGTGTCGGTCATAGACACTTGCAGTTTTGGCCGATTATGGCCAGTTTCATGGACTATTACTCACTGTTTTGGGGTCCGTGAGTGATTTCCATGATTGACGAATCCCGGGGTGCGTTTACGTGTCGGTCATCAACACCCGTAGTTTTGGCCGATTCTGGCTCGTTTCATGGACTATTATTCACTGTTTTTGGGTCCCAGAGTGATTTCCACGATTGACGAATCCCGGGGTGCGTTTACGTGTCGGTCATCAACACCCACAGTTTTGGCCGATTCTGGCTCGTTTCATGGACAATTATTCACTGTTTTGGGGTCCCGGAGTGATTTCCACGATTGACGAACCCCGAGGTGCGTTTACATGTCCGTCGTCAACACTCACAACTCTGGCAAATTCTGACCCGTTTCGTGGACTATTACTCACCGTTTTAGGGTCCCGGACTTATTTGCACGATTGATGAACCCTGGAGCGCGTTTACGTGTCGGTCATAAATACTCGCAGTTTTGGCCGATTCTGGCCAGTTTCTTGGACTATTACTCACTGTTTTGGGGTCCCGAAGTGATTTCCACGATTGATGAACCCCGGGGTGCGTTTACGTGTTGGTCATAAACACTCGCAGTTATTGCGGATTCTGCCTCATTTCATGGACTATTATTCACTGTTTTTGGGTCCCGGAGTGATTTCCACAATTGACGAACCCCGAGGTGCGTTTACATGTCCGTCGTCAACACTCACAACTTTGGCCAATTCTGACCCGTTTCGTGGACTATTACTCACCGTTTTGGGGTCCCGAAGCGATTTCCATAGTTCTTGAACCCCAATGTGCAATTAGATGTCGGTCATCAACACCCGTAGTTTTGGCCGATTCTGGGCCGTTTCATGAACTATTACTCACTGTTTTGGGGACTCGGACTAATTCCCACGATTGACGAACCCCGGGGTGCGTTTATGTGTCGGTCATAAACACTTGCAGTTTTGGCCGATTCTGGCCCGTTTCGTGGACAATTACTCACTGTTTCGGGGTCCCGGACTTATTTCCACGATTGATGAACCCTGGAGCGCATTTACGTGTCGGTCATAAATACTCATAGTTTTGGCCAATTCTGGCTAGTTTCATGGACTATTACTCACTGTTTTGGGGTCGTGGAGTGATTTCCACGATTGATGAACCCCGGGGTGCGTTTACGTGTCGGTCATAAATACTCGCAGTTTTGGCCGATTCTGGCCAGTTTCTTGGACTATTACTCACTGTTTTGGGGTCCCGAAGTGAATTCCACGATTGACGAATCTCGGGGTGCGTTTATGTGTTGGTCATAAACACTCGCAGTTATTGCGGATTCTGCCTCATTTCATGGACTATTATTCACTGTTTTTGGGTCCCGGAGTGATTTCCACAATTGACGAACCCCGAGGTGCGTTTACATGTCTGTCGTCAACACTCACAAGTTTGGCCAATTCTGACCCATTTCGTGGACTATTACTCACCGTTTTGGGGTCCCGAAGCGATTTCCATAGTTCTTGAACCCCAAGGTGCAATTACATGTCGGTCATCAACACCCGTAGTTTTGGCCGATTCTGGCCTGTTTCATGAACTATTACTCACTGTTTTGGGGACCCGGACTAATTCCCACGATTGACGAACCCCGGGGTGCGTTTATGTGTCGGTCATAAACACTTGCAGTTTTGGCCGATTCTGGCCCGTTTCGTGGACAATTACTCACTGTTTCGGGGTCCCGGACTTATTTTCACGATTGATGTACCCCGGAGCGCATTTATGTGTCGGTCATAAATACTCGTAGTTTTGGCTGATTCTGGCTAGTTTCATGGACTATTACTCACTGTTTTGGGGTCGCGGAGTGATTTCCACGATTGATGAACCCCGGGGTGCGTTTACGTGTCGGTCATAAATACTCGCAGTTTTGGCCGATTCTGGCCAGTTTCTTGGACTATTACTCACTGTTTTGGGGTCCCGAAGTGATTTCCACGATTGACGAACCCCGGCGTGCGTTTACGTGTCGGTCATCAACACCCGCAGTTTTGGCCGATTCTGCCTCGTTTCGTGGACTATTATTCACTGTTTTTGGGTCCCGGAGTGATTTCCACAATTGACGAACCCCGAGGTGCGTTTACATGTCCGTCGTCAACACTCACAACTTTGGCCAATTCTGACCCGTTTCATGGACTATTACTCACCGTTTTGGGGTCCCGAAGCGATGTCCATAGTTCTTGAACCCCAAGGTGCAATTACATGTTGGTCATCAACACCCGTAGTTTTGGCCGATTCTGGCCCGTTTCATGAACTATTACTCACTGTTTTGGGGACCCGGAGTAATTCCCACGATTGACGAACCCTGGGGTGCGTTTATGTGTCGGTCATAAACACATGCAGTTTTGGCCGATTCTGGCCCGTTTCATGGACAATTACTCACTGTTTCGGGGTCCCGGACTTATTTCCACGATTGATGAACCCCGGAGCGCATTTACGTGTCGGTCATAAATACTCGTAGTTTTGGCCGATTCTGGCTAGTTTCATGGACTATTACTCACTGTTTTGGTGTCGCGGAGTGATTTCCACGATTGACGAACCCCGGGGTGCGTTTACCTGTTGGTCATAAACACTCGCAGTTATTGCGGATTCTGCCTCATTTCATGGACTATTATTCACTGTTTTTGGGTCCCGGAGTGATTTCCACAATTGACGAACCCCGAGGTGCGTTTACATGTCCGTCGCCAACACTCACAACTTTGGCCGATTCTGACCCGTTTCATGGACTATTACTCACCGTTTTGGGGTCCCGAAGCGATTTCCATAGTTCTTGAACCCCAAAGTGCAATCACATGTCGGTCATCAACACCCATAGTTTTGGCCGATTCTGGCCAGTTTCTTGGACTATTACTCACTGTTTTGGGGTCCCGAAGTGAATTCCACGATTGACGAATCTCGGGGTGCGTTTATGTGTTGGTCATAAACACTCGCAGTTATTGCGGATTCTGCCTCATTTCATGGACTATTATTCACTGTTTTTGGGTCCCGGAGTGATTTCCACAATTGACGAACCCCGAGGTGCGTTTACATGTCTGTCGTCAACACTCACAAGTTTGGCCAATTCTGACCCATTTCGTGGACTATTACTCACCGTTTTGGGGTCCCGAAGCGATTTCCATAGTTCTTGAACCCCAAGGTGCAATTACATGTCGGTCATCAACACCCGTAGTTTTGGCCGATTCTGGCCTGTTTCATGAACTATTACTCACTGTTTTGGGGACCCGGACTAATTCCCACGATTGACGAACCCCGGGGTGCGTTTATGTGTCGGTCATAAACACTTGCAGTTTTGGCCGATTCTGGCCCGTTTCGTGGACAATTACTCACTGTTTCGGGGTCCCGGACTTATTTTCACGATTGATGTACCCCGGAGCGCATTTATGTGTCGGTCATAAATACTCGTAGTTTTGGCTGATTCTGGCTAGTTTCATGGACTATTACTCACTGTTTTGGGGTCGCGGAGTGATTTCCACGATTGATGAACCCCGGGGTGCGTTTACGTGTCGGTCATAAATACTCGCAGTTTTGGCCGATTCTGGCCAGTTTCTTGGACTATTACTCACTGTTTTGGGGTCCCGAAGTGATTTCCACGATTGACGAACCCCGGCGTGCGTTTACGTGTCGGTCATCAACACCCGCAGTTTTGGCCGATTCTGCCTCGTTTCGTGGACTATTATTCACTGTTTTTGGGTCCCGGAGTGATTTCCACAATTGACGAACCCCGAGGTGCGTTTACATGTCCGTCGTCAACACTCACAACTTTGGCCAATTCTGACCCGTTTCATGGACTATTACTCACCGTTTTGGGGTCCCGAAGCGATGTCCATAGTTCTTGAACCCCAAGGTGCAATTACATGTTGGTCATCAACACCCGTAGTTTTGGCCGATTCTGGCCCGTTTCATGAACTATTACTCACTGTTTTGGGGACCCGGAGTAATTCCCACGATTGACGAACCCCGGGGTGCGTTTATGTGTCGGTCATAAACACATGCAGTTTTGGCCGATTCTGGCCCGTTTCATGGACAATTACTCACTGTTTCGGGGTCCCGGACTTATTTCCACGATTGATGAACCCCGGAGCGCATTTACGTGTCGGTCATAAATACTCGTAGTTTTGGCCGATTCTGGCTAGTTTCATGGACTATTACTCACTGTTTTGGTGTCGCGGAGTGATTTCCACGATTGACGAACCCCGGGGTGCGTTTACCTGTTGGTCATAAACACTCGCAGTTATTGCGGATTCTGCCTCATTTCATGGACTATTATTCACTGTTTTTGGGTCCCGGAGTGATTTCCACAATTGACGAACCCCGAGGTGCGTTTACATGTCCGTCGCCAACACTCACAACTTTGGCCGATTCTGACCCGTTTCATGGACTATTACTCACCGTTTTGGGGTCCCGAAGCGATTTCCATAGTTCTTGAACCCCAAAGTGCAATCACATGTCGGTCATCAACACCCATAGTTTTGGCCGGTTCTGGCCCGTTTCATGAACTATTACTCACTGTTTTGGGGACCCGCACTAATTCCCATGATTGACGAACCCCAGGGTGCGTTTATGTGTCGGTCATAAACACTTGCAGTTTTGGCCGATTCTGGCCCGTTTCATGGACAATTACTCACTGTTTCGGGGTCCCAGACTTATTTCCACGATTGATGAACCCCGGAGCGCATTTACGTGTCGGTCATAAATACTCGTAGTTTTGGATGATTCTGGCTAGTTTCATGGACTATTACTCACTGTTTTGGGGCCGCGGAGTGATTTCCACGATTGACGAACCCCGGGGTGCGTTTACGTGTCGGTCATCAACACTCGTAGTTTTGGCCGATTCTGGCCTGTTTCATGGACTATTACTGATTGTTTTGGTGTCCCGGACTGATTTCCACGATTGACGAACCCCGGGGTGCGTTTACGTGTCGATCATAAACACTCGCAGTTTTGGCCGATTATGACAAGTTTCATGGACTATTACTCACTGTTTTGGGGTCCGTTAGTGATTTCCATGATTGACCAATCCTGGGGTGCGTTTACGTGTCGGTCATCAACACCCGCAGTTTTGGCCGATTCTGGCTCGTTTCGTGGACTATTATTCACTGTTTTTGGGTCCCAGATTGATTTCCACGATTGACGAACCCCGAGGTGCGTTTACATGTCCGTCATCAACACTCACAACTCTGGCAAATTCTGACCCGTTTCGTGGACTATTACTCACCGTTTTAGGGTCCCGGACTTATTTGCACGATTGATGAACCCTGGAGCGCGTTTATGTGTCGGTCATAAATACTCGCAGTTTTGGCCGATTCTGGCCAGTTTCTTGGACTATTACTCACTGTTTTGGGGTCCCGAAGTGATTTCCACGATTGACGAACCCTGGGGTGCGTTTACGTGTTGGTCATAAACACTCGCAGTTATTGCGGATTCTGCCTCATTTCATGGACTATTATTCACTGTTTTTGGGTCCCGGAGTGATTTCCACAATTGACGAACCCCGAGGTGCGTTTACATGTCCGTCGTCAACACTCACAACTTTGGCCAATTCTGACCCGTTTCGTGGACTATTACTCACCGTTTTGGGGTCCCGAAGCGATTTCCATAGTTCTTGAACCCCAATGTGCAATTAGATGTCGGTCATCAACACCCGTAGTTTTGGCCGATTCTGGGCCATTTCATGAACTATTACTCACTGTTTTGGGGACCCGGACTAATTCCCACGATTGACGAACCCCGGGGTGCGTTTATGTGTCGGTCATAAACACTTGCAGTTTTGGCCGATTCTGGCCCGTTTCGTGGACAATTACTCACTTTTTCGGGGTCCCGGACTTATATCCACGATTGATGAACCCTGGAGCGCATTTACGTGTCGGTCATAAATACTCATAGTTTTGGCCGATTCTGGCTAGTTTCATGGACTATTACTCACTGTTTTGGGGTCGTGGAGTGATTTCCACGATTGATGAACCCCGGGGTGCGTTTACGTGTCGGTCATAAATACTCGCAGTTTTGGCCGATTCTGGCCAGTTTCATGGACTATTACTCACTGTTTTGGTGTTGCGGAGTGATTTCCACGATTGACGAACCCTGGGGTGCGTTTACCTGTTGGTCATAAACACTCACAAGTTTGGCCAATTCTGACCCGTTTCGTGGACTATTACTCACCGTTTTGGGGTCCCGAAGCGATTTCCATAGTTCTTGAACCCCAAGGTGCAATTACATGTCGGTCATCAACACCCATAGTTTTGGCCGATTCTGGCCTGTTTCATGAACTATTACTCACTGTTTTGGGGACCCGGACTAATTCCCACGATTGACGAACCCCGGGGTGCGTTTATGTGTCGGTCATAAACAATTGCAGTTTTGGCCGATTCTGGCCTGTTTCGTGGACAATTACTCACTGTTTCGGGGTCCCGGACTTATTTTCATGATTGATGTACCCCGGAGCGCATTTACGTGTCGGTCATAAATACTCGTAGTTTTGGCTGATTCTGGCTAGTTTCATGTTCTATTACTCACTGTTTTGGGGTCGCGGAGTGATTTCCACGATTGATGAACCCCGGGGTGCGTTTACGTGTCGGTCATAAATACTCGCAGTTTTGGCCGATTCTGGCCAGTTTCTTGGACTATTACTCACTGTTTTGGGGTCCCGAAGTGATTTCCACGATTGACGAACCCCGGCGTGCGTTTACGTGTCGGTCATCAACACCCGCAGTTTTGGCCGATTCTGCCTCGTTTCGTGGACTATTATTCACTGTTTTTGGGTCCCGGAATGATTTCCACAATTGACGAACCCCGAGGTGCGTTTACATGTCCGTCGTCAACACTCACAACTTTGGCCAATTCTGACCCGTTTCATGGACTATTACTCACCGTTTTGGGGTCCCGAAGCGATTTCCATAGTTCTTGAACCCCAAGGTGCAATTACATGTCGGTCATCAACACCCGTAGTTTTGGCCGATTCTGGCCCGTTTCATGAACTATTACTCACTGTTTTGGGGACCCGGAGTAATTCCCACGATTGACGAACCCCGGGGTGCGTTTATGTGTCGGTCATAAACACATCCAGTTTTGGCCGATTCTGGCCCGTTTCGTGGACAATTACTCACTGTTTCGGGGTTCCGGACTTATTTCCACGATTGATGAACCCCGGAGCGCATTTACGTGTCGGTCATAAATACTCGTAGTTTTGGCCGATTCTGGCTAGTTTCATGGACTATTACTCACTGTTTTGGTGTCGCGGAGTGATTTCCACGATTGACGAACCCCGGGATGCGTTTACGTGTCGGTCATAGACACTTGCAGTTTTGGCCAATTATGGCCAGATTCATGGACTATTACTCACTGTTTTGGGGTCCGTGAGTGATTTCCATGATTGACGAATCCCGGGGTGCGTTTACGTGTCGGTCATGAACACCCGCAGTTTTGGCCGATTCTGGCTCGTTTCATGGACTATTATTCACTGTTTTTGGGTCCCGGAGTGATTTCCACGATTGATGAATCCCGGGGTGCGTTTACGTGTCGGTCATCAACACCCGCAGTTTTGGCCGATTCTGGCTCGTTTCGTGGACTATTATTCACTGTTTTGGGGTCCCGGAGTGATTTCCATGATTGACGAACCCCGAGGTGCGTTTACATGTCCGTCGTCAACACTCACAACTCTGGCAAATTCTGACCCGTTTCGTGGACTATTACTCACCGTTTTAGGGTCCCGGACTTATTTGCACGATTGATAAACCCCGGAGCGCGTTTACGTGTCGGTCATAAATACTCGCAGTTTTGGCCGATTCTGGCCAGTTTCTTGGACAATTACTCACTGTTTCAGGGTCCCGGACTTATTTCCACGATTAATGAACCCCGGAGCGCATTTACGTGTCGGTCATAAATACTCGTAGTTTTGGCCGATTCTGGCTAGTTTCATGGACTATTACTCACTGTTTTGGGGTCGTGGAGTGATTTCCACGATTGATGAACCCCAGGGTGCGTTTACGTGTCGGACATAAATACTCGCAGTTTTAGCCGATTCTGGCCAGTTTCTTGGACTATTACTCACGGTTTTGGGGTCCCGAAGTGATTTCCACGATTGATGAACCCCGGGGTGCGTTTACGTGTCGGTCATAAATACTCGCAGTTTTGGCCGATTCTGGCCAGTTTCATGGACTATTACTCACTGTTTTGGTGTCGCGGAGTGATTTCCACGATTGACGAACCCTGGGGTGCGTTTACCTGTTGGTCATAAACACTCACAAGTTTGGCCAATTCTGACCCGTTTCGTGGACTATTACTCACCGTTTTGGGGTCCCGAAGCGATTTCCATAGTTCTTGAACCCCAAGGTGCAATTACATGTCGGTCATCAACACCCATAGTTTTGGCCGATTCTGGCCTGTTTCATGAACTATTACTCACTGTTTTGGGGACCCGGACTAATTCCCACGATTGACGAACCCCGGGGTGCGTTTATGTGTCGGTCATAAACAATTGCAGTTTTGGCCGATTCTGGCCCGTTTCGTGGACAATTACTCACTGTTTCGGGGTCCCGGACTTATTTTCATGATTGATGTACCCCGGAGCGCATTTACGTGTCGGTCATAAATACTCGTAGTTTTGGCTGATTCTGGCTAGTTTCATGGACTATTACTCACTGTTTTGGGGTCGCGGAGTGATTTCCACGATTGATGAACCCCGGGGTGCGTTTACGTGTCGGTCATAAATACTCGCAGTTTTGGCCGATTCTGGCCAGTTTCTTGGACTATTACTCACTTTTTTGGGGTCCCGAAGTGATTTCCACGATTGACGAACCCCGGCGTGCGTTTACGTGTCGGTCATCAACACCCGCAGTTTTGGCCGATTCTGCCTCGTTTCATGGACTATTATTCACTGTTTTTGGGTCCCGGAGTGATTTCCACAATTGACGAACCCCGAGGTGCGTTTACATGTCCGTCGTCAACACTCACAACTTTGGCCAATTCTGACCCGTTTCATGGACTATTACTCACCGTTTTGGGGTCCCGAAGCGATTTCCATAGTTCTTGAACCCCAAGGTGCAATTACATGTCGGTCATCAACACCCGTAGTTTTGGCCGATTCTGGCCCGTTTCATGAACTATTACTCACTGTTTTGGGGACCCGGAGTAATTCCCACGATTGACGAACCCCGGGGTGCGTTTATGTGTCGGTCATAAACACATCCAGTTTTGGCCGATTCTGGCCCGTTTCGTGGACAATTACTCACTGTTTCGGGGTTCCGGACTTATTTCCACGATTGATGAACCCCGGAGCGCATTTACGTGTCGGTCATAAATACTCGTAGTTTTGGCCGATTCTGGCTAGTTTCATGGACTATTACTCACTGTTTTGGTGTCGCGGAGTGATTTCCACGATTGACGAACCCCGGGATGCGTTTACGTGTCGGTCATAGACACTTGCAGTTTTGGCCGATTATGGCCAGTTTCATGGACTATTACTCACTGTTTTGGGGTCCGTGAGTGATTTCCATGATTGACGAATCCCGGGGTGCGTTTACGTGTCGGTCATGAACACCCGCAGTTTTGGCCGATTCTGGCTCGTTTCATGGACTATTATTTATTGTTTTTTGGTCCCGGAGTGATTTCCACGATTGATGAATCCCGGGGTGCGTTTACGTGTCGGTCATCAACACCCGCAGTTTTGGCCGATTCTGGCTCGTTTCGTGGACTATTATTCACTGTTTTGGGGTCCCGGAGTGATTTCCATGATTGACGAACCCCGAGGTGCGTTTACATGTCCGTCGTCAACACTCACAACTCTGGCAAATTCTGACCCGTTTCGTGGACTATTACTCACCGTTTTAGGGTCCCGGACTTATTTGCACGATTGATAAACCCCGGAGCGCGTTTACGTGTCGGTCATAAATACTCGCAGTTTTGGCCGATTCTGGCCAGTTTCTTGGACAATTACTCACTGTTTCAGGGTCCCGGACTTATTTCCACGATTGATGAACCCCGGAGCGCATTTACGTGTCGGTCATAAATACTCGTAGTTTTGGCCGATTCTGGCTAGTTTCATGGACTATTACTCACTATTTTGGGGTCGTGGAGTGATTTCCACGATTGATGAACCCCAGGGTGCGTTTACGTGTCGGTCATAAATACTCGCAGTTTTAGCCGATTCTGGCCAATTTCTTGGACTATTACTCATGGTTTTGGGGTCCCGAAGTGATTTCCACGATTGACGAACCCCGGGGTGCGTTTATGTGTTTGTCATAAACACTCGCAGTTATTGCGGATTCTGCCTCATTTCATGGACTATTATTCACTGTTTTTGGGTCCCGGAGTGATTTCCACAATTGACGAACCCCGAGGTGCGTTTACATGTCCGTCATCAACACTCACAACTTTGGCCAATTCTGACCCGTTTCATGGACTATTACTCACCGTTTTGGGGTCCCGAAGCGATTTCCATAGTTCTTGAACCCCAAGGTGCAATTACATGTCGGTCATCAACACCCGTAGTTTTGGCCGATTCTGGCCTATTTCATGAACTATTACTCACTGTTTTGGGGACCCGGACTAATTCCCACGATTGACGATTCCCGGGGTGCGTTTATGTGTCGGTCATAAACACTTGCAGTTTTGGCCGATTCTGGCCCGTTTCATGGACAATTACTCACTGTTTCGGAGTCCCGGACTTATTTCCACGATTGATGAACCCCGGAGCGCATTTACGTGTCGGTCATAAATACTCGTAGTTTTGGCCGATTCTGGCTAGTTTCATGGACTATTACTCACTGTTTTGGGGTCGCGGAGTGATTTCCACGATTGATGAACCCCGGGGTGCGTTTACGTGTCGGTCATAAATACTCGCAGTTTAGGCCGATTCTGGCCAGTTTCTTGGACTAATACTCACTGTTTTGGGGTCCCGACGTGATTTCCATGATTGACGAACCCTGGGGTGCGTTTACGTGTTGGTCATAAACACTCGTAGTTATTGCGGATTCTGCCTCGTTTCGTGGACTATTATTCACTGTTTTTTGTGTCCCGGAGTGATTTCAACAATTGACGAACCCCGAGGTGCGTTTACATGTCCGTCGTCAACACTCACAACTTTGGCCAATTCTGACCCGTTTCATGGACTATTACTCACCGTTTTGGGGTCCCGAAGCGATTTCCATAGTTCTTGAACCCCAAGGTGCAATTACATGTCGGTCATCAACACCCGTAGTTTTGGCCGATTCTGGCCCGTTTCATGAACTATTACTCACTGTTTTGGGGACACGGAGTAATTCCCATGATTGACGAACCCCGGGGTGCGTTTATGTGTCGGTCATAAACACATGCAGTTTTGGCCGATTCTGGCCCGTTTCATGGACAATTACTCACTGTTTCGGGGTCCCGGACTTATTTCCACGATTGATGAACCCCGGAGCGCATTTACGTGTCGGTCATAAATACTCGTAGTTTTGGCCGATTCTGGCTAGTTTCATGGACTATTACTCACTGTTTTGGTGTCGCGGAGTGATTTCCACGATTGACGAACCCCGGGATGCGTTTACGTGTCGGTCATAGACACTTGCAGTTTTGGCCGATTATGGCCAGTTTCATGGACTATTACTCACTGTTTTGGGGTCCGTGAGTGATTTCCATGATTGACGAATCCCGAGGTGCGTTTACGTGTCGGTCATCAACACCCGTTTTGGCCGATTCTGGCTCGTTTCATGGACTATTATTCACTGTTTTTGGGTCCCAGAGTGATTTCCACGATTGACGAATCCCGGGGTGCGTTTACGTGTCGGTCATCAAAACCCGCAGTTTTGGCCGATTCTGGCTCGTTTCATGGACAATTATTCACTGTTTTGGGGTCCCGGAGTGATTTCCACGATTGACGAACCCCGAGGTGCGTTTACATGTCCGTCGTCAACACTCACAACTCTGGCAAATTCTGACCCGTTTCGTGGACTATTACTCACCGTTTTAGGGTCCCGGACTTATTTGCACGATTGATGAACCCCGGAGCGCGTTTACGTGTCGGTCATAAATACTCGCAGTTTTGGCCGATTCTGGCCAGTTTCTTGGACTATTACTCACTGTTTTGGGGTCCCGAAGTGATTTCCACGATTGATGAACCCCGGGGTGCGTTTACGTGTTGGTCATAAACACTCGCAGTTATTGCGGATTCTGCCTCATTTCATGGACTATTATTCACTGTTTTTGGGTCCCGGAGTGATTTCCACAATTGACGAACCCCGAGGTGCGTTTACATGTCCGTCGTCAACACTCACAACTTTGGCCAATTCTGACCCGTTTCGTGGACTATTACTCACCGTTTTGGGGTCCCGAAGCGATTTCCATAGTTCTTGAACCCCAATGTGCAATTAGATGTCGGTCATCAACACCCGTAGTTTTGGCCGATTCTGGGCCGTTTCATGAACTATTACTCACTGTTTTGGGGACCCGGACTAATTCCCACGATTGACGAACCCCGGGGTGCGTTTATGTGTCGGTCATAAACACTTGCAATTTTGGCCGATTCTGGCCCGTTTCGTGGACAATTACTCACTGTTTCGGGGTCCCGGACTTATTTTCACGATTGATGTACCCCGGAGCGCATTTACGTGTCGGTCATAAATACTCGTAGTTTTGGCTGATTCTGGCTAGTTTCATGGACTATTACTCACTGTTTTGGGGTCGCGGAGTGATTTGCACGATTGATGAACCCCGGGGTGCGTTTACGTGTCGGTCATAAATACTCGCAGTTTTGGCCGATTCTGGCCAGTTTCTTGGACTATTACTCACTGTTTTGGGGTCCCGAAGTGATTTCAACGATTGACGAACCCCGGCGTGCGTTTACGTGTCGGTCATCAACACCCGCAGTTTTGGCCGATTCTGCCTCGTTTCGTGGACTATTACTCACCGTTTTGGGGTCCCGAAGCGATTTCCATAGTTCTTGAACCCCAAGGTGCAATTACATGTCGGTCATCAACACCCGTAGTTTTGGCCGATTCTGGCCCGTTCCATGAACTATTACTCACTGTTTTGGGGACCCGGACTAATTCCCATGATTGACGAATCCCGGGGTGCGTTTATGTGTCGGTCATAAACACTTGCAGTTTTGGCCGATTCTGGCCCGTTTCATGGACAATTACTCACTGTTTCGGAGTCCCGGACTTATTTCCACGATTGATGAACCCCGGAGCGCATTTACGTGTCGGTCATAAATACTCGTAGTTTTGGCCGATTCTGGCTAGTTTCATGGACTATTACTCACTGTTTTGGGGTCGCGGAGTGATTTCCACGATTGATGAACCCCGGGGTGCGTTTACGTGTCGGTCATAAATACTCGCAGTTTAGGCCGATTCTGGCCAGTTTCTTGGACTAATACTCACTGTTTTGGGGTCCCGAAGTGATTTCCATGATTGACGAACCCCGGGGTGCGTTTACGTGTTGGTCATAAACACTCGTAGTTATTGCGGATTCTGCCTCGTTTCGTGGACTATTATTCACTGTTTTTGGGTCCCGGAGTGATTTCCACAATTGACGAACCCCGAGGTGCGTTTACATGTCCGTCGTCAACACTCACAACTTTGGCCAATTCTGACCTGTTTCATGGACTATTACTCACCGTTTTGGGGTCCCGAAGCGATTTCCATAGTTCTTGAACCCCAAGGTGCAATTACATGTCGGTCATCAACACCCGTAGTTTTGGCCGATTCTGGCCCGTTTCATGAACTATTACTCACTGTTTTGGGGACCCGGAGTAATTCCCATGATTGACGAACCCCGGGGTGCGTTTATGTGTCGGTCATAAACACATGCAGTTTTGGCCGATTCTGGCCCGTTTCATGGACAATTACTCACTGTTTCGGGGTCCCGGACTTATTTCCACGATTGATGAACCCCGGAGCGCATTTACGTGTCGGTCATAAATACTCGTAGTTTTGGCCGATTCTGGCTAGTTTCATGGACTATTACTCACTGTTTTGGTGTCGCGGAGTGATTTCCACAATTGACGAACCCCGGGATGCGTTTACGTGTCGGTCATAGACACTTGCAGTTTTGGCCGATTATGGCCAGTTTCATGGACTATTACTCACTGTTTTGGGGTCCGTGAGTGATTTCCATGATTGACGAATCCCGAGGTGCGTTTACGTGTGGTCATCAACACCCGTAGTTTTGGCCGATTCTGGCTCGTTTCATGGACTATTATTCACTGTTTTTGGGTCCCAGAGTGATTTCCACGATTGACGAATCCCGGGGTGCGTTTACGTGTCGGTCATCAACACCCGCAGTTTTGGCCGATTCTGGCTCGTTTCGTGGACAATTATTCACTGTTTTGGGGTCCCGGAGTGATTTCCACGATTGACGAACCCCGAGGTGCGTTTACATGTCCGTCGTCAACACTCACAACTCTGGCAAATTCTGACCCGTTTCGTGGACTATTACTCACCGTTTTAGGGTCCCGGACTTATTTGCACGATTGATGAACCCCGGAGCACGTTTACGTGTCGGTCATAAATACTCGCAGTTTTGGCCGATTCTGGCCAGTTTCTTGGACTATTATTCACTGTTTTTGGGTCCCGGAGTGATTTCCACAATTGACGAACCCCGAGGTGCGTTTACATGTCCGTCGTCAACACTCACAACTTTGGCCAATTCTGACCCGTTTCGTGGACTATTACTCACCGTTTTGGGGTCCCGAAGCGATTTCCATAGTTCTTGAACCCCAATGTGCAATTAGATGTCGGTCATCAACACCCGTAGTTTTGGCCGATTCTGGGCCGTTTCATGAACTATTACTCACTGTTTTGGGGACCCGGACTAATTCCCACGATTGACGAACCCCGGGGTGCGTTTATGTGTCGGTCATAAACACTTGCAGTTTTGGCCGATTCTGGCCCGTTTCGTGGACAATTACTCACTGTTTCGGGGTCCCGGACTTATTTTCACGATTGATGTACCCCGGAGCGCATTTACGTGTCGGTCATAAATACTCGTAGTTTTGGCTGATTCTGGCTAGTTTCATGGACTATTACTCACTGTTTTGGGGTCGCGGAGTGATTTCCACGATTGATGAACCCCGGGGTGCGTTTACGTGTCGGTCATAAATACTCGAAGTTTTGGCCGATTCTGGCCAGTTTCTTGGACTATTACTCACTGTTTTGGGGTCCCGAAGTGATTTCAACGATTGACGAACCCCGGCGTGCGTTTACGTGTCGGTCATCAACACCCGCAGTTTTGGCCGATTCTGCCTCGTTTCGTGGACTATTACTCACCGTTTTGGGGTCCCGAAGCGATTTCCATAGTTCTTGAACCCCAAGGTGCAATTACATGTCGGTCATCAACACCCGTAGTTTTGGCCGATTCTGGCCCGTTTCATGAACTATTACTCACTGTTTTGGGGACCCGGAGTAATTCCCACGATTGACGAACCCCGGGGTGCGTTTATGTGTCGGTCATAAACACATGCAGTTTTGGCCGATTCTGGCCCGTTTCATGGACAATTACTCACTGTTTCGGGGTCCCGGACTTATTTCCACGATTGATGAACCCCGAAGCGCATTTACGTGTCGGTCATAAATACTCGTAGTTTTGGCCGATTCTGGCTAGTTTCATGGACTATTACTCACTGTTTTGGTGTCGCGGAGTGATTTCCACGATTGACGAACCCCGGGGTGCGTTTACCTGTTGGTCATAAACACTCGCAGTTATTGCGGATTCTGCCTCATTTCATGGACTATTATTCACTGTTTTTGGGTCCCGGAGTGATTTCCACAATTGACGAACCCCGAGGTGCGTTTACATGTCCGTCGCAAACACTCACAACTTTGCCCGATTCTGACCCATTTCGTGGACTATTACTCACCGTTTTGGGGTCCCGAAGCGATTTCCATAGTTCTTGAAACCCAAAGTGCAATCACATGTCGGTCATCAACACCCATAGTTTTGGCCGATTCTGGCCCGTTTCATGAACTATTACTCACTGTTTTGGGGACCCGCACTAATTCCCATGATTGACGAACCCCAGGGTGCGTTTATGTGTCGGTCATAAACACTTGCAGTTTTGGCCGATTCTGGCCCGTTTCGTGGACAATTACTCACTGTTTCGGGGTCCCGGACTTATTTCCACGATTGATGAACCCCGGAGCGCATTTACGTGTCGGTCATAAATACTCGTAGTTTTGGCCGATTCTGGCTAGTTTCATGGACTATTACTCACTGTTTTGGGGCCGCGGAGTGATTTCCACGATTGACGAACCCCGGGGTGCGTTTACGTGTCGGTCATAAATACTCGCAGTTTTGGCCGATTCTGGCCAGTTTCTTGGACTATTACTGACTGTTTTGGGGTCCCGAAGTGATTTCAACGATTGACGAACCCCGGCGTGCGTTTACGTGTCGGTCATCAACACCCGCAGTTTTGGCCGATTCTGCCTCGTTTCGTGGACTATTACTCACCGATTTGGGGTCCCGAAGCGATTTCCATAGTTCTTGAACCCCAAGGTGCAATTACATGCCGGTCATCAACACCCGTAGTTTTGGCCGATTCTGGCCCGTTTCATGAACTATTACTCACTGTTTTGGGGACCCGGAGTAATTCCGACGATTGATGAACCCCGGGGTGCGTTTATGTGTCGGTCATAAACACTTGCAGTTTTGGCCGATTCTGGCCTGTTTCGTGGACAATTACTCACTGTTTCGGGGTCCCGGACTTATTTTCACGATTGATGTACCCCGGAGCGCATTTACGTGTCGGTCATAAATACTCGTAGTTTTGGCTGATTCTGGCTAGTTTCATGGACTATTACTCACTGTTTTGGGGTCGCGGAGTGATTTCCACGATTGATGAACCCCGGGGTGCGTTTACGTGTCGGTCATAAATACTCGCAGTTTTGGCCGATTCTGGCCAGTTTCTTGGACTATTACTCACTGTTTTGGGGTCCCGAAGTGATTTCAACAATTGACGAACCCCGGCGTGCGTTTACGTGTCGGTCATCAACACCCGCAGTTTTGGCCGATTCTGCCTCGTTTCGTGGACTATTACTCACCGTTTTGGGGTCCCGAAGCGATTTCCATAGTTCTTGAACCCCAAGGTGCAATTACCTGTCGGTCATCAACACCCGTAGTTTTGGCCGATTCTGGCCCGTTTCATGAACTATTACTCACTGTTTTGGGGACCCGGAGTAATTCCCACGATTGACGAACCCCGGGGTGCGTTTATGTGTCGGTCATAAACACATGCAGTTTTGGCCGATTCTGGCCCGTTTCGTGGACAATTACTCACTGTTTCGGGGTCCCGGACTTATTTCCACGATTGATGAACCCCGAAGCGCATTTACGTGTCGGTCATAAATACTCGTAGTTTTGGCCGATTCTGGCTAGTTTCATGGACTATTACTCACTGTTTTGGTGTCGCGGAGTGATTTCCACGATTGACGAACCCCGGGGTGCGTTTACCTGTTGGTCATAAACACTCGCAGTTATTGCGGATTCTGCCTCATTTCATGGACTATTATTCACTGTTTTTGGGTCCCGGAGTGATTTCCACAATTGACGAACCCCGAGGTGCGTTTACATGTCCGTCGCCAACACTCACAACTTTGCCCGATTCTGACCCATTTCGTGGACTATTACTCACCGTTTTGGGGTCCCGAAGCGATTTCCATAGTTCTTGAAACCCAAAGTGCAATCACATGTCGGTCATCAACACCCATAGTTTTGGCTGATTCTGGCCCGTTTCATGAACTATTACTCACTGTTTTGGGGACCCGCACTAATTCCCATGATTGACGAACCCCAGGGTGCGTTTATGTGTCGGTCATAAACACTTGCAGTTTTGGCCGATTCTGGCCCGTTTCGTGGACAATTACTCACTGTTTCGGGGTCCCGGACTTATTTCCACGATTGATGAACCCCGGAGCGCATTTACGTGTCGGTCATAAATACTCGTAGTTTTGGCCGATTCTGGCTAGTTTCATGGACTATTACTCACTGTTTTGGGGCCGCGGAGTGATTTCCACGATTGACGAACCCCGGGGTGCGTTTACGTGTCGGTCATCAACACTTGCAGTTTTGGCCGATTCTGGCCCGTTTCGTGGACAATTACTCACTGTTTCGGGGTCCCGGACTTATTTTCACGATTGATGTACCCCGGAGCGCATTTACGTGTCGGTCATAAATACTCGTAGTTTTGGCTGATTCTGGCTAGTTTCATGGACTATTACTCACTGTTTTGGGGTCGCGGAGTGATTTCCACAATTGATGAACCCCGGGGTGCGTTTACGTGTCGGTCATAAATACTCGCAGTTTTGGCCGATTCTGGCCAGTTTCTTGGACTATTACTCACTGTTTTGGGGTCCCGAAGTGATTTCAACGATTGACGAACCCCGGCGTGCGTTTACGTGTCGGTCATCAACACCCGCAGTTTTGGCCGATTCTGCCTCGTTTCGTGGACTATTACTCACCGTTTTGGGGTCCCGAAGCGATTTCCATAGTTCTTGAACCCCAAGGTGCAATTACATGTCGGTCATCAACACCCGTAGTTTTGGCCGATTCTGGCCTGTTTCATGAACTATTACTCACTGTTTTGGGGACCCGGAGTAATTCCCACGATTGACGAACCCCGGGGTGCGTTTATGTGTCGGTCATAAACACATGCAGTTTTGGCTGATTCTGGCCCGTTTCGTGGACAATTACTCACTGTTTCGGGGTCCCGGACTTATTTCCACGATTGATGAACCCCGAAGCGCATTTACGTGTCGGTCATAAATACTCGTAGTTTTGGCCGATTCTGGCTAGTTTCATGGACTATTACTCACTGTTTTGGTGTCGCGGAGTGATTTCCACGATTGACGAACCCCGGGGTGCGTTTACCTGTTGGTCATAAACACTCGCAGTTATTGCGGATTCTGCCTCATTTCATGGACTATTATTCACTGTTTTTGGGTCCCGGAGTGATTTCCACAATTGACGAACCCCGAGGTGCGTTTACATGTCCGTCGCCAACACTCACAACTTTGCCCGATTCTGACCCATTTCGTGGACTATTACTCACCGTTTTGGGGTCCCGAAGCGATTTCCATAGTTCTTGAAACCCAAAGTGCAATCACATGTCGGTCATCAACACCCATAGTTTTGGCCGATTCTGGCCCGTTTCATGAACTATTACTCACTGTTTTGGGGACCCGCACTAATTCCCATGATTGACGAACCCCAGGGTGCGTTTATGTGTCGGTCATAAACACTTGCAGTTTTGGCCGATTCTGGCCCGTTTCGTGGACAATTACTCACTGTTTCGGGGTCCCGGACTTATTTCCACGATTGATGAACCCCGGAGCGCATTTACGTGTCGGTCATAAATACTCGTAGTTTTGGCCGATTCTGGCTAGTTTCATGGACTATTACTCACTGTTTTGGGGCCGCGGAGTGATTTCCACGATTGACGAACCCCGGGGTGCGTTTACGTGTCGGTCATCAACACTCGCAGTTTTGGCCGATTCTGGCCTGTTTCATGGACTATTACTGATTTTTTTGGTGTCCCGGACTGATTTCCACGATTGACGAACCCCGGGGTGCGTTTACGTGTCGATCATAAACACTTGCAGTTTTGGCCGATTCTGGCCCGTTTCGTGGACAATTACTCACTGTTTCGGGGTCCCGGACTTATTTTCACGATTGATGTACCCCGGAGCGCATTTACGTGTCGGTCATAAATACTCGTAGTTTTGGCTGATTCTGGCTAGTTTCATGGACAATTACTCACTGTTTTGGGGTCGCGGAGTGATTTCCACGATTGATGAACCCCGGGGTGCGTTTACGTGTCGGTCATAAATACTCGCAGTTTTGGCCGATTCTGGCCAGTTTCTTGGACTATTACTCACTGTTTTGGGGTCCCGAAGTGATTTCAACGATTGACGAACCCCGGCGTGCGTTTACGTGTCGGTCATCAACACCCGCAGTTTTGGCCGATTCTGCCTCGTTTCGTGGACTATTACTCACCGTTTTGGGGTCCCGAAGCGATTTCCATAGTTCTTGAACCCCAAGGTGCAATTACATGTCGGTCATCAACACCCGTAGTTTTGGCCGATTCTGGCCTGTTTCATGAACTATTACTCACTGTTTTGGGGACCCGGAGTAATTCCCACGATTGACGAACCCCGGGGTGCGTTTATGTGTCGGTCATAAACACTTGCAGTTTTGGCCGATTCTGGCCTGTTTCGTGGACAATTACTCACTGTTTCGGGGTCCCGGACTTATTTTCACGATTGATGTACCCCGGAGCGCATTTACGTGTCGGTCATAAATACTCGTAGTTTTGGCTGATTCTGGCTAGTTTCATGGACTATTACTCACTGTTTTGGGGTCGCGGAGTGATTTCCACGATTGATGAACCCCGGGGTGCGTTTACGTGTCGGTCATAAATACTCGCAGTTTTGGCCGATTCTGGCCAGTTTCTTGGACTATTACTCACTGTTTTGGGGTCCCGAAGTGATTTCAACGATTGACGAACCCCGGCGTGCGTTTACGTGTCGGTCATCAACACCCGCAGTTTTGGCCGATTCTGCCTCGTTTCGTGGACTATTACTCACCGTTTTGGGGTCCCGAAGCGATTTCCATAGTTCTTGAACCCCAAGGTGCAATTACATGTCGGTCATCAACACCCGTAGTTTTGGCCGATTCTGGCCCGTTTCATGAACTATTACTCACTGTTTTGGGGACCCGGAGTAATTCCCACGATTGACGAACCCCGGGGTGCGTTTATGTGTCGGTCATAAACACATGCAGTTTTGGCCGATTCTGGCCCGTTTCGTGGACAATTACTCACTGTTTCGGGGTCCCGGACTTATTTCCACGATTGATGAACCCCGAAGCGCATTTACGTGTCGGTCATAAATACTCGTAGTTTTGGCCGATTCTGGCTAGTTTCATGGACTATTACTCACTGTTTTGGTGTCGCGGAGTGATTTCCACGATTGACGAACCCCGGGGTGCGTTTACCTGTTGGTCATAAACACTCGCAGTTATTGCGGATTCTGCCTCATTTCATGGACTATTATTCACTGTTTTTGGGTCCCGGAGTGATTTCCACAATTGACGAACCCCGAGGTGCGTTTACATGTCCGTCGCCAACACTCACAACTTTGCCCGATTCTGACCCATTTCGTGGACTATTACTCAACGTTTTGGGGTCCCGAAGCGATTTCCATAGTTCTTGAAACCCAAAGTGCAATCACATGTCGGTCATCAACACCCATAGTTTTGGCCGATTCTGGCCCGTTTCATGAACTATTACTCACTGTTTTGGGGACCCGCACTAATTCCCATGATTGACGAACCCCAGGGTGCGTTTATGTGTCGGTCATAAACACTTGCAGTTTTGGCCGATTCTGGCCCGTTTCGTGGACAATTACTCACTGTTTCGGGGTCCCGGACTTATTTCCACGATTGATGAACCCCGGAGCGCATTTACGTGTCGGTCATAAATACTCGTAGTTTTGGCCGATTCTGGCTAGTTTCATGGACTATTACTCACTGTTTTGGGGCCGCGGAGTGATTTCCACGATTGACGAACCCCGGGGTGCGTTTACGTGTCGGTCATCAACACTCGCAGTTTTGGCCGATTCTGGCCTGTTTCATGGACTATTACTGATTTTTTTGGTGTCCCGGACTGATTTCCACGATTGACGAACCCCGGGGTGCGTTTACGTGTCGATCATAAACACTTGCAGTTTTGGCCGATTCTGGCCCGTTTCGTGGACAATTACTCACTGTTTCGGGGTCCCGGACTTATTTTCACGATTGATGTACCCCGGAGCGCATTTACGTGTCGGTCATAAATACTCGTAGTTTTGGCTGATTCTGGCTAGTTTCATGGACAATTACTCACTGTTTTGGGGTCGCGGAGTGATTTCCACGATTGATGAACCCCGGGGTGCGTTTACGTGTCGGTCATAAATACTCGCAGTTTTGGCCGATTCTGGCCAGTTTCTTGGACTATTACTCACTGTTTTGGGGTCCCGAAGTGATTTCAACGATTGACGAACCCCGGCGTGCGTTTACGTGTCGGTCATCAACACCCGCAGTTTTGGCCGATTCTGCCTCGTTTCGTGGACTATTACTCACCGTTTTGGGGTCCCGAAGCGATTTCCATAGTTCTTGAACCCCAAGGTGCAATTACATGTCGGTCATCAACACCCGTAGTTTTGGCCGATTCTGGCCTGTTTCATGAACTATTACTCACTGTTTTGGGGACCCGGAGTAATTCCCACGATTGACGAACCCCGGGGTGCGTTTATGTGTCGGTCATAAACACTTGCAGTTTTGGCCGATTCTGGCCTGTTTCGTGGACAATTACTCACTGTTTCGGGGTCCCGGACTTATTTTCACGATTGATGTACCCCGGAGCGCATTTACGTGTCGGTCATAAATACTCGTAGTTTTGGCTGATTCTGGCTAGTTTCATGGACTATTACTCACTGTTTTGGGGTCGCGGAGTGATTTCCACGATTGATGAACCCCGGGGTGCGTTTACGTGTCGGTCATAAATACTCGCAGTTTTGGCCGATTCTGGCCAGTTTCTTGGACTATTACTCACTGTTTTGGGGTCCCGAAGTGATTTCAACGATTGACGAACCCCGGCGTGCGTTTACGTGTCGGTCATCAACACCCGCAGTTTTGGCCGATTCTGCCTCGTTTCGTGGACTATTACTCACCGTTTTGGGGTCCCGAAGCGATTTCCATAGTTCTTGAACCCCAAGGTGCAATTACATGTCGGTCATCAACACCCGTAGTTTTGGCCGATTCTGGCCCGTTTCATGAACTATTACTCACTGTTTTGGGGACCCGGAGTAATTCCCACGATTGACGAACCCCGGGGTGCGTTTATGTGTCGGTCATAAACACATGCAGTTTTGGCCGATTCTGGCCCGTTTCGTGGACAATTACTCACTGTTTCGGGGTCCCGGACTTATTTCCACGATTGATGAACCCCGAAGCGCATTTACGTGTCGGTCATAAATACTCGTAGTTTTGGCCGATTCTGGCTAGTTTCATGGACTATTACTCACTGTTTTGGTGTCGCGGAGTGATTTCCACGATTGACGAACCCCGGGGTGCGTTTACCTGTTGGTCATAAACACTCGCAGTTATTGCGGATTCTGCCTCATTTCATGGACTATTATTCACTGTTTTTGGGTCCCGGAGTGATTTCCACAATTGACGAACCCCGAGGTGCGTTTACATGTCCGTCGCCAACACTCACAACTTTGCCCGATTCTGACCCATTTCGTGGACTATTACTCAACGTTTTGGGGTCCCGAAGCGATTTCCATAGTTCTTGAAACCCAAAGTGCAATCACATGTCGGTCATCAACACCCATAGTTTTGGCCGATTCTGGCCCGTTTCATGAACTATTACTCACTGTTTTGGGGACCCGCACTAATTCCCATGATTGACGAACCCCAGGGTGCGTTTATGTGTCGGTCATAAACACTTGCAGTTTTGGCCGATTCTGGCCCGTTTCGTGGACAATTACTCACTGTTTCGGGGTCCCGGACTTATTTCCACGATTGATGAACCCCGGAGCGCATTTACGTGTCGGTCATAAATACTCGTAGTTTTGGCCGATTCTGGCTAGTTTCATGGACTATTACTCACTGTTTTGGGGCCGCGGAGTGATTTCCACGATTGACGAACCCCGGGGTGCGTTTACGTGTCGGTCATCAACACTCGCAGTTTTGGCCGATTCTGGCCTGTTTCATGGACTATTACTGATTTTTTGGTGTCCCGGACTGATTTCCACGATTGACGAACCCCGGGGTGCGTTTACGTGTCGATCATAAACACTTGCAGTTTTGGCCGATTCTGGCCCGTTTCGTGGACAATTACTCACTGTTTCGGGGTCCCGGACTTATTTTCACGATTGATGTACCCCGGAGCGCATTTACGTGTCGGTCATAAATACTCGTAGTTTTGGCTGATTCTGGCTAGTTTCATGGACTATTACTCACTGTTTTGGGGTCGCGGAGTGATTTCCACGATTGATGAACCCCGGGGTGCGTTTACGTGTCGGTCATAAATACTCGCAGTTTTGGCCGATTCTGGCCAGTTTCTTGGACTATTACTCACTGTTTTGGGGTCCCGAAGTGATTTCAACGATTGACGAACCCCGGCGTGCGTTTACGTGTCGGTCATCAACACCCGCAGTTTTGGCCGATTCTGCCTCGTTTCGTGGACTATTACTCACCGTTTTGGGGTCCCGAAGCGATTTCCATAGTTCTTGAACCCCAAGGTGCAATTACATGTCGGTCATCAACACCCGTAGTTTTGGCCGATTCTGGCCTGTTTCATGAACTATTACTCACTGTTTTGGGGACCCGGAGTAATTCCCACGATTGACGAACCCCGGGGTGCGTTTATGTGTCGGTCATAAACACTTGCAGTTTTGGCCGATTCTGGCCTGTTTCGTGGACAATTACTCACTGTTTCGGGGTCCCGGACTTATTTTCACGATTGATGTACCCCGGAGCGCATTTACGTGTCGGTCATAAATACTCGTAGTTTTGGCTGATTCTGGCTAGTTTCATGGACTATTACTCACTGTTTTGGGGTCGCGGAGTGATTTCCACGATTGATGAACCCCGGGGTGCGTTTACGTGTCGGTCATAAATACTCGCAGTTTTGGCCGATTCTGGCCAGTTTCTTGGACTATTACTCACTGTTTTGGGGTCCCGAAGTGATTTCAACGATTGACGAACCCCGGCGTGCGTTTACGTGTCGGTCATCAACACCCGCAGTTTTGGCCGATTCTGCCTCGTTTCGTGGACTATTACTCACCGTTTTGGGGTCCCGAAGCGATTTCCATAGTTCTTGAACCCCAAGGTGCAATTACATGTCGGTCATCAACACCCGTAGTTTTGGCCGATTCTGGCCCGTTTCATGAACTATTACTCACTGTTTTGGGGACCCGGAGTAATTCCCACGATTGACGAACCCCGGGGTGCGTTTATGTGTCGGTCATAAACACATGCAGTTTTGGCCGATTCTGGCCCGTTTCGTGGACAATTACTCACTGTTTCGGGGTCCCGGACTTATTTCCACGATTGATGAACCCCGAAGCGCATTTACGTGTCGGTCATAAATACTCGTAGTTTTGGCCGATTCTGGCTAGTTTCATGGACTATTACTCACTGTTTTGGTGTCGCGGAGTGATTTCCATGATTGACGAACCCCGGGGTGCGTTTACCTGTTGGTCATAAACACTCGCAGTTATTGCGGATTCTGCCTCATTTCATGGACTATTATTCACTGTTTTTGGGTCCCGGAGTGATTTCCACAATTGACGAACCCCGAGGTGCGTTTACATGTCCGTCGCCAACACTCACAACTTTGCCCGATTCTGACCCATTTCGTGGACTATTACTCACCGTTTTGGGGTCCCGAAGCGATTTCCATAGTTCTTGAAACCCAAAGTGCAATCACATGTCGGTCATCAACACCCATAGTTTTGGCCGATTCTGGCCCGTTTCATGAACTATTACTCACTGTTTTGGGGACCCGCACTAATTCCCATGATTGACGAACCCCAGGGTGCGTTTATGTGTCGGTCATAAACACTTGCAGTTTTGGCCGATTCTGGCCCGTTTCGTGGACAATTACTCATTGTTTCGGGGTCCCGGACTTATTTCCACGATTGATGAACCCCGGAGCGCATTTACGTGTCGGTCATAAATACTCGTAGTTTTGGCCGATTCTGGCTAGTTTCATGGACTATTACTCACTGTTTTGGGGCCGCGGAGTGATTTCCACGATTGACGAACCCCGGGGTGCGTTTACGTGTCGGTCATCAACACTCGTAGTTTTGGCCGATTCTGGCCTGTTTCATGGACTATTACTGATTTTTTTGGTGTCCCGGACTGATTTCCACGATTGACGAACCCCGGGGTGCGTTTACGTGTCGATCATAAACACTTGCAGTTTTGGCCGATTCTGGCCCGTTTCGTGGACAATTACTCACTGTTTCGGGGTCCCGGACTTATTTTCACGATTGATGTACCCCGGAGCGCATTTACGTGTCGGTCATAAATACTCGTAGTTTTGGCTGATTCTGGCTAGTTTCATGGACTATTACTCACTGTTTTGGGGTCGGGGAGTGATTTCCACGATTGATGAACCCCGGGGTGCGTTTACGTGTCGGTCATAAATACTCGCAGTTTTGGCCGATTCTGGCCAGTTTCTTGGACTATTACTCACTGTTTTGGGGTCCCGAAGTGATTTCAACGATTGACGAACCCCGGCGTGCGTTTACGTGTCGGTCATCAACACCCGCAGTTTTGGCCGATTCTGCCTCGTTTCGTGGACTATTACTCACCGTTTTGGGGTCCCGAAGCGATTTCCATAGTTCTTGAACCCCAAGGTGCAATTACATGTCGGTCATCAACACCCGTAGTTTTGGCCGATTCTGGCCTGTTTCGTGGACAATTACTCACTGTTTCGGGGTCCCGGACTTATTTTCACGATTGATGTACCCCGGAGCGCATTTACGTGTCGGTCATAAATACTCGTAGTTTTGGCTGATTCTGGCTAGTTTCATGGACTATTACTCACTGTTTTGGGGTCGCGGAGTGATTTCCACGATTGATGAACCCCGGGGTGCGTTTACGTGTCGGTCATAAATACTCGCAGTTTTGGCCGATTCTGGCCAGTTTCTTGGACTATTACTCACTGTTTTGGGGTCCCGAAGTGATTTCAACGATTGACGAACCCCGGCGTGCGTTTACGTGTCGGTCATCAACACCCGCAGTTTTGGCCGATTCTGCCTCGTTTCGTGGACTATTACTCACCGTTTTGGGGTCCCGAAGCGATTTCCATAGTTCTTGAACCCCAAGGTGCAATTACATGTCGGTCATCAACACCCGTAGTTTTGGCCGATTCTGGCCCGTTTCATGAACTATTACTCACTGTTTTGGGGACCCGGAGTAATTCCCACGATTGACGAACCCTGGGGTGCGTTTATGTGTCGGTCATAAACACATGCAGTTTTGGCCGATTCTGGCCCGTTTCGTGGACAATTACTCACTGTTTCGGGGTCCCGGACTTATTTCCACGATTGATGAACCCCGAAGCGCATTTACGTGTCGGTCATAAATACTCGTAGGTTTGGCCGATTCTGGCTAGTTTCATGGACTATTACTCACTGTTTTGGTGTCGCGGAGTGATTTCCATGATTGACGAACCCCGGGGTGCGTTTACCTGTTGGTCATAAACACTCGCAGTTATTGCGGATTCTGCCTCATTTCATGGACTATTATTCACTGTTTTTGGGTCCCGGAGTGATTTCCACAATTGACGAACCCCGAGGTGCGTTTACATGTCCGTCGCCAACACTCACAACTTTGCCCGATTCTGACCCATTTCGTGGACTATTACTCACCGTTTTGGGGTCCCGAAGCGATTTCCATAGTTCTTGAAACCCAAAGTGCAATCACATGTCGGTCATCAACACCCATAGTTTTGGCCGATTCTGGCCCGTTTCATGAACTATTACTCACTGTTTTGGGGACCCGCACTAATTCCCATGATTGACGAACCCCAGGGTGCGTTTATGTGTCGGTCATAAACACTTGCAGTTTTGGCCGATTCTGGCCCGTTTCGTGGACAATTACTCACTGTTTCGGGGTCCCGGACTTATTTCCACGATTGATGAACCCCGGAGCGCATTTACGTGTCGGTCATAAATACTCGTAGTTTTGGCCGATTCTGGCTAGTTTCATGGACTATTACTCACTGTTTTGGGGCCGCGGAGTGATTTCCACGATTGACGAACCCCGGGGTGTGTTTACGTGTCGGTCATCAACACTCGCAGTTTTGGCCGATTCTGGCCTGTTTCATGGACTATTACTGATTTTTTTGGTGTCCCGGACTGATTTCCACGATTGACGAACCCCGGGGTGCGTTTACGTGTCGATCATAAACACTTGCAGTTTTGGCCGATTCTGGCCCGTTTCGTGGACAATTACTCACTGTTTCGGGGTCCCGGACTTATTTTCACGATTGATGTACCCCGGAGCGCATTTACGTGTCGGTCATAAATACTCGTAGTTTTGGCTGATTCTGGCTAGTTTCATGGACTATTACTCACTGTTTTGGGGTCGCGGAGTGATTTCCACGATTGATGAACCCCGGGGTGCGTTTACGTGTCGGTCATAAATACTCGCAGTTTTGGCCGATTCTGGCCAGTTTCTTGGACTATTACTCACTGTTTTGGGGTCCCGAAGTGATTTCAACGATTGACGAACCCCGGCGTGCGTTTACGTGTCGGTCATCAACACCCGCAGTTTTGGCCGATTCTGCCTCGTTTCGTGGACTATTACTCACCGTTTTGGGGTCCCGAAGCGATTTCCATAGTTCTTGAACCCCAAGGTGCAATTACATGTCGGTCATCAACACCCGTAGTTTTGGCCGATTCTGGCCTGTTTCATGAACTATTACTCACTGTTTTGGGGACCCGGAGTAATTCCCACGATTGACGAACCCCGGGGTGCGTTTATGTGTCGGTCATAAACACTTGCAGTTTTGGCCGATTCTGGCCTGTTTCGTGGACAATTACTCACTGTTTCGGGGTCCCGGACTTATTTTCACGATTGATGTACCCCGGAGCGCATTTACGTGTCGGTCATAAATACTCGTAGTTTTGGCTGATTCTGGCTAGTTTCATGGACTATTACTCACTGTTTTGGGGTCGCGGAGTGATTTCCACGATTGATGAACCCCGGGGTGCGTTTACGTGTCGGTCATAAATACTCGCAGTTTTGGCCGATTCTGGCCAGTTTCTTGGACTATTACTCACTGTTTTGGGGTCCCGAAGTGATTTCAACGATTGACGAACCCCGGCGTGCGTTTACGTGTCGGTCATCAACACTCGTAGTTTTGGCCGATTCTGGCCTGTTTCATGGACTATTACTGATTTTTTTGGTGTCCCGGACTGATTTCCACGATTGACGAACCCCGGGGTGCGTTTACGTGTCGATCATAAACACTTGCAGTTTTGGCCGATTCTGGCCCGTTTCGTGGACAATTACTCACTGTTTCGGGGTCCCGGACTTATTTTCACGATTGATGTACCCCGGAGCGCATTTACGTGTCGGTCATAAATACTCGTAGTTTTGGCTGATTCTGGCTAGTTTCATGGACTATTACTCACTGTTTTGGGGTCGCGGAGTGATTTCCACGATTGATGAACCCCGGGGTGCGTTTACGTGTCGGTCATAAATACTCGCAGTTTTGGCCGATTCTGGCCAGTTTCTTGGACTATTACTCACTGTTTTGGGGTCCCGAAGTGATTTCAACGATTGACGAACCCCGGCGTGCGTTTACGTGTCGGTCATCAACACCCGCAGTTTTGGCCGATTCTGCCTCGTTTCGTGGACTATTACTCACCGTTTTGGGGTCCCGAAGCGATTTCCATAGTTCTTGAACCCCAAGGTGCAATTACATGTCGGTCATCAACACCCGTAGTTTTGGCCGATTCTGGCCTGTTTCATGAACTATTACTCACTGTTTTGGGGACCCGGAGTAATTCCCACGATTGACGAACCCCGGGGTGCGTTTATGTGTCGGTCATAAACACTTGCAGTTTTGGCCGATTCTGGCCTGTTTCGTGGACAATTACTCACTGTTTCGGGGTCCCGGACTTATTTTCACGATTGATGTACCCCGGAGCGCATTTACGTGTCGGTCATAAATACTCGTAGTTTTGGCTGATTCTGGCTAGTTTCATGAACTATTACTCACTGTTTTGGGGTCGCGGAGTGATTTCCACGATTGATGAACCCCGGGGTGCGTTTACGTGTCGGTCATAAATACTCGCAGTTTTGGCCGATTCTGGCCAGTTTCTTGGACTATTACTCACTGTTTTGGGGTCCCGAAGTGATTTCAACGATTGACGAACCCCGGCGTGCGTTTACGTGTCGGTCATCAACACTCGTAGTTTTGGCCGATTCTGGCCTGTTTCATGGACTATTACTGATTTTTTTGGTGTCCCGGACTGATTTCCACGATTGACGAACCCCGGGGTGCGTTTACGTGTCGATCATAAACACTTGCAGTTTTGGCCGATTCTGGCCCGTTTCGTGGACAATTACTCACTGTTTCGGGGTCCCGGACTTATTTTCACGATTGATGTACCCCGGAGCGCATTTACGTGTCGGTCATAAATACTCGTAGTTTTGGCTGATTCTGGCTAGTTTCATGGACTATTACTCACTGTTTTGGGGTCGCGGAGTGATTTCCACGATTGATGAACCCCGGGGTGCGTTTACGTGTCGGTCATAAATACTCGCAGTTTTGGCCGATTCTGGCCAGTTTCTTGGACTATTACTCACTGTTTTGGGGTCCCGAAGTGATTTCAACGATTGACGAACCCCGGCGTGCGTTTACGTGTCGGTCATCAACACCCGCAGTTTTGGCCGATTCTGCCTCGTTTCGTGGACTATTACTCACCGTTTTGGGGTCCCGAAGCGATTTCCATAGTTCTTGAACCCCAAGGTGCAATTACATGTCGGTCATCAACACCCGTAGTTTTGGCCGATTCTGGCCTGTTTCGTGGACAATTACTCACTGTTTCGGGGTCCCGGACTTATTTTCACGATTGATGTACCCCGGAGCGCATTTACGTGTCGGTCATAAATACTCGTAGTTTTGGCTGATTCTGGCTAGTTTCATGGACTATTACTCACTGTTTTGGGGTCGCGGAGTGATTTCCACGATTGATGAACCCCGGGGTGCGTTTACGTGTCGGTCATAAATACTCGCAGTTTTGGCCGATTCTGGCCAGTTTCTTGGACTATTACTCACTGTTTTGGGGTCCCGAAGTGATTTCAACGATTGACGAACCCCGGCGTGCGTTTACGTGTCGGTCATCAACACCCGCAGTTTTGGCCGATTCTGCCTCGTTTCGTGGACTATTACTCACCGTTTTGGGGTCCCGAAGCGATTTCCATAGTTCTTGAACCCCAAGGTGCAATTACATGTCGGTCATCAACACCCGTAGTTTTGGCCGATTCTGGCCCGTTTCATGAACTATTACTCACTGTTTTGGGGACCCGGAGTAATTCCCACGATTGACGAACCCTGGGGTGCGTTTATGTGTCGGTCATAAACACATGCAGTTTTGGCCGATTCTGGCCCGTTTCGTGGACAATTACTCACTGTTTCGGGGTCCCGGACTTATTTCCACGATTGATGAACCCCGAAGCGCATTTACGTGTCGGTCATAAATACTCGTAGGTTTGGCCGATTCTGGCTAGTTTCATGGACTATTACTCACTGTTTTGGTGTCGCGGAGTGATTTCCATGATTGACGAACCCCGGGGTGCGTTTACCTGTTGGTCATAAACACTCGCAGTTATTGCGGATTCTGCCTCATTTCATGGACTATTATTCACTGTTTTTGGGTCCCGGAGTGATTTCCACAATTGACGAACCCCGAGGTGCGTTTACATGTCCGTCGCCAACACTCACAACTTTGCCCGATTCTGACCCATTTCGTGGACTATTACTCACCGTTTTGGGGTCCCGAAGCGATTTCCATAGTTCTTGAAACCCAAAGTGCAATCACATGTCGGTCATCAACACCCATAGTTTTGGCCGATTCTGGCCCGTTTCATGAACTATTACTCACTGTTTTGGGGACCCGCACTAATTCCCATGATTGACGAACCCCAGGGTGCGTTTATGTGTCGGTCATAAACACTTGCAGTTTTGGCCGATTCTGGCCCGTTTCGTGGACAATTACTCACTGTTTCGGGGTCCCGGACTTATTTCCACGATTGATGAACCCCGGAGCGCATTTACGTGTCGGTCATAAATACTCGTAGTTTTGGCCGATTCTGGCTAGTTTCATGGACTATTACTCACTGTTTTGGGGCCGCGGAGTGATTTCCACGATTGACGAACCCCGGGGTGTGTTTACGTGTCGGTCATCAACACTCGCAGTTTTGGCCGATTCTGGCCTGTTTCATGGACTATTACTGATTTTTTTGGTGTCCCGGACTGATTTCCACGATTGACGAACCCCGGGGTGCGTTTACGTGTCGATCATAAACACTTGCAGTTTTGGCCGATTCTGGCCCGTTTCGTGGACAATTACTCACTGTTTCGGGGTCCCGGACTTATTTTCACGATTGATGTACCCCGGAGCGCATTTACGTGTCGGTCATAAATACTCGTAGTTTTGGCTGATTCTGGCTAGTTTCATGGACTATTACTCACTGTTTTGGGGTCGCGGAGTGATTTCCACGATTGATGAACCCCGGGGTGCGTTTACGTGTCGGTCATAAATACTCGCAGTTTTGGCCGATTCTGGCCAGTTTCTTGGACTATTACTCACTGTTTTGGGGTCCCGAAGTGATTTCAACGATTGACGAACCCCGGCGTGCGTTTACGTGTCGGTCATCAACACCCGCAGTTTTGGCCGATTCTGCCTCGTTTCGTGGACTATTACTCACCGTTTTGGGGTCCCGAAGCGATTTCCATAGTTCTTGAACCCCAAGGTGCAATTACATGTCGGTCATCAACACCCGTAGTTTTGGCCGATTCTGGCCTGTTTCATGAACTATTACTCACTGTTTTGGGGACCCGGAGTAATTCCCACGATTGACGAACCCCGGGGTGCGTTTACGTGTCGGTCATCAACACACGCAGTTTTGGCCGATTCTGGCCTGTTTCATGGACTATTACTGATTGTTTTGGTGTCCCGGACTGATTTCCACGATTGACGAACCCTGGAGCGCATTTACGTGTCGGTCATAAATACTCGTAGTTTTGGCTGATTCTGGCTAGTTTCATGGACTATTACTCACTGTTTTGGGGTCGCGGAGTGATTTCCACGATTGATGAACCCCGGGGTGCGTTTACGTGTCGGTCATAAATACTCGCAGTTTTGGCCGATTCTGGCCAGTTTCTTGGACTATTACTCACTGTTTTGGGGTCCCGAAGTGATTTCAACGATTGACGAACCCCGACGTGCGTTTACGTGTCGGTCATCAACACCCGCAGTTTTGGCCGATTCTGCCTCGTTTCGTGGACTATTACTCACCGTTTTGGGGTCCCGAAGCGATTTCCATAGTTCTTGAACCCCAAGGTGCAATTACATGTCGGTCATCAACACCCGTAGTTTTGGCCGATTCTGGCCCGTTTCATGAACTATTACTCACTGTTTTGGGGACCCGGAGTAATTCCCACGATTGACGAACCCTGGGGTGCGTTTATGTGTCGGTCATAAACACATGCAGTTTTGGCCGATTCTGGCCCGTTTCGTGGACAATTACTCACTGTTTCGGGGTCCCGGACTTATTTCCACGATTGATGAACCCCGAAGCGCATTTACGTGTCGGTCATAAATACTCGTAGTTTTGGCCGATTCTGGCTAGTTTCATGGACTATTACTCACTGTTTTGGTGTCGCGGAGTGATTTCCATGATTGACGAACCCCGGGGTGCGTTTACCTGTTGGTCATAAACACTCGCAGTTATTGCGGATTCTGCCTCATTTCATGGACTATTATTCACTGTTTTTGGGTCCCGGAGTGATTTCCACAATTGACGAACCCCGAGGTGCGTTTACATGTCCGTCGCCAACACTCACAACTTTGCCCGATTCTGACCCATTTCGTGGACTATTACTCACCGTTTTGGGGTCCCGAAGCGATTTCCATAGTTCTTGAAACCCAAAGTGCAATCACATGTCGGTCATCAACACCCATAGTTTTGGCCGATTCTGGCCCGTTTCATGAACTATTACTCACTGTTTTGGGGACCCGCACTAATTCCCATGATTGACGAACCCCAGGGTGCGTTTATGTGTCGGTCATAAACACTTGCAGTTTTGGCCGATTCTGGCCCGTTTCGTGGACAATTACTCACTGTTTCGGGGTCCCGGACTTATTTCCACGATTGATGAACCCCGGAGCGCATTTACGTGTCGGTCATAAATACTCGTAGTTTTGGCCGATTCTGGCTAGTTTCATGGACTATTACTCACTGTTTTGGGGCCGCGGAGTGATTTCCACGATTGACGAACCCCGGGGTGTGTTTACGTGTCGGTCATCAACACTCGCAGTTTTGGCCGATTCTGGCCTGTTTCATGGACTATTACTGATTTTTTTGGTGTCCCGGACTGATTTCCACGATTGACGAACCCCGGGGTGCGTTTACGTGTCGATCATAAACACTCGCAGTTTTGGCCGATTATGACAAGTTTCATGGACTATTACTCACTGTTTTGGGGTCCGTGAGTGATTTCGATGATTGACCAATCCTGGGGTGCGTTTACGTGTCGGTCATCAACACCCGCAGTTTTGGCCGATTCTGGCTCGTTTCGTGGACTATTATTCACTGTTTTGGGTCCCGGAGTGATTTCCACGATTGACGAACCCCGAGGTGCGTTTACATGTCCGTCATCAACACTCACAACTCTGGCAAATTCTGACCCGTTTCGTGGACTATTACTCACCGTTTTAGGGTCCCGGACTTATTTGCACGATTGATGAACCCTGGAGCGCGTTTACGTGTCGGTCATAAATACTCGCAGTTTTGGCCAATTCTGGCCAGTTTCTTGGACTATTACTCACTATTTTGGGGTCCCGAAGTGATTTCCACGATTGACGAACCCCGGGGTGCGTTTACGTGTTGGTCATAAACACTCGCAGTTATTGCGGATTCTGCCTCATTTCATGGACTATTATTCACTGTTTTTGGGTCCCGGAGTGATTTCCACAATTGACGAACCCCGAGGTGCGTTTACATGTCCGTCGTCAACACTCACAACTTTGGCCAATTCTGACCCGTTTCGTGGACTATTACTCACCGTTTTGGGGTCCCGAAGCGATTTCCATAGTTCTTGAACCCCAATGTGCAATTAGATGTCGGTCATCAACACCCGTAGTTTTGGCCGATTCTGGGCCGTTTCATGAACTATTACTCACTGTTTTGGGGACCCGGACTAATTCCCACGATTGACAAACCCCGGGGTGCGTTTATGTGTCGGTCATAAACACTTGCAGTTTTGGCCGATTCTGGCCCGTTTCGTGGACAATTACTCACTGTTTCGGGGTCCCGGACTTATTTCCACGATTGATGAACCCTGGAGCGCATTTACGTGTCGGTCATAAATACTCATAGTTTTGGCCGATTCTGGCCAGTTTCTTGGACTATTACTCACTGTTTTGGGGTCCCGAAGTGAATTCCACGATTGACGAATCTCGGGGTGCGTTTATGTGTTGGTCATAAACACTCGCAGTTATTGCGGATTCTGCCTCATTTCATGGAATATTATTCACTGTTTTTGGGTCCCGGAGTGATTTCCACAATTGACGAACCCCGAGGTGCGTTTACATGTCTGTCATCAACACTCACAAGTTTGGCCAATTCTGACCCGTTTCGTGGACTATTACTAACCGTTTTGGGGTCCCGAAGCGATTTCCATAGTTCTTGAACCCCAAGGTGCAATTACATGTCGGTCATCAACACCCGTAGTTTTGGCCGATTCTGGCCTGTTTCATGAACTATTACTCACTGTTTTGGGGACCCGGACTAATTCCCACGATTGACGAACCCCGGGGTGCGTTTATGTGTCGGTCATAAACACTTGCAGTTTTGGCCGATTCTGGCCCGTTTCGTGGACAATTACTCACTGTTTCGGGGTCCCGGACTTATTTTCACGATTGATGTACCCCGGAGCGCATTTACGTGTCGGTCATAAATACTCGTAGTTTTGGCCGATTCTGGCTAGTTTCATGGACTATTACTCACTGTTTTGGGGCCGCGGAGTGATTTCCACGATTGACGAACCCCGGGGTGTGTTTACGTGTCGGTCATCAACACTCGCAGTTTTGGCCGATTCTGGCCTGTTTCATGGACTATTACTGATTTTTTTGGTGTCCCGGACTGATTTCCACGATTGACGAACCCCGGGGTGCGTTTACGTGTCGATCATAAACACTCGCAGTTTTGGCCGATTATGACAAGTTTCATGGACTATTACTCACTGTTTTGGGGTCCGTGAGTGATTTCGATGATTGACCAATCCTGGGGTGCGTTTACGTGTCGGTCATCAACACCCGCAGTTTTGGCCGATTCTGGCTCGTTTCGTGGACTATTATTCACTGTTTTGGGTCCCGGAGTGATTTCCACGATTGACGAACCCCGAGGTGCGTTTACATGTCCGTCATCAACACTCACAACTCTGGCAAATTCTGACCCGTTTCGTGGACTATTACTCACCGTTTTAGGGTCCCGGACTTATTTGCACGATTGATGAACCCTGGAGCGCGTTTACGTGTCGGTCATAAATACTCGCAGTTTTGGCCAATTCTGGCCAGTTTCTTGGACTATTACTCACTATTTTGGGGTCCCGAAGTGATTTCCACGATTGACGAACCCCGGGGTGCGTTTACGTGTTGGTCATAAACACTCGCAGTTATTGCGGATTCTGCCTCATTTCATGGACTATTATTCACTGTTTTTGGGTCCCGGAGTGATTTCCACAATTGACGAACCCCGAGGTGCGTTTACATGTCCGTCGTCAACACTCACAACTTTGGCCAATTCTGACCCGTTTCGTGGACTATTACTCACCGTTTTGGGGTCCCGAAGCGATTTCCATAGTTCTTGAACCCCAATGTGCAATTAGATGTCGGTCATCAACACCCGTAGTTTTGGCCGATTCTGGGCCGTTTCATGAACTATTACTCACTGTTTTGGGGACCCGGACTAATTCCCACGATTGACAAACCCCGGGGTGCGTTTATGTGTCGGTCATAAACACTTGCAGTTTTGGCCGATTCTGGCCCGTTTCGTGGACAATTACTCACTGTTTCGGGGTCCCGGACTTATTTCCACGATTGATGAACCCTGGAGCGCATTTACGTGTCGGTCATAAATACTCATAGTTTTGGCCGATTCTGGCCAGTTTCTTGGACTATTACTCACTGTTTTGGGGTCCCGAAGTGAATTCCACGATTGACGAATCTCGGGGTGCGTTTATGTGTTGGTCATAAACACTCGCAGTTATTGCGGATTCTGCCTCATTTCATGGAATATTATTCACTGTTTTTGGGTCCCGGAGTGATTTCCACAATTGACGAACCCCGAGGTGCGTTTACATGTCTGTCATCAACACTCACAAGTTTGGCCAATTCTGACCCGTTTCGTGGACTATTACTAACCGTTTTGGGGTCCCGAAGCGATTTCCATAGTTCTTGAACCCCAAGGTGCAATTACATGTCGGTCATCAACACCCGTAGTTTTGGCCGATTCTGGCCTGTTTCATGAACTATTACTCACTGTTTTGGGGACCCGGACTAATTCCCACGATTGACGAACCCCGGGGTGCGTTTATGTGTCGGTCATAAACACTTGCAGTTTTGGCCGATTCTGGCCCGTTTCGTGGACAATTACTCACTGTTTCGGGGTCCCGGACTTATTTTCACGATTGATGTACCCCGGAGCGCATTTACGTGTCGGTCATAAATACTCGTAGTTTTGGCCGATTCTGGCTAGTTTCATGGACTATTACTCACTGTTTTGGGGCCGCGGAGTGATTTCCACGATTGACGAACCCCGGGGTGTGTTTACGTGTCGGTCATCAACACTCGCAGTTTTGGCCGATTCTGGCCTGTTTCATGGACTATTACTGATTTTTTTGGTGTCCCGGACTGATTTCCACGATTGACGAACCCCGGGGTGCGTTTACGTGTCGATCATAAACACTCGCAGTTTTGGCCGATTATGACAAGTTTCATGGACTATTACTCACTGTTTTGGGGTCCGTGAGTGATTTCGATGATTGACCAATCCTGGGGTGCGTTTACGTGTCGGTCATCAACACCCGCAGTTTTGGCCGATTCTGGCTCGTTTCGTGGACTATTATTCACTGTTTTGGGTCCCGGAGTGATTTCCACGATTGACGAACCCCGAGGTGCGTTTACATGTCCGTCATCAACACTCACAACTCTGGCAAATTCTGACCCGTTTCGTGGACTATTACTCACCGTTTTAGGGTCCCGGACTTATTTGCACGATTGATGAACCCTGGAGCGCGTTTACGTGTCGGTCATAAATACTCGCAGTTTTGGCCAATTCTGGCCAGTTTCTTGGACTATTACTCACTATTTTGGGGTCCCGAAGTGATTTCCACGATTGACGAACCCCGGGGTGCGTTTACGTGTTGGTCATAAACACTCGCAGTTATTGCGGATTCTGCCTCATTTCATGGACTATTATTCACTGTTTTTGGGTCCCGGAGTGATTTCCACAATTGACGAACCCCGAGGTGCGTTTACATGTCCGTCGTCAACACTCACAACTTTGGCCAATTCTGACCCGTTTCGTGGACTATTACTCACCGTTTTGGGGTCCCGAAGCGATTTCCATAGTTCTTGAACCCCAATGTGCAATTAGATGTCGGTCATCAACACCCGTAGTTTTGGCCGATTCTGGGCCGTTTCATGAACTATTACTCACTGTTTTGGGGACCCGGACTAATTCCCACGATTGACAAACCCCGGGGTGCGTTTATGTGTCGGTCATAAACACTTGCAGTTTTGGCCGATTCTGGCCCGTTTCGTGGACAATTACTCACTGTTTCGGGGTCCCGGACTTATTTCCACGATTGATGAACCCTGGAGCGCATTTACGTGTCGGTCATAAATACTCATAGTTTTGGCCGATTCTGGCCAGTTTCTTGGACTATTACTCACTGTTTTGGGGTCCCGAAGTGAATTCCACGATTGACGAATCTCGGGGTGCGTTTATGTGTTGGTCATAAACACTCGCAGTTATTGCGGATTCTGCCTCATTTCATGGAATATTATTCACTGTTTTTGGGTCCCGGAGTGATTTCCACAATTGACGAACCCCGAGGTGCGTTTACATGTCTGTCATCAACACTCACAAGTTTGGCCAATTCTGACCCGTTTCGTGGACTATTACTAACCGTTTTGGGGTCCCGAAGCGATTTCCATAGTTCTTGAACCCCAAGGTGCAATTACATGTCGGTCATCAACACCCGTAGTTTTGGCCGATTCTGGCCTGTTTCATGAACTATTACTCACTGTTTTGGGGACCCGGACTAATTCCCACGATTGACGAACCCCGGGGTGCGTTTATGTGTCGGTCATAAACACTTGCAGTTTTGGCCGATTCTGGCCCGTTTCGTGGACAATTACTCACTGTTTCGGGGTCCCGGACTTATTTTCACGATTGATGTACCCCGGAGCGCATTTATGTGTCGGTCATAAATACTCGTAGTTTTGGCTGATTCTGGCTAGTTTCATGTACTATTACTCACTGTTTTGGGGTCGCGGAGTGATTTCCACGATTGATGAACCCCGGGGTGCGTTTACGTGTCGGTCATAAATACTCGCAGTTTTGGCCGATTCTGGCCAGTTTCTTGGACTATTACTCACTGTTTTGGGGTCCCGAAGTGATTTCCACGATTGACGAACCCCGGCGTGCGTTTACGTGTCGGTCATCAACACCCGCAGTTTTGGCCGATTCTGCCTCGTTTCGTGGACTATTATTCACTGTTTTTGGGTCCCGGAGTGATTTCCACAATTGACGAACCCCGAGGTGCGTTTACATGTCCGTCGTCAACACTCACAACTTTGGCCAATTCTGACCCGCTTCATGGACTATTACTCACCGTTTTGGGGTCCCGAAGCGATTTCCATAGTTCTTGAACCCCAAGGTGCAATTACATGTCGGTCATCAACACCCGTAGTTTTGGCCGATTCTGGCCCGTTTCATGAACTATTACTCACTGTTTTGGGGACCCGGAGTAATTCCCACGATTGACGAACCCCGGGGTGCGTTTATGTGTCGGTCATAAACACATGCAGTTTTGGCCGATTCTGGCCCGTTTCATGGACAATTACTCACTGTTTCGGGGTCCCGAACTTATTTCCACGATTGATGAACCCCGGAGCGCATTTACGTGTCGGTCATAAATACTCGTAGTTTTGGCCGATTCTGGCTAGTTTCATGGACTATTACTCACTGTTTTGGTGTCGCGGAGTGATTTCCACGATTGACGAACCCCGGGGTGCGTTTACCTGTTGGTCATAAACACTCGCAGTTATTGCGGATTCTGCCTCATTTCATGGACTATTATTCACTGTTTTTGGGTCCCGGAGTGATTTCCACAATTGACGAACCCCGAGGTGCGTTTACATGTCCGTCGTCAACACTCACAACTTTGGCCAATTCTGACCCGTTTCGTGGACTATTACTCACCGTTTTGGGGTCCCGAAGCGATTTCCATAGTTCTTGAACCCCAATGTGCAATTAGATGTCGGTCATCAACACCCGTAGTTTTGGCCGATTCTGGGCTGTTTCATGAACTATTACTCACTGTTTTGGGGACCCGGACTAATTCCCACGATTGACAAACCCCGGGGTGCGTTTATGTGTCGGTCATAAACACTTGCAGTTTTGGCCGATTCTGGCCCGTTTCGTGGACAATTACTCACTGTTTCGGGGTCCCGGACTTATTTCCACGATTGATGAACCCTGGAGCGCATTTACGTGTCGGTCATAAATACTCATAGTTTTGGCCGATTCTGGCTAGTTTCATGGACTATTACTCACTGTTTTGGGGTCGTGGAGTGATTTCCACGATTGATGAACCCCGGGGTGCGTTTACGTGTCGGTCATAAATACTCGCAGTTTTGGCCGATTCTGGCCAGTTTCTTGGACTATTACTCACTCTAATGGGGTCCCGAAGTGAATTCCACGATTGACGAATCTCGGGGTGCGTTTATGTGTTGGTCATAAACACTCGCAGTTATTGCGGATTCTGCCTCATTTCATGGACTATTATTCACTGTTTTTGGGTCCCGGAGTGATTTCCACAATTGACGAACCCCGAGGTGCGTTTACATGTCTGTCGTCAACACTCACAAGTTTGGCCAATTCTGACCCATTTCGTGGACTATTACTCACCGTTTTGGGGTCCCGAAGCGATTTCCATAGTTCTTGAACCCCAAGGTGCAATTACATGTCGGTCATCAACACCCGTAGTTTTGGCCGATTCTGGCCTGTTTCATGAACTATTACTCACTGTTTTGGGGACCCGGACTAATTCCCACGATTGACGAACCCCGGGGTGCGTTTATGTGTCGGTCATAAACACTTGCAGTTTTGGCCGATTCTGGCCCGTTTCATGGACAATTACTCACTGTTTCGGGGTCCCGGACTTATTTTCACGATTGATGTACCCCGGAGCGCATTTATGTGTCGGTCATAAATACTCGTAGTTTTGGCTGATTCTGGCTAGTTTCATGTACTATTACTCACTGTTTTGGGGTCGCGGAGTGATTTCCACGATTGATGAACCCCGGGGTGCGTTTACGTGTCGGTCATAAATACTCGCAGTTTTGGCCGATTCTGGACAGTTTCTTGGACTATTACTCACTGTTTTGGGGTCCCGAAGTGATTTCCACGATTGACGAACCCCGGCGTGCGTTTACGTGTCGGTCATCAACACCCGCAGTTTTGGCCGATTCTGCCTCGTTTCGTGGACTATTATTCACTGTTTTTGGGTCCCGGAGTGATTTCCACAATTGACGAACCCCAAGGTGCGTTTACATGTCCGTCGTCAACACTCACAACTTTGGCCAATTCTGACCCGCTTCATGGACTATTACTCACCGTTTTGGGGTCCCGAAGCGATTTCCATAGTTCTTGAACCCCAAGGTGCAATTACATGTCGGTCATCAACACCCGTAGTTTTGGCCGATTCTGGCCCGTTTCATGAACTATTACTCACTGTTTTGGGGACCCGGAGTAATTCCCACGATTGACGAACCCCGGGGTGCGTTTATGTGTCGGTCATAAACACATGCAGTTTTGGCCGATTCTGGCCCGTTTCATGGACAATTACTCACTGTTTCGGGGTCCCGAACTTATTTCCACGATTGATGAACCCCAGAGCGCATTTACGTGTCGGTCATAAATACTCGTAGTTTTGGCCGATTCTGGCTAGTTTCATGGACTATTACTCACTGTTTTGGTGTCGCGGAGTGATTTCCACGATTGACGAACCCCGGGGTGCGTTTACCTGTTGGTCATAAACACTCGCAGTTATTGCGGATTCTGCCTCATTTCATGGACTATTATTCACTGTTTTTGGGTCCCGGAGTGATTTCCACAATTGACGAACCCCGAGGTGCGTTTACATGTCCGTCGCCAACACTCACAACTTTGGCCGATTCTGACCCGTTTCGTGGACTATTACTCACCGTTTTGGGGTCCCGAAGCGATTTCCATAGTTCTTGAACCCCAAAGTGCAATCACATGTCGGTCATCAACACCCATAGTTTTGGCCGATTCTGGCCCGTTTCATGAACTATTACTCACTGTTTTGGGGACCCGCACTAATTCCCATGATTGACGAACCCCAGGGTGCGTTTATGTGTCGGTCATAAACACTTGCAGTTTTGGCCGATTCTGGCCCGTTTCATGGACAATTACTCACTGTTTCGGGGTCCCAGACTTATTTCCACGATTGATGAACCCCGGAGCGCATTTACGTGTCGGTCATAAATACTCGTAGTTTTGGCTGATTCTGGCTAGTTTCATGGACTATTACTCACTGTTTTGGGGCCGCGGAGTGATTTCCACGATTGACGAACCCCGGGGTGCGTTTACGTGTCGGTCATCAACACTCGCAGTTTTGGCCGATTATGACAAGTTTCATGGACTATTACTCACTGTTTTGGGGTCCGTGAGTGATTTCCATGATTGACCAATCCTGGGGTGTGTTTACGTGTCGGTCATCAACACCCGCAGTTTTGGCCGATTCTGGCTCGTTTCGTGGACTATTATTCACTGTTTTTGGGTCCCGGATTGATTTCCACTATTGACGAACCCCGAGGTGCGTTTACATGTCCGTCATCAACACTCACAACTCTGGCAAATTCTGACCCGTTTCGTGGACTATTACTCACCGTTTTAGGGTCCCGGACTTATTTGCACGATTGATGAACCCTGGAGCGCGTTTATGTGTCGGTCATAAATACTCGCAGTTTTGGCCGATTCTGGCCAGTTTCTTGGACTATTACTCACTGTTTTGGGGTCCCGAAGTGATTTCCACGATTGACGAACCCTGGGGTGCGTTTACGTGTTGTTCATAAACACTCGCAGTTATTGCGGATTCTGCCTCATTTCATGGACTATTATTCACTGTTTTTGGGTCCCGGAGTGATTTCCACAATTGACGAACCCCGAGGTGCGTTTACATGTCCGTCGTCAACACGCACAACTTTGGCCAATTCTGACCCGTTTCGTGGACTATTACTCACCGTTTTGGGGTCCCGAAGCGATTTCCATAGTTCTTGAACCCCAATGTGCAATTAGATGTCGGTCATCAACACCCGTAGTTTTGGCCGATTCTGGGCCGTTTCATGAACTATTACTCACTGTTTTGGGGACCCGGACTAATTCCCACGATTGACGAACCCCGGGGTGCGTTTATGTGTCGGTCATAAACACTTGCAGTTTTGGCCGATTCTGGCCCGTTTCGTGGACAATTACTCACTGTTTCGGGGTCCCGGACTTATTTCCACCATTGATGAACCCTGGAGCGCATTTACGTGTCGGTCATAAATACTCATAGTTTTGGCCGATTCTGGCTAGTTTCATGGACTATTACTCACTGTTTTGGGGTCGTGGAGTGATTTCCACGATTGATGAACCCCGGGGTGCGTTTACGTGTCGGTCATAAATACTCGCAGTTTTGGCCGATTCTGGCCAGTTTCATGGAATATTACTCACTGTTTTGGTGTCGCGGAGTGATTTCCACGATTGACGAACCCTGGGGTGCGTTTACCTGTTGGTCATAAACACTCGCAGTTATTGCGGATTCTGCCTCATTTCATGGACTATTATTCACTGTTTTTGGGTCCCGGAGTGATTTCCACAATTGACGAACCCCGAGGTGCGTTTACATGTCTGTCGTCAACACTCACAAGTTTGGCCAATTCTGACCCGTTTCGTGGACTATTACTCACCGTTTTGGGGTCCCGAAGCGATTTCCATAGTTCTTGAACCCCAAGGTGCAATTACATGTCGGTCATCAACACCCGTAGTTTTGGCCGATTCTGGCCTGTTTCATGAACTATTACTCACTGTTTTGGGGACCCGGACTAATTCCCACGATTGACGAACCCCGGGGTGCGTTTATGTGTCGGTCATAAACACTTGCAGTTTTGGCCGATTCTGGCCCGTTTCATGGACAATTACTCACTGTTTCGGGGTCCCGGACTTATTTTCACGATTGATGTACCCCGGAGCGCATTTATGTGTCGGTCATAAATACTCGTAGTTTTGGCTGATTCTGGCTAGTTTCATGTACTATTACTCACTGTTTTGGGGTCGCGGAGTGATTTCCACGATTGATGAACCCCGGGGTGCGTTTACGTGTCGGTCATAAATACTCGCAGTTTTGGCCGATTCTGGACAGTTTCTTGGACTATTACTCACTGTTTTGGGGTCCCGAAGTGATTTCCACGATTGACGAACCCCGGCGTGCGTTTACGTGTCGGTCATCAACACCCGCAGTTTTGGCCGATTCTGCCTCGTTTCGTGGACTATTATTCACTGTTTTTGGGTCCCGGAGTGATTTCCACAATTGACGAACCCCAAGGTGCGTTTACATGTCCGTCGTCAACACTCACAACTTTGGCCAATTCTGACCCGCTTCATGGACTATTACTCACCGTTTTGGGGTCCCGAAGCGATTTCCATAGTTCTTGAACCCCAAGGTGCAATTACATGTCGGTCATCAACACCCGTAGTTTTGGCCGATTCTGGCCCGTTTCATGAACTATTACTCACTGTTTTGGGGACCCGGAGTAATTCCCACGATTGACGAACCCCGGGGTGCGTTTATGTGTCGGTCATAAACACATGCAGTTTTGGCCGATTCTGGCCCGTTTCATGGACAATTACTCACTGTTTCGGGGTCCCGAACTTATTTCCACGATTGATGAACCCCAGAGCGCATTTACGTGTCGGTCATAAATACTCGTAGTTTTGGCCGATTCTGGCTAGTTTCATGGACTATTACTCACTGTTTTGGTGTCGCGGAGTGATTTCCACGATTGACGAACCCCGGGGTGCGTTTACCTGTTGGTCATAAACACTCGCAGTTATTGCGGATTCTGCCTCATTTCATGGACTATTATTCACTGTTTTTGGGTCCCGGAGTGATTTCCACAATTGACGAACCCCGAGGTGCGTTTACATGTCCGTCGCCAACACTCACAACTTTGGCCGATTCTGACCCGTTTCGTGGACTATTACTCACCGTTTTGGGGTCCCGAAGCGATTTCCATAGTTCTTGAACCCCAAAGTGCAATCACATGTCGGTCATCAACACCCATAGTTTTGGCCGATTCTGGCCCGTTTCATGAACTATTACTCACTGTTTTGGGGACCCGCACTAATTCCCATGATTGACGAACCCCAGGGTGCGTTTATGTGTCGGTCATAAACACTTGCAGTTTTGGCCGATTCTGGCCCGTTTCATGGACAATTACTCACTGTTTCGGGGTCCCAGACTTATTTCCACGATTGATGAACCCCGGAGCGCATTTACGTGTCGGTCATAAATACTCGTAGTTTTGGCTGATTCTGGCTAGTTTCATGGACTATTACTCACTGTTTTGGGGCCGCGGAGTGATTTCCACGATTGACGAACCCCGGGGTGCGTTTACGTGTCGGTCATCAACACTCGCAGTTTTGGCCGATTATGACAAGTTTCATGGACTATTACTCACTGTTTTGGGGTCCGTGAGTGATTTCCATGATTGACCAATCCTGGGGTGTGTTTACGTGTCGGTCATCAACACCCGCAGTTTTGGCCGATTCTGGCTCGTTTCGTGGACTATTATTCACTGTTTTTGGGTCCCGGATTGATTTCCACTATTAACGAACCCCGAGGTGCGTTTACATGTCCGTCATCAACACTCACAACTCTGGCAAATTCTGACCCGTTTCGTGGACTATTACTCACCGTTTTAGGGTCCCGGACTTATTTGCACGATTGATGAACCCTGGAGCGCGTTTATGTGTCGGTCATAAATACTCGCAGTTTTGGCCGATTCTGGCCAGTTTCTTGGACTATTACTCACTGTTTTGGGGTCCCGAAGTGATTTCCACGATTGACGAACCCTGGGGTGCGTTTACGTGTTGTTCATAAACACTCGCAGTTATTGCGGATTCTGCCTCATTTCATGGACTATTATTCACTGTTTTTGGGTCCCGGAGTGATTTCCACAATTGACGAACCCCGAGGTGCGTTTACATGTCCGTCGTCAACACGCACAACTTTGGCCAATTCTGACCCGTTTCGTGGACTATTACTCACCGTTTTGGGGTCCCGAAGCGATTTCCATAGTTCTTGAACCCCAATGTGCAATTAGATGTCGGTCATCAACACCCGTAGTTTTGGCCGATTCTGGGCCGTTTCATGAACTATTACTCACTGTTTTGGGGACCCGGACTAATTCCCACGATTGACGAACCCCGGGGTGCGTTTATGTGTCGGTCATAAACACTTGCAGTTTTGGCCGATTCTGGCCCGTTTCGTGGACAATTACTCACTGTTTCGGGGTCCCGGACTTATTTCCACCATTGATGAACCCTGGAGCGCATTTACGTGTCGGTCATAAATACTCATAGTTTTGGCCGATTCTGGCTAGTTTCATGGACTATTACTCACTGTTTTGGGGTCGTGGAGTGATTTCCACGATTGATGAACCCCGGGGTGCGTTTACGTGTCGGTCATAAATACTCGCAGTTTTGGCCGATTCTGGCCAGTTTCATGGAATATTACTCACTGTTTTGGTGTCGCGGAGTGATTTCCACGATTGACGAACCCTGGGGTGCGTTTACCTGTTGGTCATAAACACTCGCAGTTATTGCGGATTCTGCCTCATTTCATGGACTATTATTCACTGTTTTTGGGTCCCGGAGTGATTTCCACAATTGACGAACCCCGAGGTGCGTTTACATGTCTGTCGTCAACACTCACAAGTTTGGCCAATTCTGACCCGTTTCGTGGACTATTACTCACCGTTTTGGGGTCCCGAAGCGATTTCCATAGTTCTTGAACCCCAAGGTGCAATTACATGTCGGTCATCAACACCCGTAGTTTTGGCCGATTCTGGCCTGTTTCATGAACTATTACTCACTGTTTTGGGGACCCGGACTAATTCCCACGATTGACGAACCCCGGGGTGCGTTTATGTGTCGGTCATAAACACTTGCAGTTTTGGCCGATTCTGGCCCGTTTCGTGGACAATTACTCACTGTTTCGGGGTCCCGAACTTATTTCCACGATTGATGAACCCCGGAGCGCATTTACGTGTCGGTCATAAATACTCGTAGTTTTGGCCGATTCTGGCTAGTTTCATGGACTATTACTCACTGTTTTGGTGTCGCGGAGTGATTTCCACGATTGACGAACCCCGGGGTGCGTTTACCTGTTGGTCATAAACACTCGCAGTTATTGCGGATTCTGCCTCATTTCATGGACTATTATTCACTGTTTTTGGGTCCCGGAGTGATTTCCACAATTGACGAACCCCGAGGTGCGTTTACATGTCCGTCGTCAACACTCACAACTTTGGCCAATTCTGACCCGTTTCGTGGACTATTACTCACCGTTTTGGGGTCCCGAAGCGATTTCCATAGTTCTTGAACCCCAATGTGCAATTAGATGTCGGTCATCAACACCCGTAGTTTTGGCCGATTCTGGGCCGTTTCATGAACTATTACTCACTGTTTTGGGGACCCGGACTAATTCCCACGATTGACGAACCCCGGGGTGCGTTTATGTGTCGGTCATAAACACTTGCAGTTTTGGCCGATTCTGGCCCGTTTCGTGGACAATTACTCACTGTTTCGGGGTCCCGGACTTATTTCCACGATTGATGAACCCTGGAGCGCATTTACGTGTCGGTCATAAATACTCATAGTTTTGGCCGATTCTGGCTAGTTTCATGGACTATTACTCACTGTTTTGGGGTCGTGGAATGATTTCCACGATTGATGATCCCCGGGGTGCGTTTACGTGTCGGTCATAAATACTCGCAGTTTTGGCCGATTCTGGCCAGTTTCTTGGACTATTACTCACTGTTTTGGGGTCCCGAAGTGAATTCCACGATTGACGAATCTCGGGGTGCGTTTATGTGTTGGTCATAAACACTCGCAGTTATTGCGGATTCTGCCTCATTTCATGGACTATTATTCACTGTTTTTGGGTCCCGGAGTGATTTCCACAATTGACGAACCCCGAGGTGCGTTTACATGTCTGTCGTCAACACTCACAAGTTTGGCCAATTCTGACCCGTTTCGTGGACTATTACTCACCGTTTTGGGGTCCCGAAGCGATTTCCATAGTTCTTGAACCCCAAGGTGCAATTACATGTCGGTCATCAACACCCGTAGTTTTGGCCGATTCTGGCCTGTTTCATGAACTATTACTCACTGTTTTGGGGACCCGGACTTATTTTCACGATTGATGTACCCCGGAGCGCATTTATGTGTCGGTCATAAATACTCGTAGTTTTGGCTGATTCTGGCTAGTTTCATGTACTATTACTCACTGTTTTGGGGTCGCGGAGTGATTTCCACGATTGATGAACCCCGGGGTGCGTTTACGTGTCGGTCATAAATACTCGCAGTTTTGGCCGATTCTGGCCAGTTTCTTGGACTATTACTCACTGTTTTGGGGTCCCGAAGTGATTTCCACGATTGACGAACCCCGGCGTGCGTTTACGTGTCGGTCATCAACACCCGCAGTTTTGGCCGATTCTGCCTCGTTTCGTGGACTATTATTCACTGTTTTTGGGTCCCGGAGTGATTTCCACAATTGACGAACCCCGAGGTGCGTTTACATGTCCGTCGTCAACACTCACAACTTTGGCCAATTCTGACCCGCTTCATGGACTATTACTCACCGTTTTGGGGTCCCGAAGCGATTTCCATAGTTCTTGAACCCCAAGGTGCAATTACATGTCGGTCATCAACACCCGTAGTTTTGGCCGATTCTGGGCCGTTTCATGAACTATTACTCACTGTTTTGGGGACCCGGACTAATTCCCACGATTGACGAACCCCGGGGTGCGTTTATGTGTCGGTCATAAACACTTGCAGTTTTGGCCGATTCTGGCCCGTTTCGTGGACAATTACTCACTGTTTCGGGGTCCCGGACTTATTTCCACGATTGATGAACCCTGGAGCGCATTTACGTGTCGGTCATAAATACTCATAGTTTTGGCCGATTCTGGCTAGTTTCATGGACTATTACTCACTGTTTTGGGGTCGTGGAGTGATTTCCACGATTGACGAACCCCGGGGTGCGTTTACGTGTCGGTCATAAATACTCGCAGTTTTGGCCGATTCTGGCCAGTTTCATGGACTATTACTCACTGTTTTGGTGTCGCGGAGTGATTTCCACGATTGACGAACCCTGGGGTGCGTTTACCTGTTGGTCATAAACACTCGCAGTTATTGCGGATTCTGCCTCATTTCATGGACTATTATTCACTGTTTTTGGGTCCCGGAGTGATTTCCACAATTGACGAACCCCGAGGTGCGTTTACATGCCTGTCGTCAACACTCACAAGTTTGGCCAATTCTGACCCGTTTCGTGGACTATTACTCACCGTTTTGGGGTCCCGAAGCGATTTCCATAGTTCTTGAACCCCAAGGTGCAATTACATGTCGGTCATCAACACCCGTAGTTTTGGCAGATTCTGGCCTGTTTCATGAACTATTACTCACTGTTTTGGGGACCCGGACTAATTCCCACGATTGACGAACCCCGGGGTGCGTTTATGTGTCGGTCATAAACACTTGCAGTTTTGGCCGATTCTGGCCCGTTTCGTGGACAATTACTCACTGTTTCGGGGTCCCGAACTTATTTCCACGATTGATGAACCCCGGAGCGCATTTACGTGTCGGTCATAAATACTCGTAGTTTTGGCCGATTCTGGCTAGTTTCATGGACTATTACTCACTGTTTTGGTGTCGCGGAGTGATTTCCACGATTGACGAACCCCGGGGTGCGTTTACCTGTTGGTCATAAACACTCGCAGTTATTGCGGATTCTGCCTCATTTCATGGACTATTATTCACTGTTTTTGGGTCCCGGAGTGATTTCCACAATTGACGAACCCCGAGGTGCGTTTACATGTCCGTCGTCAACACTCACAAGTTTGGCCAATTCTGACCCGTTTCGTGGACTATTACTCACCGTTTTGGGGTCCCGAAGCGATTTCCATAGTTCTTGAACCCCAATGTGCAATTAGATGTCGGTCATCAACACCCGTAGTTTTGGCCGATTCTGGGCCGTTTCATGAACTATTACTCACTGTTTTGGGGACCCGGACTAATTCCCACGATTGACGAACCCCGGGGTGCGTTTATGTGTCGGTCATAAACACTTGCAGTTTTGGCCGATTCTGGCCCGTTTCGTGGACAATTACTCACTGTTTCGGGGTCCCGGACTTATTTCCACGATTGATGAACCCTGGAGCGCATTTACGTGTCGGTCATAAATACTCATAGTTTTGGCCGATTCTGGCTAGTTTCATGGACTATTACTCACTGTTTTGGGGTCGTGGAATGATTTCCACGATTGATGAACCCCGGGGTGCGTTTACGTGTCGGTCATAAATACTCGCAGTTTTGGCCGATTCTGGCCAGTTTCTTGGACTATTACTCACTGTTTTGGGGTCCCGAAGTGAATTCCACGATTGACGAATCTCGGGGTGCGTTTATGTGTTGGTCATAAACACTCGCAGTTATTGCGGATTCTGCCTCATTTCATGGACTATTATTCACTGTTTTTGGGTCCCGGAGTGATTTCCACAATTGACGAACCCCGAGGTGCGTTTACATGTCTGTCGTCAACACTCACAAGTTTGGCCAATTCTGACCCGTTTCGTGGACTATTACTCACCGTTTTGGGGTCCCGAAGCGATTTCCATAGTTCTTGAACCCCAAGGTGCAATTACATGTCGGTCATCAACACCCGTAGTTTTGGCCGATTCTGGCCTGTTTCATGAACTATTACTCACTGTTTTGGGGACCCGGACTTATTTTCACGATTGATGTACCCCGGAGCGCATTTATGTGTCGGTCATAAATACTCGTAGTTTTGGCTGATTCTGGCTAGTTTCATGTACTATTACTCACTGTTTTGGGGTCGCGGAGTGATTTCCACGATTGATGAACCCCGGGGTGCGTTTACGTGTCGGTCATAAATACTCGCAGTTTTGGCCGATTCTGGCCAGTTTCTTGGACTATTACTCACTGTTTTGGGGTCCCGAAGTGATTTCCACGATTGACGAACCCCGGCGTGCGTTTACGTGTCGGTCATCAACACCCGCAGTTTTGGCCGATTCTGCCTCGTTTCGTGGACTATTATTCACTGTTTTTGGGTCCCGGAGTGATTTCCACAATTGACGAACCCCGAGGTGCGTTTACATGTCCGTCGTCAACACTCACAACTTTGGCCAATTCTGACCCGCTTCATGGACTATTACTCACCGTTTTGGGGTCCCGAAGCGATTTCCATAGTTCTTGAACCCCAAGGTGCAATTACATGTCGGTCATCAACACCCGTAGTTTTGGCCGATTCTGGGCCGTTTCATGAACTATTACTCACTGTTTTGGGGACCCGGACTAATTCCCACGATTGACGAACCCCGGGGTGCGTTTATGTGTCGGTCATAAACACTTGCAGTTTTGGCCGATTCTGGCCCGTTTCGTGGACAATTACTCACTGTTTCGGGGTCCCGGACTTATTTCCACGATTGATGAACCCTGGAGCGCATTTACGTGTCGGTCATAAATACTCATAGTTTTGGCCGATTCTGGCTAGTTTCATGGACTATTACTCACTGTTTTGGGGTCGTGGAGTGATTTCCACGATTGACGAACCCCGGGGTGCGTTTACGTGTCGGTCATAAATACTCGCAGTTTTGGCCGATTCTGGCCAGTTTCATGGACTATTACTCACTGTTTTGGTGTCGCGGAGTGATTTCCACGATTGACGAACCCTGGGGTGCGTTTACCTGTTGGTCATAAACACTCGCAGTTATTGCGGATTCTGCCTCATTTCATGGACTATTATTCACTGTTTTTGGGTCCCGGAGTGATTTCCACAATTGACGAACCCCGAGGTGCGTTTACATGCCTGTCGTCAACACTCACAAGTTTGGCCAATTCTGACCCGTTTCGTGGACTATTACTCACCGTTTTGGGGTCCCGAAGCGATTTCCATAGTTCTTGAACCCCAAGGTGCAATTACATGTCGGTCATCAACACCCGTAGTTTTGGCAGATTCTGGCCTGTTTCATGAACTATTACTCACTGTTTTGGGGACCCGGACTAATTCCCACGATTGACTAACCCCGGGGTGCGTTTATGTGTCGGTCATAAACACTTGCAGTTTTGGCCGATTCTGGCCCGTTTCGTGGACAATTACTCACTGTTTCGGGGTCCCGAACTTATTTCCACGATTGATGAACCCCGGAGCGCATTTACGTGTCGGTCATAAATACTCGTAGTTTTGGCCGATTCTGGCTAGTTTCATGGACTATTACTCACTGTTTTGGTGTCGCGGAGTGATTTCCACGATTGACGAACCCCGGGGTGCGTTTACCTGTTGGTCATAAACACTCGCAGTTATTGCGGATTCTGCCTCATTTCATGGACTATTATTCACTGTTTTTGGGTCCCGGAGTGATTTCCACAATTGACGAACCCCGAGGTGCGTTTACATGTCCGTCGCCAACACTCACAACTTTGGCCGATTCTGACCCGTTTCGTGGACTATTACTCACCGTTTTGGTGTCCCGAAGCGATTTCCATAGTTCTTGAACCCCAAAGTGCAATCACATGTCGGTCATCAACACCCATAGTTTTGGCCGATTCTGGCCCGTTTCATGAACTATTACTCACTGTTTTGGGGACCCGCACTAATTCCCATGATTGACGAACCCCAGGGTGCGTTTATGTGTCGGTCATAAACACTTGCAGTTTTGGCCGATTCTGGCCCGTTTCATGGACAATTACTCACTGTTTCGGGGTCCCAGACTTATTTCCACGATTGATGAACCCCGGAGCGCATTTACGTGTCGGTCATAAATACTCGTAGTTTTGGCTGATTCTGGCTAGTTTCATGGACTATTACTCACTGTTTTGGGGCCGCGGAGTGATTTCCACGATTGACGAACCCCGGGGTGCGTTTACGTGTCGGTCATCAACACTCGCAGTTTTGGCCGATTCTGGCCTGTTTCATGGACTATTACTGATTGTTTTGGTGTCCCGGACTGATTTCCACGATTGACGAACCCCGGGGTGCGTTTACGTGTCGATCATAAACACTCGCAGTTTTGGCCGATTATGACAAGTTTCATGGACTATTACTCACTGTTTTGGGGTCCGTGAGTGATTTCCATGATTGACCAATCCTGGGGTGTGTTTACGTGTCGGTCATCAACACCCGCAGTTTTGGCCGATTCTGGCTCGTTTCGTGGACTATTATTCACTGTTTTTGGGTCCCGGATTGATTTCCACTATTGACGAACCCCGAGGTGCGTTTACATGTCCGTCATCAACACTCACAACTCTGGCAAATTCTGACCCGTTTCGTGGACTATTACTCACCGTTTTAGGGTCCCGGACTTATTTGCACGATTGATGAACCCTAGAGCGCGTTTATGTGTCGGTCATAAATACTCGCAGTTTTGGCCGATTCTGGCCAGTTTCTTGGACTATTACTCACTGTTTTGGGGTCCCGAAGTGATTTCCACGATTGACGAACCCTGGGGTGCGTTTACGTGTTGTTCATAAACACTCGCAGTTATTGCGGATTCTGCCTCATTTCATGGACTATTATTCACTGTTTTTGGGTCCCGGAGTGATTTCCACAATTGACGAACCCCGAGGTGCGTTTACATGTCCGTCGTCAACACGCACAACTTTGGCCAATTCTGACCCGTTTCGTGGACTATTACTCACCGTTTTGGGGTCCCGAAGCGATTTCCATAGTTCTTGAACCCCAATGTGCAATTAGATGTCGGTCATCAACACCCGTAGTTTTGGCCGATTCTGGGCCGTTTCATGAACTATTACTCACTGTTTTGGGGACCCGGACTAATTCCCACGATTGACGAACCCCGGGGTGCGTTTATGTGTCGGTCATAAACACTTGCAGTTTTGGCCGATTCTGGCCCGTTTCGTGGACAATACTCACTGTTTCGGGGTCCCGGACTTATTTCCACGATTGATGAACCCTGGAGCGCATTTACGTGTCGGTCATAAATACTCATAGTTTTGGCCGATTCTGGTTAGTTTCATGGACTATTACTCACTGTTTTGGGGTCGTGGAGTGATTTCCACGATTGATGAACCCCGGGGTGCGTTTACGTGTCGGTCATAAATACTCGCAGTTTTGGCCGATTCTGGCCAGTTTCATGGACTATTACTCACTGTTTTGGTGTCGCGGAGTGATTTCCACGATTGACGAACCCTGGGGTGCGTTTACCTGTTGGTCATAAACACTCGCAGTTATTGCGGATTCTGCCTCATTTCATGGACTATTATTCACTGTTTTTGGGTCCCGGAGTGATTTCCACAATTGACGAACCCCGAGGTGCGTTTACATGTCCGTCGCCAACACTCACAACTTTGGCCGATTCTGACCCGTTTCGTGGACTATTACTCACCGTTTTGGGGTCCCGAAGCGATTTCCATAGTTCTTGAACCCCAAAGTGCAATCACATGTCGGTCATCAACACCCATAGTTTTGGCCGATTCTGGCCCGTTTCATGAACTATTACTCACTGTTTTGGGGACCCGCACTAATTCCCATGATTGACGAACCCCAGGGTGCGTTTATGTGTCGGTCATAAACACTTGCAGTTTTGGCCGATTCTGGCCCGTTTCATGGACAATTACTCACTGTTTCGGGGTCCCAGACTTATTTCCACGATTGATGAACCCCGGAGCGCATTTACGTGTCGGTCATAAATACTCGTAGTTTTGGCTGATTCTGGCTAGTTTCATTGACTATTACTCACTGTTTTGGGGCCGCGGAGTGATTTCCACGATTGACGAACCCCGGGGTGCGTTTACGTGTCGGTCATCAACACTCGCAGTTTTGGCCGATTCTGGCCTGTTTCATGGACTATTACTGATTGTTTTGGTGTCCCGGACTGATTTCCACGATTGACGAACCCCGGGGTGCGTTTACGTGTCGATCATAAACACTCGCAGTTTTGGCCGATTATGACAAGTTTCATGGACTATTACTCACTGTTTTGGGGTCCGTGAGTGATTTCCATGATTGACCAATCCTGGGGTGTGTTTACGTGTCGGTCATCAACACCCGCAGTTTTGGCCGATTCTGGCTCGTTTCGTGGACTATTATTCACTGTTTTTGGGTCCCGGATTGATTTCCACTATTGACGAACCCCGAGGTGCGTTTACATGTCCGTCATCAACACTCACAACTCTGGCAAATTCTGACCCGTTTCGTGGACTATTACTCACCGTTTTAGGGTCCCGAACTTATTTGCACGATTGATGAACCCTAGAGCGCGTTTATGTGTCGGTCATAAATACTCGCAGTTTTGGCCGATTCTGGCCAGTTTCTTGGACTATTACTCACTGTTTTGGGGTCCCGAAGTGATTTCCACGATTGACGAACCCTGGGGTGCGTTTACGTGTTGTTCATAAACACTCGCAGTTATTGCGGATTCTGCCTCATTTCATGGACTATTATTCACTGTTTTTGGGTCCCGGAGTGATTTCCACAATTGACGAACCCCGAGGTGCGTTTACATGTCCGTCGTCAACACGCACAACTTTGGCCAATTCTGACCCGTTTCGTGGACTATTACTCACCGTTTTGGGGTCCCGAAGCGATTTCCATAGTTCTTGAACCCCAATGTGCAATTAGATGTCGGTCATCAACACCCGTAGTTTTGGCCGATTCTGGGCCGTTTCATGAACTATTACTCACTGTTTTGGGGACCCGGACTAATTCCCACGATTGACGAACCCCGGGGTGCGTTTATGTGTCGGTCATAAACACTTGCAGTTTTGGCCGATTCTGGCCCGTTTCGTGGACAATACTCACTGTTTCGGGGTCCCGGACTTATTTCCACGATTGATGAACCCTGGAGCGCATTTACGTGTCGGTCATAAATACTCATAGTTTTGGCCGATTCTGGTTAGTTTCATGGACTATTACTCACTGTTTTGGGGTCGTGGAGTGATTTCCACGATTGATGAACCCCGGGGTGCGTTTACGTGTCGGTCATAAATACTCGCAGTTTTGGCCGATTCTGGCCAGTTTCATGGACTATTACTCACTGTTTTGGTGTCGCGGAGTGATTTCCACGATTGACGAACCCTGGGGTGCGTTTACCTGTTGGTCATAAACACTCGCAGTTATTGCGGATTCTGCCTCATTTCATGGACTATTATTCACTGTTTTTGGGTCCCGGAGTGATTTCCACAATTGACGAACCCCGAGGTGCGTTTACATGTCTGTCCTCAACACTCACAAGTTTGGCCAATTCTGACCCGTTTCGTGGACTATTACTCACCGTTTTGGGGTCCCGAAGCGATTTCCATAGTTCTTGGACCCCAAGGTGCAATTACATGTCGGTCATCAACACCCGTAGTTTTGGCCGATTCTGGCCTGTTTCATGAACTATTACTCACTGTTTTGGGGACCCGGACTAATTCCCACGATTGACGAACCCCGGGGTGCGTTTATGTGTCGGTCATAAACACTTGCAGTTTTGGCCGATTCTGGCCCGTTTCGTAGACAATACTCACTGTTTCGGGGTCCCGGACTTATTTCCACGATTGATGAACCCTGGAGCGCATTTACGTGTCGGTCATAAATACTCATAGTTTTGGCCGATTCTGGTTAGTTTCATGGACTATTACTCACTGTTTTGGGGTCGTGGAGTGATTTCCACGATTGATGAACCCCGGGGTGCGTTTACGTGTCGGTCATAAATACTCGCAGTTTTGGCCGATTCTGGCCAGTTTCATGGACTATTACTCACTGTTTTGGTGTCGCGGAGTGATTTCCACGATTGACGAACCCTGGGGTGCGTTTACCTGTTGGTCATAAACACTCGCAGTTATTGCGGATTCTGCCTCATTTCATGGACTATTATTCACTGTTTTTGGGTCCCGGAGTGATTTCCACAATTGACGAACCCCGAGGTGCGTTTACATGTCCGTCGCCAACACTCACAACTTTGGCCGATTCTGACCCGTTTCGTGGACTATTACTCACCGTTTTGGGGTCCCGAAGCGATTTCCATAGTTCTTGAACCCCAAAGTGCAATCACATGTCGGTCATCAACACCCATAGTTTTGGCCGATTCTGGCCCGTTTCATGAACTATTACTCACTGTTTTGGGGACCCGCACTAATTCCCATGATTGACGAACCCCAGGGTGCGTTTATGTGTCGGTCATAAACACTTGCAGTTTTGGCCGATTCTGGCCCGTTTCATGGACAATTACTCACTGTTTCGGGGTCCCAGACTTATTTCCACGATTGATGAACCCCGGAGCGCATTTACGTGTCGGTCATAAATACTCGTAGTTTTGGCTGATTCTGGCTAGTTTCATTGACTATTACTCACTGTTTTGGGGCCGCGGAGTGATTTCCACGATTGACGAACCCCGGGGTGCGTTTACGTGTCGGTCATCAACACTCGCAGTTTTGGCCGATTCTGGCCTGTTTCATGGACTATTACTGATTGTTTTGGTGTCCCGGACTGATTTCCACGATTGACGAACCCCGGGGTGCGTTTACGTGTCGATCATAAACACTCGCAGTTTTGGCCGATTATGACAAGTTTCATGGACTATTACTCACTGTTTTGGGGTCCGTGAGTGATTTCCATGATTGACCAATCCTGGGGTGTGTTTACGTGTCGGTCATCAACACCCGCAGTTTTGGCCGATTCTGGCTCGTTTCGTGGACTATTATTCACTGTTTTTGGGTCCCGGATTGATTTCCACTATTGACGAACCCCGAGGTGCGTTTACATGTCCGTCATCAACACTCACAACTCTGGCAAATTCTGACCCGTTTCGTGGACTATTACTCACCGTTTTAGGGTCCCGAACTTATTTGCACGATTGATGAACCCTAGAGCGCGTTTATGTGTCGGTCATAAATACTCGCAGTTTTGGCCGATTCTGGCCAGTTTCTTGGACTATTACTCACTGTTTTGGGGTCCCGAAGTGATTTCCACGATTGACGAACCCTGGGGTGCGTTTACGTGTTGTTCATAAACACTCGCAGTTATTGCGGATTCTGCCTCATTTCATGGACTATTATTCACTGTTTTTGGGTCCCGGAGTGATTTCCACAATTGACGAACCCCGAGGTGCGTTTACATGTCCGTCGTCAACACGCACAACTTTGGCCAATTCTGACCCGTTTCGTGGACTATTACTCACCGTTTTGGGGTCCCGAAGCGATTTCCATAGTTCTTGAACCCCAATGTGCAATTAGATGTCGGTCATCAACACCCGTAGTTTTGGCCGATTCTGGGCCGTTTCATGAACTATTACTCACTGTTTTGGGGACCCGGACTAATTCCCACGATTGACGAACCCCGGGGTGCGTTTATGTGTCGGTCATAAACACTTGCAGTTTTGGCCGATTCTGGCCCGTTTCGTGGACAATACTCACTGTTTCGGGGTCCCGGACTTATTTCCACGATTGATGAACCCTGGAGCGCATTTACGTGTCGGTCATAAATACTCATAGTTTTGGCCGATTCTGGTTAGTTTCATGGACTATTACTCACTGTTTTGGGGTCGTGGAGTGATTTCCACGATTGATGAACCCCGGGGTGCGTTTACGTGTCGGTCATAAATACTCGCAGTTTTGGCCGATTCTGGCCAGTTTCATGGACTATTACTCACTGTTTTGGTGTCGCGGAGTGATTTCCACGATTGACGAACCCTGGGGTGCGTTTACCTGTTGGTCATAAACACTCGCAGTTATTGCGGATTCTGCCTCATTTCATGGACTATTATTCACTGTTTTTGGGTCCCGGAGTGATTTCCACAATTGACGAACCCCGAGGTGCGTTTACATGTCTGTCCTCAACACTCACAAGTTTGGCCAATTCTGACCCGTTTCGTGGACTATTACTCACCGTTTTGGGGTCCCGAAGCGATTTCCATAGTTCTTGGACCCCAAGGTGCAATTACATGTCGGTCATCAACACCCGTAGTTTTGGCCGATTCTGGCCTGTTTCATGAACTATTACTCACTGTTTTGGGGACCCGGACTAATTCCCACGATTGACGAACCCCGGGGTGCGTTTATGTGTCGGTCATAAACACTTGCAGTTTTGGCCGATTCTGGCCCGTTTCGTGGACAATACTCACTGTTTCGGGGTCCCGGACTTATTTCCACGATTGATGAACCCTAGAGCGCATTTACGTGTCGGTCATAAATACTCATAGTTTTGGCCGATTCTGGCTAGTTTCATGGACTATTACTCACTGTTTTGGGGTCGCGGAGTGATTTCCACGATTGATGAACCACGGGGTGCGTTTACGTGTCGGTCATAAATACTCGCAGTTTTGGCCGATTCTGGCCAGTTTCTTGGACTATTACTCACTGTTTTGGGGTCCCGAAGTGATTTCCACGATTGACGAACCCCGGCATGCGTTTACGTGTCGGTCATCAACACCCGCAGTTTTGGCCGATTCTGCCTCGTTTCGTGGACTATTATTCACTGTTTTTGGGTCCCGGAGTGATTTCCACAATTGACGAACCCCGAGGTGCGTTTACATGTCCGTCGTCAACACTCACAACTTTGGCCAATTCTGACCCGTTTCATGGACTATTACTCACCGTTTTGGGGTCCCGAAGCGATTTCCATAGTTCTTGAACCCCAAGGTGCAATTACATGTCGGTCATCAACACCCGTAGTTTTGGCCGATTCTGGCCCGTTTCATGAACTATTACTCACTGTTTTGGGGACCCGGAGTAATTCCCACGATTGACGAACCCCGGGGTGCGTTTATGTGTCGGTCATAAACACATGCAGTTTTGGCCGATTCTGGCCCGTTTCGTGGACAATTACTCACTGTTTCGGGGTTCCGGACTTATTTCCACGATTGATGAACCCCGGAGCGCATTTACGTGTCGGTCATAAATACTCGTAGTTTTGGCCGATTCTGGCTAGTTTCATGGACTATTACTCACTGTTTTGGTGTCGCGGAGTGATTTCCACGATTGACGAACCCCGGGATGCGTTTACGTGTCGGTCATAGACACTTGCAGTTTTGGCCGATTATGGCCAGTTTCATGGACTATTACTCACTGTTTTGGGGTCCGTGAGTGATTTCCATGATTGACGAATCCCGGGGTGCGTTTACGTGTCGGTCATGAACACCCGCAGTTTTGGCCGATTCTGGCTCGTTTCATGGACTATTATTCACTGTTTTTGGGTCCCGGAGTGATTTCCACGATTGATGAATCCCGGGGTGCGTTTACGTGTCGGTCATAAATACTCGCAGTTTTGGCCGATTCTGGCCAGTTTCTTGGACTATTACTCACTGTTTTGGGGTCCCGAAGTGATTTCCACGATTGACGAACCCCGGGGTTCGTTTACGTGTTGGTCATAAACACTCGCAGTTATTGCGGATTCTGCCTCATTTCATGGACTATTATTCACTGTTTTTGGGTCCCGGAGTGATTTCCACAATTGACGAACCCCGAGATGCGTTTACATGTCCGTCGTCAACACTCACAACTTTGGCCAATTCTGACCCGTTTCGTGGACTGTTACTCACCGTTTTGGGGTCCCGAAGCGATTTCCATAGTTCTTGAACCCCAAGGTGCAATTACATGTCGGTCATCAACACCCGTAGTTTTGGCCGATTCTGGCCCGTTTCATGAGCTATTACTCACTGTTTTGGGGACCTGGACTAATTCCCACGATTGACGAACCCCGGGGTGCGTTTATGTGTCGGTCATAAACACTTGCAGTTTTGGCCGATTCTGGCCCGTTTCCTGGACAATTACTCACTGTTTCAGGGTCCCGGACTTATTTCCACGATTGATGAACCCCGGAGCGCATTTACGTGTCGGTCATAAATACTCGTAGTTTTGGCCTATTCTGGCTAGTTTCATGGACTATTACTCACTGTTTTGGGGTCGTGGAGTGATTTCCACGATTGATGAACCCCGGGGTGCGTTTACGTGTCGGTGATAAATACTCGCGGTTTTGGCCGATTCTGGCCAGTTTCTTGGACTATTACTCACGGTTTTGGGGTCCCGAAGTGATTTCCACGATTGACGAACCCCGGGGTGCGTTTATGTGTTGGTCATAAACACTCGCAGTTATTGCGGATTCTGCCTCATTTCATGGACTATTATTCACTGTTTTTGGGTCCCGGAGTGATTTCCACAATTGACGAACCCCGAGGTGCGTTTACATGTCTGTCCTCAACACTCACAAGTTTGGCCAATTCTGACCCGTTTCGTGGACTATTACTCACCGTTTTGGGGTCCCGAAGCGATTTCCATAGTTCTTGGACCCCAAGGTGCAATTACATGTCGGTCATCAACACCCGTAGTTTTGGCCGATTCTGGCCTGTTTCATGAACTATTACTCACTGTTTTGGGGACCCGGACTAATTCCCACGATTGACGATCCCCGGGGTGCGTTTATGTGTCGGTCATAAACACTTGCAGTTTTGGCCGATTCTGGCCCGTTTCGTGGACAATTACTCACTGTTTCGGGGTCCCGGACTTATTTTCACGATTGATGTACCCCGGAGCGCATTTACGTGTCGGTCATAAATACTCGTAGTTTTGGCTGATTCTGGCTAGTTTCATGGACTATTACTCACTGTTTTGGGGTCGCGGAGTGATTTCCACGATTGATGAACCCCGGGGTGCGTTTACGTGTCGGTCATAAATACTCGCAGTTTTGGCCGATTCTGGCCAGTTTCTTGGACTATTACTCACTTTATTGGGGTCCCGAAGTGATTTCCACGATTGACGAACCCCGGCGTGCGTTTACGTGTCGGTCATCAACACCCGCAGTTTTGGCCGATTCTGCCTCGTTTCGTGGACTATTATTCACTGTTTTTGGGTCCCGGAGTGATTTCCACAATTGACGAACCCCGAGGTGCGTTTACATGTCCGTCGTCAACACTCACAACTTTGGCCAATTCTGACCCGTTTCATGGACTATTACTCACCGTTTTGGGGTCCCGAAGCGATTTCCATAGTTCTTGAACCCCAAGGTGCAATTACATGTCGGTCATCAACACCCGTAGTTTTGGCCGATTCTGGCCCGTTTCATGAACTATTACTCACTGTTTTGGGGACCCGGAGTAATTCCCACGATTGACGAACCCCGGGGTGCGTTTATGTGTCGGTCATAAACACATGCAGTTTTGGCTGACTCTGGTTAGTTTCATGGACTATTACTCACTGTTTCGGGGTTCCGGACTTATTTCCACGATTGATGAACCCCGGAGCGCATTTACGTGTCGGTCATAAATACTCGTAGTTTTGGCCGATTCTGGCTAGTTTCATGGACTATTACTCACTGTTTTGGTGTCGCGGAGTGATTTCCACGATTGACGAACCCCGGGATGCGTTTACGTGTCGGTCATAGACACTTGCAGTTTTGGCCGATTATGGCCAGTTTCATGGACTATTACTCACTGTTTTGGGGTCCGTGAGTGATTTCCATGATTGACGAATCCCGGGGTGCGTTTACGTGTCGGTCATGAACACCCGCAGTTTTGGCCGATTCTGGCTCGTTTCATGGACTATTATTCACTGTTTTTGGGTCCCGGAGTGATTTCCACGATTGATGAATCACGGGGTGCGTTTACGTGTCGGTCATAAATACTCGCAGTTTTGGCCGATTCTGGCCAGTTTCTTGGACTATTACTCACTGTTTTGGGGTCCCGAAGTGATTTCCACGATTGACGAACCCCGGGGTTCGTTTACGTGTTGGTCATAAACACTCGCAGTTATTGCGGATTCTGCCTCATTTCATGGACTATTATTCACTGTTTTTGGGTCCCGGAGTGATTTCCACAATTGACGAACCCCGAGATGCGTTTACATGTCCGTCGTCAACACTCACAACTTTGGCCAATTCTGACCCGTTTCGTGGACTGTTACTCACCGTTTTGGGGTCCCGAAGCGATTTCCATAGTTCTTGAACCCCAAGGTGCAATTACATGTCGGTCATCAACACCCGTAGTTTTGGCCGATTCTGGCCCGTTTCATGAGCTATTACTCACTGTTTTGGGGACCTGGACTAATTCCCACGATTGACGAACCCCGGGGTGCGTTTATGTGTCGGTCATAAACACTTGCAGTTTTGGCCGATTCTGGCCCGTTTCCTGGACAATTACTCACTGTTTCAGGGTCCCGGACTTATTTCCACGATTGATGAACCCCGGAGCGCATTTACGTGTCGGTCATAAATACTCGTAGTTTTGGCCTATTCTGGCTAGTTTCATGGACTATTACTCACTGTTTTGGGGTCGTGGAGTGATTTCCACGATTGATGAACCCCGGGGTGCGTTTACGTGTCGGTGATAAATACTCGCGGTTTTGGCCGATTCTGGCCAGTTTCTTGGACTATTACTCACGGTTTTGGGGTCCCGAAGTGATTTCCACGATTGACGAACCCCGGGGTGCGTTTATGTGTTGGTCATAAACACTCGCAGTTATTGCGGATTCTGCCTCATTTCATGGACTATTATTCACTGTTTTTGGGTCCCGGAGTGATTTCCACAATTGACGAACCCCGAGGTGCGTTTACATGTCTGTCCTCAACACTCACAAGTTTGGCCAATTCTGACCCGTTTCGTGGACTATTACTCACCGTTTTGGGGTCCCGAAGCGATTTCCATAGTTCTTGGACCCCAAGGTGCAATTACATGTCGGTCATCAACACCCGTAGTTTTGGCCGATTCTGGCCTGTTTCATGAACTATTACTCACTGTTTTGGGGACCCGGACTAATTCCCACGATTGACGATCCCCGGGGTGCGTTTATGTGTCGGTCATAAACACTTGCAGTTTTGGCCGATTCTGGCCCGTTTCGTGGACAATTACTCACTGTTTCGGGGTCCCGGACTTATTTTCACGATTGATGTACCCCGGAGCGCATTTACGTGTCGGTCATAAATACTCGTAGTTTTGGCTGATTCTGGCTAGTTTCATGGACTATTACTCACTGTTTTGGGGTCGCGGAGTGATTTCCACGATTGATGAACCCCGGGGTGCGTTTACGTGCCGGTCATAAATACTCGCAGTTTTGGCCGATTCTGGCCAGTTTCTTGGACTATTACTCACTTTATTGGGGTCCCGAAGTGATTTCCACGATTGACGAACCCCGGCGTGCGTTTACGTGTCGGTCATCAACACCCGCAGTTTTGGCCGATTCTGCCTCGTTTCGTGGACTATTATTCACTGTTTTTGGGTCCCGGAGTGATTTCCACAATTGACGAACCCCGAGGTGCGTTTACATGTCCGTCGTCAACACTCACAACTTTGGCCAATTCTGACCCGTTTCATGGACTATTACTCACCGTTTTGGGGTCCCGAAGCGATTTCCATAGTTCTTGAACCCCAAGGTGCAATTACATGTCGGTCATCAACACCCGTAGTTTTGGCCGATTCTGGCCCGTTTCATGAACTATTACTCACTGTTTTGGGGACCCGGAGTAATTCCCACGATTGACGAACCCCGGGGTGCGTTTATGTGTCGGTCATAAACACATGCAGTTTTGGCTGACTCTGGCCCGTTTCGTGGACAATTACTCACTGTTTCGGGGTTCCGGACTTATTTCCACGATTGATGAACCCCGGAGCGCATTTACGTGTCGGTCATAAATACTCGTAGTTTTGGCCGATTCTGGCTAGTTTCATGGACTATTACTCACTGTTTTGGTGTCGCGGAGTGATTTCCACGATTGACGAACCCCGGGATGCGTTTACGTGTCGGTCATAGACACTTGCAGTTTTGGCCGATTATGGCCAGTTTCATGGACTATTACTCACTGTTTTGGGGTCCGTGAGTGATTTCCATGATTGACGAATCCCGGGGTGCGTTTACGTGTCGGTCATGAACACCCGCAGTTTTGGCCGATTCTGGCTCGTTTCATGGACTATTATTCACTGTTTTTGGGTCCCGGAGTGATTTCCACGATTGATGAATCCCGGGGTGCGTTTACGTGTCGGTCATAAATACTCGCAGTTTTGGCCGATTCTGGCCAGTTTCTTGGACTATTACTCACTGTTTTGGGGTCCCGAAGTGATTTCCACGATTGACGAACCCCGGGGTGCGTTTACGTGTTGGTCATAAACACTCGCAGTTATTGCGGATTCTGCCTCATTTCATGGACTATTATTCACTGTTTTTGGGTCCCGGAGTGATTTCCACAATTGACGAACCCCGAGATGCGTTTACATGTCCGTCGTCAACACTCACAACTTTGGCCAATTCTGACCCGTTTCGTGGACTGTTACTCACCGTTTTGGGGTCCCGAAGCGATTTCCATAGTTCTTGAACCCCAAGGTGCAATTACATGTCGGTCATCAACACCCGTAGTTTTGGCCGATTCTGGCCCGTTTCATGAACTATTACTCACTGTTTTGGGGACCTGGACTAATTCCCACGATTGACGAACCCCGGGGTGCGTTTATGTGTCGGTCATAAACACTTGCAGTTTTTGCCGATTCTGGCCCGTTTCCTGGACAATTACTCACTGTTTCAGGGTCCCGGACTTATTTCCACGATTGATGAACCCCGGAGCGCATTTACGTGTCGGTCATAAATACTCGTAGTTTTGGCCTATTCTGGCTAGTTTCATGGACTATTACTCACTGTTTTGGGGTCGTGGAGTGATTTCCACGATTGATGAACCCCGGGGTGCGTTTACGTGTCGGTCATAAATACTCGCGGTTTTGGCCGATTCTGGCCAGTTTCTTGGACTGACGAAGTGATTTCCACAGTTCATGGACTGACGAAGTTATTGCGGATTCTGCCTCATTTCATGGACTATTATTCACTGTTTTTGGGTCCCGAAGTGATTTCCACAATTGACGAACCCCGAGGTGCGCTTACATGTCCGTCGTCAACACTCACAACTTTGGCCAATTCTGACCCGTTTCATGGACTATTACTCACCGTTTTGGGGTCCCGAAGCGATTTCCATAGTTCTTGAACCCCAAGGTGCAATTACATGTCGGTCATCAACACCCGTAGTTTTGGCCGATTCTGGCCTATTTCATGAACTATTACTCACTGTTTTGGGGACCCGGAGTAATTCCCACGATTGACGAATCCCGGTGTGCGTTTATGTGTCGGTCATAAACACTTGCAGTTTTGGCCGATTCTGGCCCGTTTCATGGACAATTACTCACTGTTTCGGAGTCCCGGACTTATTTCCACGATTGATGAACCCCGGAGCGCATTTACGTGTCGGTCATAAATACTCGTAGTTTTGGCCGATTCTGGCTAGTTTCATGGACTATTACTCACTGTTTTGGGGTCGCGGAGTGATTTCCACAATTGATGAACCCCGGGGTGCGTTTACGTGTCGGTCATAAATACTCGCAGTTTAGGCCGATTCTGGCCAGTTTCTTGGACTAATACTCACTGTTTTGGGGTCCCGAAGTGATTTCCATGATTGACGAACCCCGGGGTGCGTTTACGTGTTGGTCATAAACACTCGTAGTTATTGCGGATTCTGCCTCGTTTCGTGGACTATTATTCACTGTTTTTGGGTCCCGGAGTGATTTCCACAATTGACGAACCCCGAGGTGCGTTTACATGTCCGTCGTCAACACTCACAACTTTGGCCAATTCTGACCCGTTTCATGGACTATTACTCACCGTTTTGGGGTCCCGAAGCGATTTCCATAGTTCTTGAACCCCAAGGTGCAATTACATGTCGGTCATCAACACCCGTAGTTTTGGCCGATGCTGGCCCGTTTCATGAACTATTACTCACTGTATTGGGGACCCGGAGTAATTCCCATGATTGACAAACCCCGGGGTGCGTTTATGTGTCGGTCATAAACACATGCAGTTTTGGCCGATTCTGGCCCGTTTCGTGGACAATTACTCACTGTTTCGGGGTCCCGGACTTATTTCCACGATTGATGAACCCCGGAGCGCATTTACGTGTCGGTCATAAATACTCGTAGTTTTGGCCGATTCTGGCTAGTTTCATGGACTATTACTCACTGTTTTGGTGTCGCGGAGTGATTTCCACGATTGACGAACCCCGGGATGCGTTTACGTGTCGGTCATAGACACTTGCAGTTTTGGCCGATTATGGCCAGTTTCATGGACTATTACTCACTGTTTTGGGGTCCGTGAGTGATTTCCATGATTGACGAATCCCGGGGTGCGTTTACGTGTCGGTCATCAACACCCGTAGTTTTGGCCGATTCTGGCTCGTTTCATGGACTATTATTCACTGTTTTTGGGTCCCATAGTGATTTCCACGATTGACGAATCCCGGGGTGCGTTTACGTGTCGGTCATCAACACCCGCAGTTTTGGCCGATTCTGGCTCGTTTCGTGGACAATTATTCACTGTTTTGGGGTCCCGGAGTGATTTCCACGATTGACGAACCCCGAGGTGCGTTTACATGTCCGTCGTCAACACTCACAACTCTGGCAAATTCTGACCCGTTTCGTGGACTATTACTCACCGTTTTAGGGTCCCGGACTTATTTGCACGATTGATGAACCCCGGAGCGCGTTTACGTGTCGGTCATAACTACTCGCAGTTTTGGCCGATTCTGGCCAGTTTCTTGGACTATTACTCACTGTTTTGGGGTCCCGAAGTGATTTCCACGATTGATGAACCCCGGGGTGCGTTTACGTGTTGGTCAAAAACACTCGCAGTTATTGCGGATTCTGCCTCATTTCATGGACTATTATTCACTGTTTTTGGGTCCCGGAGTGATTTCCACAATTGACGAACCCCGAGGTGCGTTTACATGTCCGTCGTCAACACTCACAACTTTGGCCAATTCTGACCCGTTTCGTGGACTATTACTCACCGTTTTGGGGTCCCGAAGCGATTTCCATAGTTCTTGAACCCCAATGTGCAATTAGATGTCGGTCATCAACACCCGTAGTTTTGGCCGATTCTGGGCCGTTTCATGAACTATTACTCACTGTTTTGGGGACCCGGACTAATTCCCACGATTGACGAACCCCGGGGTGCGTTTATGTGTCGGTCATAAACACTTGCAGTTTTGGCCGATTCTGGCCCGTTTCGTGGACAATTACTCACTGTTTCGGGGTCCCGGACTTATTTCCACGATTGATGAACCCTGGAGCGCATTTACGTGTCGGTCATAAATACTCATAGTTTTGGCCGATTCTGGCTAGTTTCATGGACTATTACTCACCGTTTTGGGGTCCCGAAGCGATTTCCATAGTTCTTGAACCCCAAGGTGCAATTACATGTCGGTCATCAACACCCGTAGTTTTGGCCGATGCTGGCCCGTTTATTGAACTATTACTCACTGTTTTGGGGACCCGGAGTAATTCCCATGATTGACGAACCCCGGGGTGCGTTTATGTGTCGGTCATAAACACATGCAGTTTTGGCCGATTCTGGCCCGTTTCGTGGACAATTACTCACTGTTTCGGGGTCCCGGACTTATTTCCACGATTGATGAACCCCGGAGCGCATTTACGTGTCGGTCATAAATACTCGTAGTTTTGGCCGATTCTGGCTAGTTTCATGGACTATTACTCACTGTTTTGGTGTCGCGGAGTGATTTCCACGATTGACGAACCCCGGGATGCGTTTACGTGTCGGTCATAGACACTTGCAGTTTTGGCCGATTATGGCCAGTTTCATGGACTATTACTCACTGTTTTGGGGTCCGTGAGTGATTTCCATGATTGACGAATCCCGGGGTGCGTTTACGTGTCGGTCATCAACACCCGTAGTTTTGGCCGATTCTGGCTCGTTTCATGGACTATTATTCACTGTTTTTGGGTCCCAGAGTGATTTCCACGATTGACGAATCCCGGGGTGCGTTTACGTGTCGGTCATCAACACCCGCAGTTTTGGCCGATTCTGGCTCGTTTCGTGGACAATTATTCACTGTTTTGGGGTCCCGGAGTGATTTCCACGATTGACGAACCCCGAGGTGCGTTTACATGTCCGTCGTCAACACTCACAACTCTGGCAAATTCTGACCCGTTTCGTGGACTATTACTCACCGTTTTAGGGTCCCGGACTTATTTGCACGATTGATGAACCCCGGAGCGCGTTTACGTGTCGGTCATAACTACTCGCAGTTTTGGCCGATTCTGGCCAGTTTCTTGGACTATTACTCACTGTTTTGGGGTCCCGAAGTGATTTCCACGATTGATGAACCCCGGGGTGCGTTTACGTGTTGGTCAAAAACACTCGCAGTTATTGCGGATTCTGCCTCATTTCATGGACTATTATTCACTGTTTTTGGGTCCCGGAGTGATTTCCACAATTGACGAACCCCGAGGTGCGTTTACATGTCCGTCGTCAACACTCACAACTTTGGCCAATTCTGACCCGTTTCGTGGACTATTACTCACCGTTTTGGGGTCCCGAAGCGATTTCCATAGTTCTTGAACCCCAATGTGCAATTAGATGTCGGTCATCAACACCCGTAGTTTTGGCCGATTCTGGGCCGTTTCATGAACTATTACTCACTGTTTTGGGGACCCGGACTAATTCCCACGATTGACGAACCCCGGGGTGCGTTTATGTGTCGGTCATAAACACTTGCAGTTTTGGCCGATTCTGGCCCGTTTCGTGGACAATTACTCACTGTTTCGGGGTCCCGGACTTATTTCCACGATTGATGAACCCTGGAGCGCATTTACGTGTCGGTCATAAATACTCATAGTTTTGGCCGATTCTGGCTAGTTTCATGGACTATTACTCACCGTTTTGGGGTCCCGAAGCGATTTCCATAGTTCTTGAACCCCAAGGTGCAATTACATGTCGGTCATCAACACCCGTAGTTTTGGCCGATGCTGGCCCGTTTATTGAACTATTACTCACTGTTTTGGGGACCCGGAGTAATTCCCATGATTGACGAACCCCGGGGTGCGTTTATGTGTCGGTCATAAACACATGCAGTTTTGGCCGATTCTGGCCCGTTTCGTGGACAATTACTCACTGTTTCGGGGTCCCGGACTTATTTCCACGATTGATGAACCCCGGAGCGCATTTACGTGTCGGTCATAAATACTCGTAGTTTTGGCCGATTCTGGCTAGTTTCATGGACTATTACTCATTGTTTTGGTGTCGCGGAGTGATTTCCACGATTGACGAACCCCGGGATGCGTTTACGTGTCGGTCATAGACACTTGCAGTTTTGGCCGATTATGGCCAGTTTCATGGACTATTACTCACTATTTTGGGGTCCGTGAGTGATTTCCATGATTGACGAATCCCGGGGTGCGTTTACGTGTCGGTCATCAACACCCGTAGTTTTGGCCGATTCTGGCTCGTTTCATGGACTATTATTCACTGTTTTTGGGTCCCAGAGTGATTTCCACGATTGACGAATCCCGGGGTGCGTTTACGTGTCGGTCATCAACACCCGCAGTTTTGGCCGATTCTGGCTCGTTTCGTGGACAATTATTCACTGTTTTGGGGTCCCGGAGTGATTTCCACGATTGGTGAACCCCGAGGTGCGTTTACATGTCCGTCGTCAACACTCACAACTCTGGCAAATTCTGACCCGTTTCATGGACTATTACTCACCGTTTTAGGGTCCCGGACTTATTTGCACGATTGATGAACCCCGGAGCGCGTTTACGTGTCGGTCATAACTACTCGCAGTTTTGGCCGATTCTGGCCAGTTTCTTGGACTATTACTCACTGTTTTGGGGTCCCGAAGTGATTTCCACGATTGATGAACCCCGGGGTGCGTTTACGTGTTGGTCATAAACACTCGCAGTTATTGCGGATTCTGCCTCATTTCATGGACTATTATTCACTGTTTTTGGGTCCCGGAGTGATTTCCACAATTGACGAACCCCGAGGTGCGTTTACATGTCCGTCGTCAACACTCACAACTTTGGCCAATTCTGACCCGTTTCGTGGACTATTACTCACCGTTTTGGGGTCCCGAAGCGATTTCCATAGTTCTTGAACCCCAATGGGCAATTAGATGTCGGTCATCAACACCCGTAGTTTTGGCCGATTCTGGGCCGTTTCATGAACTATTACTCACTGTTTTGGGAACCCGGACTAATTCCCACGATTGACGAACCCCGGGGTGCGTTTATGTGTCGGTCATAAACACTTGCAGTTTTGGCCGATTCTGGCCCGTTTCGTGGACAATTACTCACTGTTTCGGGGTCCCGGACTTATTTCCACGATTGATGAACCCTGGAGCGCATTTACGTGTCGGTCATAAATACTCATAGTTTTGGCCGATTCTGGCTAGTTTCATGGACTATTACTCACTGTTTTGGGGTCGTGGAGTGATTTCCACGATTGATGAACCCCGGGGTGCGTTTACGTGTCGGTCATAAACACTCGCAGTTATTGCGGATTCTGCCTCATTTCATGGACTATTATTCACTGTTTTTGGGTCCCGGAGTGATTTCCACAATTGACGAACCCCGAGGTGCGTTTACATGTCTGTCGTCAACACTCACAAGTTTGGCCAATTCTGACCCGTTTCGTGGACTATTACTCACCGTTTTGGGGTCCCGAAGCGATTTCCATAGTTCTTGAACCCCAAGGTGCAATTACATGTCGGTCATCAACACCCGTAGTTTTGGCCGATTCTGGCCTGTTTCATGAACTATTACTCACTGTTTTGGGGACCCGGACTAATTCCCACGATTGACGAACCCCGGGGTGCGTTTATGTGTCGGTCATAAACACTTGCAGTTTTGGCCGATTCTGGCCCGTTTCGTGGACAATTACTCACTGTTTCGGGGTCCCGGACTTATTTCCACGATTGATGAACCCTGGAGCGCATTTACGTGTCGGTCATAAATACTCATAGTTTTGGCCGATTCTGGCTAGTTTCATGGACTATTACTCACTGTTTTGGGGTCGTGGAGTGATTTCCACGATTGATGAACCCCGGGGTGCGTTTACGTGTCGGTCATAAACACTCGCAGTTATTGCGGATTCTGCCTCATTTCATGGACTATTATTCACTGTTTTTGGGTCCCGGAGTGATTTCCACAATTGACGAACCCCGAGGTGCGTTTACATGTCTGTCGTCAACAATCACAAGTTTGGCCAATTCTGACCCGTTTCGTGGACTATTACTCACCGTTTTGGGGTCCCGAAGCGATTTCCATAGTTCTTGAACCCCAAGGTGCAATTACATGTCGGTCATCAACACCCGTAGTTTTGGCCGATTCTGGCCTGTTTCATGAACTATTACTCACTGTTTTGGGGACCCGGACTAATTCCCACGATTGACGAACCCCGGGGTGCGTTTATGTGTCGGTCATAAACACATGCAGTTTTGGCCGATTCTGGCCCGTTTCGTGGACAATTACTCACTGTTTCGGGGTCCCGGACTTATTTCCACGATTGATGAACCCCGGAGCGCTTTTACGTGTCGGTCATAAATACTCGTAGTTTTGGCCGATTCTGGCTAGTTTCATGGACTATTACTCACTGTTTTGGTGTCGCGGAGTGATTTCCACGATTGACGAACCCCGGGATGCGTTTACGTGTCGGTCATAGACACTTGCAGTTTTGGCCGATTATGGCCAGTTTCATGGACTATTACTCACTGTTTTGGGGTCCGTGAGTGATTTCCATGATTGACGAATCCCGGGGTGCGTTTACGTGTCGGTCATCAACACCCGTAGTTTTGGCCGATTCTGGCTCGTTTCATGGACTATTATTCACTGTTTTTGGGTCCCAGAGTGATTTCCACGATTGACGAATCCCGGGGTGCGTTTACGTGTCGGTCATCAACACCCGCAGTTTTGGCCGATTCTGGCTCGTTTCGTGGACAATTATTCACTGTTTTGGGGTCCCGGAGTGATTTCCACGATTGACGAACCCCGAGGTGCGTTTACATGTCCGTCGTCAACACTCACAACTCTGGCAAATTCTGACCCGTTTCGTGGACTATTACTCACCGTTTTAGGGTCCCGGACTTATTTGCACGATTGATGAACCCCGGAGCGCGTTTACGTGTCGGTCATAACTACTCGCAGTTTTGGCCGATTCTGGCCAGTTTCTTGGACTATTACTCACTGTTTTGGGGTCCCGAAGTGATTTCCACGATTGATGAACCCCGGGGTGCGTTTACGTGTTGGTCATAAACACTCGCAGTTATTGCGGATTCTGCCTCATTTTATGGACTATTATTCACTGTTTTTGGGTCCCGGAGTGATTTCCACAATTGACGAACCCCGAGGTGCGTTTACATGTCCGTCGTCAACACTCACTACTTTGGCCAATTCTGACCCGTTTCGTGGACTATTACTCACCGTTTTGGGGTCCCGAAGCGATTTCCATAGTTCTTGAACCCCAATGGGCAATTAGATGTCGGTCATCAACACCCGTAGTTTTGGCCGATTCTGGGCCGTTTCATGAACTATTACTCACTGTTTTGGGAACCCGGACTAATTCCCACGATTGACGAACCCCGGGGTGCGTTTATGTGTCGGTCATAAACACTTGCAGTTTTGGCCGATTCTGGCCCGTTTCGTGGACAATTACTCACTGTTTCGGGGTCGCGGACTTATTTCCACGATTGATGAACCCTGGAGCGCATTTACGTGTCGGTCATAAATACTCATAGTTTTGGCCGATTCTGGCTAGTTTCATGGACTATTACTCACTGTTTTGGGGTCGTGGAGTGATTTCCACGATTGATGAACCCCGGGGTGCGTTTACGTGTCGGTCATAAACACTCGCAGTTATTGCGGATTCTGCCTCATTTCATGGACTATTATTCACTGTTTTTGGGTCCCGGAGTGATTTCCACAATTGACGAACCCCGAGGTGCGTTTACATGTCTGTCGTCAACACTCACAAGTTTGGCCAATTCTGACCCGTTTCGTGGACTATTACTCACCGTTTTGGGGTCCCGAAGCGATTTCCATAGTTCTTGAACCCCAAGGTGCAATTACATGTCGGTCATCAACACCCGTAGTTTTGGCCGATTCTGGCCTGTTTCATGAACTATTACTCACTGTTTTGGGGACCCGGACTAATTCCCACGATTGACGAACCCCGGGGTGCGTTTATGTGTCGGTCATAAACACTTGCAGTTTTGGCCGATTCTGGCCCGTTTCGTGGACAATTACTCACTGTTTCGGGGTCCCGGACTTATTTCCACGATTGATGAACCCTGGAGCGCATTTACGTGTCGGTCATAAATACTCATAGTTTTGGCCGATTCTGGCTAGTTTCATGGACTATTACTCACTGTTTTGGGGTCGTGGAGTGATTTCCACGATTGATGAACCCCGGGGTGCGTTTACGTGTCGGTCATAAACACTCGCAGTTATTGCGGATTCTGCCTCATTTCATGGACTATTATTCACTGTTTTTGGGTCCCGAAGTGATTTCCACAATTGACGAACCCCGAGGTGCGTTTACATGTCTGTCGTCAACACTCACAAGTTTGGCCAATTCTGACCCGTTTCGTGGACTATTACTCACCGTTTTGGGGTCCCGAAGCGATTTCCATAGTTCTTGAACCCCAAGGTGCAATTACATGTCGGTCATCAACACCCGTAGTTTTGGCCGATTCTGGCCTGTTTCATGAACTATTACTCACTGTTTTGGGGACCCGGACTAATTCCCACGATTGACGAACCCCGGGGTGCGTTTATGTGTCGGTCATAAACACTTGCAGTTTTGGCCGATTCTGGCCCGTTTCGTGGACAATTACTCACTGTTTCGGGGTTCCGGACTTATTTTCACGATTGATGTACCCCGGAGCGCATTTACGTGTCGGTCATAAATACTCGTAGTTTTGGCTGATTCTGGCTAGTTTCATGGACTATTACTCACTGTTTTGGGGTCGCGGAGTGATTTCCACGATTGATGAACCCCGGGGTGCGTTTACGTGTCGGTCATAAATACTCGCAGTTTTGGCCGATTCTGGCCAGTTTCTTGGACTATTACTCACTGTTTTGGGGTCCCGAAGTGATTTCCTTGATTGACGAACCCCGGCGTGCGTTTACGTGTCGGTCATCAACACCCGCAGTTTTGGCCGATTCTGCCTCGTTTCGTGGACTATTATTCACTGTTTTGGGTCCCGGAGTGATTTCCACAATTGACGAACCCCGAGGTGCGTTTACATGTCCGTCGTCAACACTCACAACTTTGGCCAATTCTGACCCGTTTCATGGACTCACCATTTTGGGGTCCCGAAGCGATTTCCATAGTTCTTGAACCCCAAGGTGCAATCACATGTCGGTCATCAACACCCGTAGTTTTGGCCGATTCTGGCCCGTTTCATGAACTATTACTCACTGTTTTGGGGACCCGGAGTAATTCCCACGATTGACGAACCCCGGGGTGCGTTCATGTGTCGGTCATAAACACTTGCAGTTTTGGCCGATTCTGGCCCGTTTCGTGGACAATTACTCACTGTTTCGGGGTCCCGGACTTATTTCCACGATTGATGAACCCCGGAGCGCATTTACGTGTCGGTCATAAATACTCGTAGTTTTGGCCGATTCTGGCTAGTTTCATGGACTATTACTCACTGTTTTGGGGCCGCGGAGTGATTTCCACGATTGACGAACCCCGGGATGCGTTTACATGTCGGTCATAGACACTTGCAGTTTTGGCCGATTATGGCCAGTTTCATGGACTATTACTCACTGTTTTGGGGTCCGTGAGTGATTTCCATGATTGACGAATCCCGGGGTGCGTTTACGTGTCGGTCATGAACACTCGCAGTTTTGGCCGATTCTGGCCAGTTTCTTGGACTATTACTCACTGTTTTGGGGTCCCGAAGTGATTTCCACGATTGATGAACCCCGGGGTGCGTTTACGTGTTGGTCATAAACACTCGCAGTTATTGCGGATTCTGCCTCATTTCATGGACTATTATTCACTGTTTTTGGGTCCCGGAGTGATTTCCACAATTGACGAACCCCGAGGTGCGTTTACATGTCCGTCGTCAACACTCACTACTTTGGCCAATTCTGACCCGTTTCGTGGACTATTACTCACCGTTTTGGGGTCCCGAAGCGATTTCCATAGTTCTTGAACCCCAATGGGCAATTAGATGTCGGTCATCAACACCCGTAGTTTTGGCCGATTCTGGGCCGTTTCATGAACTATTACTCACTGTTTTGGGAACCCGGACTAATTCCCACGATTGACGAACCGCGGGGTGCGTTTATGTGTCGGTCATAAACACTTGCAGTTTTGGCCGATTCTGGCCCGTTTCGTGGACAATTACTCACTGTTTCGGGGTCGCGGACTTATTTCCACGATTGATGAACCCTGGAGCGCATTTACGTGTCGGTCATAAATACTCATAGTTTTGGCCGATTCTGGCTAGTTTCATGGACTATTACTCACTGTTTTGGGGTCGTGGAGTGATTTCCACGATTGATGAACCCCGGGGTGCGTTTACGTGTCGGTCATAAACACTCGCAGTTATTGCGGATTCTGCCTCATTTCATGGACTATTATTCACTGTTTTTGGGTCCCGGAGTGATTTCCACAATTGACGAACCCCGAGGTGCGTTTACATGTCTGTCGTCAACACTCACAAGTTTGGCCAATTCTGACCCGTTTCGTGGACTATTACTCACCGTTTTGGGGTCCCGAAGCGATTTCCATAGTTCTTGAACCCCAAGGTGCAATTACATGTCGGTCATCAACACCCGTAGTTTTGGCCGATTCTGGCCTGTTTCATGAACTATTACTCACTGTTTTGGGGACCCGGACTAATTCCCACGATTGACGAACCCCGGGGTGCGTTTATGTGTCGGTCATAAACACTTGCAGTTTTGGCCGATTCTGGCCCGTTTCGTGGACAATTACTCACTGTTTCGGGGTCCCGGACTTATTTCCACGATTGATGAACCCTGGAGCGCATTTACGTGTCGGTCATAAATACTCATAGTTTTGGCCGATTCTGGCTAGTTTCATGGACTATTACTCACTGTTTTGGGGTCGTGGAGTGATTTCCACGATTGATGAACCCCGGGGTGCGTTTACGTGTCGGTCATAAACACTCGCAGTTATTGCGGATTCTGCCTCATTTCATGGACTATTATTCACTGTTTTTGGGTCCCGGAGTGATTTCCACAATTGACGAACCCCGAGGTGCGTTTACATGTCTGTCGTCAACACTCACAAGTTTGGCCAATTCTGACCCGTTTCGTGGACTATTACTCACCGTTTTGGGGTCCCGAAGCGATTTCCATAGTTCTTGAACCCCAAGGTGCAATTACATGTCGGTCATCAACACCCGTAGTTTTGGCCGATTCTGGCCTGTTTCATGAACTATTACTCACTGTTTTGGGGACCCGGACTAATTCCCACGATTGACGAACCCCGGGGTGCGTTTATGTGTCGGTCATAAACACTTGCAGTTTTGGCCGATTCTGGCCCGTTTCGTGGACAATTACTCACTGTTTCGGGGTCCCGGACTTATTTCCACGATTGATGAACCCTGGAGCGCATTTACGTGTCGGTCATAAATACTCATAGTTTTGGCCGATTCTGGCTAGTTTCATGGACTATTACTCACTGTTTTGGGGTCGTGGAGTGATTTCCACGATTGATGAACCCCGGGGTGCGTTTACGTGTCGGTCATAAACACTCGCAGTTATTGCGGATTCTGCCTCATTTCATGGACTATTATTCACTGTTTTTGGGTCCCGGAGTGATTTCCACAATTGACGAACCCCGAGGTGCGTTTACATGTCTGTCGTCAACACTCACAAGTTTGGCCAATTCTGACCCGTTTCGTGGACTATTACTCACCGTTTTGGGCTCCCGAAGCGATTTCCATAGTTCTTGAACCCCAAGGTGCAATTACATGTCGGTCATCAACACCCGTAGTTTTGGCCGATTCTGGCCTGTTTCATGAACTATTACTCACTGTTTTGGGGACCCGGACTAATTCCCACGATTGACGAACCCCGGGGTGCGTTTATGTGTCGGTCATAAACACTTGCAGTTTTGGCCGATTCTGGCCCGTTTCATGGACAATTACTCACTGTTTCGGGGTTCCGGACTTATTTTCACGATTGATGTACCCCGGAGCGCATTTACGTGTCGGTCATAAATACTCGTAGTTTTGGCTGATTCTGGCTAGTTTCATGGACTATTACTCACTGTTTTGGGGTCGCGGAGTGATTTCCACGATTGATGAACCCCGGGGTGCGTTTACGTGTCGGTCATAAATACTCGCAGTTTTGGCCGATTCTGGCTAGTTTCTTGGACTATTACTCACTGTTTTGGGGTCCCGAAGTGATTTCCTCGATTGACGAACCCCGGCGTGCGTTTACGTGTCGGTCATCAACACCCGCAGTTTTGGCCGATTCTGCCTCGTTTCGTGGACTATTATTCACTGTTTTGGGTCCCGGAGTGATTTCCACAATTGACGAACCCCGAGGTGCGTTTACATGTCCGTCGTCAACACTCACAACTTTGGCCAATTCTGACCCGTTTCATGGACTCACCGTTTTGGGGTCCCGAAGCGATTTCCATAGTTCTTGAACCCCAAGGTGCAATCACATGTCGGTCATCAACACCCGTAGTTTTGGCCGATTCTGGCCCGTTTCATGAACTATTACTCACTGTTTTGGGGACCCGGAGTAATTCCCACGATTGACGAACCCCGGGGTGCGTTTATGTGTCGGTCATAAACACTTGCAGTTTTGGCCGATTCTGGCCCGTTTCGTGGACAATTACTCACTGTTTCGGGGTCCCGGACTTATTTCCACGATTGATGAACCCCGGAGCGCATTTACGTGTCGGTCATAAATACTCGTAGTTTTGGCCGATTCTGGCTAGTTTCATGGACTATTACTCACTGTTTTGGGGCCGCGGAGTGATTTCCACGATTGACGAACCCCGGGATGCGTTTGCATGTCGGTCATAGACACTTGCAGTTTTGGCCGATTATGGCCAGTTTCATGGACTATTACTCACTGTTTTGGGGTCCGTGAGTGATTTCCATGATTGACGAATCCCGGGGTGCGTTTACGTGTCGGTCATGAACACTCGCAGTTATTGCGGATTCTGCCTCATTTCATGGACTATTATTCACTGTTTTTGGGTCCCGGAGTGATTTCCACAATTGACGAACCCCGAGGTGCGTTTACATGTCTGTCGTCAACACTCACAAGTTTGGCCAATTCTGACCCGTTTCGTGGACTATTACTCACCGTTTTGGGGTCCCGAAGCGATTTCCATAGTTCTTGAACCCCAAGGTGCAATTACATGTCGGTCATCAACACCCGTAGTTTTGGCCGATTCTGGCCTGTTTCATGAACTATTACTCACTGTTTTGGGGACCCGGACTAATTCCCACGATTGACGAACCCCGGGGTGCGTTTATGTGTCGGTCATAAACACTTGCAGTTTTGGCCGATTCTGGCCCGTTTCGTGGACAATTACTCACTGTTTCGGGGTCCCGGACTTATTTCCACGATTGATGAACCCTGGAGCGCATTTACGTGTCGGTCATAAATACTCATAGTTTTGGCCGATTCTGGCTAGTTTCATGGACTATTACTCACTGTTTTGGGGTCGTGGAGTGATTTCCACGATTGATGAACCCCGGGGTGCGTTTACGTGTCGGTCATAAACACTCGCAGTTATTGCGGATTCTGCCTCATTTCATGGACTATTATTCACTGTTTTTGGGTCCCGGAGTGATTTCCACAATTGACGAACCCCGAGGTGCGTTTACATGTCTGTCGTCAACACTCACAAGTTTGGCCAATTCTGACCCGTTTCGTGGACTATTACTCACCGTTTTGGGGTCCCGAAGCGATTTCCATAGTTCTTGAACCCCAAGGTGCAATTACATGTCGGTCATCAACACCCGTAGTTTTGGCCGATTCTGGCCTGTTTCATGAACTATTACTCACTGTTTTGGGGACCCGGACTAATTCCCACGATTGACGAACCCCGGGGTGCGTTTATGTGTCGGTCATAAACACTTGCAGTTTTGGCCGATTCTGGCCCGTTTCGTGGACAATTACTCACTGTTTCGGGGTCCCGGACTTATTTCCACGATTGATGAACCCTGGAGCGCATTTACGTGTCGGTCATAAATACTCATAGTTTTGGCCGATTCTGGCTAGTTTCATGGACTATTACTCACTGTTTTGGGGTCGTGGAGTGATTTCCACGATTGATGAACCCCGGGGTGCGTTTACGTGTCGGTCATAAACACTCGCAGTTATTGCGGATTCTGCCTCATTTCATGGACTATTATTCACTGTTTTTGGGTCCCGGAGTGATTTCCACAATTGACGAACCCCGAGGTGCGTTTACATGTCTGTCGTCAACACTCACAAGTTTGGCCAATTCTGACCCGTTTCGTGGACTATTACTCACCGTTTTGGGCTCCCGAAGCGATTTCCATAGTTCTTGAACCCCAAGGTGCAATTACATGTCGGTCATCAACACCCGTAGTTTTGGCCGATTCTGGCCTGTTTCATGAACTATTACTCACTGTTTTGGGGACCCGGACTAATTCCCACGATTGACGAACCCCGGGGTGCGTTTATGTGTCGGTCATAAACACTTGCAGTTTTGGCCGATTCTGGCCCGTTTCATGGACAATTACTCACTGTTTCGGGGTTCCGGACTTATTTTCACGATTGATGTACCCCGGAGCGCATTTACGTGTCGGTCATAAATACTCGTAGTTTTGGCTGATTCTGGCTAGTTTCATGGACTATTACTCACTGTTTTGGGGTCGCGGAGTGATTTCCACGATTGATGAACCCCGGGGTGCGTTTACGTGTCGGTCATAAATACTCGCAGTTTTGGCCGATTCTGGCTAGTTTCTTGGACTATTACTCACTGTTTTGGGGTCCCGAAGTGATTTCCTCGATTGACGAACCCCGGCGTGCGTTTACGTGTCGGTCATCAACACCCGCAGTTTTGGCCGATTCTGCCTCGTTTCGTGGACTATTATTCACTGTTTTGGGTCCCGGAGTGATTTCCACAATTGACGAACCCCGAGGTGCGTTTACATGTCCGTCGTCAACACTCACAACTTTGGCCAATTCTGACCCGTTTCATGGACTCACCGTTTTGGGGTCCCGAAGCGATTTCCATAGTTCTTGAACCCCAAGGTGCAATCACATGTCGGTCATCAACACCCGTAGTTTTGGCCGATTCTGGCCCGTTTCATGAACTATTACTCACTGTTTTGGGGACCCGGAGTAATTCCCACGATTGACGAACCCCGGGGTGCGTTTATGTGTCGGTCATAAACACTTGCAGTTTTGGCCGATTCTGGCCCGTTTCGTGGACAATTACTCACTGTTTCGGGGTCCCGGACTTATTTCCACGATTGATGAACCCCGGAGCGCATTTACGTGTCGGTCATAAATACTCGTAGTTTTGGCCGATTCTGGCTAGTTTCATGGACTATTACTCACTGTTTTGGGGCCGCGGAGTGATTTCCACGATTGACGAACCCCGGGATGCGTTTGCATGTCGGTCATAGACACTTGCAGTTTTGGCCGATTATGGCCAGTTTCATGGACTATTACTCACTGTTTTGGGGTCCGTGAGTGATTTCCATGATTGACGAATCCCGGGGTGCGTTTACGTGTCGGTCATGAACACTCGCAGTTTTGGCCGATTCTGGCCAGTTTCTTGGACTATTACTCACTGTTTTGGGGTCCCGAAGTGATTTCCACGATTGATGAACCCCGGGGTGCGTTTACGTGTTGGTCATAAACACTCGCAGTTATTGCGGATTCTGCCTCATTTCATGGACTATTATTCACTGTTTTTGGGTCCCGGAGTGATTTCCACAATTGACGAACCCCGAGGTGCGTTTACATGTCCGTCGTCAACACTCACTACTTTGGCCAATTCTGACCCGTTTGGTGGACTATTACTCACCGTTTTGGGGTCCCGAAGCGATTTCCATAGTTCTTGAACCCCAATGGGCAATTAGATGTCGGTCATCAACACCCGTAGTTTTGGCCGATTCTGGGCCGTTTCATGAACTATTACTCACTGTTTTGGGAACCCGGACTAATTCCCACGATTGACGAACCCCGGGGTGCGTTTATGTGTCGGTCATAAACACTTGCAGTTTTGGCCGATTCTGGCCCGTTTCGTGGACAATTACTCACTGTTTCGGGGTCGCGGACTTATTTCCACGATTGATGAACCCTGGAGCGCATTTACGTGTCGGTCATAAATACTCATAGTTTTGGCCGATTCTGGCTAGTTTCATGGACTATTACTCACTGTTTTGGGGTCGTGGAGTGATTTCCACGATTGATGAACCCCGGGGTGCGTTTACGTGTCGGTCATAAACACTCGCAGTTATTGCGGATTCTGCCTCATTTCATGGACTATTATTCACTGTTTTTGGGTCCCGGAGTGATTTCCACAATTGACGAACCCCGAGGTGCGTTTACATGTCTGTCGTCAACACTCACAAGTTTGGCCAATTCTGACCCGTTTCGTGGACTATTACTCACCGTTTTGGGGTCCCGAAGCGATTTCCATAGTTCTTGAACCCCAAGGTGCAATTACATGTCGGTCATCAACACCCGTAGTTTTGGCCGATTCTGGCCTGTTTCATGAACTATTACTCACTGTTTTGGGGACCCGGACTAATTCCCACGATTGACGAACCCCGGGGTGCGTTTATGTGTCGGTCATAAACACTTGCAGTTTTGGCCGATTCTGGCCCGTTTCGTGGACAATTACTCACTGTTTCGGGGTCCCGGACTTATTTCCACGATTGATGAACCCTGGAGCGCATTTACGTGTCGGTCATAAATACTCATAGTTTTGGCCGATTCTGGCTAGTTTCATGGACTATTACTCACTGTTTTGGGGTCGTGGAGTGATTTCCACGATTGATGAACCCCGGGGTGCGTTTACGTGTCGGTCATAAACACTCGCAGTTATTGCGGATTCTGCCTCATTTCATGGACTATTATTCACTGTTTTTGGGTCCCGGAGTGATTTCCACAATTGACGAACCCCGAGGTGCGTTTACATGTCTGTCGTCAACACTCACAAGTTTGGCCAATTCTGACCCGTTTCGTGGACTATTACTCACCGTTTTGGGGTCCCGAAGCGATTTCCATAGTTCTTGAACCCCAAGGTGCAATTACATGTCGGTCATCAACACCCGTAGTTTTGGCCGATTCTGGCCTGTTTCATGAACTATTACTCACTGTTTTGGGGACCCGGACTAATTCCCACGATTGACGAACCCCGGGGTGCGTTTATGTGTCGGTCATAAACACTTGCAGTTTTGGCCGATTCTGGCCCGTTTCGTGGACAATTACTCACTGTTTCGGGGTTCCGGACTTATTTTCACGATTGATGTACCCCGGAGCGCATTTACGTGTCGGTCATAAATACTCGTAGTTTTGGCTGATTCTGGCTAGTTTCATGGACTATTACTCACTGTTTTGGGGTCGCGGAGTGATTTCCACGATTGATGAACCCCGGGGTGCGTTTACGTGTCGGTCATAAATACTCGCAGTTTTGGCCGATTCTGGCCAGTTTCTTGGACTATTACTCACTGTTTTGGGGTCCCGAAGTGATTTCCTCGATTGACGAACCCCGGCGTGCGTTTACGTGTCGGTCATCAACACCCGCAGTTTTGGCCGATTCTGCCTCGTTTCGTGGACTATTATTCACTGTTTTGGGTCCCGGAGTGATTTCCACAATTGACGAACCCCGAGGTGCGTTTACATGTCCGTCGTCAACACTCACAACTTTGGCCAATTCTGACCCGTTTCATGGACTCACCGTTTTGGGGTCCCGAAGCGATTTCCATAGTTCTTGAACCCCAAGGTGCAATCACATGTCGGTCATCAACACCCGTAGTTTTGGCCGATTCTGGCCCGTTTCATGAACTATTACTCACTGTTTTGGGGACCCGCACTAATTCCCACGATTGACGAACCCCAGGGTGCGTTTATGTGTCGGTCATAAACACTTGCAGTTTTGGCCGATTCTGGCCCGTTTCGTGGACAATTACTCACTGTTTCGGGGTCCCGGACTTATTTCCACGATTGATGAACCCCGGAGCGCATTTACGTGTCGGTCATAAATACTCGTAGTTTTGGCCGATTCTGGCTAGTTTCATGGACTATTACTCACTGTTTTGGGGCCGCGGAGTGATTTCCACGATTGACGAACCCCGGGGTGCGTTTACGTGTCGGTCATCAACACTCGCAGTTTTGGCTGATTCTGGCTAGTTTCATGGACTATTACTCACTGTTTTGGGGTCGCGGAGTGATTTCCACGATTGATGAACCCCGGGGTGCGTTTACGTGTCGGTCATAAATACTCGCAGTTTTGGCCGATTCTGGCCAGTTTCTTGGACTATTACTCACTGTTTTGGGGTCCCGAAGTGATTTCCTCGATTGACGAACCCCGGCGTGCGTTTACGTGTCGGTCATCAACACCCGCAGTTTTGGCCGATTCTGCCTCGTTTCGTGGACTATTATTCACTGTTTTGGGTCCCGGAGTGATTTCCACAATTGACGAACCCCGAGGTGCGTTTACATGTCCGTCGTCAACACTCACAACTTTGGCCAATTCTGACCCGTTTCATGGACTCACCGTTTTGGGGTCCCGAAGCGATTTCCATAGTTCTTGAACCCCAAGGTGCAATCACATGTCGGTCATCAACACCCGTAGTTTTGGCCGATTCTGGCCCGTTTCATGAACTATTACTCACTGTTTTGGGGACCCGGAGTAATTCCCACGATTGACGAACCCCGGGGTGCGTTTATGTGTCGGTCATAAACACTTGCAGTTTTGGCCGATTCTGGCCCGTTTCGTGGACAATTACTCACTGTTTCGGGGTCCCGGACTTATTTCCACGATTGATGAACCCCGGAGCGCATTTACGTGTCGGTCATAAATACTCGTAGTTTTGGCCGATTCTGGCTAGTTTCATGGACTATTACTCACTGTTTTGGGGCCGCGGAGTGATTTCCACGATTGACGAACCCCGGGATGCGTTTACATGTCAGTCATAGACACTTGCAGTTTTGGCCGATTATGGCCAGTTTCATGGACTATTACTCACTGTTTTGGGGTCCGTGAGTGATTTCCATGATTGACGAATCCCGGGGTGCGTTTACGTGTCGGTCATGAACACTCGCAGTTTTGGCCGATTATGACAAGTTTCATGGACTATTACTCACTGTTTTGGGGTCCGTGAGTGATTTCCATGATTGACCAATCCTGGGGTGCGTTTACGTGTCGGTCATCAACACCCGCAGTTTTGGCCGATTCTGGCTCGTTTCGTGGACTATTATTCACTGTTTTTGGGTCCCGGAGTGATTTCCACGATTGACGAACCCCGAGGTGCGTTTACATGTCCGTCATCAACACTCACAACTCTGGCAATTTCTGACCCGTTTCGTGGACTATTACTCACAGTTTTAGGGTCCCGGACTTATTTGCACGATTGATGAACCCTGGAGCTTTTTTACGTGTCGGTCATAAATACTCGTAGTTTTGGCTGATTCTAGCTAGTTTCATGGACTATTACTCACTGTTTTGGGGTCGCGGAGTGATTTCCACGATTGATGAACCCCGGGGTGTGTTTACGTGTCGGTCATAAATACTCGCAGTTTTGGCCGATTCTGGCCAGTTTCTTGGACTATTACTCACTGTTTTGGGGTCCCGAAGTGATTTCCTCGATTGACGAACCCCGGCGTGCGTTTACGTGTCGGTCATCAACACCTGCAGTTTTGGCCGATTCTGCCTCGTTTCGTGGACTATTATTCACTGTTTTGGGTCCCGGAGTGATTTCCACAATTGACGAACCCCGAGGTGCGTTTACATGTCCGTCGTCAACACTCACAACTTTGGCCAATTCTGACCCGTTTCATGGACTCACCGTTTTGGGGTCCCGAAGCGATTTCCATAGTTCTTGAACCCCAAGGTGCAATCACATGTCGGTCGTCAACACCCGTAGTTTTGGCCGATTCTGGCCCGTTTCATGAACTATTACTCACTGTTTTGGGGACCCGGAGTAATTCCCACGATTGACGAACCCCGGGGTGCGTTTATGTGTCGGTCATAAACACTTGCAGTTTTGGCCGATTCTGGCCCGTTTCGTGGACAATTACTCACTGTTTCGGGGTCCCGGACTTATTTCCACAATTGATGAACCCCGGAGCGCATTTACGTGTCGGTCATAAATACTCGTAGTTTTGGCCGATTCTGGCTAGTTTCATGGACTATTACTCACTGTTTTGGGGTCGTGGAGTGATTTCCACGATTGATGAACCCCGGGGTGCGTTTACGTGTCGGTCATAAATACTCGCAGTTTTGGCCGATTCTGGCCAGTTTCTTGGACTATTACTCACTGTTTTGGGGTCCCGAAGTGATTTCCACGATTGACGAATCCCGGGGTGCGTTTATGTGTTGGTCATAAACACTCGCAGTTATTGCGGATTCTGCCTCATTTCATGGACTATTATTCACTGTTTTTGGGTCCCGGAGTGATTTCCACAATTGACGAACCCCGAGGTGCGTTTACATGTCCGTCGTCAACACTCACAACTTTGGCCAATTCTGACCCGTTTCATGGACTATTACTCACTGTTTTGGGGCCGCGGAGTGATTTCCACGATTGACGAACCCCGGGATGCGTTTACATGTCGGTCATAGACACTTGCAGTTTTGGCCGATTATGGCCAGTTTCATGGACTATTACTCACTGTTTTGGGGTCCGTGAGTGATTTCCATGATTGACGAATCCCGGGGTGCGTTTACGTGTCGGTCATGAACACTCGCAGGTTTGGCCGATTATGACAAGTTTCATGGACTATTACTCACTGTTTTGGGGTCCGTGAGTGATTTCCATGATTGACCAATCCTGGGGTGCGTTTACGTGTCGGTCATCAACACCCGCAGTTTTGGCCGATTCTGGCTCGTTTCGTGGACTATTATTCACTGTTTTTGGGTCCCGGAGTGATTTCCACGATTGACGAACCCCGAGGTGCGTTTACATGTCCGTCATCAACACTCACAACTCTGGCAATTTCTGACCCGTTTCGTGGACTATTACTCACAGTTTTAGGGTCCCGGACTTATTTGCACGATTGATGAACCCTGGAGCTTTTTTACGTGTCGGTCATAAATACTCGCAGTTTTGGCCGATTCTGGCCAGTTTCTTGGACTATTACTCACTGTTTTGGGGTCCCGAAGTGATTTCCACGATTGACGAACCCCGGGGTGCGTTTACGTGTTGGTCATAAACACTCGCAGTTATTGCGGATTCTGCCTCATTTCATGGACTATTATTCACTGTTTTTGGGTCCCGGAGTGATTTCCACAATTGACGAACCCCGAGGTGCGTTTACATGTCCGTCGTCAACACTCACAACTTTGGCCAATTCTGACCCGTTTCGTGGACTATTACTCACCGTTTTGGGGTCCTGAAGCGATTTCCATAGTTCTTGAACCCCAAGGTGCAATTACATGTCGGTCATCAACATCCGTAGTTTTGGCCGATTCTGGGCCGTTTCATGAACTATTACTCACTGTTATGGGACCCAGAGTAATTCCCAGAATTGACGAACCCCGGGGTGCGTTTATGTGTCGGTCATAAACACTTGCAGTTTTGGCCGATTCTGGCCCGTTTCGTGGACAATTACTCACTGTTTCGGGGTCCCGGACTTATTTTCACGATTGATGTACCCCGGAGCGCATTTACGTGTCGGTCATAAATACTCGTAGTTTTGGCTGATTCTGGCTAGTTTCATGGACTATTACTCACTGTTTTGGGGTCGCGGAGTGATTTCCACGATTGATGAACCCCGGGGTGCGTTTACGTGTCGGTTATAAATACTCGCAGTTTTGGCCGATTCTGGCCAGTTTCTTGGACTATTACTCACTGTTTTGGGGTCCCGAAGTGATTTCCACGATTGACGAACCCCGGCGTGCGTTTACGTGTCGGTCATCAACACCCGCAGTTTTGGCCGATTCTGCCTCGTTTCGTGGACTATTATTCACTGTTTTTGGGTCCCGGAGTGATTTCCACAATTGACGAACCCCGAGGTGCGTTTACATGTCCGTCGTCAACACTCACAACTTTGGCCAATTCTGACCCGTTTCATGGACTATTACTCACCGTTTTGGGGTCCCGAAGCGATTTCCATAGTTCTTGAACCCCAAGGTGCAATTACATGTCGGTCATCAACACCCGTAGTTTTGGCCGATTCTGGCCCGTTTCATGAACTATTACTCACTGTTTTGGGGACCCGGAGTAATTCCCATGATTGACGAACCCCGGGGTGCGTTTATGTGTCGGTCATAAACACATGCAGTTTTGGCCGATTCTGGCCCGTTTCGTGGACAATTACTCACTGTTTCGGGGTCCCGGACTTATTTCCACGATTGATGAACCCCGGAGCGCATTTACGTGTCGGTCATAAATACTCATAGTTTTGGCCGATTCTGGCTAGTTTCATGGACTATTACTCACTGTTTTGGTGTCGCGGAGTGATTTCCACGATTGACGAACCCCGGGGTGCGTTTACCTGTTGGTCATAAACACTCGCAGTTATTGCGGATTCTGCCTCATTTCATGGACTATTATTCACTGTTTTTGGGTCCCGGAGTGATTTCCACAATTGACGAACCCCGAGGTGCGTTTACATGTCCGTCGTCAACACTCACAACTTTGGCCGATTCTGACCCGTTTCATGGACTATTACTCACCGTTTTGGGGTCCCGAAGCGATTTCCATAGTTCTTGAACCCCAAAGTGCAATCACATGTCGGTCATCAACACCCATAGTTTTGGCCGATTCTGGCCCGTTTCATGAACTATTACTCACTGTTTTGGGGACCCGCACTAATTCCCACGATTGACGAACCCCAGGGTGCGTTTATGTGTCGGTCATAAACACTTGCAGTTTTGGCCGATTCTGGCCCGTTTCGTGGACAATTACTCACTGTTTCGGGGTCCCGGACTTATTTCCACGATTGATGAACCCCGGAGCGCATTTACGTGTCGGTCATAAATACTCATAGTTTTGGCCGATTCTGGCTAGTTTCATGGACTATTACTCACTGTTTTGGTGTCGCGGAGTGATTTCCACGATTGACGAACCCCGGGGTGCGTTTACCTGTTGGTCATAAACACTCGCAGTTATTGCGGATTCTGCCTCATTTCATGGACTATTATTCACTGTTTTTGGGTCCGGGAGTGATTTCCACAATTGACGAACCCCGAGGTGCGTTTACATGTCCGTCGTCAACACTCACAACTTTGGCCGATTCTGACCCGTTTCATGGACTATTACTCACCGTTTTGGGGTCCCGAAGCGATTTCCATAGTTCTTGAACCCCAAAGTGCAATCACATGTCGGTCATCAACACCCATAGTTTTGGCCGATTCTGGCCCGTTTCATGAACTATTACTCACTGTTTTGGGGACCCGCACTAATTCCCACGATTGACGAACCCCAGGGTGCGTTTATGTGTCGGTCATAAACACTTGCAGTTTTGGCCGATTCTGGCCCGTTTCGTGGACAATTACTCACTGTTTCGGGGTCCCGGACTTATTTCCACGATTGATGAACCCCGGAGCGCATTTACGTGTCGGTCATAAATACTCATAGTTTTGGCCGATTCTGGCTAGTTTCATGGACTATTACTCACTGTTTTGGTGTCGCGGAGTGATTTCCACGATTGACGAACCCCGGGGTGCGTTTACCTGTTGGTCATAAACACTCGCAGTTATTGCGGATTCTGCCTCATTTCATGGACTATTATTCACTGTTTTTGGGTCCCGGAGTGATTTCCACAATTGACGAACCCCGAGGTGCGTTTACATGTCCGTCGTCAACACTCACAACTTTGGCCAATTCTGACCCGTTTCATGGACTATTACTCACCGTTTTGGGGTCCCGAAGCGATTTCCATAGTTCTTGAACCCCAAGGTGCAATTACATGTCGGTCATCAACACCCGTAGTTTTGGCCGATTCTGGCCTGTTTCATGAACTATTACTCACTGTTATGGGGACCCAGAGTAATTCCCACAATTGACGAACCCCGGGGTGCGTTTATGTGTCGGTCATAAACACTTGCAGTTTTGGCCGATTCTGGCCCGCTTCGTGGACAATTACTCACTGTTTCGGGGTCCCGGACTTATTTTCACGATTGATGTACCCCGGAGCGCATTTACGTGTCGGTCATAAATACTCGTAGTTTTGGCTGATTCTGGCTAGTTTCATGGACTATTACTCACTGTTTTGGGGTCGCGGAGTGATTTCCACGATTGATGAACCCCGGGGTGCGTTTATGTGTCGGTTATAAATACTCGCAGTTTTGGCCGATTCTGGCCAGTTTCTTGGACTATTACTCACTGTTTTGGGGTCCCGAAGTGATTTCCACGATTGACGAACCCCGGCGTGCGTTTACGTGTCGGTCATCAACACCCGCAGTTTTGGCCCATTCTGCCTCGTTTCGTGGACTATTATTCACTGTTTTTGGGTCCCGGAGTGATTTCCACAATTGACGAACCCCGAGGTGCGTTTACATGTCCGTCGTCAACACTCACAACTTTGGCCAATTCTGACCCGTTTCATGGACTATTACTCACCGTTTTGGGGTCCCGAAGCGATTTCCATAGTTCTTGAACCCCAAGGTGCAATTACATGTCGGTCATCAACACCCGTAGTTTTGGCCGATTCTGGCCCGTTTCATGAACTATTACTCACTGTTTTGGGGACCCGGAGTAATTCCCATGATTGACGAACCCCGGGGTGCGTTTATGTGTCGGTCATAAACACATGCAGTTTTGGCCGATTCTGGCCCGTTTCGTGGACAATTACTCACTGTTTCGGGGTCCCGGACTTATTTCCACGATTGATGAACCCCGGAGCGCATTTACGTGTCGGTCATAAATACTCATAGTTTTGGCCGATTCTGGCTAGTTTCATGGACTATTACTCACTGTTTTGGTGTCGCGGAGTTATTTCCACGATTGACGAACCCCGGGGTGCGTTTACCTGTTGGTCATAAACACTCGCAGTTATTGCGGATTCTGCCTCATTTCATGGACTATTATTCACTGTTTTTGGGTCCCGGAGTGATTTCCACAATTGACGAACCCCGAGGTGCGTTTACATGTCCGTCGTCAACACTCACAACTTTGGCCGATTCTGACCCGTTTCATGGACTATTACTCACCGTTTTGGGGTCCCGAAGCGATTTCCATAGTTCTTGAACCCCAAAGTGCAATCACATGTCGGTCATCAACACCCATAGTTTTGGCCGATTCTGGCCCGTTTCATGAACTATTACTCACTGTTTTGGGGACCCGCACTAATTCCCACGATTGACGAACCCCAGGGTGCGTTTATGTGTCGGTCATAAACACTTGCAGTTTTGGCCGATTCTGGCCCGTTTCGTGGACAATTACTCACTGTTTCGGGGTCCCGGACTTATTTCCACGATTGATGAACCCCGGAGCGCATTTACGTGTCGGTCATAAATACTCGTAGTTTTGGCCGATTCTGGCTAGTTTCATGGACTATTACTCACTGTTTTGGGGCCGCGGAGTGATTTCCACGATTGACGAACCCCGGGGTGCGTTTACGTGTCGGTCATCAACACTCGCAGTTTTGGCCGATTCTGGCCTGTTTCATGGACTATTACTGATTGTTTTGGTGTCCCGGACTGATTTCCACGATTGACGAACCCCGGGGTGCGTTTACGTGTCGATCATAAACACTCGCAGTTTTGGCCGATTATGACAAGTTTCATGGACTATTACTCACTGTTTTGGGGTCCGTGAGTGATTTCCATGATTGACCAATCCTAGGGTGCGTTTACGTGTCGGTCATCAACACCCCCAGTTTTGGCCGATTCTGGCTCGTTTCGTGGACTATTATTCACTGTTTTTGGGTCCCGGAGTGATTTCCATGATTGACGAACCCCGAGGTGCGTTTACATGTCCGTCATCAACACTCACAACTCTGGCAATTTCTGACCCGTTTCGTGGACTATTACTCACTGTTTTGGGGTCCCGAAGTGATTTCCACGATTGACGAACCCCGGGGTGCGTTTACGTGTTGGTCATAAACACTCGCAATTATTGCGGATTCTGCCTCATTTCATGGACTATTAATCACTGTTTTTGGGTCCCGGAGTGATTTCCACAATTGACGAACCCCGAGGTGCGTTTACATGTCCGTCGTCAACACTCACAAATTTGGCCAATTCTGACCCGTTTCGTGGACTATTACTCACCGTTTTGGGGTCCCGAAGCGATTTCCATAGTTCTTGAACCCCAAGGTGCAATTACATGTCGGTCATCAACATCCGTAGTTTTGGCCGATTCTGGGCCGTTTCATGAACTATTACTCACTGTTTTGGGGACCCGGACTAATTCCCACGATTGACGAACCCCGGGGTGCGTTTATGTGTCGGTCATAAACACTTGCAGTTTTGGCCGATTCTGGCCCGTTTCGTGGACAATTACTCACTGTTTCGGGGTCCCGGACTTATTTCCACGATTGATGAACCCTGGAGCGCATTTACGTGTCGGTCATAAATACTCATAGTTTTGGCCAATTCTGGCTAGTTTCTTGGACTATTACTCACTGTTTTGGGGTCGTGGAGTGATTTCCACGATTGATGAACCCCGGGGTGCGTTTACGTGTCGGTCATAAATACTCGCAGTTTTGGCCGATTCTGGCCAGTTTCTTGGACTATTACTCACTGTTTTGGGGTCCCGAAGTGATTTCCACGATTGACGAATCCCGGGGTGCGTTTATGTGTTGGTCATAAACACTCGCAGTTATTGCGGATTCTGCCTCATTTCAAGGACTATTAATCACTGTTTTTGGGTCCCGGAGTGATTTCCACAATTGACGAACCCCGAGGTGCGTTTACATGTCCGTCGTCAACACTCACAACTTTGGCCAATTCTGACCCGTTTCGTGGACTATTACTCACCGTTTTGGGGTCCCGAAGCGATTTCCATAGTTCTTGAACCCCAAGGTGCAATTACATGTCGGTCATCAACATACGTAGTTTTGGCCGATTCTGGGCCGTTTCATGAACTATTACTCACCGTTTTGGGGACCCGGACTAATTCCCACGATTGACGAACCCCGGGGTGCGTTTATGTGTCGGTCATAAACACTTGCAGTTTTGGCCGATTCTGGCCCGTTTCGTGGACAATTACTCACTGTTTCGGGGTCCCGGACTTATTTCCACGATTGATGAACCCTGGAGCGCATTTACGTGTCGGTCATAAATACTCATAGTTTTGGCCAATTCTGGCTAGTTTCATGGACTATTACTCACTGTTTTGGGGTCGTGGACTGATTTCCACGATTGATGAACCCCGGGGTGCGTTTACGTGTCGGTCATAAATACTCGCAGTTTTGGCCGATTCTGGCCAGTTTCTTGGACTATTACTCACTATTTTGGGGTCCCGAAGTGATTTCCACGATTGACGAATCCCGGGGTGCGTTTATGTGTTGGTCATAAACACTCGCAGTTATTGCGGATTCTGCCTCATTTCATGGACTATTATTCACTGTTTTTGGGTCCCGGAGTGATTTCCACGATTGACGAACCCCGAGGTGCGTTTACATGTCCGTCATCAACACTCACAACTCTGGCAATTTCTGACCCGTTTCGTGGACTATTACTCACAGTTTTAGGGTCCCGGACTTATTTGCACGATTGATGAACCCTGGAGCGCGTTTACGTGTCCGTCATAAATACTCGCAGTTTTGGCCGATTCTGGCCAGTTTCTTGGACTATTACTCACTGTTTTGGGGTCCCGAAGTGATTTCCACGATTGACGAACCCCGGGGTGCGTTTACGTGTTGGTCATAAACACTCGCAGTTATTGCGGATTCTGCCTCATTTCATGGACTATTAATCACTGTTTTTGGGTCCCGGAGTGATTTCCACAATTGACGAACCCCGAGGTGCGTTTACATGTCCGTCGTCAACACTCACAAATTTGGCCAATTCTGACCCGTTTCGTGGACTATTACTCACCGTTTTGGGGTCCCGAAGCGATTTCCATAGTTCTTGAACCCCAAGGTGCAATTACATGTCGGTCATCAACATCCGTAGTTTTGGCCGATTCTGGGCCGTTTCATGAACTATTACTCACTGTTTTGGGGACCCGGACTAATTCCCACGATTGATGAACCCCGGGGTGCGTTTATGTGTCGGTCATAAACACTTGCAGTTTTGGCCGATTCTGGCCCGTTTCGTGGACAATTACTCACTGTTTCGGGGTCCCGGACTTATTTCCACGATTGATGAACCCTGGAGCGCATTTACGTGTCGGTCATAAATACTCATAGTTTTGGCCAATTCTGGCTAGTTTCATGGACTATTACTCACTGTTTTGGGGTCGTGGAGTGATTTCCACGATTGATGAACCCCGGGGTGCGTTTACGTGTCGGTCATAAATACTCGCAGTTTTGGCCGATTCTGGCCAGTTTCTTGGACTATTACTCACTGTTTTGGGGTCCCGAAGTGATTTCCACGATTGACGAATCCCGGGGTGCGTTTATGTGTTGGTCATAAACACTCGCGGTTATTGCGGATTCTGCCTCATTTCATGGACTATTAATCACTGTTTTTGGGTCCCGGAGTGATTTCCACAATTGACGAACCCCGAGGTGCGTTTACATGTCCGTCGTCAACACTCACAACTTTGGCCAATTCTGACCCGTTTCGTGGACTATTACTCACCGTTTTGGGGTCCCGAAGTGATTTCCATAGTTCTTGAACCCCAAGGTGCAATTACATGTCGGTCATCAACATACGTAGTTTTGGCCGATTCTGGGCCGTTTCATGAACTATTACTCACTGTTTTGGGGACCCGGACTAATTCCCACGATTGACGAACCCCGGGGTGCGTTTATGTGTCGGTCATAAACACTTGCAGTTTTGGCCGATTCTGGCCCGTTTCGTGGACAATTACTCACTGTTTCGGGGTCCCGGACTTATTTCCACGATTGATGAACCCTGGAGCGCATTTACGTGTCGGTCATAAATACTCATAGTTTTGGCCAATTCTGGCTAGTTTCATGGACTATTACTCACTGTTTTGGGGTCGTGGAGTGATTTCCACGATTGATGAACCCCGGGGTGCGTTTACGTGTCGGTCATAAATACTCGCAGTTTTGGCCGATTCTGGCCAGTTTCTTGGACTATTACTCACTATTTTGGGGTCCCGAAGTGATTTCCACGATTGACGAATCCCGGGGTGCGTTTATGTGTTGGTCATAAACACTCGCAGTTATTGCGGATTCTGCCTCATTTCATGGACTATTATTCACTGTTTTTGGGTCCCGGAGTGATTTCCACGATTGACGAACCCCGAGGTGCGTTTACATGTCCGTCATCAACACTCACAACTCTGGCAATTTCTGACCCGTTTCGTGGACTATTACTCACAGTTTTAGGGTCCCGGACTTATTTGCACGATTGATGAACCCTGGAGCGCGTTTACGTGTCCGTCATAAATACTCGCAGTTTTGGCCGATTCTGGCCAGTTTCTTGGACTATTACTCACTGTTTTGGGGTCCCGAAGTGATTTCCACGATTGACGAACCCCGGGGTGCGTTTACGTGTTGGTCATAAACACTCGCAGTTATTGCGGATTCTGCCTCATTTCATGGACTATTAATCACTGTTTTTGGGTCCCGGAGTGATTTCCACAATTGACGAACCCCGAGGTGCGTTTACATGTCCGTCGTCAACACTCACAAATTTGGCCAATTCTGACCCGTTTCGTGGACTATTACTCACCGTTTTGGGGTCCCGAAGCGATTTCCATAGTTCTTGAACCCCAAGGTGCAATTACATGTCGGTCATCAACATCCGTAGTTTTGGCCGATTCTGGGCCGTTTCATGAACTATTACTCACTGTTTTGGGGACCCGGACTAATTCCCACGATTGACGAACCCCGGGGTGCGTTTATGTGTCGGTCATAAACACTTGCAGTTTTGGCCGATTCTGGCCCGTTTCGTGGACAATTACTCACTGTTTCGGGGTCCCGGACTTATTTCCACGATTGATGAACCCTGGAGCGCATTTACGTGTCGGTCATAAATACTCATAGTTTTGGCCAATTCTGGCTAGTTTCATGGACTATTACTCACTGTTTTGGGGTCGTGGAGTGATTTCCACGATTGATGAACCCCGGGGTGCGTTTACGTGTCGGTCATAAATACTCGCAGTTTTGGCCGATTCTGGCCAGTTTCTTGGACTATTACTCACTATTTTGGGGTCCCGAAGTGATTTCCACGATTGACGAATCCCGGGGTGCGTTTATGTGTTGGTCATAAACACTCGCAGTTATTGCGGATTCTGCCTCATTTCATGGACTATTATTCACTGTTTTTGGGTCCCGGAGTGATTTCCACGATTGACGAACCCCGAGGTGCGTTTACATGTCCGTCATCAACACTCACAACTCTGGCAATTTCTGACCCGTTTCGTGGACTATTACTCACAGTTTTAGGGTCCCGGACTTATTTGCACGATTGATGAACCCTGGAGCGCGTTTACGTGTCCGTCATAAATACTCGCAGTTTTGGCCGATTCTGGCCAGTTTCTTGGACTATTACTCACTGTTTTGGGGTCCCGAAGTGATTTCCACGATTGACGAACCCCGGGGTGCGTTTACGTGTTGGTCATAAACACTCGCAGTTATTGCGGATTCTGCCTCATTTCATGGACTATTAATCACTGTTTTTGGGTCCCGGAGTGATTTCCACAATTGACGAACCCCGAGGTGCCTTTACATGTCCGTCGTCAACACTCACAAATTTGGCCAATTCTGACCCGTTTCGTGGACTATTACTCACCGTTTTGGGGTCCCGAAGCGATTTCCATAGTTCTTGAACCCCAAGGTGCAATTACATGTCGGTCATCAACATCCGTAGTTTTGGCCGATTCTGGGCCGTTTCATGAACTATTACTCACTGTTTTGGGGACCCGGACTAATTCCCACGATTGACGAACCCCGGGGTGCGTTTATGTGTCGGTCATAAACACTTGCAGTTTTGGCCGATTCTGGCCCGTTTCGTGGACAATTACTCACTGTTTCGGGGTCCCGGACTTATTTCCACGATTGATGAACCCTGGAGCGCATTTACGTGTCGGTCATAAATACTCATAGTTTTGGCCAATTCTGGCTAGTTTCATGGACTATTACTCACTGTTTTGGGGTCGTGGAGTGATTTCCACGATTGATGAACCCCGGGGTGCGTTTACGTGTCGGTCATAAATACTCGCAGTTTTGGCCGATTCTGGCCAGTTTCTTGGACTATTACTCACTGTTTTGGGGTCCCGAAGTGATTTCCACGATTGACGAATCCCGGGGTGCGTTTATGTGTTGGTCATAAACACTCGCAGTTATTGCGGATTCTGCCTCATTTCATGGACTATTAATCACTGTTTTTGGGTCCCGGAGTGATTTCCACAATTGACGAACCCCGAGGTGCGTTTACATGTCCGTCGTCAACACTCACAACTTTGGCCAATTCTGACCCGTTTCGTGGACTATTACTCACCGTTTTGGGGTCCCGAAGCGATTTCCATAGTTCTTGAACCCCAAGGTGCAATTACATGTCGGTCATCAACATACGTAGTTTTGGCCGATTCTGGGCCGTTTCATGAACTATTACTCACTGTTTTGGGGACCCGGACTAATTCCCATGATTGACGAACCCCGGGGTGCGTTTATGTGTCGGTCATAAACACTTGCAGTTTTGGCCGATTCTGGCCCGTTTCGTGGACAATTACTCACTGTTTCGGGGTCCCGGACTTATTTCCACGATTGATGAACCCTGGAGCGCATTTACGTGTCGGTCATAAATACTCATAGTTTTGGCCAATTCTGGCTAGTTTCATGGACTATTACTCACTGTTTTGGGGTCGTGGAGTGATTTCCACGATTGATGAACCCCGGGGTGCGTTTACGTGTCGGTCATAAATACTCGCAGTTTTGGCCGATTCTGGCCAGTTTCTTGGACTATTACTCACTATTTTGGGGTCCCGAAGTGATTTCCACGATTGACGAATCCCGGGGTGCGTTTATGTGTTGGTCATAAACACTCGCAGTTATTGCGGATTCTGCCTCATTTCATGGACTATTATTCACTGTTTTTGGGTCCCGGAGTGATTTCCACAATTGACGAACCCCGAGGTGCGTTTACATGTCCGTCGTCAACACTCACAACTTTGGCCAATTCTGACCCGTTTCATGGACTATTACTCACCGTTTTGGGGTCCCGAAGCGATTTCCATAGTTCTTGAACCCCAAGGTGCAATTACATGTCGGTCATCAACACCCGTAGTTTTGGCCGATTCTGGCCTGTTTCATGAACTATTACTCACTGTTATGGGGACCCGGAGTAATTCCCACAATTGACGAACCCCGGGGTGCGTTTATGTGTCGGTCATAAACACTTGCAGTTTTGGCCGATTCTGGCCCGTTTCGTGGACAATTACTCACTGTTTCGGGGTCCCGGACTTATTTTCACGATTGATGTACCCCGGAGCGCATTTACGTGTCGGTCATAAATACTCGTAGTTTTGGCTGATTCTGGCTAGTTTCATGGACTATTACTCACTGTTTTGGGGTCGCGGAGTGATTTCCACGATTGATGAACCCCGGGGTGCGTTTACGTGTCGGTCATAAATACTCGCAGTTTTGGCCGATTCTGGCCAGTTTCTTGGACTATTACTCACTGTTTTGGGGTCCCGAAGTGATTTCCACGATTGACGAACCCCGGCGTGCGTTTACGTGTCGGTCATCAACACCCGCAGTTTTGGCCGATTCTGCCTCGTTTCGTGGACTATTATTCACTGTTTTTGGGTCCCGGAGTGATTTCCACAATTGACGAACCCCGAGGTGCGTTTACATGTCCGTCGTCAACACTCACAACTTTAGCCAATTCTGACCCGTTTCGTGGACTATTACTCACCATTTTGGGGTCCCGAAGCGATTTCCATAGTTCTTGAACCCCAAGGTGCAATTACATGTCGGTCATCAACACCCGTAGTTTTGGCCGATTCTGGCCCGTTTCATGAACTATTACTCACTGTTTTGGGGACCCGGAGTAATTCCCACGATTGACGAACCCCGGGGTGCGTTTATGTGTCGGTCATAAACACATGCAGTTTTGGCCGATTCTGGCCCGTTTCATGGACAATTACTCACTGTTTCGGGGTCCCGGACTTATTTCCACGATTGATGAACCCCGGAGCGCATTTACGTGTCGGTCATAAATACTCATAGTTTTGGCCGATTCTGGCTAGTTTCATGGACTATTACTCACTGTTTTGGTGTCGTGGAGTGATTTCCACGATTGACGAACCCCGGGGTGCATTTACCTGTTGGTCATAAACACTCGCAGTTATTGCGGATTCTGCCTCATTTCATGGACTATTATTCACTGTTTTTGGGTCCCGGAGTGATTTCCACAATTGACGAACCCCGAGGTGCGTTTACATGTCCGTCGTCAACACTCACAACTTTGGCCGATTCTGACCCGTTTCGTGGACTATTACTCACCGTTTTGGGGTCCCGAAGCGATTTCCATAGTTCTTGAACCCCAAAGTGCAATCACATGTCGGTCATCAACACCCATAGTTTTGGCCGATTCTGGCCCGTTTCATGAACTATTACTCACTGTTTTGGGGACCCGCACTAATTCCCACGATTGACGAACCCCAGGGTGCGTTTATGTGTCGGTCATAAACACTTGCAGTTTTGGCCGATTCTGGCCCGTTTCGTGGACAATTACTCACTGTTTCGGGGTCCCGGACTTATTTCCACGATTGATGAACCCCGGAGCGCATTTACGTGTCGGTCATAAATACTCGTAGTTTTGGCCGATTCTGGCTAGTTTCATGGACTATTACTCACTGTTTTGGGGCCGCGGAGTGATTTCCACGATTGACGAACCCCGGGGTGCGTTTACGTGTCGGTCATCAACACTCGCAGTTTTGGCCGATTCTGGCCTGTTTCATGGACTATTACTGATTGTTTTGGTGTCCCGGACTGATTTCCACGATTGACGAACCCCGGGGTGCGTTTACGTGTCGATCATAAACACTCGCAGTTTTGGCCGATTATGACAAGTTTCATGGACTATTACTCACTGTTTTGGGGTCCGTGAGTGATTTCCATGATTGACCAATCCTAGGGTGCGTTTACGTGTCGGTCATCAACACCCCCAGTTTTGGCCGATTCTGGCTCGTTTCGTGGACTATTATTCACTGTTTTTGGGTCCCGGAGTGATTTCCACGATTGACGAACCCCGAGGTGCGTTTACATGTCCGTCATCAACACTCACAACTCTGGCAAATTCTGACCCGTTTCGTGGACTATTACTCACCGTTTTAGGGTCCCGGACTTATTTGCACGATTGATGAACCCTGGAGCGCGTTTACGTGTCCGTCATAAATACTCGCAGTTTTGGCCGATTCTGGCCAGTTTCTTGGACTATTACTCACTGTTTTGGGGTCCCGAAGTGATTTCCACGATTGACGAACCCCGGGGTGCGTTTACGTGTTGGTCATAAACACTCGCAGTTATTGCGGATTCTGCCTCATTTCATGGACTATTATTCACTGTTTTTGGGTCCCGGAGTGATTTCCACAATTGACGAACCCCGAGGTGCGTTTACATGTCTGTCGTCAACACTCACAACTTTGGCCAATTATGACCCGTTTCGTGGACTATTACTCACCGTTTTGGGGTCCCGAAGCGATTTCCATAGTTCTTGAACCCCAAGGTGCAATTACATGTCGGTCATCAACACCCGTAGTTTTGGCCGATTCTGGCCTGTTTCATGAACTATTACTCACTGTTATGGGGACCCGGAGTAATTCCCACAATTGACGAACCCCGGGGTGCGTTTATGTGTCGGTCATAAACACTTGCAGTTTTGGCCGATTCTGGCCCGTTTCATGGACAATTACTCACTGTTTCGGGGTCCCGGACTTATTTTCACGATTGATGTACCCCGGAGCGCATTTACGTGTCGGTCATAAATACTCGTAGTTTTGGCTGATTCTGGCTAGTTTCATGGACTATTACTCACTGTTTTGGGGTCGCGGAGTGATTTCCACGATTGATGAACCCCGGGGTGCGTTTACGTGTCGGTCATAAATACTCGCAGCTTTGGCCGATTCTGGCCAGTTTCTTGGACTATTACTCACTGTTTTGGGGTCCCGAAGTGATTTCCACGATTGACGAACCCCGGCGTGCGTTTACGTGTCGGTCATCAACACCCGCAGTTTTGGCCGATTCTGCCTCGATTCGTGGACTATTATTCACTGTATTTGGGTCCCGGAGTGATTTCCACAATTGACGAACCCCGAGGTGCGTTTACATGTCCGTCGTCAACACTCACAACTTTGGCCGATTCTGGCCCGTTTCATGGACAATTACTCACTGTTTCGGGGTCCCGGACTTATTTCCACGATTGATGAACCCCGGAGCGCATTTACGTGTCGGTCATAAATACTCGTACTTTTGGCCGATTCTGGCTAGTTTCATGGACTATTACTCACTGTTTTGGGGCCGCGGAGTGATTTCCACGATTGACGAAACCCGGGGTGCGTTTACGTGTCGGTCATCAACACTCGCAGTTTTGGCCGATTCTGGCCTGTTTCATGGACTATTACTGATTGTTTTGGTGTCCCGGACTGATTTCCACGATTGACGAACCCCGGGGTGCGTTTACGTGTCGATCATAAACACTCGCAGTTTTGGCCGATTATGACAAGTTTCATGGACTATTACTCACTGTTTTGGGGTCCGTGAGTGATTTCCATGATTGACCAATCCTAGGGTGCGTTTACGTGTCGGTCATCAACACCCGCAGTTTTGGCCGATTCTGGCTCGTTTCGTGGACTATTATTCACTGTTTTTGGGTCCCGGAGTGATTTCCACAATTGACGAACCCCGAGGTGCGTTTACATGTCCGTCGTCAACACTCACAACTTTGGCCAATTCTGACCCGTTTCATGGACTATTACTCACCGTTTTGGGGTCCCGAAGCGATTTCCATAGTTCTTGAACCCCAAGGTGCAATTACATGTCGGTCATCAACACCCGTAGTTTTGGCCGATTCTGGCCCGTTTCTTGAACTATTACTCACTGTTTTGGGGACCCGGAGTAATTCCCACGATTGACGAACCCCGGGGTGCGTTTATGTGTCGGTCATAAACACATGCAGTTTTGGCCGATTCTGGCCCGTTTCGTGGACAATTACTCACTGTTTCGGGGTCCCGGACTTATTTCCACGATTGATGAACCCCGGAGCGCATTTACGTGTCGGTCATAAATACTCATAGTTTTGGCCGATTCTGGCTAGTTTCATGGACTATTACTCACTGTTTTGGTGTCGCGGAGTGATTTCCACGATTGACGAACCCCGGGGTGCGTTTACCTGTTGGTCATAAACACTCGCAGTTATTGCGGATTCTGCCTCATTTCATGGACTATTATTCACTGTTTTTGGGTCCCGGAGTGATTTCCACAATTGACGAACCCCGAGGTGCGTTTACATGTCCGTCGTCAACACTCACAACTTTGGCCGATTCTGACCCGTTTCGTGGACTATTACTCACCGTTTTGGGGTCCCGAAGCGATTTCCATAGTTCTTGAACCCCAAAGTGCAATCACATGTCGGTCATCAACACCCATAGTTTTGGCCGATTCTGGCCCGTTTCATGAACTATTACTCACTGTTTTGGGGACCCGCACTAATTCCCACGATTGACGAACCCCAGGGTGCGTTTATGTGTCGGTCATAAACACTTGCAGTTTTGGCCGATTCTGGCCCGTTTCGTGGACAATTACTCACTGTTTCGGGGTCCCGGACTTATTTCCACGATTGATGAACCCCGGAGCGCATTTACGTGTCGGTCATAAATACTCGTAGTTTTGGCCGATTCTGGCTAGTTTCATGGACTATTACTCACTGTTTTGGGGCCGCGGAGTGATTTCCACGATTGACGAAACCCGGGGTGCGTTTACGTGTCGGTCATCAACACTCGCAGTTTTGGCCGATTCTGGCCTGTTTCATGGACTATTACTGATTGTTTTGGTGTCCCGGACTGATTTCCACGATTGACGAACCTCGGGGTGCGTTTACGTGTCGATCATAAACACTCGCAGTTTTGGCCGATTATGACAAGTTTCATGGACTATTACTCACTGTTTTGGGGTCCGTGAGTGATTTCCATGATTGACCAATCCTAGGGTGCGTTTACGTGTCGGTCATCAACACCCGCAGTTTTGGCCGATTCTGGCTCGTTTCGTGGACTATTATTCACTGTTTTTGGGTCCCGGAGTGATTTCCACGATTGACGAACCCCGAGGTGCGTTTACATGTCCGTCATCAACACTCACAACTCTGGCAAATTCTGACCCGTTTCATGGACTATTACTCACCGTTTTAGGGTCCCGGACTTATTTGCACGATTGATGAACCCTGGAGCGCGTTTACGTGTCCGTCATAAATACTCGCAGTTTTGGCCGATTCTGGCCAGTTTCTTGGACTATTACTCACTGTTTTGGGGTCCCGAAGTGATTTCCACGATTGACGAACCCCGGGGTGCGTTTACGTGTTGGTCATAAACACTCGCAGTTATTGTGGATTCTGCCTCATTTCATGGACTATTAATCACTGTTTTTGGGTCCCGGAGTGATTTCCACAATTGAAGAACCCCGAGGTGCGTTTACATGTCCGTCGTCAACACTCACAACTTTGGCCAATTCTGACCCGTTTCGTGGACTATTACTCACCGTTTTGGGGTCCCGAAGCGATTTCCATAGTTCTTGAACCCCAAGGTGCAATTACATGTCGGTCATCAACACCCGCAGTTTTGGCCGATTCTGGCTCGTTTCGTGGACTATTATTCACTGTTTTTGGGTCCCGGAGTGATTTCCACGATTGACGAACCTCGAGGTGTGTTTACATGTCCGTCATCAACACTCACAACTCTGGCAAATTCTGACCCGTTTCGTGGACTATTACTCACCGTTTTGGGGTCCCGAAGCGATTTCCATAGTTCTTGAACCCCAAGGTGCAATTACATGTCGGTCATCAACACCCGTAGTTTTGGCCGATTCTGGCCCGTTTCTTGAACTATTACTCACTGTTTTGGGGACCCGGAGTAATTCCCACGATTGACGAACCCCGGGGTGCGTTTATGTGTCGGTCATAAACACATGCAGTTTTGGCCGATTCTGGCCCGTTTCGTGGACAATTACTCACTGTTTCGGGGTCCCGGACTTATTTCCACGATTGATGAACCCCGGAGCGCATTTACGTGTCGGTCATAAATACTCATAGTTTTGGCCGATTCTGGCTAGTTTCATGGACTATTACTCACTGTTTTGGTGTCGCGGAGTGATTTCCACGATTGACGAACCCCGGGGTGCGTTTACCTGTTGGTCATAAACACTCGCAGTTATTGCGGATTCTGCCTCATTTCATGGACTATTATTCACTGTTTTTGGGTCCCGGAGTGATTTCCACAATTGACGAACCCCGAGGTGCGTTTACATGTCCGTCGTCAACACTCACAACTTTGGCCGATTCTGACCCGTTTCGTGGACTATTACTCACCGTTTTGGGGTCCCGAAGCGATTTCCATAGTTCTTGAACCCCAAAGTGCAATCACATGTCGGTCATCAACACCCATAGTTTTGGCCGATTCTGGCCCGTTTCATGAACTATTACTCACTGTTTTGGGGACCCGCACTAATTCCCACGATTGACGAACCCCAGGGTGCGTTTATGTGTCGGTCATAAACACTTGCAGTTTTGGCCGATTCTGGCCCGTTTCGTGGACAATTACTCACTGTTTCGGGGTCCCGGACTTATTTCCACGATTGATGAACCCCGGAGCGCATTTACGTGTCGGTCATAAATACTCGTAGTTTTGGCCGATTCTGGCTAGTTTCATGGACTATTACTCACTGTTTTGGGGCCGCGGAGTGATTTCCACGATTGACGAAACCCGGGGTGCGTTTACGTGTCGGTCATCAACACTCGCAGTTTTGGCCGATTCTGGCCTGTTTCATGGACTATTACTGATTGTTTTGGTGTCCCGGACTGATTTCCACGATTGACGAACCTCGGGGTGCGTTTACGTGTCGATCATAAACACTCGCAGTTTTGGCCGATTATGACAAGTTTCATGGACTATTACTCACTGTTTTGGGGTCCGTGAGTGATTTCCATGATTGACCAATCCTAGGGTGCGTTTACGTGTCGGTCATCAACACCCGCAGTTTTGGCCGATTCTGGCTCGTTTCGTGGACTATTATTCACTGTTTTTGGGTCCCGGAGTGATTTCCACGATTGACGAACCCCGAGGTGCGTTTACATGTCCGTCATCAACACTCACAACTCTGGCAAATTCTGACCCGTTTCATGGACTATTACTCACCGTTTTAGGGTCCCGGACTTATTTGCACGATTGATGAACCCTGGAGCGCGTTTACGTGTCCGTCATAAATACTCGCAGTTTTGGCCGATTCTGGCCAGTTTCTTGGACTATTACTCACTGTTTTGGGGTCCCGAAGTGATTTCCACGATTGACGAACCCCGGGGTGCGTTTACGTGTTGGTCATAAACACTCGCAGTTATTGTGGATTCTGCCTCATTTCATGGACTATTAATCACTGTTTTTGGGTCCCGGAGTGATTTCCACAATTGAAGAACCCCGAGGTGCGTTTACATGTCCGTCGTCAACACTCACAACTTTGGCCAATTCTGACCCGTTTCGTGGACTATTACTCACCGTTTTGGGGTCCCGAAGCGATTTCCATAGTTCTTGAACCCCAAGGTGCAATTACATGTCGGTCATCAACACCCGCAGTTTTGGCCGATTCTGGCTCGTTTCGTGGACTATTATTCACTGTTTTTGGGTCCCGGAGTGATTTCCACGATTGACGAACCTCGAGGTGCGTTTACATGTCCGTCATCAACACTCACAACTCTGGCAAATTCTGACCCGTTTCGTGGACTATTACTCACCGTTTTGGGGTCCCGAAGCGATTTCCATAGTTCTTGAACCCCAAGGTGCAATTACATGTCGGTCATCAACACCCGTAGTTTTGGCCGATTCTGGCCTGTTTCATGAACTATTACTCACTGTTATGGGGACCCGGAGTAATTCCCACGATTGACGAACCCCGGGGTGCGTTTATGTGTCGGTCATAAACACTTGCAGTTTTGGCCGATTCTGGCCCGTTTCATGGACAATTACTCACTGTTTCGGGGTCCCGGACTTATTTTCACGATTGATGTACCCCGGAGCGCATTTACGTGTCGGTCATAAATACTCGTAGTTTTGGCTGATTCTGGCTAGTTTCATGGACTATTACTCACTGTTTTGGGGTCGCGGAGTGATTTCCACGATTGATGAACCCCGGGGTGCGTTTACGTGTCGGTTATAAATACTCGCAGTTTTGGCCGATTCTGGCCAGTTTCTTGGACTATTACTCACTGTTTTGGGGTCCCGAAGTGATTTCCACGATTGACGAACCCCGGCGTGCGTTTACGTGTCGGTCATCAACACCCGCAGTTTTGGCCGATTCTGCCTCGTTTCGTGGACTATTATTCACTGTTTTTGGGTCCCGGAGTGATTTCCACAATTGACGAACCCCGAGGTGCGTTTACATGTCCGTCGTCAACACTCACAACTTTGGCCAATTCTGACCCGTTTCATGGACTATTACTCACCGTTTTGGGGTCCCGAAGCGATTTCCATAGTTCTTGAACCCCAAGGTGCAATTACATGTCGGTCATCAACACCCATAGTTTTGGCCGATTCTGGCCCGTTTCATGAACTATTACTCACTGTTTTGGGGACCCGGAGTAATTCCCACGATTGACGAACCCCGGGGTGCGTTTATGTGTCGGTCATAAACACATGCAGTTTTGGCCGATTCTGGCCCGTTTCGTGGACAATTACTCACTGTTTCGGGGTCCCGGACTTATTTCCACGATTGATGAACCCCGGAGCGCATTTACGTGTCGGTCATAAATACTCATAGTTTTGGCCGATTCTGGCTAGTTTCCTGGACTATTACTCACTGTTTTGGTGTCGCGGAGTGATTTCCACGATTGACGAACCCCGGGGTGCGTTTACCTGTTGGTCATAAACACTCGCAGTTATTGCGGATTCTGCCTCATTTCATGGACTATTATTCACTGTTTTTGGGTCCCGGAGTGATTTCCACAATTGACGAACCCCGAGGTGCGTTTACATGTCCGTCGTCAACACTCACAACTTTGGCCGATTCTGACCTGCTTCGTGGACTATTACTCACCGTTTTGGGGTCCCGAAGCGATTTCCATAGTTCTTGAACCCCAAAGTGCAATCACATGTCGGTCATCAACACCCATAGTTTTGGCCGATTCTGGCCCGTTTCATGAACTATTACTCACTGTTTTGGGGACCCGCACTAATTCCCACGATTGACGAACCCCAGGGTGCGTTTATGTGTCGGTCATAAACACTTGCAGTTTTGGCCGATTCTGGCCCGTTTCGTGGACAATTACTCACTGTTTCGGGGTCCCGGACTTATTTCCACGATTGATGAACCCCGGAGCGCATTTACGTGTCGGTCATAAATACTCGTAGTTTTGGCCGATTCTGGCTAGTTTCATGGACTATTACTCACTGTTTTGGGGCCGCGGAGTGATTTCCACGATTGACGAACCCCGGGGTGCGTTTACGTGTCGGTCATCAACACTCGCAGTTTTGGCCGATTCTGGCCTGTTTCATGGACTATTACTGATTGTTTTGGTGTCCCGGACTGATTTCCACGATTGACGAACCCCGGGGTGCGTTTACGTGTCGATCATAAACACTCGCAGTTTTGGCCGATTATGACAAGTTTCATGGACTATTACTCACTGTTTTGGGGTCCGTGAGTGATTTCCATGATTGACCAATCCTAGGGTGCGTTTACGTGTCGGTCATCAACACCCGCAGTTTTGGCCGATTCTGGCTCGTTTCGTGGACTATTATTCACTGTTTTTGGGTCCCGGAGTGATTTCCACGATTGACGAACCCCGAGGTGCGTTTACATGTCCGTCATCAACACTCACAACTCTGGCAAATTCTGACCCGTTTCGTGGACTATTACTCACCGTTTTAGGGCCCCAGACTTATTTGCACGATTGATGAACCCTGGAGCGCGTTTACGTGTCCGTCATAAATACTCATAGTTTTGGCCAATTCTGGCTAGTTTCATGGACTATTACTCACTGTTTTGGGGTCGTGGAGTGATTTCCACGATTGATGAACCCCGGGGTGCGTTTACGTGTCGGTCATAAATACTCGCAGTTTTGGCCGATTCTGGCCAGTTTCTTGGACTATTACTCACTGTTTTGGGGTCCCGAAGTGATTTCCACGATTCACGAATCCCGGGGTGCGTTTATGTGTTGGTCATAAACACTCGCAGTTATTGCGGATTCTGCCTCATTTCATGGACTATTATTCACTGTTTTTGGGTCCCGGAGTGATTTCCACAATTGACGAACCCCGAGGTGCGTTTACATGTCTGTCGTCAACACTCACAAGTTTGGCCAATTCTGACCCGTTTCGTGGACTATTACTCACCGTTTTGGGGTCCCGAAGCGATTTCCATAGTTCTTGAACCCCAAGGTGCAATAACATGTCGGTCATCAACACCCGTTGTTTTGGCCGATTCTGGCCTGTTTCATGAACTATTACTCACTGTTATGGGGACCCGGAGTAATTCCCACGATTGACGAACCCCGGGGTGCGTTTATGTGTCGGTCATAAACACTTGCAGTTTTGGCCGATTCTGGCCCGTTTCGTGCACAATTACTCACTGTTTCGGGGTCCCGGACTTATTTTCACGATTGATGTACCCCGGAGCGCATTTACGTGTCGGTCATAAATACTCGTAGTTTTGGCTGATTCTGGCTAGTTTCATGGACTATTACTCACTGTTTTGGGGTCGCGGAGTGATTTCCACGATTGATGAACCCCGGGGTGCGTTTACGTGTCGGTTATAAATACTCGCAGTTTTGGCCGATTCTGGCCAGTTTCTTGGACTATTACTCACTGTTTTGGGGTCCCGAAGTGATTTCCACGATTGACGAACCCCGGCGTGCGTTTACGTGTCGGTCATCAACACCCGCAGTTTTGGCCGATTCTGCCTCGTTTCGTGGACTATTATTCACTGTTTTTGGGTCCCGGAGTGATTTCCACAATTGACGAACCCCGAGGTGCGTTTACATGTCCGTCGTCAACACTCACAACTTTGGCCAATTCTGACCCGTTTCATGGACTATTACTCACCGTTTTGGGGTCCCGAAGCGATTTCCATAGTTCTTGAACCCCAAGGTGCAATTACATGTCGGTCATCAACACCCGTAGTTTTGGCCGATTCTGGCCCGTTTCATGAACTATTACTCACTGTTTTGGGGACCCGGAGTAATTCCCACGATTGACGAACCCCGGGGTGCGTTTATGTGTCGGTCATAAACACATGCAGTTTTGGCCGATTCTGGCCCGTTTCGTGGACAATTACTCACTGTTTCGGGGTCCCGGACTTATTTCCACGATTGATGAACCCCGGAGCGCATTTACGTGTCGGTCATAAATACTCATAGTTTTGGCCGATTCTGGCTAGTTTCATGGACTATTACTCACTGTTTTGGTGTCGCGGAGTGATTTCCACGATTGACGAACCCCGGGGTGCGTTTACCTGTTGGTCATAAACACTCGCAGTTATTGCGGATTCTGCCTCATTTCATGGACTATTATTCACTGTTTTTGGGTCCCGGAGTGATTTCCACAATTGACGAACCCCGAGGTGCGTTTACATGTCCGTCGTCAACACTCACAACTTTGGCCGATTCTGACCCGCTTCGTGGACTATTACTCACCGTTTTGGGGTCCCGAAGCGATTTCCATAGTTCTTGAACCCCAAAGTGCAATCACATGTCGGTCATCAACACCCATAGTTTTGGCCGATTCTGGCCCGTTTCATGAACTATTACTCACTGTTTTGGGGACCCGCACTAATTCCCACGATTGACGAACCCCAGGGTGCGTTTATGTGTCGGTCATAAACACTTGCAGTTTTGGCCGATTCTGGCCCGTTTCGTGGACAATTACTCACTGTTTCGGGGTCCCGGACTTATTTCCACGATTGATGAACCCCGGAGCGCATTTACGTGTCGGTCATAAATACTCGTAGTTTTGGCCGATTCTGGCTAGTTTCATGGACTATTACTCACTGTTTTGGGGCCGCGGAGTGATTTCCACGATTGACGAACCCCGGGGTGCGTTTACGTGTCGGTCATCAACACTCGCAGTTTTGGCCGATTCTGGCCTGTTTCATGGACTATTACTGATTGTTTTGGTGTCCCGGACTGATTTCCACGATTGACGAACCCCGGGGTGCGTTTACGTGTCGATCATAAACACTCGCAGTTTTGGCCGATTATGACAAGTTTCATGGACTATTACTCACTGTTTTGGGGTCCGTGAGTGATTTCCATGATTGACCAATCCTAGGGTGCGTTTACGTGTCGGTCATCAACACCCGCAGTTTTGGCCGATTCTGGCTCGTTTCGTGGACTATTATTCACTGTTTTTGGGTCCCGGAGTGATTTCCACGATTGACGAACCCCGAGGTGCGTTTACATGTCCGTCATCAACACTCACAACTCTGGCAAATTCTGACCCGTTTCGTGGACTATTACTCACCGTTTTAGGGCCCCGGACTTATTTGCACGATTGATGAACCCTGGAGCGCGTTTACGTGTCCGTCATAAATACTCATAGTTTTGGCCAATTCTGGCTAGTTTCATGGACTATTACTCACTGTTTTGGGGTCGTGGAGTGATTTCCACGATTGATGAACCCCGGGGTGCGTTTACGTGTCGGTCATAAATACTCGCAGTTTTGGCCGATTCTGGCCAGTTTCTTGGACTATTACTCACTGTTTTGGGGTCCCGAAGTGATTTCCACGATTGACGAATCCCGGGGTGCGTTTATGTGTTGGTCATAAACACTCGCAGTTATTGCGGATTCTGCCTCATTTCATGGACTATTATTCACTGTTTTTGGGTCCCGGAGTGATTTCCACAATTGACGAACCCCGAGGTGCGTTTACATGTCTGTCGTCAACACTCACAAGTTTGGCCAATTCTGACCCATTTCGTGGACTATTACTCACCGTTTTGGGGTCCCGAAGCGATTTCCATAGTTCTTGAACCCCATGGTGCAATAACATGTCGGTCATCAACACCCGTAGTTTTGGCCGATTCTGGCCTGTTTCATGAACTATTACTCACTGTTATGGGGACCCGGAGTAATTCCCACGATTGACGAACCCCGGGGTGCGTTTATGTGTCGGTCATAAACACTTGCAGTTTTGGCCGATTCTGGCCCGTTTCGTGCACAATTACTCACTGTTTCGGGGTCCCGGACTTATTTTCACGATTGATGTACCCCGGAGCGCATTTACGTGTCGGTCATAAATACTCGTAGTTTTGGCTGATTCTGGCTAGTTTCATGGACTATTACTCACTGTTTTGGGGTCGCGGAGTGATTTCCACGATTGATGAACCCCGGGGTGCGTTTACGTGTCGGTTATAAATACTCGCAGTTTTGGCCGATTCTGGCCAGTTTCTTGGACTATTACTCACTGTTTTGGGGTCCCGAAGTGATTTCCACGATTGACGAACCCCGGCGTGCGTTTACGTGTCGGTCATCAACACCCGCAGTTTTGGCCGATTCTGCCTCGTTTCGTGGACTATTATTCACTGTTTTTGGGTCCCGGAGTGATTTCCACAATTGACGAACCCCGAGGTGCGTTTACATGTCCGTCGTCAACACTCACAACTTTGGCCAATTCTGACCCGTTTCATGGACTATTACTCACCGTTTTGGGGTCCCGAAGCGATTTCCATAGTTCTTGAACCCCAAGGTGCAATTACATGTCGGTCATCAACACCCGTAGTTTTGGCCGATTCTGGCCCGTTTCATGAACTATTACTCACTGTTTTGGGGACCCGGAGTAATTCCCACGATTGACGAACCCCGGGGTGCGTTTATGTGTCGGTCATAAACACATGCAGTTTTGGCCGATTCTGGCCCGTTTCGTGGACAATTACTCACTGTTTCGGGGTCCCGGACTTATTTCCACGATTGATGAACCCCGGAGCGCATTTACGTGTCGGTCATAAATACTCATAGTTTTGGCCGATTCTGGCTAGTTTCATGGACTATTACTCACTGTTTTGGTGTCGCGGAGTGATTTCCACGATTGACGAACCCCGGGGTGCGTTTACCTGTTGGTCATAAACACTCGCAGTTATTGCGGATTCTGCCTCATTTCATGGACTATTATTCACTGTTTTTGGGTCCCGGAGTGATTTCCACAATTGACGAACCCCGAGGTGCGTTTACATGTCCGTCGTCAACACTCACAACTTTGGCCGATTCTGACCCGCTTCGTGGACTATTACTCACCGTTTTGGGGTCCCGAAGCGATTTCCATAGTTCTTGAACCCCAAAGTGCAATCACATGTCGGTCATCAACACCCATAGTTTTGGCCGATTCTGGCCCGTTTCATGAACTATTACTCACTGTTTTGGGGACCCGCACTAATTCCCACGATTGACGAACCCCAGGGTGCGTTTATGTGTCGGTCATAAACACTTGCAGTTTTGGCCGATTCTGGCCCGTTTCGTGGACAATTACTCACTGTTTCGGGGTCCCGGACTTATTTCCACGATTGATGAACCCCGGAGCGCATTTACGTGTCGGTCATAAATACTCGTAGTTTTGGCCGATTCTGGCTAGTTTCATGGACTATTACTCACTGTTTTGGGGCCGCGGAGTGATTTCCACGATTGACGAACCCCGGGGTGCGTTTACGTGTCGGTCATCAACACTCGCAGTTTTGGCCGATTCTGGCCTGTTTCATGGACTATTACTGATTGTTTTGGTGTCCCGGACTGATTTCCACGATTGACGAACCCCGGGGTGCGTTTACGTGTCGATCATAAACACTCGCAGTTTTGGCCGATTATGACAAGTTTCATGGACTATTACTCACTGTTTTGGGGTCCGTGAGTGATTTCCATGATTGACCAATCCTAGGGTGCGTTTACGTGTCGGTCATCAACACCCGCAGTTTTGGCCGATTCTGGCTCGTTTCGTGGACTATTATTCACTGTTTTTGGGTCCCGGAGTGATTTCCACGATTGACGAACCCTGAGGTGCGTTTACATGTCCGTCATCAACACTCACAACTCTGGCAAATTCTGACCCGTTTCGTGGACTATTACTCACCGTTTTAGGGCCCCGGACTTATTTGCACGATTGATGAACCCTGGAGCGCGTTTACGTGTCCGTCATAAATACTCATAGTTTTGGCCAATTCTGGCTAGTTTCATGGACTATTACTCACTGTTTTGGGGTCGTGGAGTGATTTCCACGATTGATGAACCCCGGGGTGCGTTTACGTGTCGGTCATAAATACTCGCAGTTTTGGCCGATTCTGGCCAGTTTCTTGGACTATTACTCACTGTTTTGGGGTCCCGAAGTGATTTCCACGATTGACGAATCCCGGGGTGCGTTTATGTGTTGGTCATAAACACTCGCAGTTATTGCGGATTCTGCCTCATTTCATGGACTATTATTCACTGTTTTTGGGTCCCGGAGTGATTTCCACAATTGACGAACCCCGAGGTGCGTTTACATGTCTGTCGTCAACACTCACAAGTTTGGCCAATTCTGACCCGTTTCGTGGACTATTACTCACCGTTTTGGGGTCCCGAAGCGATTTCCATAGTTCTTGAACCCCAAGGTGCAATAACATGTCGGTCATCAACACCCGTAGTTTTGGCCGATTCTGGCCTGTTTCATGAACTATTACTCACTGTTATGGGGACCCGGAGTAATTCCCACGATTGACGAACCCCGGGGTGCGTTTATGTGTCGGTCATAAACACTTGCAGTTTTGGCCGATTCTGGCCCGTTTCGTGCACAATTACTCACTGTTTCGGGGTCCCGGACTTATTTTCACGATTGATGTACCCCGGAGCGCATTTACGTGTCAGTCATAAATACTCATAGTTTTGGCTGATTCTGGCTAGTTTCATGGACTATTACTCACTGTTTTGGGGTCGCGGAGTGATTTCCACGATTGATGAACCCCGGGGTGCATTTACGTGTCGGTTATAAATACTCGCAGTTTTGGCCGATTCTGGCCAGTTTCTTGGACTATTACTCACTGTTTTGGGGTCCCGAAGTGATTTCCACGATTGACGAACCCCGGCGTGCGTTTACGTGTCGGTCATCAACACCCGCAGTTTTGGCCGATTCTGCCTCGTTTCGTGGACTATTATTCACTGTTTTTGGGTCCCGGAGTGATTTCCACAATTGACGAACCCCGAGGTGCGTTTACATGTCCGTCGTCAACACTCACAACTTTGGCCAATTCTGACCCGTTTCATGGACTATTACTCACCGTTTTGGGGTCCCGAAGCGATTTCCATAGTTCTTGAACCCCAAGGTGCAATTACATGTCGGTCATCAACACCCGTAGTTTTGGCCGATTCTGGCCCGTTTCATGAACTATTACTCACTGTTTTGGGGACCCGGAGTAATTCCCACGATTGACGAACCCCGGGGTGCGTTTATGTGTCGGTCATAAACACATGCAGTTTTGGCCGATTCTGGCCCGTTTCGTGGACAATTACTCACTGTTTCGGGGTCCCGGACTTATTTCCACGATTGATGAACCCCGGAGCGCATTTACGTGTCGGTCATAAATACTCATAGTTTTGGCCGATTCTGGCTAGTTTCATGGACTATTACTCACTGTTTTGGTGTCGCGGAGTGATTTCCACGATTGATGAACCCCGGGGTGCGTTTACCTGTTGGTCATAAACACTCGCAGTTATTGCGGATTCTGCCTCATTTCATGGACTATTATTCACTGTTTTTGGGTCCCGGAGTGATTTCCACAATTGACGAACCCCGAGGTGCGTTTACATGTCCGTCGTCAACACTCACAACTTTGGCCGATTCTGACCCGCTTCGTGGACTATTACTCACCGTTTTGGGGTCCCGAAGCGATTTCCATAGTTCTTGAACCCCAAAGTGCAATCACATGTCGGTCATCAACACCCATAGTTTTGGCCGATTCTGGCCCGTTTCATGAACTATTACTCACTGTTTTGGGGACCCGCACTAATTCCCACGATTGACGAACCCCAGGGTGCGTTTATGTGTCGGTCATAAACACTTGCAGTTTTGGCCGATTCTGGCCCGTTTCGTGGACAATTACTCACTGTTTCGGGGTCCCGGACTTATTTCCACGATTGATGAACCCCGGAGCGCATTTACGTGTCGGTCATAAATACTCGTAGTTTTGGCCGATTCTGGCTAGTTTCATGGACTATTACTCACTGTTTTGGGGCCGCGGAGTGATTTCCACGATTGACGAACCCCGGGGTGCGTTTACGTGTCGGTCATCAACACTCGCAGTTTTGGCCGATTCTGGCCTGTTTCATGGACTATTACTGATTGTTTTGGTGTCCCGGACTGATTTCCACGATTGACGAACCCCGGGGTGCGTTTACGTGTCGATCATAAACACTCGCAGTTTTGGCCGATTATGACAAGTTTCATGGACTATTACTCACTGTTTTGGGGTCCGTGAGTGATTTCCATGATTGACCAATCCTAGGGTGCGTTTACGTGTCGGTCATCAACACCCGCAGTTTTGGCCGATTCTGGCTCGTTTCGTGGACTATTATTCACTGTTTTTGGGTCCCGGAGTGATTTCCACGATTGACGAACCCTGAGGTGCGTTTACATGTCCGTCATCAACACTCACAACTCTGGCAAATTCTGACCCGTTTCGTGGACTATTACTCACCGTTTTAGGGCCCCGGACTTATTTGCACGATTGATGAACCCTGGAGCGCGTTTACGTGTCCGTCATAAATACTCATAGTTTTGGCCAATTCTGGCTAGTTTCATGGACTATTACTCACTGTTTTGGGGTCGTGGAGTGATTTCCACGATTGATGAACCCCGGGGTGCGTTTACGTGTCGGTCATAAATACTCGCAGTTTTGGCCGATTCTGGCCAGTTTCTTGGACTATTACTCACTGTTTTGGGGTCCCGAAGTGATTTCCACGATTGACGAATCCCGGGGTGCGTTTATGTGTTGGTCATAAACACTCGCAGTTATTGCGGATTCTGCCTCATTTCATGGACTATTATTCACTGTTTTTGGGTCCCGGAGTGATTTCCACAATTGACGAACCCCGAGGTGCGTTTACATGTCTGTCGTCAACACTCACAAGTTTGGCCAATTCTGACCCGTTTCGTGGACTATTACTCACCGTTTTGGGGTCCCGAAGCGATTTCCATAGTTCTTGAACCCCAAGGTGCAATAACATGTCGGTCATCAACACCCGTAGTTTTGGCCGATTCTGGCCTGTTTCATGAACTATTACTCACTGTTATGGGGACCCGGAGTAATTCCCACGATTGACGAACCCCGGGGTGCGTTTATGTGTCGGTCATAAACACTTGCAGTTTTGGCCGATTCTGGCCCGTTTCGTGCACAATTACTCACTGTTTCGGGGTCCCGGACTTATTTTCACGATTGATGTACCCCGGAGCGCATTTACGTGTCAGTCATAAATACTCATAGTTTTGGCTGATTCTGGCTAGTTTCATGGACTATTACTCACTGTTTTGGGGTCGCGGAGTGATTTCCACGATTGATGAACCCCGGGGTGCATTTACGTGTCGGTTATAAATACTCGCAGTTTTGGCCGATTCTGGCCAGTTTCTTGGACTATTACTCACTGTTTTGGGGTCCCGAAGTGATTTCCACGATTGACGAACCCCGGCGTGCGTTTACGTGTCGGTCATCAACACCCGCAGTTTTGGCCGATTCTGCCTCGTTTCGTGGACTATTATTCACTGTTTTTGGGTCCCGGAGTGATTTCCACAATTGACGAACCCCGAGGTGCGTTTACATGTCCGTCGTCAACACTCACAACTTTGGCCAATTCTGACCCGTTTCATGGACTATTACTCACCGTTTTGGGGTCCCGAAGCGATTTCCATAGTTCTTGAACCCCAAGGTGCAATTACATGTCGGTCATCAACACCCGTAGTTTTGGCCGATTCTGGCCCGTTTCATGAACTATTACTCACTGTTTTGGGGACCCGGAGTAATTCCCACGATTGACGAACCCCGGGGTGCGTTTATGTGTCGGTCATAAACACATGCAGTTTTGGCCGATTCTGGCCCGTTTCGTGGACAATTACTCACTGTTTCGGGGTCCCGGACTTATTTCCACGATTGATGAACCCCGGAGCGCATTTACGTGTCGGTCATAAATACTCATAGTTTTGGCCGATTCTGGCTAGTTTCATGGACTATTACTCACTGTTTTGGTGTCGCGGAGTGATTTCCACGATTGATGAACCCCGGGGTGCGTTTACCTGTTGGTCATAAACACTCGCAGTTATTGCGGATTCTGCCTCATTTCATGGACTATTATTCACTGTTTTTGGGTCCCGGAGTGATTTCCACAATTGACGAACCCCGAGGTGCGTTTACATGTCCGTCGTCAACACTCACAACTTTGGCCGATTCTGACCCGCTTCGTGGACTATTACTCACCGTTTTGGGGTCCCGAAGCGATTTCCATAGTTCTTGAACCCCAAAGTGCAATCACATGTCGGTCATCAACACCCATAGTTTTGGCCGATTCTGGCCCGTTTCATGAACTATTACTCACTGTTTTGGGGACCCGCACTAATTCCCACGATTGACGAACCCCAGGGTGCGTTTATGTGTCGGTCATAAACACTTGCAGTTTTGGCCGATTCTGGCCCGTTTCGTGGACAATTACTCACTGTTTCGGGGTCCCGGACTTATTTCCACGATTGATGAACCCCGGAGCGCATTTACGTGTCGGTCATAAATACTCGTAGTTTTGGCCGATTCTGGCTAGTTTCATGGACTATTACTCACTGTTTTGGGGCCGCGGAGTGATTTCCACGATTGACGAACCCCGGGGTGCGTTTACGTGTCGGTCATCAACACTCGCAGTTTTGGCCGATTCTGGCCTGTTTCATGGACTATTACTGATTGTTTTGGTGTCCCGGACTGATTTCCACGATTGACGAACCCCGGGGTGCGTTTACGTGTCGATCATAAACACTCGCAGTTTTGGCCGATTATGACAAGTTTCATGGACTATTACTCACTGTTTTGGGGTCCGTGAGTGATTTCCATGATTGACCAATCCTAGGGTGCGTTTACGTGTCGGTCATCAACACCCGCAGTTTTGGCCGATTCTGGCTCGTTTCGTGGACTATTATTCACTGTTTTTGGGTCCCGGAGTGATTTCCACGATTGACGAACCCCGAGGTGCGTTTACATGTCCGTCATCAACACTCACAACTCTGGCAAATTCTGACCCGTTTCGTGGACTATTACTCACCGTTTTAGGGCCCCGGACTTATTTGCACGATTGATGAACCCTGGAGCGCGTTTACGTGTCCGTCATAAATACTCATAGTTTTGGCCAATTCTGGCTAGTTTCATGGACTATTACTCACTGTTTTGGGGTCGTGGAGTGATTTCCACGATTGATGAACCCCGGGGTGCGTTTACGTGTCGGTCATAAATACTCGCAGTTTTGGCCGATTCTGGCCAGTTTCTTGGACTATTACTCACTGTTTTGGGGTCCCGAAGTGATTTCCACGATTGACGAATCCCGGGGTGCGTTTATGTGTTGGTCATAAACACTCGCAGTTATTGCGGATTCTGCCTCATTTCATGGACTATTATTCACTGTTTTTGGGTCCCGGAGTGATTTCCACAATTGACGAACCCCGAGGTGCGTTTACATGTCTGTCGTCAACACTCACAAGTTTGGCCAATTCTGACCCGTTTCGTGGACTATTACTCACCGTTTTGGGGTCCCGAAGCAATTTCCATAGTTCTTGAACCCCAAGGTGCAATAACATGTCGGTCATCAACACCCGTAGTTTTGGCCGATTCTGGCCTGTTTCATGAACTATTACTCACTGTTATGGGGACCCGGAGTAATTCCCACGATTGACGAACCCCGGGGTGCGTTTATGTGTCGGTCATAAACACTTGCAGTTTTGGCCGATTCTGGCCCGTTTCGTGCACAATTACTCACTGTTTCGGGGTCCCGGACTTATTTTCACGATTGATGTACCCCGGAGCGCATTTACGTGTCGGTCATAAATACTCGTAGTTTTGGCTGATTCTGGCTAGTTTCATGGACTATTACTCACTGTTTTGGGGTCGCGGAGTGATTTCCACGATTGATGAACCCCGGGGTGCGTTTACGTGTCGGTTATAAATACTCGCAGTTTTGGCCGATTCTGGCCAGTTTCTTGGACTATTACTCACTGTTTTGGGGTCCCGAAGTGATTTCCACGATTGACGAACCCCGGCGTGCGTTTACGTGTCGGTCATCAACACCCGCAGTTTTGGCCGATTCTGCCTCGTTTCGTGGACTATTATTCACTGTTTTTGGGTCCCGGAGTGATTTCCACAATTGACGAACCCCGAGGTGCGTTTACATGTCCGTCGTCAACACTCACAACTTTGGCCAATTCTGACCCGTTTCACGGACTATTACTCACCGTTTTGGGGTCCCGAAGCGATTTCCATAGTTCTTGAACCCCAAGGTGCAATTACATGTCAGTCATCAACACCCGTAGTTTTGGCCGATTCTGGCCCGTTTCATGAACTATTACTCACTGTTTTGGGGACCCGGAGTAATTCCCACGATTGACGAACCCCGGGGTGCGTTTATGTGTCGGTCATAAACACATGCAGTTTTGGCCGATTCTGGCCCGTTTCGTGGACAATTACTCATTGTTTCGGGGTCGCGGACTTATTTCCACGATTGATGAACCCCGGAGCGCATTTACGTGTCGGTCATAAATACTCATAGTTTTGGCCGATTCTGGCTAGTTTCATGGACTATTACTCACTGTTTTGGTGTCGCGGAGTGATTTCCACGATTGACGAACCCCGGGGTGCGTTTACCTGTTGGTCATAAACACTCGCAGTTATTGCGGATTCTGCCTCATTTCATGGACTATTATTCACTGTTTTTGGGTCCCGGAGTGATTTCCACAATTGACGAACCCCGAGGTGCGTTTACATGTCCGTCGTCAACACTCACAACTTTGGCCGATTCTGACCCGTTTAGTGGACTATTACTCACCGTTTTGGGGTCCCGAAGCGATTTCCATAGTTCTTGAACCCCAAAGTGCAATCACATGTCGGTCATCAACACCCATAGTTTTGGCCGATTCTGGCCCGTTTCATGAACTATTACTCACTGTTTTGGGGACCCGCACTAATTCCCACGATTGACGAACCCCAGGGTGCGTTTATGTGTCGGTCCTAAACACTTGCAGTTTTGGCCGATTCTGGCCCGTTTCGTGGACAATTACTCACTGTTTCGGGGTCCCGGACTTATTTCCACGATTGATGAACCCAGAGCGCATTTACGTGTCGGTCATAAATACTCGTAGTTTTGGCCGATTCTGGCTAGTTTCATGGACTATTACTCACCGTTTTGGGGCCGCGGAGTGATTTCCATGATTGACGAACCCCGGGGTGCGTTTACGTGTCGGTCATCAACACTCGCAGTTTTGGCCGATTCTGGCCTGTTTCATGGACTATTACTGATTGTTTTGGGTCCCGGAGTGATTTCCACGATTGACGAACCCCGAGGTGCGTTTACATGTCCGTCATCAACACTCACAACTCTGGCAAATTCTGACCCGTTTCGTGGACTATTACTCACCGTTTTAGGGCCCCGGACTTATTTGCACGATTGATGAACCCTGGAGCGCGTTTACGTGTCCGTCATAAATACTCATAGTTTTGGCCAATTCTGGCTAGTTTCATGGACTATTACTCACTGTTTTGGGGTCGTGGAGTGATTTCCACGATTGATGAACCCCGGGGTGCGTTTACGTGTCGGTCATAAATACTCGCAGTTTTGGCCGATTCTGGCCAGTTTCTTGGACTATTACTCACTGTTTTGGGGTCCCGAAGTGATTTCCACGATTGACGAATCCCGGGGTGCGTTTATGTGTTGGTCATAAACACTCGCAGTTATTGCGGATTCTGCCTCATTTCATGGACTATTATTCACTGTTTTTGGGTCCCGGAGTGATTTCCACAATTGACGAACCCCGAGGTGCGTTTACATGTCTGTCGTCAACACTCACAAGTTTGGCCGATTCTGACCCGTTTCGTGGACTATTACTCACCGTTTTGGGGTCCCGAAGCGATTTCCATAGTTCTTGAACCCTAAGGTGCAATAACATGTCGGTCATCAACACCCGTAGTTTTGGCCGATTCTGGCCTGTTTCATGAACTATTACTCACTGTTATGGGGACCCGGAGTAATTCCCACGATTGACGAACCCCGGGGTGCGTTTATGTGTCGGTCATAAACACTTGCAGTTTTGGCCGATTCTGGCCCGTTTCGTGCACAATTACTCACTGTTTCGGGGTCCCGGACTTATTTTCACGATTGATGTACCCCGGAGCGCATTTACGTGTCGGTCATAAATACTCGTAGTTTTGGCTGATTCTGGCTAGTTTCATGGACTATTACTCACTGTTTTGGGGTCGCGGAGTGATTTCCACGATTGATGAACCCCGGGGTGCGTTTACGTGTCGGTTATAAATACTCGCAGTTTTGGCCGATTCTGGCCAGTTTCTTGGACTATTACTCACTGTTTTGGGGTCCCGAAGTGATTTCCACGATTGACGAACCCCGGCGTGCGTTTACGTGTCGGTCATCAACACCCGCAGTTTTGGCCGATTCTGCCTCGTTTCGTGGACTATTATTCACTGTTTTTGGGTCCCGGAGTGATTTCCACAATTGACGAACCCCGAGGTGCGTTTACATGTCCGTCGTCAACACTCACAACTTTGGCCAATTCTGACCCGTTTCATGGACTATTACTCACCGTTTTGGGGTCCCGAAGCGATTTCCATAGTTCTTGAACCCCAAGGTGCAATTACATGTCGGTCATCAACACCCGTAGTTTTGGCCGATTCTGGCCCGTTTCATGAACTATTACTCACTGTTTTGGGGACCCGGAGTAATTCCCACGATTGACGAACCCCGGGGTGCGTTTATGTGTCGGTCATAAACACATGCAGTTTTGGCCGATTCTGGCCCGTTTCGTGGACAATTACTCACTGTTTCGGGGTCCCGGACTTATTTCCACGATTGATGAACCCCGGAGCGCATTTACGTGTCGGTCATAAATACTCATAGTTTTGGCCGATTCTGGCTAGTTTCATGGACTATTACTCACTGTTTTGGTGTCGCGGAGTGATTTCCACGATTGACGAACCCCGGGGTGCGTTTACCTGTTGGTCATAAACACTCGCAGTTATTGCGGATTCTGCCTCATTTCATGGACTATTATTCACTGTTTTGGGGTCCGTGAGTGATTTCCATGATTGACCAATCCTAGGGTGCGTTTACGTGTCGGTCATCAACACCCGCAGTTTTGGCCGATTCTGGCTCGTTTCGTGGACTATTATTCACTGTTTTTGGGTCCCGGAGTGATTTCCACGATTGACGAACCCCGAGGTGCGTTTACATGTCCGTCATCAACACTCACAACTCTGGCAAATTCTGACCCGTTTCGTGGACTATTACTCACCGTTTTAGGGCCCCGGACTTATTTGCACGATTGATGAACCCTGGAGCGCGTTTACGTGTCCGTCATAAATACTCATAGTTTTGGCCAATTCTGGCTAGTTTCATGGACTATTACTCACTGTTTTGGGGTCGTGGAGTGATTTCCACGATTGATGAACCCCGGGGTGCGTTTACGTGTCGGTCATAAATACTCGCAGTTTTGGCCGATTCTGGCCAGTTTCTTGGACTATTACTCACTGTTTTGGGGTCCCGAAGTGATTTCCACGATTGACGAATCCCGGGGTGCGTTTATGTGTTGGTCATAAACACTCGCAGTTATTGCGGATTCTGCCTCATTTCATGGACTATTATTCACTGTTTTTGGGTCCCGGAGTGATTTCCACAATTGACGAACCCCGAGGTGCGTTTACATGTCTGTCGTCAACACTCACAAGTTTGGCCAATTCTGACCCGTTTCGTGGACTATTACTCACCGTTTTGGGGTCCCGAAGCGATTTCCATAGTTCTTGAACCCCAAGGTGCAATAACATGTCGGTCATCAACACCCGTAGTTTTGGCCGATTCTGGCCTTTTTCATGAACTATTACTCACTGTTATGGGGACCCGGAGTAATTCCCACGATTGACGAACCCCGGGGTGCGTTTATGTGTCGGTCATAAACACTTGCAGTTTTGGCCGATTCTGGCCCGTTTCGTGCACAATTACTCACTGTTTCGGGGTCCCGGACTTATTTTCACGATTGATGTACCCCGGAGCGCATTTACGTGTCGGTCATAAATACTCGTAGTTTTGGCTGATTCTGGCTAGTTTCATGGACTATTACTCACTGTTTTGGGGTCGCGGAGTGATTTCCACGATTGATGAACCCCGGGGTGCGTTTACGTGTCGGTTATAAATACTCGCAGTTTTGGCCGATTCTGGCCAGTTTCTTGGACTATTACTCACTGTTTTGGGGTCCCGAAGTGATTTCCACGATTGACGAACCCCGGCGTGCGTTTACGTGTCGGTCATCAACACCCGCAGTTTTGGCCGATTCTGCCTCGTTTCGTGGACTATTATTCACTGTTTTTGGGTCCCGGAGTGATTTCCACAATTGACGAACCCCGAGGTGCGTTTACATGTCCGTCGTCAACACTCACAACTTTGGCCAATTCTGACCCGTTTCATGGACTATTACTCACCGTTTTGGGGTCCCGAAGCGATTTCCATAGTTCTTGAACCCCAAGGTGCAATTACATGTCGGTCATCAACACCCGTAGTTTTGGCCGATTCTGGCCCGTTTCATGAACTATTACTCACTGTTTTGGGGACCCGGAGTAATTCCCACGATTGACGAACCCCGGGGTGCGTTTATGTGTCGGTCATAAACACATGCAGTTTTGGCCGATTCTGGCCCGTTTCGTGGACAATTACTCACTGTTTCGGGGTCCCGGACTTATTTCCACGATTGATGAACCCCGGAGCGCATTTACGTGTCGGTCATAAATACTCATAGTTTTGGCCGATTCTGGCTAGTTTCATGGACTATTACTCACTGTTTTGGTGTCGCGGAGTGATTTCCACGATTGACGAACCCCGGGGTGCGTTTACCTGTTGGTCATAAACACTCGCAGTTATTGCGGATTCTGCCTCATTTCATGGACTATTATTCACTGTTTTGGGGTCCGTGAGTGATTTCCATGATTGACCAATCCTAGGGTGCGTTTACGTGTCGGTCATCAACACCCGCAGTTTTGGCCGATTCTGGCTCGTTTCGTGGACTATTATTCACTGTTTTTGGGTCCCGGAGTGATTTCCACGATTGACGAACCCCGAGGTGCGTTTACATGTCCGTCATCAACACTCACAACTCTGGCAAATTCTGACCCGTTTCGTGGACTATTACTCACCGTTTTAGGGCCCCGGACTTATTTGCACGATTGATGAACCCTGGAGCGCGTTTACGTGTCCGTCATAAATACTCATAGTTTTGGCCAATTCTGGCTAGTTTCATGGACTATTACTCACTGTTTTGGGGTCGTGGAGTGATTTCCACGATTGATGAACCCCGGGGTGCGTTTACGTGTCGGTCATAAATACTCGCAGTTTTGGCCGATTCTGGCCAGTTTCTTGGACTATTACTCACTGTTTTGGGGTCCCGAAGTGATTTCCACGATTGACGAATCCCGGGGTGCGTTTATGTGTTGGTCATAAACACTCGCAGTTATTGCGGATTCTGCCTCATTTCATGGACTATTATTCACTGTTTTTGGGTCCCGGAGTGATTTCCACAATTGACGAACCCCGAGGTGCGTTTACATGTCTGTCGTCAACACTCACAAGTTTGGCCAATTCTGACCCGTTTCGTGGACTATTACTCACCGTTTTGGGGTCCCGAAGCGATTTCCATAGTTCTTGAACCCCAAGGTGCAATAACATGTCGGTCATCAACACCCGTAGTTTTGGCCGATTCTGGCCTTTTTCATGAACTATTACTCACTGTTATGGGGACCCGGAGTAATTCCCACGATTGACGAACCCCGGGGTGCGTTTATGTGTCGGTCATAAACACTTGCAGTTTTGGCCGATTCTGGCCCGTTTCGTGCACAATTACTCACTGTTTCGGGGTCCCGGACTTATTTTCACGATTGATGTACCCCGGAGCGCATTTACGTGTCGGTCATAAATACTCGTAGTTTTGGCTGATTCTGGCTAGTTTCATGGACTATTACTCACTGTTTTGGGGTCGCGGAGTGATTTCCACGATTGATGAACCCCGGGGTGCGTTTACGTGTCGGTTATAAATACTCGCAGTTTTGGCCGATTCTGGCCAGTTTCTTGGACTATTACTCACTGTTTTGGGGTCCCGAAGTGATTTCCACGATTGACGAACCCCGGCGTGCGTTTACGTGTCGGTCATCAACACCCGCAGTTTTGGCCGATTCTGCCTCGTTTCGTGGACTATTATTCACTGTTTTTGGGTCCCGGAGTGATTTCCACAATTGACGAACCCCGAGGTGCGTTTACATGTCCGTCGTCAACACTCACAACTTTGGCCAATTCTGACCCGTTTCATGGACTATTACTCACCGTTTTGGGGTCCCGAAGCGATTTCCATAGTTCTTGAACCCCAAGGTGCAATTACATGTCGGTCATCAACACCCGTAGTTTTGGCCGATTCTGGCCCGTTTCATGAACTATTACTCACTGTTTTGGGGACCCGGAGTAATTCCCACGATTGACGAACCCCGGGGTGCGTTTATGTGTCGGTCATAAACACATGCAGTTTTGGCCGATTCTGGCCCGTTTCGTGGACAATTACTCACTGTTTCGGGGTCCCGGACTTATTTCCACGATTGATGAACCCCGGAGCGCATTTACGTGTCGGTCATAAATACTCATAGTTTTGGCCGATTCTGGCTAGTTTCATGGACTATTACTCACTGTTTTGGTGTCGCGGAGTGATTTCCACGATTGACGAACCCCGGGGTGCGTTTACCTGTTGGTCATAAACACTCGCAGTTATTGCGGATTCTGCCTCATTTCATGGACTATTATTCACTGTTTTGGGGTCCGTGAGTGATTTCCATGATTGACCAATCCTAGGGTGCGTTTACGTGTCGGTCATCAACACCCGCAGTTTTGGCCGATTCTGGCTCGTTTCGTGGACTATTATTCACTGTTTTTGGGTCCCGGAGTGATTTCCACGATTGACGAACCCCGAGGTGCGTTTACATGTCCGTCATCAACACTCACAACTCTGGCAAATTCTGACCCGTTTCGTGGACTATTACTCACCGTTTTAGGGCCCCGGACTTATTTGCACGATTGATGAACCCTGGAGCGCGTTTACGTGTCCGTCATAAATACTCATAGTTTTGGCCAATTCTGGCTAGTTTCATGGACTATTACTCACTGTTTTGGGGTCGTGGAGTGATTTCCACGATTGATGAACCCCGGGGTGCGTTTACGTGTCGGTCATAAATACTCGCAGTTTTGGCCGATTCTGGCCAATTTCTTGGACTATTACTCACTGTTTTGGGGTCCCGAAGTGATTTCCACGATTGACGAATCCCGGGGTGCGTTTATGTGTTGGTCATAAACACTCGCAGTTATTGCGGATTCTGCCTCATTTCATGGACTATTATTCACTGTTTTTGGGTCCCGGAGTGATTTCCACAATTGACGAACCCCGAGGTGCGTTTACATGTCTGTCGTCAACACTCACAAGTTTGGCCAATTCTGACCCGTTTCGTGGACTATTACTCACCGTTTTGGGGTCCCGAAGCGATTTCCATAGTTCTTGAACCCCAAGGTGCAATAACATGTCGGTCATCAACACCCGTAGTTTTGGCCGATTCTGGCCTGTTTCATGAACTATTACTCACTGTTATGGGGACCCGGAGTAATTCCCACGATTGACGAACCCCGGGGTGCGTTTATGTGTCGGTCATAAACACTTGCAGTTTTGGCCGATTCTGGCCCGTTTCGTGCACAATTACTCACTGTTTCGGGGTCCCGGACTTATTTTCACGATTGATGTACCCCGGAGCGCATTTACGTGTCGGTCATAAATACTCGTAGTTTTGGCTGATTCTGGCTAGTTTCATGGACTATTACTCACTGTTTTGGGGTCGCGGAGTGATTTCCACGATTGATGAACCCCGGGGTGCGTTTACGTGTCGGTTATAAATACTCGCAGTTTTGGCCGATTCTGGCCAGTTTCTTGGACTATTACTCACTGTTTTGGGGTCCCGAAGTGATTTCCACGATTGACGAACCCCGGCGTGCGTTTACGTGTCGGTCATCAACACCCGCAGTTTTGGCCGATTCTGCCTCGTTTCGTGGACTATTATTCACTGTTTTTGGGTCCCGGAGTGATTTCCACAATTGACGAACCCCGAGGTGCGTTTACATGTCCGTCGTCAACACTCACAACTTTGGCCAATTCTGACCCGTTTCATGGACTATTACTCACCGTTTTGGGGTCCCGAAGCGATTTCCATAGTTCTTGAACCCCAAGGTGCAATTACATGTCGGTCATCAACACCCGTAGTTTTGGCCGATTCTGGCCCGTTTCATGAACTATTACTCACTGTTTTGGGGACCCGGAGTAATTCCCACGATTGACGAACCCCGGGGTGCGTTTATGTGTCGGTCATAAACACATGCAGTTTTGGCCGATTCTGGCCCGTTTCGTGGACAATTACTCACTGTTTCGGGGTCCCGGACTTATTTCCACGATTGATGAACCCCGGAGCGCATTTACGTGTCGGTCATAAATACTCATAGTTTTGGCCGATTCTGGCTAGTTTCATGGACTATTACTCACTGTTTTGGTGTCGCGGAGTGATTTCCACGATTGACGAACCCCGGGGTGCGTTTACCTGTTGGTCATAAACACTCGCAGTTATTGCGGATTCTGCCTCATTTCATGGACTATTATTCACTGTTTTGGGGTCCGTGAGTGATTTCCATGATTGACCAATCCTAGGGTGCGTTTACGTGTCGGTCATCAACACCCGCAGTTTTGGCCGATTCTGGCTCGTTTCGTGGACTATTATTCACTGTTTTTGGGTCCCGGAGTGATTTCCACGATTGACGAACCCCGAGGTGCGTTTACATGTCCGTCATCAACACTCACAACTCTGGCAAATTCTGACCCGTTTCGTGGACTATTACTCACCGTTTTAGGGCCCCGGACTTATTTGCACGATTGATGAACCCTGGAGCGCGTTTACGTGTCCGTCATAAATACTCATAGTTTTGGCCAATTCTGGCTAGTTTCATGGACTATTACTCACTGTTTTGGGGTCGTGGAGTGATTTCCACGATTGATGAACCCCGGGTGCGTTTACGTGTCGGTCATAAATACTCGCAGTTTTGGCCGATTCTGGCCAGTTTCTTGGACTATTACTCACTGTTTTGGGGTCCCGAAATGATTTCCACGATTGACGAATCCCGGGGTGCGTTTATGTGTTGGTCATAAACACTCGCAGTTATTGCGGATTCTGCCTCATTTCATGGACTATTATTCACTGTTTTTGGGTCCCGGAGTGATTTCCACAATTGACGAACCCCGAGGTGCGTTTACATGTCTGTCGTCAACACTCACAAGTTTGGCCAATTCTGACCCGTTTCGTGGACTATTACTCACCGTTTTGGGGTCCCGAAGCGATTTCCATAGTTCTTGAACCCCAAGGTGCAATAACATGTCGGTCATCAACACCCGTAGTTTTGGCCGATTCTGGCCTGTTTCATGAACTATTACTCACTGTTATGGGGACCCGGAGTAATTCCCACGATTGACGAACCCCGGGGTGCGTTTATGTGTCGGTCATAAACACTTGCAGTTTTGGCCGATTCTGGCCCGTTTCGTGCACAATTACTCACTGTTTCGGGGTCCCGGACTTATTTTCACGATTGATGTACCCCGGAGCGCATTTACGTGTCGGTCATAAATACTCGTAGTTTTGGCTGATTCTGGCTAGTTTCATGGACTATTACTCACTGTTTTGGGGTCGCGGAGTGATTTCCACGATTGATGAACCCCGGGGTGCGTTTACGTGTCGGTTATAAATACTCGCAGTTTTGGCCGATTCTGGCCAGTTTCTTGGACTATTACTCACTGTTTTGGGGTCCCGAAGTGATTTCCACGATTGACGAACCCCGGCGTGCGTTTACGTGTCGGTCATCAACACCCGCAGTTTTGGCCGATTCTGCCTCGTTTCGTGGACTATTATTCACTGTTTTTGGGTCCCGGAGTGATTTCCACAATTGACGAACCCCGAGGTGCGTTTACATGTCCGTCGTCAACACTCACAACTTTGGCCAATTCTGACCCGTTTCATGGACTATTACTCACCGTTTTGGGGTCCCGAAGCGATTTCCATAGTTCTTGAACCCCAAGGTGCAATTACATGTCGGTCATCAACACCCGTAGTTTTGGCCGATTCTGGCCCGTTTCATGAACTATTACTCACTGTTTTGGGGACCCGGAGTAATTCCCACGATTGACGAACCCCGGGGTGCGTTTATGTGTCGGTCATAAACACATGCAGTTTTGGCCGATTCTGGCCCGTTTCGTGGACAATTACTCACTGTTTCGGGGTCCAGGACTTATTTCCACGATTGATGAACCCCGGAGCGCATTTACGTGTCGGTCATAAATACTCATAGTTTTGGCCGATTCTGGCTAGTTTCATGGACTATTACTCACTGTTTTGGTGTCGCGGAGTGATTTCCACGATTGACGAACCCCGGGGTGCGTTTACCTGTTGGTCATAAACACTCGCAGTTATTGCGGATTCTGCCTCATTTCATGGACTATTATTCACTGTTTTGGGGTCCGTGAGTGATTTCCATGATTGACCAATCCTAGGGTGCGTTTACGTGTCGGTCATCAACACCCGCAGTTTTGGCCGATTCTGGCTCGTTTCGTGGACTATTATTCACTGTTTTTGGGTCCCGGAGTGATTTCCACGATTGACGAACCCCGAGGTGCGTTTACATGTCCGTCATCAACACTCACAACTCTGGCAAATTCTGACCCGTTTCGTGGACTATTACTCACCGTTTTAGGGCCCCGGACTTATTTGCACGATTGATGAACCCTGGAGCGCGTTTACGTGTCCGTCATAAATACTCATAGTTTTGGCCAATTCTGGCTAGTTTCATGGACTATTACTCACTGTTTTGGGGTCGTGGAGTGATTTCCACGATTGATGAACCCCGGGGTGCGTTTACGTGTCGGTCATAAATACTCGCAGTTTTGGCCGATTCTGGCCAGTTTCTTGGACTATTACTCACTGTTTTGGGGTCCCGAAGTGATTTCCACGATTGACGAATCCCGGGGTGCGTTTATGTGTTGGTCATAAACACTCGCAGTTATTGCGGATTCTGCCTCATTTCATGGACTATTATTCACTGTTTTTGGGTCCCGGAGTGATTTCCACAATTGACGAACCCCGAGGTGCGTTTACATGTCTGTCGTCAACACTCACAAGTTTGGCCAATTCTGACCCGTTTCGTGGACTATTACTCACCGTTTTGGGGTCCCGAAGCGATTTCCATAGTTCTTGAACCCCAAGGTGCAATAACATGTCGGTCATCAACACCCGTAGTTTTGGCCGATTCTGGCCTGTTTCATGAACTATTACTCACTGTTATGGGGACCCGGAGTAATTCCCACGATTGACGAACCCCGGGGTGCGTTTATGTGTCGGTCATAAACACTTGCAGTTTTGGCCGATTCTGGCCCGTTTCGTGCACAATTACTCACTGTTTCGGGGTCCCGGACTTATTTTCACGATTGATGTACCCCGGAGCGCATTTACGTGTCGGTCATAAATACTCGTAGTTTTGGCTGATTCTGGCTAGTTTCATGGACTATTACTCACTGTTTTGGGGTCGCGGAGTGATTTCCACGATTGATGAACCCCGGGGTGCGTTTACGTGTCGGTTATAAATACTCGCAGTTTTGGCCGATTCTGGCCAGTTTCTTGGACTATTACTCACTGTTTTGGGGTCCCGAAGTGATTTCCACGATTGACGAACCCCGGCGTGCGTTTACGTGTCGGTCATCAACACCCGCAGTTTTGGCCGATTCTGCCTCGTTTCGTGGACTATTATTCACTGTTTTTGGGTCCCGGAGTGATTTCCACAATTGACGAACCCCGAGGTGCGTTTACATGTCTGTCGTCAACACTCACAACTTTGGCCAATTCTGACCCGTTTCATGGACTATTACTCACCGTTTTGGGGTCCCGAAGCGATTTCCATAGTTCTTGAACCCCAAGGTGCAATTACATGTCGGTCATCAACACCCGTAGTTTTGGCCGATTCTGGCCCGTTTCATGAACTATTACTCACTGTTTTGGGGACCCGGAGTAATTCCCACGATTGACGAACCCCGGGGTGCGTTTATGTGTCGGTCATAAACACATGCAGTTTTGGCCGATTCTGGCCCGTTTCGTGGACAATTACTCACTGTTTCGGGGTCCCGGACTTATTTCCACGATTGATGAACCCCGGAGCGCATTTACGTGTCGGTCATAAATACTCATAGTTTTGGCCGATTCTGGCTAGTTTCATGGACTATTACTCACTGTTTTGGTGTCGCGGAGTGATTTCCACGATTGACGAACCCCGGGGTGCGTTTACCTGTTGGTCATAAACACTCGCAGTTATTGCGGATTCTGCCTCATTTCATGGACTATTATTCACTGTTTTTGGGTCCCGGAGTGATTTCCACAATTGACGAACCCCGAGGTGCGTTTACATGTCCGTCGTCAACACTCACAACTTTGGCCGATTCTGACCCGTTTCGTGGACTATTACTCACCGTTTTGGGGTCCCGAAGCGATTTCCATAGTTCTTGAACCCCAAAGTGCAATCACATGTCGGTCATCAACACCCATAGTTTTGGCCGATTCTGGCCCGTTTCATGAACTATTACTCACTGTTTTGGGGACCCGCACTAATTCCCACGATTGACGAACCCCAGGGTGCGTTTATGTGTCGGTCCTAAACACTTGCAGTTTTGGCCGATTCTGGCCCGTTTCGTGGACAATTACTCACTGTTTCGGGGTCCCGGACTTATTTCCACGATTGATGAACCCAGAGCGCATTTACGTGTCGGTCATAAATACTCGTAGTTTTGGCCGATTCTAGCTAGTTTCATGGACTATTACTCACCGTTTTGGGGCCGCGGAGTGATTTCCATGATTGACGAACCCCGGGGTGCGTTTACGTGTCGGTCATCAACACTCGCAGTTTTGGCCGATTCTGGCCTGTTTCATGGACTATTACTGATTGTTTTGGGTCCCGGAGTGATTTCCACGATTGACGAACCCCGAGGTGCGTTTACATGTCCGTCATCAACACTCACAACTCTGGCAAATTCTGACCCGTTTCGTGGACTATTACTCACCGTTTTAGGGCCCCGGACTTATTTGCACGATTGATGAACCCTGGAGCGCGTTTACGTGTCCGTCATAAATACTCATAGTTTTGGCCAATTCTGGCTAGTTTCATGGACTATTACTCACTGTTTTGGGGTCGTGGAGTGATTTCCACGATTGATGAACCCCGGGGTGCGTTTACGTGTCGGTCATAAATACTCGCAGTTTTGGCCGATTCTGGCCAGTTTCTTGGACTATTACTCACTGTTTTGGGGTCCCGAAGTGATTTCCACGATTGACGAATCCCGGGGTGCGTTTATGTGTTGGTCATAAACACTCGCAGTTATTGCGGATTCTGCCTCATTTCATGGACTATTATTCACTGTTTTTGGGTCCCGGAGTGATTTCCACAATTGACGAACCCCGAGGTGCGTTTACATGTCTGTCGTCAACACTCACAAGTTTGGCCAATTCTGACCCGTTTCGTGGACTATTACTCACCGTTTTGGGGTCCCGAAGCGATTTCCATAGTTCTTGAACCCCAAGGTGCAATAACATGTCGGTCATCAACACCCGTAGTTTTGGCCGATTCTGGCCTGTTTCATGAACTATTACTCACTGTTATGGGGACCCGGAGTAATTCCCACGATTGACGAACCCCGGGGTGCGTTTATGTGTCGGTCATAAACACTTGCAGTTTTGGCCGATTCTGGCCCGTTTCGTGCACAATTACTCACTGTTTCGGGGTCCCGGACTTATTTTCACGATTGATGTACCCCGGAGCGCATTTACGTGTCGGTCATAAATACTCGTAGTTTTGGCTGATTCTGGCTAGTTTCATGGACTATTACTCACTGTTTTGGGGTCGCGGAGTGATTTCCACGATTGATGAACCCCGGGGTGCGTTTACGTGTCGGTTATAAATACTCGCAGTTTTGGCCGATTCTGGCCAGTTTCTTGGACTATTACTCACTGTTTTGGGGTCCCGAAGTGATTTCCACGATTGACGAACCCCGGCGTGCGTTTACGTGTCGGTCATCAACACCCGCAGTTTTGGCCGATTCTGCCTCGTTTCGTGGACTATTATTCACTGTTTTTGGGTCCCGGAGTGATTTCCACAATTGACGAACCCCGAGGTGCGTTTACATGTCCGTCGTCAACACTCACAACTTTGGCCAATTCTGACCCGTTTCATGGACTATTACTCACCGTTTTGGGGTCCCGAAGCGATTTCCATAGTTCTTGAACCCCAAGGTGCAATTACATGTCGGTCATCAACACCCGTAGTTTTGGCCGATTCTGGCCCGTTTCATGAACTATTACTCACTGTTTTGGGGACCCGGAGTAATTCCCACGATTGACGAACCCCGGGGTGCGTTTATGTGTCGGTCATAAACACATGCAGTTTTGGCCGATTCTGGCCCGTTTCGTGGACAATTACTCACTGTTTCGGGGTCCCGGACTTATTTCCACGATTGATGAACCCCGGAGCGCATTTACGTGTCGGTCATAAATACTCATAGTTTTGGCCGATTCTGGCTAGTTTCATGGACTATTACTCACTGTTTTGGTGTCGCGGAGTGATTTCCACGATTGACGAACCCCGGGGTGCGTTTACCTGTTGGTCATAAACACTCGCAGTTATTGCGGATTCTGCCTCATTTCATGGACTATTATTCACTGTTTTTGGGTCCCGGAGTGATTTCCACAATTGACGAACCCCGAGGTGCGTTTACATGTCCGTCGTCAACACTCACAACTTTGGCCGATTCTGACCCGTTTCGTGGACTATTACTCACCGTTTTGGGGTCCCGAAGCGATTTCCATAGTTCTTGAACCCCAAAGTGCAATCACATGTCGGTCATCAACACCCATAGTTTTGGCCGATTCTGGCCCGTTTCATGAACTATTACTCACTGTTTTGGGGACCCGCACTAATTCCCACGATTGACGAACCCCAGGGTGCGTTTATGTGTCGGTCCTAAACACTTGCAGTTTTGGCCGATTCTGGCCCGTTTCGTGGACAATTACTCACTGTTTCGGGGTCCCGGACTTATTTCCACGATTGATGAACCCAGAGCGCATTTACGTGTCGGTCATAAATACTCGTAGTTTTGGCCGATTCTGGCTAGTTTCATGGACTATTACTCACCGTTTTGGGGCCGCGGAGTGATTTCCATGATTGACGAACCCCGGGGTGCGTTTACGTGTCGGTCATCAACACTCGCAGTTTTGGCCGATTCTGGCCTGTTTCATGGACTATTACTGATTGTTTTGGGTCCCGGAGTGATTTCCACGATTGACGAACCCCGAGGTGCGTTTACATGTCCGTCATCAACACTCACAACTCTGGCAAATTCTGACCCGTTTCGTGGACTATTACTCACCGTTTTAGGGCCCCGGACTTATTTGCACGATTGATGAACCCTGGAGCGCGTTTACGTGTCCGTCATAAATACTCATAGTTTTGGCCAATTCTGGCTAGTTTCATGGACTATTACTCACTGTTTTGGGGTCGTGGAGTGATTTCCACGATTGATGAACCCCGGGGTGCGTTTACGTGTCGGTCATAAATACTCGCAGTTTTGGCCGATTCTGGCCAGTTTCTTGGACTATTACTCACTGTTTTGGGGTCCCGAAGTGATTTCCACGATTGACGAATCCCGGGGTGCGTTTATGTGTTGGTCATAAACACTCGCAGTTATTGCGGATTCTGCCTCATTTCATGGACTATTATTCACTGTTTTTGGGTCCCGGAGTGATTTCCACAATTGACGAACCCCGAGGTGCGTTTACATGTCTGTCGTCAACACTCACAAGTTTGGCCAATTCTGACCCGTTTCGTGGACTATTACTCACCGTTTTGGGGTCCCGAAGCGATTTCCATAGTTCTTGAACCCCAAGGTGCAATAACATGTCGGTCATCAACACCCGTAGTTTTGGCCGATTCTGGCCTGTTTCATGAACTATTACTCACTGTTATGGGGACCCGGAGTAATTCCCACGATTGACGAACCCCGGGGTGCGTTTATGTGTCGGTCATAAACACTTGCAGTTTTGGCCGATTCTGGCCCGTTTCGTGCACAATTACTCACTGTTTCGGGGTCCCGGACTTATTTTCACGATTGATGTACCCCGGAGCGCATTTACGTGTCGGTCATAAATACTCATAGTTTTGGCTGATTCTGGCTAGTTTCATGGACTATTACTCACTGTTTTGGGGTCGCGGAGTGATTTCCACGATTGATGAACCCCGGGGTGCGTTTACGTGTCGGTTATAAATACTCGCAGTTTTGGCCGATTCTGGCCAGTTTCTTGGACTATTACTCACTGTTTTGGGGTCCCGAAGTGATTTCCACGATTGACGAACCCCGGCGTGCGTTTACGTGTCGGTCATCAACACCCGCAGTTTTGGCCGATTCTGCCTCGTTTCGTGGACTATTATTCACTGTTTTTGGGTCCCGGAGTGATTTCCACAATTGACGAACCCCGAGGTGCGTTTACATGTCCGTCGTCAACACTCACAACTTTGGCCAATTCTGACCCGTTTCATGGACTATTACTCACCGTTTTGGGGTCCCGAAGCGATTTCCATAGTTCTTGAACCCCAAGGTGCAATTACATGTCGGTCATCAACACCCGTAGTTTTGGCCGATTCTGGCCCGTTTCATGAACTATTACTCACTGTTTTGGGGACCCGGAGTAATTCCCACGATTGACGAACCCCGGGGTGCGTTTATGTGTCCGTCATAAACACATGCAGTTTTGGCCGATTCTGGCCCGTTTCGTGGACAATTACTCACTGTTTCGGGGTCCCGGACTTATTTCCACGATTGATGAACCCCGGAGCGCATTTACGTGTCGGTCATAAATACTCATAGTTTTGGCCGATTCTGGCCTGTTTCATGGACTATTACTGATTGTTTTGGGTCCCGGAGTGATTTCCACGATTGACGAACCCCGAGGTGCGTTTACATGTCCGTCATCAACACTCACAACTCTGGCAAATTCTGACCCGTTTCGTGGACTATTACTCACCGTTTTAGGGCCCCGGACTTATTTGCACGATTGATGAACCCTGGAGCGCGTTTACGTGTCCGTCATAAATACTCATAGTTTTGGCCAATTCTGGCTAGTTTCATGGACTATTACTCACTGTTTTGGGGTCGTGGAGTGATTTCCACGATTGATGAACCCCGGGGTGCGTTTACGTGTCGGTCATAAATACTCGCAGTTTTGGCCGATTCTGGCCAGTTTCTTGGACTATTACTCACTGTTTTGGGGTCCCGAAGTGATTTCCACGATTGACGAATCCCGGGGTGCGTTTATGTGTTGGTCATAAACACTCGCAGTTATTGCGGATTCTGCCTCATTTCATGGACTATTATTCACTGTTTTTGGGTCCCGGAGTGATTTCCACAATTGACGAACCCCGAGGTGCGTTTACATGTCTGTCGTCAACACTCACAAGTTTGGCCAATTCTGACCCGTTTCGTGGACTATTACTCACCGTTTTGGGGTCCCGAAGCGATTTCCATAGTTCTTGAACCCCAAGGTGCAATAACATGTCGGTCATCAACACCCGTAGTTTTGGCCGATTCTGGCCTGTTTCATGAACTATTACTCACTGTTATGGGGACCCGGAGTAATTCCCACGATTGACGAACCCCGGGGTGCGTTTATGTGTCGGTCATAAACACTTGCAGTTTTGGCCGATTCTGGCCCGTTTCGTGCACAATTACTCACTGTTTCGGGGTCCCGGACTTATTTTCACGATTGATGTACCCCGGAGCGCATTTACGTGTCGGTCATAAATACTCGTAGTTTTGGCTGATTCTGGCTAGTTTCATGGACTATTACTCACTGTTTTGGGGTCGCGGAGTGATTTCCACGATTGATGAACCCCGGGGTGCGTTTACGTGTCGGTTATAAATACTCGCAGTTTTGGCCGATTCTGGCCAGTTTCTTGGACTATTACTCACTGTTTTGGGGTCCCGAAGTGATTTCCACGATTGACGAACCCCGGCGTGCGTTTACGTGTCGGTCATCAACACCCGCAGTTTTGGCCGATTCTGCCTCGTTTCGTGGACTATTATTCACTGTTTTTGGGTCCCGGAGTGATTTCCACAATTGACGAACCCCGAGGTGCGTTTACATGTCCGTCGTCAACACTCACAACTTTGGCCAATTCTGACCCGTTTCATGGACTATTACTCACCGTTTTGGGGTCCCGAAGCGATTTCCATAGTTCTTGAACCCCAAGGTGCAATTACATGTCGGTCATCAACACCCGTAGTTTTGGCCGATTCTGGCCCGTTTCATGAACTATTACTCACTGTTTTGGGGACCCGGAGTAATTCCCACGATTGACGAACCCCGGGGTGCGTTTATGTGTCGGTCATAAACACATGCAGTTTTGGCCGATTCTGGCCCGTTTCGTGGACAATTACTCACTGTTTCGGGGTCCCGGACTTATTTCCACGATTGATGAACCCCGGAGCGCATTTACGTGTCGGTCATAAATACTCATAGTTTTGGCCGATTCTGGCTAGTTTCATGGACTATTACTCACTGTTTTGGTGTCGCGGAGTGATTTCCACGATTGACGAACCCCGGGGTGCGTTTACCTGTTGGTCATAAACACTCGCAGTTATTGCGGATTCTGCCTCATTTCATGGACTATTATTCACTGTTTTTGGGTCCCGGAGTGATTTCCACAATTGACGAACCCCGAGGTGCGTTTACATGTCCGTCGTCAACACTCACAACTTTGGCCGATTCTGACCCGTTTCGTGGACTATTACTCACCGTTTTGGGGTCCCGAAGCGATTTCCATAGTTCTTGAACCCCAAAGTGCAATCACATGTCGGTCATCAACACCCATAGTTTTGGCCGATTCTGGCCCGTTTCATGAACTATTACTCACTGTTTTGGGGACACGCACTAATTCCCACGATTGACGAACCCCAGGGTGCGTTTATGTGTCGGTCCTAAACACTTGCAGTTTTGGCCGATTCTGGCCCGTTTCGTGGACAATTACTCACTGTTTCGGGGTCCCGGACTTATTTCCACGATTGATGAACCCAGAGCGCATTTACGTGTCGGTCATAAATACTCGTAGTTTTGGCCGATTCTGGCTAGTTTCATGGACTATTACTCACCGTTTTGGGGCCGCGGAGTGATTTCCACGATTGACGAACCCCGGGGTGCGTTTACGTGTCGGTCATCAACACTCGCAGTTTTGGCCGATTCTGGCCTGTTTCATGGACTATTACTGATTGTTTTGGGTCCCGGAGTGATTTCCACGATTGACGAACCCCGAGGTGCGTTTACATGTCCGTCATCAACACTCACAACTCTGGCAAATTCTGACCCGTTTCGTGGACTATTACTCACCGTTTTAGGGCCCCGGACTTATTTGCACGATTGATGAACCCTGGAGCGCGTTTACGTGTCCGTCATAAATACTCATAGTTTTGGCCAATTCTGGCTAGTTTCATGGACTATTACTCACTGTTTTGGGGTCGTGGAGTGATTTCCACGATTGATGAACCCCGGGGTGCGTTTACGTGTCGGTCATAAATACTCGCAGTTTTGGCCGATTCTGGCCAGTTTCTTGGACTATTACTCACTGTTTTGGGGTCCCGAAGTGATTTCCACGATTGACGAATCCCGGGGTGCGTTTATGTGTTGGTCATAAACACTCGCAGTTATTGCGGATTCTGCCTCATTTCATGGACTATTATTCACTGTTTTTGGGTCCCGGAGTGATTTCCACAATTGACGAACCCCGAGGTGCGTTTACATGTCTGTCGTCAACACTCACAAGTTTGGCCAATTCTGACCCGTTTCGTGGACTATTACTCACCGTTTTGGGGTCCCGAAGCGATTTCCGTAGTTCTTGAACCCCAAGGTGCAATAACATGTCGGTCATCAACACCCGTAGTTTTGGCCGATTCTGGCCTGTTTCATGAACTATTACTCACTGTTATGGGGACCCGGAGTAATTCCCACGATTGACGAACCCCGGGGTGCGTTTATGTGTCGGTCATAAACACTTGCAGTTTTGGCCGATTCTGGCCCGTTTCGTGCACAATTACTCACTGTTTCGGGGTCCCGGACTTATTTTCACGATTGATGTACCCCGGAGCGCATTTACGTGTCGGTCATAAATACTCGTAGTTTTGGCTGATTTTGGCTAGTTTCATGGACTATTACTCACTGTTTTGGGGTCGCGGAGTGATTTCCACGATTGATGAACCCCGGGGTGCGTTTACGTGTCGGTTATAAATACTCGCAGTTTTGGCCGATTCTGCCTCGTTTCGTGGACTATTATTCACTGTTTTTGGGTCCCGGAGTGATTTCCACAATTGACGAACCCCGAGGTGCGTTTACATGTCCGTCGTCAACACTCACAACTTTGGCCGATTCTGACCCGTTTCGTGGACTATTACTCACCGTTTTGGGGTCCCGAAGCGATTTCCATAGTTCTTGAACCCCAAAGTGCAATCACATGTCGGTCATCAACACCCATAGTTTTGGCCGATTCTGGCCCGTTTCATGAACTATTACTCACTGTTTTGGGGACCCGCACTAATTCCCACGATTGACGAACCCCAGGGTGCGTTTATGTGTCGGTCCTAAACACTTGCAGTTTTGGCCGATTCTGGCCCGTTTCGTGGACAATTACTCACTGTTTCGGGGTCCCGGACTTATTTCCACGATTGATGAACCCAGAGCGCATTTACGTGTCGGTCATAAATACTCGTAGTTTTGGCCGATTCTGGCTAGTTTCATGGACTATTACTCACCGTTTTGGGGCCGCGGAGTGATTTCCACGATTGACGAACCCCGGGGTGCGTTTACGTGTCGGTCATCAACACTCGCAGTTTTGGCCGATTCTGGCCTGTTTCATGGACTATTACTGATTGTTTTGGGTCCCGGAGTGATTTCCACGATTGACGAACCCCGAGGTGCGTTTACATGTCCGTCATCAACACTCACAACTCTGGCAAATTCTGACCCGTTTCGTGGACTATTACTCACCGTTTTAGGGCCCCGGACTTATTTGCACGATTGATGAACCCTGGAGCGCGTTTACGTGTCCGTCATAAATACTCATAGTTTTGGCCAATTCTGGCTAGTTTCATGGACTATTACTCACTGTTTTGGGGTCGTGGAGTGATTTCCACGATTGATGAACCCCGGGGTGCGTTTACGTGTCGGTCATAAATACTCGCAGTTTTGGCCGATTCTGGCCAGTTTCTTGGACTATTACTCACTGTTTTGGGGTCCCGAAGTGATTTCCACGATTGACGAATCCCGGGGTGCGTTTATGTGTTGGTCATAAACACTCGCAGTTATTGCGGATTCTGCCTCATTTCATGGACTATTATTCACTGTTTTTGGGTCCCGGAGTGATTTCCACAATTGACGAACCCCGAGGTGCGTTTACATGTCTGTCGTCAACACTCACAAGTTTGGCCAATTCTGACCCGTTTCGTGGACTATTACTCACCGTTTTGGGGTCCCGAAGCGATTTCCATAGTTCTTGAACCCCAAGGTGCAATAACATGTCGGTCATCAACACCCGTAGTTTTGGCCGATTCTGGCCTGTTTCATGAACTATTACTCACTGTTATGGGGACCCGGAGTAATTCCCACGATTGACGAACCCCGGGGTGCGTTTATGTGTCGGTCATAAACACTTGCAGTTTTGGCCGATTCTGGCCCGTTTCGTGCACAATTACTCACTGTTTCGGGGTCCCGGACTTATTTTCACGATTGATGTACCCCGGAGCGCATTTACGTGTCGGTCATAAATACTCGTAGTTTTGGCTGATTCTGGCTAGTTTCATGGACTATTACTCACTGTTTTGGGGTCGCGGAGTGATTTCCACGATTGATGAACCCCGGGGTGCGTTTACGTGTCGGTTATAAATACTCGCAGTTTTGGCCGATTCTGCCTCGTTTCGTGGACTATTATTCACTGTTTTTGGGTCCCGGAGTGATTTCCACAATTGACGAACCCCGAGGTGCGTTTACATGTCCGTCGTCAACACTCACAACTTTGGCCGATTCTGACCCGTTTCATGGACTATTATTCACTGTTTTTGGGTCCCGGAGTGATTTCCACAATTGACGAACCCCGAGGTGCGTTTACATGTCCGTCGTCAACACTCACAACTTTGGCCAATTCTGACCCGTTTCATGGACTATTACTCACCGTTTTGGGGTCCCGAAGCGATTTCCATAGTTCTTGAACCCCAAGGTGCAATTACATGTCGGTCATCAACACCCGTAGTTTTGGCCGATTCTGGCCCGTTTCATGAACTATTACTCACTGTTTTGGGGACCCGGAGTAATTCCCACGATTGACGAACCCCGGGGTGCGTTTATGTGTCCGTCATAAACACATGCAGTTTTGGCCGATTCTGGCCCGTTTCGTGGACAATTACTCACTGTTTCGGGGTCCCGGACTTATTTCCACGATTGATGAACCCCGGAGCGCATTTACGTGTCGGTCATAAATACTCATAGTTTTGGCCGATTCTGGCCTGTTTCATGGACTATTACTGATTGTTTTGGGTCCCGGAGTGATTTCCACGATTGACGAACCCCGAGGTGCGTTTACATGTCCGTCATCAACACTCACAACTCTGGCAAATTCTGACCCGTTTCGTGGACTATTACTCACCGTTTTAGGGCCCCGGACTTATTTGCACGATTGATGAACCCTGGAGCGCGTTTACGTGTCCGTCATAAATACTCATAGTTTTGGCCAATTCTGGCTAGTTTCATGGACTATTACTCACTGTTTTGGGGTCGTGGAGTGATTTCCACGATTGATGAACCCCGGGGTGCGTTTACGTGTCGGTCATAAATACTCGCAGTTTTGGCCGATTCTGGCCAGTTTCTTGGACTATTACTCACTGTTTTGGGGTCCCGAAGTGATTTCCACGATTGACGAATCCCGGGGTGCGTTTATGTGTTGGTCATAAACACTCGCAGTTATTGCGGATTCTGCCTCATTTCATGGACTATTATTCACTGTTTTTGGGTCCCGGAGTGATTTCCACAATTGACGAACCCCGAGGTGCGTTTACATGTCTGTCGTCAACACTCACAAGTTTGGCCAATTCTGACCCGTTTCGTGGACTATTACTCACCGTTTTGGGGTCCCGAAGCGATTTCCATAGTTCTTGAACCCCAAGGTGCAATAACATGTCGGTCATCAACACCCGTAGTTTTGGCCGATTCTGGCCTGTTTCATGAACTATTACTCACTGTTATGGGGACCCGGAGTAATTCCCACGATTGACGAACCCCGGGGTGCGTTTATGTGTCGGTCATAAACACTTGCAGTTTTGGCCGATTCTGGCCCGTTTCGTGCACAATTACTCACTGTTTCGGGGTCCCGGACTTATTTTCACGATTGATGTACCCCGGAGCGCATTTACGTGTCGGTCATAAATACTCGTAGTTTTGGCTGATTCTGGCTAGTTTCATGGACTATTACTCACTGTTTTGGGGTCGCGGAGTGATTTCCACGATTGATGAACCCCGGGGTGCGTTTACGTGTCGGTTATAAATACTCGCAGTTTTGGCCGATTCTGGCCAGTTTCTTGGACTATTACTCACTGTTTTGGGGTCCCGAAGTGATTTCCACGATTGACGAACCCCGGCGTGCGTTTACGTGTCGGTCATCAACACCCGCAGTTTTGGCCGATTCTGCCTCGTTTCGTGGACTATTATTCACTGTTTTTGGGTCCCGGAGTGATTTCCACAATTGACGAACCCCGAGGTGCGTTTACATGTCCGTCGTCAACACTCACAACTTTGGCCAATTCTGACCCGTTTCATGGACTATTACTCACCGTTTTGGGGTCCCGAAGCGATTTCCATAGTTCTTGAACCCCAAGGTGCAATTACATGTCGGTCATCAACACCCGTAGTTTTGGCCGATTCTGGCCCGTTTCATGAACTATTACTCACTGTTTTGGGGACCCGGAGTAATTCCCACGATTGACGAACCCCGGGGTGCGTTTATGTGTCGGTCATAAACACATGCAGTTTTGGCCGATTCTGGCCCGTTTCGTGGACAATTACTCACTGTTTCGGGGTCCCGGACTTATTTCCACGATTGATGAACCCCGGAGCGCATTTACGTGTCGGTCATAAATACTCATAGTTTTGGCCGATTCTGGCTAGTTTCATGGACTATTACTCACTGTTTTGGTGTCGCGGAGTGATTTCCACGATTGACGAACCCCGGGGTGCGTTTACCTGTTGGTCATAAACACTCGCAGTTATTGCGGATTCTGCCTCATTTCATGGACTATTATTCACTGTTTTTGGGTCCCGGAGTGATTTCCACAATTGACGAACCCCGAGGTGCGTTTACATGTCCGTCGTCAACACTCACAACTTTGGCCGATTCTGACCCGTTTCGTGGACTATTACTCACCGTTTTGGGGTCCCGAAGCGATTTCCATAGTTCTTGAACCCCAAAGTGCAATCACATGTCGGTCATCAACACCCATAGTTTTGGCCGATTCTGGCCCATTTCATGAACTATTACTCACTGTTTTGGGGACACGCACTAATTCCCACGATTGACGAACCCCAGGGTGCGTTTATGTGTCGGTCCTAAACACTTGCAGTTTTGGCCGATTCTGGCCCGTTTCGTGGACAATTACTCACTGTTTCGGGGTCCCGGACTTATTTCCACGATTGATGAACCCAGAGCGCATTTACGTGTCGGTCATAAATACTCGTAGTTTTGGCCGATTCTGGCTAGTTTCATGGACTATTACTCACCGTTTTGGGGCCGCGGAGTGATTTCCACGATTGACGAACCCCGGGGTGCGTTTACGTGTCGGTCATCAACACTCGCAGTTTTGGCCGATTCTGGCCTGTTTCATGGACTATTACTGATTGTTTTGGGTCCCGGAGTGATTTCCACGATTGACGAACCCCGAGGTGCGTTTACATGTCCGTCATCAACACTCACAACTCTGGCAAATTCTGACCCGTTTCGTGGACTATTACTCACCGTTTTAGGGCCCCGGACTTATTTGCACGATTGATGAACCCTGGAGCGCGTTTACGTGTCCGTCATAAATACTCATAGTTTTGGCCAATTCTGGCTAGTTTCATGGACTATTACTCACTGTTTTGGGGTCGTGGAGTGATTTCCACGATTGATGAACCCCGGGGTGCGTTTACGTGTCGGTCATAAATACTCGCAGTTTTGGCCGATTCTGGCCAGTTTCTTGGACTATTACTCACTGTTTTGGGGTCCCGAAGTGATTTCCACGATTGACGAATCCCGGGGTGCGTTTATGTGTTGGTCATAAACACTCGCAGTTATTGCGGATTCTGCCTCATTTCATGGACTATTATTCACTGTTTTTGGGTCCCGGAGTGATTTCCACAATTGACGAACCCCGAGGTGCGTTTACATGTCTGTCGTCAACACTCACAAGTTTGGCCAATTCTGACCCGTTTCGTGGACTATTACTCACCGTTTTGGGGTCCCGAAGCGATTTCCGTAGTTCTTGAACCCCAAGGTGCAATAACATGTCGGTCATCAACACCCGTAGTTTTGGCCGATTCTGGCCTGTTTCATGAACTATTACTCACTGTTATGGGGACCCGGAGTAATTCCCACGATTGACGAACCCCGGGGTGCGTTTATGTGTCGGTCATAAACACTTGCAGTTTTGGCCGATTCTGGCCCGTTTCGTGCACAATTACTCACTGTTTCGGGGTCCCGGACTTATTTTCACGATTGATGTACCCCGGAGCGCATTTACGTGTCGGTCATAAATACTCGTAGTTTTGGCTGATTTTGGCTAGTTTCATGGACTATTACTCACTGTTTTGGGGTCGCGGAGTGATTTCCACGATTGATGAACCCCGGGGTGCGTTTACGTGTCGGTTATAAATACTCGCAGTTTTGGCCGATTCTGCCTCGTTTCGTGGACTATTATTCACTGTTTTTGGGTCCCGGAGTGATTTCCACAATTGACGAACCCCGAGGTGCGTTTACATGTCCGTCGTCAACACTCACAACTTTGGCCGATTCTGACCCGTTTCGTGGACTATTACTCACCGTTTTGGGGTCCCGAAGCGATTTCCATAGTTCTTGAACCCCAAAGTGCAATCACATGTCGGTCATCAACACCCATAGTTTTGGCCGATTCTGGCCCGTTTCATGAACTATTACTCACTGTTTTGGGGACCCGCACTAATTCCCACGATTGACGAACCCCAGGGTGCGTTTATGTGTCGGTCCTAAACACTTGCAGTTTTGGCCGATTCTGGCCCGTTTCGTGGACAATTACTCACTGTTTCGGGGTCCCGGACTTATTTCCACGATTGATGAACCCAGAGCGCATTTACGTGTCGGTCATAAATACTCGTAGTTTTGGCCGATTCTGGCTAGTTTCATGGACTATTACTCACCGTTTTGGGGCCGCGGAGTGATTTCCACGATTGACGAACCCCGGGGTGCGTTTACGTGTCGGTCATCAACACTCGCAGTTTTGGCCGATTCTGGCCTGTTTCATGGACTATTACTGATTGTTTTGGGTCCCGGAGTGATTTCCACGATTGACGAACCCCGAGGTGCGTTTACATGTCCGTCATCAACACTCACAACTCTGGCAAATTCTGACCCGTTTCGTGGACTATTACTCACCGTTTTAGGGCCCCGGACTTATTTGCACGATTGATGAACCCTAGAGCGCGTTTACGTGTCCGTCATAAATACTCATAGTTTTGGCCAATTCTGGCTAGTTTCATGGACTATTACTCACTGTTTTGGGGTCGTGGAGTGATTTCCACGATTGATGAACCCCGGGGTGCGTTTACGTGTCGGTCATAAATACTCGCAGTTTTGGCCGATTCTGGCCAGTTTCTTGGACTATTACTCACTGTTTTGGGGTCCCGAAGTGATTTCCACGATTGACGAATCCCGGGGTGCGTTTATGTGTTGGTCATAAACACTCGCAGTTATTGCGGATTCTGCCTCATTTCATGGACTATTATTCACTGTTTTTGGGTCCCGGAGTGATTTCCACAATTGACGAACCCCGAGGTGCGTTTACATGTCTGTCGTCAACACTCACAAGTTTGGCCAATTCTGACCCGTTTCGTGGACTATTACTCACCGTTTTGGCGTCCCGAAGCGATTTCCATAGTTCTTGAACCCCAAGGTGCAATAACATGTCGGTCATCAACACCCGTAGTTTTGGCCGATTCTGGCCTGTTTCATGAACTATTACTCACTGTTATGGGGACCCGGAGTAATTCCCACGATTGACGAACCCCGGGGTGCGTTTATGTGTCGGTCATAAACACTTGCAGTTTTGGCCGATTCTGGCCCGTTTCGTGCACAATTACTCACTGTTTCGGGGTCCCGGACTTATTTTCACGATTGATGTACCCCGGAGCGCATTTACGTGTCGGTCATAAATACTCGTAGTTTTGGCTGATTTTGGCTAGTTTCATGGACTATTACTCACTGTTTTGGGGTCGCGGAGTGATTTCCACGATTGATGAACCCCGGGGTGCGTTTACGTGTCGGTTATAAATACTCGCAGTTTTGGCCGATTCTGCCTCGTTTCGTGGACTATTATTCACTGTTTTTGGGTCCCGGAGTGATTTCCACAATTGACGAACCCCGAGGTGCGTTTACATGTCCGTCGTCAACACTCACAACTTTGGCCAATTCTGACCCGTTTCATGGACTATTACTCACCGTTTTGGGGTCCCGAAGCGATTTCCATAGTTCTTGAACCCCAAGGTGCAATTACATGTCGGTCATCAACACCCGTAGTTTTGGCCGATTCTGGCCCGTTTCATGAACTATTACTCACTGTTTTGGGGACCCAGAGTAATTCCCACGATTGACGAACCCCGGGGTGCGTTTATGTGTCGGTCATAAACACATGCAGTTTTGGCCGATTCTGGCCCGTTTCGTGGACAATTACTCACTGTTTCGGGGTCCCGGACTTATTTCCACGATTGATGAACCCCGGAGCGCATTTACGTGTCGGTCATAAATACTCATAGTTTTGGCCGATTCTGGCTAGTTTCATGGACTATTACTCACTGTTTTGGTGTCGCGGAGTGATTTCCACGATTGACGAACCCCGGGGTGCGTTTACCTGTTGGTCATAAACACTCGCAGTTATTGCGGATTCTGCCTCATTTCATGGACTATTATTCACTGTTTTTGGGTCCCGGAGTGATTTCCACAATTGACGAACCCCGAGGTGCGTTTACATGTCCGTCGTCAACACTCACAACTTTGGCCGATTCTGACCCGTTTCGTGGACTATTACTCACCGTTTTGGGGTCCCGAAGCGATTTCCATAGTTCTTGAACCCCAAAGTGCAATCACATGTCGGTCATCAACACCCATAGTTTTGGCCGATTCTGGCCCGTTTCATGAACTATTACTCACTGTTTTGGGGACCCGCACTAATTCCCACGATTGACGAACCCTAGGGTGCGTTTATGTGTCGGTCCTAAACACTTGCAGTTTTGGCCGATTCTGGCCCGTTTCGTGGACAATTACTCACTGTTTCGGGGTCCCGGACTTATTTCCACGATTGATGAACCCCAGAGCGCATTTACGTGTCGGTCATAAATACTCGTAGTTTTGGCCGATTCTGGCTAGTTTCATGGACTATTACTCACCGTTTTGGGGCCGCGGAGTGATTTCCACGATTGACGAACCCCGGGGTGCGTTTACGTGTCGGTCATCAACACTCGCAGTTTTGGCCGATTCTGGCCTGTTTCATGGACTATTACTGATTGTTTTGGTGTCCCGGACTGATTTCCACGATTGACGAACCCCGGGGTGCGTTTACGTGTCGATCATAAACACTCGCAGTTTTGGCCGATTATGACAAGTTTCATGGACTATTACTCACTGTTTTGGGGTCCGTGAGTGATTTCCATGATTGACCAATCCTAGGGTGCGTTTACGTGTCGGTCATCAACACCCGCAGTTTTGGCCGATTCTGGCTCGTTTCGTGGACTATTATTCACTGTTTTTGGGTCCCGGAGTGATTTCCACGATTGACGAACCCTGAGGTGCGTTTACATGTCCGTCATCAACACTCACAACTCTGGCAAATTCTGACCCGTTTCGTGGACTATTACTCACCGTTTTAGGGCCCCGGACTTATTTGCACGATTGATGAACCCTGGAGCGCGTTTACGTGTCCGTCATAAATACTCATAGTTTTGGCCAATTCTGGCTAGTTTCATGGACTATTACTCACTGTTTTGGGGTCGTGGAGTGATTTCCACGATTGATGAACCCCGGGGTGCGTTTACGTGTCGGTCATAAATACTCGCAGTTTTGGCCGATTCTGGCCAGTTTCTTGGACTATTACTCACTGTTTTGGGGTCCCGAAGTGATTTCCACGATTGACGAATCCCGGGGTGCGTTTATGTGTTGGTCATAAACACTCGCAGTTATTGCGGATTCTGCCTCATTTCATGGACTATTATTCACTGTTTTTGGGTCCCGGAGTGATTTCCACAATTGACGAACCCCGAGGTGCGTTTACATGTCTGTCGTCAACACTCACAAGTTTGGCCAATTCTGACCCGTTTCGTGGACTATTACTCACCGTTTTGGGGTCCCGAAGCGATTTCCATAGTTCTTGAACCCCAAGGTGCAATTACATGTCGGTCATCAACACCCGTAGTTTTGGCCGATTCTGGCCTGTTTCATGAACTATTACTCACTGTTATGGGGACCCGGAGTAATTCCCACGATTGACGAACCCCGGGGTGCGTTTATGTGTCGGTCATAAACACTTGCAGTTTTGGCCGATTCTGGCCCGTTTCGTGGACAATTACTCACTGTTTCGGGGTCCCGGACTTATTTTCACGATTGATGTACCCCGGAGCGCATTTACGTGTCGGTCATAAATACTCGTAGTTTTGGCTGATTTTGGCTAGTTTCATGGACTATTACTCACTGTTTTGGGGTCGCGGAGTGATTTCCACGATTGATGAACCCCGGGGTGCGTTTACGTGTCGGTTATAAATACTCGCAGTTTTGGCCGATTCTGCCTCGTTTCGTGGACTATTATTCACTGTTTTTGGGTCCCGGAGTGATTTCCACAATTGACGAACCCCGAGGTGCGTTTACATGTCCGTCGTCAACACTCACAACTTTGGCCAATTCTGACCCGTTTCATGGACTATTACTCACCGTTTTGGGGTCCCGAAGCGATTTCCATAGTTCTTGAACCCCAAGGTGCAATTACATGTCGGTCATCAACACCCGTAGTTTTGGCCGATTCTGGCCCGTTTCATGAACTATTACTCACTGTTTTGGGGACCCAGAGTAATTCCCACGATTGACGAACCCCGGGGTGCGTTTATGTGTCGGTCATAAACACATGCAGTTTTGGCCGATTCTGGCCCGTTTCGTGGACAATTACTCACTGTTTCGGGGTCCCGGACTTATTTCCACGATTGATGAACCCCGGAGCGCATTTACGTGTCGGTCATAAATACTCATAGTTTTGGCCGATTCTGGCTAGTTTCATGGACTATTACTCACTGTTTTGGTGTCGCGGAGTGATTTCCACGATTGACGAACCCCGGGGTGCGTTTACCTGTTGGTCATAAACACTCGCAGTTATTGCGGATTCTGCCTCATTTCATGGACTATTATTCACTGTTTTTGGGTCCCGGAGTGATTTCCACAATTGACGAACCCCGAGGTGCGTTTACATGTCCGTCGTCAACACTCACAACTTTGGCCGATTCTGACCCGTTTCGTGGACTATTACTCACCGTTTTGGGGTCCCGAAGCGATTTCCATAGTTCTTGAACCCCAAAGTGCAATCACATGTCGGTCATCAACACCCATAGTTTTGGCCGATTCTGGCCCGTTTCATGAACTATTACTCACTGTTTTGGGGACCCGCACTAATTCCCACGATTGACGAACCCTAGGGTGCGTTTATGTGTCGGTCCTAAACACTTGCAGTTTTGGCCGATTCTGGCCCGTTTCGTGGACAATTACTCACTGTTTCGGGGTCCCGGACTTATTTCCACGATTGATGAACCCCAGAGCGCATTTACGTGTCGGTCATAAATACTCGTAGTTTTGGCCGATTCTGGCTAGTTTCATGGACTATTACTCACCGTTTTGGGGCCGCGGAGTGATTTCCACGATTGACGAACCCCGGGGTGCGTTTACGTGTCGGTCATCAACACTCGCAGTTTTGGCCGATTCTGGCCTGTTTCATGGACTATTACTGATTGTTTTGGTGTCCCGGACTGATTTCCACGATTGACGAACCCCGGGGTGCGTTTACGTGTCGATCATAAACACTCGCAGTTTTGGCCGATTATGACAAGTTTCATGGACTATTACTCACTGTTTTGGGGTCCGTGAGTGATTTCCATGATTGACCAATCCTAGGGTGCGTTTACGTGTCGGTCATCAACACCCGCAGTTTTGGCCGATTCTGGCTCGTTTCGTGGACTATTATTCACTGTTTTTGGGTCCCGGAGTGATTTCCACGATTGACGAACCCTGAGGTGCGTTTACATGTCCGTCATCAACACTCACAACTCTGGCAAATTCTGACCCGTTTCGTGGACTATTACTCACCGTTTTAGGGCCCCGGACTTATTTGCACGATTGATGAACCCTGGAGCGCGTTTACGTGTCCGTCATAAATACTCATAGTTTTGGCCAATTCTGGCTAGTTTCATGGACTATTACTCACTGTTTTGGGGTCGTGGAGTGATTTCCACGATTGATGAACCCCGGGGTGCGTTTACGTGTCGGTCATAAATACTCGCAGTTTTGGCCGATTCTGGCCAGTTTCTTGGACTATTACTCACTGTTTTGGGGTCCCGAAGTGATTTCCACGATTGACGAATCCCGGGGTGCGTTTATGTGTTGGTCATAAACACTCGCAGTTATTGCGGATTCTGCCTCATTTCATGGACTATTATTCACTGTTTTTGGGTCCCGGAGTGATTTCCACAATTGACGAACCCCGAGGTGCGTTTACATGTCTGTCGTCAACACTCACAAGTTTGGCCAATTCTGACCCGTTTCGTGGACTATTACTCACCGTTTTGGGGTCCCGAAGCGATTTCCATAGTTCTTGAACCCCAAGGTGCAATTACATGTCGGTCATCAACACCCGTAGTTTTGGCCGATTCTGGCCTGTTTCATGAACTATTACTCACTGTTATGGGGACCCGGAGTAATTCCCACGATTGACGAACCCCGGGGTGCGTTTATGTGTCGGTCATAAACACTTGCAGTTTTGGCCGATTCTGGCCCGTTTCGTGGACAATTACTCACTGTTTCGGGGTCCCGGACTTATTTTCACGATTGATGTACCCCGGAGCGCATTTACGTGTCGGTCATAAATACTCGTAGTTTTGGCTGATTCTGGCTAGTTTCATGGACTATTACTCACTGTTTTGGGGTCGCGGAGTGATTTCCACGATTGATGAACCCTGGAGCCCGTTTACGTGTCGGTTATAAATACTCGCAGTTTTGGCCGATTCTGGCCAGTTTCTTGGACTATTACTCACTGTTTTGGGGTCCCGAAGTGATTTCCACGATTGACGAACCCCGGCGTGCGTTTACGTGTCGGTCATCAACACCCGCAGTTTTGGCCGATTCTGTCTCGTTTCGTGGACTATTATTCACTGTTTTTGGGTCCCGGAGTGATTTCCACAATTGACGAACCCCGAGGTGCGTTTACATGTCCGTCGTCAACACTCACAACTTTGGCCAATTCTGACCCGTTTCATGGACTATTACTCACCGTTTTGGGGTCCCGAAGCGATTTCCATAGTTCTTGAACCCCAAGGTGCAATTACATGTCGGTCATCAACACCCGTAGTTTTGGCCGATTCTGGCCCGTTTCATGAACTATTACTCACTGTTTTGGGGACCCGGAGTAATTCCCACGATCGACGAACCCCGGGGTGCGTTTATGTGTCGGTCATAAACACATGCAGTTTTGGCCGATTCTGGCCCGTTTCGTGGACAATTACTCACTGTTTCGGGGTCCCGGACTTATTTCCACGATTGATGAACCCCGGAGCGCATTTACGTGTCGGTCATAAATACTCATAGTTTTGGCCGATTCTGGCTAGTTTCATGGACTATTACTCACTGCTTTGGTGTCGCGGAGTGATTTCCACGATTGACGAACCCCGGGGTGCGTTTACCTGTTGGTCATAAACACTCGCAGTTATTGCGGATTCTGCCTCATTTCATGGACTATTATTCACTGTTTTTGGGTCCCGGAGTGATTTCCACAATTGACGAACCCCGAGGTGCGTTTACATGTCCGTCGTCAACACTCACAACTTTGGCCGATTCTGACCCGTTTCGTGGACTATTACTCACCGTTTTGGGGTCCCGAAGCGATTTCCATAGTTCTTGAACCCCAAAGTGCAATCACATGTCGGTCATCAACACCCATAGTTTTGGCCGATTCTGGCCCGTTTCATGAACTATTACTCACTGTTTTGGGGACCCGCACTAATTCCCACGATTGACGAACCCCAGGGTGCGTTTATGTGTCGGTCCTAAACACTTGCAGTTTTGGCCGATTCTGGCCCGTTTCGTGGACAATTACTCACTGTTTCGGGGTCCCGGACTTATTTCCACGATTGATGAACCCCAGAGCGCATTTACGTGTCGGTCATAAATACTCGTAGTTTTGGCCGATTCTGGCTAGTTTCATGGACTATTACTCACCGTTTTGGGGCCGCGGAGTGATTTCCACGATTGACAAACCCCGGGGTGCGTTTACGTGTCGGTCATCAACACTCGCAGTTTTGGCCGATTCTGGCCTGTTTCATGGACTATTACTGATTGTTTTGGTGTCCCGGACTGATTTCCACGATTGACGAACCCCGGGGTGCGTTTACGTGTCGATCATAAACACTCGCAGTTTTGGCCGATTATGACAAGTTTCATGGACTATTATTCACTGTTTTGGGGTCCGTGAGTGATTTCCATGATTGACCAATCCTAGGGTGCGTTTACGTGTCGGTCATCAACACCCGCAGTTTTGGCCGATTCTGGCTCGTTTCGTGGACTATTATTCACTGTTTTTGGGTCCCGGAGTGATTTCCACGATTGACGAACCCTGAGGTGCGTTTACATGTCCGTCATCAACACTCACAACTCTGGCAAATTCTGACCCGTTTCGTGGACTATTACTCACCGTTTTAGGGCCCCGGACTTATTTGCACGATTGATGAACCCTGGAGCGCGTTTACGTGTCCGTCATAAATACTCATAGTTTTGGCCAATTCTGGCTAGTTTCATGGACTATTACTCACTGTTTTGGGGTCGTGGAGTGATTTCCACGATTGATGAACCCCGGGGTGCGTTTACGTGTCGGTCATAAATACTCGCAGTTTTGGCCGATTCTGGCCAGTTTCTTGGACTATTACTCACTGTTTTGGGGTCCCGAAGTGATTTCCACGATTGACGAATCCCGGGGTGCGTTTATGTGTTGGTCATAAACACTCGCAGTTATTGCGGATTCTGCCTCATTTCATGGACTATTATTCACTGTTTTTGGGTCCCGGAGTGATTTCCACAATTGACGAACCCCGAGGTGCGTTTACATGTCTGTCGTCAACACTCACAAGTTTGGCCAATTCTGACCCGTTTCGTGGACTATTACTCACCGTTTTGGGGTCCCGAAGCGATTTCCATAGTTCGTGAACCCCAAGGTGCAATTACATGTCGGTCATCAACACCCGTAGTTTTGGCCGATTCTGGCCTGTTTCATGAACTATTACTCACTGTTATGGGGACCCGGAGTAATTCCCACGATTGACGAACCCCGGGGTGCGTTTATGTGTCGGTCATAAACACTTGCAGTTTTGGCCGATTCTGGCCCGTTTCGTGGACAATTACTCACTGTTTCGGGGTCCCGGACTTATTTTCACGATTGATGTACCCCGGAGCGCATTTACGTGTCGGTCATAAATACTCGTAGTTTTGGCTGATTCTGGCTAGTTTCATGGACTATTACTCACTGTTTTGGGGTCGCGGAGTGATTTCCACGATTGATGAACCCCGGGGTGCGTTTACGTGTCGGTTATAAATACTCGCAGTTTTGGCCGATTCTGGCCAGTTTCTTGGACTATTACTCACTGTTTTGGGGTCCCGAAGTGATTTCCACGATTGACGAACCCCGGCGTGCGTTTACGTGTCGGTCATCAACACCCGCAGTTTTGGCCGATTCTGCCTCGTTTCGTGGACTATTATTCACTGTTTTTGGGTCCCGGAGTGATTTCCACAATTGACGAACCCCGAGGTGCGTTTACATGTCCGTCGTCAACACTCACAACTTTGGCCAATTCTGACCCATTTCATGGACTATTACTCACCGTTTTGGGGTCCCGAAGCGATTTCCATAGTTCTTGAACCCCAAGGTGCAATTACATGTCGGTCATCAACACCCGTAGTTTTGGCCGATTCTGGCCCGTTTCATGAACTATTACTCACTGTTTTGGGGACCCGGAGTAATTCCCACGATTGACGAACCCCGGGGTGCGTTTACGTGTCGGTCATCAACACTCGCAGTTTTGGCCGATTCTGGCCTGTTTCATGGACTATTACTGATTGTTTTGGTGTCCCGGACTGATTTCCACGATTGACGAACCCCGGGGTGCGTTTACGTGTCGATCATAAACACTCGCAGTTTTGGCGGATTATGACAAGTTTCATGGACTATTACTCACTGTTTTGGGGTCCGTGAGTGATTTCCATGATTGACCAATCCTAGGGTGCGTTTACGTGTCGGTCATCAACACCCGCAGTTTTGGCCGATTCTGGCTCGTTTCGTGGACTATTATTCACTGTTTTTGGGTCCCGGAGTGATTTCCACGATTGACGAACCCTGAGGTGCGTTTACATGTCCGTCATCAACACTCACAACTCTGGCAAATTCTGACCCGTTTCGTGGAATATTACTCACCGTTTAAGGGCCCCGGACTTATTTGCACGATTGATGAACCCTGGAGCGCGTTTACTTGTCCGTCATAAATACTCATAGTTTTGGCCAATTCTGGCTAGTTTCATGGACTATTACTCACTGTTTTGGGGTCGTGGAGTGATTTCCACGATTGATGAACCCCGGGGTGCGTTTACGTGTCGGTCATAAATACTCGCAGTTTTGGCCGATTCTGGCCAGTTTCTTGGACTATTACTCACTGTTTTGGGGTCCCGAAGTGATTTCCACGATTGACGAATCCCGGGGTGCGTTTATGTGTTGGTCATAAACACTCGCAGTTATTGCGGATTCTGCCTCATTTCATGGACTATTATTCACTGTTTTTGGGTCCCGGAGTGATTTCCACAATTGACGAACCCCGAGGTGCGTTTACATGTCTGTCGTCAACACTCACAAGTTTGGCCAATTCTGACCCGTTTCGTGGACTATTACTCACCGTTTTGGGGTCCCGAAGCGATTTCCATAGTTCTTGAACCCCAAGGTGCAATTACATGTCGGTCATCAACACCCGTAGTTTTGGCCGATTCTGGCCTGTTTCATGAACTATTACTCACTGTTATGGGGACCCGGAGTAATTCCCACGATTGACGAACCCCGGGGTGCGTTTATGTGTCGGTCATAAACACTTGCAGTTTTGGCCGATTCTGGCCCGTTTCATGGACAATTACTCACTGTTTCGGGGTCCCGGACTTATTTTCACGATTGATGTACCCCGGAGCGCATTTACGTGTCGGTCATAAATACTCGTAGTTTTGGCTGATTCTGGCTAGTTTCATGGACTATTACTCACTGTTTTGGGGTCGCGGAGTGATTTCCACGATTGATGAACCCCGGGGTGCGTTTACGTGTCGGTTATAAATACTCGCAGTTTTGGCCGATTCTGGCCAGTTTCTTGGACTATTACTCACTGTTTTGGGGTCCCGAAGTGATTTCCACGATTGACGAACCCCGGCGTGCGTTTACGTGTCGGTCATCAACACCCGCAGTTTTGGCCGATTCTGCCTCGTTTCGTGGACTATTATTCACTGTTTTTGGGTCCCGGAGTGATTTCCACAATTGACGAACCCCGAGGTGCGTTTACATGTCCGTCGTCAACACTCACAACTTTGGCCAATTCTGACCCGTTTCATGGACTATTACTCACCGTTTTGGGGTCCCGAAGCGATTTCCATAGTTCTTGAACCCCAAGGTGCAATTACATGTCGGTCATCAACACCCGTAGTTTTGGCCGATTCTGGCCCGTTTCATGAACTATTACTCACTGTTTTGGGGACCCGGAGTAATTCCCACGATTGACGAACCCCGGGGTGCGTTTATGTGTCGGTCATAAACACATGCAGTTTTGGCCGATTCTGGCCCGTTTCGTGGACAATTACTCACTGTTTCGGGGTCCCGGACTTATTTCCACGATTGATGAACCCCGGAGCGCATTTACGTGTCGGTCATAAATACTCATAGTTTTGGCCGATTCTGGCTAGTTTCATGGACTATTACTCACTGTTTTGGTGTCGCGGAGTGATTTCCACGATTGACGAACCCCGGGGTGCGTTTACCTGTTGGTCATAAACACTCGCAGTTATTGCGGATTCTGCCTCATTTCATGGACTATTATTCACTGTTTTTGGGTCCCGGAGTGATTTCCACAATTGACGAACCCCGAGGTGCGTTTACATGTCCGTCGTCAACACTCACAACTTTGGCCGATTCTGACCCGTTTCGTGGACTATTACTCACCGTTTTGGGGTCCCGAAGCGATTTCCATAGTTCTTGAACCCCAAAGTGCAATCACATGTCGGTCATCAAGACCCATAGTTTTGGCCGATTCTGGCCCGTTTCATGAACTATTACTCACTGTTTTGGGGACCCGCACTAATTCCCACGATTGACGAACCCCAGGGTGCGTTTATGTGTCGGTCCTAAACACTTGCAGTTTTGGCCGATTCTGGCCCGTTTCGTGGACAATTACTCACTGTTTCGGGGTCCCGGACTTATTTCCACGATTGATGAACCCCAGAGCGCATTTACGTGTCGGTCATAAATACTCGTAGTTTTGGCCGATTCTGGCTAGTTTCATGGACTATTACTCACCGTTTTGGGGCCGCGGAGTGATTTCCACGATTGACAAACCCCGGGGTGCGTTTACGTGTCGGTCATCAACACTCGCAGTTTTGGCCGATTCTGGCCTGTTTCATGGACTATTACTGATTGTTTTGGTGTCCCGGACTGATTTCCACGATTGACGAACCCCGGGGTGCGTTTACGTGTCGATCATAAACACTCGCAGTTTTGGCCGATTATGACAAGTTTCATGGACTATTACTCACTGTTTTGGGGTCCGTGAGTGATTTCCATGATTGACCAATCCTAGGGTGCGTTTACGTGTCGGTCATCAACACCCGCAGTTTTGGCCGATTCTGGCTCGTTTCGTGGACTATTATTCACTGTTTTTGGGTCCCGGAGTGATTTCCACGATTGACGAACCCTGAGGTGCGTTTACATGTCCGTCATCAACACTCACAACTCTGGCAAATTCTGACCCGTTTCGTGGACTATTACTCACCGTTTTAGGGCCCCGGACTTATTTGCACGATTGATGAACCCTGGAGCGCGTTTACGTGTCCGTCATAAATACTCATAGTTTTGGCCAATTCTGGCTAGTTTCATGGACTATTACTCACTGTTTTGGGGTCGTGGAGTGATTTCCACGATTGATGAACCCCGGGGTGCGTTTACGTGTCGGTCATAAATACTCGCAGTTTTGGCCGATTCTGGCCAGTTTCTTGGACTATTACTCACTGTTTTGGGGTCCCGAAGTGATTTCCACGATTGACGAATCCCGGGGTGCGTTTATGTGTTGGTCATAAACACTCGCAGTTATTGCGGATTCTGCCTCATTTCATGGACTATTATTCACTGTTTTTGGGTCCCGGAGTGATTTCCACAATTGACGAACCCCGAGGTGCGTTTACATGTCTGTCGTCAACACTCACAAGTTTGGCCAATTCTGACCCGTTTCGTGGACTATTACTCACCGTTTTGGGGTCCCGAAGCGATTTCCATAGTTCTTGAACCCCAAGGTGCAATTACATGTCGGTCATCAACACCCGTAGTTTTGGCCGATTCTGGCCTGTTTCATGAACTATTACTCACTGTTATGGGGACCCGGAGTAATTCCCACGATTGACGAACCCCGGGGTGCGTTTATGTGTCGGTCATAAACACTTGCAGTTTTGGCCGATTCTGGCCCGTTTCATGGACAATTACTCACTGTTTCGGGGTCCCGGACTTATTTTCACGATTGATGTACCCCGGAGCGCATTTACGTGTCGGTCATAAATACTCGTAGTTTTGGCTGATTCTGGCTAGTTTCATGGACTATTACTCACTGTTTTGGGGTCGCGGAGTGATTTCCACGATTGATGAACCCCGAGGTGCGTTTACGTGTCGGTTATAAATACTCGCAGTTTTGGCCGATTCTGGCCAGTTTCTTGGACTATTACTCACTGTTTTGGGGTCCCGAAGTGATTTCCACGATTGACGAACCCCGGCGTGCGTTTACGTGTCGGTCATCAACACCCGCAGTTTTGGCCGATTCTGCCTCGTTTCGTGGACTATTATTCACTGTTTTTGGGTCCCGGAGTGATTTCCACAATTGACGAACCCCGAGGTGCGTTTACATGTCCGTCGTCAACACTCACAACTTTGGCCAATTCTGACCCGTTTCATGGACTATTACTCACCGTTTTGGGGTCCCGAAGCGATTTCCATAGTTCTTGAACCCCAAGGTGCAATTACATGTCGGTCATCAACACCCGTAGTTTTGGCCGATTCTGGCCCGTTTCATGAACTATTACTCACTGTTTTGGGGACCCGGAGTAATTCCCACGATTGACGAACCCCGGGGTGCGTTTATGTGTCGGTCATAAACACATGCAGTTTTGGCCGATTCTGGCCCGTTTCGTGGACAATTACTCACTGTTTCGGGGTCCCGGACTTATTTCCACGATTGATGAACCCCGGAGCGCATTTACGTGTCGGTCATAAATACTCATAGTTTTGGCCGATTCTGGCTAGTTTCATGGACTATTACTCACTGTTTTGGTGTCGCGGAGTGATTTCCACGATTGACGAACCCCGGGGTGCGTTTACCTGTTGGTCATAAACACTCGCAGTTATTGCGGATTCTGCCTCATTTCATGGACTATTATTCACTGTTTTTGGGTCCCGGAGTGATTTCCACAATTGACGAACCCCGAGGTGCGTTTACATGTCCGTCGTCAACACTCACAACTTTGGCCGATTCTGACCCGTTTCGTGGACTATTACTCACCGTTTTGGGGTCCCGAAGCGATTTCCATAGTTCTTGAACCCCAAAGTGCAATCACATGTCGGTCATCAAGACCCATAGTTTTGGCCGATTCTGGCCCGTTTCATGAACTATTACTCACTGTTTTGGGGACCCGCACTAATTCCCACGATTGACGAACCCCAGGGTGCGTTTATGTGTCGGTCCTAAACACTTGCAGTTTTGGCCGATTCTGGCCCGTTTCGTGGACAATTACTCACTGTTTCGGGGTCCCGGACTTATTTCCACGATTGATGAACCCCAGAGCGCATTTACGTGTCGGTCATAAATACTCGTAGTTTTGGCCGATTCTGGCTAGTTTCATGGACTATTACTCACCGTTTTGGGGCCGCGGAGTGATTTCCACGATTGACAAACCCCGGGGTGCGTTTACGTGTCGGTCATCAACACTCGCAGTTTTGGCCGATTCTGGCCTGTTTCATGGACTATTACTGATTGTTTTGGTGTCCCGGACTGATTTCCACGATTGACGAACCCCGGGGTGCGTTTACGTGTCGATCATAAACACTCGCAGTTTTGGCCGATTATGACAAGTTTCATGGACTATTACTCACTGTTTTGGGGTCCGTGAGTGATTTCCATGATTGACCAATCCTAGGGTGCGTTTACGTGTCGGTCATCAACACCCGCAGTTTTGGCCGATTCTGGCTCGTTTCGTGGACTATTATTCACTGTTTTTGGGTCCCGGAGTGATTTCCACGATTGACGAACCCTGAGGTGCGTTTACATGTCCGTCATCAACACTCACAACTCTGGCAAATTCTGACCCGTTTCGTGGACTATTACTCACCGTTTTAGGGCCCCGGACTTATTTGCACGATTGATGAACCCTGGAGCGCGTTTACGTGTCCGTCATAAATACTCATAGTTTTGGCCAATTCTGGCTAGTTTCATGGACTATTACTCACTGTTTTGGGGTCGTGGAGTGATTTCCACGATTGATGAACCCCGGGGTGCGTTTACGTGTCGGTCATAAATACTCGCAGTTTTGGCCGATTCTGGCCAGTTTCTTGGACTATTACTCACTGTTTTGGGGTCCCGAAGTGATTTCCACGATTGACGAATCCCGGGGTGCGTTTATGTGTTGGTCATAAACACTCGCAGTTATTGCGGATTCTGCCTCATTTCATGGACTATTATTCACTGTTTTTGGGTCCCGGAGTGATTTCCACAATTGACGAACCCCGAGGTGCGTTTACATGTCTGTCGTCAACACTCACAAGTTTGGCCAATTCTGACCCGTTTCGTGGACTATTACTCACCGTTTTGGGGTCCCGAAGCGATTTCCATAGTTCTTGAACCCCAAGGTGCAATTACATGTCGGTCATCAACACCCGTAGTTTTGGCCGATTCTGGCCTGTTTCATGAACTATTACTCACTGTTATGGGGACCCGGAGTAATTCCCACGATTGACGAACCCCGGGGTGCGTTTATGTGTCGGTCATAAACACTTGCAGTTTTGGCCGATTCTGGCCCGTTTCATGGACAATTACTCACTGTTTCGGGGTCCCGGACTTATTTTCACGATTGATGTACCCCGGAGCGCATTTACGTGTCGGTCATAAATACTCGTAGTTTTGGCTGATTCTGGCTAGTTTCATGGACTATTACTCACTGTTTTGGGGTCGCGGAGTGATTTCCACGATTGATGAACCCCGGGGTGCGTTTACGTGTCGGTTATAAATACTCGCAGTTTTGGCCGATTCTGGCCAGTTTCTTGGACTATTACTCACTGTTTTGGGGTCCCGAAGTGATTTCCACGATTGACGAACCCCGGCGTGCGTTTACGTGTCGGTCATCAACACCCGCAGTTTTGGCCGATTCTGCCTCGTTTCGTGGACTATTATTCACTGTTTTTGGGTCCCGGAGTGATTTCCACAATTGACGAACCCCGAGGTGCGTTTACATGTCCGTCGTCAACACTCACAACTTTGGCCAATTCTGACCCGTTTCATGGACTATTACTCACCGTTTTGGGGTCCCGAAGCGATTTCCATAGTTCTTGAACCCCAAGGTGCAATTACATGTCGGTCATCAACACCCGTAGTTTTGGCCGATTCTGGCCCGTTTCATGAACTATTACTCACTGTTTTGGGGACCCGGAGTAATTCCCACGATTGACGAACCCCGGGGTGCGTTTATGTGTCGGTCATAAACACATGCAGTTTTGGCCGATTCTGGCCCGTTTCGTGGACAATTACTCACTGTTTCGGGGTCCCGGACTTATTTCCACGATTGATGAACCCCGGAGCGCATTTACGTGTCGGTCATAAATACTCATAGTTTTGGCCGATTCTGGCTAGTTTCATGGACTATTACTCACTGTTTTGGTGTCGCGGAGTGATTTCCACGATTGACGAACCCCGGGGTGCGTTTACCTGTTGGTCATAAACACTCGCAGTTATTGCGGATTCTGCCTCATTTCATGGACTATTATTCACTGTTTTTGGGTCCCGGAGTGATTTCCACAATTGACGAACCCCGAGGTGCGTTTACATGTCCGTCGTCAACACTCACAACTTTGGCCGATTCTGACCCGTTTCGTGGACTATTACTCACCGTTTTGGGGTCCCGAAGCGATTTCCATAGTTCTTGAACCCCAAAGTGCAATCACATGTCGGTCATCAAGACCCATAGTTTTGGCCGATTCTGGCCCGTTTCATGAACTATTACTCACTGTTTTGGGGACCCGCACTAATTCCCACGATTGACGAACCCCAGGGTGCGTTTATGTGTCGGTCCTAAACACTTGCAGTTTTGGCCGATTCTGGCCCGTTTCGTGGACAATTACTCACTGTTTCGGGGTCCCGGACTTATTTCCACGATTGATGAACCCCAGAGCGCATTTACGTGTCGGTCATAAATACTCGTAGTTTTGGCCGATTCTGGCTAGTTTCATGGACTATTACTCACCGTTTTGGGGCCGCGGAGTGATTTCCACGATTGACAAACCCCGGGGTGCGTTTACGTGTCGGTCATCAACACTCGCAGTTTTGGCCGATTCTGGCCTGTTTCATGGACTATTACTGATTGTTTTGGTGTCCCGGACTGATTTCCACGATTGACGAACCCCGGGGTGCGTTTACGTGTCGATCATAAACACTCGCAGTTTTGGCCGATTATGACAAGTTTCATGGACTATTACTCACTGTTTTGGGGTCCGTGAGTGATTTCCATGATTGACCAATCCTAGGGTGCGTTTACGTGTCGGTCATCAACACCCGCAGTTTTGGCCGATTCTGGCTCGTTTCGTGGACTATTATTCACTGTTTTTGGGTCCCGGAGTGATTTCCACGATTGACGAACCCTGAGGTGCGTTTACATGTCCGTCATCAACACTCACAACTCTGGCAAATTCTGACCCGTTTCGTGGACTATTACTCACCGTTTTAGGGCCCCGGACTTATTTGCACGATTGATGAACCCTGGAGCGCGTTTACGTGTCCGTCATAAATACTCATAGTTTTGGCCAATTCTGGCTAGTTTCATGGACTATTACTCACTGTTTTGGGGTCGTGGAGTGATTTCCACGATTGATGAACCCCGGGGTGCGTTTACGTGTCGGTCATAAATACTCGCAGTTTTGGCCGATTCTGGCCAGTTTCTTGGACTATTACTCACTGTTTTGGGGTCCCGAAGTGATTTCCACGATTGACGAATCCCGGGGTGCGTTTATGTGTTGGTCATAAACACTCGCAGTTATTGCGGATTCTGCCTCATTTCATGGACTATTATTCACTGTTTTTGGGTCCCGGAGTGATTTCCACAATTGACGAACCCCGAGGTGCGTTTACATGTCTGTCGTCAACACTCACAAGTTTGGCCAATTCTGACCCGTTTCGTGGACTATTACTCACCGTTTTGGGGTCCCGAAGCGATTTCCATAGTTCTTGAACCCCAAGGTGCAATTACATGTCGGTCATCAACACCCGTAGTTTTGGCCGATTCTGGCCTGTTTCATGAACTATTACTCACTGTTATGGGGACCCGGAGTAATTCCCACGATTGACGAACCCCGGGGTGCGTTTATGTGTCGGTCATAAACACTTGCAGTTTTGGCCGATTCTGGCCCGTTTCGTGGACAATTACTCACTGTTTCGGGGTCCCGGACTTATTTTCACGATTGATGTACCCCGGAGCGCATTTACGTGTCGGTCATAAATACTCGTAGTTTTGGCTGATTCTGGCTAGTTTCATGGACTATTACTCACTGTTTTGGGGTCGCGGAGTGATTTCCACGATTGATGAACCCCGGGGTGCGTTTACGTGTCGGTTATAAATACTCGCAGTTTTGGCCGATTCTGGCCAGTTTCTTGGACTATTACTCACTGTTTTGGGGTCCCGAAGTGATTTCCACGATTGACGAACCCCGGCGTGCGTTTACGTGTCGGTCATCAACACCCGCAGTTTTGGCCGATTCTGCCTCGTTTCGTGGACTATTATTCACTGTTTTTGGGTCCCGGAGTGATTTCCACAATTGACGAACCCCGAGGTGCGTTTACATGTCCGTCGTCAACACTCACAACTTTGGCCAATTCTGACCCGTTTCATGGACTATTACTCACCGTTTTGGGGTCCCGAAGCGATTTCCATAGTTCTTGAACCCCAAGGTGCAATTACATGTCGGTCATCAACACCCGTAGTTTTGGCCGATTCTGGCCCGTTTCATGAACTATTACTCACTGTTTTGGGGACCCGGAGTAATTCCCACGATTGACGAACCCCGGGGTGCGTTTATGTGTCGGTCATAAACACATGCAGTTTTGGCCGATTCTGGCCCGTTTCGTGGACAATTACTCACTGTTTCGGGGTCCCGGACTTATTTCCACGATTGATGAACCCCGGAGCGCATTTACGTGTCGGTCATAAATACTCATAGTTTTGGCCGATTCTGGCTAGTTTCATGGACTATTACTCACTGTTTTGGTGTCGCGGAGTGATTTCCACGATTGACGAACCCCGGGGTGCGTTTACCTGTTGGTCATAAACACTCGCAGTTATTGCGGATTCTGCCTCATTTCATGGACTATTATTCACTGTTTTTGGGTCCCGGAGTGATTTCCACAATTGACGAACCCCGAGGTGCGTTTACATGTCCGTCGTCAACACTCACAACTTTGGCCGATTCTGACCCGTTTCGTGGACTATTACTCACCGTTTTGGGGTCCCGAAGCGATTTCCATAGTTCTTGAACCCCAAAGTGCAATCACATGTCGGTCATCAACACCCATAGTTTTGGCCGATTCTGGCCCGTTTCATGAACTATTACTCACTGTTTTGGGGACCCGCACTAATTCCCACGATTGACGAACCCCAGGGTGCGTTTATGTGTCAGTCCTAAACACTTGCAGTTTTGGCCGATTCTGGCCCGTTTCGTGGACAATTACTCACTGTTTCGGGGTCCCGGACTTATTTCCACGATTGATGAACCCCAGAGCGCATTTACGTGTCGGTCATAAATACTCGTAGTTTTGGCCGATTCTGGCTAGTTTCATGGACTATTACTCACCGTTTTGGGGCCGCGGAGTGATTTCCACGATTGACAAACCCCGGGGTGCGTTTACGTGTCGGTCATCAACACTCGCAGTTTTGGCCGATTCTGGCCTGTTTCATGGACTATTACTGATTGTTTTGGTGTCCCGGACTGATTTCCACGATTGACGAACCCCGGGGTGCGTTTACGTGTCGATCATAAACACTCGCAGTTTTGGCCGATTATGACAAGTTTCATGGACTATTACTCACTGTTTTGGGGTCCGTGAGTGATTTCCATGATTGACCAATCCTAGGGTGCGTTTACGTGTCGGTCATCAACACCCGCAGTTTTGGCCGATTCTGGCTCGTTTCGTGGACTATTATTCACTGTTTTTGGGTCCCGGAGTGATTTCCACGATTGACGAACCCTGAGGTGCGTTTACATGTCCGTCATCAACACTCACAACTCTGGCAAATTCTGACCCGTTTCGTGCACTATTACTCACCGTTTTAGGGCCCCTGACTTATTTGCACGATTGATGAACCCTGGAGCGCGTTTACGTGTCCGTCATAAATACTCATAGTTTTGGCCAATTCTGGCTAGTTTCATGGACTATTACTCACTGTTTTGGGGTCGTGGAGTGATTTCCACGATTGATGAACCCCGGGGTGCGTTTACGTGTCGGTCATAAATACTCGCAGTTTTGGCCGATTTTGGCCAGTTTCTTGGACTATTACTCACTGTTTTGGGGTCCCGAAGTGATTTCCACGATTGACGAATCCCGGGGTGCGTTTATGTGTTGGTCATAAACACTCGCAGTTATTGCGGATTCTGCCTCATTTCATGGACTATTATTCACTGTTTTTGGGTCCCGGAGTGATTTCCACAATTGACGAACCCCGAGGTGCGTTTACATGTCTGTCGTCAACACTCACAAGTTTGGCCAATTCTGACCCGTTTCGTGGACTATTACTCACCGTTTTGGGGTCCCGAAGCGATTTCCATAGTTCTTGAACCCCAAGGTGCAATTACATGTCGGTCATCAACACCCGTAGTTTTGGCCGATTCTGGCCTGTTTCATGAACTATTACTCACTGTTATGGGGACCCGGAGTAATTCCCACGATTGACGAACCCCGGGGTGCGTTTATGTGTCGGTCATAAACACTTGCAGTTTTGGCCGATTCTGGCCCGTTTCATGGACAATTACTCACTGTTTCGGGGTCCCGGACTTATTTCCACGATTGATGAACCCCGGAGCGCATTTACGTGTCGGTCATAAATACTCATAGTTTTGGCCGATTCTGGCTAGTTTCATGGACTATTACTCACTGTTTTGGTGTCGCGGAGTGATTTCCACGATTGACGAACCCCGGGGTGCGTTTACCTGTTGGTCATAAACACTCGCAGTTATTGCGGATTCTGCCTCATTTCATGGACTATTATTCACTGTTTTTGGGTCCCGGAGTGATTTCCACAATTGACGAACCCCGAGGTGCGTTTACATGTCCGTCGTCAACACTCACAACTTTGGCCGATTCTGACCTGTTTCGTGGACTATTACTCACCGTTTTGGGGTCCCGAAGCGATTTCCATAGTTCTTGAACCCCAAAGTGCAATCACATGTCGGTCATCAACACCCATAGTTTTGGCCGATTCTGGCCCGTTTCATGAACTATTACTCACTGTTTTGGGGACCCGCACTAATTCCCACGATTGACGAACCCCAGGGTGCGTTTATGTGTCGGTCCTAAACACTTGCAGTTTTGGCCGATTCTGGCCCGTTTCGTGGACAATTACTCACTTTTTCGGGGTCCCGGACTTATTTCCACGATTGATGAACCCCGGAGCGCATTTACGTGTCGGTCATAAATACTCGTAGTTTTGGCCGATTCTGGCTAGTTTCATGGACTATTACTCACTGTTTTGGGGCCGCGGAGTGATTTCCACGATTGACGAACCCCGGGGTGCGTTTACGTGTCGGTCATCAACACTCGCAGTTTTGGCCGATTATGACAAGTTTCATGGACTATTACTCACTGTTTTGGGGTCCGTGAGTGATTTCCATGATTGACCAATCCTAGGGTGCGTTTACGTGTCGGTCATCAACACCCGCAGTTTTGGCCGATTCTGGCTCGTTTCGTGGACTATTATTCACTGTTTTTGGGTCCCGGAGTGATTTCCACGATTGACGAACCCTGAGGTGCGTTTACATGTCCGTCATCAACACTCACAACTTTGGCAAATTCTGACCCGTTTCGTGGACTATTACTCACCGTTTTAGGGCCCCGGACTTATTTGCACGATTGATGAACCCTGGAGCGCGTTTACGTGTCCGTCATAAATACTCATAGTTTTGGCCAATTCTGGCTAGTTTCATGGACTATTACTCACTGTTTTGGGGTCGTGGAGTGATTTCCACGATTGATGAACCCCGGGGTGTGTTTACGTGTCGGTCATAAATACTCGCAGTTTTGGCCGATTCTGGCCAGTTTCTTGGACTATTACTCACTGTTTTGGGGTCCCGAAGTGATTTCCACGATTGACGAATCCCGGGGTGCGTTTATGTGTTGGTCATAAACACTCGCAGTTATTGCGGATTCTGCCTCATTTCATGGACTATTATTCACTGTTTTTGGGTCCCGGAGTGATTTCCACAATTGACGAACCCCGAGGTGCGTTTACATGTCTGTCGTCAACACTCACAAGTTTGGCCAATTCTGACCCGTTTCGTGGACTATTACTCACCGTTTTGGGGTCCCGAAGCGATTTCCATAGTTCTTGAACCCCAAGGTGCAATTACATGTCGGTCATCAACACCCGTAGTTTTGGCCGATTCTGGCCTGTTTCATGAACTATTACTCACTGTTATGGGGACCCGGAGTAATTCCCACGATTGACGAACCCCGGGGTGCGTTTATGTGTCGGTCATAAACACTTGCAGTTTTGGCCGATTCTGGCCCGTTTCGTGGACAATTACTCACTGTTTCGGGGTCCCGGACTTATTTTCACGATTGATGTACCCCGGAGCGCATTTACGTGTCGGTCATAAATACTCGTAGTTTTGGCTGATTCTGGCTAGTTTCATGGACTATTACTCACTGTTTTGGGGTCGCGGAGTGATTTCCACGATTGATGAACCCCGGGGTGCGTTTACGTGTCGGTTATAAATACTCGCAGTTTTGGCCGATTCTGGCCAGTTTCTTGGACTATTACTCACTGTTTTAGGGTCCCGAAGTGATTTCCACGATTGACGAACCCCGGCGTGCGTTTACGTGTCGGTCATCAACACCCGCAGTTCTGGCCGATTCTGCCTCGTTTCGTGGACTATTACTCACTGTTTTGGGGCCGCGGAGTGATTTCCACGATTGACGAACCCCGGGGTGCGTTTACGTGTCGGTCATCAACACTCGCAGTTTTGGCCGATTATGACAAGTTTCATGGACTATTACTCACTGTTTTGGGGTCCGTGAGTGATTTCCATGATTGACCAATCCTAGGGTGCGTTTACGTGTCGGTCATCAACACCCGCAGTTTTGGCCGATTCTGGCTCGTTTCGTGGACTATTATTCACTGTTTTTGGGTCCCGGAGTGATTTCCACGATTGACGAACCCTGAGGTGCGTTTACATGTCCGTCATCAACACTCACAACTTTGGCAAATTCTGACCCGTTTCGTGGACTATTACTCACCGTTTTAGGGCCCCGGACTTATTTGCACGATTGATGAACCCTGGAGCGCGTTTACGTGTCCGTCATAAATACTCATAGTTTTGGCCAATTCTGGCTAGTTTCATGGACTATTACTCACTGTTTTGGGGTCGTGGAGTGATTTCCACGATTGATGAACCCCGGGGTGTGTTTACGTGTCGGTCATAAATACTCGCAGTTTTGGCCGATTCTGGCCAGTTTCTTGGACTATTACTCACTGTTTTGGGGTCCCGAAGTGATTTCCACGATTGACGAATCCCGGGGTGCGTTTATGTGTTGGTCATAAACACTCGCAGTTATTGCGGATTCTGCCTCATTTCATGGACTATTATTCACTGTTTTTGGGTCCCGGAGTGATTTCCACAATTGACGAACCCCGAGGTGCGTTTACATGTCTGTCGTCAACACTCACAAGTTTGGCCAATTCTGACCCGTTTCGTGGACTATTACTCACCGTTTTGGGGTCCCGAAGCGATTTCCATAGTTCTTGAACCCCAAGGTGCAATTACATGTCGGTCATCAACACCCGTAGTTTTGGCCGATTCTGGCCTGTTTCATGAACTATTACTCATTGTTATGGGGACCCGGAGTAATTCCCACGATTGACGAACCCCGGGGTGCGTTTATGTGTCGGTCATAAACACTTGCAGTTTTGGCCGATTCTGGCCCGTTTCGTGGACAATTACTCACTGTTTCGGGGTCCCGGACTTATTTTCACGATTGATGTACCCCGGAGCGCATTTACGTGTCGGTCATAAATACTCGTAGTTTTGGCTGATTCTGGCTAGTTTCATGGACTATTACTCACTGTTTTGGGGTCGCGGAGTGATTTCCACGATTGATGAACCCCGGGGTGCGTTTACGTGTCGGTTATAAATACTCGCAGTTTTGGCCGATTCTGGCCAGTTTCTTGGACTATTACTCACTGTTTTAGGGTCCCGAAGTGATTTCCACGATTGACGAACCCCGGCGTGCGTTTACGTGTCGGTCATCAACACCCGCAGTTCTGGCCGATTCTGCCTCGTTTCGTGGACTATTATTCACTGTTTTTGGGTCCCGGAGTGATTTCCACAATTGACGAACCCCGAGGTGCGTTTACATGTCCGTCGTCAACACTCACAACTTTGGCCAATTCTGACCCGTTTCATGGACTATTACTCACCGTTTTGGGGTCCCGAAGCGATTTCCATAGTTCTTGAACCCCAAGGTGCAATTACATGTCGGTCATCAACACCCGTAGTTTTGGCCGATTCTGGCCCGTTTCATGAACTATTACTCACTGTTTTCGGGACCCGGAGTAATTCCCACGATTGACGAACCCCGGGGTGCGTTTATGTGTCGGTCATAAACACATGCAGTTTTGGCCGATTCTGGCCCGTTTCGTGGACAATTACTCACTGTTTCGGGGTCCCGGACTTATTTCCACGATTGATGAACCCCGGAGCGCATTTACGTGTCGGTCATAAATACTCATAGTTTTGGCCGATTCTGGCTAGTTTCATGGACTATTACTCACTGTTTTGGTGTCGCGGAGTGATTTCCACGATTGACGAACCCCGGGGTGCGTTTACCTGTTGGTCATAAACACTCGCAGTTATTGCGGATTCTGCCTCATTTCATGGATTATTATTCACTGTTTTTGGGTCCCGGAGTGATTTCCACAATTGACGAACCCCGAGGTGCGTTTACATGTCCGTCGTCAACACTCACAACTTTGGCCGATTCTGACCCGTTTCGTGGACTATTACTCACCGTTTTGGGGTCCCGAAGCGATTTCCATAGTTCTTGAACCCCAAAGTGCAATCACATGTCGGTCATCAACACCCATAGTTTTGGCCGATTCTGGCCCGTTTCATGAACTATTACTCACTGTTTTGGGGACCCGCACTAATTCCCACGATTGACGAACCCCAGGGTGCGTTTATGTGTCGGTCCTAAACACTTGCAGTTTTGGCCGATTCTGGCCCGTTTCGTGGACAATTACTCACTGTTTCGGGGTCCCGGACTTATTTCCACGATTGATGAACCCCGGAGCGCATTTACGTGTCGGTCATAAATACTCGTAGTTTTGGCCGATTCTGGCTAGTTTCATGGACTATTACTCACTGTTTTGGGGCCGCGGAGTGATTTCCACGATTGACGAACCCCGGGGTGCGTTTACGTGTCGGTCATCAACACTCGCAGTTTTGGCCGATTCTGGCCTGTTTCATGGACTATTACTGATTGTTTTGGTGTCCCGGACTGATTTCCACGATTGACGAACCCCGGGGTGCGTTTACGTGTCGATCATAAACACTCGCAGTTTTGGCCGATTATGACAAGTTTCATGGACTATTACTCACTGTTTTGGGGTCCGTGAGTGATTTCCATGATTGACCAATCCTAGGGTGCGTTTACGTGTCGGTCATCAACACCCGCAGTTTTGGCCGATTCTGGCTCGTTTCGTGGACTATTATTCACTGTTTTTGGGTCCCGGAGTGATTTCCACGATTGACGAACCCTGAGGTGCGTTTACATGTCCGTCATCAACACTCACAACTTTGGCAAATTCTGACCCGTTTCGTGGACTATTACTCACCGTTTTAGGGCCCCGGACTTATTTGCACGATTGATGAACCCTGGAGCGCGTTTACGTGTCCGTCATAAATACTCATAGTTTTGGCCAATTCTGGCTAGTTTCATGGACTATTACTCACTGTTTTGGGGTCGTGGAGTGATTTCCACGATTGATGAACCCCGGGGTGCGTTTACGTGTCGGTCATAAATACTCGCAGTTTTGGCCGATTCTGGCCAGTTTCTTGGACTATTACTCACTGTTTTGGGGTCCCGAAGTGATTTCCACGATTGACGAATCCCGGGGTGCGTTTATGTGTTGGTCATAAACACTCGCAGTTATTGCGGATTCTGCCTCATTTCATGGACTATTATTCACTGTTTTTGGGTCCCGGAGTGATTTCCACAATTGACGAACCCCGAGGTGCGTTTACATGTCTGTCGTCAACACTCACAAGTTTGGCCAATTCTGACCCGTTTCGTGGACTATTACTCACCGTTTTGGGGTCCCGAAGCGATTTCCATAGTTCTTGAACCCCAAGGTGCAATTACATGTCGGTCATCAACACCCGTAGTTTTGGCCGATTCTGGCCTGTTTCATGAACTATTACTCATTGTTATGGGGACCCGGAGTAATTCCCACGATTGACGAACCCCGGGGTGCGTTTATGTGTCGGTCATAAACACTTGCAGTTTTGGCCGATTCTGGCCCGTTTCGTGGACAATTACTCACTGTTTCGGGGTCCCGGACTTATTTTCACGATTGATGTACCCCGGAGCGCATTTACGTGTCGGTCATAAATACTCGTAGTTTTGGCTGATTCTGGCTAGTTTCATGGACTATTACTCACTGTTTTGGGGTCGCGGAGTGATTTCCACGATTGATGAACCCCGGGGTGCGTTTACGTGTCGGTTATAAATACTCGCAGTTTTGGCCGATTCTGGCCAGTTTCTTGGACTATTACTCACTGTTTTGGGGTCCCGAAGTGATTTCCACGATTGACGAACCCCGGCGTGCGTTTACGTGTCGGTCATCAACACCCGCAGTTTTGGCCGATTCTGCCTCGTTTCGTGGACTATTATTCACTGTTTTTGGGTCCCGGAGTGATTTCCACAATTGACGAACCCCGAGGTGCGTTTACATGTCCGTCGTCAACACTCACAACTTTGGCCAATTCTGACCCGTTTCATGGACTATTACTCACCGTTTTGGGGTCCCGAAGCGATTTCCATAGTTCTTGAACCCCAAGGTGCAATTACATGTCGGTCATCAACACCCGTAGTTTTGGCCGATTCTGGCCCGTTTCATGAACTATTACTCACTGTTTTGGGGACCCGGAGTAATTCCCACGATTGACGAACCCCGGGGTGCGTTTATGTGTCGGTCATAAACACATGCAGTTTTGGCCGATTCTGGCCCGTTTCGTGGACAATTACTCACTGTTTCGGGGTCCCGGACTTATTTCCACGATTGATGAACCCCGGAGCGCATTTACGTGTCGGTCATAAATACTCATAGTTTTGGCCGATTCTGGCTAGTTTCATGGACTATTACTCACTGTTTTGGTGTCGCGGAGTGATTTCCACGATTGACGAACCCCGGGGTGCGTTTACCTGTTGGTCATAAACACTCGCAGTTATTGCGGATTCTGCCTCATTTCATGGACTATTATTCACTGTTTTTGGGTCCCGGAGTGATTTCCACAATTGACGAACCCCGAGGTGCGTTTACATGTCCGTCGTCAACACTCACAACTTTGGCCGATTCTGACCCGTTTCGTGGACTATTACTCACCGTTTTGGGGTCCCGAAGCGATTTCCATAGTTCTTGAACCCCAAAGTGCAATCACATGTCGGTCATCAACACCCATAGTTTTGGCCGATTCTGGCCCGTTTCATGAACTATTACTCACTGTTTTGGGGACCCGCACTAATTCCCACGATTGACGAACCCCAGGGTGCGTTTATGTGTCGGTCCTAAACACTTGCAGTTTTGGCCGATTCTGGCCCGTTTCGTGGACAATTACTCACTGTTTCGGGGTCCCGGACTTATTTCCACGATTGATGAACCCCGGAGCGCATTTACGTGTCGGTCATAAATACTCGTAGTTTTGGCCGATTCTGGCTAGTTTCATGGACTATTACTCACTGTTTTGGGGCCGCGGAGTGATTTCCACGATTGACGAACCCCGGGGTGCGTTTACGTGTCGGTCATCAACACTCGCAGTTTTGGCTGATTCTGGCCTGTTTCATGGACTATTACTGATTGTTTTGGTGTCCCGGACTGATTTCCACGATTGACGAACCCCGGGGTGCGTTTACGTGTCGATCATAAACACTCGCAGTTTTGGCCGATTATGACAAGTTTCATGGACTATTACTCACTGTTTTGGGGTCCGTGAGTGATTTCCATGATTGACCAATCCTAGGGTGCGTTTACGTGTCGGTCATCAACACCCGCAGTTTTGGCCGATTCTGGCTCGTTTCGTGGACTATTATTCACTGTTTTTGGGTCCCGGAGTGATTTCCACGATTGACGAACCCTGAGGTGCGTTTACATGTCCGTCATCAACACTCACAACTTTGGCAAATTCTGACCCGTTTCGTGGACTATTACTCACCGTTTTAGGGCCCCGGACTTATTTGCACGATTGATGAACCCTGGAGCGCGTTTACGTGTCCGTCATAAATACTCATAGTTTTGGCCAATTCTGGCTAGTTTCATGGACTATTACTCACTGTTTTGGGGTCGTGGAGTGATTTCCACGATTGATGAACCCCGGGGTGCGTTTACGTGTCGGTCATAAATACTCGCAGTTTTGGCCGATTCTGGCCAGTTTCTTGGACTATTACTCACTGTTTTGGGGTCCCGAAGTGATTTCCACGATTGACGAATCCCGGGGTGCGTTTATGTGTTGGTCATAAACACTCGCAGTTATTGCGGATTCTGCCTCATTTCATGGACTATTATTCACTGTTTTTGGGTCCCGGAGTGATTTCCACAATTGACGAACCCCGAGGTGCGTTTACATGTCTGTCGTCAACACTCACAAGTTTGGCCAATTCTGACCCGTTTCGTGGACTATTACTCACCGTTTTGGGGTCCCGAAGCGATTTCCATAGTTCTTGAACCCCAAGGTGCAATTACATGTCGGTCATCAACACCCGTAGTTTTGGCCGATTCTGGCCTGTTTCATGAACTATTACTCACTGTTATGGGGACCCGGAGTAATTCCCACGATTGACGAACCCCGGGGTGCGTTTATGTGTCGGTCATAAACACTTGCAGTTTTGGCCGATTCTGGCCCGTTTCGTGGACAATTACTCACTGTTTCGGGGTCCCGGACTTATTTTCACGATTGATGTACCCCGGAGCGCATTTACGTGTCGGTCATAAATACTCGTAGTTTTGGCTGATTCTGGCTAGTTTCATGGACTATTACTCACTGTTTTGGGGTCGCGGAGTGATTTCCACGATTGATGAACCCCGGGGTGCGTTTACGTGTCGGTTATAAATACTCGCAGTTTTGGCCGATTCTGGCCAGTTTCTTGGACTATTACTCACTGTTTTGGGGTCCCGAAGTGATTTCCACGATTGACGAACCCCGGCGTGCGTTTACGTGTCGGTCATCAACACCCGCAGTTCTGGCCGATTCTGCCTCGTTTCGTGGACTATTATTCACTGTTTTTGGGTCCCGGAGTGATTTCCACAATTGACGAACCCCGAGGTGCGTTTACATGTCTGTCGTCAACACTCACAACTTTGGCCAATTCTGACCCGTGTCATGGACTATTACTCACCGTTTTGGGGTCCCGAAGCGATTTCCATAGTTCTTGAACCCCAAGGTGCAATTACATGTCGGTCATCAACACCCGTAGTTTTGGCCGATTCTGGCCCGTTTCATGAACTATTACTCACTGTTTTGGGGACCCGGAGTAATTCCCACGATTGACGAACCCCGGGGTGCGTTTATGTGTCGGTCATAAACACATGCAGTTTTGGCCGATTCTGGCCCGTTTCGTGGACAATTACTCACTGTTTCGGGGTCCCGGACTTATTTCCACGATTGATGAACCCCGGAGCGCATTTACGTGTCGGTCATAAATACTCGTAGTTTTGGCCGATTCTGGCTAGTTTCATGGACTATTACTCACTGTTTTGGGGCCGCGGAGTGATTTCCACGATTGACGAACCCCGGGGTGCGTTTACGTGTCGGTCATCAACACTCGCAGTTTTGGCCGATTCTGGCCTGTTTCATGGACTATTACTGATTGTTTTGGTGTCCCGGACTGATTTCCACGATTGACGAACCCCGGGGTGCGTTTACGTGTCGATCATAAACACTCGCAGTTTTGGCCGATTATGACAAGTTTCATGGACTATTACTCACTGTTTTGGGGTCCGTGAGTGATTTCCATGATTGACCAATCCTAGGGTGCGTTTACGTGTCGGTCATCAACACCCGCAGTTTTGGCCGATTCTGGCTCGTTTCGTGGACTATTATTCACTGTTTTTGGGTCCCGGAGTGATTTCCACGATTGACGAACCCTGAGGTGCGTTTACATGTCCGTCATCAACACTCACAACTTTGGCAAATTCTGACCCGTTTCGTGGACTATTACTCACCGTTTTAGGGCCCCGGACTTATTTGCACGATTGATGAACCCTGGAGCGCGTTTACGTGTCCGTCATAAATACTCATAGTTTTGGCCAATTCTGGCTAGTTTCATGGACTATTACTCACTGTTTTGGGGTCGTGGAGTGATTTCCACGATTGATGAACCCCGGGGTGCGTTTACGTGTCGGTCATAAATACTCGCAGTTTTGGCCGATTCTGGCCAGTTTCTTGGACTATTACTCACTGTTTTGGGGTCCCGAAGTGATTTCCACGATTGACGAATCCCGGGGTGCGTTTATGTGTTGGTCATAAACACTCGCAGTTATTGCGGATTCTGCCTCATTTCATGGACTATTATTCACTGTTTTTGGGTCCCGGAGTGATTTCCACAATTGACGAACCCCGAGGTGCGTTTACATGTCTGTCGTCAACACTCACAAGTTTGGCCAATTCTGACCCGTTTCGTGGACTATTACTCACCGTTTTGGGGTCCCGAAGCGATTTCCATAGTTCTTGAACCCCAAGGTGCAATTACATGTCGGTCATCAACACCCGTAGTTTTGGCCGATTCTGGCCTGTTTCATGAACTATTACTCACTGTTATGGGGACCCGGAGTAATTCCCACGATTGACGAACCCCGGGGTGCGTTTATGTGTCGGTCATAAACACTTGCAGTTTTGGCCGATTCTGGCCCGTTTCGTGGACAATTACTCACTGTTTCGGGGTCCCGGACTTATTTTCACGATTGATGTACCCCGGAGCGCATTTACGTGTCGGTCATAAATACTCGTAGTTTTGGCTGATTCTGGCTAGTTTCATGGACTATTACTCACTGTTTTGGGGTCGCGGAGTGATTTCCACGATTGATGAACCCCGGGGTGCGTTTACGTGTCGGTTATAAATACTCGCAGTTTTGGCCGATTCTGGCCAGTTTCTTGGACTATTACTCACTGTTTTGGGGTCCCGAAGTGATTTCCACGATTGACGAACCCCGGCGTGCGTTTACGTGTCGGTCATCAACACCCGCAGTTCTGGCCGATTCTGCCTCGTTTCGTGGACTATTATTCACTGTTTTTGGGTCCCGGAGTGATTTCCACAATTGACGAACCCCGAGGTGCGTTTACATGTCTGTCGTCAACACTCACAACTTTGGCCAATTCTGACCCGTTTCATGGACTATTACTCACCGTTTTGGGGTCCCGAAGCGATTTCCATAGTTCTTGAACCCCAAGGTGCAATTACATGTCGGTCATCAACACCCGTAGTTTTGGCCGATTCTGGCCCGTTTCATGAACTATTACTCACTGTTTTGGGGACCCGGAGTAATTCCCACGATTGACGAACCCCGGGGTGCGTTTATGTGTCGGTCATAAACACATGCAGTTTTGGCCGATTCTGGCCCGTTTCGTGGACAATTACTCACTGTTTCGGGGTCCCGGACTTATTTCCACGATTGATGAACCCCGGAGCGCATTTACGTGTCGGTCATAAATACTCATAGTTTTGGCCGATTCTGGCTAGTTTCATGGACTATTACTCACTGTTTTGGTGTCGCGGAGTGATTTCCACGATTGACGAACCCCGGGATGCGTTTACCTGTTGGTCATAAACACTCGCAGTTATTGCGGATTCTGCCTCATTTCATGGACTATTATTCATTGTTTTTGGGTCCCGGAGTGATTTCCACAATTGACGAACCCCGAGGTGCGTTTACATGTCCGTCGTCAACACTCACAACTTTGGCCGATTCTGACCCGTTTCGTGGACTATTACTCACCGTTTTGGGGTCCCGAAGCGATTTCCATAGTTCTTGAACCCCAAAGTGCAATCACATGTCGGTCATCAACACCCATAGTTTTGGCCGATTCTGGCCCGTTTCATGAACTATTACTCACTCTTTTGGGGACCCGCACTAATTCCCACGATTGACGAACCCCAGGGTGCGTTTATGTGTCGGTCCTAAACACTTGCAGTTTTGGCCGATTCTGGCCCGTTTCGCGGACAATTACTCACTGTTTCGGGGTCCCGGACTTATTTCCACGATTGATGAACCCCGGAGCGCATTTACGTGTCGGTCATAAATACTCGTAGTTTTGGCCGATTCTGGCTAGTTTCGTGGACTATTACTCACTGTTTTGGGGCCGCGGAGTGATTTCCACGATTGACGAACCCCGGGGTGCGTTTACGTGTCGGTCATCAACACTCGCAGTTTTGGCCGATTATGACAAGTTTCATGGACTATTACTCACTGTTTTGGGGTCCGTGAGTGATTTCCATGATTGACCAATCCTAGGGTGCGTTTACGTGTCGGTCATCAACACCCGCAGTTTTGGCCGATTCTGGCTCGTTTCGTGGACTATTATTCACTGTTTTTGGGTCCCGGAGTGATTTCCACGATTGACGAACCCTGAGGTGCGTTTACATGTCCGTCATCAACACTCACAACTTTGGCAAATTCTGACCCGTTTCGTGGACTATTACTCACCGTTTTAGGGCCCCGGACTTATTTGCACGATTGATGAACCCTGGAGCGCGTTTACGTGTCCGTCATAAATACTCATAGTTTTGGCCAATTCTGGCTAGTTTCATGGACTATTACTCACTGTTTTGGGGTCGTGGAGTGATTTCCACGATTGATGAACCCCGGGGTGCGTTTACGTGTCGGTCATAAATACTCGCAGTTTTGGCCGATTCTGGCCAGTTTCTTGGACTATTACTCACTGTTTTGGGGTCCCGAAGTGATTTCCACGATTGACGAATCCCGGGGTGCGTTTATGTGTTGGTCATAAACACTCGCAGTTATTGCGGATTCTGCCTCATTTCATGGACTATTATTCACTGTTTTTGGGTCCCGGAGTGATTTCCACAATTGACGAACCCCGAGGTGCGTTTACATGTCTGTCGTCAACACTCACAAGTTTGGCCAATTCTGACCCGTTTCGTGGACTATTACTCACCGTTTTGGGGTCCCGAAGCGATTTCCATAGTTCTTGAACCCCAAGGTGCAATTACATGTCGGTCATCAACACCCGTAGTTTTGGCCGATTCTGGCCTGTTTCATGAACTATTACTCACTGTTATGGGGACCCGGAGTAATTCCCACGATTGACGAACCCCGGGGTGCGTTTATGTGTCGGTCATAAACACTTGCAGTTTTGGCCGATTCTGGCCCGTTTCGTGGACAATTACTCACTGTTTCGGGGTCCCGGACTTATTTTCACGATTGATGTACCCCGGAGCGCATTTACGTGTCGGTCATAAATACTCGTAGTTTTGGCTGATTCTGGCTAGTTTCATGGACTATTACTCACTGTTTTGGGGTCGCGGAGTGATTTCCACGATTGATGAACCCCGGGGTGCGTTTACGTGTCGGTTATAAATACTCGCAGTTTTGGCCGATTCTGGCCAGTTTCTTGGACTATTACTCACTGTTTTGGGGTCCCGAAGTGATTTCCACGATTGACGAACCCCGGCGTGCGTTTACGTGTCGGTCATCAACACCCGCAGTTCTGGCCGATTCTGCCTCGTTTCGTGGACTATTATTCACTGTTTTTGGGTCCCGGAGTGATTTCCACAATTGACGAACCCCGAGGTGCGTTTACATGTCCGTCGTCAACACTCACAACTTTGGCCAATTCTGACCCGTTTCATGGACTATTACTCACCGTTTTGGGGTCCCGAAGCGATTTCCATAGTTCTTGAACCCCAAGGTGCAATTACATGTCGGTCATCAACACCCGTAGTTTTGGCCGATTCTGGCCCGTTTCATGAACTATTACTCACTGTTTTGGGGACCCGGAGTAATTCCCACGATTGACGAACCCCGGGGTGCGTTTATGTGTCGGTCATAAACACATGCAGTTTTGGCCGATTCTGGCCCGTTTCGTGGACAATTACTCACTGTTTCGGGGTCCCGGACTTATTTCCACGATTGATGAACCCCGGAGCGCATTTACGTGTCGGTCATAAATACTCATAGTTTTGGCCGATTCTGGCTAGTTTCATGGACTATTACTCACTGTTTTGGTGTCGCGGAGTGATTTCCACGATTGACGAACCCCGGGGTGCGTTTACCTGTTGGTCATAAACACTCGCAGTTATTGCGGATTCTGCCTCATTTCATGGACTATTATTCACTGTTTTTGGGTCCCGGAGTGATTTCCACAATTGACGAACCCCGAGGTGCGTTTACATGTCCGTCGTCAACACTCACAACTTTGGCCGATTCTGACCCGTTTCGTGGACTATTACTCACCGTTTTGGGGTCCCGAAGCGATTTCCATAGTTCTTGAACCCCAAAGTGCAATCACATGTCGGTCATCAACACCCATAGTTTTGGCCGATTCTGGCCCGTTTCATGAACTATTACTCACTGTTTTGGGGACCCGCACTAATTCCCACGATTGACGAACCCCAGGGTGCGTTTATGTGTCGGTCCTAAACACTTGCAGTTTTGGCCGATTCTGGCCCGTTTCGCGGACAATTACTCACTGTTTCGGGGTCCCGGACTTATTTCCACGATTGATGAACCCCGGAGCGCATTTACGTGTCGGTCATAAATACTCGTAGTTTTGGCCGATTCTGGCTAGTTTCGTGGACTATTACTCACTGTTTTGGGGCCGCGGAGTGATTTCCACGATTGACGAACCCCGGGGTGCGTTTACGTGTCGGTCATCAACACTCGCAGTTTTGGCCGATTATGACAAGTTTCATGGACTATTACTCACTGTTTTGGGGTCCGTGAGTGATTTCCATGATTGACCAATCCTAGGGTGCGTTTACGTGTCGGTCATCAACACCCGCAGTTTTGGCCGATTCTGGCTCGTTTCGTGGACTATTATTCACTGTTTTTGGGTCCCGGAGTGATTTCCACGATTGACGAACCCTGAGGTGCGTTTACATGTCCGTCATCAACACTCACAACTTTGGCAAATTCTGACCCGTTTCGTGGACTATTACTCACCGTTTTAGGGCCCCGGACTTATTTGCACGATTGATGAACCCTGGAGCGCGTTTACGTGTCCGTCATAAATACTCATAGTTTTGGCCAATTCTGGCTAGTTTCATGGACTATTACTCACTGTTTTGGGGTCGTGGAGTGATTTCCACGATTGATGAACCCCGGGGTGCGTTTACGTGTCGGTCATAAATACTCGCAGTTTTGGCCGATTCTGGCCAGTTTCTTGGACTATTACTCACTGTTTTGGGGTCCCGAAGTGATTTCCACGATTGACGAATCCCGGGGTGCGTTTATGTGTTGGTCATAAACACTCGCAGTTATTGCGGATTCTGCCTCATTTCATGGACTATTATTCACTGTTTTTGGGTCCCGGAGTGATTTCCACAATTGACGAACCCCGAGGTGCGTTTACATGTCTGTCGTCAACACTCACAAGTTTGGCCAATTCTGACCCGTTTCGTGGACTATTACTCACCGTTTTGGGGTCCCGAAGCGATTTCCATAGTTCTTGAACCCCAAGGTGCAATTACATGTCGGTCATCAACACCCGTAGTTTTGGCCGATTCTGGCCTGTTTCATGAACTATTACTCACTGTTATGGGGACCCGGAGTAATTCCCACGATTGACGAACCCCGGGGTGCGTTTATGTGTCGGTCATAAACACTTGCAGTTTTGGCCGATTCTGGCCCGTTTCGTGGACAATTACTCACTGTTTCGGGGTCCCGGACTTATTTTCACGATTGATGTACCCCGGAGCGCATTTACGTGTCGGTCATAAATACTCGTAGTTTTGGCTGATTCTGGCTAGTTTCATGGACTATTACTCACTGTTTTGGGGTCGCGGAGTGATTTCCACGATTGATGAACCCCGGGGTGCGTTTACGTGTCGGTTATAAATACTCGCAGTTTTGGCCGATTCTGGCCAGTTTCTTGGACTATTACTCACTGTTTTGGGGTCCCGAAGTGATTTCCACGATTGACGAACCCCGGCGTGCGTTTACGTGTCGGTCATCAACACCCGCAGTTCTGGCCGATTCTGCCTCGTTTCGTGGACTATTATTCACTGTTTTTGGGTCCCGGAGTGATTTCCACAATTGACGAACCCCGAGGTGCGTTTACATGTCCGTCGTCAACACTCACAACTTTGGCCAATTCTGACCCGTTTCATGGACTATTACTCACCGTTTTGGGGTCCCGAAGCGATTTCCATAGTTCTTGAACCCCAAGGTGCAATTACATGTCGGTCATCAACACCCGTAGTTTTGGCCGATTCTGGCCCGTTTCATGAACTATTACTCACTGTTTTGGGGACCCGGAGTAATTCCCACGATTGACGAACCCCGGGGTGCGTTTATGTGTCGGTCATAAACACATGCAGTTTTGGCCGATTCTGGCCCGTTTCGTGGACAATTACTCACTGTTTCGGGGTCCCGGACTTATTTCCACGATTGATGAACCCCGGAGCGCATTTACGTGTCGGTCATAAATACTCATAGTTTTGGCCGATTCTGGCTAGTTTCATGGACTATTACTCACTGTTTTGGTGTCGCGGAGTGATTTCCACGATTGACGAACCCCGGGGTGCGTTTACCTGTTGGTCATAAACACTCGCAGTTATTGCGGATTCTGCCTCATTTCATGGACTATTATTCACTGTTTTTGGGTCCCGGAGTGATTTCCACAATTGACGAACCCCGAGGTGCGTTTACATGTCCGTCGTCAACACTCACAACTTTGGCCGATTCTGACCCGTTTCGTGGACTATTACTCACCGTTTTGGGGTCCCGAAGCGATTTCCATAGTTCTTGAACCCCAAAGTGCAATCACATGTCGGTCATCAACACCCATAGTTTTGGCCGATTCTGGCCCGTTTCATGAACTATTACTCACTGTTTTGGGGACCCGCACTAATTCCCACGATTGACGAACCCCAGGGTGCGTTTATGTGTCGGTCCTAAACACTTGCAGTTTTGGCCGATTCTGGCCCGTTTCGTGGACAATTACTCACTGTTTCGGGGTCCCGGACTTATTTCCACGATTGATGAACCCCGGAGCGCATTTACGTGTCGGTCATAAATACTCGTAGTTTTGGCCGATTCTGGCTAGTTTCATGGACTATTACTCACTGTTTTGGGGCCGCGGAGTGATTTCCACGATTGACGAACCCCGGGGTGCGTTTACGTGTCGGTCATCAACACTCGCAGTTTTGGCCGATTCTGGCCTGTTTCATGGACTATTACTGATTGTTTTGGTGTCCCGGACTGATTTCCACGATTGACGAACCCCGGGGTGCGTTTACGTGTCGATCATAAACACTCGCAGTTTTGGCCGATTATGACAAGTTTCATGGACTATTACTCACTGTTTTGGGGTCCGTGAGTGATTTCCATGATTGACCAATCCTAGGGTGCGTTTACGTGTCGGTCATCAACACCCGCAGTTTTGGCCGATTCTGGCTCGTTTCGTGGACTATTATTCACTGTTTTTGGGTCCCGGAGTGATTTCCACGATTGACGAACCCTGAGGTGCGTTTACATGTCCGTCATCAACACTCACAACTTTGGCAAATTCTGACCCGTTTCGTGGACTATTACTCACCGTTTTAGGGCCCCGGACTTATTTGCACGATTGATGAACCCTGGAGCGCGTTTACGTGTCCGTCATAAATACTCATAGTTTTGGCCAATTCTGGCTAGTTTCATGGACTATTACTCACTGTTTTGGGGTCGTGGAGTGATTTCCACGATTGATGAACCCCGGGGTGCGTTTACGTGTCGGTCATAAATACTCGCAGTTTTGGCCGATTCTGGCCAGTTTCTTGGACTATTACTCACTGTTTTGGGGTCCCGAAGTGATTTCCACGATTGACGAATCCCGGGGTGCGTTTATGTGTTGGTCATAAACACTCGCAGTTATTGCGGATTCTGCCTCATTTCATGGACTATTATTCACTGTTTTGGGTCCCGGAGTGATTTCCACAATTGACGAACCCCGAGGTGCGTTTACATGTCTGTCGTCAACACTCACAAGTTTGGCCAATTCTGACCCGTTTCGTGGACTATTACTCACCGTTTTGGGGTCCCGAAGCGATTTCCATAGTTCTTGAACCCCAAGGTGCAATTACATGTCGGTCATCAACACCCGTAGTTTTGGCCGATTCTGGCCTGTTTCATGAACTATTACTCACTGTTATGGGGACCCGGAGTAATTCCCACGATTGACGAACCCCGGGGTGCGTTTATGTGTCGGTCATAAACACTTGCAGTTTTGGCCGATTCTGGCCCGTTTCGTGGACAATTACTCACTGTTTCGGGGTCCCGGACTTATTTTCACGATTGATGTACCCCGGAGCGCATTTACGTGTCGGTCATAAATACTCGTAGTTTTGGCTGATTCTGGCTAGTTTCATGGACTATTACTCACTGTTTTGGGGTCGCGGAGTGATTTCCACGATTGATGAACCCCGGGGTGCGTTTACGTGTCGGTTATAAATACTCGCAGTTTTGGCCGATTCTGGCCAGTTTCTTGGACTATTACTCACTGTTTTGGGGTCCCGAAGTGATTTCCACGATTGACGAACCCCGGCGTGCGTTTACGTGTCGGTCACCAACACCCGCAGTTTTGGCCGATTCTGCCTCGTTTCATGGACTATTATTCACTGTTTTTGGGTCCCGGAGTGATTTCCACAATTGACGAACCCCGAGGTGCGTTTACATGTCCGTCGTCAACACTCACAACTTTGGCCAATTCTGACCCGTTTCATGGACTATTACTCACCGTTTTGGGGTCCCGAAGCGATTTCCATAGTTCTTGAACCCCAAGGTGCAATTACATGTCGGTCATCAACACCCGTAGTTTTGGCCGATTCTGGCCCGTTTCATGAACTATTACTCACTGTTTTGGGGACCCGGAGTAATTCCCACGATTGACGAACCCCGGGGTGCGTTTATGTGTCGGTCATAAACACATGCAGTTTTGGCCGATTCTGGCCCGTTTCGTGGACAATTACTCACTGTTTCGGGGTCCCGGACTTATTTCCACGATTGATGAACCCCGGAGCGCATTTACGTGTCGGTCATAAATACTCATAGTTTTGGCCGATTCTGGCTAGTTTCATGGACTATTACTCACTGTTTTGGTGTCGCGGAGTGATTTCCACGATTGACGAACCCCGGGGTGCGTTTACCTGTTGGTCATAAACACTCGCAGTTATTGCGGATTCTGCCTCATTTCATGGACTATTATTCACTGTTTTTGGGTCCCGGAGTGATTTCCACAATTGACGAACCCCGAGGTGCGTTTACATGTCCGTCGTCAACACTCACAACTTTGGCCGATTCTGACCCGTTTCGTGGACTATTACTCACCGTTTTGGGGTCCCGAAGCGATTTCCATAGTTCTTGAACCCCAAAGTGCAATCACATGTCGGTCATCAACACCCATAGTTTTGGCCGATTCTGGCCCGTTTCATGAACTATTACTCACTGTTTTGGGGACCCGCACTAATTCCCACGATTGACGAACCCCAGGGTGCGTTTATGTGTCGGTCCTAAACACTTGCAGTTTTGGCCGATTCTGGCCCGTTTCGTGGACAATTACTCACTGTTTCGGGGTCCCGGACTTATTTCCACGATTGATGAACCCCGGAGCGCATTTACGTGTCGGTCATAAATACTCGTAGTTTTGGCCGATTCTGGCTAGTTTCATGGACTATTACTCACTGTTTTGGGGCCGCGGAGTGATTTCCACGATTGACGAACCCCGGGGTGCGTTTACGTGTCGGTCATCAACACTCGCAGTTTTGGCCGATTCTGGCCTGTTTCATGGACTATTACTGATTGTTTTGGTGTCCCGGACTGATTTCCACGATTGACGAACCCCGGGGTGCGTTTACGTGTCGATCATAAACACTCGCAGTTTTGGCCGATTATGACAAGTTTCATGGACTATTACTCACTGTTTTGGGGTCCGTGAGTGATTTCCATGATTGACCAATCCTAGGGTGCGTTTACGTGTCGGTCATCAACACCCGCAGTTTTGGCCGATTCTGGCTCGTTTCGTGGACTATTATTCACTGTTTTTGGGTCCCGGAGTGATTTCCACGATTGACGAACCCTGAGGTGCGTTTACATGTCCGTCATCAACACTCACAACTCTGGCAAATTCTGACCCGTTTCGTGGACTATTACTCACCGTTTTAGGGCCCCGGACTTATTTGCACGATTGATGAACCCTGGAGCGCGTTTACGTGTCCGTCATAAATACTCATAGTTTTGGCCAATTCTGGCTAGTTTCATGGACTATTACTCACTGTTTTGGGGTCGTGGAGTGATTTCCACGATTGATGAACCCCGGGGTGCGTTTACGTGTCGGTCATAAATACTCGCAGTTTTGGCCGATTCTGGCCAGTTTCTTGGACTATTACTCACTGTTTTGGGGTCCCGAAGTGATTTCCACGATTGACGAATCCCGGGGTGCGTTTATGTGTTGGTCATAAACACTCGCAGTTATTGCGGATTCTGCCTCATTTCATGGACTATTATTCACTGTTTTTGGGTCCCGGAGTGATTTCCACAATTGACGAACCCCGAGGTGCGTTTACATGTCTGTCGTCAACACTCACAAGTTTGGCCAATTCTGACCCGTTTCGTGGACTATTACTCACCGTTTTGGGGTCCCGAAGCGATTTCCATAGTTCTTGAACCCCAAGGTGCAATTACATGTCGGTCATCAACACCCGTAGTTTTGGCCGATTCTGGCCTGTTTCATGAACTATTACTCACTGTTATGGGGACCCGGAGTAATTCCCACGATTGACGAACCCCGGGGTGCGTTTATGTGTCGGTCATAAACACTTGCAGTTTTGGCCGATTCTGGCCCGTTTCGTGGACAATTACTCACTGTTTCGGGGTCCCGGACTTATTTTCACGATTGATGTACCCCGGAGCGCATTTACGTGTCGGTCATAAATACTCGTAGTTTTGGCTGATTCTGGCTAGTTTCATGGACTATTACTCACTGTTTTGGGGTCGCGGAGTGATTTCCACGATTGATGAACCCCGGGGTGCGTTTACGTGTCGGTCATAAATACTCGCAGTTTTGGCCGATTCTGGCCAGTTTCTTGGACTATTACTCACTGTTTTGGGGTCCCGAAGTGATTTCCACGATTGACGAACCCCGGCGTGCGTTTACGTGTCGGTCATCAACACCCGCAGTTTTGGCCGATTCTGCCTCGTTTCGTGGACTATTATTCACTGTTTTTGGGTCCCGGAGTGATTTCCACAATTGACGAACCCCGAGGTGCGTTTACATGTCCGTCGTCAACACTCACAACTTTGGCCAATTCTGACCCGTTTTATGGACTATTACTCACCGTTTTGGGGTCCCGAAGCGATTTCCATAGTTCTTGAACCCCAAGGTGCAATTACATGTCGGTCATCAACACCCGTAGTTTTGGCCGATTCTGGCCCGTTTCATGAACTATTACTCACTGTTTTGGGGACCCGGAGTAATTCCCACGATTGACGAACCCCGGGGTGCGTTTATGTGTCGGTCATAAACACATGCAGTTTTGGCCGATTCTTGCCCGTTTCGTGGACAATTACTCACTGTTTCGGGGTCCCGGACTTATTTCCACGATTGATGAACCCCGGAGCGCATTTACGTGTCGGTCATAAATACTCATAGTTTTGGCCGATTCTGGCTAGTTTCATGGACTATTACTCACTGTTTTGGGGTCGCGGAGTGATTTCCACGATTGACGAACCCCGGGGTGCGTTTACCTGTTGGTCATAAACACTCGCAGTTATTGCGGATTCTGCCTCATTTCATGGACTATTATTCACTGTTTTTGGGTCCCGGAGTGATTTCCACAATTGACGAACCCCGAGGTGCGTTTACATGTCCGTCATCAACACTCACAACTTTGGCTGATTCTGACCCGTTTCGTGGACTATTACTCACCGTTTTGGGGTCCCGAAGCGATTTCCATAGTTCTTGAACCCCAAAGTGCAATCACATGTCGGTCATCAACACCCATAGTTTTGGCCGATTCTGGCCCGTTTCATGAACTATTTCTCACTGTTTTGGGGACCCGCACTAATTCCCACGATTGACGAACCCCAGGGTGCGTTTATGTGTCGGTCATAAACACTTGCAGTTTTGGCCGATTCTGGCCCGTTTCGTGGACAATTACTCACTGTTTCGGGGTCCCGGACTTATTTCCACGATTGATGAACCCCGGAGCGCATTTACGTGTCGGTCATAAATACTCGTAGTTTTGGCCGATTCTGGCTAGTTTCATGGACTATTACTCACTGTTTTGGGGCCGCGGAGTGATTTCCACGATTGACGAACCCCGGGGTGCGTTTACGTGTCGGTCATCAACACTCGCAGTTTTGGCCGATTCTGGCCTGTTTCATGGACTATTACTGATTGTTTTGGTGTCCCGGACTGATTTCCACGACTGACGAACCCCGGGGTGCGTTTACGTGTCGATCATAAACACTCGCAGTTTTGGCCGATTATGACAAGTTTCATGGACTATTACTCACTGTTTTGGGGTCCGTGAGTGATTTCCATGATTGACCAATCCTAGGGTGCGTTTACGTGTCGGTCATCAACACCCGCAGTTTTGGCAGATTCTGGCTCGTTTCGTGGACTATTATTCACTGTTTTTGGGTCCCGGAGTGATTTCCACGATTGACGAACCCCGAGGTGCGTTTACATGTCCGTCATCAACACTCACAACTCTGGCAAATTCTGACCCGTTTCGTGGACTATTACTCACCGTTTTAGGGCCCCGGACTTATTTGCACGATTGATGAACCCTGGAGCGCGTTTACGTGTCCGTCATAAATACTCGCAGTTTTGGCCGATTCTGGCCAGTTTCTTGGACTATTACTCACTGTTTTGGGGTCCCGAAGTGATTTCCACGATTGACGAACCCCGGGGTGCGTTTACGTGTTGGTCATAAACACTCGTAGTTATTGCGGATTCTGCCTCATTTCATGGACTATTAATCACTGTTTTTGGGTCCCGGAGTGATTTCCACCATTGACGAACCCCGAGGTGCGTTTACATGTCCGTCGTCAACACTCACAACTTTGGCCAATTCTGACCCGTTTCGTGGACTATTACTCACCGTTTTGGGGTCCCGAAGCGATTTCCATAGTTCTTGAACCCCAAGGTGCAATTACATGTCGGTCATCAACACCCGTAGTTTTGGCCGATTCTGGGCCGTTTCATGAACTATTACTCACTGTTTTGGGGACCCGGACTAATTCCCACGATTGACGAACCCCGGGGTGCGTTTATGTGTCGGTCATAAACACTTGCAGTTTTGGCCGATTCTGGCCCGTTTCGTGGACAATTACTCACTGTTTCGGGGTCCCGGACTTATTTCCACGATTGATGAACCCTGGAGCGCATTTATGTGTCGGTCATAAATACTCATAGTTTTGGCCGATTCTGGCTAGTTTCATGGACTATTACTCACTGTTTTGGGGTCGTGGAGTGATTTCCATGATTGATGAACCCCGGGGTGTGTTTACGTGTCGGTCATAAATACTCGCAGTTTTGGCCGATTCTGGCCAGTTTCTTGGACTATTACTCACTGTTTTGGGGTCCCGAAGTGATTTCCACGATTGACGAATCCCGGGGTGCGTTTATGTGTTGGTCATAAACACTCGCAGTTATTGCGGATTCTGCCTCATTTCGTGAACTATTATTCATTGTTTTTGGGTCCCGGAGTGATTTCCACAATTGACGAACCCCGAGGTGCGTTTACATGTCCGTCGTCAACACTCACAACTTTGGCCAATTCTGACCCGTTTCATGGACTATTACTCACAGTTTTGGGGTCCCGAAGCGATTTCCATAGTTCTTGAACCCCAAGGTGCAATTACATGTCGGTCATCAACACCCGTAGTTTTGGCCGATTCAGGCTCGTTTCATGAACTATTACTCACTGTTTTGGGGATCCGGAGTAATTCCCACGATTGATGAACCCCGGGGTGCGTTTATGTGTCGGTCATAAACACATGCAGTTTTGGCCGATTCTGGCCCGTTTCGTGGACAACTCACTGTTTCGGGGTCCCGGACTTATTTCCACGATTGATGAACCCCGGAGCGCATTTACGTGTCGGTCATAAATACTCATAGTTTTGGCCGATTCTGGCTAGTTTCATGGACTATTACTCACTGTTTTGGTGTCGCGGAGTGATTTCCACAATTGACGAACCCCGGGGTGCGTTTACCTGTTGGTCATAAACACTCGCAGTTATTGCGGATTCTGCCTCATTTCATGGACTATTATTCACTGTTTTTGGGTCCCGGAGTGATTTCCACAATTGACGAACCCCGAGGTGCGTTTACATGTCCGTCGTCAACACTCACAACTTTGGCCGATTCTGACCCGTTTCGTGGACTATTACTCACCGTTTTGGGGTCCCGAAGCGATTTCCATAGTTCTTGAACCCCAAAGTGCAATCACATGTCGGTCATCAACAACCGTAGTTTTGGCCGATTCTGGGCCGTTTCATGAACTATTACTCACTGTTTTGGGGACCCGGACTAATTCCCACGATTGACGAACCCCGGGGTGCGTTTATGTGTCGGTCATAAACACTTGCAGTTTTGGCCGATTCTGGCCCGTTTCGTGGACAATTACTCACTGTTTCGGGGTCCCGGACTTATTTCCACGATTGATGAACCCTGGAGCGCATTTATGTGTCGGTCATAAATACTCATAGTTTTGGCCGATTCTGGCTAGTTTCATGGACTATTACTCACTGTTTTGGGGTCGTGGAGTGATTTCCATGATTGATGAACCCCGGGGTGAGTTTACGTGTCGGTCATAAATACTCGCAGTTTTGGCCGATTTTGGCCAGTTTCTTGGACTATTACTCACTGTTTTGGGGTCCCAAAGTGATTTCCACGATTGACGAATCCCGGGGTGCGTTTATGTGTTGGTCATAAACACTCGTAGTTATTGCGGATTCTGCCTCATTTCATGGACTATTATTCACTGTTTTTGGGTCCCGGAGTGATTTCCACAATTGACGAACCCCGAGGTGCGTTTACATGTCTGTCGTCAACACTCACAAGTTTGGCCAATTCTGACCCGTTTCGTGGACTATTACTCACCGTTTTGGAGTCCCGAAGCGATTTCCATAGTTCTTGAACCCCAAGGTGCAATTACATGTCGGTCATCAACACCCATAGTTTTGGCCGATTCTGGCCTGTTTCATGAACTATTACTCACTGTTTTTGGGACCCGGACTAATTCCCACGATTGACGAACCCCGGGGTGCGTTTATGTGTCGGTCATAAACACATGCAGTTTTGGCCGATTCTGGCCCGTTTCGTGGACAATTACTCACTGTTTCGGGGTCCCGGACTTATTTCCACGATTGATGAACCCCGGAGCGCATTTAAGTGTTGGTCATAAGTACTCGTAGTTTTGGCCGATTCTGGCTAGTTTCATGGACTATTACTCACTGTTTTGGTGTCGCGGAGTGATTTCCACGATTGACGAACCCCGGGGTGCGTTTACCTGTTGGTCATAAACACTCGCAGTTATTGCGGATTCTGCCTCATTTCATGGACTATTATTCACTGTTTTTGGGTCCCGGAGTGATTTCCACAATTGACGAACCCCGAGGTGCGTTTACATGTCCGTCGTCAACAATCACAACTTTGGCCGATTCTGACCCGTTTCGTGGACTATTACTCACCGTTTTGGGGTCCCGAAGCGATTTCCATAGTTCTTGAACCCCAAAGTGCAATCACATGTCGGTCATCAACACCCATACTTTTGGCCGATTCTGGCCCGTTTCATGAACTATTACTCACTGTTTTGGGGACCCGCACTAATTCCCACGAGTGACGAACCCCCGGGTGCGTTTATGTGTCGGTCATAAACACTTGCAGTTTTGGCCGATTCTGGCCCGTTTCGTGGACAATTACTCACTGTTTCGGGGTCCCAGACTTATTTCCACGATTGATGAACCCCGGAGCGCATTTACGTGTCGGTCATAAATACTCGTAGTTTTGGCCGATTCTGGCTAGTTTCATGGACTATTACGCACTGTTTTGGGGCCGCAGAGTGATTTCCACGATTGACGAACCCCGAGGTGCGTTTACGTGTCGGTCATCAACACTCGCAGTTTTTGGCCGATTCTGGCCTGTTTCATGGACTATTACTGATTGTTTTGGTGTCCCGGACTGATTTCCACGATTGACGAACCCCGGGGTGCGTTTACATGTCGATCATAAACACTCGCAGTTTTGGCCGATTATGACAAGTTTCATGGACTATTACTCACTGTTTTGGGGTCCGTGAGTGATTTCCATGATTGACCAATCCTAGGGTGCGTTTACGTGTCGGTCATCAACACCCGCAGTTTTGGCCGATTCTGGCTCGTTTCGTGGACTATTATTCACTGTTTTTGGGTCCCGGAGTGATTTCCACGATTGACGAACACCGAGGTGCGTTTACATGTCCGTCGTCAACACTCACAACTCTGGCAAATTCTGACCCGTTTCGTGGACTATTACTCACCGTTTTAGGGTCCCGGACTTATTTGCACGATTGATGAACCCTGGAGCGCGTTTACGTGTCGGTCATAAATACTCGCAGTTTTGGCCGATTCTGGCCACTTTCTTGGACTATTACTCACTGTTTTGGGGTCCCGAAGTGATTTCCACGATTGACGAACCCCGGGGTGCGTTTACGTGTTGGTCATAAACACTCGCAGTTATTGCGGATTCTGCCTCATTTCATGGACTATTATTCACTGTTTTTGGGTCCCGGAGTGATTTCCACAATTGACGAACCCCGAGGTGCATTTACATGTCCGTCATCAACACTCACAACTTTGGCCGATTCTGACCCGTTTCGTGGACTATTACTCACCGTTTTGGGGTCCCGAAGCGATTTCCATAGTTCTTGAACCCCAAAGTGCAATCACATGTCGGTCATCAACACCCATAGTTTTGGCCGATTCTGGCCCGTTTCATGAACTATTACTCACTGTTTTGGGGACCCGCACTAATTCCCACGATTGACGAACCCCAGGGTGCGTTTATGTGTCGGTCATAAACACTTGCAGTTTTGGCCGATTCTGGCCCGTTCCATGGACAATTACTCACTGTTTCGGGGTCCCGGACTTATTTCCACGATTGATGAACCCCGGAGCGCATTTACGTGTCGGTCATAAATACTCGTAGTTTTGGCCGATTCTGGCTAGTTTCATGGACTATTACTCACTGTTTTGGGGCCGCGGAGTGATTTCCACGATTGACGAACCCCGGGGTGCGTTTACGTGTCGGTCATCAACACTCGCAGTTTTGGCCGATTCTGGCCTGTTTCATGGACTATTACTGATTGTTTTGGTGTCCCGGACTGATTTCCACGACTGACGAACCCCGGGGTGCGTTTACGTGTCGATCATAAACACTCGCAGTTTTGGCCGATTATGACAAGTTTCATGGACTATTACTCACTGTTTTGGGGTCCGTGAGTGATTTCCATGATTGACCAATCCTAGGGTGCGTTTACGTGTCGGTCATCAACACCCGCAGTTTTGGCAGATTCTGGCTCGTTTCGTGGACTATTATTCACTGTTTTTGGGTCCCGGAGTGATTTCCACGATTGACGAACCCCGAGGTGCGTTTACATGTCCGTCATCAACACTCACAACTCTGGCAAATTCTGACCCGTTTCGTGGACTATTACTCACCGTTTTAGGGCCCCGGACTTATTTGCACGATTGATGAACCCTGGAGCGCGTTTACGTGTCCGTCATAAATACTCGCAGTTTTGGCCGATTCTGGCCAGTTTCTTGGACTATTACTCACTGTTTTGGGGTCCCGAAGTGATTTCCACGATTGACGAACCCCGGGGTGCGTTTACGTGTTGGTCATAAACACTCGTAGTTATTGCGGATTCTGCCTCATTTCATGGACTATTAATCACTGTTTTTGGGTCCCGGAGTGATTTCCACCATTGACGAACCCCGAGGTGCGTTTACATGTCCGTCGTCAACACTCACAACTTTGGCCAATTCTGACCCGTTTCGTGGACTATTACTCACCGTTTTGGGGTCCCGAAGCGATTTCCATAGTTCTTGAACCCCAAGGTGCAATTACATGTCGGTCATCAACACCCGTAGTTTTGGCCGATTCTGGGCCGTTTCATGAACTATTACTCACTGTTTTGGGGACCCGGACTAATTCCCACGATTGACGAACCCCGGGGTGCGTTTATGTGTCGGTCATAAACACTTGCAGTTTTGGCCGATTCTGGCCCGTTTCGTGGACAATTACTCACTGTTTCAGGGTCCCGGACTTATTTCCACGATTGATGAACCCTGGAGCGCATTTATGTGTCGGTCATAAATACTCATAGTTTTGGCCGATTCTGGCTAGTTTCATGGACTATTACTCACTGTTTTGGGGTCGTGGAGTGATTTCCATGATTGATGAACCCCGGGGTGTGTTTACGTGTCGGTCATAAATACTCGCAGTTTTGGCCGATTCTGGCCAGTTTCTTGGACTATTACTCACTGTTTTGGGGTCCCGAAGTGATTTCCACGATTGACGAATCCCGGGGTGCGTTTATGTGTTGGTCATAAACACTCGCAGTTATTGCGGATTCTGCCTCATTTCATGGACTATTATTCACTGTTTTTGGGTCCCGGAGTGATTTCCACAATTGACGAACCCCGAGGTGCGTTTACATGTCCGTCGTCAACACTCACAACTTTGGCCAATTCTGACCCGTTTCATGGACTATTACTCACCGTTTTGGGGTCCCGAAGCGATTTCCATAGTTCTTGAACCCCAAGGTGCAATTACATGTCGGTCATCAACACCCGTAGTTTTGGCCGATTCTGGCCCGTTTCATGAACTATTACTCACTGTTTTGGGGATCCGAAGTAATTCCCACGATTGACGAACCCCGGGGTGCGTTTATGTGTCGGTCATAAACACATGCAGTTTTGGCCGATTCTGGCCCGTTTCGTGGACAACTCACTGTTTCGGGGTCCCGGACTTATTTCCACGATTGATGAACCCCGGAGCGCATTTACGTGTCGGTCATAAATACTCATAGTTTTGGCCGATTCTGGCTAGTTTCATGGACTATTACTCACTGTTTTGGTGTCGCGGAGTGATTTCCACAATTGACGAACCCCGGGGTGCGTTTACGTGTTGGTCATAAACACTCGCAGTTATTGCGGATTCTGCCTCATTTCATGGACTATTATTCACTGTTTTTGGGTCCCGGAGTGATTTCCACAATTGACGAACCCCGAGGTGCGTTTACATGTCCGTCGTCAACACTCACAACTTTGGTCGATTCTGACCCGTTTCGTGGACTATTACTCACCGTTTTGGGGTCCCGAAGCGATTTCCATAGTTCTCGAACCCCAAAGTGCAATCACATGTCGGTCATCAACAACCGTAGTTTTGGCCGATTCTGGGCCGTTTCATGAACTATTACTCACTGTTTTGGGGACCCGGACTAATTCCCACGATTGACGAACCCCGGGGTGCGTTTATGTGTCGGTCATAAACACTTGCAGTTTTGGCCGATTCTGGCCCGTTTCGTGGACAATTACTCACTGTTTCGGGGTCCCGGACTTATTTCCACGATTGATGAACCCTGGAGCGCATTTACGTGTCGGTCATAAATACTCATAGTTTTGGCCGATTCTGGCTAGTTTCATGGACTATTACTCACTGTTTTGGGGTCGTGGAGTGATTTCCACGATTGATGATCCCCGGGGTGCGTTTACGTGTCGGTCATAAATACTCGCAGTTTTGGCCGATTCTGGCCAGTTTCTTGGACTATTACTCACTGTTTTGGGGTCCCGAAGTGATTTCCACGATTGACGAATCCCGGGGTGCGTTTATGTGTTGGTCATAAACACTCGTAGTTATTGCGGATTCTGCCTCATTTCATGGACTATTATTCACTGTTTTTGGGTCCCGGAGTGATTTCCACAATTGACGAACCCCGAGGTGCGTTTACATGTCTGTCGTCAACACTCACAAGTTTGGCCAATTCTGACCCGTTTCGTGGACTATTACTCACCGTTTTGGAGTCCCGAAGCGATTTCCATAGTTCTTGAACCCCAAGGTGCAATTACATGTCGGTCATCAACACCCATAGTTTTGGCCGATTCTGGCCTGTTTCATGAACTATTACTCACTGTTTTTGGGACCCGGACTAATTCCCACGATTGACGAACCCCGGGGTGCGTTTATGTGTCGGTCATAAACACTTGCAGTTTTGGCCGATTCTGGCCCGTTTCGTGGACAATTACTCACTGTTTCGGGGTCCCGGACTTATTTTCACGATTGATGTACCCCGGAGCGCATTTACGTGTCGGTCATAAATACTCGTAGTTGGGGCTGATTCTGGCTAGTTTCATGGACTATTACTCACTGTTTTGGGGTCCCGGAGTGATTTCCACGATTGATGAACCCCGGGGTGCGTTTACGTGTCGGTCATAAATACTCGCAGTTTTGGCCGATTCTGGCCAGTTTCTTGGACTATTACTCACTGTTTTGGGGTCCCGAAGTGATTTCCACGATTGACGAACCCCGGCGTGCGTTTACGTGTCGGTCATCAACACCCGCAGTTTTGGCCGATTCTGCCTCGATTCGTGGACTATTATTCACTGTTTTTGGGTCCCGGAGTGATTTCCACAATTGACGAACCCCGAGGTGCGTTTACATGTCCGTCGTCAACACTCACAACTTTGGCCAATTCTGACCCGTTTCATGGACTATTACTCACCGTTTTGGGGTCCCGAAGCGATTTCCATAGTTCTTGAACCCCAAGGTGCAATTACATGTCGGTCATCAACACCCGTAGTTTTGGCCGATTCTGGCCCGTTTCATGAACTATTACTCACTGTTTTGGGGACCCGGAGTAATTCCCACGATTGACGAACCCCGGGGTGCGTTTATGTGTCGGTCATAAACACATGCAGTTTTGGCCGATTCTGGCCCGTTTCGTGGACAATTACTCACTGTTTCGGGGTCCCGGACTTATTTCCACACTACTAGAAAAAGGGCTATCCGTAATATCACTATTAGTGGCGCACCGTGGATGTGGTGCGCCACTGCTATATAGCAGTGGCGCACCATAAACAGGTGCGCCATTACTATTTTTTTACTAGTGGCGCACCTGGTGTGTTGTGCGCCACTAGTAAGTTTGTTCTGTGCACACCCCCCTCCCCAGACATACTAGTGGCGCACCGTGTGGTGGTGCGCCATTACTAGTTAAACTAGTAATGGCGCACCACCACACGGTGCGCCAGTACTAACATTTTTTTTAAAAAAAAAATTTCAAAGTTAGTAGTGGCGCACCGTGTGGAGGTGCGCCATTACTAGTTTGAACTAGTAATGGCACACCTCCACACGGTGCGCCACTACTAACATTTTATTTTTTAAATTTTTTTTCAAAGGTAGTAGTGGCGCACCGTTGCAGAGGTGCGCCATTACTAGTTTTAACTAGTAATGGCGCACCTCTGCCACGGTGCGCCACTACTAACATTTCTATCATTTTTCAGATTTAACGCATTTTCACCAAATGCACCCCCCTGGACCGCATTTTTAGTTTAAAAAAAATAAAGGAAAATGATAGAAATGTCAAAAAAATAAAAAAAATAAGATTCCAATGTGATTTGTGGTCTAGTTGTTAGCAAAATTTACAAACATGAATTTCGAATTTTTTTGCAAAATCTCTCGAGAATTTGTAAAATGGGCATAACTTTTGCATACGAACTCCGATGAAAAAGTTTCTTCGTTGAAGATTCTTAGAATCCCCAAAAACCTAACCGAATAAAAGATATGGGGCTTTTAAGATCTAGAGGCAAAAAAATTCAAAAAAATTCAAAAATAGTAGTGGCGCACCGTGGGTGTGGTGCGCCACTAATATAGTTCTTTTTTTGAAAATTTTTTTTTAAAAACTATTTTTTTTGGAATAAATATTTTTTTTGAAAAAAAATTTTTTGGGAAAAAAATGTTTTTTTTTGAAAAAATGTTTTTTTGAAAAAAAATAGTTTTTTTGAAAAAAAAAATGGTTTTTTTTTAAATAGTTTTTTTTAAAAAAAAATCAAAATATGATATGTAAAATGACCGGGAAGTTTGAAATATTTTTTCAAAATTTCTTCACACTCATGAACATGAACAAACTCCTAGACATCAACAAGGTTTAATAGGATTGATATGATAGATATATCAACAAGTGCCTGCTAAGTGAGCTGGTGCTGGGGTTGGATAGAACTCAGAAGTTAAGCGTGCTTGGGCTGGAGTAGTGTAGGATGGGTGACCTTCCGGGAAGTTTGACCACGGAGTGCGATTTGACCCGAGATTAAGCCATAGTGACCCGAGATTAAGGAAAAAAAAATTCCCGCCAAAATTGAAAAAAAAATTGAAAAAAAAAATTCTGGAAAAAAATTTGAAAAAAAAATTGTTACTAGTGGCGCACCTGTAGCAATATCAGTGGCGCACCTGTAGCAATTCTGGAATAAAATTTGAAAAAATAAATTGAAAAAAAAAATTCTGAAAAAATATCAGTGGCGCACCCATATACTTAGTAGTGGCGCACCAGCAGGCCACCCCTATACATTATCAGTGGCGCACCCGGGGGGATATCAATGGCGCACCAGGTGGTGCGCCACTGATATCTGGATTAGTAATGGCGCACCTCTGGTGCGCCACTAATACACATTACTAGTGGCGTGGTAATAGTGGCGCACCAGAGGTGCGCCACTAATACCCAAAAGTGGTGCGCCACTAATGAGCTTTTTTCTAGTAGTGCCACGATTGATGAACCCCGGAGCACATTTACGTGTCGGTCATAAATACTCGTAGTTTTGGCCGATTCTGGCTAGTTTCATGGACTATTACTCACTGTTTTGGTGTCGCGGAGTGATTTCCACGATTGACGAACCCCGGGGTGCGTTTACCTGTTGGTCATAAACACTCGCAGTTATTGCGGATTCTGCCTCATTTCATGGACTATTATTCACTGTTTTTGGGTCCCGGAGTGATTTCCACAATTGACGAACCCCGAGGTGCGTTTACATGTCCGTCGTCAACAATCACAACTTTGGCCGATTCTGACCCGTTTCGTGGACTATTACTCACCGTTTTGGGGTCCCGAAGCGATTTCCATAGTTCTTGAACCCCAAAGTGCAATCACATGTCGGTCATCAACACCCATAGTTTTGGCCGATTCTGGCCCGTTTCATGAACTATTACTCACTGTTTTGGGGACCCGCACTAATTCCCACGAGTGACGAACCCCCGGGTGCGTTTATGTGTCGGTCATAAACACTTGCAGTTTTGGCCGATTCTGGCCCGTTTCGTGGACAATTACTCACTGTTTCGGGGTCCCGGACTTATTTCCACGATTGATGAACCCCGGAGCGCATTTACGTGTCGGTCATAAATACTCGTAGTTTTGGCCGATTCTGGCTAGTTTCATGGACTATTACGCACTGTTTTGGGGCCGCGGAGTGATTTCCACGATTGACGAACCCCGGGGTGCGTTTACGTGTCGGTCATCAACACTCGCAGTTTTGGCCGATTCTGGCCTGTTTCATGGACTATTACTGATTGTTTTGGTGTCCCGGACTGATTTCCACGATTGACGAACCCCGGGGTGCGTTTACGTGTCGATCATAAACACTCACAGTTTTGGCCGATTATGACAAGTTTCATGGACTATTACTCACTGTTTTGGGGTCCGTGAGTGATTTCCATGATTGACCAATCCTAGGGTGCGTTTACGTGTCGGTCATCAACACCCGCAGTTTTGGCCGATTCTGGCTCGTTTCGTGGACTATTATTCACTGTTTTTGGGTCCCGGAGTGATTTCCACGATTGACGAACCCCGAGGTGCGTTTACATGTCCGTCGTCAACACTCACAACTCTGGCAAATTCTGACCCGTTTCGTGGACTATTACTCACCGTTTTAGGGTCCCGGACTTATTTGCACGATTGATGAACCCTGGAGCGCGTTTACGTGTCGGTCATAAATACTCGCAGTTTTGGCCGATTCTGGCCAGTTTCTTGGACTATTACTCACTGTTTTGGGGTCCCGAAGTGATTTCCACGATTGACGAACCCCGGGGTGCGTTTACGTGTTGGTCATAAACACTCGCAGTTATTGCGGATTCTGCCTCATTTCATGGACTATTATTCACTGTTTTTGGGTCCCGGAGTGATTTCCACAATTGACGAACCCCGAGGTGCGTTTACATGTCCGTCGTCAACACTCACAACTTTGGCCAATTCTGACCCGTTTCGTGGACTATTACTCACCGTTTTGGGGTCCCGAAGCGATTTCCATAGTTCTTGAACCCCAATGTGCAATTAGATGTCGGTCATCAACACCCGTAGTTTTGGCCGATTCTGGGCCGTTTCATGAACTATTACTCACTGTTTTGGGGACCCGGACTAATTCCCACGATTGACGAACCCCGGCGTGCGTTTATGTGTCGGTCATAAACACTTGCAGTTTTGGCCGATTCTGGCCCATTTCGTGGACAATTACTCACTGTTTCGGGGTCCCGGACTTATTTCCACGATTGATTAACCCTGGAGCGCATTTACGTGTCGGTCATAAATACTCATAGTTTTGGCCGATTCTGGCAAGTTTCATGGACTATTACTCACTGTTTTGGGGTCGTGGAGTGATTTCCACGATTGATGAACCCCGGCGTGCGTTTACGTGTCGGTCATAAATACTCGCAGTTTTGGCCGATTCTGGCCAGTTTCTTGGACTATTACTCACTGTTTTGGGGTCCCGAAGTGATTTCCACGATTGACGAATCTCGGGGTGCGTTTATGTGTTGGTCATAAACACTCGCAGTTATTGCGGATTCTGCCTCATTTCATGGACTATTATTCACTGTTTTTGGGTCCCGGAGTGATTTCCACAATTGACGAACCCCGAGGTGCGTTTACATGTCTGTCGTCAACACTCACAAGTTTGGCCAATTCTGACCCGTTTCGTGGACTATTACTCACCATTTTGGGGTCCCGAAGCGATTTCCATAGTTCTTGAACCCCAAGGTGCAATTACATGTCGGTCATCAACACCCGTAGTTTTGGCCGATTCTCGCCTGTTTCATGAACTATTACTCACTGTTTTGGGGACCCGGACTAATTCCCACGATTGACGAACCCCGGGGTGCGTTTATGTGTCGGTCATAAACACTTGCAGTTTTGGCCGATTCTGGCCCGTTTCGTGGACTACTCACTGTTTCGGGGTCCCGGACTTATTTTCACGATTGATGTACCCCGGAGCGCATTTACGTGTCGGTCATAAATACTCGTAGTTTTGGCTGATTCTGGCTAGTTTCATGGACTATTACTCACTGTTTTGGGGTCGCGGAGTGATTTCCATGATTGATGAACCCCGGGGTGCGTTTACGTGTCGGTCATAAATACTCGCAGCTTTGGCCGATTCTGGCCAGTTTCTTGGACTATTACTCACTGTTTTGGGGTACCGAAGTGATTTCCATGATTGGCGAACCCCGGCGTGCGTTTACGTGTCGGTCATCAACACCCGCAGTTTTGGCCGATTCTTCCTCGATTCGTGGACTATTATTCACTGTTTTTGGGTCCCGGAGTGATTTCCACAATTGACGAACCCCGAGGTGCGTTTACATGTCCGTCGTCAACACTCACAACTTTGGCCAATTCTGACCCGTTTCATGGACTATTACTCACCGTTTTGGGGTCCCGAAGCGATTTCCATAGTTCTTGAACCCCAAGGTGCAATTACATGTCGGTCATCAACACCCGTAGTTTTGGCCGATTCTGGCTCGTTTCATGAACTATTACTCACTGTTTTGGGGACCCGGAGTAATTCCCACGATTGACGAACTCCGGGGTGCGTTTATGTGTCGGTCATAAACACATGCTGTTTTGGCCGATTCTGGCCCGTTTCGTGGACAATTACTCACTGTTTCGGGGTCCCGGACTTATTTCCACGATTGATGAACCCCGGAGCGCATTTACGTGTCGGTCATAAATACTCGTAGTTTTGGCCGATTCTGGCTAGTTTCATGGACTATTACTCACTGTTTTGGTGTCGCGGAGTGATTTCCACGATTGACGAACCCCGGGGTGCGTTTACCTGTTGGTCATAAACACTCGCAGTTATTGCGGATTCTGCCTCATTTCATGGACTATTATTCACTGTTTTTGGGTCCCGGAGTGATTTCCACAATTGACGAACCCCGAGGTGCATTTACATGTCCGTTGTCAACACTCACAACTTTGGCCGATTCTGACCCGTTTCGTGGACTATTACTCACCGTTTTGGGGTCCCGAAGCGATTTCCATAGTTCTTGAACCCCCAAAGTGCAATCACATGTCGGTCATCAACACCCATAGTTTTGGCCGATTCTGGCCCGTTTCATGAACTATTACTCACTGTTTTGGGGACCCGCACTAATTCCCACGATTGACGAACCCCAGGGTGCGTTTATGTGTCGGTCATAAACACTTGCAGTTTTGGCCGATTCTGGCCCGTTTCATGGACAATTACTCACTGTTTCGGGGTCCCGGACTTATTTCCACGATTGATGAACCCCGGAGCGCATTTACGTGTCGGTCATAAATACTCGTAGTTTTGGCCGATTCTGGCTAGTTTCATGGACTATTACTCACTGTTTTGGGGCCGCGGAGTGATTTCCACGATTGACGAACCCCGGGGTGCGTTTACGTGTCGGTCATCAACACTCGCAGTTTTGGCCGATTCTGGCCTGTTTCATGGACTATTACTGATTGTTTTGGTGTGCCGGACTGATTTCCACGATTGACGAACCCCGGGGTGCGTTTACGTGTCGATCATAAACACTCGCAGTTTTGGCCGATTATGACAAGTTTCATGGACTATTACTCACTGTTTTGGGGTCCGTGAGTGATTTCCATGATTGACCAATCCTGGGGTGCGTTTACGTGTCGGTCATCAACACCCGCAGTTTTGGCCGATTCTGGCTCGTTTCGTGGACTATTATTCACTGTTTTTGGGTCCCGGAGTGATTTCCACGATTGACGAACCCCGAGGTGCGTTTACATGTCCGTCATCAGCACTCACAACTCTGGCAAATTCTAACCCGTTTCGTGGACTATTACTCACCGTTTTAGGGTCCCGGACTTATTTGCACGATTGATGAACCCTGGAGCGCGTTTACGTGTCGGTCATAAATACTCGCAGTTTTGTCCGATTCTGGCCAGTTTCTTGGACTATTACTCACTGTTTTGGGGTCCCGAAGTGATTTCCACGATTGACGAACCCCGGGGTGCGTTTACGTGTTGGTCATAAACACTCGCAGTTATTGCGGATTCTGCCTCATTTCATGGACTATTATTCACTGTTTTTGGGTCCCGGAGTGATTTCCACAATTGACGAACCCCGAGGTGCGTTTACATGTCCGTCGTCAACACTCACAACTTTGGCCAATTCTGACCCGTTTCGTGGACTATTACTCACCGTTTTGGGGTCCCGAAGCGATTTCCATAGTTCTTGAACCCCAAGGTGCAATTACATGTCGGTCATCAACACCCGTAGTTTTGGCCGATTCTGGCCTGTTTCATGAACTATTACTCACTGTTTTGGGGACCCGGACTAATTCCCACGATTGACGAACCCCGGGGTGCGTTTATGTGTCGGTCATAAACACTTGCAGTTTTGGCCGATTCTGGCCCGTTTCGTGGACAATTACTCACTGTTTCGGGGTCCCGGACTTATTTTCACGATTGATGTACCCCGGAGCGCATTTACATGTCGGTCATAAATACTCGTAGTTTTGGCTGATTCTGGCTAGTTTCATGGACTATTACTCACTGTTTTGGGGTCGCGGAGTGATTTCCACGATTGATGAACCCCAGGGTGCGTTTACGTGTCGGTCATAAATACTCGCAGTTTTGGCCGATTCTGGCCACTTTCTTGGACTATTACTCACTGTTTTGGGGTCCCGAAGTGATTTCCACGATTGACGAATCTCGGGGTGCGTTTATGTGTTGGTCATAAACACTCGCAGTTATTGCGGATTCTGCCTCATTTCATGGACTATTATTCACTGTTTTTGGGTCCCTGAGTGATTTCCACAATTGACGAACCCCGAGGTGCGTTTACATGTCTGTCGTCAACACTCACAAGTTTGGCCAATTCTGACCCGTTTCGTGGACTATTACTCACCATTTTGGGGTCCCGAAGCGATTTCCATAGTTCTTGAACCCCAAGGTGCAATTACATGTCGGTCATCAACACCCGTAGTTTTGGCCGATTCTCGCCTGTTTCATGAACTATTACTCACTGTTTTGGGGACCCGGACTAATTCCCACGATTGACGAACCCCGGGGTGCGTTTATGTGTCGGTCATAAACACTTGCAGTTTTGGCCGATTCTGGCCCGTTTCGTGGACTACTCACTGTTTCGGGGTCCCGGACTTATTTTCACGATTGATGTACCCCGGAGCGCATTTACGTGTCGGTCATAAATACTCGTAGTTTTGGCTGATTCTGGCTAGTTTCATGGACTATTACTCACTGTTTTGGGGTCGCGGAGTGATTTCCACGATTGATGAACCCCGGGGTGCGTTTACGTGTCGGTCATAAATACTCGCAGCTTTGGCCGATTCTGGCCAGTTTCTTGGACTATTACTCACTTTTTTGGGGTCCCGAAGTGATTTCCACGATTGACGAACCCCGGCGTGCGTTTACGTGTCGGTCATCAACACCCGCAGTTTTGGCCGATTCTGCCTCGATTCGTGGACTATTATTCACTGTTTTTGGGTCCCGGAGTGATTTCCACAATTGACGAACCCCGAGGTGCGTTTACATGTCCGTCGTCAACACTCACAACTTTGGCCAATTCTGACCCGTTTCATGGACTATTACTCACCGTTTTGGGGTCCCGAAGCGATTTCCATAGTTCTTGAAACCCAAGGTGCAATTACATGTCGGTCATCAACACCCGTAGTTTTGGCCGATTCTGGCCCGTTTCATGAACTATTACTCACTGTTTTGGGGACCCGGAGTAATTCCCACGATTGACGAACCCCGGGGTGCGTTTATGTGTCGGTCATAAACACATGCAGTTTTGGCCGATTCGGGCCCGTTTCGTGGACAATTACTCACTGTTTCGGGGTCCCGGACTTATTTCCACGATTGATGAACCCCAGGGTGCGTTTACGTGTCGGTCATAAATACTCGCAGTTTTGGCCGATTCTGGCCACTTTCTTGGACTATTACTCACTGTTTTGGGGTCCCGAAGTGATTTCCACGATTGACGAATCTCGGGGTGCGTTTATGTGTTGGTCATAAACACTCCCAGTTATTGCGGATTCTGCCTCATTTCATGGACTATTATTCACTGTTTTTGGGTCCCGGAGTGATTTCCACAATTGACGAACCCCGAGGTGCATTTACATGTCCGTTGTCAACACTCACAACTTTGGCCGATTCTGACCCGTTTCGTGGACTATTACTCACCGTTTTGGGGTCCCGAAGCGATTTCCATAGTTCTTGAACCCCCAAAGTGCAATCACATGTCGGTCATCAACACCCATAGTTTTGGCCGATTCTGGCCCGTTTCATGAACTATTACTCACTGTTTTGGGGACCCGCACTAATTCCCACGATTGACGAACCCCAGGGTGCGTTTATGTGTCGGTCATAAACACTTGCAGTTTTGGCCGATTCTGGCCCGTTTCGTGGACAATTACTCACTGTTTCAGGGTCCCGGACTTATTTCCACGATTGATGAACCCCGGAGCGCATTTACGTGTCGGTCATAAATACTCGTAGTTTTGGCTGATTCTGGCTAGTTTCATGGACTATTACTCACTGTTTTGGGGTCGCGGAGTGATTTCCACGATTGATGAACCCCGGGGTGCGTTTACGTGTCGGTCATAAATACTCGCAGCTTTGGCCGATTCTGGCCAGTTTCTTGGACTATTACTCACTTTTTTGGGGTCCCGAAGTGATTTCCACGATTGACGAACCCCGGCGTGCGTTTACGTGTCGGTCATCAACACCCGCAGTTTTGGCCGATTCTGCCTCGATTCGTGGACTATTATTCACTGTTTTTGGGTCCCGGAGTGATTTCCACAATTGACGAACCCCGAGGTGCGTTTACATGTCCGTCGTCAACACTCACAACTTTGGCCAATTCTGACCCGTTTCATGGACTATTACTCACCGTTTTGGGGTCCCGAAGCGATTTCCATAGTTCTTGAACCCCAAGGTGCAATTACATGTCGGTCATCAACACCCGCAGTTTTGGCCGCTTCTGGCTCGTTTCGTGGACTATTATTCACTGTTTTTGGGTCCCGGAGTGATTTCCACGATTGACGAACCCCGAGGTGCGTTTACATGTCCGTCATCAGCACTCACAACTCTGGCAAATTCTAACCCGTTTCGTGGACTATTACTCACTGTTTCGGGGTCCCGGACTTATTTTCACGATTGATGTACCCCGGAGCGCATTTACGTGTCGGTCATAAATACTCGTAGTTTTGGCTGATTCTGGCTAGTTTCATGGACTATTACTCACTGTTTTGGGGCCGCGGAGTGATTTCCACGATTGACGAACCCCGGGGTGCGTTTACGTGTCGGTCATCAACACTCGCAGTTTTGGCCGATTCTGGCCTGTTTCATGGACTATTACTGATTGTTTTGGTGTCCCGGACTGATTTCCACGATTGACGAACCCCGGGGTGCGTTTACGTGTCGATCATAAACACTCGCAGTTTTGGCCGATTATGACAAGTTTCATGGACTATTACTCACTGTTTTGGGGTCCGTGAGTGATTTCCATGATTGACCAATCCTGGGGTGCGTTTACGTGTCGGTCATCAACACTCACAACTTTGGCCGATTCTGACCCGTTTCGTGGACTATTACTCACCGTTTTGGGGTCCCGAAGCGATTTCCATAGTTCTTGAACCCCCAAAGTGCAATCACATGTCGGTCATCAACACCCATAGTTTTGGCCGATTCTGGCCCGTTTCATGAACTATTACTCACTGTTTTGGGGACCCGCACTAATTCCCACAATTGACGAACCCCAGGGTGCGTTTATGTGTCGGTCATAAACACTTGCAGTTTTGGCCGATTCTGGCCCGTTTCGTGGACAATTACTCACTGTTTCGGGGTCCCGGACTTATTTCCACGATTGATGAACCCCGGAGCGCATTTACGTGTCGGTCATAAATACTCGTAGTTTTGGCCGATTCTGGCTAGTTTCATGGACTATTACTCACTGTTTTGGGGCCGCGGAGTGATTTCCACGATTGACGAACCCCGGGGTGCGTTTACGTGTCGGTCATCAACACTCGCAGTGTTGGCTGATTCTGGCCTGTTTCATGGACTATTACTGATTGTTTTGGTGTCCCGGACTGATTTCCACGATTGACGAACCCCGGGGTGCGTTTACGTGTCGATCATAAACACTCGCAGTTTTGGCCGATTATGACAAGTTTCATGGACTATTACTCACTGTTTTGGGGTCCGTGAGTGATTTCCATGATTGACCAATCCTGGGGTGCGTTTACGTGTCGGTCATCAACACCCGCAGTTTTGGCCGATTCTGGCTCGTTTCGTGGACTATTATTCACTGTTTTTGGGTCCCGGAGTGATTTCCACGATTGACGAACCCCGAGGTGCGTTTACATGTCCGTCATCAGCACTCACAACTCTGGCAAATTCTAACCCGTTTCGTGGACTATTACTCACCGTTTCAGGGTCCCGGACTTATTTGCACGATTGATGAACCCTGGAGCGCGTTTACGTGTCGGTCATAAATACTCGCAGTTTTGTCCGATTCTGGCCAGTTTCTTGGACTATTACTCACTGTTTTGGGGTCCCGAAGTGATTTCCACGATTGACGAACCCCGGGGTGCGTTTACGTGTTGGTCATAAACACTCGCAGTTATTGCGGATTCTGCCTCATTTCATGGACTATTATTCACTGTTTTTGGGTCCCGGAGTGATTTCCACAATTGACGAACCCCGAGGTGCGTTTACATGTCCGTCGTCAACACTCACAACTTTGGCCAATTCTGACCCGTTTCGTGGACTATTACTCACCGTTTTGGGGTCCCGAAGCGATTTCCATAGTTCTTGAACCCCAAGGTGCAATTACATGTCGGTCATCAACACCCGTAGTTTTGGCCGATTCTGGCCTGTTTCATGAACTATTACTCACTGTTTTGGGGACCCGGACTAATTCCCACGATTGACGAACCCCGGGGTGCGTTTATGTGTCGGTCATAAACACTTGCAGTTTTGGCCGATTCTGGCCCGTTTCGTGGACAATTACTCACTGTTTCGGGGTCCCGGACTTATTTTCACGATTGATGTACCCCGGAGCGCATTTACATGTCGGTCATAAATACTCGTAGTTTTGGCTGATTCTGGCTAGTTTCATGGACTATTACTCACTGTTTTGGGGTCGCGGAGTGATTTCCACGATTGATGAACCCCAGGGTGCGTTTACGTGTCGGTCATAAATACTCGCAGTTTTGGCCGATTCTGGCCACTTTCTTGGACTATTACTCACTGTTTTGGGGTCCCGAAGTGATTTCCACGATTGACGAATCTCGGGGTGCGTTTATGTGTTGGTCATAAACACTCGCAGTTATTGCGGATTCTGCCTCATTTCATGGACTATTATTCACTGTTTTTGGGTCCCGGAGTGATTTCCACAATTGACGAACCCCGAGGTGCGTTTACATGTCTGTCGTCAACACTCACAAGTTTGGCCAATTCTGACCCGTTTCGTGGACTATTACTCACCATTTTGGGGTCCCGAAGCGATTTCCATAGTTCTTGAACCCCAAGGTGCAATTACATGTCGGTCATCAACACCCGTAGTTTTGGCCGATTCTCGCCTGTTTCATGAACTATTACTCACTGTTTTGGGGACCCGGACTAATTCCCACGATTGACGAACCCCGGGGTGCGTTTATGTGTCGGTCATAAACACTTGCAGTTTTGGCCGATTCTGGCCCGTTTCGTGGACTACTCACTGTTTCGGGGTCCCGGACTTATTTTCACGATTGATGTACCCCGGAGCGCATTTACGTGTCGGTCATAAATACTCGTAGTTTTGGCTGATTCTGGCTAGTTTCATGGACTATTACTCACTGTTTTGGGGTCGCGGAGTGATTTCCACGATTGATGAACCCCGGGGTGCGTTTACGTGTCGGTCATAAATACTCGCAGCTTTGGCCGATTCTGGCCAGTTTCTTGGACTATTACTCACTTTTTTGGGGTCCCGAAGTGATTTCCACGATTGACGAACCCCGGCGTGCGTTTACGTGTCGGTCATCAACACCCGCAGTTTTGGCCGATTCTGCCTCGATTCGTGGACTATTATTCACTGTTTTTGGGTCCCGGAGTGATTTCCACAATTGACGAACCCCGAGGTGCGTTTACATGTCCGTCGTCAACACTCACAACTTTGGCCAATTCTGACCCGTTTCATGGACTATTACTCACCGTTTTGGGGTCCCGAAGCGATTTCCATAGTTCTTGAAACCCAAGGTGCAATTACATGTCGGTCATCAACACCCGTAGTTTTGGCCGATTCTGGCCCGTTTCATGAACTATTACTCACTGTTTTGGGGACCCGGAGTAATTCCCACGATTGACGAACCCCGGGGTGCGTTTATGTGTCGGTCATAAACACATGCAGTTTTGGCCGATTCGGGCCCGTTTCGTGGACAATTACTCACTGTTTCGGGGTCCCGGACTTATTTCCACGATTGATGAACCCCAGGGTGCGTTTACGTGTCGGTCATAAATACTCGCAGTTTTGGCCGATTCTGGCCACTTTCTTGGACTATTACTCACTGTTTTGGGGTCCCGAAGTGATTTCCACGATTGACGAATCTCGGGGTGCGTTTATGTGTTGGTCATAAACACTCCCAGTTATTGCGGATTCTGCCTCATTTCATGGACTATTATTCACTGTTTTTGGGTCCCGGAGTGATTTCCACAATTGACGAACCCCGAGGTGCATTTACATGTCCGTTGTCAACACTCACAACTTTGGCCGATTCTGACCCGTTTCGTGGACTATTACTCACCGTTTTGGGGTCCCGAAGCGATTTCCATAGTTCTTGAACCCCCAAAGTGCAATCACATGTCGGTCATCAACACCCATAGTTTTGGCCGATTCTGGCCCGTTTCATGAACTATTACTCACTGTTTTGGGGACCCGCACTAATTCCCACGATTGACGAACCCCAGGGTGCGTTTATGTGTCGGTCATAAACACTTGCAGTTTTGGCCGATTCTGGCCCGTTTCGTGGACAATTACTCACTGTTTCAGGGTCCCGGACTTATTTCCACGATTGATGAACCCCGGAGCGCATTTACGTGTCGGTCATAAATACTCGTAGTTTTGGCCGATTCTGGCTAGTTTCATGGACTATTACTCACTGTTTTGGGGCCGCGGAGTGATTTCCACGATTGACGAACCCCGGGGTGCGTTTACGTGTTGGTCATAAACACTCGCAGTTATTGCGGATTCTGCCTCATTTCATGGACTATTATTCATTGTTTTTGGGTCCCGGAGTGATTTCCACAATTGACGAACCCCGAGGTGCGTTTACATGTCCGTCGTCAACACTCACAACTTTGGCCAATTCTGACCCGTTTCGTGGACTATTACTCACCGTTTTGGGGTCCCGAAGCGATTTCCATAGTTCTTGAACCCCAAGGTGCAATTACATGTCGGTCATCAACACCCGTAGTTTTGGCCGATTCTGGCCTGTTTCATGAACTATTACTCACTGTTTTGGGGACCCGGACTAATTCCCACGATTGACGAACCCCGGGGTGCGTTTATGTGTCGGTCATAAACACTTGCAGTTTTGGCCGATTCTGGCCCGTTTCATGGACAATTACTCACTGTTTCGGGGTCCCGGACTTATTTTCACGATTGATGTACCCCGGAGCGCATTTACATGTCGGTCATAAATACTCGTAGTTTTGGCTGATTCTGGCTAGTTTCATGGACTATTACTCACTGTTTTGGGGTCGCGGAGTGATTTCCACGATTGATGAACCCCAGGGTGCGTTTACGTGTCGGTCATAAATACTCGCAGTCTTGGCCGATTCTGGCCACTTTCTTGGACTATTACTCACTGTTTTGGGGTCCCGAAGTGATTTCCACGATTGACGAATCTCGGGGTGCGTTTATGTGTTGGTCATAAACACTCCCAGTTATTGCGGATTCTGCCTCATTTCATGGACTATTATTCACTGTTTTTGGGTCCCGGAGTGATTTCCACAATTGACGAACCCCGAGGTGCGTTTACATGTCTGTCGTCAACACTCACAAGTTTGGCCAATTCTGACCCGTTTCGTGGACTATTACTCACCATTTTGGGGTCCCGAAGCGATTTCCATAGTTCTTGAACCCCAAGGTGCAATTACATGTCGGTCATCAACACCCGTAGTTTTGGCCGATTCTCGCCTGTTTCATGAACTATTACTCACTGTTTTGGGGACCCGGACTAATTCCCACGATTGACGAACCCCGGGGTGCGTTTATGTGTCGGTCATAAACACTTGCAGTTTTGGCCGATTCTGGCCCGTTTCGTGGACTACTCACTGTTTCGGGGTCCCGGACTTATTTTCACGATTGATGTACCCCGGAGCGCATTTACGTGTCGGTCATAAATACTCGTAGTTTTGGCTGATTCTGGCTAGTTTCATGGACTATTACTCACTGTTTTGGGGTCGCGGAGTGATTTCCACGATTGATGAACCCCGGGGTGCGTTTACGTGTCGGTCATAAATACTCGCAGCTTTGGCCGATTCTGGCCAGTTTCTTGGACTATTACTCACTTTTTTGGGGTCCCGAAGTGATTTCCACGATTGACGAACCCCGGCGTGCGTTTACGTGTCGGTCATCAACACCCGCAGTTTTGGCCGATTCTGCCTCGATTCGTGGACTATTATTCACTGTTTTTGGGTCCCGGAGTGATTTCCACAATTGACGAACCCCGAGGTGCGTTTACATGTCCGTCGTCAACACTCACAACTTTGGCCAATTCTGACCCGTTTCATGGACTATTACTCACCGTTTTGGGGTCCCGAAGCGATTTCCATAGTTCTTGAACCCCAAGGTGCAATTACATGTCGGTCATCAACACCCGCAGTTTTGGCCGCTTCTGGCTCGTTTCGTGGACTATTATTCACTGTTTTTGGGTCCCGGAGTGATTTCCACGATTGACGAACCCCGAGGTGCGTTTACATGTCCGTCATCAGCACTCACAACTCTGGCAAATTCTAACCCGTTTCGTGGACTATTACTCACTGTTTCGGGGTCCCGGACTTATTTTCACGATTGATGTACCCCGGAGCGCATTTACGTGTCGGTCATAAATACTCGTAGTTTTGGCTGATTCTGGCTAGTTTCATGGACTATTACTCACTGTTTTGGGGCCGCGGAGTGATTTCCACGATTGACGAACCCCGGGGTGCGTTTACGTGTCGGTCATCAACACTCGCAGTTTTGGCCGATTCTGGCCTGTTTCATGGACTATTACTGATTGTTTTGGTGTCCCGGACTGATTTCCACGATTGACGAACCCCGGGGTGCGTTTACGTGTCGATCATAAACACTCGCAGTTTTGGCCGATTATGACAAGTTTCATGGACTATTACTCACTGTTTTGGGGTCCGTGAGTGATTTCCATGATTGACCAATCCTGGGGTGCGTTTACGTGTCGGTCATCAACACTCACAACTTTGGCCGATTCTGACCCGTTTCGTGGACTATTACTCACCGTTTTGGGGTCCCGAAGCGATTTCCATAGTTCTTGAACCCCCAAAGTGCAATCACATGTCGGTCATCAACACCCATAGTTTTGGCCGATTCTGGCCCGTTTCATGAACTATTACTCACTGTTTTGGGGACCCGCACTAATTCCCACAATTGACGAACCCCAGGGTGCGTTTATGTGTCGGTCATAAACACTTGCAGTTTTGGCCGATTCTGGCCCGTTTCGTGGACAATTACTCACTGTTTCGGGGTCCCGGACTTATTTCCACGATTGATGAACCCCGGAGCGCATTTACGTGTCGGTCATAAATACTCGTAGTTTTGGCCGATTCTGGCTAGTTTCATGGACTATTACTCACTGTTTTGGGGCCGCGGAGTGATTTCCACGATTGACGAACCCCGGGGTGCGTTTACGTGTCGGTCATCAACACTCGCAGTGTTGGCTGATTCTGGCCTGTTTCATGGACTATTACTGATTGTTTTGGTGTCCCGGACTGATTTCCACGATTGACGAACCCCGGGGTGCGTTTACGTGTCGATCATAAACACTCGCAGTTTTGGCCGATTATGACAAGTTTCATGGACTATTACTCACTGTTTTGGGGTCCGTGAGTGATTTCCATGATTGACCAATCCTAGGGTGCGTTTACGTGTCGGTCATCAACACCCGCAGTTTTGGCCGATTCTGGCTCGTTTCGTGGACTATTATTCACTGTTTTTGGGTCCCGGAGTGATTTCCACGATTGACGAACCCCGAGGTGCGTTTACATGTCCGTCATCAGCACTCACAACTCTGGCAAATTCTAACCCGTTTCGTGGACTATTACTCACCGTTTTAGGGTCCCGGACTTATTTGCACGATTGATGAACCCTGGAGCGCGTTTACGTGTCGGTCATAAATACTCGCAGTTTTGGCCGATTCTGGCCAGTTTCTTGGACTATTACTCACTGTTTTGGGGTCCCGAAGTGATTTCCACGATTGACGAACCCCGGGGTGCGTTTACGTGTTGGTCATAAACACTCGCAGTTATTGCGGATTCTGCCTCATTTCATGGACTATTATTCACTGTTTTTGGGTCCCGGAGTGATTTCCACAATTGACGAACCCCGAGGTGCGTTTACATGTCCGTCGTCAACACTCACAACTTTGGCCGATTCTGACCCGTTTCGTGGACTATTACTCACCGTTTTGGGGTCCCGAAGCGATTTCCATAGTTCTTGAACCCCCAAAGTGCAATCACATGTCGGTCATCAACACCCATAGTTTTGGCCGATTCTGGCCCGTTTCATGAACTATTACTCACTGTTTTGGGGACCCGCACTAATTCCCACAATTGACGAACCCCAGGGTGCGTTTATGTGTCGGTCATAAACACTTGCAGTTTTGGCCGATTCTGGCCCGTTTCGTGGACAATTACTCACTGTTTCGGGGTCCCGGACTTATTTCCACGATTGATGAACCCCGGAGCGCATTTACGTGTCGGTCATAAATACTCGTAGTTTTGGCCGATTCTGGCTAGTTTCATGGACTATTACTCACTGTTTTGGGGCCGCGGAGTGATTTCCACGATTGACGAACCCCGGGGTGCGTTTACGTGTCGGTCATCAACACTCGCAGTGTTGGCTGATTCTGGCCTGTTTCATGGACTATTACTGATTGTTTTGGTGTCCCGGACTGATTTCCACGATTGACGAACCCCGGGGTGCGTTTACGTGTCGATCATAAACACTCGCAGTTTTGGCCGATTATGACAAGTTTCATGGACTATTACTCACTGTTTTGGGGTCCGTGAGTGATTTCCATGATTGACCAATCCTAGGGTGCGTTTACGTGTCGGTCATCAACACCCGCAGTTTTGGCCGATTCTGGCTCGTTTCGTGGACTATTATTCACTGTTTTTGGGTCCCGGAGTGATTTCCACGATTGACGAACCCCGAGGTGCGTTTACATGTCCGTCATCAGCACTCACAACTCTGGCAAATTCTAACCCGTTTCGTGGACTATTACTCACCGTTTTAGGGTCCCGGACTTATTTGCACGATTGATGAACCCTGGAGCGCGTTTACGTGTCGGTCATAAATACTCGCAGTTTTGGCCGATTCTGGCCAGTTTCTTGGACTATTACTCACTGTTTTGGGGTCCCGAAGTGATTTCCACGATTGACGAACCCCGGGGTGCGTTTACGTGTTGGTCATAAACACTCGCAGTTATTGCGGATTCTGCCTCATTTCATGGACTATTATTCACTGTTTTTGGGTCCCGGAGTGATTTCCACAATTGACGAACCCCGAGGTGCGTTTACATGTCCGTCGTCAACACTCACAACTTTGGCCAATTCTGACCCGTTTCGTGGACTATTACTCACCGTTTTGGGGTCCCGAAGCGATTTCCATAGTTCTTGAACCCCAAGGTGCAATTACATGTCGGTCATCAACACCCGTAGTTTTGGCCGATTCTGGCCTGTTTCATGAACTATTACTCACTGTTTTGGGGACCCGGACTAATTCCCACGATTGACGAACCCCGGGGTGCGTTTATGTGTCGGTCATAAACACTTGCAGTTTTGGCCGATTCTGGCCCGTTTCGTGGACAATTACTCACTGTTTCGGGGTCCCGGACTTATTTTCACGATTGATGTACCCCGGAGCGCATTTACGTGTCGGTCATAAATACTCGTAGTTTTGGCTGATTCTGGCTAGTTTCATGGACTATTACTCACTGTTTTGGGGCCGCGGAGTGATTTCCACGATTGACGAACCCCGGGGTGCGTTTACGTGTCGGTCATCAACACTCGCAGTTTTGGCCGATTCTGGCCTGTTTCATGGACTATTACTGATTGTTTTGGTGTCCCGGACTGATTTCCACGATTGACGAACCCCGGGGTGCGTTTACGTGTCGATCATAAACACTCGCAGTTTTGGCCGATTATGACAAGTTTCATGGACTATTACTCACTGTTTTGGGGTCCGTGAGTGATTTCCATGATTGACCAATCCTGGGGTGCGTTTACGTGTCGGTCATCAACACTCACAACTTTGGCCGATTCTGACCCGTTTCGTGGACTATTACTCACCGTTTTGGGGTCCCGAAGCGATTTCCATAGTTCTTGAACCCCCAAAGTGCAATCACATGTCGGTCATCAACACCCATAGTTTTGGCCGATTCTGGCCCGTTTCATGAACTATTACTCACTGTTTTGGGGACCCGCACTAATTCCCACAATTGACGAACCCCAGGGTGCGTTTATGTGTCGGTCATAAACACTTGCAGTTTTGGCCGATTCTGGCCCGTTTCGTGGACAATTACTCACTGTTTCGGGGTCCCGGACTTATTTCCACGATTGATGAACCCCGGAGCGCATTTACGTGTCGGTCATAAATACTCGTAGTTTTGGCCGATTCTGGCTAGTTTCATGGACTATTACTCACTGTTTTGGGGCCGCGGAGTGATTTCCACGATTGACGAACCCCGGGGTGCGTTTACGTGTCGGTCATCAACACTCGCAGTTTTGGCCGATTCTGGCCTGTTTCATCGACTATTACTGATTGTTTTGGTGTCCCGGACTGATTTCCACGATTGACGAACCCCGGGGTGCGTTTACGTGTCGATCATAAACACTCGCAGTTTTGGCCGATTATGACAAGTTTCATGGACTATTACTCACTGTTTTGGGGTCCGTGAGTGATTTCCATGATTGACCAATCCTGGGGTGCGTTTACGTGTCGGTCATCAACACTCACAACTTTGGCCGATTCTGACCCGTTTCGTGGACTATTACTCACCGTTTTGGGGTCCCGAAGCGATTTCCATAGTTCTTGAACCCCCAAAGTGCAATCACATGTCGGTCATCAACACCCATAGTTTTGGCCGATTCTGGCCCGTTTCATGAACTATTACTCACTGTTTTGGGGACCCGCACTAATTCCCACAATTGACGAACCCCAGGGTGCGTTTATGTGTCGGTCATAAACACTTGCAGTTTTGGCCGATTCTGGCCCGTTTCGTGGACAATTACTCACTGTTTCGGGGTCCCGGACTTATTTCCACGATTGATGAACCCCGGAGCGCATTTACGTGTCGGTCATAAATACTCGTAGTTTTGGCCGATTCTGGCTAGTTTCATGGACTATTACTCACTGTTTTGGGGCCGCGGAGTGATTTCCACGATTGACGAACCCCGGGGTGCGTTTACGTGTCGGTCATCAACACTCGCAGTGTTGGCTGATTCTGGCCTATTTCATGGACTATTACTGATTGTTTTGGTGTCCCGGACTGATTTCCACGATTGACGAACCCCGGGGTGCGTTTACGTGTCGATCATAAACACTCGCAGTTTTGGCCGATTATGACAAGTTTCATGGACTATTACTCACTGTTTTGGGGTCCGTGAGTGATTTCCATGATTGACCAATCCTAGGGTGCGTTTACGTGTCGGTCATCAACACCCGCAGTTTTGGCCGATTCTGGCTCGTTTCGTGGACTATTATTCACTGTTTTTGGGTCCCGGAGTGATTTCCACGATTGACGAACCCCGAGGTGCGTTTACATGTCCGTCATCAGCACTCACAACTCTGGCAAATTCTAACCCGTTTCGTGGACTATTACTCACCGTTTTAGGGTCCCGGACTTATTTGCACGATTGATGAACCCTGGAGCGCGTTTACGTGTCGGTCATAAATACTCGCAGTTTTGGCCGATTCTGGCCAGTTTCTTGGACTATTACTCACTGTTTTGGGGTCCCGAAGTGATTTCCACGATTGACGAACCCCGGGGTGCGTTTACGTGTTGGTCATAAACACTCGCAGTTATTGCGGATTCTGCCTCATTTCATGGACTATTATTCACTGTTTTTGGGTCCCGGAGTGATTTCCACAATTGACGAACCCCGAGGTGCGTTTACATGTCCGTCGTCAACACTCACAACTTTGGCCGATTCTGACCCGTTTCGTGGACTATTACTCACCGTTTTGGGGTCCCGAAGCGATTTCCATAGTTCTTGAACCCCCAAAGTGCAATCACATGTCGGTCATCAACACCCATAGTTTTGGCCGATTCTGGCCCGTTTCATGAACTATTACTCACTGTTTTGGGGACCCGCACTAATTCCCACAATTGACGAACCCCAGGGTGCGTTTATGTGTCGGTCATAAACACTTGCAGTTTTGGCCGATTCTGGCCCGTTTCGTGGACAATTACTCACTGTTTCGGGGTCCCGGACTTATTTCCACGATTGATGAACCCCGGAGCGCATTTACGTGTCGGTCATAAATACTCGTAGTTTTGGCCGATTCTGGCTAGTTTCATGGACTATTACTCACTGTTTTGGGGCCGCGGAGTGATTTCCACGATTGACGAACCCCGGGGTGCGTTTACGTGTCGGTCATCAACACTCGCAGTGTTGGCTGATTCTGGCCTGTTTCATGGACTATTACTGATTGTTTTGGTGTCCCGGACTGATTTCCACGATTGACGAACCCCGGGGTGCGTTTACGTGTCGATCATAAACACTCGCAGTTTTGGCCGATTATGACAAGTTTCATGGACTATTACTCACTGTTTTGGGGTCCGTGAGTGATTTCCATGATTGACCAATCCTAGGGTGCGTTTACGTGTCGGTCATCAACACCCGCAGTTTTGGCCGATTCTGGCTCGTTTCGTGGACTATTATTCACTGTTTTTGGGTCCCGGAGTGATTTCCACGATTGACGAACCCCGAGGTGCGTTTACATGTCCGTCATCAGCACTCACAACTCTGGCAAATTCTAACCCGTTTCGTGGACTATTACTCACCGTTTTAGGGTCCCGGACTTATTTGCACGATTGATGAACCCTGGAGCGCGTTTACGTGTCGGTCATAAATACTCGCAGTTTTGGCCGATTCTGGCCAGTTTCTTGGACTATTACTCACTGTTTTGGGGTCCCGAAGTGATTTCCACGATTGACGAACCCCGGGGTGCGTTTACGTGTTGGTCATAAACACTCGCAGTTATTGCGGATTCTGCCTCATTTCATGGACTATTATTCACTGTTTTTGGGTCCCGGAGTGATTTCCACAATTGACGAACCCCGAGGTGCGTTTACATGTCCGTCGTCAACACTCACAACTTTGGCCAATTCTGACCCGTTTCGTGGACTATTACTCACCGTTTTGGGGTCCCGAAGCGATTTCCATAGTTCTTGAACCCCAAGGTGCAATTACATGTCGGTCATCAACACCCGTAGTTTTGGCCGATTCTGGCCTGTTTCATGAACTATTACTCACTGTTTTGGGGACCCGGACTAATTCCCACGATTGACGAACCCCGGGGTGCGTTTATGTGTCGGTCATAAACACTTGCAGTTTTGGCCGATTCTGGCCCGTTTCGTGGACAATTACTCACTGTTTCGGGGTCCCGGACTTATTTTCACGATTGATGTACCCCGGAGCGCATTTACGTGTCGGTCATAAATACTCGTAGTTTTGGCTGATTCTGGCTAGTTTCATGGACTATTACTCACTGTTTTGGGGCCGCGGAGTGATTTCCACGATTGACGAACCCCGGGGTGCGTTTACGTGTCGGTCATCAACACTCGCAGTTTTGGCCGATTCTGGCCTGTTTCATGGACTATTACTGATTGTTTTGGTGTCCCGGACTGATTTCCACGATTGACGAACCCCGGGGTGCGTTTACGTGTCGATCATAAACACTCGCAGTTTTGGCCGATTATGACAAGTTTCATGGACTATTACTCACTGTTTTGGGGTCCGTGAGTGATTTCCATGATTGACCAATCCTGGGGTGCGTTTACGTGTCGGTCATCAACACTCACAACTTTGGCCGATTCTGACCCGTTTCGTGGACTATTACTCACCGTTTTGGGGTCCCGAAGCGATTTCCATAGTTCTTGAACCCCCAAAGTGCAATCACATGTCGGTCATCAACACCCATAGTTTTGGCCGATTCTGGCCCGTTTCATGAACTATTACTCACTGTTTTGGGGACCCGCACTAATTCCCACAATTGACGAACCCCAGGGTGCGTTTATGTGTCGGTCATAAACACTTGCAGTTTTGGCCGATTCTGGCCCGTTTCGTGGACAATTACTCACTGTTTCGGGGTCCCGGACTTATTTCCACGATTGATGAACCCCGGAGCGCATTTACGTGTCGGTCATAAATACTCGTAGTTTTGGCCGATTCTGGCTAGTTTCATGGACTATTACTCACTGTTTTGGGGCCGCGGAGTGATTTCCACGATTGACGAACCCCGGGGTGCGTTTACGTGTCGGTCATCAACACTCGCAGTTTTGGCTGATTCTGGCCTGTTTCATGGACTATTACTGATTGTTTTGGTGTCCCGGACTGATTTCCACGATTGACGAACCCCGGGGTGCGTTTACGTGTCGATCATAAACACTCGCAGTTTTGGCCGATTATGACAAGTTTCATGGACTATTACTCACTGTTTTGGGGTCCGTGAGTGATTTCCATGATTGACCAATCCTAGGGTGCGTTTACGTGTCGGTCATCAACACCCGCAGTTTTGGCCGATTCTGGCTCGTTTCGTGGACTATTATTCACTGTTTTTGGGTCCCGGAGTGATTTCCACGATTGACGAACCCCGAGGTGCGTTTACATGTCCGTCATCAGCACTCACAACTCTGGCAAATTCTAACCCGTTTCGTGGACTATTACTCACCGTTTTAGGGTCCCGGACTTATTTGCACGATTGATGAACCCTGGAGCGCGTTTACGTGTCGGTCATAAATACTCGCAGTTTTGGCCGATTCTGGCCAGTTTCTTGGACTATTACTCACTGTTTTGGGGTCCCGAAGTGATTTCCACGATTGACGAACCCCGGGGTGCGTTTACGTGTTGGTCATAAACACTCGCAGTTATTGCGGATTCTGCCTCATTTCATGGACTATTATTCACTGTTTTTGGGTCCCGGAGTGATTTCCACAATTGACGAACCCCGAGGTGCGTTTACATGTCCGTCGTCAACACTCACAACTTTGGCCAATTCTGACCCGTTTCGTGGACTATTACTCACCGTTTTGGGGTCCCGAAGCGATTTCCATAGTTCTTGAACCCCAAGGTGCAATTACATGTCGGTCATCAACACCCGTAGTTTTGGCCGATTCTGGCCTGTTTCATGAACTATTACTCACTGTTTTGGGGACCCGGACTAATTCCCATGATTGACGAACCCCGGGGTGCGTTTATGTGTCGGTCATAAACACTTGCAGTTTTGGCCGATTCTGGCCCGTTTCGTGGACAATTACTCACTGTTTCGGGGTCCCGGACTTATTTTCACGATTGATGTACCCCGGAGCGCATTTACATGTCGGTCATAAATACTCGTAGTTTTGGCTGATTCTGGCTAGTTTCATGGACTATTACTCACTGTTTTGGGGCCGCGGAGTGATTTCCACGATTGACGAACCCCGGGGTGCGTTTACGTGTCGGTCATCAACACTCGCAGTTTTGGCCGATTCTGGCCTGTTTCATGGACTATTACTGATTGTTTTGGTGTCCCGGACTGATTTCCACGATTGACGAACCCCGGGGTGCGTTTACGTGTCGATCATAAACACTCGCAGTTTTGGCCGATTATGACAAGTTTCATGGACTATTACTCACTGTTTTGGGGTCCGTGAGTGATTTCCATGATTGACCAATCCTAGGGTGCGTTTACGTGTCGGTCATCAACACCCGCAGTTTTGGCCGATTCTGGCTCGTTTCGTGGACTATTATTCACTGTTTTTGGGTCCCGGAGTGATTTCCACGATTGACGAACCCCGAGGTGCGTTTACATGTCCGTCATCAGCACTCACAACTCTGGCAAATTCTAACCCGTTTCGTGGACTATTACTCACCGTTTTAGGGTCCCGGACTTATTTGCACGATTGATGAACCCTGGAGCGCGTTTACGTGTCGGTCATCAACACTCGCAGTTTTGGCTGATTCTGGCCTGTTTCATGGACTATTACTGATTGTTTTGGTGTCCCGGACTGATTTCCACGATTGACGAACCCCGGGGTGCGTTTACGTGTCGATCATAAACACTCGCAGTTTTGGCCGATTATGACAAGTTTCATGGACTATTACTCACTGTTTTGGGGTCCGTGAGTGATTTCCATGATTGACCAATCCTAGGGTGCGTTTACGTGTCGGTCATCAACACCCGCAGTTTTGGCCGATTCTGGCTCGTTTCGTGGACTATTATTCACTGTTTTTGGGTCCCGGAGTGATTTCCACGATTGACGAACCCCGAGGTGCGTTTACATGTCCGTCATCAGCACTCACAACTCTGGCAAATTCTAACCCGTTTCGTGGACTATTACTCACCGTTTTAGGGTCCCGGACTTATTTGCACGATTGATGAACCCTGGAGCGCGTTTACGTGTCGGTCATAAATACTCGCAGTTTTGGCCGATTCTGGCCAGTTTCTTGGACTATTACTCACTGTTTTGGGGTCCCGAAGTGATTTCCACGATTGACGAACCCCGGGGTGCGTTTACGTGTTGGTCATAAACACTCGCAGTTATTGCGGATTCTGCCTCATTTCATGGACTATTATTCACTGTTTTTGGGTCCCGGAGTGATTTCCACAATTGACGAACCCCGAGGTGCGTTTACATGTCCGTCGTCAACACTCACAACTTTGGCCAATTCTGACCCGTTTCGTGGACTATTACTCACCGTTTTGGGGTCCCGAAGCGATTTCCATAGTTCTTGAACCCCAAGGTGCAATTACATGTCGGTCATCAACACCCGTAGTTTTGGCCGATTCTGGCCTGTTTCATGAACTATTACTCACTGTTTTGGGGACCCGGACTAATTCCCACGATTGACGAACCCCGGGGTGCGTTTATGTGTCGGTCATAAACACTTGCAGTTTTGGCCGATTCTGGCCCGTTTCGTGGACAATTACTCACTGTTTCGGGGTCCCGGACTTATTTTCACGATTGATGTACCCCGGAGCGCATTTACGTGTCGGTCATAAATACTCGTAGTTTTGGCTGATTCTGGCTAGTTTCATGGACTATTACTCACTGTTTTGGGGCCGCGGAGTGATTTCCACGATTGACGAACCCCGGGGTGCGTTTACGTGTCGGTCATCAACACTCGCAGTTTTGGCCGATTCTGGCCTGTTTCATGGACTATTACTGATTGTTTTGGTGTCCCGGACTGATTTCCACGATTGACGAACCCCGGGGTGCGTTTACGTGTCGATCATAAACACTCGCAGTTTTGGCCGATTATGACAAGTTTCATGGACTATTACTCACTGTTTTGGGGTCCGTGAGTGATTTCCATGATTGACCAATCCTGGGGTGCGTTTACGTGTCGGTCATCAACACTCACAACTTTGGCCGATTCTGACCCGTTTCGTGGACTATTACTCACCGTTTTGGGGTCCCGAAGCGATTTCCATAGTTCTTGAACCCCCAAAGTGCAATCACATGTCGGTCATCAACACCCATAGTTTTGGCCGATTCTGGCCCGTTTCATGAACTATTACTCACTGTTTTGGGGACCCGCACTAATTCCCACAATTGACGAACCCCAGGGTGCGTTTATGTGTCGGTCATAAACACTTGCAGTTTTGGCCGATTCTGGCCCGTTTCGTGGACAATTACTCACTGTTTCGGGGTCCCGGACTTATTTCCACGATTGATGAACCCCGGAGCGCATTTACGTGTCGGTCATAAATACTCGTAGTTTTGGCCGATTCTGGCTAGTTTCATGGACTATTACTCACTGTTTTGGGGCCGCGGAGTGATTTCCACGATTGACGAACCCCGGGGTGCGTTTACGTGTCGGTCATCAACACTCGCAGTTTTGGCTGATTCTGGCCTGTTTCATGGACTATTACTGATTGTTTTGGTGTCCCGGACTGATTTCCACGATTGACGAACCCCGGGGTGCGTTTACGTGTCGATCATAAACACTCGCAGTTTTGGCCGATTATGACAAGTTTCATGGACTATTACTCACTGTTTTGGGGTCCGTGAGTGATTTCCATGATTGACCAATCCTAGGGTGCGTTTACGTGTCGGTCATCAACACCCGCAGTTTTGGCCGATTCTGGCTCGTTTCGTGGACTATTATTCACTGTTTTTGGGTCCCGGAGTGATTTCCACGATTGACGAACCCCGAGGTGCGTTTACATGTCCGTCATCAGCACTCACAACTCTGGCAAATTCTAACCCGTTTCGTGGACTATTACTCACCGTTTTAGGGTCCCGGACTTATTTGCACGATTGATGAACCCTGGAGCGCGTTTACGTGTCGGTCATAAATACTCGCAGTTTTGGCCGATTCTGGCCAGTTTCTTGGACTATTACTCACTGTTTTGGGGTCCCGAAGTGATTTCCACGATTGACGAACCCCGGGGTGCGTTTACGTGTTGGTCATAAACACTCGCAGTTATTGCGGATTCTGCCTCATTTCATGGACTATTATTCACTGTTTTTGGGTCCCGGAGTGATTTCCACAATTGACGAACCCCGAGGTGCGTTTACATGTCCGTCGTCAACACTCACAACTTTGGCCAATTCTGACCCGTTTCGTGGACTATTACTCACCGTTTTGGGGTCCCGAAGCGATTTCCATAGTTCTTGAACCCCAAGGTGCAATTACATGTCGGTCATCAACACCCGTAGTTTTGGCCGATTCTGGCCTGTTTCATGAACTATTACTCACTGTTTTGGGGACCCGGACTAATTCCCATGATTGACGAACCCCGGGGTGCGTTTATGTGTCGGTCATAAACACTTGCAGTTTTGGCCGATTCTGGCCCGTTTCGTGGACAATTACTCACTGTTTCGGGGTCCCGGACTTATTTTCACGATTGATGTACCCCGGAGCGCATTTACATGTCGGTCATAAATACTCGTAGTTTTGGCTGATTCTGGCTAGTTTCATGGACTATTACTCACTGTTTTGGGGCCGCGGAGTGATTTCCACGATTGACGAACCCCGGGGTGCGTTTACGTGTCGGTCATCAACACTCGCAGTTTTGGCCGATTCTGGCCTGTTTCATGGACTATTACTGATTGTTTTGGTGTCCCGGACTGATTTCCACGATTGACGAACCCCGGGGTGCGTTTACGTGTCGATCATAAACACTCGCAGTTTTGGCCGATTATGACAAGTTTCATGGACTATTACTCACTGTTTTGGGGTCCGTGAGTGATTTCCATGATTGACCAATCCTAGGGTGCGTTTACGTGTCGGTCATCAACACCCGCAGTTTTGGCCGATTCTGGCTCGTTTCGTGGACTATTATTCACTGTTTTTGGGTCCCGGAGTGATTTCCACGATTGACGAACCCCGAGGTGCGTTTACATGTCCGTCATCAGCACTCACAACTCTGGCAAATTCTAACCCGTTTCGTGGACTATTACTCACCGTTTTAGGGTCACGGACTTATTTGCACGATTGATGAACCCTGGAGCGCGTTTACGTGTCGGTCATAAATACTCGCAGTTTTGGCCGATTCTGGCCATTTTCTTGGACTATTACTCACTGTTTTGGGGTCCCGAAGTGATTTCCACGATTGACGAACCCCGGGGTGCGTTTACGTGTTGGTCATAAACACTCGTAGTTATTGCGGATTCTGCCTCATTTCATGGACTATTATTCACTGTTTTTGGGTCCCGGAGTGATTTCCACAATTGACGAACCCCGAGGTGCGTTTACATGTCCGTCGTCAACACTCACAACTTTGGCCAATTCTGACCCGTTTCGTGGACTATTACTCACCGTTTTGGGGTCCCGAAGCGATTTCCATAGTTCTTGAACCCCAAGGTGCAATTACATGTCGGTCATCAACACCCGTAGTTTTGGCCGATTCTGGCCTGTTTCATGAACTATTACTCACTGTTTTGGGGACCCGGACTAATTCCCATGATTGACGAACCCCGGGGTGCGTTTATGTGTCGGTCATAAACACTTGCAGTTTTGGCCGATTCTGGCCCGTTTCGTGGACAATTACTCACTGTTTCGGGGTCCCGGACTTATTTTCACGATTGATGTACCCCGGAGCGCATTTACATGTCGGTCATAAATACTCGTAGTTTTGGCTGATTCTGGCTAGTTTCATGGACTATTACTCACTGTTTTGGGGCCGCGGAGTGATTTCCACGATTGACGAACCCCGGGGTGCGTTTACGTGTCGGTCATCAACACTCGCAGTTTTGGCCGATTCTGGCCTGTTTCATGGACTATTACTGATTGTTTTGGTGTCCCGGACTGATTTCCACGATTGACGAACCCCGGGGTGCGTTTACGTGTCGATCATAAACACTCGCAGTTTTGGCCGATTATGACAAGTTTCATGGACTATTACTCACTGTTTTGGGGTCCGTGAGTGATTTCCATGATTGACCAATCCTAGGGTGCGTTTACGTGTCGGTCATCAACACCCGCAGTTTTGGCCGATTCTGGCTCGTTTCGTGGACTATTATTCACTGTTTTTGGGTCCCGGAGTGATTTCCACGATTGACGAACCCCGAGGTGCGTTTACATGTCCGTCATCAGCACTCACAACTCTGGCAAATTCTAACCCGTTTCGTGGACTATTACTCACCGTTTTAGGGTCCCGGACTTATTTGCACGATTGATGAACCCTGGAGCGCGTTTACGTGTCGGTCATAAATACTCGCAGTTTTGGCCGATTCTGGCCAGTTTCTTGGACTATTACTCACTGTTTTGGGGTCCCGAAGTGATTTCCACGATTGACGAACCCCGGGGTGCGTTTACGTGTTGGTCATAAACACTCGTAGTTATTGCGGATTCTGCCTCATTTCATGGACTATTATTCACTGTTTTTGGGTCCCGGAGTGATTTCCACAATTGACGAACCCCGAGGTGCGTTTACATGTCCGTCGTCAACACTCACAACTTTGGCCAATTCTGACCCGTTTCGTGGACTATTACTCACCGTTTTGGGGTCCCGAAGCGATTTCCATAGTTCTTGAACCCCAAGGTGCAATTACATGTCGGTCATCAACACCCGTAGTTTTGGCCGATTCTGGCCTGTTTCATGAACTATTACTCACTGTTTTGGGGACCCGGACTAATTCCCATGATTGACGAACCCCGGGGTGCGTTTATGTGTCGGTCATAAACACTTGCAGTTTTGGCCGATTCTGGCCCGTTTCGTGGACAATTACTCACTGTTTCGGGGTCCCGGACTTATTTTCACGATTGATGTACCCCGGAGCGCATTTACATGTCGGTCATAAATACTCGTAGTTTTGGCTGATTCTGGCTAGTTTCATGGACTATTACTCACTGTTTTGGGGCCGCGGAGTGATTTCCACGATTGACGAACCCCGGGGTGCGTTTACGTGTCGGTCATCAACACTCGCAGTTTTGGCCGATTCTGGCCTGTTTCATGGACTATTACTGATTGTTTTGGTGTCCCGGACTGATTTCCACGATTGACGAACCCCGGGGTGCGTTTACGTGTCGATCATAAACACTCGCAGTTTTGGCCGATTATGACAAGTTTCATGGACTATTACTCACTGTTTTGGGGTCCGTGAGTGATTTCCATGATTGACCAATCCTGGGGTGCGTTTACGTGTCGGTCATCAACACCCGCAGTTTTGGCCGATTCTGGCTCGTTTCGTGGACTATTATTCACTGTTTTTGGGTCCCGGAGTGATTTCCACGATTGACGAACCCCGAGGTGCGTTTACATGTCCGTCATCAGCACTCACAACTCTGGCAAATTCTAACCCGTTTCGTGGACTATTACTCACCGTTTTAGGGTCCCGGACTTATTTGCACGATTGATGAACCCTGGAGCGCGTTTACGTGTCGGTCATAAATACTCGCAGTTTTGGCCGATTCTGGCCAGTTTCTTGGACTATTACTCACTGTTTTGGGGTCCCGAAGTGATTTCCACGATTGACGAACCCCGGGGTGCGTTTACGTGTTGGTCATAAACACTCGCAGTTATTGCGGATTCTGCCTCATTTCATGGACTATTATTCACTGTTTTTGGGTCCCGGAGTGATTTCCACAATTGACGAACCCCGAGGTGCGTTTACATGTCCGTCGTCAACACTCACAACTTTGGCCAATTCTGACCCGTTTCGTGGACTATTACTCACCGTTTTGGGGTCCCGAAGCGATTTCCATAGTTCTTGAACCCCAAGGTGCAATTACATGTCGGTCATCAACACCCGTAGTTTTGGCCGATTCTGGCCTGTTTCATGAACCTCACTGTTTTGGGGACCCGGACTAATTCCCATGATTGACGAACCCCGGGGTGCGTTTATGTGTCGGTCATAAACACTTGCAGTTTTGGCCGATTCTGGCCCGTTTCGTGGACAATTACTCACTGTTTCGGGGTCCCGGACTTATTTTCACGATTGATGTACCCCGGAGCGCATTTACATGTCGGTCATAAATACTCGTAGTTTTGGCTGATTCTGGCTAGTTTCATGGACTATTACTCACTGTTTTGGGGCCGCGGAGTGATTTCCACGATTGACGAACCCCGGGGTGCGTTTACGTGTCGGTCATCAACACTCGCAGTTTTGGCCGATTCTGGCCTGTTTCATGGACTATTACTGATTGTTTTGGTGTCCCGGACTGATTTCCACGATTGACGAACCCCGGGGTGCGTTTACGTGTCGATCATAAACACTCGCAGTTTTGGCCGATTATGACAAGTTTCATGGACTATTACTCACTGTTTTGGGGTCCGTGAGTGATTTCCATGATTGACCAATCCTAGGGTGCGTTTACGTGTCGGTCATCAACACCTGCAGTTTTGGCCGATTCTGGCTCGTTTCGTGGACTATTATTCACTGTTTTTGGGTCCCGGAGTGATTTCCACGATTGACGAACCCCGAGGTGCGTTTACATGTCCGTCATCAGCACTCACAACTCTGGCAAATTCTAACCCGTTTCGTGGACTATTACTCACCGTTTTAGGGTCCCGGACTTATTTGCACGATTGATGAACCCTGGAGCGCGTTTACGTGTCGGTCATAAATACTCGCAGTTTTGGCCGATTCTGGCCAGTTTCTTGGACTATTACTCACTGTTTTGGGGTCCCGAAGTGATTTCCACGATTGACGAACCCCGGGGTGCGTTTACGTGTTGGTCATAAACACTCGTAGTTATTGCGGATTCTGCCTCATTTCATGGACTATTATTCACTGTTTTTGGGTCCCGGAGTGATTTCCACAATTGACGAACCCCGAGGTGCGTTTACATGTCCGTCGTCAACACTCACAACTTTGGCCAATTCTGACCCGTTTCGTGGACTATTACTCACCGTTTTGGGGTCCCGAAGCGATTTCCATAGTTCTTGAACCCCAAGGTGCAATTACATGTCGGTCATCAACACCCGTAGTTTTGGCCGATTCTGGCCTGTTTCATGAACTATTACTCACTGTTTTGGGGACCCGGACTAATTCCCATGATTGACGAACCCCGGGGTGCGTTTATGTGTCGGTCATAAACACTTGCAGTTTTGGCCGATTCTGGCCCGTTTCGTGGACAATTACTCACTGTTTCGGGGTCCCGGACTTATTTTCACGATTGATGTACCCCGGAGCGCATTTACATGTCGGTCATAAATACTCGTAGTTTTGGCTGATTCTGGCTAGTTTCATGGACTATTACTCACTGTTTTGGGGCCGCGGAGTGATTTCCACGATTGACGAACCCCGGGGTGCGTTTACGTGTCGGTCATCAACACTCGCAGTTTTGGCCGATTCTGGCCTGTTTCATGGACTATTACTGATTGTTTTGGTGTCCCGGACTGATTTCCACGATTGACGAACCCCGGGGTGCGTTTACGTGTCGATCATAAACACTCGCAGTTTTGGCCGATTATGACAAGTTTCATGGACTATTACTCACTGTTTTGGGGTCCGTGAGTGATTTCCATGATTGACCAATCCTGGGGTGCGTTTACGTGTCGGTCATCAACACCCGCAGTTTTGGCCGATTCTGGCTCGTTTCGTGGACTATTATTCACTGTTTTTGGGTCCCGGAGTGATTTCCACGATTGACGAACCCCGAGGTGCGTTTACATGTCCGTCATCAGCACTCACAACTCTGGCAAATTCTAACCCGTTTCGTGGACTATTACTCACCGTTTTAGGGTCCCGGACTTATTTGCACGATTGATGAACCCTGGAGCGCGTTTATGTGTCGGTCATAAATACTCGCAGTTTTGGCCGATTCTGGCCAGTTTCTTGGACTATTACTCACTGTTTTGGGGTCCCGAAGTGATTTCCACGATTGACGAACCCCGGGGTGCGTTTACGTGTTGGTCATAAACACTCGCAGTTATTGCGGATTCTGCCTCATTTCATGGACTATTATTCACTGTTTTTGGGTCCCGGAGTGATTTCCACAATTGACGAACCCCGAGGTGCGTTTACATGTCCGTCGTCAACACTCACAACTTTGGCCAATTCTGACCCGTTTCGTGGACTATTACTCACCGTTTTGGGGTCCCGAAGCGATTTCCATAGTTCTTGAACCCCAATGTGCAATTAGATGTCGGTCATCAACACCCGTAGTTTTGGCCGATTCTGGGCCGTTTCATGAACTATTACTCACTGTTTTGGGGACCCGGACTAATTCCCACGATTGACGAACCCCGGCGTGCGTTTACGTGTCGGTCATCAACACTCGCAGTTTTGGCCGATTCTGGCCTGTTTCATGGACTATTACTGATTGTTTTGGTGTCCCGGACTGATTTCCACGATTGACGAACCCCGGGGTGCGTTTACGTGTCGATCATAAACACTCGCAGTTTTGGCCGATTATGACAAGTTTCATGGACTATTACTCACTGTTTTGGGGTCCGTGAGTGATTTCCATGATTGACCAATCCTGGGGTGCGTTTACGTGTCGGTCATCAACACCCGCAGTTTTGGCCGATTCTGGCTCGTTTCGTGGACTATTATTCACTGTTTTTGGGTCCCGGAGTGATTTCCACGATTGACGAACCCCGAGGTGCGTTTACATGTCCGTCGTCAACACTCACAACTTTGGCCAATTCTGACCCGTTTCGTGGACTATTACTCACCGTTTTGGGGTCCCGAAGCGATTTCCATAGTTCTTGAACCCCAAGGTGCAATTACATGTCGGTCATCAACACCCGTAGTTTTGGCCGATTCTGGCCTGTTTCATGAACCTCACTGTTTTGGGGACCCGGACTAATTCCCATGATTGACGAACCCCGGGGTGCGTTTATGTGTCGGTCATAAACACTTGCAGTTTTGGCCGATTCTGGCCCGTTTCGTGGACAATTACTCACTGTTTCGGGGTCCCGGACTTATTTTCACGATTGATGTACCCCGGAGCGCATTTACATGTCGGTCATAAATACTCGTAGTTTTGGCTGATTCTGGCTAGTTTCATGGACTATTACTCACTGTTTTGGGGCCGCGGAGTGATTTCCACGATTGACGAACCCCGGGGTGCGTTTACGTGTCGGTCATCAACACTCGCAGTTTTGGCCGATTCTGGCCTGTTTCATGGACTATTACTGATTGTTTTGGTGTCCCGGACTGATTTCCACGATTGACGAACCCCGGGGTGCGTTTACGTGTCGATCATAAACACTCGCAGTTTTGGCCGATTATGACAAGTTTCATGGACTATTACTCACTGTTTTGGGGTCCGTGAGTGATTTCCATGATTGACCAATCCTAGGGTGCGTTTACGTGTCGGTCATCAACACCCGCAGTTTTGGCCGATTCTGGCTCGTTTCGTGGACTATTATTCACTGTTTTTGGGTCCCGGAGTGATTTCCACGATTGACGAACCCCGAGGTGCGTTTACATGTCCGTCATCAGCACTCACAACTCTGGCAAATTCTAACCCGTTTCGTGGACTATTACTCACCGTTTTAGGGTCCCGGACTTATTTGCACGATTGATGAACCCTGGAGCGCGTTTACGTGTCGGTCATAAATACTCGCAGTTTTGGCCGATTCTGGCCAGTTTCTTGGACTATTACTCACTGTTTTGGGGTCCCGAAGTGATTTCCACGATTGACGAACCCCGGGGTGCGTTTACGTGTTGGTCATAAACACTCGCAGTTATTGCGGATTCTGCCTCATTTCATGGACTATTATTCACTGTTTTTGGGTCCCGGAGTGATTTCCACAATTGACGAACCCCGAGGTGCGTTTACATGTCCGTCGTCAACACTCACAACTTTGGCCAATTCTGACCCGTTTCGTGGACTATTACTCACCGTTTTGGGGTCCCGAAGCGATTTCCATAGTTCTTGAACCCCAAGGTGCAATTACATGTCGGTCATCAACACCCGTAGTTTTGGCCGATTCTGGCCTGTTTCATGAACTATTACTCACTGTTTTGGGGACCCGGACTAATTCCCATGATTGACGAACCCCGGGGTGCGTTTATGTGTCGGTCATAAACACTTGCAGTTTTGGCCGATTCTGGCCCGTTTCGTGGACAATTACTCACTGTTTCGGGGTCCCGGACTTATTTTCACGATTGATGTACCCCGGAGCGCATTTACATGTCGGTCATAAATACTCGTAGTTTTGGCTGATTCTGGCTAGTTTCATGGACTATTACTCACTGTTTTGGGGCCGCGGAGTGATTTCCACGATTGACGAACCCCGGGGTGCGTTTACGTGTCGGTCATCAACACTCGCAGTTTTGGCCGATTCTGGCCTGTTTCATGGACTATTACTGATTGTTTTGGTGTCCCGGACTGATTTCCACGATTGACGAACCCCGGGGTGCGTTTACGTGTCGATCATAAACACTCGCAGTTTTGGCCGATTATGACAAGTTTCATGGACTATTACTCACTGTTTTGGGGTCCGTGAGTGATTTCCATGATTGACCAATCCTGGGGTGCGTTTACGTGTCGGTCATCAACACCCGCAGTTTTGGCCGATTCTGGCTCGTTTCGTGGACTATTATTCACTGTTTTTGGGTCCCGGAGTGATTTCCACGATTGACGAACCCCGAGGTGCGTTTACATGTCCGTCATCAGCACTCACAACTCTGGCAAATTCTAACCCGTTTCGTGGACTATTACTCACCGTTTTAGGGTCCCGGACTTATTTGCACGATTGATGAACCCTGGAGCGCGTTTACGTGTCGGTCATAAATACTCGCAGTTTTGGCCGATTCTGGCCAGTTTCTTGGACTATTACTCACTGTTTTGGGGTCCCGAAGTGATTTCCACGATTGACGAACCCCGGGGTGCGTTTACGTGTTGGTCATAAACACTCGCAGTTATTGCGGATTCTGCCTCATTTCATGGACTATTATTCACTGTTTTTGGGTCCCGGAGTGATTTCCACAATTGACGAACCCCGAGGTGCGTTTACATGTCCGTCGTCAACACTCACAACTTTGGCCAATTCTGACCCGTTTCGTGGACTATTACTCACCGTTTTGGGGTCCCGAAGCGATTTCCATAGTTCTTGAACCCCAAGGTGCAATTACATGTCGGTCATCAACACCCGTAGTTTTGGCCGATTCTGGCCTGTTTCATGAACTATTACTCACTGTTTTGGGGACCCGGACTAATTCCCATGATTGACGAACCCCGGGGTGCGTTTATGTGTCGGTCATAAACACTTGCAGTTTTGGCCGATTCTGGCCCGTTTCGTGGACAATTACTCACTGTTTCGGGGTCCCGGACTTATTTTCACGATTGATGTACCCCGGAGCGCATTTACATGTCGGTCATAAATACTCGTAGTTTTGGCTGATTCTGGCTAGTTTCATGGACTATTACTCACTGTTTTGGGGCCGCGGAGTGATTTCCACGATTGACGAACCCCGGGGTGCGTTTACGTGTCGGTCATCAACACTCGCAGTTTTGGCCGATTCTGGCCTGTTTCATGGACTATTACTGATTGTTTTGGTGTCCCGGACTGATTTCCACGATTGACGAACCCCGGGGTGCGTTTACGTGTCGATCATAAACACTCGCAGTTTTGGCCGATTATGACAAGTTTCATGGACTATTACTCACTGTTTTGGGGTCCGTGAGTGATTTCCATGATTGACCAATCCTGGGGTGCGTTTACGTGTCGGTCATCAACACCCGCAGTTTTGGCCGATTCTGGCTCGTTTCGTGGACTATTATTCACTGTTTTTGGGTCCCGGAGTGATTTCCACGATTGACGAACCCCGAGGTGCGTTTACATGTCCGTCATCAGCACTCACAACTCTGGCAAATTCTAACCCGTTTCGTGGACTATTACTCACCGTTTTAGGGTCCCGGACTTATTTGCACGATTGATGAACCCTGGAGCGCGTTTACGTGTCGGTCATAAATACTCGCAGTTTTGGCCGATTCTGGCCAGTTTCTTGGACTATTACTCACTGTTTTGGGGTCCCGAAGTGATTTCCACGATTGACGAACCCCGGGGTGCGTTTACGTGTTGGTCATAAACACTCGCAGTTATTGCGGATTCTGCCTCATTTCATGGACTATTATTCACTGTTTTTGGGTCCCGGAGTGATTTCCACAATTGACGAACCCCGAGGTGCGTTTACATGTCCGTCGTCAACACTCACAACTTTGGCCAATTCTGACCCGTTTCGTGGACTATTACTCACCGTTTTGGGGTCCCGAAGCGATTTCCATAGTTCTTGAACCCCAAGGTGCAATTACATGTCGGTCATCAACACCCGTAGTTTTGGCCGATTCTGGCCTGTTTCATGAACTATTACTCACTGTTTTGGGGACCCGGACTAATTCCCATGATTGACGAACCCCGGGGTGCGTTTATGTGTCGGTCATAAACACTTGCAGTTTTGGCCGATTCTGGCCCGTTTCGTGGACAATTACTCACTGTTTCGGGGTCCCGGACTTATTTTCACGATTGATGTACCCCGGAGCGCATTTACATGTCGGTCATAAATACTCGTAGTTTTGGCTGATTCTGGCTAGTTTCATGGACTATTACTCACTGTTTTGGGGCCGCGGAGTGATTTCCACGATTGACGAACCCCGGGGTGCGTTTACGTGTCGGTCATCAACACTCGCAGTTTTGGCCGATTCTGGCCTGTTTCATGGACTATTACTGATTGTTTTGGTGTCCCGGACTGATTTCCACGATTGACGAACCCCGGGGTGCGTTTACGTGTCGATCATAAACACTCGCAGTTTTGGCCGATTATGACAAGTTTCATGGACTATTACTCACTGTTTTGGGGTCCGTGAGTGATTTCCATGATTGACCAATCCTGGGGTGCGTTTACGTGTCGGTCATCAACACCCGCAGTTTTGGCCGATTCTGGCTCGTTTCGTGGACTATTATTCACTGTTTTTGGGTCCCGGAGTGATTTCCACGATTGACGAACCCCGAGGTGCGTTTACATGTCCGTCATCAGCACTCACAACTCTGGCAAATTCTAACCCGTTTCGTGGACTATTACTCACCGTTTTAGGGTCCCGGACTTATTTGCACGATTGATGAACCCTGGAGCGCGTTTACGTGTCGGTCATAAATACTCGCAGTTTTGGCCGATTCTGGCCAGTTTCTTGGACTATTACTCACTGTTTTGGGGTCCCGAAGTGATTTCCACGATTGACGAACCCCGGGGTGCGTTTACGTGTTGGTCATAAACACTCGTAGTTATTGCGGATTCTGCCTCATTTCATGGACTATTATTCACTGTTTTTGGGTCCCGGAGTGATTTCCACAATTGACGAACCCCGAGGTGCGTTTACATGTCCGTCGTCAACACTCACAACTTTGGCCAATTCTGACCCGTTTCGTGGACTATTACTCACCGTTTTGGGGTCCCGAAGCGATTTCCATAGTTCTTGAACCCCAAGGTGCAATTACATGTCGGTCATCAACACCCGTAGTTTTGGCCGATTCTGGCCTGTTTCATGAACTATTACTCACTGTTTTGGGGACCCGGACTAATTCCCATGATTGACGAACCCCGGGGTGCGTTTATGTGTCGGTCATAAACACTTGCAGTTTTGGCCGATTCTGGCCCGTTTCGTGGACAATTACTCACTGTTTCGGGGTCCCGGACTTATTTTCACGATTGATGTACCCCGGAGCGCATTTACATGTCGGTCATAAATACTCGTAGTTTTGGCTGATTCTGGCTAGTTTCATGGACTATTACTCACTGTTTTGGGGCCGCGGAGTGATTTCCACGATTGACGAACCCCGGGGTGCGTTTACGTGTCGGTCATCAACACTCGCAGTTTTGGCCGATTCTGGCCTGTTTCATGGACTATTACTGATTGTTTTGGTGTCCCGGACTGATTTCCACGATTGACGAACCCCGGGGTGCGTTTACGTGTCGATCATAAACACTCGCAGTTTTGGCCGATTATGACAAGTTTCATGGACTATTACTCACTGTTTTGGGGTCCGTGAGTGATTTCCATGATTGACCAATCCTGGGGTGCGTTTACGTGTCGGTCATCAACACCCGCAGTTTTGGCCGATTCTGGCTCGTTTCGTGGACTATTATTCACTGTTTTTGGGTCCCGGAGTGATTTCCACGATTGACGAACCCCGAGGTGCGTTTACATGTCCGTCATCAGCACTCACAACTCTGGCAAATTCTAACCCGTTTCGTGGACTATTACTCACCGTTTTAGGGTCCCGGACTTATTTGCACGATTGATGAACCCTGGAGCGCGTTTACGTGTCGGTCATAAATACTCGCAGTTTTGGCCGATTCTGGCCAGTTTCTTGGACTATTACTCACTGTTTTGGGGTCCCGAAGTGATTTCCACGATTGACGAACCCCGGGGTGCGTTTACGTGTTGGTCATAAACACTCGCAGTTATTGCGGATTCTGCCTCATTTCATGGACTATTATTCACTGTTTTTGGGTCCCGGAGTGATTTCCACAATTGACGAACCCCGAGGTGCGTTTACATGTCCGTCGTCAACACTCACAACTTTGGCCAATTCTGACCCGTTTCGTGGACTATTACTCACCGTTTTGGGGTCCCGAAGCGATTTCCATAGTTCTTGAACCCCAAGGTGCAATTACATGTCGGTCATCAACACCCGTAGTTTTGGCCGATTCTGGCCTGTTTCATGAACTATTACTCACTGTTTTGGGGACCCGGACTAATTCCCATGATTGACGAACCCCGGGGTGCGTTTATGTGTCGGTCATAAACACTTGCAGTTTTGGCCGATTCTGGCCCGTTTCGTGGACAATTACTCACTGTTTCGGGGTCCCGGACTTATTTTCACGATTGATGTACCCCGGAGCGCATTTACATGTCGGTCATAAATACTCGTAGTTTTGGCTGATTCTGGCTAGTTTCATGGACTATTACTCACTGTTTTGGGGCCGCGGAGTGATTTCCACGATTGACGAACCCCGGGGTGCGTTTACGTGTCGGTCATCAACACTCGCAGTTTTGGCCGATTCTGGCCTGTTTCATGGACTATTACTGATTGTTTTGGTGTCCCGGACTGATTTCCACGATTGACGAACCCCGGGGTGCGTTTACGTGTCGATCATAAACACTCGCAGTTTTGGCCGATTATGACAAGTTTCATGGACTATTACTCACTGTTTTGGGGTCCGTGAGTGATTTCCATGATTGACCAATCCTGGGGTGCGTTTACGTGTCGGTCATCAACACCCGCAGTTTTGGCCGATTCTGGCTCGTTTCGTGGACTATTATTCACTGTTTTTGGGTCCCGGAGTGATTTCCACGATTGACGAACCCCGAGGTGCGTTTACATGTCCGTCATCAGCACTCACAACTCTGGCAAATTCTAACCCGTTTCGTGGACTATTACTCACCGTTTTAGGGTCCCGGACTTATTTGCACGATTGATGAACCCTGGAGCGCGTTTACGTGTCGGTCATAAATACTCGCAGTTTTGGCCGATTCTGGCCAGTTTCTTGGACTATTACTCACTGTTTTGGGGTCCCGAAGTGATTTCCACGATTGACGAACCCCGGGGTGCGTTTACGTGTTGGTCATAAACACTCGCAGTTATTGCGGATTCTGCCTCATTTCATGGACTATTATTCACTGTTTTTGGGTCCCGGAGTGATTTCCACAATTGACGAACCCCGAGGTGCGTTTACATGTCCGTCGTCAACACTCACAACTTTGGCCAATTCTGACCCGTTTCGTGGACTATTACTCACCGTTTTGGGGTCCCGAAGCGATTTCCATAGTTCTTGAACCCCAAGGTGCAATTACATGTCGGTCATCAACACCCGTAGTTTTGGCCGATTCTGGCCTGTTTCATGAACTATTACTCACTGTTTTGGGGACCCGGACTAATTCCCATGATTGACGAACCCCGGGGTGCGTTTATGTGTCGGTCATAAACACTTGCAGTTTTGGCCGATTCTGGCCCGTTTCGTGGACAATTACTCACTGTTTCGGGGTCCCGGACTTATTTTCACGATTGATGTACCCCGGAGCGCATTTACATGTCGGTCATAAATACTCGTAGTTTTGGCTGATTCTGGCTAGTTTCATGGACTATTACTCACTGTTTTGGGGCCGCGGAGTGATTTCCACGATTGACGAACCCCGGGGTGCGTTTACGTGTCGGTCATCAACACTCGCAGTTTTGGCCGATTCTGGCCTGTTTCATGGACTATTACTGATTGTTTTGGTGTCCCGGACTGATTTCCACGATTGACGAACCCCGGGGTGCGTTTACGTGTCGATCATAAACACTCGCAGTTTTGGCCGATTATGACAAGTTTCATGGACTATTACTCACTGTTTTGGGGTCCGTGAGTGATTTCCATGATTGACCAATCCTGGGGTGCGTTTACGTGTCGGTCATCAACACCCGCAGTTTTGGCCGATTCTGGCTCGTTTCGTGGACTATTATTCACTGTTTTTGGGTCCCGGAGTGATTTCCACGATTGACGAACCCCGAGGTGCGTTTACATGTCCGTCATCAGCACTCACAACTCTGGCAAATTCTAACCCGTTTCGTGGACTATTACTCACCGTTTTAGGGTCCCGGACTTATTTGCACGATTGATGAACCCTGGAGCGCGTTTACGTGTCGGTCATAAATACTCGCAGTTTTGGCCGATTCTGGCCAGTTTCTTGGACTATTACTCACTGTTTTGGGGTCCCGAAGTGATTTCCACGATTGACGAACCCCGGGGTGCGTTTACGTGTTGGTCATAAACACTCGCAGTTATTGCGGATTCTGCCTCATTTCATGGACTATTATTCACTGTTTTTGGGTCCCGGAGTGATTTCCACAATTGACGAACCCCGAGGTGCGTTTACATGTCCGTCGTCAACACTCACAACTTTGGCCAATTCTGACCCGTTTCGTGGACTATTACTCACCGTTTTGGGGTCCCGAAGCGATTTCCATAGTTCATGAACCCCAAGGTGCAATTACATGTCGGTCATCAACACCCGCAGTTTTGGCCGATTCTGGCCCGTTTCGTGGACAATTACTCACTGTTTCGGGGTCCCGGACTTATTTCCACGATTGATGAACCCCGGAGCGCATTTTCGTGTCGGTCATAAATACTCGTAGTTTTGGCCGATTCTGGCTAGTTTCGTGGACTATTACTCACTGTTTTGGGGTCCGTGAGTGATTTCCATGATTGACCAATCCTGGGGTGCGTTTACGTGTCGGTCATCAACACCCGCAGTTTTGGCCGATTCTGGCTCGTTTCATGGACTATTATTCACTGTTTTTGGGTCCCGGAGTGATTTCCACGATTGACGAACCCCGAGGTGCGTTTACATGTCCGTCATCAGCACTCACAACTCTGGAAAATTCTAACCCGTTTCGTGGACTATTACTCACCGTTTTAGGGTCCCGGACTTATTTGCACGATTGATGAACCCTGGAGCGCGTTTACGTGTCGATCATAAATACTCGCAGTTTTGGCCGATTCTGGCCAGTTTCTTGGACTATTACTCACTGTTTTGGGGTCCCGAAGTGATTTCCACGATTGACGAACCCCGGGGTGCGTTTACGTGTTGGTCATAAACACTCGCAGTTATTGCGGATTCTGGCTCATTTCATGAACTATTATTCACTGTTTTTGGGTCCCGGAGTGATTTCCACAATTGACGAACCCCGAGGTGCGTTTACATGTCCGTCGTCAACACTCACAACTTTGGCCAATTCTGACCCGTTTCGTGGACTATTACTCACCGTTTTGGGGTCCCGAAGCGATTTCCATAGTTCTTGAACCCCAAGGTGCAATTACATGTCGGTCATCAACACCCGTAGTTTTGGCCGATTCTGGCCTGTTTCATGAACTATTACTCACTGTTTTGGGGACCCGGACTAATTCCCACGATTGACGAACCCCGGGGTGCGTTTATGTGTCGATCATAAACACTTGCAGTTTTGGCCGATTCTGGCCCGTTTCGTGGACAATTACTCAATGTTTCGGGGTCCCGGACTTATTTTCACGATTGATGTACCCCGGAGCGCATTTACATGTCGGTCATAAATACTCGTAGTTTTGGCTGATTCTGGCTAGTTTCATGGACTATTACTCACTGTTTTGGGGCCGCGGAGTGATTTCCACGATTGACGAACCCCGGGGTGCGTTTACGTGTCGGTCATCAACACTCGCAGTTTTGGCCGATTCTGGCCTGTTTCATGGACTATTACTGATTGTTTTGGTGTCCCGGACTGATTTCCACGATTGACGAACCCCGGGGTGCGTTTACGTGTCAATCATAAACACTCGCAGTTTTGGCCGATTATGACAAGTTTCATGGACTATTACTCACTGTTTTGGGGTCCGTGAGTGATTTCCATGATTGACCAATCCTGGGGTGCGTTTACGTGTCGGTCATCAACACCCGCAGTTTTGGCCGATTCTGGCTCGTTTCGTGGACTATTATTCACTGTTTTTGGGTCCCGGAGTGATTTCCACGATTGACGAACCCCGAGGTGCGTTTACATGTCCGTCATCAGCACTCACAACTCTGGCAAATTCTAACCCGTTTCGTGGACTATTACTCACCGTTTTAGGGTCCCGGACTTATTTGCACGATTGATGAACCCTGGAGCGCGTTTACGTGTCGGTCATAAATACTCGCAGTTTTGGCCGATTCTGGCCAGTTTCTTGGACTATTACTCACTGTTTTGGGGTCCCGAAGTGATTTCCACGATTGACGAACCCCGGGGTGCGTTTACGTGTTGGTCATAAACACTCGCAGTTATTGCGGATTCTGCCTCATTTCATGGACTATTATTCACTGTTTTTGGGTCCCGGAGTGATTTCCACAATTGACGAACCCCGAGGTGCGTTTACATGTCCGTCGTCAACACTCACAACTTTGGCCAATTCTGACCCGTTTCGTGGACTATTACTCACCGTTTTGGGGTCCCGAAGCGATTTCCATAGTTCTTGAACCCCAAGGTGCAATTACATGTCGGTCATCAACACCCGTAGTTTTGGCCGATTCTGGCCTGTTTCATGAACTATTACTCACTGTTTTGGGGACCCGGACTAATTCCCACGATTGACGAACCCCGGGGTGCGTTTATGTGTCGGTCATAAACACTTGCAGTTTTGGCCGATTCTGGCCCGTTTCGTGGACAATTACTCACTGTTTCGGGGTCCCGGACTTATTTTCACGATTGATGTACCCCGGAGCGCATTTACATGTCGGTCATAAATACTCGTAGTTTTGGCTGATTCTGGCTAGTTTCATGGACTATTACTCACTGTTTTGGGGCCGCGGAGTGATTTCCACGATTGACGAACCCCGAGGTGCGTTTACGTGTCGGTCATCAACACTCGCAGTTTTGGCCGATTCTGGCCTGTTTCATGGACTATTACTGATTGTTTTGGTGTCCCGGACTGATTTCCACGATTGACGAACCCCGGGGTGCGTTTACGTGTCGATCATAAACACTCGCAGTTTTGGCCGATTATGACAAGTTTCATGGACTATTACTCACTGTTTTGGGGTCCGTGAGTGATTTCCATGATTGACCAATCCTGGGGTGCGTTTACGTGTCGGTCATCAACACCCGCAGTTTTGGCCGATTCTGGCTCGTTTCGTGGACTATTATTCACTGTTTTTGGGTCCCGGAGTGATTTCCACGATTGACGAACCCCGAGGTGCGTTTACATGTCCGTCATCAGCACTCACAACTCTGGCAAATTCTAACCCGTTTCGTGGACTATTACTCACCGTTTTAGGGTCCCGGACTTATTTGCACGATTGATGAACCCTGGAGCGCGTTTACGTGTCGGTCATAAATACTCGCAGTTTTGGCCGATTCTGGACCGTTTCATGAACTATTACTCACTGTTTTGGGGACCCGGAGTAATTCCCACGATTGACGAACCCCGGGGTGCGTTTATGTGTCGGTCATAAACACATGCAGTTTTGGCCGATTCTGGCCCGTTTCGTGGACAATTACTCACTGTTTCGGGGTCCCGGACTTATTTCCAGGATTGATGAACCCCGGAGCGCATTTACGTGTCGGTCATAAATACTCGTAGTTTTGGCCGATTCTGGCTAGTTTCGTGGACTATTACACACTGTTTTGGGGTCCGTGAGTGATTTCCATGATTGACCAATCCTAGGGTGCATTTACGTGTCAGTTATCAACACCCGCAGTTTTGGCCGATTCTGGCTCGTTTCATGGACTATTATTCACTGTTTTTGGGTCCCGGAGTGATTTCCACGATTGACGAACCCCGAGGTGCGTTTACATGTCCGTCATCAGCACTCACAACTCTGGCAAATTCTAACCCGTTTCGTGGACTATTACTCACCGTTTTAGGGTCCCGGACTTATTTGCACGATTGATGAACCCTGGAGCGCGTTTACGTGTCGGTCATAAATACTCGCAGTTTTGGCCGATTCTGGACCGTTTCATGAACTATTACTCACTGTTTTGGGGACCCGGAGTAATTCCCACGATTGACGAACCCCGGGGTGCGTTTATGTGTCGGTCATAAACACATGCAGTTTTGGCCGATTCTGGCCCGTTTCGTGGACAATTACTCACTGTTTCGGGGTCCCGGACTTATTTCCAGGATTGATGAACCCCGGAACGCATTTACGTGTCGGTCATAAATACTCGTAGTTTTGGCCGATTCTGGCTAGTTTCGTGGACTATTACTCACTGTTTTGGGGTCCGTGAGTGATTTCCATGATTGACCAATCCTGGGGTGCATTTACGTGTCAGTCATCAACACCCGCAGTTTTGGCCGATTCTGGCTCGTTTCATGGACTATTATTCACTGTTTTTGGGTCCCGGAGTGATTTCCACGATTGACGAACCCCGAGGTGCGTTTACATGTCCGTCATCAGCACTCACAACTCTGGCAAATTCTAACCCGTTTCGTGGACTATTACTCACCGTTTTAGGGTCCCGGACTTATTTGCACGATTGATGAACCCTGGAGCGCGTTTACGTGTCGGTCATAAATACTCGCAGTTTTGGCCGATTCTGGCCAGTTTCTTGGACTATTACTCACTGTTTTGGGGTCCCGAAGTGATTTCCACGATTGACGAACCCCGGGGTGCGTTTACGTGTTGGTCATAAACACTCGCAGTTATTGCGGATTCTGCCTCATTTCATGGACTATTATTCACTGTTTTTGGGTCCCGGAGTGATTTCCACAATTGACGAACCCCGAGGTGCGTTTACATGTCCGTCGTCAACACTCACAACTTTGGCCAATTCTGACCCGTTTCGTGGACTATTACTCACCGTTTTGGGGTCCCGAAGCGATTTCCATAGTTCTTGAACCCCAAGGTGCAATTACATGTCGGTCATCAACACCCGTAGTTTTGGCCGATTCTGGCCTGTTTCATGAACTATTACTCACTGTTTTGGGGACCCGGACTAATTCCCACGATTGACGAACCCCGGGGTGCGTTTATGTGTCGGTCATAAACACTTGCAGTTTTGGCCGATTCTGGCCCGTTTCGTGGACAATTACTCACTGTTTCGGGGTCCCGGACTTATTTTCACGATTGATGTACCCCGGAGCGCATTTACATGTCGGTCATAAATACTCGTAGTTTTGGCTGATTCTGGCTAGTTTCATGGACTATTACTCACTGTTTTGGGGCCGCGGAGTGATTTCCACGATTGACGAACCCCGGGGTGCGTTTACGTGTCGGTCATCAACACTCGCAGTTTTGGCCGATTCTGGCCTGTTTCATGGACTATTACTGATTGTTTTGGTGTCCCGGACTGATTTCCACGATTGACGAACCCCGAGGTGCGTTTACATGTCCGTCGTCAACACTCACAACTTTGGCCAATTCTGACCCGTTTCGTGGACTATTACTCACCGTTTTGGGGTCCCGAAGCGATTTCCATAGTTCTTGAACCCCAAGGTGCAATTACATGTCGGTCATCAACACCCGTAGTTTTGGCCGATTCTGGCCTGTTTCATGAACTATTACTCACTGTTTTGGGGACCCGGACTAATTCCCACGATTGACGAACCCCGGGGTGCGTTTATGTGTCGGTCATAAACACTTGCAGTTTTGGCCGATTCTGGCCCGTTTCGTGGACAATTACTCACTGTTTCGGGGTCCCGGACTTATTTTCACGATTGATGTACCCCGGAGCGCATTTACATGTCGGTCATAAATATTCGTAGTTTTGGCTGATTCTGGCTAGTTTCATGGACTATTACTCACTGTTTTGGGGCCGCGGAGTGATTTCCACGATTGACGAACCCCGAGGTGCGTTTACGTGTCGGTCATCAACACTCGCAGTTTTGGCCGATTCTGGCCTGTTTCATGGACTATTACTGATTGTTTTGGTGTCCCGGACTGATTTCCACGATTGACGAACCCCGGGGTGCGTTTACGTGTCGATCATAAACACTCGCAGTTTTGGCCGATTATGACAAGTTTCATGGACTATTACTCACTGTTTTGGGGTCCGTGAGTGATTTCCATGATTGACCAATCCTGGGGTGCGTTTACGTGTCGGTCATCAACACCCGCAGTTTTGGCCGATTCTGGCTCGTTTCATGGACTATTATTCACTGTTTTTGGGTCCCGGAGTGATTTCCACGATTGACGAACCCCGAGGTGCGTTTACATGTCCGTCATCAGCACTCACAACTCTGGCAAATTCTAACCCGTTTCGTGGACTATTACTCACCGTTTTAGGGTCCCGGACTTATTTGCACGATTGATGAACCCTGGAGCGCGTTTACGTGTCGGTCATAAATACTCGCAGTTTTGGCCGATTCTGGACCGTTTCATGAACTATTACTCACTGTTTTGGGGACCCGGAGTAATTCCCACGATTGACGAACCCCGGGGTGCGTTTATGTGTCGGTCATAAACACATGCAGTTTTGGCCGATTCTGGCCCGTTTCGTGGACAATTACTCACTGTTTCGGGGTCCCGGACTTATTTCCAGGATTGATGAACCCCGGAGCGCATTTACGTGTCGGTCATAAATACTCGTAGTTTTGGCCGATTCTGGCTAGTTTCGTGGACTATTACTCACTGTTTTGGGGTCCGTGAGTGATTTCCATGATTGACCAATCCTGGGGTGCATTTACGTGTCAGTTATCAACACCCGCAGTTTTGGCCGATTCTGGCTCGTTTCATGGACTATTATTCACTGTTTTTGGGTCCCGGAGTGATTTCCACGATTGACGAACCCCGAGGTGCGTTTACATGTCCGTCATCAGCACTCACAACTCTGGCAAATTCTAACCCGTTTCGTGGACTATTACTCACCGTTTTAGGGTCCCGGACTTATTTGCACGATTGATGAACCCTGGAGCGCGTTTACGTGTCGGTCATAAATACTCGCAGTTTTGGCCGATTCTGGACCGTTTCATGAACTATTACTCACTGTTTTGGGGACCCGGAGTAATTCCCACGATTGACGAACCCCGGGGTGCGTTTATGTGTCGGTCATAAACACATGCAGTTTTGGCCGATTCTGGCCCGTTTCGTGGACAATTACTCACTGTTTCGGGGTCCCGGACTTATTTCCAGGATTGATGAACCCCGGAACGCATTTACGTGTCGGTCATAAATACTCGTAGTTTTGGCCGATTCTGGCTAGTTTCGTGGACTATTACTCACTGTTTTGGGGTCCGTGAGTGATTTCCATGATTGACCAATCCTGGGGTGCATTTACGTGTCAGTCATCAACACCCGCAGTTTTGGCCGATTCTGGCTCGTTTCATGGACTATTATTCACTGTTTTTGGGTCCCGGAGTGATTTCCACGATTGACGAACCCCGAGGTGCGTTTACATGTCCGTCATCAGCACTCACAACTCTGGCAAATTCTAACCCGTTTCGTGGACTATTACTCACCGTTTTAGGGTCCCGGACTTATTTGCACGATTGATGAACCCTGGAGCGCGTTTACGTGTCGGTCATAAATACTCGCAGTTTTGGCCGATTCTGGCCAGTTTCTTGGACTATTACTCACTGTTTTGGGGTCCCGAAGTGATTTCCACGATTGACGAACCCCGGGGTGCGTTTACGTGTTGGTCATAAACACTCGCAGTTATTGCGGATTCTGCCTCATTTCATGGACTATTATTCACTGTTTTTGGGTCCCGGAGTGATTTCCACAATTGACGAACCCCGAGGTGCGTTTACATGTCCGTCGTCAACACTCACAACTTTGGCCAATTCTGACCCGTTTCGTGGACTATTACTCACCGTTTTGGGGTCCCGAAGCGATTTCCATAGTTCTTGAACCCCAAGGTGCAATTACATGTCGGTCATCAACACCCGTAGTTTTGGCCGATTCTGGCCTGTTTCATGAACTATTACTCACTGTTTTGGGGACCCGGACTAATTCCCACGATTGACGAACCCCGGGGTGCGTTTATGTGTCGGTCATAAACACTTGCAGTTTTGGCCGATTCTGGCCCGTTTCGTGGACAATTACTCACTGTTTCGGGGTCCCGGACTTATTTTCACGATTGATGTACCCCGGAGCGCATTTACATGTCGGTCATAAATACTCGTAGTTTTGGCTGATTCTGGCTAGTTTCATGGACTATTACTCACTGTTTTGGGGCCGCGGAGTGATTTCCACGATTGACGAACCCCGGGGTGCGTTTACGTGTCGGTCATCAACACTCGCAGTTTTGGCCGATTCTGGCCTGTTTCATGGACTATTACTGATTGTTTTGGTGTCCCGGACTGATTTCCACGATTGACGAACCCCGGGGTGCGTTTACGTGTCGATCATAAACACTCGCAGTTTTGGCCGATTATGACAAGTTTCATGGACTATTACTCACTGTTTTGGGGTCCGTGAGTGATTTCCATGATTGACCAATCCTGGGGTGCGTTTACGTGTCGGTCATCAACACCCGCAGTTTTGGCCGATTCTGGCTCGTTTCGTGGACTATTATTCACTGTTTTTGGGTCCCGGAGTGATTTCCACGATTGACGAACCCCGAGGTGCGTTTACATGTCCGTCATCAGCACTCACAACTCTGGCAAATTCTAACCCGTTTCGTGGACTATTACTCACCGTTTTAGGGTCCCGGACTTATTTGCACGATTGATGAACCCTGGAGCGCGTTTACGTGTCGGTCATAAATACTCGCAGTTTTGGCCGATTCTGGACCGTTTCATGAACTATTACTCACTGTTTTGGGGACCCGGAGTAATTCCCACGATTGACGAACCCCGGGGTGCGTTTATGTGTCGGTCATAAACACATGCAGTTTTGGCCGATTCTGGCCCGTTTCGTGGACAATTACTCACTGTTTCGGGGTCCCGGACTTATTTCCAGGATTGATGAACCCCGGAGCGCATTTACGTGTCGGTCATAAATACTCGTAGTTTTGGCCGATTCTGGCTAGTTTCGTGGACTATTACTCACTGTTTTGGGGTCCGTGAGTGATTTCCATGATTGACCAATCCTGGGGTGCATTTACGTGTCAGTTATCAACACCCGCAGTTTTGGCCGATTCTGGCTCGTTTCATGGACTATTATTCACTGTTTTTGGGTCCCGGAGTGATTTCCACGATTGACGAACCCCGAGGTGCGTTTACATGTCCGTCATCAGCACTCACAACTCTGGCAAATTCTAACCCGTTTCGTGGACTATTACTCACCGTTTTAGGGTCCCGGACTTATTTGCACGATTGATGAACCCTGGAGCGCGTTTACGTGTCGGTCATAAATACTCGCAGTTTTGGCCGATTCTGGACCGTTTCATGAACTATTACTCACTGTTTTGGGGACCCGGAGTAATTCCCACGATTGACGAACCCCGGGGTGCGTTTATGTGTCGGTCATAAACACATGCAGTTTTGGCCGATTCTGGCCCGTTTCGTGGACAATTACTCACTGTTTCGGGGTCCCGGACTTATTTCCAGGATTGATGAACCCCGGAACGCATTTACGTGTCGGTCATAAATACTCGTAGTTTTGGCCGATTCTGGCTAGTTTCGTGGACTATTACTCACTGTTTTGGGGTCCGTGAGTGATTTCCATGATTGACCAATCCTGGGGTGCATTTACGTGTCAGTCATCAACACCCGCAGTTTTGGCCGATTCTGGCTCGTTTCATGGACTATTATTCACTGTTTTTGGGTCCCGGAGTGATTTCCACGATTGACGAACCCCGAGGTGCGTTTACATGTCCGTCATCAGCACTCACAACTCTGGCAAATTCTAACCCGTTTCGTGGACTATTACTCACCGTTTTAGGGTCCCGGACTTATTTGCACGATTGATGAACCCTGGAGCGCGTTTACGTGTCGGTCATAAATACTCGCAGTTTTGGCCGATTCTGGCCAGTTTCTTGGACTATTACTCACTGTTTTGGGGTCCCGAAGTGATTTCCACGATTGACGAACCCCGGGGTGCGTTTACGTGTTGGTCATAAACACTCGCAGTTATTGCGGATTCTGCCTCATTTCATGGACTATTATTCACTGTTTTTGGGTCCCGGAGTGATTTCCACAATTGACGAACCCCGAGGTGCGTTTACATGTCCGTCGTCAACACTCACAACTTTGGCCAATTCTGACCCGTTTCGTGGACTATTACTCACCGTTTTGGGGTCCCGAAGCGATTTCCATAGTTCTTGAACCCCAAGGTGCAATTACATGTCGGTCATCAACACCCGTAGTTTTGGCCGATTCTGGCCTGTTTCATGAACTATTACTCACTGTTTTGGGGACCCGGACTAATTCCCACGATTGACGAACCCCGGGGTGCGTTTATGTGTCGGTCATAAACACTTGCAGTTTTGGCCGATTCTGGCCCGTTTCGTGGACAATTACTCACTGTTTCGGGGTCCCGGACTTATTTTCACGATTGATGTACCCCGGAGCGCATTTACATGTCGGTCATAAATACTCGTAGTTTTGGCTGATTCTGGCTAGTTTCATGGACTATTACTCACTGTTTTGGGGCCGCGGAGTGATTTCCACGATTGACGAACCCCGGGGTGCGTTTACGTGTCGGTCATCAACACTCGCAGTTTTGGCCGATTCTGGCCTGTTTCATGGACTATTACTGATTGTTTTGGTGTCCCGGACTGATTTCCACGATTGACGAACCCCGGGGTGCGTTTACGTGTCGATCATAAACACTCGCAGTTTTGGCCGATTATGACAAGTTTCATGGACTATTACTCACTGTTTTGGGGTCCGTGAGTGATTTCCATGATTGACCAATCCTGGGGTGCGTTTACGTGTCGGTCATCAACACCCGCAGTTTTGGCCGATTCTGGCTCGTTTCGTGGACTATTATTCACTGTTTTTGGGTCCCGGAGTGATTTCCACGATTGACGAACCCCGAGGTGCGTTTACATGTCCGTCATCAGCACTCACAACTCTGGCAAATTCTAACCCGTTTCGTGGACTATTACTCACCGTTTTAGGGTCCCGGACTTATTTGCACGATTGATGAACCCTGGAGCGCGTTTACGTGTCGGTCATAAATACTCGCAGTTTTGGCCGATTCTGGACCGTTTCATGAACTATTACTCACTGTTTTGGGGACCCGGAGTAATTCCCACGATTGACGAACCCCGGGGTGCGTTTATGTGTCGGTCATAAACACATGCAGTTTTGGCCGATTCTGGCCCGTTTCGTGGACAATTACTCACTGTTTCGGGGTCCCGGACTTATTTCCAGGATTGATGAACCCCGGAGCGCATTTACGTGTCGGTCATAAATACTCGTAGTTTTGGCCGATTCTGGCTAGTTTCGTGGACTATTACTCACTGTTTTGGGGTCCGTGAGTGATTTCCATGATTGACCAATCCTGGGGTGCATTTACGTGTCAGTCATCAACACCCGCAGTTTTGGCCGATTCTGGCTCGTTTCATGGACTATTATTCACTGTTTTTGGGTCCCGGAGTGATTTCCACGATTGACGAACCCCGAGGTGCGTTTACATGTCCGTCATCAGCACTCACAACTCTGGCAAATTCTAACCCGTTTCGTGGACTATTACTCACCGTTTTAGGGTCCCGGACTTATTTGCACGATTGATGAACCCTGGAGCGCGTTTACGTGTCGGTCATAAATACTCGCAGTTTTGGCCGATTCTGGCCAGTTTCTTGGACTATTACTCACTGTTTTGGGGTCCCGAAGTGATTTCCACGATTGACGAACCCCGGGGTGCGTTTACGTGTTGGTCATAAACACTCGCAGTTATTGCGGATTCTGCCTCATTTCATGGACTATTATTCACTGTTTTTGGGTCCCGGAGTGATTTCCACAATTGACGAACCCCGAGGTGCGTTTACATGTCCGTCGTCAACACTCACAACTTTGGCCAATTCTGACCCGTTTCGTGGACTATTACTCACCGTTTTGGGGTCCCGAAGCGATTTCCATAGTTCTTGAACCCCAAGGTGCAATTACATGTCGGTCATCAACACCCGTAGTTTTGGCCGATTCTGGCCTGTTTCATGAACTATTACTCACTGTTTTGGGGACCCGGACTAATTCCCACGATTGACGAACCCCGGGGTGCGTTTATGTGTCGGTCATAAACACTTGCAGTTTTGGCCGATTCTGGCCCGTTTCGTGGACAATTACTCACTGTTTCGGGGTCCCGGACTTATTTTCACGATTGATGTACCCCGGAGCGCATTTACATGTCGGTCATAAATACTCGTAGTTTTGGCTGATTCTGGCTAGTTTCATGGACTATTACTCACTGTTTTGGGGCCGCGGAGTGATTTCCACGATTGACGAACCCCGGGGTGCGTTTACGTGTCGGTCATCAACACTCGCAGTTTTGGCCGATTCTGGCCTGTTTCATGGACTATTACTGATTGTTTTGGTGTCCCGGACTGATTTCCACGATTGACGAACCCCGGGGTGCGTTTACGTGTCGATCATAAACACTCGCAGTTTTGGCCGATTATGACAAGTTTCATGGACTATTACTCACTGTTTTGGGGTCCGTGAGTGATTTCCATGATTGACCAATCCTGGGGTGCGTTTACGTGTCGGTCATCAACACCCGCAGTTTTGGCCGATTCTGGCTCGTTTCGTGGACTATTATTCACTGTTTTTGGGTCCCGGAGTGATTTCCACGATTGACGAACCCCGAGGTGCGTTTACATGTCCGTCATCAGCACTCACAACTCTGGCAAATTCTAACCCGTTTCGTGGACTATTACTCACCGTTTTAGGGTCCCGGACTTATTTGCACGATTGATGAACCCTGGAGCGCGTTTACGTGTCGGTCATAAATACTCGCAGTTTTGGCCGATTCTGGACCGTTTCATGAACTATTACTCACTGTTTTGGGGACCCGGAGTAATTCCCACGATTGACGAACCCCGGGGTGCGTTTATGTGTCGGTCATAAACACATGCAGTTTTGGCCGATTCTGGCCCGTTTCGTGGACAATTACTCACTGTTTCGGGGTCCCGGACTTATTTCCAGGATTGATGAACCCCGGAGCGCATTTACGTGTCGGTCATAAATACTCGTAGTTTTGGCCGATTCTGGCTAGTTTCGTGGACTATTACTCACTGTTTTGGGGTCCGTGAGTGATTTCCATGATTGACCAATCCTGGGGTGCATTTACGTGTCAGTTATCAACACCCGCAGTTTTGGCCGATTCTGGCTCGTTTCATGGACTATTATTCACTGTTTTTGGGTCCCGGAGTGATTTCCACGATTGACGAACCCCGAGGTGCGTTTACATGTCCGTCATCAGCACTCACAACTCTGGCAAATTCTAACCCGTTTCGTGGACTATTACTCACCGTTTTAGGGTCCCGGACTTATTTGCACGATTGATGAACCCTGGAGCGCGTTTACGTGTCGGTCATAAATACTCGCAGTTTTGGCCGATTCTGGACCGTTTCATGAACTATTACTCACTGTTTTGGGGACCCGGAGTAATTCCCACGATTGACGAACCCCGGGGTGCGTTTATGTGTCGGTCATAAACACATGCAGTTTTGGCCGATTCTGGCCCGTTTCGTGGACAATTACTCACTGTTTCGGGGTCCCGGACTTATTTCCAGGATTGATGAACCCCGGAACGCATTTACGTGTCGGTCATAAATACTCGTAGTTTTGGCCGATTCTGGCTAGTTTCGTGGACTATTACTCACTGTTTTGGGGTCCGTGAGTGATTTCCATGATTGACCAATCCTGGGGTGCATTTACGTGTCAGTCATCAACACCCGCAGTTTTGGCCGATTCTGGCTCGTTTCATGGACTATTATTCACTGTTCTTGGGTCCCGGAGTGATTTCCACGATTGACGAACCCCGAGGTGCGTTTACATGTCCGTCATCAGCACTCACAACTCTGGCAAATTCTAACCCGTTTCGTGGACTATTACTCACCGTTTTAGGGTCCCGGACTTATTTGCACGATTGATGAACCCTGGAGCGCGTTTACGTGTCGGTCATAAATACTCGCAGTTTTGGCCGATTCTGGCCAGTTTCTTGGACTATTACTCACTGTTTTGGGGTCCCGAAGTGATTTCCACGATTGACGAACCCCGGGGTGCGTTTACGTGTTGGTCATAAACACTCGCAGTTATTGCGGATTCTGCCTCATTTCATGGACTATTATTCACTGTTTTTGGGTCCCGGAGTGATTTCCACAATTGACGAACCCCGAGGTGCGTTTACATGTCCGTCGTCAACACTCACAACTTTGGCCAATTCTGACCCGTTTCGTGGACTATTACTCACCGTTTTGGGGTCCCGAAGCGATTTCCATAGTTCTTGAACCCCAAGGTGCAATTACATGTCGGTCATCAACACCCGTAGTTTTGGCCGATTCTGGCCTGTTTCATGAACTATTACTCACTGTTTTGGGGACCCGGACTAATTCCCACGATTGACGAACCCCGGGGTGCGTTTATGTGTCGGTCATAAACACTTGCAGTTTTGGCCGATTCTGGCCCGTTTCGTGGACAATTACTCACTGTTTCGGGGTCCCGGACTTATTTTCACGATTGATGTACCCCGGAGCGCATTTACATGTCGGTCATAAATACTCGTAGTTTTGGCTGATTCTGGCTAGTTTCATGGACTATTACTCACTGTTTTGGGGCCGCGGAGTGATTTCCACGATTGACGAACCCCGGGGTGCGTTTACGTGTCGGTCATCAACACTCGCAGTTTTGGCCGATTCTGGCCTGTTTCATGGACTATTACTGATTGTTTTGGTGTCCCGGACTGATTTCCACGATTGACGAACCCCGGGGTGCGTTTACGTGTCGATCATAAACACTCGCAGTTTTGGCCGATTATGACAAGTTTCATGGACTATTACTCACTGTTTTGGGGTCCGTGAGTGATTTCCATGATTGACCAATCCTGGGGTGCGTTTACGTGTCGGTCATCAACACCCGCAGTTTTGGCCGATTCTGGCTCGTTTCGTGGACTATTATTCACTGTTTTTGGGTCCCGGAGTGATTTCCACGATTGACGAACCCCGAGGTGCGTTTACATGTCCGTCATCAGCACTCACAACTCTGGCAAATTCTAACCCGTTTCGTGGACTATTACTCACCGTTTTAGGGTCCCGGACTTATTTGCACGATTGATGAACCCTGGAGCGCGTTTACGTGTCGGTCATAAATACTCGCAGTTTTGGCCGATTCTGGACCGTTTCATGAACTATTACTCACTGTTTTGGGGACCCGGAGTAATTCCCACGATTGACGAACCCCGGGGTGCGTTTATGTGTCGGTCATAAACACATGCAGTTTTGGCCGATTCTGGCCCGTTTCGTGGACAATTACTCACTGTTTCGGGGTCCCGGACTTATTTCCAGGATTGATGAACCCCGGAGCGCATTTACGTGTCGGTCATAAATACTCGTAGTTTTGGCCGATTCTGGCTAGTTTCGTGGACTATTACTCACTGTTTTGGGGTCCGTGAGTGATTTCCATGATTGACCAATCCTGGGGTGCATTTACGTGTCAGTCATCAACACCCGCAGTTTTGGCCGATTCTGGCTCGTTTCATGGACTATTATTCACTGTTTTTGGGTCCCGGAGTGATTTCCACGATTGACGAACCCCGAGGTGCGTTTACATGTCCGTCATCAGCACTCACAACTCTGGCAAATTCTAACCCGTTTCGTGGACTATTACTCACCGTTTTAGGGTCCCGGACTTATTTGCACGATTGATGAACCCTGGAGCGCGTTTACGTGTCGGTCATAAATACTCGCAGTTTTGGCCGATTCTGGCCAGTTTCTTGGACTATTACTCACTGTTTTGGGGTCCCGAAGTGATTTCCACGATTGACGAACCCCGGGGTGCGTTTACGTGTTGGTCATAAACACTCGCAGTTATTGCGGATTCTGCCTCATTTCATGGACTATTATTCACTGTTTTTGGGTCCCGGAGTGATTTCCACAATTGACGAACCCCGAGGTGCGTTTACATGTCCGTCGTCAACACTCACAACTTTGGCCAATTCTGACCCGTTTCGTGGACTATTACTCACCGTTTTGGGGTCCCGAAGCGATTTCCATAGTTCTTGAACCCCAAGGTGCAATTACATGTCGGTCATCAACACCCGTAGTTTTGGCCGATTCTGGCCTGTTTCATGAACTATTACTCACTGTTTTGGGGACCCGGACTAATTCCCACGATTGACGAACCCCGGGGTGCGTTTATGTGTCGGTCATAAACACTTGCAGTTTTGGCCGATTCTGGCCCGTTTCGTGGACAATTACTCACTGTTTCGGGGTCCCGGACTTATTTTCACGATTGATGTACCCCGGAGCGCATTTACATGTCGGTCATAAATACTCGTAGTTTTGGCTGATTCTGGCTAGTTTCATGGACTATTACTCACTGTTTTGGGGCCGCGGAGTGATTTCCACGATTGACGAACCCCGAGGTGCGTTTACGTGTCGGTCATCAACACTCGCAGTTTTGGCCGATTCTGGCCTGTTTCATGGACTATTACTGATTGTTTTGGTGTCCCGGACTGATTTCCACGATTGACGAACCCCGGGGTGCGTTTACGTGTCGATCATAAACACTCGCAGTTTTGGCCGATTATGACAAGTTTCATGGACTATTACTCACTGTTTTGGGGTCCGTGAGTGATTTCCATGATTGACCAATCCTGGGGTGCGTTTACGTGTCGGTCATCAACACCCGCAGTTTTGGCCGATTCTGGCTCGTTTCGTGGACTATTATTCACTGTTTTTGGGTCCCGGAGTGATTTCCACGATTGACGAACCCCGAGGTGCGTTTACATGTCCGTCATCAGCACTCACAACTCTGGCAAATTCTAACCCGTTTCGTGGACTATTACTCACCGTTTTAGGGTCCCGGACTTATTTGCACGATTGATGAACCCTGGAGCGCGTTTACGTGTCGGTCATAAATACTCGCAGTTTTGGCCGATTCTGGACCGTTTCATGAACTATTACTCACTGTTTTGGGGACCCGGAGTAATTCCCACGATTGACGAACCCCGGGGTGCGTTTATGTGTCGGTCATAAACACATGCAGTTTTGGCCGATTCTGGCCCGTTTCGTGGACAATTACTCACTGTTTCGGGGTCCCGGACTTATTTCCAGGATTGATGAACCCCGGAGCGCATTTACGTGTCGGTCATAAATACTCGTAGTTTTGGCCGATTCTGGCTAGTTTCGTGGACTATTACTCACTGTTTTGGGGTCCGTGAGTGATTTCCATGATTGACCAATCCTGGGGTGCATTTACGTGTCAGTTATCAACACCCGCAGTTTTGGCCGATTCTGGCTCGTTTCATGGACTATTATTCACTGTTTTTGGGTCCCGGAGTGATTTCCACGATTGACAAACCCCGAGGTGCGTTTACATGTCCGTCATCAGCACTCACAACTCTGGCAAATTCTAACCCGTTTCGTGGACTATTACTCACCGTTTTAGGGTCCCGGACTTATTTGCACGATTGATGAACCCTGGAGCGCGTTTACGTGTCGGTCATAAATACTCGCAGTTTTGGCCGATTCTGGACCGTTTCATGAACTATTACTCACTGTTTTGGGGACCCGGAGTAATTCCCACGATTGACGAACCCCGGGGTGCGTTTATGTGTCGGTCATAAACACATGCAGTTTTGGCCGATTCTGGCCCGTTTCGTGGACAATTACTCACTGTTTCGGGGTCCCGGACTTATTTCCAGGATTGATGAACCCCGGAACGCATTTACGTGTCGGTCATAAATACTCGTAGTTTTGGCCGATTCTGGCTAGTTTCGTGGACTATTACTCACTGTTTTGGGGTCCGTGAGTGATTTCCATGATTGACCAATCCTGGGGTGCATTTACGTGTCAGTCATCAACACCCGCAGTTTTGGCCGATTCTGGCTCGTTTCATGGACTATTATTCACTGTTTTTGGGTCCCGGAGTGATTTCCACGATTGACGAACCCCGAGGTGCGTTTACATGTCCGTCATCAGCACTCACAACTCTGGCAAATTCTAACCCGTTTCGTGGACTATTACTCACCGTTTTAGGGTCCCGGACTTATTTGCACGATTGATGAACCCTGGAGCGCGTTTACGTGTCGGTCATAAATACTCGCAGTTTTGGCCGATTCTGGCCAGTTTCTTGGACTATTACTCACTGTTTTGGGGTCCCGAAGTGATTTCCACGATTGACGAACCCCGGGGTGCGTTTACGTGTTGGTCATAAACACTCGCAGTTATTGCGGATTCTGCCTCATTTCATGGACTATTATTCACTGTTTTTGGGTCCCGGAGTGATTTCCACAATTGACGAACCCCGAGGTGCGTTTACATGTCCGTCGTCAACACTCACAACTTTGGCCAATTCTGACCCGTTTCGTGGACTATTACTCACCGTTTTGGGGTCCCGAAGCGATTTCCATAGTTCTTGAACCCCAAGGTGCAATTACATGTCGGTCATCAACACCCGTAGTTTTGGCCGATTCTGGCCTGTTTCATGAACTATTACTCACTGTTTTGGGGACCCGGACTAATTCCCACGATTGACGAACCCCGGGGTGCGTTTATGTGTCGGTCATAAACACTTGCAGTTTTGGCCGATTCTGGCCCGTTTCGTGGACAATTACTCACTGTTTCGGGGTCCCGGACTTATTTTCACGATTGATGTACCCCGGAGCGCATTTACATGTCGGTCATAAATACTCGTAGTTTTGGCTGATTCTGGCTAGTTTCATGGACTATTACTCACTGTTTTGGGGCCGCGGAGTGATTTCCACGATTGACGAACCCCGGGGTGCGTTTACGTGTCGGTCATCAACACTCGCAGTTTTGGCCGATTCTGGCCTGTTTCATGGACTATTACTGATTGTTTTGGTGTCCCGGACTGATTTCCACGATTGACGAACCCCGGGGTGCGTTTACGTGTCGATCATAAACACTCGCAGTTTTGGCCGATTATGACAAGTTTCATGGACTATTACTCACTGTTTTGGGGTCCGTGAGTGATTTCCATGATTGACCAATCCTGGGGTGCGTTTACGTGTCGGTCATCAACACCCGCAGTTTTGGCCGATTCTGGCTCGTTTCGTGGACTATTATTCACTGTTTTTGGGTCCCGGAGTGATTTCCACGATTGACGAACCCCGAGGTGCGTTTACATGTCCGTCATCAGCACTCACAACTCTTGCAAATTCTAACCCGTTTCGTGGACTATTACTCACCGTTTTAGGGTCCCGGACTTATTTGCACGATTGATGAACCCTGGAGCGCGTTTACGTGTCGGTCATAAATACTCGCAGTTTTGGCCGATTCTGGACCGTTTCATGAACTATTACTCACTGTTTTGGGGACCCGGAGTAATTCCCACGATTGACGAACCCCGGGGTGCGTTTATGTGTCGGTCATAAACACATGCAGTTTTGGCCGATTCTGGCCCGTTTCGTGGACAATTACTCACTGTTTCGGGGTCCCGGACTTATTTCCAGGATTGATGAACCCCGGAGCGCATTTACGTGTCGGTCATAAATACTCGTAGTTTTGGCCGATTCTGGCTAGTTTCGTGGACTATTACTCACTGTTTTGGGGTCCGTGAGTGATTTCCATGATTGACCAATCCTGGGGTGCATTTACGTGTCAGTTATCAACACCCGCAGTTTTGGCCGATTCTGGCTCGTTTCATGGACTATTATTCACTGTTTTTGGGTCCCGGAGTGATTTCCACGATTGACGAACCCCGAGGTGCGTTTACATGTCCGTCATCAGCACTCACAACTCTGGCAAATTCTAACCCGTTTCGTGGACTATTACTCACCGTTTTAGGGTCCCGGACTTATTTGCACGATTGATGAACCCTGGAGCGCGTTTACGTGTCGGTCATAAATACTCGCAGTTTTGGCCGATTCTGGACCGTTTCATGAACTATTACTCACTGTTTTGGGGACCCGGAGTAATTCCCACGATTGACGAACCCCGGGGTGCGTTTATGTGTCGGTCATAAACACATGCAGTTTTGGCCGATTCTGGCCCGTTTCGTGGACAATTACTCACTGTTTCGGGGTCCCGGACTTATTTCCAGGATTGATGAACCCCGGAACGCATTTACGTGTCGGTCATAAATACTCGTAGTTTTGGCCGATTCTGGCTAGTTTCGTGGACTATTACTCACTGTTTTGGGGTCCGTGAGTGATTTCCATGATTGACCAATCCTGGGGTGCATTTACGTGTCAGTCATCAACACCCGCAGTTTTGGCCGATTCTGGCTCGTTTCATGGACTATTATTCACTGTTTTTGGGTCCCGGAGTGATTTCCACGATTGACGAACCCCGAGGTGCGTTTACATGTCCGTCATCAGCACTCACAACTCTGGCAAATTCTAACCCGTTTCGTGGACTATTACTCACCGTTTTAGGGTCCCGGACTTATTTGCACGATTGATGAACCCTGGAGCGCGTTTACGTGTCGGTCATAAATACTCGCAGTTTTGGCCGATTCTGGCCAGTTTCTTGGACTATTACTCACTGTTTTGGGGTCCCGAAGTGATTTCCACGATTGACGAACCCCGGGGTGCGTTTACGTGTTGGTCATAAACACTCGCAGTTATTGCGGATTCTGCCTCATTTCATGGACTATTATTCACTGTTTTTGGGTCCCGGAGTGATTTCCACAATTGACGAACCCCGAGGTGCGTTTACATGTCCGTCGTCAACACTCACAACTTTGGCCAATTCTGACCCGTTTCGTGGACTATTACTCACCGTTTTGGGGTCCCGAAGCGATTTCCATAGTTCTTGAACCCCAAGGTGCAATTACATGTCGGTCATCAACACCCGTAGTTTTGGCCGATTCTGGCCTGTTTCATGAACTATTACTCACTGTTTTGGGGACCCGGACTAATTCCCACGATTGACGAACCCCGGGGTGCGTTTATGTGTCGGTCATAAACACTTGCAGTTTTGGCCGATTCTGGCCCGTTTCGTGGACAATTACTCACTGTTTCGGGGTCCCGGACTTATTTTCACGATTGATGTACCCCGGAGCGCATTTACATGTCGGTCATAAATACTCGTAGTTTTGGCTGATTCTGGCTAGTTTCATGGACTATTACTCACTGTTTTGGGGCCGCGGAGTGATTTCCACGATTGACGAACCCCGGGGTGCGTTTACGTGTCGGTCATCAACACTCGCAGTTTTGGCCGATTCTGGCCTGTTTCATGGACTATTACTGATTGTTTTGGTGTCCCGGACTGATTTCCACGATTGACGAACCCCGGGGTGCGTTTACGTGTCGATCATAAACACTCGCAGTTTTGGCCGATTATGACAAGTTTCATGGACTATTACTCACTGTTTTGGGGTCCGTGAGTGATTTCCATGATTGACCAATCTTGGGGTGCGTTTACGTGTCGGTCATCAACACCCGCAGTTTTGGCCGATTCTGGCTCGTTTCGTGGACTATTATTCACTGTTTTTGGGTCCCGGAGTGATTTCCACGATTGACGAACCCCGAGGTGCGTTTACATGTCCGTCATCAGCACTCACAACTCTGGCAAATTCTAACCCGTTTCGTGGACTATTACTCACCGTTTTAGGGTCCCGGACTTATTTGCACGATTGATGAACCCTGGAGCGCGTTTACGTGTCGGTCATAAATACTCGCAGTTTTGGCCGATTCTGGACCGTTTCATGAACTATTACTCACTGTTTTGGGGACCCGGAGTAATTCCCACGATTGACGAACCCCGGGGTGCGTTTATGTGTCGGTCATAAACACATGCAGTTTTGGCCGATTCTGGCCCGTTTCGTGGACAATTACTCACTGTTTCGGGGTCCCGGACTTATTTCCAGGATTGATGAACCCCGGAGCGCATTTACGTGTCGGTCATAAATACTCGTAGTTTTGGCCGATTCTGGCTAGTTTCGTGGACTATTACTCACTGTTTTGGGGTCCGTGAGTGATTTCCATGATTGACCAATCCTGGGGTGCATTTACGTGTCAGTCATCAACACCCGCAGTTTTGGCCGATTCTGGCTCGTTTCATGGACTATTATTCACTGTTTTTGGGTCCCGGAGTGATTTCCACGATTGACGAACCCCGAGGTGCGTTTACATGTCCGTCATCAGCACTCACAACTCTGGCAAATTCTAACCCGTTTCGTGGACTATTACTCACCGTTTTAGGGTCCCGGACTTATTTGCACGATTGATGAACCCTGGAGCGCGTTTACGTGTCGGTCATAAATACTCGCAGTTTTGGCCGATTCTGGCCAGTTTCTTGGACTATTACTCACTGTTTTGGGGTCCCGAAGTGATTTCCACGATTGACGAACCCCGGGGTGCGTTTACGTGTTGGTCATAAACACTCGCAGTTATTGCGGATTCTGCCTCATTTCATGGACTATTATTCACTGTTTTTGGGTCCCGGAGTGATTTCCACAATTGACGAACCCCGAGGTGCGTTTACATGTCCGTCGTCAACACTCACAACTTTGGCCAATTCTGACCCGTTTCGTGGACTATTACTCACCGTTTTGGGGTCCCGAAGCGATTTCCATAGTTCTTGAACCCCAAGGTGCAATTACATGTCGGTCATCAACACCCGTAGTTTTGGCCGATTCTGGCCTGTTTCATGAACTATTACTCACTGTTTTGGGGAACCGGACTAATTCCCACGATTGACGAACCCCGGGGTGCGTTTATGTGTCGGTCATAAACACTTGCAGTTTTGGCCGATTCTGGCCCGTTTCGTGGACAATTACTCACTGTTTCAGGGTCTCGGACTTATTTCCACGATTGATGAACCCCGGAGCGCATTTACGTGTCGGTCATAAATACTCGTAGTTTTGGCTGATTCTGGCTAGTTTCATGGACTATTACTCACTGTTTTGGGGCCGCGGAGTGATTTCCACGATTGACGAACCCCGGGGTGCGTTTACGTGTCGGTCATCAACACTCGCAGTTTTGGCCGATTCTGGCCTGTTTCATGGACTATTACTGATTGTTTTGGTGTCCCGGACTGATTTCCACGATTGACGAACCCCGGGGTGCGTTTACGTGTCGATCATAAACACTCGCAGTTTTGGCCGATTATGACAAGTTTCATGGACTATTACTCACTGTTTTGGGGTCCGTGAGTGATTTCCATGATTGACCAATCCTGGGGTGCGTTTACGTGTCGGTCATCAACACCCGCAGTTTTGGCCGATTCTGGCTCGTTTCGTGGACTATTATTCACTGTTTTTGGGTCCCGGAGTGATTTCCACGATTGACGAACCCCGAGGTGCGTTTACATGTCCGTCATCAGCACTCACAACTCTGGCAAATTCTAACCCGTTTCGTGGACTATTACTCACCGTTTTAGGGTCCCGGACTTATTTGCACGATTGATGAACCCTGGAGCGCGTTTACGTGTCGGTCATAAATACTCGCAGTTTTGGCCGATTCTGGACCGTTTCATGAACTATTACTCACTGTTTTGGGGACCCGGAGTAATTCCCACGATTGACGAACCCCGGGGTGCGTTTATGTGTCGGTCATAAACACATGCAGTTTTGGCCGATTCTGGCCCGTTTCGTGGACAATTACTCACTGTTTCGGGGTCCCGGACTTATTTCCAGGATTGATGAACCCCGGAGCGCATTTACGTGTCGGTCATAAATACTCGTAGTTTTGGCCGATTCTGGCTAGTTTCGTGGACTATTACTCACTGTTTTGGGGTCCGTGAGTGATTTCCATGATTGACCAATCCTGGGGTGCATTTACGTGTCAGTCATCAACACCCGCAGTTTTGGCCGATTCTGGCTCGTTTCATGGACTATTATTCACTGTTTTTGGGTCCCGGAGTGATTTCCACGATTGACGAACCCCGAGGTGCGTTTACATGTCCGTCATCAGCACTCACAACTCTGGCAAATTCTAACCCGTTTCGTGGACTATTACTCACCGTTTTAGGGTCCCGGACTTATTTGCACGATTGATGAACCCTGGAGCGCGTTTACGTGTCGGTCATAAATACTCGCAGTTTTGGCCGATTCTGGCCAGTTTCTTGGACTATTACTCACTGTTTTGGGGTCCCGAAGTGATTTCCACGATTGACGAACCCCGGGGTGCGTTTACGTGTTGGTCATAAACACTCGCAGTTATTGCGGATTCTGCCTCATTTCATGGACTATTATTCACTGTTTTTGGGTCCCGGAGTGATTTCCACAATTGACGAACCCCGAGGTGCGTTTACATGTCCGTCGTCAACACTCACAACTTTGGCCAATTCTGACCCGTTTCGTGGACTATTACTCACCGTTTTGGGGTCCCGAAGCGATTTCCATAGTTCTTGAACCCCAAGGTGCAATTACATGTCGGTCATCAACACCCGTAGTTTTGGCCGATTCTGGCCTGTTTCATGAACTATTACTCACTGTTTTGGGGAACCGGACTAATTCCCACGATTGACGAACCCCGGGGTGCGTTTATGTGTCGGTCATAAACACTTGCAGTTTTGGCCGATTCTGGCCCGTTTCGTGGACAATTACTCACTGTTTCAGGGTCTCGGACTTATTTCCACGATTGATGAACCCCGGAGCTCATTTACGTGTCGGTCATAAATACTCGTAGTTTTGGCTGATTCTGGCTAGTTTCATGGACTATTACTCACTGTTTTGGGGCCGCGGAGTGATTTCCACGATTGACGAACCCCGGGGTGCGTTTACGTGTCGGTCATCAACACTCGCAGTTTTGGCCGATTCTGGCCTGTTTCATGGACTATTACTGATTGTTTTGGTGTCCCGGACTGATTTCCACGATTGACGAACCCCGGGGTGCGTTTACGTGTCGATCATAAACACTCGCAGTTTTGGCCGATTATGACAAGTTTCATGGACTATTACTCACTGTTTTGGGGTCCGTGAGTGATTTCCATGATTGACCAATCCTGGGGTGCGTTTACGTGTCGGTCATCAACACCCGCAGTTTTGGCCGATTCTGGCTCGTTTCGTGGACTATTATTCACTGTTTTTGGGTCCCGGAGTGATTTCCACGATTGACGAACCCCGAGGTGC